>JAKFHU010000600.1:55452495-58178743 GCA_023783475.1 Daubentonia madagascariensis | reverse complement strand
ATGAATTCATTTTGGAAATCTAATATCTTTATAGTTTTCTAGCATAAATGTGCTCAGGAGATAGATCACTTGTTAACTCTTTAAATATTAATTTGGTTTTATAAATCTCTAGGAAAGATTTCTTTCTTATACCATGTAATGTTAATGTTTTACTAAGTTTGTGATATTTCCAGAATCATAATAGTGAACCTAAGTAGAAGTACTCACTTTCAGGCTTAGTGATCTCCAAATCTCTATGCTAGTGTGAACCAAAGGGGCTTTTTCATTTAGTAAAGAGGACTTGTATTGAAAGCTAATTTAAAGAACCTAAGATTATCTCAATGTCACACAGCAAGTAAATGTTGGATCTTAAATTCGTATGTAGATTTTAAAATTCAAATCCTATGCAAGTAACAAGTAATCAATATTGACTTTTTATGAGAATACGTGGGCATTGATCTAAAACAAAGTTACCTTAAAATATTTAAAAAGCCATCCTAGGAGGCAGAAAAGATTGGCTTTGTATAATTCTAGACACACAACTACATCCTATGTTTGAGATTTTCAAAATATACATTCTAACTCATACAGAAGTGTTTTACATCTTGCAACATGCCATGTATTCTCTCACTAGTATGTATTTACACATCCCGTTTTCTCCCTCTGCTTCCTTTCTATTCCACATATCATGCTCTAAATATTTATTCATGTTCTTCCAGGCTTAGGAGACCACTCTCTATTAAGAGATACTTTTATTCAGCATGTGTGAGTTCCTGTGTCTCTACACAATTATTAAAAGGGAACATATTCATATATATTAAATTAGACAATCTAATGAGCAAACCATGGCATTTTACTGATTTAAATTTAGTTTCTTAGATAGCCATTTCATCATTCCTCCTTTATCTGGATTAATTTGTCTTTATAGCTTATATTAATAAAAATATTTATTCCTTATTTATTTCACACATAGAATGTAAGTTCAGTAGGGGCTGCAATATGTTCAGCATACTATTCTCAAAGCTCAGCATAGTATCTGGTGCAGAATGATGCTCAATTATACTTGTTAAATAAATGCCAACTCTAGAATTATCATATCTTTAATTTAAAGAAATGTTTAACATCATTCTTTAATATACTTTGTCAGAAATTTCTTAGATAGTTTCATGCTTTTTGTTAATGTAAACAATAAGACGTATTTTCTGTTTACAAGGAATGTTATTTACTTTAATAAAGGTTACCAATAGTTCTTTTTAATTATCTTTTTCAATTTAGTCTAATAATATTTATTTTTAATTATCATGTTTAATTATTACACATTTGTCATAGTTTAACACAATATATTTCTATATACCTATGTCTATCATCTACTTAACATATATCTATTCTAACATCTGTTTTTCTATCTATGAAATAGATCTAGCAATGCATAAGAAAACATCGTCAGGGAAATGCAAACAAAAACCACAATGAGATATCGCTTAACTCCAGTGAGATTGGCTTATATCAAAAAGTCCCAAAATAACAAATGTTGGCGGGGATGCCGAGAGATACAAACACTCATACACTGCTGGTGGGACTGCAAATTAGTACAAGCTCTATGGAAAGTAATATGGAGATACCTCAAAGAATTAAAAGTAGAATTACTATTTTATCCAGCAATCCCACTACTGGGTATTTACCCAAAGGAAAAAAAGACTTTCTATAATAAAGACATGTGCACTCAAATATTTATAGCAGCACATATTTTTCGTTATATTTCAGTTTTATAATCCATTCTTCTGGGTACTTATCTGTGTTTTTCTACCTTAGCATTGCTTATATTCTCTCCTGGAGTAATACTTAAATTCCACATTTTTGACTCTCTCTTATTTGTTTTCTACACTCATTTTGGTCATTTATAAAATGTTCTAAATTTTGAGAGAGGTTTTAATGTTTTTTTTTTCCTCTTAATCACAGCTTTAATTTGCTACAACACTGGAGATACAGATTTTTTTCATAGATTTGACTTATATTTCCATAATAATATTATAAGATTATTTATATCTTTGTAGATCTTTTTTACATTATCCATCCTTTTTAAGGCTTTTCTTATAATATTTTTTAATTTTAGTATTATTGCCATAGATTGCTTTTTTATGTGGCTTTATATTTCACTTTGAATAAAATCATATATATATATACGTATACACATACAGACATAATTTTTTAAATAGTGTTGAGCTTTCCAAGCAATCTGATTTGGGATTTTTCAAAAATAGCTTTGTCCTTATATGTGTATTTACTTAAAAAAATTTTTTTTATTAATAAATTTGATATTTTATGGGGGAAAATAGGTTGTCAGGAATAGAGAACCAAATCACAACATGGTACCCTTAGAAAATACTAGGTCCACATAATAGAGTTGAACTTTAATTAGGAACTATATAGTCTGTCTATTTAGGGTTGGCTACTGAAGAGAACCAGCCTGTGCAAAGGAGGGGAAGGGGAACCTTGAGAGAAAGGTGTTTGCTGAAGCTGTTATGTTAGAGCTAAAGATCGCTATTTCCACCTAAGGCAGATGTAAGATTTAGAGAAGACTTACTACTTTCAGCAGCCAACAGAACTTAAGGAGACCTTACTTTGTATCAGGAATTGAAGCTGGGTTGCAAGAAATAGCTTTTTCTTTTTCATTGTTTTCTTTTTCCTTTTCCCTTGATTTCTTTTCCTTTTTTAATCTCTATTCTCTTATTTCCCTCCCCCCTTCCTCTCTTCCTTCCCCCCCTCCCTCCCCCTCTTGCCCTGTCTCCCTCTCTCTGTCTCCCCCTCTCTCTCTCCCCACCCTTCTCTTGTTTTCTTGAAAAGAAAGAGAGTGCTGGATGGCAGCTATGTTTCATATATTTTCTTTCTTCTCAATTTTTATAGGTTTTCTATTACATTTTTCTTTATATTCCCTCTTTCTTTACTCTTTCTCACAGACAAATTTCTAAAGGTGTATTCTTGTAAGGCACAGTATTGTATACAACTCCCATTACCATGTTTTGTGTGTGACATATTCTACTATCACCTCTGCTTATTTATTTCTTCTTCTGAATTAAAAGAATCAATAAAAAGTAGAATTATCAACATGGTATATCCCCAACATTTTTCCCCCCAAATCTTGTGATGTCTGTGTTGTATCTATTAAAATCCAATAAATCACCACCACTGTTCACCATACATGCACTCCTTTTATACTTTCTTTTGCAGAGCATAGCTGTATATATTGGAGATGCATGATCATGTACTCAAACATCACTTTATTTCACATTATTAGAAACTATCAGAGAAGGAAAAAAAGGCTTTTAATTTTTTTAATTAAAAAAAACAGACAAAAATACCTTGTCCTCTGAATCTGGGGAGAAAGGATGGGAAAGTTTGAAGTATCTATCTACTATTTTCAGGTAAACTCGATTTCTTGAAGTGATTCCTTCATAGGTTTCATACTGAGGATTATTATTTTTATTTTATTCTTTTTTATATTTTGCTATTTTATAATTAAAAATGGAGCTTACTTTTATTTAGTAGAGGTTTTCCAAAATTCTTGTGTTAGATCTTCTGCTGTGTGTGTGTGTGTTTTATGATTGTGAAAGTTTTCATCATATACTGTTTATCCACAAGTTTTCTATACTTATGGACATAAAGGCTTCAGAAGACAATTTTAATCAGTTTCTTTCTTTCTTTCTTCCTTTCTTTTTCTTTCTTTCTTTCTTTTTTTTTTTTTTTTTTTTTTTTTTTTTTTTGTTTGTTTGAGACAGAGTCTCCTCTCTGTTTTCTGGGCTAGAGTGCAGTGGCATCATCATAACTGACTGCAACCTCAAACTCCTGGGCTCAAATGATCCTCCTGCCTCAGCCTCCCAAATAGCTGGGACTATAGGTGTGCACCACCACACCCAGCTAATTTTTGTATTTTTTTGTAGAGATGGGGTCTTGCCCTTGCTCAGGTTGGTCTTGAACTCCTGGGCTCAAGTAATCCTCCCAGAGTTCTAGAATTACAGGCATGAGCCACCACACTTGGCCTCAGGTTCTTTTTTATATCTAAAAAGCTTCAGCTTATCTTACCTAACATATCTGAATCTTTTTATCTTCCAAAGTTGCTGAAGTATTTCATTTGATATTGTTCCCACTAATGATCTCTTCTTCAACTTGTGTGCACTTTCCATCATTTATAATACTTTTCTATAGATTTTCAGGAGTGTAAACAGTTTACAATGTAAATTTTGTGCTCTTTAACGATAATTTCCTCAGTTACTATTTCTTCAGACAATTCCCCTTCTTTTTAAACTTGAAATCTAATAAAGCAATCTGTATATTTAAAGGCATGATATGTCATTTGTGGGCTTATTTCTTATTACCAGGGCCACTATAAATGCCCAAGTCTACGTTACTCTTGTGTCAGCAGGATTGTAAAGGCTCTGTTTAAGTAGGGAAACTGTACAAGTGAAAACTATATGCTGTCTCTTTTTCAAGGAAGTTCTGAGCATATTAGTTATTTTCACAATGGTGAATTTAAAGAAAAGCAGAAACGATATTGGGGGAGACAGTCCTGTTTTTGACAGTCAAATCTATGAAGGTTAGATATGCATGTACTATCTTTGGCAATGAAGAATCAAAGTAATATCTCTAAAGTCCTAAAAGGTCATTTCCCTACTTTGTGTTGTACCACATGAGTTTATTTAAAAACTGCTAAAATTGTAAAACTATTGGATTTTCAGAGTTTCTCACCCCATTTAAAAATAATTAATTTCTTTCTGGTGCTCAATAAAAACACAGATCCTTGACACTTAATTAGGTGTAAATAAATATATAGTCAAAATGAGTCTATATTTGGTAGGCAGAATCATAAGGAATGTTGCATAAAATTATAAATCCTAGTTTAATATTAATAAAAACAAAAACAATTCGGTCTTGAGTCTATAATGATGCTAAGTAATGTCCAATAACACAATATTTAAGTATGGAAAATGATCTAACAAAAAGTTAAATCATTCTAAGTCACCATAAAATTACACTTACATTTACTGATTCAATAAAAGTTAAGTATATTTATTCATTCAATAAATATGTATTAGTCATTCTAGAATCTGAAAGTACAGTGTTGAAATGCACACAAAAAAACATATAAGAGATAAAAGAAAGAGTATAACATAATAAACTATGTCCTTACTATTTTTATAAGCCAAACACTTGATCATGTGATTGAATTGCCTCTTCACCATTTTAATATTATAGTTATTTTAAATTAAATGTAGAACGGGGGAAAAAATGGCGGTGTGATAGGGTCCTCCCACCGCACCGCTCCCAGGGAAGGGGGTGAAGAACGCCAGCAGCTGCCTGCGAGCACGGACCGCTCACTCCGAAAACAGCATTGCGAATTACAGAGAAACAACGCCGAATGCCCAGCCCAAGAAAACAGGTACAAAATTTTCACAAAGATCGGAGGGTGCACGGAGCACAATAGAGCCCAGAGCGCGGGAAGGACGCGCTCGCCAGGTCGGCGCAGCACGACCTGCCCCCCAAGCGGTTACACACCTCCCCATACACGCAGTCAGGGACAAGCCCAGAGTTGGAACAGAGCGGTTGCTTGGGACGGCGAGCCCTGTGGAGAGGAGGAAGTAGCCAGAGCCAGACACAACTCGCAGCTGCAATATACAGAGACTGCCGAGGGCTGGGGAGGAACTGGGCAGGGACAGAGTGGAGATACAGCTTCCCGGGACAGTGCGCGGGAACCCGCAGGCCGGCACTGCGCCACTAGAAGTCAGCGGGACTGGGCCCAGGAGTTTAACGGGGAGCGGGACGCGCCCTTAGAGGCTGCTAGCAACTGCCGCTGCGGCCGGCGGAGAAAAACTCGCTCCAGGCGCGATCGGAGCCCGGCTGTGCGCCAGGCTGGCGGCGGCCGCCATCTTTACAGCCGCCCGCGCGGAGCCGTGAGCCGCGTCTCTAGCTCCGCCCCGCCCCGGCCCGGGGCTCTTCTGCTGGGGCGAGACAGGCTTTGCCTGGGGTGGACAGGGACAGCTGCATCCGTGGGTTCCAGATGGGATGAGATCCCGGAACTGTAGCGGTGGGACCTTTGGGTATTGGAAACACTTTGCAGCTCGTCCATCTGGTTCCCCTACCCCAGCTCTGGCCTCCGACAAGTCCGCTCCATGCTGGTCCTAGTGCCCGCCCTTCAGGTCCCAGCCCTCCTGTACCCCAGAGATCGCTCATATTGAAGGTTGCTGGCTATATTGACTCATTTGGTATAACTGCTGGTTCCCATGAAAACCAAATACCTCAAGAGCCACAGGCTGAACCAGAGCAGCTCCCCATAATCCTGCCCACTTCAATAGGGAATTTCGCGCCATCCAAGAGCGCTTCCAGCGGCCACTACTCCCCCCTCCCCGTGGGAACATCCCCCCGGTGGAGACTGCTGGGGATAGAGATGGCCACCTGCCTCGTCTTGGAGTCTAGTGGTGGAAAAGGGGTGCACAATTGGAGATCCCCCTATCAACCAGTATCACGCGGAGACGCACATCAGAAGGGCAGACACACGTGGCTAGATGAGCAACCTCTGAGCGGTGTAGAATTTTCCCAACTCAGCTCTCACACTGCAGCCAAAAGAAATTGTGTTTCTACCTGCACCTCAGGAGGAGAAGGGTCAAAGTAACCCCTAGGAGCTACAAGGCCCCTCCCAAAGCACGGGGCTTTCGCATACCCCAACTGGGGAACCAAAGTCTGCCACGGACATAACAGAATACCTAGCTAATAGGGAGCAGAGGACTCATATCCTCAAATACAATTCATTAGCTCAGAGCCCAAGCTGGGAGGTCATTCTCACCACACTCCACTGGGAAGAGGAGAAGATCACAAGTCAGAGTTAACTCAAGATCCACCAAACTTGCTAAAATACACCTAAGGCAATACAGGCCACTACTTCTCTCCCTGGCTTTGCCAAGGAACAATAATTGTGGGCCTGGTGACAGGGCCATAAACTAGCTCTAACACCCCCAGCTCTCGACCAAGAGGCCAGATGAGAAAAAACCAGTGAAAGAACTCAGGGAACATGAAAAATCAGAGTGAAAAGTCACCCCCAAAACAAATTATCAGTTCCTCAGCAATGGATATCAACCCAAATGAAATGGGTAGAATGACAGAAGAGGAAATTCATTTATGGATTATAAGAAAGCTCAATGAAATTCAAGAGAAAATTGAATCCCAGCACAAAGAAACCACAAGAAAAATGCAAGAAATGAATGAAAAATTCTCCAAAGAAATAGAAATATTATGGAAAAATCAAATAGAAATCCTAGAAATGAAAGAAGCATACAAGGATCTACAAAACACAGTGGAAAGCCTTAAGAATAGGCTGGACCATGCAGAGGAAAGAATTTCAGAGCTAGAAGACAGCTTGTATGTGCTAAATAAATCAGCCGAAGAGAAAGAACACAAAAACAAGAGGCAGGAAAAAAGCATAGAAGAAATGTGGGATTATGTAAAGAGGCCAAACATAGGGATCATAGGTATCCCTGAGGGAGAGGAAGAAAATTCGCATGGGCTGGAAAATTTATGTGAAGGAATAATAGAGGAAAGTTTCCATGGCTTAGCCAGAAATCTTGATATCCAAGTACAAGAAGCACACAGGACTCCTGGGAGAGTCAACGTGAAAAGGCATTCACCACGCCACATAATTTTTAGACTGACCAAAGTAAACACAAAAGAGGCACTCCTCAGAGCTGTAAAACGAAAACAGCAGGTAACCTACAAAGGGAAACTGATCAGATTAACTGCAGATTTCTCAGCTGAAACCTTACAAGCCAGAAGGGAATGGGGAGACATCATCAATCTCCTAAAACAAAACAAAGGTCAACCCAGAATTCTGTATCCTGCTAAACTAAGCTTCTTATATGAGGGAGAAATAAAGACGTTTCCAGATAAGCAATCACTGATAGAATTTGCGAAATCAAGACCGGCCTTGCAAGAAATGCTTAGACCTGCATTATACACTAAACAGAGCAACAGACACCCACCTATGTAAAACTACACAAAAGCTAAAACCCCAGAAACCAGATTCCACAATGACGCAAGAGGTAAAACAAAAGATACCACCCAACAGAATAATCAGAAATTTACCCCAAATATCAATTCTCTCAATAAATGTAAATGGCTTGAACTGCCCATTGAAGAGACATAGGCTGGCTGAATGGATTAAAAAATACAAACCAAGTATCTGTTGTCTTCAGGAAACACACCTTACACCCAAAGACGCATTCAGACTCAAGGTGAAAGGATGGAATACAATTTCCCAGGCTAATGGAAACCAAAAGAAATCTGGAGTAGCCATCCTCATTTCAGATGACATCAACTTTAAAGCAATAAAAGTAAAGAAGGACAAAAATGGACACTATACAGTGGTGAAGGGAAAAATTTCACAAGAGGATTTAACAATCCTAAACATTTATGCACCCAACACAGGAGCACCCAGGTACATAAAGCAAATACTGCTTGATCTAGACAACATAATAAATAGTAACGCCATAATAGCAGGGGACTTCAACACCCCACTGACGGAACTGGACAGATCCTCCAAACAAAAAATAAATAAAGAAACAAAGGACCTAAACAGGACTCTAGAACATTTGGGCCTAACAGATATCTACAGAACACTCCACCCAAATAACACTGAATATACATTCTTCTCATCAGCTCATGGAACTTTCTCTAAAATTGACCACATCCTAGGCCACAAAACAGATCTAAACAAATTCAAAAAAATAGAAATCATACCATGTATCTTTTCAGACCACAGTGGAATAAAATTAGATATCAATTCCAACAGAAACTCACATCTTCCTCCAAAAACTTGGAAACTAAAAAATCTATTGCTGAAAGATTATTGGGTCAAGGAGGAGATTCAAATTGAAATCAAAAGATTCTTCGAACTAAACGATAATGGGGACACAAGTTATCAAAATCTGTGAGATACAGCAAAAACAGTCTTGAGAGGAAAACTTATCGCCCTAAATTCCCACATCCAAAAGACAGAAAAGTCACAAATCAGTAAACTAACAAATCATCTTAAGGAAATGGAAAAGGAAGAGCAAAGCAATCCTAAAGCCAGCAGAAGAAAAGAAATAACCAAAATCAGAGCAGTTTAAATGAAATCGAGAACAAAAGAACAATACAGAAGATCAATGAAACGAAAAGTTGGTTCTTCGAAAAGATAAACAAAATAGACAGGCCACTTGCCAGGTTGACCAGAAGCAGAAAGGAAAGGACTCTAATAAGCTCAATTAGAAATGAAAAAGGAGAAGTCACAACTGATACCATGGAAATACAAAACATCATCTTTGAATACTACAAAAATCTCTATGCCCACAAACACGAAAACGTGGAGGAAATGGACAAATTCTTAGAAACACACTACCTCCCTAGGCTCAACCAGGAAGAAACAGAATTTCTAAACAGACCAATATCAAGCACCAAAATTGAAGCAGTAATAAAAAATCTACCCACAAAAAAAAGTCCCAGACCAGATGGGTTCACACCTGAATTCTACCAAGCCTACAAAGAAGAACTGGTGCCTATACTGCAGAAATTATTTGAAAATATCCAGAAGGATGGAATCCTCCCAAACTCATTCTACGAAGCCAATATCACCTTGATACCAAAGCCAGGAAAGGACACAACAAGAAAAGAAAACTACAGACCAATATCCCTTATGAATATAGAAGCAAAAATTCTCAATAAAATCCTTGCCAACCGAATTCAAATGTACATCAAAAAAATAATCCATCACTATCAGGTGGGCTTTATTCCTGAGATGCAGGGATGGTTCAACATACGCAAATCTATAAATGTAATTCACCATATAATTAAAAGCAAGAACAAAGATTATATGATCCTTTCAATAGATGCAGAAAAGGCTTTTGACAAAATCCAGTATCCTTTTATGATAAGAACTCTTAACAATATAGGCATAGATGGCTCATTCCTAGAAACTATTAAAGCCATATACGATAAACCCACAGCCGATATCATACTGAATGGGGAAAAATTGAAGGCATTCCCCCTTAAAACTGGCACCAGACAAGGGTGCCCACTATCTCCACTTCTTTTCAACATAGTGCTGGAAGTCCTGGCCACAGCAATTAGACAAGACAGAGGAATTAGGGGTGTCCAGATGGGGGCAGAAGAGGTCAAACTTTCACTATTCGCAGACGATATGATCTTATACATAGAAAACCCCAAAGATTCAACCAAGAGATTACTAGAATTGATAAATGAATTCAGCAAAGTCTCAGGATACAAAATTAATACACACAAATCCATAGCCTTTATATATGCTAATAACAATCAAGCTGAGAAACAAATTAAAGATGCAATACCTTTTGCAATAGAAACAAAGAAAATTAAATATTTAGGAACATATCTAACTAAGGAGGTCAAAGACCTATATAGAGAGAATTATGAAACACTGAGAAAAAAAATTGCAGAGGATGTAAATAGATGGAAAGCCCTACCATGCTCTTGGATAGGCAGAGTCAACATAGTAAAAATGGCTTTGCTACCTAAATTAATTTACAGAATCAATGCAATCCCTATCAAAATACCAACATCATTTTTTGCCGATCTAGAAAAAATAATTCTACGCTTCGTGTGGAACCAGAGAAGACCCCGTCTAGCCAAAGCAATCTTAAGCAAAAAGAACAAATTGGGAGGCATCTATCTAGCAGACTTCAAACTATACTACAAGGCTATAGTAACCAAAACTGCATGGTATTGGCACAAGAACAGAGACATAGACCAATGGAACAGGACTAAGAACCCAAATATAAAGCCAACCTCATACAGTCACCTGATCTTTGACAAATTCCAGAAAAACATACACTGGGGAAAAGATTCCCTATTCAACAAATGGTGCTGGGAAAACTGGATGGCCATATGTAGAAGGCTGAAACTGGACCCACACCTCTCACCTCTCACAAAAATCAACTCACAATGGATAACAGATCTAAACCTAAGACATGAAACCATAAGAATTCTCGAAGAAAACATTGGAAAAACTCTTATGGACATTGGCCTAGGCAAAGAATTTATGAAGAAGACCCCCAAAGCAATCACAGCAGCAACCAAAATAAATACATGGGACCTGATCCAATTGAAAAGCTTCTGCACAGCCAAGGAAACTATCACTAGAGTGAACAGACAACCTACAGAATGGGAGAAAATATTTGCATGCTACACCTCTGATAAAGGGCTGATAACCAGAATCTATACAGAACTTAGGAAAATCAACAAGAAAAAATCAAACAACCCTATTAAAAAATGGGCAAAGGACATGAACAGAAACTTTTCCAAAGAAGACAGAATAATGGCCAGCAAACATATAAAAAAGTGCTCAACTTCTCTCATCATCAGGGAAATGCCAATCAAAACCACAATGAGATATCACTTAACTCCAGTGAGATAGGCTCATATCAAAAAATCCCCAAATAACAAATGTTGGCGGAATGTGCACAGATAGGAACACTCATACACTGCTGGTGGGACTGCAAATTAGTACAACCTCTATGGAAAAGAATATGGAGATACCTCAAAGAATTAAAAGTAGAATTACCATTTGACCCAGCAATCCCACTACCGGGTATTTATCCAAAAGAAAACAAGACATTTTATAATAAAGACATCTGTTCTCGAATGTTCATAGCAGCACAATTCACAATTGCAAAGTTGTGGAAACAACCCAGGTGCCCATCAATACACGAGTGGATCAATAAAATGTGGTATATGTATACCATGGAGTATTACTCAGCAATAAGGAACAACAGTGAATTAACACATCTGGTATTATCCTGGTTGGAGCTAGAACCCATTCTTCGAAGCGAAGTGTCACAGGATTGGAAAAACAAGCACCACTGGTACTCACCATCAAACTGGTACTAACTGATGAACACTTACATCACACAGGGCAATAACATTCATCTGAGGGCGGGCGGGTGGGAGGGGGGTGGAAGGGATGGGAAAAACTCTCACTGAATGGATGTGGGGAGCACAGTTTGGGAGATGACCACGATTGTGGCTCTGACACGGGCAGAACAGGGGCAATGTGTATGGCCAAAGTGTTGTACCCCCATGATATTCTGTAATTAAAAAAATAAATTAAAAAAAAAATTAAACGTAGAACTACTATCTGATCCTGCAATCCCACTACTGAGTATGTATCCTCAAAGGAAATGAAATTAGTATGTAGAAGAAATATCCACACTTCCATGTCATTGCAACATTACTCTTAATAGTCAAGATATAGAATCAACCTAAGTATCTATCAACAAATGTATAAAGAAAACATAGTATATATACACAATAGAATACTATTTATCCTTTAAAAAGAAGGAAATTCTGTCATTTGCAACAATGTGGATGAACCTGGAGGACATTAGGTTAAGTGAAATAAGCCAGGCACAGAAAGATAAATACCACATGATCTCACTTATTTGTGGAATCACAAAATGTTGAGCTTGTAAACTAAAATAAAATCCTAAGCCCCCCCTGCTGACTGAACAGATCCCCTACCCCTTGGCCAAGGGGACCCCAGAAAAATCTTAAAACTGAATTCCTGGCCATGAAGGGAAAGGAGGCCAGACATGCATCATTATAACCCCTCCCTTTCGGAGTTTAGATACAACAATTAACCAGCATTAATGCTAAAACAGAGATCATAAGACTGACAAAACAGACTCTTTGTGACAATAAGATACTAAGTTATTAACAGGACCTAAAGCCATGCGCAGTAAAGGTTAAGTCACCTGTAGGCCATCAGTTTGCTTAACAGATCACTTGAGTCTTATTTTGTGGCTTGCCTTTCATTAAAAGACTTCCTTATCTTAACTTAAAACATTCCATGCCTTTAGACAGCTTTATTTCTTTAACCAATTTCAAACCAAAGAATCTCTGGACCCACCTATAACCTGTAAGCCCCTGCATAAAGAGGTCCCGCCTTTTCAAACCAAATCAATGTATACCTTCCATGTATTGATTTATGATTTTGCCTACAATTTCTGTCCCCCTAAAATGTATAAAACCAAACTGTAACCAGACTGCCTCGGGACCACTTGATTGAGACTTCTTGGGCTTGGCTCCCTGGGCTGCGGTCGCACACAATGGCTCAGAATAAACGTCTTTAAATTATTTCACAGAGCTTGGGGTTTTTACCACTAACAAACTCATAGAAATAGAGAGTATAATGGTGCTTACCAGGAGATGGGGGGAGGGGAAATCTGGGAAGATGTTGGTCAAAGGATACAAAATTTAAGTTAGGAGGAATAAGTTCAAGAGATCTATTTTTTAAAAAAGTAAAGTAAAATAAAGTATTTCAGACTAGCAAAATCTAAGAGAATTCTATATCAGCTGACCCACAGAAAAAGAGATGAGAGTTAAAAGAGGGAAAAAGAATTGAAGAATTGAATAAATAAGGATTCAGATGTTGGTAAAGCTAAATGAATATTGATCATCAGACTAATTATAATGTCCTGAGAGGTATAAAAATATTTAAAATTAAAATATATTTTTTAAATTATTAAATGCTTATTTACACTTATTTTACATATTGATTGTATTTCTTCACATATTTTTCCTTCTACATCCAAGGGATAGAAAAATCCATATCTGGGACATGTCCCTTTTATCCCAGAGTGGAGAAAGTAATGGTGCAACAACGTGATGATTCTTGGCTAAACGAAGTTACATTGCAAAAGCTAATGACAATGATTTGAGAAAACAGAATTCTTACAGGGAGAGACAGTGGATATTTGAGAACAATGAGACAGTCTACCACCTTTAACCCTTTTGGTCACAAATATTGACTTCCCTCTTTTTTGCATACAAAAATATCCACCCCTTCTCAAGGGAGACAGGCCAAAAATCACATCAAGTCATACCAACAAGCTCAAATTCTAGAATCTGATGGTAATTTTTACTTCAGAGCCACAAGCGCTTCCTCTTCATTCAAACAACTGCATACACCTGACTATTAATAGAGGAACAGGGAAAAGATGCCCTAAGAAATACTATCATTCAGAGAGGATAAGAATTTGAAATACACAGCAATCACTGGTCAATACCAAGTCTAAAATAACTTGATGGAGGATGCAGGGGCCCCATACTCTGTAGCTATGTTAAGCTTCTGTGTTGGTTCCCAGTTGTGCTCCTTGAGGATAGGACCCAGCTACTTCTATTTCATGGCTCCTGGGTCGCAATAAGAGATCCCTGCTTTTCCATTGTCCTATTTCACCATATCCAAAAATGTTCTAAAGAACTTTTAGAGAACATTTAAAAAAAATAAAACTTCCTTGAGGCTAAGTTTCTCAGCCTTCTCTTTTTCTTTTTCTTTTTTTCCATAGAATGTGAAACACAAAACTGATCTAAATTCAATCTCTTTCACCCAGGCTGAACACTCAAAAACATGATGTTTTAACTGCTAGATTCTTACTTGTACTATGTGTCAATATACTCACCCACTTTTTTTAAGTGCCTCTTTACACTAATTACAGATATCTTGAACTTAACAGATTTTTATAGCAGAGCTATACTCTTAGTCTCTTTTGAAAAAGTCCTGTGCCCAACAGAAATGACATGATTAATGTTAAGATATTGGGTTCATAGGTACAAAATTTTGAAAAAAGGTGTGGTGGCAACATACCAGCATGCTCTTACCATGAGACTGTTTTAATATACCTCAAATCATAACTAAACTTAAGCTTTAACTTGTGGGAGATGAAATATGGCTGCATCTTCAACTCTGCAATTCTCAGTTTGTGGATTTTCTCTATTTCCTTCTCTACCAACCACCAAATAGGCCAAATCTTTTCTCAGTTTCTTTATTATAGATAACAGTAAATAGGTTGATTCTAAATTCCCATTCATAAAGCCACAGACACCTTTGGTATATTTTCTGCCTTCCAGATTATTTCAGGTAACAACTTTACCAAAATTTTCACAACTGCAACAATCTAGGCTGCTGTATTTTTACTTTAAGGTAAGTCTATAACTCAAGAAATAAAATTCTCCCATATGGAGGGGCCACAGATAACTATGGGAAAAAAGTCTGCCAAATATACATAAAAACATACAACAGAGTCTATAAATAATTTTAATTTATAACCAAGCTTAGCAATGTCAATGAAACAATGATAACTGGCAAAATTAAATGCATTTTAATATCAAAAAATAGGCCACATAAAATTAATATGTAAATGGTATATACATATATGTGTTTTATATATACATATTAAAAAATTGAAAATAACACCAAACTATACAAGTACTTGAAAATGAATCTAATGAAGGTATCATAACATATACACACAGGAATCAATGAAATATTGTTCATAAAAAATGTACATAGAATCTGTGACTTTCATTTCCCTTGGTTACTGACCTAAAGCAACACATCTCCTAACCAGCCCTCCAAAACCTAATTTTATATACTTTTAAACCATTCACAGTTTGAGATGTTGCTTTTTATTTATTTATTTTTGTTGTTGTTGCTGTTATTTATGGAGATGAGCTCTTGCTATGTTGTTCAGGCTGGTCTCCAACTCCTGGGCTCAAGCAATCCTCCTGCCTCGGCCTCACCAAGCGTTGGGATTACAGGCTTGAGCCACCGTGCCTGGCCCGGGATGTTGCTTTTAAATATACGTGTTTAAAAATGTCAGAGGCAAACGTTTTAAAGCAGTAATACATTAAAATAGTGGTTCTTAATTGTGTGAACTATTTTTGAAAGTCATACATGTAACGATGGTCTTACAAGTCATTGTCTGTAGACAGAATAAATAATACGTCTGACCTATGCAAGTGATTCTGTTTTTCAAATATACGTACATTATCCTGTGATTAACAAAATACGAATTAATTTTATAATATCGCTGTATACATAGTAATTTTTATCAATATGGATTTTTATACATGGTAGAAATTTTACCAAATATTATAACATGAGGGATTAGGTTAGGCAAAATATTTTGATTATTAAAAAACAGATATCCTCGTGTCCTCAGAAAGTGTGGCGGGAAATTGAATCAGACTTGTGCAGTATTTCTCTCATTAGGATGGGCATCTGGCCTCTGTTTGATACTGTTGTTCTACCGTACTGTCTCAAAGGAAATTGTCTCTCTGCTACTGTCTGTTTTGGTTACTTTGCCCAAGTTAATTACACAGACAGTTCATTAGTGATGTTTGAACCTGGTCACTAAGGATCTTTTACTTTATTCATTCAGGTGATCCCAGTGCACATCCAGGAGATAGAGCAGAAAAAATAAATATTGTTAGTTTGTGCATAGAAAATCTAATTCCCTGCTCAGAAAGATCAGAGCATCTACTTTTCTCAAACCAGAAGAAATTCTTTTGTTCTCCTCCCTTACTTTAAATTTTCTTACCATCATGACAGAGACAAAAGAAAATGTTTACAAGTTTTAAAATAAGAAAGAATCTCTAAAAAGAGTTCTTATATGTTGTGAAAATGAGAAACTAGGAGACCTCAAGACCCTTCAGAAGATGCCTGTATAGTAAATCGTGTTAAACCAGTACAAAGTCATGTCTTTCTTAACACAACACAGTTAAACGCACTAGGGAGCTGCCACCCAAAACTGTGAAGAATTTTCGAAAAAGTAAGTACTGTAAGGTCGGTGTGATAATTGCTTTCTCTTTTGAGAGATAAGGGAAAGAAATATTTACTCGTATATTCTTCTGTAACTTTTTAATATGGAAAACTGTGGTGGACATGCTTTGAAACTATTGAACAACCCTTTGATAAGACTAATGACATAGCCAGCGTATATTTATGCATCCCTATATAGTAACAGATGTGGTAATTGTGCAGTGTAATTTAAAGGACACCCAAACCCTTGGAATATATTCCAAAAAAAGAATATTACATGGCTTGAAATTTCAACATTTTCTAAATTGTAAATATCATTTTATGATTAAAAGTTTAAGCAGAAATAATACAATCCCTCCTACTAGTTTAACAAAAATGTTCCTTTAATATCTAAGTGAGACAAATTACTCTATTCACAGGCCTTTATTTGTTGTTCATGATGCACTGCACAAAATGACCAAGGTGGAGAAGATTATTTCACTGTGACAGTTTTTGCCTGGTGTGTGTTCAGAGGGGAAAGTATGAAAAAGGAGATGACAGAAAGGACGCCAATTCTTAGTTACTTCATACTTGTTCTACTTATTGTACTTTTTGTGACCTTGAAATAGTTGGGAGACAATTAGTTCTTAAATAAACCAAAATCAAAGAATAAGGCATAGTATATTATCAGCACACTATTTTACTTGTATAAAAGAGAGATCATTAATAAATTGATTTTATCTAACAAAGTCAAAAATAGGATTTTCATGAAAGAAAGAGGATTGAGGGGATATGGAAAATCTCAGAGAATTTGGAAGCAAGGAGCTGTGTTTTTCTTTCCTGGAATAAGATGACGTGAGAGGCTTGCTACGAGACCAGTCTTTAGGAGACAGAAGGGTCATCAAAGGAAACAGTTTTAGTTTCATGGATTTTCTGAAAAACTTTGAGAGTTTCATTAAGAAGTAAGTGTGTGTGTGACAGGCTACAATATTGGCCATTATGCTTTGTTACCATCTTCACCCTAGTTATGCCAGGTCTGCACCATTGCCCTTGAAAGAGACGTTCATTAGGTTTCCTGCGTAAGTGTCCATATCCCTATAATGTCCCTTTAAAGCAAGGTGGGCCTTGCCATATGTACCTCATGGGATTTTATAAGACATATGTCCATAATAATTCCTCCATAAGGAAGACTTTATTTTCCCTGACCCAGAGGACTCATGATATTTGCAGTAATTTTTAAAATGCAAACTGAGTGAAAAACCATTCATATAACAAACTAATTTTTATCTCCTAGGGAGATACCATTTCATTCAGTGATGGAGAAATAGCAAGAACCCTAGAGACTGTGTTTTCAGATAAGACATATGTTTTAGGGGTTTTTTAAATATAAAAGTTTAACGTGATATCTACCCTCTTAAACTTTTTCAGTGCACAATGCAGTGTTGTTAACAATAGGCACCATGTTTCTAATTTCTTCACTAGCATCTGACCTCACTTGCTTACTGCCTGGCTAAAACTTATCAAGCTTTGAGTCCCAGAAATCTGTATTTGTGACAAATAACTTTGATGATTCTAATTCGGAGAACTATACACACTAAACAACCTAGTCAAATGCAAGTATTTCTGGAAGAAGACAGTAAAGCATTAGATAAACACTACAGTGAAAATTTTATTATAAATTAAATGAGTTTTGTAATTCAGAGTTTTGAAAATAGCCTGGTGCCTGGTTAATAGTAGATACTAGATGGAATTGTTAAATTTAAACTAGCTTGCTTCCTATTTTCCAATAGGCAGGTGGAAGCAAGTGCTGTCATAGAATTAAGTGGACGTACTCTAACAGGATGGAGAAGAGAGGAAAGGATCCAGAGCTGCTTAATTCCTTGGGAGAGTGGAAGAAGAGAATGTCAGAAGGAAGCGCTTCATGCAATAAATGCACACAGCTAGTATACCTCAAGGAATCAGGCAAAAGGAAATTAGGAATTTAGGAAGGGGAATATGGAGAACAATGTCTATGGAGGCTAGTTTTACATTTGTCATAACTTGTCTTCTGAGAAAGAAAACATATTCACCCTTAGTCAATATGATATAAAGACTGAAAAAAGAATGAAAAGTGTCCTGTTTCTGAAGAGAAAAAGAGATAGGAGGCTGGTTAAACCTAAAGTTTGGGTAAAGGATCATGTGGGAAGGTTAAAAGTAGAAAAGGGCAAAGTATAAGTCCAATAATTAAGTAGGTAAATTTTATCTTTAAGTCACTCAGGAAAAGCATTTTATCTCCTTTCCAAATGACATTGTTGAACTAATGCCTGTAGATGTGCCCCACCAATAGCTTATTCACACGCAACTGAGACCAGTGGGTGTGGAGTCAAATACTACTTTGCAGAATGTGCTACAGCTTGTTAATAATTATAGAAGCTACAATTTATTCAGTCTTATGGTACTCAGTATATACATTTTTAACTGCTTTATTGAAGTATAATATATATACAAAACTGCACATTTTTAATGTATTAAATTAGATGAGTTTGGACATATGCACACACCCATGGAACCATCACCACACCAAGGTAATAAATATATCCATCACCCCCAAAGTTTATTGGCACATCAGTTTAGCTTTAGTGGGTTTTTATTTTTGGTTTTTATTTTTTTTTTTAGTTTTAGGGTTTTGTAATATGAAATTTTACGTGATATCTACCCTCTCAAACTTTTTCAGTGCACAAGGCAGTGTTGCTAACAATAGACACCATGTTGTACAGCAGATCTTTAGAATTTATTCATCTTACATAACTGAAATTTAAACTATTGAACAACAACTCCCCATTTTCCCATATCTTCATCCTCTGGCTACCAAGATTCTAACTCTGTACTTCTATGAGTTTGGCTGTTTTAGATATGTCATAAGTGGAATCATGTAGTGTTTGCCCTTCTGTAACTGGCTAATCTCGCTTAGCATAGCGTCTTCTAGGTTCATCCATGTGGTTACATATTACAGGGTTTTCTTCTTTTCAAAAATGAAAAATATTTCATTGCATTTAAATGCTACATTTTATTTATCCATTCACCTATTGATGGACATTTGGGTTGTTTCCATATCTTGGCTATCTCGAATAATGTTCAATGAACATGGGAGTGCAGATAGTTCTTTGAGATCCTCATTTCTGTTCTTTTGCATAAATACCCAGCTGTGGTATTATTAGGTCATATAGTAGTCTTATTTGAAATTTTTTGAAGAACTTTTTATACTGTTTTCTATGGTGGCTGCACCATTTTACATTCCTACCAACAGTGTATAATGGTTTCTATTTCTCCATGCACCCACAAAAAGTTATCTTTTGTTTTGTTTTTTAATTTTTTTTGTGAAAGCCTGTCCTAATAACTGTGAGGTGATATCTCATTGTGGTTCAACTTGAATTTCCTTCATGATTAATGATGTTGAGCACATTTTCATACACCTGTTGACCATTTGTATGCCTTCTTTGGAGAAATGTCTATTCAATTCCTTTGCCCATTTTTAAATTGAATTGCTTTTTTTTTTTTGGCTACTAAATTGTAGGAGTTTTTTAAATGTAATTTGGAGATTAACCACTTATCAGATGTATGGTCTGCAAATATTTTCTCCCATTTTGTAGGTTGTTGTCTAAATCTGCCAGTATTCTCAAAATTATTACTGTTTGCTTATTTGTTTATTTTAAAAAATATAAGGATGTGTGATATTTTTGTAACATTAATTATTAGAAAGCTAAGTAGTCACAATTATTTTTTGGCTGTGTCTAATTCCAAACTCCTGAGAATTCCAATATAACAAAGTATATTAACCATGATTACACTTCCTGGGGGGTAGCAAAATTACTAGAAAAGAGAGTTTTTTTAAAACTAAATTTTTCCTACCCCCATATCCCTTATGTCATCCTGTATCTGGCTCCTACTCACGGCAAAAAGAGAAATCCCCTGCTATTGTAGTATTGTGTGTTCTTTACCTCAAAAATGTTGGGTCATGAGAAACTCAGAATGCTGTGATACTTTAGGAAAAGCTGAATAACACAGTTTTACAGACTTTGTGACAGTTCCAGCCTAAAAAAGTGTGATGACATTATTTTTCCCTTACAAAAAGTAGATTTAGTAATTTCTCTCTATGCTAAGTATTTTGTTTCTCTACAAACTCTACTTACTCACTGAGTCTGGTTCTGGGTAGCACGTAGAACTGAACATCTAAATGAACTTCCTAATATGTATAAAAAGACATGAGTGGATTTAATATTTTGAATATGAAAATGCTATTTCACTAATTACTTTCAAATTATATTAGTTAACAAATGTACTGGGAATGATGAATAGGAATGTACTGGGAATGATGAAATGAATTTTAGGATATAGGTGGGAAAGTAAACTATTTAAACCAAAAAAAAAATTCTACCTTGGAAATAATCATAAATGTAGCAGCAATTTTAATCTTCTTCACATTGCAGCATGAACCTTCTACCTATCAGTATTGTCTGAAACTTTAAAACAATTTTTTAAAGAAATGTTAAACTTTTTTTAAAAACTTCTTAAAAAATTCTACTTTTTAAAAGGTAAAAATACAAGTTAAATTAATAAATGGTACAAGAACTCATTCATTCAAAAATTATTGAATGCATGTATGTGTTAGGCACAGTTTCTGCACCAACAAAGGATATAACAGAGAAAGAACAAAGTCCTTGTTCTTAGAGTTAATTTTCTAGTGACCCTAAAGATCTAAGAATGCTAAGAATATTAGGATATTCTTGAAATTCTTGGATGTATCCATACATATGATCTACATGAACAGTTTAAGGAATGATTGAACTCTTATTTTTCAAAGCTATGGCAATGTCAGGCAAGATAATAACTAAAGCGTGCCCTTAGCTTCAACGCTAATGAAGTCCTTGCAGGAGTTAGGAAAGCTACCGGAGGTGGAAGTCAAACTGAGGACACAGAGGGTTAAAGTCTAAATTGAGTGGGAGTAAGATAATATGGAGACACTAATGTCTTTTTAAAGGAATTATTAACATAAGGAAAAAAGACACAGCCTAGAAGACCATATTTAGACATGTTAATTGTAGATTAGCTTCTGGGGCTTTGAGAGAAAAGCAACTACAGTCAGTTAACTGAACGTAAAATGAAAGCATGTGAGGATATTCCTTTTGTAAATACCCTGAACTCAAGTTTTTCTCACACTATAGATAAAAGAGTTGTACATCAAACCATCTACAGGTACTATAGTGTTGAGTATGAGGAATACCAACAAGGAAGAATAAAAAGACTAGGGAAAGGCTTTTTAAGTCCAGTGTTATATTCTGTTGTCATTGTTATTTGTTTGTTTTCCAGGAGAAATGCATCTTTCCCTTAAAACAATCCTTGGATAATAACAATTGAAGAGAATTTATGTTCTTAATTGCCTGTATATATCCTATATTCAGAGTTTGTCTTGGACAAATAACTTTTAAGTACGCGTGAAATGACATCATCATTTTCTAACCCATTTGTAAATCTCACCCATGTAATGATCTACAATCAGACGCATTTGTAAATTCTGTAGGGCAAGGAATGATCAAAGAAAAAGTTGGATTGTTTTACAATAACATGAATTCTAAAGGAAACCTCCACTGCTTATATATAAAATTCAGAAAGACTATTGGCATAGTGTAAATATTGATTATTACATAAAGGTTGAAAATAAATGTAGGCTGGTTTGTTTGGCCTCTATACGTATGGCCTTTTGCTATAGAAATTGAATATCTTCCTCCTCATAAATCTTGATTTTTACGTAAGGATCGGTTAGATATCAAAGGTCAGTGATGAGAAACTACACAGCAATAACAACTTTTATCCTCCTGGGGCTGACAGATGACCCACGGCTGCAAGTTCTACTTTTCGTCTTTCTCTTTCTTACCTACATGTTGAGTGTAACAGGGAACCTGACTATTATCACCCTCACCTTGGTGGACCACCACCTAAAAACTCCTATGTACTTTTTCCTCAGAAATTTTTCCATCTTAGAAGTCTCATTTACCACAGTCTGTATTCCTAGATTCCTGTATAGTATATCAACTGGGGACAACACCATTACCTACAGTGCTTGTGCAAGTCAAATATTCTTTGTTATTCTCTTTGGAGCAACAGAATTTTTCCTCTTGGCAGCCATGTCCTATGACCGCTACGTGGCCATCTGCAAACCCCTTCATTATATGATCATCATGAACAACAGGGTGTGCACCTTATTAGTCCTCTGCTGTTGGGTGGCTGGACTGATGATTATTGTCCCACCACTTAGCTTGGGCCTCCAGCTTGAATTCTGTGACTCCAATGCCATTGATCATTTTAGCTGCGATGCAAGTCCCCTCCTAAAGATCTCATGCTCAGATACATGGGTAATAGAACAGATGGTTATACTTGTGGCTGTATTTGCACTCATTATCACCCTAGTCTGTGTAATTCTGTCCTACTCATACATAATAAGAACAATTCTGAGATTTCCCTCTGTTCAGCAAAGAAAAAAAGCATTTTCCACCTGCTCATCCCACATGATTATGGTTTCCATCGCCTATGGAAGCTGCATCTTCATCTATATCAAGCCCTCAGCAAAGGACGAGGTGGCCATAAATAAAGGAGTGTCTGTGCTCACTACTTCTGTGGCACCCTTATTGAACCCCTTTATTTACACGTTGAGAAACAAGCAAGTGAAACAAGCCTTTAATGACTCCTTAAAGATGATTGCATTTCTCTCAAAGAAGTAGTTTTGATGAATTAGAGTAAAATGAAAAAAGAATGTTCCCTAAACATTGTCCTACTTCTAACTTATTTCATTTTGTTCTGCATACAATTCAGTCATATTAACCTTCTCAGTGACATTTAATGTTGCATCCTGATCTCATCTTTGTAAAACTACTGATTCTTTCAAAATAAGCCCTCATTGTGAAACTAAAAAATATACTTCTAAGAAATTACATTTTTCTGCACCTCTGACCCTAGTCTTTTCTTCATTATTCTAGGGAAGAAAAGAAGCAATAATCCTTAAAAGTGTACAAATTATCTACAAGTTAATTTATGTAGTAATAGTATTAGTTTCTCTAATACTAAGTCATCAAAATTAATATCTTAAATTCAAGAATCAAACAAAAAGTAGAAAACAACACCAGAAATATATTAAAAATAAAATAAACCAAATAAGGCATTGCAGGCCAATTAAAATAATTGGGATAGACGATATTAATATGAGTTTAGGATTAATTAGAATTGAAGAAATGGAGACATCTTCACTATCATTAATAAGATGCATTAGTTCTTTCTTTACATTATATGAGAGAGGAACTTCACTTAAAAGATATACATTTAATTTAAATAAATGTAAGCATAAAGTCACTTATTATGGGTTATAAAATCAGAGTAGATACATAAGAGCAAATTGGAACACCAAAATTTAAGTGCCAATTTTTAGGTATGTGGTCTTTACCCTGAGGGAAAGTTTGCAAAGCCAGAAAAGGGCATGCGGGGGAGGAGGGGAGATAAAAGGCAGCTGAGCAGGCAAAACGGGGAAGGTTTGCAAGCCTAAAAGGGGGATGTGACTGAAAACAAAGACATCTCAAGGACTAGCATCTGCTACAGCACAGCTTCCTCCCAAACTTCAAGGACTTGCTGTACACTGTGATTATTGTTTAATTCCCCCCCAACTCCACTCCCTCCTCCCAACCCACTATAAAAAACTCCCTAGACCCCATTTCGGTGTGGACACGCTTTTCGGCCTCCACCCACCTGCACCCAGGTGCTCAAATAAATAATTCTTTATATCTTTGGGCTTCACTGTGTTTTCCTCTGGGCTCCGGCCTAACACTGATGAAATAAGAGAACTATTTACATCAACAGAAAGGTAACTAAAGGATTTAAGTCGATATTGAGGATATCCAACCAGCACAGATGAAAAAAAATGAGGAACTACAAATGGGAATAAATATTGGAATTATGTCAAAAGGACAATTGAAGAAAATATTTGAAAGTTAAAGAGATTACAGTTTGGAGCTATTAACAGTAGCTATTAAAATATTAAATGTATTTCATTGCTTCTCAACAAAACAAGGAAAATTATTTATGAGTTTCTACTGATAAAGCTCTCCCCTTTTTAATTATTATATCTGAAATAAATGATTACTTCTACAGGATAACAAACAATACAAAGACTAAATTGTTAAAGCAAAGTTGAAAAAATACCTCATATTAAATTACAAACTCAGGGATTATTTATTGTAAATATTAAAAGTGGGCTTTGAAATTGCAGTAAAACATTCTTTCACATTATTTCTATTGGTATAATTTTGAAAATAAATACCATTTTTGGACTACCAATTATGTGTCAAACGCTTTGCAAACATCATGATTAATGCCCTTACCCATACTGTAAATATGTTTTAAGTGCGCTAAAATGTAAAAATAAGATTGAGTAAATTGGCCAATATATCATAGGTAGGAAATGATGAAGCCTGATTTCTGATTTGAAGTCATGTTCAATCCACTACACTTCACTGCTTTTCAGGCTGCAGAGAAATGTTGGTGGAGGGTGGATGAGAAAAGATGCTCTAATTGGAAGTGTATGAGCTGGCACAAGTCTCTCTCTCTCCCCCCCACCCCCTTTCCAAAAGACACTTTAGTTTATCAATGTTTCGCTTATACTCATTTTTTCAATTGCTTTACTGACTTTAAAGAAAAAAATTAAGTTATCTAAACATTTCATAATTTATGAAATAGATCTTATGTACCATAATCTATCCTATTCTAGTTTATGTAAGATTTTATGTTTTGATATGGTGAGAGAAGATGAAATAAAACTGCAGTTACCATCTCCCCACTAACATTGAAGCACACTTATTATCAACATGACCTTCAGTTTTAATATTCATTTAACCTAAGATCAACACTCAATCTGAGTAAACAATGACAAAATATTACAAATGCCTAGGACTCCTGAAATGTCTCCATTATTTTTTCCTCATTATAAGCCTATTAAATTTCAACCACAATGCCTGGCATCTAATGAAAAATTAAAAGAAATAATTAAAGAGACCAGAAATTGGGAACATAAAAATAAGAATAACAGTTCCCAGGTGATTCAGAGTGGGAGCCCGTTGGCAAACACTTAAAAATAACTATTATACATATCTGAGAGATGTAGGTAGAATAGGGCAAACAAAATGCAAGAAAACATGTAGAATTAAAAATGAATCTGAAATCTGTATTTAAAAATCAAATGAAAATTCTAGAAGGAAAAAAATGCAATATTTGAGATTAAAAAATTTGGGGATGGTTTAAACAACAAGAAACAAGTGAAGATATAATAGTTTTGATGTACTTAAAGGCAGGTCAATAGGAAAAATCCATACTCTCAAATTCAGAGAAATTATAAAAGAAAAGAACCAAACAGAGGTCAAGAAATATATGAAATATAGGCAAACTTTCTAATATACATGTAAGTCCCACAAATGATAAGAAAAAACATGGCAAAGCAATGTTTGAAGAGGTAATGACCAAAGAGTTTCCAAAACTTGCTAAAGATATATCTATCTACTAATTTATGAAGCTCAGAAAACCCCACCAAGACCCAAGGAAAACCATAGCTATGTGCCCCAGAATCAAATTGTTAGATGCCCAAGACATAGAAAATCTTAAAAGCATTCAGAGAATTTATACACATTATCATACACTACCAGACAAGCAGTGGTGTTTTTTAGTAGAAACTAGAAGCCAAAGGATAATGGAGTAGCACCTTCAAAGTGTTGAAAGAAAGAATAAAAAAGGCAGCAAATGCAGAATTGTATGCTCAGGAAAATATCTATCAAAATAACGGCAAAGTAAACAAAAGCAATTAAATGTTATTGTCAGCATAACTTCATAGTAAGAAACATTAGAGAAAGTTGTTGTAGCTGGAGGAAAATGATCCCAAATGAAAATGCATGCAACTGTCGAAAGCATAAAGAGTGACAAAAGGTAAATGTAAAAGAACACAAAAATAGTTTTTAAAAATATGTTTAAAATATACATAGAAGTGTAACGTGACAACAATTGCTTGAAGAGCAGGAATAGCCACATGAACATAAACTATTATAAATTGTTGTTAAGTCTTTTGATGTTCAGGATGTGGCAATTAAGGTGGGAGGTAAAAAATCAAATAATAAATGTTTTAATCATTACTGCAATCATGAAAACAATATTACAAAACGTTAAAACTAAAAAGCTAATAGGTAAGAAAAAAATGTAATAATGGAACAAATGTTTAGTCCAAAAGGGGTGGACAACCTGCGGCCTCAAGGCCACATGTGGCCTTCCAGATCCCCAAGTGCGGCCCTTCCACTGAATCCAAACTTCATAGAACAAATCCTTTTATTCTGTGGATTCAGTCAAAAGGCCGCACTCAAGGATCCAGAAGGCCACATGTGGTGTGGCCCCAAGGCCCCAAGTTCCCCACCCCACTGTGAAATGTAATAATAGGAATGAAGAACATTTGAGGCAAATAGAAAACAACAAACAAGATGGTAGATGTAAAACCAATTATAGCATAACTATTGGAACAATAATTATTTTGTGATTTCTGATAAAATAAATATTATTAGAATAAACGCTATAACGAAAAGGCAAGCATTATCAGAACCAATTTTAAGTGTCTATTATTATAATAGACTAATTTAAGTATAAGAACACACAGCAATTGAAAGTAAGAGGATGGGATCAAAAGGCGTACAAGGCACAACTAAGCAAAAGAAAGTGACATGGCTATGTTAACGTCACTAGATTTTAAGGCAAGATATATTGCTAGAGATGAAAAGTAAACTTTTATAATGATAAAAGGGTCAATTAAACTTTAAGACACACAAATTTTATATATGTATATTCCTAATAATACAACACTGACAGTTCTTAGGCAAAGATGAAAAAGAATAAGAAGAGAAATACACAAATCCACAATCTCAGCTGGGGATTTTAATAAAATGAAAAATTTTATTTTTAAGTAAATTGATCTTTCAAAACTGAGCTTCCATGAGAGAATTAAGTACCACATAAAAGTATTCCCAGAGAAAAGGCAACGTAAATTATTAAGAAATTTACTTTTTCAGATGACTATATTGAATAGTACAGTAGAGTGATTGCATATAATATGAACAAAAAAAATTGTTGTGTGGCTTTTCTCTTTTCTATCCCTCTAAAGACTTTGAGCCTGTCTGTGTTTTCTACCTAAGGTACATTTTTTTCAACCAGCATATAATTAAGCTATTTTTCCCTTCTTACTTGAAAATCTTTTACTCAGTCTTAAGTCTATTGGTGGTGTATATACTGTTAGATTTTGCTCTGTGTGCTGTCCTAACATCATTTTAATTTAATCCACAAGCTTTATGTTCCATGGTTTTTCTATCTTTACTAATTTAGTTTTAATTAAATATATTCTTTATTTTGTTTCTATTAACTTATTTAATTAAACATTTTGCCATTATTTTATGTTAAAGCTAATTTTGACTTCTTGGTTAAGGTGGTGTCTCCCAGGTCTTGCTACTATAAGTTGTTATTTTCCTTTATGATAGAGGAATAATTTAGGATTATGTATATAGACTGTTCCTCATCAGCTACCAAGTTTGGCATCTATTGACATTTTATAGCTCCATAACTTTTTCTATGCCTGTTAGTCAGCATTTTTTGTGTGTTTTTTAATATATATATTTAATTTTTATAGATTTAGGGAGTACAAGTGCAATTTTGTTACATGGATATATTGCATAGTGGTGAAGTCTGGGCTTTTAGTGTACCCATCACCTGAATAGTGTACAATGTACCCAATAGGTAATTTTTCATTTCTCACTGCCCTCCCACACTCCCTCCTTTTGGAGCCTCCCCAGTGTGTATTTTTGTTGACTTTGTCAAAGATCAGTTGGTTGTAGGTATATGACTTTATTTCTGGGTGATCTATACTGTTTCATTGATCTACATGCTTATTTTTAGACCAGTGCCATGCTGTTTGCTTACTATAGCTTTGTAGTATAATTTGAAGTCAGGCAATGTGATGCCTCCAGAGTCGCTCTTGTTGTTTAGGGTTGCTTTGGATATTAGGGCTCATTTTTGGTTCCATGTGAATTTTAGGATTGTGCTTTCTAATTCTGTGAAAAATGACATTGGTAATTTGATTGGAATTGCCTTGAATCTATAGATAGCTTTGGGAAGTGTGGTCATTTTAATGATATTGATTATTCCCATCTGTGAGCATGGGATGTTTGACTACATAAAAAAGTTTTTTTTATTTTCCCCTTTATGTATTTATTCATTTTATATCAGTACAAATATTATAGATTTTTATCTTATTCTATAAGTTATAATACATTTCTCTCTGCATCATATGATTCTCAATTTGTTCCAGATTTGTCGTGCTGGAGTCCCTTTAAGCTGGCATCATGTCCTTTTGATAGGCGTCTGTAATTTTTTAATTACACAATATGCTCAAAAATAATGCTGAATTATGTACCAAGTGCCAAGTGCCAAGCGTTTCTACATGCAATTCAGTCCCATGAGTGGACCCAGAGTTTTAAGAAAACAACAAAAATGAATTTTGTGAGGAAGTAAAGCAAATTAATGTTGTATGTCACTTGTGGAAATATTTACAAGCATAAAAAATATAGAATATAGTTAGATAGAATGAACAATATTTGACAGCACAACAAAGTGACTATAATCAACAATAAATTAGGGTATACTTTAAAATAACTAAAAGAATGAAATTGGAATTTTCCTAACAGAAAGAAATGATAAATGCTTGAGGTGATGGATACTCCAATTACCCTGATTTGATTAGTACACATTATATGCCTGTATCAAAACATCACATGTACCCTAGAAATATATACAACTATTATGTACTCATAGTAGTTAAAAATTAAAAGCAAATTTTTTAAAAATGTGTTATTTAAATTTTTCAATAAGTTGTTATTTTATAAGGAAAACAAATATGCATGGTCTAATTTAAGATATTGATTTTTCCATATAAAGAGTGTTTTGTTTTTGAGCTGCTATTCCTCCAGTAATGATAATAAGCATAAAATAGTCAAGTCTTCCATATGAGGAAGAGCTGAAATCATCTTAAGACACCTACACTCACAGGTCTGGTTTTTGCATCTGGCTGTCAGTTTGAGGCCTCATTTATCTTCCATGTGCAGCTCCCTATGTGGTCTCCCCTTAGAGCCAGTTTGGGCTTTTTCATAGCATGGTGGTTGGATTGCAGAGGTAAGTGTCCCAAAACAGTGGGATAGTGGGATCTAGACGGGAGCTATATCCTCTTTATGACCTAGCCTTGAAATCACAAAGCACCTTTTCTGCCGTATTCTCCTGGTTGGATCAGTCACTCTCTTCTGCACATATTTGAAGGAAGGAAACTTAGACTCCACTTCTCCTTGGAAGGAGTGTCAAAGTTGTATTGTCAGAACATGTTGGATGGGAGATATTGTTATGTTATAGCCACTTAGGAAAACACATTCTGCCACAGAGGTGAAGGTGGAGGGCAGAACATGTTGCTTATTTTTTATTCATTAAGTCTTTATCAATAATAAAAAATTAAGGGAAGTTTCTGCAGCACATTATCTTATGCATTTATCTTTTCCAGTTCTTTTAGACAGAATGACAGCAACAATCACTCTCTTGATATTTGAGAAATAATTTGTTGTTTTAACTTTGCATTATCATCTTGCAATTTATTGTGAAGATCAGAGTCTGCCAATAATTTAGTAATAAATTTTATTTGATCCCTTCATGTTTTCTTTTCTCACTATCATTAAAATTAATAAACACGTATTTTCAGGAATAGTGACTAGGGAAATGCCTGCTAACTATATGCATACATAAGAACAAATACCACTGGCGTATATGGAAGATAATCTTGTGCTAGTAGCTTAATCACCATGGTATAAATCACTTGGTGTAATGGCATAACCACATACTCATCAGAAGAAATAGAATGTGGTATATACATGTTGTAAGAGCTAACACTTTGGAGAAAAAAAAGGAAACATAATTTTATATCCTTAGGAGGAAATCAAACATAATTTTATCTTTAAAGTCATTTAAATTTTAAGACATTTATATTAAATACAATTTACTGTGAAAAACTTGTACATAATTAAAAACTAATAATTATGTAATGGGAAATAAAATTAATCACATATTCCCATTTACTCAATACTTTAATTGATATGTTCAAGAGATTAAACTTGCTTATATGCTCTTGAAAGAAATTGTGCGGGAGTATGTATGAAATCATATTTTACTCTCTACTGCAATTTAAAAATCTGTTCAACATAAATGGTAAATATCACACCAATGAAATGTATGGTTTACTTCAATGGAGATATTGTTTTTTTACCATGGTGACAACTGACACTTCAAAAAATCACTTTACAAAACAATTTTCTACATTGCTTGTTAAAGAGTAAGCTCTCTTGGGTATTTTAAGCATATTTAATAATAACAAAATTTGATTTATCTAAGACTTTTAAAGAACATGGCTTTTAAACAAAACAAGGTATATTTCTTCATATTATTTAATAGATCCAACTCCTCAAGAACCTATATTCTATAATATAACCAAAACCCCTTATTCATCTTATTCCAACATGCTTTTGCAGAAAATGAATTTTGCAATTTTTTTTGTTTTGGACAAAGAAAAGTTTGCATATTTAATAACAGAAAGTTAAAGCCAGAATAGATAGAATGAAAATAGTTTTGAATCTCAGGCAAGCTAAAGTAATACAAACAATTAAATATTACATATCAATTCTTAAACTAGAAGAGTTAAATTAGTGTTTTGTTCAAAATTCCTTTTATGTTTTATGTATTTCATGTTAATTATTTCAAGTTGTATTACTTGTCTGAAACAGAAAATATCTTTCTAACTGTATCTCTAAAGGCCTGTTTAACTTGCTGATTCCTCAGAGTATAAATGAATGGGTTCAATAAAGGGGCAACTGATGTATTGAGCACAGTTACTCCTTTGCTTAAAGTGACCCTTTCATTTGCTGACGGCTTTATGTAGATAAATATACAACTACCATAAGTGATGGAGACAACAATCATGTGAGAAGAACAGGTGGAAAAGGCTTTTTTCTTTTGCTGAGCTGAAGGGAATTTTAGAATTGTCTTCATGATGTAAGAGTAAGAAAGGATTACTAAAAACAATGTGACAATGAGTGTCATCACAGCTAAGAGAAAAGCAATCAGTTCCAGTAAATGTGTGTCTGAGCAAGAAAGTTGAAGGACAGGAGAAATGTCACAAATGAAATGATCAATGATATTTGAAGCACAGAAGTCTAGGTTAAGACCCAAAATCAGTGGAGGGAAAATGACCAGGAATCCAGTTACCCAAGAACTGAGTACAAGCTGATGGCAAACTTTGTTACTCATAATGGATGTATAATGCAAAGGTTTGCAGATGGCAACATACCGGTCGTAGGACATAGCAGCCAGGAGGAAAAATTCCGTAACCCCCAAGAATATGTAAAAAAACAACTGAGTTATACAATCACTATAGGAAATGGTCTTTTCCCTGGTTAAAATGGTGACGAGGAATCTGGGAATGCAAGTAGTTGTGAATGAAATTTCCAGAAAAGAGAAATTACAGAGGAAGAAATACATTGGGGTCTTGAGTTGGGAATCCAGCAGAGTGAGGGCAATGATGGTGAAGTTCCCTAAAATGCTCAACATGTAATTAAGAAGTAGAAATAAGAAAATTATAATCTGTAACTGATAATTATCTGTCAGTCCCAGAAGGATAAATTCTATCTGCGTTGTATGGTTCTTCATTTCTCTTTTGTGATTTCAGTCAAATTCTAAAAATAAAAAGATACAAAAATCAGAAACAATATGAGTATATTTAAATCCAGGAAAAGACATATGAAAGGATCCATATTCACAAACATACCAAGGTAAGAGGCAATACCCTATGGATGTTAAAGATATGATATAGAACTATGCAACAGAAACTGTGAATGAAGAGTTTAAAAAACTGTAGAAGTCAACTGTTTTGAAAACTGATTTACAAAACCCATTATAGGGTGATTTTTTTCACCCTTCCAGTTAATTGTAATTAATTCCAGATTTGTGCAGTTGTTAAAAACAATTAGAGATCTTGGTTCAGTATTCAATATAGTTCATTCATTTTGAAATTATGAATTTCATCAAAAAGTATGCCAGTATAATGAATTAAGACCTACAGTTAAATTCTCAAACTTCTCATTTTATATTAAAGTGACATCTATATAAAGCCCCATTGTAGGCTCTTGCAACTTCTTTATGAACTACTGATAAAGAAAAAGGAAATGACTTCCAAAAGTATGAGTTTATACACATCAAATAAATACTAGATGAATCTAGGAAAATTGAAACTGAATAGTAAGCATATATAGTCACATTTACCAAAGATAAATAAATAGAAAGAATCTACTTTGACATTTTGTCACATTATCTATGACCTCAGGTCCCCAGCAATCACCCATAAACCTTATCAGTGCCTATTAATTTGGGGAAGTACTGGTATAGGAAAGGTGTAATGATTTGGATGGGACAACAGCATTGTGGGAGTATTTTATGTTTGTAATTATAGGTTTCCACAGTATCAGATTGCCAACGATAAAAACTAAGGAGTAATAATGCAGAAGTACAGCAAAGGTGGGAGCCTGTTAGGAATTAGAGACTAGACTTAGAACTATGCTTATCCAGCTATGGATATGAGAAAGAACATATTAGTGGCTACTGAGTAAAGGACAATCCACTCTTGAGGTTAAAGTTTAGACAGATTTTTTATTAAGAATGAACTTTTAAATGTTAAGCTGAATGTCACAAACAAAAATAACAGAAAATAAGAAAGAATAATATGGCTACATTAGTGGTTTAGACTTAAGTCAGAGAGGTCTTTTGGGATTTCTACTCTATCACTTATTTCTAGTTATGTGGTCTCAGGAAAATTAATGAACTTCCTTACATTAGTTTTCATCTATTAAAAGAAGGTAAAATAACTTTGACCTCGGTTATAAGGATTAAATGAGATGTATATGGAACACATCAAAGTCTAGCAACAGTTCAATAACCAACAAAGAGACCCACACATATAAAAACTAAAAATGTAGTCAGAGCTTTCATTGTTTTATCAAGCTTCAAATAGCTACAGGTGTAGCAAGGGTTCCCTAATCACTGAAATCTGCTGATAACAGTGGGTCTTCTGCATATTGGAAAAGATATTACATTTGTATTATGAAATAAATAATATAATTTATAAAAATCACAGTTTTGTAGCTTTCTGTTTCCATATTGCAGCATCAGTTCTGAAAATGCAAATGTTTGCATGTTGAATTTTCTTCAAGTCTGCATCTGAGATCCAGGGAAGAAAAACAGTGATAGGAAAAATTACAAGAAATTCTGTGTACAGCATCTTTGTTTAAAAACACACTATTGATAACCTGGTATTACTATAATAAAACATAGTGTTAAATTTTATTTTACTATAATGTAATAAATCTACCTACAACTTTTCAAACTTTAAGTGAAGACCAAATTATGCTGAATTAGTGCTCATCTAATTGATGTCTTTATCCAAATACAGATATAATATTAGCAAATTAAATGACATTTGTTATTAAAATTTTGCACACCTTTTTCAAATTCCTGTAAAACTCATTCACTAAGATACAAATGTGGCTGATTCATTTGACATAAAACTGCAGCTAATATATTCTTTAGAAATTATACTAATAATTCTTTATATGGTGAGACTACAATCCATAGTATTTTTAAAGTACCTAGTATTTGAGTAAAATATTTAAAAAGAGACAAACCTTTGATAATCCTTAAAAAACATTTTTTTGTGGGATGAAGACAATATTGGGAGTGAGAAAGGGGCAAACAAAAAAATTAATATTATAAGAGCATCTTCTGCCCATCCTTGTGAAAATAAAGTTAGAAATTGAGAGGTAGAATAACAAATTCCTGAGGAAATAATCAACTATAAATTAGCGAAGTATAAAATATAAGCAGAAAATAACTACAATGAAAACTACAAGAGTTGTCAAAAATCTATGTTCCAACTTCAATAAATTCAAACATTCATTCTGAACTTTGTAACCAATTAAGATTATAAAGAGAAATTACACATTATAAAATTCAATTAAAGACTTGATTGGTAGATAAAATAGATTCACTTTCTACTGATCTGATTCAGCTCTTAGAATACTCAAGATAATAAACTAAAAATATTACAAACATAAGACAGTTCAGTAATGAGAACAGGTAAAACAAATTTCTAAAGTGAAAAATATATTTAGAATATATAATGTAAAATTTTTCTTTCTCAAAAAACAAATAATGAACTCCCATATTTGTATCAGCTAAATGTCATGGTATTATTTAAGAGTAAAACAGAAAATAATCCAAATATTTAAAAATAAACAATTCTTTAAATAGTTTATTCATTCATATAATAACATATTGTGAGGACATTGGTGAATATACATTCTCATGAAAAACATTCCAAGCATATATTTTTTTCATATTATATATATATATATATTTAGTTGATTTTCGACAAATGGTGCTTGACTAACTAGGTATCCATATGAAAAACAGCCCTCATTTTACTCCACACATAAAATAAATGCAAAATTAATCACAGACTTTAATGTAAAAGCCAATACTCTAAAAATTTTATTTTTAATTTTTTTTAATTTCCCCCCTTTTTTTAATTTTTAAATTTCAGAATATTATGGGGGTACAAACACTTTGGTTACATATATTGCCTAGGCACTGCCCAAGTCAGAGCTACAATCGTGCCCATCCCCTAGGTATATTTTAAATACAAATTTCCAAAGAAGTTTGCATAAATTAATTTTATTTTTTATAAATGTCTACATATTATGCATGTAGCTATGATTTCTGCAAATGTATACAAAGATCTGCCTAATGGATACAATGAACACTCTTCAGGTGATGGGCACATTAATAGCCCTGACTCAAGCATTATGAAAGCTATCCATGTATCAAAAACATTTGTACCCCCTTAATATTTTAAGGTAAAAAAATAAAAACTATGATTAAAAATAAAATTCTCATAGTCAAATATTAAATTATAGTGCATTCGTATTTTTAATAAAAATAATACAGTCATTATTACCATCTATCAAAGTAAATAATCAAATACAATATATTTTTCTTCATCTTCTCTATTTTATTATTTAATAATAACAAACAACTATTAATGAATTCAGAAACTGATTATATATTTTAGAGTCATGTTTTCAACTAAAAAATAGTGATGCACTTTATTTCCTCTTGATCAAACCTTTATCAATTTGCAAAATAGCTAAACTATTTCCAAATGAACTTAGAACACAAGCCCTGAGAGAAAAAAATAAATTATGTTATGCAATATACAGTATTCTACGTGATTTAGCCCATTACCTCATATATGAATTCATGAACCCATTACCAATGTTATTCTTTTAGCAAGTAACTGTTTCTAATTTCATGTTTCTTATATCTTCTCCTCTTGTACTATTAGTAATTTTCCAATGAATTATTTCCAGGCTTTAATGGAAATGGTAGATGTTAGAGAACCATAGACAAATCTGTTTTTCTTCCTTGATTTCATCTCAATTTGGTATACTGTTCATTTTCTAATATGCTCTAACATATACTTTTTCTACAAAATACATTGAGCATTTCTGTAGGTTCAATGTGAATATCAGAGTAATTTCAAAACCAGAAAGCAGACATTTATTCTTCAACCAGAGCAAATTTGGCAATTGATGATTATCAATGATAAGTTGTGATTGCTTACATGTACTGATCAGAATCAGCACTTACAAAGAGCTATTTTTTCTACTTTTTAAAATATATAAAACCAGTGAAGTCAATTCTCCAGGAAAAAGATCTTTTTGGCCATGTTCTGTTTGATTGACTTTTAAAATTGTTTAAGGTTTCTTTATCCAGACAGCAGCTAAATAGGCATAATTCCCTCCATGTTTCTGTAGTGCAGTGTCTGGTTTAAATCACTAAAGCATTAGAAATGCAGATGCAGGTGCATAAGTGAAACTTCATGCTCTTACATTCATCAATTCATAACATAGAAATGAAGAATTATTAATGTTTTATTAAAAGAGAAATAATAAAGTACCATCTTTGAATCACTGTTATTTATTTGTGTGTAACTTACATCTTCTATTTTTGAAAGAAAAGAAACACCACTATGTTACTTACCATTAGCAGTATATGTTGGTATCTCTTTTTCCCTCTGGAATACATGAGCAAGCATAATAAAAGGCAAATGTAGTCACTGGAAAATAATATTTAATTTTTTCAGCAGGAAATTCAACATAAAATAATCTCTAAGTTTAATTCAAAGCAGAAATCCAAAATGTGAATGTTTTGTAATGCAATTGTTCTTCACTATCACGTGAATCTGAACACATGGAAGAATCTGTATCTTGGACAATAAATATTTCTAATAAATTTCTCTTTTAATATCAGATAAATTATATAAAAAGATAATATGTAAGTCCAACTGATCCCACCTCACAAAACTTCACAAAGATTATTATAACTGAGATGATTTGCTTGAAACTTGTGAAATATTTACTAGTCTCCAATTAATTTACAAAAGTGATTGCTTCTGTATGGGAAATCTCAGGGATAGTGTCCCTAAGGAAAAACAGGGAAGATCAGAAAATATCCAAAACAGCCAGTTGGCTTTGTTTATCATTTAATTAAAAATAGGTTTATTGTTTGAATGATGATATAAAGTACCATGAGGTTTGTCACATCAAAAATAATCATTTCAAAACAATCATGGAGACACAGGTTATTTTGGATCACAGGTAATACATATATGCCCAGACATCAAGATAATTCCTTTTGAGGGCTTTTTTTCTCCAATATGTGAATCTATCACTAGGAAAACAATACATGAGTACCTAACACAAATATTACTTCTACTTATTTTTTAAAGAGCAATTGTGTTCAAGACTAAAAAATAGAATTTCTGCATAATATTATAATTTCAGAACAAACTTTTGAACATTTTCTTCAGTAATTCGAGGACCAACAACTAAGTTCAACCTTCCTAAAGTACTAGTAATTATTACAACAACTATCATGTACTGAACTTTATACATGAAGCACAGTGTTAATTGGTGTGGATAACATTATTCAATTTAATCATCATAATAGGCAAGGGAAACATATTTGTGAGCATTTTTTACTGTTATAAAACCTGAGAAATAGGCAAAACATTTTGTTTGTTCGTACTCATGGCAGAGTAGAAATTATGAAGACATGATTGCAATCAGATCTTTGATTCAAAATATAGTTTGTTAACCATTATGATATATTTTCAATAAATAAAATAGATGAGTAGATAGATAGATGGAGGGAGATATTTAATTTAGAAAATAGTCTGTAATCTGATGCCTGATATCATAAATGGGATTTGAATGTTGAAGAATATTTTTGATCAAATAAATAAGTATATGATTAAGAGTGATATTTTTATACCATAGCATGCAAATATTTTTCAAGAAACAAGACGAATTCATGAAGCTTTTCTAAGTTTACGTTTTATATAAATGTTGATTTTTGAGCCAAATTACTGTTCTATATATTCTAATATTTTAAAGTATTATACAAACAAGGACATGGAAAAAAACTACAATTGAATATAAATGGAAACACATGAAGTGACAGTATTTCACATTGAATAAATAACCACAAGGGAAAACAAAGAAATACAAATAATTAAGTGCATAATTTTGTATATTATGCTCTGATTATTAACGGTCCATGGGATATATTCTAAAGAGTAAAACAAATAATTCTTTAATTTCATTGAGTTAGTATGTTGTTATTGGTGGTACTGGAAGGGCACTTCTGATTTTATTTTGTGTGAATTTTAGCATTGAGCAAATTAGTAAATATATTGATTTTGGGAACTAGGAATCTCACTTGAGGGGTCAAAAGGGAAATCAAATATGAATGGGAAAAGAATTCATTGGTGTTAGATTTGAATAAGAGGTATTAGTGTGAACTAATGATTTTTTATTGTGCTTTTTCTTAGCTTTGTTTTTCAAAAGATCTTATAAGCGTTTTGATGGCATTAGCATGCTCAAAAAACAATGAATTGATTCTCTATCTCAGCTATTGTGAACAGTGCTACAATAAACATGGGAGTGCTGATATCTCTTTGACATACTGATTTAATTTCCTTTGACTATATACCCAATAGTGGGATTGCTGGATCATATGGTAGTTCTATTTTTAATTTTTTGAGAAAACTCTGTAACGCTTACTGTAATTGCTGTACAAATTTTCATTCCCACCAACACTGTGTAAGGGTTCCCTTTTCTCCACATCCTTACCAACATTTGTTGTCTTTTGTCTTTTTGACAGTAGTCATTCACTGGAGTAAGGTGATAATGTTAGGTAGATAGTTAGCATCTCTGGCCCTTCTAGGGACAAGGGTGCCCTGCTTTGGTGCTGTCTTGAGCAATTGCTCCACCTGGGAAGAAGGATAAGGGTGGGCATTCCATTTTGGAAGACGTGAACAGATATGAAGATATGTCATGGTAAATTATGTACCTGGAAACAAATATATTGTAAATAGATTACTTCAAAATAAAGAAAATCCCTTTATCTGAAGATAAATTTTATTTCCTATGCCTAGGATTTATGTTTCTAATTTATTCAGAAATAGTATCAGTTGAGCTAAGATGGATATTTTATCAAAGTAAAAAACTTTCTGTTAATTAGTAATATATAAAATTTCTACCTTTTATACACCTTATTGTATAACCTCAAAATATAAAAAGCAGATAGATAAAAAGGAGAAATAGAAAGATTCATAATTATAGTGAGCAAATTTAACATACTGTCTCAAAAATTACTTACAACAAACTGTTAAAAAATTCAGTAAAGATATAGAAGCCTTGAATAATTCATTTAACAAACCAGACCTAATCAAAAATATACAACTTTGCAACAAACAACTTAAAGTACACATTTACTTTAAGGTCAATATTTGTTTATAAAATTAAAATTATAAGCAAGCAAGCAATATGAAAAATATGTTGAGAATCCACAGAAGTTTAGAAGTTAAACATTATACATTGGACTAGCATATAAGTCAAAAATTAAATCAAATGAAAATAAGAAAATAGATTATACTGTGACAAGTGAAAATACTACATGCCAAAACCTGTGTAATACAGGTAAAGATGTGCTTAGAAAGAAATGTATAGTTTTATCATTTATATTAGTAAAAAAAAAAATACTAAAAATCAGTGATCATCTAGTTCAACTCAAAGAACTAGAAAAAGTACAAATTAAATCAAAAAGACATAAAAAAGATGATGTAATAAACATAAAAGCAGAATATAAATATGTATAAACAAATTTCCAATAAGTAAAATCACCAAAACCAACAGTTGTTTCTTTGAAAAACTAAAATTAATCAACCATTGAGGAAACAGACAATGAGACAAAAAAAGATTAGTGATGAACTATATTAGAAATGAAAGTACATATACCATTACAGATCCAGTTTGTGGTTCCACATGTAGGAAGATTGTTACCGCTCTGTCCTAAAAAGTAAAATATGAACAAACTGAAAACTCAACAATTCTTAGAGAGATCACAGGTAAACCAATGCTCCCCAAATTGAAGAGACAAGACAAGAAAATAGAGAATCCAACTTACCAAACCAGAAATGCATGAGTAGAAACCAGTGCTGGGTAAGAAAACCTGATTTGTAATTGATGAATTACTGGAGGACAAGTCTGAGAGTTAAAAAATCCAGCCACTCTTGCTGTCCTGTCCAGCCTAAGGGAGTGGGGAAGACTGAGAAGCACTTGAGAAGTCCACAGCAGAGTCACAGGCTCACTAAAAGACTGACACCTAATCCTAAGACTATAGAGTGCTTCCCCTCCCCCCACACTTTACCACCACTTTGCTCAAGGTCTGTTTACAACACTTCCTTTTACCCGGTATACCATATCTGGCTAGCAAGAAAAAATTACAAGGCACACTAAAATACAAAAAAATAGAGTTTAAAGAGACAGAACAAGCATCAGAACCAGACATGGAAGGATGTTGGGAGTATCAGATCGAAAATTTAAAACAACTATTATTCATATGCCCAGGGATATAATGGATAATGTAGAGAGCGTGCAAGAACAGATGGGCAGTGTAAGCAGAAAGATGGAAATCCTAAGAAAGGACCAAAAAAGAAATGTTAGAAATCGATGACACTGTAACAGAAAGGAAAAATGCCTTTGATGGACGTATTAGTAGACTGTACACGTTTGATGAAAGACTCTCTGAACTTGAGTCTACCTCAATAAAAACCTCCAAATCTGAAAAGTAAAGAAAACAAAGACTGAAAAAAAAAAAGAACAAAATGTCAAAGAACTGTGGAATCACTATAAAAAGTGTGCCTTATGTGTGAAGTCAATTCTAGAAGGAGAAGAAAGAGCAAAAGCAATGGAAGACGTGTTTAAAGCAATCATGAGTGAGATTTTCCCCAAATTAAACCAGGCACCAAACCACAGATCCATGAAGTTCGGAGATGATCAAGCAGGATAAATGCCAGAAAAATTGCTCGTAGGCATACAATTTTCAAGCCACAGAAAATGAAAGATAAAGCAAAAATCCAGAAAGGAGCCAAAGGGAAAAAAAACCATCTTACTGACAGAGGAACTACAGAATTACAGAACTACATCTGACTTCTCAGAAACCATGCAAAGCAAGAAGACAGTGGAGTGAAATATTTAAGATGTTCAGAGAAAAAAAAATCAGCCTAGAATTCTGTACCCTGAGAAATTATCTTTCAAAAATGAAGAGGAACTAAAGACTTTTTCAGACAAACAAAAACTGAGGAAACTTGTTGCCAGTAAGCCTGCATTGCAAGAAATGTAAGAGTAAGTATTTTTAGAGAGAAGGATATCCCCCTCTTCCCACCCCTTTTTAGCATCTTACTGAACCTCCTAGCTAATGCAATAAGACAAGGAAAGGACATAAAAGGTATAATGATTGGGAAGGAAAAAATAAAACTGAAAACTGTCTTTGCAGATAACATAATTGTCTATGTAGGAAATCTGAGAGAATAAACAAAAACCTCCTGGAACTAATAAGCAAGTACAGCAAAGTAGCACAATACAAGGTTAAAATATGAAAGTCAATCACCTTCCTAAATACCAGCAATGAATAAGTGAAATTTGAAATTAAAAACACGATACCATTTATATTAGCACTCAAAAAATAAAATACTTAGGAATAAATCTAGCAAAATATGTACAAGACCTACATGAAGAAAACTACAAAACTCTAATGAAAGAAATCAGAGAGGAACTAAATAAATAGAGAGATATTTTATGTTCATGGATAGGAAGACTCAATATTGTCAAGATATCAATTCTTTTCAACTTTATAGATTCAACACAGTCCCAATCAAAATCCTAACAAGTTATTTTGTGGATATTGACAAAGTGGTTCTAAAGTTTATATGGACAGGCAAAATAGACAGTACAGCAAACACAATATTGAAGGAGAAGAACAGAATTGGAGGGCTAACACTACCCAACTTCAAGACTTAGTATAAAGCTATAGTAATCAAGACAGTGAGGTATTGAAGAAAGAATAGACAAATAGATCAATAGAACAGAATAGAGGGCCCAGAAATACACCCATATGAGTATAGTCAACTAATCTTGAAAAAGGAGTGAAGGCAATACAATTTAGAAAACATAGTCTCTTCCGCAAATGGTGTTAAAAAAAAAAAAAAAACTGGACATCAGCAACACACCCACACAAAAAGAATCTAGACACAGACCTTACACACTTCACAAAAATTAACTCAAAATGGATCAAAGAGCTATTAAATGAATGTAAAATGCAAAACTATAAAACTTTTAGATGATAATGTAAGAGAAAATCTAGATGACCTTGGGTTTGGTGATGACTTTTTAGATATGACATCAAAGGCATGATACATTAAAGAAAGAATTTATAAGCTGAACTTCATTAAAATTAAAAATTGCTACTCTATGAAAGACATGGTCAAGATACTGAAAAGGCAAGCCACACATTAGGAGAAAATATTTGCAAAAGACATATCTGATAAAGGACTGTTATTCAAAACTTACAAAGAGTGTTTAAAGCTCAACAATAAGAAAACAAACAACCCAATTTAAAAATGGGCCAAAGGCCTTAACAGACATCTCTCCAAAGAAGATATACAGATGACAAATAAGCATGTGAAGAGATGTTCCACATTATATATCAGGGAAATGCAAATTAAAGCAATAATGTGATACCACTGCACACCTATTAGAATGGCCAAGATCCAGAGCACTGAGAACACTAAATGCTGGCAAGGATGTGAAGCAACAGGAATTCTCATTAGGTGCTGATGGGAATGCAAAATGATACAGCCACTTTGGAGGTCATTTTGGCAGTTTCTTACAAAACTAAATATATTCTTACTACATGATATAACAATTGCATTCCTGGTATTTACCCCAAGGAGTTAAAAATATATCCACACAAAAGCCTGCACATGGATGTTTATCATAGCAGCTTTTCTCATAATTGCCAAAACTTTTAAGTAGCTAAGATGTCCTTTGGTAGTTGAACGGATAGGTAAACTGTGGACCATCCAGGCAATGGTATATTATTTAGTAATAAAAAGTAATGAGCTATCAAGCTATAAAAAATGGTGGAAACTTATATGCATATTACGAGGTGAAAGAAGCCAATCTGAAAAGGCTAAATACCATATGATTCCAATTCTATGACATTCTAGAAAAGACAAAATAAAAGAGACAGTAAAGATATCAGCACCAGAGACTGGCGGAAGGAAGGGAAAAATAGGCAGAACACAAAGGATGTGGGGTCAGTGATATTACTCTGTTGGCTACTACAGTGGTGATACATGTCATTATACATTTATTCAAACCCATCAGATTGTACAACACCAAGTGTGAATTGCAAAGGTTTTCTACCATTTGCATGAGTCCAGTGAGACAGAACACTCACACAACAGGTCAGGCAAAGCAGATTTATTACTCTCAGACAGGCAGCAAAGATAAATAGAAGCCGTGGCCAGCTGGTCCCCCAAGGCTCAGAAAATCTGCCCAAGGCAGACAGATTTGTGTCTATATGTCCCCCACATCATGCCACAGGTGAGGGCCTCCAAAAGCACTCCACTCTGAGCTTTATACCCTGAGCAAGAAGGATTTCAAATATTGCAGAACATTCTGTTCTAGGAAGGACAAGGATATAGCCTGTGCTCTTCCAGAGAATTTCTTCTTATCATAGGATAATGCATTCTTGGCACATTCTACAGTTACTCCGAGAAGTACAAGTGAGAGAGAGGAGAGCTAGGTTGATCATGGCTGTCTGGGGACCTGTCATCCTGCAAGTACCCTAATGTAAACTATGGATTTTCTGTGATAATAATGTACGAACATATGTTCATCAATTGTAACAAATGTACTCTCTGTTGGGGGATGTTGACATGCCTAGGTTGGGGCACAGAGTGTATGAAAAATCTGTGTGTCTTCCTTTCAATTTTACTGTGAACCAAAAACTGCTCTAAAAAATAAAGGCTTTTAAAAAATTGGTGTAGATTCTACAAATATAAAGATAACAAAGGGATAGCATGAACAATTTATACAACCACATTTTAAAATTTAGATTAAGTGAAAATAATATCTTTTAAAAAGCCTTCAACTTACCAAAACTGGCCAAAAAAAATAAAGTGGAATTTGTAGTTAATCACTCACCCACACAAATAAAGCCCAACTGGCCTCACTGGTGATTTTTTACATACATGTAAGTGAGAAATAATAGTCATCTTACACAAATTTATCCCAAAATAGAAAAAGAGTGTACACTTCTTAATTTGTTTTAAGCTGAGGATAATCATGACACCAAAATCTAGCAGGGACATTATAAGAAAAGAAAATTTAAACTTAATATTACTCATGGACTTATGAACATAGGTGAAAAACCCTAAAGAAAAACTTAACAAAAAGAATTAAGCAACATGGAATTTGTTTCCAAAGTATATTTGATATTGTATATATGATGCTGATGGAGTGGACTCAACATCTACCAGAGATTCTGAACTGGGAACTGAATGAAATAACTGCAATGGATGTTAGATTGTTTATCTTGGGAAGAGGTTGAGTATGATTTATCTAGGGTGGATAGAGCAAACTAGACTGAGGAAAACATGAGGGGAACTGAGGGAGGAATATAATTCATCTTGTATTGCTCTGCCAGATTTGTCTATTACTTAGCTGAATATAAATATCTAACAAGAAGTTTTATATATGAGTTTAGAGCTGAAGAAATAAATTTAAAAGTCATCAGCAAATATCTGGTACTTAAAGTCATGGTACTGGATTACCTAGGGAAAGCATGTAGTTAAGAACAAGTACTAAAGAAAGAGTTTTGGGGCAATCCAACATTTATAGACCAAGCAGAGAATAATAAGTCAGTAAGCAAGATTGAAAAATATTTAGTACTTATAATTTATGTTCAATTTTGTTATTGATAATGCATATACTATTATACGACATGGATTTCTCAAATATTTATTTAATATATTAATATTCCCCTTTTTTTTTCTTTTTTTTTTTTGAGACAGGGTTTTGCTCTGTTGCCCGGGCTAGAGTGCAGTGGCATCATCATAGCTCACTGCAAGCTCAAACTCCTGGGCTCAAGGGATCCTCCTGCCTCAGCCTCCCAAGCAGCTGGGACTACCGGTGTGCATCACCAGGTCTGGCTAATTTTTCTATTTTTTTTGTATGGAGAGGGTCTCGCTCTTGTTCAGGCTGGTCCCGAACTCCTGGCTTCAAGCAATCCTCCTGCCTCAGCCTCCCAAAGTGCTAGGATTACAGGCACAAGCTGCTGTGCCTGGTTTATTTCCCTATTTTTGTGGTCAAATTTGAGTCAATTTGTCTAATATTTTTCTCATAAAAATAATGTATCCATTATATTTTGCTGCATAAAAAAACCTCAAAACTCAGTGAGTTCAAAAATAATAATTTATTTAGTTCACAATCCACTGTACAGGTAATTTGGGCTTGTCTCCACTGGGCAGTTCTTTCATATTGTTTGGGCTTGTTCATGCCTCTGCGGAAAGCTAGTCTGATCAGCTAGTGCCTTTTTTCCTAGGGTGACCTCGGCTGGTATGATTTACCTCTGTTCCACATGTTCTCTCATCCCCTGCTGGCTCTCTAGGGCTTTGTTCACATATTGTTGGAAGGGTTCTAAGAACATTCATAAAGAAAGAGTGAAAACAATGTGCAAGTACTTTCCAAGTCTTTGCTTTCATCACATTTGGTCTCATTGACCAAAGCAAATAACATGGTCAAGCTCAGATTCAAGTGATGAAAGTATAAACTCATCTCTTGATGAAAGGAGCTAATTGTAATGTGATCATTACAATCTGGAGTACACAAAAAAATAAGAATTATTTTTAAAATATTTTTTGCAATACACTCAAGAATAATAATAGCTGAACTTCACTGAGACTCTCTTCTTAGTGATTCCCATACATTTAATCATGAAATAGTTAAAATGACCTAAGAGGAGATATTGGTACTAATGTTATCACCATTTTTCATATGAGAATACCAATTCCATAAATATCTAAATAACTTCTTCAAGACTCCCAGGTAACAAGTGGCAAAAAGTATATAATTGGCTTTATATTTTAAGCCAATTTGTGAAAAACGTTTGCTTGCGACATGAAAGACTTGTTTAATCAATCAATGAATCATACTGCTCGACTCATAGCACGTTATCATTTTAATTTCCGGCAAAGCCTTCCTTCTGATGGATGTGTTCCTTGTTATCCGCCAGCATTCTAAATCCTCATCCCATCGTAAATAACAATGCTAATATAGGACAGAGTATTCTGAATTTAAGTATTTTTGTTAGCTTTTCTTTTCTTTTTTTTGGAAAAGAACATACTTTTGTGCAAATGCATAAAATATGCATAAAATTTGTTATGGTCATTTGGTTTGAATTTTAAAAATCCAGTTCTATATTTTCATTTGAACTTTTGTATTGAAACATAACAATCGCAATAAAAACACACAAATTTTTAATTAACAATTCAATGAATTATCACAAAGTGAACACAAGTGTAACAGCCTCCTAGGTCAAGAAATTCTCAGAAATACAGAAAACCCATTTTTGTATCCATTACCAATTATCAACCTCATCTTCCTCCCCAAAGATAATCACTTTTCTGACTTCTAACACCATAAATTAGGTTTATCTTCACATGAACTTTATGTAAACAGAATATTACAATATATATTCTTTTGTGCCTAGCTTCTTCCAACCAATATATGTCTGAAATTCATCCATGTCATTGCATCTAAGAGTGGTTCATTTATTCTCCTGGATGAATATATTTCTGTGTAATATTTCATATGCATTAGGAAATAGTTTAACCATTTCTTCGTTATTAGCAGAGGCATTTTTTGCCAAAAGGAACTATATAAATAATGCCTCAGTGAACATTCTTATACATTTTATTTTGTACATATGTACAAGCTTTCATTTTTAACACATATTCTTAAGAGTAAAATTAATATAATAATATGGTATGTATTTGTTCAATATTAGTAGCTAATGCCACAAATTTTTCTGAAATAGTTAACACTACAAATAAGATTATTTTAAGACATTAAATTTAAAGTCAACTACTATATTTTGAGTTTTTTTCTTTACTATTCTCTCTAAGGCTTGCCATATATATGTTAACTTATCAGATTCTACTTCAGATTCATTCTAACCCAACTCTAGTAGGATATAGAAACATTATTTCTATATAGATCACATAATAACATCTTAATGTGGCACCTCAAGGAACTAGAAAACAAAAACAAAGCCAACCCAAAGTTAGCAGAAGAAAAGATATAGCAAAGATCAGAGGAGAACTAAATGAAATAGAAACCAAGAAAATGATGCAAAGGATCAATGAAATGGAAAGATTGTTTTTCAAAAGATAAACGAAATTGATAATCCACTAGGTACACTAACCAAAAAAAGAAGAGAGAAGACCCAAATAAACACAATCAGAAATGAAGAAGCAGACATTACAGATGATACCACAGAAATACAAAAGATCATCAAAGACTATTATGAGCAACTATACACTCATGAACTAGAAAACCTAGAAGAAATAAGTGAATTCCCAAAAACATACAACCTCCTGAAATTGAACCAGGAAGAAATAGAATTCCTGAATGGACCAATAATAAGTAGCAAAATTGAACCAGTAATAAAACATCTCCCAAAAAATCAAAGCCCATGACCAAAAGGATACATAGCTGAATTCTACAAGACAAAGAACTGGTGTCAATCCTACTGAAATTGTTCAAAATATCAAGAAGGAGGGAATCCTCCCTAACTCTTTCTCTGAAGCCTGGATCACCCTGATACCAAAGCCAGAAAAGGAGGCAACAAAAAAAACTGCATACCAATGACTCTGATGAACATAGATGCAAAAATCCTCAACAAAATACTATGAAACCGAATCCAACAGCACATCAAAAGGGTAATTCACCATGATCAAGTGAGTTTCATCCCAAGGATACAAGGATGTTTCACCCTACACAAATCAATAAATGTGATTCACCACATAAACAAACAGAATTAAACAAAATTAAACCACATAAACAGAATTAAAAACAAAAACCAAATGATCATCTCAATAGATGCATAAAAAGTCTTTGATTAAACAGCATTCCTTCTTAACAAAAACCCTTAAAAAACTTGGCATAGAAGAAATACACCTCAAAATAATAAAAGCCATATATGACAAATCCACAGCCAACATCATATTGAATAGGGTAAAGTTGAAAGCATTCCCTCTAAGAACTGGAACAAGACAGGGGTGCCAACTTTCACCATTTCTATTCAACATAGTACTAGAAGTCCTAGCCAGACCAATCAGGCAAGAGAAAAAAATAAAGGACATCCAAATTGGAAAAGAGGAAGTAACATCATCTCTGTTTGCTGACAATATAATTTTATAACTAGAAAATATTAAGGATTCCTCCAAAAGACTCCTAGATTTGTAAAATATATTCAGCAAAGTCTCAGGTTACAAAATCAATGAAGAAAAACCAACAGTATTTCTATGCACCAATAACGACCAAGATGAGGACCAAATCAAGAACTTGATCCCATTTACATAGCTGAAAAAAAAAAAACCTAGGAATGTATTTAACCAAGGAAGTGAAAGATCTCTAAAAGATAACTACAAATCACTGCAGAAAGAAATCCTAGAAAACACAAACAAAAACATCTCATTGGTCAGTAAAACACCTCATGCTTGTGGATTGGAAGGATCAATGTTGTCAAAATGTCCATACTTCCCATAGTGATCTACAGATTCAAGAGCAAAATACCAATGTCATATTTCTGAAAATTCTAAAATTCATATGGAACCAAAAAAGAGCCCAAATAGCCAAAGCAATGCTAACCATAAAGAATAAAACTGGAGGCATCACATTACCTAACTTCAAATTATACTACAAGGCTATAGGAACCAAAACAGCATGGTACCAGCATTAAAGTGAATACTTAGATCAAAGGAACAGAATAAAGAACCCAGAAATAAAACCATATACCTACAACCAACTGATATTCAACAAAGCAGACAAAAACATACACTAGGGAAAGGACACATTATCAAATAAATGGTGCTTGGAAAATTGGATAGCCATATGCCAAAGAATGAAACTGACTTCCTATCTCTTACCATATACAAAAATGAACTCAAGGTGAATTAAAGACTTAAATGTTAGACTTGAAGCCATAAAAATTCTATAAGAAACCTTAGGAAAAATTCTTCTGGACATTGGCCTATGCAACAAATTTATGACTGAGACCTCTAAAGCTAATGCAACAAGAACAAAAATAGACAGATGGGACTTTATTAAACTAAAAACTTTCTGCACAGCAAAAGAAATAATCAAAAGAGTAGACAACTTACATAATGGGAGAAAACATTCACAATCTATACATCTGACAAAGGGCCAATATCCAGAATCCACAAGGAACTAAAACCACTCATCAAGAAAAAAACAAACAACCCCATTAAAAAGTGGGGAAATGACATGAACAGGCATTTTTCAAAAGAAAATACATAAATAGCCAACAAAAATATGAAAAAATGCTCAAGATAACTAATCATCAAAGAATGCATATTAAAACTACAATGAGATACCACCTTACTCCAATTAGAATTGTCATTATTAAAAAGTCAAAAAAACAATGGATGTTGGCATGGATGCAGAGAAAAGGGAACACTTATACATCTATTCATAGGAATGTAAATTAGTAAACCTATATGGAGAGCTCTATGGAGAATCCTCAAAGAACTAAAAGTAGATCTACCATTCGATCCAGGAATTCCACTACTGGTATCTACTCAAAGGAAAAGATATCGTTACAGCAAAAAGATGTATTTGTATACTTATTGCAGTACAATTTACAATCACAAATATATAGAATCAACCTAAGTGCTCATCATACAATGAGTGTATAAAGAAAATATGAGATACACACACACACACACACACACACATCATGGAGTACTACTCAGCCATGAGAAAGAATGAAATGTCTTTTGCAGCAACTTGTATGGAAATGGAGGCCATTATTCTAAGTGAAGTAACTCAGGAAGAGAAAAATAAACGCCACACATTCTCACTTATGAGTGGGAGCTAAACTATGGCTATGCAAAGGCACATAGAGTGGTATAATGGACATTGGAGACTCAAAACAGGGGAGGGTCAAAGGGGGTGAAGAGTGAAAAATTATGATGTACAATGTAGACTATTAGGGTAATGGGTGCAAAAGCCCAGACTTCTCCAGTATACAATGTATACACGAACTGGAATTCAACTTGCACCCCCTAATTCTATTTTTAAAAAGAAAGGGGAAAAAAAAGAAAGTAAGCATCCTTAATATCACATCTTTTACCTGCTATTTTCCAAAATTTCTTCTCTTTCAGACCTTATTCCCCTCTTTATCAAGGTCTCAAGTTCTGATCTGGCCCCTATGCCCTCCACACTGCTGTTCTTTTGATCATCAAAAGCATGTAGTCTTCTTTATTTTAAACTGCTCTTCTTTACCATGTGGAAATGTGATTTGATAAAACAAGCAAGTCTTTCGACAATAATCAACCCACAATTGAAAGGAAGAATTGATCAAGATAGCAACCTAGAAAACTAACTTGCTCATCTTTCACCCAAAATCTCCTAATTGACAAGAAACAATATTTTTAGAAGAACAAAGCACAAGGAAAGAAGTCATTACCAGTCCAAAAAGAATTGAATAAAATGGACAACTTCTAGTCACATATGATGAATTATATATACAATTTATTCCACTACTCTATTTGATTACCATTTAAGAAGACAAAATATATGTAAAAATAAAGGAAACCTCATCTATCAACAATAAAACAAACACAACAGCCAACCAACATAATAAATGTTTTCCAAATTCTGTAAAATTTGGAACAAAATAAGAGAAAATATCTTCTTATACATTGGACAAGAAATAATAGTTTAGGTACAATTTTTTTTAACCAAAGGCAAAAGAATCTATCAGGAGGAGTAAGGTGGTACTTTTAATAAATGGGATTAGAAATATTGGCAAATTATGTGGAAGCAAAATTAGATTTAAATTACTTTATATTAAAATATAATCAAAATAGTCAAAATTATAAATGCAAATAAATTAAAACCTAAAGTATCTGGGAGGAAATGGAAATAAATGCTTATATTAGTTAGGAGATGGTAAAGCCTTTCTAATAATGATGGCCAATCTAGAAACTATAAAATTATACATTTCTTACCACATATTAATAAAGCACATCAAAATATTGTAAATTAAATAATACATACAAAATATTATAAATTATATTTAAATATTGCATACAATTTAAAATAATGTTTAAAACACATATAACTAATTATCCAAAATGTATAAAAATATATTTAACAAAGATAGTCAACATTCCAATTCTTAGAAATAGCAAAGCTAATGTACAGTCCAATTCATAAATGAAGAACAAATGACTAATAAACATCTGAAAAATGTTTTTACCCAGTTAGCAATCTATTACACTTAAATTAAAATAAAGTAACAATTTTTTCAAAAAAATTTAGAAGAATGATGATGCCATGTTTACTTTGGTGTATGTCATTGCTGTATCTTCCAGTCCCCATGGACACTATCCCCACTGCTTTATTTTCTTTTCAAAGTTAATTAGATGTTAAATTAATTAATAACTTTGAACCAAGGTCACCAAAGACAGTTTCGTTTGCTTAATTGGTTGATCCCAGCACACTGGTTGTATTAAGTAGAGAAAAATCTCTTAAATCTTCTTACTATGAAAGTTGTACTAAAATAAAACTGGTCTCACAAAAGAATATCAGGTCAGGTCATTAACTCTAAAAATCAAAGAAATTTTCTGACTTTTCTTTACTTGATCACTAGTCTTTTCTTTCATTTAGCTTTCAAAATCCTATGTTCTCACTGCTCAAGTTGGGCAGATTCTATGATGAAAAATAGTACCTGACTTGATAAGGGTCAAGAATGTCAAGATAGCTCTGCTCCTTTATTCCCAGAACTGTCTGATCGCAAATGCGGTTCAGGAGAAACATGAACGTAAAGTACATCCATGTCACTATTAGCATATTCTTGTTCAATTGTGAGTCCCTCTAAGGTATTTTGGGATTAAAACTACAACTCGAGCATGAATGGTTGTTATAAGAGTAAGTATTTTGATCTTTTCTGTATTTCTTTGGAACATAGATAATATATGAGCAATGATGCTTATTCTCTCCTAAAATCTAAGAGGTGTATCTGTGTAGTCCATGGAGATGTTAAGTAGCAATTTGGGAGGTGAATATTGAAAAAGTGAAGTCAGACCATCAGATTTAAAGAAAGAGTATGAAAGAAACTAATTCTACTTTTTTAGTAATGAACATAATCTAAGCTTTCTATATGTAACTCTCTCCTATCAGCATGAAACTGTCTTTACAGTGACAACTTCTATTTAAAAAAGCACTACTGACACCACCAAATAAATATACCAATGAAATAGCTCTCAGAGTCAAGATTCAACTCAGGGTACGTCAATAACTCTAAACCTGCAATTGGGCTATGTTATAGAACCAGAACCAGATTTTTGTTTTTGATGTTCCACAAAGGAAGGGTACTATTTAAACTATGCAAAGCTTTGCTTGACATTTACAAGGAATATAGCAAGAGATCAATTCAAAAGGTATCATAGGGTCAAGAAAAACATAGGTCCAAACTATAGCTGAGAACAATATAATGCAATTGATATTGGACACATGCCATTTTTTGAGAAATATAATATTCAGTTTCTGACATTATCCCCCAAAATTGCCTTCTCTATACTTTCCTCAAAATTGCGAGATATGACACTCAGCCATTTTTTGTGCTTTTTTACTTTCTTCAGTTTTAAGAAAAACACATTAAAAAATAATATAAAGAATAAAATTATAATTCTTCACATAGTGTTTCATAACATACAACCCCTCAAAATTCTTGTTATTCTTATATCATCCTCAAGACTCCCTTAAATCTGGTTTAAGGACATGGTGAAGTAAATTCTCCCTCTTGGCAATCTATAGCGAACAAGGGAAACACTGATCTCAATAATCTCATAGCTGGGAACACGAGTCCATAAAATAAGCAATAAGCCCAATGCTACAATTTGGCAATATAAAGGTATATGGCATATCAAAGCTGAAATTGACTGACCTAGTCTAAGAAAATTTAAGATGGTATATCAGAAGCTATTCTAGATGCAGTATGCAAAATGGATGGTCATGTTCCATAACAAGATGGGTATATTAATTTGTGGATGAATTTTTTAAACCATATGAGAGATTTATTATGTGGAAATGACTCATAAGGAATAATTGATGTAGAATTAAAAATTAATGGTAACTGACTAAAAACTAGAGTGGAAAGAGAAAAGCATACTGGATGAAATGCAGGTTTTCGGGTTTAACAATTCAAAGGATGGCAGTGCCATTCAACGAAATGTGTAATGTGATTGTAGTAATTGGTTTTTCTTGGTTATATGAGAAAGGAGGAGATGAGCAAGGCATAAGAAAGACATTTTTTACTTGAGTAGGCAGAGATGACATGTTCAATGCCCAATTTGAAGTGCCTGTTAAATATTCAAATCAAATGCCTGTTTTTACCTGGATATATGGGACTAGAATTCAGAGAAAATCAAATGATCTAGATATTAGAATACACATGCACAAAGGCATCAGGAAAGTCAATGATAAGTCCAGGAGAGAGTATACAGTGGCAAGATAATATAAAGCAGAATATAGAGTAGCATATATTTATAATATATGCAAATAAAAGGAATCCATGAAGAATTTTAAGAAAAGCAGCCAGAAATTAGGAGGAAAGCAGTGAATATCGTATCATAAAAAATCAATAAAATGTATAAAATTTTAAAAAGAAGTTACATATTGAGAGATACAACAAAAGTATTGAGTAAGTTAAGGACTATATCCTTTGGATTTGATACTAAGACTGACATTGATTACTTGGGGAAGAACAGTATTAACTTATTAGTAGATAAACAAGTCATATTTAAGTTGCCTGGGCAATCAATAACAGGTACATATGTAGAGAACATATCAATAAGCAGCATAGAAATTACAGGGAAGTGTAATAGATAGTAAGAAGAGTGTACTTAACCTTTCAAAATTTCGTTTAAATGTGACCATGAGAACACACTAGTTAGATGGATTTTAACTTGAACTAAGGTGAATGATAGAAGACAAAACAAGTTGATACCTTTACTTAACAGTCCCCAAACTGTAGAATGTTGGTTGTATACCATAATTGCATGTGTGTGTGTATGTTAAAAACTAGTGAAAAAACAGTTTGAAGATGAGATATTTCTAAAGAAAAATGAGACTCAGATGAAATAATAAGATTTAGGTTTTGAATTTTCTAAAAAGCAAGTTTTTTGTTATTCTTAAAAAAGATGGCAGTGTGAAATGGAGACAGAAATTTTAATAAAATGATTGGGATTCCTACAGACGGAGGAATTACATGAAGCTCAAAGCTCTTTTCTGGGGAGCTCTTATTAACAAAATTTTATAAAGCTCACTGGAATTCATAATAAAAAGCTGACAAGAATAATTTGGAATATTTTGGTATTTGTTCTTTCTGGGATGTTCTGTTTCTTTTGGTCACTGAGAAGAGCTCACTTCCTTTCTCCCTGATTGCATGCAGATTACATAAGAAACCAAAGGTAATAATGAGAAACCACACGTCAATAACAACATTCATCTTGTTGGGACTTACAGATGACCCACAGCTGCAAGTTCTGGTTTTTATCTTCTTATTTCTGACATACATTCTGAGCATAACTGGAAACCTGATCATTATCATTCTTACCCTGATGGATTCTCATCTTAAAACACCTATGTATTTTTTTCTTCGAAACTTCTCCTTTTTAGAAATCTCATTCACAACAGTCTGTATTCCCAGATTCCTGTACAGCTTATCAACTGGGGATAATACCATTACTTACAATGCTTGTGCTAGCCAAATATTTTTTTTTGGAATCTTTGGGGCCACAGAGTTTTTTCTCCTGGCTGCCATGTCCTACGACCGCTATGTGGCCATCTGTAAACCCTTACATTACTCGACCATCATGAACAACAGAGTCTGCAGCATTCTTGTCCTCTGCTGCTGGATCTCTGGATTGATGATCATCATCACACCACTTGGTATGGGCCTCCAGCTGGAATTCTGTGAATCCAACACCGTTGATCATTTTGGCTGTGATGCGGCACCACTTTTTAAGATCTCGTGCTCAGATACATGGTTTGTAGAACAGACTGTTATTATTTGTGCAGTGTTGACTTTCATTATTACACTAATAGGTGTGATTCTTTCCTACATATATATTATCAAAACAATTCTCAGATTCCCCTCTGTTCAGCAAAGGAAAAAAGCTTTTTCTACCTGTTCTTCTCACATGATTGTTGTTTCCATCACTTATGGCAGCTGCATTTTCATCTATATCAAACCTTCAGCCAAAGAAGAGGTGGACATTAATAAAGGGGTATCTGTACTCACTACATCTGTAGCCCCTTTGTTGAACCCCTTCATTTATACCTTGAGGAACAAGCAAGTAAAACAAGCTTTCAATGACACAATCAAAAGGATTACATTTCTCCCACACAAGTAAGCTTGTGGTGATTTGATTAATCACTGAAAAGAAAAAAACAACAACTTAAAAATTCTCCTGAAAACCCTAAACTCATTTTTGCTTTTATTATTATTTTATTTTTATTATTATTAATCTCTAGCCCAGGCAGGTAAACCTACACATAGCCTTTGCATTCCTGCTTTGGAAACCCCCTATATACATGTCACATTTCTCCTCTCCTTTCGTATTAGCCTCAACTAAGACAAAGTCTCTCATTAAGAGAACATGAGAATATCTCTCCAGAAAAAAGTCCTCCCTCACCTATCATCACTGATTTTACACAGCTTAAAAACAAATTAAATGGCATGATGTAATAAAATCATTTACAGTTGCATTCAGGAAATTATTGAAACTATATGTGCAGACTCCTTTTAAATCTTTTAACATACTTAAACAATCATTTAAAATATAATAAGAAATTTCACCCTTATCTTCAGACAATAATAAGACAAACTTTAATATAAGTAAAACAAAAAAGTCCAACCAATATATAACACTTTGAGACTCCTATTACTAAAGGGGAAAATATAGTTTTATAAACAGTTTGTATGAAGAAAGAACTACAAATAAATATCTATAATTCAGAAATTTTAAAATGCTAATGAGACCTAAATTAATGAAATGAATGAATAAATGATGAATGAATATTTAACTTGGAAAAGATATAACCTCTTCAATATATTAGCACAAAAGAATATTTTGGAAAATTTATATCTGGAAACAATAAAATTATTTAGACTATAGCTGTTTGATGTTATCACAAAAATAGAAATAAAAAAAGAACGGGGATAGTAATAACAATTAGTGTGTTAGAGCACACAATAAGACTTTAACATGCCAGGCAATGTAGTAAACACAAAATAAATAATCATCTACTGAATCTTTTTCTCTCACATTATCTATCCTATAACAACTTAGGTAGTTTTATACTTTAGTTAGCCCAATTGTAAAAATAAAACTTGTCAAGTTCATGCAGTTTCTCAATGATTGAACTAGGGTTAAATGCACACTTCTGTCTTATTCCATATATTTCATTCTTAATTCCTACACTGTTCTTTCCATGAAAACTAAAGACAACCTGGTTTTGATGAAAGAAGAGATACAGACAAACGAGTTGCAAAGTACAAAAAAAAGATTAAAAATAAATAGAAATATTTATACTGTATGTAAGTTATATTTAAATCAAGAAGCAGAATCGTTCTTAGTTATGATATAGGGATTTAATATAGGAATTAAGATTTACATAATTATGGGAGGAGTTGAGGAAGTATATATGTGAAAGGGGAGCTAGAAAATCAAAGTCTTCACCAAGTATGCAACATGAGAAGCCAAACGCATCTAACTGTAGAAGCAGAGATACAAAGAGGAGCTGGTAGTGAAGTTCAGGGGTGTCTCTAGGTTCACAGCCAAACATTTTGAAATGATGCTGGGACCACCATTGTTTAGCAGAATCAGCCATCCAGAAGAAGAGCAGGATACAAAGTCAAGAAAAAGAAGAACAAGCTGAAAACTGCAGGATGTCTGTGAATGTCTGACACAATAACTAACCACCATGATTTACCAAGAGCTATGACCATGGCTTATCATCCATTTTCCAAATCTCACACAACTAATTTTTTAAAACTATATCTTGGATCAGACGACAATAGAATGATCCCGCACAGTGCACTCCTTGTAAGCTTTATATCCATTCATACTATTTTTATTGATAATTTCCAAAAAAGGAAAAGAAAGCGTCCATATAATATAATATGATCATCTCTTGTGCAACCAAAGCCATCCTAACCTTCTTCTCAGAGGAGGATATACAAAGTCACATATAACTTTACCCTTCTTTGAGTATTGGGGTTATATGCATTTCTGTTCCGGCTGAGACACACTCCCGTGTGATAGTTTGTAACTTTACTAGTGAGATATAAAGTTAACAGTTATTTATTATTAACACTTTATATATTAGATTATAGGGGAATGGGAAAGTGAGGAAAAAAATAAAAGTAGTGTGTGCAAGTATATGTGTGTGTTAAGTAAAAAATGATCAAAACTATTAACACCTTGATTTCTGCAACTAGTCATATGGCTACAGCAGATATTTAAAACTTTCTTCTGCTCCCATTTCAATATTCCTTTTGTTGTCATCTCACATGTCACCTGGTCATATAATCTCTCTTGATGGGTGACCCAAATCTTTATTCCTGATGAGTCTGTGACATTGTGTTGTCTTTAATTTTCCATTATCATCTATCACAGGACATGAGACTATGAAGAGGTCTCCTAGACAATATGCTGAATTGCTGATATAGTCTTTCATGCCCCATAATTTCTTCTTGATAACCATAATTATTTATCTCAGCCAGTACAGTAATCCATTTCCACACCTGTTAATTCAACAACATAATGAGCACAAATGGGAGAGGTGGTAGTTTTGCTTCTAGTTTAATGGAACTGTTACTATGTTGCCTGTGGAAACACTCCTCACTTGGTAACTAAGACCTATAAGCCAGGAGAGACCAAAGTTGCACAAGTGAGAAGCAAAAATTTCACTGGCATATCAATAAGGTCAGACTGAGAGGAGATAACAGAATTTCCACAACTTGATTCTCAGAGTTTTGGATCCAGATTCGGGGAAAATAGTATATCAAATATATTGATCACTAATTCAAGGCATATACCACATCCAGAGGATGATACTGTAGCACTGAAAAGTGTTGCCACCCAGCTATCAGTCTATATGCAACTATAAAAGGGCATCCCACTATTTTTTCAGGCCAGTTGCTTCAGGGTAATAAAGGAATACTTTCATAAGGATGAGTTTATTAATACACTTCGTTTGCTATAAAACAATTTCTCTTATTAGAAGAACTGTTGTATGTAATATCAAGGATTTTAATAAGGTATTAACTAAATTCATGGATGGTAGTTTTGGCAAAAGCATGATAGGAGGGAGACAAATTTATATCCAGAATGAGTATCGATTTTAGAGAGAAAAGAAAAGTTTTGCCTCTTCAATGATGGAAGTGGTTCAATGTAATCATAGTTCTATGCAATGGCTAAGTCATCACCTAAGAAAATGGTGCCATACAAGAGGTTCTCTGTTGGTCTCTGCTGTTGGTAGAGTGGTCACTCAGCAGTACCTTTAATCAAATCAACCTTCTTGAGCTAAAGTCTGTATTGATGAGCCCATTCATAATGTTCATTGCTCTTATCATTGCTACTTTGATGAACACATTGAGCAAGGACAGAGGTTATACGAAAAAGAGGCTGACAACTACAGAACAAGTTTTATCTTATCTCACTATTAAAATCCTCCTCTGTTGATGTAGTTCTTCAGTGAGCATTCATATAAAATATAAGCACCTTTACCATCTGTGCCTATTTGGAGAATTCCATGTATCTACCTAGCTCTTTCCCAGAATGTTTAGTCACCAGTTTTATAATCAGAATCCTTCTAAATCTCTGACAAATCAGCCAAATCATTAGCCACTGTGCACAAACCAGTATAGGTCTGTACCTCAAGTCACCTCTCTTTCCATGTGCAAAATAACATCCACATTCAGTATATCATTTAAAATCATTTATAAACCAAGCTCAACTATTATTCCTTGATCAAATGAGCATAGATAACTTCCTATGAGGTCATAGATGTGAGTCAATAAAGGGAAAGCAATGTAAAGAAGTATACTATTGCCACCTGCTCACCTGCTCATGTGATTTATTTGTGCTTTCAGAACATGCTTGTGCTCAATCTTCTATATATGTCTTCCAATGAGTAATGAAATTTTGCTATACATGCTCAAAATCATGGTTTAGTGGTCAGGCAATGATGGAAAGTTCAGACTAAATAGTAATTTTGTGGTCCATGAGCAAGATTTCAGTCTATATTCAGGCCCAGCTGCAAGCCAAAAGCTATTCTTCAAAGTAAAGTAATTCTGTCTAGAATATTACTATCTTTTCTTCATCTGGGTGATGATATATGAAGAAAAAAACAGTGAATTTTATGGATGTGAGCCCCTTAATTTTTACCATAAAGTGATTCCCTGGTTGAAAACAGTGCAAAAAAATTAAGGATGGTGATAGGCATTTTAAAATTTGAAAATGTTGCTAGAATATTGTGATCATGGAAAATAAGTCAATGATTGGAATATGAATCTATTCCCAACAGGACATATTACTACCTGATACATGTTAAAATAAATCTAATATAATTAATTTGCCACTAGAGGCTTGATGATACTCCTTGAGAATGGTTTCATATTGGCACTCAGTTTTGGCCATGGGCAATAGCAGGTTTTTAGCCAAATCAGCTTTTTTTTAAGGGTATCAATGCTGTTGAATCCATGCATGTTCTCCATTCCTATGTCAAGGTACTTTGTATGTAAGCCCATTGACAAGCTTAGGTAACTCAGGCAAGAGATTGACTGACATCCACAGAGAGATCATCAGTCAACCTGATTATCAAGAACTTGCTCTGCAGTGTATGATCTGTGGAAGTTCTTCACATTGGTTACAATTATATTCATAATTTGTGTCAATTCTGAGAATCCATCACAAATACATCTTTCATATCTCTGTGTCACCAATCTTTCAATCTTGTTCTTTCCATATCAATAAATATCTGGCCAACTCATTAAGAACTGTCCAAAAACTAGTATAGGGTCATACCTCAGGCCATATTTCCTGCCAATCAAAGTAGACAACCAGATTTACCACAAAACTTCTTCCCCATTGAAATTTTTCTATTTTCCTTGGCTTTCACAGCCATATCAGGATGAGCATACTATACAGTTTTATCCATAAGTTAGGTTCATGTTCATTTCACTTTTATTAACAAGATATAGGAAATTACCTCTAAGATAATATGTGTGGGGTGAGGGCTTGGGGAGTGAACTACACAACCCAATACAATTAATGTTGACGGAAGTGCACAGAGCTGGGGAATGAGACAAGCTGCCAGAGACCTTCATCTCCCTGTCTATGCAGGGGACAATGAGACTACTCACATGCCCACTACACTGCTACTAGAAGTTACAAACAATAAGCTTTTGAGAAAACCACCATTCAAAGTCTATCTATAACCAAAAGCCAAAGGATTCTATCCAATATACTCTACAGTCATGCACTCAAGAGGGGGAAAAAATGTCCTATCCAAACAAAAGTAGATTCAAAAATAAGAAGTGACATCTTCTCCAGATGAGAAGGAATCAGTGTAAAAACTCTGGCAGTATGAAAAACAGTGTAATATTCCCCCCAGAGGATCACACCAGCTCTCTAGAAATGAATCCTAACCAAATGAAAATTCAAAATGACAGGTAAAGAATTCAAAATAGGGATTATAAGGAAGTTCTATGAGATTCAAAAGAAAGTTGAAAACCACAAAGAAACTAGATAAACAATTCAGAATATGAATGAAAAATTTACTAAAGAGATAGATATTTTTTAAATGTTTTTAAATTCTCAAAATGAAAGTTTCAATGAAAGAATTACAAATTCAGTTGAAAGCTCTAACAATAGAACAGACCAATTGGAAGAAAGAATCTCAGAGCTTAAATATAAGTCTTTTCAATTAACACATTCAGACAAAAATAAAGAAAAAGGAATTTTAAAAAATGAACAAACCCTTTGAGAAACATGGGATAGTGAACTAACCTACAAGTCATAGGTATTCCTGAGGGAGAAGAAGAAAAGTAAAAATTGTGGAAAAGCTAATTTGGGGAATAATTGAAGAAAACTTCCATGGTATTGCAAGAGATTTAGACAACCAGACACAAAAGGCTCAGCAAACACCTGAGAGATACATTGCAAGAAGGCCTTCACCAAGAAATATAGTCATCAGACTATCTAAAGTCAATGTGAAGAAAAAAATTTTAAAAGCTGCAAGAGAAAAGCATCTAATCACCTATGAAGGAAAGCCCATCAGACTAACAGCAGACTTCTCAGCAGAAACCTTACAAGCCAGAAGAGATTGGGTTATATTTCAAGATTCTTAAAGGAGAGAACTGTCCATCAAAAATTTTGTATCTTGCTAAACTGAGCTTCACAAATGAAAGAGAAATAAACTTGTTCCCAGAAAAGCAAATGCTAACAGAATTGTCACAACTAGAGCACCCTACAAGAAATGCTCAAGGGAATGCTAAACATGGAAATGAGAGGTCAGTACTCTCTCACACAAAGCCATAAAACTCACAGTCTTATAAAACAATTACACAATTGAAACTGCAAAGCAACTTGGTAACAATTAACACTATGACAGGAAAGGAACCTCATGTATCAATATCAACATTGAATGTAAACTAATTAAAAGCCCACTTAAAAGATACAGATTTGCAGAATATATTAAAAAACAGAATCCAATCATATTTGACCCACAAAAAACTCACTTTACTGTTAAAGACTTTTACAGATTCAAGGTAAAGGGGTAGAAAAAGATATTCCACACAAATGGAAATGAAAAGGGAGCAGGAGTAGCTACATTTATATCAGATAAGATGGACTTTAAATCAAAAAGAGTTTAAAAAAAGACAAAGAAGATCATTTTGTAAAGATAAAGGGATCAATTCAACTGCAAGATATAACAATCCTCAATATATATTCAGCCAACACCAGAGCATCCAAACTCATAAAACAAATGCTGCTAGATCTAAGAAAAGAGGTAGATAAAAATATAACAGTAGTAGAGGACTTCAACAACCCACTGGCAGCACTAGACAGATTGAAGCAGAAAGTCAACAAAGAAACAGTGGACTTAAAGAGGACTCTACAATAAATGGGCATAACAGACATTTACAGAACGTTCTACCCAACAACTGAACATTATACATTCTCCTCACCAGTACATGGAACATTTTCCAAGATATACCATATTATAGGCCACAAAACAAGTATCAATAATTTTTTAAAAATTGAAATCATATCAAGTATCTCCTCAGACCACAGTGGAAGAAAACTGGAAATCAATTCTAAAAGGAACTCTCAAAACTATTTAAATCTATGGAAAATAATCTTTTCCTGAATGATCTTTAGGTCAATGATGAAATCAAGGTAAAATTAAAGATTTTTTTTGAATGAGTGATATTAGAGAAAAAACATACCACAACATCTAGTATACAGTAAAAGCAGGGCTAAGAAAGAGATTTATAGGTTAAACACCTATATCAAAAAGACAAAAAGATTAAAAATGAATAACCTACCACTGCACCTCAAAGAAATTTTTAAAAAAACAAAATAAGGAGGACAGAATCCTCCCAAACTCATTCTACGAAGCCAATATCACCTTGATACCAAAACCAGGAAAGGACACAATAAGAAAAGAACACTACAGACCAATATCCCTTATGAATATAGATGCAAAAATTCTCAATAAAATCCTAGCAAACCAAATTCAAATGTACCTCAAAAAAATAATTCATCATGATCTGGTGGGCTCATCCCTGAGATGCAGGAATGGTTCAACATATGCAAATCTATAAATGTAATTCACCATATAAATAAAAGCAAGAACAAAGACTATATGATCCTTTCAATAGATGCAGAAAAGGCTTTTGATAAAATTCAGCACCCTTTTATGATAAGAACTCCTAACTATATAGGCATAGATGGATCATACCTCAAAATTATTAAAGCCATATACGATAAACCCACAGCCAATATCATACTGAACAGGGAAAAATTGAAAGCATTCCCCTTTAAAACTGGAACCAGACTAGGTTGCCCACTATCTCCACTTCTATTCAACAAAGGGCTAGAAGTCCTTGCCAGAGCAATCAGACAAGAGAGAGGAATCAGGGGTGTCCAAATGGGGGCAGAAGAGATCAAACTTTCACTCTTTGTGGACAATATGATATTATATCTAGAAAACCCCAAAGATTCAACCAAGAGACTACTGGAATTGATAAATGAATTCAGCAAAGTCTCAGGATACAAAATCAATGAACACAAATCAGTAGCCTTCATATATGCCAGTAACAGTAAAGTCTAGAAACAAATCAAAGATGCAATACCTTTCACAATTGGACCAAAGAAAATTAAATATTTAGGAACATATCTAACTAAGGAAGTGAAAAGCCTATATAGCAAGAACTACAAAACACTGAGAAAAGAAATTGCAGAGGATGTAAACACATGGAAAACCCTACCATGCTCTTGGATGGGTAGAATGAACATTGTTAAAATGTCTATACTCCCTAAAGTGATTACAGAATCAATGCAGTCCCTATAAAAATACCAAATCATGTTTTGCAGATCTAGAAAAAATAATTCTACACTTCATATAGAATCAGAGAAGGCCCTGTATAGCCAAAGAAATCTTCAGCAAAAAGAACAAATTGGGAGGCCTCAATCTACCAGACCTCAAACTATACTACAAGGCTATAGTAATCAAAACAGCATGGTACTGGCACAAGAACAGAGACATAGACCAATAGAACAGGACTGAGAACCCAGATATAAAACCATCCTCACACTTTCATCTGATCTTTGACAAAGTATACAAAAACATACACTGGGGAAAAGAATCCCTATTCAATCAATGGTGCTGGGAAAATTGGATAGCCACATGTAGAAGACTGAAACTAGATCCACACCGCTCACCTCTCACAAAAATCAACTAATGATGGATAAGAGACTTAAACCTGAGACATGAAACCATAAGAATTCTAGAAGAAAACATTGGAAAAATTCTTATGGACATTGGCCTAGGCAAAGAATTTATGAAGAAGACCCCCAAAGCAAACACAGCAGCAACAAAAATAAATACATGGAACCTGATCAAATTAAAAAGCTTCTGCACAGCCAAGGAAGCTATCACTAGAGTGAACAGACAACCTACAGAATGGGAGAAAATATTTGCATGCTACACCTCTGATAAAGGGCTGATAACGAGAATCTATACAGAATTTAGGAAAATCAACAAGAAAAAAATCAAACAACCCCATTAAAAAATGGGCAAAGGACATGAACAGAAACTTTTCAAAAGAAGACAGAATAATGGCCAGAAAACATATAAAAAATTGCTCAACTTCTCTAATCATCAGGGAAATGCAAATCAAAACCACAATGAGATATCACTTATCTCCAGTGAGATTGGCTTATATCAAAAAGTCCCAAAATAACAAATGTTGGCGGGGATGTGGACAGATAGGAACGCTCATACACTGCTGGTGAGACTGCACATTAGTACAACCTCTATGGAAAGTTATATGGAGATACCTCAAAGAACTAAAAGTAGAGCTACCATTGATCCAGCAATCCCACTACTGAGTATTTACCCAAAGGAAAAAAAGACATTCTGTAATAAAGACATCTGCATGCAAATGTTTATAGCAGCACAATTCACAATTGCAAAGATGTGGAAACAACCCAGGTGCCCATCAATACATGAGTGGATCAATAAAATGTGGTATATGTTTACCATGGAGTATTACTCAACAATAAAAAGCAATGGTGAATTAACACATCTGGTATTATCCTGGGTGGAGCTAGAGCCCATTCTTTGAAGCAAAGTATCACAAGAATGGAAAAACAAGCACCACTGGTACTCACCATCTAATTGGTACTAACTGATCAATACTTATGTCACACATGGAAATAATATTCATCGGGGGGTGGGCAGGTAGCAGGGGGGTGGAGGGGATGGGAAAACTCTCACTGAATGGGTGTGGGTGCACAGTTTGGGGGTTGTCTACAATTGTACTCTGACTTGGGCAGTGCATAGGCAATATATGTAACCAAAGTGTTGTACCCCCATAATATTATGAAATTAAAAAAAAATAACATACTAGAGCCAAAGATAGTGGAAGAAAATAAATAACAAAAATCAGAGTAGAACAACATGAAATTGAGAACAAAAATAAAAAACAATACAAAGGATCAACAAAACAAAAGGTGGGCTCTTTGGAAGGATAAACAAAATTGATAGACTGCTAGCTAGATTAATGGAGAAAAGGCAGAAGATTCAAATAAGAACAATCAGAGATGAAAAGATCTTATGACTGATATCACAGAAGTACAAAAGATCATCATCTGAGAGTATTATGGCCATCCTAAGCTCACAAACTAGAAAACTTAGAAGAAATAGATAAATTCCTGAAAACCTACAACATCCCAAGTTTAAAAAGCCAAATTCTACCAGTTGTTCATAGAAGAACTGGTACCAATCCTACTGAAACTATTCCAAAAGATTGAGATGCAGGATATCCTCCCTAACTCATATGCTATGAATGTAGTATCACCCTGATACCAAAACCACGACAGGATGCAACAGAAAAAGAAAACCACACAGCAATATCCCTGATGAATATATGCACAAAAATCCTCAATAAAATACTAGCAAACCAAATCTAACAACACATCAAGAAGATAATACATGATGATCAAGTGGGATCATTTCTGGGATGCAAGAATGGTTCAACATATACAAATCAATAAGTTTGATTCACCACATAAACAGAATCAAAAATAAAATCCCCATGATGATCTCAGTAGATACAGGAAACCATCTGATATAATTCAGCATCTATTTATAATGAAAACTCTCAAAATACTGGGCATAGAAGGAACATACCTCAAAATAATAAAAACCATATATCACATACCCCCAGTCAACATCACACTGAATGGGGAAAATTTTAAAACATTCCCCTTAAGAACTAGAACAAGGCAATGATGCCCACTTCACCACTTCTATTCAACATAGAACTGGAAATCCTAACCAGAGCAATTAGGCAAGAGAAAGAAATAAAGAGCATCTAAATCAGAATAGAGGAAGTCAGATTATCTCTATTTGCTGCTATGATCTTATACCCAGAAAACCCTAAAGACTCCTTCAAAAGACACCTAGATTTGATAAGTGATTTCAGTAAAGTAAAATCTCAGGATACAAAATCAACTTACAAAAATCAGTAGCGTTTCTATACACCAGTAACCACCAACCTGAGAACCAAATCAAGAACTCAATCCCGTTTACAATGCTGCAAAAATATAAAATTACCTAGGAAAATATTTAACCAAGGAGATAAAAGATCTCTATGAGGAAAACTACAAAATGCTGATGAAAGAAATCATAGATGACACAAACAAATGGAAAAACATCCCATGCTCAGAGATTGGAAGAATCAATGTTGTTAAAATAACCATACTACCCAAGGAAATCTGTAGATTCAGTCCAAATCCTATCAAAATACCAACATGAGTCTTCACAGAATTAGGAAAAAAACCAATCCTAAAATTCATATGGATCCAAGAAAGAGTCCAAATAGCCAAAGCAATCCTAAGCAAAAAGACCAAAGTGAGAGGCATCATATTACTGGACTTCAAATTATACTATAGGGCTACAGTAACCCAAATATCAGGGTACTGGTATAAAAGTAGACACATAGATCATTGGAACAGAATTAAGAACCCAGAAATAAAGCCAAATACTCACAACCAACTTATCTTCAACAGAGTCAGCAAAAACATACACTGGGGAAAGTACATGTTATTCAACAATTGGTACTGGGAAAATTGGGTAGCTATATGCCAAAGAATGAAAGTGGATCCCTATTTCTTACCATATACAAAAATTAACTCAAAATGGATTAAAGACTTAAATGTAAGACCTGGAACTATAAGGATTCTAGAAGAAAATCTAGGAAAAATTCTTCTGGACATTGGCCTAGGCAAAGAATTTATGATTGAGACCCCAAAAGCAAATGCAAATAAATAAACAAATGGGACTTAATTAAACTTAAAAGCTTCTGCACAGCAAAAGAAATAATCAACAGAGTAATAGACAACCTACAGAATGAAAGAAAATATTCACAAACTACACATTTGACAAAGAACTAATATTCAGAATCCACAAGGAACTCAACTCAATAAGAAAAATATAAATAACTCCATTAAAAAGTGGGCAAAAACCATGAACAGACATTTTTCAAAATAAGACACATAAATGGCCAAAAAATATATGAAAAAATGCTCTACATCACTTATCATCAGAGAAATGCAAATTAAAACCACAAAGAGATACTACCTTATACCAGTCAGAATGCCCATTATTAAAAAGTCAAAAAAACAATAGATGTTGGAAAGGATGTGGAGAAAAGGGTACTCTTACACACTATTGGTGAGACTATAAACTAGTACAATCTCTATGGAAAACAGTGTGGAGATTTCTCAGAGAACTAAACATAGATCTACCATTTGATCCAACAATCCAACTACCTACCCAAAGGAAAATAAATCATTATATCAAAAAGATACCTGCACTCATATGTTTATCACAGCACTATTCACAATAGCAAAGATATGGAATCAACATAAATGTCCATCAATGGATGATTAGATAAAGAAAATGTGATATATATATAAAATGTGATACTCCTTAGCCACAAAAAAAGAATTAAATCATGTCTTTTGTAGCAACTAGGATGAAACTGGAGGCCATTATCCTAAGTATAGTAGCTCAGAAAGAGAAAAACAAATACTGTATGCTTTCACTAATAAGTGGGAACAAAATAATGAGCACACATGGACACAGAGAGTGTAATAATTGACATTGGAGACTCATGAGGGTGGGAACATGGGAGAGCGGGAGGGTGTATGGAATGAGAAATTACCTACCTAATGGATAGTACATACACTAATTGGGTGAGGGTTACACAAAAATCCCGGACTTCATCACTATGCAATGTATCCATGTATCAAATCTGTACATGTACTCCATAAGTCTGCAAAAATAATTTTAAAAATTAAAAAATTTTTAAAAATAAAGGCAACCATAATAACTTTGATGAAAATGGTAGATTACAACAGTTTTTGCAGGTATATTTATATGCTTATGTTTTGAGTGGTTATCTCTGTCATTTTTTTCTTTTTATCTTTCTGTTAATTATGATATATACCGGTTACTTTTTAAAGAGTAGAGGAAGTGTTCTTATGCCAGTTTCATTGTCTTAAACAATACAAGAAAGAAACCAAACATCCTATCATTTGACTTTTATTATCCAGCACCATCACAGTATGTCTGGCGCTTTTGCGTTTTCTTGTCCCTAGGGGCTCTGTCCCCATTGTTGCCCATGCAAGGGTGATTGCCAAAACTGATTTTATTGAGGATTCCTTAGTGACTTTTAAACCTGGGCTCCAAGGACTCTTTTGTTTGTTGACTCTTTTGACTTCTGTTATAGATAAAATATATAAATTAACTAGTTGCTATATTTAGTGCCAAACATGTTCTCCTGACCAATAAGTCCAGAAGATCAACTATCCCTTATCACCCAATAGCTTATGGTATCCCCAACACTTAACACTAGGTATTCCATTATATTTTAGCTGGCAAAGGAACAAGAACATATCTTCTTGGTATAAAATGGCAGAAGCTCTAACATGGAAAAAGCTCTGTGAAGGGGGGCTCTGGGCATTTCCATGTCCTTTTCTGGTTGAATATGTTTCCCTGAGAAAACTTAGCATTCGCCTGTCTCCACTGGAATATTTCTGTTTAACCTCTGTCTTATTATGAGCACCTGCAAATAAACTGGCAACAGAGGTCATAAAGTAACTTACTGCTTAAAGGGTAAGTATGAATATATTTGTTACTTAGTTATTTTTAGTGTATGTATGCATATATACTGGCAGGAAGAGGGAGGTGGGTGGGAAATGTAATGGTATATTTTTCACTTTAAGCAAAGTGTTAGACTTAAATTATCAATATGTTGAATATCAATGTTAGCATTTGATGGAAAAATCAATCCTATAATCATTTATGAAATTTTTTTCCTAGACTGATGGCCCTAAAAATCATTGCCAGATCTGAATGGGGAATATTCAGAAATAAAATTCTCCATAAACATACATATATACAAAAAATAAAAATTCAAGTGTATGCACACACACAATAGCAACAGACTGAAATATTGGCTGAGATCTTATTATTCATTTCTGATCTCCTTCAAAATTAAAATACTTTCTAGAAATTAAACACTAAAGCAGGATTCAGTCAATATGAATATGATGGGATTGTTAAATATTTAATATTTATGCAAGACTGTATTCAGGAAAAGCAAGATATTGATGACTGAAGATGAAAGATAGTTTTAAGAACCGAGAAAACCTGAATTCAATACCGAGAGAATTACCAGGTAGTGAATTGAGACAGTAAAAAAGAAGAAAACAGGACAGAGGTTCTCAGTGTGAGCTATAAAGTCACCTTCTGGTGATAATGCTCTACTCAAAATAGTATTAGCTTCCTATCAAGCTTTATCTACCCTGAGTCTAGATTAAGATCCCTGCCCTGTGATGGCGTCCCTCTACCATGGAGACTTCTCTCAGGATATTGGGTGTACAGTAACAGAAGGCAGTACTTACTTGATTAGACAAAAGAGAGAAAGACATTGTTCAAAGTTCTGGGAGTACATGCATCAAGACTTTCTGAGGGAAATGTTCTAAAATCATGAGAAAATGGCTTTTTAAAAAGATTACTTTTGCATTTAGTAAAGGTAAGAAAATTTGGAGCTCTGAAGACATTACTTGCAAGTTAGAACCCTGTAAATATCTAGCAATATAGTTGAGGTTAAATAAAAAATAACTCCCCCCTAGCTATTGATCTTAACACAGAATAACAGAATGCCTAGACTTCAGTCTTAGTATTTCACTGAAAGAAATATGGAGCAAACATTAAGAGAGCGATATACCAAAGAGATAAAGAATAAAATCGGGAAAATTAGCCAGTTGCACTTTGGCAACTTTTACTCCCCATCAGCCCTGATATTACACGTGAATTGAGTAAGGGATTGCATATAGAGTGGCACACATTTAGTTTTTGCCCTCAGTAATTCTGTTTACACCAGTTGTATCAACACAATTACTAATACTGCCCCCTTTGCTTCTCAAGCACCTTGGTTTAGACAATAAGCTGTATAGTACTGCTCCACCTTCACTATGAAATGTTTCAATTACCTATAGAAACATGTCTTCAGGAAACTAATACATTCAAGTAAATGTGCACCAACAATCAGAGTGCAGTGATTAAGATCTGGGACTCTGGAATGTTTCTGTCTGGACATTTGTTATTTAGACAGCAGTGGCCACGTACTCTATCTCTCTGTGCCTCAGCTTTCCCATTTTTAAATTGGAGATAATATACTTCCACTTTATATAATACATACTTTATAATTTGCTCTAATCTGAGTAGATAAATGAAAGCATGACAATATAGTCATATTCTTCAGTGGTTCATTTACTGTGCTCAAAATTGCCTCACCCTGTGATAAAAGAGCATAGCAAAATAATCAGACTGTACTACACAGCATTTTCTAAGGGCTGGATATAAGATATAGATAATGAAGCTTAGAAGAGACATATAAAATTACAAATATGGATGCTTTAGGGTCGAAACATGTTTTGCCTTTATAATGAACAACCAAGAATTAAAAAGCTATCAAAAAGCAAATAAATATACATCCTAGAGGGAACTGAAATGCCTTGTTTGGGTCCTGATCTAAAGCTTTATTTTAGGATTTTAACAATTCACAAATTTGAAAGCAAAGGAATGAAAATTAAGTGAATTTTTAGCTTATAAATTGAAGGAAAACATTTGGCAGCATAAGAACAGTAATTAAAATAAAAAATAAATTTAATGCAATCAAATAAAAAGGCACAATCCAGGATAGGAGTTAAAATGTTTAATTCACTATAAATTAATTACTATAGCATATTAATAAAGAAAAAGTTACCATATAGTTCAATAACTAGAATTAATAAAATAATCTCATTAGGCCATTCTGTATAAATAGATCAGGGGAGCTCAACTTACTATAAAATATACTAATATATAGTAGTGCGTGTGTATATATTTTTTTTTCACTATGAAATTTTTCAGATCAACAAGTAAAACTCATGGATATTGGATGAATTGAATATGCACAGGAGTGTTTATCATTAGCTGATTTTGTCCTTGAATTCTGCAGTTCAAATTTCTCTGACATTTACATGTAGGTTTGGCAAAATCCAGAGATCAATAATGAGAAACCACACAGCAATAACAACATTCATACTTCTGGGACCGACAGAAGATCCTCGGCTGCAGGTGCTGCTTTTTATTTTTCTATTTCTCACCTACATGTTGAGTGTAACTGGAAATCTGACCATCATTACTCTCACCACAGTGGATCCCCACCTTAAAACACCCATGTATTTTTTCCTCCAAAATTTCTCTTTCTTAGAAATCTCATTTACAACTGCCTGTGTTCCAAGATTCCTATACAGTATATCAACTGAGGACAGAACAATTGCCTATAATGCATGTGCCATTCAACTATTTTTAACAGATCTCTTTGGGGTAACTGAATTTTTTCTTTTGGCTACCATGTCATATGATCGCTATGTGGCCATCTACAAACCCTGGCATTATACGACAATCATGAGCAACAAAGTGTGCAAAACAACAGTTATTTGTTGTTGGATGGCAGCATTTATGATTATTCTCCCACCAGTTAGCTTAGGTTTTAAGCTATGCTGGAATTCTGTGACTCTAATGTCATTGATCATTTTGGTTGTGATGCATCTCCTATTCTCTTGCTCAGACACGTGGTTGATAGAACAGATGGTGATAGTGTGTGCCGTGTTGACACTCATCATCACCCTCATGTGTGTACTTCTTTCCTACATTTATATCATCAGAACCATTCTAAGAATCCCCTCTGCCCAGCAAAGGACAAAAGCCTTTTCCACTTGTTCTTCCCACATGGTTGTGGTTTCCATCACCTATGGCAGCCACATCTTCATCTATATCAAACCATCTGCAAAAGAAGAGGTAAACATTAATAAAAGTGTGTCAGTGCTTATTTCTTCCATATCATCTATGTTGAATCCTTTCATATATACCCCAAGGAATAAGCAAGTTAAACAAGCCTTTAATGACTCAATCAAAAAAAATGTATCTAAAAAAAAAAAAGTGTATATAAACTGATAAATCACTTCAAAAGATCTACATCTACTTTTTATTTTTCGTAAAGCCATAACCAACTTTGTAATTTCTTAGCCTATAGAACAATCAGGTTGACCTCATAGCAATTTAATTATTAATTTTACATTAATTTATTTACTGAGAAATTAATTATTGACCAATACTCTATGATAGACAAAATATATCACAACTAATCCTTTAACCTTTTAATGATTTAAATGATTGAATCATTTCTTTTCCTTCTTTTCAGATGATTTTCTCAGACAATTTTGTATGGGTGTGAAATCATTCTTTTTTTCTAGCTTCTATGAGAAGTCACTCTTAATCAAGATACAAGATTCCTTCCCCCATTAAAAAAAATGACAGATTTAACTAACAAACTTTAAAATATCCTTATCAAACTGAGAAAATTTAAAGAAAAACATTAAAGAAGAAAAATAAGTAAAAGAATAGCTTTGTGGCACAGTTAACATGAAAGGCTTAATATCATAAATATACAGGAAATTTTTATAAATCTTTAACACAAAATTTGTTTTCAAACATTGAAATTAATATTTATCAAAAGTACATATAATATTTCACCTGGAAAATCTACATCTAGGAATTTATACCAAAATTCTAATTGCCAATAAGCCTACTGATTGCAGTCATTTTGTAATATTAAAAGGTTGAAAACACAGCCAAAAGAAATTGTGTTTCTACCTGCACCTCGGGAGGAGCAGGGTCAAAGTAACCCCTAGGAGCTACAAGGCCCCTCCCAAAGCACGGGGCTTTCGCATACCCCAACTGGGGGATCAGAGTCTGCCACGGACATAACAGAATACCTAGCTAATAGGGAGCGGTGGACTCATATCCTCAAGTACAATTCATTAGCTTAGAGCCCAAGCTGGGAGGTCATTCTCACCACACTCCACTGGGAGGAGGAGAAGACCACAGGTCAGAGTTAACTCAAGATCCACCAAACTTGCTAAAATACACCTAAGGCAATACAGGCCACTACTTCTCTCCCTGGCTTTGCTAAGGAACGAAACTTGTGGGCCTGGTGACAGGGCCATAAACTAGCTCTAACACCCCAGCTCTTGACCAAGAGGCCAGATGAGAAAAAACCAGCGAAAGAACTCAGGGAACATGAAAAATCAGAGTGAAAAGTCACCCCCAAAAGAAATTATCAGTTCCTCAGCAATGAATACCAATCTAAACGAAAAGGGTAGAATGACAGAAGAGGAAATTCGTTTATGGATTATAAGAAAGCTCAATGAAGTTCAAGAGAAAACTGAATCCCAGAACACAGAAACCACAAGAAAAATGCAAGAAATGAATGAAAAATTCTCCAAAGAAATAGAAATATTATGGAAAAATCAAATAGAAATCCTAGAAAAGAAAGAAGCATTCAAGGATCTACAAAACACAATGGAAAGCCTTAACAATAGGCTGGACCATGCAGAGGAAAGAATTTCAGAGCTAGAAGACAGCTCCTATGAGCTAAATAAATCAGCCGAAGAGAAAGAACACAAAAACAAGAGGCAGGAAAAAAGCATACAAGAAATGTGGGATTATGTAAAGAGGCCAAACATAAGGATCATAGGTATCCCTGAGGGAGAGGAAGACAATTCGCGTGGGCTGGAAAATTTATTTGAAGTAATAATAGAGAAAAATTTCCATGGCTTAGCCAGAAATCTCGATATCCAAGTACAAGAAGCACACAGGACTCCTGGGAGAGTCAACGTGAAAAGGCATTCACCACGCCACATAATTATTAGACTGACCAAAGTAAACACAAAAGAGGCACTCCTCAGAGCTGTAAGACGAAAACAGCAGGTAACCTACAAAGGGAAACCGATCAGATTAACTGCAGATTTCTCAGCTGAAACCTTACAAGCCAGAAGGGAATGGGGAGACATCATCAATCTCCTAAAACAAAACAAAGGTCAACCCAGAATTCTGTATCCTGCCAAACTAAGCTTCTTATATGAGGGAGAAATAAAGACGTTTCCAGATAAGCAATCACTGATAGAATTTGCGAAATCAAGACCGGCCTTGCAAGAAATGCTTAGACCTGCATTATACACTAAACAGAGCAACAGACACCCACCTATGTAAAACTACGCAAAAGCTAAAGCCCCAGAAACCAGATTCCACAATGACGCAAGAGGTAAAACAAAAGACACCACCCAATAGAATAATCAGAAATTTACCCCAAATATCAATTCTCTCAACAAATGTAAATGGCTTGAACTGCCCATTGAAGAGACATAGGCTGGCTGAATGGATTAAAAAATACAAACCAAGTATCTGTTGTCTTCAGGAAACACACCTTACACACAAAGACGCATTCAGACTCAAGGTGAAAGGATGGAATACAATTTTCCAGACTAATGGAAACCAAAAGAAATCCGGAGTAGCCATCCTCATTTCAGATGACATAAACTTTAAAGCAATAAAGGTAAAGAAGGACAAAAATGGACACTATATAGTGGTGAAGGGAAAAATCTCACAAGAGGATTTAACAATCCTAAACATTTATGCACCCAACACAGGAGCACCCAGGTACATAAAGCAAATACTGCTAGACCTAGACAACATAATAAGCAGCAACGCCATAATAGCAGGGAACTTCAACACCCCACTGACAGAACTGGGCAGATCCTCCAAACAAAAAACAAATAGAGAAATAAAAGACCTAAACAGGACTATAGAACATTTGGGCCTAACAGATATCTACAGAACACTCCACCCAAATAACACTGAATATACATTCTTCTCATCAGCTCATGGAACTTTCTCTAAAATTGACCACATCCTAGGCAACAAAACAGATCTAAACAAATTCAAAAAAATAGAAATCATACCATGTATCTTTTCAGACCACAGCGGAATAAAATTAGAAATCTATTCCAACAGAAACTCACATCGTCCTCCAAAAATGTGGAAACTAAACAATCTATTGCTGAAAGATTATTGGGTCAAGGAGGAGATTCAAATTGAAATCAAAAGATTCTTCGAACTAAACGATAATGGGGACACAAGTTATCAAAATCTGTGGGATACAGCAAAAGCAGTCCTGAGAGGAAAACTTATCGCCCTAAATTCCCACATCCAAAAGACAGAAAAGTCACAAATCAGTAAACTAACAAATCATCTTAAGGAAATGGAAAAGGAAGAGCAAAGCAATCCTAAAGCCAGCAGAAGAAAAGAAATAACCAAAATCAGAGCAGAATTAAATGAAATCGAGAACAAAAGAACAATACAGAAGATCAATGAAACGAAAAGTTGGTTCTTCGAAAAGATAAACAAAATAGACAGGCCACTTGCCAGGTTGACCAGAAGCAGAAAGGTAAGGACTCTAATAAGCTCAATTAGAAATGAAAAAGGAGAAGTCACAACTGATACCATGGAAATACAAAACATCATCTTTGAATACTACAAAAATCTCTATGCCCACAAACACGAAAACGTGGAGGAAATGGACAAATTCTTAGAAACACACTACCTCCCTAGGCTCAACCAGGAAGAAACAGAATTTCTAAACAGACCAATATCAAGCACCAAAATTGAAGCAGTAATTAAAAATCTACCCACAAAAAAGTCCCGGACCGGGCCGGGGCAGGGCGGAGCTAGAGACGCGGCTCACAGCCCCGCGCGGGCGGCTGTAAAGATGGCGGCCGCCGCAAGCCTGGCGCACAGCCGGGCTCCGATCGCACCAGGATCGCAGTTTTTCTCCGCCGGCCGCAGCGGCAATTGCTAGCAGCCTCTAAGGGCATGTCCCGCTCCCCGTTAAACTCCTGGGCCCAGTCCCGCTGACTTCTAGTGGCGCAGTGCCAGCCTGCGGGTTTCCGCTCACTGTCCCGGGAAGCTGTATCTCTGTCCCCGCCCAGTTCCCCCCAGCCCTCGGCAGTCTCTGTATATTGCAGCTGCGAGTTGTGTTTGGCTCTCGCAACTTCCTCCTCTCCACAGGGCTCGCCGTCCCGAGCAACCGCTCTGTTCCAACTCTGGGCTTATCCCTGACTGCGTGTATGGGGAGGCGCGTAACCGCTTGGGGGGCAGGTCGCGCTGCGTCATTGACACTTTTGAAGTCTTACTATTACCTCATATATTTAACATACATGTAAGAACAAGAAATGAATAGACTTAAAAATAAAAATAATGCACATCAAAAACTTAATTATGGTGGAAATTTAAAAAAATTTTTGGTTTAACATTATACAAAACTTTTAAAAATAAAATATTTTTATCTAGAAATTTTACTTCTAGCAATTATCCTCACACATATGCAAAAATACTTATATGCAAATGCTTTCAATAGAATGGTTGATAACTGCAGAAAATAAAGAACCTCATACATTTAATTTAAGCATTGGTTTAAAAATTGCCAAAATACTTATACAGCCAGTTTACTAACACTGAAAAACTGGAAAAAACAGAAATTTATATTATGTCATAAATGAAGGTGTGTTTAAATACATAAAAGCATACGCTTTTTATTGTGGTAAAATATACATAACATAAAATATACCATTTTAAGCATTTTTAAGTGTACAATTCAGTGGTATTAAGTACATTTACATTCTTGTGCAACCATAAAAGCCTTTGTTTTGTATCCCATTATGAGATATTGAGATAGGGAACTGGCAGGCTTTGCTCAATAAGGAGTCATAAGACTCGAACCAGGGTCTCTGATAAAACAAGAGACAGCAGAGAAACCGGCCAAAACCAGCTAGAACCCAGATGGCCATGAAAAACGACCTCAGGTTGCCCTCACTGCTTATTGTACCCTGCTTATAATGTATCAATATAGTAAAAAAAATTCCCACCAGCACCATGACAGTTTACAAATGCCACAGCAACTCCCAGAAGTTCCCCTTTATGGTTTAAAAAGAGGAGGATCCCTTAGTTCCAGGAACTCCCCACCCCCTTCCCAGAAATCTTATGAATAATCCTCTCTCTGCTTAACATAAAATTAAATAGAAGATATAAAATAGACCCCAAAAACTCACAAGGTACTACTCTCTGGTGCTCTGAGAGATAGCTGCTGCTCTGCCTGTGGAGCAAGCCTTCCTTCTGTTTTCTTTGTTGCTTCAATAAACTTGCTTTTCCTTACTATGTTGGCTCGCTCTCTTCTTTCTTTCTTGCAAGAAGCCAAGACCTCACATGGCCTTTAGGCCAGACCCCAGTTTTGGGTCCATGTTCCTGTATCAATATGGTTGAAAAATTTTATTCATTCATGAATAACACCTATGACATAGTTAGTTGGTGTATTTGGAGAAAGAAAAATCTCAAGAACAAGGTCTGTAATGTAAGCAGTAGCCTTATGTAATTGTATGAATGTTTCCTTTTTTATCTGATTAAAATTATCCAATGATAATAAGTGATTCATTTAATATCATAAAAGATTCCATTTACATAATAAAGAATTAAAGTTGTCCAAATGCCTTAATAGATGTGAAAGTTTTAAAAAATGAGCTATATAATTTAAATGATAGAGTTGTCTTCCTGACCTGTGTCAAATGCTGCTGTAACATCCTCCTATCTCCAAGGACACAGTCCCCAATGAAGCCTGCATTACTTGAATTTTTGCCAGATTTCATTATGCAGAAAATTAATTAATGAGCTGAATGCAGGTCATAAAGGACCATTTGTTTTTCCCACTTAGTGACATTTTTGGTAAATTAAAAGGAAAAGCCATGCTTGGTAGTGTAAAAGCATTTCTCTCTGTCCTGATGATTTAAAATATCATCTCTTCCACCAGTGGATAGGGATCCTAACATTCTCATTTCAGTGATGGACATAGTAAGAAAATATCTGGAAGTTTGTAATAGCACTAAGCCCATTGTGAGGAAGTCTGCCCAATTTCTTGGAGGTGGAAATCGTAGAGAGCTCTATGCATTCCCAGACGTGCCAGTGAATGTGAAGACATAAATACCTTTATAAAAATATCACTTTTAACATTGAAGTCTTAATATTGCTTTGTTTGAACAACCAGCAGAAACTCTGATATACTAACAGAAGAGTAAGTACGATAAAGTTTGTCTCTTTGATTGTAATATTCTAGGTTATATTTTACTCTGGAAAATAAAATGGATTTAAGTAATAATTTATTAATTTTTAATGTGTTCAAGATATATTTATAAGGTGTAATTTTTTTGGAATGAATTCCCCTTGTAGAGGTAAATATCATTGTCTGGGAGGTTTTTATGCATAAGATACACAAATAAATCAGCATTTAACTTAATATAAAAATTATCCAGGGTAACTTTGGCTGTACATTCAACTTCAAATTCAAAATAAAATATCTTTGTACATATAGAAGTATATAAGCATACCCTTTCATCCCCCTCATGAAAGGAATAATATATTGACCTAAGTGATAGAATCTTATCGCTGAGTTTTATATTTATTATGAACATTTATTTGAAAGATAAAATAAACAGAAAAGAGTTACACTTTATGGCCAATCTGTTTATTAACTTCTATTATATAATAGATTATAAAACCTTGGAGAAAAGCATATGTATTTTGAGAATTGACTAATGCTCAAAGTTTGAAAGACTCAGTAAGAATTTCACAGTGATGCACACATCACCTGAGTAATTAGGGGGAAAGATGGTAGGAAGAGCAACAAAAAAAAAAATACCTGTTCTATATCAATTTGATATAAATAGTTGATAGTTGATAGTTGTTGAATTAGATCCTAATTATATGTTATATATTAGTACTGTTTTACAAAAAGACCCAAAGTGTCAAGAAAAGACGTGAAATCAAGGGTGAGATTTTGCTATTTAGTTTGTAAATAGATAAGATATCTTGTTACCTATAAAATTAAACTTTTTCAGCAATCTACGTAGTCATATGGGCTAAGCAGAAGAACATAAAATGTAGAGAAGAAAGAATGAAAGAGAAAGTTAAGAATAAAAGCTTGAATATGTTAAATTTTAGAACAGTGAAAATAATCTCTAAAAATATCTCTGAATATCACATACAGATTGAAGAGAAGTCAGAAGTCAATGATGAGAAATGGTACAGTAACAGCATTCATTCTCCTGGGACTCACAGATGACCCTCAGCTACAGGTTCTGATTTTTATCTTTCTATTTCTCACCTACATGTTGAGTGTAACTGGAAACCTGACCATCATCACACTCACCTTTGTGGATTCTCACCTTAAAACACCCATGTACTTTTTCTTAAAAAATCTCTCCTTCTTAGAAATCTCATTCACGTCTGCTTGTATTCCAAGATACCTGTATAACATACCAACAGGTGACAAGGTCATTACCTATAATGGCTGCGTCATGCAAATTCACTGACCTCTGTGGAGTAACAGAATTTTTTCTCCTGGCTGCCATGTCATATGACAGCTATGTGGCCATCTGCAAACCCCTGCATTATGTAACCATCATGAACAACAGAGTTTGCAGGATTCTCATCATCTGCTGTTGGGTGGATGGTTTATGCATAATTATCCCTCGACTTAGCCTGGGTTTAAATTGAAAATTTTGTGACTCTAACATTATTGATCATTTTGGTTGTGATGTATTTCCCCTAGTGAAAATCACATGCTCAGACACATGGTTCATGGAACAGACGGTTATCATCTGTGCCGTGCTAACCCTGAATATGACTCTAACTTGTGTAGTTCTGTCATATGCTTGCAATTTTCAAGACAATTTTTAAATTCCCTTCTGTTCAGCAAAGGAAAAAGGCCTTTTCCACCTGTTCTTCCCACATGATTGTGGTTTCCATCACCTATGGGACATGCATTTTCATCTATATGAATCCTACAGCAAAGGAAGAAGTGACCATTAATAAAGTAGTTTCACTGCTTATTTCTTCTATTTCACCTACACTGAGCCCATTTATTTATACCCTAAGAAACAATCAGGTAAAGAAAGCCTTCAAGAACTCAATCACAAGAATTGTATTGCTCTCAACTAAGTAAAAGAAAATATTTTCCAGACATCTCACAAGAAAAAGATACATGGCCACAGACACCTTATTTTTGAAGTTTATTATCTTGATTGTTTGTAATTATATATAAAATAATACATATAGAATTGAATACATTAATTTTCTCAACACTTCTTTAAACTAGCTTCCATTGAGACCTGCTCAAGCCATGTTTGTATCTTTCCTTTCCAAACCAATGTCCGACACTTTTGCATGTCACTAAGAAAACATCAAAATAGATTACTCAAATTATCATTTTGAAATAAAATTAACTTCATAATATTAAATTTTAATATATAATAAAAGTCATTACTCAGGAAAATATAGGGTAAAGTTCTTTGTAGCTCTTCTCCAATACACACAATAATAATATTCAAACATATGTAATAACAGTAATTTTATGTAAAAATGAGTTTATAATACATGTGGAAAGAGAGTATAGCACTTCCAATATTGAGAAAATAGAGAAAAACGTTACTATTACAAACACATAGAAATGCTGGATAGTATTTAAGAAATTTTTTTTCATCTATACCTGAAATCATTGAAATGTGATAAATGAAATGTGTCAAAAATAAAGATTCAATTAAAAGTAGAGCAATAATCTATAAAATGACTTGTGGATGCTCAGAAGATCACAGACTGGGCAAGGGGGAGTTGTATTATGGATCCCAAAGGCTCAGGTTTAGAGTCTCAGAATCAGTGTGGTGAAAGCAAAATATCATAAAGTCAGAACTGTGAAATTGTTGCCCACTCATTGAATGTTTGAATTAGAAAATCATGCCCATTTCCACAGAAAGATTACAATTTTTTTTCTGGAAAGTATTGTCTGCCACTTACAGAGCTATGAGTCAAGGGAAAACTAATCCCAAGTGTACTTGGTTGCCTGTGCCTACATAAGCACTTACAAAAACAAATTAAGCATCTATAGTCTAAATCTTTCATAATAATCTAAATTGTTAGATATAAAAAATTGAAAAATCCACACAATATGATTGGTTGGAAATTAAGGTATTCACATCAAATTAACTAACTGCCATCTAGAAAGCAATGAAATGCAGACATGTCATTGCAAAGCATTTGAAGTGCTAAAAAAAGTAGTCAGAAGGAATTCTATTTTAAATTTATTCATTATTTACAAAAATGTAAACTAGACCAAAAGAGGGGAACTTCTGCTTATCCTAATAAAGGTGAGAAATAAAAGATAAAAGTAAAATGGAAAATGTAACTTACTAAAGGTAAAAAATGAAATCTATTAAATAACTTAAAGAAATTCCAAAGCTAGCTCTTTGAAAAGTCCAAAAGCGTAGATATATCCCACTCCAATGGATGTAAATGAGTAAAACACAGAAATGTTCAATATTTTATTGGAAGACCTTGGACATGAAATAATAGAAGAAAACAAAATAATCAGGATAATTATGCAAAAGAATACATAAAACTGTTGCATTTGAGTGATTATAAATTCTTATTTTATTCACATTTTGCTTTTCTGAAGTGGAGCTATACCATACAATGGGTAGCAGCTACCATTTTCAAATTGGCCAGGAACATCTCTATTATCTGTTACTTTACTTTATGATTCATACTACAGTACAGAAAATGTCCAAGTTTTTAAAATTAGAAATAAAATTAAAATCACTATAGTGAATCAGTTCATTAAATCCCTCCAATAGTGAACAATTCATTACTTTTTCCTATTTTTATCATTATGAAGTCATGTAAATACACATATTTGATATGTTTCAATGCATTGCAGTTATTAATCCTTATTTATGCTCAAATTTGCCTATGAGCCTTCTCAAGTCTGTTTGAAAGTCCTGTTGACACAAAACTAACAGTCTTTGATAAGTCCCTGGTTCTTTTGTACGACAAAATATTCCAGGCCCAATTGTACACAACTATGCTAGACATAATCGCCTCTCAAAGATGCCCAAGTCCTATTCTCCTCTGGAGGATGTGTTACCTTACATGGCAAAAAGGACTTTACAGATACAATTAAATTAAGGATCTTGAAGGGGGAGATTATCTGAAATTATCAAGGTGGGCCCAAATTAAGTACAAGAGTCCTGATAAGGGAAAGAAAGTCAGGAGAGTAAGAGAAGGAGATGTGAAAACAGAAACAGAGGTCACAGCAAAACAGTGCCACTAGCCAGAGAATGCCAGCAGCCTCTAGAAGCTGGGCAGGCAAAGCAATGGCTTCTTTCTCTAGAGCCTCCAGCAAAACACACCCTTGATGACCCATTTTAGACTTTTCACTTCCAGAATGATAAGAAAATAAATTTGTTTGTGTTAATTTGTTACAGCAGCAACAAAAATCTGATACAACAATATATCCTGCCCCTAACCTAGAATAAGCCATTTGTCCAAGGGACCTGATTTCTTGTAGTTGGAAATAGTATTTAGAAACTGTAATATGAACACTTGTTGCTTATTGCTATTGAATTAGCCATTGTTTCTAACCCTTTTCAGAGCACAAAACTAGGAAATAGGATTTTTTTTCCACAATATACTTCTAAAAAAATTGATACACTATTTCTTATAGAAGTTTTAGGTTTACAGAAAAACTGGACAGAAATCACAGAGTTTCCATATACTTCTCTTGTTATTAACATTTGCATTGATGTGATACATTTCTTAAAATCGATGAATCAATATTGGTGCACTATTATTGAGTACATGGTTTATATTATGGTTTACTCTGCACTGTATAATTCTATGGCTTTTAACAAATGCGTAATTTCATATATCTACCATTACAATATCATACATAATATATTCACAGCCCTAAAAATTGCACTCTGATCCACCTACTCATCCCCTATCCCATCCTCCCAACTCCTAGCAGCCACTAATCTTTTTATAGCCTATATAGTTTTACCTTTTTTCAGAATGTCATACAGTTGGAATTATATAGTATGTAGCATTTTCATAATGGCTTCTTTTACTTAGCAATATGCATTTAATTTTCCTCCATGATTTCTCATGGCTTTTAATTCCATTATATGTATGTATTACAGTTTGTTTATTCATTCACCTGTTAAATGACATATTGACAGCTTCCATTTTGGGGACAATTATTAATAAAGCTCTTATAAACATTCACGTGCAGGCTTTTGTGAGAACATAAAAGGCAAGACTATGTTCACGTTTGTAAGAAAATGCAAAACTATCTTCCAAAGGCTGCGCCATTTTGTATTTCTACCAGTAATGAAAGTTCCTGCTGCTCCACATCCTTGCTGTCCCTTGGTATTGTCAGTGTTTTGGATGTAGGCCATTCCATTGCATGTGTAGTGGTATTTTATTATTGTTTTACTTTGCATTTTCTAATGACATAGGATATTGAGCATCTTTTCATATCCTTGTTTACAAGAAAGTGTGACTTTTATTAAATTAACTTATGAGTTCATAGTGATATTTTCAATTCAAACTCAAGATTTCATGAATTTAGCTTAATTTATTTTACCTAAATATTCAATAAATAATAAACGAATACTTGATTTATCTTTCTACTTCTTCTTGGAATTCATAATTAGAGGGGCATATTGTCAGTTATAGATATTACTAAATGGAGAGATTGTCTAAATTAACAACAAATAAGGAATGCTTCCAGATGGTACTGCTATGAACATGTTGCAATGGATAAGTCAGGGATTTGACAAATTTAACCTAGGGCAGGTAACTTCATCCCTTTCCCCAAACCACAAATGCATTTTTCATTCCAAAGCATTAGAAAAGCTAAGGGCTAAAGTGGCATGGTCTGGCTTTATGATGAATATTAAGAAGACACACCTAGTTTAATGCTATACAAAGACTATGATGAAAGCTTTTATCAGGGGCGCTCTCCAATCTTGAGATGCTTTATGCAACCTTGTTATTGGGAAGCCAAAACATATTAATGGACCTGTTGGCATAAGTAAGTATGATAGAAAAAATATTTCAAAAGAAGCCAGGCATGGTGGCTTGTGCCTATAATACTGGCTGCCCAGGAAGCTGAGGTTGGAGGATCACTTGAGCCCAGTAGTTCAAGGCTACAGTGAGCTATGATCATGCCACTGCACTCCAGCCTAATAGACCAAGACCCTATCCTTAATAAAAAAAAAGAAAGAAAGAAAAAACATATCTCAAAAGAGAGGACAGAAACGATAAATGGCTCAACTGGGCAGAGTAGTTTAAATGGCTTTTGAAAAATGATTTTAAGAAACAGAAAATTGGTGGGATTTTCACCAATGAGTTAATAGCACATAATCAATGTTTGGGGAGTGGAGCAGTCATTATTAAAATGCCAGGACATTTCCATACTTCTTAAAATGACACATCAAATTTGACTATCTTATTTATGAGCAACTCAAACCCAATTATGAATAATGTGATTTACGGTGGAAAATAATTTAAAATAGAAAATACTTTAAGATGAATAAAAACAAAAGCACAACATACCAAAAAGTATGGGATGCAGCTGTAGCTGTTTTTAGAGAGAAATTAATAGCTGTCAATTCCTATGGTAAAAAAAAAAGAAAGATCTGAAATTCATAATGTAACCCTCCACCTTAACAAACTATAAAAAGAAGAGCACTCTAATACCAAAGCAAGCCAAAAGGAAGAAATGATAAACATTAGAGAGGGAATAAAAGAAATAGAGAATAAAAGAAATTAGAGAAAATCAATGAAACCAGAAGGTGGTTATTTGAAAATATCAACAAAATTAATAAATATTTAGTTAGACTGAATGAGAAGACTCAAGTTACTCAAACTAGGAATAAAAGAGGGGACAACACTACCAAACTTACAATAATAAAAATAACTATAAGGAAATGCTAAGAACAACTGTACATCTATGTTAGACAACCTAGATGAAATGCACAAATTCCTAGAAAAACACAAAATGAAATTGATTCAAGAAGAAATAAAAAATCTTAATAGATTTTTAAGCATTAGAAATATTGAATTAGAAATCAAAAAACTTCCCACAATACAAATCCAAGGTATAGATGTCTTCAATGGTGAATTCTACCAAATGTTTAAAGAGTAATTAACACCAGTCTTTCACAAACATGCAGAAAATAGCTCCCTGATTCATTTCATGAGGGCAGTATTACCATGATCCCCAAACCTGACAAACACCTCACAAGTAAAGAAAACCTCAAAATAATATTCCTTATAAATATAGACACAAATATCTTCAACAAAATACTTTCAAACAGAATCCAGCAATATTAATAGGGATTATACACATTGTGTATGACCAAGAGGGATTTATCCCAGGAATACAAGATTGATTTAAATTCCAATAATCAATGAATGAATCACACCATATAAATAAAATAAAAGACATGGAGTTGATATCAGCAGGATAGCAAGTAGGAGATATCAGCCTTCATCCCCCCATTAAAAAAACATAGACTCTTCCCACAAATCAAAACAACCCTGGGAGGGCTCAAGGGCCCATTTAAGAATCAACAGAAACACAGTGGAGTAAAAAAAAATCTAGAGTAACCACACAGAAAGAATCAGGTGAGATTGCCATATGTGAGACACCGGCCAGGAACGAAGAAGAAGGGCAGAAGCTATAGGTATCAACCACACAGTAGGAGCCACCATGGTCCCCAGTGGCCTGTTCTTCAGAAAACACCAGTATCTTTTGCTACTGAGGTAACCAACAGCTATTTCCAACATGGAACTGCAGAGAGGAACATGTGACTGCACACTGCTTACACCCAAAAAGCACCCACTGTTCTGCTACCCTGGAACCTGAATCATCACCTCTTCCATTGCTGTGCTTGCTTCTGTCAACTGAGTTGTGAATGTTCCATTAGTGCCCACACTCCAGAGTGGGCCTGAAAGCTAGACCTAGTGACAACAGGGATCCCAGATCTGTGGCTGCATTGTGCCTGTGTATGCCTCAGACACGGGAGCCACCACCATAGCAAGCTGGTTTTCACTCTGGTTTACATACACAATAGAATACTATTCAGCATAACAGAATGAAATTCTCTAACGTGCAACAAAATGAATGAACCTGGAGAACATTATGCTAAGTGAAATAAGCCAGGCACAGAAAGACTACTGCATGATCTTACTTATTTGTGTAATCTAAAAAAGTTGAATTCATAGAAACAGAGAGTAAAATGGTATGTACTGGGGGCTGGATGGTGGGGGGTGGGTTGGGGATTAAGGAGATGCTGGTCAAAGGTATGCAAAGTTTCAGGTGGACCAGAGGAACAAGTTCAGGAGATCTATTGTACACCATGGTTGAAAATCTCCTCTAAAAAAGAGGAGATTTTATGTGTTCTCAACACACAAAAAATGATGTATGTATGTAAGTATGTGAAGTAATGGATGTTTTAATTAGCTTGATTTAGCCATTCCACAATGTATACATATATCAAGACATTATATTGTACACATAAATACATTATTTTTATTTGTCAATTAAAAAATAAATAATAAAGAATAAAAACATATGATTATCTCAAGAGAAACATTAAAAGTCAACATTCTTTTATGACAAAAAATCCCTAAAAATGAGCAATATTGTACTGGAGATTTTTACCAGGGCAATTGGGAAAATAAAAGAAAAAAAGACTGGATATAAGGAAGTGAAGCTATCTGTACTTGCAGTTGACATGTCTCGTATATACCAAATCCACAAAATCAATCAAAAACTCTTAGAACTAATTAACTAGTTCAGCAAGTTTTCAGGATAGCAAATCAACAACAAAAAAATTAATCACATTTCTATACACTAGCAATGAACAATTAGAAAATGAGATTAAGAAAACAATTTCATATACAATAGCAATAAAAAGAAAAATTCCTGCACCCCACACAAAGATCATCCAGCACTGGCTCAACCTGAGGCAATCACAGGGGAATGGGTCAAAACATAACAGCTGTTCTACAGGCTCTCAGTGCAACCACCCCTCCCCAGATGGGTCAATATTCCAGAGTAGGACACAAAAGGTCAATCTAGGGTACTCCCCTTCCCCTAACTAAACAGGAGAGTTCCCAGCAAAGGAGAACAGGTGTCCTGCAATCCTATTAACCCAGAGCCAAAGAAGAGGAACCTGTTGAGAATAAATCAGTGAAAGAACACTGACAACATAAAAAACAAAATAGTTTGACACCCCCAAGGGATCACAATGGAGCTACAGTAGTGGATTCCATCCACAAGGAAACTGCCAAAATGACAGAAATGGAATTCAGAATATGGATGGCCAATAAGATGAATGAAATTGAAGAGAAAGTTGAAAACCAACAAAAAGAAGCCAGAAAAAATTTCAGGATATCAAGGAAAAAGTCACTAAAGAGATAAACAACATAAGAGAGGATATAATAAAACTTAAAGAAATGAAAGAGTCATTTAGGTAATTTCAAAACAAAACAGACAGCTTCAACAACAGAGTAAACCAAGGAGCAGAAAAATCTCAGAGCTTGAAGACAAGGCTGTCGAGCTAATCCAGTCATTCAAAAAGGCAGAGAAGAGAATAAAAATGTCTCAGCAATTAATGAGAGAGATATGGAACTATGCAAAGGGAACCACTATACAAATTATAGGTATCCATGAGGGAGAAGAAGAAAGAGCTAGAAGCATGTAAAACCTATTTTAGGGAATTATCAAGGAAAACTTCCCTGGTATCATCAGAGACTCACAGATACAGATACAAGATGGTTGTTGAACAATGGGAAGATTCATAGCAAATAGGATATCTCCAAGACACATAGTAATCAACCTGCCCATAGTCAAAATGAAGGACAAAAGTCTGCAAGCAGCAAATGAAAGCAACAACTAACCTACAAAGGAAAACCCATCAGGCTAACTGTAAAATTCCCAGTGAAAACCTTCCAAGCCAGAAGGGATTAGGGTCCCATGTTCAATCTTCTTAAATAGAACAACTGCCAGCCTAGAATTTGGTATCCTACAAAACTAAGTTTCACAATTGATGGAGAAATTAAGTCCTTTCCAGACAAGCAAACACTGAGGGAATTTGTAATGACCTGATCTGCCCTGCAGGAAACACTCAGAACTGCATTATATGCGAATCTGCACAATAGATACCCACCAGTATAAAATTACCTGCCAAAAAACCTAAAACTAACAACTGTTATAAAGCAATAGCATAAGAGGGATAACAAAGCAAAAAAGTACTACCCAACATGATGAACAGACCAGCATTCCAAATATCAATTCCATCACTCAATGTTAATTGTCTGAATGCTCCATTCAAAAGACACAGACTGGCTAAATGGATGAAAAAACACAACTGAAATATCTGCTGTCTCCAGGAAACTCATCTAGCCATGAGGATGCACACAGACTCCATGTGAAAGGATGGAAAAACATATTCCACTAAAATGGAAATAAAAAGAGAGCAGGGGTACCCATTCTTATATCAGATAAAATTGACTTTAATCAACAAAGGTAAAGACAAAGAGGGTTATTATGTAATGGTAAAGGGAGCAATGCAACAAGAAGACATAAGAATCCTAAATATATACACCCCTAACACAGGAGCTCCCAGTTACATAAAGCAAATTTTACTAGAGCTGAGCAAAGAAATAAATAGCAGCATCATAATTGCCAGGGATGTCAACACCACACTGTAAGATCTGGACAAATTATCAAAGCAGAAAATAAATAAAGAAACAATGGACTTAAACCAGACCCTTAATCAAATGGACCTAACAGACATTTACAGAACATTCTGCCCAAAAGCTACTGAATGTACATTCTTTTCAGCAGCACATGGGACATTCTCCAAGATTAATCATATCTTAGGCCACAAAACTCAAAAAAATAGAAATCATGCATGTATCTTCTCAGAACACAGTGGAATAAAACTAGAAATCAATCACAAGAGAAACATTCAAACCTACACAAAGTGATGGAAGCTAAACAACCTATTGCTGAATGATTATTGGGTAAACAATGAAATTAAGATGGAAATCAAAAGTTTCCTTGAACTGAACAACAAAGGGGATACAAGCTTTCAAAATATATGGGACTCAGTAAAAGCATTCCTCAGGGCAAAATTCATAGCCTTAAATGCCTAATCAAAAACACAGAAAGATTACAAATTAACAATGTAATGACACATTTCAAAGAACTAGGAAAGGAAGAGCAAACCAAACCCAAAGCCAGCAGAAAGAAAGAAATAACAAAGATCAGAGCAGAACTAAATGAAATGGAAAACAAACAAACGAAAAATACAAAGGGTAAATGAAACAAAAATTTGATTCTTTGAAGAGATAAACAAAATTGATAGACCTTTTGCTATATTAACCAGAAATGGAAGAAAAATGACTCAAATAAGCTCAATCAGAAATGAAAAAGGAAATATTATAACTGATACCACAAAAATACAAGATATCATCTATAAATATTATGAAAATCTCTATGCATATAAACTTGAAAATGTAGAGGAAATGGACAAATTCCTGGAAACACACAACCTACCAATACTCAATCAGGAGGAAATATAACTCCTGAACAGACCAATAATGAGCACTGAGATTAAAGCAATAATAAAAATTTCCAACAAAAATAATCTCCAGACCAGATAGATTCACAGCTGAATTTTACAAGACCTACAAAGAAGAGTTGGTACCCACTCTGCAGAAATTATTCCATAAAATCAAGAAGGAAGGAATCCTCTGCAACTCATTCTACAAAGCCAGTATCACTTTCATACCAAAGCCAGGAAAGAACACAACAAAAAAAGAAAACTGCAGACCAATATCCCTTATTAATATAAACGCAAAATCCTCATTAAAATACTAGCAGAACAAATTCAACAGCACATCAAAACAATAATCCACCAGGACCAGGAGGGCTCCATCAAAGGGATGCAAGAATGGTTCAACATATGGACCATCGATAAATCGATAAATGTGATTCACCACATAAACAGAAGCAAAAACAAAGACCATATGATCATCTCAATAGAAGCAGAAAAAGCATTCGACAAAATTCAGCACCTTTTCATGATAGAAACCCTCAACAAACTAGGCATAGAAGGAACATATCTCAAAATTATAAAAGACATATATGACAAACCCACAGCTAACATCATAGTGAATGGGGCAAAGTTGAAATAATTCCCCCTAACAACTGGAACAAGACCAGGGTGCCCACTGTCACCACTTCTATTCAACATAGTGCTGGAAGTCCTAGCCAGAGGAATCAGGCAAGAGAAAGAATAAAAGATATCCAAAACAGGAAAGTGGATATCAAACTATCACTTTTTGCCAATGATATGATCTTATATCTATTATAGAAAACCCCAAAGAATCCACCAAGAGACTCCTGAAATTAATAAATAAATTTAGTAAAGTCTTAGGTTGCAAAATCAATGTACACAAATCAGTAGCATTCCTATGCACAAACAACAGTCAAGCTGAGAGTCAAATCAAAGACTCAATACCATTCACAATAACTACAAAGAAAATAAAATACCTAGGAATATGATTAAACAAGGAGGTGAAAGATTTCTACAAAGAGAACTATGAAACACTGAGGAAAGAAATCACAGATGACACAAACAAATGGAAAAATATATCATGCTCATGGATTGGTAGAATCAACATTGTTGAAATGTCCATACTACCCAAAGTGATTTACAGATTCAATGCAATCCCCATCAAAATACCAATGTCATATTTCACAGATCTAGAAAAAATAATTCTACACTTCATTTGGAACCAGAAAAGAACTCAAATTGCCAAAGCACTCTTAAGTAAAAAGAACAAATCTGGAGGCATCACTTTACCAGACTTCAAACTATACTACAAGGCTATACTAACCAAAACAGCATGGTATTGGTACAGATATAGAGACTTAGATGATTGGAACAGCATAGAGAACCCAGATATAAAACCACCTACTGACAGCCAATTAATCTTTGACAAAGCAGACAACAAAATACACTGGGGAAAAGAAGCCCTATTGAATAAATGGAGCTGGGAAAATTAGATAGCCACATACAGTAAAATGAAACAGGACCCCTATCTCTCACCACTCACAAAAATTAATTCAAGGTGGAAAAAAAGATTTAACTGTAAGGCATGAAACCATAAGAATTCTAGAAGGCAATGTTGGAAAAACCCTTCTAGATATCAGCCTAGAAAAAGAACTCATGAAGAAGACCCCAATGGCAATTACAGCAACAAAAGAAATAAATAAATGGGATTTGATTAAATTATAATAAAAAGTTTCTGCACAGCTAAGGAAATAATCAACAGAGCAAATAGACAACCTACAAAATGGGAGAAAATATTTGCAAGCTATACATCTGATAAAGGGCTAATATCCAGAATCTACAAAGAACTCAAACAAATCAGCAAGAAACAACAAACAACCCCATTAAAAAGTGGGCAAAAGACATGAACAGAAGCTTTTCAAAAGAAGATAGACAAATGGCCAACAATCATGTGAAAAAATGTTCTACATCACTAATCATCAGGGAAATGCAAATCAAAACCACAATGAGATATCACCTTACCCTGTTAGAATGGCTTTTATTAAGAAGTCCAAAAACAATAGATGCTGGCGAGGATGCAGGGAGAAAGGAACACTCATGCACTTTTGGTGGGACTGCAAATTAGTACAACCTCTGTGGAAAACAGTACGGAGATTCTTCAAAGAACTAAAAGTAGACCTACCATTTGATCCAGCAATCCCACTACTGGATATTTACCCAAAGGAAAAGAAGTCATTTTATCAATTAGACACTTGCACTTGAATGTTTATTGCAGCACAATTCACAATTGCAAAGATGTGGCATCAACCTAAGTGCCCATCAATTCATGAGTGAATTAACTCATGAATTGGTATATGTATATCATAGAGTACTACTCAGTCATAAAAAAGGATGAATTAATGCCTTTTGCAACAATTTGGATGGAACTGGAGGCCATTATCCTAAGTGAAGTAGTGAAGTATCTCAAGAATGGAAAAACAAACACCACATGTACTCATTATTCAATTGGAACTAATAGATGGGCACACATGTGCACAGAAGGAGGTAAAATGCATTGGAAATTAAGTAGGGGAGAGGGGGGAGAAGGAGAGGGACAAAAACCTATCTAACAGGTACAATGAACACTATTCAGGTGATAGGCACACTTATCGCTGTGACTCAAGCATTACAAAATTGATCCATGTAACAAAAACATTTGTACCCCCGTAATATTTTGAAATTAAAAAAATAAACATTAAGAAAAAGTAACATATATGACCCAAAAAATACACTCTGGCAATCACTCTAACAAGTGTGCCAAGTTATTTTTATTAGAATTATTACATTTTATTAGAATTACTATCTTTTTATCACAATTAATGTCTTTTTTGAATATTTTTATTATGAAAAATTAAAGTAAATCTAAATTTGCTTTAGGCATAAGTTAAACAATAGTGACACATTTCAATAGTAATTTTTAATATTGGTAGAATACTTGAAGGCAAATGAATTTATAGTAAACTGATCTTAAAATCTGATGGACTAAGATATTGACAGTAAATCAATTACAATAAATGATTGTAATTAATTTTCATATATAATTTCATATATACTTATATATAATTTAGTGTATTTAATTATATATAATTTCATGTATATAATTCAGAATATGTTTAGAAGCTTAAGAACATTTTATGCTATATATTCAATTATATGTTATGATGTTAATGTTTAATTTTAAATAGTGCCTTTAAATATAGTCATACATTTGTTTTAAAAATGACTGAAAATGTATACTCTGTGACATAAGCAGTATGGGTTATATGATTTCACATTTTTTTTATCTTGCTTGTATAACTAAAATTTCCAAAATAAAATAAGTATTTCATTTAACAAACCAGTAAATGAGTGTTGTGGTTTCTTTATGCTCCTCCTATATGGTAGATCTTAATTTAAGTCATGTGACAGTAAAAATGGGCTAATATGTTTTATTTTATAATGAAATTCTTCTGTTGTCCTATTGGCCTTTATTTGTTGCTGCCACCTCCTGTCTCCAAGGATGCTGTCTCCAAAGAAGCTATAGTTGGCAAACTTTTTTTAACCTCAAATTTTATTACTCACAAGATTCATTAGTGACATTTTTCCTGGGACACCAGGGATTCTGTTTATTCATTTAGCTGCATTCTTATCAAATGAGTCAAATGTTAAGCTAGATATAAAAAATATGCTTTCTACCTTGAGAGGTCAGAATAGCAACTGTCCTGAAACTGGAGAAGATTCCTGATATTCCACAGCCTTCATATGACAATATTTTTTCTGTTTTTGTTTTTTTTTGAGAGAGAGTTATAATAAGGCAACAGGAAGTCCAAGTAATTGGTTGAAGATGGATACTTCAGTGAGGTCCATGTATCTTAGACTTGTCACAAACGTGACTGTGGCTTCATAAGCAAAAGTGACCAGAAGTTCATATGAAAATCTTCATCTCAGCCACCATTTCAATTTAGGAGTTTTAAGATTTCATGTGTTTCACCAACCAATAAAACTATGATTGACAGTCATAATAGTAAGTGAAATAAAGTTTCTCATTTTAATTATATTTACTTTTTTGTGATCTGACTTTTATTATGGTCTGGAAGAAAAAACATATTTTACTTATCTCTTCAAAATCTGAAATGTGAATAATAATTTCTATATTTGGTAAAGCATCCATTTTTTCATTTTATAATATGGTTTCTTGTGGATATATAAATGTTATTTTCTGTGAGACATTTTATGCACAAGAATATATTGACATTTAAATGTTAAATTTTGATAGCTATCCAGAAATATATTATTTTACCTATATTGTCAACTTCACATCAAAAAATAAGATATATGCATATAATTATGTTAGCATACCCCTCATTCCCCAAAAAGAGCTATAAATTGGCTGAAGTTACATTACCTTATTAGAGATTCCTGTTTTCATTTCAAACATACAGTTTGAAAATAAAATGAACAAAAACTAATTAGTCACATTTCACTATAAGTCTTTTTTAAATCTTGCTTTATTATACCTTGTAATACCCTAAAAGGAAAAAATATATATTTTTTAGAGCATTGATTAATGTCCAATAGTGATAGATCTGAGTAAGTTTACTCAGGGATGTGACGCTTTGTTGCCTGAGAGATCAGAAGGAGGGCTGGAGGAATAAATTATACCAGAAGACCTTGCAAAGAAAAAGTAGTTTCTCTGTTATCAGCTATGAAGGCAATAAACAAAAGCAGAAATATTGATCCTCTTTAAAAGTAAATGTAAAAAATAAATTCAATAACAGGTTCAAAGACATAGAAAATTTAAATAACCAAAGTTAATATAAAAACACTTTGAATCAGGAGTCCAAATAGAAAGGAAAATAGCTTTGTAGGCATCTAGAAAACATGCTATAGATAAATCCATTTAGAAACATTTGTTGGACAATTGAAAATGTATCTGGGACAGTGTTAGTTGCATGGGCTATTATGGTGAAAAACACACATTTCATGATCCCCACAAATTAATATTCTTTCTTAAGTGTCAATATGGCAGTAAGCATTGTTTTCAATGGGGATTGCAGAGAGCATAGTCATCAGACTTGCAGGAAATTTTCCAGAGGGCTTAAAACCAAAGTTGAAAACCACTGGAAAAATAGAAGTTGCTCAAGTGAGTAAAGGACAGAAAACAAATTCTGTGTGAAGCACTTATTAAAATACCTGGTATGTTGAATGTGCTCAATAAATGTAGTCTATTATCTGTATTGAAAGGAACATATTATGAGAAGGAACAACTGCATGAAAGGTGGAGAAGGTGGTGAGTTTTATTTGTGGCATGGTGAATTTGAAGTCCACATGAAATGTTCACATAGATAATTCAGGTTGCACCTGAGAATCAGAAAGGGACATAGCAAAATAATGATACAGATTTAATACTGATCACTTGAAAGATATTTCAAAACATAAGATTTGATGAAAATACAGGGTGGAAATGAGTATGGTAAGAAGTAAAGAGGAATAAAAAAACTGATAGATTTTAATAATTTTTAATGGTGTAAAACAAACAAAAAATTCAAACTGAGGCTCTCATGACCTCATAACTACCAGAAGAGCCATGGTTTCTAACTGAATGTGCAACAGTCCCTCCAAATTTGATTAATGATGTACACTTGTGTATTTGTCCTCAGCTATGTCATAATTCTTAATTTATGTCTTAAATCAGATTAATCTTTTCCCATGTTCTTTTTTTCCATGTTTTATCTCTCAGTAAGACTGATCTACATTAGCCAAAAATAAATTGAATTAAGATGCGTTGGAGGAAAAAAAAGAAAATACTAACAAACAGATAAAAGGGTCACAAACATATCACCTATAGTATCTTTGAAATTTATTTATCAGAGCATTTCATGAAAGTATAAATGTAAACTATGCATAATGTTAAGTATATTGTGCACTAAAACATTCTGTATTGTGTGTCACCATGGAGTACCTAAGGATGGGAAACCTAAGGAGGAGCCCGTGTCAGGAGTGGGTCAGGGGAAGTTGTGTGTGTGTATGTTTGTACATGTGTGTATGTATGTGCATAGCGTATGCATAGTAAACCCAGGTTGTCTGACATATATTAGCACTTTAAGAAGGCACAATGTGTCAAGCAAATGTATTGAACAGAGAATTCTTGTGAGTCAAAGGACATCTTTGCTCCTCGTGAAATGACAGACCAGTAGGAGTCAAAAGTAATCCTTTACATAGTGTGCATTTAAAGTGTAAATAATTTGAAAATCATAATAAGAAAAATCTGAATATGATACATTTAATACTGTTAAAACAATCTGTAACAAAATGTCTCTGAATGTTACACTCAGGTCTGAGAGAAGTAAGAATTCAGCAATGAGGAACAATACAGTAACAACATTCATTCTGCTGGGACTGACAGATAACAAACAACTGCAGATTCCGATTTTTATCTTTCTCTTTCTCACCTACATGCTGAGCGTAACCGGAAATATGACTATCATCTCCCTCATCTTAGTGGATTCTCACCTTAAAACAGCCATGTACTATTTCCTACAAAATTTCGCTTTCTTAGAGATCTTTTTCACATCTGCTTGCATTCCCAGATACTTGTATAACATAGCAACAGGTGATAAGATGATTACTTATAATGCCTGCACCAGCCAAGTATTTTTTACTGATCTCTTTGGTGTAACTGAATTTTTTCTCCTGGCCGCCATGTCCTATGACCGCTATGTGGCCATCTGCAAACCCCTGCATTATGTGACCATTATGAGTAACACAGTCTGCAGAAAACTTGTCTTTTGTTGTTGGGTAGCTGGTCTGTTTATTATAATCCCCCCACTTAGCCTAGGCCTAAATCTGGAATTTTGTGATTCTAATACCATTGATCATTTTATCTGTGATGCATCTCCCCTCCTGAAGATCTCTTGTTCAAATACTTGGTTCATGGAACAGACTGTTATCATCTGTGCAGTGCTGATCCTCATTATGACACTTATGTGTGTAGTTCTGTCCTACATTTATATCATCAAGACAATTTTAGGATTCTCTTCTGCCCAGCAAAAGAAAAAAGCCTTTTCTACCTGTTCTTCCCACATGATTGTGGTTTCCATCACCTATGGCAGCTGCATCTTCATCTATATCAAACCTTCTGCAAAGGAAGAAGTGGCCATTAACAAGGGTGTGACAGTCCTTACTACTTCCATTGCCCCCATGCTGAACCCCTTCATTTACACATTGAGGAATAAGCAAGTCAGACAAGCCTTCAATGACTCAATCAAAAGAATCGTAATATTTTCCAAGAAATAAGGGACTGTGAAGTCCAATAAACATATATAGTGAACTTCACAAATTCCTTAGTCAGGTTACCTTTTTCAAAACACTCTCCTTCATCCCTGACATCTTCCCCACAAAACTCTTTTAACATCACATCCTTCCATAACAGGCATGTTAAAATAGCTTTTGAAAATTTAAATCCTGACTTCATTTTCAAATTAGGAATACCAAAAAATAAAATACAATAAAATAATCAGAAGCATATCTCCAAATTAGAAATACCAAAAAAGAAAAAAACAAGTTAATAGATTTTCACATTTTTCAGCAAAAGAATAAATATTGGTAACCATTTTTTCTTCCAATCTAAAATTTTTAAATGATTTATTCATTGATTCACTTACTTTTTTTAGGACAGGTACTATCGTAGGCACTAAAAATAGAAGAGGGAACAAAACCAGCAAAAACCTCCTCCCATGTCCCCTCAGAAGTAAAAAGAAACAATTCTATGTTAAAGAAAACAAAAAAATTAACTTGCAACTGAAATAAATATTTTTGTCATGAAAGAAAAATACAAACCTTACAATTTTGGAAAAATATCTAAAATACTAAAAATTTAAAATTATAAGATTTTAAAGTATATTGAATTATTTCAAAGTTATAGGATTTCCTCAAAAAATACATGAAATTAAAAGGAAGATGGTAAAAACAGATAACTATTTTGAGAAATTTAAATATTTTGATATTGCAAAAAACCTGCCAGATGTATTGTAGATAAAATGAAATGCCAATACAGAATGTTGTTAAAATGAATAATCACTTATCAAAAAATAAAGTAAAATAAATCAAGAAAAAAATCAGCTCAATATATGTGATCTTGGAAACTTAGAAAAATTTCTAAAAGCAATATGAAAAGCTATATGTAAAAGTATTGCATTGTTTTCATCTTGGCTATTGTGACTAATGCTTCAATGAACAACATGGGAGTGCAGATATCTCTATGAGATGTCAATTTTATTTTCTTTGGATATATACCCATAAGAGGAAAGTATTGCTGGGTCATTTGGTAGTTCTGTTAATTTTCTGAAAAAACATCATGCTGTTTTCCATAATGGCCATACCAATTTACATTCCCATCAACAGTGTACAAGAGTTCCCTTTTCTCCATACCCTTGCCAACCTTTGTTATCTATTGTCTTTTTTATGACTGCCATCCTAATAAGTGTGAGGTGATATGTCATTGTGGTTTAAATTTGCATTTCCCTCATGATTACTGATGTTGAGCATCTTTTCATATATCTGTTGTCCAATCTTATGTCCTCTTTGAGAAACATCTATTCAGGTTCTTTGCCCACTTTTTAATCAGGTTATTTGGGGGATATGTTTGGTATTGAGTTGTGTGAGTTCCTTGTATATTTTGGACATTAAAACCCTATCAGTCAGTGACTTAACTCTTCTAATCCCAGCACATTGGGAGGCTGAAGCAGGAGGATCACTTAAGGCCAGGACGTGGAGACCACACTGGGCAACATAGTGACACCCCCATCTCTACAAAATATAAAAAGAAAAATTATTTAGGCATGGTGGCACACACCTGTAGTCCCAGCTATTTAGGAGACTGAAGCAGGAAGATCTCTTGAACCTAGGACTTCAAGGTTGCAGTGAGCTATGATCACTCTACTGCAGTCCATCCTGGGTGACAGAGCAAGACCCTGTCTCTAAAAGATAATAGTAAATAAATAAATAAAAATAAAAGCTTATCAGATATGTGGTCTGGAAATGTTTTCTCCCATCCCATATGTTGCTTTTTCATTTTATTGATTGTTTCCTTTACTGTGCAGAAGCTTTTTAGTTTGATGAAGTCACTCTTTTTTTATTTTTGCTTTTATTGAATAAGCCTTTGATGTGATATCCAAAAAATTACTGCCAAAGGAATAAATTTAACCAAGGAAGTAAAAGAGCTATAGACTGAAAACTATAAGATGCTGATGAAAGAAACTGAAGAAGACACAAATAAGTGAAAACTATCCCGTGTTCATGGATTGGAATAATTAATATTGTTAAAATGTCCATGCTGCCCAAAGCTATATATATATATTTTTTTTAATAAATCTCTAATAGTTTTTTTCACAGAAATGAAAAAAAAGAATCCTAAAATTTGTATGGAACAAGGGAAGATCTCATATAGCCAAAGCAATCTTGAGAAAGAAAAACAAAGTTGGAGGCATCACCCCTCCTTGTTTCAAATTATATTACATGGCTATAGCAATAAAAAACAATATGCTATTGGCATAAAAACAGACACATAGACCAATGGAATGGAAATAAACCCAGAAGCCAAAAAATAAACCCAAGCATATAGGGTCAACTAATTTCCTACAAAGTCAGCAAGATGACACAATGGGGAAAAAGTATTCTCTTCAATACATGGTGGTGGGAAAGCTGTATGTCCACCTGCAAAAGAATGAGACTGGACCCTTTCCTTACACCACACACAAAAATCAACCCAAAATGGATTAAAGACCTGAAAGTAAGACCTGAAATGTAAAACTTCTAGGAGAAAACATAGGGGGAAAGCTCCTTGATGTTGGGCTTGGCAATGATTATTTGGATACATGTCTTGATACTCTTCTAAATATACCGAAAGGATCTCCTCTCCTTATCCTCATTTTATAAATGATCAGAGTAACTATATGTCTTATATAGAATATTTGATGGCATACTGTAACAGACTCCCAACTTAACTGTAGCTTATGATAATCAGCTTTTCTTTGTCTCTTAAAAGTCTCAACTGCTATGAAGACTTTTGTATTGGAAATTTTGATAGGCTCCAGTTCCTTTTATCTCTTGCTGCATCATACCTTGTTGTTACCATCTTCCATATGGTCAAAGATGTTTCACTGCCATGACGATAATCCAATCAGAAAGACAAAAGACAGGATATGTGTATATTCTTTTTTTATGTTTATCTCCTGCATTGTATACATCATTTCCACTCCCATTATATTAACTAGGATATAGTCACTTGGCCAGCTTCAAGAGAGATTTAAAAATAGCCAGGTACTCCCAGTTAACAACAAGGACTTCTAGTCTTATGCGATTATTAAAGATTAACGAGATATTTTGAGACAGCTGGCAGTCTCTGCCAAATCATCTTTCTGACAGGTGACTACCTAAGCAAAATTCTTTCATCTACTTTCTACTGCTCCAATTTCCATTTTTTTCCCTCTACTCCTCCATCCTCATAAAAAATATTTAGTCTTTTGGCACTTATTGTACTGTCTCTTCCTTGAATTCTTGGAATCTACTAGAAGTCTCATTGTTGTTTCCTCATTCATCTCAATTAGGAAACCTCCTCAACAAATTCTTGTAAACCTTATGCCTGCATAGGTCCCATTGGCTCCAATATGTCTATTGTCATATGTCCCCCCAAAACCTTGATTTTTCTCATGTTTGAATTTATCAGGCTTTCAGTAACTTGAAGTATTATAAGGTTAGCGGAAATATTTATCTGTCTCTTTTATTCTTAGAGCAAAGCGTTATGCAATCAAGTTTCATTTTCCTATATTCTTCCTAATCTTTTTAAAGAAGACCAACTTATTTTGGCCAGTCTGATAACTATGTGTTGTGGTGTTTGCCTCTTTGCAATGAATCTCCCAGAAGTCCTTTGAGCTTCTTGTACCTGGATATCTAGATTTGTAGCAAGGCCAGGGAAATTTTCCTCAATTATTCCCTCAAAAAGATTTTCCAACCCTTGTGTATTCTCTTCTTCTCCCTCAGGGAGGCCTATGACTCTTATGTGAGGTGTCTTTACATAATCCCATATTTCTTGTAAGCATTGTTGGTTCCTCTTATTTCTCTGCTCTAGCTCTTTGACTGACTTGTTTAATTCAAAGGTGCTGTCTTTGAGCTCTGACATTCTTTTTTCTGCTTGATCTAAACATTCTTAAGGCTTTCCACTGTGTTTTATATTTCATTGAAGGAATTTTTCATTTCCAGAAGTTCTGTTTAATTTTTCTTTAATAATTCAATTTCTTTAGTTAATTTTTTATTCATTTCCTGCATTGTTTTGTGGTTTCTTTGTGTTGGGTTTCTATTTTAAAACAAACAACACATGTACTCACTATTAAACTGGAACTAAGTGATCAACACTTATATGCACATATGGAAGTAAAATTCAACAGAAATCAAGCAGGTTGGGGGGGGAAGGAGGGGTTGAGTAAATTCATACCTAACAGGTAAAATGAACACTGTCTAGGTGATGGGCGAACTATGACATTGACCCAAAATGTACAAAAGCAATACATGTAACCAAAACATTTGTACCCCTATAATATTCTGTAATTAAAAAATAAAGAAAGAAGACCAGCTTAGTTTAATTTTTAAATGTATTTCCAAGTTGGACCTTATACTGTCTACCATGTTAAGGATAGCTTTGTTCAATCATAGGATGATTGACTGTCAAACATTTTATTTTCCTAACAGATCCATCGAGATTCTGTTTTGTTGGGTATGTGTCCCATAGTAAAAGAATGATGTCAAGGAGTTTTGAAGTTTTCAAAGTTATCCACTATTTAAGAAATTAATTTTGAGGTAATAGTTTCTAAATTCAGATCCTGTCATTACTTTTACTAGCTGAAGAACTTTTAGTAAGTCACCTAACTTCTTTGAATACCCCCAAAGCAATCACAGCAGCAACAAAAATAAATACATGGGACCTGATCAAATTAAAAAGCTTCTGCACAGCCAAGGAAACTATCACTAGAGTGAACAGACAACCTATAGAATGGGAGAAAATATCTGCATGCTACGCATCTGATAAAGGGCTGATAACCAGAATCTATACAGAACTTAGGAAAATCAACAAGAAAAAATCAAACAACCCCATTAATAAGTGGGCAAAGGACATGAACAGAAACTTTTTAAAAGAAGACAGAATAATGGCCAACAAACATATAAAAAATTGCTCAACTTCTCTTATCATCAGGGAAATGCAAATCAAAATCACATGAGATATCACTTAACTCCAGTGAGATTGGCTTATATCAAAAAGTCCCAAAACAACAAATTTTGGCAGGGATCCAGAGAGATAGGAATATTCATACACTGCTGGTGGGACTGCAAATTAGTACAACCTCTATGGAAAGTAATGTAGAGATACCTCAAAGAACTAAAAGTAGAACTACCATTTTATCCAGCAATCCCACCACTGAGTATCTACCCAAAGGAAAAAAAGATATTCTATAATAAAGACATCTGCACTCAAATGTTTATAGCAGCACAATTCACAATTGCTAAAATGTGGAAACAACCCAAGTGCCCATCAATACATGAGTGGATTAATAAAATATGGTATATGTATACTATGAAGTATTACTCAACAATAAAAAACAACGGTGAATTAGCACGTCTGGTATTACCCTGGATGGAGCTAGAGCCTATTCTTCGAAGCAAAGTATCACAAGATTGGAAAAACAAGCACCACTTGTATTCATCATCAAACTGGTACCAACTGATCAATACTTATGTGCACACATGGTAATAATATTCATCAGGGGTTGGACAGGTGGGAGGGGGTAGAGGGGATGGGGAAACTCACAGCTTATGGGTGTGGGGAACACTGTTAGGGAGATGTTCATGATTGTAGCTCTGACTTGGGCAGTGCATAGGCAATATATGTAACCAAAGTGTTTGTACCCCCATAATATTCTGAAATTAAAAAAAAGAAACTTTTCCTTTTGACTGAAACACTTAATTCAGTTTTTAAAAACAGTTTTATTGGTATATCAAGACATCATGTTGTACACTTTAAATATATATAATAAATATTTTAAATAATGAAAACAGCTTTATTAATATGTAATTTACATATCATAAAGTAAAAGTGAAAAATTTCCACTTTAAATGTGTGATCCTTTTTTTGCTGCTTTGTTTTGGTTTTTCTTTTAATTCATATATATTTATGGAGTACAAGTGCAAATCTGCTATATACATAGATTGCATAGTAGTCAAGTCAGGGCTTTAGGGGTATCCATCACCCAAATAACATACATTGCATCATTAAGTAAATCTCATCAACCCCCTCTGACTCCCTTACCCTCTGAGTCTCCATTGTCTATCATTCCACGATCTATGTTCATGTGTAAAAATTTTTTAGCATGCACTTATAAGTGAGAACGTGTGATATTTGTCTTTCTGTGTCTGGCTTGTTTCACTTAAGATAATGACCTCCTATTCTATTCAAGTTGCTGCAAAAGACATGATTTAATTCTTTTTTATGGATGAATAGTATTCCATATGTATATATACCACATTTTCTTTATCCAATAATCCATTGATGGACACTTAGGTTGATTCCATATCTTTGCTATTGAATAGTGCTACAATAAACATACAAGTGCAAGTATCTTTTTAACAAATTTATTTCCTTTCCTGTGGGTAGATACCCAGTAGTTGGATTGCTGGATCAAATGATAATTTTATTTTTCCTTCTTTGAGAAATTTCCATAGAGGTTGTAATAATTTACATTACCACCAACAGTGTATAAGAGTTCCCTTTCCTCTTCATCTTCACCAACATATAGCAAGTCACATGAATTTTTTGTCCAAAAGCTATATGAGAAAATGCTCAACACCACTAATCATCAGAGAGATGCAAAGTAAAACCATGATAAGATATCATCTTACCCCAGTCAGAATAGCTACTATTAAAAAGTCAAAAACTAACAGATGTTTTTGCAAATATTCTTGTGCTTGGTTGTATTATAAGGTAAATTTATTTACCCTCACAATATTTTTATGCAGTAGATTCTATAATATTCCCATTCCAGAAATAATCATAAAGACTATTTTATGAAAGAATTAATTTCAAATTGGTGTGGACTTTCCAGTGGATTTGAAGCCATAGAGATTCTGGGGTATTAGTAAGTTTAACACAACTTAAATATCAGAGGTGCTAGTGCATGAAAAGAAATTTATATTTCTGCTTTCCTTCAGAATGTGCTCATGGTTTGTTGAATTCAATTATTTGTTTTGACTGAAGAAATTTCATAGTTTCCATTATAAGAATAACTGATTCTGAGAAAATAAAGCTAAATAATATTGAAAAAAAGTCTTAATATATAATCTATTCACTTTATAAAAAGTTGATAAAGCAGAAAGGGAGACCAATGATCTTTCAACTACCTTACATGATAGGAATTAATTTTTAAAAACTGAACTAGGTTCTCTCTTTAGTTAGATTTGTAATGTTTTTCTACCAGTCTTTTAAAAATTATTCTAATGCTTTCTTCTGTCTCTGAAGGCTCTGTTTCCACTGTTACTATGTTAGGTTTGATTTTTTTTCCTCCAAGTTCATTACACAGAAGACTCATTAGTGATTTTTGATCCTCGGTCGCCAAGGACCCTTATCCTCATTAACTGTTTTGCAGATTTGGCAAATGAAATAAATATCAAGTTTGAAATTAGAAAATCCTTTCTCTGAGCAAAATAGTTCAGAACATCAGCTCTTCCAAAGCTACTAGGAGTTCCTTTGGACCCACTTTTCTTTTCAGGAATGAAAAGGAAAAGGAAAAAAAAAAGCTATTTCCTATGCTTATGACAGTACTATATTTTTTGTGAGAAAGGAGATGCAGTTGATTAAAGATAGAAAACTCTAGGAGAGTGTGCATACCCAGGCTACTGTTACTGTGGGAGTGATCAGATTCAATCAGCAGTGAGCAGAAATTCTCATGCTAGTTTTTAATGTTATATTCATTTTCAAATTATAGCTATAAGAATATTTGTAGTTAGACAACTAATAGAGGGAAGCTATGATTAACTGCCAGAAGTGTAAGTATGATAAATTCTATTATTTCAGTTACATTTTCTTTTTTGAGAGTTGGTCATATATAAATGAACCTTTCCTGAATGTATAAAATTTAGAAATGGAAATCTAATATGGATAGCAATTAGACATCATCTTTAGAGCGCTTTAGTCTTGGATTCTGTACAGCCATTGATAAGATTATTTTAAGCAACAAAAAATAAAAGGTCATCTAAAACTGGCATAATTTGAGTGCCATGAAGAGTAATAATACCTTCCAAACACAAATTTCTGGAAACTAAAAACTTAAAATTAATGGCCGAGTATGTGTATTCTCAGGGAAATTGGAGACTGGGGAACAAGGACGGAATGGGGAAACATGGAGCATTGGAGGAAAGATTACTCCAGACAGATAATATATGAAAAGTATTTACTTTAGTATCTAACATATAGTAAAGGTTCAATATTAGTTTGATTATTAGAAATACAAGGGGAGAAATATGAAGGAGTGTGGAAAAATCAATAGTGTCATTCTGAATTTATGTTTGGGGTGCGTTGGATTATATGACCAAGATTTTGAAGAACAATCATTTTTTGGAGATTAGTTCTTCAAGAAAATACCCAAAGACAGTGTACATGTTAAGAAGTAAAGCAGCACTAAGAACTATCAACAGCAAGCAGCAAGAAAAAAAAAGTCTAGAAATTACAAAGCAAAAAGGTTATACATAAAACATGTATGTGGCAATAAGGCAAGATGTGAGAGAATGCTATGAATATAGTGTGGTTAAAAGTACACATTCTACTTAGGAATTTCAACTAACAGAAAAAGGGAGGTGTTCAATAATCTTTGGTATAAATTGTTTCATTAAACTCAAAATATGATTGCAGTATGCTGATGATTGTACTGTGACTAAACCAAAAAAAATCATTGTGGATCAGGTCATTGAAATAGTTAAAATACACTTATTAGTCATTATCACTCAGTTAGTTTTATAAGTACTCTATATATTAACTCATTTAATTTTTCAACAAAGTAAGTATATAAAGGATAATATTATGATTTTCATTTTAAGATTATAAAGCTGACTCACAGTGAAATCAAGCCACACATGCAGAAATATTTAATACTGATATGTAAAATCTGATATTTTTGTACTTAGTGATATTAAAAATAGTATTTTTGAATATGTACCTTAACTAAACAGATTTAAAGCTAAAAATTGTGATGATTTTGTGTATACCTATATATTTACACTTAACATATATTATCATTCTATACAATAAATTTGTCATCAAAATATTCCCTTTCTTCTGCACCACGGTAAGAAAAGCGTGTAATTTTTTAAGCAGAAAATTATGCAGGATAGTCAAGGGAATGGGTGAAAATTTGTTTAAAGAAAGGACAAATTTTAGTAATTATAATACTAGAGCTCAAAATCTTAAGCAATGGATACAGAGAGCCTATAGAGTGAACTCAAACTATTTGTGATATATTTGTACTTTATCAATAACAAAATTTCAAGGAAACACATGAAGATGATAAAGAAAGTTTAAGATTTAACTTTGGGATTCAGCCTGTGAATAGGGAAGAACTCTTGATCTCACAAAATATTGGCATTCAAAACTGTTTGAAAAAATTAAATCCAAGGTGTGGATAAAGTGAAATATAAATTGGAAAATATATATGATGAGAAGAAAGCACTCTTAATACTTCAGAATGTGGTATAGGTAAAGTAATCTGATGTTTTTAATCTCCCCTGAAATGACACACACACAAAACATACAACTGTAGAACTTAAAGTTACCAGTGTATTCATTATATTTGTAAACAAAATTTTTAAATGCATGTGAATATTTTTGCATAGTTTCCCTCCATTAATTACCACTCTATGCAAATATATTTGAATTTTAAATGCAGATTGAGTAGAAGTAAGAAGCAGAATGATGAAAAACCATACAATAACAACATTTATCCTGCTGGGACTGAATGATGATCCACAACTGAAGGTTGTGATTTTCATCTTTTTATTTCTTACCTACATGTTGAGTGTAACTGGGAACCTGACGATCATCTCCCTCACCTTCATGGATTCACACCTTAAAACTGCCATGTACTTCTTCCTGCAAAATTTCTCCTTCTTAGAAATCTCATTTACATCTGCTTGTATTCCCAGATACTTGTACAACATATCAACAGGTGACAAGACAATTACATATAACAATTGTTCCATTCAAATTTTTTTTACTGATCTTTTTGGTGTAACAGAATTTTTTTCTCCTTGCCACCATGTCCTATGACCGATATGTAGCCATCTGCAAACCCCTGCATTATGTGACCATCATGAACAACCATATTTGTAGAAAACTCATTCTTTGTTGCTGGACAGCTGGCCTGCTGATCATACTCCCACCACTTAGCCTGGGCCTAAATCTGGAATTCTGTGACTCTAATGTTATTGACCATTTTGTCTGTGATGCATACCCCCTCCTAAAGATCTCTTGCTCAGAAACATGGCTTATAGAGCAGATGGTCATAGTCTGTGCTGTGTTGACCTTTATCATGACCCTTGTATGTGTAGTTCTATCCTACATATACATCATTAAGACCATTCTACAATTTCCTTCTGCCCAGCAAAGGAAAAAGGCATTTTCTACCTGCTCTTCCCACATGATTGTGCTCTCCATTACCTATGGAAGCTGTATCTTCATCTATGTTAAGCCTTCATCAAAGGATTCAGTGGCTATTAACAAGGGTGTGACAGTCCTCACTACTTCCATCGCCCCTATGCTGAATCCTTTCATTTACGCCTTGAGAAATAAGCAAGTAAAACAAGCCTTCAATGCCTCAATCAAAAGAATTCTATTGCTCTTAAAGAAGTAAGGGAATTTGCTAATGTAAAAGAACTTTAAATTTTCACAAAAAGTTGATTGGTTCTGAAGTATATATTTTTAAGCTTTTATAAAATTTCTTTCTTGGCAAGGAAGCAGTTTCAGGATAACATTTCTCAAAAAGAAAACATAATACAGTTCTAGGAAACAAAAGAACAACTTCATGTATTAACAAATATTAACAAAGCTGCAAACAAAATGAAACAAAACAAAATAAACAGAATCAATGAGTTCATCATATAGTTGGGATTGAATAACTGTGAGTAAAAAAGAAACTATTGCAAATGATCATATCTTAACATAGAAACTGAATTATAAAATGTAAAATCCTGCAATTTTGAATACTCTAAAAATCACAGGACTAACAAATCAATTTGAATAGAAAATATATGAAATAAAACATTCAAAGTTCTTCTTTAAAATACTAGTAAATTTGTAAGGAAAATAGTCACATATCTACATCTGCATTAGTTTCTATACTTTTGTCTCTAACTATAACCACTGGCTGTTTAAAATTTTAAATTATTAGAAGATTGTAAAAACATGTAAAAAAGCAAAAAGAAATCGGATATATTTAAATTAGGCACACAATTGTCTACAACTTCAAGTAAAACTATGGCAGTGTACCTTCATCTATGTCAAATCCTCAGCAATCAGTGGCTATTAATAAGGGTGTGAGGATGCTTACTGTTATACTTCCATTGCTCCTATGATGAATCCCTTCCTTTATACCTTGAAAAATAAGTAGGTAAAACAATCCTTCAATGACATTTCAAGGAAGTTGAAATTTTATATTGACTATAGCATGAAATAATATTTTGATATAGACAGTTAAATAGAACATATTATTAAAGTTAGTTTATTTTTACTTTATAATGTAGCTACTAAAAAAATTTTAATTACATTTCCATTGTAATGCATTAGGTATTTATGCACTGCTGTTTTAGAGTGGATTCAGAATTTAAACTCTGTTTATTTGACCCAAAACTTCAATATTTGACTCAAGAAAGCTTCACCAGAGAAACACGTTTTCATAACAAGTTATTTTAAGGAAACACCTCAAGCAAATCCTACATGTATTGAAATCACTATAAGTAATATTTAGATAATGAAAGATGCTTACAGTAGGCTTAAAAATAACTGACTACAAAATGCAATACATCTTTTTAATATGATTGATAATGTACAAATTAAATTAATCTGTGGGTTAAAAGCTAAAACAACTATTGGATAAAAATATAAATGTTGTAACCACTGGCATAACTCTAATTTCTCTGAAAAGAGGAGCTGAACTTTTAGGTATATATGAATTCATATAAATAATGGGAATTTGAATATCTGAGCCATGCTGCTTCTTAGAGCAACACCCATTAATACTGAGTAGGCAGGAAAGACAGCAGAGTGAAAGGCGTTTAGGGACCTTGCAAATTACTTCCTAATGCAGCCAGAGCTTTGGGGCAACTCCTGATATGAATTGTTCCACAGCATCAACTCCAGTCCATCAAAAGCTCTCTTTGATGACTCATTCTTTCCCCTCATCATTTTTGCACTTTTGCCCAACCTTCCACATTTCCTCAGTTGGCCCAGTCTATGCCCTAACTCCCATATTGACAATACTATGAACTATGTTCTTGTTCTGAATCCCTGAGTTGATAAGCACTGGGCGTTTCCAAATAGAAATCAGTGTCCGTTTTTATTATAGAAGTTTAGGTTGCAATAATACCGCTCACCTATCGTGAGATCGAGGAGTTAGAGGAGGCCTGTGTTGTAGGAACAAAAGTCATCTGCTGCTTCAGGTTCATGAAGAGCTGACCTGAGGGCCCAGACTGAGAGGTATAATAAGCCTTGTTCTAAGATGCCTGCCTTTTCCAGCCCCAGGGGTAATTATAATACAACTAGTCACCTAAATTCTTTGGAAAGTCTAAAAATGTTAAAAACACCCTATCAGCAACAAATATTTCTGAACACTTACTCTAAGCCAGGCCGTGTATTAATCTCATTTCTATTAATTTTAAACTAGTATAAATAGAGAATATTTCGTAATGCACACCTCTGTATCCATCAGTGTCAACAAGTATCAATTTATGGCCTATCTTATTTAATCTAAAAGCTGATCCATTCTTCCCAACCCCCTCTTGATTATTTGAAATAGATACATATGTTATATTATTCATCTGTAATATTTTAGTATATATCTCTAAAAATATAGATACTTTTCAAACATTAAGGTTTAAAATATAGTAAGGAACATAATTCAATGTGTATAGCTTGATTAATTTTTGCAAGTGTAGATATCATGTAACCAGCACACAGATCCAGATATAGCATATTTTCAGCACCCCAGAAACCATTTTTATGCCCCTCTAGGTAAATATCCTACCAAAGATATCTGCTATGCTGATTTATAGTCACAGAGATTAGTGTTGTCTTTTCATGACCATCATATAAATAAAAACACACAGAATGTACTTTTTTGGGTCTGGTTTCATTTGATCAACATTATGTTTGTGATAGTCATTCAAGTTATTATATTAGCAATAGTTTATTCTTTTCATTTCTAAATTGTAGTCAATCATATAAATATGGCACAATTAATTTAATTATTTCCTAATAATGAATATTTGGGTTGTTTCCAATATGTGACTATTATAAATAAAGGTGCTAAGAATATTCTTACACATGTTTTTTGATAGATGTGCATTCACATCTTTATAATATATGCTTAGGAATGGAATCAATAGCCTATAGAATAGACATATGTTTAGCTTATTTGACACTATGAAATAATTTTTAAAGATGGTATACCATTATATTCTCCCATCAGCAAAGTATGAAGGATAATTGCTCCATATTCTTGCCAACATGTAATCTTATCAAATTTATTCATTTTAGCCATTTCATAAATAATGATATTGAATACCTTATTATATGCTTTCTGGATATCAGGCATTCTGTTTTGTGAAGTGTCTGTTCAAATAATTTGTTTCTTTTTATTAGATGGTAATTCTCTTTAAAATTTATTTTTAGGAGTTTGTGAATTTTCCACATATTTTTTGTATTAAAGTTATTTATCTTCTCTGTCTTGTCTTTCCATGTGTTTTTTGTTTGTTTGTTTTTTTGTTTTGTTTTGTTTTTTATTTCAGAATATTATGGGGGTACAACATTTTGACTATATATATTGCCCATGCACTGCCCGTGTCACAGCTACAATTGTGGACATCCCCCAAACTGTGCTCCCCGCATCCATTGTCTTTCCATGTTTGTTATGTTGACTTTGAAAAACAAAAGTTCTAAATTTTAATAAGGTCCAATTTTAGTAAAGTCTATTTTTTAAATGCTGCTTTTTATAGTTACTTTTGTAACCTTTCCAAATTTAATAATTGCTAACAATTTAATTTTTTAATTTCTGTTGTTAACAGGGATTTTTGTGTTTTTGTTTCAGAAATCTTTGGTTAATTCAATATCATGAAGATAGTTCATTACATTCTATTCCATAAATTTCCTTCTAGCTGTTACCAATTAAGGTTAATGGCCCATCTGTAACTGACTTTTGTCTATGGCTTGAGGTATGGAACAATGTTCATTTTTTCCATATGGATGTCAAAATAACTCATCATTGTTTATTGAAAAGGTCACCCTTTCCTCATTGCATTCAGTGTCAACCTTGTCATAATAAATTATTTCATAAAGTGAATCTTTTTCAGGGTTCACCATTTAATTCCATTAATATATTTCTCTACCTTTAAATCAATATTATACTCTTTTATTTACATTACCTTTTAATATGTTTTTATATTGGGTAGTGTAATTCAGACAACTTTGTTCTACTTCCTCAAGAATACCTTGGCTCTTCTTGACCCCTTATTTTTCATAAAACTTTCAAAGTCTTGGCAATTTCTGCAAACAAACAAAAAAATTCTTATAGCAATCTTAACTAAGATTGCATTGGCTCCATAAATGAGTTGGGAAGGATTCCTTCCTTATCAATATTATGAAATAACTTGAGCAGTATAGGTACCAGTTCTTCTTTGTAGGTCTAGTAGAATTCAGCTGTGAAACCAGCTGGTCCGGGACTTTTTTTGGGGGGAGATTTTTTCTTGCTCCTTCAACTTCATTGCTTGATATTGGTCTGTTCAGGAGTTCTATTTCTTCCTGATTGAGCCTAGGCAGGTTGTGTATTTCCAAGAACTTGTCCATTTCTTCAACTTTTCTATGAAGCCAATAACACCTTGATACCAAAGCCAGGAAAGGACACAATATTAAAAGAAAACTACAGACCAATATCCTTTATGAATATAGATACAAAAATTCTCAATAAAATCCTAGCAAACCAAACGCACTGCACATCAGAAAAAAACTCCACAATGACCAAGTGGGCTTCATCCCAGAGATGCAAGGATGGTTCAACAAATGCAAATCCATAAATGTGATTCACTACATAAATAAAAGCAAAAACAAAGACCATATGATCCTCTCAATAGATGCAAAAAAAGCATTTGTAAAATTCATCACCCTTTTATGATAAGAACTCTTAACAAAATAGCCATAGATGGAACATACCTTAAGATATTATAAAAGCCATATACAACAAACCCACAGCCAATGTCATACTGAACAGGGAAAAATTGAAAGCATTCCTGCTTAGCACTGGAAACAGACAAAGTTGCCTTCTATCATCACTTCTATTCAACATAGTGTTGGAAGTCCTAGCCAGAGCAATCAGACAAGAGAAGGAAATCAAGGTTATCCAAATGGGGAAAGAAGAGATCAAACTATCACTCTTTGCTGATGATATAATCTTATATCTAGAAAACCCCATAGATTCTTCCAAGAGACTCCTGGAATTGACAAATAAATTCAGCAAAGTCTCAGATTACAGAATCAATGTATAGAAATCAGTACTACTCCTATATACCAACAGTAGTCAAGTTGAGAATCAAATCAAAGACTCAATACCTTTCACAATAGCGACAAAGAAAATAAAATATCTAACAATATATTTAACCAAGGAAGTAAAAGACCTCTACAGGGAGAACTATGAAACACTGAGGAAGGAAATCACAGAGGACATAAACAAATGGAAAAATATATCATGCTCATTGATCAGCAGAATCAACATTGTTAAAATGTCTATATTACCCAAAATGATCTACAGATTCAATGCAATCCTTATTAAAATACCAACATCATTTTTTGCATATCTAGAAAAAATAATTCTACACTTTGTATAGAACCAGAGAAGACTTGTACAATCTCTATAGAAAGTAGTATGGAGGTACCTCAAAGAACTAAAAGCAGGCCTACCATTTGATCCAGCAATCCTATTATTGGGTATTTACCCAAAGGAAAAAAGTCACTTTATCAAAAAGACATTTGCACTCGAATGTTTATTGCAACACAATTCACAATTGCAAAGATGTGGAATCAACCCAAGTGCCCATCAATACATGAGTGGATTAATAATATGTGGTATACATATACCATGAAGTACTACTCAGCCATAAAAAATGGTGAACTAATACCTTTTGTAACAACCTGATGGAACTGGAGACCATTCTTCTAAGTGAAGTATTGCAAAAATGGAAAAACAAACACCATATGTTCTCACTGTTAAATTGGAACTTACGGATCAACACTCATGTGCACATATGGTAGTAAGACTCAACAGAAATCAAGCAGGTGGGAGGGGGGAGGAGGGGATGGGTTAATCCACAACCAACAGGTACAATGCACACTATCTAGGTAATGGACACACTTATAACTTTGACTCAGACTGTACAAAAGCAATTCATGTAACCAAAACGTTTGTACCCCTGTAATATTCTGAAATTTAACAAAAGATTACATTGAACCTAAAGGCTAATTTGGGGAGCGTTAATATCTTTACTACACTAGGAGTTTTAATCCTTTAAAGTATGGTAGAGCCCCCTCACATTTGTGTCTTTAATTACTTTCAAAAATGTTTTAGAGTTTTAAATATAGAGAGTCTTTGTGCAATGTTCACAGACTTATTACTAGGTATTTTGGTAGATTCATCCCTAAGTATTTGATTTCTTCCTATTTTACATGGATTTGTCACTTAATTTTCTAACTGTTTGTTGCTAGTATGCAGAGTTCCTGTTGTATTTTGTATGTTGACTTCATCTGTACATTTTGTATATTGAAAATCATCTGTATGAAGATTTTTGCTGAGAAGGAGGTTTGACATAATTTACCAAAATTATATGTAATTAGTTATTTGAATTATTATATAAAGATCCACAGACCATTCTGAGTTGTATTTTTAAATGCCACTTTTTATAGTTACTTTTGTCTAGCAACCTTTCCAAATTTATTAATTGTTAACTATTAATTTACTGATTAATTCAAATTAGTAAGGATTTACCTGTAGTGTGTTTTGAATATTGCAACATACACAATCAAATAATCTGCAAATAATGATAGACCTTTTTATTTTTTTTTCTTGTATTTATTACATTGTCTAGAAATGGTGGGAGTAGACATTCTTTCGTATACCTCAACTCAACAGAAGTGTTTTCAATATTGAAAATAATATATGATGTTTTCTAGATTTCCCTCATCTAACAAGCTTTGTTTCTATTTAAAGTCTTCTAAGAATTTTTAATAATGAGTGAGAATTTTATTTTATCAAATCATTTTTCTGCACTGAGATTATCATATTTTCATGCCTTTATTCTGTTAATGTGGTAGATTACATTGGTTGATTTTCAAGTGTTAAAACAACCCAGAAATGTCCATAATAAAACTCATTTTATGGTTATGTGTACCCTTTTTTGTATATCACTCTGTTTAATTTGATAATTTGTACTTACAGATTTTTATATTTATTCTACCATGTCTATCTGTAATTTAACTTGTAAAATCCTTTCCAATTTTGGTATCAAAATTATAATGCCCTCATAAGCAAGTTAAAAATTCTTCCTCCTTTTTCTTTTCTCTGGATGAGTCTATGTAAAATTAGTATTATTTGTTCTTTAGATGTTTGGAGGAATTTCCTAGTGAAGCCATCTGATCCTGAAATTTCTTTGTGACAATGTTATTAATTATGGAATTAATGACTTGGACATGCATTGAAATATATGTATTTTTCTGTCTCTTCTTGTCTCAGTTTTATTCAATTGTGTTTTTCAATTAATGTGCTTATTTTATGTAAACTGTTTATTTTATTGGCCTAATGGTCTTCACAATATACTCTATTATTCTTTTAATATTTGTAGGGTCTATAGTGACATTTCTTTTTACATTCCCAATTTGGATAATTTTTATTTTTCTCTTTTTTTGACTATATTTGCTGGTTTATCAATATAACTATTTTTAAAAAATAATTTTTATTATTATACCTATTTTCTTTATCTTATATGTGTTTTCTGTATAACTGGTTTCTGCTTTTATTATTTTATTTTCTTCCTTCTATTTTATTTTAATTTGTTCTTTTTAAAGCCTCTTAAAATGAATGCTTACATCACTGGTTTTTTAATATATCATATTTTCTAAAATATGTATTTAAAATATAAATTGCCCCCTAAATACTGCTTTAGCTATATTCCACAAAATTTGTCACATTTTATTATAATTAAATTCAAAATATATTCTAATTTACGTTGTAATTTTTTTCCTTTGACCTAGGTTCTTTAGAAGCTATTTAGAAGTCTTAAATACTTGTGTTAAGATATCATTAAGGATAACCACTACAAAACCACTGAAATAAGTAAATTCTCCTTAGATGCAACTAAATTCCATATAGGTAGGTAAAAAGGTGCAAAATTAATATTAAAAATATTCTTTCTTATTAAGATCCTATTAATAAAACAATAACACATAAAGGACATAGAAACTAACGTGAGATAAAAATGTAAAAAAAGTTTCCAAAACATAATATGACTTTCTATAAATCATAATGGCATAAACATAAAATTAAAACAAATGACAAGCTGATGAAAAAAGTTTTACATCTTGTATGACAAGTAAACATGACTGTAAGTATTAAATTAATTGTGCATACCAGCCTAGGCTACAAATAAAATTTCACTATGCATTTTGATATAAGCTTTTTGACTGCACTTTGGTAATTTAATCTAAAAGTCTCAAAATACGAAAATATTTTCATTCTGAAATTCTACCTGTAGAAATTCCTCTAACTGTGCTTTCTGTAGCAATTGTTAGCTGTAAAAAAGTCCCAACAAACTAAATGTATGAGATGATACAATCAAGCAATTGACTACAATTAAGCCATTTTTAAGTAAGAGTGACAATTGCACATATATTTAAAACTAGTAAGAATGGTGTTAAATATGAATGAATGTTCCAATACCCATGTTATGCATCATAATGCAGCTCTATAATTATTGTTATGATAATATTTAATATAATTAAGTGAAAAAAGCAAGTTATAGTTGTAAATAATGGAAATTGTATCTTTACTTTTAAAATATGTATATAAATATTTATAAGCCACTTTAAAATATTAAAAAGAATTACCACTTGCTTTGAGTTTTCTAATATTTTCCTGTTATGTTATCTTTTTAATATTTGAGAAGAAATACCAAGTGGGTTAGCTTTGTGATCTTTCAATTTTCATACATGGTAGGCAAAAAATGCAAGAAAAGCAGACTTGTTCTGGACCACCTGATTTTTTGGCTATTGTGTTTTGACCTACGCCTGTTGCTATTGTTGCATCTTTGTGTCTCTAAGGACACTGCCCCCACTGCAGCATCTTTCAGGATTTTTGCCCAAGTTCATTATCAAGAAGACTCATTAGTGACGTTTGAATGTGGGTCACCAAGGACTCAGTCATTTATTGTTTAGTTTCAGGTTTAGCAAATAAATCAAATGTAAATATTAATAGGATAGAGGCCCCTCACCCTAGCCAGAGAAGTCATAATACCAACGCTTTCAAAGCAAAAGAGGGCAATATTTAAAACAATATTTTATTTTCAACAAAAAAGACAGCTAGAAAATACTTCCTAGGCAAAAGTGGGACCAAAGTCCTGGGTTAGAAAATCTTCCCAGTGTGTTGGAGATGAAAAAACTCAGAGTACCAGGCCCTCCCAGAACACAAGTCAGAGTAAGTAGAAAGTCATAAATGGAGACAAAAAAAATCCCACCCAAGCCTTTGCTGTTAGGTCCTCTTCATCAAATTAGCCTTCAGGGCTCTTGTTGTTAGAGAATCAGCTGAAGTTACTATTAACTCTCAGAAGAGTAAGTACAGGGGCTGTTTCGTTTACTTTCATCTTTGGTAAATCTGTATGACAATTTTCTCTGAGAAGCAGGTTTGACGTGATTTATTTAAATACAATTAGTTATTTGAATTACTATATAAAGATCCACAGACCTGAGTTGTATTTTTTAAACGCCAATTTATGTGGTTATATAAAGAGTGTGAATTGGTGGTTGGTGAGAAGTTGTCTCTGCCACACCCTCACTCTCCTCTTTAAAGGAAAAAAACTGTATATCTGCATCACAATCACCTAATATAACAATTTACCTAATGATATTGACAAAATTAGTTATCCTTGCACTTTTTTAGAATGTAAAAATCTTTGGAAAATGTAACTATTTTATTAAACTTTGCATAAAAGCTAGAATTATTAATAAATGGAATTAATGAAGGATATTTTGAAACAAGGACTATCACCCAGAGGGTGCAAAGAGCCTGTTACCACATAATAGCTCTAGGAACTGCTGGGTTGAGAAGTGGATTGGAGAGAGTAGAAAGGCTGAAAAGAGTATCCCTCCCTCCAATTAAAACTATCTATTGTAACTATTATAGTATGTTCCTGTACTTCCTAGCAATGTCACAGTTCAAAAAACCACTGTGGCTCTCCTCCCAGTGATGGTGACAGTAAACTCTGCGTTTTAACTGTAGTAACTGGTCATACAGTGAGAGGTGATTCAGCCTTCATCTCTGGAGAAAGTGACTATTTTAAAGGAACAAATGACAACCACTTGTGTAACAAGCTAATTGAGTTTTCTTAGGAAAGAAAATTGCTTTTTCTTGGTCTATTTAACAGAAACTCAAATATCACAGATACTAATTCAAAACTAAGAATTATTTGAGTATGTTAATAAAATTAAGTGTGATAGCCAAGGAAAAACTATAGAACAACTATTAATCCAAATTAAGAACCAGAAAGTCTTTAATTCTGGTTTAAAAATTTTATTAAAATATCCATTGAAGAGGCATAGATGGAAAACTTAGGCGAAATTATCTTTATCTGCAGGAGACAAAGATGAAAACCTGAAATGCAGACTGAACAGATGACTATCCACAGTGTAATTGTGTGAATTAAAATCTATAGGACAAAAACATATATCAAATGAAAGTGTCAACAATCTTGAAAAAAGGCATATGATATACTGCTGTGATTTCAATGTGGATACTACTACACAGTGACCTGAAGGAAATAGTGATATAAAGTCTATAGATAATGGCTTGGTAAATGTACACAGAAGTTTGAAGTAAATATCTCCTTTGCCCTTGAAATTACATTTCTAAGAATTATTACAAAATTGTTCAATAATGTTTATAAAATATGCTTTTTGCAGATATTTTAACAATTGTAGATAACAAAAAGATACGTAACAGTGTGTCAGAAATTAATTTAAAACATGTGGTATATTCATAAGGTTATTTTAACATAGGTGAAATTTTGAAATAGGTATTTTAAAAGACAAAGAGGGATTTAAAAATTGGTTACAAAAATACAGTGGGTTGAACATCAATAGAATTGACTGTACTTACAAAGATGTAAAAATATTTACAATATATTTTAAAGTGAATATATGTGAAAATTATGTATTCAGGTATGCAAATTCCTTGACCTCCAGCTTAAATATCTTACTGACAGATTCCTAAAGAAAGCAAAAATCACCACCAACAGAGATACGGCTATTTGTCTGCTTGAGAGCTAAAACAAGGAGGAGACACCAGCTAATGGTTTGGTCAGCATGGAAGGTAATAACATAAGCACAGAGAGTGATATTTTCATGGCATGACTTTATTCACTAACAAAACTGACATTTCAAATGCAAACAAAAAAATCAATGTTAAATACAGGGACATGTAAAATTTAAGTAATTAAAATCAGTGACAAAGCAGTTTTAAGGTGAAACCCAAATAGGGCTGACGCTAGTTTTGAATGTGTAGGCCAATGAATTAGATATGTGTGTATTTATACTATGATTTTCTTACACATTGTTTACAAATTTGGGATTGTGTTTTGGTAGCTATCCCAGTAAAAAAAGACAACAGTCCCTGATTTCAACAAACTTACTTTCTCAGAGGAAGTACTCAAATAGAAGTAACAATTACTTGCCACGGGAGCACCAATAAGGAGCAGTCAGCACTGACAAATAAGAGTTTTAGGAGCCTTTCCAGTAGACATGATACTCAAACTGAAGATCATGAATAAGTAGTTGTACACAGGCAGTGCGTGGAGAGTATACACAGTATTTTAAATTTCATTTTGAACTTGATGATAGCAAGGTGTTAAAGTCCTTTCCATGCTTAACTAAACAGACTGAAAGTATAAAATAAATATGTTTTTTTTCCAGCTTTATATCCTTGGACCAAACATTTCTTCACATGTGGCAAATAGATTGTGCATTAAAATACTCCATATTGTATATCCCAGTGGACGCTAAGTGTAAATTACATACTAACAGAGAAACATAAGAAGAGTCAGAGGAGTGATTCAACAATGTGGAAGTTGCATTTTAACACACAAAACAAAACAACCTAAACACATGCTTGGTCATAGTGGCAAAATACAAAATACAGGTTGCAAATGGATCAACCAAGAGTGTGTACAGAGCCCAGATTAGTTGTTACATATTTACATTTTATCAAGGACCAAATCTAAGAACCATATTAAAAAATTATTACATTAAAATATTCACCTTTAAAACACAGAGGAAAACTTAGATATAAAAAGAAATTATAATTTTGTGGAATCACAACACATTGTGGGTCAAATCTAATAACATGGGAAAATCCAGTCTCAGGTATTGATTACAAATGTGAAACAAAAGAGAAAATTGGAATGTTAGAACAATTTTTTAAATATATTTAAAAATCTATCACAAACTATCAAAACAATAAAATAAAATAAACAACTGAATAGCCAAACCCAAGTATTGGAAATATCAATTACAGAAGAAACCACATATGAATTTGTTTGCTGTCTCTAGTAGTCACTGTTTATTGCTATTTGGCTTTGATATCACTCTATTCAATTATTGAATTATTCAAATTCTCTAAATTTTACATGAAGGTTGAATAAAATTTAGTAGTCAGAGATGAAAAATCACACAGTAACAGCCTTCATCCTGTTAGGACTGACAGAAGACCCTCAATTTCAGATTCCAATTTTTGCTTTTCTATTTCTCTCTTACACTTTGAGTATAACTGGGAATCTGACCATCATATCCCTCACCTTATTGGATTCTCACCTTAAAACACCCATGTACTTTTTCCTACAAAATTTTGCCTTACTAGAAATTTCATTTACATCTGCTTGCATTCCTAGATATTTGTACAACATAGCAACAGGTGATAGGTCAATTACTTATAATATTTGTGTCATTCAAGTGTTTTTTACTGATGTCTTTGGAGTAACAGAATTTTTTCTCCTGGCCATCATGTCCTATGATCGCTACGTGGCCATCTGCAAACCCCTGCATTATGTGACCGTCATGAGCAGCAGAGTCTGCAGAAGGCTTGTCCTCTGCTGTTGGATGACTGGATTGTTGATCATACTCCCCCCACTTACCCTGTTCCTAAATTTGAAATTCTGTGACTCAAATGTCATTGATCATTTTCTCTGTGATGCATCTCCTATTCTCAAGATCTCTTGCTCAGACACGTGGTTCATAGAGCAGATGGTTATAGCCTGTGCTGTGATAACTTTCCTCATGACCCTTGCGTGTGTAGTTCTTTCCTATATATATATCATCAAGACAATCCTAAAATTCCCCTCTGCTCAGCAAAGGAAAAAGGCTTTTTCCACCTGTTCTTCTCACATGATTGCTGTATCCATCACCTATGGAAGCTGCATTTTCATATACATTAAACCTTCAGCAAAAGAAGAAGTGGACATTAACAAGGGTGTGTCAGTACTCACCACTTCCATTGCCCCAATGCTAAACCCATTTATATATACCTTAAGGAACAAGCAAGTGAAACAAGCATTCAATGACTCAGTCAAAAGAATTGCGTTTCTCTCAAAGAAATAGAAAAATATTGAAATTGTGGATTCAAGTTATCAGGCAAGTTTTTTATAGTAATTAGTATAAAACTAGAAAAGATCAGCAAATTGTGTTTTATGTTTGATAAGCACAGAAATGGAAAGTAAACTTTTATATACTGTGAGAGAAATCTGACAGAGTTAACATTTGTTGAATCTAATAGTAAAAAATCTGAACTTGCGTTTGTGCCTTTTTTATTTCTTTTTTAAGTAATCCATCTTTGTATTTTACAAAAGTATAAATATGAAATAAATAGAGGGAAAAAAACTGGTCCTTCATCACAGATAGTTTGAGAAACACTGGGTCAATGAACCTTAAGTTTCTAAACTATTTAATATCTTTGTAGTCATCATTACATTCAGATTAACTGTCTTAAAACATTTTTGATCTTAAAGCTGAAACAGATCCTAATAAGTTTATCTCCCTCTCTTTGCAAATGAATTGTGCTAGAGGACTAACTCTCATTAACAGATTGTCCAGGAGAACAAGTCAAATCACACCTCCAAATCAGTGTTGCCAATTAAGTCAACAAGTCAGTCGTGTATGTATGTGAGATAGGTAGATCACAGACAGAGCCCTCATGACCTAATCACCACTTAAAAGTGAAACTTTTAATTTTGTTACAGAGGCAAGTAAATTTCAACATGAGTTTTGGGCGGGAAAAACATTCAAACCATAGCAATATATATATATGCATATACACTGTGCATATACCATATATGTTTGCACATAGTTTCCTCCCTCTGTCACAACCAGCACCACACATTGCAATCTCCAATTCTGACCATGTGCCTGGAAGTTGATCTTTATATATATTGAAATAAACCTTCTGATAAAAAATGTATTATTTTTAAAATGTTAAAAGAAAAACTTAAGTCAAATTAAATTAAGCAGAGTTTATTTGAGCAAAGAGTGATTCTTGAATCGGACAACACCCTGAACCAGTAGAGGTTCAGAGAGCTCCACTTAACAGAGCAGTGGCCTTTTAAAAGACCAGCCACAGGAGTAAAGTAGAGATATCACCTAATTGGCTACAATTAGGCTTTTGTCTTATTTGGGCATGCTGTGATAAATTGGCTACCTGTGATTACCTGAAACTCAGCTGTTCATTCCATTCTTAAGTTAGCTTTCAGTTTGTTTACATACTAAGTTACGTTGCAGCTTGCTACATAGGGTTTCAAAGTATGGGGGCAGCCTCAGGCCTGATTTAGGTTAATTTAACACTAGGAAAAGGCTAAAATAACCACTTAGATTCAACTATAAACTAAATAGAAAAAGAAAACATAGTGTAATTTACTATCATAAAAAACTCTTCTTGTATTTCGTGTAATGACAAAGATAATCATATCTACTGTTGACAGAGTCAATGATGTATTATTTAGTATATTTCTGCTAATTCCAAAAAACAAATACAAAGAGGACCCCACACACACACACCATTTCTAGGCCATCTTTCTTACCCCATTCCAAATACAATGAAATTGAATTTCAGAAATCTTTTCTTAACACTCAAGTTTAGATAGTTGAGTTAACTTTACTTTTCACTTCTTATATAGGTTATCACTAATATGTGCACGACCAACTCTAATTTAATTTATTTCTTCCCTTTATCACCATCTCCCTTTTCTTAAAACAAGCACATTTAAAGCATAACTGGAAAAGACAATATAAAATAATACAGACAAAATGTTATTATCAAAAAATTAAATTTATTTTATAAAATTTACTACACAGATACTCAGTGGAAATGTATAAGTTATGTAATACAAAAGGGAGTTTTAACTTTTTACAATGGTGAAAACACATAAAATTTTAAACAGAAATTAATTCATAACACAAAAATATAGCAATAAAAATGAGGTGGGGTGAAAAAAAGAGAATGAGGCTACTAGCATAATTCTAGCCTCTGTCGTAAACAAGTTAAAAGTAAAAGTAACTAAAAAATGATACAAAGAAATACATGAATGTACAGTACAAGAAGAAAATGCCAAAATTATTAATCTGGGAATTTACCACAGAACAAATCAACTGTACCCCTTACATCCAGAGAGAGGGAGAGAAACCTTTGCTCCCTAGTCATTTACAAATCTTTGGAATATAAAAAAATTAGCTTTGCACCTCCAGGTTTCAACCCCTTTTAAAATATAAACACATAGGAAAGTAACTCTGCAAATGTGTCTGGAGTTCTCTAGCTATTTAGTCATTCTGTAGCTTCCAGGGCTTGTCTTTAACCCAGGTGCCTTTAAAGTTTGTTCACAAAGCCCTAACCATGTAAAAAGAAGAAAATGTTCACCCACTGACACATCTAATTTTGTACTGAATAATTACCTTGAACTTTACTACGAAGATAAGTGAAAGATCCAGGTTGTGTAATTAGGTCTCTAGTATATCTCTTTCTATGGATGGTGTCTAACCTAATGATCCCCAAATGTTACATCAATATTGACAATTTTGAATTTTACCTGAGCCCTGTGATTCTGGAAAATAGCAAAGGTTAAGAAATTTCTCACCCTTTGGGTTCTGGAAAGGCCTTACTCAAAGAACCACCCTTCCCCAAAGGACTGAGATGGGATTCACTGATGCCTCCTTGTTCACCTATGAGCAGGTGAGACATAGACTCTCCAAATTCCCATTCCTTGCCTTATAAATGATTAGCCAAACTGCTTATGTCCACTGATCAATCAAATAAAATGCTGGTTAATAGAACTGGTTAAAATTCTCTCCTTCCTCTATGTGTGAACTTTGGCCTATCCTCTTCCTGAGCCAGCACACAATCCCTCCTGAGAATACATTGCCCTCAGGGTAAAACATTCTCTCACCAACTATCCCACAAACTACTCTTTCCTCCCATTTCCCCACACCCTGCCCTTTATAGCCTTATTTACTCTTCTCTATAAAGAAAACCCTTTTTTTCGTAATCCTTGAGATGTCTGCAGATCTTGTAGTCACTACATTCTCCCTATTGCAATAGTTCCTCTATGGCAGTGCAGTAGTCCCTTCTTATCCACAGTTTTGCTGTCTGAAGTCAGTTACCCCTGGTCAACCATGGTCCAAAAATATTAAATGGAAAACTTCAGAAATAAATAATTCATAAGTTTTAAATTATGCTCCATTCTGAGTAGCATGATGAAATCTCACGCCATCTTCCTAGGACACAAATCCTCCCTTTGTTCAGCACATCTACGCTATTGTTGCTACCCTCTCATTAGTCATTTAATAACTATCTTGGTTATCAGATCAACTGATATTGCAGTGCTTGAGTTCAAGTAACCCTTATTTAACTTAATAATAGCCCCAAAATAGTGATGCTGGCAATTCAGATATGTCAAAGAGAAGCCATAAAGTGCTTCCCTTAAGTGAAAATGTTATAAGGAAAGAAAAAAAAATTATATGTTGAGGTTGCTAAGATCTATGGTAAGAACAAATCTTCTTTTTTTTTCCCAAGATGACTGACTAAAGGCATTTCCAGCATGCCTCATCCACTTAGAAGATTCAAAATAGTGTGTAGATAATAACACTTTGAACATATTATCGAAGAGGAACACAGGAGTTCAACAAAAAAGCAAAAGGAAACTCCAGATTCTGGGAAAGATAAGGCGGCAGGCAGCCCACATGGCCAGGAACAGCTGAAAAACAGTGGTGAATCCTCAATAGGTGAGAGGGTGAGTGAGTGTCTTTCTGTGGTCCACTTTCCCACTAGAGAATCTTGCAATCCAGGCCACAGGAGGTCACCTTGACACTATCAAGTCCTGACTCTAACTTTGGAGCGCCCAGGAAACTGTGAGAAGGAACTGCTCCAAAAAGCATCCCACACACTTCCTCAGACCTGGACACCTACAGTAGGATGCCATTCCAGCTCCTAGCTCTTAGCAAGCTGTGCATGGTTTTGGGAGCTAGCAGCAGTGGCAGTCTTTGACATTAGAGAGTCTTGGGCTGGGGCTTGGTGACTGGGGCTCAAGTGGTGAAGGAGTTCCTGCAGCCAGAATGGAGAAATGAGTGCGGTGCGTGCTTCAGCTGCTGGTGCTAACCCAGGCTCCCCACCTCACCTCCGCAAGAACACAGAGCTCTGGAAGGAGACCAGCTTCTCAGATCACAGCTACCCCCGTTGCCCATGTGATGAAAAGCCCAAGACTAAATGGATTCATAGCCAAATTCTACCAAATGTCCAAAGAAGAACTAATACCAATCCTCCTGAAAATGTCCCAAAACATTGAAGAGGAAGGAATTTTATCTAACTCATTCTACCAGTCTCCTGATATAAAAACCAGACAACAAAAAAGGAAAACTACAGACCAATATCCCTGATAAACATAGATGCAAAAATCTCAACAAAATACTAGCAAACCAAATCCAAAAGCACATCAAAAAGATAATACACCACAATCAAGTGGGTTTTATACCAGGGATGTAAGGATGATTTAACATACACCAATCAATAAATTTATTATATCACATAAACATAATTAAGGACAAAAACCATATGATCATTGAAATAGATTTAGAAAAGACATTTGATAAAATTCAACATTCCTTCACAATAAAAACCTTCAACAAACTAGGCATAGAAGCAACATACCTCAAAATTATAAAAGAGACATATATGACAAACCTATGACCAACATCATACTGAATGGGGAAAAGCTGAAAAGAATTCCCCCTAAGAAACAAAACAAATAAGGATGCCCACTTTCACCACTCTTATTCGATATAGTACTGCAAGTCCTAGCCAGAGCAATCAGGCAAGAGAAAGAAATTAAAAGGTATTTAAATTGGAAAAGAAGTCAAATTATCCCTGTTTGCTGATGATATGCTCTTACATATAGAAAAATCTAAGGACTCCAACAAAAAAACTCTTAGATTTGATAAATGAATTTGGTAAAGTTTCAGGATACAAAATCAATGTACAAAAATCAACAGTGTTTCTACACACCAATAACTATGTGAGAACCAAATCAAGAAGGCAATCACATTTATAATACCTAAAAAAAAAAAACAAATAAAATACCTAGGAATATATTTAACCAAGGAGATGAAAGATATGTGCAAGGAAAACTACAAAACACTGATGAAAGAAATTATAAATGGTACAAACAAATGGAAAAACATCCCATTCTCATGGTTTGGAAGAAATAATATTGTTAAAATGACTACATTGCTGAAAGCAATCTACAGATTCAATGCAATCTCTAGCAAAATACCAATTTCAGTCTTTGCATGATTAGGAAAAAAATCCTAATTTCATATGGAATTAATAAAGAGTCCAAATAGCCAGACAAATCCTGAACAAAAAGAACAAAGCTGGGGGCATCACATTACATGACTTAAAATTATATTACAAGACTAAAGTAACCAAAACCGTATAGTACTGGCATAAAAATAAACACATAGATCAATGGAATAGAATAGAGAACCCAGAAATAAAGTCACATATTTACAGCTCACTGATCTTTGACAAAGCTGACAAGAACATACATTGGAGAAAAGACACCCTTTTTAATAAATGGTCCTGGGAAAACTGGGTTACCATATGGAGAAGAATGAAACTGGACCCATATTTTTCACCATTTACAAAAATCAACCCAAGATGGATTAAAGACTTAAATGTAAGATCCAAGACTATGAAAATACTGGATGAAAACCTAGGGGCAACTCTTCTGGAGATTCATCTTGGCAAAGAATTTATGATGAAGACCTCAAATGCACAGGCTGCAAAAACAAAAATAGATAAATGGGACTTAATTAAACTAAAAAGTTTTTGCACAGCAAGAGAAATAATTAATAGAGGGAACAGACCACCTGCAGAATAGATAAAAGTATTTGCATGCTATTATTCCAATAAAGGGCTAATATCCAGAATATACAAGGAACTCAAACAACTCAACAACAACAACAAAAACCCTTCAAAAGTGGTCAAAGGACATGAATAGACATTTTTCAAAAGAAAACATACAAATGGCCAAAGATGTATGATAAAATGCTCAACAACACTAATAATCAGAGAAATGCAAATTAGAACCATAAGGAGATATCATCTTACCCCAGTCAGAATGGTTATTATTAAAAAGACAGAAAATACAGACATTGGTGGTGATGCAGAGAAAAGGGAACTCTTATACACTGTTGATGGAAATGTGTATTAGTACAGCCTCTATAGAAAATAGTATGGAGATTTCTCAAAGAACTAAAAAGAGAACTACCATTCAATCCAGAAATCCCACTACTGGGTATCTACTCAAAGGAAAAGGTATCAATATATCAAAAAGATATCAAAAAGATACTTATACTCATATGTTTATCGCAGCATTATTCACAGTAGCAAAGATATGGAATCAAGCTAAGTGTCCATCAATGGATGATTGGATAAAGAAAATGTGGTGTATATACATAATGAAATGCTATTCAGTCATGAAAAAGAATGAAATCAAGTCATTTGCACCAACATGGAGGAACTGGAGGTCATTATCTTAAGTGAAACCAGCCAGACATAGGAAGTCCAATATCACATGTTCTCTCTCATAAGTGGGTGCCAAAAAATGTGTATACGTGGATGTAGAGAGCGTAAGGATAAACAATGCAGACTTGGAAGGCTTAGGGTTTGGGGGAGGTGGATGATGAGAAATTACTGAATAGGTTTGATGTACGTTATGTGGGTAATGGATATGCTAAAGCCCTGACTTGACCACTATGCAATCTACACATATAACAAAATTGTACTTGTACCCCATAAATTTATACAAATAAAAAAGAAAGATGTCAAGTCAGTAATCTAATGTTTCATTTTATAAAAGCTGACAAAAAGAGCAAACCAAAACTAATGCAAGCAAATGGAAGGCAATAATAAGTAGAGCAGAAATTAATATAACCACACCAGCTTTCTTTGTTTTTTTTCAGCTTTCTTTTGATTAGTGTTAGTGTGGTACATCTTTCTCCATCCCTTTACTTTTAACCTATCTAAGGCTATATATAAAGTTGGTGTCTTTTACACAATATATAGTTGGCTCTTGTTTTTTAATTCACTTTGACAATCTCTGAAAATTAGACCATTAACATTTAAAATGATTGTTTATATAGTTGGATTAATATCTACAATGTTTGGAATTATTTACTATTTATTACAATTACTCCTTGTTTCTTTTTTACCATGTATCTTTCTGAAATACCTGGTTTTAATTTAGTCTTTCTATGATCCATTTCTCTCATCTTTTAACATACCAATTATCATTCTCAAAAAAAAATTATTACTGTAAAGTTTGAAATATACATTTACAACAAATTTAGGTGTACTTTGAAATACCCCTGCACCTCTTCATGAGTAGCACAAGTAACTTACAACAGAACATTCCCATTTCCTCTCTCTCATCCCTTGACATCAGTGTTATTCAATTCACTAATTTATATGCTATATTAGTGTATATGCTATATTAGCATATATATATTCTATAATCTTATGATAAGATATATATATATAGAAGAGAGAAAGAGATGAGAGTGGATTAAGGGAATTAGTTCACACAGTTATAGAGGCTAAGTCCCACAACGTGCCTTCTGCAAGCTGGAGAACTAGGGAAGCAGGTAGTATGGTTCAGTACAAGTCCAAAGGCCTGAGAACCAGGGAAGCCAATGGTGTAACTCTCAGGCTAAGGTCAAGGGTCTGAGAACCTGGGGGGCACTAATGAAAGTCCTGGAGTCCAAAAGCTGGAGAACCTGGAATTCTAACATTCAAAAACAAGAGAAGATTGTTGTACCAGCTCCAGAGGCGGGAGAGAGAGAGAGAAAGAGTTTGCCTTTCCTCTGCCTTTTTGTTCTATTTGGGCCCTCAGCTGATTATAGAGGCCTGCTGACATTGGATGAGGGTGGATCTTCTTTACTCAGTCCATTGATTCAAATACTAATCTCTTCCAGAAACACACTCATAGACACACCCAGAAATAATTTCTTAATCCAGTCAACCTGACACCTAAAATCAACCATCACATGTGTTATAATCACCCAATGAATTGTTACTGTTAAAAATTTGAACACTTTTCTGTTATATCAATTAAGAGTAGAAATAAAGAATTTTATTTTACTTGTATTTATTCTTTCTTCAGTGTTTCTCCTTTCTTTATATAGATCTGCGTTATTGGCCCATATCATTTTCCTTGTCTCTGAAGAATTTCTTTAAACATTTCTCACAAGGGAGGTCTACTATTGATTGAATTCTTCAGTTTTTATCTGAGAAATATTTTATTTCTCATTCCTTTTTGAAGGATAATTTATTTGAATATAAAATCAGGGGGATTTTTTCAACATCTTAAATATTTTACTACACTCTCTTCTGATTGCTTGATTTCTGACAAGTCCAATATAATTCTTATTTTTGTCCTTCTCAAGGTAAGACCTTGTTTTTCTCTGGATGCTTTAGATAATTTCTTTTTGTTTTGGTTTTCTGCAGTTTGAATGTGATATGTCTAGGTGTAGGTGTAGATTTTTTGTTATTTATCTTGCTTGGAATTCTCTGAGTTTCCTGGATCTTGATTTATTTCTGTCATTAATTTTGTATTATTCTTGTCCTTTATACTTTAAAGATTTCTTATGTTCCATCCTCTCTTCCTTCTCCTTCTTATATGCCTACAATATATACATGCTACATTATTTGAAATCGTTGAATAGCTTTTGGATGTTCTGGTTTTTTATCTGCTTTTCTCTTCCCATTTTAGTTTGGGAAGTTTCTATTGAAATATTTTTAGGCTTATTCATCCTTCCTCAGTGATATTTAGTCTACTTATAAGCCCATCCCAGGTGTCCTTTATTTATATTCCAGTGTTTTTGATTCAGATCCTTTGATAACAGATCCTTTGGTTCCTTCCTAGAGTTTCTCTCTATCTGCTCACATTAACTAACATTCTCTCCTTAAAAAAATAAAAATAAAAAATAAAAAAAGAATTAAAAAAATTCTCTTCTTTTATGTTATATATTTTTCACATTAGAGTCTTTAACATATTAATCACATGTTTTTTAAATTCCCTATCTAATAATTCCAAAATATGTGTCATATGAGTCTGGTCCTGATGCTTGCTTCTTCAATTCAAACTCTTTTACTTGCCTCTTAGTATGACTTGTAAGTTTGTGTTGAAAACTAGTCATGAGTTCTCAAACAATAGAAACTAAAGTGAACAGGTTTTTAGTGTGATGTTTTATGCTAATCTGGCTAGGAATTGAGCTGTGTTTAATGTTTTCTATAGCTGTAGGTGGCAGAGACTTCAAATTCCTATAGTGTTTGCTTTTATCTCCTTTTTTGTCTTTGGGTTTCCCTATGAACTCCTCCTCAGATAGATTCTGTCTTACAGCTCTTTCAAGCTGTGATCCACTGTTATAATACTGGAGCCCTGTTTGTGTAGTGGTAAGGTGCTGGGAATGGGAAATGTTCTGTAATCTTATAAAATTTCAGTCTTTTAGTTGGCCTGTGTTCCTAGAGTGTGTCCTTCACAAGGGTTTCACAGCTTTCTTTCACCTTAGGTGAGATAGGAAGACTAGAACTGGAGTTGGAGACATTCCCTTCTCCCATTATGGATAAGTCTCTGGTAAAAAATCTTTTCCCCTGGAAAGTAGGCCTTTGTTATGGAAAATTCTCTGGTCATGAAAACAATTATAAGTGAATACTATCAACAATGTACAATAATCCTTCACAAACTCTTCTAAAAAACAAAAGATGTACTTCCCAACTCCTCTATGTGACTATGACTTTCATACCAAAACCAGACAAAGATATTATAACAAAACTGAAGACCAATATCCTTTATGAATATGCACAAAATCTTCACCAATACACCAGCAAGCTAAATTCAGCCACATATAAAAAGGATTTTACACCTTGACCAAGTGGGATTTATCCAGGGAATACAAAGTTGCTTTAACATTCAAAAATCAATCAATGTAACACATCATATAAAGAGAATTATAGAATAAAGGATAAAAACCACATTATTATCTTAATAGAGGCAGAAAAAGCACTTTCTAAAATCCAAAACTGATTTATGATAAAAATTCTCAATAATCTATCATAGAAATAGAAGGGAACATTTCTACCTGATATAGGTGATGTTAAAAAGAAAACCAGGTAATCCCATACTTAATGGTGAAAGAGTGGATGCTTTCTCTCTACCATTGAGAAAAAAGCAAGAATGTCCATTCTCACCACTTCCATTTAACATTGTATCTGAGGCTTTAAAAAGGGCAATTAGGTAAGCAAAAGTAATAAAAGGGATCCAGATTGGGAAGGAAGAAGTAAAGCTATCTCTATTTGAAGATGACATAAGCTTGTATATAGAAAACCCTAAAGAATCCACACCTAAACTATGAGAACTAATAAGCAGGTTCAGCAAGGTTCCAGGATAATGATCAATATACAAAACCCAACTGTGTATCTATACACTTGCCATGAACAATTCCAAAGTGAATCCTTCCTTATTTTTTTCAGCTCTGAGTAGTTTCTGAAATTCCTTGATTTGTGGCAACATGACTCTATCTCTGCCTTCATCTTCACATGGCTTTCTTCCCTGTGTCTCTTTATGTTTTTTCCTCTTCTTATAAGGATACCAGTCACTGGATTTAGGGCCACCTCAAAAAATTCCTAAATTGCATCTGTAAAGACCCTTTTTCCAAAGAAGATCACATTTTCAGGTCCAGGGGTTAAAACTTGGACATATCTTTTTCTGAGATGCTATTCAACTTGCTACAATGGTCAACTGATTTATAACAAGAGTGCAAAGACAATTCACTAGGGAATAAATAGTCTTTTCAACAAATGGCGCTAGAGAAGTAGATATTCCATGCAAAGAATAAATTTAGACTCTTTCTTACTTCATTCCATATACAAAAATTTACTCAAAATGAATCATAGAATTAAATGTAACAGCTGAAAGTGTATAACTCATAAGAATACATAGGAGCAAACCTTTGTGACCTTGGATTGGACAATGGTTTCTTAGATATGACACCAAAAACACAAGTGATAAAAGATAAACATAAATACATTTGACTTTATCCAAATTATTATAATTTTTTACTTCAAAGAACACTATCAACCAAGTGGAAAACCCACACAATGAGAGAAAATATTTAAAAACCATATATCTGATAAGGGACATGTATCTAGAATACACAAAGAACTCTTACAAGTAAACAATAGGAAAGCAAGTAACCCCATTAAAAAATTGGCAAAATATGTACACCATACCAAAGAATATATACAGATGTCAAACAAACATATGAAAAAATGCATAAGAACATATGTAATTAGGGAACTGCAAATTAAAACAACAGTGAGATCCCACTACAAACCTACTAGAATGGCTACATTAAAGACTAAACGTGCTAAGGATTGGTGTTGATGTGGAGTAACTGGAATTTTCGTACACTGAGGATGGGAATGTAAAATGCTAAAGGCATGCTGGAATACAGTTTGGCAGATTCTTTAAAAGTTAAACATATACCTACCCTACAAATCAACTATTCTACTTCATTCCAAGGTATTTACCTAAGAGAAATAAAGGCATATGTCATACAAATCTTGTATATAACTGTTTATAGCAGCTTTACTTATAATAGCCACAAACTGGAAACACCTCATAAGTCCATCAATATTAGAATACTCTTTAGGATTAAAAAGGAAAAAACTATTGATACAAATAACAGCAAGGATAAATCATAAATTTGTGCTCAGTAAAAGATGACAGACAAAAAACACAATACTGTATTCTTGTATTTCCATAAAACATAAAACTCTATCAAAAAACAAACTAATCTATAATGACAGGCTAACTCCAGAGTGGTTGCCTGGGAAATGGAGGATGCAGAAAGAGGAAAGCACAGGGATTACAAACGTACACAAGGACAATTTTGGAGGTGATTGTCCTGTTCTTTCTTTTGATTATGATAATATTTCCACAGGAGTGTCACAATTTATCAAATTATACACTTTAATTATGTGAAGTTTGTCATATGTAGATTTTCCTTCAATAAAGTTCTTAAGAAAAATAAGAAAATGAACTAATTAACCTATAGATGTTTTTGTCCTCCAATCCCTAAGGACACTGGAGTCAAAGCAGCTTTTATTATTATAGTTGTTCGGTTTTTGCCAAATAAAATTACTCCAAAGATTCATTAGTGACTTTTGAGGGTAAATCACAGAGGACATTTTGTTTATTCATTTATTTGTGGGAAGAGAAAACTAAAAAGAAAAATTCAAAGAGTGGTATTGTTCAAACGTCTGTCCCTATCCTGAGATATTGAAATACCAACTCTTTCAAAAGAGGAGAGAGTTTCCAGCATTACATTGCCTTTTGGATTTATATATATATAAAGGATATATATCTCCTTTTAAATCCTTTTAAGTGCTAAAATATACAAGAAAATATTTCTTAGGTCTATGATGATAAAATGTACATCATGAGAAAGTCAATTCAACTGGTTAGAGACAGCAATCCCAGAGAGCTCTGTACATGTTTAGAGAAACTGTAATGTGAACAAGGATGCATGAGCAAGAATGAAGAAAACTTCACATGAAAATCTTCATTACACCTACCATTTTCAACTAAATCACTTTAATAATTGCTATTTTTAAACAACTTAAGGAAGTTATGATTGACAAAAGAGTAAGTATAAGTTTTGAAACATTAGTAATATTTCCCTTTGTAAAATGTTGGCCATATTTTTCTCTAAGAAAAAAAAAGATTTCACCTGCCTGTAGTAAAATGATTGTGAGTTATAGTTTGTATATTTTATAATGCCTTCAAAATACATATGAGATGTAAACCAGTGGATATGTAATGGAATCTTAATATAAGAAATATCCAGGATCCAGAAGTGACATCAGCTGTACCATCGACCTTGTTAGAAAATAAAAGCACCCACTGTCTTTGTATGTGTATATGTTTGTGTGTGCATTTATCCCTTCATTATTTCCAAAAGACTAGCTGCAGTAACATCACTCATTAGAGATCCTGTTTCCTTTGAAATATTTCTTAAAAGAAACAGAAATCAGAAACCAGTTGGTTATAAGTCAGTGTCAATTCATTTATTAAATTCTGTCTTATAATACTGTGTCATATCTTGCAAGAAAAAATTTATTTTTGAGCACTGAATGATGTCCAAAGCATGCTCAGTAAGGATACATAGTGATGCACATATAGCCTGAAATAAGGAGAAAGGATGGCAGAGAAATATGTATACTGCAGCAATTATTCTTCACTATTTCTCAACTTAATCTAAAATATATGTAGCATATATCCCTCAATTCCCTGGGAGGGTTTTAGTTTTCAGGCAAACCATGAGCCTAGGTCAGCACTTCTTTCTTTTATCGGTGACTGCCACTCTGTGGGTTTAACAGTATGAGTTGGGCAAATAGTCAGATGTGGCTCTTCTATCACATTATGAGTAAAATAACAGTAAAATAAACAATGAAATCTGTTCATGAACAAATAAATTGTGGTTTCAAAGGGAATTTTTATTTCTTTCATTGATGTAGGATTACAAGCATTGAGACACTTATTGAAAATTGAAAACATTCAAGTCCCTTACAATAGTAATGAATTCTTGATGCCTGAAAAAAGCTACTGTGGAGCAGCTTTTAGCATAAACTCAGCATCAAAAATCCTATTATCTCTGGATTTTATATTGCATTAATAGATATAGTGAGGACAGAAACACCATATGAATGAAAATACAATTACTTATTTGAAAGACCATGGAAGAAAGAGATGGCAGTTATAACTTTTGTTAGAATTGTAAAGGTCACTTTCCAATATGATGTAATTAATAAACATGGCTCTTCTTTAAAAGAAAAAAAAGCAAGAAAACCCACAAATTTTTCTTGTAATAGAGTCAGAAATATAGAATATTTAATATGCAAATTTAGTATCAAAGCAGTATGAATGTAAGTCCAAATACATATGAAGAAATAACTTCCCACGGGCAGAACAGGGGCAATGTGTATGGCCAAAGTGTTGTACCCCCATGATATTCTGAAATTTAAAAAAAAAATAAAAAAAAAAGAAATAACTTCATCTGTGTGTGCTTAGTAAATTAGGGACATATAAGTGTATTCAGAAAATATTTGTTAGACACTGACAATATATCTGGAACTGTGTTGGTTGTCATGGCTATGACAGTATGAAAGACATGATCCCAACAAACAAATTCTCTGTCTAAGTAGTAGTAACACAGCAGTAAGCAGTGCTTATCATGAAAGCACAGGAGTGGGCCTGTGGCTTAGACAATCATCAGAATTGCAGAAAAATTCCTAGAGGAAGTGCTGCCTAAACTGAAAATCAATAATGAACAGTTTTTACCCAGATTGAGTTGGGTAACATGGGACAAAGGATACAAAAGAAGTGCTTACTACAATACTTGCCATAGAATACATAGTTAACAAATGGAGCCTGTTAGCGCACAGGAAAAGTGGGTGGGGGCATAGAAGCTGGGGAAGATTATAACTTGACTTCTGTTTTGAGCACACTGAAATGGACATGCACATGAGTTGTGCAAGTAGGTATGTTTGGTAGTAGGTTCAATATATAAATCGATATTTGTGGTAGTCGATTTAATATGTAAGTCAGAAAAAAAATCCATTATTAGAAAGAGAAATTTAGTAATTATTAAGAGAAAGATGGCATATAACACTGTAGGAATTGTGGATAAAACAGGGAGAGAGTGTATACAGTCATAAGTGAAGAGGGATTAATAGATCCAAGGAATAAAAATACGCAAAAAGATAAGATTTTTAAATTATGCATGTAATTTTTTATTACTTTACCAAATCATTTCATAAACATCACAAGCACAAGTAAATCATGTTTAAAACACTGTGTACTGCACAACAGCAGACAATGCATGAACTGTATATTGATAGAGAAATGTAGAAGAATGACAAGGAAGGGGGAGAAGATTGTACATGGTCTTGCGTGTTTATAGGACAAAATACACTCATCAAAAAAAAAATAACAAAGAAAAAAATCTAATTGTAAAGCTGGAGCAGAGTCTCCAAGTTTTAAACAGGACTCTTTAGACTAAGTCCAAGCTACATACTATGTATTAGTATTTTTACAATCAGCAAATTGTTAACCAAAAGCATAACTTTAATGGTGTGCCTTTTTTAAATTTTGTTTTGTTTTGTTTTACTTAACTCTGAGTAGGGAACAATTCTGGGAAGCCAAATGACATTTTTGCTACCTGTGAAATTACACCCAATTAACAGATAAATCTAATCATATCCATTGTATAACTTACAATATAATACAAAAATAAAGTGAAGATAGAGCTGATTAAGTTAGATTTTATACAGATAAAATAATCTATATGATAATCTCTCTGAATTATTGAACATGCAGATTGGACAGAAGTCATCAGTTATGAAAAACTATACTATAACAACATTCGTACTACTGGGACTGACAGATGACCCTCAGCTGCAAGTTCTGATTTTTATCTTTCTATTGCTTACCTACATGTTGAGCATAACTGGAAACCTGACCATCATCACACTCACCTTTGTGGATTCTCATCTTAAAACACCCATGTACTTTCTTTTGCAAAACTTCTCCTTCTTGGAGATCTCATTCACAACTGCCAGTATTCCCAGATACTTGTATAACATAGCAACAGGTGACAAGATTATTACATATAATGCTTGTGTCATCCAAGTATTTTTTACTGACCTTTTTGCAATAACAGAATTTTTTCTCCTGGCCGCCATGTCCTATGACCGCTATGTGGCTATCTGCAAACCCCTGCATTATGTGACCATCATGAACAGCAGAGTTTGCCAGAGGCTTGTTTTTTGCTCTTGGTTGTCTGGATTGTTGGTCATAACCTCCCCACTTAGTCTGGGGCTAAATCTGAAATTCTGTGACTCAAATGTCATTGATCATTTTCTTTGTGATGCTTCTCCCCTCCTGAAGATATCTTGTTCAGACACACGGTTCATGGAACAAACTGTTTTAATCTGTGCTGTACTGACACTCATCTTGACTCTTATGTGTGTAGTTCTATCTTATACTTCTATTATCGTGACAATTTTAGGATTCCCATCTGCCCAACAAAGAAAAAAGGCCTTTTCCACCTGTTCTTCCCATATGATTGTGGTTTCCATCACCTATGGCACATGCATGTTCATCTATATGAACCCTACAGCAAAGGAAGAAGTGACCATTAACAAAGTAGTTTCACTACTTATTTTTTCTATTTCCCCTATGTTAAATCCATTTATTTATACCCTGAGAAATAAGCAAGTGAAGAAAGCCTTTAAGGACACAATCAAAAAAACTGCATCATTCCAAAGTAAAATAAAATAGCAGCCAATAAATAAAGTTAAAATAAAAGGTAAGTGGCTGCTAAAACTTCTTATTGAAGTTTATTATTTTCTTTATCTTTTAATAATCCATATTTAAGTTTGTTATCTTTCTTGACCCCAGTTTAGATTTACCTGCATTACACCTCGATCAACTGATTTCTTTGGTTTTTAGTGATGTTCTTATAGGGAATTATTCTCAGTAAAGAACATGAAAATATACTTCTCATAAATTCATTTGTTGATCAATATAATCCCACATAATTAGTTTATGGCATAATATGAACAATTTTTTAGTCTTCCAGAAAAATGACAGCATAGTACTGCTTAATACGGTATTGAAATGTGTACAAAATAATACAAAAAATCAATTAAGAATTGGAATTTTATATTAATATACTAAACAGGAGGAATAAGAGCAGGATGTAATAATTTAAGGAAAAATTGAGAAAGAAGATAATACCATTGCTAATACTCAAGGAAAATACATTACAAACAAAATAAAATGTTGGATAAAATTTAACAAATATTCTTTTGACTATATAGCTGAGTGTAAAGGTTAAAATGTGGGAAATTTCACAAAGTGTCAAAGATCCAGAGTAAATACATATATGACCTGTGGATTACCAGGAAAGCAAAGAATGAAGGGTGGAGAGTGGCAGGTTGTTGAATTATGGGTCATGATGACTTGTATTTAAATGTCTATATGAAGATGGGAGGTTAAGTTTCAGGATCCAAGTGGTGAAAGCACTTGAAATTTATATAATTGCATAAAGTCAAGACTTTAAAGTGTGAATTGGGAAAAAAAAATCACTCACTCTCATGAAAACGATGATAATTTTCTCTACAAAAATGTTCTGTCTCTTTTTGAGTTGTAAGCTGTGGATGAGGGGAAACATTTTTATATCCCTCTGTCTATCTAAAAGAGAGATTTTGTACTTAAAATGTCATAAAAATAATTCACTAATACTACATGTAAAGATTAATGAATACAAATGCAAATTTTTGGAAGTTAAGAAATACACATACAATAAAAAAGAGACATTTTATAACAATTCATATAAAGCATAAAAGATCTACACTCAAAAGAAATTAAATAATTATTCATACTTACATATTTCATTATTTTAAAAAATAAACAGAACAAAAATTAAAACAACTTCTAATTATCATAAAATTTTAAAACCTATAAAATTAATCAAAAGTACATAGCAAATGGATTTTACTAAGGATAGAAAATTAAATTTTAAAAACTAAAAATATACAAAGGTGATTCTTTTAAAATTTTGAGGAAAATTAATAAATTTCTAGGAAAAATGAATGAATATGAAATAAAGGAGAAATGCATAAGATTACAAATGATAAAGGAGATGCAAATACTGATGCAGTACGAAGTGAAATAACTTTGTAAGTGTACGATTGTAATTCCACAGACAAAAAGAAAGTGAAAACACCGAACCAATGAAAATGTTTCAGCAGAACAAAATTTTAAGAAATAATTCAAGAATGGAAAAACAAATACAGCATTCACCATAAAACATTTGGGAAGGCAAGTAAGAGTTACCATTAAAGAGGCAAAAGGACCAGATTGCTTTATAATCATGCTTTACAACCATGTGAATAAAAAATAGATAATCTCATTATGATCTTAATTATCCAAATGATAAGAAACTCCCTCAATTATTTTTATGAAGACATTAAGACAGTATAAGCTAAACTAGTAAACAAATGCATTGATGAATATAGATAATTTCAAATAGAATCCAACAAAATAACTATATATGTATAAGTATATATTATAATCAATCAAGATTTATTCCTATGATACAGGGTGGAGATATATGATAGAGATATGGAAATATATGTCTGTGTGTATATATATATGAAATACTGCATAGCCTAATTTTGTTCAATCAACAAATAAATGAAAGAATAGTAGATAAGGGTTTGATTAATAAATCAAACTACCACTGAAGAAAATCAGTAATTGCTCCTAAAAATTTAAAGTAAAATGTAAATATGACAAACTATCAAAATACAATAAAAATTTCTTAATAAATACACTTGCCACAATTACATGAAACAGAAAAACGCCTGTACCCATTTTAATTAAAATCAAGAAACAGGATGCTCAATTTCATCATTAATATTTAGCATTTCATTGTCATCTTGGAAACATCATAAGATAAAAAAATTGGAAAATTAATATCAGAAAAATGTTGTGAAACTACTTTAGTTACAAATTATGGAAGGCATTTTTTAGAGTTTTTATAGCTTTGCAAGGCAGATGTGTCTTACAATGACTAGAATTTTAATATTGTACATAATTTTAATCAGTAATATTTTTTCTTTCTTGGTAGTACATCACATAATAGCATGCACAATAATAAAGTCAGTGAAATATGATAATTTTTCCAGATAACATTATTATATACCTAGAAAACCATAAAATATAATAGGAAATTAATAGACATAATAAGAAAATTTGGTAATTTAAATCACTAAAGGATAGATTTAAAAGTCAGTTGATGATATTTATGGTAGCAACAGGCACCTTCAAACCAAAGCTATTAATATGACTGCCAAGGCATAAATTACACTATAGCTATAATGTATTATATGAAATAATATCAATTTGCTCACTCTTTATCTATAAATTTAACACAACTCCAGTTGGGATCAGCATTTAAACTTTTTGTAATAGCACAAATTGTCTCTAAGTTAATATGAAGAATGAAATCTCATGAATGCACAGCACATAAATGATAGTTACAGTCTAATAAATACAGAGTTTACGTTTGAGATTTTAAAAGTTCTGGAGATGAATGGTGGCGATGGTTGTACAACATGTGAATGTACTTAATGCCCATAAATTGTACACTTAAAACTGGTTAAAATCATAAATTTTATGTTATGTATATGTTATCTTAATAAAAGAAGAAAATTAAATGTTCCTGATCTAGGACTTGCTTTACACAACATCAAAACATATAGGCCAATGAAATTAAATTAATATGATATTGGCATAAGAGAAGATAAAATGGTCAGTAGAACAGTTTAGATTATGAAAATATAGTAAGTAACCTCTATTTTTATATGTTTGGATTTTTTGTTATATAAAAGTAGAGAAATTTCAGTTCAGTAAGAAAATGATGGATTATTGAATAATTCATTCACAAAAATTATGTCTTATAAAAATTTTGCCTTTTATTCATACAATAAAAAGGTAACATTATAAATAGTTTAAATTTTTAAATTAAAAAAAGATTAAAAGTGCATTTGGAAATATATGAGGCCACACATAATTTAATGGAGTCAAAAAAATCTTAATTAAGATTTTTAACTTTAATTAATGCCAGAATGTGACAAAAGAAAATGCATCAGTTTGATTACATGTATATTAAACCTTTTTGACTGGCAAAAGATACTACTGAAAAAATTCATAAGTTAAAATAATATTGTTGAAATTAAATGTATAACAGATATACAATTGGATGATTTCTAAAGTCTACAAAAAGCTCTTGTAAATTAACAATATAAATACAAAATGAAAATAAAAATAAGCAAAAATTAGAAATAGACAATTTAGAGAACATTAAATCCCGTTTTGTAAAGAACATATAATTGTCAACTGCATCACTTTCATGTTTCATGCCAAATAAATTGATATTGAGATATAAATTTATACCAAACTGTCAATGTTGAAAGGAACCTTTTAACCAGTGTTGAATGAGATTGTAAGAGAAAAGACCACTATTATACAGAACATGTGGAAATTTAAATTGCTAAAGCTTTTTGCTAAGCAATTAGAAAACCTACAATTTAAAAGTATGCATACACTTTGACCTGGCAATTCCATTTCTGGGACTCTATCTCACAGAAATTACACCACCAGTCCCACCAACTTCCACCTGAAAATTCCAGACCTTGCATCTCTCCCAGTGATGCTTCACAGGTTCTGAAGTTGGATTGTGTGTCCCTGAGAGTTTGAGCATGTTTTCATATTTTTAAAGACTGAATTTTTGGAAGAGTATACATATGTCAAAACTCAACAAATTGTCCACTTTCTATATGTGTAGTTTACTGCATATCAATTATATCTTAATAATACTGTTAAAAGTTTAAAACAAAAAAAAATAGATTTGACTATATAAAACCAAGAACTACATGCCAAAAATTACTGACAGTTTTAGAGTGTTATTATTATCTTACATATTTAACATATATATATGAACAAGATAAGAATAGACTTAAAAATAAAAATAATGTACATCAAAAACTTAATTGTGGGATAAAAAATAAATGGTTTTTGTTTAAAAAAAATTATGGTGGCAAATGTTTGATATAAACTAATATTTTGGCTCTTACCATATTATACAAAACTTTTAAAAATAAAATATTTTTATCTAGAAATTTTACTTCTAGCAATTATTCTCACACATATGCAAAAATACTTGTATGCAAATGGTTTCAATAGAATGGTTGATAACTGCAGAAAATAAAGAACATCATACATTTAATTTGCACATTGGTTTAAAAATTGCCAAAATACTTATACAGCCAACTTTACTAACAGTGAAAAACTGGAAAAAACAGAAATTTATATTGTGTCGTAAATGAAGGTGTGTTTAAATACATAAAAGCATATGCTTTTTATTGTGGTAAAATATACATAAAATATGCCATTTTAACCATTTTTAAGCATACAATTCAGTGGCATTAAGTACATTTACATTCGTGTGCAACCATAAAAGCCTTTGTTTTGTATCCCATTATAAGATATTGAGATAGGGAACTGGCAGGCTTTGCTCAATAAGGAGTCATAAGACTCGAACCAGGGTCTCTGATAAAACAAGCAGCAGCAGAGAAACCGGCCAAAACCAGCTAGAACCCAGATGGCCATGAAAAACGACCTCAGGTTGCCCTCACTGCTTATTGTACCCTGCTTATAATGTATCATTATAGTAAAAGAAATTCCCACCAGCACCATGACAGTTTACAAATGCCACAGCAACTCCCAGAAGTTACCCTATATGGTTTAAAAAGAGGAGGAACCCTTGGTTGCAGGAACTCCCACCCCTTTCCGAGAAATCTTATGAATAGTCCCCCCTCTGCTTGACATAAAATCAAATAGAAGGTATACAATGAGACCCCCAAAACTCACAAGGTACTACTCTCTGTTGCTCTGAGAGATAGCTGCTGCTCTGCCTGTGGAGCAAGCCTTCCTTCTGTTTCTTTGTTGCTCCAATAAACTTGCTTTTCCGTACTATGTTGGCTCACTCTTGAATTCTTTCTTGCATGAAGCCAAGAACTCACTTGGCCTTCAGGCCAGGCCCCAGTTCTGGGGTCCATATTCCTTTATCAACATGGCTGAAAAATTTTATGCATTCATATGCATTCATGAATAATACCTATGACATAGTTAGTTGGTGTATTTGGAGAAAGAAAAATCTCATGAATAAAGTCTGTAATGTAAACAGAAGCCTTATGTAATTGTATAAATGTTTCCTTTGTTATCTGATTAAAATTATCCAATGATAATAAGTGATTCATTTAATATCATAAAAGATTCCATTTACATAATAAAGAATTAAAGTTGTCCAAATGCCTTAATAGATGTGAAAGTTTTAAAAAATGAGCTATATAATTTAAATGATAGAGTTGTCTTCCTGACCTGTGTCAAATGCTGCTGTAACATCATCCTATCTCCAAGGACACAGTCCCCAATGAAGCCTGCATTACTTGAATTTTTGCCAGATTTCATTACGCAGAAAATTAATTAATGAGTTGAATGTAGATCACGAAGGACCATTTGCTTTTCCCTCTTAGTGACATTTTTGGCAAATTAAAAAGAAAAGCCATGCTTGGTAGTGTAAAAGCATTTCTCTCTGTCCTGATAATTTAAAATATCATCTCTTCCACCAGTGGATAGGGATCCTAACATTCCCATTTCAGTGATGGAGATAGTAAGAAAATATTTGGAAGCTTGTAATAGCACTAAGCCCATTGTGAGGAAGTCTGCCCAACTTCTTGGAGGTGGAAATCGTAGAGAGCTCTATGCATTCCCAGACGTGCCAGTGAATGTGAAGACATAAATACCTTTATAAAAATATCACTTTTAACATTGAAGTCTTAATATTGCTTTGTTTGAACAACCAGCAGAAACTCTGATATACTAACAGAAGAGTAAGTACGATAAAGTTTGTCTCTTTGATTGTAATATTCTAGGTTATATTTTACTCTGGAAAATAAAATGGATTTAAGTAATAATTTATTAATTTTTAATGTGTTCAAGATATATTTATAAGGTGTAATTTTTTAGAATGAATTCCCCTTGTAGAGGTAAATATCATTGTCTGGGAGGTTTTTATGCATAAGATACACAAATAAATCAGCATTTAACTTAATATAAAAATTATCCAGGGCAACTTTAGCTATACATTCAACCTCAAATTAAAAATAAAGTATCTTTGTGTATATAGAAGTATATAAGCATACCCTTTCATCCCCCCCATAAAAGGAATAATATATTGACCTAAGTGATAGCATCTCATTACAGATTCTTATATTCAATTTGAACATTTATTTGAAAGATAAAGAGAAAAGAGTTACACTTTAGTGCCAATTGATTAACTTCTATTATGTAATAGATTATAAAACCTTGGAGAAATGCATGTGTATTTTGAGAATTCACTAATGCTCAAAGTCTGAAGGACTCAGTAAAATTTCACAGTGATGCCCCCAAGTAACTAGGAGAAAAGATGTAAGGAAGGTAGGAGAGCTGCAAAAAAAAAATAAACAAACAACTGTTCTGTATCTCAATTTGATATAAATAGTTGACAGTTGCTGAATGAGACCCTAAATTTCTTAAGAGGATTCTAACTTTTGAATAAGCCGTGATCCTTAATCAGTAATTCTTCTGTTATACTGGTAATGTGAACTGCAAATAGTCGCAACAAATTCTGCCCCAACCTCAGTAAGAAGAGAACACAATAAGCTAAACGATAAAGTGAATAAGTGAATCAACTCATAAAACGAACTAGGTACACAAGGGGAAAATATTTTTTATTCACTGATGTCAGGAAACCTCAAGCCTTGAGATGCTCATTGTATATTGGAAACATTTGTGTCCCTATTTGGGTAGAATCAGTGAAGATAAAATAAAGCATTTGACTGGTAGTACAGGGAAGGAAGAGATGGCCCTCATCATTTTTGTTAACAGTAAAAGTAAAACATATGTTCAGTTAAGATAATGTATATATTCAGAAAAAAAGGTAGACTATGTAGCCAGTGGTTGAGAAGCAGGGGTAGCAGGACTAAAGGTCATTCATAAGAATTAAATATACTTAGCACAAAAACAAACCAATGAACAAAAATCTTCTTTTGAGAAAAAGACCTCAAGTTTTGATCTACAGTCTGTATACTGACCCTAAATTATATGTTATGTATTAGTCCTTTTTTACAAAAGACCCAAAGTGTCAAGAAAAGATGTGATATCAAGGGTGAGATTTTGCTATTTCATTTGTAAATAGGTAAGGTATCTAGTTACCTATAAAATTAAACCTTTTAAGCAATCTACTTAGTCATAAGGGCTAAGCAGAAGATGAACATAAAATGTAGAGAAGAAAGAATGAAAGAGAAAGAAAAAGAGAGAAAGTTAAGAATAAAAGCTTGAATATGTTAAATTTTAGAACAGTTGAAATAACCTCTAAAAAAAATCTCTGAATATCACATACAGATTGAAGAGAAGTCAGAAGTCAATGATGAGAAATGGTACAGTAACAACGTTCATTCTTTGGGGACTCACAGATGACCCTCAGCTGCAGGTTCTAATTTTTATCTTTCTATTTCTCACCTACATGGTGAGTGTAACTGGAAACCTGACCATCATCACACTCACCTTTGTGGATTCTCACCTTAAAACACCCATGTACTTTTTCTTAAAAAATTTCTCCTTCTTAGAAATCTCATTCACATCTGCTTGTATTCCCAGATACTTGTATAACATAGCAACAGGTGACAAGGTCATTACCTATAACGATTGTGTCACCCAGGTGTTTTTTACTGACCTCTTTGCAGTAACAGAATTTTTTCTCCTGGCCGCCATGTCCTATGACCGCTATGTGGCTATCTGCAAACCCCTGCATTATGTGACCATCATGAACAGCAGAGTTTGCCAGAGGCTTGTTTTTTGCTCTTGGTTGTCTGGATTGTTGGTCATAACCTCCCCACTTAGTCTGGGGCTAAATCTGAAATTCTGTGACTCAAATGTCATTGATCATTTTCTTTGTGATGCTTCTCCCCTCCTGAAGATATCTTGTTCAAACACACGGTTCATGGAACAAACTGTTTTAATCTGTGCTGTACTGACACTCATCTTGACTCTTATGTGTGTAGTTCTATCTTATACTTCTATTATCGTGACAATTTTAGGATTCCCATCTGCCCAACAAAGAAAAAAGGCCTTTTCCACCTGTTCTTCCCACATGATTGTGGTTTCCATCACCTATGGCACATGCATGTTCATCTATATGAACCCTACAGCAAAGGAAGAAGTGACCATTAATAAAGTAGTTTCACTGCTCATTTCTTCTATTTCACCTACATTGAACCCATTTATTTATACCCTAAGAAACAATCAGGTAAAGAAAGCCTTCAAGAACTCAGTCAAAAGAATTGCATTGCTCTCAACTAAGTAAAAGAAAATATTTTCCAAAAACCTCACAAGAAAAAGATACATGGCCACAGACACTTTATTTCTGAAGTTTATAAACTCATTTCTTTGTAAATAATATATAATTGAATGATATTAATTTTCTCAACACTTCTTTAAACTAGCTTCCATTGAGACTTGCTCAAGCCATGTTTGTATCTTTACTTTTCAAACCAATGTCCGATACTTTTGCGGGTCACTAAGAAAACATCTAAATAGGTTTCTCAAATTATCATTTTGAAATAATATTAAATTCATAATATTAAATTTTAAAATATAATAAAAGTCATTACTCAGGAAAATATAGGGTAAAGTTCTTTGTAGCTCTTCTCTAATACACACAATAATAATATTCAAACATAAGTAGTAAGAGTAATTTTATGTAAAAATGAGTTTATAATACATGTGGAAAGAGAGTATAGCACTTCCAATATTGAGAAAATAGAGAAAAACATTACTATTACAAATACACAGAAATGTTGGATAATATTTAAGAAAGTTTTTTTCATCTATACCTGAAATCATTGAAATGTTATAAATAAAATGTGTCAAAAATGAAGATTCAATTAAAAGTAGAGCAATAATCTATAAAATGACTTGTAGATGCTCAGAAGATCACAGACTGGGCAATGGGGAGTTGTATTATGGATCCCAAAGGCTTAGGTTTAGAGTCTCAGAATCAGTGTGGTGAGAGCTTAATGTCATAAAGTCAGAACTGTGAAATTGTTGCCCACTCACTGAACATTTGATTTAGAAAATTATGCCAATTTCCACAAAAAGATTACAATTTTTTTTCTGGAAAGTATTGTGTGCTGCTTATAGAGCTATGAGTCAAGGGAAGACTAATTCCAAGTGTACTTGATTTTCTGTGTCTACATAAGCATTTACAAAAACAAATTAAGCATTTATAGTCTAAATTCTCTCATAATAATCAAAATTATTAGATATAAAAAATTGAAAAATCCACATAATATAATTGGTTGGAAATTAAGGTATTCACATCAAATTAACTAACCGCCATCTGGAAAGCAATGAAATGCAGACATGTCACTGCAAAGTATCTGAAGTACTAAAAAAAGTAGTCAGAAGGAATTCTATTTTAAATTTATTCGTTATTTACAAAAATGTAAACTAGACCAAAAGAGAGGAACTTCTGCTTATCCTAATAAATGTGAGAAATAAAAAATAAAAGTAAAATGGAAAATGTAACTTACTAAAGGTAAAAAATGAAATCTATTAAATAACTTAAAGAAATTCCAAAGCTAGCTCTTTGAAAAGTCCAAAAGCGTAGATATATCCCACTCCAATGGATGTAAATGAGTAAAACACAGAAATGTTCAATATTTTATTGGAAGACCTTGGACATGAAAAAGTAGAAGAAAACAAAATAATCAAGATAAATATGCAAAAGAATACATAAAACTGTTGCATTTGAGTGATTATAAATTCTCATTTTATTCACATTTTGCTTTTCTGAAGTGGAGCTATCCCATGCAATGAGTAGCAGCTACCATTTTCAAATTGGCCAGGAACATTTCTCTTATCTGTTACTTTATAATGCATACTACAATACAGAAAACGTCTAATTTTTTTAAATTAGAAATAAAATTAAAAATCAACATAGTGAGTCAGTTCATTAAATCCCTCCAATAGTGAACAAGTCATTTATTTTTCCTAAATTATCATTATGAAGTCATGTAAATACACGTATTTGATATGTTTCAATGCATTGCAGTTATTATTCTTATTGATGCTCAAATTTGCCTAGTTTTGACCAATGGGCCTTTTCAAGTTTATTTGAAAGTCCCGTTAACACAAAACTAATAATCTTTCATACCTCCCTGGTTCTTTTGTATGACAAAATGTTCCAGGCCCAATTGTACACAACTGTGCTAGGCATAATCGCCTCTCAAAGATGCCCAAGTCCTATTCTCCTCTGGAGGATGTGTTACCTTACATGGCAAAAAGGACTTTACAGATATGATTAAGTTAAGAATCTTGAAGGGGGAGATTATCTGAGATTATCAAAGTGGGCCCAAATTAATTACAAGAGTCCTGAAAAGGGAAAGAGAGAGTCAGGAGAATAAAAGAAGGAGATGTGAAAACAGAAATAGAGGTCATAGCAACTCAGTGCCACTAGCCAGAGAATGCCAGCAGCCCTCTCTGGAAGGCTCTGGAAAGGTGGAAAGGCAAGGCAACAGATTCTTTCCCTAGAGCCTCCAGGAAAACACAGCTTGCTGAGCCATTTTACACTTCCCACTTCCAGAACGATAAGAAAATAATTTTGTTTGTGTTAATTTGTTACAGCAGCAACAAAAAAACTGATACAACATTTCCTGCCCCTACCCTAGAATAAGCCATTTGTCCAAGGAACGTAGTTTTTTGCAGTTGGAAATAGTACTTGGAAACTGTAATATGAACACTTGTAGCTTATTGCTATTGAATTAGCCATTGTTTCTAACCCCTTTCAGAGGACAAAACTAAGAAATAGGATTTTTTTTTCCAAAATTCACTTTAAAAAAATTAATAGACTATTTCTTAGAACAGTTTTAGGTTTACAGAAAAACTAGACAGAAATGACAGAGTTTCCATACACTTCTTGTCCCTCCTGAAGTTTCTCTTATTATTAACATTTGTGTTGATGTGGTACATTTGTTAAAATTTATTAATCAATATTGGTGCACGATTTTTGAGTCCATGGTTTATATTATGGTTTACTCTGCACTGTATAGTTCTATAGGTTTTAACAAATGCATAATTTCATGTGTCTACCATTGCAACATCATACATAATATATTCACAGCCCTAAAAATTTCACTCTGATCTACCTATTCATCCCCTCTCCCATGCTCCCAACTCCTGGCAGCTACTAATCTTTCTATAGTCTATATAGTTTTACCTTTTTCAGAATGTCATACAGTTGGAATTCTACAATGTAGCATTTTCATAATGGCTTTTTTCACTTAGCAATATGCATTTAATTTTCCTCCATGACTTCTCAAGGCTTTTCATTCCATTGTATGGATATATTACAGTTTGTTTATTCATTCACCTACTAAATGGCATATTGATGGCTTCCATTTTGGGGGCAATTATTTAAAAAGCTGTTATAAACATTCATGTGCAGACTTTTGTGAGAACATAAATTTTAAACTCATTTGAGTAATTACCTAGGAGATTGACTACAGGTTAGTAAGATAAGACTATGTTTACCTTTGTAGGAAAATGCAAAACTATCATCTAAAGTCGCTGCACCATTTTATATTTCTACCAGTAATGAAAGTTCCTGCTGCTCCACATCCTTGCTGTTCTTTGGTATTGTGTTTTGGATTTAGGCCATTCCATTGCATGTGTAGTGGTATTTTATTATTGTTTTACTTTGCATTTTTCTAATGACATGAGATATTGAGCATCTTTTCATATCCTTGTTTACAAGAAAGTGTGACTTTTATTAAATTAACTTATGAGTTCAGAGTGACATTTTCAATTCAAACTCAAGATTTCATGAATTTGGTTTAATTTATTTTACCTAAATATTCAATAAATAATAAACAAATACTTGATTTATCTTTCTACTTCTTCTTGGAATTCATAATTAGAGGGGCATATTGCTAGTTATAAATACCACTAAATGGAAAGATTGTTTATATTAACAACAATTAAGGAATGCTTCCAGATGGTGTTGCTATGAACATATTGCAATGGATAAGTCAGGAATTTGACAAAGTTTAACCTTGGGGCAGGTAACTTCATCCCTTTCCTCAAACCACAAATGCATTTTTCCTTCCTAAGTGTTAGAAATGCTAAGGGCTAAAGTGGCATGCTCTAGCTTTATGATGAACATTAAGACCCACTTAGTTTAATGCTATACAAAGACTATGATGAAAGCTTTTATTGGGGGGCTCTCCAATCTTGAGATGCTTTATGCAAACTTGTTATTGGGAAGCCAAAACATATTAATGGACCTGTTGGCATAAGTGAGCATGATGGAAAAAATATTTCAAAAGAAGCCAGGCATGGTGGCTTGTGCCTATAATACTGGCAGCCCAGGAAGCTGAGGTTGTAGGATCACTTGAGCCCAGGAGTTTGAGGCTACAATGAGCTATGATCATGCCACTGCACTCCAGCCTAATAGACCAAAACCCTGTCCCTAATAAAAAAAAAAAGAAAAAACATATCTCAAAAGAGAGGAAAGAAATGACAAATGGCTCAACTGGGCAGAGTAGTTCAAATGGCTTTTGAAAAATGATTTTAAGAAAAAGAAAATTGGTGGGATTTTCACCAATGAGTTAATAGCACATAACCAATGTTTGGCGAGTGGGCAGTCATTCTTAAAATGCCAGGTATTTCCATACCTCTTAAAATGACACATCAAATTTTGATTATCTTATTTATGAGCAATTCAAACCCAATTGTGAATAACGTGATTTATGGTGGAAAATAATTTTTAAAAGAAAACACTTTAAGATGAATAAAAACAAAATCATAGAACAGAAGAATCCAAAGCAACTGTAAAGAAAAAAAAAAAATCACAGCATACAAAAAACTATAGGATACAACTACAGCAGTTTTTAGAGAGAAATTAATAGCTGTCAATTCCTATGGTTAAAAAAAAGAAAGATCTGAAATTCATAATGTAACCCTCCACCTTAACAAACTATAAAAAGAAGAGCACTCTAATACCAAAGCAAGCCAAAAGGAAGAAATGATAAAGATTAGAGAGGAAAAAATGAAATAGAGAATTGAAAAACTTAGAGAAAATCAATGAAACCAGAAGTTGACTATTTGAAAATAACAACAAAATTAATAAATATTTAGTTAGACTGAATGAGAAGACTACAGTTCCTCAAACTAGGAATAAAAGAGGGAACATCATGATCAAACTTGCAATAATAAAAAGAAGTATAACAAATACCAAGAACAACTGTACTTAGTTACAGTTAACTGTTAGATAACCTAGATGAAATGCACAAATTCCTAGAAAAACACAAAACAAAATTGACTCAAGAAGAAATAAAAATTTTAATAGATTTTTAACAGTTAGAAATATTGAATTAGAAATCCAAAAAAGTCTCACAATACAAATCCAAGGTATAGATGTCTTCAACGGTGAATTCTACCAAATGTCTAAAGAATAATTAACACCAGTCTTTCATAAACCGGCAGAAAATAGCTCCCCGATTCATTTTTTGAGAATGGTATTACCATGATCCCCAAACCTGACAAACACATCACAAATAAAGAAAACCTCAAAATAATATTCCTTATAAATATAGGCACAAATATCTTCAACAAAATACTTTCAAACAGAATCCAGCAATATAAAAAGAGATGATACACACTATGTATGACCAATGGGGATTTATCCCAGGATTATAAGATTGATTTAAATTCCAATAATCAATGAATGAATCACACCATATAAATAAAATAAAAGACATGGAGTTGATATCAGCAAGATAGTAAGTAGGAGATATCAGCCTTCATCCCCCCATTAAAAAAGCCTAGACAGCTACCCACAAATCAAAATAAGCCTAGGAGGGATCAAGGGCCCATTTAAGAATCAACAGCAACACAGTGGAGTAAAAAAAAAAAATGGAGAGTAACCACACAGAAAGAATCACTGGTGAGATTGGTATGTGTGAGACACCAGCCAGGAACAAAGAAGAAGGCAGAGGTTATAGGTATCAGCCATGCAGTGGGAGCCGCCATGCTCCCTAGTGGCCTCTTCTGTAGAGGACACCAGCATCTTTTGCCACTGAGGTAACCAACAGCTATTTCCACCATGGAACTGCAGAGAGGAAGATGTGACGGCACACCTCCCTACACCCAAGAAGCAGCTACTGTTCTGCTAACCTGGAACCAGAGCCATGACCTCTTCCAATGCCACGCTTGCTTCTGTCAACTGAGTTGTGAATGTTCCATTAGTATTCACACTCCAGATTGGGCCTAAAAACTAGACCTAGTGACAACAGGGATCCCAGGTCTGTGGCTGCATTGTGCCTATGTATGCCTCAGACATGGGACCCACCACCATAGCAAGTTGGTTTTCACTCTGGTTTACATACACAATAGAATACTATTCAGCATAACAGAAGGAAATTCTCTAACATGCAACAACATAAATGAACCTGGAGAACATTATGCTAAGTGAAATAAGCCAGGCAGAGAAAGACTGCTGCATAATCTTACTTATTTGTGTAATCTAAAAAAGTTGAATTCATAGAAACAGGGAGTAAAATGGTATGTACCCGGGGCTGGCTGGTGGGGGGGTGGGGTGGGGATTGAGGAGATGGTGGTCAAAGGATGCAAAGTTTCAGGTGGACCAGAGAAACAAGTTCAGGAGATCTATTGTACAACACAGTGGCTAGAGTTAATAACAATGTATTGTGTTCTTGAAACTTGCTAAAAAAAAAAAAAAAGAGGAGATTTTCTGTGTTCTCAACACAAAAAAAAATATGTATGTAAGTATGTGAAGTAATAGATGTATTAATTAGATTATTTTGCCATTCCACAATGTATAGATATATCAAGATGTCATGTAGTACAGATAAATATACAATTTTTATTTGTCAATTAAAAAATAAATAATAGAGAACAAAAACACATGATTGTCTCAAGAGACACATTAAAAGTCAACATTCTTTTTTGATAAAAATCCTTAAAAACTAGGAATGGAAGGTAACTTCCTCAACTTGATAAAGACTATCTACAAATAAGTCCAACATAATCTCATACTTAATGTCATCAGTGACATTGTTTCTGGGTCACCAGGGACTCTGTTTATCCATTTAGCTGCATTTTTATCAAATGAGTCAAATGTTAAGCTAGATATAAAAAATATGCTCTCTACCTTGAGAGGTCAGAATAGCAACTCTCCTGAAACTGGAGAAGATTCCTGATATTCCACAGCCTTCATATTTTTTCCTGTGTTTTTTTTTTTTGAGAGAGTGTTAATAAGACAAACAGAGAGGTCTATGTATCTTAAAGTTGTCACAGATGTGACAGTGGCTTCATAAGCAAAAGTGACCAGAAATTCATATGAAAATCTTCATCTCAACCACCATTACAATTTAGGAGTTTTAAGATTTCATGTGTTTCAACAACCAATAAAACTATGATTGACAGTCATAATAGTAAGTGACATAAAGTTTCTTATTTTAATATTTATTTTTTGTGATCTGAGTTTTATCATGGTCTGGAATGAAAAACATTTTACTTATGTCTTCAAAATCTGAAATATGAGTGATAATATCAATATATTGTAGAGCATCCACTTTTTTCACTTTATAATATGGTTTCTCTTGAATATATAAATGTTATTTCCTGAGAGATTTTTATGCACAAGAATATATTGATATTTAAATGTTAAAATTTGATAGCTATCCAGAAATATATAATATTACCTATATTGTCAACTTCACATCAAAAAATAAGATATATATGCATATAATTATGTTAGCATACCCCTCATTCCCCAAAAAGAGCTATAAATTGGCTGAAGTTACATCACCTTATTAGACATCCCTGTTTTCATCTCAAACATATAGTTTGAAAGTAAAATGAACAAAAACCAGTTAGTCACATTTCACTATAAGTCTTTTATAAATCTTGCTTGTTATACCTTGTAATACCCTAAAAGGAAAAAAAATATTTTTTTAGAACATTGGTTAATGTCCAATGATGATAGGTCTGAGTAAGTTTACTCAGGGATGTGATGCCTTTGTAACCTGAGATATCAGAAGGAGGGCTGGAGAAATAAATTATACCAGAAGAAATTGCAAAGAAAAAGCAGTTTCTCTGTTATCAGCTATGAAGGCAATAAACAAAGCAGAAATGTTCATCCTCATTAAAAGTAAATGTAAGAAAGATATTCAACAACAGTTTCAAAGACATAGAAAAATTAAATAAACAAAGTTAATATCAAAACACTTTGAATCAGGAGTCCAAATAGAAAGGAACATGGTTTTGTAGGTGTCTGGAAAACATGCTATAGATAAATCCACCCAGAAACATTTGTTGGACAATTGAAAATGTATCTGGGACAGTGTTAGTTGCATGGGCTATTATGGTGAAAAAAACACACATTTTGTGATCTCCACAAATTAATATTCTTTCTTAAGTGTCAATATAGTAGTAAGCATTGTTTTCAGTGGGGATTGCAGAGAGCATAGTCATCAGACTTGCAGGAAATTTTCCAGAGGCCTTAAAACCGAAGTTGAAAACCAATGGAAAAATAGAAGTTCCTCAGGTGAGTAAAGGACAGAAAACAAATTCTGTGTGAGGCATTTACTAAAATGACTGGGGTGTTGAATATGCTCAATAAATGTAGTCTATTATCTGTATTGAAAGGAACATATTAAGAGAAGGAACAACTACATGAAAGATGGAGAAGGTGGTGACTTTTACTTGTGGCATGGTGAATTTGAAAAGTCCATGTGGATAATTCAGGTTGAGTTTTACTTCCATATGTGCATGTAAGTGTTGATCTATTAGTTCCAGTTTAATAGTGAGTACATGTAGTGTTTATTTTAAAATAGAAGCCGAACACAAATAAACCACAAAAACAATGCAGGAAATGAATGAAAAATTAACAAAAGATATTGAATTATTAAAGAAAAATCAAACAGAACTTCTGGAAATGAAAAATTCATTCAAGGAATTTAAAAACACAGTGGAAAGCCTTAAGAATAGCTTATGTCAGGCAGAAGAAAGAATCTCAGAGCTTGAAGACAACACCTTTGAATTAAACAAGTGACTCGAAGAGGTAGAGCAGAGAAATAAGAGGAATCACCAAGGCCTACAAGAAATATGAGATTATGTAAAGAGGCCTCACATAAGAGTCATAGGCATCCCTAAGGGTAAAGAAGAAAATACACAAGGGATGGAAAACCTATTTGAGGGAATAATTGAGGGAAATTTCCCTGGCCTTGCTACTAATCTAGATATCCAGGTACAAGAAGCTCAAAGGACTTCTGGGAGATTCATTGCAAAGAGATAAATGCCATGAAACATAGTCATCAGACTGGCCAAATTAAATACACTAGAGGCTCTCCTACAAGCAGTAAGGCATAAACAGCAGGTAACTTACAAAGAAAAACCCATCAGACTAACTGCAGACTTCTCAACTGAGATCTTACAGCCAGAAGGGATTGGGGCCCCATTCTCAGTCTTCTCAAACAGAAGAATGGCAAGCCTAGAATTTTGTATCCTGCAAAACAAAGTTTCATATAAGAGGGGGAAATAAATACTTTCTCTAACAAGCAAACTCTGAGGTAGTTTGTCAAGACAAGACCTGCCCTGCAGGAAGTACTCAGAACTGCATTATGCACAGATCAGCATAATAGACACCCACCAGTGTAAAATCACTTAAAAGCCAAAGGTCAAAGCACAGACACCACAATAGCTCAAGAATTAAACAAAGCAACAAAGGCCTACTCAACAGGATGAACAGAAATCCACCCCACTTATCAATTCTTTCAATAAATGTGAATGGATTAAACTCACTTCTTAAAAGATATAGGCTGCCTGACTGGGAAAAAAAAAATACAAGCCAAGTGTCTGCTCTCTCAAGGAAACACATCTTGCCCACAAAGACTCATTCAAACTCAAGGTGAAAGGATGTAAAACAATATCCTATGCATCTGGAAACCAAAAAAAGCTGGTGTAGGAGTTCCCATATCAGATAACATAGTCTTCAAATCAACAAAAGTAATTAAAGACAAAGATGGTCATTATATAATGGTAAGGGAGCAATTCAACAAGAAAGAGGAATAATTCTAAATATTTACACACCTAACACAGGTGTACCCAGATTCATAAAGAAAAACTACTTGATCTAAACAAAATGATAAATAGCAGCATGATAATACTCAGAGACTTCAACACCCCTCTAACAGAATTGGACAGACCCTTCAAACAGAAAATAAACAAAGAATCAATGGACTTACACAGAACTCTAAAGCAAGTGGGCCTAACAGACAATTACAGAACAATCTACAAAAAAAAAACACTGACTATACATTCTTCTCATCAGCTCATGGGACATTCTCTAAGATTAATCACATCCTAGGCCACAAACATGTCTCAACAAATTTAAAAAAATAGAAATTATACCATGCATCTTCTCAGACCACAATGGAATAAAATTAGAATTCAACTCCAACAGAAACACACAAAGTCATGGAAACTAAACAACCTACTGCTGAATGATAGTCAGGTAAAGGAGGAAATCAAGATGGAAATCAAAAGATTCTTTGAACTAAATGATAAAGGGGATACAAGTTATCAAAATCTGTGGGATACAGCTAAAGCAGTCCTGAGAGAAAAATTCATAGCCATAAATTCCTACATCAAAAAGACAGAAAGAGCACAAATCAACAATCTAATGAATCATCTCAAAGAACTGGAAAAGGATGAGCAAACCAATCCCAAACCCAGTGGAAGAAAAGAAATAACCGAGATCAGAGCAGAACTAAATGAAATTGATAACAAAAGAACTATCCAGAAGATTAATGAAACAAAAAGTTGGTTCTTTGAAAAGGTAAAGAAAAGTGACACGCCACTGTCAAGATTAACCAGAAGCAGAAAAGAAAGGACTCTAATAAGCTCAATCAGGAATGAAAAAGGAGAAATTACAGCTGATACCACAGAAATACAAAATATTCTCTCTTCCTACTATAAAAATCTCCATGCACATAAACTTGCAAACTTGGAGGAAATGGACAAATTCTTAGAAACACAAAGCCTCCCTAGGCTCAATCAGGAAGAAATATAATTCCAGAACAGAACAATATCAAGTAACAAAATTAAAGTAGCAATAAAAAATCTTTCAAAAAAAAAAAGTCCTGGACCAGATGGTTTCACACCCAAATTTTACCACACCTACAAAGAAGAACTGGTACTTACCCTTCAGAAATTGTTACATAACATTGAGAAGGAAGGAATCCTCCCCAACACATTTTATGAAGCTAACATCACCTTGATACCAGAGTCAGGAAAGGACACAACAACAACAAAAAAAAAACTAGAGAACAATATCCCTTATGAATATAGATGCAAAAATTCTCAATAAAATCCTTTTCCAGTTCTTTGAGGTGATTCATCAGATTGTTGATTTGTGATCTTTCTGTCTTTTTGATGTAAGAATTTATGGCTATGAATTTTTCTCTTAGGCAAAGCAAATTCAGATGCTCATCAAAACAATAATCCATCCCTACCAAGTGGACTTCATCCCAGAAAGGCAGGGATGGTTCAACATATGCAAATCTATAAATGTAATTCATCATATAAATAGAAGTAAAAACAAAGATCATATGATCCTCTCAATAGATGCAGAAAAGGCACTTGACAAAATTCAGCACCGTTTTATGGTAAGAACATTCAACAAAATAGTCATAGACAGAACTTGCCTCAAAATGATAAAACCTATATACAACATCCCCACAGCCAACATCATACTGAATGGGTAAAAATTGAAAGCATTCCCACTTAGAACTCGAACCAGACAAAGTTGCCCCCTATCACCACTTCTACTTAACATAGTGCTGGAAGTTCTAGCCAGAGCAATCAGACAACAGAAGGAATTCAACGGTATCCAAATGGGAGCAGAAGAGGCCAAACTATCTCTTTCTGCTGATGATATGATCTTATATCTAGAAAACCCCAAAGAATCTGCCAAGAGACTACTGGAACTGATAAATAAATTCAGGAAAATCTCAGGTTACAAAATCAATGTACACAAATCAGTAGCATTCCCATATGCCAACAACAGTCAAACTGAGAACAAAATCAAATACTCAATACCTTTCACAATAGCAACAAAGAAAATAAAATACCTAGGAATATATTTAACTAAGGAGGTGAAAGACCTCAACAGGGAGAACTACAAAACACTGAGGAAGAAATTAGTAGAGTATGTAAACAGATGGAAAACCATACCATGGTCATGGATTGGCAGAATCAACATTGTTAAAATGTCTATACTACCCAAAGTAATCTACATGTTCAATGCAATCCTATTAAAATACCAACACCATTTTTTGCAGATCTAGAAAAAACAATTCTACACTTCGTATGGAACCAGAGAAGACCCTGTATAGCTAAAGCAACCTTAAGCAAAAAGAACAAATTGGGAGGCATCAATTTACCAGACTTCAAGCTATACTACAAGTCTATAGTAACCCAAACAGCATGTTACTGGCACAAGAACAGAGACACAGACCAATAGATCAGAACAGAGAACCCAGATTAAAACCATCCTCATATTGCCATCTCATCTTTGACACAGCAGACAAAAACATACACTAGGGAAAAGAATCCCTATTCAATAAATGGGCCTGGGAAAATTGGATAGCCACATGTAGAAGACTGAAACAGGATCCACACCTCTCACCTCTCACAAAAATCAACTCATGATGGATAACAGATTTCAACCTAAGGCATGAAACCATAAGAGTTCTAGAAGAAAATGTTGGAAAAAGTTTTATAGACTTCAGCCTAGGCAAAGAATTTATGAAGAAAACCCCAAAAGCAATATAAGCAACAACAAAAATAAATAAATAGAAAAAAAAAAATAAATAAATAAATAAATAAATAGGACCTGATCAAATTTAAAAGTTTCTTCACAGCCAAAGAAACTATCATTAGGGTGAATAGACAACCTATAGAATGGGAGAAAATGTTTGCATGCTATATGTCCAGTAAAGGGCTAATAACAAGAATCTACAAAGAATTCAAGCAAATCAGCAAGAAAAAATCAAACAACCCCATTAAAAATTGGGCAAAGGACATAAACAGAAACTTTTCAAAAGAAGATAGACTAATGGCCAATAAACACATGAAAAAATGCTCAATGTCTCTAATCATCATGGAAATACAAATCAAAACCACAATGAGATATTACTTAACTCCAGTGAGAACAGCTTTGATGAAAATGTTGGCATGGATGTGGAGAGATAGGAACATTCCTACACAACTGGTGAGACTGCAAACTAGTACAACCTCTATGGGATGTAGTATGGATATACCTCAAAGAACTAACAGAAGTACTACCATTTGATCCAGCAATCCGTCTACTGGGTATTTACCCAAAGGAAAAAAGGATGTTCTATAAAAAACACATCTCCACTCCAATGTTTATAGCAGCACAATTCACAATTGCAAAGAAGTGGAAACAACCCAAGTGCCCATCAATACACGAGTGGATTAATAAAATGTGGTATATGTATACCATGGAGTACTACTCAGCCATAAAAATAAAATGGTGAACTAATACTCTTGTATTGTCCAGGAGAGAGCTGGAGCCCATTCTTCAAAGTGAAGTATCACAAGAATGGAAAACAAATACCACATGTACTCACCATTAAATCGATCAACACTTATGTGTACATATGAAAGTAACATTCATCAGGAATCAGGCAGGTGGGAGGGGGGAGAAGGTAATGGGTAAATCCACACCTAAGGGGTGCTGTGTGTGCAGTCTGGGGAATGGGCACACTTGTAGCTTTGACTCAGATGGTGCAAAGACAATTTAAGTGACCAAATCGTTTGCACACCTATAATAGTCTGTCATAAAAAAAAATTTTTTAAAAACCTAGAAATTTCTGTAATAAACCTCATTTTATGGTTATGTGTATCCTTTTATGTACATCACTGTTTAATTTGATAATTTATACTAAAGGATGTTTATATTTATTATAACATAAGTCAATCTGTAATTTAACTTGTAAAATCCTTTCCAATTTTGGTATCAAAATTATACTGCCCTCATAAACAAGTTAAAATTCTTGCTCCTTTTTCTTTTCTTTTGATAAGTCTATGTAAAATTAGTATTATTTGTTCTTTAGATGTTTGAAGGAATTTCCTAGTGAAGCTATCTGATCCTGAAATTTCTTTGTGAGAATGTTATTAATTATGGAATTAATGACTTGGACATGCATTGATATATTTATATTTTCTGTCTCTTCTTCTCTCAGTTTTAGTCAATTGTGTTTTTCAATTAATATGTTTATGTAAACTGTTTATTTTATTGGCCTAATGGTCTTCACAATATACTGTATTATTTTTTAATATTTTTTAGGTCCATAGTGATATTTCCTTTTACATTCCCATTTAGATAATTTTTATTTTCTCACTTTTTTTGAATATATTTGCAGGTTTATCAATTTAACTTTTTAAAAAATAATTTTTATAGTTATACTTATTTTCTTTATTTTATACTTATTTTCTATATAAATGGTTCCTGTTCTTACTATTTTATTTTCTTCCTTTTATTTTACTTTCATTTGTTCTTTTAAAGCCTCTTAAAATGAATACTTACATCACTGGTTCCTTTAACATATCATATTTTCTAAAATATATATTTAAAATATAAATTGCCCTCTAAATACTGCTTTAGCTATATTCCACAAATTTTATGTCATATTTTATTATACTTAAATTGAAAATATATTTTAATTTACATTGTGATGTTTTTTCTTTGATCCTAGTTCTTTAGAACCTATTTAGAGGTCCTAAAAATTTCTGCTAAAATATTACTAAGTATAATCACTATAAAATATAACACTGAAATAAGTAAATTCTCCTTAGATGCAACTAAATTCTATATAGGTAGGTAAAAAGGTGCAAAATTAATATTAAAAATAATCTCTCTTATTAAAATATAAGATCCTATTAATAAAACAATAACACATAAAGGATATAGAAATTAATATGAAATAAAAATGAAAAAACTTTCCAAAACATGAGTTTCTATAAATCATAATAGCAGAAACATAAAATTAAAACAAATGACAAACCTATGAAAAAAGTTTCACATCACATATGACCATTAAACATGACTGTAGGTGAAAAAAATGGCGGTGTGATAGGGTCCTCCCACCATACCGCTCCCAGGAAAGGAGGTGAAGAACGTCAGCGGCTGCCGGCGAACACGGACCACTCACTCCAAAAACAGCATTGCGAATGACAGAGAAACAACGCCGAACGCCCAGCCCAAGAAAACAGGTACAAAATTTTCACAAAGATCGGAGGGCGCACGGAGCACAATAGAGCCCAGAGCGCGGGAGGGACGCACTCGCCAGGTCGGCGCGGCGCGACCTGCCCCCCAAGCGGTTACGCGCCTCCCCATACACACAGTCAGGGACAAGCCCAGAGTTGGGACAGAGCGGTTGCTCGGGCCGGCGAGCCCTGTGGAGAGGAGGAGGAAGTAGCCAGAGCCAGACACAACTCGCAGCTGCAATATACAGAGACTGCCGAGGGCTGGAGAGGAACTGGGCGGGGACCGAGATTCAGCTTCCCGGGACAGTGCGCGGGAACCCGCAGGCCGGCACTGCGCCACTAGAAGTCAGCGGGACTGGGCCCAGGAGTTTATCGGAGAGCGGGACGCGCCCTTAGAGGTTGCTAACAACTACCGGCGGAGAAAAACTGCGCTCCCGGCGCAATCGGAGCCCGGCTGTGCGCCAGGCTGGCGGCGGCCGCCATCTTTACAGCCGCCCGCGCGGAGCCGTGAGCCGCGTCTCTAGCTCCGCCCCGCCCCGGCCCAGGGCTCATCCGCTGGGGCGAGACAGGCTTTGCCTGTGGTGGCCAGGGACAGCGGCATCCGTGGGTTCCAGGTGGGACGAGATCCCGGAACTGTAGAGGTGGGACCTTTGAGTATTGGAAACAGTTTGCAGCTCGTCCATCTGGTTCTGCTACCCCGGCTCTGGCCTCCGACAACCCCGCTCCGTGTCGGTCCTAGTGCCCGCCCCTCAGGTCCCAGCCCTCCTGTACCCCAGACATCGCTCATTTTGAAGGTTGCTGGCCATAGTGACTCATTTGGTATAACTGCTGGTTCCCATGACAACCAAATACCTCAAGAGCCACAGGCTGAACCAGAGCAGCTCCCCATAATCCTGCCCACTTCAATAGGGAATTTCGCGCCACCCAAGAGTGCTTCCAGCTGCCACTACTCCCCCCTCCCCGTGGGAACATCCCCCCGGTGGAGACTGCTGGGGATAGAGACGGCCACCTGCCTCGCCTTGAGGTCTAGTGGTGGAAAAGGGGTACACAATTGGAGATCCCCCTATCAACCAGTTTCACGCGGAGACACACATCAGAAGGGCAGCCACACGTGGCTAGATGAGCAACCTCTGAGCTGTGTAAAATTTTCCCAACTCAGCTCTCACACTGCAGCCAAAGGAAATTGTGTTTCTACCAGAACCTCAGGAAGAGCAGGGTCAAAGTAACCCCTAGGAGCTACAAGACCCCTCCCAAAGCACAGGGCTTTCGCATACCCCAACTGGGGAATCAGAGTCTGCTACGGACATAACAGAATACCTAGCTAATAGAGAGCGGAGGACTCATATTCTCAAGTACAATCCATTAGCTCAGAGCCCACGCTGGGAGGTCATTCTCACCACACTCCACTGGGAAGAGGAGAAGACCACAGGTCAGAGTTAACTCAAGATCCAACAAACTTGCTAAAATACACCTAAGGCAATACAGGCCACTACTTCTCTCCCTGGCTTTGCCAAGGAAAAATAATTGTGGGCCTGGTGACAGGGCCATAAACTAGCTCTAACACCCCCAGCTCTCGACCAAGAGGCCAGATGAGAAAAAACCAGCGAAAGAACTCAGGGAACATGAAAAATCAGAGTGAAAAGTCACCCCCAAAAGAAATTATCAGTTCCTCAGCAATGGATACCAACCCAAATGAAATGGGTAGAATGACAGAAGAGGAATTTCGTTTATGGATTATAAGAAAGCTCAATGAAATTCAAGAGAAAATTGAATCCCAGCACAAAGAAACCACAAGAAAATGCAAGAAATGAATGAAAAATTCTCCAAAGAAATAGAAATATTACGGAAAAATCAAATAGAAATCCTAGAAATGAAAGAAGCATTCAAGGATCTACAAAACACAGTGGAAAGCCTTAAGAATAGGCTGGACCATGCAGAGGAAAGAATTTCAGAGCTAGAAGACAGCTTCTATGCACTAAATAAATCAGCTGAAGAGAAAGAACACAAAAACAAGAGACAGGAAAAAAGCATACAAGAAATGTGGGATTATGTAAAGAGACCAAACATAAGGATAATAGGTATCCCTGAGGGAGAGGAAGAAAATTTGCATGGGCTGGAAAATTTATGTGAAGGAATAATAGAGGAAAATTTCCATGGCTTAGCCAGAAATCTCGACATCCAAGTACAAGAAGCACACAGGACTCCTGGGAGAGTCAACGTGAAAAGGCATTCACCACGCCACATAATTATTAGACTGACCAAAGTAAACACAAAAGAGGCACTCCTCAGAGCTATAAGACAAAAAAAGGAGGTAACCTACAAAGGGAAACCCATCAGATTAACTGCAGATTTCTCAACTGAAACCTTACAAGCCAGAAGGGAATGGGGAGACATCATCAATCTCCTAAAACAAAACAAAGGTCAACCCAGAATTCTGTATCCTGCCAAACTAAGCTTCTTATATGAGGGAGAAATTAAGACCTTTCCAGATAAGCAATCACTGATAGAATTTGCGAAATCCAGACCGGCCTTGCAAGAAATGCTTAGACCTGCATTATACACTAACCAGCGCAACAGACACTCACCTATGTAAAATTATGCAAAGGCTAAAACCCCAGAAACCAGACTCCACAATGACGCAAGAGGTAAAACAAAAGATACCACCCAACAGAATAATCAGAAATTTACCCCAAATATCAATTCTCTCAATAAATGTAAATGGCTTGAACTGCCCATTGAAGAGACATAGGCTGGCTGAATGGATTAAAAAATACAAACCAAGTATCTGTTGTCTTCAGGAAACACACCTCACACACAAAGACGCATTCAGACTCAAGGTGTAGGATGGAATACAATTTTTCAGGCTAATGGAAACCAAAAGAAATCTGGAGTAGCCATCCTCATTTCAGATGACATCAACTTAAAGCAATAAAAGTAAAGAAGGACAAAAATGGACACTATATAGTGGTGAAGGGAAAAATTTCACAAGAGGATTTAACAATCCTAAACATTTATGCACCCAACACAGGAGCACCCAGGTACATAAAGCAAATGCTGCTAGATCTAGACAACATAATAAGCAGGAATCCATAATTGCAGGGGACTTCAACACCCCACTGACGGAACTGGACAGATCCTCCAAACAAAAAGTAAATAGAGAAATAAAAGACCTAAACAGGACTCTAGAACATTTGGGCCTAACAGATATCTACAGAACACTCCACCCAAATAACACTGAATATACATTCTTCTCATCAGCTCATGGAACTTTCTCTAAAATTGACCACATCCTAGGCCACAAAACAGATCTAAACAAATTCAAAAAAATAGAAATCATACCATGTACCTTTTCAGACCACAGCGGAATAAAATTAGATATCAATTCCAACAGAAACTCACATCTTCCTCCAAAAACTTGGAAACTAAACAATCTATTGATGAAGGAGTATTGGGTCAAAGAGGAGATTCAAAATGAAATCAAAAGATTCTTCGATCTAAACGATAATGGGGACACAAGTTATCAAAATCTGTGGGATACAGCAAAAGCAGTCTTGAGAGGAAAATTTATCGCCCTAAATTCCCACATCCAAAAGACAGAAAAGTCACAAATCAGTAAACTAATGAATCATCTTAATGAAATCGAGAACAAAAGAACAATACAGAAGATCAATGAAACGAAAAGCTGGTTCTTTGAAAAGATAAACAAAATAGACAGGCCACTTGCCAGGTTGACCAGAAGCAGAAAGGAAAGGACTCTATAAGCTCAATTAGAAATGAAAAAGGAGAAGTCACAACTGATACCATGGAAATACAAAACATCATCTTTGAATACTACAAAAATCTCTATGCCCACAAACACGAAAAACATGGAGGAAATGGACAAATTCTTAGAACACACATACCTCCCTAGGCTCAACCAGGAAGAAAACTGAATTTCTAAACAGACCAATATCAAGCACCGAAATTGAAGCAGTAATTAAAATCTACCACAAAAAAAAAGTCCCGGACCAGATGGGTTCACACCTGAATTCTACCAAGCCTACAAAGAAGAACTGGTGCCTATACTGCAGAAATTATTTGAAAATATCCAGAAGGATGGAATCCTCCCAAACTCATTCTACGAAGCCAATATCACCTTGATACCAAAGCCAGGAAAGGACACAACAAAAAAAGAAACTACAGACCAATATCCCTTATGAAAATCTATTCAAAAATTCTCAATAAAATCCTTGCAAACCGAATTCAAAAGCACATGAAAAAAATAATCCATCATGATCAGGTGGGCTTATTCCCGAGATGCAGGGATGGTTCAACGTACGCAAATCTATAAATGTAATTCACATATAAATAAAAGCAAGAACAAAGATTATATGATCCTTTCAATAGATGCAGAAAAGGCTTTTGACAAAATCCACACCCTTTATGATAAAAACTCTTAACAATATAGGCATAGATGGCTCATTCCTAGAAACTATTAAAGCCATATACGATAAACCCACAGCCAATATCATACTGAATGGGGAAAAATGAAGGCATTCCCCCTTAAAACTGGCACCAGACAAGGGTGTCCACTATCTCCACTCTTTTCAACATAGTGCTGGAAGTCCTGGCCACAGCAATTAGACAAGACAGAGGAATCAGGGGCGTCCAGATGGGGGCAGAAGAGGTCAAACTTTCACTATTCGCAGACGATATGATATTATACATAGAAAACCCCAAAGATTCAACCAAGAGATTATGGAATTGATAAATGAATTCAGCAAAGTCTCAGGATACAAAATTAATACACACAAATCCATAGCCTTCATATATGCTAATAACAATCAAGCCGAAGAAACAAATTAAAGATGCTATACTTTTGCAATAGCAACAAAGAAAATTAAATATTTAGGAAATATCTAACTAAGGAGATCAAAGACCTATATAGAGAGAATTATGAAACACTGAGAAAGGAAATTGCAGAGGATGTAATAGATGGAAAACCTTACCATGCTCTGGATAGGCAGAGTCAACATAGTAAAAATGGCTTTGCTACCTAAATTAATTTACAGAATCAATGCAATCCCTATCAAAAATACCAACATCATTTTTGCCGATCTAGAAAAAATAATTCTACGTTTCGTGTGGAACCAGAGAAGACCCCGTCTAGCCAAAGCAATCTTAAGCAAAAAGAACAAATTGGGAGGCATCTGTCTACCAGACTTTCAAACTATACTACAAGGCTATAGTAACCAAAACTGCATGGTATTGGCACAAGAACAGACATATAGACCAATGGAACAGGACTGAGAACCCAAATATAAAACCAACCTCATACAGTCACCTGATCTTTGACAAATTCCAGAAAAACGTACACTGGGGAAAAGATTCCTATTCAACAAATGGTGCTGGGAAAATTGGATGGCCATATGTAGAAGATGAAAGTGGACCCACACCTCTCACCTCTCACAAAAATCAATTCACAATGGATAACAGATCTAAACCTAAGACATGAAACCTAAGAATTCTCGAAGAAAATGTTGGAAAAAACTCTTATGGACATTGGCCTAGGCAAAGAATTTATGAAGAAGACCCCAAAGCAATCACAGCAGCAACAAAAATAAATACATGGGACCTGATCAAATTGAAAAGCTTCTGCACAGCCAAGGAAACTATCACTAGAGTGAACAGACAACCTACAGAATGGGAGAAAATATTTGCATGCTACACCTCTGATAAAGGGCTTATAACCAGAATCTATACAGAACTTAGGAAAATCAACAAGAAAAAATCAAACAAACCTATTAAAAAATGGGCAAAGGACATGAACAAAAACTTTTCCAAAGAAGACAGAATGATGGCCAGCAAACATATAAAAAAGTGCTCAACTTCTCTAATCATCAGGGAAATGCAAATCAAAACCACAATGAGATATCACTTAACTCCAGTGAGATTGGCTCATATCAAAAAATCCCCAAATAACAAATGTTGGCGGGGATGTGGACAGGTAGGAACACTCAACACTGCTGGTGGGACTGCAAATTAGTACAACCTCTATGGAAAAGAATATGGAGATATCTCAAAGAATTAAAAGTAGAATTACCATTTGACCCAGCAATCCCACTACTGGGTATTTATCCAAAAGAAAAAAAGACATTTTATAATAAAGACATCTGCTCTCGAATGTTCATAGCAGCACAATTCACAATTGCAAAGTTGTGGAAACAACCCAGGTGCCCATCAATACACGAGTGGATCAATAAAATGTGGTATATGTATACCATGGAGTATTACTCAGCAATAAGGAACAATAGTGAATTAACACATCTGGTATTATCCTGGTCGGAGCTAGAACCCATTCTTCGAAGCGAAGTGTCACAGGATTGGAAAAAAACAAGCACCACTGGTACTCACCATCAAACTGGTACTAACTGATGAACACTTACATCACACAGGGCAATAACATTCATCAGAGGGTGGGCGGGCGGGAGGGGGGTGGAAGGGATGGGAAAAACTCTCACTGAATGGATGTGGGGAGCACAGTTTGGGAGATGACCACGATTGTGGCTCTGACACGGGCAGAACAGGGGCAATGTGTATGGCCAAAATGTTGTACCCCCATGATATTCTGAAATTAAAAAAATAAAATAAAAAAAAAAAAAAAAAAAAAAAAAAAAAAAAAAAAACATGACTGTAAGTATTAAATTAAGTGTGGATACCAACTAGGCTGTAAATAAAATTTGACTATATAATTTGGTATAAGCTTTTTGACAGCACTTTGGTAATTTAATATAAAAGCCTCAAAATATGAATATATTTTCATTGTGAATTTCTATCTGTAGAAATTCCTCTAAGTGTGCTTTCTCTAGTAATTGTTAGTTGTAAAAAAGGCCCAACAAACTAAATGTATGAGATGATACAATCATGCAATTGACTACAATTAGGCCATTTTTAAGTAAGAGTGATAATTGCACATATATAATATTTACAACTAGTAAGAATGATTTAAAATATTAATGGATGTTCCAAAACCCATATTATGCATCATAATGCACCTCTATAATTATTGTTATGACAATGTTAATATAATTAGGTGAAAAAAGCAAGTTGTAGTTGTAAATAATGGAAATTGTATTTTTATTTTTAAAATATTTATATAAATATTTATATTGCACTTTAAAAATTAAAAAGAATTACCACTTGCTTTGAGTTTTCTAATATTTTCCTGTTATGTTATCTTTTTAATATTTGAGAAGAAATACCAAGTGGGTTAGCTTTGTGACCTTTCAATTTTCATACATGGTAGGCAAAAAATGCAGGAACAGCAGACTTGTTCTTGACCACCTGATTTTTTGGCTGTTGTATTTTGACCTACGCCTGTTGCTATTGTTGCATCTTTGTGTCTCTAAGGACACTGCCCCCACTGCAGCATCTTTCAGGATTTTTGCCCAAGTTCATTATCAAGAAGCCTCATTAGTGACATTTGAATGTGGGTCACCAAGGACTCAGTCATTTATTATTTAGTTTCAGGTTTAGCAAATAAATCAAATGTAAATATTAATAGTGTAGGGGCCCCTCACCCTAGCCAGAGAAGTCATAATATCAATGCTTTCAAAGCAAAAGAGGGCAATATTTAAAACAATATTTTATTTTCAACAAAAAAGACAGCTAAAAAATACTTCCTAGGCAAAAATGGGACCAAAGGCCTGGATTAGAAAATCCCGGCTGTGATAAAAAACTCAGATCAGGCCCTCCGAAGTGGAGATAAAAGTAAGAGTACAAGGTCCCAGAAACAACCACCAAGTAGAATGCTTAAGGTGACCAACAAATGCCTCAGGCTTTGTGTTAGAGATCACTGATAATACCTTCGCTCGATGGTATAGAGGGCTGTTTAGTTTACTATCTTGTAAATCTAGTATGACAATACTTAGAGCGGTTTGTACTGTATTTGTAATCTTATACAATTTTTTGAGTACTATATTGACCGTGATTTATTTAAACCAATTTATTGGTTATATATAAGTCAATGGTGGTTGTGATATGTTTAACCCTCTTGTTCTATAGATTGAATTTGGTAAGGAAATTCGTTCTGCATCACCCAACTCCTCTTAAAAAAAAATGATATGACAAATGTTATCCTGCACTTTTAGAAAATGTACAATTTGGAAAAATGTAACTATTTTTTAATTAAAACTTTGAAATAGAATATTTATATAAACTGATAAAAGGATATTATAAAAGGAATATACAGCATTGTACAAAAGAATTAACATGTACCAGAATGGGTTACATGATTGGAGAGTAGAAGCTGGTAAGAAGTGATCGCCTCAATAAAAGCTAATAATTGTAACCTCTATTAAATATTATCTGTACTTCCTAGAATGTTCCAGTTCATACAAACCAGTGTTCCAAAAGATGGGACCTCAATGCGTGTGCGTTAAATGCTAGTATGTTCATGCAGTAAGGTACAGAGAGTTCAGCCTCTTGGAGAAAGTGAATATTTTAAAGGAACAAAGGACAACCATTTGTATAACAAGCTAATTGAGTTTTCTTAGGAAAGAAAATTGCTTTTTGTTGGTCTATTTAACAGAAACTCAAATATTACAGATACTAATTCAAAACTAAGAATTATTTATGTTAATAAAATTAAGTGTGATAGCCAAGGAAAAACTATAGAACAACTATTAATCCAAATTAAGAACCAGAAAGTCTTTAATTCTGGTTTTAAAATATTATTAAAATATCCATTGAAGAGGCATAGATGGAAAATTTAGGGGAAATTATCTATCTGCAGAAGACAAAGATGAAAGCCTGAAATGCAGACTGAACAGATGACTATTCCATGGTGTAATTGTGTGAATTAAGATCTGTAGGACAAAAACATACATCAAATGAAAGTGTCAATAATCTTGAAAAAAGGCATATGATATATTGCTGTGATTTGAATATGGATACTACTGCACAGTCACACAGTGACCTAAAGGAAAATACTGATATAAAGTTTATAGATGATGGTTTGGTAAATGTACCCAAAAGTTTGAAGTAAATATCTCCTTTGCCCTTGAAATTACATTTCTAAGAATTATTATGAAATTGTGCAATAATGTTCATAAAATATTTTTTTGTAGATATTTTAGCAATTGTAAAAAGCAAAAAGATACATAACAGTGTGTCAGAAATTAATCTAAAACTTGTGGTATATTCATAAGGTTATTTTAATATAGGTGAAATTTTGAAATAGGTATTTTAAAAGACAAAGAGGGATTTAAAAATCGGTTACACAAATACAGTGGTTTGAAATTAAATGGAATTGACTGTACTTACAAAGATGTAAAAATATTTATAGCATATTTTAAAGTGAATATATGTGAAAATTATATATTCAGGTAAGCAAATTCCTTGACTTCCAGCTTAAATATCTTACTGACAGATTCCTAAGGAAAGCAAAAATCGCTACCAACAGAGATACAGCTATATGTCTGCTTGAGTACTAACTAAAACAAGGAGGAGACACCAGCTAAGGGTTTGATCAGCATGCAAGGTAATAACATAAGCACGGAGAGTGAGACTTTCATGGTATGACTTTATTCACTGGCAGAACTCACGTTTCAAATGCAAACAAAAAAAAAACCCTCAATGTTAAATACAGGTACGTGTAAAATTTACATAATTAAAATCAGTGACAAAGCAGTTTCAAGATGAAAGCCAAATAGGACTGAAGCTAGTTTTGAATGTGTAGGCCAATGAATTAGGTATGTGTGTATTTATACCATGATATTTCTTAGACATTGATTATAAATTCGGGATTGTGTTAGTTTCGGTAGCTATCCCAGTAAAAGAAGACAACAGTCCCTGATTTCAACAAACTTACTTTCTCAGAGGAAGTACTCAACTAGAAATAACAATTACTTGCCATGGGAACACAGACGAGGAGCAGTCAGCACTGACAATAGAATTTTAGGAGCCTTTCCAGTAGACATGATGCTCAAACTGAAGATCACGAATAAATAGTTGTACATAGGCAGTGCGTGGAAAGTATACATAGTGTTTTAAATTTCATTTTAAACTTGCTAATAGTAAGGTGTTAAAGTCCTTTCCATGCTTACCTAAACAGACTGAAAGTACAAAATAAGTATGTTTTTTTTCCAGCTTTATATCCTTGGACCAAACATTTCTTCACATGTGGCAAATAGATTGTGCATTAAAATACTCAAAATACTCCGTATTGTGTATCCCAGTGGACGCTAAGTATAAATTACATACCAACAGAACCATAAGAAGAGTCAGAAGAGTGATTCAACAATGTGGAAGTTGCATTTTAAAACACAACTCCAAACACCATAAACACATGCTTGGTCATAGTGGCAAAATACAAAATACAAGTTGCAAATGGATCAACCAAGCGTGTGTACAGAGCCCAGATTAGTTGTTACATATTTACATTTTATCAAGGACCAAATCCAGGAACTATATTAAAAAATTATTACATTAATATATTCACCTTTAAAATACAGAGGAAAGCTTAGATATAAAAATAAATTATAATGTTGTGGAATCACAACACATTGTGGGTCAAATCTAATAACATGGTTAAATCCTGTCTCGGGTATTGATTACAAATGTGAAACAAAAGAGAAAATTGGAATGTTAGAACAATTTTTTAAATATGTTTAAAAATTTATCACAAACTATCAAAACAATAAAATAAAATAAACAATTGAATAACCAAACCCAAGTATTGGAAATATCAATTACAGAAGAAACCACATATGAATTTGTTTGCTGTCTCTAATAGTCACTGTTTATTGCAATCTGGCTTTGACATCACTGTATTCAAATCAAATATCTCTAAATTTTACATGAAGGTTGAATAAAACTTAGTAGTCACAGATGAAAAATCACACAATAACAACCTTCATCCTGTTAGGACTGACAGAAGACCCTCAATTTCAGATTCCAATTTTTGTTTTTCTATTTCTCTCTTACACTTTGAGTATAACTGGGAATCTGACCATCATATCCCTCACTTTATTGCATTCTCACCTTAAAACACCCATGTACTTTTTCCTACAAAATTTTGCCTTACTAGAAATTTCATTTACATCTGCTTGCATTCCTAGATATTTGTACAACATAGTAACAGGTGATAGGTCAATTACTTATAATATTTGTGTCATTCAAGTGTTTTTTACTGATGTCTTTGGAGTAACAGAATTTTTTCTCCTGGCCATCATGTCCTATGATCGCTACGTGGCCATCTGCAAACCCCTGCATTATGTGACCGTCATGAGCAGCAGAGTCTGCAGAAGGCTTGTCCTCTGCTGTTGGATGACTGGATTGTTGATCATACTCCCCCCACTTACCCTGTTCCTAAATTTGAAATTCTGTGACTCTAATGTCATTGATTATTTTTTCTGTGATGCATCTCCTATCTTGAAGATCTCATGCTCAGACACATGGCTCATAGAGCAATTGGTGATTGTCTGTGCCGTGCTAACCTTCATTCTGACCCTTCTGTGTGTTGCTCTGTCCTACATATACATCATCAAGACCATTCTAAGAATCCCCTCTGCTCAGCAAAGGAAAACGGCCTTTTCCACCTGTTCTTCTCACGTGATTGTGGTTTCCATCACTTACGGAAGCTGTATCTTCATCTATATCAATCCTTCAGCAAAGGAATCGGTGGCTATTAATAAGGGTGTGACAGTGCTAATGACATCTATTGCTCCCATGTTAAACCCATTCATTTACACTCTGAGAAACAAACAAGTGAGACAAGCATTCAGTGACTCATTCAAAAAAATTGTATTGGTTTCAAAGAAGTAAGAGAATGTTCAAATCTGGAAATAAAATATCAAGCTAAGCATAAACCATTAAGATTCAAATCTGTTTGTCTCTTTATGACCTGATCTCTATTCAGTATAGCCTTCTCAAACATTTATTGCACCCAGAACAAATACCCTCCACCACATAAGTTCACTCCTTTAATCCCCCTGCAAACAAACCTCTTCCAGGATAAGATCCCAATTTGAAGATATGACAATATTTTTCCAGTAAATGTAAGCCTGATTTTATTTCTAATCTAGCAAATAAAAATTGAAAACAAAACAAAATAAAACAAATGCAAATCAAACGAGGAAACAAATAGCTAATCTTAAATGTCCCTGGGCTTGTAAGAAAATAATTGATTTAAAGTTCTCATTACCTCTTCCAGTCTAAATGTTGCTGAATATTTTAATTTATTTAATTAAAATTTATTGCTTTCCTAGTTCTTGACATGTCAAGTTTCAAGCAAAGATAAGAAATTTGGTGATATCCCTGAACTTATTTAGGTCACTAATAATCCTATACAACTAAATTTTTTAAAAAGCACCATTATCAATAAGTAACATGATATAATTGAAAAGTTAAAAAAAACCACAAAAAACAAATGTATGTCCAAATAAATGTGTTCTAAATAGAAGCAGAATTTGATATTTAGGATCCTGAAGTTTATTCATACATATTTACATACACATAAAATCCTGAAATTTTAAAATTAAAAGATCCACTTATTATACAGACTAAATAATAACTTAAATAAAGATGAGAAAAGGCTCATTTCTAAAAGGATATGAAATTATAAGTACAATATCAAAATAGTATTAATAATTACAGTTGAGGAATTAAGTTATTAAAAATGGAGAAAACATTCCATTACTAAAATAGAATATGAACATCTTAACTCAAAATGTAGCTAAATTAAGCAATAAAATGGTTTTTTTTTTTGTAGAGATGGGGTCTCACTATGTTGCCCAGACTGGTCCCAAACTCCCAGCCTCAAGTGATTCTCCCACTTTGGCCTCCCAAATTGCTGGGATTACAGGTGTGAGCCACCGTACCAGGCCAATAAATTTTTGTATATCATGGAAACTTACAATTTTAATAGAAATCCAGGAAACCAAACCAGCAATACATATGGAAGTCTCAGATAATTTAAAAGGAAGTCCAAATTAAAAGTTTTAATTAAAGTAATAATTAAATTTTTTCATGAAATAAATGACATAGATTAGAACAAAAAATGTCCATCAATTTTTCTCAAAAAAGCTTATACAATTACTAAATAAATTTTTATATTTATGCTTCTTCTCATGTTTCTGGGATGCAGGTCTAATATTTATCCTCTGGACTCTTTCCTGATATCTCCAGAATTTTACACTTGCTGTTGCCTCTGTAAAAATACTCCTTTCCTCATTTATTTGTCTGATTTCTATTCTTCATTTACACCTCAATTTAAATGTCATTTCTACTTAAAGGCCGTTTCTTCCTCCCTTCACCACACAGCATATAAACCAAGCCTAAAGAACTTGTCTCTCCTACCTGCTGTTTTAATCTAAGCTTTCTCTTTTACAGCATCAATCACACTAAAATTTCATTTATATTATATATATAAAATCTGTCATAAAGGCAAATACTTTATTTTTTATGCACACTTGAATGTATATAAAACCTCGTAAATAAATTATACAAAATATATTAATAAAAAAGTCTCACAACCTCTGTTAAAAAAGAATAATTATTTATTGAAGAAAAATGCTAATTTATGATGTGAAAAAATAATCACAAAAGAATCAAATGGGTATATTTTTTAAAGGACTTTGAACCAAGATTTAACTATCCTGGTACATTTGATTTACATTTTAAAATATAACAAATATTAACAAGAGTTAGACTTTACTGAGTGATCAATTTAGGCCAATTTATCCATATCTACAATATTATCATCTCTCTATATATGTACACATATATGCACATACACATATGTGTACAGTACATATGTTTTATATGATATATTCATTTAATATTGCAATGGATAATCTTCCAAAGAGCCCTGGCACTGGTTTTTAATCTTTGCTTCATAGATGGATAAATTGAGGTGTTGGAATATTAAGTAATGGTAGTAAGTGTTGGAGCAAGGGTTCAATCCTGTTTCATGTGATTCCTGGTCTGTGATTAGTACAGGATATGGCACTGCCTCTTCAAGATTATACACATAATCATCAAGATTACCACAAAGAACATCTAATGTTTAGATCATGAAAATGACAAGAGAATCTTTAATAAACATATGTAGATAATTTTAAAATTGAACAAATTTACTTACCCACATTAAAAAATATTCTTATTTGATATAGTAATTTATAATGCTAAAATTTGCAATTATTTATAGCAATAACATATTGTATTCACTGATATCTTGTAAAAATATATATACATATTAAAATTTGTAATTGAATTTTTGAAAAGAATAATATGTAGCCATAAGGAAGAGGCAAGTGTCCCTTAAGATTTGGTTCAGGGTAGAATGAATTAAAAATTAGAATGAAAAAATGAAGACAAAGAGTATCAGTACTTTGCTGGTGCTCAGGACAAGGCCCAGTAAAACTTACCCACAAAGAATTAAGGAGAATGATTCTCTGAAATCAAAAATTCAATCTCTTTAATGAGAGAGAGAAATTGAGAGTTGGTTTCTAGGTGTCTTGGTGTTGGGTTCTGACTTTTCTATCCTGCACCGCCCAAAATGAGACTCTTAATATCCTACTAGGAAAAAAAAAACATGAAAAAGGTCTTATCTGGAATTATGAAGTCAATACTATTTGAAAATTGGATATTCATCAGATACCAAAACAACTTCTCCTGATCATTGAACCAGCAGTCACTGATTTGCAGGGCAGTGGAGAAATATCATGAAGGTTCTGCATAAAAATATACCAAGTCCAAAACATTATATATCCACAAGAGAGAATATTGTTACAGCTTGATCTGGAAAATCTGGTTACTGTTGCTCCAGAATTTTCATTTCTAAGAATACCAATTCTAACAGGAAATTTCAATTGAAATTTTCTCATTTGTATCATTTTTGTAGAAACACCTTGACACATTTTTAGAAATACAATGAATGCCTCATGGATTTTGTGAGGCTATAGATGTCCTCTGGAAGATGTGACACAAATTATTGCTTTTCGTCACCTTTTAGTGTTTTGAAGCTTTGAGTAAATTGTGACGCTTCAGCGGAAACAAATATATTTCTGCATTTACCTTCACTTCTGAAACAGTAGAATATGCCTTCAGGTTTCAATTTCCCCAAGTTATTCTACCAGTTATTTCAAGAAGGCCTACTGAGTATTTTTAACAGCTTTAATGAGGTATATATGATAAAATATGATAAACATTGACATATGAAACCACCCATGAAAGCACCACCAAAATCAAATAGTAAACACATCCATCACCCGAAAAGCTTCCTTGTACCCCTATGCAATACCTCCTGCCCATCCCTCCCCACCCACCTGTCCCCATGCAACCACAAATATGCTTTCAGTTACTGTATATTAGTTTACATTTTCTAGAGTTTTATTTAAATGGAATTATACAGTATGTTCTTTTTATTGTGTGCCTTTTTTCAGCATTGAAATTTATTCATGTTGTTATGTGTCTCATTAGTGCATTCCTTTTAATTTTATTTATTTACTTTTATTTGTATAAATTTATAGGGTACAAGTGCAACTTTGTTACACGGATAGATTGAGTAGTGGTGAAGTCAGGGCATTTATTGTCTCCATCACCCGAATAACATACATTGTAGCCATTATTCTTACCATGTACACCCTCTTCACCCTCCCTATCCTTCTGAGTCTCCATTGTCTATCATTCCACACTCTAGGTCCGTGTGTACACATTATTTAGCTTCTACTTGTAAGTGAGAGCATGGGGTATTTGTCTTTCTCTTTCTGAGTTGTTTCACTTATGATAATGGCCTCCAGTACCATCCATGTTGCTGCAAAAGACATGACTTCATTGTCTTTCATGGCTGGATAGTATTCCACTGTGTATATATACCACATTTCAAGTCCAATCATCTGTTGATAGACACTGAGGTTGATCTATTTTCTATTGTGAATAGTGCTGTGATAAACATAAGAGTGCAGGTATCTTTTTGATATATCAATTTATTTTACTTTGGATAGTTAACCCAGTAGTGGGATTGCTGGATCAAATGGTTGCTCTGTTTTTAGTTCTTTGAGAAACCTCAATACTGTTTTCCAGTGAAGTTGTACTAATTTACATTCCCATCAACAGTGTGTAAGAGTTCCCTTTTCTCTGCATCCTCACCAACATGTTATTTTTTATCTTTTTAATGAGTAATTCTGACTGTGGTAAGATGATATCTCATTGCGGTATTAATTTGCATTTCTCTGATGATTAGTGATGTTGAGCATTTTTGTTCATATATCTGTTGATCATTTCTATGTCTTCTTTTGAAAAAATGTATATTCATTTCCTTTGTCCACTTTTTAAGAAGATTGTTTGGTTTTTTGTTGTTCTCGATTTGTTTGAGTTGTAAACTCTGGATGTCAGTCAGATGCATAGTTTGCAAATATTTTGTCCCATTCAGCAGGTTGTCTGTTCACTCTGTTGATTTCTTTTGCTGTGAGGAGGCATTTTAGTGAAGTCCTATTTGTCCCATTTTGTTTTGTTGCCTGTGCATTTGAAGTCTGTGTCATAAATTTTTTGCCTAAACCAATGTCCAGAAGAGTTTTTCTTAGGTTTTCTTCCAGGACCTCTATAGTTCCAGGTCTTACATTTAAGTCTTTAATCCATCTTTAGTTACTTTTTTAATATGGTGAGAGATAGGGGTCCAGTTTCACTCTTCTGCATTTGGCAATCCAATTTTCCCAGCATCACTTATTGAAAAGGGTGTCCTTTGCCTAGTGTATGTTCCTGTCAATTTTGTCAAAGATCAGTTGGCTGTAGACATGTAGTTTTATTTTTGGGTTCTCTAATCTGTTCCACTGGTCTATATGCATATTTTTTAAATTTCAGAATATTATGGGGGTACAAACACTTCAGTTACATATATTGCCTTTGCACCACCCAAGTAAGAGCTACAAGTGTGCCCATGCCCCAGACAGTGCGCCCCTCACTCATTAGGTGTGAACTTACCCATTCCCCCCACCCCCCCCACCTGCCCGACACCTGCAGAATATTACTTCCATGTGTGAACATAAGTATTGATCAGTTAGTAGCAATTTGGTGTCTATTTTTACAACAGTATTACGTTGTTTGGGTCACTATGGCCTTGTACTGTAATATGAAGTCAGGTAATGTGATGTCTCCAGCTTTGTTCTTTTTGCTTAGGATTCCTTTGGCTATTGGGGCTCTTTTTGGATTCCATATAAATTTTAGGATTGTTTTTTATAATTCTGTGAAGAATGAGTTGGTATTTTGATAGGGATTGCATTGAATCTGTAGATTGCTTTGAGCCGTATAGTCATTTTAACGATATTAATTCTTCTGATCCATGAACATGGGCTGTTTTTCCATCTACAATTACTTTCATCAGTGTTTTATAGTTTTCCTTATACAGATCTTTCACTCCCTTGGTTAAATACATTTATAAGTATTTTATTCTTTTTGTAGCTATTATCAATTGAATTGCCTTCTTGATTTGGTTCTCAGCTTGATCATTATTAATGTATAGAAACACTACTGATTTTTGTAAATTGATTTTGTGTCCTGAAACTTTACTAGATTCATGTATCAAATCTAAGAGTTTTTGTGGCATCTTTAGGGTTTTCTGTATATAAGATCATATCATCAGTGAACAGGGACAATTTGACTTCCTCTTTTCCAATTTGGATGCCTTTTATTTCTTTCTCTTACCTGATTGTTCTGGCTAGGATTTCCAATACTCTATTAAATAGGAGTGGTGAAAGTGGACATCCATACCTTCTTCCAGTTCTTAGAGGGATGCTTTTAACTTTTCCCAATTTAGTATGATGTTCACTGTGGGTTTGTCCTATATGGCCTTCATTGTTTTGAGGTATGTTTCTTTTATGCCTAATTTGTTCAGAGTTTTTATCATGAAGGATGATGTATTTAATCAAATGCTTTTTCTGCATCTATTGAGATGATCATATGTACTTTGTCCTTAATTCTGTTTATGTAATGTTATCATATTTAATGATTTATGTCTGTTGAACCATCCTTGTATCCCTGCTATAAAATCCACTTGATCATGGTGTATTATCTTTTTGATGTGCTGTTGGATTCGGTGTGCTAGTATTTTGTTGAGGTTTTTTGCATCTATGTTCATCAAAGATATTGGTCTTTAGTTTTCTTTTTTTGTTGTGTCCTCATCTGGTTTTGGCATTAGGGTGATACTGGCCTCATAGAATGTGTTAGAGAGAATTCCTTCCTCTTCAATTTTTTGCAACAATTTTAGGAGGACTGACATTAGCTCTTCTTTGTAAGTTTGGAAGAATTCAACTGTGAATCCATCTGGTTCCAGGCTTTTTTCGTTGGGAGATTTTTTATTACTAATTCGATATCACTACTGGTTATTGGTCTGTTCAAGGTTTCTATATCTTCCTGGTTCAACCTATGAATGTTGTATGTTTTCAGGAATTTGTCCACTTCCTCTAGGTTTTCTAGTTTGTAAGCATATAGTTGTTCATGATAGTCTCTGATGATCTTTTGTATTTCTGTGGTATCAGTTGTGATGTCTCCTTTTTCATTTCTGATTTTGTTTATTTGGACTTGTCTCTTCTTTTCTTGACTAGTCTAGCTAGCAATTTATCAATTTTGTTTATCTTTTCAAAATCCACTTTTCATTTCATTGATCCTTTCTGTTTTTTATCTCTATTCTATTTAGTCTGCTCTGATTTAGGTTATTTCTTTTCTCATGCTAATTTTGGGTTCCCTTGATCTTGTTTTTCTAGTTTCTTGAGCTGCAATGTTAGGTTGTTAATTTGTGATCTTTCTACTTTTTTGATGTAGACATTTAATGCTATAACCTTCCCTTTTAGCACTGCTTTTTCTGTATCCCATGGGCTCTGGTATGTTGTGTTTCCATTTTCAATTATTTCAAATTTTTTTTTAATTTCCATCTTAATTTCTTTGTTGATCCAATGATTGCTTAGGAGCATACTGTATAATTTCCATGTATTATATTGTTTCCAATGTTCCTCTTAGTACTGATTTCTATTTTTATTCTGTTGTGGTCTGAGAAGATACTTGATATGATTTTGATTTTCACTCCTTTGTGTGATGGCTTTACCAGTGAGTTTTATACTTTTCATGTGTTTTCATGATGGCAAGCGTCCTTTTATTTCCAAGTTTAGGACTCCCTTGAGCATTTCTTTTAGAGTCGGTCTAGTGGTCATGATTTCCCTCAGCATTTGCTTGTCTGGGAGAGACTTTATTTCTCCTTCATTTATGAAGCTCAATCTAAGCAGATACAAAATTCTTGGCTGGCAATTCTTTCAGCACTTTGAAAATGCTATTCCATTCTCTTCTGGCTTATAATGTTTCTGTTGAGAAGTCCTTGTTAATCTGATGGGGCCTCCTTTCTAGGTGACTAGACACTATTCTCTTGCTGATTTTAAAATTCACCCCCTCACTTTGACTTTAGACAATCTGTCTACAATATGGTGTGATGAAGTGCTTTTTTGCAATGTAGTTTCCTGGACATCACTGGGCCTCCTGTATGTGGATGTCTAAATCTCTTGCTAGACTTGGGAATTTTTTGTGAATTATTTCCTTAAATAGGTTTTCTAAACTTTTAAGTTTTTCTTCCCCCTCAGGAATACCAATAATTCCTGAGGCTTTGTTATTCTTTTTTCTTTATTTTTGTCTAACTAGATTATTTCAAAAGACTTGTCTTCAAGTTCTGAAATTCTTTCTCCTGCTTGTCTAGGCTATTGTTGAAGGTTTCAAATATATTTTATAATTCCTTCAATAAATTTTGAGTTCCATAATTTCTCTTTGGTTTTTTTTTAAGATAGCTATCTCCTTGGTAAATTTCTCCTTCATATGCTAAATTGATTTCTGATTTCTTTGTATCAGTTTTCAGATTTCACTTCCTTCTCATTAAGCTTCTTTATAATCAATTTTTTTAATTCTTTATGTGGCATTTGAGGATTTATTTTTTGTTAGGATCCATTCCTAGGGAATTATTGTGCTCCTTTGAGGGTGTCATAATACCTTGCTTTTTCATGTTTCCTGTATCTTTATGCTGGCTCCTGTGCATCTGGAACAACAGTCACTTCTTATTTTTTAATTTACTTTCATTGGAGGAGGTCAATCTCCAGGCCAGAAGCTATAGTGGTAGCATTAGGGTTTATTATCAACCTCTATTACCAGCAGAAGTGCTTGGCTGTCCCAGGTGGTGGATTGAGCCGTGGAACTCCCAGGGACCTAGGTCCTGGGCTCCATCTAGGAGGGAAGGGTGGTGAATTTGGGTGGAGCTGGACATGGCAAGACTACACTTAGGCCCCCCCAATGATGGGTGCAAGCACCAGCCTTGATAGGGGTGGCAGGGCAGTCCTCAGGCCCCTGGTGAAGTGCATGAGTGAGCGGTAACCGCTGCTGTGCTGAGATCTCAGCACAGGGAGGAAGGGGAGGTCCCAGTGCCACAGACTTGGCCAGCAGAAGTGGGACCCGCTTCCCTCTTATGCCCCAGTCCCTGCAGGACTCACTCCCCCATCCTAACTATGGCAGCCAATCAGGATATTCAGTTATTCACTGCAGTTTACTTCTAGTCTACAGTGGAGCCCCAGGCTGTAGGAGTCACCACCCCAGTCAATACTTCGCAACTCTCAGGCAACTCTCCTCCTGCTCTGGTCCTGAGGTTGGGGGGAGCCCTGGCTACATCATTCCTCAGTTCTGACTGTGGCACCTCCTCGACTGCTCGAGTCCCAGTTCTCCAAGTCCCCGCCCAAGTCTCTCTAATGTCTAAGTCTACCACTGCTGCTTTCTCCCAGGGCCCCTCACAGCTTGCTAAGAGCTAGGATCAAGAAACACCTCCTAGGTCTGGGAGAATACGTGGACGACTCCCAGGTGTGGGAGAATACGTGGAACACTGCCTGGAGTAGTTCCTTCTCACAGTCTCCTGCCACTCCCCAAGATAGATCCAGGGCTTAGGACAGTCTAGGTGCCCTCCCTTGGCCTGGACTGCATGATTCCCCAGTGGGAAAGTGGGACACAGAGAGACACTCCCTCATCCTCTCCCATATTGGGGATTTATTCCCAGTTTTCCACCAGTCCTGATCATGTGGGCTGGCTGCCTTCCTTAATCTTCCTAGATTCTGGAATTGCCTTTATATTGAACCCCTGTGTGCCTTCTTGGAAAAATGTTCAAAGTGTGGTTGTCTTCACACTATTTCAGTTCTTATAAGTGATTGAAGCATGCTGGAAATGCCTCTAGTCAGCCATCTTAGAGGAAAAAAAACATTCCTTTTCATTGGCTAGTAGTATTCCATTGTGTATAATACCAAATTTTTTTATCAATTCACCAGTGAAGATTTGGTTTGTTTCTAGTTTTTGCCTGTTAAAAATAAAGCTGCTATGAAAATTTGTGTACAAGTCTTTGTGTGGACATATGTTTCTTTTCCCTTGGATAAATACTTAAGAGTGAAATGGCTGGATCATGCTGTTGCTGTTGTTTTAATTTTAGCCATTCTAACAAGTAAGTGGTATCTCATTGTGGCTTTAATTTAAATTTTCATAAATAATAATGATATTGAGCATCTTGTTATGTTCTTAATTGCCATTCACGTGTCTTCTTTGATGGTGTGTCAATTCAAATATTTTGTCCAATTTTATTGAGTTTTTGTTTTATTATTGATATATGAAAGTTCTTTGTATATTCTAGATATGAGTATTTTATCATATATATGCTTTGCAAATATTTTCTCCCAGTCTGCAGTTTGTCTTTTCTTTCTCTTAACAGTACTTTTCAAAGAATAGAAGTTTTTAATTTTAATTATGCCTTTTTATCAATTTGTTTTTTTCTATAGATCATGCTTCTGGTTTCACATATAAGAATTCTTAGCCTAGCCCAAGGTCACAAAGGTTTTCTTCTACTTTTTCTTCTGGAAGTTTTATAATTTGAGGTTTTACATTTAGATCTATCATTCATTCAAGAGAACTTTTGTATATGGTGTGAAGTACTGGTCAAAATTCATTTTTTGCACCTCGATATCCAACTTTTCCAGGACCATTTGTTCAAAAGACCATCTTATCTTGAATAAATGACCTTTGCCATCTTTGTTAAATTCAGTTGTTCATAATGACTAGAACTATTTCAAGTCATTCTCTATTATCTTCCTTGATTTATTAGTCAATATTTACACCAAACCACTGCCTTGGCATATATATTCACTATAGTTTTATAGTAAATATTAAAATCAGGTGGTGTTACTTCTCTAATATCGTTCTTCTTTTCCAAAGTTGTTCTGATTATTCTGGTTTCTTTGCATTTACATATGAATTTTAAAATCAATTTGTCAATTCTATAAAAAAACTTCTGGGATTTTTATTGATTTCCATGTGATCTGTAGATCAATTCGAGAAGAAGTAGCAGCTTAACAATATTGTTTCCTACTCATAGGCACGTTTCTTTCTATTTATTAAGATCTTAATTTCTCTCAACAGTACTTTATAGTTTTCAGTGTATAGGTCTTTCATATCTTTTGTCAGATTCAACTCTATAATTCATATTTTGATGCTATTGTGAATGTGTTTTAATTTCAATTTCTTATTCTTCATTGCTAGTATATAGAATTCAATTGATTTTCATATACTGATCTTATATTCTGTAATCTTGTTCAACTCACTAATATTTTCCATTTTTTTAGAATCTATCAGAACTTCTATGTAAATAGTCATGTCACCTATGAATAAAGATGGTTTTATTTCTTTTTTTCAAATATGGAAGCCCTTTTATTCTTACCTGCCTTATTGCACTGACAAAAACCTCCAGTTCAATTGTTGAGTAAATATGGTAAGAATAGACATCCTTTTCCCTTAAATATGATGTCAGCTATTTTCATAGGTGCCTTTATAGATTGAATAAGCTCCCTTATATTCCTGTATTACTGAAAGTTTTTATCGGCCCTGATTTGCCTGTGATGGGAGGGGCAGGCTCAAAGTTCTGTGAAATTCCTCTGGGGTCTTTCTCCCATTGTCTTTGTGAATACTACCTGGCTCACTTTTATCCATGGGCAATCTCTTCAACAAATGGTCACTTGGCCACACCCTTAGTATTCTCTCCTGAACACACCTTTTCATTCTTTACATGGTCATGTTTTGAATTTTTTTTAATTTTTTCATTCTGCTCTTTTAGTTATAAATTCCATCTTTAAGTCATGTTTTTGCTCTCATCTCTCACTGTATGTGGTTAAAAATAACCACACAGCAACCTAAATGTGTTGCTTAAAAATTTCTTTCTCCAGTATCCTAATTCATTACTCTTAAATTCTACATTCCATATAGTCCTAGGACACAGATACAATTCCACCAAGGTCTTTGCTGCTTTATAACAAAGATGGCCTTTATTTTGGTTTCCAATATATTGTTCATAAATTCCATCCAAGTCTTCATCAGAATCACCTTTACTATCTGTATTTCCATCAATATTCTGGTCACGACCACTTAAGTGATCTCTAAAAAGTTTCAGACTTTCCCTACAGCTCTTGTCTTCTGAACATTTGCTAGAATTGCCCTTAATGCTTTGTTCATGGCAATTCAGGTCTTTTCTAGCCTGTTCCCCCAAATTCTTCTAGCCTTTACCCGTTACCCAGTGCCAAGTCCTCTTCCACATTTTCAGGTATTTGTTAGAGCAACAACCTCACTCGCAGTACCAATTTCCTGTCTCAATCCATTTTCTGCTGCTACAACAGAATACCACAGACTGGGTAATTTATAAAGGAGAGAAATGTATTTCTCATGGTTCTGAAGGCAGGGAAGTCCAAGAGCATGGCCCAGCATTTGGAAAGGTGGAATAGAGGAAGTCAAAAGCAAGCACATGAGACAGAGAGGGAAGTGGGCTGAACTCATCCCTCATATCAGGAACCCACTCTTATGATAATGGCATTAATCCGCTCATGAGGGTAGAGTCGTCATGACCCATTTGCTTCCCAAATGCTCCACCTCTCAAGAATGGCAACAAAGTTTCCAATACATGAAGTTTGGTATGACACATACAAACCATAGCACATGGCTATCTCCCTGTAGGCTTCTGAGTGCTTCTTTGACATTATCTCACAAATTTTGATATTTTCTGTTTTTGTTTTTATTTAGTTCAAAATTCTCTATAATTTCCTTTTGATTTTTTTCTTTAAAACATGAGTTAAGTGTGTTAAATATTTGGAGATTTTCTGGAGATCTCACTGTTTGATCTATAATTTAGTTCCACTGTTGTCAGTAAATATGTCTTGTGTGACTTTAATACCTTCACAATTACTGAGACTCAGAATATGGTCTATCATCCATGTGTACTTGAAAAGAATGTGTATTCATTCTGCTGTTGTTGACTAGAATGTTCTACAGATGTCTAGTAGGTCTAGATGGTTTATAGAGTTTTTCAAGCCATTTTTCATTATCTTCTGCCTAGTTGTTTTATCCATTTGTCAACTTGCTTCATAGGGTAGCTGAAGTATTCTATATCCTACCTGATTTTATGTTCATTTGTTCTGCCAATTATTGAGAGAAGATATTGAAATATTCCATTACAGTTGTGTATTTGTCTATTTCTTCTTGCATTCTATCAGTTTTTGCTTCATGTACTTTGAAACTCTGGTATTAGGAGCATAAAATGTGAGAATTGCTTTGTCATTTTAATAAGCTGACCTCTTTAAACATTATAAAATGAACTTCTTTATTCTTGGTATTAAACTTTTCTCTAAAATCTATTTTGCCTAATAATAACATAGTTACTCCAGATTTATTTTGATTAGTGCTAGCAAGTCATATCATTTTCTATCCTTTTAGTTTTAACTTATTTTTCTCTTTACACTTATAAACACTTTATACATAAAATGGATTTCTTATTCACAGCATGCAGTTGAATTTTGCTTGTTTATCCTGTCTGACAATCTCTGCCTTTTAATTAAGGTATTTAGACTATTTATTAATGCAATTTTATATCCAAGTATAAATCTACCACCTTCTTGTTTGTTTTCTATTTGTTGAACCTGTTACTGGTTTCTTTTGCCCTCTTTGCCCCTGTTTTTGGATTTTTTTTCATTTATCCCTAAGTAAATTCTTTTTTCTTTTCTTTTCTCTTCTTATTTATTTCAGAATATTGTGGGGGTACAAATGTTTTGGTTACATGGATTGCTTTTGTACTGCTTGGGTCAAAGTTATAAGTGTGCCTATCACCCAGATAGTGTACCATGTACCTATTAGGGGTATGATTTCACCATCCCCTCCTCCCCCCTCCCACCTGCTTGATTTCTACTGCGTTTTACTTCCATCTGTGCATGTGATTGCTGATCAGTTACTTCTAATTTAATAGTGAGTACATGTGGTGTTTGTTTTTCCATTCTTGCTATACTTCACTTAGGAGGATGGTCTCCAGTTCCATCCAGATTGTTGCAAAGGTATTAATTCATTTTTTATGGATGAGTAGTACACCATGGGGTGTGTGTGTGTGTGTGTGTGTGTGTGTGTGTGTTATATATATATGTGTGTGTATATATATATATATATATATATATATATATATATACCACATTATATTAATCCATTCATGAATTGATGGGTACTTGGGTTGATTCCTCATCTCTGCAATTGTAAATTGTGCTGCAATAAACATTCTGGTGCAAGTGTCTTTTTGCTAAAATGACTTTTTTTCCTTTGGGTAAATACCCAGTAGTGGGATTGCTAAATCAAATGGTAGGTCTACTTTTAGTTCTTTGAGCAATCTCCATACTATTTTCCATAGAGGTTGTATAGTTTGCAGTCCCACAAATGGTGTGTAAGTGTTCCTTTCTTCTCCACATCCACACCATCATCTATTGTTTTGGGGCTTTTTAATAAAAGCCATTCTCACTGGGGTTAGTTGATATCTCGTTGTGGTTTTGATTTGCATTTCTCTGATGATTAGTGATACTGAGCATTTTTTCATATGTTTATTAGCCATTAGTCTATCTTCTTTTGAAAAGTTTCTGTTCATGTCTTTTGCCCACTTTTTAGTGGGGTTGTTTGATGTTTTATTGCTGATTTGCTTGAGTTCTTTGTACATTCTGATTATTAGCCCTTTATTGGATGTATGACATGTAAATATTTTCTCCCATTCTGTAGGTTGTCTATTTGTTCTTTTGATTGTTTCCTTGGCTGTGCAGAAGCTTTTGAATTTAATCAAGTCCCATTTGTTTATTTTTGTTGTTGCTGTGATCGCCCTTGGGGTCTTCTTCACAAATTTTTTGCCTAGGCCAATATCTAGAAAAGTTTTTCCAACATTTTCTTCTAGAATTCTTATGGTTTCATGACTTAGACTTAAGTTTTTGCTTCTGTTTATGTGGTGAATCACATTTATGGATTTACATATATTAAGCCATTCTTGTATCCCTGGGACAAAGCTCACTTGGTCATGGTGGGTTATTTTTTGATGTGCTGCTGAATTTGGATTGCTAGAATTTTATTGAGGATTTTTGCACCCATATTCATAAGGGATATTGATCTATAGTTTTTTTGTTGTTGTTGTGTCCTTTCCTGGCTTTAGTATCAAGGTGATACTGGCTTCATAGAATGAGTTGGGGAGGATTCCTTCCTTCTCAATGTTATGAAATAATTTATTCTTTGCAAGTCTGATAAAATTCAGCTTTGAAACCATCTGGTCTGGGACCTATTTTTGTTGGAAGATTTTTTATTGCTGCTTCAATTTTGTTGCTTATAATTGGTCTCTTCAGGAGTTCTATTTCTTCCTGACTGAGCCTTGGGAGGTTGTATGTTTTCAGGAATTTGTCTATTTCCTCAACATTTTTGAGGTTATGTGCTAAGAAGTGATAAGTGGGATGCATTTCTGTTCATTCTGTTGGGTAGAACCTCATTGCTTTGTTTTACCTCTTGAGCCATTATTTTATATGAGCTCTGAATTTTAGTCTTTGGGTGATTTTACACTGGTGGGTGTCAATAAAAGTGAATGGCTTGAATTCCCCACTCAAGAGACACAGTCTGACTGAATGGATAAAAAAATACAAGCTGAGTATCTGCTGTCTCCAGGAAACACATCTAACCCACAAGGACTCATAGTGATTTTTATAGTACTCACAGATGGTATTTTGTATTTCTGTGGTATATTCAGTTGTAATGTCTCCTTTTTCATTTCTAATTGAGCTTATTTGGGTCCTTTCTTTTCTATTTCTGGTTAATCTAGGGAGAGGTCTATCAATTTTGTTCATCTTTTCGAAGAACCAACTCTTTTTTTCATTATTCTGTATTTTTTTTCTGTTTTCAATTTCATTTACTTCTGCTCTGACCTTAATTATTTCTTTTCTTCTGCTGGGTTTGGGATTGGTTTGCTCTTCCTTTTCTAGTGCCTTGAGATGACTCATTCGATTTTTGATTTGTAATCTTTCTGTCTTTTTGATGTAGGCATTTAAGCCTATGAATTTTCCCCTTATGACTACTTTTGCTGTATCCTACAGATTTTGATAACTTGTGTCCCTTTTGTCATTTACTTGGAGGAATTCTTTGATTTCCACCTAAATTTCTTCCTTGACCCAATAATCAGTCAGCAGTATGTTGTTTAATTTCCATTACTTTGTGTAGAATTAGATGTTTCTGTTGAAGTTGATTTCCAATTTTATGCCACTGTGTTCTGAGAAGATACATGGTATAATTTTTATTTTTTTGAATTTTTTGAGACATGTTTTGTAGCCTAAGATGTGATCAATCTTGGAGAATGTTCCATGGGCTGATGAGAAGAATGTATATTCAGTAGTTTTGGGGTAGAATGTTCTGTAAATGTATATTAGGCCCATTTGCTCTAGCATCCCATTTAAGTCCAGTATTTATTTATTTATTTTCTGCTTGGAGGATCTGTCCAGTTCTGTCAGTGGGGTGTTGAAGTCCCCAGCAATTACAGTGCTGCAGTTTATCACTTTGTTTAGGTCTAGTAGAGTTTACTTTATGAACCTGGGTGTACCTGTGTTGGGTGCATAAATATTTAGGATCATTATGTCTTCTTGATGAATTGCTCCCTTTACCATTATATAACAGCCGTCTTTGTCTTTCTGTACTATCGTTGATTTGAAGTCTATGCTATCTGATATGAGAATGGCTACCCCTGCTTTCTTTTGATTTCCATTTGCATGGAATATTTTTTTCCATCCTTTCACCTCGAGTCTGAATGAGTCCTTGTGGATTAGATGTGTTTCCTGGAGACAGCAGATTTTTTTATCCATTCAGCTTGTATTTTTTTATCCATTCAGCCAGACTATGTCTCTTGAGTGGGGAATTCAAGCCATTCACTTTTATTGAAAGAAGTGATAAGTGGGATGCATTTCTGTTCATCCTGTTGGGTAGAACCTCATTGTTTTGTTTTACCTGTTGAGCCATTATTTTATATGAGCTCTGAACTTTAGCCTTTGGGTGATTTTACACTGGTAGGTGTCTATTGTGCTGATTGATATATAATACAGATCTCAGTACTTCCTGCAGGGCAGGACTGGTCTTGACAAATTTCCTCAGTGTTTGCCTATCTGAAAAAGTCTTTATTTCTCCCTCATATAAGAAACTTAGTTTTGCAGGATACAAAATACTAGGCTGGCCATTATTCTGTTGAAGAAGACTGAAGATGGGGCCCCAATTCCTCTGGCTTGTAACGTCTCAGTTGGGAAGTCTGCAGTTAGTCTGGTGGGTTTTTCTTTTGTTTTTTTTACTGAGTATATTTTTTTCTTAAGTTTTGAAAACATATGCTGTTACTTAGAACTAGTAAATTTTTGTACATTAATTGCAATTTAGGTGTTTTTTTGTTTTGTTTTGTTTTGTTTATTTCAGAATATTACAGCGGTACAAACACTTCAGTCACATAAATTACCTTTGCACCACCCGAGTCAGAGCTACAAGCATGCCCAATCCCCAGACAGCATGCACCATGCCAATTAGGTGTGAACTTTCCCATCCCCTCCTTCCCCCTCCCACCTGCCCAATGAATGTTACTTCCATATGTACACATAAGTGTTGATCAATTAGCACCAATTTAATGGTGAGCACATGTGGTGTTTGTTTTTCCATTCTGTGATACTTCACTTAGAAGAATGGGCTCCAGCTCCATCCAGGATAATACAAGAGGTATTAGTTCACCATCTTTTTTATGGCTGAGTAATACTCCATGGTATAAATATACCACAATTTTTTTTGCTATAAACATTGGAGTACAGATGTCTTTTTTATAGAATATCTTTTTTTCCTTTGGGTAAATACCTAGTAGTGGGATTGCTGGATCAAATGACAGTTCTGCTTTTCGTTCTTTGAGGTATCTCCATACTACTTTCCATAGAAGTTTACCAGTTTGCAGTCTGGTGGATTTTCCTTTGTAAGTTACCTGATGTTTTCACCTTACGGCTCACAGGAGTTCCTCCTTCATGTTAACTTTGGCTAGTCTTATGACTATGTGTCATGGTGATTGCCTCTTTGCCATGAATCTCCCAGGTATTCGTTGAGCTTCTTGTACCTGGATATATAAATTTCTAGCAAGACTAGGGAAGTTTTCCTCAGTTATTCCCTCAAATGGGTTTTCCAACCCTTGTGTGTTTTCTTCTTCTCCCTCAGGGATGCCTATTATTCTTATGTTTGGCCTCTTTACATAATCCCATATTTCTTGTAGGCTTTATTCCTTCCTCTTAGTTCTCTGTTCTTTAGCTTTGACTGATTTACTTAACTTGAAGGTTTGCCTTCAAGCTCTGACATTCTTTCTTCTGCCTGGTCTAGTCTACTCTTAAGACTTTCCACTGTGTTTTATATTTCCTTGAATGAATTTTTCATTTCCAGAAGTTCTATTTGATTTTTTTAATAATTTGATTTCTTTAGTGAATTTTTCATTCATTTCCTGAAATTTTTATGATTTCTTTGTTTTGGTTTTTCATTTTCTCTTGTATTTCATTGAGCTTACTTATAATCCATATTTGGAATTCTTTATCTGTCATTTGAATATTCTGATTTTGGTTGGTTTTCATTGCTAGAGAGCTGGTGTTCTCATTTGGGGGTGACCTTTTGCTCTGGTTCTTCATACTTCCAGGGTTCCTTTGCTGATTCCTTCACATCTGGAGAGCTATTACATCTTATTTTGGATTTTCTTTTGTTTGTCTTTTTTCCCTCTCCTCACTTGTAAAGGTGTATTAGTAGCATATGTTGGGTAAGAACTTTCAGCTTTGCTTGTGGGTGCTTTGATGGTGATCTAGGTTCTGGATGGAATCCTTGGTTATAGATATCCTTGGTGCAGTGGTTTTCTCAGTTGCTAGTTGTTTGTAGGCTGTAGGAGTGGTGAGACATGTGAGTGGGCAGATTCCCTGCCTTTCTTTGATGAGAGAGAATGGAGGTCTTTGAAATCCTTTCTCTTTCCCCAGCCTCATGGTCTTCTTAACAGTGTGAGTTGTATTGGCAAGCCCAGTTTAATCTCTGAGCCAGTAGGTGGTGCTTGTGGGTGAGAATCAACCACACCTTGTATGATTGAGTCAGTAAATGCTGTAAAGGGCATGCAAATTGACCTCCTTGTCAGTAGGTGGCACTTGCCAGAATTAGCAAGCTGCAATATTGCTTTTGGGTCCTGTGACTGGCTCTAGTCCCACAGGAGAAGCACTCAAATGCCCCAGGTGGTAGATGGGGCCCTGGAACTTCAGATTAGTCCTTATTCTCTGCTACAACTAAGGCAGGTTGGGGAGTATGGTTGGGCAGGGCTTGGTTGGGTGAGTTTGCCCTCAGGTTCTATAAAAGCTGGCAAGGTATCTGTCCAGCAAGGATCAAAGGTCTGCTCTCAGCTTCTGGGCAAAGCCACCAAAGAGGGGATGAAGTGGCCCCACCTAACCAGCAAGTCTGCTTGTGGAGGCAGAGCCATCTGAGATTCACATCTGGAAGTCTGGAATGGGCCTCACTTCTCTCTGCCCTCCCCTGCTCTGTGGTTTCCCCCTGGCATCTGCTTGCAGGCAAGAGTTCAAGCCAGCTGAGCTCCCCAATGACCGTGATGTGGGCCTGGAGGTTCCCTGTCTGGGATCCCAGTCTGAGCTGAGAGTACAGCCCTCTTGTTGGGGAAGGGGTGCCCCATGAGCACACTGCAGCTTGGACCCACACTGCACTCTCCCCCCAATCTGCCCATGCAAGCTCCCTCACCTCCTGAGACTAATTCACAAATCTCCCCTCCTTGCCCCCAAGCAACATGATCAAGACCTGGGGGTATGGGATCTGGCCTGAGGGGCCATCCCCGGGTCCCTGAAGATCAATCCCTGACCATGCCATGAGAAGTGTGCTGGTCCCAAGTTGCCCACAGGGTGCCCAGGCAGGCTTGATGTCCCTCTTCCTTGGAGTGTGCCCCACTTTGATGGAGTTGCCAGGCAAGCAGCACCAGGCAGGGCCAGCAGGCAGGGAACTCACAGTCCAAGTACCCCTCAGTCCACTGCAGGACCCCAAGAGAAATGGTCTGAGCCCCACTCTCTGTGGAAGCCCTGGTGTGATGGCTCAATTGTCTCTCTTGGCAGCCACCAGTGAGGGAGGAGAAGGGGAAAAAAACAGTCTGAATGGAGGAAAGTTAGCACTCTGGTCATATCCATCCTTCACACCAGAAAGGCACTGGCCAAGAATGTCCAGGCACTGGAGTCATGCAGATCACCAGGAACCCACTGGACTCCTGTGGCTCCTGAAGTCTGAGCCAGAGTTGGGAAGTATCTGATGTGGGAGCAAGCAAGACAAAAACCTTAGGAGTTGAAGCCCCCTGGGGAGGACAAAGGCACCTGGTGGGAGCCTAGTGCCCTGTCTACAGGAAGCTTCCAGCTCATTGGTGGCAGCAGCCTCTGGGCTTCTGTGGACAGAAAGTCTCTCCAGCAGCTCAGGAACCCACCAACTGTCAGGGATGCAAGGGAGGGAGAAACAAAACTGCTCCACCCACCCTTCTCACTGGACTCCAAGCCTCTTGGGGGTTGATCTCTGCCGATACCTTGCTCCCTCCTGTTCCACTTCTCAACTTTTTCCCATGGAGTCTCCTAAACGTTCTGGCACGCTTCCCTCAGATCCTCACCTGGTCTCTGTTTGTGTGTTCATTGTTTTTTCTCTTTCATCTAAAACTTCTCCTTCTTACTGGGACACTCTGGCAGCTGGTGTCTCTGGTCAGCCATCTTGCTAAAAAAAAAAAAACTACTTTTGGATTAAGTGAATTTTTTTTTATATTTTGATTTTATTTTCTGTATCAGTTTTCTATTGCTGCTGCAACATATTACCACACATTTAGTGGCTTGAGACAATACAAATGCATAACCTTACCATTCTTTAGGTTATAAGTCCAACGTGAGTCTCACTGGCTTAAAATCAAGGTGTGGCAGGGTTGTGCTCCTTTCTGGAGGCCCTAAGGGAGAATTCACTTCGTTGACTCTTTCAGCTTGTAGAAGCTGCCCACATTGTTTGTCTAATGGACTCCTTCTTCCAACTTCAGAGCCAGAAACATTGCCTCTCTCTGAACATTTTTCTACAGTCAAATCTTGTGATTCTTCTCTTCTGCCTCCCTCTTTCACTAAAACACCATTGTTATTTCACTGGGCCCACCTAGATAATCCACAATAATCTCCTTATTTTAAGATCAGGTGATTAGCAACCTTAATTCCATCAATAATCTTAATTCCCCTTTTCCATGTAAGGTAACATATTCACAGGTTTGGGGGATTAGGGCACGGACATCTTTGGGGGACCACTATTCTGCCTGCTACATCTCCTTTGATAAGTTATTAACTATAATACCTAGCTTTGTTATATTAGTCATTGCTTTAGGGTTTATAGTGTACATTGTCAATTTGTCACAGTTTAACTTCAAATAACACTATATCACTTCCATGCAGTATAAAAACATGATAACATGCTCCCATCCTAGTATTTGTGCTATGGCTATTATATATTTTAAAATATGATGGGATAATAAAAAAATACATAACACCCCAAAAGAATGATATATAGCCATAAATTCATTATCAAAATAAGTACATGTCATATTTTTAAGGAATAATACAAGTTATAAAACTTATGTAAATAAAACATATATAGGAAGAATAAATACAGAAACATGAGATTGAAACATATGAAATTGGTTTTATATATTTATATTCTATATAATAGTTACATAAATATGTTGATTAATATATATTCTCTATTTCAATATAAATACAGAAATACATTAAGTTGAACCATATAAAATTCTCTGTAGTTGGCTGTTTATTTCCTTAAAGAAGGGCAATTATATGTTTCAAACTTGTTCATATTAAGCAATGTTATATTTACACAAAAATCAATGAAAAGATACATTCAAAATGTTAAAAGTATATATTACTAGCTTGTAATTGTTTATATTTTTCTTTTTTTGATTTTTTTCTTTTTAAGTAAATATAATAAAAATAATAAAGGAAAAAAATAGTCCTGTATGATCGTTTATCTGCCTTAAACAATGAAAACCAAATAAAGAGAAGTCTGCCTGGTTCCTTACCAACTGATTTTCTGCTTTGCATTAGGCTTTGTCTACTGTTATTGTTAATCCTCATGTCTCTAAGGAACTGTCCCCACTGTTGCATCTTTTTGCCCCAGTGCCTTACACAAGGGATTCATTAGCCATTTCTTAACTTAAGACACCAAGGATCCCTTTGTTTATATATTTAGTTTCAGTGTTATCAACACCTTTTCCCATAAAAAGGCAATCCTATTGGTGTAAAATTAAAGTGATGAGAATTATCAACTGTTCAAAGCAAAGAGAGTTCCTGATAGTCTAGAAGCTTTTGAATAGTATTTTACTTTCAAATGGAGAAAGAATTAGAAAATATTTTCTAAATTAAAAAATTTAAAAGTTCTCAGTAATAAAATCTTTGCAATGTGTTGGAGAATAAAAATTGAGAGAGATCTAGGCCATCTCAGAGCAGCAGTGAATATGACCGTGGGGTCATTAGTGTGACCAGAAATCCACAGACAAGCCTTTGTTACTACTTTCCTTTTCATCTTTTTAACCTTCAGGGCTATTGTGGTTAATCAACCAAATGGACCTATTATTGGCACTCAGAAAAGTAAGTATAATGTTTGTAATTTCACTTATTTTTCTTTTTGAAAAATCTAGGTGACAATTTCCTCTGAGTAACAGATCTGATCTGTTTTTACCAAAATTAGTGATCAAAAGCTATTTAAATTATTGTGATAAGGAGTCAATAAGCTCTTTACTGATTATAATGTTTTCATCAAGTTTGCATGATATTCATGTAGATAGTTCATAAAAATATTATAATTTCATGAATATCTATACTATATATGTATGTAAATATACATAGTGACATATTACCTAACTTTGACTTATTTAGTTACCCATTAACTCTTAGAATTCAAAAATCTCTGAAAGTCAATAGAACATATATAATTCAATCAGTTATACTTCAGGGTCAGTTATCTTCCCAAACATTGCCTTTTAATGAATTTGAAAATAAGGGAGAGTATTACTCATTGGAGAAGAGGAGGATTTGTTGGAGCAAGAGATACTGCCCAGACCATTCAGGACTGAGGACGTTACCGCATGATACTCTAGGAGCTTCTAGGTTGAGGAGAAGATGATGGAGAGGTTGTGGCTGGTTTGTACTGCCTTCAAGTACATCACACACAATGGCCTGGCATGAGAGTTTAGCAGAAAACTATGGCCCTAGGTCAGTCCTCTCTGCCTAACATAATAGGTGAATGGATTTATGGTTTATCCGTGGTTATTGCTTTGCTATAGCAATCTATAGCAAAGACTATATAGATTGCTACTATTTCCATATAGTCAGAAATTAAAAAGAACAAGCTACTAATATATGCAACAAAAAGATAACATAATAGTGGTTTAACTATGGCAGCTGGATACAGAGTGGAAATTCACAAAGCCAGTGTCAATAGAAAGGCAATGTTTTAAAAGAACCGAGTGAAACCATTCTCGTGACAAACTAATTAGGGTCTCCAGGGTACATGTCTTTAAACTCATCAATTTAAGAAAGCTGTGAATGGGAGATACTTATTCAAGATTGAATATTTTTATTAGCCATTATTACAAATAATTGCTGGTAACTTAGGCACTATTATGGAGCAGCAGTATTATGGTCTAAAACCCAGATTTACAAAGCCTTTAGCTTTTCTTGGTTAAAGTCTTACAGAAGGGTGCATTGACAGGGAATAATTGACAACACCACAGAGAAAACTCTCTAGGGAAAACTTATATCAGCAAATGGCAGGAAGGAGAAAAAAGTTTTGTTGTCTTGTGTTTTATTTTTAATTAAATGCATTATGCACAGGCTGAATAGGTAATGATTTCATGGGTGATTTCAGATCCACTAACAATTCCTACACCGAAGTATCATTACCCATTAACATTTAAAAAATAGAATGCAGCAGTGATTTTCATGTAAGCAATATCAAACATTTATGCAGTGGACTTGAAGTATAATATTGCATTGAGTACTTAGAGCAATATAGAAAAAACTGACATCTTAACAACATTCAGTATTCCAATTCATGAACATAGCATATTTCTCAATTTATTTAGGTCTTCACTGATTTCTACGGCTAAGATTTACAGCCTTGAACATCTTTCTTTTGACTTACTCCTAAGTATTTGATGTTGTTGATGTTATTTTAAATTGTATTTTTCATTTTCAAATTATTTGTTGCTGGTTTATAGAAATAAAATTACCTTTGTTCATTGTCTGGGGATCCTGCAACCTTGCTAAATTCACTTATTAATTCAAGATTTTTTGTAGATTCCACAAAGTTTTTTAAAACACACAATGTTATCTATGGAAAATAGTAATGGTACTTCTTTATTTTCATCTTTATGTCAACTAATTAAAGAAAATAAATAGATATAGATCTTAAGAAAATAGTGATATATATGTTTATACATATACATATAGATACAGATATATACACACATATATATAGTATTTTTACCCTTTCTGGTGCTCTTTGTTTCTGCGTATCTAGGTGCTAACTGATGTTGCATCTTTTCAGAATTAAGGACTTCTTTTAGCATTCTTTAAATGCAGCTCTGCTAGAAATAACTTATATTTGTTCTATATAAAAATGTTTTATTTCATCTTAATTTCTAATGAATATTTTTGCTGAATAAAGAATTTTAGGTTGACAGTTTTTTGTTGTTGTTGTCACTTTCAGCATTATAAGGATGTCATTCCATTGTCTTCACACTGGTGAATTCTCCTTGCTTTTCAGTCCACTCCCAGCTTTCTGGATCCTAGGAGATTTTTCTCTAGCCCTGCTAGACTGTCCCAGTTTTTGGAGACAGGCAATCTATTGGTTGTGTATATTATATTTGGAATGCTTTGGAGGGGTTTATCTCAGCCCCATACTCATCCTTCTGCATTTGAAAGCTTGGAATTTATTCAGAGGACATCTGACTTGCACTTGGGACAATATTTATTCCTTCTCCCAGGCTCTAAAATACTACTGAAGGACCTGATAAGAACTTGGGGGAAAGAGTTGCAAGTGAAAATTTACTCTGACTGGGAAATATTTGAAAATTTGCCACAAAAGCCCATATGCAGCCACTAAAAGTTCATGAAAGCTTTTGATAGTTTATTTTTGCTTCAACCTATGGCAAATTCCTCCATCTTCATCATCTCTGCCATAGATAACAGCAGTTGAGTGTCACTTGTCTCCTATAAAGCATTTATTAGTTTATGTAGTTTATTTCATTTAGATTTCTCTGGATTCTCAGATCTCTGATAAGATTTTTTTAACCACAGTTATAGCTAATCTGGCTTGTTTTAGTTGTTGAGGTGATAGCAACAGTCCCTTGTGACTCTCTATGCCCTAATAAGAGAGGAGGACATCTGCACCATGTGTCTTTGAAACCACTCTATTCATTTCAAATGTCTCTGAATTTTTCTTGAAAATATGAAAGAAACTGGAAGTCAATGATGAGAAACAAGACAATAACAACCTTCATTCTGCTAGGACTGACAGATGCTCCTCAACTTCAAGTTCTAATATTTGCATTTCTATTTCTCACTTACATGTTGAGTATAACTGGGAATCTGACCATCATATCCCTCACTTTGGTGGACTCCCACCTTAAAACACCTATGTACTTTTTTCTACAGAATTTTGCCTTATTAGAAATTTTGTTTACATCTGCTTGTATCCCTAGATATTTGTACAATATAGCAACAAATGACAGATCAATTACTTATAATATTTGTGTCATTCAAGTATTTTTTATTGATGTCTTTGGAGTAACAGAATTTTTTCTCCTGGCTGTCATGTCCTATGATCGCTATGTGGCCATCTGTAAACCCCTGCACTATATAACCATCATGAACAACAAAGTCTGTGGAAGGCTTGTCTTCTGCTGCTGGACCATTGGCTTGTTGATTATACTCCCACCACTTGTCATGATACTAAATCTAGAATTCTGTAACTCTAACGTAATTGATTATTTTTTCTGTGATTCATCCCCTATTTTGAAGATTTCATGCTCAGACACATGGCTGATAGAACAGATGATAATAGCCTGTGCTGTTTTGGCCTTCATCACAACCCTTCTGTGTGTTGTTCTGTCCTACATATACATTATCAAGACCATTCTGAGATTCCCCTCTGCTCAGCAAAGGAAAAGAGCCTTTTCCACCTGTTCTTCTCACATGATTGTGGTTTCCATCACATACGGAAGCTGTATCTTCATCTATGTCAAACCTTCAGCAAAGGAATCAGTGGCTATTAATAAGGGCGTGACAGTGCTAATGACATCCATTGCTCCCATGTTGAACCCATTTATTTACACTCTGAGAAACAAACAAGTGAGACAAGCATTCAGTGACTCCTTCAAAAGAATTGCATTACCCTCAAAGAAGTAGGAGAATGCTGATGCACCACAAATATGTACAATTTTTTCTTGTCAATTAAGAAAGTAATGAATTGCTTAATTAATTAAGTTGAATTTTAAAAAGAGAATGCTGAAATCTAGGAATCAAGTTTTCAAAAGATCCAAGATTACTAAACATAAAATATTTAAATTACAAAATCATTTTGTGTCTTTCTCATCTGTTTTTAAATTCAGGTTAACATCTTCAAAACATTCTAACGCCCAAAATTCAGTTCATTCTTTTCATATAAATAAACCTCTATTGGGATAACATTTTTTACCCCAAATATGACTATATGTTCATAGAAAATATATTAATTACTTTACCTTCTATCCAAGTTAAGCAAAACTACAAAATACTACAAAAAAATTTAAGTAATAGAAAACAAATATAACACAAAATAATATGAAAATGAGTGCTTACAATTCACAATTGCAAAGATTTGGAAACAACCCAGGTGCCCATCAATACAAGAGTGTATTAGTAAAATGTGGTATATGTATACCATGGAGTATTACTCAGCAATAAAATACAACAGTAAATTAACACATCTGGTATTATCCTGGATGGAGCTAGAGCCCATTCTTCAAAGCAAAGTATCACAAGAATGGAAAAACAAGCGCCACTGGTACTCACCATCGAATTGGTACTAACTGATCAATACTTATGTCACACATGAAAATAATATTCATCAGGGGTCGAGCAGGTGGGAGGGGGGTGGAAGGGATGGGAAAACTCTCACTGAATGTGTGCAGGGCGCAGAGTTTGGGGGATGTCCATGATTGTAGCTCTGACTTGGGCAGTGCCTAGGCAATATATATAACCAAAGTGTTCTACCCCCATAATATTCTGAAATAAAAAAATAATAATAAATTTCCAAATCTAACCTAAAAATAAATAAATAAATATTTAAGAATACTTAAAAAAAAGAAAGAAAATGAGTCACTAACTTATGGGGAGTAGCTATTATATATTTACATAATATTATGTTATATATATATAGAACAAATTGACACTACTCTGTCATAATAAAGCTTACATTATGGGGAAGTTGTATTCTGAATCTAAAAAGAAAAAGAACAAAGAAAACAAAGACCCAATGCCACTACCTCAGGCATATACACATACTTAATATTTTAGGGTCTGGACAGTTGGGTGAAACTATGACCTATCATAATCCTGCTAGTAAGTCTTAATGATTGGAGTTGGCCATACATGCAACAGCACCAAAACGAACAAATGACCTGACCTACCAGAATATTTTGGATGTTTTCTCTACGCCTATCCAGATCTACTTTCAATCATTTTAATTGTTTCCTATCCCTCTTGCGGTTCACCTTTATGAATTTCATAAATAGGTTTCCTTGACCTCTGGCTTCAAGGTGGGTTTGGCCAAAGGGAAGACTTGATAAAATCAGAGTTTAGGAGGAGAATGAAGTTGGTTATCACTTTTGCTCATTTCTTCCTCTTAGAATTGGCTACATGCTGCCAAAAACCAAAACTTCTGTAGAGCAGCTCTCCTACAGCTAGAGTTACTTTCTGCAGATTCCAGAAAATATTCTCTCACATTTCTTTTCAAGCACAGGAGTATTAATAACTCCGCATATTCCTAGACCTGAGCTACTGCATCATCTTTTTTTAGTTTCCTTTAATGCTAGATAAAGTATGTACAGTCTTTTTTAAAAAAACATTTATGATGCATAAATGTTCTATCTATACACCACAGAAATGACAAAGATTTTATAATTCTTGTCAATGTTTGCATCTCTGATACCAAATAATTCACACATAGGTTTTAGATGAATAAATAATTTGGGAATCTGGAAAATAAATATACTGCAATCTCTAGATAGTTTCTATGGCTCATGAAGAACATTAAACATTCTTTCAAACTTCTTCAGTCGTTCACGGAATCCCCTCTTATGATAGTGGCTATTTCACATCAGAAAAATACCACAATTGAAATTATTTAATTTCTTTTATTTCCCACAGTCCTGGGAGTTTGATATCTTGACCTCTACCTCTAATGTTTTGATCTTTTTTAATGCAAATACACATTAAATCAAAAACTTGAAAACTATCTTTATAGTCTAAATAATAGTCTGTACTCTGGATTATTTCCAGGAAAAAAACCAGTGTGGTAGTCTATCTCTTATTTAAGATTCCCAAAAGTATTTAGAATCCTTGAGACTAAAAGATTATTACCATCCATAAAAATATACCATCTTCTTCAAGCAAGGATTACCTGATAGACATATCTTATAGATCTATCTAATTAAAGAAAAAGGACCAAAGACTTTGGAATACTTTCGAACACAAATTTTGCTGAGTCTTAATCTGTAATTCTCCACTTTTTGACGTCACATACTCATCATTGAAAAGAAATATGAAGCATTAGTGATTGGTATTTATGTCGTTGGTGCTGTCACTATCTAGTACGGTCTAGCAGTGATAAAAATATTGTCTGCCAAACTATAACTTAACATCATAGACATTTTTTAATATATTCCAAGCTAGCAAATTTATCAGATATGTAAAGTGGATAAATTAATTTGATTTTTAATGAATCTGAAAAAACTAAAAAGTATAATAAAAGTGAGATAAGAATTTATATATTGACTTTGTTAATAGTAAAATGTTTAAAAATAGAATGCCATTACATTGGAACTAACCAATGAGCACACAAGTGCACAGAGGGAAGTAAAACTCAGTGGAGAGCAGCCAGGGGACAGGGGGAGGAAAGGAGGGAAATAAACCAACCTAATGGTTACTATGAACACTATTTGCGTGATGGGCACGCCAATAGCCAGGACTCAAGCATTACAAAAATGATTCATGTAACCTGAAACATTAGTACCCCCTTAATATTTTGAAATTAAAAAAGGGAACTCCCAACAAAATTTTAAAAACAAAAATAAAAATGGAATGCTTTCATTCTAAGATTGGGGACAATATAATAATATCCTTACTCACCACATCTCTTTAACACTGAGCTAGAAGTTCTAGCCTATGAAATAAGTCAAGGAAAAAAATCAGGCAGCCATAATGGAAAGGAAGAAAGGAATCATCCATTTGCATAAGACATGAATGTCTATGTAGAAAATCCTATAGAATCTGTTTAAAAACTACTAGAACTAATAAGTGAATTTACCAAGTGTGGAATACAAGATCAACATACAAATCTATTTTGTATCCATATATAAACAATAAACAATCAAAAATTAAAATTATAAAATGATAACATCAACAACTGCTTCAAAAATATAAACTACTTAGGGATAAATCTGACAAAATGTATGCAAGTTCTATACATAAAAGCTACCAAACATGGCCAACAGAAAGTAAAGGAGTCCCAAATAAATGGAGAAACATACTGTATTTATAGATTAGAAGATTTAATATTGTTAAGACGTCAATTTTACCCAAATTTTTGTATAGGCTCAATATAATCCCTACTAAAATCTTAGCAGATTTTTCTGTACAAATTGATGAGCTGATTCAAAAATTTATATATAAATGCAAAGTATGTAGAATAGCTAAAACAACTTTGAGAAAGAGCAATATTAGGAAACAAAAACTACTTGACTTGAAGACCTGTAAAGCTACAGTAAACAAGACAGTATTTGCATCAAGACTGAAGAATAGATCAATGGAACAGAAAAGAGAGTCTAGAAATAAACACACACATATATTGCCAATTTATTTTTGACAAAGTTCCAAATATCACTAAAGATCCTAAGGTCATTTAAAAAATGAAGTAGCAGGGTAAAAATCTGTGCAAATGAATTTGTACATATATTTGAGTGGACAATCTTCTTGAAAATCACAACTCAGCAAAATTTACAAAAGATTAATTCAAATCTTATTTCCATATTTATGAAAAGCAAATGCATCTGTAATGAAAAACCTTCCCACAATATAAACTCCAAGTCCAAATGGCATCCCAAGTAGATCACACCAAATATCATCCATCTTACACAAAATCTTCAACAAATGGAGAACAAGATAAAATACACTAATTTTAAAAGCCCAGAATAATCTTGGTATAAAAATCTGGTGAGGACATTAAAAGAATGAAAATTTACCAGCCAGTCTCTCATGATCATAGACACCACATTCTACATAAAGTATTAGTAAATGTAAATTTAATCCAGCAATATATAAGAAGGGTAATACATTATGGCACATTAGAATTTGTTCTAAGACTATAATACTGGTTTTACATTTAAAATAAAATGTGTAATTCACCATATTTTATAATAATAAAAATATTATTACAATAAAATAAAATAAATAATAAATTAAATAAAAATATTAAAATAGAAAAATATTTTATCTCAATGAATACAGAATATTTAATATAATTTAAAATTTATTGTCAATGAAACTCTTAAAAAACTAAGAACAGAAGCAAACTTCCTTATCTGTTGGAGGCAATATAAATAACAATTTGAAAAATATAATAGAAAACTTAAAAAATAGGTACAAATTTAAAAATAGTTAAAAACTACAAGAACAGTCCTTCTAGGGGTAATAGAAGATACCATAATTTTTTAAATAATGTAAACTAATTTGAAGACCAATAACAATGACAGAGAAAAATATTTTCAACATATATGAGAAGAGAAGTATTTATTGACTTGAAAATAATAATAATACACAATGTTTAACTGAGCATTAGCACAGGAACACTCTTACAAACTAATTTTGGATATGTAAGCCAGTATGATCTTTTGGAAAGAATTTCAATAACATGATATAAAAGTCTTGAACTGTCAATACACTTTATTTCTGGCATTATAAATCTAGGAATTAGTCTAACTTTGCAAAAATATTTGTACAAGTATGATTTGCAGAAAAAAACTAAATTTCCAAAAAATAGTTTGTACAGCCATACACCCATTTATTTGATAGTAATGAACAGTGCAGAAAAAATTTCAGAAGTTAGGAATGGCATGAAAAAACTGTGTACAAAATATTTATATAATGTTAAATATGTAAAATGTGGACATTTGTCCATAGGAAAAGTTGGAAAGATTAAATATAGCAATAGTAAAAGTAATTATCACTAGAGTTGTGATTATTCATGTATTTTCTTATTATGGTTATCTAAATTTTGTACTTTTTAAAATTAAAAACATAATAAGGAAGAAAACTAGGTCTTGGCAATCATATATCCACGATAGAGGATGTAGAACAAATGCCAGAACAGACATGTACTTTACCATCTGATTTTTAATGCTGTGCTTGGCCTGTATTGTTATATCTCCCATCCTCTGAGGACACTGCCCTCACTGCTAGATTTTTCGGGATTTCTGCCAAATTCATTACACAGAAGATTCATGAGTAACTTTTGAAATTGAGTCACCAAGGTCCCTTTTGTTTACTCATTTCAGCTTTGACAAATAAAGCAAATGTTAATTAACCTTGTTAATGTAGAAACTTCTCACCCTTTCCATAGGAATCAGAACATCACCTCTTTCAAAACCAGAGAGAGCTTCTGATATACCAAAAACCTTTGAATATTATGTTACTTTCCAACTTAAAGAATTTTAAAATGGGTGAAGTCCTTGATGAGAAAGTATTGGCCATGCATTGGAAATGAAAAATCTCCATATTACATTTTTAACTTTAAAAAGTACAAAATTTAGGTAGTCATAATTAGAAAATGCATGAATAATCACAGCTTTAGTATAATTACTTTTATATTTCTATACTTCATCTTTCCAACTAATGCCTTCCAGTGTGCCATAAGGGGAGTGGTGGCCCACGAGCAAGAGTGACCAGAAGTCCAAACACAAGCTTCCGCTAACAAGATCCCCTCCTCCTAGTTGTCTGCAGGAAAATTGCCGTTAAAATGTCCCGTGAAAGCTACTATTGACACTCAGAAGAGTAAGTACAACTTCTGTGATTTCACTTACTCTTCTTTTTGTGAGAGATTGGATCAGAATATCTTCAGAGGAGCAGATTTGACCTACATCTGTCCAAATCAGTGATGTGTTTAGCTATTTGAAATATTGTAAAAAGAATTAAGTTTATATGAGTTTTATTTTTGGTAGAAAGCATAACCTTTGAATATACAGCTTAGCCAAGATAGTATATAATGAGTGTTATCTAGATTGTTACCTGATTATTATCTGACATAAACTCACCCTCCACTTCCAAGTGAAAGCAATGTATGTTTACAAGAAAAATCTCCTCTAAAGATGACTCACTGACTCAAAGTTGATATAAATGACCTCTGCAATCTTAAAATTTTTAAAAATCTCTCAAAGCCATATAGACAAGATGGAAATTTTGGTACAGTTCCATTTCAATAATTTTTTTCAAACTTTGTCTTTTACTATTTTGTATAAGAAGAGAGTATTAAGAGTTGGAAGAAAAGATAGATATTCCAGAACAAGGGATTCTACTCGGTGTGGTCAGAACTGAGAATCTCTCTCAGCCCAGAAAGTTTCAAGATTTAGATTTTCCTACCAAAAAGATTATTTCTGACATTACTGACTTTGAAAAGAATTTTATTCCAGTAACAATTAGATATTGGAGAATAATGAATAAAATATTGCCTAGATGTATAATAATTAGAAATCAATTGAGGGGACACTTACACTATGTTGTAACTCCATGAGTTCCCAGTGCTATACGTGAATATGCTTAGCAAGAGATACCACAAGTTCACATACAAGTCTCAACAGAAGTTCATTTTCAATTTTGTATCCTTAACAGTTTTCATGGTTTCATAGTAAACAGGAGCTATGAGTAACTTTTAAAAGCATGACAGTACTACCATTGAATACATCATAGTCATTAATAGCTGTAATTAAGAGGTCATCAAAATATCACATGAATTGTTGTTGTGCATAGCATCATGTGCTACACCCTCAAACTAAAGAGTACCTTAGGTAACATCATCTTATTAGAGAGCCCTACATACATTGTAAATATAAAAATTTGTAAATTAGAATTAAAATATATCAGTTAATTTCACTTCAGAGTCAATTATGTTGCCAAAACTTGACACTGTATAGAAAAGATGGTATTTTCATGGAAACATAATATTTATAATAGCAGGTAAATAATTATATTCCTAGATCCTCTAATATTTTTCAAAGTGTGCAGGGCTGCGTTTAATACCATAGTGAAGCATTTGGTAATTGTGAGCTGAAGAAAATAGTATTCAAAGGAGGTATATTGGTTCCTGAGGTGGGTTGTCACTACATCTTAATGTGATCCATTGAGATTGTTTCCTGTGACCCTACTATCTTTCAGAGTTCCAGCTCTCAAGAAAGCCAAAATCCTGGTTAATTGCACTACTCTGAAATAGTGGCATAAATGTGAGAACTTGACACATGATTGCAGTTGACCCTATACCAAACCTGGTAAGAAAGGAATATTTTAATCAATGTATTGAATCCATTCTTGTTACTATTTTGTTGAAGTCCCCCAGGGAAATCCATTTTCATTCATCAATATGGGAAAAACAGCAAGTCCTAGAGAAACTGACTGGAAACATTTAATTGATGGCTACTGTAATTAATTTGTGATAACTGAGGGAAAGAAACTGTAAAGCAGCTATTGACCCAAATTCAATATTACAAAGTTGACCTATTATTCTATTATCTTAATGACAGCTATTATCTCAAGGAAGCAAAATGGAGATTTGACTACTTATTTACACTGCAGATGAGACAAAGATGAGAAGCCAGTTTCCTTGCTAATGAATTTTAGCAGAGAATGTGACAATTTTGTGTATGACTTAATTCAATAGCAAACACTCCACTGCAATGCAAAAATAAATAAATAAATACCACAAAATATGAAAGCCATGGACATAGAATTTTTTTAAGTAAATTCAATGATAGAGCAATATCAAGAAGTTCAAACAAGAAAGAACATAACTTTGTATGAGTCTGAAGGAAAATAATAACCTTGACATTTAACCAATAACCATTTGCTAAGCACTGACTACATACTGGTTTGTCCTGGTTTTGTTGGTTATCCCAGTAAACACACACACACACACACACACACACACACAGAGTTTCTGGTCTCAATAGACTTCTATTGCCAGGGTAAATGCTGTGGCAGAAATAAGTATTGTTTGGCAATGGTGCATAAATGGGAGTTGGGGGGATCCAACACAACCACCAGATTTCAAAGAACTTCCCAAAAGAAATAATGCATAGGCTGAAAAATCAGAGATTGGTGTCCTGAAGTTGAATTCAAAGAAAGATGGAGTAGAAAAAGGGAAAGGATTGGAGGGGTGCTTACTCCAGACAGGCACTTCCTATGAAGTAATTTTACAACACCTGGAACATCATGTGAGTTCAATTACTGTAAACAATTACCTTTATTAGAGAAAACACATTGGAAGAAGAGGATAGGGACACAGAGTCCATGAAATCGACTTTGCATGTGTTCAATATGAGGTATATATGGCTCTATATAACTGAATGTCAGAAAAGAGATCACTACTATACATGCAAATAGAAGAATTATCACATATAGATGCTATCTGAAATCACAGGATTTGACTCATATACCTCCCCAAAGTGTTTATACATTTTGTGCACAAAATGACAAAACACTGTTTTGTTATAGGGGTTGGACATAAAATTATAATTGGTGGTGGATTTGGGGGAGCCTTTATAGGACGTCCAAATCATTTGTCATGTAATCTTGTTTTATTAAAGACCAAGCCACAGGCAAAGATATAAAACTGGTTAGTGAACTTCAAGATTTCAACTTCAAAATAGAGAAAGATGCATGGGAGTAAAGGAAAATCTTAATATTGACTACATCACAATATATTGTCAATAAAGACTAATCCAGAATATAGATAAAAACTTAAAATAAGTTTGGAAAAATGCAATGGAGAGATAAAATTTACAAATTATTGGATTGTGGTGCAGTTAAACTGATCTATAAGAAATATCTTTTCAAAAATTATTTTAGAAAGGAAATTTACAAATTAAGTCCATGAGTATATTGACAATATTAATTACCAAGCTAAAGACTAAATTTCATGTGAACCTCTTGCTTGTTTGAGTTTACATTTTATTGTTTATCATTACTGAATTTTGACATCCCTATATTCTAATAAAATATCTGATTTCTTCATGAAGCCTGGACAAAAATAAGGAGTCAATTATGAGAAACCAAACAATAACAACATTCATTCTCCTGGGACTAACAGATGATCGAAAACTTCAGGGTCTGCTTTTAATTTTTCTGTTTTTTACTTACTTATTGAGTGTAACTGGGAACCTGGCTATTATCTCACTTGTATTAATAAATTGTCACCTTAAAACACCAATGTACTTTTTCCTACAAAATTTTTCCTTCTTAGAAATCTTACTCACATCAGCTTGTATTCCTAGATACTTGTATAACCTATCAACAGGTGACAAGACCATTACATACTGTGCTTGTGCCATTCAAGCATTTTTTACTGATCTTTTTGGAGTAACTGAATTTTTTTCTCCTGGCCACCATGTCCTATGACCGCTATGTGGCTATCTGCAAACCCCTACATTACACCACCATCATGAGCAGCAGAGTCTGCCGAAGATTCATCCTCTGCTGTTGGATGGCTGGCTTGTTAATCATACTCCCACCATTTAGCCTGAGCCAAAATCTAGAATTCTGTGACTCTAATGTCATTGATAGCTTTCTTTGTGATGTGTTTCCTTTCCTGAAGATTTCATGCTCAGACACGTGGATCATTGAGCAGATGGTTATAGCCTGTGCTGTATTGACCTTCATCACAACACTTCTTTGTGTAGTTCTCTCCTACATATATATAATCAAGACTATTATAAGATTACCTTCTGCCAAGCAAAGGAAAAAAGCCTTTTCTACCTGTTCTTCCCACATGATTGTGGTTTCTATCATCTATAGCAGCTGCATCTTCATCTATGTCAAACCTTCAGCAAAGGAATCAGTGGCTATTAACAAGGGTGTGATCGTGCTAACTACTTCCATTGCTCCTATGTTGAACCCATTCATTTACACCTTGAGGAACAAGCAAGTAAAGCAAGCCTTCAATGACTCAGTCAAAAGAATCACATTATTGTCTAAGAAGTAAAGGAATGCTGAAGCTGACCATTCAAGTTTTCATAAGAGATTGGCTCTGCAAAGCATATATCATTAAGTTTCTAAAATAATTTGTTCCTTTATAATCTAAAGTCCATTTGAACTAATTTTTCAAAGTGTTTCCTGCATCCACAACTTCTCTAAGTAAGGTCACTTCTTTTTACTTCTTGCAAACACTCTTCTATATTGATGTTATATTAATAGTTTTCTATGAGGAACAAAAATATCACATCATATCCACTCTTACAAAAAGTGCAAACCAAACAAAATTTTTAAAAACAAAATGTGAATATTAATAAAAAATTAGATTTGCAAGAAAACAGGTAATAGTGCTCATTTTTATTATTCTGTCCATAACTTATCAAATAATCCCTTAATTCATTAAATGCACATTTACTGAGTATCTCACTCATGTTAAATATTTTAAATAAAATGCAGAACAAAACCAACAATAATCCTGCCCTCTTGTAGCATATATCACAGATCAAATATATAACTAAAATATAAAAATAAATCAGCACCACTATTAAGAGCCTTGAGACAAAATTTAAATGAAAAGCAAGCAAAACAGGAACTCATTCAAATTGTAAAATAAATTATGCAGAATTCATCTATAATGTTGAAATTATTAAAATCACAGGTAATTTTCCTAAATTAAAGTGATAAAATGTTCTTATTAAAAAGCAAACAAAATTATAAAGAAAAAGACAAAAATGATAACTGAGTTTGAGAAATTAGTGTGATTATAGGTATTGCAAAAAACATCCAAAAATCCAAATCAAATACTGAATCTTCAAATCCAAATTGTAGCTTAGGTAAGCAAGAAAGTGACTCCAAGTCAAGGAAACCTTAATGTTCTCATGAAGAAATTAAGAAAATCAAACCAAGAAAAAATATGGAAGCCTCAGTCAATGTACTACATCAGACTAATACAAAATTTTCACTGGTGAAACAAAACTAATAATGTTTAAATACATACTACAAGCACAACCAAATCAAAGTGTTTAATTTTTTAGATTATCATGACATATTAATGAATAGAGATTGGAATGAAAATGAGTTCAATAACAGAACACCAACCTTATTTAAAAGGGTGTTGAAAATTTAATTAACTATGAATGATTATAAGGAAGGAGTTATGAGTATCAAGTCCATATTGCTTCCTAGAGCGGGATACATTGTAATCACGTAGACAGTATGGGCAGTGGGGATAATAAGGCTGTCCAGTATTTGCAGACAGCTGCTTCTAATAGAGGAAGAGCTCTCCAATAACCCATGGCACTAATAGTTTCATTATCACTTCTTCTGTTTTGATATATTTTCTCTGAAATTCTCTTGACTCAAAATTTTCCACTAACTTGGGCCCCTTTTCCAAACTTCCCCCTTGCCTAGCCCCTTTTACCGAAAACCCTAATTTGACAGACTGCTGAGTTCCCCATTTGGCATGAAGTAGCACTTTTTATAACTCAACATTTTCTTCTGTTGCTATTATTTTTCAGTTTTCTAAAAGTTCATAGTTACCCCCTGACTTGTCAAGAGCTGTGGAGGATCTGAAAGCTTCTCCGAATGTGTTGTAGAAGTCAGATCCATTCTGCAGCTGCAGGTCCACAAAAAAGCAGGAGCCGTGGTCCTGTGGGCACAGACACTCAGCTCTGACAATGATTAGGCCTACAGACAAGGTTCTAGGCCTTCTACATTTTTCAGTTCCAAAGATGCCTTTACCCTGTCTTCTAATTCTCTTCAAAATGTCCAAAGAGCTAAAAATATCCTAATCTTAATAGCCAACAGATCTTATGTATTTATTTGGTACATTTCCTTGACTAGGCACTTTAAATGGAGTATCATATTTTATACCTACAATGACCATGTAGATAGATGTTAAGTTCATCTTAATTTTTTAAAATGAAGAAACTGAGACCAAGTAGCTAGTTTGGACTTCATTTAAACCCAAGGTATGACTCAGCTGCTCCACTTTATACAAATCATGCTTTTCCCCAAACTTTTGAAAAGCTTAAGAGGAGAGTTCTCTATTCCTCTTTTTAAGTAGTACACCAGTACATTGAGGAAATAGCTCCCTAATTTGTATAACAATTCATAAGCAAAATGTGGAAATCTTCATTATCTCCAGAGAAAGAGCCTAAGAAATTATAACAAAAGAGGTTAAGCATTCCAGTAGCCTAGAGTACAAAATTTATATTATCTTCTAGAAGAAGGCTTACACGAGAATAAAATATAAGGCAATAATTTCTGGAAAGGATTCTAGGAATTCCTCTGAGATAAACTCTCTTAAGAGGCAGTTGCATTCCTGCTCAAATTAATGTGCAAATACCATAAATTAAAAGCTAGTGGAATTTCTGGTCAGAGTGTCACTGTAGCTTATGTTATATGTCCCCCTCCTAAATGTACAAACACACATATGCTTAGAATGTTTGCAATTAGATGAAGTCCACAGAAGATGCTGTGCCCTGTCTATATGCTCTCACCTTTCCTACTGTGATATACACAAGCCTGACTTCCTGACTTCCAACTGGCAGAAGCTACATTGAATCAAGGGCTTTATTTCTGGCCACAGAGACCTATTTTGCCCATGTGCAAGGAATGCCAGAAGTTCCTAAAACCTACTCAAGAGCAGCATTCATCCAATGAATGAGAGGAATTAGTGTGTAAATACTCCTTTTCCATTGCACCTCACGTGGAAGAAATCTGAAGCATGTATTTTACCCTGGTCCCCAGAGTTTCCACAATGCAATGGAGACACCTGAGTGGCTATGCTTGAGAATCTTGAGCCCCCACTCTTCCTTGTTAGACAATAGCAGCTTCCTCCTACTTGAAGAATGTATAAAGTCCTCATCTGAGGCAAAAGATCATATTCTCCTTAAAATCTCCCTTCACCTCAAATCATGGCTTCTAGAACAAAACCTAGGGTCACGTCTCAGCACAGCATTGCTGAAGAATTACTTTACCTTCTATAGAAGGAAAATTAATCATTCACCAAAATAGCTAAAATATACTGCAGGAATCAAAAGAACTTGCCGAAGAATGAATTGCAAGCATTCTAGACTTGGGTGAGAGTTAAATAAAATATTGAATAAGGAAGAGATTATTGACATAGGTCCATTCTTAAGTAGCCCAACATTTAACATCCTGGCAGGAATACCTGGAGTTAGTCCTAAAGTACTGCTAGTATGGCTCCGTAAAACTTGGACACATTGGAACCTTTAGTAAATAAGGTGGAGATGTCAGAACAGCCTTTACACCCTGTGTACTCCTTAAGATAGCATACAAACATCACACTACTGCAGGCACCCAAAATCCAAGCCAAAATATCCTATTCAACCAACAATATATATACATCTTCAAGGGAAAAAAGTCACCCCTTAAAAAGCAATTTCAAAAATCAGAATAAGTGACTGTAACATCATTTCAACAGATATCAATGGAAGAACATAGGAAATATGATAAAGCAAGGAAACACAACACCACCAAGGGACCACAACAATTGTCCAGCAACAGATCCCAATAAAAAAAAATTCCTCATAATGCCAGATAAAGACTTCCAATATTGATTGTAAAGAAGCTCAATGAGATGCAAGAGAAATCTGAAAACCAATACAAAGAAATCAGGAAATCAATTCAGGATATGAATGAGAAATTTACTGATGACATAGATATCCCTAAAAAGAACCAAACATAAATTCTGGAGCTAAAAAATTCATTAAAGGAAATACAACACATATTCAAACACTTAAAAAACAGGCTAGATCAAGCAGAAGAAAGAATCTTAGAACTTGTAGACAGGTCTTTTGAAATAATCCAGTCAGACAAAAATAAGGAAAAAAGAATAAAAAAGAATGAACAAAGACTTCAAGATGTCTGGAAACTACATAAAGTGACCAAACATACAAATTATAGGTATTCTTTAGGGGGAAGAGAGATCAAAAAGTAGGGAAAATCTATTTTAAAAAATAATCAATAAAAACTTCCCAGGACTAGAAGAGAGTGAGACATTCAGATCCAGGATGCCCAATGATCCCCAGGCAAATATATTGCAAAAAGGACATCACTATATCATACTATAATCAGAATGACTAAAATTGAAGTGAAAGAGAAACTTTTAAAATTATCAAGAGAAAAGAAAATCCCATCAGACTAACAGTGAATCAGTAATAAAATAATCTCCCAACTAAGAATAGCACAGTACCAGATAGATTCACAGCTGAGTTCTACCAGAAATACAAAGAAAAACAGGTGCCAATCCTACTGATCCTACTGAAACTGTTCCAAAAGATCAAGACACAGGGAATTCTCCTTAACTCATTCTATAAAACCATTATCACCTTGATACCAAAGCCAGAAAAGGATCCAACAAAAAAAGAAAACTAAAGACCAATATCTCTGATGAATATAGACACAAAAATCCTCAACAAAATACTAGCAAACCAAATCCAATGGCACATAAAAAGGATAATTCACCATGATCAAGTTGGTTTCATCCCATGGATGAAAGGATGGTTGAACATACATAAGTCAATAAATGTGATTCACCACATAAACAGAATTTAAAACAAAAGTCATATGATCATCTCAATAGACACAGAAAAGTCATTTGATAAAATTCAGCATCACTTCATGAAAAAAACCCTCAAAAGATTCAACATAGAAGGAATGTATCTCAAAATAATAAAAGCCATATATGACAAACCAACAGCCAACATTATACAGAATCGGGAAAAGTTGAAAACATTCCCTCTAAGAACTGGAAGAAGACAAGGATGCACACTTTCACCGCTTCTATTCAACACAGTACTGGAAGTTCCAGCCACAGCAATAAGACAAGAGAAAGAAATAATGGGCATCCAAATTGGAAAAGAAGAAGTCAAATTATCTCTGCTTGCTGATGATGTGATCTTGTACCTAGAAAACTCTCAGGACTCCTCCAAAAAAGTCCTAGATTTGATAAATTCATTTAGAAAAATCAATGTACAAAAATCAACAGCATTTCTGTACATCAACCATGACCAAGCTAAGAACCAAATCAAGAACTCAATCCCATTTCCAATAGTTGAAAAAATATATAAATTACCTAGGAATAAATTTAACCCAGAAAGTAAAAGACTGTTACAAGGAGAACTAAAAATTACTGATGAAAGGAATGATAGACAACATAAACAAATGGAAAAACATCTCATGCTCATGAATTGGAAGAATCGATATTGTTATTATAAAATGACCATACTGCCCAAAGCAATCTACAGACTCAATGCGAGTCCTATCAAAATACCAATGTTATTTTTCACAGGATTAGAAAAAGCAATTCTAAAATCCATATGGAACCATGAAAGAGTCCATATAGCCAAAGGAATCCTGAGCAAAAAGAACAAAACTGGAGGCACAACATTACCTGACTTCAAATTATATTACAAGACTATAGTTACCAGAACAGCATGGCACTGGCATAAAAGTAGACACATAGGTCAATGGAAAAGAATAGATAACCCAGAAATAAAACCATGTGCCTACAACCAACATACACTGGAGAATGGAAAAACTATTCAATAAATGGTGCTAGGAAAATTGGATAGCCATATGCAGAAGAATGAAACTGGATCCCTTTCTCTTACCATATACAAAAATTAACTCAAGGTGGATCATAGACTTAAATGTAAGACCTGAAACCATAAAAATACTAGAAGACAATGTAGGCAAAACTCTTTTGGACATTGGCCTAGGTAATGAATTTATGACTAAGACCCCAAAAGCAAATGCAATAAAAATATAAATAGAAAAATAGGACTTAATTAAATTAAAAACTTCTGCACAATAAAAGAAATAATCAAGAGTAAATAGACAATCTACCGAATGGGAGAAAATATTTACAAACTATGTGTCTGACAAAGGACTAATATCCAGAATCTACAAGGAACTCACAACTCAGCAAGAAAAAAACAAACACCCCATTAAAAAGTGGGCAAATGACATGAACAGGAATTTTTCAAAAGAAGATGTACAAATGGCCAAGAAACATATGAAAAAATGCTCAACATCACTAATCATTAAAACCACAATGAAATACCATCTTACTCCAATTAGAATGGACATTATTAAAAAGTCAAAAAAAATGGCCTGGTGCAGTACCTCACATCTATAATCCTAATACTTTGGGAGGCCAAGGTGGGAAGATTGCTTGAGGCCAGGAGTTTGAGACTAGCCTGAACACGAGCGAGACCCCATCTCTACAAAAAAAGAGAAAAATTAGCCAGGCATGGTGGTGCATATCTATAGTCCCAGCTACTCAGGAGGCTGAGGCAGGAGGATCACTTGAGGACAGGAGTTCAAGGTTACAGTGAGCTATGATGATGCCACTGCACTCTAGCCCAGGCAATAGAGAGAGACCCCATCTCAAAAAACAACGTTCCAAAAACAATAGATGTTGACACGGATGTGGTGAAAAGGGTACACTTATACACTGTTGGTGGAAATGCAAATTAGTACAACCTCTACAAGATCAGTATGGAGACTTATCAAATAATTAAAAGTAGATCTACCATTCAATCCTGCTATTCCACTACTGGGTATCTTCCCAGAGGAAAAGAAATCATTATATCAAAAAGACCCCTGCACTTCCATGTTTATCACAGCACAATTCACAATCACAAAAATATGAAATCAACCTAAGTGCCCATCAATTGATTAGTGAATAAAGAATATATACATATAGACATACATACACACACACACACACATACACACACACATTCTCAGCAATAAGAAAGCATAAAAAAAAGTCTTTTGCAGCAATTTGGATGGAACTTGAGGCCATTATGCTGAGTGAAGTAACTCAGGAACAGAAAAATAAATGCCATATGTTCTCACTTAAGTGGGAACTAAACTGTGGCTACACAAAGGCACACAGAGTGGTAAAATGGACATTGGAGACTCACAAAGAGTGAGGGTGTGAGGAGGTGAGGAATAAAAAATTACCTGTGCAGTACAATGTGTACTACTCAGGTGATGGATACACCAAAAGCCCAGACTCCACCACTATACAATATATACGTGTGACGGAATTCAACTTGTACCCCCTAAATCTACTAAAACAAAATAAAAAATAAATAAATAAAATAAACAAAAAGTCTCCCATCAAAGAAAAGCCCAGGACCAGATGACTTCACTGCTGCATTCTACCAAACTTTTAAAAAAGAACTAACACCAATTTTTCTCAAACTATTCCAAAAAATAGAAGAGGAAGGGAATTCTTCCTAATTCATTCTATTGCACCCTGACATCAAAACCAGACAAGGACCCAACAAAAGCAGAAAACTACAGGCCACTATCCCTGATGTACATGGATGGAAAAAATCCTCTGTAAAATACTTACAAATCAAATCCAACTACACATCAAAAAGATAATACAACGTGATCAAGTGGGATTTGCCCCAGGGATGCAAAAATGGTTCAACATACAGAAATAAACAAATGTGTTACATCATATCAAAAGAAGGACAAAAATCATATGATTATCTCAATATATACAGGAAAGCATTTGATAAAATTCAACATCCATTCATGATAAAAAAATGCTGAACAAATTAGGTATAGAAGGAACATACCTCAATATAATAGTGGCCATATTTGACAAAATAACAGCTAACAACATCCTGCATGAGGAAAAGTTGAAACCTTTTCTTCTATAAACTGAAACTAAACAAGGATGCCCACTTTCACCACTCTTATTCGACATAGTACTAGAAGTCCTAGCCAGAGCAATTAGGCAGAAGAAAGAATAAAAAGCATCCAATTCGAAAAGAGGACTTCATATTGCCCCTCTTTGCAGACAATATCATTTTATATAGAGAAAAAACTAAAGACTCTACCAAAAAACTATTAGAAATGATAAACAAATTCAGTAAAGTTGGAGGGTGCAAAATCATATACAAAAATCAGTACCATTTCTATATACCAATAATAAAATAGCTAAAAAAATCAAGAAAGCAATCTTATTTACAATAGCTATAAATAAAATAAAATATCCAGGAATAATTTAACAAAGAAAGTGAAAGACTTCTACAGATAAAACTACAAAACACTGATAAAAGAAGTTGAAAAAGACACAAGTAAATGGAAACACATCTCATGCTCATGAGTCAGAAGAATTGACATTGTTAAAAGAACCATACTACCCAAAGCAATCTACAAATTCAATGCAATCTCTATCAAAATATCAATGACATTCTTCACAGAAATAAAACAATCACAAAATTTGTATGGAACCACAAAAGAACCTGTATAGCCACAGCAATACTGATCAAAAAGAACAAAGCTAGAGGCATCACACTACTGGACGTCAAAATACACGTAAACCTATAGTAATCAAAATATCACAGTACTGGCATAAAAACAGACACATAGATGAATGGAACAAAATAGAGAACCCAGAAATAAATCTACACATTTTCAGCCAACAGATTTTTGACAAAGGCACCAAAAACATACATTTGAAAAACTGATATCCATATACAGAAGAACAAAACTAGAACACTATCTTTCACCATATACAAAAATCAACTCAAAATGGATTAAATACTTACACATAAGACACAAAACTATAAAACTACTAGAAGAAAACAGAAGGGAAACACTTCAGGACATTGTTTTAGGCAAAGAGTTTATGGCTAAGACTTCAAAAGCACAGGCAACAAAAACAAAAGTAGACAAATGGGACTATATTAGACTAAAAACTTCTGCATGACAAAGTAAACAAATCAACAGAGTGAAGAGAAACCTGTTGAAATGGAAAAAATATTTGTAAACTATTCATCTGACAAAAGACTAATATCCGTAATATGCAAGGAACTCAAACATCTCAACAGGTAAAAAACAAATAATCCCATTAAAAAGTGGACAAAGTATTTGAGTAAACATTTCTTAAAAGAAGACATATGAGTGGTCAACAGGTATATGAAAAAATGCTCAACATCACTAATCAAATCAAAATGCAAATCAAAACCACAATGAGATATCATCTCACTACAGAATAGCTCTTATCAAAAAAACAAAAAATAACAAATGCTGATGAACATAGTTACAAAGACATTCTCATGGTTGATACTTGACTGTACAAAATAGTCTAACCTTTTGCAACATTTCCTGAAATGCCACTTCTTGGAAAGAGTGTGAAAAGATGTATTTTTGCAAAGATGTATTACATAACTGTTGATAGTTGCCTTAACAAAGGAAAAACATAAATTTATAACAAAAATTTTACAATCATATAATGTACTTCTAGGTTATCATTTTTAAAATATTAAAAAGTTACAAATAAATTTCCAGATGTTAGAATTGATTTCAAATTCTGATTGAATGCTCCAAAAAAGAATATTACACAGTTCCTCAAAAAGTGATTGTGTGCATTGGTAATTATTAAGATAAGGAGTTTTGTTATGTTTTTAAAACACCTGAGTTACTTGCAAATATATGAAAAATATATACATTTATGCTTATGAATACATTAAATGATATGATTATATTTACATAGGAAATTTCTGAAAGGGTACAATCTGAAATATTAAGAGCACTTACTACCTTTAAGTTATATTTTTTATTTTGATTATATTAATCTATTTTATTTGTAATAAATAGTAATTATTTAAGGTAAAAATATGTTATAAAAGGTAAAAAGGGTTATTGTACTCTGCTAGCTACTGTAGATGTTATAAAACAAAAGGAAGAGAAGGTAGATTTATGCTTTATCATATTATTTTATTTTGTGTACATGGCCTGTGTTGAATCCAATTATGGCATCTCCTTTTCTCTAAGGAGAATGTCCCCATTGTTCCCACTGCTGCATATTTCAGGATTTTTGCCAAAAGCTGATTCAGAAAAGATTCATTAATGACTTTGGAAGCTAGGTCACCAAGGACTCTTTTATTTATTCACATAGGTCAGGTTTGGCAAATAAAACAAATGTCAATCTTGCTAGTAAAAAACTATCCCTTTTCTGTAAGATGGTCTGAATACCATTTCTTTCCAAACCAGAGAGATCTGGTATTCACTAGATCTTTGAACAGTAATTTACTTTCAAATCAGACAAATGCCTTGGTAATAAAGTTTTGGTCAGGTGTTAGCAATGAAAAACTCAGCTAAATCAGTGCCATCTAGAGCTGCCTGTGAAGTGAATATGGGTCCATGAGTAAGAGTGACCAGAAGTCCACATGTGACCCTCTACATACATACTCTTTATCCTTCTAATCCTCAGGATGTTGAAGGATAAATAACCAACTGAAACCATTATGGACTGTCCAAAGAGTAAGTACACACGTGTTATTTCTCTTTCTTTCCTCTTTCAGAGACTTAGACAATGATTTTATCTTAGAAGTGGTTTTGATCTGTTTTACTAAAATTAGAGATATGGATACTTAATTGAATTGTTGTAAAAAGAAACATGTATTCATGACTTTTGAATTGATTGAAAACATTGATAAGATTGGTTTTATGTATCAATAAAAAGCAGACAATCTAAAGATAGGGTAAATGAAGAACTTCTGAAATAAGCCACTGCTAAACATTCACCCTAATTTTGTACCATAAATACATATATTTATGTGTATTTGGACATTATTTGGAGCTATAATTAGGTTCCTTGCATTTTAAAAAAATGTTTAATGTTTAAACATTAAACAGAAATGTCAGACAAGAGATTTGGGAGAAGGAAATAGCCCAAAGTTTCCAGGGTTGTATAAGTTACAGTACTAGATGTCTCTAAGTTGAAAAAAAGAGAAGTAGGTGGTCTCTAAATACAATTCTTTCCTATATCTCAAAACTATTAATAAATCTATTTAATTGCTTGATCTATTGTTAAACTTTTAATTAGTCTATTGTTGGCCGTGTGGTGTTCACAATCTTGGGAGTGTCCCAGCTTTTCCCCAAACCATAAGCCAACATCAGTCCTCCCTCTCTCTAATGGAAGATATAAATTCTAGGGGATTTACTATGGGAAATGGGCACATAGTTGGTAGACACCATCTCCTGTTTCTGGGGGAAAGGAATATTTTAAAACAATCACGTGAAACCTTCACATAGCAAATTAGTTGGGGTTTCTATGAGAATTTTTTAAAAATTTATTGATGTCAGAAAAAGCATTCATGGTCTTGAAACAAGCTTTGAAAAGTGAAAGAAGCACCTTAGTAGATGCCAGTGTAGAATAACCACAGTGTAGCAGTTGATCCAAATTTAGAATTTAAAAGTCCTCAATCTCCAGTTTAAGATTTTTGTGACGAGTGTACTTAAGATCATAAATGACAACCACAAAAAGCAAACTATTGATCTGCCAAATCCATTTGAAAAGTCAGTTATCACCTTTTCACTTGAATGCAGATATTATGTGTATGCTGAGTGGGTAGTTAGGTTATAGTGTACTCTAAGAGCCGCTCAGCACACTTCTCCCACTGGAAGGAAAAACAAACAAAAATCCCCTATATTAGAGGCAGGGTGTGGCAAAATTAAGAGGAAGAAAGTACCTTCATGAGTCAGAGCAGTGTCAAAAGCAAGTTCACCTAAGAAGCAATATTTCTTGATCTACATCTGAGGATAAATATCAAGAATAACACTATGTTTCAGACTCTTAAAGTTCTGTGGCTATTACAATAAACAAGATTAAAATCTTGATTTCAACAAAATTTTCATACCCTCTATTATGGACAGGGTGCAACAAAACACATAGGGAGGTAATTAATGTGGCTTTGGGGGTTCAGAAAAAGTTTGCTGAAGTCTAAACAGAAAACTGAGGAACAAGTCATTAAAAGCCAGGTTTGAGACTGAAATAGAATAAGGAAGGGGGGAAAACACAAATGATTAGATGAAAATTTTTCCAGACAGATCGTTCACGTAAAATGGGCACCACAACACTTGTCTCACAGTATGGTGTGTTTTTAGAGCCACTCACCACGATTCTACCACCACCAAACAAACAACTTCCCAACATTAGAGTCAGGGGAACAGCAAAATTGAGTGAAAATACCTGCAGTGTCAATGGAGTTTCAATATAGGGCTAAACAAAGAAACAACATAGACGATCTCAATTGTAATAACAGGGCAATAAATGTCAGCTTTTGGTTTTAGTATAGCAAAGACTAGGGCAAGAAATAATAGTTGTGCACAAGATGTAGAATTCAATCTTGAAGATGTTGAATTTGAGGGAGGTGTAAAATTGCCAGGTGGACATTTCTAACAGTCACAGGGATCATGTCTAGATATTTTAATCATCAAATTCTAAATGCTAAATTAAAGTTATGAAATTTAATGCAATGCTCAGGAAAAACCCATAGAAAACCGGAGAAGAATTGTGGATGATGTTGAGGAATACCAGTGTAATAAAGTAGGGGAAGAAATGCCTATACAGGAGAAATCAGAATGACAAAACAAAAACTAGAAGCATGGATATCAAACAAGCTACATGTTTGAACATTGTAAGAAGAAATGAGTGATTGACAGTGCCAAATGCAGCCAATAAGTCAAATAAAATGGCTACACTTCATTGAACCTAAAAGAAATCACAAGTAATCTTGCCAAGAGCTGCTTCGGTGGATGGAGTGTACAGAAGGCATTCATAAACAGTTCAAGAGTACAGTACATTGGGGAAGTCAGGAATTAGAAAAAATTATTGCAGATTGTTTGAGTGAAACTGGAATTCTATTTAATAATTACAGTGCTAATAATAACTTATGCATTGATAACAAAGAGAATGCATGTGTTTCAATCAGATAGAAACAGACTAAAATCATAAAACAGTAAGAATAATGTTCTTTAGCTGTGTACAAAATATTCCCTCACTTATTAGTGAATTGCTATGTACCAACACACTTTTTCTGTTCCTGAATAACATAGATAATAAGTGAATATCAGGCAAAAGCATAAACATTTTGAGGGAGTAAAGGGAAAGATCCAGGGAATGATTTTTATAGGGGAAATGAATATAAATGTCCTTTATAGATTAATTATATGTTTGGTCATGGCTGTGGAATACATTTCCCACTGCCTTGACAGATGGATCTAGAAATGTCATATCATAACCACCCCCCATGTTTACAATTTATATAGGAAAAAAGCTTCAAGCAAATAAATGAAACAAAGCAATATTTCAGTTAGTAAGGGGAAAAAATTACAAAAAGGATACTCTAATAAATTCATGATCTCTTTACTTGTTGAGAAATAAATGAATGCTGTGGAAAATCTATTCCAAACTGTAAATTAAAAGAGTAGAGTAAATTTTTAAAAATAATTGAAAAGAAATACACTATCATTCCTTGAACTATAGTATTGTTGAAAGAATTCTTTAAGATGATCAAGATTTTTTTCAAACCACAGGTCACAACCAATTAGTAAGCTATAAGTTAACTTAGTGATAGTTGTATTTGTCTTCAATGATATAAGTTAGAATTGAAAACATTAGAGAACAAAGTACCTAAGGGTTAGCATTTTTAAATTTTTGTTTCAGATATCTGCAAGTATATGTATGTATATATACATACACACTGGATTACCGTGTAAAGTATTTTTTACCATATGTTGTGCTCAAAAATGTTTGAAAGCCAAGGTTTCAAACCTACTAAATGATTTATATCAATATATCTGAAGGCATGAATTATTTTAAGATATTCATTATCAAGTGAAACAAAATAAATGGAAAACACATTGCTTGGCTCTTCTAACCAAAATCCGTTGGAAAAAAATTTTCCCATTTTACATGCAGATTGGGAAGAAGTTGGGACCCAGGAATGAGAAACTATACGTCACTAACCAGATTCATCCTCCTGGGACTGACAGAAGACCCCCAACTGCAAATTCTGATTTTTATATTTCTACTTATCACCTACATGTTAAGTGTAACTGGAAACCTGACCATCATCACCCTCACATTAGTGGATTCCCACCTGAAAACTGCCATGTACTTTTTTCTCCAAAATTTCTCCTTCTTAGAAATCTCCTTCACCTCTGCCTGTATTCCTAGATTCTTGTACAGTATATCAACAGGTGACAGAGCCATTACCTATAATGCTTGTGCATGCCAATTATTTTTTACATATGTCTTTGGAATAACAGAATTTTTTCTCCTGGCCACCATGTCCTATGATCGATATATAGCCATCTGCAAACCCCTGCATTACATGATCATCATGAACCACAGGGTCTGCAAAAGGCTCATCTTCTGCTGTTGGATGACTACTTTGTTGATTATATTCCCACCACTTAGCTTGGGACTAAATCTGGAATTCTGTGACTCTAATGTCATTGACCACTTTGTCTGTGATGCTAATCCTCTCCTGAAGATCTCATGCTCAGACACATGGTTCATAGAGCAGATGGTTATTGTCTGCTCTGTATTGACCTTTATCACAACTTTTGTGTGTGTGGTTTTGTCTTACGTATATATCATCAGAACCATTCTAAGATTCCCCTCTGTTCAGCAAAGGACAAAAGCCTTTTCCACCTGTTCTTCCCATATTATTGTGGTTTCTATCACCTATGGCAGCTGTATCTTTATATATGTCAAACCTTCAGCAAAAGATGAAATGGCCATTAATAAGGGAGTGTCAATACTCACTACTTCCATTTCCCCCATGTTAAACCCATTTATTTATACTCTGAGGAACAAGCAAGTAAAACAAGCTTTTAATGACTTAGTCAAAAGATTTATATTGCTCTCAAAGAATTAGGGGAATGTTGAAGTCAGCATGTCTAAGCATATTTTCTTAAGTGTCTATCCCATTTTGTGGCTTTTTTATCTAGGTTAGGTCTTAACATTCTGTACTGGCCCACCTAAAGTCATCCCTTGCTTCTCCTTATGAATCAACCTCTTTGAGAATGATAATCTTTATTAAGAAAAAATGAGAATAGTTATTTCATGAAATCTAAGCATAACTTCACCCTCATCTTTGCCTTACCAATGCCCAAAGGATTGGGAGATTTATCAATATTTTATTGATAAATTTTATTACATAAAATATTGATGCAATAGTGTACATCATTTCTCCAAAACAAACCTACACAAATAAAGAGAGAAATAGTATTAAAAAGAATCAATACCGTTTTTAAGCAGTAAGAAAGAAAAAAATTTAAATCTCCCAAGATATATTTTAAAACAAGGAATATATTTAATATATTTTAAAACAAGCATAAAGATTTGGGATTCTTACTAATGAAGAAAACTATAAAATCACAAGATTTGCATATTTTGGTGAATGGACCAAATCCAATATAAAAGATATAAAATCTCTTACCAAAAGGGGCATGAATTAAATTAAAATGAAGATAGTAATACACTGGTAATTCCTGTTAAATAATTAAAACCTGCATTGAAATTACATAAAACAGGATTGATATGGATATACCAACTGAAATGTTAAATCTTGAATGTATAGTATTGGAGCTCATCAAACAGATGGTAGGAATCCCAAGGAAACCATAGGTCTAGAAGTCTGATAAATAAACAACCAGAGGGTGGAAAAAGAAAAATAGAACTTAATATGAACTCTAATATCAATAAAGTGATTAACTTTTTTAACATGAAGATGTTAACCATTTCAAGAGTCCAAAATAAGTGCTCAAAAATATTCCTCAAAAGAAATCTGCATTTAATTACTTGTCAAATTCTTCACCAATTTCCACTTTTATGGTCCACCATATTAGACTTCCTTTGATTCTTTTTCTCTTTCTCAGGCCACTGCTCACATGGTGGCTCCTGTGAGCAGGAATGTCCCCCTCAGTTTTCCACTACCAACCTCCATCTGTCCTCCATTTTAAGTGGCATTCACCTAAGGAATCTCTCTGACCTTATCCTACCGCTGCACCACCAACACTATTACCAAGCCTGGATCAGGCCAACCCATCCACATCCCTACCACACACTTGTCTGCTACTATCATAACTTTTACCAGACTGCAATTTTCTGCTGATTTGTTCTTATTCTACTCTAGATAGAAAATGAAATGATGATTGTCTATCTTATATGCCACATTCTAGCATGCTTTATGCCTAGCACCTAGATAAATATTAGTTACATAATAATCTTCCAACATGATGATTTTATACTCCTGACAATACAAAGATGCAAAGTAAGAATTTTTATATTTATTTTTTTATTTCAAAATATTAATTAAGGGGGTACAAGTGGGTTTTTTTACATGGATATCTTATATAATGCTTAAGTCAAGGCTTTTGGTGTGCCCATCACCAGAATAGTTCATTGTACTCAATAGGTAAGTTTTTATCCCACACCCACCATCCCAACTTCCCCTGGCAAAGTGAGGATTTTTATGTGCATATAAAAAATACAAAAGTAACATTTGACATTGATAAATGAAAAAAGATAAAAAGGGACATGACTAAAATTAGCTTTCCTGTTCAAATATGTATTTTTAAATTTCTGAGTGAAATAGAATGAAAGCCAAAATTTATTGAGAATGTATAATACTGATAAACCTGAAAATAATCCTACAAGTTTTATTTTCATAGTCATAATTTACATGTGGAGAAATCAAGTTTAGAATAATGAACTATTTCTAATAAGTTATATAACTAGGACTTAAAACTAGTTTTACTGAGTTTAGAAGGATCTGGTTTTCCAGTACATGTAACTGCTTCTGCAGAGGCATCAAGATGCCTTCAAGAAACATACAAAAAATGTCCCAGTACTGAAATCAAGCAAGATTTATATCATAAACAATGTACAAAGATGAAAGTAAATGTAATGCATTTACACATTTTTACATTATGAATACAATTTTAATAATAAATGTTATTATAATTATTAATAGATAATACACAATAAAAACTGTAAGATTAAAGTTTTTTAGATCAGATTACCAATATATAGAAATAAAGAGCAAGTAGAAATGGAAAAATATGTGAGAAAAGAGAAGAGGAAAAAAGGCATATAATCTGAAATCTTCAACCTCATTGAGAAAAGCCTGACTTCAGGTGTTTTTCTTGGTGTTAATCCTCTGTTCTCCTGTGCCAGAGCCTCCAATGTGAGTCCACTAAGACACTAGAGGGCTTGAATGGATTTCTCAGAATCTTAGAGTGCTTAAGAGAAAGGTTCTCTAAGTTCAGTCTCCATATTAGGACCAAAAATGTATAGTGGCCTTCCAAATTTCAGCTAGACAAAAACATTTAGCCAGGTATCCTTACCCTATGGTTATGATTTAATTTCACAGTTCTAAAATATTCAGCTTCTCTGACTCTTTGATTCTGCCATAACCTATACTATTAATCCATCATCTTAATTCCATATATAAATGATATCAATAGTATTGGTCTTCTAAACCATAACATGGCTGCTAATTAGTATTAATTAATCACATATTTCCTCATTATGAGTTCCAGACAAATTGAGAAATAGGCATGGGAGTCAGATGAATATAATAGTTCTTTCATTCATGATAAATGTAGATTGAAGAATGTGACTAAGATGAGAGGGTTTTCTTAAACTGACCTGGCTTACCCACCAAGTTAGAGTAGAACATTCCTAAAATTATAAGGTGAGGACATTCTGCCCTGGTGAACTAACACCCTGGCAAATGGAGGGAACAGGGCAATGTGCTTACCCTATTAATAGCCAGCCATGAGCAGTGATTTTATCCCAATTTCAACAAGCAGATAAATTTGAAATTTAAATAGAAGATTAGCCAATCTAGGTTTTTAAATCATTCCTGAATAGAAATTTTTGAACATATACAAAAGAAGACAAGATAGAATAATTAACAGACATGTACCTATCATCCAGCTTCTCTAATTATCAACATATTGAATTGCTATTCTGTCACCCATGACCTAATATCTTTTGGCTAGCATTTCACCTTATAGCATTCCACCCATAAATTCATTGCATTTCACCCACGCATTCACCAGTAGCAATATCTAACTGATAAGAAAATTTTCTTCTTGCCTAACCATCATGCCATTATCCCACATAACAAAATTATCAATAAATCTTAATAGATTCTCATATTCAATGTATATTGAAGTTTCCCTGGTTCACTCAAAGATGTTTTTGTTTTTCACAATTAATGTGTTTGAATCAAAATCCAAAAAAAATCTAAGCAAACATCACATTTGGTTATTATGTCACTTAAAACTTTTTTTAGTTCCCTAGCAGTTCTTTCTATTTATTTATTTATTTATGTATTCATTTTTCATTACTTAATGGAGAAACTAGATCTTTGCAGGGTATAATATCCTAGATTATTTAACTGATTGCTTCCTTATAGTATCAGTTAACTTATTTCTCTAGCGTCCAATCTCCTTTCACATGTTAATTAGATTTACTTCTTGATTAGATTTGCTTTCATTTCCTTAGACAGAGATAGTTGATAGATGGAGCTGTATGCTTCCTATTGCGTCACATGAGCTACATAATGTCTGGTCGACCTACTTTCAGTAATGCTTAAGCCGTGTGTTCAGGTCTTGACAGCCTGATACCTCTATTATAAATATCCCTGTCAACATTTTGCAAATTTTTAGCATATTCTAATGAATTGCCTAGATCCATAATTTCATTAAGTTGTCTAAACCATTGTTTTCATTTGTATTTTTGTGAATTAATAACTTCTTTGATGAACTATTTAATTACTGGAAATATGGTATATACAGGAAAGACAGGATAAATACTTGACTCTTTCCTTTTTTTAATCAATGTTTTAATATAGTATTATAATTTGATGTCCTAGCGACATCCACAGGTGATCAAATGATTTCCTTTTATAATGCTATAAACTTGTGAGTTTTTATATATTTGATATGTTTCGATCCATTATAGTCATTATTATATTTTTATGCTCAAATTGTCCTATCTTAGGCCAGTGGATAGGATTCAGATTGGTTTCTGTGTCCTCATGATATGACGTTTTTGCTTTCTTACTTTATGGCACAACAAGATGTTCCAGATTCAGTTTGTATGATTCTTATCCTATCCGTAACCTAGAAACGACTATTTGTCCCAGAAGTTTCTGTTGATGGGAAATAGAATTTAGAAACTACAATCTTCTGCCAGAATTGCCTATAATCTAACATGAATAATGGGCACCAATTAATGTCAAAGAATGTATACCATTTAATTCTACAGGGTTAGTTTCTGCCCTTACAATGACTCAAAAAATAGACTTTATCTTCACAGTTCTACTTACTAACAAGCTCTTGAATCAATTAGACATATATGCAAAACTTAATAGCTGCTATGTTTTCAATAAACTTCAAGAATGTTGCCCTTATTTAATAACTTATATAAGGCTCAGAGGGCTTTAGGTGTAAGTAACACAAACTTCTATATAGTGTTTATATCACATTTTTATTTGCAGAACTAATCAACTATTTGACTGCATACACAGGGTGATTTTGGAATCAATTCTAGGTGATAAATACTTCTTCATATCTTACATTATAATTTTCTCATATCTTACATTATCTTACATTATATTATAGTGTATTACTATTATTATAGGTAAGAATGTTCATTTGAAAATCAAACATTCAATCCTACTTGGTATAAAATGCATATTTTCCTAGCCTTTCTAGTTTTAAACATAGCCTTGGATAGCTCTTTTTTAATTGAATTGTGTCATAATCTATAAAAAAGGAATATAAGTCCCCTTCCCTACTCTGATGATGGTTTTAGTAATCAATCTTGGAATGATTTTAGAAAGTAGCTAAATATGTTAGCTATTTTTTTCTCAGAGCAGCTAGATATAAATACACTAAAATTTAGAGCTTTGATGTTGAAAAGCATTCTACAATATGTCAAATTTGTAGGTTCTTGAATGAAATATTTTGCACCTTATCTTTATTATTGACTAAATAAGATTTAAGATTATAATATGGAGCATATTATCAAACTCAAGTCACTATATGTACTTTCATTTTTGTTTTATTAACAGAGCCAAATTTGTAGACCTCACACAACAGGTTTCCAAAGGTTTTAACGAATCAATCTGAGAAATATTTTGCCACACTCTCAGATTCTTCTACAGACCAATCCAAAATTCCAAAGAAATATATAGATTATACTATAAAAGAAAATAATAAAAGTTAAAAAGTGAGCAATTATTTACTTTAAATAAGACAATTTTATACTTTTTTTAAAGGGAATTCAATATTCTATCTCTAGCAGAGACTCTGAATTTGACCTCTGGGTTTTATTTGACTAGCTCTCAAAATCAACTTGGCTAGGAGGAACCACTCAAAGACAGAATCAGAAATAGAAACCCAAACAGAAACAGAGGAGGAAAGAGATGAGTGGGAAGTGATAGTTGAGAAGAGAGAGATAGGAAGAAAGAGAAGTTAGATTTTAGTTTGTTGGAGTATTACTGAATATGAAGAAATACGGGCAAGTTTTCCTCACACTCAGACTGTATTCAGATCTTAGCAACTCTCCACTAAGTGGGATAAAAGTAATCACAATGAGTATGAGGTTTCTTTTTTGGGGTGAAGAAAATATTCTAAAATTGATTGTAGTAATGGTTGTAGAACTCTGTGAATATATTAAAAATTATTAAATTGTGCACTTTAAATGGGTAAAAAGGTAATTATAATGTTCTTTTTCCTTGAGTTTACCAGATGATTTTCCCCCTTAAGCATTCATACGTTTCCCTAAAATTATCCCTTAATTTTCTTCCATTTCTTTTGAGAATTTCAAGTTTCCCTTTAATAATTTGCAAACATTCTTGTTTATCCTAGGGAATTTGCATTAATGTATTCATATTGTGTTTCCCACATTTCTTTTGGTTAATATCCATACTTTATATTAAAGTCAACTTGGTTAACAAAAAGAAAAAAAGTCCTACTGACTCCACCAATCTTTCTGGGGATTTAGCCTGTATCACTATCACTGTCAGCAGTGTCACCAAAACTCAAATAACTGAAGCAGAATACTCAGTGCAATTTAGCATTATATTTTTTCCAGCTTATTATATGGGAAAATGATTCAAATAAGAAATATTTTAGATAGAGAAAATAGCTTTATTTAATCAGGGAAATTGAAGTAAGACAATGAAGTCAATTTGTTACATTATAATTTAATTCACATTTTAACAATATTAGTTCTTCCTATCCATGAGTATGGAATATCTTTCCATTTATTTGTGTCATCTTCAGTTTCTTTCTTCAATGGTTTATAGTTTTCAGTGGGCAGATATTTCACTTCCTTAGTTCATTATTCCTAAGTATTTACTTTTTTGTAGCTATTGTAAATGGGATCGTTTTCTCTTTTTTTTCTATTTATCTTCCCAAATCTTTTTTTTCCCCTTTTATTTCAGAATATTATGGGGGTACGACACTTTGGTTATATATATTGCCCATGCACTGCCCATGTCAAAGCTACAATCATGGACATCCCCCAAACTGTGTGCCCCGCACCCATTCAGTGAGAGTTTTCCCATCCCCTCTACCCGCCTCCTGCCTGCCTGCCCCCTGATGAATATTATTGCCATATGTGACATAAGTATTGATCAGTTAGTACCAATTTGATGGTGAGTACCAGTGATGCTTGTTTTTTCATTCTTGTGGTACTTCGCTTCAAAGAATGGGCCACTTGATTTTTTTTCTGCTAGGTCATTATTCACATGTAGAAATGCTACTGATTTTTGTATGTTGATTTCGCATCCTGCAACTTTACTAAATTTATTAGTTCTAACGGTTTTGTGGAATATTTGGAGTTTTCTACATATATGATTATGTCATCTGCAAATAGAGATAATTTTACTTCTTCCTTTCTGACTTGGATACATCTTATTTCTTTTTCTTGTTGGATTACTCTTGCTAGTACTTCCAGTACTATGTTGAATAGAAGTGGTGAGAGTAGGCATCCTTGCCTTGTTTCATACTTAGCAGAAAAGCTTTCAGCTTTTCTGTATTTTCCCCATTGATCATAATGTTAGCTGTAGGCTTTTCATAAATGACACTTACTATGTTGAGAAACTTCCCTTCTATACCTAAAGTGTTGAGGCTTTTTATCAAGAAAGGATGTTAAAATTTGTCAAATGCTTTTTTGTGTCAATTAAGATAATCATATGTTTTATCTTTCACTCTGTTAATCTGATGTATCACATTGATTTATTTTCATATATTAAACCAGCCTTGCATGCTGGAGATAAATTACAATTGGTCATGATATTTAATATATAATTGTTTTGATGTGTTATTGAATTTGGTTTGCTAATATTTTATCAATGTTCATCAGAGATATTGGCCTGTAGTCTTCTTTTCTTGTGGTATCTTTCAATGTTGGGCTAGGGGATCAAGGTGATGCTAGCCTCATACAATATGTTTGGAAGAATTCTCTACAGCTATATTTTTTGGAAGAGTTTCAGAAGTATTGATATTAATTCTTCTTTGAAGGTTTGGTAGAATTCAGTTGTGAAGTCACCTCGTCCTGGACTTTTCTTTTTTGGGAAGTCTCTGATTACTTCTTCAATTTATTTGTTATTGTTCTGTTCAGGCTTTCTATATTCTTCCTGATTCAATTTATATAGGATGTATTTTTCTAGGAATCTATCTATTTCTTCTGGGTTATTCAATTTGTTGGCATATAATTTTTCGTAATAGTTCCCTATAACTCTTTTTATTTCTGATACCTCTATTGCAATTTCTTCACTTTTATTTTTTATTTTATTTATTTGAATCTTGTCTCTTTTTTTCTTAGTCTAGCTAAGGGTTTATCAACTTTCTTTACCTTTTCAAAAAAACCAACGCAGTTTTATTGATTTTTTTATTTCAAAATATTAAGAGGGTACAAATGCTTTTGTGGCATGTCTTGATTCCCTGGAAAGCAGGGTGCCACATCAGCTTGGCCCAGGTGGCACAGCTACAGGGGTTGGCCAAGGCTCCAGGTCTCTGGGGGCAGGGCACCATGTCAGTTCAGACCCTGAGGGGTACAATGCTCCACTTTTCCAAGGCTCTGAGCCCCCAAAATAAGGGGCACCATGTCAGTTCAGGTGTCGGGGGTACAACTGCTCTGATAGGTAAAGAATCTGGGTCCCTGGGGGCAGGGCACTGCATCAGCATGTAACTGCTCTCATCATCCAAGGCTCTGTGTCCCCAGGGAGAAGAGTGCCATATCAGTTCGGACCCTGAGGGGCAGGGTGCACCAACAACTGGGATGGGGAGATGGAACAGCTCCACAGTAGTTTGGCTCCAAGGTGTTTAGCTGACTAAGGAATGGCATGCTACCTGTACTGCACTGGTGGCAAAGCCTCAGGGATGGAAGGATGTATTGACACTCATCCCTAGAGCAGGATGCACTCTAGTAGTGGCTCTGGTTCCAAGACGGCACAGCAGAGTAGCAGTTTGGGCCATAGAGAGTGGGACACAGCATTGCTCCCTCTTGGGGGGTGCAGCACACCTATGTGGACTCCAAACAGCTCCCTTAGCTGGGCTCAGAGCTTGTGAGCACTGCAGAAATTTCCAGTGAAGAAGATTGCAGGTGGTAATGATGGTGGCTGTTGGGATTCTCTTGCTTACCTTTTCTCTGCAAAGAAGTCTTTCCGGGTTCCAAACTGATCCTGACTGAGGTTGGGATAGTGGAGACAAGGTGTTTTCTTCCCTTCTTTATGTGGCCATCTTGGGTTTCTGTGCTACACAGGATTTCTGCTACTCCTTTGCTGTTCTCCAGTGCTCTCCTTTGGTTTTTTGGTTGAAATGTAGCTGTTTATTCATTGTTTGGGGATTTTTTTGTGTGGGGTACAGACAAGCGCTAGGAACTTCTAGTTGGCCATCTTGCTGATGTCCTGTACAGCTTTCTATGTGAATCATACCTCAATAAAGTGTTTTTTTAATGTAATAAAATATTGATATATACTACAACTTAGATGAACCTTGAAAACATTATGTTAAGTTATAGAAGCCAGTCACAAAGACCATATATTATAAGATTCCATTCGTATGAAAGCCCAGAATAGGGAAATCTAGAGAGACAGAAAGTAGATTAGCAATTGCTTAGGGCTGGTGAGAGGGTGGAGGGACGGGTTGGAGTGATAGCTAAAAGGTGAAAGATGTCTTTTGTGGTGATAAAAATATTTTTAAATTGACTTTGGTGATGGTTACACATGTCTGTGAATATACTAAAAACCATCGAATTATATGACATATGAATTATATCTCAATAGAGCTGTTTTTCAGAAAAAACCCTATCAGTTACATTACAAGAAAGGAATACTTCATGATAACGTCATTCATGATCAGATGCACAAAAGTCCCAAACAAAATGTTAGCAAAACAAACCCAGTGATAAATCAGGATAAAATTTTGTTAATTCCTGGTTTGTGAAGCTGGTTTGATTTTAGAAAATCAATTAATATAATTTACCACATTAATATAATATGAATAAAAATCATATGATTCCTTCAGTACATATAAAAAGTTTCTAATAAAATTTAATATCTGTTCATGATAAAACCTCTTAGCAAATAAAAAAAGAACTTCTATAATCTGATAAACTGTGCTCATATATCTGCAAATACCTAGCAAACATCATCTGCAATGTTGAAACGCTGATAGTTTACCTCTGAAATCAGGAACAAGACTAGAATATTATATTCAACATTGCACTGGAGGCCCTAGTTAGAAAAATTAATCAAGAGAAACAAACAACATAAATGAGAATTTAAAAGAAATACATAAAACTGAGTTTATTTAGAGATGAAATTATTTTTATATAGAAAATCCAAAATAATCTAAGAAAAAATTTTAGAATTTATGGGGCAACTTAAAGTTCATGGATGCAAAGTCAATATACAATAATTAATTTTGCTTCTACATACTAGAAATGAAAGATTGGAAGATAAGTATCTTAAATTATTTACTTTACACTAGCACCCAAAACCAATAACTACTTGTACATAAATCTAATGAATCATGCAATAATTCAAAACATGCAAACACACATGCACACAAAAGCAAAATTTATAAAATATTGAAAGAAATTAAAGAATAACTAAACAAATAAAGTTGGATACCATGTTAATGGATGTAAGACTCAATACTCTAAAAATGTAAATTGTCTTCAAATTGATGAATTGATTTAAAGCAAATTCCATCAAAACCCTAGCAAATTGTTTTTGTGTAAATTGGCAATCTGATTCTAAATATGTATATCAATGGGGGTGGGCAAGATGGCCAACTAGAAACGTTGGGTGCCAGACAGTCCCGGAGGGAAGGTAGAATTTCAGAAAGAGGAGAGGGGAGAGGAAATGCAGATCACAGAGAGAGGTGCCAGAGCCTGTCAGGGACCTCACAGAGGAAAATTGCAAAGGAGAGAAGGAAGAAGATAAAGGAAAAAGATATCAGCGAGGCTCAAACCCAAAGGGGCTCAGAGCCCAGTGAAGGGGTAAGGGTGATTCCTCTCTCCCTCCCTCCCATGTGCTTTCAGTGGCCAGCAGGCTTCCAAGTTTCTTGGAGGCTTTTCCACCCCCACAAGCCCAGGCAGGTCAGCAAACATGAAATAGTGGGGAGAACTTGCGTGATCCCAGAGCTTGGACATTCCATGTGAGGTTCCCCTCCAGGAACAGTGACCTGAGAGGCCAGAGAGCCGGCTTCCTTCCATTCAGACACTTTTCCTTCCCCGCCCCTCCTCCATCCACTGCAACTGGGAAAGCAGTTTGAGCCGAGAACTTGGCGAATGGCTGCGTCTCATCAGTGGGTGCAAGGTACAGGCTGAGGTTTCTACAGAGAGCGGGACCCACACCTTTCCCCTTGGGGACCTGCAGTGGACCCAGGGTGTGCAATCTGGGGGCTCCCTGCCTACCAGCATTTCATGGAGTCACATGCCAGCAGGTCAGACAAGCAGACCAGACCCTGTGCAGCCCAGACTTGAGCGGGTTGCTGGGGGACACAAGGGAGAGGTCTGGAAGCTGGATTTGGGTGGCAAGGGAGCCCACGTGGACAGAACAGATGGGAGAATACTGCAGGGTTCCAAGACGTGGCAATCTGGGACAGCACCCATGCCCCCTGCAGGAAAACCACCCTGTTGGATTAGGGAGGATCCTCTGGCAAGGAAGAGCCAAGATCTGGGAGCCAGAGCAACCAAGTGTGGTGCATTCAGGTGCTCAGGCTGACTGGGAACTGCGTCCCCTCCTCCACCCATTGCACCTGGGAAAGCAGTTTGAGCTGAGAATTTGGTGAGTGGCCACCTCTCCCCAGTGGGCACATACTGTAGGCTGAGGTCTCCACAGAGTGAGGCCTATGCCTCCTCCCTTGAGGACCTGCAGTGGACCTGGGGTGCCTAATCTGGGAGCTCCCTGCCTGCTGGTGTTTTGCAGATGCATGCCAGCAGGTTAGACATGCATGCCAGAGGGAGGTTTGAGAGCTGGACTTGGGTAGTGAGGGAGCCCATGTGGATAGAACTGATAGGAGAATATTGAGGGGTTCCAAGATGCAGTGATCTGGGAGAACACCCACCCCTCCCTGCAGGAAAGCTGCACTATTGGATTAGGGTGTATTCTCCCGTAGGGAAGATCTCAGCCCAGTGCCATAGCAACCAAGCATTTAGGCCCCTCCCCCACAAACAGCCCTCTCTGTCTGGAGAGCCTACCCTGACTTTCCTCCCAGTGGTTCCCCCTAGCAGCTGGGAAAGCAACCTCTGAGCCCTGCCAAGGCTTTGCAAAGCCTTCCAGGCTCATGCAACCTAACCACACTCTGCCTCGCTCCTCCACTCGCCTCTGCTGTGGTGGATCAAGCAACCCCTGATAGCTACAGGGTCCCTCTCAAAGCTTGTGGCACTCAGTGCTCCACCTGAGGGACTAGAGCATACCACAGGTACAAAAGGACATCTCAGCAGTTGGCTCTTTCATGCAAGCATCAACCACTGACAGGGAGAACAACTCTATAGCTTATAACAGCATCTACCAACTGAATTAAACAGAATGTGGTTAATTCTTGTTCACAAGTACCACCCACCCACCATCTCAGAGATTAAGCTGGGGGATCCAATACGATTCACACTGCTAGGAAGAGGTAAAGACAGCAGGATAGAGGCAACTGAGGGGACACTGCTTATTAGGAAAGAAACAAAAGTTATGGGTGGCTCAATCTTTGAGGGGTCTCCTTCTTTTGCTGCAGACCTCTGGGCTGATTGGGGAGCTGCTCAGAATCTGTTCAGAGACATTCCACTGGAAAGCAGGTGTAACAGAGATCTGGTGCCTGCAAATACCAGGTTTCTGCTGCTGATGAGATCCTGATCACTCTGATGCACAGAGTCAGGTCTGCTCAGGACCCAGCCATGCAGCAATACCCTTAGCATCACCCCTGCTGGGCCAGGCAGGGAACAAATGCTCCCCTGTGTTGAGCCCTGTGACTAGGGGTTGAGCATGCATGGAAGCCAAACAGAGGGGGAGCCTCAGACACCACAGACACCACATGGGAAGCCTTGGGTGACTGCTTCAATGGGTCCTAGGTGTGGGGAGAGAACCTTGGCCAACCAGTAGCTCCAGCCCACCCATGCAGAACCTGGGCCACTGAGAGAAACTCCTGCCTACATAACTGGGCATCAGCAGTCCCCATGCTGGTGGAACAGCCCCCCATATGGGCAGCTCTGCCCCCAAAATCCCCAGAGCCTCTGAAGTTCTTGCTGTTCCCAAGTCCCAGGCACTGCCCCAGTAGCTTGAGGGCCCCCAGCAGGCTTGCTACTACACCCCTGTGACTCCAGAGTTGTGCCTGGACCCCAGAACCCCACAACTGAGTCCCCACCACTACCTCTGGCCCAGCAGAACCTCCCTGAGGTCCAACATTTCACTCAGGACCCGCCAGCCCTGAGCAGCTGTCACTCCTGGAGTTGGTTCAAGAAAGTCCCTGGCAAAGGAGATCAGGTGCCCTGCATACCTATTAAACCAGAGCTGAGAGAAGAGAAGCCAGAGGAGAAGAAACCAGCAAAAGAACCCTGGCAACATGAAAAAACAAAATAGTTCAACACTCCCAAGAGAACGCAATGGACCTACAGTAGTGGACTCCACCCACAAGGAAATTGCTGAAATAACAGAAATAGGATACAGAATATGGATGGCAAATAAGATGATTGGAATTGAAGAGAAAGTCAAAAACCAACAAAAAGAAACCAAAAAAAAATTATTTCAGGAAATCATTGATAAAGTCACTAGAGAGCTAGACAACATAAGAAAGGATATAATAGAACTTAAAGGACTTAAAGAAATGAAAGAGTCATTCAGGGAATTTCAAAATGCAGTTGAAAACTTTAACAACAGGCAAAACTAAGGAGAAGAAAGAATCTCAGAGCTTGAAGGCAGGGCTCTTGAGATAATCCAGTCATTCAAAGAGGCAGAGAAGAGTATAAAAAAATCCAATCACTGAGAGAGATATGGGACTATGTAAATGTACTAACATTTGAATTATAGGTATCCCTGAGGGTGAAGAAGAAAGAGCTAAAGCACAGAAAACCTATTTGAGAAAATTATTGCCATCTTCCCAGACATCACCAGAAATTCAGATATACAAATACAAGATGGACATTGAACTCTGGGAAGATTCATAGCAAATAGGTCATCTTCAAGGCACATAGTAATCAACCTGGCCAAAGTCAAAATAAAGAAGAAAACTCTGCAAGCAGCAAGATGAAAGCATCAGATAATCTACAAAGGAAACTCCATCAGGCTAACTGCAGATTTCTCAGTGAAAACCTTACAAGCCAGAAGGGATTGGAGGCCCATCTTCAATTGACTTAAACTGACAACTGCCAGCCTAGAATTTTGTATCCTGCAAAACTAAGTTTCACAATAGATGGAGAAATTAAGTCATTTCCAGACAAGCAAACACTGAGGGAATTTGTCATGACCAGACCTGCTCTGCATGAAATACTCAGAACAGCACTATACAAAAATCAGCACAACAGATACCCAGCAGTATAAATTCACCTAAAAAAAACCCAAAACTTACAAATCCTATAAAACACTAGAACAAGAGGTAAAACAAAGCAATAAGACTATCCAGCAGGATGAACAGAACATCCCACATATCAATGCTATCAATCAACATAAATGGACTAAATTCTCCTCTCAAAAGACATAGCCTTGATGGATGGCTGAAGAAACACAACCCAAGTATCTACTGTCTCCAGGAAACACATCTAAACCACAAGGATGCATACAGACTCATCATGAAAGGATGGAAAAAAATATTGCATGACAAATGGAAATCAAAAGGGAGCAGGTGTAGCCATTCTTAGATAAAATTGACTTTAAGCCAACAAAGGTAAAGAAAGACAAAGAAGGTCACTATATAATGATAAAGGGAGCTATCCAACAAGAAGACATAACAATACTAAACATATACATGCCCAAGACAGGAGCTCCCAGATACATAAAGCAAATTTCACTAGAGCTAAGCCAAGAAATTAATAGTACCATCATAATTGCAGAGGACTTCAACACTGCACTGTCAGAGTTTGATAAATCATCTAAGCAGAAAATAAATGAAGAAATAATGGACTTAAACCAAACTCTTAATCAAATGGACCTAACAGATTCTTACAAAACATTCTATGCAAACACTACAGAATATACATTCTTCTCAGCAGCACATGGGACATTCTCCAAGAATGGTCATGTTTTAGGCCACAAAACAGGTGTCAACAAATTCAAAAAAATTGAAATCATGCCATGTATCTTCTCAGACCACAGTGGAATAAAACTAGAAATCAATTACAAGAGAAACACTCAAACCTACACAAAGTCATGGAAATTGAAAAACCTGCTGCTGAAAGATTATTGGGTCAAGAATGAAATTAAGATGGAAATGAAAAAATTCTTTGAGCTCAACAACAAAGGGACACAAGCTATCAAAATCTTTGGGACACAGTAAAAGCATTCTTCAGGGGAAAGTTCACAGCCATAAATGCCTACATCAAAAAGACAGAAAGATCACAAGTTAATAACCCAATGTCACACCTCAAGGAACTAGAAAAGGAAAAACAAACCAAACCCAAAGCCAGCAGAAGAAAAGAAATAACAAAGGTCAGAGCAGAACTAAATGAATTGGGAAAAAAATACAAAGGATAAATGAAACAAAAAGTTGGTTCTTTGAAAACATAAACAAAATTGATAGAACTCTTGCTAGATTAACAAAGAACAGAAGAGAAAGGATTCAAATAAGCTCAATCACCAATGAAAAAGATGACATTACAACTGATACCACAGAAATACAAAACATCATCCATGAATACTACGTAAATCTCTACGCACATAAACTAGAGCATGTAGAGGAAATGGACAAATTCCTGGAAACACAACCTCCCAAGACTCAAGAAAGACTCAGGAAGAAACATAATAGATCTCCTGAAAATACCAATAACAATCAATGAGATTGAATCAGCAATAAAAAACCTCCTAACAAAAAAAGTCCTGGACCAGATGGATTCACAGCCAAATTCTAACAGACCTACAAAGAAGACCTGGTACCCATAATACAGAAATTATTCCATAACATCAAGAAGGACGGAATCCTCCCCAACCCATTTTACAAAGCCAGTATCACTTTAATACCGAAGCCAGGAAAGGACACAACAAAAAGCAAAAACTACAGACAAATGTCCCTTATGAATTTAGATGCAAAATCCTCAGTAAAATACTAGCAAACCAAATTCAACAGCACATCAAGAAAATAATCCACCAGGATCAAGTGGGCTTCATCCTAGGGATACAAGGATGGTTCAACATACATAAATCAATAAATCACGACATAAACAGAAGCAAAAGCAAAGACCATATGATCATCTCACTAGATGCAGAAAAAGCATTTGACAAAATCCAGAACCCTTTCATGATAAAAACCCTCAAAAACTAGGCAGAGAAGAAACATATCTCAGAATTATAAAAGCCATCTATGATAAACCCAAAGCCAACATCATACTGAATGGGGAAAAGTTTAAAGCATTCCCCCTAAGAGCTGGAACAAGACAAGGATGCCCACTGTCACAACTCCTATTCAACATAGTGCTGGAAGTCCTAGCCAGGGCATCAAGCAAGAGAATATTAAGGGTTTCCAAATTGGGAAAGAGGATGTCAAACTATTGCTCTTCACTTATGATATGATCTTGTATCTAGAAAAACCCAAAGGTCCCACCAAGAGTCTCCTGGAATTGATAAATGAATTCATCAGAGTCTCAGGATACAAAAATCAATGTATATAAATCATTTTTATATACTAATAACTGTCAAGCTGAGAGTTAAATCAAAGACTCAATACTATTCACAATAGCTACAAAGAAAATAAAATACCTAGGAATATACTTAACCAAGGAGGTGAAAGATCTCTGCAAGGAGAACTACAAAACTCTGAGGAAAGAAATCGCAACGGATTCAAACAAATGGAAAAATATATCATGCTCACGGATAGGTAGAATCAACATTGTTAAAATGTCCATACTACCCAATGTGATGTACAAATTCAATGCAATCCCCATCAAGTTACCAAAGTCATACTTCACAGATCTAGAAAAAATAATTCTATGCTTCATTTGGAACAAGAAAAGTGCCCAAATAGCCAAAGCAATCTTAAGCAAAAAGAACAAAACTAGAAGCATCACATTACCAGACTTCAAACTATACTTCAAGACTATAGTAACAAAAACAGCATGGTATTGGTACAAAAACAAAGACATAGATCAATTGAACAGAACAGAGAATCCAGACATAAAATCATCTACCTACAACCAGCTGATCTTTGACAAAGCAGACAACAATATACACTGGGGAAAAGAATCCCTATTCAATAAATGGTGCTTGGAAAATTGGATAGCCACATGTAGAAGATTGAAACAGGATCCACACCTCTCACCACTCACAAAAATCAACTCATGATAGATAATAGACTTAAACCTAAGACATGCAACAATAAGAATTCTAGAATAAAATGTTGGAAAAACTCTTATAGACATCGGCCTAGGCAAAGATTTTATGAAGAAGACCCCAAAAGCAATCACAGCAACAACAAAAATAAATAAGTAAATGGGACCTGATCAAATTAAAAAGCTTCTGCATAGCCAAGGAAGCAATCATTAGAGCAACAGAATGGGAGAAAATATTTGCATGCTATATATCCAGGATATGTATAGCCAGGATTCAAGGGCTGATAGCTAAAATCTCTAAAGACCTCAAGCAAATCAGCAAGAAGAAAATCAAACAATCCCATTAAAAAGTGGGCAAAAGACATGAACAGAAACTTTTCAAAAGGAGATAGACTAATGGCCAACAAACATATGAAAAATTGCTCAACATCTCTAATCATCATGAAATGTAAATCAAAACCACAATGAGATATCACTTAACTCTAGTGAGATTGGCTTTTATCAAAAAGTCCCAAAACAACAAGTGTTGGTGTGGATGCAGAGAGATAGGAACATTCATACACTGCTGGTGGGGCTGCAAATTAGTAGAAGCTCTATGGAAAGCAGTATGGAGATACCTCAAAGAACTAAAAGTAGAACTACCATTTGATCCAGCAATCCCACTACTGGGTATTTACCCAAAGGAAAATAAGACATTCTATAAAAAAAAGACACATGCACTCAAATGTTTATAGCAGCACAATTCACAGTTGCAAAGATGTGGAAACAACCCAACTGCCCATCAATACATGAGTGGATTAATAAAATGTGGTATATGTATACTATGGAGTACTACTCAGCCATTAAAAAAAATGGTGAACTAATACCTCTCATATTATCCTGGATGGAGCTAGAAACCATTCTTCTAAGTAAAATATTACAAGAATGGAAAAACAAGCACCAGTGGTACTCACCATCAAAGTGGTACTAACAGATCAATACTTATGTGCACACATGGAAATAATATTCATCAGGGGTCAGACAGGTGGGAAGGGGGTGGAGGGGATGGGAAAACTCACACCTAATGGGTGCAGGGCACACAGTTTGGGGGATGGGCACACTTGTAGCTCTGACTTGGGTAATGCATAGGCAATATATGTAACCAAAGTGCTTGTACCCCCATAATATTCTGAAATTTTTAAAAAATGTTTTGTCAGTATATTGTCCAGCCACGCCCCTTTCTTTAGTACAAGTAGTCTCATATTTACAGCTGTTGGTAAAGTTGATAATTATCAATTGAAGATATTTTGAAAATCAGGGCTAATAATGTACCATAGCTCTTATGATACGTGATGCCATATCAACATATATTGGTATCCCATGCCCTGTGTTTTACTTGTTAGTAAGGTTTCCTCTTGTGAGTTATGTGGCACATGGAAAGGAAGAAAGAGGTACGAGTTACACATAGAAAACTGTGTTGGTGATATCTAGGCTATATAACTAATTTTCATGTGACTAATACATTTCCAAGTTTGCTCCAAGACATTCTTAGACACAAGCATCTTTACCTAATACAGAGAAGAAAACTGATTATTTGAATACAATGTAGAGTCTCAAATTCCACCCCAGCCCAACTGATAAGAATCTGAATTTTAACAAGATTTCTGGGCAATTCTCAAATACATTTTTGAAACACTGATCTAAAATTCCTATGAAATGTCTGTGGCACTAGGCTGGACCATAAAGTACTGAATACAGCCAATATACAGCAAATGTTGAAGTTCACAAGGCTAGACCTTGACTAAAGGGGTTCAAATTTGAGACAAATGGGTGTGAGATATTATAAAATTAATTAAATTACATAGATATATTCATATCTATTGAATCTGAGAAGAGAGATTGGGAAAGATTGGGAGAATATAAATCTTTTTCTTTCCTTTGAATAACTCCTTCTCATTAAATAACTGCTTCATAAGGAAAAATATCCAATCCTAGGACACTGTCTTAGTGACACTGTAACTAAAGTTCTATTATGATACCATGACTCACTATTTTGAGTATCAATTGTCAGTCTGTGTGAGTTGACACTAAATAAACCACAATCCCTTTCACAATTGCTCCTATCCCTAACATCCTTGATTCACAATGGAGGAAACAGACACCTGGGCTGTTAGAGCATTTATTTTATATTATTATTATTAATAATAATAATATAATATTATTTTATATTCTACTAAACTGTATCACAGCCTTATAGAAAAAGACAAGGACTGGAGTTCTAGACCTTTGAGCCCAGAGCTTGATATATTAGCATGGAAAATCCCCCCAAGATACCTATGGGGATTTTAGAAATAGTTGTTCAAGTACTCATTAGATTGGTTTTTTTCCTTCTGATTATGAAGATATTTCATTGCAAAATGCACTGATATCTAGAAGATATTTAGGTAAGATCAACAAAACTGTTGCTGTGAGTTACTTATATACAAGGCCAAGAATATAAATTTAGGTCTTATGACTTTTAGGCTTGTTCATCTATTTCTTTGGTCTATAAATATTCTGAGTCAGAAAAATGATGTTAAAAAGGCACAATCCTTATTTATTTTCTTTAGAGAAAAGTTTTAAGTTCCACTTTAATAAAAATTAGTGTGATGAAATAGTTCCATTTTAGTCTATTTTTTCCTCTCCTTTGATGACTATGGAGAAAGCTAAAGCTTTGAATTCTGCTTTACACAGTCCCTGTAGCAAGATAGTTTGCATTACCAAAAAATGAGAAATAAATCACCTCTACTTATTCTTCTTGGGACAGAAGATGCCAGACTAGGAAGAAATTCTGAGATGAATATTTTTCCCTTAAAAAGCTATCAATTTAAAGAAATGAATGAACAAATACAGAACTCAAATTTTTGTTGCTGCCTTTTTGTATTTCAGACATAAGGATAGTAAAGTCTTATTTGGACCTTCTTGAAATTTATTTTTATATTCACTTATAAAAATGAACCATTATGAAAGAAGGTGTGTTTGAAATAAGACCACATTCCTTATTTCATTCTGTGGTTCTAAGAATAATAGATAAGAAACTTTGGTTGGTTAATCAGACCATACTGCAGACTTGAACTAGAACACATAGTAAAAGAAGAAATATTTATATGTGTATATTTTTAATTTGAAAAATATTTTCAGTCTATTAATTCTTTGAAAGAAATATAATCTTTTTTATTGAGTCCTTGAAGGCTTGTTTGACTTGCTTATTCCGGAGAGTATAAATAAAAGGGTTCATCAAAGGGATAACTGAGGTGTTGAGCAATGACACCACCTTATTAATGGCCACTCCTTCCTTAGCTGGCTTGATATAGATAAAGATGCAACTTCCATAGGTGATGGAAACTACAATCATGTGGGAAGAACAGGTGGAGAAAGCCTTTTTTCTTTGCTGAGCAGAAGGGAGTCTTAAAATAGTTTTGATGATGTATGTGTAGGACACAATTACACAGACAAGTGTGAATATGAGGGTCAGCACAGCCATGATTAAAACAAGTTGTTCTACAAAGTGAGTGTCTGAGCATACAATCTTGAGAAGAGGCGATGCATCACAGCCAAAATGGTCAATGAGATTGGAATTACAGAAGTCTAGCTGAACTCCTAAGCTAAGTGGTGGGAGTATGACAATTAACCCAACCAGCCAACAGCAAAGGACTAGAATGATGCATACCCTTTCATTCATGATGGTGGTGTAGTGCAGGGGCTTGCAGATGGCCACATAGCGGTCATAGGACATGGCTGTTAGAAGAAAAAATTCTGTTGCTCCGATGAGGATGACAAAAAATAATTGGATAGCACAAGCATTATAAGTAACACTTTTGTCCCCAGTTGTCATGCTGTATAGAAATCTAGGAACACAGACAGTTGTAAATATTATTTCTAAAATGGAGAAATTCCGAAGGAAAAAGTACATGGGTGTTTTAAGGTGATAGTCCACCAGCGTGACGAGGATAATGATTAGATTTCCAACAACGGTGAGAATGTAGGTGAGAAACAGAAATACTGAAAGGAAAACCTGTAGTCGTGGGTCATCTGTTAATCCTAGCAGGATGAATGTTGTTATTGCAGAATGATTTTTCATCACTGTCTTCAGATATATAGTGAGCTTGTGTTAATAAATCACAAACTTTGAATCTAATGAATAGAATATAAAAATAATATTTCAAGATACAATATAGAGAAAATGCAAGAAGGTCACTAGAAGCATATTTTTTTCCTTTTGGTTTATCATCAATAATGCTGATGTAGAAGTATTTGCATCATGCTTCATTTCCCCAGACTCTGCTTTACCCAGGTCTTAAAAATGTAGTTTATGGAAAATATTCATTTGAAATTTCATTTCCAGTCCAGCACAGGATCAATTCTAAAGCAGGCAGAAAGTACTATGAGGCTCTCATAGTCTATTGAAATTAGTGCAGCCATCATGGTATCCCCCATCCTCAGGGTAGAGTAGAGGATCCATAAATGTTGATTAATGGAAAAAATATATGTATAAAAATTTTATTTCTCCAGCTTTTGGGATAGCATGTCAACAAACCATCCTCATACACTCATAATATAATACCACCAATGGCTTACCTGTACCATTTCCTATGCTTTGCAATCATTTTCCCTGTCAAATACTGCTTTAATCTCCCCCACATCCTAATGGGTTCATTATTGTTTGGCTGATCTGGGAGCCAGGTATCCCAACCTAGTATCCCAGAGTTACCATGAACTTTCTTGAGTGCCATACTCCTCCAGAATTGCTTCTTTGCTCCCCTTCAGTTTATGAAAATAAACTGAAGTATTTGAGCCTGTGTCCCTCCCATGTATCAGTTTGAACAGACTCTGCTTTGTTTCCTCTCTTAAATTCCTGGTTCAACATCCATCTGATGCTTAAGGTTCCCAGGCCTTCCCAGAAATGGGACAGAACAATGGGATGTTCTGATGATCTTCCCCAAAGAGCCTTCCATAATCCTTATTGGGGTTTTGTAGTTTATGCATAAATATTTCAGCTCCCAAATGCCTTCTGAGGCTACCTGCCAGCTCCATTAATAAGATAAAATTTATACCTTCCAAGATAAGAAGATGAAGCAGAATACCTCTTGGGGAAAGAGCTGACCTCTCTGCCATTATTCTTCCTCCAAAGACTCAGCTTGCTCTTGGGAATTTCATTGCTGCCCCCATTACATTGCTTCCGGGCACCTCTCTGCCTTTCTGCACTCTGGCCCGAGGATGGACTCAGAGTCTGTGTTTATATCACCAAAGAACAGCTACTATCAGGCATACAGAAATAGTTAATAAGGATTAAATATGACATGGAGAATAAATAAACCTTGTCTATTAGGTGTGGATATTTTAAAAAGTCAAAAAATCACAATCCATCCATATGAGTTGCCTTACAAGACTGCCTGTCTGTCTTGATTTTTTCTGAGGATTATATCAAAGAAGCCATCCTTTCACCACCTTCCAGGAAGCCCTTGAGTACTTTTTCATTCCTTACATTTCCTATTTATTTGCTCACCCTTCCCAATAATAAGGGCAATATTGGACTTCTAAGAAGTGTAAGAGCTAGGATTTGACTCAGGTCAAACTGGGTCCAAAGCTTTAGTATTTTCAGGAAAGCTTTAATTTTAGGCATTTGAGCAATTGCACATCTTCAGTCAATTCTAATAATCACTAATTAATTATTAATAAAATGTTAGTTTTTCAGACATTTCCTAGCCACAAATGGGATCTACAGAGCATCTGGGTTTCTTTAATAGATGACTAGAATGAAATCTCCCCATGAGTTACCAATTATTTTCTAATATGAATGGTTTTTATATGATGCCTTAAGATATTACCCACAAAATACCCTAAGCATTGTTTCCCTCTGTGCTTAAGGAAGGCATCATTTATTTTCTATTGGGGAGAGTTTCCACTGTGTGACACAGTTTATAGACATCTTCATGGGAAAAGACTGCTGATCTAGGCTTATGAGATATGTGGTTTGCCTATGTGTTGGCAGCCTTTAGGTGATGCATGCTCATGCAGAGATGACTTTCCTAAACTAAGACGTGAGAGTTTCCTGAGAACCACACATCTTCCCACTTAGTGCCTCTAATGCTCTTCTCTTCAGCTCTTTCTTCCTTTATAAGCCAGTGCTTTCATGCTGGCCAACACACTAACCTCCAATTAGTATCACTGGGTGGTATGCCATTACATATAAAAATATATAATCTTGTGTCCTTAATTTGGAGGAAATCGTTGAAATGAAATTTTTAAATAACTTCACATCATTGTTTAAATGAATACACTGAAGTTTTAGGCTATGACTGCTTCACTCCTGCTATCATGGGTAATTTTACATTATGGAGAGCTACTATTTATCATTTTTCTGTTTAAAGAAAATAACATTACTTTAATCTGCCATAATAAAATGAGTAAGTATTCATTTACCATATTCATTTAGAGCCATTATAAATCTATAAGAAAGAAAGAAAAATCTCCTACAATCACATTATACAGTCTATTATTATTAATATCTTATATTTATTTACAACCTGTTTGTACATGTATAATTATGTAATGCAGTTATTTATGTTTATGAAATTAATATTATATTTTAAATAATAATTGATGTTTTCCTCACTTCACTTTATCCATTCAATTTTTTAAAGCACTTATGAGGTATCTCCTCATGTTATTAAATATTCTTCAAAAACACAATTTAACTTGCTTATCATATCTCACCATGTAAGGGAGAACATTATAAAATTAATAAATTAATAAATTTATAATAAATTAATAAAATGTGGTGTAGTATACCATGGAATATTACTCAACAATAAAAAACAACAGTGAATTAGCACATCTGGTATTGTCCTGGATGGAGCTAGAGCCCATTCTTCAAAGCGAAGTGTCACAAGAATGGAAAAACAAGCACCACTGGTACTCACCATCAAATTGGTACTAACTAATCAATACTTATATCATACATGGCAATAATATTTATCAGGGGGCGGGCAGGCAGGAGGGGGGTGGAGGGGATGGGAAAATTCTCACTGAATGGATGCGGGGCGCACAGTTTGGGGGATGTCCACGATTGTGGCTCTGACATGGGCAGTGTGTGGGCAATATATATAGCCAAAGTGTTGTACCCCCATAATATTCTGAAATTTAAAAAATTTAAAAATAAATAAATAAAAAATTAATAGTTCTAATATTCAACATCAAGGTTGCCTACATTTGTTATATAATAATCTTTTAGTGAGCATTCTTGTAGAAAAATCTTTTTGTACCCATCAGGTTAATTTCACATTTAAGAACTGGTCAAAGAAATATTAAATCAATGGCTTCTGATACTTATGGCCAAACTAGTTCTTTATAAACTGTGTCTCAGTGTATACTCCCATCATTTGTAAGTGAGAATCTGTTTCTCAAAGCCTCGGGGATTTGGGTATTATTATTTTGGGTATTATTTTTAAAGTTTTTTGCTAATAAGATAACCTTAACTGATACTTAATTGTTTCATTGGGATTTTTATTATGAGTGAGGTATACCACTTTATTCTATGTTGTCATTTCACTACAAAATCATCACCATTATATTCTCTGACCACATAATATTTTCAGTTAATAACAAACATGTACTTATTTTACGTTTTTATGTGAGTTATTTGAATCAATGTACACTAAAAACAGTTTTAACATCAGAGACTTCAAATCTTAGAGTGTAGTCTAACCTAGTTAACATTAGTTATTATGGATTCTTTTAGAATTGAGATAGACCAAGGGATGGACTGGAAATGTTCAAGGATAAGTTAAATAACCATTTAGCAGAGTGTTTAAAATTGGTGGTTGCCCATTTGAAGTTATTTCCAACTCTTCTGTTCTAAGAGTCTATGAAAAAAGCAGAAATATTTTTTTATATCCTTTTTGTGGCCCCTCGCATTACACCAGTTGTTTACATAGTTGGTCTTATCCTTAATTCTGATCCCTTCAAAGAGCACTATTCAAGAGTCATGTTCAGACTCATTGTCATGTTACATAAAACAAAGGGACAATTCAGAGATTACTTTTCAAATATTCCTTGAACAAGAAGGTAATTTCTGGGCTCGTACTTTCTAGCAGTCCTTTTACCTAGGGACGGCTTTTGACAACTTCCACAGTTCTGGTTCTCAAACCTTCAGGCATATATATGACAAACATTTCACACTTACTTTCTGGTGGTTCCCCATCACTTTTTTCCTTCTTGGGTCTGAAAAACACTAGACACTAGTGTTTATAACTTTGAGTTAACTTTGTGATAGTTAAGTCCTATATGTCCTTCCAGGTAAGAGTGCCTGCTAATGCAAGATAACCATTGGTTACAACGGCATGGAGAATAGCATCCTTTGCTCTTACCGTCACCAAGTCTAAAATGAAATCTGATGAGAGTTCCTCTCTCTCACTAAACCACTAAATAGCATTTCCCCAAATTCTGTGGCTGAAAGAATGGCAAATGGCAAATAAATGCTAGCAACTCTTCCTAGCTTTGGAAGTTGAGACGGTCTGACCTTTCTGCACAAAGAAATGGGCTTCTCTATAGAAAATTTTCATTAATAGAAATGACACGTTTTTTATTGGTTTTATGTGCTTAGGTGCACAGGGAACAATTGAGTGAAAAAACAAAAATGTCTTTGGTGACCCTATGCAAACCACTAATGAATAAAAAAAAAAAGGAAAAAATTAACCAGCACCTGTGAGATAGGGTCCACAGGGAGAAGAAACACGACAATAATAGCATCAATTGCAGCAAAAATCAGTTAGATGATAAAATGACAATCTGGTTCTCATAATATTATCTTTATATTGTCTATGGCTTCTTAGTTTAAATTCAGGAGAAAACTAGTTGAGGAAATTCTGACGATTTCTGTGTCACAGAACACACTCATATATCTCGCTCAAGTCAGTCCTTCTTAGATATCTGATTATTCTTAAGATGTCTTATTTCATTGATTAGGATAATTAATGCTTATTTCTTTTGTTCTACTGATCATATAGTTCATTCACTGGTTCTATTAAGGTAGAACAAATTAGTATTCATATATTAACCGCTGTTATTTGATATGCAAAATATGCAGGGATCATGTGACACTCAAGGGGGCCATTCTGCCTACATGAAATGTGCTCGGTACCCAGCATTTGATCATAAGTCCAGATATCACCCCTATACTTCCACAATGATCAACAGTTCCAGCTTTTCATAAACTTACTAACTGGGAACTGGGAAGTCTCAGTTGGAGCCAGAGAATCAGTGTGTGTATGCAACTACCTGTGCTGGCTAGCAGACCCTTTTCTCATCCAAGATAAATACTATATACCCCAAGAGCATCACAGTGATCATGTTCATTGTGGAATTACCTCCAGATCCTTTATAGATGTGAGGTTATTAAGAGAGGAGGACAGGTCCTCAACAGCATCAGTGCTGAGGTTCCCATTGGGCAGGGGGAAATACAGTTGAGGTAGGGAAAGAGAGACCAGGGGGAACAAGGATGTTCTCTTCATTTAAGAACAATGATAGAGATTAAAAGGATTGATCAACATATCAAAATGTTCATAATTTGAGAAGGACATTCTAAGGTGCATTTGGATGCTTACAGTAGGCTGACTAGTAAAGTTAAAATCCAGGCATATGTGGGAAAAAATGGGCCTAGAGAAGAAAGAGAGAGAAGGAAAAACATTTAACAGCTATGCAGGTAATATGGACCAAATAATTGAAATTCTTCTTATGAAATGGTAAAAGGTGTTTTTATTATTTTCATGTTCTATAATTGTAAAAATAAAGTTTTGTGCTTTCCCAGTGCATATACAGCTAAGTTCATTAAACATCATCCAGTTGCTCAAACATATTTAAAATTTTGATCATATTTACAATTTTTCATACAAGGTCATGGCCATAGTGTAGGTATAAGCTTCTTTCACACTTCAAAATTATTCAGGGAAAATAAGAATCTATTCTCCAAGGCCCTTCTTCTCTTTATATTTAAAATTTCTAAAATGACAACAAACTGCACTAAATGTTCTCTAGGTTCTCTCTGATGATTACTTTAAACAGACACCTATGCAGTATATATATTTACTTAGTGGTTGGGTTGATCACTAACCTGAGTTGTGAATTTTAGCAAACAGATATTATGCATATTAATCTCATTGTTTGCTTTAGATAATGATGGGGAAAGTTAAGAATATTCTAAAAATTTTTTTTAAATCCCACACAATTTCACCAAGTACATCTGGATAGGACCAATATTTGTATGAAATAGGTTCATGAAAGATAATCATTTACTTCTGTTCTGGATAATGAAGTTTTCTCTTCTTGTTCACCCACTCACTAAGATGAAATGCAAAAAGTTGGTGTTGTATCAAGTCTTTAAAGCCTCAGCATGGACCTAGCAGTAGTGGTCACTCTTGAACCCAACTAGGTTCTTAAAAATAACCCAAATATTACTGAAATTGATCCTGGCTTCTCATTTGCTCAATTTGAACATTGAAAATATTCAGAACACTGTGGGGTCTAATTTTATATTAATATGTAGCTTAGAGGAATTTCTTATGGAAAGGAGTAAATTTTTACCATATGTATTCATAAATGTTTATGTCTGTGCTACTCTGCTCTCGGTTCTTCCTTCTGGATCCCCTATCTCTGTCCTCAGCATTATCAGTTTCTTCCATCACAAAGTTGCAGCTGACATATACTCCTGTCATTATTGTCATTGTTCTAATCTAAAATTTTAATCTCTCAACATGAATTATCTTGACAACTGCCTAATAATATCCTGTTTCTAATCTCTACTCCGTATTATTTATCCTGAGCAATATCACATATACATTATCCAAAAACACTATTTTAATTAATTAAATACATGCTTGAAATCTTCCAGAACGTTCTAGCTCCCAAATTTGAAATTTATCCACAGAGCAATCAGGAGTTTGCCAAAATCCGTGTCTCTGAGGACTTTGTTCCCATTGCTACGTGTGTTTTTACATTGTTGATTAGACTGCCACCAATTCATTAGTAACCTCTAAAACTGGGTCACCAAGGACTATTTTGTTGTTCACGCAGATGTTCCCTGTGCACTGGTAGCAAACTAAACATATAAAAGAAATGTTGCTATTATAGAAATTGCAGGGAAGCCTGCTTCCCTGCCCAGGACAATCAGATGTATTCCTCTGAAAAAACTAGAAAGAAATGTTCCTTTTTCTCTATATCACTCTTTTCTTCCTTTGAACTAACACAGTAACAGATAAATCCAGTACCAGATGCTATTTTATTTGGTGAGGGAAGAAGAGATTGAGACCAGCCTCCTTATGTCAGTAGCAATTGTAATGAAAAGGACTGTCCATTGTCAAACTTGCCTGTGAGAGGGTATGTGTGTGTGTGTGCGTGTCAGGTACCTGGGTGTCTGTCTGTGCACGCACATGCCTGTGCTCGTGTGGAGGGTGAGGTTGGGGGTTGAGATAGTGGAATTCGAGAGAGGAGACAGAAGTGCACAAAAATCTCCTCATCAACTTAATGTTCCTCAAATTTTGGCTCCCTCAAGAACCTCTAATGAACTCTCAAAAAAGTAGGTATCTAATTGTTATGACATGTTTTTCCACATTCTTTAAAGGTAGGCAGAGGGTGAGTACAGTTTTAAGGTCTGGAATTCAGTTCATTACAATTGATACTTCAGAAAGGGGGTCGACAATAATTTCTGATACATTGCTTTTTTCAAGGAACATAAAATTAGAATTTTCCTGCCATGATCACTTTATCCTTTGAAAGAAAGGGCTGGCCATAACTATCAGTTGAGGAGGCTGTTACTATTTAATAGACAGAAATATAAAAGTCTGTGAAAAAGATACCTCCACCCAAAATTATCAAAAATTGTCATATAAGGCAGATAATATCATATTAGAAATTTCCTTACAGGAAACCTCACTTATTATCCATTAGTTATTTAAGTAGGTTTTACCACTTTTTGGGGAGGCACGGTATTCAGACTCTTCTTGAACCTCAACTATCCAGTCTACAAGCAACTTCTGTCCCAAATGAAGACTGAATGAGGTTTGTTCCAAACATAAGTAAGGTCAAAGGATCTCAAATATATTTTAAAATTCACTAAATACAGAATCTATGAAGGAAAAAACTGAGTCTTAATCACTCTTGTAGCTACCAAAGTAACAGTGAGAGTAGGCAGTTTTGCATAGGTTAAGCCATCAAGGACTATCTGCTAATGTTCGTTGAAAACACTATTTATGGGAGGAAGGTGGCAAAGTTTATTATTTAATAAAATTGCTTCAAACATCAATTGCTCTGAACTAAAAAAAAAAAAATAACTCTCAGATTCCTGGGAAAATTTTCCTAATATAACATAGAACATTGGTATGATTGCTGGTAGATAAACTTCAAAGGAAGTAATCTTATATTCAAAGGATCTGGCACTACAAGCTTAACTGCATTGTTAAAAGTAATGTTTATTTAACAATCTTCATAAATTAAAATGCAATGTCCCTGGAGGGTAATAGATTTTTAGGCATTTTAAATATTAAAGTAATAAGCATTCAAATGCTAATAATATTGAGTTCACCACTCTTTCCTAACAATATAGAAGAATAAGAGATATGATAAGAGAAAGAAGGAATAATTTTAAAAGCGAGGAATGTCCTAGGAGAGGGAGACTGCAATGAGAATGTCAAGAGCAGGTACAAAGATTTAAGGTACTCTACAAAGACAGGGAGAGAAAAATGCTGGGAGGAAAATCAGGAGTGCAGAAATGAACCCGGCCTATCACTTTGATCGGTCAATCAGAGCCTTCCCTTTGCAAGTACATGGCAAGATACCACCTCTCCAGTAAACTATTTCTCCCATGAGCCAAGAACAGCAGTGGAAAGGGACAGTTTTCTCTGTTCCAAAAGCATGGCTGTGACCCCTAAGCAATGTGCCTTCCTAACTCAGTCTTTGGTGACAGCCAACAGTGCTCACTTTAGTAGAAAGAAAAGAGCCTAAGGAAACTGAATGAACATAGGAAAATATGAATAGCTACCACTACAACTAAGAACAATTGTCAAGGAACAAGTAGTTATTTCCCCAAATCCAAAGTTGCATTTTCACTGTTATCTTGTATTACCATGTCACTGAGAATGCACTAAAATGAAATACTGTCTGCCACTGGTAGTCTGAAAGCCCCTTTAGGGAGCAACTTGTTTATAGTTGGATCTCCAGTCTCTGATATTATGCTCTGTAAATAATAAGTATTCGTTAAATATTTATTTGAATGAAGGAATATTGATTATTTACTTGAGCGGTAGGAAAGGAGAAAACTAATGTATTTTTGATTCTCAATTGGGAATATGTACATTGGGTACAATTGGGGCAATTGTTTAACACATAAGAAATTAGTTTTTCCTCTCATGTAAAAGTTTATAGAGTTTTTCTATAAAGCCTTGAGTTATTCCTAAAATTGCTCATTTAACAATTAATCCCCACTAATAAAACAAAAAGACATTTTACAGATCCCTGTATTGAGTTATTATTAACTACTGGTATCCCTGTGAGAATGAATTTATCACATGTTCTTTTACAGGATGGGTATCTGAGAGCAGCTGCTTGAAATATGAGTCTCAATGAGGGTAAGTTTTGACATGAAGAAGAGGGGAATTCCCTGAGCCACATCTAATGGGATTCCTGAACAAATATAAATTTGAGTACAGGAAGGCTTGAAACTGCAGAGAAGTGCTGCAATGGACAGTGATAAATGCCAAAGAGAAAGGTAGGGTATTTTATAATTTGTTACAAAGATTGGTTTATACAGGTTTGTTTGTTCCTAGATATTAACTTGGACAAGTAGATATATCAAGAACTCAGAGAACATGAGTTAGGCAGATAATTGGTAAATTGCTGGGGAGAGGTAATTTGAGGGAAGGAAGCAGCAGGAATTTTTCAAAGAAGAGGTCATGAAGATAGGCCTGAGAGAGACTCAAGATTTAGTGCAAAGAGCACAGGGTGAGTCAGGCTGGCAAAGAAAGCAAATACCACAGGTTCTTCCTCTGGGCTCTGTCCATGACCCAGAACATCAAAACGACTAAATCAGGTTTATGCTCATGTTCTAGAAAAATTTTCTTTATACCACTTCAAAGTGTTCAGAAACCCTCTCCTAAGCAGTCCCAAAACTGACTTAGAAACACTTTAATTCACCTAAATATAGGAACAACAAAACAAAGGTGTACTTTTATATTTTAAACTTTTCATCTCCTTATTTAGAGATCATTTGAAGTGCAAAGAGCAGAACTAACACTTTTAAATGAATGTGCTGCTGTTAAAATTCATCATAACAACATGAAATGGTCAGCATAAAATACTAATTAAACGATCTTTCTTGGTTTTGAAAATGAAGCATTTCAGTATGGTAAGGAAAAGCAAAGAAAGATGAGGATGGCAGAAAAACACTTCAAAATTGTAATAATTTCTTCCAGGATAAGAAAAAATAATATCTGCACCTCAAGGCAATATTGTTGAGAAACTGCATACCAGACTTATGATTTATGTTTTGTTTTGTTTTCATTTGACATCTTTATAAATACAGTTTCTAATCAGAGAATTATAAGCATAAGATTTGTATTAGATATTTCCTATAGAAGCCTCCTAGTAAGATGCCAAAGGCACAGCTATGTTAGTAAATTGATTATCAAGTAAAAGAAGTTTAAGTGCATGTGAGCTGGCTTGCTAAGATGTTTTCATTCAGGTTCCAATGCCAGCTTCTTATGACACTACCCTCTTCAGGAACAATTGCTCTTGACTTGGCTCAAGGCAGTGATGAGAAATCGTACAGCAATAACAACATTCATCCTGCTGGGATTGACAGATGACCCTAAACTACAAGCTGTGCTTTTCATATTTTTGTTTCTCACCTACACGTTAAGTGTGGCTGGGAACCTCACCATTATCACCCTCACGCTTTTGGATTCCCATCTTAAAACTCCCATGTATTTTTTTCTCCGGAATTTCTCTTTCTTAGAAGTCTCATTCACCACTGTCTGTATTCCTAGATTCTTATACACTATGACAACTGGAGATAATACTGTTACCTATAACGCTTGTGCCACCCAATTATTTTTTGTTGTCCTCTTTGGAGCGACAGAATTTTTTCTCCTTGCTGCCATGTCCTATGACCGCTATGTGGCCATTTGTAAGCCCCTGCACTACACAACCATCATGAACAACAGAGTGTGCACTACACTTGTTCTCTGCTGTTGGCTTGCTGGCCTGTTGATCATCCTCCCACCTCTCGGCATGGGCCTCCAGCTGGAATTCTGTGACTCAAATATGATTGATCATTTTGGCTGTGATGCATCTCCCATTCTACAGATAACCTGCTCAGACACAGTATTTATCGAGAGAATTGTCTTGAGTTTTGCCGTGCTGACACTCATTATTACCCTAGTATGTGTAGTCCTCTCCTATACATACATCATCAAAACCATTCTAAAATTCCCTTCTGCCCAACAAAGGAAAAAGGCCTTTTCTACCTGCTCTTCCCATATGATTGTGGTTTCCATCACCTATGGCAGCTGCATCTTCATCTACATCAAACCTTCAGCAAAGGAAGGAGTGGCCATTAATAAGGTGGTGTCTGTGCTCACTACTTCAGTTGCCCCTTTGCTTAACCCATTTATTTACACACTTCGAAACAAACAAGTGAAAGATGCCTTCAAAGACACAGTAAAACAGATTGCACTTCTCACAAAGTAAGAAACTACTGATTTTTTTGAGGCTAAGTTAAATTAAATTGAAATCTGAATAACCCAGGAGGAATATTAATGAATTTGCCAAACATATGGTTTCTTTTTATTCTGTAGATTCATCAAGCTAATCTTTCGCTTGAATACAAAAGCCAAAATCAAACAATTTATTTCTCCTTCTTACAAGTTTATTTCAGAATGGTTTATTCAGTTATTGTATACTCCAGAGATTAGATTCTCAAAAATGCCTAATGTCATAAAAAGGAAATGTAAATAAACAAAAGTTGTATCTCTGGCCATTTGGCCTTCTCATGATGTGGAATCTAAATACCCAAAAACTACTTCTCACTTGCTGGGGAATACTTCAGTATCTAACCCCCAATTGTTCAAGAGTAATTAAAGATTGTCTACTGAAACTTAAATAGTGATGTAAAAAAAATTATGTACTCCAGAGCTCTCTGTCTCATTTAAAAATGTCCATTTTTCATGAATGAGTAAAAGGAGCTAATGGGCAACTTCAAAATCAGTGGAGATGTTATATTCTTACTTTCAAACTAATTTATACACAAACAATGTTTCTACTAGCCTTTCTGGAAATTATCTGGATGTACTGAATCCTGAAATGTGTTATGACTACAGAAGAGGAAAAACAAGACTTCCAATTGCCAGATGTCTTCTACTACCATTGCCACTGATGGTATTTAGACATACGTTGAAGGAGAACAAGCTCTGAATTTACAGGCAGGATAACTAAATTGTGAATGGGTAAATTCACCAGCTATCCAGACTTACATTATCCCTTTGTTAAAGAAGAATGTTAGGCTGGGTGTGGTGGCTCACACCTGTAATCCCAGCATTTTGGGAGGCCAAGATGGGAGAGGATCACGTGAGGCCAGGAGTTTGAGACCAGCCTGGGCAACAGAGCAATACCCCATCTCTACAAGAAAAAAAAAGAAGAAGAAGAATGTTAGAGATTAGGAGGATAGATCAACATATCAAAAAATTTCATGATTTGGAAGGACATTCTAAGGTTCATTTGGTTGCTTAGCATAGGCTGACTACCGAAGATAAAATCTAGGAAAAATGTGAAAAAATTGGATGGACCTAGAGAAGAGAGAGAGAGAATTAAAAAATCAGGCAACAGTTATGCAGGTAACTTGGACAAAATAATTAGAATTCTTTCTATTAAATGTTAAAAACAGTCTTTTTATTTTTTTCATGTTCTGTAATTGTGCCAATAAAGTTTTGTGCTTTCAGAGTATAAAAACAACTATTAGCTATGTTTATTAAATATCATCTAGTTGCTCAAACATATTTTATATTTTGATTACATTTACAATTGTACATACAAAGTCATGGCCACAGTATGGGTATAAGCTTCTTTTGTACTTCAAAAATATTCAATTAGAATGGCTATTATTAAAAAGATGAAAAATATATTCTCCCATTCTGTAGGTTGTCTGTTCACTCTACTGATAGTTTCCTTGGCTGTGCAGAAGCTTTTTAATTTGATCAGGTCCCATGTATTTATTTTGGTTGCTGCTGTGATTGTTTTGGGGGTCTTCTTCATAAATTCTTTGCCTAGGCCAAGAGAAAATATTTGCATGCTACACCTCTGATAAAGGGCTGATAACCAGAATCTATACAGAACTTAGGAAAATCAACAAGAAAAAATCAAACAACCCTATTAAAAAATGGGCAAAGGACATGAACAGAAACTTTTCCAAAGAAGACAGGAAAATGGCCAGCAAACATATAAAAAATTGCTCAACTTCTCTAATCATCAGGGAACTGCAAATCAAAACCACAATGAGATATCACTTAACTCCAGTGAGGTTGGCTTATATCAAAAAATCCCCAAACAACAAATGTTGGCGGGGATGTGGACAGATAGGAACACTCATACACTGCTGGTGGGACTGCAAATTAGTACAACTTCTATGGAAAAGAATATGGAGATACCTCAAAGAATTAAAAGTAGAATTACCATTTGACCCAGCAATCCCACTACTGGGTATTTACCCAAAGGAAATAAAGACATCTGCTCACAAATGTTTTTAGCAGCACAATTCACAATTGCAAAGATGTGGAAACAACCCAGGTGCCCGTCAATACACGAGTGGATTAATAAAATGTGGTATATGTATACCATGGAGTATTACTCAGCAATAAGGAATAATAGTGAATTAACACATCTGGTATTATCCTGGTTGGAGCTAGAACCCATTCTTCGAAGCGAAGTGTCACAGGAATGGAAAAACAAGCACCACTGGTACTCACCATCAAATTGGCACTAACTGATCAACACCTACATCACACAGGGCAATAATATTCATCAGGGGGCGGGCAGGCGGGAGGGGGGTGGAGGGGATGGGAAAAACTCTCACTGAATGGATGCGGGTAGCACAGTTTGGGGGATGACCATGATTGTAGCTCTGACACGGGCAGTGCATGGGCAATATATATAGCCAAAGTGTGGTACCCCCATAATATTCTGAAATTTAAAAAAATAAAATAAAATAAAAATAAAAATAAAAAAAGATGAAAAATAACAGACGCTAGTGAGGATGCACAGAAAACGGAACTCTTATACACTGTGGGAATGAGTATTAATATAACACTATGGAAAACAGTATGGAGATTTCTGAAAACACTAAAAATAGAACTACCTTATAATCCAGCAATCCTGCTACTACTTATCCAAAGGAAAAAAATCAGTATATCAAAGCAATACCTGCACTCACATGTTTATTCAATGTTTATTCCAGTAGTAAAGATATGGAATCAACCTTAGTGTCCATCAACAGATGAATGGATAAAGAAAATGTGGTGTATGTACACAGTGGAATACTATTCAGCCATAAAAAGAATGAAATCATGTCATTTGCAGCAAGATGGATAGAACTGAAGGTCATTATGTTAAGTGAAATGAGCCAGGCACAGAAAGGCAAATACTGCATTTTCTCACTCATAAAAGGGAGCTGAAAAACTTCATCTCATGGACATAGAGAATAGAACAATAGATACTAGAGACTGAGAAGGGTGGTGAGGGAGGGATGGATGAAGAGAGGTTGGTTATATGTACAAACTTACAGTTAGATACAAGAAATAAATTCTAACGTTTGATAGCAGACTAGGGTGAGTATACTTAGCAACAATGTTATGTATATTTCAAAGTAACTAGAAGAGAGGACTTGAAATGATGCCAACACATAGAAATGATAAGCACTCAGGGTGATGGATACCCCAAATACCCTGACTTGATCACTGCACATTCTATGCATGTAACAAATGCTCACATGTACTCCATAAATACGTAAAATATTATATATTAATAAAAGAGAAAAATTATTCAGGGAAAATAAGAGTCTATTATCCAAGGCCTTTCTTCTTTTGCATTTAAAATTTCTAAAACACCAACAAACTCCACTAAATGTTCTCTAGCTTTTCTTATGATTATTAATTTAAGCATATACCTATATGGTGTATGCATTTACTTAGTAGTTGAGTTGATCACTTCACCTGAGTTGTAAATTCTTAGCAAATAGATTTTATGGCTATTAATCTCATTGTTTGTTTTAGATGATGATGGGGAAGTTAAGAACATTCTAAAGTTTTTTTTTTAAACCCACACAATTCACCATTCAAGAACCAAGTATATCTGGATAGGACCAATATTTGTATGAAGTAGGTTCATGAAAGATAATCATTTACTTCTGTTCTGGATAATGACGTTTTCTCCTCTTGTTCATCCACTCACGAAGATAAAATGCAAAAGGTTGGCATTGTATCAAGTCTTTAAAGCCTCAGCATGGAGCTAGCAGTAGTGCATCAAATAACTGAGGTCACTTTTAGCCCCAACTGCGTTCCTAAATATGACCCAAATATTACTAAAATTGATTATTGCTTTTCACTTTGCCCAGTTTGAATAATGAATACACTGTTGGTGATAATGTAATTTTATTTTGAAAACTGCCTAAATATATCCTGTTTCTAATATCTATATTATTCATCCTAAGCATTATCCCTATATACATTATCTTAAAACACTATTTTAATTAATTAAGTACTCACTTGAAATCTTCCAGAAACTTCTATCTCCCAAATTTGAAGCTCATCCACAGAGCAATCAGGAGTTTGCCAAACTGTGCTCAACCCCAGCTATCCCACTACTGGGAATATAAGAAGTCATTTTAAAAAAAGAAAAGAAACCTCCATCCATATGTTTATCACAACACAATTCTCAATTGCAAAGATATGGAACCATTTAAAGACCCACAAACTGATAAGTGGGTAAAGAAAATGTGGGGTGTGTGTGGTGTGTGTGTGTGTGCCAGCCATCCCAAAGAATGAAATAATTTCTTCTGCAGCAACTTGGATGGAACTGGAGGCCATTATTTTAAGTGAAGTAACCCAGAAACAAAATCCAAATACCACATGTACTCACATATAATGGGGAGCTAAGAATTGGGTATGCAGGGTAATACAGAGTGACTTAATGGACATTGGACACTCAGGAGGGTGAGGGTGGGAAGGGGATGGGGGATGAAAAGTTGCCTATTGGGTACAATGTGTGCTATTCAGGTGTTGGGTATATTAAAAGCCTAGACTTCACCACAATACAATTCAGCCACATAACAAAAAACTACTGGTGCACCCTAAATCTGTTTTTTTTTAAATCTACAATGGCCACTAAGTGTTCAAGTGAAAGGAGGAGTAACACATCTTTCACTTCAAATCCAGAGCTAGACATGATTAAGCTTAGTGAGGAAGGCATGTCAAAAGTCAAGATAGGCTGAAATCTAGGCTTCTTGCACCAAACAGTTAACCAAGTTATGAACACAAAGTAAAAGTTCTTGAAAGAAATTAAAAGTGCTACTCCAGTGAACACATGAAGGATAAGAAAATGAAATAAAATTATTGTCAAACTGGAGAAAGTTTTAGTAATATGGATAGAGCAAACCAGACACAACATTCCCTTAAGCCAAAGATTAATCCAGAGCAAGGCCCTAACTCTCTTCAATTCCATGGATGCTAATAGATGTGAGGAAGCTGCAGAAGAAAAGTTTGAAACTAGCAGAGGTTGGTTCATAATGTTTATGGAAAGAAGCCATCTCCATAACATAAAAGTGCAAGGTGAAGCAAGTGCTGATGTAGGAGCTGCAGTAAGTTATCCAAAAGATCTAGCTAAGATACTTGATGAAGGGGGCTACACTAAGCATCAGATTTTCAATGTAGATGAAACAGCCTTACATTGGAAGAAGGTGCCATCTAGGACTATCATAGCTAGAGAGTAGAAGTCAACACCTGGCTTCAAAGTTTCAAAGGACAGTTTGACTCTCTTGTTAGGGGCTAATGCACTTGGTGACTAAATTGAAGCCAATGATCATTTACCACTTCAAAATCCTATGTCCCTTAAGAATTATGCTAAATCTATTCTGCCTGTGCTCTATAAATGGAACAACAAAGCCTGGATGACAGCACATCTGTTTACAACATGGTTTACTGAGAATTCTAAGCACACTGTTAAGCCGTAATGCTCAGAAAAAGATTCCTTTCAAAATATTACTGCTCATTGACAATGCACCTGGTCACCCAAGAGCTCTGATGGAGATATATAAGAAGATTAATTTGTTTTCATGCCTGCTAACACAATTCTGCAGTCCATGGATCAAGAAGTCATTTTGACTTTCAAGTCTTATTATTTAAGAAATATATTTCATATGGTTATAGCTACTAGATAGTGATTCCTCCAATGGATCTGGGCACGGTAAATTGAAAACCTTCTGGAAAGGATTCATTATTCTTGATGCTATTAAGAATATTCATGATTCATGGGAGGAAGTCAAAATATCAACATTAACAGCAGTTTGGAAGAAGTTGATTTCAACCCTCATGGTTGACTTTCAGGGGTTCAAGACCAGTGGAATAAAGTCACTGCAGATGTGGTGAAAATAATAAGAGAACTAGAAGTGGAGCCTGAAGATGTGACTGAATTGCTACAATTGTAACAGAGTAGTCACCTCTCCTATGGAAGTGTAAAATTGAGAATGGGGAATGTGTAACAGAGGGAAGGGCCTGAAAAAAAATTGACAAAAGTATTTTCTGTGTCTTTAAAACTTCCCCCACTGTTTTTGAGAACCGTGGTGAGGCCTGGCCTGCATCCCTGAGGCAGGTTAAATCCTTTGTTACAAGAGATAACTCAGCCATCCCAGGCCTGAGCCAGCCCCCCAGATGGGCCCAGGTGTGGCTTTGTCTTTGGCAGAGATGGGATGATTTTAATAGTTATCCACAATAGCCTAGAACTGAGGAGCACTCCCTTTAAAAGCTCTGTATTTCTGCTAATGTGGGGGAAATTTGGATTTTGAGATGAGAATGTCTACCATTTTTCCTTCTTTTCCAGCAAAGTAATAAACTTCTCTTTCCTTCTCCTCAAACCACCTGTTCTTGTTCTTCAGATGCAGGCTTGAGGACAAGTGCCAAGCTTTTGGTAACACAATTTCATGGTAAAACTAATAGATAAAGAGTTGCTTCTTAGATGAGCAAAGAAAATGGTTTCAGGAGATATAATCTGCTCCTGGTGAAGACGCTATGAACATTGTTGATCCACTGACATCAAAGGATTGAGAATTTTTACATACACTTAGTTGATAAAGCAGCAGCAAGATTTGAGAGTATGGACTCCAATTTTGAAAGTTCTGTTGAGGGTAAAATGCTATCAAACAGCACTGCCTGCTACAGAGAAATATTTCATTAAATGAAGAGTTGATCAATGTGGCAAACTTTATTATTGTCTTATTTTAAGAATTGACACAGCCACCCCAGATTTCAGCAACCAACACTGTGATCAGTCAGCACCATCCATGTGGAGGCAACACCCTCCACCAGCAAAAAAATTATGACTTGCTGAAGGCTCAGATGATCACTAGCATTTTTAGAAATAAAGCATTTTTAATTAAGGTATGTATCTTAGTCCACTTGCATCACTATAAAGGAATACCTGAGGTTGGGTAATTTATAAAGACAAGAGGTTTATTTGGCTCATGGTTCTGGAGGCTGTATAGGAAACATGACACCAGCATCTGCTTCTGGTGAGGGCTTCAGGGAGCTTCCAATCAAGGCAGAAGGTGAAGGGGGAGCAGGTGTGTCACATAGTGAGAGAGGGAGCAAGAGAGAGAGGAGGAGGTGCCCATGCTCTTTTAAACAATCAGCTCTCATGTGAACTAACTGAGCAAGAATTCACTGATTACTGCAGAGTGGGCACCAAGCCACACATGAGGGATCTGCCCCCATGACTCAAACACTTCCCAGTCAGCCCCACTTCCAACATTGGAGACCAAATTTCAACATGAGATTTGGAGGGGACAAACACCCAAACTATGTCAGTATGTACATTGTTTCCACACTTAATAAACTATAGTATAGTGTAAATGTCAGAGCCAGCTGGCTTACCTAGACAGAGTGATCTGAGTCATGGCACCAAGAAGTCAGGTCGGCAGTTGTCTGTTCTCAGTTCTTGGTGTGCTCTTAGCCGAAGAATGACCAGACACACCAAAAGCAAGGCAAGCATGAAACTAAGTTCATTGAGGAAGGCAAGATAGGTTTACAGAGCAACAGCAAGATACATTTGCCACAGATGATGAATTGGCCCCCCTGTTGTAACAAAAGGGCTCTGGTTATGGTCTGGGGTCTTGTTTTATAATGTCTGTATTGGGCTGTCTTCATGGTTCAAACATTATCACTGAACTTCTTTGATGGACAGTTAAAAACATAATAATTAGCCTTAGGTTACACTAGGTCACTTTCCAGATCCTATTGTGCCTGGACAGCCTGGCCCAAGGGCTGGGGAATTCCCTACATTCTTTTGCAGATTAGTAGGTGTTCCTCTTTACCCCAGGTGTGGCAGTTGCTTGGGGCAGGATTAAGGTGGGGTGGTACCAAGACAGGGGACTACCTTTGTCCTTCTTCCCCAGGTGGGGCAATTTCTCAAGGCAGCATCAAGGCCAGGCATACACTTTTGTCCCTAGTAGAGTCAGATGTCCTTTTCTATCTACCTAACATTTCCCCATTCTCTATTCTAGAGGCCCAAATCATTGGGTAGGGGCACTGACTCATCTGGCTGTTTTCTGTTGAGTGGAATGAGGATTCCTATTAGGGTGGTGTCTCGTAGGTTCTCTGGGGGTCTCTCCAGGGGACTTCAGTATATGTCCTTGGTAGATGATTGTGGTTGTAGGTGTGAGGAGGAGGTAGGTGCTGGGGCTGGTAGAAAAATTAGGACCACTTGTAACTTGATGGCCTCTGTGAAGCAAAGGTAGGACCGTTGTTACTCTGTAAGGACCAGGGAAGGCCAAAACAAGGTATGATGTCCTCCAGAAGTCTTCAGGAAACTTCAGTGGCCTTTTCAGTCCTGCAAGGGAAAGCTTCAACCCAACAAATAAAAGTGTCAACAAGTACTAATAAGTACTCTATAGCTTCAGTCCCCAACCCCCAGGTCATAGACCAGTACTGGTCAAAGACCTGTTAGGGACCAGGCCACAGAGTTCCATGGCCCCCCAACCACCCGGTCCATGGAAAAATTGTCTTCCATGAAATTTAGGAAGGTGGGGGTGCACAGCAAGTGAGTGGTGGGTAAGCAAGTAAAGCTTCAACTATATTTATAGCCATTCCCCATTGTTCACATCACCACCTGAGCTTCACCTCCCTCCCATCCATGGAAAAATTGTCATCCATGAAACCAGTCCCTGGTGCCAAAAAGGTTGGGGACTGCTGCTCTATAGGGAGGCATTTGGGTGAAATCTACCTGCCAGTCCTTGCTGGGGTAGGTCCCCTTTCATTGGGCCAGAGAAGCAAGTTTTGCTCTCAAAAACCCTTGAGGATTATTGGAGGCTGACCCCAGTAGCTGACCCCCCAAACACTGGAGATACAATAAAAGCCAGATAAATAATAAAAAAAATAATTGTTTTAAAGAAGCTCAGAAAACTTTGAGAAAATACAGAAAAAAAATTCAATGACATAAGAAACACAGTAAACAAACAAAATTAGAAGTGTAAGAGAGATATTGAAATTATTTAAGAAACAGAAATTCTGGAGCTAAAAATACAATGATAAAATGAAAAATGCAATAGAGAACATCAACAGCAAAATTGATCAAGTAGAAGAAAGACAGAACTCAAAGATAGGTTATTTTATATACAGTCACACAAGAGAAAAAAGGGGGAAAATGAGAAGGAATGAAGAAAGCTTATGTGATTTATGGTATAGCACCAAAAAAACAAATTCTCAAGTGGTAGGAGTTCAAAAAAGAGAAAAGGGAGACAAAGGGTAGAAACCTTATTTAAAGAAATAATAACAGAAAACTTTCCTTATCTGGGGGAAAAATATAAATATCCAGGTACAGGAAGGTCAAATGTCTTCAATCAGATTCAATCCAAACAAGGCTACACCAAGACATTACAATCAAATAGCCAAAAATGAAAGACAGAGAGGATCCTCAAAGCAGAAAGAGAATAAAATCAAATCTCATAAAATGAAGCTTCCATAAGGTTAGCTGCAGAATTCTCAGCAGGAACCTTACAGGCCAGGAGAGAGAGAGATTATATATTCAAAGTGCTGAAGGAAAAATACTGCCTACCAAGAATACATTCCCTAAAAAAGCTGTGCTTCAAAAAATAAAGGAGAGATTAAGATTTTCCCAAACAAGCAAAACCATAAGGAGTTCATTACCACCAGGCCTGTCTTACAAGAAATGCTGAGGGAAGTTCTTCACGCTGAAAGAAAATGACTCTAATTAGTAACACAAAAACATGAAAGTATAAAACTCACTGGTAAAAGTAAGTATGCAGTCAAATTCATAATACTCTAATACTGTAATAGTGATGTGTAAATTACTTATATCTGTAGGATAGAGTTTAAAGACAAAGCTTACCCCCTTAATGTTTTGAAATTTTAAAAAAGATAACTGAGATGAATAAATAAATAGGTGAACTTTATGGTATATGACTTATAGCTCAACAAAGCTGGTAAAATAAATTTTTAAAATAAAAACAAAGCTATTAAAAATAATAATAGTTACTATAATTTCTTAAGGGATACATAATATAAAAATGTAAATTGTGACATCAAAACACAAATGTTGGAGGTGAAGTAAAAATGTAACATTATTTTATGCAATCAGAAATAAGTTGCTAACAGCTTAAAATAGCATGTTATAACTAAAGATTTTTTTGTAAACCTCATGGTAACCACAAAGCAAAAAACTATACTAGTTACACAAAAAGACAAAAGGTAAGAAATCAAGGCATACCACTAAGAGAAAATCATCTAATCACAAAGGAAGATGGCAAAATAGGAAGAAAAAACAAAGGATCCACAAAACAAGCAGAAACCAATTAACAAAGTGGAAGTAGAAATTCTGTACCTATTAATACTTACTTTGAATCTAAATGGATTCAATTTTCAAATTAAAAGACATAGAGGAGGGGAGCCAAGATGGCCAACTAGAGACATGGCTTGTCGGACTGTCCCAGCTGAAGGATAAAAGGTTAGACTGAGCAGAGCAGAGAACAGTTGCAGCTCAGATGTGGATCACAGAGAGAGACAGCAGAGGCATCTGGGAACCCCACCAAGAAGGGCTGCAGCTGAAAAAGAGAAAGAGAGAGAAGAGAGGACAGCAGTGCAGACTGAATCCAGAGAGGCCCAGAGCCCAGTGAAAGGGTAAGGAGGCTCCCCTCCCCCACTTGGGTGACCCCAATGAGCAGCAGGACACAATACTCTCACCCACCTGGACAGTGCCACGAGAAACCAGAAAGCTGGCATGCTTACACCTAGACAGCTCCTCCTCTGCACTTCCTCTTTTCCTGGTGCCACAGAAAGCAACTTTTGCTCCAATTGGCTTGCAGCCATGGTCCCTCCTCCCCATAACAACCATGAGAGTGCTCTGTGCTGAGAAGCCTGTTTCTCTGTGACAGGTGTTCATTACTGGCTGAGACTGCCACTGAGAGCAGAGCCACAGCAGCATTTTGTGGGATTGCTGGCAGGCAGCATGGAGAAGAGGGGAGGACCCAGTGCCCCCAGGACACAAGAGTGGTGCAAGGAGACCAAGATCCTTCCCCCCATAGCAACAGCAAGAGTGCTCAGCACTGAGAGGCCTGTTTCACTACAGAGGGGGTATGTTCCCAGCAGAGCCAGCCACTGAGAGCAGACCTGCCACACACGATAATCAGAGAAGTTCATCAAACCTGCTACAGCACCCCAAAGGCAACTCAGGGCCAGCATTCCTCTCCCTGGCATGGTCAGGAATTAATCTTCAGGGACTTGGAGACAGGTCCATAAGCCAGCCCTAGCACCCTCGGCTCTCAGTTGAGAAGTCAGATGAGAAGGAACCAGTGAAAGGACTCTGGAAATATGAAAAATCAAAGTGAAAGGACACCCCAAAAAGAAAACAATAACTGCTTACCAACAGAGGCCAACCTAAACAAAGAGATTAAAATGACAGATGAAGAATTTCAAAAATGGATTGTAAGGAAGCTCAATGAAATACAAGAGAAAATAGAAACCCAACACAGAGAAGTCACAAAAGCAATGCAGGAAATGAATGAAAAATTCACTAAAGAAAACAAATTATTTTTAAAAAATGAACCAGAACTTCTGGTAATGAAAAATTCATTCAACAAATTACAAAACACAGTGGAAAGCCTTAATAATAGTCTAGATCAGGCAGAAGAAAAAAAATCTCGGAGAATGAAGACAACAGCTTTGAGATAAACAAGACAGTCAAGGAGAAAGACCAGAGAAATAAGAGGAATGAACAAACCCTACAAAAAATGTGAGATTATGTAAAGAAGCCAAAAATAAGAATCATAGGCATCCCTGAGGGTGAAGAAGAAATTACACAAGGGTTGGAAAATGTATCTGAAGGAATAATTGAGAAAAATTTCCCTGGCCTTGCTAGAAATCTAGATATCCAGAAACAAGAAGCCCAAAGGACTCAGAGGAGATTCATCACAAAGAGGCAATCACCATGATACATAGTCATCAGAATGGCCAAAGTCAACACAAAAGAGGCACTCCTATGAGAAGTAAGGTGAAAAAAAATCAGGTAACTTACAAAGGAAAACTTATCAGGCTAACGGCAGACTTCTCAACTGAGACCTTACAAGCCAAAAGGGAATAGGAAATTTGTCAAGACCAGACCTGCCCTGCAAGAAGTATTCAGAACTGCAGTTTACACAGGTCAATACAATAAACACTCACCAGTGTAAAATCACCCAAAAGATAAAGGTTAGAGCACACACACCACAATGGCTCAAGAGCTAAAACAGAGCAACAAAGTTCTATTAAATAGAACAGAAATCCACCCTCTCTCAATAAATGTGAATGGCTTAAACTCCCCACTCAAGAGACATAGGCTGGCTGAATGTATAAAAGATATAACCTGAGTATCTGCTATCTCCAAGAAACACATTTAATCCAACAGGACTCATTTAGACTGAAGGTGAAGGGATGGAAAACAACATTTCATGCAAATGGAAACCAAAAGAAAGCTGGTATAGCAGTTCTCATATCAGATAACATAGACTTCAAATCAGCAAAAGTAAAGAGAGGCAAAGAAGGTCATTACATAATAGTAAAGGCAACAATTGAACAAGAAGACATAACAATTCTAAATATTTACACACCTAACACAGGTGAGCCCAGATTCATAAAGCAAATCCTACTTGACCTAAAAAAAATGATAAACAGCAGCACTATAATAGCCAGGGACTACCACACCCCACTAACAGAACAGGGCATATCCTCCAAACAGAAAATAAACAAAGAAACAATAGACTTAAAGAGAACTCTGGAATAAATGGGCCTAACAGATATTTACAGAACATTCTACCCAAAAACCACTGAATATACATTCTTCTTATGAGCTCATGGAACATTCTCTAAGATTGATCACATCCTAGGCCACAAAACATGTCTCAACAAATTTTTAAAAAATAGAAATTATACCAGTGTCTTCTCAGACCACAATGGAATAAAATTAGAAATCATCTCCAACACTCATCCATACACAAAGTCATGGGAACTAAACAACCTACTGCTACATGATAACTGGGTCAAGGAGGAAATTAAGATGGAAATCAAAGGATTCTTCAAACGAAATAATAAAGGGGACAAAAGTCGTCAAAAATCTGTGGGATACAGCTAAAGCAGTCCTGAGAGGAAAAATCATAGCCATATATGCCTACATCCAAAAGAACATAAAGATCACAAATCAACAATTTAATGAATCATTTCAAGGAACTGGAAAAGGAAGAGCAAACCTATCCCAAACTCAGCAGAAGAAAAGTAATAACCAATATCAGAGCAAAATTAAATGAAATTGATAACAAAATAATTATAAAGAAAATTAATGAAAAAAAGTTGGTTCTTTGAAAAGATAAACAAAATTGACAGACCTCTTGCTAGATTAACCAGAAGCAGAAAAGAAATAACTCTAATAAGCTCAATCAGAAATGAAAAAGGAGAAATCACAACTGATACAATGGAAATACAAAATATCATCTCTGAATACTATAAAAATCTCTATGTAAATAAACTTGAAAACGTGGAGTAAATGGAAAAATTCTTAGAAACACACAGCCTCCCTAGACTCAATCAGGAAGAAATAGAATTCCTGAACAGACCAATATCAAGTATTAAAATTGAAGCAGCAATAAGAAATCTTCCAACAAAAAAAAGGCCCAGACCAGAGGGTTTCACACCCAAATTTTACCAGACCTTCAAAGAAGAACTTGTTCCTATACTGCTGCAAAACTATTATCTATAATGCAGAAATTATGCCATAACATCGAGAAGGAAGGAATACTCCCCAATTCATTCAATGAAGCCAATATCACCTTCATACCAAAGCCAGGAAGGGACACAATAAAAAAGGAAAATTACAGACCAATATCCCTTATGAACATAGGTGCAAAAATTCTCAATAAAATCCTAGCAAGCCGAATTCAGCTGCACATCCAAAAAAAATGATATTCCATGACCAAGTGGGCTTCATCCCAGAGATGCCAGAGTGGTTCAACATACACAAATCTATAAATGTAACTCACCACATAAATAGAAGCAAAGACAAAGACCATATGATCCTCTCAATAGAGGCAGAGAAAGCATTTGATACAATTCAGCACCCTTTTATGATAAGAACACTTAACAAAATAGACATAGATGGGACATACCTCAAAATTATGAAAGCTATACCTGACAAACCCACAGCCAACATCATACTGAACAGGGAAAAATTGAAAGCATTACCACTTGGAACTGGAACCAGACAAGGTTGCCCACTAACTCCACTTCTATTTAGCATAGTGCTAGAAGTCCTAGCCAAAGCAATCACATGGGATAAGGAAATCAATGGTATCCAAATGGGGAAAGAAGAGGTCAAACTATTGCTCTTGCTGATGATATGATCTTATATCTAGAAAACCCCAAAAATTCAACCAAGAGACTCCTGGAATTGATAAATAAATTCAGCAAAGTCTCAGGATACAAAATCAGTGTACACAAATCAGTAGTTTTCATATACTCCAACAACAGTCAAGCTGAGAATAAAATCAAAGACTCAATACCTTTTACAATAGCAACAAAGAAAATAAAATACCAAGGAATATATTTAACCAAGGAGGGAAAATACCTCTATAAGGAGAACTAAGAAACACTGAGGAAAGAAATTGCAGAGGATGTAAACAGATGGAAAAACATAGCATGCTCATGGATCAGCAAAATCAACATTGTTAAAATGTCTATACTACACAAAGTCTTTAACAGATTCAATGCAATCCCCATTAAAATATCAACGTCATTTTTCCCAGATCTAGAAAAAATAGTCCTACACTTTGTATGGAACCAGAAAAGACCCTGACTAACCAAAGCACCCTTAAGCAACAAGAACAAATCAGGAGGCATCACTTTACCATACATCAAGCTATGCTATAGGCTATAGTAACCAAAACAGCATGGTACTGGCACACAAACAGAGACATAGACCAATGGATCAGGACAGAGAACCCAGATATGAAACCATCCTCATAGTACCATATGATCTTTGACAAAATAGACAAAAACATATACTGGGGGAAAGAATCCCTGTTCAATAAATGGTGCTGGGAAAATTGGATAGCCACATGTAGAAGACTGAAACAGGATACACACATCTCATCACTCACAAAAATTAATCCACAATGGATAACAGACTTAAACCTGAGGCATGAAACTATAAGAATTCTAGAAGAAAATGTTGGAAAAACTCTTATAGACATTGGCCTAGGCAAAGTATTTATGAAGATGACCCCAAAAGCAATCACAGCAACAACAAAAATAAATAAATGGGACCTGATCAAATTAAAAAGCTTCTGCACAGCCAAAGACACAATCAATAGAGCAAATAGACAACCTAAAGAATGGGAGAAAATATTGGCAAGCTATGCATCTGATAAAGAGCTGATAACCAGAATCTACAAAGAACTCAAGCAAATAAGCAAGAAAAAATCAAACAAACTCATTAAAAAGTGGGCAAAAGACATGAACAGGAACTTTTCAAAAGAAGACAGACTAATGGCCAACAAACACATGAAAAAAATGCTCAATGTCTGTAATCATCAGGGAAATGCAAATCAAAGCCACAATGAGATATCACCTAACTCCAGTGAGAATGGCTTTTATCAAAAAGTCCTAAAACAAAAGATGCTGGTGTAGAGGTGGAGAGAAAGGAACACTTATACACTGTTGGTAGGTCTGCAAACTAGTACAACCTCTATGGAAAGTAGTATGGAGATACCTCAAAGAATTAAAAGTAGACCTACCATTTGATCCAGCAATCCTACCACTAGACATTTACCCAAAGGGAAAAAAGTCATTCTATAACAAAGACATCTGCACTCGAATGTTTACAGCAGCACAATTCACAATTGCAAAGATGTGGAAACAACCCAAGTGCCCATCAATACATGAGTGGATTAATAAAATGTGGTATATGTATACCATAGAGTACTAGTCAACCATAAAAAAAAATGGTGAACTACCTCTTGCATTATCCTGGATGGAGCTGGAGCCCATTCTTCTCAGTGAAGCATCACAAGAATGGAAAAACAAGCACCACAGGTACTCACCATTAAATTGGTACTAATTGATCAACACTGATGTGCACATATGGAAGTAACATTCATCGGGTATCAGGCAGGTGGGGGAGCAGAAGGGAGGAGGGAATGGGTAAATTCACACCTAATGGGTGTGGTGCATGCTGTCTGGGGGATGGGCACACTTGTAGTTCTGACTTGGGTGGTGCAAATGCAATATATGTAACCAAAGTGTTTGTACCCCCATAATAGTCTGATATTAGAAAAAAAATTTTTTAATGTGGTATATGTATACTATGGAATAATATGCAGCCAAAAAAATGGTGAACTAATATCTTTTGTAACAACCTAGATGGAATTAGAGACCAGTCTTCTAAATGAAGTATCACAGGAATGGAAAAACAAACACCACATGTACCCACTATTAAATTGGAACTAATCAATCAGCACCCATGTGCACATATGGTAGTAAAACTCAACAGAAACCAAGTAGGTAGGAGGGGGAGGAGGGGACCAGTAAATTTACATCTAACAGGTACAATGCACGCTACCTTCATGATGGGCACACTTGTAACTTTGACTCAAACTGCACAAAAGCAAAACATGTAATCAAAATATTGTACCCCTGTAATATTCTGAAATTTTAAAAAATTTAAAAAAAATTTTTAAAAAGACATAGAGTGGCTGAATGGATAATAAAACAAGACCTAACTGTATGCTGCATACAAGAGACTCATTTTACCTATAAAGACACACATCGGTTGAAAGTAAAAGGATGAAAACAGATATTCCATGCAAATTGAAATTTAAAAAGATCAGGGGTGCCTATACTTATATCAGACAAAATAGACTTTAAGTCAAAAATAGTAAAAATGAGACAAAGAGGTTCTTACATAATGACAAAGTTATTAAGAAAATGTAACAATTGGAAATATATATGTACCCAACATTGGATCATCTACATATATGAAGCAAGTATTAATAAATCTGAAGGGAGTGATGGACTGCAATACAATAATAGTAAGAGACTTCAATACCTCACTTTAATAATGAACAGAACATCTAGACATAAAATCAATTTTAAAAATTAGGTCGAACTATACTTTAGGTCAAATGAATCAAGCAGACATATATAGACTATTCCATCCAATAGCAGAAAACACATTCTTCTCAAGTGCACACAGAAGATTCTCCAGGATAGATCATATGGTAGACCACAAAATAAGTCTTAACAAATTTAGAAGACTAAAATAATATCAAGTATCTTCTCTAACCACAATGGTATAAAACTAGAAATCAATAATGAGGAATTTTATAAAATTCATAAATATGTGGACATTAAACAACATTCTCCTAGACAACAAATGGGCCAAAGAAGAAATTAAAATGAAAAATTTTAAATGTCTTGAGACAAACAAAAATGAAATACAACATACCAAAAATTATGGGACATAGCAAAACCAATTCTAAGAGGAAAGTTTATGGCATTAAATGCCTACATCAAAAAAGAAAGATCCCAAACAAACAACCCAACATTATACTTCAAGGAACTAGAAATGCAAGAATAAACTAAGACCAAAGTTAGTAGAAGGGAGGAAATAATAAAGATCAGACCTGAAACAAATAAAATAGAGACTAGAAAAACAATACAAAAGAATAATAGAAAGAAGGAAGGATATAATAAAGATCAAACCTGAAATAATTAAGAGACTAGAAAAACAATAGAAAAGAACACCAGAGAGAATAGAATGAAACTGTGAGCTGGTTTTTGAAAAGATAAACATAATCAACAATCCTTTAGTTAGACTAAAGAAAAAAAAGAGAAAACTCAATAAACAAAATCAAAAATGAAAGAGACATTACAACTGACACCACAGGAATACAAAAAATCATAAGAGACTACTATGAAGAATTATATAAAAAGGAGATACCCCAAAAAATGGACAAATTCCTAGACACATGCAACATACACAACTGAATCATGAAGAAAGAGAAAGTCTGAACAAATGAATAAGTAACAAGATTGAATCAGTAATAAAAAGTCTCCCATCAAAGAAATGCCATGGGTAAATTTTACCAAATATTTAGAGAAGCACTAATACCAATCCTTCTCATACTCTTCCAAAAAAAATTGAAGAAAAAAAAACACTTTCAAACTCATTTGTGAGGCCACCATTACCTTATACCAAAGCCAGAAAAGGGCAGTACAAGAAAAGAAAATTACAGGCCAATAGCCCTGATGAACATAGATGCAAAATCTCAGAATGAAGGACAAAAAAACATGATTATCTCAATAGATGCAGAAAAAGCATTTGACAAAATTCAATAGACTTTCATGATTAAAAAAAAAACTCTCAACAGATTAGGTATAGAAGGAATGTACCTCAACACAACAAAGGCTATATATGACAAGCCCACAGTGAACATCATACTCAATGGTAAAATGTTGAAAGCTTTTCCTCTAATAACAGTAATGAAACAAGGATATCGTTCTCACCACTTCTTGTCATCATAGTACTGAAAGCCCTAGGCAGAGCAATTCGGCAAGAGCAAGAAATAAAAAATATCATAATAGGAGAAAAGGCTGTGAGATTGTCTGTTATGACCTTACATACAGAGAGCTCTAAAGACTCCACCAAACAAGTATTAAAACTGATAAACAAATTCAGTAGGGTTGCAGGATATAAAATCAACATACAAAAATCAGTAGCATTTCTACACATTAATAACAAACTATCCAAAAAAGAATTCAAGTGAACAATTTCATTCACAATAGCAAATAAATAAATATATACATATTTAGGTGTATAAATTTTTAAACTTAGGTTAACCAAAGAGGTGAAAGACTTGTACACTGAAAACTATAAAACACTGATGAAAAAAATTTAAAGAAAGCACAAACAAATGGAAAGATATCCTATGTTCATAATTGGAAAGATTAATATTGTTAAAATATACCACTACCCAAATCAATGTATAGATTCAATGGAATCCCTATCAAAATTCCAATGGCATTTTTCACATAAATAGAAAAAACTCATAAAACTCATATGGAACCACAAAATACCCAGCATAGCCAAAGCCATCCTGAGCAAAAAGAACAAAGCAAGAGGTATCACACTACCTGACTTCAAAATATACTACAAAGCTACAGTAACCAAAACAGCACGGTGCTGTCACAAAAGTAGACACATTGACAGTGGAACAGAATAGAGAGCCCAGAAATAAATCCACACATTTGTGACCAATTGATTTTCAATAAAGATTCCAAGAACACACAATGGGTAAAGGACAGTCTCTTCAATAAATGGTGTTGAGAAAACTGGATATCCACATGCAGAAGAATGAAATTGGACCCTTATCTCACACCATATATAAAAATCAACTCTAAATGGATTAAAGACTTAAATATGAGACCTAAAACTTCAGGATATTCCATTTACAGTATCCAAAGCATTGGCTGTTGGTTGCAGGTATGTATGTAGAGTATCTTAAATATTTCCTGGTTGCCACTAACAATGTGAGTTTCATCTCCAGAAGGGCCTTGTATGCAGCCAACAGTTGCTATCCTAATGATGTATAAGGCAGAACCAAGGAAGGCTTTTTTTTTTTCAGCTGAATCCCATGAAAAATTTGTAGCCATCCTGATGGATGCAGAGACTTCAGAAGGAATAAGAAGAGGTTGTTGAAGCCTCTATAGTGTAGGAGTCTCTTGGGGGCACCTGTGGCCTTGGGGCCACATGTGGCCTTCTGGATCCTTGACTGTGGCCTTTTGACTGAATCCAAATTTTACAGAACAAATCATTTTATTAAAAGGGGTGCAGCAGAGAAAGATGAAGATTTTCTTGCCTCCTTTGGTGCTTAAAAAAGAACAATCTTGTAATCAGAAGGCCGCAGGTTCCCCACACCTATGCCCAGGAGAATTTGTGTTACTAGCATAATGGACTTAAATGAAATTTGTAAAAGAGGTGTATATTCCCTCTGAAACCCAAACAAACACAGAAAGTACTAAATCCACTTTAAAGTATTCGGTGCCAATGAAGGTAAAAATTTGATTCCTAACTGCATCAGGTATAAATTATCCCCAAGCTGACTAGTAATGCTGAGAAATTTTTCTGAAGTGGCAGGGCTTTGAATTTTATGGGATGCAATGGCTCCACCCCAGTTGGAAAGTTCAGTGACAAGTTTTTGTATATCCGATGTGAGTGTATCCTTTGAATTTCTTTGCATGAGGATGTCATCATATAATGTCATGTGTGCTCTTAGTCTGTTTTCTGCTGCTTATAACAGAATATCTGAAACTGAGCAATTTATAAAGAAAATAAATTTATTTATTACAGTTATTAAGTCTGAGAAGGTTGAGGGGCTGCATCTGGTGAAGGCCTTCTTGCTGGTGGGGACTCTGCAGAGTCCTGAGGTGTTACAGGACATCACATGGTGAGGGGACTAAGTATGCTCACATGCTAGCTCAGGTCTTCCTTCCTCTTCTTATAAAGCTACTGTTTCCACTCCCATGATAACCCATTGATCCATTAACCCATTAATCAATCCATGAATGAATTATTCCATATATATCATGAGAGCTCTCATGATCCATTCACCTCTTAAAGACCCCACTTCTCAATACCACCAGGTTGGGGATTAAGTTTCACCATGAGTTTTGGATGGGGCACTCAAACAATAGCATTATCCATCTGGCCCCCCAAAATGCGTTTACTTCTCACACACATATACATTCATTCCATCCCCATAGCCCCAAAGTCTTAACTTTTCCAACACCAACTCAAAAGGCCAAAGTACAAAGTCTCATCTGTGAGCCTATGAAATATACATTCCCATTCCAAAAGGAAAAAACAGGGAAGAAGAAAGGGGAAGCAGGCCCCAAGGAAGTACAAAACCCAAGAGAGCACACATTGAGTCCTAAGACTCCAGAATAATCTCCTTTGATCCATGTCTGGCACCATCTGCACACTGGAGTAAGGATTGGGCCCCCAAGTCCCTGAGCAGACTGACTTCTATGGCTTTTCTGGGCTCTGTCCATCCAGCTCCCCTAGGCTGGCGTTGCATACTGGTAGCTCTACAGTTCTGGAGTCTCCGTGGCAGACCCACTCCCACAACTTCACAAGGCATGACCCTACTGAGGATTCTCTGCAGTGGCCTCACTCCCATGGCCCCACTAGGCATTACCCTGGTGGGGACTCTGGCAGCTCCAATCCCACATTTCTGCTCTGCATTGCTTTGATTAAGGGTCTCTGTGGTGGCTTTACCTCTGTGACAAGTCTCTGCCTAGAATCCCAGGCTTTGGATGACACTCTTTGAAATCTGGGTCAAGGCTGCCAAACCTCCACAGCTCTCACTTTCTGCAAGCCTGCAGAATAAGCCCCATGTGAACATTGCCAAGGTTTATAATTTGTACCTTCCAGAGGGGCAGCACAAGCTATGGGCAGCACAGAGGTTGTTCTGACATATGAGGAGCAGAATCCCAAGGCAGCCCTGGGCAGCAAGCCTGGGAAGATCACCCCAGGCTTATCCCTGAAACCATTCTGACCTCCTAGGCCCCCGTGCCTGTGATTGGAGGGACAGCATAGAATACCTCTGAAATTCCTTCAGGGTCTTTTTTCCATTGTCATCTCTTTAGCAAATGGTCACTGGGCTACACCCTTGGTTTCCTCTCCTGAACTTGCTTTTTCTGTCTTTAAGTGACCAGGCTGAGAGTTTTCCAAATCTTTCAATTCTGCTTCCCTTTTAATTATAAATTCTGTCTTTAAACTATTCCTTTGTTCCCAAATCTCAGCATAAGTGGCCAAAAGTAATAATGCAGCTCCTTCTATATTTTGCTTAGAAATTTCTTCTGCCACATACCTTAGTTCATCACTCTCAAGCGTGGCCTTCCACAAAGCCCTCAGGCATGGACACAGTTCAGCCAAGTTCTTTGACAACTTTTAACAAGGATGGCCTTTATTACAGTTTCCAATACCTTATTCCTCAATTTCATCTGAAACCTTGTCAGAATAGCCTTTACTGTTCATATTTCTATCAGCATTCTGGTCATTGTTATTTAACCAATCTTTAAGGAGTTCCAAATCCTCCCTAGTCTTCTTGTCTCCTAGGCCCTCACCATAATCTAGACTTTCTCCAGCCTGCTTCTCCACATTCATTGAACCTCTGCCCATCACCCAGTTCCAAATGCTGCTTCCACATTTTCAGGAATTCATTGTGAGCAGCACATGTGTAACTGGAGAAAGGTGGAAGTGGTTAAGATTTTGCCTGAAAAGATTTTGTGTGCTAGCAGACCTTTTGAAATATCTGTAAAAAGAAAATCAAAGTCTCACGGCCACCCTCCTCCAAACTGCTTATGCAAAAGAGAAGGTAAGAGCCTCAGGCACCTGTAAAGAACTGGCCCCACAAATCATTTATTAAGGAAATCCCTTGATAACCTCCCATAAGCAAGTACATGCAAATTGTACCTATGTCTAGCACCTAAAACTAAAGTCTATCTGATTCCACACTAATAATGAATTATAAGCTTATCTTTACAGGCCTAGAGAGACAGAATCAATATTCTTCCACCTACCCAAGGATATGTACATAATGATGCTTCCTTCATGCCCTTTTTCCCTTCTAATATCCTCCTTATTTTATGTAAAAGGTAGATGTCCTGGACCTCACAAGAATTAACCACTTTGGCTCATCAGTCCCCTCACAATCCCCACCTTTTTTCTTCTCTCTATGCCTTTAAAATGCTGAAGGTTCCAACTTCCCCTGTGGGAAAACAGCCACAGCTTGTTTCCAGTTCATGTCTTTCCCAGGCATGTCCTCAAAATCTTGGCTTAATAAACCTCAATTGAGTGTGACTCTAGTTTTCTGCCACTTATTATTTAAGTTAACATGTCCCATGGGGAAATGAGTGAAAGTGTTGGGATACAGTCTGAAAAGTGTCAGTTCTTGGTGTGCTCATGGCTGAAGAATGACCAGACACACCAAAGTAAGGCAAGCAAGAAAATGAGGTTTATTGAGGAGAGAAAGATGGGATTATAGAGCAAGAATAAGATATAGGTTTACAGAGCAAGATACATACACCACAGATGACCACCAGACCCACTGTTGTAGCAAAACAGAGAGCTTGGTTATGGTCTGGGTCTTGTTTTATAGTGTCCAGATAGGGACCTCCCCATGGTTCAGACATCACCGTGGAACCACTTTGATGGACAGGTGAGAGGTATATAACCTGAGTCTTACTGCATGTATGGATCTCCCATGAGCCTCTTGGAAAGCCATTTGGGGGAGGGGTGGACCTCAACGGCACCCACTTTCATCCCTAGGAGACCCAGAATCCCTCACTATCTGCCTAACAAAAGTATATTGTTGTCAACAGTAAAGAAGCTGAACTCTGTAAAATAATTTAAAGGGGTTTATTCTGAGCCAAATTTGAGGACCATGACCCAGAGCCACACCCAAGAAGCCTTGAGCAAGTGGACTCGCTGTGGTTGGGTTATGGTTTGGTTTTATACATTTTAGGGAGATAGGGGTTACAGGTGAAGTCATAAATCAATACATGGAAAGCATATATTGGTTTGGCCTGAAAAAGCAGACCATCTCGAAGCAGGGGCTTACAGGTTATAGGTGGGTTTAAAGACTCCTTGACTTGTAATTGGTTAAAAAATGAAGCTTTGTCCAAAGGCTTGGAAAGTTTTAGATAGGAGACAAGTCACCAGACTTACATTTGTGTGTAAATTGGGGACCTGCAGGTTTGTCTTGCATAGCCTTAGGCCTGTTAATGAGTTACAAAGGGTATCTCCAAGAAGGGAGGGGGGCATGGTGAGGCATGTCTGACCTCCTCCTTGTGGCAGACAATTTAGTTTTAGGATATCCTCTTGGCCAGGAGGGGGTCCATTCAGTCAGCCAGTGGGGGGGGGAAGATTTTTATTTGATTTTAGTTCACATTGTTCTGATAACCAAAATGAGTGACTGAGGCAAGAATCTCAGTCAATCAAGGTTTATTAAGCCAGCTTTAAGATGTGTCCAGGAAAAATGCAAACCACAAATGCATCTGTGGCTGTTTTTTCCAAAGAGGTTTTCAGGAGGTTTAGTATTTATGCATTTCCTTAAAGGGGGGAAGGCATGTGGGAAAGGGGTGGATAGGCAGAGGAATGATTGATCTCATCCTGTCTTTGCTCTGCACCTGGGAAAATAGGCTTGTAATTGACATTACCAGTGTGGAATCAAACAGATTTTAGTTTGAGGAGCTAGATTTAGATTACAGACCTAAAGTTACAATTAGCATGTCATTGGTTAGGCCAGCAAAGAATTTACTTATGCATAATTTGTGGAGGCAGTCACCTGGAGATCCCTGAGGGTATTTGCCTTTCCATGGGGGTCTGGCTAATGTACAATGCTTTGACACAAGGTCATGAAATAACAACTATTCATCTGGAAGAGGGTGTTGCCATGAGTCGGCCTCCGGGCTTAACTTTCCCTTTGGCATAAGGAGTTTGGAGGTCCTGAGATTTTTTTATTTTCCTTTACAGTTCCTTCAAAGGTAAAGGCAAATTATTTGTGAGAGGTTGTTAGAACTATGCATTGAATAGAACATATTAGCCAAATTTATAAACAGCAAACTATATCCAGCTGTTGATTGGATGGAGTCATTAATTTTAAGGATGTGGATCTTAATGGTGAAGTGCCATTCATTTATATCATGTTTGAGCACTGGTCAAACTGGATTATTAAAAGGAGAGATGACAGGAACCATGATTAGGCCAGGCATACCATACCCATCCTCAGAGAATCTTATTCCGTTGCTCTAAACTTCTCCACCTTCATGGTTGTGGCAGATTCTGTCATGGAACCTTTATCTCAGTGGTCTCTTTAGAGCTCTCTTCTCAGCCATATGTTTACAATTTGTTCTCAGAGTTGACAACAATTGAGATTCATTAGTACCTTTTGAACTTGGGTCCGCAGGGCATCTTTAGCTTCTTCAGGAAATTGATCCCTATGTGCCTGCTCTAAAAAGAGTAGATAAAACCTTTGTCACTTTAGCTAATGCATAAACTGCAAAGAAGCCTATACCCTGCCTTCTAAGGATTTCAACATAATATCTCTTAGAACAGAAATATTAAGGAACTTTCAGTCTATCAAAGTCCTTTCTTCTAATTTTATAACTGTTGGGAGGTTATTTGTTTTATTTTTTTATTACTTATGTGAAGGACTGTATCTCTCAGGAACTGTGATTTGATTCTGGCTTGAATTCTTAGAATGGAAGATAATATACATCTTTCTTAGTTATGTCTCACATACTTGGATACTCCTATTAAGAGAAGGGTAGAATGTGGATGAGAAGCCAATAGAAAACATGATAAATTTTATACTCCTCAGATTCACATGGCACATCTCATCTTTGCTTTACCTCTTAGGAACAACAAACTGAACAGCTCACTACAGTCATTCAGTTGTTGAAGGTAGGAGCATTATATATTTTTTAAGTGACTGATGTTATCATTCTATAAATGTGGATCATGAAGTCAGTTGTGAAAATCTGGAAGAAAATGCAGTACTTGCCAAAGACAACAGGTTAGTATAAACAGGGAAGGGAGGGTTGTAGGAAATCCAGGTCAATCTTTAACATCACCTAGTACCTCCAAAAGCTGTATGAGAAAATGGTGAGATTGACAAGAATGATTATAATCATATGATTTTTCTAATCCATATTCATATGAATTAGAGGGGCCCCTTTATACCATCTTTGCTTCTTAATCAGAAAAATCTAAAGATGCACAGAGAATACCACCACCAAATTTTCCTTCCCTGGGAATTACCAATTCATCTACAAAGAACTCTTATTGTCAAAAACATGGATGTCTCTCTTCCTGGTTTCTGTATGCCAAGAACAGAGAACAGGAAATTTTGGGTCATGATGGGCTGTCATCCTTAGTTGCCATTGAAGACTCTAAGACTTTGAGCAAAATCCACTCTGTGATGCTGCCTATTGATCTCTCAAGATTTGTATTCTCAGAGATATATCTCAAATCAATGCCTGTAAAAACTCTGAATGTGGCAGTGAAACATATAAGAAAATGCTAATTAATATAACTTATTGATGCCTGAGCCTTGTTCATGCAGAGGAAAAGGCTCACAATATAAAATGATATTATCTTCAGCATTATCTGTGTGGAGAAATTCCTACTTGTTTCTGAAACAAGAATGTCAGAGATTTGGACAGTAATGGAGATGAGGATCTACAGCAGATATCCAGTGAAGCATCAGATAGTTCAGGAAAAGGAAAGAAAGAAACAGGAAAGCATAGAACACAGAATCAGGTAGAGAGATTTCTACCAAGAGCACAGAAATAGGAGAGATTAATAGAGTCAGGGAAAAGTGGTTTAAATGTGAAAATTTCATAAACATTTTGAGAGGAAAATATAGGTTCAAAAATTTATTCTTCTGAAAAAAAAAATGTGAATAGTTATTCTATAATACATTGTGTTAGGTGCCCAGGAATATGTCAACTTAAGAAATGAAAATGACTCTAGGAATAAGGCCACTTTATATAGAAGATGTGGGGCTTCCGTGGAGCCAAGTGCAGTCCAATGGGACACTGGTGTAAGCCAATTGGGTGGTGAGTAATGAATGACCTGATTCTGTTGGTTAAAATCAGCTTCATCTCTTCTACTCTGAGAAACTCTTCAGTTTTCATCATTCTCACTTGTTCTCTTTAGATCTACTGAAAGTCAACAATGAAAAATAGAACCATGTTGAGTGAGTTTATTCTATTAGGCCTCACGAATCAACCTGAACTCCAAGTGGTAATATTCATCTTTCTGTTCATCACCTACATGCTAAGTGTCCTAGGAAATCTGACTATCATCACCCTCACCTTACTAGACCCCCACCTCCAGACCCCCATGTATTTCTTCCTCCGGAATTTCTCCTTTTTAGAAATTTCCTTCACGTCCATTTTTATTCCCAGATTTCTGACCAGCATGACAACAGGAAATAAAGTTATCAGCTTTGCTGGCTGCTTGACTCAGTATTTCTTTGCTATATTTCTCGGGGCAACAGAATTTTACCTCCTGGCCTCCATGTCCTATGATCGCTACATCGCCATCTGCAAACCCTTGCATTACCTGAATTATGAGCAGCAGAGTCTGCATACAACTTGTGTTCTGCTCCTGGCTGGGAGGATTCTTAGCTATCTTACCCCCAATCATCCTAATGAGCCAGGTAGATTTCTGTGCCTCCAATATTCTGAATCACTATTACTGCGACTATGGGCCCCTCATGGAGATTGCCTGCTAGACACAACTTCTTAGAACTATGGCAACTACTTTTTTTGATGTGTTTGACTCTAGTGGTGCACTCTGGTGGTGACCTTTCTTACACATCTTTCGACACATCAGGATCCCTTCTGCCCAGCAAAGGACAAAGGCCTTTTCCACTTGCTCCTCCCACATGATTGTCATCTCCCTCTCTTATGGCAGCTGTATGTTTATGTACATTAATCCCTCTGCAAAAGAAGAAGGTGCTTTCAACAAAGGGATAGCTGTACTCATTACTTCAGTTACCCCCTTGTTGAACCCCTTCATTTACACTCTAAGAAATCAGCAAGTGAGGCAAGCTTTCAAGGATGCCGTCAAGAGGATTGTGAAATTTTAAAAAACCAGAATACATTTCAACAGAAAATATATATTTTCACTTAATAAATATGCATTAAGCATCTATATTTCAAGTGCTTAACTGTCCCTAGAGGATAAAAATTGAAAAGTATATGTCCTAATTTCAAGAAATCTATAGTCCAGAGTGAAAGGTGTATAAACTGTATATTTTTATGATAAATTTATAAAGAATAAAATAACATTGTAAGTGTTATCCAAGAAGGGTGAATGAGACTCCAAAAAAGAATGGTTGGAAAGAACTAGTTCTGTTTTCCAGAAATGATTTTAAAGCATTCTTAAAGCAAAACATATAGCTTATTTAAGAGAGTGTGGGAGGACGAGAATTTAGAGTGAAAAAGGCCAGATCATAAAAGAATGTACTATAATTACAAACTGTGGAGTTAGTGGTGTATTCATGAGTAAAGAGAAGTTTTCAGAAAGGAAGTGCTATTATCAGCATTGTTTGGAGGGGAATGTGGTATTGGCGTTGTTCTTCAGCATGGAGCCCTGGAGGCTATGCTTCCATCAAGGTTTCGATAATTTTGATTCTACTCCTTTTTTTAATTTATGTTTCAGCTGTAGCCATTACAACTTCTATTCTTTCATAAGAGGAAAAGAAAAGAATGTATATTTAGTTTACTTTTCTCCAAATAAGGAGAAAATTCTCAAGATTTTGTCAACTTACATTGACAGTATAGCTGAAGGTATAGACGATATAGCTGAAGCTACACTGGAGTCCTGTACTCTGAAGATAAAACCACCACCCATCTGAGAAATAGATCCACTGAAAGAAAAAAATCAAGATTCTACACAGACAATATATGATATGCAGAATTATTGAAATAGAAACATCAAGAATTTTATATTTTGTTTTTTTTCAATAGGATTTAGGGAGTACAAGTGGTTTTTGTTAGATGGATGAATTGTACAATGCTAAAGTCAGGGCTTTAAATGTACCCATCACCAGTACAGTGTACCTTGTATCCAATAGTAACTTTTTATCCCTCACCACCCTCTTTCCCTCCCCTCTTCTTAGTTTCCAATCTCCATTATATCACTTTATTACATATATACCCAGCATTTAGCTCCCACTTATAAGTGAGAACATGTGGTATTTGTTTTTCCATTCCTGACATACTTCACTTAGGATAATGGTCTCCAGTTCAAGTCCATTTTCTAGATGTTATGGCTAGAAGAGGTTTCTAGAGGCAAGGTTAGAAGCCTCTCACTTCTCCTAGACAAAATCTATTGTTTCTTTCCCTAGCTAACATCTTTTTATGTTTATGGCATGAGATCCGCTTTCTGTCTCTTAGTTTCAAGTGATTTTTTTTCCTATTGTGATTTTATTTTCATCTTTTTGTTTACTTTCATTAGATATTAGAAAAGACAAATTCTGTGGTCTGACTCCGTTCCTTTAACTTTTCCCCCAATTTTTGCTTTTGTTTTTAACATAAACCATGGATGACTATTTTGTAAAGTGAAAAAGTATATAAAGTTTCAGTGCAGTTTTATATCTAGAATGTTGCAAATTATGAATCTTGAAAAACAACTGGGAATAGACTACCCTATCAAAAACTCCACACATGGATTCAAGTGACAAAAACTTGAATTTGAATAAGTAGTGGTAGGGCCTCAACTTCAGTGGAAATAAGAACATTTACTTAAATCTGAGCACTTGTACATAGTTTAATAATATCCTAACACATTGTAGAATGTTGATTACTGCTTGGTTACTGCAATAAACAAGTGGAACATAATCTAGTGTATTCATATGCTTTATATGTGGTAATATGTTGAGTAAAACGGGGCTTCTCAAGTATTTGAGGAACAAGCTGGATTGGACTGATCATGAGAGCAAATTTTCAGAACCACAGAAAATATTGGAGAATGTATAAGATTTTTTAATAAAGAGCCTTTTGTGTAAAGCTGCTGCTATTTTGAATATCTGTGTTTCTTTTATTCTAACTAGAGATTAGCGATGACTTTCAGTTCATTCCAAATTCACTGAGCTACCTTCCACTTGGTAGAGAAATGTTTTTAAACAGCCACACACCTTAATCATTAAGTTCCCCCACATCCACATTTATACCAAAACCTATCATGCAGTGAAAGCAATGCCATATAATGTTTAAAACATAGGCTTTAGTTCAAATCCAAGATTTTCAACTTCCTACCAGTCACCTGGGGATAGATACTTAACTTATCTAAAGCTCATCTTTGTCAACTCTAAAATGTATATAATGTTAATAATAGTGTCTATCTTACAGGATAGTTCTGAGCATTAAATGAGAAAATAGATGCACAACATTAAAAGATAACCAGTATTTATTAAGTGTTTAATAAATGATATTCATTATAACCATATGATAATTGTAAACAATATCCTTTTCAAGGAACTGGAGCTTAACTGGAAAGAATAGGTATTAACTTGATTGGTTTAATATAACTAGGCCTCTACAACTATTGGCCATTCTACTTGAAATCATCTACAACAAGGCCAGCATATTTCCACTCCCCATATGTCTAGTTGCATGTTTGGATAACCATATCAGTAAAGGTCTTACACTTCAGATAAAGCCATCAGAATACTTGACAGCAAGTTGTTGGAATTAGGCTAACATCAACTTCATGTGCCTGAATATCTATAGGAGATATATTAATATGATTTAATGTGCTGAGACAGGGAAGGATGGTAATTCATGTAAGTCATAGTTTAAGATCACTAGGCATGACATCACCCACTCTTCATAATCTAAGCATTTAGAAATGAATTTGGAAAAGGATGTATCACCTTCTGAATGAGCGTGTCCAAAAAAAAAAAGTCATGCTCTTCTGAAATTGGTCATCTAGGCTGGCTTTATGTTAATACATGTTTGGAATGTAATCTAAGTCATAGATAAGCAGTAGGAATGACTTCTCTGATTCTGAGCCTTTGCTGCAGGAATGTTCAGGATCTAAGTAAATAAATTGATGAGTTTTATCCCTCATGTCACCACTATGCACAAGAATCCAAAAAAAACAGCTTTAGCTACATGGTATTCTCAGGATAATATTAATATAATACCAGTGCTAAGATGAGGAGCTTATGAAAATGAGTGAGAGCTGATCTTGTCACACTTGTGCATTCATGCTTCCACTGACTTACTTAAAGCCTCCAAAACTTGTGAATTTATGGATTACAAATCTAAAAAGGTTTTCTTCTCCCAAACCACTTCTTGCAAAGAGTTTTAAATAAAATTCAGAAGAATGAAAGAGAATTTTTTAAGAAGTCAAGTGAGGTGTGACAAAAACATGATTAGGACAGTTTGTAATGACTAGAACTCTCTGGCCTGAAAATCATATTCACTCATTTTTTAAAATTCACCCAGAAGGTCACAAACCACGGCTTAAGCTTCTTCCCATGCATATCAATAGACAGTATAGCTGAAGCTACACTGGAGTCCTGTACTCTGAAGATAAAACCACCACCCATCTGAGAAATAGATCCACTGAAAGGAAAAAAATCAAGATTATACACGGACAATATATGATATGAAGAATTATTGAAATAGAAACATCAAGAATTTTATATTTTGGTTTTTTTAATAGGATTTAGGGAGTACAAGTGTCTTTTGTTAGATGGATGAATTGTATAATGCTAAAGCCGGGACTTTAAATGTACCATCACCAGTACAGTGTACCTTGTATCCGACAGTAATTTTTTATCCCTCACCACCCTTTCTCCCTCCCCTCTTCTTAGTTTCCAATCTCCATTATATCACTTTACTACATATATACCCAGCATTTAGCTCCCACTTATAAGTGAGAACATGTGGTATTTGTTTTTCTATTCCTGACATACTTCACTTAGGATTATGGTCTCCAGTTCAAGTTGCCGCAAGTCATTATTTCATTTCTTTTTATGGTTGTGTAGTACTCCATGGCACGTATACCACATTTTCTTTATCCACTCATCAGTTGATGGGCACTTAGGTTGATTCCATATCATTGCAATTGTGAATTGTGCTGCAATAGACATTCGAGTGCAGGTGTCTTTTTGATATAATGACTTCTTTTCCTTTGGGTGGATAACCAGTAGTGAGATTGTTGGATAGAATGATAGGTCTACTTTTAGTTCTTTGAGAAGTATTCATATTGTTTTCCATAGAGGTTGTACTAATTTACATTCCCGCCAAGAGTGTGTGAGCATTCCCTTTTCACTCCATCCACACCAACATCTATTGTTTTTTGACTTATTAATAATGGATATTCTGACGGGGTAAGGTGGTCTCATTGTGGTTTTAATTTGCATTTCCCTGATGATTAGTGATGTTGAGCATTTCTCATATGTTTGTTGGCCATTTGTATATCTTCTTTTGAAAAAAAATCTATTCAAGCCTTTTGCCCACTTTTTGATGGGGTTATTTGTTTTTTCTTTCTGATTTGTTTGAGTTCTTTATAGATTCTGGATATTATTCCTTTGTCAGATACATAATTTGTGAATATTTTCTCCAATTCTGTCAGTGGACTGTTTATTCTGTTGACTAGTTCCTTTGCTGTGCAGGAACATTTTAGTTTAATTGAGTCCTATTTATTTATTATTGTTGTTGCTTTATTTGCATTTGGGCTCTTACTCATAAATTATTTGCCTAGGCCAATGTCCACAAGAGTTTTTCCTACATTTTCATTAAGAATTTTTATGGTTTCAGGTCTTACATTTAAATATTTAATTCATCTTGAATTAATTTTTGTATATGGGGAGAGAGATGGATCCAGTTTCATTCTTCTACATGTGGCTCTCCAATTTTCCCAGCACCATTCACTGAATAGGGCATTCTTTCCCCAGTGCATATTTTTGTCTGCTTTGTTGAAGATCAGGTGGTTGTAAGTGTGTGATTTTATTGCTGGGTTCTCTATTCTGTTCCATTGACTTATGTACTACGTTTATATCAGCACCATGCTGTTTTGGTTACTACAGCATTGTAGTATAATTTGAAGTCCAGTAATGTGATGCCTCCAGATTTGTTCTTTTTTCTTAGGCTTTCTTTGGCTTTCCAGGCTCTTTTTAATTCCATATGAAATTTAGGATTGGTTGGTTTTGGTATCAGGGTGACCCTGATGGTTTCATAGATGATACCAAATCACCTACAGCTTCATAGAGTGAGTTAGGGAGGCTTCCCTCCTCCTTGACGTCATGGTACAGTTTCAGTAGGATAGGTGCCAGTTCTTCTTTGCAGGTCTGGTAGAATTCATCTGTGAATCCCTCTGGTGCTGGGCCTTTTTTTGTTGGGAGATTTTTTATTACTGATTCACTGTCACTGCTCATTATTTGTCTGTTCAGGATTTCTATTTCTTCCTGATTCAAGTTGGGAGGTTGTGTGCTTCCTCTAGAAACACACAACCGTTTCCTCTAGAATTACCCGCTTCCTCTAGATTTTCTAGTTTGTGTGCACAAAGGTTTTTATAGTAGTCTCAGATGATATTTGGTATTTCTGTGGTATCAGTTGTAATGTCTCCTTTTTCATTTATGATTGGGCTTATTTGAATCCTTTCTTTTCTATTCCTGGTTAATCTAGCTAGTAGCCTGTCAATTTTGTTTATCTTTTCAAAGAACCAACTTTTCATTTTGCTTATCCTTTATATTTTTTGTTTGGTTTCCATTTTGTTTAGTTCTGCTCTGTGTTTTGTTATTTCTTTTCTTAGCTAGATTTGAATTTGGTTTGTGCTTTTTTGAGTTCCTTGAGATGTGACATTAGGTTGTTAACTTTGTGATCTTTCTGTCTTTTTGATGTATGCATTTAGTGCTATGAACTTCCCTCTTAGCACAGCTTTTTGTTATATCCCAGAGATTTTGGTAGCATGTGTTGTTTTTGTCATTCAATTTGAAAAATTTTTTTATTTTCATCTTGATTTCATCATTGACCCAGGTATCATTCAGGAACAGGTTTTTTAATCCCACATGTTTCTATATTTTTGAGAGTTCCTCTTGAAATTGATTTCTAGTTTTATTACATTGTGGTCTGAAAGGATATGATTTCAATTTTTTTAAATTTTCTGAGACTTGTTTTGTGGCCTAACATATGATCTACCTTGGAAAATATTCCATGTGCTGATGAGAAGAATATGTATTCTGCTGTTTGGGGGTAGAATGTTCTGTAAATGTCTATTAGGTCCATTTGTTCTAGAGTCTTATTTAACTCCAGTGTTGCTTTGTTGATTTTCTGCCTTGAAGATCTGTCTAGTTCTGTCAGTGGAGTGCTGAAGTCCCCAGCTATTATGATGTTGCTGTTTATTTCTTTCCTTAGGTCTAGTAGTATTGTTTTATGAATCTGGGAGCTATGGTATTACCTGTATATATATTTAGGATCATTATGTCTTCTTGTTGAATTGATCCCTTTATCATTTATATAATGGCCATCTTTGTCTGTTTTTACTATTCTTGATTTAAAGTCTACTTGGTCTGATATAAGAATAGCTACTCCTGCTTGCTTTTGGTTTCCATTTGCATGGAATGTTCTTCCCCACCTCTTTGCCTTGAGTCTATGAGAATCTTTGTGAGTTAAATGGGTTTACTGGAGACAGCATATATTCTGGTTGTGTTTTTTTAATCCATTCCACCAAGCTTTATCTTTTAAGTGGGGCATTTAGACTATTTACATTCAGTGGTAATATTTATATGTGACATACTATACCAGTCATCATGTTGATTGCAACCTAGTTGCTTTGTTTTCTCCTTTATGTTACTGTCTTATAGGAGCTGTGAGTTTTTAGTTTGGGTTGTTTTTACACTGGTGGGTATTGACTGTTCTGTTTGATGTATAGAGCCCTTTTAAGGATTTCTCGTAGAGCAGGTTTAGTGGTGACAAATTTCCTTAGTGTTTGCTTGTCTGAGAAAAGCTTTATTTCTTCTTCATTTGTGAAACTTAGTTTTGCAGGACACAAAATTCTTGCCCGACAGTTATTCTGTTTAAGAAGAATAAAAATGGGACCCCCGTTCCCTTCTGGCTTGTAAGGTTTCTATTGAGAAATCTGCTGTTAGTCTGATGGGTTTTTGTTTGTAAGTTACTTGATGCTTTCATCTCATAGCTTGTAGAATTTTCTCCTTCACTTTGACTTTGGCCAGTCTGATTACTATGTGTGTTGGAGATGTCCTGTTTGCAATGAATCTTCCAAGAGTTCAATGGACTTCTTATATCTGGATGTCTAAAACTCTAGCAAGACCAGGGAAGTTTTCCTCCATTATTCCTTCAAGTAGGTTTTCCATGACTTTTGCTTTTTTTTCCATCTCCCTCAGGGGTATCTATAATTCTCGTGTCTGATCATCTTATGTAGTCCCATAATTCTTGAAGACTTTGTTCGTTCTTCTTGATTCTTTTATCTTCATTTTTGACTGAAAAGGTTAATTCAAAAGTCTTGTCTTCAAGCTCTGAAATTCTTTCTTCTGCTTAGTCTAGACTACTGTTAAAACTTTCCACTGTATTTTGTACTTCCCTGAATGATTCTTTCATTTCCAGAAGTTCTAGGAGTATTTTTTACTATTTATCTTGTTAGTGAACTTTTCATTCATGTCCTGAATTTTTTTTTCTTTCCTTGTGTTGGTTTTCAACTTTCTCATCAATCCCATTGAGCTTACCTGCTATCCATATTTTTAATTCCATATCCAATAATTCATTAGATTATTTCAATAATTTCTTTTTGGCTGGAGTCCATTGCTGGAGAGCTACTGTGATCCTTTGGCTGTTGAAACAGCTGCTTTTTCATATTGCCAGAATTCTTATGCTGTTTCCTTCTTATCTGGAACTTCTTCCCTCAGCTCAAATCAGATAGCTTTACAGTTCACCTGTTCTCCCCCGTCAGGAACTCCACTGCTCAGTGTAGAGATGGAGAGGTATACTGCCTTCCAGCTCATACAGGTAGGTACCCACTGTGGTGCTGCTGGCAATATGGGGTAGATGGACCTCAGACCCCTGGGAGAGTGTTCAAGTACCATCAGTGGTGGACTACGTTAGGTAATGGCCCAGTTCTGAGGCCCCTGGATGTGTTATTTGAGTCCTGGTAGGACCAGACCAAGACTGAGCTGGCAAACTTCCTCCCAAGCCTCCCTGGGTTCAGGTGCTGGCTATGATGGGGTGGGGTGGGGTGCTCTCCTACTCCAGAAGAATGCTAAGGCAGCAGAAGGGCAGATGCACTGTGAGCCTGGGACAGGAGGTGTGGGACCCTCTTCATGAGAATAACAGTGGTGGGCAGCTGTGGAATGCACAAGCACTCACATCTCCCTCCCTCAGCAATGACAGCAGTCTCTGTCCTTCAGGAGCACAAAAGTGCCCAGATTCTGAGCTTTCACCCTGGCCCAGCTGCAGCAGAGTTGATGGAAGCAGCTCAATCTGCTTCCATCTGTAATCTGTAGAGCTACCATACTGGGTGTGGGCTGTGGCTGAAATTCTCCAGTGTGGGAGGTGTGGCTGTGTCAGGGACTTGCCACCAGGGAAGGTAGGCTCCTTGCAGAAGAGACAGGCAGCTTGGAGCTCAGGGAGAGGACTGCTAGCCCTGCTGTCCCTCAGAGGAGGCAGTAAATTTTGTCCTTGGGGCACGTGAAAGTGCTCACTGCTTCTTGTTGCCGGGAAAAGAGTGAACCCCAAGCTCTGTGGAGGCCTAGATGTGATAGGTGCTCTGTCTAAGGTGGGGCAGCTGCTCCCAAGTGCCTTGGTTTAATCTTCCCCTGTGTAACCCTCCCAGTCCTGAGTGTAATCAGCCAGCCTGGGTGTGATATGTGCTTTGTCAGAAGTGGGACAGCCATTCCCAGGTACCCTGGCTTAATCATCCCCTGTGGAACACTCACCAGTCTTGACCAAAAACAGCCTTTCAGCTATGGCTATCTCTGTGGTAGTGGGCAGGGGAGGGGAGGAGGAGGAGAAGGCCACAAATGGTGGGGAGCATCTACACTGGGAGGGGTGCAGACGACTTTGGATCATGACCCAGGGGCTCTCTGGTGCAGAAGAGTGTGTGTTCCACCTTCCTCTGTTCTAAAAAGCATTTTGTGGTACTTCCCAGTCCCTTTGGGGTAGCACACCCCACAGGTCAGAACTCCGAGAATAGTGCTAACACTGCTACTCATCTGTGTCTCCCTATTCCTTTGTGATTGTCACAGTCCAAGCAGGTGCTAGAGAATGTTTGTGTGGGATCCAGTGACAGGGAGATGGAGGGGCTGTGACTTCCCCACCTGGATAGAGGCACCAAGCATGTTTGCAGGTAATAGGCTCTCACCATCTCAGCTCAGGTCTGTGGTGAGGGGAAATGGCCCCACAAAGTCTTGCAACCAATTCAGGACAGAAGGGTTCTCTGAGAGATCAAGAGCTGGCAAACCTCCCACAGGTGTGAGGGGAGAAAAAGTAATTGCTCCCACCTACCCTTTCTACCAGGCTCCTAATCCCTCAGGGGTCAGTCTCTACCAAAATTTTGCTCTTTTTTGTTCTGCTTTGCCACTTCTTCCCATGGGATCTCCAGTAAGGGTAAGTTCTGGCTCTTTTCCCTCAGTATTTCATCTGGACTATGCTTCTCACCTGAAACTTCTTCTATTTGGAACAATCTGGTGATCAACATCTCTAGTCATCCATCTTGCCCCCCTCCCAGTCAAGAATTTTAAATAAGTATAATTTCCTAAAAAAAAAGATACCAAAAATACTGGCAATATTAAGGACAAAAAATTATAAAATAATGAGGGTAAAATACTGTTGGTAAAATGAAGCAAAAACCATTATAAAATAATGAGGTTAGAAAACACAACAAATGAAATAAAGAATAAAACAAATGAGACTAATACTAGGAGAGGTAAAAAACAAAGTGGAAATAATGAGCCAGAAGATCAGATATGCCAAACTCTCCAATAAAGCAACAGAAGACAATAGAGATTAGATAGAGATAGATAGATAGATACCAAAAGACAAGTGCAAGTGCCAAAATAAATAGAGATAATAGGAGTCATGGTGAAAAGGAAGGAAAAAAAAGAGAAGAAAATAATAATATATTTCCTATAATACAGAAAGATGGCAATTGACAGATATTATAAAATGTCATGCAGGATAGATAAAGAAACTATACACCTTAAAAAGTCAGACATTTAAAAGGATGTAAAATAAGAGAACACCTCAGAAGGCCCACCACACACAAAAAAAAATATTTAAAAACAATTTTTAAAAGAAATACTCAAATAAGAGGAAAAATAAACCCAGAAGGATGATGCAAATAATATGAAACTTTAAATAATAATATAAATTGTTAACTACATAAAGTATTTTTTGTTTTTTTAAAAAGTAAGACTCAAGGCCGGGCATCTTGGCTCATGCCTATAATCCTAGCACTTTGGGAGGCCAAGGCAGGAGGATTGCTTGATGCCAGGGGTTCAAGACCAGCCTGAGCAAGAACAAGACCTTGTCTCCACAAACAGTAGAAAAATTAGCTGGGCATGGTGGTGAACACCTGTAGTCCCAGCTATTCAGGAGGCTAAGGCAGGAAAGATCACTCTAGCCTGGGTGGCAGAGCTAAACCCTGTCTCAAAAAAAAAAAAAGAGTAAGACTCAAAGAAGAAAAATCTATATTCATAACCAGAACTAAAATTCTAGAAAACGTATGCATGATAGTGTTGCAAAGGAAGACCAAAGTAAGATAAAAGAAAGATAATGTAGAATAAGGATCAGGGAGGGTGGAGCAAGATGGCAGATTAAGACTCCCCATTGATTTTTCCCTCCAGAGAAACATCAATTTCAATGGCTACCCATGCACAAAAACACCTTTACAAGTGCTAAGGAAACCAGATGAAAGATCACAGTACCTGCTTATGGCACAATGGCAAGAAAAATATGCATTGAAGAAGATAGGAAGTATGGTTTTACATTGCCCGCATCACTCCGCCCCCAATCCTAGGCAGCATACTGCAGAGAGAAAAAGCCCACAATTAGTAGAAGTAAGGAAATAATAAAGATCAGAGCATAAATAAATAAAGTAGAGACAAGAAAAATAAAAATATCAATGAAACAAAGAATTGGCTTTTTGAAAAGATCAGAAAAATCAACTAAACTTTAGCTAGATTAAGACAAAAAGAGAGAAGACTCAAATAAATCACCATGAAAAAGGAAACATTCCAACTGATATCACAGAAATAAAAATGACCATAAGAGACAAATTTGAACAATTGTATGCCAATAAACTGGGTAATCTAGAAGGGATAAATAAATTCCTTGAAATATAGAACATACCAAGATTTTAATTTATGAAGAAATAGAAAATCTGAACAGACAAATAATGAGTAAGGAGATTGAATCAGTAATAAAAAGTCTCCCATCAAAGAAAGGCCCAGTACCTGATGGCTTCACTGCTGAATTCTATCAAACATTTAAAGAACTAATGCCAATCTTTCTCAAACTCTTCCAAAATATTTAAGGGGAGAGAATTCTCCCATACTCATTTTAGCAGGCCAGGATTACCCTGATACCAAAACACAATAAGAACACACACACAAAAAAAGAAAACTACAGGAAAATATCCCTGACTAACATAGATGTAAAAATACTCAACAAAATATTAGCAAACCAAATCCAACCAGCATATTAAAAAGGATCATTCACCATGATTAAGTGGGAATCATCCTAGGGATGCAAAGATGGTTCAACATATGCAAATCAATAAACATGATACATCACATTACAGAATGAAGGACAAAAACCATATGATCAGCTCAATTGATGCAGAAAAAGGATTTGACAAAACTCAATGTTTCTTCACCATAAAAATTTCTCAACAAATTAGGTATAGAAGGAAGGTACCTCAAAAAATAAAGGCCATATATGACAAGTCCACAGCTAACATTATACTCAGTAGGAAAAAACTGAGTTTCCTCTAAGACTGGGAACAAGACAAGGATACCCACCTTACCATTTCTTTTCAACATAGTACTGGAAGTTGTAGCCAGAGCAATTAGGCAAGAGAATATTGAAGGCATCCAAATTGGAAATGAAGATGTTAAATTGTCCCTATTTTCAGATGGCATGATCTCATATACAGAAAACTCTAAAGACTCTACCAAAAAGCTGTTAGAACTAATAAACAAATTCAGTAAAGTTGCAGGATACAAAATCAACATACATAAATCAGTAGCATTTTATACATTAACAGCAAGCTATATGAAAAAGGAATCAAGAAAAATATTCCATTTACAATAGCTACAAAAAATACTTAGGAATAAATTCAGCCAAGGAGGTAAAAGGTCTCTACACTGAAAACTATACAACACTGTTGAAAGAAATTGAAGATGACACAAATAATGCGAAGATATCCCATGTTCATGGGTTGAATGAATTAATATTGTTAAAACGTCCAAACTACCCAAAGTAATATACAGATTCAATGAAATCCCTACCAAAATACCAATGAATTTCTTCACAGAAATAGAAAAAGAAATCCTAAAATTTATATGGAATCACAAAAGACCCAAATAGCCAAAGCAATTTTGAGCAAAAAGAACAAAGCAGGAGGCATCACACTACCTGACTTCAAATTATATTCAAAGATATAGTAACCAAAACATGGTACTGGCATAAAAACAGACACATAGACCAATAGAATAGAATACAGAGCCCAGAAATAAATCCATGCATTTACAGTCAACTGATTTTCAACAAAGGTACCAAGAACACAAAATGAGGAAAGCATGCTCTCTTCAATAAATGCTGTTGGGAAAACTGTATATTCACATACATAAGAATGAAATAGACCCTTGTCTAACAACATATACAAAAATCAACTCAAAATACAGTAAAGACTTAATTATAAGACTGAAACTATGAAACTACTATAAGAAAACAAAGAGGAAGCTTTGCACAGTGGCAGTATCATAGCAATGAGGTTTATCTGAGGCATGATTATTGCTAATTGAAAACTTTTCCCAATACCCCGCCATGACAACTTACAATATAGTCAGCATTGGCAGAAAAAAAAAAAGAGGCAAAGCAATGATTTCTTGGATATGACACAGAAGCACAGGCAACAAAAGCAAAAATAGACAAACGGGATCACATCAAACTAAAAAGCTTCTTCACAGCAAAGGAAACCATTGACAGAGTGAAGAGACAACCTACAGAATGGAGGAAATATTTGCAAACTATACATCCGATAAGGGGTTAATATCCAAAATATATAAGAAATTCAAACAACTCAATAGCAAGAAAACAAATGGTTTGATTGAAAATAAGCAAAAGACTTGAATAGACATTTCTCCAAAGAAGACATACAAATGCCCAACAGGAAATCCTGCCATGTGCAACAACATGGACGAACCTGGAAGACATTATACTAAGTGAAAGAAGCCAGGCACAAAAAAAGACAAATACAGCATGATCTCACTCATATGTGGTATCTAAAAAAGTTGGCCTCATAGAAGTAGAGAGTATAATGGTACTACCAGCAGTTGGTATTGGGGAGAGAAGGGAGTTGCTGTCAAAGGATATAAAATTACATTTAGATGGGAGAAATAAGTTCAAGGCATCTGCTGTACAGCATGATGACTATAGCTAAAGAAAGTAAAACTGTAGTTTAAAACTTGCCACAAAGAAAATCATGGCCCACATGACTTGCCTGGTAAATTCTATGAATTATTTAAGGAAGAAATAGTACCAATTCAACACAAACATTTCCCAAAAAATGAAGACGAGAAAAAATTTCTCAACTTATCCTATGAGATAAGCATTACCCTGATGTTAAACAAACACATTACAAGGAAAGTATAAATCAATATACCTCATTATCATGGGTGCAAAAAATTCTAAGCGAAACTTTTGCAAATCTAATCCAAAAATGTATTTGAATAATATACATCATGACCAAGTAGGATTTATCACAAAAATACAGGGTTGGTTTAACATCTGGAAATCAATCCATTTGATTCACCATATTAACAAACTTTAAAAAAGTGTGATTATCTCAGTAGATTCAGTAAAAGCATTTGACAAAATCCAACACTCATTCCTGAAAAAAAAGCTTTCAACAAACTAGAATTAGAAAGGAACTTCCTCATCCTGATAAAGGGTATCTATGAAAAACATGCAATTAACATTATACTCAATGGTGAAAGACTGAATGCTCTTCCCCCTGATATCAGAAACAAGACAGGTATGTCTGTCCTTACCATTTCTATTTCAACATTGTACTAGAAATTTTAGCAACTTTAATAAGGCAAAAAAAAAGAAAGAAAGAAAAGAAATCCAGATTGGAAAGGAAGAAATAAAACTGTTTTTATTCACAGATGACATGATAGTCTATGTAAAAAATCTGATGGAATTTATAAATAAGCTACAATAACTAATAAGTGAGTTTAGCAAGTTGTAGGATACAAGATCAAAATACAAAAATTAATTATATTTCTATATAGTCAGAATAAAGAGAAATTAAAAATTTAAAATAATGCTATTTACAATAGCATAAAAATATTAAATACTTAGATCTGAATATGACAAAATATATAAAAGATCTATACATTGAAAACTATATAATATTGCTGACAGGAATTAAAGAAGACTAGATAAATTCAGAAATACCCTGTACATGGGTTGAAAGACTGAATATTTTTAAGATATTAATTCTCCTCAAATTGATTAATGAATTCAATGCATAGCAATCAAAATCCTAGCAGGCATTTTTATAGAAATTAACAAGCTGATTCTAAGCTTCATATGGAAATGCAAAGGAGCTAGAATAGCCACAACAACTCTTAAAAAGAACAACATTGGAACACTAACACTACCTAATTCCAAGAATTATTATACAACTACAGTAAGCAAAGTATTGCTGTAAAGACATACAAATATATCAATGAAACTGAGTGGTGAATCCTTGAAATAAATCCACATATAGATGGAAAGATAACTTTTAATAAATGTGCAAAGGCATTTATGGGGAAAGAATGGCCTTTTCAACAAATGATGTTCACTATGGTTTGCATATGTTCCCCCAAAGTTTGTGCTGAAAACTTAATCACCATTGTGGTGGTATTAAGAGGTGAGACCTAATGCCATTATCACAGAAGTGGGTTAATTATAGCTAGAGTTCAACATCCTTTTCTCTCTCCATCCCTCCCTCTTGCTTGCCTTTCCTCCTGCCACTATCCACCATGGGATGACCCTCACCAGATGCCAGTGCCATGCTCTTGGACTTCCCAGCCTCCAGAACTGTAAGCCAAATAAATTTCTGTTCTTTATAAATTGCCCAGATTGTGGTATTATGTTACAGGAACAGAAAACAGACCAAGACAGTGCTGGGACAATTGAATATCCTATGCAAAAAAAAGTTAACTTGGGAGTGACACCAGCAAGATGGTCAACTAGAGTTGCCTGGCACCACCCCCCCACACACACACACACACACAAACAGAAAGGAACCAAAACAACAAATAAACAAATGTATTCAACTGGAGTGACTGAGGAATTATCCTAGAGAGCACTAGGGGAAGAGCAAAATCCCTGTGGTGCACAAAAGCCCAGGATACAGAGGGGAGCAAGACATCCTGCCTCTGCCACATTGTATCCTCCATTGGGATTGGATCAGAGTCAAGGAGGACTTCTTATGGGGAGAAGGTAAGCTTGAGACCTTCGGCAGTCCCCATCACTGCCACAGACTCCAGAAGTCATTCATACTGGAGGGTCCCCCATTCCTCACAGGCCCCAAGTCCAGTGTGGACAGGTGCCAGGAGTCCATGAGGCTGCATTACCCCAGAGCAGGAACCCCCTTGGTACCCCCAAGCCTGTGACCTAAGCTGCCACAGCATGGCACCATCTTGAAACTGAACCTACAGCAGGTGCACATCCTGCCCTGGGGGCCAGTAGCCACTGACCCCCCAATCCCCAAAGCCCCACCTATATTCCGCTAAGTTCACACAGGTACCTGCAGCAAAAATACCCCCAGCTGCCTAGACCCTAGTGCCAAAGGAATGATTGAGACCCTACTACTTCAACCCACAAGGTACCCTATCCCCAAGGGAAACAGGTGGAGCTGCACCACAGTGAAGCCCCATGCAGCTGTCTGGCCCTCACATGCCCACCCCCAGCCCAACAGCCTAACCAGAATCAAACCCACCTCACCCATTCCTCAAATCTCCCACTCTTGGTTCCATGCAGGATACTGTCTTTATCTGGACATAATACTTCAGGCTACATGTAGCTAGAGATTGATGCACTGTTTCACAAACCTTCTTGAACTAAAGCTGTACTGCTGCTGGGATCTTCCTTCAGTTGCTTCTTCCAAAGTTCAAATAAGACATCAATGCCTTCTCTGTTCCATCCCCTCCAAGGTTGATAAATTGGTTTCCTATTTTGGCACCTCCACTTGGGTTTCTAATTAATAACTCAAGCTTAATACACCCAAATCCAAATTCCAGTTCTCCTCCCCCACACCCAAAAAAGCAGCTCCTTCCACAGTTATGCCCAACTTAGTATATGGCAACTTAATCCTTCTAATTGTTCAGGCCAAAAACCTTGGAGTCATCTTTGAACCTACCCTTTTGTTTACACCCCATATCCAACGCAGCCAACTCTTCTGCCTCTGCCTTCAAAATATACCCCAAATCTGGCCACTCTACCATCTCCACCACTCCCACCCTGTGCCAGACACCACCATCATCTCTCACCTGGGTTATTGCAGCAGCTTCCAGACTGGTCTCTCTGCTTTTGCATTTGTCCCATACAGTCTATTCTCAGCACTTCACTCAGAATGGTACTTTTAAAATCAGATCATATTATTCATATCACAAGCACTCTGAGAGCTTCCCAAGTCACTCAGTGCACAAGCTGATGTCTTCACAGTGGTTCACAAGACCCTATGTGATCTTACCTGTCTGATCTTACTTCCCTCCTCCCTTGCTCACTATGTTCTGACTTTTGTCATTCTTTCTTATCTTCAAACACACGAAGCACCCTCCTTCCTCACTTTTTTTTTCCTTTCTGGAATAGTTTTCTACTAAATAACTGCATGACTCACTCCCTCACTTCCCATAAATGTCACTTTCATTACCTCAAATAAAATACCCCTCCTAGCATCACCCCTCCTTCACACTCTAACTTGTGTATTAGTTTGCAAGAGCCGCCATAACAAAGTACCACAAACTGAGTGGATTAATCAACAGAAATTTATTTGTCTCTGTTCTAGAAGCTAGAAGCCTGAGATCCAGTTGTCAGCAGCACTGGTTCCTTTCCAGAGCTATGAGAGGGAACCTGTTCCATATCTCTCCCTATCTTCTGGTAGTTTGCTGGCAATCTCTGGCTTGTAGAAGCATCAGCCCAATCTCTGCCTTCATCTTCCCATGGTGATCTCCTTATGTTCGTGTCTGTCTCCAATTTCCCCCTTTTTTATAAGGGCATCAGTCATATTGGGTTAGAGCCCGCCCTAAAGACCTCATTTTAAATTGATTACCTCTGTAAAGACCCTGGGAGATAGCCTTTACAGAGGTAATCAATTTAAATAAATTTAATAAGGTAATCAATATAAATAAGGTCACATTCTGAAATACTGGGGATTAGGACTTGTGTGGGGGCACACAACTAACCTGTAACACCCTCCTCTATTTTTTATCACATGTATCATCATCTCACTCATTTTGTATCTAACTGCTGATTCATTTATGTGTTCACATGCTATCCCTAGGGAGGGACTGCGGCGGTTTTCTTGATAGTTGTATACCCAGTGCCTAGAACTTTATGTGTGCATGGTAAATACTCAATAAATATTTGTTGAATGAATGAATGAATGGGTTAACTTATTATCTATTAATATATGCTCATTAGATACAGGACACTAATCATTATTAGTTCAAATGCTTTAAATGCTTAGTAACATTATGAATGAAAATATTCCTGAGGTCAAGTTAGAAATGACCAAAGGTTTTACAGATTCTTATTTTAGCATCTAATACACAAAATTACCATTGTACTTTCTTCATCTCAAGTTGAGATCATCACAAATGTAACACCTACAAAACCAGCAACCAGAAACTTCTGACTTTAGAATGCTTCCTCAAAAAAGAAGTTGTAATTTCCAAAATGACTACTAATCTTCCAAAAGTCACATCACTTCTTTATCATGCAAAATCTAAGCTCTTCCTAAACTTTAGAAAGCAACCTAGCCTTTTCAAACAATTAATTATCAAATAATTTTCTTTGCAAATTACTTCCTGAGCAGATGTCCACCTCTTGCTCTCCTTGCCTTGTTTTATATTGATTCTTGTTCCCAAATTTCAAGCCTGCACAATTTACAGCTTAGTCTGACTCACCAATGAGATATGACCATTCACTCAACTTACTTCTTTAACTATTCCTTCCTCATTTTTCTGAAGAGAAATTAATCTCTAGGGAAAGAAATTTCTTTAAGCAAGCAGCATTTACAATATGTCAGAGCCAAATGGTTTCCAATGGTGACTTTGACTTTCTTCTCTACAAACACATTTGAAAGAAACAAATGGACTATTGCCAAATAAACTTTTATAATAATTCCCTCATTGGAGAAGAGAAATAGGAAATATTTGTGGGATATATACTACATACCAGGTCCTGATCTATGCCCTTAAGAATTATAATTCTATTTAAGGGGCATTATGACCCTCATTTCACAAAACAGAAAAGTGAAACTCAGAGAGATAACGTTTTGTGTAACATTCAAGATGGAGTTGATTATCGTGCTACATTTGGTTAGACCACGTTCCCTCTCTGGGCCTCACCATTGTTGTGAGAATTATATGAAACCACGTGTGGAGAAGCCATTTGTAAGGCATTTGTGCCTAATTCTGGCATTTTGTTTCCAAGGCTATCATTGCTTTTTCTGGTACTTGTACTCTATTGAAAAACAGGTGATTAATATGATAAATTTACTCCTGTGAAGATGTTCTTGGATGGCAATGTGTTAGCCCTTCTAGGAAATACATATGTATCTTAACAAGTTCTTATTTGCCTTAAACTGGAGATTTGCAAATGTTTTCTTAGAAGTGATTCACAGGCAAATATGAGGTCCTATCCTTACCTCAATTTGAGCATTGTCCACTTCTGTCTGTTTTATATTTCATATCTGCATATACCCTCCAAAAATGAAAACAGATGCTTGCTGTCTTTAACCAATAGTCTACAAACGGGCTAATTAAAACCAAGCTAATAATGTTTATAAAATGTGGCTTTTCAAGGCCTTCATGACCTGCAAACAGTTCCACCTAATCTGCTTGTCCACAGCCAAGTCCACCTGTGACCACCCACTGGGAAAGGAGAATATTATGACTCCATGCTCTTCCTCTTCTCTGCTGCTGATGCTCTCTTGCTATCTCCCCCACCACCAACAACTCACCTCCAAGCTAGTCTCTCTGGACCCTCTTCCCTCAGTTGTATTCTAAAGTTTGTTCCCAAAGTTGTCAACAAAGGACATTCATTAGCCTGTTACAAAGATCCCCAGGGCAGCTTGTACTTCTTCACTCAATTGATCCCCCAGTGCATGCTCTCAATAGAACAGATATACCCTGTGTCACTCTAGGCAAAGTATAATCTGGGGTAGGAGGGGAAGTTCATTTTCTGCCTTCTAAGGTCATCAGCTCATTTCTCCTAGAACAGAAAAACCCAGGACTACTCTGCTCCTCAAAGACCTTCTTTTAGCCTCCTACTTATTGTCTCTACTTAAAAAAAGACAGGATGTCCAAAAGCTCTGATTCAGTTTCTGTCTGAATTAGTTGAAAAGCAGAGATCAACAAATCCCCACTAAACTGATAAGGGACAAGAGCAGCAAAAGGTTACTTGTTACCAAGAGAAGCCCTGAGAGTTAATGTATTTCTATGAAACACAGTATAGAACTTGGTGGAAGAGAATATTTTAAAATGCAATAAATTTTATATTATTTTATAATTATATGGCCTTACAATTTTGATTTACCCAAAAATATTTAGGATTAAAACCCCACTATAGCCATTTGCATAGTCAAGTGAGGAAGTATGTTCCCTGTTTATAGCTTCATTGATTTTACTTCTCTGCAGTTGTGAAGCCTGAAACTGATACAGATGTGAAGACTCAACCACTCCCTGAAGACTCCAGGTTGGTAACCAGGAAGACAAGGGCATCCAGAATGTTGCATAACTTTTCTTACTCCCTGAGTCCAACTGTGGACTGTGACCCATTAGGGGGTTATAAAATCAATTTAGTGGGTTGCAACCAGCATTTGAAAAAACCTTAAAATAGAAAATATCATATTATATCATATGTAGTAAGAAATAGTCTATAAAACTTTTAAGTTAGATATGTACATGTTTGCTGAAAAAATATACAAACTTTAGAATGAATTGTGGTCAAAAATGCTTTAAAGCTTCTGCCTTATAAATATTTATAAAAAATAACTAGAAAAAGTCTTGGATATATCAATAAGGACACTCCAAGATAATGTGACTCTTTAAACCACATGAGCTCACAAGTAAGTAGAGACTTGAAATACCCATGAAATGCTCAAATATGGAGTCTCTCAGAAAACCCTGGATCATAATTTTATATGCTTTCCCCCATAGAATTCATATACCCACATACACAAAATGTTTTACATGTGATTTAGTGGATTCACAGACATAATAAATCTAATGTAGGAATTAATGAATCCCTGGTTACAAGCTCCTGCTTTAAATATTCTCAAGCTCCTAAAATTTCCTTGGAATGTAATAGAATCTCCCTATCCTTACAGGAAAGCAAAACTCTAGATCTAAAGATTCTGAATGTGTTTGAGGAAGTAAATGCAGATTATTATTCTAATCTAATATTTACTGACCCCTAGACAGGTATGTAGAATGTTTCAAAGGACAGAATGACATAATCCTAATACACAGATCTTTGAATGCTAATAAACAGACATAGGCAGAGAAGTTTGGAGGGTCCATTAGGAAGAAGTGAGGAGCTGACACTTTTTTGGCATCCAGGGAATTTAGGGAGTTGAACTAGAAGAAAAATGAAAGATTGCCATAATTGTATGAAAAAGAACAAAAAAGGCACAGAAGAGTCAGAAAAACAGCAATTCTGAGAAGAGTTAGGCAGACAAAGGAAGTAGGGCAATGGGTGGAGTAAGTGGGAAGTAAGGAAAGTGAATGCCGGGGAAAAGAAGTTAGTAACTATTCTGGAAGGAGGCAGCAGCTGGAGGCATTCCCCTATTAATTTATTTCACAACCTTTTGAACATCATCTGTGAGGCAGACACTTGCTTCATGCTGGTACTGGGGAGAGTGTCTCGTGGGGAAATAATGACAAGAACTTTCCTACCTAGGGCAAACGAGACTAGGGAGGATCCAACGCCATTCAAATGGGCCAGTCGTCTGGATCACGTCGTCAGAGGAAAAGTTCATGGTCCATTTCATTTTTTCTCAGGTTCTACCTGCCCATTTCAGAGCACCTCTTCCCTTCTCACCTTTGATTACCCTCTTTTTCACCTTGAGACTCAAAATTTTTTCAACAATGAAAAATAAAACCATGTTGACTGAGTTCATCCTTCTGGGTCTAACAGATGTCCCTGAACTCCAGGTGGCAGTTTTCACCTTTCTTTTCCTTGCCTATTTACTCAGCCTCATCGGAAATATGATGATCCTCATCCTCACCTTGCTGGATTCCCATCTTCAGACCCCTATGTATTTCTTTCTCTGGAACTTCTCCTTCTTAGAAATTTCCTTCACAAATATCTTCATTCCCAGGGTCCTGATTAGCATCACAACAGGGAACAAGCGTATCAGCTTTGCTGGCTGCTTCACTCAGTATTTCTTTGCCATATTCCTGGGGGCAACAGAGTTTTATCTTCTGGCTGCCATGTCCTATGATCGCTATGTGGCCATCTGCAAACCCCTGCATTACGTGACCATCATGAGCAGGAGAGTCTGTACCCAGCTGGTTCTCTGTTCTTGGCTGGCTGGGTTAATGGTTATTATACCACCGATCACCCTGATGAGTCAGCAGGACTTTTGTGCATCCAACAGACTGAATCATTATTTCTGTGACTATGAGCCCCTTCGGGAACTCTCCTGTTCAGACACAAGCCTCATAGAGAAAGTTGTCTTTCTTGTGGCATCTGTGACCCTGGTGGTCACTCTCATGATAGTGATTCTCTCTTACACATTCATCATCAAGACGATTCTGAAGCTCCCCTCTGCCCAGCAAAGGACAAAAGCCTTTTCCACTTGTTCTTCTCACATGATCGTCATTTCCCTCTCTTATGGAAGCTGCTTCTTCATTTATGTTAAGCCCTCAGCAAAAGAAGGGAACACATTCAACAAGGCAGTAGCTCTGCTTATTACGTCAGTTGCTCCTTTGTTGAACCCTTTTATTTATACCCTAAGGAACCAACAGGTAAAACAAGCCTTCAAGGATACAGTCAAAAAGCTTGTGAATCTTTAAAGAATTTAATAATTAAAACCTTAATAGATGACTCCCTACTATGTACCAAGCTCTCTGCTCATTACTAGGTACTGAACAAAGAATTAAACTCCAGTCCAATGAGAAAGACTTTGAAATAAATAAATTACAACCTGTTAAGTGTTAATATAAAGAAATGAATAGGGTTTTGTAAGTGAAAAAGCAATTAAGTTATTCAATGGTTAGAAAGAGACAATAAATGTTTTCAGAAGGGATACCATTTAAATTGGGTCTTGGCAGGTAGGAATAAGATAAGCAGAAAAAATAGAGAAAGGAAAATTTTGGTAGAAAGAATATTGTGGGTAGGAGCACAAAATTTCAATCCAAGAAGACTGATTAAATGTTATTATCATTAATGTCAATCAAAACAAAGAGTCAGAAAAAGTTGTGGAGATGACAGTTTTAGCTTTGTATTAACTTAAATTCTCATTTGAAATAAGTTAAATTCCCATAATGTCAAGGCATCTGAATTTAGGACCAGATCTATGGATTTAGTAATCTTTACCACATAGATGGTAATTGATAATGTGGGAATAGATGAGGTCATGAATAGAAGCATGTATAGAAGAAACTTAAATTTTAAATGTGAAAGATCCTCCCCAAATTTAAATAGCAGAAGGAGAAGGGATAACAAGAAAGGCAAAAGATCTGTGGAATTCATGAGAAGAGAATGTCTCTAGAAACATAGGTTGTCGTCATTGTGAAATGCTGCAGAGATTAATATGAAGAATGAAAGTATGACAAGTAGGGTGTCATTAGGTTGACAGCCATTTTCAGCAAATGTGGAAGTTAGAGGTGGGGTAGGAAGAAGTCAGACTGTAGTGCGTTACTGATGAATGGGAGCTGAAAAGTTGGAGAATGGTAAAATGGAATTTCAAGAGTAATGAAAAGAAGAATGATCCCCAAGTTACATTCCCCTGTGTTATCCTGTGCTTTCTCATTAATAGTATCATCATAATAACAGTTACGTGCATAAAGTCTATATTCATCTCTAGTCTATAAGGCCCAGGAGTGCAGGGATAATATCTTTTTAATCACAATTCCATCTGCAAGCCAAGCAATAGTAGGTGCTCAATAAATAGTTGTTAAATGGTGAATGGCTAGATGGATGGATGGATGAATGAACAAATGTATGAGGGAGCCCAGGATAGATTTTTTTTCAAGTAAAGAGCCTTCATCATTTGAGACTTATCTACTAAGAGCAATGAATTAGCAAGTCATGCTGCATATGGACTTCCTAGATCCACCTAGAAATTCCACCCCATTTTAAATCTGGGGAAACCGAAGCTCAGAGGTAAAATAGCTTGTGCAAGGTCACACAGCTAAGTGCCTGGACTGGAATCAGAAGACAAATCTGTCTGGTGCCAAACCCACCTGCTTAACTACTAAGCCATACAGCCATACTAACTGGTTTTAACATTTGCTCTCCTCCGCATCTCTAAGTATGTTAGGTAGCCTTGGCTTCTTACCTCTCTGTCACTTTCCAAGCTCTCAACAAGCTTTGTTAGAAGCCGTTAGGATATGAGTCACTTTAGGAAGTTGGAAGCACACAAAAGCCCGTGTTATTCCACCCTATGGCTCTTGACTTCTCCCAAGAGGATTCTCCTTTCCACTATCCATATCTGTTATGGCCAATGTGGATCTATGTCTTTTCTTTCTTTCAGAGGGAACATAAGGCCCCAAAGAGCATGGGAACTAATGAAGTAGTATTTTGCCTCCGCCCTCACCCCCAATAAGCTTTCAAACTCAGATCAGCTGCTAACTATGCTCATCTCCTCTCTATTCATCTTCTGTCTTAGCCACGTGTGGGCTTTGGTTCCTTAAGGGCAGGGATGATGATCCTACTGAATATATAGTGCCATGCCCGCAATAGGCACTCAGTAAATGTTCAATTAGTAAAGGAATAAATAAATAAGTGAAAATGCCTTTATTATTTTTAAGGTTCAAGCAATTTTCATAAGCTTTTCTACCACCTACTTGTTTTTTTACAGGGTCAAAATCTTTCCCTTCTGAACACTTTAAAGCATATTTTATTTCACTGATTTTTTGTATTCTTTTTTTAGTCTCAAATTTGTTTATTTCTGCTCTGACCTTTATTATTTCTTTCCTTCTACTAATTTTGGGTTTGGGTTGTTCTTGCTTTTCTTGTTTCTTCAGATGCATCATTAGGATGTTTATTTGAAATCTTGCTAGTTTTTTAACGTAGGCATTTATTGCTATAAACTTGCCTCCTAATACTGCTTTTGCTATGTCCCATAGGTTTTGGTATGTTGTATTTCTATTTTCATTGGTTTCAAGGAATTTTTTATATCTGAAGCAATGCAGCTGTGGGAATTCCTGGCAGCTCTCCACGCCAGGCTAAGGGCTTGCAAGGACTGGGATTTTCCTGTAGTAAAGACTGCAGGTGTTTGCAGGTGTTTGCAGTGGCAATGGGGCAATGAGGGCTGGTGGGGATCTTCTGCTTACCTTTTCCCCATAAGGGAAAGTCCATCCAGACTCCAGGCCAATCCAATCCTAGCAGAAGAGCTGGAGCTGAGAGGCTGGGTGGCTCCGTGCTGCCCTCCTGGGCTTCCAATCACCACAGGTTCCTCTCCACTCCCCTACTTCACTCCAGTGCTCTCCCTTCAACTCTCCAGTCAAATCTTAGTTGTTTATTTGTTGCCTTGGTCCTTTCTTTTGGGGGTGGATGAGTGTCAGGTATCTCTAATCAGCTATCATGCTGATGTCACTTCATATGCATATTTTAAACCACACAGTAGTTTCTTTGCACAGACATCTACAGATAAATCCTCCCTAATGCTACTTTGCTTAATATTATTCTAAGAGCTATTTTCTCCTTTTCTCAGGGAGAGTCATAGGTAAATAAATTAAGAGCAGAACCAGATTTTCACAAAAGCAAAATAAGCATATTTTCAGAAGTCTGAGGGGCACACATACCCCTAAAAAATGTATTCCCTACCAATCTATCTTTAATATCTACAATCTACTGTTAGGAATTAAATTATTTGATTTTAAATCTTCCTATTAAAATGCAGGTAGGAGAGGTGGTGTACTGGTATTCTGTAGTAGTAAATGCCCCCAAAACCTCAGTGGCTTACATAACAAAAGTTTAAAATCTCTCAAATATGTCCAATGGGGTCAGCAGTAAACTCTGCTCCATGTAGTCTGTCCACATCATCTTATTATACTGCCATCTCCAAATGATGCTTAAGTGCCATCACAATAGGAAAAGCACAGAGCTGGAATGTCTCAAACCTGAAACTAAATGCTCCACCCAAAACCTACTGGCCAAAACTTGTTAACAACTGCAAAGGATCCAAGAAATGTGATCTCGCCACACAACAGAGAGGGAAAACAGAACATGAGAATCATCTGCAAAAGGTGACAACAGCCTCTAGGCTAGAATACAACATATTCTTTGCAAAAGACAGCCAAGCTATTAATAGGACTGGCTAAGGAAATTTGGCAGAGCAAATTATTGTCATGAAAGCTATAGTGAGAACAGAATGAGGAAGACAAGCTCTCACAGTCTATTCTTTTTAAAATACAAATCCGATCATGTCACTCTCTTTCTTAGAACCTTCTGATGGCTTCTGATACTTAAATTCCAAATTCCTTACCATAATCTACAAGGTACTACATGACCTGGTTCTGGCTCAATTCTTCCAACCCCCTGCCCACAGCACTGACTAATAGACCAGGTCCAAAAGAGGTAATGGTTGGAACCGATGGTCCTCCTTCCTCTAAAAGAACTTCAAAACTAATTCTATCATGTTATTACCTCCCTGTCTACTTCAATCACTACGAGAACTGAAAGTGCTCTAAATCATCTCTCATTACCCCAAGTGGTCTATGAGCTTCAAAATCCCCTACACCCTCAACTTCTCCTCTCAATACTCTCTGCCCTTACATCCTCCTCTAGCTGAAACCCTCTGTCCTTTGAGAACCTGCTTCCCACGCTGTTCCTTTAAGCAGCGGCTGTGCTGTCTCTACACTCCACATTTTTCTGGTCCTGAAGGTGGGGTAGGTGCCCTCCTTACTCCTCATTGCCTCTTCCAGACCAGTGGCCTTCTTTCTCCTCAAAAACTGTAATTCCCTTAAAAGCACATGCCATTGGGTTATATCACTCCCTCAAGTGTCTTCTCAGTTCGGTGAAAAATTTAGCAACGGGCTTACTGTCGTTCACTGAACCACTTACTTCTGTTACGACTCCTGAGTGACTTGAATAGCAACATGGGTGATCCAGACAACACTCTGGCCTCTTGGTTCTTAACATCCTCATTTCCAGTGGTCTTGCCAACCACCCGCACTCCCGTTATTCACAATAACTGCACCACTAAAATCTCAATTCCGAGCATCCAACCACAGTGCACACGTGGCTGTGACCACAACGTTTGATCTTTCCAAATAACTCCCTCTCTAAAAATTCTCCAAAAGGACTCCCATTAACTCTGCCACCTTTCACTGTCTAACATCCCCTTACTTCCCTCCTCATCTGTTTGAGATTCCACGGTCCGCTACCAATCAAACACTCCCTTGCGCGTCCCCTCAACCCCCCCCTCCCATTTCCCTGTGCTCAGATGTTTGGGATGCGCCCACTGTCTACATCTTCACATTCTTTCTTAAACCCACTCAAACAGGTTTATGCCACCACACCAATAAAACTCCTGTCAAGGTCAACTACAACCTCCAGTTTACAAACCCACCGGCTGTATCTCAGTCTTCATCTTTCACCTCTCACAGCATCCTACAATAAATCTTCCCTTCCTTCTTGACCTATTTTCTTCCATTGTGGCTTCTGAGACACCAACACTGTTTTCTTCCTCATCCTTCTCAGGCTTCTTCGAACTTTTTACAAGTTGTCGGTTTTGGAGCCATATAAGTTAGACCATAGGCTAAATGTAAGGTATTGTATGTTGCAAAATAGCTAGAAGAGAGCCTTTTGAAATTTCTCACCACAAAGAAATGATAAATGCATGAGGTCATGGACATGCTAACTATCCTGATCTGATACAACAGCATATCAGGATACACTGATACCCTGATACACAGAAAATACATATTTTCAAAACATTAAATTGTACCCCATAAATATGTACAATTATAATGTGTCAATTAAGAAATTTAAAAGTAAATTGAAAGTCTCTGTGGTCTAGAACTTCTTGCCACCTTGCTAAATCCAATGGTGAAATCTTAGTTATGTTACATTACCTACCACCAACATTTAACACAACTGATGACTTTTCTCCTTTATTACCTTGGCTGCCAAATTACACCAACGCTGTTAGCTTTCCTCCTACCTCACTGACATAAGATAGGCATAGGAGAAAACTGCATCACAGGTAGTTTAACCAAAGCCACTTTGGGCTTTGGTAAAAGCAACTTCTTATGCTATCTTGGAGGTGTTGTAAGAGTCTGCTTTCTGGCATTAGAGCTGCAAGAGTCTTCAAAAGAAGCTACTAGCTTATTTCCAAAGCTTCTATAATAGTTCTTGAGTGTCCCGTCTAGGGGTTGGTTGGTGCTCAAGGATTCAACGGTCTTACTGGACAACTTCCAGTTTTGAAAGCAGTTTTCCACTTTCCTTTTCTTACTAGGTGAATCCCGGTGTTCTTCAGGGACCTCGTGTCCAGTTCGGTATGGTCATGGGGGAATGTAATGCCATTCTACTGGCATAGGGACAGCCACATGTGCACTGGAAATCTTGCCACAGTCCTCCGCAAGTCTTTTCGGGTGCCATTCCGTACAGTACAAATTGCTGCGCTTGCTACCTTTATGCTTCTTCTCAGCATGCATTTTCGTAAAGTGCCGCTTTACTAGAGAAAATTGAAAAAATGGTCTGTCAGGGCCTCCAGGGCATCCTTCAATTGGACAACAGTAGAAGAATCTCGGTATGGGTTTTCAAATCTTTTCTTATTACTGGATTTACTACCGTCCTGCAGGCGGTCACTCTGGACCAGGTGCACGTTGAGCACCGGGCTGTTGGGCAGGATCTTGCTGCAACCGCACACGGTGCACTGGTTGTTGGTCCGCACGGCCTGGGGACACTTTGCTCACCGACGGCTGAATCAGCAGCGCCTGGGCTGAGGGATGCTGCATCGCCCCGGTGTCCGCGGCCAGCTGCCCCTCGGCTGGAGTCCCGGAGGCCACCACGGCGGGATGGCGGAGCGGCCGCCAGAGCCTCCGAGGAGGCCCTTGCTCCTGCACGGCCGCCGCGCCTCATCGCCTCCACTACTTTCTGATCTGAACTGTGACCACGGGTGGGTTAGTGAAAGATATTTCAACTTTATCTGTAATGCTATACTCCTTTAATTTGTAAAAACAAGTAAATATGAAAAATGATAATCTCAATTCTGAGTAGTGTAAAGGCAAGGAGGGTATAAAAATTTCTTTATACATTTCTCTATTTTATATATCTCAAAATAGAATCTTTACTTGATGACCATTTTTATCAAATGTATGGCATTCAATGAAATAATATCTACTTCTTCCAAAATAATATGATATTATTTGCCTCCTTTGTGACTGAGAAAACTCAGTCACAGAACATAATATTCTTGGAAACTGTTCCCCCATAATATTCTTGGAAACTGTTCCCCCATAATATTCTGAAATTTAAAAAAAAGAATTCTTAAAAATTATATATATGTTCTTGGAAAATACTGTCTCTAGCTTGATATGCCATAGATATCAAGGCATGCCAATGCCAGCCCCATAATTCAAGCATACTCCAGCTATATCTGTTAAACGATGAGACAGTTCTCTAGTCCAATAGAATAGCCATAATATTTTATTTCATGGTAAGTTTCCACACCATTATTAAGTATGTGCTTTCCCAAAAACATAGAAAGTCATAAAAATATCACTAATAACATTTCAGACTGGCATAATATCTAGTTCTTCCTGCAACTCCAGAAAATTACTGAAATTTTAAGAAAATTTCCAAAAACTTTAACTTTAAAACAGGACAAGTATCAACAATAGTTAAAATTTATGGAAATTCAGCATCTACACCAGTGATTCCTCGTTTCACTTTCTTTTCTAAAACTGTCAAGAACAATGACTGTATATAAATATTCAAACAGAAGAATTGATAGAGATTATAACTGACTCAGTAATGATTTAAATATTTATTGACTTCAACCATGAGTGAAAAATTCTTTGCATAAGAAAATGCCAGGAAAGTCTAGAGCTTTCACAGCTTTGCATAAAGTTATTTCTTTTTCACAGAAGCTTCCTGCATCTTTTCTGACCTTTTAGATGTGGAGTCTCTGATATCATGCATCTAATTCCTTCCAAAATATATACATGCTAACAGTGTAGCATCATCAGAAACTTGATGGGCCAAAACTATGCCCACTTTGGTCTTCCATCTTTAGACTCCCTGGCACCCAGTGCATACTGTGGGCATTTAATAGTATAAAGCCTCTAATTGATCTGATCCCATATTTGAAAATTGTTTCATCATTATACAACAGAAGTTTGCACTGCAAAAGCTAATTAGGCATAAACCATTACCCTTCCCCACTCATGTTTATACCACCCGCTCTTGATCCCACACATATTCCCCTTTTCAAGGTCTTTAATATTTGATAGCACAATACAGTGGTTTCAGCAATTTCTCACAAAGTAATGCTGTCCTGCAGTTCTTGCCTGATTCAGTTAATTTGCTTTGATCAATAGCTGTCGTTTTTGCTTGTGCTAGCATCTCCCTTTCTTTGATAAATATTCCACCCTGCTCCAATCTTGGGTTTCTGATTGAGCTGTCAATCCAATCATCCCTCCATCCTCGACATCATGGATAAATGCAATCTGGCCCATTCAGTCATGACACCACATTACCCTAACTAAAAGATTGATTCAGGGTTGATCATGTGAACCAAGCTGAGCCTCGTGACTTTTTCAATTTGGATCTAAAAATGAAGAGAGAAGATGACTTGCTTTCTGGATCATTGACCTCAAGGAATATAAATTGGGGACTGTCTACTGTCTTACAAGCGAGAAAACCTGTCTCAATAAGAATAATGCCAGCTTTATTTACCCAATAAATATGTACAATTAAATTATTATGTATCAATAAAAAATAATTTTTTAAAAACCAATCACCATATAATATCACCATTGTTTTATAAAGGGAAATATTAGTATTTAAAAGTAGCAAAGATATTACCTAAAAATAAAGAAAAATTCCTTAAGTTAAAAACAAAGAATTTGATGTTATCACTGTTTTTTATTTTAACCATTCTAATAGGTGTTAGTGATATCAAAATTTTGATTTGCTTTTTTCCGATGACTGGTAATGTTGAACGTCTTTTCATTAGTTTATTTACTGTCTATATATAATTTTTGGTGAAATGTCTGTTCATCTTTCCTTTACTTTCTGGTTGGATTGTTTGTTTTCTTATTGTTGAATTTTGAAAGTACTTTGTATGATGAATACAAATTCTTTATCACTGATCTATTGCTACGTCCTTAATGTCAATACCACACTGTCTTGATTACTGGAGCATTAGAATAATTCCTGAAAAATCAGGTAATGTTAGTCCTCCAGTTTTGTTCATCTTTTTCTGGTTGATTTAGTTATTCTAGGTCCTTTGCAGTTCTACAAAAATTTTAGAATCAGCTTGTCAGTTTACACACACATACACATACAATAGGCTGCTGGGTTTTTATTGAGATTTTATTGAATCTATATTGAATCTGTGTTTTTGGAAGTATGATATCTTAACAATATTGAGTCTTCTGACCCATGAACAAGGTTTATCTCCCCATGTATTTAGGTCTTATCATAGCAATACCTTGTAGTTTTCAGTGTACAATTCTTTCTCATTTTTTGTCAGATTTATTCCAAAGTACTTTGTGCTATTGCAAATTTAGTATTTTTATGCTATTGCAAATATTGCTGATTTTTATTTCAATCACTAATTATTCAATTGTATTTCTATATGTTAGAAATATGTTGTACGTTATCTTGTATCTTGCAACATTGATAAACTCACTTATTAGTTCTGGTAGCTCATTAGTAGAGTCCACCAAATTTTCCACATGGATGATCATGTCATCTGTCAATATAGAGAGTTTTCTTTCTTTCTTTCTTTCAAAAAAAAAAAAAGAATGCCAAACTTAAAAGGAAAAAAATGGGGAAAGGGAGATAGAGACAATTAGATAACTTTGAGTTCTTGGATCCTACGTCCAGTAATACCTGAAACCAGTTAAATCCATCATAAATTTCTTTCTTCACTTAAAATAGTTTAGCTTGGGTTGCTGTCATTTGAAATCAAAATATTTCTGAGTATTCCTATCCTGAATTTATAACTGTGGTTTTAAATTAAGCTCTACCCTTCACCATAATACACAATTAGTACCCAACAAAAATGGAACTTTGGACACTCTAGCCCTATTATTGGCCAAAATTCTAGATTCCCCCACTTCTATCTTTTCTTCCTTACTTCCACTTCATTTCTGCATTTGACAACATCCTGATATGGTGCTCTGTGCTCCAAGATGCTTCATTTTTGTTGGAACATCCCTGATAAAAGATTGGTGGTATCACAGTCCCAATTCAGGAAAAAATTTTTTCCATGTCTTGGTAAGCCACACACTTTGTCATTCAAGTAAATAAAATAGAATAGTAACTGCCTTCATAGGCCACAGACAGTATATTGAAGTAAAATTCAGGATCCAATACTCTAGAAAATGATGGCAAAGGGGATTTATAATCTGGTTAGTCAAAGCATCACGAGGGAGAATGGACACTAGTTATCAAATAATACTATTGGTCAAAAATCCTTTCCCTTCTCTTGCATAGCTCTAAGCATAAGCTCAAGAATTACCATCCTTGGACTCCCCCTCTCAGAAAAGGAACTTCAGTCCACATAAACAGTACATGGAGTACACTATGAGACAATCGTGTTAATATGAAGAACTTTGGGGTGCCTTTTAAGACTCTTCACATACTCTGAGGATTAGGTCTGTAGCTATTTGCCTAATTAATTGCTCTGAGTCCAAAGGACAGTGAAACTTCTCTTATCTCAACAAAAGAGCCAAAGCTTACAACCAAATTAGGTCCCTAGATTAATCCCCCAAGGTTCTAGGAAGACTGAAGCAACTGTCTTCCTAGGTACTTATATATCAAGGAGGAATTAGTCCTTCTGGCTTCAATAATTTCTCATAAAGTAATATCTCCTGTAGTTCTTGCCTGAGCCAATTAATTTCCTTTGATCAATAGCTGTCATTTGTGTTACCTCTAGTGTAGTAAAAGGCAAGAACACACAGGGCTATCTGGCTCCTAGGGAGATTTCATTCACATACCAAGGGGCTGGAGTGAGGAGGAGATCCTTTCAGGAGAGGAAGACAGCTTCCTCTTTCACCTTTATAAGCAAAGAAAAATCATTTTTCCTTGTCACTTGCCTATAGGATCTCTGGCTACTCCTATAGGACAATTGACCTGGCTCTCATCATGTCACCTTGGGGTCAAGGACTAAGACAAAGGGGCAGATGCACTCATTCACAGTGAAGTAATTAATAAGAAATCTGTCTCTCATACAGAAAACCTTGTGTGCACACTCAGGATAAAAGTAATAAAGGTGAATGTTAAAATCCCAATAGGTATCAAAAGCTAGATTTTCTTCATAATCCATGAAACTTGTTAATGTTTCTCTTCCCCAAACTCACTTACTCAAAGATTTATCTGCTCAAAAGTGCGTAAATGTTGTCTTAGTCAATATTGTGGTGCTATACCAGAATACAACAGCCTGGGTAGTTTATAAACAATAGAAATTTATTTCTTATGGTTCTAGAAGCTGGGAAGTCTGATATAAAGATGGCAGCATCTGGAAGGGCCTCCTTGCTATGTCATCCCATGGCAGAAGGCAGAAGGACAAGAGAGCACATGAGAGAGAGAGGAAGGTGGCCAAATTCATCCTGTTATCAGGAAGCCACCCCTACAATAACTAATCTACTCATGAGACAACAGCATTGATCCATTCATGAGGGCAGAGCCCTTGTGATCTAATCACCTCTTAAAGATCCTACCTCTCAACACTGTTGTATTGGGGATTGAGTTTCCAGCACGTGAACTTTGGGGAACACATTCAAACCATAGCAGATGATTTAATATAATAGAAAATGGAAACCAAGATCTCAAAAACTATGAGAAGGGCCCATATTGTCACAGTAAGAACACTTCCTACGCCACATTTGACATACAGCACTGTTGAACATACTCCCTAAAGAATCTTATCGCCGAGGTCAACACATGGAAATAAGAGCTGCTGTTTTTGAAGCCTGGAAGTGCTACTTCAAAGGAGGCTGGTAACCCCATTGCTATGAGATTTAACAACTGCATGTTGAAGAAAGTTAAGCCTACATCAAATATGCCAGGCATATTTGCAAAGTCTTTGCATTCTGCAAAGTCTTCAGGAAGACATATATAATGGGCAACCAGGTCCCTAAGGCAGGTATTTTGTCTTGAGTAACTGGAAACTAGTAGTCAACCAAGGCCATCCCACCATGTGAAATTGTCTTTCAAGAAAACTTTGAGTCTTCAAGAGAAAACTCAAAAACTCAAAAAGCATAAAGTAATATATCTGTGCACAGTAATAACTTCCAGAAGTCCAGAGTCACCTCTAAGTATTTCCTTCTAGGGAAGGAAAAAAGAGAAAGGGAAGCTTGCTATAGCAAAACGACTTCATTCCTTCCCCACCCACATATTCCTTTTTCAGAACTGCCCCTCACCACTCTCCCTGCTGAAGAGGTAGGTGTAGTTTACCACATTTCCACTTATGTCACTGCCTCCCAACTGTGGCTGATTTTACTCTGTTCCCCCATATTCTAATTTAGGCCACAACATATTCTTAATTTTTTACATTTGTCTGTCACGTTCCCGCAACCTCAAACTCACATTGCATGTGGTCTGAGTCCCAAGAGAAATAAATAATAGCTTAATCAGCTCTTTTATCAATCAGTAGTTTAATTAGCTGTTTTGTCACTCTGTTCTTATTTCTAAGATACAGAGATTATTTCCACCTGCCCTCATGCTGGTGAATTTTACGCCTAGTCTTACATTTCTTTTTTGAGGTTCTGTTGCCTATAACCACACTTCTTGTTACCAATTTCTGTTTCAGTCAAAGATCCAAGCTGGAAATGGAAAGTTGATCCAAGCTTAGCTATTCCATTGATTGTCCACTGCCAATAAGATTCTGTCTCTACAAGATCTGAACTAAGAAACACAGAGACTGACAGCAGTATGTGGCAGACATCAAACATGTAGAGTCAGGTATATTTGAGACTAGAAGCCATGTTGGACAATGTAAAAGCAAAAAATGCTCATACAAGATAGAAGAAACAGAGGGAAATAGAAACAGGAAAGAAAGAGATGATATAGTCCTTTTGGCATGTTTCTTGTGACTTCCAAAACCAGGGTCTTCTCTCTACTAATTTCCTAATATAATCTAACAATAACTCCCCCTTACCTGAGCTAATGTGAATTTGTTTCTATTTCTTAAAACCTAAAATCTTTCACTGAAACAGAAAAGAGCACCTAAATATGTAAAGCAAATATTAATAGTTCAAGAGATAGACTGCAATACAATAATAGTAAGGGACTTCAACAGCACATTTTCAGCAGTGGAGAGATCATTCAGACATAAATCAAAAAGACAACATCAGACTTAAACTACATAATAGAATAAAATGACCTACAGACATGTGTAGAACATTCCATCCATCAGCTGCAGAATACCCATTCTTCTCAACTACACATCGAGCATTCTCCAAGACAGATTTTATGTTAGGCCACAAAACAAGTCTTAATGAACTTAAGATTGAAGTCACATAAATTATCTTTTCTGACCACAATGATATAGAAATTAATAACAGGAGGAACTTTGGAAATTTTACAAATACATGGAAATTAAACATGTACCCAAACAACAAATGGATCAATAAAAAAGTTAAAAGGGAAATTTAAAAATGTCTTGAGAGAAACAAAAATGGAAACATAGCATACTAAAATTTATGGAATATAGCAAACGTATTCCAGTGGGGAAGTTTATAGCAATAAATGCCTACATCAAAAAAGAAGAAAAATCTTAAATAAATAGGCTAATGTTGCACCTAAAGGAAGTAGGAAAACAAGAACCAACTAGCCCAAAATAAATAGAAGAAAGGAAATAATAAAGACTAGAGCAGAAAAAAGAATAGAAAAGATCAACGAATCTTTTTAAAAAATAAACAGAAACAACAAATAGACTAAGTGAGAAAAAAAGAAAAGATACAAAATCAGATATGAAAAAGGGCACATTACAACTGATACTGCAGAAAAATACAAAGGATCATAAGAGACTATTATGACAATTATATGGCAATAAATTAGATAACATAGAAGAAATGGATAAATTCCTAGACACATACAAGCTACAAAGATTGAATTATGATGAAACAGAATATCTGAAGATATTGAAGAAGCAATTAAAGTCTCCACCAAAGAAAAGCCCAGGACCTGATGGCTTCACTGCTGAATTCTATCAAACATTTAAAGAACTAATACCAATTCTACTCAAACCCTTCCAAAAAATTTAAGAGCAGGGAATACTTCCAAACTCATTTTTGGAGGCCAGGATTACCCTGATACCAAAACCAGACAAGAACACAACATAAAAGGAAAACTACAGGACAATATCCCTGATGAACATAGATGCAAAAATACTCAATAAAATACTAGCAAACAAAATTCCACAGCACATTAAAAGATCATTCACCATGATCAAATAGAATACATACCAGGAATGCATGGATGGTTTAACATATGCAAATCAAGAAGTGTGATAAATCACACTAACAGAATAAAGGACAAAAACTGTATAATCATCTCAATAGATACAGAAAAAGCATTTGACAAAATTCAACATTCTTTCATCATAAAAACTCTCAACAAATTAGATATAGAAGGAATTATCCCAACACAGTAAAGGCCGTATATGGCAAGCCCACAGCGAACATCATACTCAATGGGGAAAATTGAAAGCTTTTCCTCTAAGATTAGGAAAAAGACAAGGATGCGCACTCTCACCATTTCTATTCAATATAATGCTGGAAGTCCTAGCCAGAGTGATTAGGCAAGAGAAAGAAAGAAAAGGCATCCAAGTTCTAGAGGAAGAAGTTAAATTGTCCCTGTTTGCATATGACATAATCTTATATACAGAAAACCCCAAAGACACCACCAAGAAACTGTTAGAACTACTAAACAAATTCAGTAAAGTTGCAGGATACACAATCAACATACAAAAATCAGTAGCATTTCTATACACTAATAACAAACTATCTGAAAAAGAAATCAAGAAAGCAATCCCATTTATAATAGCTACAATAAAATAAAATATCTAGGAATAAATTTAACCATGGAGGAGGTGAAAGGTCTCTACACTTAAAATTATAAAACATTGATGCAAAAAATTAAAGACACAAATAAATGGAAAGATATGCTATGTTCATAGAGTGGAAGAATTAATATTGTTAAAATGTTAACACTACCCAAAGCAATCTACAGATTCAGTGCATTCTCCATCAAAATGCCAATGACATTCTTCATAGATGTAGAAAAAAATCCTAAAATTTATATGGAACCAACAAAAACAAAAAAAGCAAATAGCCTAAGAAATCTTGAGCAAAAAGAATCAAACTAGAGGCAGCATGCTATCTCACTTCAAAATATACTACAAAGCTATAGTAATCAAAACAGCATGGTACTGGCATAAAAATAGACACATTGACCAATACAACAGAATAGAGAGCCCAAAAATAAATACATGCATTTATAGCCAACTGATTTTTGACAAAGGTGCCAAGGACACACAATGGAGAAAGGACAGTCTCTTCAATTAATGGTGCTTGGAAAACTGGATATCCACATGAACAGGAATGAAACTAGACCTTCATCTCACACCACATACAAAAATCAACTCCAAATGGATTAAAGATTTAAATGTAGGGGCCAAAACTATGAAACCACTAGAAGAAAACATAGAGGGAAAGCCATAACATTGGTCTGGGCAATGATTTTTTGGATATGACAACAAAAGCACAGGCAACAAAAGCAAAAATAAACAAATGGGATTACATCAAAGTAAAAAGCTTCTGCACAGCAAAGGAAACAATCAACGGAATAAAGAAGCAATATACAGAATGGGAGAAAATATTTGCAAATTATACATCTAATAAGGGGTTAATATCCAAAATATATAAGGAACTCAAACAACTCAATAGCAAGAAAATAAATAACCCAATTTAAAAAAAAATGGGCAAAAGACCTGAATAGACATTTCTCAAAAGAAGACATACAAATGGCCAACGGATATATGAAAAAATGTTCAACATCATTAATCATCCAGGAAATGCAAATCAAAACCACAATGAAATATCACTTCACTCCTGTTAGAGTGGCTATTATCAAAAAGATAACAAGTGTTGGTGAGGATGTGGAGAAAGGGGAAACCTTGCACACTGTTGGTGGGAGTGTAAATCATACAGCCATTATGGAAAAACATTGGGAGGCTCCTCAAAAAATTAAAAACAGAACTACCATATGATCCAGCAATCCCACTACTGGGTATTTATCCAAAGGAAATGAAATCAGTGTGTCAAAGAGATATCTGCACTCCCATGTTTATTGCAGCGCTATTCACAATAGCCAAGATATGAAATCAACCTAAGTATCCATAAACAGATGAATGGATAAAGAAAATGTGGTATATACACACAATGACATACTATTCAGCCATAAAAAAGAATGAAATCCTATCATTTTACAACATGGATGAACCTGGAGAACGTTATGTTAAGCGAAATAAGCCAAGTAAGGAAAGACAAATTCCCCATGATTTTACTTACATGTGAAATCTAAAAAAGTTGATCTCATAGAAATAGACTAGAATGGTAGTTCCCAGAGGCTAGGGCAGTTGGAGGTTGAGGGGCTGGGGAGATATAGGTCAAAGTATTCAAAATTACAGTTAAGATAAATAAGTTCAAGATATTTATTGTACTGCATGGTGACGATAGTTAATGATAATGCATTGTATTCTTGAAAAATGCTAAGAGAGTAGACGTTAAGTGTTCTCACCACAAAAATGATAACTATGTGAGGTAATGCATATATTAATTAGCTAGATTTAACTATTCCACAATGTATATATTCTTCAAAACATCATGGTATACATGATAAATACACACAATTTTATCTGTCAAGTAAAATAAATAAATGAATAAATTTGAAAAACCTATTATTGTTCTATTTCCTATGATTATTTTTAATCATCATTATTACTGCAGTTTTCATAAGGCTTTTGTACTATGCTGATGTTCTCTTGCTAGCTTCCTCAGAGTCTCTTTGGACTTCTTCCCCAATCTCCTATTAAAAGTTCAAGAGTTTTCAAAGAATAGGGTTCATTAGTTATTTTCTGAATGTGGGTCTCCTGGGATCTTTTATTTCTTTCCTCAGCTGGTTATGCTGAGGTCTCCTCAGAATAGAACATTTTTTTAATTTCAGAATATTATGGTGGTACAACACTTTGGTTATATATATTGCCCGTGCACTGCCCATGTAAGAGCTACACAATAGAACATTTAAAATACGCTTCAGGCTGGTGTAAAATCAGAGAGGAAGCACATATCCAGGCTCAAACAAGTCAGAACAGAGGAAATAAGGCTTTGAAGGGAGAGTGCTTCCTAGGGTTTTATTATCAGTACTATAAGTATGCTTAACTTAAATAAGTCACTTAAATAATCTCCAAGGATTACTTACTGGCCAGGGTGCATTTGAACTAATGTGGAACTAAGAAGTGGCAAATGAGAGCTAAACTGATACATATCAGGATGAGTAGGATTTTTCCTACTAAATTTTCAAAAAGTTGTGAACTTTGTGAATAATTACATCAACAAGTAGTGGTAGGAAAGCAAACAAGTTAAATTTTATGCCACTTTCCATCTATATCTGACTTCTAAATTGTGATTCATCCCATGGACGTCTATGGTTAAAATCCCATGGCATTTGCCCTGAAAGTCAAGTGTAAGTATATTCTCACTTATAATTATATAAATGTTACCTTTTTGTGATTGTGAAGCATGAAATCATATAACTGTAAATTTTATTTTTTTAGTTAAAACATAGCTATGCTTGCTTTATAACATTCAAACAATCTAGACAGGTATAAAATAAAAAGAGAAAGCTCCCTATATGTCCCCCACTTCCTCATCTAACTGCATAAAAGTAATTACTAATAACAATTTATGTTTTCAGATCTACATGATTATGTCCATAAAAATATTGTTTATGTCATTTGTATCATATATACATATATATGAAATAGACATACAGATATAGATACAGATATCTTTTCAACCCAAATGGGATCATACGACACAATATTGTTTAGCAGCTTGCATTACTCACATAGCAGTATATTAAATACATCTTTTCAAATGAGTTGACATAAATCTTTCCCATTCCTTTTTATTGGCCTATTGCATTTTGTAATTTGGATATGCCAAAATTGTTAGTCATTTCCCTACTGATGAACGTTTAAATTGTTTTTAACTTTTTACCCTTACAAAGCTAAAATGAACAGCTTTGTGAAATTATTGATGCAGAATTGTTATAGAATTTCTGTGAAATATGAATGTGAAGTTTTTAATGATAACCTAGAGCTGTTTGCCAAAAAACAAAAAATTAGTTACCAGGAAGTGCCAGAGCCTTATGGATATTCAGGTCACCAAATGACATGGCCTTATTCCATACATCCTAGTGATTAGGATATTCTTGGGGGCAACAAAAAAGATAGATCCCTGGTGTTTCAGACATGGCCTAAGGGCATGGGATAGGGCTTAAGATTTCTTTATTTTGGGGATCTTAGATTAGAACAGTATGAAAAAGCCCAAAGGATTCTTGATATTCAAGGCCTCTTGAGAGAAATACTGACCTTTCTGAAAAAGAACATTATAACCAATAATGTGGTAGCCCATTTCCTGATTCTCTGTTCTGGGGCTATATCTAGATCCCAAGGAAAGCAACCCAGCCCATCCAGGAGGCCAAGAGAATATAGGATTGATACGGGGGAGCCCAAATACAGATGAACACTTCTCCCTAAGTGTCAGTGGGGAGAATTTGAAGGGATAGATAGCTCAGTATCCTGAAAACTAAGCACAAGGGACCATTCTGTGCCCAAAGAAACTTACACACATTACGTCATTTTTTTAGTCACAATTTACTAACTGTGGGATTTGAAACAATTTATCAACCTCTCAACCTCAGTTTCCTCATCTGCAAAATGGGGATAGTAATAGTATCTACCTTAAACAGTTATCATTGGAATCAAACAAAATAATGACAAGATTTGGCATATAATAAGTTCTCAATTAATGAGAGTTATTTTTATCATTATAATAGTTATGACCAAATAAAGCAGTATACGTGAAAATATTTTTTAATTCATAAGATGGCAAAATTGCATTACTCTTTTCCATTTTCAAGAATCAAAAAAGGACTGACCTTTGACAAAAGAAGAGTCACCTACTCTTTTGAACAGAGGTATCAGAAGATAAGTTTAGGAACAGAAATGTCCTAAAGAAGAAAGGTAGATGAGGAGAATCATGCCAGAGAAATTTCACTTATTTTAATAAAATGTAGGTGAGTTATCTGCTAATAATGGCTTTGAGAAGGCATTGAGAATTTAAGAACTATGGAAAAGGTTAAATAAAAGTTAACTTAAAGTTTAAATTTAAGTTAAATTTTATTATAATAGACATGTAAATATTCAGTAATCTGTTCCTCATCTACACTTTAAAAAATAATTACTCAAATTCTCAAAGCCTAACATAAATAGCCCCTCATTCATTCAAGTTCTTCAATAGAAACTCCTAAACGACGCTTACAGTTTTGGTTTCAGTGATATTTTTCTGGCCAAAGCAAAATTACATACTTATTAATAAACATGGATATGGAAGAAAAATGATAGCAGGAATCTGATTGGAGAGAGACCATCTGTCTCTCTGATAAAACCGTCTAAGATAGAAGAACTGGGACCTGAGGGAAAGCGGATGCCAACAGTAAATATTTAAGAGACTGATCCTATTAGTTACAATGGTCCACAAATTCAAAAAATCAAAAGGAAATTGGGAAATCTTTAGTTACTACAGTTTTAATGATATTGCTAGTTCCTGCCTAAAGACTCCTTAGCTGTAAGCTAACTTCTTTTCTTCTCCCAGTGAGAGAGCAAGACAGTGAGGGAAATGAGACATCACTGACAAATTAGCAGATACAATGAAAGATCAAAGTAGAGGCATGCAACAGGTATGAAAAAAATGCTCAACATCATTAGTCATCAGAGAAATGCAAATCAAAACTACAGTGAAATATCATCTCACCCCAGCTGAAATGGCTTTCATCAAAAAGACAGGCAATAACAAATGTGGGCAAGGATGTCGAGAAAGGGGAACCCTTGTACACTGGTGGTGGAAATGTAAATTAGTGCAACCACTATGGAGAACAGTATAAAGCTTCCTTAAAAAACTGAAAAAGAACTACTGTATGACCCAGCAATCCCATTGCTGGGTATATATATATCTAAAGGAGGGGAAATCAGTGTATCAAAAAGATACCTGCACTCCTCGTGTTTATTGCAGCACTATTTGCAATAGCTAAGATTTGGAATCAACCTAAGTGTCCATCAATGGATTAATGGATAAAGAAGTTGTGGTGCATATACACAATGGAATATTATATAGCAACAACAAAGAATGAAATCCTGCCATTTGCAACAACATGTATAGAACTGGAGAACATTATGTTAAGTGAAATAAGCCAAGCATGGAAGACAAATCTCACATGTCCTTACTCATATGTGGGAGCTAAATATTTTTTTAAATGATCTCATGGATACAGAGAGGAGAATGATGGTTACCAGAGGCTTGGAAGGGTAGCAGGGAGGTGGGGATAAAGTGGGGGTGCAAAATAGTTAGATAGATAGAATGAACGGTATTTGATAGCACAGCAAAGTGACTATAATCAACAATAAGTTAGGGTATACTTTAAAATAACTAAGGAGTGGAATGTTCCTAACACAAAGAAATGATAAATGCCTGAGGTGGTAAATACCCTAATTACCCTGATTTGATTAATTCACATTATATGCCTGTATCAAAACATCACATGTACCCTATAAAGATATACAAGTGTTATGTACCCACAATAACTAAAAATTTTTTTTCAGTTTTTTTAAGTAGAAGTATGTTCAAAGTGAAAGTAAAAACCGAAAATGGAGAAAATAATAATTTGAGCATTGGTTTAAAAGGTAGGCTAGGAACGTACATGAAAATTCTGAACAGGAGCCATAGAGAAATCCTCCAACGTGGGAATTTAAGAAAATAGTTCTTGTGAAGAGCCAGTCCGTATCCAATAGAAAACCCATTTGAGTAAGATTGACAGAAAAAAGACACGTGAACCAATTCATCGGGAAAAACATAGCCTTTCCTAACTGTTCCCGAGTTCTGTCTTCATCACTGACTTTTTTCCTTTGTACTTTCATAGGCAGCAAAAGTTAGAAATGAGAAACCAAACCTTTCTGACAGAATTCATTCTGCTGGGACTAACAGACACCCCAGAGATTCAAGTTGTCATTTTTATACTTCTCTTCCTCACGTACATGTTCAGCATCATTGGAAATCTGACAATCATCATCCTCACACTACTGGACTCCCACCTCCAGACTCCCATGTATTTCTTCCTGCGGAACTTCTCCTTCTTGGAAATTTCCTTTACGACCACCTTCACTCCTAGGCTGCTGTTCAGCATCTCTACTGGGAATAAAACTATCAGCTTTGTTGGATGCTTCACTCAGTATTTCTTTGCCATATTTTTCGGGGCCACAGAGTTTTACCTTCTGGCTGCCATGTCCTATGACCGCTATGTGGCCATCTGCAAACCCCTGCATTATACCACCGTCATGAGCAACAAGGTCTGTGTCCAGCTGGTTCTCTGCTCCTGGCTGGGTGGATTCCTAATTATCTTAACCCCAATCATCCTGACCAGTCAGCTGGATTTCTGTGCCTCCAACATGCTGAATCATTATTATTGCGACTATGGACCCCTCATAGAAATATCTTGCTCAGACACAAGTCTGCTGGAATTGGTTGACTTTCTCTTAGCAGTTGTGATCTTGGTGGTCACCCTGGTGCTGGTGATTCTCTCCTACACAAACATCATCGGGACCATTCTGAAGATCCCCTCTGCTCAGCAAAGGAAAAAGGCCTTTTCTACCTGTTCTTCCCACATGATTGTCATCTCTCTGTCTTATGGCAGCTGCATCTTCATGTACATAAAACCTTCGGCAAAAGAAGGAGTTGCCTTCAATAAGGGAGTAGCTGTGCTCAATACCTCAGTTGCCCCTTTACTGAACCCATTCATTTACACTCTAAGGAATAAACAAGTAAAACAAGCCTTCAAGGATGTGGCCAGAAAGGTTTTGAGTCTTTAATGAAGATAATGACCTCAAGCTCAATGGAAATTCTGTACAACATTCATAAAATTCCTCCCATAAAAACTCAGGGAAAGTTTCTCAAACCCTTTCTTTGTTAGAGCAACATCTCAGGTGAATTTATATTGAAGAGGTGTCAAAGTTACATTTCAAACTTGTCAAAGTTACATTTCAAACTTGCCAATCTTCCCAAAAAAACAGTTCAAATATTTCTTTCTAGTATACAGATTTTTGAGCCAGACACTTTAAAACTTTGCAAAAAAATTAAACAGCGCTACTCTTCTCACAACTTTTTTCAAATATAGTCATTTTAAATAAAAATATGTTATTATGCTAAAAACAAATGTGTTTATTAGTTATTTTAAACAAATTAATATAGAGATTAAGTTCTCATTTTTAATTTCTAATATGCTAAAAAACAGGTGTAACCCCTAGTAGATAGATTTTTCCAGGAAAAAGTTATAGCTAGAAAACTCGTTAGTCTGAGTACAAGGAAGGAATATCTGGCTAAAATGACTAGGATTGTCACAGGATGATGGTCCTAAGAACACTGGTAATATTTAGCTTTATAAATGGGACTCTTAATTTTATCAATGTCTTTAAGAAAGTTGTCCAAACATTTTATCAGAATACTAGACACTTCCCAAAAGGGGCCAGTACTTGCATTTGCTTTAGAGGCATCTTTTCTCAGGTTTGAGACAATTTTCTTTCTCACCCTTCTCACTCTAATGACTCTAAAACTGTCTTTTCTTTAAATACACAATACAAGAAGGATTTCCAGTTGTAATGTTGATATTTCTGATGCTCTCTCTCCCTCCAATCATGAAACAGGAATGAAAACTATTACTAAGGGTATCCCTAACAGAGTGAATATCCAGTATCCTTTTAAGGGAAGATTCAAGAGACTAGGAATTTTGGAACATGTTGGCAATGGCCAAAACTTGTAGGACTCTAGAGTGTGCCTGAACTTTATGGGTGATAACTTACAGATAACCGTGAACACTGAGTGGGAAAAGGCTGCCTAAGGATTCCTTAGAAAATAGCATGCAAAATTTTTAAGTATTGTTGTTTAAAGGATAGTGAAAGGGGGGAGGACAAAGAAACCTACGCAATGGTTAAGGTGACTACGTTCTATTTAAAGTGGTAAAATGTTGATTCTAAGTGGACTGTGAAAAGTTAAGTGTATGTATTGTAATTCCTACAGAAAGGACTTTAAAAATTAAACAGGGATAAAGTCAAAATTACAGTAAACAAATTTATTTACTTTTTTTTTTTAGGGTTTTTTTTTTCAGAATATTATGGGGGTACAACACTTTGGCTATATATATCGCCCATGCACTGCCCATGTCAGAGCTACAATCGTGGTCATCCCCCAAACTGTGCTCCCCACATCCATTCAGTGAGAGTTTTTCCCATCCCCTCCAACCCCCTCCCGCCTGTCCGCCCCGTGATGAATATCATTGCCCTGTGTGACATAAGTGTTGATCAGTTAGTACCAATTTGATGGTGAGTACCAGTGGTGCTTGTTTTTCCATTCCTGTGACACTTCGCTTCGAAGAATGGGTTCTAGCTCCAACCAGGATAATATCAGATGTGTTAATTCACTATTGTTTTTTATTGCTGAGTAATACTCCATGGTATACATATACCACATTTTATTAATCCACTCGTGTATTGATGGGCACCTGGGTTGTTTCCACATCTTTGCAGTTGTGAATTGTGCTGCTATAAACATTCGCGAGCAGATGTCTTTATTATAGAATGTCTTTTTTTCCTTTGGGTAAATACCCAGTAGTGGGATTGCTGGGTCAAATGGTAATTCTACTTTTAATTCTTTGAGGTGTCTCCATATTACTTTCCATAGAGGTTGAATTAATTTGCAGTCCCACCAGCAGTGTATGAGTGTTCCTATCTGTCCACATCCCCGCCAACATTTGTTGTTTGGGGATTTTTTGATATGAGCCAATCTCACTGGAGTTAAGTGATATCTCATTGTGGTTTTGATTTGCATTTCCCTGATGATTAGAGAAGTTGAGCAATTTTTTATATGTTTGCTGACCATTATTCTGTCTTCTTTGGAAAAGTTTCTGTTCATGTCCTTTGCCCATTTTTTAATGGGGTTGTTTGATTTTTTCTTGTTGGTTTTCCTAAGTTCTGTATAGATTCTGGTTATCAGCCCTTTATCAGATGTGTAGCATGCAAATATTTTCTCCCATTCTGTAGGTTGTCTGTTCACTCTAGTGATAGTTTCCTTGGCTGTGCAGAAGCTTTTTAATTTGATCAGGTCCCATGTATTTATTTTTATTGCTGCTGTGATTGCTTTGGGGGTCTTCTTCATAAATTCTTTGCCTAGGCCAATGTCCATAAGAGTTTTTCCAACGTTTTCTTCGAGAATTCTTATGGTTTCATGTCTTAGGTTTAGATCTGTTATCCATTGTGAGTTGGTTTTTGTGAGAGGTGAGAGGTGTGGGTCCAGTTTCAGTCTTCTACATATGGCCATCCAGTTTTCCCAGCACCATTTATTGAATAGGGAATCTTTTCCCCAGTGTACGTTTTTCTGGAATTTGTCAAAGATCAGGTGACTGTACGAGGTTGGTTTTATATTTGGGTTCTCAGTCCTGTTCCATTGGTCTATGTCTCTGTTCTTGTGCCAATACCATGCAGTTTTGGTTACTATAGCCTTGTAGTATAGTTTGAAGTCTGGTAGATAGATGCCTCCCAATTTGTTCTCTTTGCTTTGGTTAGACGGGGTCTTCTCTGGTTCCACACAAAGCATAGAATTATTTTTTCCAGATCAGCAAAAAATGATGTTGGTACAGGAAACAAATTTAAGTGAAATACCAAAAAATTCAAATAACCCAAAAATAGGCATGAAAGGGGAAACAGAGGAACTAAAACAGAGGGAACAAACAGCAAAATAATAATATAGTGGATATAAATCCAAACATACCAATAGTTACATAAAATGTAAATAATTCAAATATGCTATTAATATTTATAATACAGGGATTGTCAGGATGGATTTTTTAATGACTTAGCTATACACTGTCTAGAAAACTCTCTTCAAATATAATGATTTAAGCAGGCTACAAACAAATAATGAAAAAGTAACAGCTACTTCAATTATTAACTGGCTATAGCTTGAAATATTGATTTTACAAATTGAATCTTGTAGCTCTTGTCGAGCATGTTATTGGACCATTGTACCAACTGATATTTTCATTAATTTAGCATCGTGTCGAAAGTCTATTGCAAGCATTACTGTTTTTTAGACATTGCGTTAGCACCTTAGCAATAAATATTTTGAAGCATAAGTTTTGTTTGTAGAACCAAAAGTTCATACTATGATTATTATTGTAAACATAGTTTTGGTGGTCCAGAAAGAACCATTATTGTCTTGAGTATGACTATTATCATGCAAAACTAACAAACAATGGAGATGGACATGTGCATCAGATAAAGTAGACTTCAGACAAAGAAAATTACCATGGATAAAGAGGAATGTTTCATCATTAGAAAACAGTCAATTCACTAAGAAGAGATCCTAAAAGTATACGTGCTAAACAACACAGTTATAAAATATATAAGCAAAAACTGACATAAGTGAAGGGAGAAATAAAAAATCCCCAATTATAATTCAAGACTTCAATACCCCTCTCTCAATAGTAGCTATAACTAGTAAACAGAAAATAAGCAAAGATATAGAATAACTACATAACTGAATATCATTGACATTTACAGGACATTCCACTTAAAAACAGGAGAATACATAGTCTTTTAACATGCTCATGGAACGTTTACCAAAATAGACCATATCCTGGATCATAAAACAAACATTAGCCAATTTAAAAGAAATGAAAAAATATATAGTATTTTCTCAATTCATAATGAAATTAAACTTAAAATTAATAACAGAAATATAATAAAATTCTCCAAGCACTTGGAAATTAAACAACACACTTCTCAATAATTCATGCATCAAGAGGAAGTCTTAAGGGAAACTCAAAACTATATTGAATTGAATAAAAATGAAAACACAATATATCACAAATTGTGATGCAGCTATAGCAGTGCTTAGAGGGAAATTTATAGAACTAAAATGCCTATATTAGAAAAGACAGGCCAGGCACGGTGGCTCACACCTATAATCCGAGCACTTTGGGAGGCCGAGGCAGGAGGAGAGCTTGAGCCCAGGAGTTTGAGACCAGCCTGGGTAACATAGCAAGACCTCATCTCTACAAAAAATAAAAAATTTAGCTGGGCATGGAGGGCTGCACCTGTAGTCCCAGCTACTTGGGAGGGTGAGGCAGGAGGATCACTTGAGCCCAGGAGTTTGAGGTAGTAAGCTATGATCACACTATTAGCCTGGGCAACATGGAGACAGCCTGTCTCAAAAAAAAAGAAAAGATGGAAAGTCTCAACTCAATACTGTAAGCTTCCAAATTAAGAAGAATAAGAGTAAAATAAACCCACAGTGAGCAAAAAGAAGAAAATGAAAGAACAGAAATCAATGAAATCATGGGTTAGAAAATATTGTTAAAATGTCCATAGTATCCAAAGTGATCTATAGATTCATGCAATCCCTATCAAAATTCCAATGTCATTTTTACAGAAATGTAAAAAACACCCCTAAAATTTATATGGAACCATGAAAGACCCAAATAGCCAAGGCAATCTTGAGCAAAAAGAACAAAGCTGGAGGCATCATACTACCTGATTTCAAAATATATTACAAAACTATAGTAATCAAAACAACATGATACTGGCACAAAAACAAACACAAGAACCAATGGAACAGAGTACAGAATACAGAAATAAACCCATGCCTTTATAGTCCATTGATTTTTTACAAAGGCGACAAGAATACACCATGGGGAAAAGACAACCTTTTCAGTAAATGGTGTTGAGAAAACTGGATATCCACACATAAAATAATGAAATTGAAACTTTGTCTCACACCGTATACAAAAGTCAACTTAAAATGGATTAACACTTAATCTTAAGACCTGAAACTATAAAAGTAGAAGAAAACAGAGGGAAAATCTGCACAGCATTGGTTTGTGCAATGATGTATTAGCTATGGCAACAAAAGCAAAAATAGACAAATGGGATTACACCAGACTGAAAAGTTTCCCCACAGCAAAGGAAACAATTGACAGAGTGAAGAGACAACCTATGCACTGAGAGAAAATATTTGCAAACCATACATTTGAGAAGGGTCTAATATATCCAAAATATATAAGGAACTCAACTTAATAGCAAGAAGACAAATAACCTAATTAAAAATGGGCAAAGGACTTGAACAGAAATTTCTTCAAATAAGACAGACAAATGGCCAACAGGTTTATGGGGAAATGCTCAACATCACTAAGCACCAGGAAAATACAAATCAAAACCACAATGTGGTATCACGCCACACCTATTAAAATGGTTATTATCAGAAAGATGAACAATAACAAGTGTTGGCGAAGATATGGAGAAAAGAAATCCTTGTACACAGTTGGTAGAAATGTAAATTAGTACAGCCATTATGGAAAACAGTTTGGAGGTTCCTCAAAAATCTAAAAGTAGAACTACCATATGATTCAGAAATCCCACTTCTGAGTATATATCCAAAGGAATTGAAATCATTGTGTCAAAGACATATCTGCACACCCCCGTTCATTGCAACATTATTCACAATAGCCAAGATATAGAATCAGCATAAGTATCCATCAACAAATGAATGGATAAGGAAAATGTGGTGTATATATACACAATTCAGCCTTTAAAAAGAAGGAAATTCTGTCATTTGGGACAACAGGGATGAAACTTGAGGATATAGTGTTAAGTGATATAAGCCAGACACAGAAAGACAAATATTGCATGATTTCACTTATATGTGGAATCTAAAAACGTCAATCTCAAAGAAGTAGAGAGTAGAATGGTGGTTACCAGAAGGTGGAGGTAAGGGGAGGAATAGGGAGATTGGTCAAAAGGTATAAAGTTTCAGTTAGACAGGAGGAATAATCTTTTGAGATTTGTCACACACCATGGTGACCACAGTTGTTAATAATGTATTGCATATTTCAAAATTGCTGTAAGAGAAGATTTTAAATGTTCTCACTACAAAAAAATGATAAGTGGGTAAGGTGATAGATATGTTAATTAGCTTGATATAATCATTCCATGTTGTATACATGTATCAAAACATCACATTGTACCCCACAAAATATATAACTGTTATTTGTCAACTTAAAATAAATATTAAAATAAAAAATAAACAAAATAAAAATCTGGTGATCTGGGGCAACGAGCGTCTAACAAATTATTATTTCTGCAACAAATTTCTAACTTTCTGAGGTTTATCAAATTTTCAGTTACAATCTCTCATCTTAGTTCTAGATCAGGGTTTTAATTCAACTTCTATAAAACTACCCTTTGATCCAAAAATTTGAAGGAATATTGTGAAATGTAACTGTTCTTTTCTGAGAAAAATCCCTGAGGAAGCTCATTAGGATGTCAGGAAAGGAAGCAGAAGGAGGAGAAAGGGTGTAAGTGGATTGTGAGGATACAAGTGGGCAGAGAGTGGTTCAAGAGGAGTAGACGGCAAAAAGTTTGAGTAGGGGTGAATTCTTTTGTTTGGCTTGTGCTAGGGGGTCTTTGAGAAAAGCTACATTGAAGCTGGCATGTTATTTTGTGTCCTGAGCATGCTACTCAAAGAAAGCTGACCACTGAATATTTTGTCATTTGTAGCCCTACTTTTAAGAGTTCCTCTAAAATGTATTATTTTCACATCTCGGGAGTTCCCCATAATGGCCAGTGTAATTCTAAAATCAGCCTCGGTGAAGTGTTGTCATTTACCAAAGTAAGCACAAGAACTGGAATTATGATGTGGGGGGAGGAAAATACAGAGAGAAGGAGCAGGGAGATTGATTTATATATAAGGAGAGAGTTCTGTAAGAAAAAGATTGTGGTTTTGACACAAATGAATCCATGATGAACAGCAAAGACCATCAGTGAAAGGTCTGTGCTTATAAATAGCATTAGTTTCCCCAACCAAGGAGAGGCCAGGAAGGATTCACACAACCAAAAACCCAATAATCGAACTAACTTTCTTTCACAATTGGACAAGAGAGCATCCTATGAAAGTTTCAACAAGGAACCCAAAATAAAGTTTGACCAATCACATTTAAACAACTTAGTCACTGATCTAACAGACCTACAACCAACAGACTTCAAGACTGGCTTGGATTGGAAGTTTATCAGACTTACATTTCTATTCTTTCCTTTAAAAGCAGTGAATCTTCTCCTTGGAGAAAATAAAATTGTTATTCTCAAACACATGCATTTAATTTTACTTGGACCGTTGCTAACCTTTGCTGCTGCTTGGCACCAAGCTAAGTGAGCTCTATCACGCTCAGCCCCTGTGCCTGGAGAAAACTCCCTCGGGTTTTTCTCCCTTGGGTTTCAAGCCAACCAGATAGTTTCCTTGCTGATCGCCACATACACACAAGCTATTCTTTCCTGCCCGGTTTCCACATCCAGAATTTCTTAAAATTTTTTATATTTAGGTTCATTTGATTGTTAAAAAAAAAAAAAAGCCTTCTCAAGGTAGCATAAGAAATGGTTGCAGTGGCATCTTAAAGAGAACAATTTCAAGAAATATAGCCAAACATAACAAGTTCTAGAATGCCATCATTTGGCTAATTTCTCAATTTTTTTTCTCTCTCTCACTCTCATCTCTCATCTCTCATCTGTTATGGTTCTTTCCTACCTTCTGTCACTATGAACCTGCTTTCCTGATCATTCATCTACTGTCATATGACATTTCACGCCTGCTCTATTAAGTCTAAATCACCTTCCAGTTTACCCATGGTTAGCAAACTCCGACACTTGTAGCCCAAATACACAGGAAAGAGATTCTAATTGTGACAGCTCAATCCTGGTGCCCACACACGTCCAATCACTGGTAGCCAAGGAGCTGCCCTTTCTAGAATGAATCAAAGACAGATTACTTTAGGGGAGTGTGGACTGGAAGGAAATAATCCCACATATTGAATACAAAATAATCTCTCTGTGTGGGCTTCTGGCTGGACCACATTTACCTCTTCTTCCACAAATTTCCACTATCTTGTTTTCCTCATCTTCTCATCCTTGCCTTCCCTTCATCATCCTCTTCCAATATATACAGTGTCTTAGGTTTACATATCTTTGTCCATGGGCTTGTTTTTTCTTTCCTACCAGGAGTCTGAGAGTTGAAAGACTTCTGACCAATTACATATTATCAGTCTGAAGCATTCATTTGCAGCATTCATTTTGTAGGTCTCTCCGCTGGAATAGGTGGAAAAATGCCCAAACAGAGAACTAGAAAGTTTGATCCTAGATTAGCTTAGCATCCCCAGTGAAAAATTTGCCCAATGACAGAGAACAGAACGGAATTGCGTGGCCATAGGGAGGAAGTTCAGGTCTGTATGTAAAGGATAGAGCATCATTTAGTGTCATGCTTCCTCACAAGCTGGAACAGAGAAATGACACACTTAAGGTTGAAAAACTGTGCGTGGATTAGATTCATGCAGTAGAGAAACATTGGTATGCTAACTTCTGATGTGAGTATTTAGGTCATTGAATGGTCATGTGAGACACTAAAGAAAAATGATCAGTGAAGTAAAGAAGATTCGCCCTCCCCAATGGGGGTGGGCATCATCCAATCATTGAGGGCCTGAATAGAACAAGAAGGCTGAGGAAGGGAGAATGTGCCCTCTCTCTGCCTGACTTCTAGGATCAGTCTTCTCCTGTCCTCGGACAGGCACTTGCACCATTGGTGCTCCTGGTTCTCAGGCCTTTGAACTCAAACTGGATCTACAACACTGGCTTTCTTGGGTCTCCAGCTTGCAGATGGCAATTGTGGTTCTTTTCAGCCTCCATAATCATGGGAGCAATTTTTTATAATAAATTTCATATATATATTAATATATACGCATATACACACACACACAGTCTCCTATTGGTTCTGTTTCTATGGAGAACCTTGACTAATACACTACAGCATGTTGTAGAATCAGACAAGCCTTCAAATGCCAACAACTCAGAGTACATGCCACATAACTTTAGACAAATTACAAAACTTCTATATGTTTCATTCCCTTATCTGCAAAATAGTAGTAATAGTAATAATCATTTGTCTAGCATTTATTATTTTCAATCACCTTTCTAAACATTCCACATATATTAGCACATTTAGTGCACGTGACAAACTTATGACACAGGTCCTATTCTTACCCCCATTTTTACATATGAGGCAACTGAGGCGCAGAGAGGCCACATAATTTGCTTAAGATATGCATCTATAAGTAGGTGAGCTGAGAGCCTAATAATAACAACTGCCTCAAATGTTATAAGCATAAAATGATAAAAGAAATGGAAATTGCTGAAACTCCGCCCAGCTCAGGTAAACTGCTCGAGAATCTGTTTCATTTTTCACTATTGTTGTCATGATTATCGCTTCAGTTCCCATGAGGCTTTATCCTGTTCCTGATGCTCCATGGCAGCTTCCTCACAGATCTGTTTAGCACATCTTCCCTAGTCACCTGTTAAAAGTTAATTCCCAATATCATTGTTTTAAAAGATGCTAATTAACATTTTCTGGACCTGGGTCCCAGGGCAATAATTTATCCCCCAATGTCTCTGCTGAGTAAGCTAAATAAAATGTGTATCATTAAACCAGTAGAAAATTGCAAAGAAGTCTGTAACCAATCTTCAGACAAAATGGAGAAAACGAGACTTTTAAAAGTAGAATGTTCCTCTACTCTTCAATTACTTTAAATAAGGGAGCATCTTTATGGATTACAGGTGCAGTTCCAATTTGGATCAATCAAAGAATGGGCAGTAGTAAGTGATTGGTTTAAGGCAAAGGGCGCTTGTTTGCTTTTTGAGCAATCAGGGCATGAATTAGTATCATATTAGAAAAGAAAAAGTGTTACATTTTATTCCACCTTTTCATTCACATCTGACTTCTCAGTTTTGACTCACCCCACATAGCATCCAGAGGTAAAAAACACTTCATCATCTTTCCTGACTGTCAAAAAGTGAGTATGTCCACAGTATCTCACCAAGGTTACCCTTCTATCATGATGGATTATAAGATCCACCCAAATGTAAATTTCTACTACTCTTTATGTGTTTTTTAATTAAAAAGCTCACTCAGGCTTTTTTTTTTATTTTAAATGATTAAGATGGGCATAATGTAAAAGGGAAAGTCTTTCATCCTTTGCAGAGTGACACTCCAGAAATAACTACCACTGATTGTTTTGTATTATTCCAGACATTTGTCTGTTCACTTGGAAATACACATATAAATTTCCAGTTTCTTACACAGATAAAAAATCACACTATCTGTAATGGGCAGCAACTTATTTCACTAGTAATATATTATAATTATGTTCAAGTCAGCATATTCAAATTTCTCATTTTATTCCACAATAGGAATTATCATAATTTATTTAGCCATTTACCTATTGGTAGAATTTGTATTATATACAATTTTTCATTACTATAAACAATGATGAAATGAACATATTTGAACATCTATGTACATTTTTGCTAGCATTCCTGTGAAATATAAATGTAAATTTGTGAATGATAAAACAGAAATTCTCCAAAGACCAAAAGCTAGTGGTCAGAAACTGCTTCAGAAACATAAGCCTCCCAATCCCTGGGTGGCATTACCTTGGGCCTTAGAGCCCAGTAATTATGATGCTCCAACAGCATGGAAGGACCTCCATTGTCAATTTGTTCCAGATAAGAACCCAGTTCAGAAGGGACTGTGAGGTTCTTTAGTTTCAAGGATTTTAGAAGATCAGAACACAAGGTAAATGCCAAAAGGATTTTTGACCCTAACAGGTTCTTTTCTGGGAGGAACCCTTCCTATTCTGTAGAATACCAGGCCAACTCTTCCCTAGTTTTCTATGATAGAGTCATATCTATGTCCTATGACTGAAAAAGCATAAGAAGAGATCTAGGTCCAGATAAACATTTCTCCCTGTATGTTTAAATCAGTTAAGGTAAGCCTTCCTAGAATTAATTGGATATCTGTTGTCTCTCTCCCGACAGATAAAACCAAGAAAAAGGAATTCATACAGGAAAGAACTCAATATTTTGAAACCTTCTCAAACCCTGCTTTCAGGCACAAATGCTAAAACACATAAAAATTGTCGTTGATTCCTGCATTGGCAGGTTGGGGGTTGTTGTCAGACAGAGCAAAAGGATGGGGCAATATATTGAAGAGGGCAGCAGTAAAGCAATCCACCAAGGCCTTAGGGTTGGGTAAAGAGGAGACATTTCTGCTAGAATCATAGGAAAGGGGTACCATAGATATGAGAGGAAAACAAAACAAAATGAGAATAAAGGGGTAAAAATAAAAATTCAGAAGATGCATTAAGGAGAGCCAAGTGGCCACTGTGTTGTTCTGAGGAAAGAGCCTCAGAAATAAACCCTTCCAGATGGGAATTTTAAAATAAATTTTATAAAGGACCACATTGAGACCACAGACATTCTGTTTGGGTCAGATAGAGGAATTTCCCATGAATAAATTTCAAGAGAAATCTATAACCTCCCCTGAATATTCTTGAGCTCTGCTCCCCTTTTCATCACTCATTTGTCTCTTACCCAGCTTCACAGGCAACGAAAGTTAGCAATGAAAAACCAAACTTTGACTGAATTCATCTTGCTGGGACTAACAGACACCCCAGAGATTCAAGTTGTCATTTTTATACTTCTCTTCCTCACGTACATGTTCAGCATCATTGGAAATCTGACAATCATCATCCTCACACTACTGGACTCCCACCTCCAGACTCCCATGTATTTCTTCCTGCAGAACTTCTCCTTCTTGGAAATTTCCTTTACGACCACCTTCACTCCTAGGCTGCTGTTCAGCATCTCTACTGGGAATAAAACTATCAGCTTTGTTGGATGCTTCACTCAGTATTTCTTTGCCTTATTTTTCGGGGCCACAGAGTTTTACCTTCTGGCTGCCATGTCCTATGACCGCTATGTGGCCATCTGCAAACCCCTGCATTACACCACTGTCATGAGCAACAAGGTCTGTGTCCAGCTGGTTCTCTGCTCCTGGCTGGGTGGATTCCTAATTATCTTAACCCCAATCATCCTGACCAGTCAGCTGGATTTCTGTGCCTCCAACATGCTGAATCATTATTATTGCGACTATGGACCCCTCATAGAAATATCTTGCTCAGACACAAGTCTGCTGGAATTGGTTGACTTTCTCTTAGCAGTTGTGATCTTGGTGGTCACCCTGGTGCTGGTGATTCTCTCCTACACAAACATCATCGGGACCATTCTGAAGATCCCCTCTGCTCAGCAAAGGAAAAAGGCCTTTTCTACCTGTTCTTCCCACATGATTGTCATCTCTCTGTCTTATGGCAGCTGCATCTTCATGTACATAAAACCTTCGGCAAAAGAAGGAGTTGCCTTCAATAAGGGAGTAGCTGTGCTCAATACCTCAGTTGCCCCTTTACTGAACCCATTCATTTACACTCTAAGGAATAAACAAGTAAAACAAGCCTTCAAGGATGTAGCCAGAAAAATAATGTATCTTTATTCAGTTTGATGGGCTCAAAATAAATGGAAATTTTGAGTGATATTCATGAAGTTCCTCCAACTGATAACTTGAGCTTCCAATCTCTCCTTTTGTTAAAGTGGTTTCTCAAATAAATTGAATGTGAGCACATGTCAAAATTTTGTTTCATATTTGTTAGCAAGAGAAAGACATTTAAAGGCCAGTCCAAATATTTTTTTTCTGGTAGATATCTTTTAACAAAGGGGGAAGAGGCAGCGAAATAATATTCTTAGACTTTGGACAAAAAAGATTGGTTAAAAACTTACCATAAATCTGGTGATCAGCTGAATGATAAGTCTACCTTCTCATGAGGAGCGCTTATCCTCATCAATAATTATCAAAAGGTGGCAAACACATTGTGTCAAAAGAGGTTATTCATGATGTCATACCAAAAAAACTTCTCTTCCAGATCACCTTTTCTCAGGTTCTAAACAATTTTCTTTCTGAAGCTTCTCCCTCTGACTACTCCTAAGACTGCCTCTGTAATGGCATCTTCTACAGAAATTACGTCCTATTGTAAAGTACAGTATTAGATTTCAGGAGTGCTCATAAGGACATCTCTGATTGCCTAATTTGAGTCCTGAAATTAGAATGAAAACTGTTACCAGAGAATCAACTGGACTCCACTTAAAGGAAGACTCAGGTGAAGAGAAATCTTAGGTGATTTTGGCAATGATAAAAATCTGTTAAGAGCTAGATTGTGACGAGGACGTGCCTAACTTTTAGAAGAGACATTTAGAGATAATCCTAGGAGGTTGGGAGTGCTAGGATGCCATGATTTATTAACTATCTCCGCAAGTTCTTGCAGCCAGAGTCCCTTGGATGCCCCTCTGACCTTGCAATCACTGTGGTAATTGCAGCCCCCTGGCTTCCTTGCTTAAGTGGAGCCGCCTGGCATCTAATACTTCAGATCCCATCATCCCAATGCATACTAATAAGCCCATTCCATGACCATCTCTCCTACCATCATCCCTGGTGAATAAGAGCCATACTGCACTTTTTAGTGATGCTGGTGCCCCTGTCAGAAGTACATTCTTTATGTCCTTGGTGAATGGTGTGTCCTGTAAGCCCTCCTATGAAACAAATCTTCTAATGGGTCTTATGCTTTTATATCGTATAGCCATCCCATCATACCCACCTCCCTCAGCCTCTTTATTCATTTCTTTACTATATTCCAGGCCAATTCAGGTATTTCCACATTGCTCAGTGTTGCACATCACTTTTTCCAGGCTCTAAGATCCACCTCAGCAGTGAAGTGAGGTCCTCACTGGAGTGTTAAGTCCCACATCTTGAGAAAATGCTCCCAAGTCAATAAAATCCATTAATAGCTCAGCCAATCTTACATGCTGGACCCCTGATCAAACTCTAATCCCAGGAGCACTCCTCTGGCTCCCACCAGTACCTGTTAGCCAGTTCTTATAATTCTCTCAGTGTATAGGTTCTTTCCTCCCTTATCAAGCCCAGCATGTCCCTTGCTGGATTGTACTGGGTTTAACCCTAACAGATCAACCTAGCATCTAGGATAGGAGTTGGGGACAGCTCTTGAGGGAAGCATCTGGTACCCTGTGGAGGTGAGACCTCTGAAACATCTTCCAGCTGGTTCTTACTAGGGAAGAGTGGGCCATCTCTGCAAATCCAAAGTGTTCAAGGGGAGTTGTAAAGTTAAAATATGTGGAATCATCCAGCCAAATATCCCTTTTCCATGTTTCCTAGTCCCAGGTTTCCCCCATCAGGGTTCTAAGTTTTATAACAGACCTTCATTACTAATGGTTCAAATGTCTCTGAAGCTCTATGTCATTAACAAGTAGATCAACATGCCAATCAACTATGTCTGTCCTTTCACCACAGGATAAAAGACCCTCTTTGTAAGCTACCACATAGGCTCTCTGGCTCTCACAATTAGCCTTAGCAGTAACTAGTCAACTCCACTGTCTTTGCAGGCATTTATTCCCCTATATTTTTCAGATACCTGCATCATTATAGCTGCCACTGCATTTGCTTCCACTGGGACATTTTTCCAGATAAACAATAGTGATAGCTTTAGCAATTGAGTGATCATCATACATGCAAGATAATATCAACTCACTATTGAAGGATTTTGAAGACTTTGGTGCACTGAAATTATTGACGGCAACATCGAAAACTAAACTAAGTTCAACTCCTGACTAGATGGACTCAATCTACCAACTATCAGCCTTACAGAAGAAAAATCATGCCCGTTTCTGGGTATGAATACTATTTAGCTCAGTCCTGACTGTCTACATATACTGTTCAACATGAAATGAAAAATTACAAGACACACATAAAAGCAAGAAGAAACAACCCATTGGCAAAACATAAAGTAATAAATATAACTAGACTCAGAGATGACACAGATGTTGGAATTATCAGACAGGCTATAAAATAATTATGATTACTACATTAAAGTATCTAGTGAACAAAGTGGACAACCTGCATGAACAGTTTGGGAACTTCAGCAGAAAGAAAGTATTTTTTTTAAAAAAGAGTATAATGAAATTCTAGAACTAGAAAACACAGTTAACAGAGATAAAGAATTCCCATAATGGGCTCATAAGTCTACTGACCACAGTTTGGGAAAGAATCAGTGAAACTGAAGATAGATCAATATAAGTTACCCAAATTAAATGCAAAGAAAAAAAAGAGTAGGAAACAAAAGACCATTCCAGAGAGATGGGACAATGTCAAACACTCAAAACTATGTACAATAAGAGTCCCAAAAGAAGAGAGCAAGAATGGGGAGAAAGAAACATTTGAAGCAATATAGTCAGATAATTTTCCAATCATAATGAAAAACAAATGACAGACTCAAGAAGCCCAGAGAACCCATCGCAGGGTAGCAAGATACATACCACACACACACACACACACACACACACACACTGAGATACACCATAGTCAAACTGATGAAATCCAAGAATAAAGAGAATATCTTAGTCATCATTCAGAGGGAAAAAAACTACATACAAAGGAACAAATTAAGAATTTCAGCAGCTTTCTCAAAAGAAATTATACAAGCCCAGAAAGCAACAGACTAGCAGCTTTACGAGACTGCTGGTACGGGGAAACTAGTGACCTAGAATTCTACCCCCAGTGAAAACATCTTTCTGAAATTAAAGAAAAATAATGAATTTTGAAGCAAACAAAAGCTGGGAGAATACATTGCCAACATACCTGTGTTATGAGAAATTTTTAAAGGAAGTTCATCAAGTAGAAGAAACATGATACCAGACAGAAATTTGGATCTACACAAAGAAATGAAGATCACTAGAAATGGTAACATTTGAAAGTGAATATAAAAGACATTGTCTTATTTTTAATCATTTTAAAAGATAATTGAGTATAAAACAAAAAATGCAGTACTATATTGTGCAGTTAATAATGTGAAATAAATGTATAATAACAATTTTATAAAACCAATTGGGGAAAAAACAGAAGCATACAATTGTAAGGTTTGCACACAATATGTTAAGTAGTATAACATTATTTAAAGTAGATAATATTAAAAATTATATTGTGACATAATCTTATATTTAGAAACTCCCAAAGACTCCACAAAAAAACTGTTAGAACTAATAATCAAATTCAGTAAAGTTATAAGGTACAAAAATTGGTTACATTTCTATCCTCACCACACAATTACCTGAAAGAGAAATTAAGAAAGCAATCCCATTTTTAATACCATTTTAAAAAGTCAATAAAATACTTAGGAACAAATAAATCAAAATTTAAAAACATAAATAAATGGAAAAATATCCTGCTTCCCTGGATAGGAAGAATTAATAGTGTTAAAATGTCCACACTACCCATCTACAGATTCAATGCAATCCCTATCAATATTCTAACGGCATTTTTCACAGAAATAGAAAAAAAATCCTAAAATGTGTATGGAACCAAAAAAGACAACAAATAGCTAAAACAATTATTAAGCAAGAAGAACAAAGCTGGAGAGATTAAATGTCCACATTTCAAACTATATTACAAAGCTATAGCAGTCAAACAGTATGGTACTGGCATAAAAACAAGCACATAGACCAATGGAAGAGAACAGAGAGCCTAGAAATAAACCCACACATATACAGTCAACGAATCTTCCACAAAGCCTCCAAAAATACACAGTGGGAAAAAAATAGTCTCTTTAATAAATGGTTTAGGAAAACTGTATATCCACATGCAAAAAAATGAAATGGGATCCTTATCTTCTACCATTCACAAAAGTCAACTCAAAATGAATTAAACACTTAAACATAAGACCTGAAAGCATAAAACTCTTGGAAGAAAGTGTGGGGAAAAGCTCCATGACATTGGTCTTGGCAATGATTTTTTGAGTATGACATCAAAAGCACAGGCAACAAAAGCAAAAATAAACAAGTGAGACTACATCAAACTAAAAAGTTTCTGCACAGCAAAAAACAATCAACAAAATGAAAAGGCAACCTATGAAATCAGGAAAAATATTTGCCAACTATATATTCAATAAAGGGTAATATCCAAAATTTATAAGGAACTCATACAACTCAATAACTAAAAAAAAAAAAAAAAAACCCACTGTTGGTGAGTGAGAATGTAAATGAGTACAGCTATTACTAGTATTTCCATTATGAAAAACTGTGTGGAGTTTCCCCAAAAAAACAAAAACTGAATTACCATATGATCCAACAATCTCACATCTGAGTATATATTCAAAGGAATTGGAATCAGTATGTCGAAGAGATATCTGCACCCCTATGTTCATTGTAGCATTATTCACAATAATCAAGATGTGGAATCAACCTAAGTGTCCATCAATGGATGTATGGGTAAAGAAAACGTGGTATAAATACACAATGGAATACTATGCAGCCTCAAAAAAAGGGAACTTACAGCAACATGGATGAACATGGAAGATATTATGCTGAGTGAAATAAGCCAAGCACATAAAGACAAATAGTGCATGATCTCACGAATTCACTCATATGTGGAATCTAAAAAAGTCAAACTCATAAAAACAGAGAGTAGAATGATAGCTACCAGAGGCTTAGGGGAAGGGAGGAATACAGAGATGTTAGTCAAAGGGTACAAAGTTTCAGTTAGGATTAAGTTTTTGAGATCTATTGCACAGCATGGAGACCATAGTTAACAATAATGTAATGTATATTTCAAAATTGCTAAAATTTATCACCACAAGAAAAAGATAAGAAAGTGAGGTGATAGATATGTTAATTAGCTTGATTTAATCATCCCACAGTGTATACATATATCAAAACATCACATTGTACTCCATAAATTTATACAATTATTATTTGTCAGAATTAAATTTTTAGACTACATACAGTGGCTCACACCTGTAACCCAGCACTTTGGGAGGCCGAGGTGGGAGGATCACTTGACCCCAGAAATTTGAGATCAGCCTGGACAACATAGCAAGATCCTGTCTCTACAAAAATATTTTAAAATTAGCCAGGTGTGATCATGTGTGCCTGTAGTACCAGCTACTTGGGAGGCTGAGGGAGGAGGATCACTTGAGCCCAGGAGTTTGAGGTTTCAATGAGCTACGATCTCACCATTGCACTCTAGCCTGGGCGACAGAGCAAGACCTTGTCTCTTAAAAAGGTTAAATTAAATTAAATTAATTTTTTTAAAACATAAAAGTAAAAAATAAATTTTAGATTTTAAAATAAATAAATGTTGATTGATCACCTACTACATGCAAAAAGATTCTGTGCTATTACATATAGAACTATAAAATTAAGACAACATGCTTTACCAAAAAAACTAAAAAAAATAAGAAAGAAAAGAATGTGCATTCTTTGCTAAGTACAAAATTCTAATTGTAATTATTAGATATTGCTTGGCAATGTTTCTTCAAATTCTCTTAAACCTCATCCAATTTTTGTTTATTTGTTTCATGGATAAATAAATTCCCAACCTATGGAATGAGAGAAAATATTTGCAAACCATATATCCATTAAAGGGTTAATATTTAAAATATAAGAGGAACGCATACAACTTAATAGCAAAAAACAACCCAATTTAAAAATTGACAAAAGACCTATGGGAAAAAGGAAACTGTTTGCCTTCTTTTTGCTCCATGATCTTCTCAAGGTCATTCCTGCCTAATAGCATTTCTACTTGGTATTTCCTCTGACTAGGGTCTCTTGTCTTTGACTTTTGTATGTCTCACCTTCTAACTTCATTCACTTCTCTGCTCAAATGTCACCTCCTCAGAGAAGTCTTCCCTGACCACTCTACCTAAAAATACTGCTCTTACCCCTCACATGCCCACCATCATTCTTTTATTCTGCTTTATTTTTCCTCATTGCATTATCACTACCTGAAACTACATTATGCATTGGTTTGCTACAAGAATATAAGTTTCATGAAGACTTAGATTCTGTCTTCACCAAAATCTTATCTTAGCACCTTCAACAGTGCCTCACATGTAACAAGCACTCCACAAATATTTGCTAAAAGGATTAGTGAATATATGAATGGTTCAGTGTTTCATTTCCCCAATTTTGTTTCTCATTTGTTCTGAAGTCTATGTGTGATTTCTCAGTAATTCTTCAATATTTCTGGTTTAGTGATGGCATTCTTCAGGTTGCATTAAGTTTGTTCATCATATAATTTGTACACACCTGCAATAGGAATACTGCTATACCATCTCCTCACCTAGTTGCTTTATCTCAAGAAAAACACATCAGAAAATATTCAGAGAAAGACATTATAGATGGTTTTTTTAAATAGGCAGATAGAAATGATTAGGAGTCTTCATGGTAAACAGGCAAAAAAGAAGATTGGAATTTCAGGTGGGATCATCAAGCCCACAAAAAAGGTAAGCAGAAACCTCTTCGTAATACTCTAGAATACAAGATGTATAAGGGAAGGTTCTTAAAGCTTAAAAACATTGTAAGACTAACAAAAAGACATCCTAGTTCACACCATGCTCTTATCAGCTATATAGTGCTATTAGAAGCTGAAAAACTAAGACTCAGGAAAGGGAGAAGAACCGTGCATGGTCCCAGTGTTAGGTAGTAGAAGAACTACAACTAGAATTTACGTTGTCTGATAGAGTAGTATCCTCCATTTGCACCATGCAGAGGTACCCATAGCTAATGCCACACCTGAGCATATTTTAGCAACAGAATTTAAAATCAAATTAAAATTGTTGATGAGGCTGGACATTTACAGATGTTTGTGGTTGAACCAGCCAAAATTGTGACAAAGTTGTCTTTCATGCCTTCCCACCCACTTATCAGTTCTCAAAAATATTTACCAAACAGATGTTGCCAACTACAATATTAACAACTGACAGTGACACAAATATTCATGTAGGAGTAAACTCTTAGGCAAATATTTTGTCATTTTCTCTGGGGATTTTTCACAACTTGTACTGCTTACAAGTTGTGGTCAGAACAACCATATCCTGAATTCATTAGTGAATTCTGAGAACAGATTCCCCTGAGCACCATTTGTTTTTCCTTCTGAGTTGATCCCCTGAGTCTGTAATAAAAGAGTATATAAAGCAAGTGTCCCTCTCCATTGGATGGAACCTGCACAGAGGCCTCTTAAATGACCCAACGCTTCAGAACCTTAGATTCCCAGGGGAAATCATGGGTCATGGTACAGAGGGGAAGCTTCCAGACCCAACTCAGACTCTCTCTGACCCTTCTGCTGCATGGTTTGGGTGTTGACTAAGACACAGAATTTTGTCCTTTGATAGCCATGTTTTAGGATTGTTCCTGCTGAAGAGACAGGTATGTTGGAGAAGGCCAGAGAGAAAAGAGTAAGTCAAAAACAAACAGCTATGGAAACATAATCCTGAGATTATTTCTACAGAGTTGCCGCCACACTTTGCTGCAAGTCTGAGCTTGTCATGAAACCACATAGGCCATTCAGGCCTTTACACTCCCTGCTCCTTCCTTAGGAAATCGGCAGAGACCTGAGGAGCTCGTGTTGTCCCTGGACTGGTGAGTCTTCAAGGCCCCTTCCCAGGTAACAAGTCATTCGTTGTACAGAAAGGGAGGGAGCTGTATGTCACAGCTCTCCTTGCCAGGTCCCAGAAATAACCCAAAACCAAGGTTTCTGAATCATCAGACAAATTCCCTACTGCCTGATGGGTGCTCCCTCTTACTCATTATAAGAAAAGAACATATCAGAAACCTTTTAAAATAAAAAAAAAAAAAAAAAAACCTGAGGCTAAAAAACAGCTTCTCCTCCCCAGAGGAAAATGGGCCTTTTTACAAACACTGGCTGGCCATAGGAGGGGAGACAGGCAACAGATCCCTAGGCAAGAGTTCTCCAAACATTTTTAAATCATACATCTCACCACTAAAAGTTTGAAAAATAAAATTGAGAAAGTACCCCCAATATATGTGTATGTTTGTTAATTTTTAAACTACTTACATGTACCACTATGCAAACGTATAGTATATGTTTTAAAATATCCACAAAAACAGATTTTTTTTTAAATGAGCTAAAGAAAAATGCCACAGTTTATCAATGTCAAGTCATATATTTTAACATCTCTGAGACTGGGAGGTATCTTGTGACCAAGGTTATCTTAGCACAATGTCATGGTCTAATTGGCAGCAGGTTTTCTTTCTTAATGGCACATAAAATAATAGTGTATCTTACATTTGACTGTTTCCTAGATTTTATGAAATATGGTATAACTAGAAGGATCTCATATCTCCTTCTCATACCCCGATGAATCATGTGGCACACCCCATCATGTGGGTGCCCTCTACACTTAGAGACCAATGACAGGGACCACGAAGTTCCTGGGCCCTTGATCACAAACAAAAAAGAGTGAGAGAAAATTACTCATAAGAATTTCACAGGTTTCTTCAGGGAAAAAAATTCCCTTTCTTCTCAGTAAAATAACAAGCCCGAGATCCTTAGTGAATCTGATCATAGCAAGGTAACAGTCAAGTTGCTCCCAGTTACTTTTTGGATTCTCACTATGGCCTTAGGCCAGTAGTTAATTTCTCTAGGTTTTACCTTCCTCATCGAAAAGTGGGTGCAATAAGCCTCACAGTGTTTCATTTCTGTAGATAACTATCATGTGCCATGCCCAAGGATCAGTATAAGAGGAAGGGGTGAGCAAAGAGGGTGAGACATTCCCTATCTTCAAGCAAATTACAGTCCAGATGCAACTGTCAGGCAGTTTTTAATAAGGGTCTAGTGTAAGCAAATGGCCAGATGAGTGAAAATGGCTTCTTATTCCAAAATTACATGCTACGTATGCAAGCAACACTTTACAAAGTAGGAAGTTTTGTTGTAAATACGGATCTGAGAAGACCAGTGGCTCTACTGAGAGGGGGAAGGCAAGTGCCGAGATACCCAGATGAGCACAAAGCAATCTATGAGCTTAAGGTATCTGTGGCATAGCAGGAAGACAGGCTCTAGCCTACATACCTGACTCTACGGAATACAGCAGAGGCACAAAGTATGTGTCACGGGAGCCACAAGGAAGCAGCTAATTCAGCCTAGGACTTACAGAAAAGCCTTCATGTAAGAGGTCACACGAGCTGGATTTTGCAGGATGAATAGGTGTTTGATAGTTCTAAAGAGGACTGAGGAGAGCCAGAGAACTCTTTGTAGGCTTTCTCAGAGGAAAAAAGGAAGGAATAAAAGAAAGAAAACAGGGAGGAAAGAAAAGCAGGAGAGAGGAAAATCGCTGGCATTCAATACTTCCTTAAAGATTCTGAAAGAGGTGACTTTTCTGTCTAGGGAAGAACCTCCAGAAGCTTCTGCTCTGCTTCCCCGAATCCATGGGGAGGCAGCAGAGGGTAAAGGAATGATGGACTTCAGGAGATATTTTTCCCTTCTCCATCCTAATTTCTGGTGGTCCTATTTGCCCAGGATTGCATATTTCTGGAAAGGGCTTGAGGTCCACAATGGCCAATCAGACTGTGGTGACTGAGTTCTTCCTCCAGGGCCTGACGGACACCAGGGAGCTTCAGATGACAGTTTTCCTGCTCCTACTGCTTGCCTACCTCGTGACTGTCTCTGGGAACCTGACCATCATCAGCTTGACCTTGCTGGATGCCCGCCTACAGACCCCTATGTACTTCTTCCTCCGGAATCTGTCCTGCTTAGAAATTTGGTTCCAGACTGTCATAGTGCCCAAGATGCTGCTCAACATTGCCACGGGGACCAAAACCATCAGCTTTGCTGGGTGCATCACCCAGGACTTTTTCCACATCTTCCTGGGGGCCACAGAGTTCTTCCTCCTCACAGCCATGGCCTATGACAGGTACATTGCCATCTGCAAGCCCCTCCACTACCCTGTGCTCATGAGCAGCAGGGTCTGCACACAGCTCATCCTCACCTGCTGGCTGGCAGGGTTCTCCTTCATCATCGTGCCTGTCATCCTGACCAGTCAGCTTCCATTCTGTGACACCCACATCAACCACTTTTTCTGTGACTATACGCCTCTAATGGAGGTGGTCTGCAGTGGGCCAAAGGTGCTGGAGATGGTGGATTTTACCCTGGCCTTGGTAGCACTGCTGAGCACCTTGATGCTGATCACCCTGTCCTATATCCAGATCATCAGGACGATTGTCAGGATCCCTTCTGTTCAGGAGAGGAAAAAGGCTTTCTCCACCTGTTCCTCCCATGTCATTGTAGTTACTATGTGCTATGGAAGCTGCTTCTTTATGTATGTCAAGCCCTCCCCAGGCAAAGGGGTTGATCTAAACAAAGGAGTGTCTCTAATCAATACAATTATTGCCCCCCTCTTGAACCCCTTCATCTACACTCTCAGGAACCAACAAGTTAAGCAGGTAGTGAAAGACCTAGTCAGAAAAATGACTTGGTTCCAAAATAAATAAGAGCCCTACAAGACATCTTCTAGAGAACAATGGGTGCCCTCCTCAGAGTAAATCTACATGATGTCAGGGCAAGAAGCAAGGCTCAAGGGCCTAGGCCCCCATTCTGCCCCCAGCAAGGTGCAGATTTCCCCACAGGCCATTAGGAAGACATTCTGATACCATGTTATAGCCCTCATCTGTTACCTAGCCTCAGCCTTAGGTTTGTACCTGTTTTCAGCACTCTGCCAGCCAAAGAAATGAGAAAAGGCTAGCCTATGTTCCCAGGTGCCCTCACCTAGACCCTAGTAACAGCTGAGGTTCATCATCATGCATTGTCATTTCTACCACCTATAATGTTTGTAGAGTGCTTTACAGTTTCTAAAGCATTTCCTCATCACTAATCTCATTTAATCTTCACAATAAGCCTGTGAAGTAGATGGAAAAGTTATTATTCACACAAAACAGTTTAAGTGAATTCACTCAAAACAGTTTAAGTGAATTACCAAAGATCACACAGGAGATCAGGATTCAAACCCAGGACTTCTGGATCTAAATGCAATACCATGCTTCCTACAGATGTGGAACATCTGGCTTTATTAGTCATCTTTTGATGCACACAAATTACCCCAATATTTAGCAGCTTGAAACAGCAAACATTTATTATTTCACAGTTTCTGTGGGTTAGTAATTTGGGTGCTGCTGGTTCATGGTCTCTCATGAGGTTGTAGTCAAACTGGCAATCAGGGCTGTGGTCTCATTTGAAGACATAACTGAGGGAGGATTAACTTCTGAGCTCACTCCAGTTGATGTTGGCAAGGTCTAGTTCCTCAGTGCCTGTTGCCATGTGGGCCACTCCATAGGGCAGTTCACAACAGTGAACTTTCCTCAGAGCAAACAAATGCCCAAGAAAAAAAAATGTTGTAACCTAATGTTAGAAGTGACATCACATTACTTTTGACATATTCTATTTGTTAGAAGCAAGTCACCAAGTCCAACCCATATTCAAGGGGAGGAGATCACACAAGGACATGAATATCAGGAGGCAGACATCATCGGGAACCATATTATAGGCAGCCCACCACAGTCCACTCTCTGGTTCCCAGTGATTCATGTCCCTCCCACACACAAAATATATTCTCCCTTCTCAAAGTCACCAAAGGTCGCATCTCATTATAGCTTCTGTTCAAAATTCACAATCTCATCATGTAAATCAGGTCCAGGTTAGATGAAGCTCCTCAGGTGAAGTTCCTTAAGTACAGCTCCCCAACTAGGATTCTTCTCAATCTGTAGACCTGAGAAACTAAAGAGACAAGTTAGCTTCCCCACACACAAAGACAACCTGCAATTATGGGACAGGCATAGGATAGCCACTATAGCTATTACCATTCAAAAATGGGAAATACAAAAGAATCACTGGCCCAGAAAACTTGTGAAATTCAGCTGGAAAATGTTGTAAACTCCTTGATTAGCTCAAGACCTGGGAACAATTCCCCATGGCTCTTGAGCTCTTGGCTCTGCCCTCTAAGTCATTCTTCCTTTTTCACTGGAGGTAGTACATAGCTGTAGCTGAATGGTTTTCTCAGCTTTCTTCCTTCCAGTAGGATTTTGGTGACCTGCCTGCCTTTTTTTATTTTATATTGTCTCCTTTTTAATCTAAGATGACAGGCCAGGCGTGGAGGCTCACGCCTGTAATCCTAGCACTCTGGGAGGCCAAGGGAAGAGGATCACTTGAGCTCAGGAGTTCAAGACCAACCTGAGCAAGAGCAAGACCCCGTCTCTACAAAAAATACAAAAATTAGCCAGGCATGGTGGTGTGTGCCTCTAGTCCCAGCTACTCGGAAGGCTGAGGCAGGAGTATCACTTGAACCCAGGAGTTTGAGGTTGCTGTGAGCTAGACTAATGCCACAGCACTCTAGCCCGGGCAACAGAGCAAGACTCTGTCTCAAAAAAAAAATGAATAAAAAAAAACAAGATGACAGAGTTTCTGCTGATATAACTCATTTGAAAGCCTTATGGTTCTCTTGTGTATCTTCTTGATGCTTGCTTCATTAGATAGAAACCACAGCCACAAATCTCTTTGTCATAAGTTCTTCTCTACCTTGGGCTCCTGACCAAGGCCTGAAAGACAATATTCTTAAATGTCCTAGTATCTGTATTATTTTATTGAAAGAATCTCTGAAGCACATTCTTAACTTCTTTAAAGGGCCTTTTGTGCTTGGTACTCAAACACCACCTCAATATTTCTGAGGTCTTAAGGTATTACAGTCACACCCTTGACTTCATCTTTAGACTGGTTTTCTGAAAGTGTCCTGATTTGGATTCTTACTCAAAAGCCATTCCTTAATTTTACCATTAGGAGAGAATTTCCAAAACCATCAAGTCCTGGATCTCTTTTGTGTAGCAGTCTTTGCTTCAACCTCCCTCTCTCCTCTTACTATAAGTATCAAAAAGAAATCAGATGGAATCTTTGTTTAGAAATCTCCTTAGCTAGATTATCCAGTTCTCTAGGCACATTTTCTACTTTCCACATAACTGCAGGAGACATTATTGCTAAGCTTTTGCCACTACATAACAAAGATCCTTCTTTGCCAGTTTCCAATAAGATTTTCCTCAGTTTTCTGAAAGTCCTCATCCACAGCATCCTCAAAGTCCAAAATTTATAAAAGGTGTTTTCAAGGTTAAGCTTTCACTAGTAGTCTCCTAAAATCCTTAAAGCTTTTCCATCTTCTATCCACTCCCTAGTCCCAACACCACTCCTACATTTTAGATATTTGTCATGGCAGTACCCAACTTCCAGGTATTGAAATCTATATTTGTTATCTATTGCTGCTTAACAAATTACACCCAAAACCTAGTGGCTTAAACAACACTTATTATCTCATAGTTTCATTGGTCCTGGAATCTAGGTGTTGATTAGCTGGATGGCTTTGGCTCAAGATCTCTCGTGAGGTTTTTCAGTCAACCTGTCAACCAGGGCCATGGTGTCATCTGAAGGAATGACTGAGGGAGGATCTGCTTCCAAACTCACTCCTATGGTTGTTGGCAAGATTCAATTCCTCACAGACTGTTGGCCAAAGGCCTCCCTCAATTTCTTGCCATGTAGGAATATCCAAAAGCTATAGTTCATGGTCACTGAATTCCATCAAATTGATTGAGCAAATAGCACCCAAGATAGCAACCAGTCTTTTTGTATCCTAATTTCAGAAATATCATCCCATTGCTTTTGCCATATTTTGCTTGTTAGAAATAATTTGCTGTATTAACCCCACACTCAAAGGGTGGGGATTACACAAGGGCATAAACCAGGAAGTAAGGACTATTGGGGACCTACTTAGAGGCTGCCTATCCTACTGGCTTCACCTCTTTATTTTACAAATGAGGAAACCACAGCCAAGAGCTCAGGACACTCAACTAGGGAGTGTTCAATGTAAACAGTCTTTATATTCATTTCAACCAATTGAAAGCATAAAAAATTATGTACAATTTTAGAAAGCAATTCTGAGTGACTCTACATGCAATTAATACCCAAAGTTGATATATCTAGAGAGATTACTTTTAAGGATAAGAAGATATGGAGGTTTATCAAGAGTTTCTTCTCTCTACTGTCACCAATAAACCAAGAAAACTCAACGGATAACAAGAATTCTAAGTCTGTGACTGACTCACTGAGAGAAAAATGAGATGCTTGAAAAGATAGGAAAACATGTCCCATGTGGTTTGAGGTGACTGTTCGCTTTCCTGCCTGATGCTGGCACCTCTTCTACCTCCCCTCCCAGCTATATCTAGGCCTAACTCCAGAAAAATGAGCTTCTTCCAGACCCCAACTTCGTAAGATGAAGTTCCAAGTTTACTTTCCAGTTGTTTAGCAGAACCTGTCTTCCTGCTATTCCCCTTTTGTTGTCTTCCATCCCTAGCCCCAAATACATTGCCTCTTTGGAAGTAACAGATATGCAAAGGTACCTCCTCCTCTGAGAGGAGTTTTTTCCCCACACTAGCTCCAAATCAATCCCATTTATATCCATGCTACCACCCTCCTTTCATTCTTTGGGACTAGACACCTTGAAGTCATCACTAACTCTTCCCTACAATCTGTCACCCACTCCTGTTGTCTCTTCCTCCAAAATCCCTCTCAGATTCACTCCACTCTTGTATTTCAACAATCCTTACATAGTTCACATGTCAAATATGACCAGTTTCCAGAGACCACAGGAAATGGTCACACATTCTTTGCTTCCCCATAGCTACCCTCTTTGGTAGTTCCCTCCTACTTAGACTGGGATTGGCCATGTGGCTTGCTTTGGATGTTGTGACACTAGCAAACATAATGCAAACAGAAACACGGGCATTGAAATGCACTGACTGCCATGTGAACAAGCCTGGGCAAGCCTACTAGGTGATAAAAGACATACGGTCTGCCTGCCTCCATTATCCTAGCTGACAATAATCTCACATGCACACACACCCCCCAAGACAGAACTGCCCAGCAGACCAGCAACCACTGAGGGTGCATGTATGAGCCCATCAAAGACCAATGGAAGAACCATTCAAATGAGCCCAGCCTAAATTTCCAACCCACAGAATCACTAAATAAATAAACGTGTAAGCCATTGTTTATTACTCAACAAAAATTAGCCAAATACACTAACAAAAAGTAAGCATATATAGTAAACCCATGCTGAGCCCTGGTTAAAGATCCAAGATTAAGAAATCAGGGGCAGAGAGTGTTTTCCCATGGGAGTTGAAGTTGGTTTGATAAAACCAAGAAAGAGAGCCTGGTCTCTTCTCATCTATGGTCATAAGCTAGTGGAAGTTACCAAGGAAATAGGCTCTAAACAGGAAGCAGGAATAGTTAGTTCTGAGGCAGAACTATTTACTTTTTCTTCTGGAGTATTTAATGCTTTCCTCATTGGGCATCTGGCCTTTGAGGTAAGACTCAGATGGGAAGACTGACCTGGTGGATTTTGAAAGTCTTGTCCCAAAGAGCCTGACTTCAATGCATTTTCTATGTGAAATAGGTTTTAAAGTCTCCCAGAAGGCTCGGAATCCACTTATGGCCCTGAAGCCCCACACTGTCATTAGAAGAATTTCTGCACCATCCTTCTCCAGGGATTCTATCTCCTGAGAATAAAATTCTCAGATGAAGGTAATGGTCTACAAGGGAGATTCCCAGAGCTGCCCAGTCTGAGTGTATATTTCTCAGAAGGTATGGAAAATAGGCAGAAGGAGAGTGGGATGATTTGCTCACTTCCCAGCCTGAATCAGTCTTGATTGAATGTTCTTCTTTCCTTTCCCCAACCCCGTTAAGACATACAATTTATGAGCCAGGTTAAAGTAAACAAATGTAGTATGTGCCAACAATCTGCAGTATCACCTTAAGCACAAGTACACCACATTAATAGCTAGCAAATTCATTCCAAATACACTGCATTAGTAGCTAGCAAATTAATGCCATCTTCCATTTTGAAGTTATTATGATGTGAAAATATTATGACATTTCCTGTATGAGGCCCCCCACTGGAACTGTGGAATGGAAGATGGGGGCTGAGGACCTAGGACATAGCTTTTGTCATGTGCACACGTAGAAATGACCACATTCTTGGGGCATTGTGCCCGGGGGGGGGGGGGGGGGGGGGGTGCAATAGTCCAGAGATAATCTAGGTAAGTGGCTCCCTCTAGTGTGATATACTATTTTTACAATGTCACATGCACCACACGTTAAATTCTTGAAAGGACTTAAATTCTCACACAGTGAAATCACTGTCCCAGGAATGATCTAAGCAAATGCCTCTCTCCAAGTGGTTTTTTTTTTTTAAGAAAATGTCAAACACTGAAGGGGATTACTCACAGATTGAGGAACTCCTACTTAGATACAATTGTCAAATAGGAGACTTAAGGACACTCAATAAATATTAAAAGATCAAAGTAAAATCATTAAAGAAAATAGTCATAATTGACTATACATCACCTTTTGCCACATCATACCTCAAGTAGGGAAAACAGCAACTTAGAGTTTTCTTTTCTCCCTGTGTAATAACAGGTGCCAAGGCCTTGTTGAGGATAAGGATGAGAGCAGAGCCCAGAACTGCTCTAACTTGTAATTCTGTTTTAATATGTGTAAATTAATTTTTGTTTCTGTCCTATATAGACAACACCTTCTGGGGGTGGGGAAACAAAGAAAGAGGGAAAAAGAGGATAAGAAGGAGGGAGAAAGGGGGGAAATAAATGATAAAAAAGGAGGGAACAGGGAAAGACAGGGAGGGAGCAAAAAATGTAGGAAGGAAGAAGGAAAGAAGGGAGGGAAGGAGGGAAGGAGGAACCCTGCAATCCTAAAACAGCCATTTACAAATAGATTTTAAGGTGTTCAAAGGATGAATTCTCAGAAACTACTTTCTACTTGGAAATTTCCTTGTAAGCACAAGATTTTTAAATACCTTATTGAAACACAGAGCTTTATTTGTAAAAGTGTAAAACATTTTTTTGAAACATCTATTTAAAAGATGAACATATGCATGTGATCTGGTCAGATAGATTGGATGCTTGGGACAAATCCGATGAGCAAAAACATAGATTTTAGTATTTCTAAGACCATCCATGGTTTCTAAATATAGGAATTGAAATGGCCTTGAAACTATTCAATTAAAGTGTTATCAAAATCTTGAAATAGCAGAATTTGAGTAATGAGTATATGGGGATTCACTACTATGTTCTCTATTTCGTCTGTTTACAAAAATTAAAAATTTTAATATGTAAACATAAAATGGGTTGCACTAAAATCACTAACTTTTTTGGTCCCAGGTTTGATATACTTTTAAATAAAAAGACAAACAGAAACAGACTGCAGTGGCCCTGACTGGTTAAAGCAATCCCAGATCAAAGTCAAAGATATTTAAATAACAGTAGCCATTATAGGTTGTTTTTAGTTTAGTCTTTGAGGAAAGTTTTAAGCCTTTAAAACAAATTTGGTTGTAGGTCTTGGCCATTCTATTCAGTATATCTAGAAATCATGGTGGTCTTAGAAACACTAAAATCTACAGATATTTTTGCTCATCAGATTTGTCCCAAGCATCCAATCTATCTGGTCAGATCACATGCATATGTCCATCTTTTAAAAAGAAGTTTGAAAAAAAATGTTTTGCACCTTTACCAATAAAGTTTTATGTCTCAATAAGGTACTTTAAAATTTTATACTCAGAAGGAAATTTCCAAGTAGAAAGTAATTTCTGAGAACCAATCCTCTGAACACCTTAAAATCTATTTGTACACAGCAGTTTCAATATTACGGAGTTTCTCTCTTTCTCTCTCTCTCTCTCTCTCTCTCTCTCTCTCTCTCATTTCCTGAGAGAACTTTTCAACATCTTTCTAATCTGAAAAAGGGCAAGAAACTGCTTTTTGTCTCTAATGAATAGCACTTTTGAGGAGTTTAAAATAATACCTTAGCAATATTTTTAAATGTGCATCATTCTCAGCTGGTGTTTATGTAAGAAAACTTTATATTTACATTCCAAGAACTCCAAACATTTTAACAAAAGCACTATGTAGTAAAAGTCTTGGGTTACAGTCTAAATACACAAAGAGATGATTTGAAATACATGTCATGAAAAGGAATATGCATATCGGATGTTGCTGGCTAGAAGAGAGGGTGTGTTATTACATATAACACAACTATTTGTTAACAACCATATTAACTGATGATCCGGCGTGATGTTTTAAGTATTTTACATCCTAACATGATAGCTTGTTATTTATACATAATATTTTACTGTGTTTATTATGTTCTAGGGCAATTGGTAGGAGGTTTAGGGCAGACATGTATCCCATAATATTTTTTCCCATTTAAAGTGATGGGAAATAGTTTCCCAGTTACTATATTCAAACAGAACATCAGATTTTCATGAATAGATTATTGATCTTAAAACAGGAGATGCCTGTGTACGGATTCAGATATCTCAACTACAGCATTGTAAGCTTGAAGACAGTGGAATAATACCTTTGAAATTCTAAAGAAACATTAATTCCATCTAGACTGCTATACCCAGCCAACTCTCAATCAAGTACAAGGGTAGAATAAAGATTTTTTTTCAGATATGCAAAGTCCCAAAAATTATATTTCACATCCACTATCCAATAGCATGTGGAGCTACTGGAATATATACCCCACCAAAACAAGAGTAAGCTAAGAGAAAGACATTGGATCCAAAGAACAGGAGCTCCGATTCAAGAGTGAGGTGAAAGACATTCCAATACACCCCAGATGGAAGCTGTGCAGCAGGCTGGAGAAAAATCAGGCCAGAGGAGAGCCTGTAGACAGCACCTTCCACATACCACTCCCCACCAAATCCACCACAAACCCATAGATTGATCACATTCAAACTACACGCACGTCACACCTACACCCACTGCATGATCATCACACACCTCACAGCATACACACATAATACCAGTTCAGGCCCCAGAGTCTGTGACTAATGGGAATATTGGACATTCTTTTTCAGGTCCTAAGTTTAAGAAAAGATTATCTTTTTTCTTCCAAAATCCACACAGACTTCTGATGACTTTCCAGGCCAGATGTCTCCTGCATCAGTGGACACTCTACCCTCGGGAACCCCTTGCTACTTCACACATGATTCAAGAGTGTCATTTCCTGCCTTCATGGCCCATTCAGTAATCCAGCCAACCATCCACAACTTCACCTACCCATCCTCTGCCCATCTGGCCAGTTACCCATCCATTTATGTTCCTATCTATCCACAGTCAATTTATCCATCTGTCTGTCTCTCTTGGACTTGCTGTCAGGGTAGTTTTCAGACCCACAAAGAACCCTCCCCACAAGCCCCTCTCTAGGGAGCTGCTGTCCCACCTTCATTTTATATATCTGGGGGTGCCACCCCAGAAGCAGGGAGCCTGGCCCAGTTTCTCTGTCCAGGTGCCTGAATTTTTTCCCCAAATATTTTCAATCCATGGTCAGTGGAACCCAAGGATACCAAGGGACAATTGTATATACAGTTGGTATCTATGGGGGAATTGGTTCCAGGATCCCCTGCAGATACCAAAATCCACAGATGCTCTACTCTGTTATATAAAATAGAATAGTATTTTCTCATAACCTACACCCACCCTCTCATATATTTTAAATTATCTCTAGATTACTTATAATACTTAATACAATGTAAATGCTATGTAAGTAGTTGTTATACTGTATTGGGTTTTTATTTGTATTATTTTTTATCATTGTATTGTTATTTTTATTGTGTTTTTCCCAAATATGTTTTGAGCTGCAGTTGGTTGAATCCACAGATGCAGAGGACTGACTATATATATATAGTCATGTGCCATGTAAGGACATTTCAGTCAATAGCAGACAGGATATATATATATGGTCCCATAAGATTATAATATTGTATTTTTATTGTACTTTTTCTATGTTTATATATGTTTAGACACACAAATACTTACCATTGTGTTACAGTTGCCTGCAGTATTCAGTACAGCAACATGCTGTAGAGGTTTGTATCCTGGGAGCAATAGGCTATACCATATGGTCTAGATGTGCAGTAGGCTCTACCATCTAGGTTTATGTAAGGACACTCTGATGTTCACACAACGATGAAATCATCTCGTGATGCATTTCTCCAAACATATCCCCACTGTTAAGCAATGCACGACAGTACTGTGCATGACAGGATTATTTTACCTGGTGGGGGAGACCCAAGCCTTTCTTTCTAAAGCATATGAGCCTTTCGTGGTCCTACTCTATTGGTTTTCCCCATACAGCAGGCACCCCAGACAATTCCTTGGGGTTTGGTTTGGTTTAGGGTTTGGTTAGGATAGCTATTTTTCCCCCTTGGGCTTTAAATATGCACCTTCCTGCTCACACTGTATAATAACAGCCCTATATCAATAAGGTAATCACTATCAATCACCCCATCCAACATGGAATTATCCTCTTTTCTGCTTATGTGTACAGTGTTATGAGGAGCCTCATATGAACAGAAAGCAGTCTTAACTTCACTAATGACACCATTATTTTGTCCCTGGTGGATGCATTCCTACTATGTTGGTTAAGGTATAGGTTAATTACTCTAACAATGAGACTTAATAATAGAGTGGCTTAAATAAGATTGAAATTTATTTCTCTGTAATGAAACAGAGGTATGCTGTCCAAAGCTGAGAGGTCCAGAGCTGGCACTATGGATCTGCCCCATGAAGTGATGCCAAGACCCAGTTTCTTCCCATATTGCTCTGCCATCTCCCAAGGTTGTGCTTACCTACATAGCTAGAGCTGTTACCTCCATATCTTCATACCAACCCATGGGAAGGGGACAGAGAAATCCTGTGTAGGCAGCTTGGACATTAAGGAGATAACTACCTTAGTCTATTTTCTGCTGCTATAAGAGAATACCACTGACTGGGTAATTTATAAAAAATAGAAGCTTATTTGGCTAAGGGTTCTGGAGGCTGGAAAGTCCAACAGCATGACACTAGCATCTGGTGAAGGCCTCTGTGCTGCGTCATCCCATGGCAGCAGGCAGAAGGGCAAAAGAGCACACATGAAAGAGAAAGCTCACTTTTATAACTAACACACTCTCAAGATAATGGCATTAATCCATTCATGAGGGTGGAGCCCCCACGACCTAATCACTTCTTAAAGTCTCCACCTCCCAACACTGTTGCACTGGGGATTAAGTTGCCAACACATGAACTTTGGGGGACACATTCAAACTATAACAATAACCCAAAAGTTTCACATATGAATTCTGCTTACATCATTGACCCAAACTTAGTAACTTGATCACATCTGTAAGAACAAGGAAGCCTAATGACCATGGGCTCTAGCTTGGCAACCAAGTGTCCAGCTAAAGCTGGGGGACTCATATTAATTAAAAATTGAGGGAAAAATGGTAACAAAAGGATAATTATGAGTCTCTACCATACCTCCTTAAGGTACATATACCTCTAAATCAACAAACCCAAGAGTCACAAGGAATAGGGATAGGAAGCATATATTTTTGGAGGATGTCATTAGGTTCAATAGTGAGAAGTGCCACTCCCACTTCAACCCCTTGGTTACCAATGAATGTATTTTGTGTATGTATTTTGGCTATTTGATTATTGTATCTTGACTATGGGAGAAACAATATCATATATCAGTCTTTGGTTCACAGCCTATGTCTTACCTATAGGAGATCACCCCAACTTTTCAAGTCTTTTTCTCCCAGCTGGTGCCGTATTTCAGTTTTCAATTGACCATTCCATTATTCATAAAAGGCCAGCTGATTCTGGGAAATATGTGTATATAAAGAGAGAGAGGAAAAACAGACTGCAATAATTTCCCTAGGACATGATTAACACCAAAGTTAATATTAATAGTCATTTTGTTCTCTTCTGGATGCAAAATTCTCTGCAATAAGCAGTTACTTTTGTAAACTGAAAAATAAAATAAATCTTATTTTAAAGGCTTTCATTGTGCCTTGAGAGTGGTTTCCCCACTTTGCTGCTCCCTCCTTTGGCTTATTGCTGAAGAAGAGTTCATGAACAAGCAAGAACTGTCTTCTCGAGAAAAGTAAAATGATGCTGGATCCCTCTGGAAGCAAATTAAGGTGAACTCCAAATAGAAATAGTGGACAGTTTGCAAGAAATAAAAGTGTCATCTTGGGAGTCTAAGAGCCAGATCGGACCTTCTGATCAAAGTCAGGGAAGAGAAACGGATGTGCGTTTCTACCCTAGGATCACACGAGGAAATGAATAGCAAGTCAGTCAAGGGGGATGGGGAGGAAAAAAGTTGAGTAGAGAACCCCAACATCTGAGGGATCCCAGGAGAGAAGTTGTAAGTCAGGAGCAAAGTAACTGCACAGATGCCACCAGACCTAAAGCAGCACCAAGCAAGATCAGCTCCTGAACTTCCAAAACCAAACCAACTACTCCCCGCTCCTATTCCTTCCCTGCCATGTCAAACACCCAGATTGCACATCACACCTGGAATAAAGGAGCTCTTGTTGCACCAAAGGTAACTGATGTAGGAGAGAACAGTTTGCAGTGAGGAGTACCTGGGAGAAGGAGGGAGAGCAATGTCTCAAGAACCACAGCCTCAGGAAGGCACCAGAGCCTCAGCCAAGACCGGGATCATCACACAAGATCGTCATAGCCACCTCCCTCCTCAACCTCCCTTCAAGTTTGTGCCTCCCCCTCTCTGCACCTACAAACAAGCCAGGTCAAGGCCATAAGAACAGGCCCCAGAAGCAGAGGTCTGAGCAGCATGTCCATGGATCATGCCCTTATCTCCAAGAGCTCGGGGGGATCAAAGGCTCCAGAGGTATCTCTTTATGAGTGGCCTCATGGCCCCGGTGACCTCCTTGTTCCTCAGAGTGTAGACAAAAGGGTTGAACATAGAGGTGACAACTGTGTAGAAGAGGGCAAGGATCTGTTCCTTGGCCTGAGAGGAGCCTGCCTGAAGCCTCAAATAGGCAACAGTCCTAGTCCCAAAAAAAGACCACGACCACAAACAGGCGGGAGGAACAGGTAGAGGAGACTTCTCAAAACCCCTGGCGTGTCGAAACCCCAAAGATGGTGGGAAGAATACACACATAGGAGGCCAGATCAGTGAGAAGGGGGTCAGGGTAAAGGCTATGGTGACGGCAAGATCCACCGCCTCACCCCAGAAGGTGCTCGCACTAGCCAGTCCCAGCACAGGCTTCCTGGCACACAGGAAGTGCGGGATGAGCTGGCACGTGGGAGGGCAAGGTGGAGATGAAGACGGAGTGAGTGGTGCCCTGGAGGTCGGAGGGCCCCCGCTATGCTCGCACACGCTCCCCGCCTCATCAGGGCGCTATAATGCAGCGGCCGGCAGGTGGCAGCATAGCGGTCGTAGGCTATGGCAGCGAGGGAGCCGCGCTCACCGACGCCCGGAGGGCCAAGAGATGCAGCCGGGTGGAGGCGCTGGCCGGTGGGATGGTGGGGTGGAGGGGTGGTGGGGCAGGAGGAGAGGAGGTCGGCGGGCATCCTAGGCACGATGGTTGTGGCGTAAAGGATCTCCACCGTGGAGAAGTAGCGCCGGAAGACGTGCACGGGCGAGTGCAGGGCACGGTCTGCCAGCCTGGGGAGGCGGCCAGGTAGATGCAGAGCACTCACCAAGACAGAGGGCCCCAGAGGGAACAAAAACCCGAGAACCCCAACAAAACAAGCTCGGTCACTGCTGTGCCATTGCCACCGCCCCTGTCCCCAAGGCCAGGCTGGAGGAAGGAGTCAGAGGAGAGCTCGTGCAACCCAGGAGGCAGCCAGGCAAAGACCAAGGCTGCAGCAGGGAAGGCGCGGGAGAGTCGGCAAGAACATCGCAGCTCTCAGGAGGAGGATGGGTGAGCACCTGGGCTGCTGGTGATTCCCTCCCCAAAAATCCCCTCAGAACATAAACAAGATAAACCAGGGGAGCTGAGGGGAAATGGCAGAGCCTCCTCGAGGCTGGGGACTTGACAGACACCAGGGTGGTTTGTTCTACTCACCTGAGTTCTGGGTTCTAGAAGCAAAGAGCCGGGACTGGAAGGACAGCTCCCTTTGAGAAACTGGTTGAGAACACAGGCAGAAAAGTGAGCCAGCAGACAGAATAAACAAAGCTGGCAGGAGACTAGAAGAAAAATGGACCCACCATGAGGTGGAGAGTGAGCAGGAGTCAGAGTGAGAGAGAGAGAGAGAGAGAAGACACAGGATCAAAGCCTACCAAGAGAGGGCCGCTGGGGCTTTACCTACAGATGGGTCACCACAGCCCTCAGAACCCTCCCTGGCAGCACATCACAGCCCCTCAATTACCCCAAGAGCCTGATTCCCAGAGCAGACAGTGGGCAGGGAAAGTAGGCAGGGGAAGATGAAGAAAGGGGAATGAAGTTCTGCCCAAGGACAAGGGAAAAGGAAGTGGCTACCTCCTGTCACGTCACCATGCCCAAGCTGCCTGCTGTTGGGCCTGGGTCTGGAGTCTCCACCCCAAGGACAACAGAGTGACCACATGTGGAGGGGGCTGGGATGTATCCAGGGTCCCTCAGCAAGGCCTGAATGGAGTTGGGCTCAGAAACCAAGTGTTCTAAGTCCCTGGCTGATTTCTACCTGCTGAATTGCTTGGCCTACTGCCCAAAGGCTGCCTTCTGCCCATGACACGTTCCCAGAATTAGTCCCTGGCCTTCTTCTTTCCACCACCTGGAAAGCACTTTGTAAAAATCCTTTTGTAAAACAGTGCTAATCCTCTAAGGAAAAACTGCTGAAATAGAAACAGGTCTGGCTTCTGGGAGAACTTCCCAATCCAGCCCAGGAGTTCAACCCACTCCCCAGCTACTGAGAGAGGCTTCAGTGTTCCCTGAACTTTGGAAATAGGGGACACTCTCTTAGATCTTGGCTAGGGCAAATGATGTTCCCTGCAGCAAGGGAAAACAGAGGTGACCCAGGAGGATGCCTCAAACACTAAGGGCTCAATGAATAAAGACAAGAGAGAAATTGCAGTTCCTTCAAATTATGTGCGTCACTTAACTGAGAAAGGAGTTTTCTTTATTACCACAGGTTCACGTCCTGTTTAATGTTCTATGGACATCCTTCTAATTCAAGGCAGTCTCTTGTCTGTTTTGGTTATTTTCTTTTATAGGTTGCGAAAGTTTATTTGTTAAGAATTCCAAATAATTTATGTAGATAGCTCACCCTCAAGGAGAACATAACAGCCCTACTCCTTAAGTGTGGGCTGCACATAGTGACTAGAAAGGGGGGAAAGGAATAATTTTACAGTGGAGCAACCTGATAAATACCGCCTCAGCCAGATGACCAAGGTCAACATCAACAGTGATAAATCATGTTGATAGTATATGCCTTTGATGTGATGTGACGAGAATGGCACTGCACCTCTGCAGCCTTCCTCCCAAAACCCATGACCCCAGGCTAATCATGAGAAAAACATCAGACAAATTTCAGTAGAAGAGCATCCTACAAAATACCTTATCTGTATTTCTTGAAACCATCAAGGTCATCAAAAACAAGGAAAGTCTGAGAAACTAGGGAGACATGACAACTAAATGTTATATGTTATCCTGGATGGGATCCTGGAACAAAAAAAGGACAGTAAGTAAAAACTAAGAAAATCTGAATAAAGCATGGACTTTAGTTAATAATAATGTATCAGTGTTGGTTCATTAATTATAACAAATGTATCATACTAATAAAAGATATTAGTAGAGGAAACTGGGTATGAGGTATGTGGGAATTCTATGTACTATCTTAGCAATTTTTCTGTAAGTCCAAAACTATTCTAAAATAAAATGTTGCTCTTTAAAAGTTTATTTATTGACATGGAAAGAAGTTTACAATATATTGCTAAGTGGTAAAAAACAAGGTAAAAACACATTAAATTTTCAATATAAAATATGTGTTCAGATAGATAGATGATACATACATACCTACCAAAGTATTAACAATGATAGGCTCTGAGTGGAATGGATTTGGGGTATTCATTATGTTCTTTTTGTTTTTTATATTTGAGATCCACTGATTATACAATAGGAAAAAATAGTGTATAATTACACTATTAACATTAAACATTAACTAAAAACATTAAAATAAAATGATGGAATGTTTTTATTTATTTTAATATTTTAATGTCTTATCTTTAATCAATTATGCCTGCTTTATGTCTTTGGAAATGTTTTATCAATAGTTTAAGTTTAGAATTTGGTCAATAGTGAATGTTTCCAATTGTCAGTGCACATTTCTCAAATGCATGCATGAAGACTACACGCAAAATATAAAGTGAAGAGTACTTAAGTTGTTTCCAGCTTTATGGTGTTCCAAATTTCTGCAATTTCCGATTAAAATGAGTTAGAGATAAAAAGGGGGGGGCCGGGCATGTTGGCTCACACCTGTAATCCTAGCACTCTGGGAGGCCGAGATGGGAGGATTGTTTGAGCTCAGGAGTTCGAGACCAGCCTGAGCAAGAGCAAGACCCCATCTTTACTAAACATAGAAAAATATCCAGGCATTGTGATGCGCACCTGTAGTCCCAGCTACTCAGGAGGCTGAGGCAGGAGGATCGCTAGAGCCCAGGAGTTTGAGTCTGCAGTAAGCTACAATGCACCACTGCACTCTGCCTAGGGCGACAGAGCAAGACTCTGTCTCAAAAAAAAAAAAAAAGGGGGGGGTAGAGTCTGTAAAATGGACCAAAACGGAAATTTTTTTTCCCCAAAAATCTGCACAATTCTGGAGTTGGTACAAATGAGATCATATCGCCCCCTGTGCGGTGAATCTCTGAATAGCCACGTTTGACGTCGTCCTCTTCCTGAGCTGTATGTGAGGAGATGGTGAAAGGAAAGGGCCTTGAAGATCTTCTGCTGGTCCAAACTCTCCAGTCTGCACAGGAGGACAATGAAGTCGAGGAAAGCTCATTTGGTTTAGCCAAGATCACTCAGTGATAACGGTAGAGCTAAGATCAGTAATCACATGTATCTGATATGAGGTTTAAGTAATCCCACTCCAGATGAGGAAACCAGGCTGAAAGAGATGAAGTGTCTTGTCCAAGGTCACTCTGACAGGAGCAGAGCCAGAACTCAAACTCAGTCTGTCTGCCCACAAAGCCAGTGTAACTGAACACTATAAACTCACTGTCCAAACACAACGCCCACCGCACATGTCTTTGTAATATATCTGCATCTGGATCACAGAAAGAAGATGCTTTTCTGCTCTAATTCCATCACGTGACAGAAGGGGGATATGATTGTCCAGAAGCACCATGGGTCAGAGCTAGGGCTAGAACCCACGTCTCCAGACTGCTGTTCTAATGCCATCTCTAGGCTTCCGTTCCACCTACCTATCTACTGCAACTCTGTGTGTGGATGTGCACCTTGTGTGTGCATGTGTCAAGGTCCATGTGTGGATGTGTGTGTGTTTGGGTGTGTGTGTGCAGGGACAATCCTACCCATAGGAAGAGGAGCCAGGAAAACCCAGATTAATCCCCACCAGCAACAGTAGCTTCTCCAATCAGCACCTGTCCCATCACAGCATCTTGAGGTCAGAAACAGGGACCAAAGTTTAGGGGAAGGAAGAGGCCACTGGTAGTATAAGGCACCACAACTGGGGCCCTGAGGGACTGCGGGTGTTTCAAGAGGTACAAGATCGCAGATACATGCATCCCTGAAGTCCAGTGTGCAAGGCTCAGAGGGCCACATGAGGCACCAGAAGGTCAGACATCATACAAATAGGCAGAGCTCAAGCCACAAGCCCCCTGCCTTCCCCAGGACCGAAGCCTCTGCCATGCTCCCACTTCAGCAGCAGGATTCAATGTCTGAGCCTCTACTTGGATCCTAGGGGAGGAGCAGGCACATTGAGGTAGGAGCAACGATGGTGCGAGAAGTTGCTGTGGCAGGAGAGGGGCAAGCATGGCTAGAGACAGGGGCAGAACTTCCCTGATGCCCCCAAGGCAGGAGTTCCCTAACTGCCAATGAGCTTATGCCAGAGCACCTAAGGGCAAGATGTGAGGCAGCACAAGGCAGAGGCCACAGGTCCTGTGAAAATGTGTACTCATGCACAGGAGAGTCCACGCCCAACCCCAACTGGGACCTTTCCATCCAGGTACGTACGGAGGTGAGGTGCTGCGGTATCTGGGGTGTGTGTGGATGGGGAGACATGAGGGAAGCCAAGGAGAGGGAAAGGAAGGGAAGAATAATGGGAAAATCAGAGCAAGGGGGCCAGTGGCTGTTGCCCAACTCCACAAAGGTTAGAAGATGAAGCTGGCCTCAAGTTGCCCCTGAAGACACTCCAATTAGACTCAAGAAACTAGAATTGCAGTGGTCTCTTCCCTAGAGATCATGAAAAAACACATAAATCCGGGAAAGCCATTTACCCTAAACCCCACAACTTCTTGACTCTCCTAGACCAAACTGTCTTTTTTTTTTTTTTTTTTTTTTTTTTTTTTTTGCAGAAAATGAGTAAGCAAAGAACTTGCAGGTGCTAAAAGCTCCTGAGAGACAGAACTTGGGACAGGGGATTGGCCTCCTCAACCCCCTGAGGGTCTACAGCTCTAAGCAGTAACTTGCATACATCCAAATGCAACTTAATGATTAACAAATGCTTTCTTCCCACGGCTGCTGGGTAAGTTTTAATTAATTCCTCAGGGTCAGCCAAGTCTCCCTGTTCCCCCCAGGCCTGCTCCCAGCTCCTCATCCCCCAGGGCCTCTGCAGCAGTAAGTACCTGCTCCAAATGAGACCTTCTCCATGTAGCACAACAGTAATCACAGCTACAAAAACTCAATTATTTTTGTCCCTCAACACTTAAAAAAAGAAAAGGTTTGCAGCCTGGCAATGAATAGAGCACTTGGGCAATGTCACTACATTATCTCATTTGGTCCTCACATCAACCCTAAAGATAGGCCTAGCAGGTATTAATTATGACCCTGTTTTAGTGACAGGAAAACTAAGGAGCCAGGTGGCTGGCTACAAAGTCACTTGGCCAACAAGTATGGAACTGGGACTTGAAGGCTAGAAGCAAAATCCCTGGCTCCCAGTCTAGGACACTCTCTAATACACCACCCAGTCCTGCCCATCTTGAGGCCCCCTCTCCTACCAGCTCTGTCCCCACATCTATTACTTGTCCTCTGAAAGTCCAGCTCTTTCCAATACCAAGAGGCCACAGTGTCCTACACAGCAACCCAGGAATAGCAGACCTCCTCTAGGAACCCCCTACTTCCTCACCCCCTGCCTCCTCACCACCTAGCCAAGGCTCCTGCAGCAGCAGAGAGTGCCCCCAGAGGCTCAGAGTGCCTCACTATGCCTCTGTCACACCATCCACAACTCTGCCCGATTATCTGCCTCTTTCTACCTGCCTCCTGTCCCACAGCTAAGGGGAGACTGGCTATTTATATTTATTCATTCAGAGTCCTGTTGCACAGCATAAATAGCTTACCAAGACATATAAAACACCACAAGATGTCAAATATTAAAAGTAGGAACAAAGGAAATAAAGGGAATATAAATTTTAAAAGAAGAAAGGTAGGGATATAAACTGGAGCCAGGAATGAAACTAAAAAATGTGAAACGTAAGATCTGTGCCCTTCCTAAGAGTGGGGCACAAGTTTGACTCAAAACTGTTTAGCAGCCAACCCAAAAAGGAAAGTCTGACCCTTTCGTAGTTCACAGTGTCCATGAGATAAAACAGAGATAGATTATGCAGAGAAGTACAACTATTCTTGGAACTAAGACCAGACAGAAGTTTTTCCCAAGGACACTGAGAGATGCCTGGTTCACAGCCTTACCATTGCCTTGACAGTTAGTTTCCTAGGACGGACTCTGATAACTGCCCTCAGCCAAGGGCTGCCACTGTATCAAAGGACCTCTGCTTTGTGGGAGAGACAGGATGCACTTCGTACCCTGCTCTTTCCTGATGAGCTTGATCTAAAGCAGGGTTTCTCAACCTTGGTACTGCTGACATTTTGGGCCAGATAAGTCTTTGCTGTTGGGGCTGTTCGGTGCATTGTAGGATGGTTGGCAGCATCCTTGGCTTCTACCCAGTAGATGCCAGTAGCACCCTTCCCTCCAATTGCAATACCATAATGTCTCTGGACATTGCCAAATGTCCCCTGGGGAACAAAACTGCCCCTAGTTGAGAACCAATGATCCAAGGGTAGAAATCATTGCTTGTATTTTCTTTTTAGCATGGAGAGGCAAAGAAAGGACACTTCGTTTTATTTTTATTATTTTTTACAGCTTTATTGAGGTATAATTTAAATACCATAAAATCCACTCATTTAACGTATGCAGTTCAGTGGTTTTTAGTATATTCACAGGGCTATGCAACCATCAACAATATCTAATTTTAGAGCATTTCATCACTCCAAAAAGTAACTCTGTAGCCTTAGCAGTCATTCCCCATTCTTCCCTACCCCCCATTCCCTGGCAACCACTACCTACTATCTCTCTCTATGGGTTTGCCTATTCTAGATATTTTATATAAATAGACTCATGCAATATGTGATCTTTTGTGACTGGCTTCTTTCACTCAGCATATTTTCAAGGTTCAATGTTGTAGCATATATGGGTACTTCAATCCTTTCCATTGCCAAATAATATTCCATTGTATGGATATATTATATTTTACTTATCCATTTATCAGCTTATAGGCTTTTGTGTTATTTAAATGTTGGGGCTATTATGGATAATTCTACTACAAACATTCATGTACAAGATTTTGTGTGGCCAGGCACGGTGGCTCACGTCTGTAATCCTAGCACTCTGGGAGGCCGAGGCAGAAAGATTGCTTGTGCTCAGTAGTTCGAGACCAGCCTGAGCAAGAGCAAGACCCTGTCTCTAAAAAAAAAAAAAAAAAAAAAATTTTCATTTTTTAAAAATATTTTGTGTGGACTTAGGTTTTCAATTCTTTTTGGTATATACCTAGAATAGAATTGTTGGGTCATATGGTAACACTATGTTTAATATTTTGAGGAAATGCCAAACAGTTTGGCTGCAACATTTTATATTCCCACTAGCAATGAATGAGGGTTCCAATTTCTCCACAACTTCATCAACACTTGTTATTGTCTTTATTTTAGCCATCCTGATGTGGATGGAGTGGTATCACATTGTGGTTTTGATTTTCACTTCCAAGTGGCTAATGATGTTGAGCACCTTTTATGTTTTATTGGCCATTTATATATCTTCTTTGGAGAAATGTCTGTTCAAATCCTTTTCCCATTTTTTAATAGGGTTATTTGACTTTTTATTGGTGAGTGGTAAGACTGCTTTATATAGTCTAGATACAAGTCTCTTATTAGATATGATTTGCAAATATTTTCTCCTACTCTGTGGGTTTTTTCACTTTATTAATGGTATCCTTAGAAGCACAAAAGTTTTTAATTTTGAAGAAGTTTAATATATAGGTGTTTATGGCTATAAATTTTCTTCTTTGGTCCATTGATTATTTAAAAATATGTCATTTAATTTCTACATGTTTGTGAACTTCCCAAATTTCTTTCTGTTATTGATTTCTTAATTAATTCCATTGTGGCCAGAGAACACACTCAGTATGATTTTCATTCCTTTTAAACTTATTGGGCCTTATGTTATGGCTTAACAAATGGTCTATCAAGGAGAATTCTCCATGTGCACTTGAGAAGAATGTGTATTCTGCTGTTATTAGGTGAAATGTTCTATAGATGTCTGTTAAGTCTAGTTAGTTTATAGTATTGTTCAAGTCTTCTATTTCCTAGCTGATCTTCCGCCTACTTGTTCTATTCATTATTGAAAGTAGAATACAGGGGTCTCTAACTATTGTTGAATTGTCTCTTTCTTCAGATCTGTCAGTTTTTTCTTCATGTATTTGAGGGCTCTGTTGTTAAGTGGCTATAATATCAGACAAAAATAGAGTTTAAGACAAAAATTGTTACTACAGATAAAGAACAACATTTTTAAATGATAAGAGGTTCAATCTAATCATGAAGGAATTAATAAAGATTGGAGTGGAAATACAATAGAAAAAGAATAGAGAAAATCAACAAAATGAAAAGTTGTTTCTTTGGAAAGAACCAACAAAATTGACAAACTTTTAACCAGCCCAACCAAGAAAAAAAAAGAGAAAGAGTCAATTTACTAAAATTAGTAATGAAAGAGGGGGAATCACTACAGATCTTATAGAAATAAAGAAGATTATAAGGAAATATGTGTCAAGTCCAACATCTGGGCTTCCTCAGAGAAATAATTCTATTGATTGCACTTTTTTCCTATGTATGGGCCATACTCTTCTTGTTTCTTTGTATGTCTCAAAATTTTTTGTTGAAAATTGGGCATTTTAAATGTCCAATTTCCAGAGACAACTCTGGAAATCAGATTCCCACTCCCTCAGGATTTATTGTTGCTGTTTGTTGTGGCTGCTGCTGCTGCTATTGTTGCTCCTGTGTGTGTTTGTTTGTTTGTTTAGTGACTTTCCTGGACTAATTCTTTAAAGTCTGTATTCCTTGTCATGTGTGACCACTGAAGTATCTGCTTGACTAGCTTAGCAGTCAGCTAGTAATAGAACAGAGATTCCCTTAAATGCCTTTAACCATTAAATCTCCCACCCTTTTTTAAGGGAGAGTGTGTGTGTGTGTGTATGTGTGTGTGTGTGTGTTTGGCATGCCTTCAATACTCTAGCAGTTTATTACAATAATTCTGACCTAGCCTTTGCTTCCTGCTTACACAGAGCTTTAAGGTGAGCCAGAGGTGAAAGATGCACAACCTTGCACATGTATGTTGCCTTCTAGACCCCAAAGAATAAGTAAGAGCTTTTCAAAGCCCCCTATGGACATCCCCAGATTTTCTTCGTAAGATTTTGTCTGGCCTGTTGTTTGCACCAGTATGTATCGCCACCTCAGGCAGCTGCAATTTTTTAAATTGCCACTGATTATTTGACCAATGCCCTGGGGATAGGGCTTTCCTCAGTGACCAAATAAAGACATGCCCTGTGGATAAGGCTTTTCCTGGGATCTTCCAGGCAGGTCAAATAGTGACAATTCTCTGGAGATCAGCTCTTTGAGGAATCACAAAACCTGTTCTACCACCTGTGATGGTAGAACAGTTTTCACAGTTACCCTGGTTCTGAGGCTGCTGGTTTCAAGGCTACCATGGAGCTGGGAAGAAGGGATGGGAATAGGACAAGTTAAAACCCCATAAAGCTCACTGTTCTTTAAAAAGTCAGCCATTTTTCTTGGAAAAAAAATGTTCCTCAGATTATTGTGAGCCATTGGTTAATTTCTACAGTTCTGAAAAACTTGATCTTGACAATTTTGGCCAATGTTCTTGTTGCTTTTACAGAAGAGCAGATTTTCAGAGGTCCTTACTCCACCATTCCGGAAGTGCTCCTCCTGCTCTTGGTCACACTCCCTTAATAGTTCCCTGGGGTCTCAGGAGAGAGTGGGTCCTAAAGAAATAGCTCCAACACAGGAATTCAGATTGGTGTAGCCCTTATGGAAAACAGTATGGAGGTTCCTAAAGAAATTAAAAATAGAACGACCTACCATATGTTTTTCTGTATGTTGGTTGTACAGTCTATCCTGTACTTGAGGCCCTTCATGAATACAGGCCCAGGCCTAGTTCACATAGTTCCCTGAGTGATAATAAGACCCCTCTTTTCTGTCCTACTGAGGAATTCTTTGGTCCCCAATGGAAGGAAGGCACTGAGAATTCAGATAAATCAGCCTCAAGTTCTCCTTTGCCAGGAGAGCCACTTGCAGCTCAGTGGATCAAATGTTGCCTCCTCCTAGCAAACCCAAGAAGGTGGGGAAAGTGCATCCTCCCCCATCCGTGGCCATCATACCTCAGCCCCTGCTAGCATTCGCTTGCCTCTCAAGGCTTTCCCAGGGAGAAAAAGAATCACTCCCAGTGCTGTGGTGGAGATCTACACCATTTCTTTCCTGTCAGGCCAAGGAACGATAGTTACTCCGCAGAGTAGCACAAGTAGCACACAGTAAGAGGACTAGAAGTTGCCGCTTTATCTAAATAACTCATTCCCTCATGTCACATAAGCAAGAGCCCTTACAGACCCAGGTTTTAAGAAGAAAAGGGTTTCTTGTGGACCCTTCCCCTCTCTCAACCCATGTTCAAGCTTCAGATTTTGGCCAAATAATAACATAATCACTCCTCTGTCCAGATTTTACCAGATCCAAAGTGGGGAGGAGCTATCTCTGGTTCCATGAATGAAGTAGTCGTTGCATACTACAGCCAATTTCCTCCCAAGTTACCTAAAAAGCAAGCACACCTCATTATAGCAAGAATTTTTCTCTCAAGTCAAAACAATCTGGTTTCATATTAAGAAAGCATATATTTCCCCTACTGTTAAGATTTTGGCCATATTCCTTACAAAATGATAACCTCAACATGACCGCACTGGGGAATAGTTGACCTCCTGAACCTGCGTTAGCTCTAATAGGTCGCTCAGCCCCTCCCAGGCCAGGGGTGCAAGCTCCAAATTTCAATCCACAACTCTCTCCCCTGATAGGAGGAAAAAGAAGGTTTCAGTACTTCTTAAAACATGTCATTAACATTCTAATTCATATCTGGTGGCTTCAATTATTTTTGCTGTGAAATATGAAAACCTCATATTTGAACACAGGAGGGTGGCATGTGGGAGTCACACAACAAATACATGTAACCAGAAGAGCACTCTGGGGAGCAGGGAGGGCACATGCTTGTCTGCCACTTCATCCCCCTGCACCCTGTGAAATGTCCTTAGGACTAGAGGTGGCCTGAAAGCCTGCCAACTGCAGTATAAAGCAGGGCATTTTAACAGCCACCCCTTCAAAGTATAAAAATATTACTTTGGATTACCAAGAATGATGTTTACACTGAATGTTCTGACCCTTACCCCAACCCTAAGCCTCACCCCATTCCTGAAGCTTGCCCTATCCCCAACCTTCTGAGCTGAAGGCCCAGCCCCAGTCCCTGCCCCAACCCCAGGAATTGTCTCATCTGATTCCCACCCTGACCCATGCTCACTGACCAGGCCTTTAACTATCTCACCTACTGATTCTGTCTAGGTCCACTTCCTGCCACACCTAGCCTGCCTGGCGTCTTGGCTAGCTCTATTTAGGTCCATTTAGCCAAGCCCAGCCCCAGTTGTCAGACAGCTCCTGTTTGACCCTGCCTGTGAGGTGCTGAGCCTCCAGACTTGCCCATCTTGTGCTGTGATGGAGCACAGCACCCACCTGGGCACATCTATCAGATTTGAGTCCTTTGCTATACCCCTCCTAAAGTCTGGCTCTAACATCCATCAGCCAAGCCCCACAGAGCATTGCTTCCTGAGGAGCAAAAGAGATCAAGGACCCTGAGCTTACAGGCTCCATCCCTTTCCAGCCAATAAAGCTGTTTTCCAGGAGAGCGCTTCTCAAACTGGAATGCATGTATGAATGACCTGGGGGTCTTGTTAAAATGCAGATTCAGATTCAGTACTCCAGGGTGGAGCTGAAAAATCTGCATTTCTAGCAAACACTCAAGCAACACCAGTATTGTTGGTGCAGGGAACATACTTTGAGTAGCACAGTTCTGGACTAATAATTACTACAGTTTTGCAAAATAAAAAAAATAGTTCACAGTAACAACAGCCCTAATTTCTATGAAGGGAAGAGAACTCATTCCCTCCAATATACTCCAGCCCACAGGACTTGGAGTCTGTCTACACATATTTTGCACTAATGACATGCAGTACGGCTTTGAATTTCACTTACTAGTTTCCTATATATGTGTTTTGTTTACTAATCATTCATTTGGTTCCTTTACAGCATTTGTTCATTCTGTAAACATTATTGATTATTGCTCGATTTGGGGCTATAGGAATATATAAGACATAGTCTCTGTGTTCAATAAGCCAATAGGTCACTAAAGGAGACAGATATGTAAACAGATCTTTTCAGCACAATATGGTAAGTACAATAATAGTATCTGTATACAGTGTGGGGGATAAAGAGGCCCATAACCCCATCAGAGTTGGAAAGTCATCAGGAAAGCCATTCTGGGCAAAAAGGAGCCTCAGCTGAATCTAACCAAGAAAGAGAATGAGTTAAGTGAAGTGTAGGGGACCCACAGGCAGAGGAGCAGCCTGGCAGAGGCTCCAGTGGGAGACAGCTGGGTCAGAGGAGAGCTGTGCACACTCGGGATTGTTGGAGCACAGTTAGCAAGTGAGAAAGCCTCCAAGAAGAGGATGAAGTGTCAATTAGGGGCCAATCACAGAAGACTTTGTTTGCCATATTAAGGATCTTGGACTTTATCGTGTGGGCAATGAAGAAACAATTTAGATTTTTTTCAAATATTCATGGCATATTGCCAAGTCTGACCAAGTGTAAAAAAAAAAGAAAAAGAAAAAGAAAAATTCATGGCATAGTCTTGTCTGGGTTTTAGTTTGATGACTGTGTGGAAAATGGAATTGAAGGAGCCAAACTAAAAACAAGGGGGCCCATTGGGAAACTGTTTTTATGAATCAGATACCAGATGATGTGGGCCTGAACTAAAGAGCTGGTGATTGGAATAAGAAAGAGGAAACAGATTCAACAAAAGTTTAGAAGGCATTTGGAAATAGATGTCAGGATTTAGTGATGGGTTGAATGGGGATGAGGGTAAGAGAATAGGAGAGAGAAGAATGGCTCCTGGATGCTTGGTTTGGGGGACTTTGATGCATCCAACCAAATCAGAGAAGCCAGGAGGAGTTGCTTGTTTGGGGTGTGGGACCAGATCCCACCTTTAAATATTTATCTCTAGCCTAAAATACTCTCTGAAGTTCCAGACTCAAGTATTTAATGGCTCATTGGACACATCCTCTAAGTCAGCACTCCAAAACCAAATTCACCATCTTTCAAAAAAAAAAAAAATCTCCTATTCTGTTAATTAGTATCCAGTGACCAGAGTCAGAATCCTCAGAGTAATCTGCTAAGAATTATCAATGCTTAGTGGTTGCCAGGGGTCAATAGGGAGTTACTGTTTAATTGTACAGTGTTTCAGTTTGGAAAGATTAAAAAGTTCTAGAGATGGATAATGGTGATAGTTGCACAGTAATGTAAACATGCTTAATGCCACTGAACTGTACACTTTAAAATTATTAAAATCATAATGTTTATGTTATAAATATTTTAAATGAATAAAAAAGAATTATCAATGCTACCTTAACACCAATATAAATATCCTCCTCTCTGTCCCCAATGCTATCGCCCCACTTCTCATTAGCCCTTCCTTGTACCACCACAAATCATCTCTCAACCGGTCTCCCAGCTTCCAATCTTTTTTCCCTTAAATCAAGCTTCAGAGAAATGTTTCCAACAGGCTAGCCTGGCTGTCTTAGTCCATTTTCTGCTGCTATAACAGAATACCACAGACTGGGTAATTTATAAGGAATAGGATTTTATTTGGTTCATGATTATAGAAGCTGAGAAGTCCAAGAGTAGAGCACATTGCCGGCATCATGCAAGAGGCTTCCTGCTCTGTTATCCCATGGTAGAAGAGCAAGTAAGCACTTGACAGAGAGAGGAAGTTAAGCCCACTCCCGTGATAACTAATCTGTTCCTGCAATAATGGCATTAATCCATTCATGAGAGCAGAGCCCTCATGACCTAATCACCTCTTAAAGGCCTCACCTCCCAATACCATCACATTGGCAATTAAGTCTCAACATGGGTTTGGAGGAGACATTCAAACCATAGCACTGACCACGACTCCTTCCCACTTCCTGTAGGACAAAAGCCAAATCTCTCAGATTAGTGTGTAAGGTCCCCAATGACATAGACATTTCTCAATCATATAGGTCCTTTCTCAATGATATGACCTTTTGTTAATACGTCCAATAAATATGCATTGAGTAGTCCTTGAGCCTGGCACTGGAAATGGCCCTGAGCATATGGCAGTGAAGAGAAAAATATACTCTGACAGTGTAAAGCTAACTCAATAGAGGAGACAGCAGATTTTAAAATATAGACAAATAAGAAAATAATTATAAATGTGATAAATCTATTCATTGTTCATTTGACACACACATTTTCAGTGTCTGCCACTTGCCAGGCACCATACTAAGGGCTGGACTTGTGGAGATAAGGATAAAATACACAATCCTTGCTCTTATGGAGCTCATAGACAGACACCAGTCAGATAATAGCAGCAATAGACAGCAATTACAAATTGAGCTAAGGGCTCTTGACCTAGATTGGGGAAGGGAAGGGATGCTTGATATCAGATCTGAAAACTGAGCAAAAGTTAGCTAGTCAAGAAGGATGAGGCACTGCTGAAGAGAAAGGAAGCATGCCAGAAAAGGAAATGACAAGCTCAACAGCACAGACGCTAAAAGGAGTGACAGTGTGAGGAACTGAAAGAAGATCGAGTGGCTGAGGGAGGGTCAGGGAGAGGCGTGGCAGGTGGGCAGGGGCCCGATCATTCAAGGCCTCAGGGGCCACGGTGAGGAGTTTAGGTTTTGTGCTAAAGGCAATGGGAATCCACTAAGGGTTTTAAGCGGTGGGTGGGGAGCAGAGAGACAGGTTAGGATGCTATTGCAGTAGGCCAGGCAGACAAGCATCTTGGGTTGTGCCTGAGGTGAAAGGAATGCATGAAATTAATAAATTGGGAAATGGAACTAACAGGACTTGTGGATAACTTGAATGTGGGAGTGAGAGAAAAAAAAAGAAAAATCAAAAATCAGTCCTGGGAATTACGTTGGAATTTTTTAGTTGTGATAATACTGTGGTTACATTTTTTAAAGTTATGTATCTTTTAAAGATGTATATATACACATTTACAGATGAAGTGGCATAATATCTGGGATTTGCTTCAAAAGGACACACAAAGGGAGGAAGGAGAAAGTGCATGAGGATGTGGATGGGGAAGGATTGGCCATGGGTTGATAGTTGTCAGGATGGATGATGCCTACGTAGAGGGATATTGTACTATTCTGTCAGCTTTGGTATATATTCAAAATTCTCCATTATACAAAAAAGAGAGAAGAAAAGGAGGAGAAGGAGAAGGAATAGAAATAGAATGAATCCTAGGTTTTTGCTTGAGCAATCCAGCAGCTGACCATGCCATTTCCTGAGATGGTGACAAGGATGGATAGAGTGACACTAGAGATTTGGGGAGTATCATAAGTCCCACTGTGTATGTGTTAAGTTTGACACATCCAGAAGATATGCCAAGGAAGATGTCAAGTAGGCAACTGGATATGCAAATTTGAAACTCTGGAGGAAGGATCTGATTCTGCACTACAGAGATAAACGTGTGAATAATTAGCATATACACAGCATTTCAAACCAGGAAAATGGAAGGGATTGGGTGATAATGATGTGTCATGGTAGGTTCATCAATTGTAACAAATGTCCACTCTGGTGGGGAATATTGATAACAGGGGAGGCTTCACATATGTGAGGACAAGGGGTATATATGGGAAAACTCTGTACCTTCCTCTCAGTTTTGCTATGAACCTAAAACTGCTCTAAAAAATAAAGGATATTGTTTTAAAGGATGAGATTACTTAATGAGAGAATATAGACATTGGAAGATTGAGACCAAACCCAAAGAAGCAAAATTTAAAGGTTGAGTAGATGAAAAAGATCTGAAAAAGAAGTCTAGGCAGGACATGATGGCTCACGCCTGTAATCCCAGCACTTTGGGAGGCTGAGGCAGGAGGATCACTTGAAGCCAGGAGTTCAAGACTAGCCTGGGCAACATAATGAGACCCCGTCTCTACAAAAAATAAAAGAAAAAAATTAGCCAGGCATGATGGCACGCACCTGCATACCCCACTGTTCAGGAGGCTGAGATGGGAGGATCGTTTGAGCCCAGGACTTCAAGGCTGCAGTGAGCTGTGATTGCACCACTGCACTCCAGCCTAGGTGACAAACCAAGACCCTGTCCATAAAAAAAAAAAGAAAGAAAGAAAAGGAAAGTCTAATAAGATGTATCTAACATACCACAACCAATGACATGTATATGTCACCTTCAAATAAAGACAATTCCATTAAAAAAAGAAGAAGTCTAATAAGTAACAGCCAGGGGAATGGTATAGAAACAAGATCATGATGTTAGGACAGCCTGGATGAGAGACTATTTCAAGGAAGAAGTAGTAACCAACTGTTTCTGAAGTTGTTAAGAGGTCAAACAAGATAAGAACAAGATGGGAATATCCACTGGACCTGGTAATGTGGAAATCATTAACAGCCTTGATCAGAACACTTTTTATTAGAGTGACAGATTGGAGGGAGAGTAACAGTGAAAGGAAGGTGAGGAAATCAAGATAACATGAGCAGATGACTCAAGAAGTATGACTCTGAAGTGGATCCATAAATGGAATAGTACCTAAAGTGAGTCATGGAGTCACGAGAGGGTTGGGTTTTTTTTAATCTAAAAATCACTACAGCATGGGCAGGGCACGGTGGCTCACGCCTGTAATCCTAGCACTCTGGGAGGCTGAGGCAGGAGGATCACTTGAGCTCAGGAGTTCGAGACCAGCCTGAGCAAGAGCGAGACCCCCATCTCTACTAAAAATAGAAAAAATTAGCCTGGTGTGGGGGAGCGCACCTGTAGTCCCAGCTACCTGGGAGGCTGAAGCAGGAGGATCACTTGAGCCCAGGAGTTTGAGGTTGCAGTGAGCTATGATGATGCCACTGCACTCTAGCCCGGGTGACAGAGCGAGACTCTGTCTCCAAAAATAAATAAATAAATAAACAAAATTGACAAATACATAAATTAGTTTGATTCATGAAAATCAACATATGGAAAAAATTTTAATTATTACAGCATGTTAGTATGTGGAAAGATTCATGGAAAGGCAGAAATTAATGATTTAGGAGAAAGAAAAGATAAAACTAAGGCAAGAATTCACAGCAGCATTATTTATAATACCCAAAAAGTAGAAATAACCCAAATGTCCAGCAACTGATGAATGAATAAACATTTTAAGCTAAGTGCATTTCACTTAGCTTAAAGCAGTTGTACAAAAATATTTTTTCTTTATATCCTTATTCTATAAGCTATTTTCTGTTTAAAAAAAATCTTTTTTTTTTACATTTTAAACTTTTTTGTTAAAAACTAAAATACAAACACACATATTAGCCTCGGCCTATATAGGGTCAGGATCATCAAGACATCACTAGGTGAAAGGAATTTTTTAGCGCCATTATAACTTTATGGGACCACTATCGTATGTGGTCCATCGTTGACCAAAACGTGTTATGCAGCACATGACTGTAAAGTTAACCCTTGAACAACCAACGCATGGATTAGGGGACTGACCCCCCTCAAAGTTGAAAATCTGTGTATAACTTTTGACTCCTCCAATGTTTAACTACTAACAGCCTACTGTGGACCAGAAGCCTTACCAATAACATAAACAGTCCATTAACACACATTTTGTATGTTCTATTAATATATATTATGTGCTATATTCTTACAATAAAGTAAGCAAGAGAAATAAAAATGCTATTAAGAAAATAATAGGGCGGTGCAGGAAAAAAAAGAGGAAAATAATAAATAAGATAAAATATATTTACTATTCTTTAAGTGGAAGTGGATCATCATAAAGGTCTTCGTCCTCATCGTCACAGTGAGTAGGCCGAAGAGCAGGAGGAAGACGAAGGGTCGGTCTTGCTGTCTCAGGGGTGGCAGAGGCAGAAGAAAATCTGTGTACAAGTCGATTTGTGCAGGTTAAATCCATGTTGTTCAAAGGTCAGCTGTACTAAAACGCACTGAATTGCATAATTTAAATGGGTGAATCTTATGGTATATGAATTATATCTCAATAAAGTTCTTCTGTTGCCTTAGCAACAATTTTTAAATATGTTTAACTTTCTTATACCAGAAGCAGGGCTCAGTCACCCTTGACACAGTTTCCAATACTGTACCCCACCCGAATGGCTCCAACCAGTGACCAGAGATAAAACTTAGAGGCATCTCTCTCACCTTGCAGGCCTCCTTTAAACAGACCATTCAGACATTTGCCCATGAACTTAAAATGACCACCTCTCAATCACAGTGTGACTTCCTAGAACTAAGTACCTGCTTGCTTTAGACCCTCTACTTAAAGCTCCCCAAGGAAAACCTGTTTGGTTAACACCCTGGACCCAATAAAGGCGTTGGCCCCTGGGTCTCTTCTCTCTCTGTATGTGCTCCCTAAACTTGGTGCGCACGTTCGTGTTTTGGGTGGTGGGGGGGCCCCTCCGGGCAGGCAGGATGTGTACCCTCCAGGGTCTGTAAGTACTAAAAACTCTTAAACTTTCTCATTGTGGTTTTATCACTGAAACCACATCCACAATCTGACCCCTGACAGTGAGGCTGCCCCAAAGGGACATGTGCAGGTGAATCCGCTGCTAGTGTTCTTCTGTCTGGGCCTTTCGGCTGTTGTGGACAGTAGTTTCCAGCAAAGGTGATTGAATTTTATTGAAAAAAATCTCCCTAAAATATATTTAATGTAATCCCAATAAAATGGAACAGAATTTTTTTTAAATAGACAAGCTAATTCAAAAATTCGTATGGATTAAAAAAAAAGGAAGAAGCAAGAGTAGCAAGGAAAAATATAAATAACAATAATAATGAGAAGGGACTGGTGATCTCAATATTAAGACATGTTATAAATCTGACATTTAAAGATAGGGACAATTCAGTGGAGCGGAATAAAAAGTTCCAAACATGTACAAAATAAACAGACCCAAATACGTACAAAAAAGTAGCATATGAAAAAGGTGACATTTCAAAACAGGGCGGGGCACGGGAGGAAGATTATTCAATAAAAAGTGTTAAGAAAACTGAGTAGCTACCTAAAATAAGATCAGGTTGGATTCATAGCTCACACCTTACAGCAGGATGAATTCCACATAAATCAAGGATTTAAATGATTAATACTAATAACAATAACACCATAAAATAAATAGAAGAAACCACAGGAGAATATTTGTATTATGTTGGAGTCCAGAAGGTCTTTCAAAATACGGCACAAAATCCAAAAGCTATGGAAGAAAATATCAATATATTTTTTACCACATACAAATAAAAAAATTCTGAACAGCAAAAAAAAAGAAAAAACTTCTTAAAAATTAAAATATGCACAACAAACCAAGGAGAAAATATTTGCTACTCATATCACAGATAAATGGTTAATTTCTTTATTATATAAAGAATTTATTCAAATCAATAAGAAAAAGATCAACAATCCATACAAAAAGCAAGCAAGGAAGGTTCATAGAAAGGAAATACAGAAGCTCTTAATCATATGAAAAAATATTCAACCTCACTCATAATAGGAAAGAGTAAATAAAAAGTACAGAATGACACCATTTTGCCTCTTTCTATGTCCATAGAGAAGGCCCAAGAGCAGTGACTTCCCACTAGCAATAAGAACTCCCAACATTCAGATCTTGGTTTTTAAATACTATCCTCCACACAAAAGAACCAGAGCTTCTTGGAGAAATGGCTGAGTTCAGGGCTGAGGCAGGGAAAATACAAGATGAGCCTAGAACTTCTTCTTGTGGCAGAAAGTAAGAAAATGCTCAAAGAATGATGGGGTTACATCGAAAGGAGACAGGGGCCAGCTCAAAGGTGCTCCCTAAGACAATGTGAACATCAAAAGAAACAGTGAGCTATTCCACACCCAGGTATTTACCCAAGGGAAATGAAAGCAGATGTCCACACAAAGACACATACATAAACGTTCATAGGGGCTTTATTTGTAACTGTCAGAAACTGAAAACAACCCAAATGTCTATAAACATGTGAATGGATTTATAATTTGTGGTACATCCATAGAATGGAATATTACTCAGCAAAAAACATGAACCACGGATGTAAGCAACAACATGGATGAATCACCAAATAATCATACTTAGTGAAATAAGCCAGTTAAAAAGAGTACACGTGGCCATGTGCAGTGGCTCATGCCTGTAATCCTAGCATTTGGGGAGGTTGAGGCAGGAGGATCTCTTGAGGCCAGGAGTTTGAGACAAGCCTGAGCAACGTAGCGAGATTCTGTCTCTACAAAAAATTTAAAAATTAGCCGGGAATAGTGGCGCACACCTGTAGTCCCAGCTACCTGGGAGGCTGGGGCAGGAGGATCCCTTGAGCCCAGGAGTTTGAGGCTGCAGTGAGCTACGATGACGCCACTGCACTCTAGCCAGGGTGACAGAGCAAGACTCTGTCTCAAAAAGAAAAAGGAATACATGCTATAGGACTCATTTACACAAAATTCTAGAAAATGCCAACTATATCTATAGTGACAGAGAGCAGATCAGCGGTTCCCTGAGGATGGAGATGAAAGAGGGAGGGGTTGATTACAAACAGGCACAAGGAAATTTTTTTGGTTGGTAGACATGTTCATTGTCTTGATTGTGGTAATGGTTTCCCAGGTATATATATGTGTCAAAACTAATCTAATTGAACACTGTAAATATGGAGACTTTCTTATTCATAATTATTCCTCAATAAAACTGTAAATAAATAGGATGTGAGGTTACTATCCAGTGAATAAGACAGGAATCTGTGCATCAATAATAATATGAATAAATAAATGAATTAAAAAGATGCATAATAGCAAATATTGCTGGTGGAAGTATAAATTGCTACAATCGCTTTGGAATACCATTTGCCAGTATCTACTAAACCCAAGACACTAAGAGGGGGAAAAGCAAAGTGTATAAGGGTGTGTACAATATGCTACCATTTGTGAAAAGAAAAGAGAATACGTATACATATATATGTCTATGCACCTAAACACGTGGTGTGTGTATTCACAGATGGCTTGTGGAAAGATTCGCAAGAAATTCACAAGAGAGAAGATTTGAGTGTTTAGGAGACTGGAATGGAAGAGAGAATTTTCCCTGTAGTCCCTTTTGTACCTTTTAGACTTTGTACTATGTGAATGTATTACCTTTTTCAAAAAGTGGTTTGATTTTTTCTTTTTTAGATATAGAGTCTCGCTCTGTAGCCCAGGCTGAAATCTCTGGGCTCTATCAATCCTCCCACCTCTGTTTCCCAAAGCACTGGGATTACAGGCATGAGCCACTGCGCCCAGCCTGGTTTTATAAATTTTTTTAAAAAAAGAAACCTCTAAGAAGTGACCACTCCTCACCCTTTCCAGAAAGAGGCAAGCAGTTTCTGTCCCATACACCCACTTTTTCTTCTGCCGGAGCACCCTTCCTTTCTGATCACCCCTCTGAAGTGCCTGACCTGAGGACAGAATGAAGCCAGGACATGTCCCATGAGTCAGCTCTACCCCCAGCAATTGGCCCCCATGAGTCTGTGATCTGAAACGTATCCCCTCCCCTTTCCCGCTCCCCTCTGGGGTGACTGAACACACACCCCCACTCCAGCTGGGCACAGTGCCCCATAACTCAGGAACATTGGCATCACCTGTCCCTTCACCCACATAGAACTTGTTGAACAACCTGCAGGGCTGTGTGCCCTCTGGAGGGATTCCATACACCCACTCCACCCTGGCGAGTAGGAAATTGCCAAGCAGGAGATAAGGAGCAATGTCTGTCATGGGGGAGGGGAGAATGTGCCCACAGAGGCCGAGCAGAGAGAAGAGTCCAGTGCCCCGTTGGAAGTACCACTCAGAAACGGTCGCCACGGACATCCTGGTCCGACTCCTGCATCTGCTGGTGCTGCTCTTGACCCTGCCGCTGATGGCTCTGCTGGGCTACTGGCAGCCCCTATGCAAAAGCTACTTCCCCTACCTGATGGCCCTGCTGAATGCCAAGAGCAACTGCAAGATGGAGAGCAAGAAACGGCAGCTCTTTGGCCAGATAAAGGGGCTTGAGGGGGCCTCTGGGAAGGTGGCCCTGCTGGAGCTGGGCTGCAGAACTGGAGCCAACTTCCAGTTCTACCTGCCTGGCTGCAGGATCACCTGCCTGGACCCGAATCCTCACTTTGAGAAGTTCCTGACAAAGAACATGGCTGAGAACAGACACCTCCAATATGAGCAGTTTGTGGTGGCTCCCGGAGAGGACATGAAACAGCTGGCTCCATGGATGTAGTGGTCTGCACCCTGGTGCTGTGCTCTGTGCAGAGCCCAAGGAAGGTCCTGCAGGAGGTCCAGAGAGTGCTGAGGCCGGTGAGCAGAGCGGGAAGGGCGAGGGCATGGGGCATCAGCCACCCCAGGGTTCAGGCCCCCGGATGGGGAATCTGACGTACAAGCGCATCAGACACCCCAGCCGCTCCCACCTGCAGGTGGACAGGAGACATGACCAGTGCCATGAGGGCACCAGAGGGTGCTGTGGAAGCAGCAGGAGAATCACCTACCAGCGGTGGGAGGGACAGGGGCAGGGAGGATGCCTGAGGGAGTGATGTTTAAATTGAGATCTGGGGATTGAGCAGGCGGTGGGCAGGTAGGGAAAATAAAAGAGTGTTCTAGAGATATTAGAGGAAGTAGAATCCTTAAGATATTGAGCTGGGTGTGGAGAGAAAGGAGTTTAGGATGGTTTCCAGGTTTCTGGCACGAGCAACTGAGGGGGCAGCGGATGGAAGTGCCATTCGCTGAGATGAAAGAAACCTGTTTTGGACTTGTTAGGTCTGAGGTGCTACTGGGACAGCCAAGCAGAGAAGCCATATATGAGGCAGTTAGAAGTCCAGACCTGAACGTCAGAAAAAGATGTAGCCTGGAGATAGGGACTTGGACATCACCAGGTTACAGCTGGTAAATCAGAGCTTGGGCATGAATGAGCTCACCTGGAGAGAGTACAGCGAAGAGAAGAGAGACTAAGGAACCCCAGCCTCAGTCAGGAGTCGGCCCAAGGCTTCCCTGGGATGTTCAGGGAGATGCCCAGGAACCGGTTGATGTTTGCATCTGAGTCTCAGGAGAGAGGTTAGTATGTGCGTCTCTGTGTGCACTGAACCGTCAGCTCCTGTTTCTCAACTCCCCTTCTATGTGCCCTCAGCTATTCTGGCCAGGCTTTAAAGATCTCTAGCCAGCCCTGCCCCCTCAGTTACGAGGTTCTGTACACGCACATTGAGTGGGAGGGTGATAGCAGGGGATGCAGAAAAGGTCAGGAGCAGGACAGTTTACTCAGTACACTCTCAGACCAACAGCTCCCACCTCACCAACAGGTTTGATCAGGCTTGATCAGTGAGATAGAGGTGAGGCTGGGGGAAAGGGCCAGCATGGAATGGATAAGTGATATTCACTCTTTCCTCCCTCCCAGGGAGGAGTGCTGTTTTTCTGGGAGCACGTGGCCGAGCCACGTGGCAGCTGGGCCTTCATGTGGCAGCCAGTTTTAGACCCCACCTGGAAACACATTGGGGACGGCTGCTGCCTCACCAGAGAGACCTGGAAGGATTTGGAGAATGCCCAGTTCTCTGACATCCCAGTGGAACAACACCCCCCTCTCTTCAAGTGGCTACCTGTTGGGCCCCACATCATGGGAAAGGCTGTGAAATAACCTCCCCAAGCCCCCAAGACCGTCATTTGCTCCCTCCCCAGCCTCCAGTCAGAATAAGCCACCCACCAGCCTCATCTGTCTTCCACGGAGCAGAATCTAGTAGAAGAATGACAGAAGCCAGTCCCCCACCACCCTAGTCCCTCCCTCCCCCCTCTGCCAGGGGCAGCTCTAACTTCAACCCCTCCTTCCACAGTGAAAAGGCTCTATTCCTACCCTGACCAGAGGGGGGAAACAGTTATACCCTGTTGTGTCTTGAACTGCAAATTCCTGCACTGGTCTCCCACCTTTTGCCCACCCACCCCTTCCTTTGTTCCCATGATAAAGCTCCCCCTGCCCTACTTCTGAGGCTACACCTGTGTGCCTCTAGGAACTGGTCACAAAAGTCATGGTACATGCATCCCTGCCAGGCCAACTGACCCTCCCTCCCTACTACCACCTTCATCCTGAGCCAGGGGTGCCAGGGAGAATCAGAGACACTGGGGGTGCGGGAGACCCTGGGGGTGAAGGAGCAAGACTCAGTAAAGAAGCCAGAGGTTTTGTCCTCAAATATTTTTTAATAAATAGACAAAACCCACTAGACTGATATGGCAAACTAAGGTCAGAGGACAGGGAAAACTAGGGAGGGAGAAGCCCCTGAGTCAGCGACACAACCTCCTCCCCGACCTTCTAGGCTAAGGCAATTTCGGGGAGACAGGTCCTTGGAGTCCTGTTATACAGGGTGAATGGGAAAGGGGGGATTAGGATCCCTTCTCCCCAACTTTGTGTCAGGACATCCTTGCCCTTTTCACCCTACCCCACAGCCCCGTCTATCCCTGATTTATGCCCTCTCATCTCACAGCATCCTGAGGGAAAGTTGGGGGGCTGGAGTTCTCATGGGTGGGAGAGGCCCCTGAGGAAGCAGATCCTGCCAAATCTTGATGCAACACCTGCAACCCACTCTACCCTCTTCACCCAGGGAAGGGGTGGAGGGGACCCATGGGCCAGGCTGGGACAAAGGAAGCTAGGCAGTTCCTGGCACAGGATGCCCATCGGGGCCCAGCTCAGGGTGCCCATCGGCAGCCAGGATGGGATGTGCATCGGGGCCCTCCCGCCGGGGACTGCCCCAGTTGTTCCTCAGGATGGTGCCCGTCTTCTCCTCCTTGAACTGCTGTCGGTCTTCCCGGGGAATCTTCACCGCGTGGTACTGGGGCACGGTGGCCTCGGGGTACTTTGCCCGCTTGAAGAATCCCATCTGTAAGGACACCAGGCCAGACCATGAGGAGCCGCAGAGCTGAGGTCCCTGGAGCAGACACCCAGCACGGCCCAGCTCCTTGCCCTCACCACCCCTGGCACAGGAAGAACCAGCTGCAGCAGAAGGGAGACAGACTGAACAGCATCCAGTGCTATGGGCAGTCCTCATGGCACTACCATCAGTGCTGGGTCCCCGGGTTCTCATTCACAGCAAGAGAAAGACCCAGAGGGGGTCCAAGGTGCAGGACCAAGGACATCTCCCTTGGCCTCTGAGAGAGGGGCTTGAAGGTGGAACATCAGGACCTCTGATTCCAAAGGTTTCCACCCACCCAAGCTTCTTCAGAGACCCAATAGTGTCCCCCAGAACATAAACAAGATCTAAGGAAGAAAATGGCTTCCTAGACCCCAGGCATACCTGGAACGATGCCTCCCAAGCCTCACACACATACACCGTGTGTACTTGTACACTGAGCAGTGTCCCTCTTAGAGCAGGGGCCTCTCGTCTATGAGTATGGCAGTCTAGTCCCTCCCTAGATCATGACCACGCCAGCCCTTACATACCAACGTGGCCATGTGCCCTCCACACACTCACACTTAGGACTGCCCACGACTCCTACATGCTCAGACTGCACATCTCCTTGCACATTCACCCCTGCACACTCATGCCCATAGGAAAAAGTTGCATAGGATCCCCCCACACTCCCACATGCTCACACTCCATAAGCCACCAAGTCTTTGTGCACGCCCCAGGCTGGGTGTACTCACCCTTACGGCCCCGCCCTTCTAATGTCCTCGCACCTCAGTTCCTAGGCCTCACATCACTCTCGTGTAGTCTCAGTTCCTCACCCTGCACATTCCGGATCCCTTGAATGCTGGGAGCTCCACTTATACTCATATACATACATACCCATACACACACATATATATGCACACACACACACATGCACAACAGTTACCCCACAGTCCCTGGACCCCCAGCTTCCACAGCTGAGGGCTGCACAGCCAGATGGGCCCGGTGATAGTTGGTGGGAAAAGATGAGCTCTGGCTGCTCCGATGGAAGAAGCCACACTGAAATGCCGAGCGGGGAGAGGGACAAAGGAGGCAAAGGATGGGAAGACTGAGGGAAGATGAGGGTTCTTATCTCTGCTCTGTCTCCCTTCCGTGGAAGCAGGGAGCAGGGACCCTGCCATTTCACAAAGGCATCAATCTTCCCTAAGACAGTTTGGATGCCACTCCAGAGCCTGATCCTCTGATGACTCACATTTGCCAAAGGGTGGGGGCATGAGGACAGTTCTCCATAGAGCCCCAAGGACATGCGAGGTTCTGCATACAGTCCCAGAAGTGGCATATGGCCCAGGGTATGACCCTTGGAGATGTATATGATTCCTTGTACTGACACATGCATGTGTGTGCTTTTATGTTGAGCCCCAGATGCCAATATGATTCCATATACAGTTCTGTGTATACAAGAATGGTTCCATGTGGAGCCTGGTACATGGAAGTTCTGAGTTTTGCTCTGGAGGCAGTTCCCTGGAGTAGCTCTCCACACTTGTTGGCCTTCTTGGCCACAGTGACCCTTCCAGTCTTCACTGCCACATTCTACTTAGATGAGACCACACTTCCCTGCCTCCATGACATCTGGAAGGCTCAGGCCCCACTGCCCCCTCATCTCCCCACATCCAGTCCCTACTACTGCACCTTCCTCTAAGTCCCGGCTCCAGTGCCACCTCCCCTTGAGCCGTCTTCCTCTGAACTCCCACTGCATTTTCTCAACTCAACACCTTCTGCCTTGTCCTTGACCACAGGCTCACCATCCCCACTAGACTATAAAGTCCCTGAGGACAAGATCTGCATCTGACTTATCTTTGAAACATGAAGGGCCTAATAGAGTTCCTGGTACATGCAGGGTAGGTGCGTAATGCAGATTTGCTGAATACATGAGTGTGTGGGTGGGTGAGAGAGCCACAGTGCAACAGGCTGCCCGCCTGTCCAGCCCCCATCAGCCCCACCCTCCCCAGGCCTCACCTTCCAGAGGAGCAGCACCAGCAGTGCCAGCACCAGCAGCCCAGCCAAGACAGCCAGGAGGATGACCCACCAGGGGACTCCTTCTGCCACCACAGCCATGGGGTCCAAGTATACCATCACTGGGATCTGGGAAGCAAGGGGTTAATGAAGCAATAGCTGGAGGGAGCAGGGAAGAAGAGAGTTCCCCTCACCCCCGAGCCCTGGAGCTCACCACTGTGGAGGCATCTCTGAGCAGCAAGTTCTTGATGGAGGACTTCACCGTGATGTTGGCTCGGACAATCACTTCCAGGGACTTCACAGTTGAGTATTCCTAAGGGAGTAGGGAAGGAGACCCTCCTGCTAAATGCCCCAGTCTCCCTCCCTTCCCCCCGCCTCCTGAAATTATAAATGGAATGGTGCCCAACACAAAGGGTGTTTCTGCCGGGCTTGGGTTAAGAGTATGCTGCATTTGGACAGGGAGGAGGTAGAAGGAGAAGTGAGTCCCGGAGGGGCTTTTGGGGAAGGAGAAACCCAGAGTGGAGCCCCAGTGGTGTCCTCACCTCCAGAAAGGTGCTATTCCAGAGGCGGCCCCAGACATGCAGCACAGCCACACGGTCAAAGCTGTAAAGTGGGCAGCTGAACACCACACAATTGGCCGTGCCCCGGGCGCAGTCCTAGGGATAAGGACAGGCAGGGCTCTAAGCCACTCAGCCCTACCCTGCTAAGCCTGCCATCTCTCCCATTTTCTTTACCTGATCTCAAACTCCCCTCCTCCAGGAAGTCTTCCCAAAGTAACCTCGTGGACCAAAATAGCTGCCTACCCCAAATCTGAGCTATTTACTTTGAAATGCATGGGGGACAGGGAGAGGGTCTCTTACATGACAGCAGCAGACAGGGCAGCTTCTCCAATTGGTGCTCACATTACCTAACGATGGTCCCATTTATTGTGTACCTATAACTGGCCAGACACTTATCCCATTTAAGCTTCATAATGGTCCTACAAGGTGTATCTTACTATCATCCCCATTTTTTAAACAAGAAAACTAAGGCCCAAGGAGGCCAGGCGATCTGCCTCAGGTCACAGAGCTGGCAAAGCTATTAAGTGGTGGAGCAAATATTTGAATTCAGGTCCATACTCAGCAAAGCCACACCTGAGCCCAAACTCACTGAAGGAGGAGGAAGCTGCCCCTGGAGCTGCTTGAGCCAAATCCATTTGGCCCAATCACCACCTAATGACACATTTGCCTGAAAGTTATGTTATATTCATCACACCACAATCCATATACAGAAGAATGGCTTTGAGAATGTTTGAATTCTTTGTCATGTTTTATTTAATATTTTGCCACTTTTGAGCAATTCAAGAATCCTTGGTCAAACTGTCTAAAAAGCAAGGTGTTCTGCCTTAATTTTATGTCAAAGAATCTATTTTAGACATTATGTTAAGTGAAATAAGCCAGACCAAGAAAGATAAATACTGCATGATCTCACTTCTGTGTGGAATCTAAAATGTTGAACTCATAAAAGTAGAGAGTAAAATGGTGGTTACCTAGGGCTGGGAGATTTGGTGGGGTTGGGGAGATGTTGGCCAAAAGGCACAAAGTTTCAGTTAGACAGGAAGAGTAAGTTCAAGAGATCTATTGTACCACATGGCAACTATAGTTATAACAATATATTGTATTCTTGAAAATCACTAAGAGAATAGATTTTAAGTGTTCTCACCACAAAAATAAGTGTGTGAAGTGGTATGTATGTTAATTAGCTCCACCTAGCTATTCCACAGTGTATACCTATTCTAAAACATCATGTTGTATGTGATAAATATATACAATTTTTGTCAGCTTAAAAAAATAACTTTTAAAATTTTTAAAAATCTATTTCAAAATTCTTACTAAAAAGGGAGGCCTCTCAAAGGAAATCAGTCATGTGGAGAGGGCAGGACTACTCATATCACAGAGCAAAACAGCAATTATACAAGTTCCTGCACCCCAGCTCGTGTCATGCTCTCAGGCGAGCGGGAAAGCTGAGGGCCCAGAGGAGGGGTGGCCCCAGAGGGCCCAGCTGTTTACACGCCCCTGCAACGGTCTCCTCCTTGACCTCTTGGCCCTATTGCTCACCCCTCTGTACCTGGGATTTACCTCCACCTCCTTACAGTTTGGCCTAATGCCCTTCATTTTTTGTTTTTTTTTTTTGAGACAGAATCTCACTCTGTCATCCAGGCTAGAGCACAGTGGCATCATCGTAGCTCACTGCAACCTCAAACTCCTGGCCTCAAGCGATCCTCCCGCCTCGGCCTCCCAGAGTGCTAGGATTACAGGCGTGAGCCACCGTGCCAGCCAAATGCCCTCCTAACCTACGTCCCCACCACATTCTCACTGCCAGCACCATCCTAGAAGGGACGAGCCAGAGCATGTGCCCATTTGCTCAATATATCAACCTAAAGAACAAAACTCTGAAACAAGTAGAAAAAGGAGAAGCAAAACTACTCAAAAGGGATAGACTTAATGAATCACTGTTATTTTAATTATTAGAACTTTTACACTTTTAGTGTTTTTGACATTGTGAAAATCAAGCAGGTGTCCTTACACAAATTGACTTTTTTTTCCTAAAAGCGTTCAAAAGAACAAACGGACCTCGGAGTTTGAGGATGGGCTAACCCCATCCCATCCCCTGTGAAATGTAATGCTTTATAAAAACATGAGGAGAATCAGTTGTTCGGCTGACTAACTGGCTGTAGGTCGAGTGCCCTGCTCTGGAGTGAGCACTTGTGGGGGACAGGGTGGGGGTGTCTGTGGTGTCAGCATCTGCCTCCCAGACACCCCCTCCTGTGAGTTGTGATGTGAACTGTCTAATCAATTTGCCCCAGGCGTGTGGCCATCACACATCTTGACAAGCCACCCTCCCTGAACACCCACCACCCTACAGCTCCGTGCCCCTACAGCATCCTCTATCACACTGCACAACCCCATTCTGGCTACACCGAGTTTCCCTGCCCTCACCAGGGTAATATTTTTCTTCTTCTCAGCAGAGGATACTGGCCACCAGGATGTGCTGGGCTCCGGCTGCTCACGAGACTCCTGCTGCTCTGGCTGCTCCAGCTCTCGCCGCCTCCGATCTCTGCTGTCCACATCCTGGACATGTGAGGGAAGGCCCAGTGAGTGTCCCTCCAAACACAGCAATCCTGAGATGGCATCTCCTCCCCACCCCTTCCTCCTTGCCTACAACCTGCACACACTACCCCTACCCCCATGACATCCCTCCCAGTGTCTAATCCCCTGGCCCCTGCCCAAGCCTCACCAGGTGGAGGATGTTGGGCCTGGGGGAACAAAGCCCTTTCTGCCCAGGCCCCTGCCCACCCTCCAGCTCCACTCGCATGGGGTACAGTAGCCACTTCCCGTTGGCAATCTCGTGGGGCCACATGATGTTGAGGAAGGCAGAGCCCAGGGTGTTGAGTGACTGGCCTTGGTTGGAGACCTGTGGGCACAAGAGAGTATGAAGGAAGGAGATCAGTTTTCAAGTGGACCCTAAATCTACAGAGATGGAAGGGACAAGGGCTGAGGGGACGGCCCACAGGAAGCATAATTTCAACAAAGACTCAGGATCCTAGAGCCCACCAGGTGCCATTCTCACACCAAACCCAGGAAAACCTGGAGGTGTCCCTGGGAGGTGTGAGGAGAGGCCCCAGCCAAGCAAGGGCAGAGTTCTAGGAAGAGACACCCACCCAGCCCTCATGTTCCCATCCTCCAGCTGAGACCCCCAGCAGAGAAGCTTCCCTGGGCTCTCATGGCCTCCCAGACCAGCAGGTGAGATAGCCAGACAGAAATGACCAGGAAATAGTCAACTGAGGCCCCAGCACAAACAGCTGCCCACAGCCAAGGTCCAGGTGCAGGGCAGAGACCTCTAACTCACTGGACCACCACAATGTCACATGGTAGGAGAGCCCCAGCTCTTAGGACATAGCTCAGCCTGTCCTCTGTGCCAGGGAGGGAGGGAGACCATTGAGGGGCCACATCCAGGACACTTACCGTGACCTCATACTTGACCTTGCTTCCCACATCCCGCTCAGACCGCATGGCTCCCTCGCCCCTCACCACACCAGAGAAGAAGAGTTGCTGGGGAGTGGCCACCCTGGCATGGAGGGGTCAAAACAGGAGTGAGGAGGCCAGGGTCCTGGCCAAATGGAGGTCAGGAGGGCAAGACCAAGTGAGGCAGAGCCAGTCCAGGGTTGGGAGTGGCAATGCCCCCCTCCCTCCCACAGAGGTGCCCGCCTGGGCAGGGCTTACCCTGCGATGGACAGCGGCAGCTCAATGAAGACGCGTGCTCGAGCAGAGACTGGATGCAACTCCTGCTCACTGATCCTGGCAAGTGGGTAGGGGCAAGCATGGGCAGTAGGCACAGGAAGCCCCCCAAGGGCCCAGATGAGACCAATCTACCTGCCCCCACCTCACCCCCCTGGCCCCACCAGGCTTACGTGGCCAACAGCAGCTCCACCTCCAGCTCTGTGGTCTCAATGGTGATCCCTGAGGTGCTAAGGATGAGGTAGAAGGTGACCTAGGCCAAGAGTGGAGGAAGATTAGAGTCAGGGGAGGGCCAAGGGCTCAAGCAGGGGCCCCTCAGATAGGCATACAGGCAGACACACCAACCTGGGCACCTCTCTTCATGGGGTTCCCTAGCTCACACTCAACATGGGAGGCATTCTCATTGGACAGGCAGAGTGGCTTCTCCTGGAGTGGGGATAAGGAGGGGTCAGTCTGGGTCACTGGAGCCCCTCCAGATCCCACCCCACCTGCACAAGTCCTCACCGCAGGGTCCAGGGCCCGGACCCCTGAGTAGTGCAGCGAGGCCGGGAGGGTGGCCAGGAGCTGGGCCTCATGGGCATCGTCCCCATCAGCCTGGGGCCGGGCTGGGTCCGAGGGCAGGTTGGTGACCACCAGCTCCAGGGCAAGGACTGGCTGCCCACTCAGTGCAAACAGGGCTGTTGTCCCATCCACATCCCTAGAGAGTCAGACCCCCCTCACTCTGAGTTCCGGACACCTTCCCCAGCCTGCTCCCTCGTGCCCTGCCTGCCTCCATGCCCCAGACCCCTCCTCCCAGGTCCCTCACCTCACACCACCCAAGCCTTGGGTCTCTCCACGCATGACTGGGAATCAAGGGACCGCCATTCTCCTCCCAGCTCCACCACTTACTTACCTTGGGCAAGTAACTAAACCTCCCTACACCTCAGTCCTCCATGTATAAAATGGGACTGATAATGATTTCCACCTCACAGGTATGCAGGCTGTATATTATCATATGTGCCAGGAGAGATTGCTATTCCTCGCCAGGGCAGCCCTGCGGCCCCATCACCGCCCCTCATCTCACAGTCTCCTGAATCATCGGCAAGTCCCCTCTAGCCTTCTGCCCTCTCTGAAGGCTCAGCCCCTCCCTCTGCCTGGTCCTCCTGGAGGGACTTCCTTTCATTCCTCGAACTCTTGCCCTCCCACCCCAGCTGCTCCCCACCCCCCTCACATGGGCAGAGGCTCGAATTCCGTGTCGCTGACCCGGGCACAGAAGCGGGCATGGACCAGCTGCAGATTGCTCTGGCAGATCTTGTCTTCACCACAGCCTTGCTTCAGGAAGTGGATCTGGGGAGAGATGTGAGGAAGGGGTCATTCCTAGGCAGCGAGGCAGGAGGCAAATGCGTCACCAAGGGATATGGTGGGTTAGAGGATCACAGGATTAAACAACCTGTGTTCAACTCTCAGGTCTGCTGCTTATAAGCTGTGTGATATTGAGCTGGTCACTTAACCATTCTGAGCCGTGTCCTCATCAGTAAGACGATGGGAGTACTACCATGCCACGATAGAGACTAGCATCCAGCAAGGGCTCCAATGAGGCTAGTCTAACAGCTAGACCACATTTCCCCAGCTTGCTTGCATGTAACTGAATTCCAGAGTCAGAATGTGAAGAGAAGTGAAGAGCACCACTTCCGGGCTGGCCATGAGATCCACGCAAGGAGCTGCATGTCCCCCTTCCAGGTGGGTGAAGGTGACTGAAGGAACTTGGAGGCCACATTTGAAGATGACAGACTCCCATCGGCCTGGGCCCCAGAATGACTACATGGAGTGGAGCAGCACTGTTCCTGCTAACTAGGAACACGTGCTCATTTGGGCACCTAGAGATATGAGCAATTACCGGGGTAGCACATGTGCAAGAGCTTTGCAAGCTATGAATGGGTGCCACTGGGGAGGAACCATGATCATTGCCTCTCCCAGCTCCCCCTCCTGGGCTAAGCCAGAAGCCAGGCTTACCTCTGCCCGCTGGGTGCTGGGCTGGTGGGCATTGAGGATGGGGGCCACTGGGGGCAGCCCCTGGCCAGGAGCCTGTCGCCGGAGCCGAGGGGTCTGGAGACTATAGGACAAAGTCACCACAATGGCCCGAAGCTTGTCTTTCACATTCTCCTGGGAAGGGGAAAGATTGTTCCTCACTAGAACAATCCCCAGGCCCCAGCCCTGCCCAAAGCCCCAGCCAGACCTAGAACCGATTCTGAAACTTGGGAAGAAGCTTAGGGAAATGAAGGAGAGAAGTGGAGAATGGAGAAAGCAGGAAGGAGAGAGATGGGGGTGGGAAAGAGAGGAGACCCAGGATTTAGGGCTTTGAGGACCAGATGTGATGAGAGAAGCTGCCATCTCCACCTCCAGGGAGTGCAGAACTTGACAGTAGATGCAAGAGGGCAGCAGGGAGGAGGAGGTGAGCTCAGAAGGGAGGCTTCCCAAACGTCTACGTCTTTGAATGAGCCACGAGTATGATAGGGAAGAAGAAGCTAAGAGGAATCAAGGAAAAGAGATCATGCCATGACAATGACCCTCAGAGGCCAAGGTGACAGTGTCCACCTGTAGCTGGAACATGGTGTCTCCGCAGGCTCGGTCATGCTGATGCTTCAGCCACACGGTGCCTGAGGCCTGGTGCTTAGGGTCATCTGGGCTACGGCTCAGGAAGGTCACACGGGGGACCTGGCCCCGGAGCCTCCGGTCTGTGTCCCCGTCCAACATGTAATCCAGGGCTGTGACGTGTTGGGAAAGAAGAGGAGCCAGTGAGCTGGGGAACTGCTCCAGCCGACCCCATCCCCAAGGTGCTCCTCTCTCCACCTTGGAGGGACCCGTCCTGGAAACCCAACGGGGTGAGCAGTGGATGGGGGACCTCACTCACCCACAATAGGGCTGTAGCTGCTGGGGGTTGCAACATAGCTGAAACAGATCCTTAGGTCCACACTGTTGGGCAAAGAGTGGCTCCTGAGTGAGTCAGACAAGAGATGGGCCAAGGACCCAAGCCCCACCCTGCCCACTCCTGCTACAGCCCCAGCCCCCAGCCCCACCTGGGGAGAGAAAGGGAGAACAGGGGAAACCGGACCCTGGCACTTCACCTGCCCTCCCCTCAGATCCTGCCTCACCAGACCAAGTGGCCACCAGGACAGTTGGGCTGCTCTAGGTCAATGGCTCGTGGAGCAATAAAGACCTCATGGGAGACATGGAGGACAGGTCTGGCCCTGGGGAAATGGGGGTCGAGGGCAAAAGAAACATGAGAACGTGAGGCTGGGAAACACTTAAACATCAGATTTGGCACTGGAGTGGGGGTCAGGGTCACAGGGCGGGCTAATGGCCTCAGAGAGAGAGACAGCAGAGGAGAGGGAGGGGCTCACCTGAATAGCACCGCAGTGTCGGCCAGGGAGCCCACCAGTAGGTCGGGGTAATGGTTCCCATCCACATCCAGACCTCCTGACAGGGAGTAGCCGAAGCTCCGGACACCCACGGCCTCGCCCTCCAGCACCTGGGAGACCAGCTGTCAGCCTGCCCAGCCCCACCTCCCCAGGCCTCTGCCCACCCTCACCCACCCGCACCCATTCCCCATCCCAACAACTCCCCTCACCTGTGAAGGCTTGGTGACAACCCCCAGGCTGCTCCCGTGGTAGATAAAGACTTTCCCATCCCCATCAAAGGGAGCACCCACTGCGATATCTGCAGGGCGTGAGGAACAGGCAGTCACAAGCTGGGAGGTGGCAGACAAGGTCCAGGCCTCAACTTTCCCTCAGTCACTCAGTCCTATTTTATTGAGAGGCTACTAAATCCCAGGCATTTAAAAAAAATCCTTTTTAATCCTCTCAGCCACTTCCCGCAGATGTTGCTAGTTCAAAAAGGTGAAGTAACCTGCCCAAGGTCAGAAAGCTAGTAAATGGTAAAGGTCAGATGTAAGCCCAGGTTCCTCCTCTCCCTGAACCCTCGGAAAACCACCCCGGACTCTGAGGGGCTTTCCCATCCCTGCCCCAGCCCCCTCCCTCCACTGAGCCTTTCCAGTTCCCAATCACACCTGGGAAGCCGTCTTGGTTGAGGTCCCCCAGGACAGCCAGGCTGATCCCAAACATAGAGTCGGGTGAGCCACAGAGCCGAAGAGGGGAGATCCCAGCCCAGTGACCCCCCTGGTTCAGGTACACATACACGGCACCCCCCAGCTCTTCTTGGCGCTCAAAGAAGTAGGGAGCACCCACTATCAGGTCTGGCCAGCTATGGAGAGAGGGAGACAGTCAGAGCGGGGTCCTCCCTGGCTGAGGAGTCAGGAGGAGATGCCAGAGGCCACTCATACCTCCCGGACCCAGCCTCTCCTCTGCCCACTCACCCATCATTGTTGAGATCAGCCACAGCCAGTGAGTAGCCAAAGCCAGAGGTCAGGCGCTCCCCAGACAGCATAAATTCAGGCACTAGACGACTGGCACTGTCCTTGCGCAGAATGACCACAGCACCCTTGTGATTGGCACGGGGGGCCCCTGCCACAAAGCTCAGCTCCTCTGCACGCACCAGACCTTTCCCCGAGTCGATGGAGAAACCTGGGTGGGAGGGTGACTTACCGGTAAGTGTTCCCCCAAGACTCAGAAGCCAGGATGTGCTATAGCTCCCCCTGCCCCTGCCCCTCCCCCCTCCCAACAGGCCTGGAGAGAAAAGATGGAGGTGCCCCCGGTCATCAGCACCACACCTGGGCCGCTCTTCCTCCCCGCCAAGGGCCCAGCAGCCCCCTACACCCGCCGGGCCCAGAGACAAGTTTGGCACAAGAAGTGTGGTGAGGTCAGCCTCAGGGACTGGGCTGGAGACAGACAGGCAATGACTGAAAAGGCCAGGAGACTGGGCAGGAGCTGAGGCCGAGATCCCCATGCCCATACCCAGGGAACTAAAGGAGTGGCTGGTCTCTCTCCCATCTACATACCCAGCAGGCCCCAATCCCACCCAGTGTACCCTCTTTGTCCCCTCTCCCACTGTCCTGGCAGAAAGAGGAAGTCTTCCCATGGGTGGGGGGAGACAAAGGGGAGTGAGGAAGAGCTCACTTCACCCAAACATCTCCCAGGTTTTGCTCCCTCCTCCTCTGCAGAGGCGTGCAGATGAGACGACAGGGACTTACCAACAACACTGGACCTTTCTCCAGCGAGTGCCCACCATCCATCCCTCAGGGAAAGTGCCCCTAGAGGTCAGGACCATCCTCCCCAAGATAGTCTCAGCCCTGCCCTCTCACTCCACCTGGATCTTCCTCCATGGAGACCCCTCACTCACAGCCCCCAAGGCCACCCCCCTTGGGGCCTCCTCTTCTCAGGCTTGGTCACTGGACTCTGGTCTTCTCTGTAATTTGGGCCCAATGTGTGTTTCCCTGGGTGTGTGTTGGGAGGCAGGGACTACAGGGCAGGAAAGGATGTGTTCCCTGGGGGAGGAGGGGAGGCCAGGGCCACGAACCCTGGGCCCAGGAGGTGGGAGCTTACAAACCTAAGTAGCTATTCAGGGCCAAGTCTCTGGCTGGTCCTGGGAGCCGGTCAGCGGGGTCCAAAGTTTTATACACCAGCTGGTCAGGGTCTGAGCTATCAATGTTGGTCACAAAAAGCAACCCTGTGCGGGGTGGGGGTAGGGGGGACACACCAGGGAAGGGACATCCAGAGGAGGGACCACAGAGTAGGGAGACAGAGCCAGACAAAAAGGCCAGAAGAAGAAGATGGCAGAGGAAGAGGTGGAGAAAGAAAATGAGAGAGACAAAGAGACCAGAGAGGTAAGAGTCAGAGACAGAAAGACAGAGAGAGATAAGGTGAGAGACAGACAGAGACGGAAGGATGGGAGTACGGAGAGGGAGGACAAGAGAGAGGAGTAGAGGGTTAGAGCGGCTCTGAGCCGGGGAGGTGTCCCTACCAAAGTAGCTGTTGGCAGGGACTGGGATGAGACGGGGGTCCTGCTCCTTCTCACCCCCCGCCTCGTAGGGCCCGTCGTCCAGGTGGGCCAGGTCCGCTGAGCTCTGCGCACAGAGCTCCACCCTGGCCGTGCCTGCAAGGACAGTCCTGTTAGTGCCCAGGGCAGGGAGTGAGGAGCACTCCTCAGGCCAGACACTGGGTTAGACAGGCACACAGGGAAGCCCCTCCTCTCCTTTCCGGCCCTGTCTCCACCCTTTCCCGAGCCCAAGCTTCCCAGGGCCCCCCAGACTTGGCATCACACTCACCGAGTGTCAGCTCAGCCAGCAGCAGCGTGCAGAAACGGGAATGGCAGTGACGAGCTGTGGGCTGGTGTGCTGGAGCATGCAGGCCCCAGCCGGGTGGGCCAGACCAGTGTGCGTGTGGGCTCATGCCAGTGTGTTGAGGGACACTTGGCCGTGCGAAGGAGGGGAGGTACCCCCATTCATGTATGTGCTAGCACAATAGGGATGGAAGGCATGGCAGTGCCCCTGGGCTATATGGCAGTGAGCATGTGGTCATGCTTGGCCATGTGCTGCCCCCAAGCCTGTCTCTGGGGTAGGAGGAGGTTTTAGTCCCCTTCTCCCCTCCCCGAGGAGTGACTCACCCTTCCAATTATAGGTTCCGGGGGCCCCAAAGAGGAGGTAGTGGTTGTCAGGGGAGAAGGCGGCAGCTGTGCCCTGCTGGCAGAATCCAAACTGTTCGTGGCCTTGGGGGCGCCCCTCACAGAACTTCCATTCTCCACCATCCAACTCATCATGGATGGCCAAGTCTTGGCTCAGCACAAAGCAGCGACCAATCACATCCCGCGTCTCCAGGATCTGGTCTACTCGCTGCCTCGCCTCATATCGGTGTGCACAGGTCTGTGGGAAGAAGGGATGAAGGGTCATGTCACTGCGTGGGCCAGGGACCTGCTTGAGGTATGCTGCCCACGTGCAGACATTTGACAGACACAGTACCTGTGCATACACACACACACACACACACACACACACACCCCCCTATGCCAGTATCAGTTGAGCACCATTACCCAGCCAGTGTTAGGCAGGTCCATGCATAACCCAGTGTCCCATCTACACCCACTTCCTTGACCTCATAGGAAGACGTCCTTGTTCCACATTCTGCCTGGGCACCCACAGGCACTACTAAGACAGCACACAGGATGTGTGCCTCCCCGATCATGTGACAATCCTCCAAAATGCACTTGGTCCTGTCCCTTCAACTCTGTGAGGGCCACCACCTCATCTGCAAAGAACTTCCTCCCCTCTCCACTCTCCAAGTATTGCCTGTTCTTAAAAGCCTGGTTCAAACCACCCCGCCTGCAGCAGCCTTTTCTCCCCACTGCCCCTTTGGACTTTACAGACTGAAGACTAGACTATTAAGTGAAGACTACTCACTTAATAGTAACCATAGTCTGCGCCATAGCAACTTGTACAGGTAACTGTGTGTCTGTGCATGTTAGTGAAAGACACAGAGAGAGAGAAACAGAGAGACACAGAAAAAGACAGAATGAGAATCTCTGCAGCTATCTGGCATGGAAGAGTCTTTTCCCTGTCTTTACATATCCTCTCTCAGTAACTAGCACAAGCTTCTCAAATGGATGGATGGATAAATGAATGGATAGATGATTTTAAATTTGTAAGGACAGAGACCATGTTTCACAATTTTTTTTTTTTACTGTTTTTTAGAGACAGGACCTCTATGTGTTGCCCAGGCTGGCCTCAACCCCTGGCCTCAAGCGATCCTCCCACCTCAGCCTCCCAAAGTGCTGGGATTACAGACATAAGCCCTGGTGCCCAGCCACTCACACCTTTTTATATCTCCCCAGTGTCCAGGGAATCATATCATGTGCCCAACTTGTGTTTTGTAAGCACACCTGTGCATATGCACACACCATACACACACACACACACACACACACACACTCTCCACCCTTGCATTCAGTCATGAGAAGTAGTACTCACAACGATCTTGCCCCCAGGTCCTTGGCTCCGAACACTGACTCCCAACCACTGGTTTTCCTTGCTTTCCTTTTGCACATCAGCTGGAGGCAGGACACCAGGAATTAGAGGGGGGAAGAGGAGGCCAAGGTCTCTCCTCCCCTGCTCATATGTTTCCCCCATGCAGGGCCGCACCTCCCTGGTCAATGTCCACTCTGTAGCAGTCAGTCTCCTCCAGGCTCAGGGGGCAAGCGAAGAGGCCTCCGGTACGATTCGCCTGCTGCCCAGGAAGAGCCAAGGCCTGGGGAGCACCCACCAGCAGCCTGCAAGATGGGGCAGGGGCAGGAGTTAGACGTCAGAGTGGTCCAACCATTGCAGAACTGCCCAGGCCCAACCACTTGGTACCAAGGAGAGTGTTCAAGGACTAAAAGAAAGGGGCAAAAGTCAGTTTTCTCAAATCCAGGCAAGGACAAATTAATATACTTGGCCATACAATCATCATGTTACATATGCACATACTCTCTGGACGAGGGGCCAACACACATAGTATATACACAAATACACAAACACGCCAACCCGAGGAGCCAGGCCAGCACTGCTAGTTTGAAAGAACCCCCTGTTCCCAGCACCTGTTCCTGACCAGGCCTTCCCTACCCCCTCCTTGGCCCCATCCCCAAGCTCTGCCCTCCTCCCCAACCCCAGTCCAGTTGAAACCCTGCCAGAAATGCCAAGAATGCTGAGCAAAAGTAGCAGGGACCCAGACTGGCACCACAGTGTGGCTCAGGGACTAGCTTCCGAGGCCAGGCAAGAGGCTAGATACGGACCTGCCTCCCCTCATCCAGGGCCCAGCAAACACCCACCTCCCAGCAGTTCTGCCAGCCCAGCATTCTGTCAGTCACCCTGGTTGGCATGGAGGTAGGGACAAGTTTCCCATTCTGTCTCCTGTCCTACCCCCATTCTCCTCCCCATATCCTGAATCCTCTTCCCCATCCTTCCTTCTCCTTCCCACAGCCACGATCTTCCCTTTGCCTCCCACCCCACCCCCACCCAGTCTTCTCTCCCGCCTCCCCCTCAGACTCTTTCCCAGCTACAACTTTCTTGGCAGGACAATTTTCCATGATGACAGCCAAGGCGTCTTCCCCAGGGGAGGACTGGGCTGGGAATGGAGGCTGCCTGAGTCCCCTGGGGCTGAACCCCCAGGCCGGGAGTGAAGGTGGGGGTGAGGTGAGGTGACTGACACCCAGCTGGCTATATGGGTCCTCTCTTCGCAGAAGCAGAGACTCCAAGTGGCAGCAGGACAAACCTCAAGGCCTCTCTCCCACACTGTTCTCCTCCATCTCCCTTCCTGGGGGGCAAGGCTCAAACTGTGTCGGGCAATATTACAGACAGGCATCTGTGGGGCACTGTGCCAGGCCTGAGGGGATGGGGGGGAGGGCACAGAGCCATTCTCCCTTCCCACAACTCCTCCTCTTCTCTTAGCAGCTGTCACCCCATGTCAGAGCCAGTGTCAAGAGAGGGAGAGGGAGGGGGAGTGTCAGGGAAGAGAACACACATTCAGCCTTCACTTAACAACTATTTATTGAGACCCTATCATATGCCAAGCCTTGTGTCAGGCACTGGTGAGACAAGGAAATAATATTTACTCAGCACCTACTCTGGGTTAGGCCCTAGGCTAGACATCAGGGATATGAGCAGCTAACATTTATCACTGTCCACATATGTGCCAGGCACCAGGCTAGGCAAGTCACATGTATTATCTCATTTAGTCTTCACAACAATCCTATAAAATAAGAATTCTTTTCTTGTCTTCCAGATAAAGAAACTCACTCAAAGACATTAAGCAGCAATGCTGGAATTCAAATCCACATCTGCCTAACTCCAAAACTTTGTCACTCTACCCAATGACTGGCCCATCTCTAGAACACTGAGACCACTCCGGGAAAGGAAGAGGAAGAAGGGGAGGGGAGGGTACCTGAGCAGAAAAGGAAACTGGGTGACATGGCCCTGTGCAAACAAATGCTAACCTTCAGACAAGTCAGCAGTGCCCTCAACCCCCAAGCACAGGGGTGGCCATCTCTTGGAGAACTGGGCTGTCTTATTCATCTTTGTGCTTGCCCCATAGGAAGCATCAGGATGTGTTTACTGAACCCATACTTTATGTGGACTCACAGAGACACCCACTGCCTCAGCTGGTCAGTGCAAAGCTAGGCACCCAGAGAAGCTCCATGCTCACATCTCCCCTCCTAGAGGCCAAAAGTAGGGAAAAGGGGAGAGGACCACATGGAGGAAAGAAGCTGAGTGCATAGGTATGCCCAGCCAATCCTCCTGGGAACGAGAGCACCCACACACAGCCTCTTCAGTCCCTCCACCTGTGCCCCAGTCACAGACTCCTTCCTGGCTTCATCCCATGAGGCCCAGCCACCCTAGGCCTCTGGATGGAACAGTAGCCACAACTGTAGCCACTGCAGAGAGAAAAGCAAAAAAGTATTGGCAGCTGGGGGCAGAGGGACCCATGGGAACCCAGCTAAGTGGAGCCGAAGCAGTAGCCCACTACCACTGCACTCCACACCCTCCAGGGCTCCGGCCGCTCTCTGACCCTCTCAATCTGGGTGGCCCTCTGGGGAGGACGCTTGGCCTGGAAGGTTGGCTTAGCCCAGGAGGCCCTCTATCCAAGCCTTTGGATCCAGGATGGCTGTAAGGCACCAAGGCTGTTCTCTAGCTCTGTGAATCACAATACAAGAATAACAGTACTACTAACAATTTCATAGCAGTCACTATGGCTGTGCACTATTCTAAGCATTTTACATATGTTAAGAACTCTTAATCCTCACAACAACCCTATGTTGTACTGCTGTTTATCCCCATTTCACGGTTGAAGGAAGTAAAGGAGGCTGAAACCACTGAGCAAAGTAAGGTTCGACCTCAAAGTCTCATCCCTGGGCTAAATTCAAAGACATCCAAACAGGTGAGAAGGTCTTTCTATGAGTGAGTGACAAGACAGGCCACCTGCAACTCAAAAGCTAGGGACTGAGCAGGTACTTGGCCTCTCATGAGGCACCAAGCAACAGAGCACCCCCTGCTGGAGCAAAAGCAGGGTTAGGTAGCCTGGCCCCTCTGGGAATGCCCCCAGCTTGGCTCTGGAAGACAGAATCAGGGGCCACCTTCAGAGAGGAGTGGGAAATGACAAGAGATCAAGCTAGTAAAAATAACCTAGAATTTGCCTGGAAATAGCTCAGAGAGTTCAGCATGTCCTAAAAAGGCCTCTAGTCCTGTAACTCTGGCAGATGGGGGAAGGAAGGAGGGAGGGAGGGGACAAGGATGAGGGAGGAAGCAGATGGCAGAGAGAAGAGGAGGTAAAGTCAGTTGCTTTCTATCTCCCCTAAAGTTTGGGGGACCACTGACCCTGCTACCAGATGATAGGGATAATGCAAGAAAAACCATTAGAGCCAGTCCCCACCCTCTGTGGGTGAGGAGAAATGAGCTCTAGCCCCTGGCCCATGCCCCCATCCAATAGTGGGGAGGAAAAGACAGTCCCAGTAGACAGCATTGATCCCAGTAATGGACACTTAATGTGGCTTAGTCACTGGTTGGAGAGAGAAAAGCCCCCTGGCAGAAGCGAGTAGGAAGCTTTCTTCCCGTTCTTGCCTCTCTTTTTACAATCATGCATGTAGGAAGAGCCAAGGGTACAGGAAGCACGACCAGCCACAGGCCCCACACAAAAGTGTATCCATCTTCCATGGGTCCCAAACTGATTAGAAAAGAATGAGATCTGTCCTCTGCCCCTCGCTCCTCCTTGCCTTTCCCTACTGCTGAGATTCCTGGAGTTGGAAATTTCCTAAGGAGGAGGAAGGGGAGCTGCCTGGTCAGCATCCTTCCTGGATCTCTCTCCCTGCTGCTGCTGCTGCTATTACTACTCTGGGAGCTCAGTTTTCTGCCACTCTCTATCACCAAACCACCTACTGCAGGTTGCCAGACCCTCCTCGGTTCTCTCCCAATCTTCCCGTGGTCTCTAGCCACAAAAGTGGCAGCTCTTTCCTGGCCTCCCAGTGCCCTGCTGCCCTCATTCCATCCCATGGCACAAAGTTATTTCTGGAGTCTACCTTGCATCCCTCCCATGGTACCCTCAACCTCTCTGTCCTTTCCCTATCCTCATGTCCTAAGTCTCCTTCTCTGGGGGAATTCAGCCCTGGGAAGAAGAAGGGGAGCCAGAGACCCTGGAGCTGGAGCAAGGATGCAAGTTGAGGGGAAAGGTATAAGGAGATAGTTCCCTGCCAATACAAGAACCTTAGTCTCCAACTCATTCCTAAAGCAAGATCCTGGGTCCCAGGCCTGGGGGTGCATCTCCAGACCCAAGACAGATGAGGCAAGGATCCAGGTTGGGATGTGCGATGTCTGTGAGCAGTCTGAGTCTTGGTGGGGCTGGAAGATTGAGAGACGAGGTGGCTGGGGAGTGCGGAAGGGGGTGATCTGTGGCTAGGGCATAGGGACTCAGGGCCGGGTATGGTGACTCACCAGCTCTGGGGTCGGGGCTGCAACTGCCGGTGCAGGGCCACAGAGAAGCCGAAGAGGCTGCCTGGCTCGCCCTCCTTGCGCAAGGCGCCCATCACGTCCAGATTGAAAGCGACAGCCCGTGAGAAGAGCAGTCCCGTGAGCAGGCAACCAAGAAGGTAGCAAATCCCCGAGACCCCCCAAGAATCGCGGCTCCCAGTCCCCGCCATAGGACCAAGCCCGCGCGCGCTCCCCTCCAGTGCAAGGAAATTTTCGCGCGTCCGGAGTCCCAGGTCTCCCCAGGCGCCTCTCCGAAGTCTCGCTGGTCTTTCAGGGGTCTCCCAGTCTTATGCCCCGCCAGCCCTCCCTATCCCGCCGCTCCGCCGCTCCAGCACCCACGGGGACAACTACGGAAGCCGCGGCTCGGGCGTCCACTCGGGCTCCCGCCTCCTGTCCCGGGGGTGCCGCCCAGGCCCCGCCCCCGGCCCCGCCCCTCGCTCCCGCGGCAGGTGGAGAGCCGAGCGGGTCGCCGAGGGATGCCCCGGCTGGCGGCTTGGGGCGGGACCTGCCCGCGCTCCCCTCCACCCCGCCCCGCCCCCACCCCCCTGCACCCGGGCCGGCGCGGCGGAGGCGGCGCCTGGGAGAGCGGAGGGAGAGAAGTTCCGACGGGCAGGGGCCGAGAAAGAGGAAAGAGGGTAAGAGATGAGAAGGGCGACGAGGCTAAAGGACAACCTGGGAGGAGGGACGCGCAGACAGAAAGAGAGGAGATAAAAGGGGAGCGGCCCTGGACCTGGGCTCGGTGTGGTCCCTGCGCGCTCGCTGCTCCTCACGGTCACACAGAGCACCGCTGCGCTGTTCGCGTCAGACCACGTCCCTCCCCATCCCGTCGCACGCCCCGGAGCCCGGCGACCGCAACGGCAGTGCTGGCCACGCCGTCCGCGTTGAGGCGAGCGGGGGAAGAGACAGAGTAGAGAGCAGAACTCTGGCGGTGTGGGGAAGCGAACAAACGGAGACGTGGAACAAGAAAAGGAACGGAGAGGGAGAAAGAAGGGCGACAGTTTGAGCAACAAGGGATGGAACAAAGGGCGAAAACCAGAAAAAAGACTGAGGGTGATACAGGAAGAACAGATTAAGCTGGGGGAGGGGAAGGGAGGTGTGAAAAAAGGGCCAGGATGAAAAAGACTGGACGCGAGACAGAAGGATGTAAGGGTGTCTCCAGCCCCCAGGTCCTTGCGGGACTGTACATTTCCCATCCTTCAAAAGGGGACGAGAGGGCAGGGGAGGGGCAGAGTTCTGGGCTCAAGCAGGATCTGGGTGGGGCTGAGAAGGGATCTCCACAGGGACCCGACGGCCTGTCCCTCTTCCTCTCCCTTTCGGCCAGGCTGGGACAGAGGTGGGGGGGGGGGCATTTTCCAACTTTCTATTTATAACTCCAATCCAGAAGTGGGGCCAGGAGGAGAGATGGGAAATAGTTTGGCACTACTGGAACCTCGCTTGCTCCCACTTCTCCTTCCTACCTTTCCTTCTTACTGATGTTGGTCTATATCCATCTGTCCATCTTTCCCTTCTCTCTCTCTCACAATCTGGTTTTATCTTATCCCAAATTCTATTTTTGTCCCCGTTCTTATCTCTGTCACACTTGGAATCTTTCTCAGACTATTTCTTAATGTCTCTAAATGTCTCTGCCCCCAAACATATCGTATTCTTACGATTCTCTCTTCTCCTTCCCTTTCGTAAAAGCGCCAGTATGTGTCTTACCTAATTCCACTTCCCATATGCCCTTTGTCTCTCTTATTTCTTCATTCAGGATTGTACTTCTTTGGGGGGGAAAAACCCCCAGGTGGGCTCGCACTCTGCTGGGCCTGTGACGATCCTTGCCCTGGATAAGTTAACATACATTTGAAGGTTTGGCTCTCCGTTTCTGCAATGCTGAATGCTGTGGATATCCCCTCGAGAGCATTTACACACCTTTAAACAGGCACTATGGAGGAAATACATGTGCTGCCAGCCAGGCTGGCACCAAAATTCTACTTTCATTATGCCCTAGATATGCCCTCCCATCCCTGTTATATCTCAGAGCCCCAGAGAGTATAGAGGAGCTGATATGAGAATGCAGAATAGCAAAATCAGTATAGAATGAGGACTCCTGACTCCCAGCCCAGGCCTCCAATCTGGGTCAAAATGCCTTAGAGCTGCAGCTGTCTTCCTCTCTGCACCTGCAGCTCTGCCTGCCTCCATCTCCATTCCACCACCTTCTGTGATCGGAGGCTGAAATCAGATGCCAAGAATCTGCTTCTGACCTCCTCTGCCCAAATATTTGAGAAGTCACCTCACCCACCACAGGAGGAAGGAGCAGGAAAGAAGAGAGAGAGAGGCCACCCAAAATTAGCCTGGCTATAAATAGTGGGGCAAAGGAGGGCAGGGAACACACAAGAGCTCTAGACCAGCCTAGTAAATTTAGACACATAGATTTTTCCCGAAAGGAGAAGTGAGACCAGAATGTTGGAGTGGAGAATAATATTGTAGGTGAAGAGGGAAATTTAGAAACTAGAGGGATCCGGACAATGGAGGAGTCTCAACATCAAAATAAATAACCTGCCAGAGAACTTCTTGTATTTGAGTCAAGAGCTTAGGAATTAGTTAAATTAAAAACCAATGCATAAAACAGCAACTCAAAGTACAGTTAGAAAAAGAAAAAAAGGATAAAATTTTTAAAAATTAAAAACCAATGCTGATGCTTTATTATTCCACTCATGTGACATTCTCAAAATGACAAAACTATAGAGATGAAGAACAGATTAGTGGTTGCCAGGGGACAAGGATAAAGGGGGACAAATATAAAGAGGTAGCACAAGGGAGTTCCTTTATGGTGATGGGTTTCGTAGCTTGATTATGGTAGTGGTTATCCAAATCTGTATCTAGGATAAGACTGCACAGAACTACACACACACAAATGAATACATGTTAAAAAAAATGGTGAAACAAATAAGGCCTGTGGGCTAGTTAACAGTACTGTACCAATGTTAACTTCCTGGTTTTGATGTTGTGCTACAGTTATATAGGATGTCACCATTGGGGGAAACTGAGTGAAGGGTCCACAGGACTTTGTGTGCTATTTTTGCAACTTCCTCTAAGTCTATAATTATTTCAAAGTAATTTCCAAAATTTTAAAAATTGAGAAATGCCTAGACCCAGCAAAGACTTTGGCCTTGTCTGAGTGGAAGCTGAGGCTTTCTATAGCCCCTCCCCCCTTTAACACCTTCTTCCCCTCCATCTGGGACCCCTATTTTTCACTTCCCCCAGATCACACTTTTTCCAGCTGTTGTCTCTAGCTTACATGCAAACACTTCCAGAACACACACTCTGGGGTTAACTTCTCCCTCCATATCATCTGGCAACAGAGGTTTGGAGCATGTGTCCCCAGGGTCAGGCTTTTCCTCCCTAACACACACAACATGAGGACTTTCTCACCCCACCCACCTCTCCAGCACTGGAATCCTTCTGCCTGCCTCTGAATTCTGGCTGTAGCCAAAGCTCGAACTGTGGGAGTGGCTGGGAGGGAAAGAACATAAATGTGATTGAGGGAAGTCAGTGGGGAAATGGCTTGACCACTCGGGTCTCTGAGGATCCTTGCATCTTGGGGAGAAGGACTGGGAGGTCACTTCCCACAGGGAGCCATTTAGACTGTGTTGAGGGCCCCTTTTCTTTGAGCATGGGCTTTGGGCCAACATTTGGAACTTGGCGCCACACCAACAGCCCCCTCTCTTGAAACCCAGCCAGATTTCCAAGTATGTGAAGTTTTGTCCACTCACTCCGTGTCCTCCCTCAGTCCTCACTCAACCCCTAACGACTCAGCAGCTTCCAGCCCTGATGTATGGCCCTTCCAGTCAGACTGGACCTTGCTAATTAAAGATGACTCTGAAAGAGACCTCAAAAGAACAGGGAAATGAGTGGAGAAAGGAGCATGGAGTTGCATTCATTCATTCTAAGGGAAAATAATCTGGTTTGGAAATTGTAGGAGAGGTGGGCAGAAAGAGATTTCAAATTTTGGCCAGGTGCAGTGGCTCACACCTGTAATCCTAGCACTCTGGGAGGCCAAGGCAGGAGGATCGTTTGAGTTCAGGACCAGCCTGAGCAAAAGCAAAACCCTGTCTCTACAAAAAAATAGAAAAATTAGCTGGGTGTGATGGCACGCGCCTGTAGTCCCAGCTACTCGGGAGGCTGAGGCAGGAGGATCGCTTGTGCCCAGGAGTTTGAGGTTGCAGTGAGCTGTGATGATGCCACTGCACTCTAGCCAGGGTGACAGAGCGAGACTCTGTCTCAAAAAAAAAAAAAAAAGATTTCAGATTTCAAGAGTCATTCTACAGAAACGCCCGCAACTTGTGTCCTTCTCTACCAAAGGCAAGTTAAGCTGAGCTTCAGCTGTGGCAGAAACTGAGGTTAGATAATGAACAATAAGGGCCCAGAGAAAGAAAAGATGAAGGATAACCCTGGAGGGATCAGCTGGGGTCCCCAGATACAGATACCCCATTTCCTCTGCCCAGCTGTAGGGCAAAGGAACAGCCAGTGTGTGGGAGAGGAGGGTGGGGCTGATGTCTGCAGAATTCTGGCAGTCTCTACACTGATTGTGAAAATGTCAGGTGGTTGTGCCAAGGAGGGTGAGGGTAACACATGGGCCTGACACTCTTCCTGAGCAGGCCTAATCTTAACATTCACAGACTCACCCCTGAAATCCTCAATGCCACCACCCCCCATTAGCCCCACCCTCTGTTTTACTTGCCCCATGTCACCATTCTCTGGCACCCGTTCCAACCCATGCCCTTCTCTCCCAGGCCCCACATCTCTGGGGGTGAGGCACCAGGCCTCTTCCAATCTACTCTATTTTGCTTGCTCACTGCAGTTGAAAGCTGGAGCCAGAGAGAGAGGAGAGGACTGAGCCAGGCTGCCCTGTGATGCTCTCATTCTTCCCGCTTCTATTGATCAGCATTTCTCTGGAGCAGAGCCTCTTCCCAAACACTCCTCCCCTGCCAGGATTCCCTACAGCTCATGCCCAACAAGCTAGAGGGGTATAATGACAAGAGACAAGGAGCCCCCCCAGAAAAGTGCTTCCAGGTCCCTCCCATGGTTTGTGCAGTATACAGTGGTAACACTCAGGCTCTGGAGTCAGATAGTCTAGATTTGTATCCTAGCTCTGCCACTTACAAGCTCTATTACTCAACTGCCCTGTACCTCAGATTCTTCATCTGCAAATTGGGGATTACAATAATACTTCACAGGATTGCTCTGGGGATTAAATGAATTAATACATGTAAAGTGCTTGACTTATGGTAAGTACTCAGGAAATGTTAAAAAAAATAAAAAAGAAGCTATAGTAAACATAAAAGCACAGAAACATACATACACAGTATGCAACATTTTTATGTTTTTGAGACAGGCTCTCACCCTGTCACCCAGGCTAGAGTGCAGTGGCATCATCATACCTCACCACAGCCTCGAACTCCTGGGCTCAAGCTGTCCTCCCGCCTCAGCCTCCCGAGAAGCTGGGACTACAGGCACATGCCACCTTTTTTTTTTTTTTTAGAGACAGTGTCTTGCTATGTTGCCCAGGCTAGTGTTGAACTCCTGGCCTCCCAAAGCACTGGTTTTACAGGTATGAACCACTGTGCCCAGCCAGAATCCAACATTTTTGTTAGAATTTTTATTTTGGTCCTGGTAAACTCAGGGGATTAACAACAAAAAAAAAGAATTTTCCTTTTGGCATTTAATGTTTTGCTTTATGCTGCCACTTAACCATCTCATGTGCTTCTTCTCACTAATCCTCTTATAGTTGCACATCTCCCAGGATTTAGGATGTTATTCTGCAAATAGCTGAGAATCAATTGATCAGTAATTCTCAACTCTTATTCAGAAAATTCAAGAAGAATGTTTTATTCTAACTCCATCAGCCTCCATCCTCCCCCTGCAAGTAGATATAATGAAATCAATTTCAACTATGCCACTGAACCACAAATGTAAAAAAAAGTGGAAATAGTTTTACATATGGGTCAGTCCGGTGATTCTCAACCCTGGATACACATTACAATCACCTGAACAGCTTTTTTAAAATACTGATGTTTGGGCTCCACCCCTCAGAGAGTCTTAGTCTGGGTGCAAGGCATTTTAAAAAGCTCCCCCTCCCCATAATATTCTGAAATAAAAAATAAATAAATAAATAAAATAATTCAGGAAAAAAAAAAAGCTCCCCCTAATGTTTAGCCAGGAGTGAGTATCACTGATTTAATCAAATCCCCTTATCTTAAGAGAAAATTAGAATCCAGAGTGGGTGAGCAACTTGCCCAAAGTCACCCAGCATGTTAGTGCAAGGTGCACCAAGAGAGACGGTAGCAAGAGCGTGTTGAGGATGTTTATAATTTTTCGTGTTGGAGTTAATCCTGGAAGCATTTCTCTTTAGTTCAGAGGGGTTATATAATTTACATTTTACTTTGGCAGCAGGACTTATGCCTCTGCTAAGACTGAAATGGCTTTGCATTTCCTGACCACAAAAGGACAGAGGTGGAACCGTACATTCACCACACACAGCCTGCCAAATTAGCCAAGCTCCCTAGGAGGCCGCTTGAAACGCCTAAAATGCTTTTCTACAATGGTCACCCAGAGCTGAGGGACTTTGGTGGGGTGATGAAAAGAAAGTGGGTTGGAAAAGAGAAGAAAGTATTCTCTCCTAGAGGGAATGACCTGGCAATCAACTGAGAACTGGCCAGCACTGCCAGGAGGTAAGACGAGGGAAGGAAAAGAATTTCAATGAGTCCAGGGAGCCTCTGCTCCCCCAACAACCAAGTGGTGATGGACGGCCTGGCAACATCAACCCTCCCGGGAGCCTGAGATCCAAAGGAGATATTGAAAACTGGTTCTGCAGTAAGGGTACTAAAAAAAAGCTTCTTCCAACACTCATTAAAAAGTGAGCTCCCAATAAAGAAAAGAGTTCACCTGCCCCTCCTCCCAACCCTCTACCTCCCTTCCCCACCAAGATCTTCACTACCTACCACACTTCTCAAAAAGAGGGCGGGTCCCAGCCTCACGTGACGTGGCGGTCACGTGACCCAGGCCCCGCGGAAGCCAAGGTACGCGTTCCAGCTTCCGGAGCCGGAGGGGGCCCGGCCTGCCCAGCCCCCAGCCCCCTACCCGTCGCGACCATGCTGTCCCGCCTGCTAAAGGAACACCAGGCCAAGCAGAATGAACGCAAGGAGCTGCAAGGTGAGCCGCATATCCCATCTGCTGTTTTCTCTCCTGCCGCGGCCTAGCTTCAGCCCGGAGCCTGGACCTCGAGTAACTGCCCAGATCCAGGGAAGGGCGTCGGGTAGCGGGCAACGGGAATGGGGGGAAGGGAATTAGGGAGCAGCTTTTTTGGAAATTCCGTTCCGTCGTCGACGGGCTCTGGTTTCTTTGGCAACACTCGGGTCCCACTCGGCAACGCCCCCAATCCCCAACTCGGCGGCATTCCAGCCCCGCCTCCCGCTCACGGAGCGCAGTGCCTATTGGTCCAGGGAGCCTCTCGTCCTGGGAGTAGGAGGGAACACCCCTGAGGAAGGAGGGTGCTGGGGACCGTACGGAGAGGGGATTCTTGGAGGCCTGAAAACACCGGAACGGAGGTGGGGCGCTTATTCCTGAATCCAGGCTGGGAATCCCGTAGTTACAGATCTTTCGGCCAAGATAGTGGACAAAGAGTGCCTGGGAGTCAGAGTCCTGGGCGCTGCCGCTGACTCCTAGGCGTCCCTGAGCGAGTCCCTTCCCCTCTCAGGATATCAGTTTCCTCATTTCTAGAATGAAAGGGGTTGCTTTATGTTTTCATAAACATAAACATCAGCTCTGGCTTTCTGAGGTTAGTTGAGATGATTCCGGCAGAATAGTAGGAGTGGGTAGGGAACATTTAGCACCACCCCTCAAAAAAACAAGTCTCAGCCAGGTGCAGTGGCTCATGCCTGTAATGCTAACATTTTGGGAGGCCAAGGCGGGAGGATCGCTTGAAGCCACGAGTTCCAGACCAGCCTGAGCACCATAGCGAGACCCTGTCTCTACAAAAAAATACAAAAACTTAGCCAGGAGCGGTGGCACGTGCCTGTAGTCCCAGCTGCTCAGGAGGCTGAGGCAGGAGGATGTTTTGAGGCCAGGAGTTTGAGATTCCAGTGAACTATGATGACGCCACTGCATCCTAGCTGGAGCAACAGAATAAAACCCGTCTCAAAAAAAAAAAAAAAAATCTCCACTCCAATCCCTTTTCCCCCTCCCCCCAGAGAAGAGGAGGCGAGAGGCTATCGCTGCAGCGACCTGCCTGACAGAAGCTTTGGTGGATCACCTCAATGTGGGGTATGAACCTCTTCCCTCAACCCACGCAAGTTTAGGCACTGGCAAGGTCTGGCCCTCAGACTACTCTTGAAGGGGTGGGATGTTGCACTCATTCCCCTATCCTACCCCCGCCCCTGCCAGCTTTATGGAGAGGGGCTTGAGTCAGCTCTGGCCCCTAGCATTTGGCAAGGGAGAAGCAGCTGCAGTCGTTGAAGAAACAGCCAGATTTCCCTCTCCTTCTCCCCACGTTAATTTCCCTGATACTTACAACTTGATGCCATCTGCCCACCTCCCTTTGCCCTTCCAAGTCCAGCTGTCACTTGTGCGGAGAGAGAGCACCCTCCTTCACCACAGCTTACCACCCTTTCCTCCACTTCCCACCCTCTGGCAAGCCTGGGAAGCAGCTGGCAGGAAAGAGATGGCACAGCTGGTGGGGGTGAGGGTAGAACCTATGCCAGGAACTATGGATGTCTCTTCGCTTCCTTCTGGGTCTCCAGGGACCACCCCCTACCCCACCTCTAAATGAGAATGCCAGTAACAGCCAAAGACTTGGGAAGGAGCAAAGAACATTGTCTCTTGACCCTGAGTGACCCAGAGGAGCACAGAGGTGATGATCTGATGGTCCGTCCAGTGCGCTGGAAGAAAGGAAGCAGTGCAGTACCTTCCACTCCAGGGCAAGCAGAACAGCTTGGTTGTGAACCCAGGGACTGAGTCATCCAAGTGAGCCATGCAGGGGCTGGCGTCATCTTTATTACTCATCTGGGGTGAGGGTGGGGGAGATTAGGGGAAAAGAAAGCTGTGGTTGGGGCCTTCCCTCCAAGTGGCTGTCTTCACTCAGTGTAAAGATAGAATCAGGAGGTGAATAGGGAAAACTGGGATTTCAGGAACTCCCAGGGGAATCTGTTTCAGCTCCTACCCTACCCTCTACAGTAGCCCAGCTATCTCCCAAAGACAAGGGACATGGTCTGTCCCCATTCCTCTCTCCCACATAGGCACCTCCTTGGCTCTGCTGTGCCTGTCATTTGTGGGGTTGGCCCGGGCTTCTCCCTCTTCTCTTCCTTTGCCAGAGGCCACCCCCTTTCAGCTTAGAGGGCAGCTAAACCAAAGCCAGATTAGAGAGGGTTTTGTGTTGCCGCCCACGGCTCCTCTCATTCCCCAGAAAGGAAAACAAAGGCTCAGTCTGTCCTAGCCCCTGTCAGGTGTCCTGCCCACTCTCTCAACCCCCACAACCCGTTTCCCCCTTCAGCCCCCACACATTCCGGTGGGTGTGGGGCACCAGATGTGGAATCTCCTGGCTGACTAGAGGTTTGGGGCGGGAAGTAAAATATTCATCAGCCAATAAGGGAGAACAGTTATTGCAGGGGCAGGGGTGAGCAAAAGACATTAGCAGAGGGTTGAGGACACCAAACCCAAGGTAGAAGTGGTAGCTACAGCCAGTGCCTTGATTGAGGAGAAAAGAAAAACCATTGCCTAGGCCAGAAGGGAGAGAGTGTGTATGTGTGTTTGTTCATCTGTGTGGGCGAAGGAGAAGGTTTGGGAGAGAGACTGAGAGCCAAGGAGAAACCCCTGGGATATCTCCCTTGACCCAGGGTTCCTGGGGAGGGGATTTGCTCTCCCATCCCACCCCAGATTCAGGGAGGGGCCCAATTTCCCTTCCCAACTGCTTGCACAGATCCCTGGGCTTCCAATCACTGCCAGATGTGTCCCTGCTGCTGGATTTTCCCAGTTTTGCCATGCCCCCTTTTCCCACCCATCTTCTTCCTCAGGGATATCTCCCCAGGTTAACCTTCTCTTTCCCCACCCAGTTGCAGGAACTCCTTTTGGGGGTTGGAGATGGTATGCTCCTAGTTAGCTTCTAGCATGGCTGTCCTGGGAATCCTGGGAGGGAGAGGAAGGAGCTGAATTCATTTGCATTTACTGGTAGTCATTTGCATCACATCCAAAAATGGCCAAAATCATGAGGTTCTCCCCAGCCCTGACTCCTGGCTGACCTCCCACGACTGCAATGGAATGTTAGTCCTAGAGACCACCCCCCACTAGTTGGGCGAGCTGATCTCCTTCCTTCTCAAACTTCCAGTGTGGCCCAGGCCTACATGAACCAGAGAAAGCTAGACCATGAGGTAAAGACCCTACAAGTCCAGGCTGCCCAGTTTGCCAAGCAGACAGGCCAGTGGATCGGGATGGTGGAGAACTTCAACCAGGCACTCAAGGTGGGCCACACTCCCTACATCACTACCCCTATCCTGGGCCCCCATTGGCTGCCTCCAGTTGGGTCACTTCTGGGGTTAAGGAGGAACTGGGGATGGTCCTAGAAACCCCATCTATGGCCCCAGTGTCAGAGAAGCTAGAGAAAGAAAGAAAAGCAGTTGGTGGGTCCAAGTAAAGCCCTTTCCAGGAGATAGATGAAAAGTACCCCCCAGCCTGGAAGCCATACTCCACCTACCCTAATTCCTGGGTTCCTACCTCCTTTCCCCCTTCCCAGGAGATCGGGGATGTGGAGAACTGGGCTCGGAGCATCGAGCTGGACATGCGCACCATTGCCACCGCACTGGAATATGTCTACAAAGGGCAGCTGCAGTCTGCCCCCTCCTAGTCCCTGTTCCCTCCCATCCCATCCCTCCTACCTCACCCACAGGGGCAGGAGGGAGACTGACAGGCCATGAATAAAACACGAGCCTCCGTTTCTATGTGGTGTGTTTCAAGGAGCTACTAGCTCCAATGTGGGGAGTGGGAGTAGAAGGTTCCAAGGTGGTTCCCCTGAGGGACAGGTACCTTTCGGGTAGAGGGTGGAACTTGCTTCCCCTTACTATCCCAACTCTCTTCTCCTTGGCCTGGTGCAGGTGCCTGTTGGGTAACCAGAGGGTGGGAGTTTCCCATACCTTCCCAGAGAAGGTCCTAGTAGCTCCTGCCCCAAGCTTCCTAATTCAGGACTTCAGTTTCCTGCAGAGGAGAAATAAGACAGGGAGCAGGCCTGGTCCCCAGCTCTGGCTCTCTGCCTCTCCACGTGCTCATGGCCTCTCCCAGGCTAACACTGAGCGGTCTCATGAGTCTGAGCCAGGTGGGAGATTAATTCTTGAGGGCACTTGAGGGCTGAGAAGGGGGAGGAATGACAGGTAGAAGGCCACCAACAGAGAGGGGCAGCTGCCATCCTTGACAGCACCATCCTCCTGGGAGACCATGACATAGGTGGTCAGGAACTCAGGCTGAGAAAGACAGCCAAGGCAGGGGGGCCTGGGCAAATCTGGCCTCTGCCAAGCCCTAGCTTCACCCAGGCAGGCTCCAGCCTCCCTGGCTCCTCCTCCTCAGCCCTCCAACCGCCCCATCACACGTACGCTTAATATTGCTGGCACCCACATCCACCCACCCTGGACTTCAGCCTTTGCTGTAGCTGGTGTGGGAGCCTGAGAAGACTGGGAGCAAAGTCTCTCAAACAAAAGCAAAAGAAGCTGCTGCAGGCATTGCAGTACCTGCCAGTTTTCCCCAGAGGAGGTAAGTGGGATACTGGGAGCCGGGGGCGCTGTGGGAAGACTAGCTAGATATTACATGCGTTGACAGACAAAACTTTAAGCTTTTAACGTGCTTCCTCACACATTATCCTCTTTGATCCTCCACAACTCTAAGGTGGGCCTGGTGGGTGTTAGCCCCACATGGTAGATGAGAAAACATGTTCAGAGATGCAGTGAGATGCTCAGCATCACACAGCAAGTTTGGGAGGCACCAGGACTAAAATACAAGGCTCTTGGCCCTGTATATAGTTCTAAAAACCAGGCCCAGTTTACATTTAGAGGGTTGAGGTGTCCCTGGTTTTAGCAGGAGAGGTGTGACAGCAAGAAGATGCCTCTGCTCCCATACAGCATGTCTGCACACAGGACCTGGCTCATCTGGTTTTAGTTGTTAGCCACAAATACAGGGTCTGCCCACATCTTTGCTTTGCATAGATGAGCCTTAGTTTGCCAGCTATCTGCCAAGCAGATAATTTCTCTGTCCGCTTAGACCAGACACTTCCAGCTAGGGAGGCTATTAGGGGCAAGGGCTTGAGGGCCAAAGTAAATGGGACAAGTTTTCCTGCCCAGCCAGGCTGCCACCTGCAGGTCAAGTGGGCTCCGGCCATGTGGCTGCCTCTGCTGCTGGGTGCCTTGTTCTGGGCAGTGCTGTGGTTGCTCAGGGACCGGCAGAGCCTGCCCGCCAGTGATGCCTTCATCTTCATCACCGGGTGTGACTCAGGCTTCGGACGCCTTCTGGCACTGCAACTGGACCAGAGGGGCTTCCGAGTCCTGGCCAGCTGCCTGACCCCCTCAGGGGCAGAGGAGCTACAGCGGGTGGCCTCCTCCCGCCTCCACACCACCCTGCTGGATGTCACTGATCCCCAGAGTGTCCAGCGGGCAGCCAAGTGGGTGGAGACACATGTTAGGGAAGCCGGTGAGTATGGTGGAGCCACAAGAACATGGTGTGGGGAGTTCCTGATCCCCACAGTGACCCCTTCTTACAGGGGCTGCCGGAAGCTAGAGGAACTAGTTGGGGAGGAGCAGTGTTCAGATGCTCCCAGGAAGGAGAAGGGGCGAGTGCCTCACCCACCCTCTATGTCTTTCTCATCTCCTCACAGGGCTTTTTGGTCTGGTGAATAATGCTGGTGTGACTGGTATCATCGGACCCACACCATGGCTGACAGAGGACGATTTCCATCGGGTGCTGAATGTGAACACGTTGGGGCCCATCAGGGTCACCCTTGCCCTGCTGCCTCTGCTGCAGCAGGCACGGGGCCGGGTGATCAACATCACCAGTGTCCTGGGTCGCCTGGCAGCTAGTGGTGGGGGCTACTGTATCTCCAAGTTTGGCTTGGAAGCCTTCTCTGACAGCCTGAGGTGAGGGGTGCAGGGCTCCAGGCTCCAAGCGCATTCAACAAACAAATTATTGCCTGGCATGGGCTGGCAGAGATGATTAAGACACAGCATAGTGGACTATTTAAGGAGAGACAGTTCAGGGCTAGACCATCGGTTCAAATCCCAGCCTTCTCATGTGAGCTTTGTGACCTTAAGTAGATTACTACTCTTTACCCATTTTTGGTTTTTTGTTTGTTTTGGTTTGGTTTGGTTTGGTTTTTTGAGACAGAGTCTCTGTTGCCCTGGGTAGAGTGCAGCGGCATCATCATAGCTCACTGCAACCTCAAACTCCTGGGCTCTGCCTCAGCCTCCCAAGTAGCTGGGACTACAGGTGTGTGCCACCACACCCAGCTAATTTTTTCCATTTTTGGTAGAGACAGGGTCTCGCTCTTGCTCAGGCTGGTCTCGAACTCCTGACCTAAAACAATCCTCCCGCCTCAGCCTCCCAGAGTGCTAGGATTACAGGTGTGAGCCACTGCACGAGCCTCTTTACCCGTTTTTAACTCACCTGTTTAACCAGGATGAGAAAACCTGCCTCATGGGTGTTGTGAGTGAAATAAGGTACATGTAAGGACCCAAAAGTGCCTGGCACATAATAAGTGCTCAAAAAAGTCTGCTGTCATAATTATTAGTAGGGAAACAAACTACTACTAATAATAACTATTATAGTGAGCTAGTAGCTTTACATAACATTTCCTCATGTAATTCTCCCAACAACCTTGTAAGGGTAGGTATTAGTACACAACTATTTAATAGTTAGGGGAAGCACTGGGACCTACCCCCCGGTCTGCTTGCCTGAAGAGCCTGGTCATTATGTTCTCCTGCCCCTCTTCTTTATACAAGAATGTTCAAAGTTCCATGGGAGCACAAAGACTTGATGAGGATGACAGGGGAGCACAGCCTGAATTTTGAGCAGAAGTTCAAGTTGCCCAAGTTGAGCCCACCTTCCAAGGAAGCCTGCCCTCGTCACCATCACTCAGCAAATAATTTCAATGTCTGCCTTCGTCCCTATCCCTCAGTCTTTAATTTTCCAGTTAGCATCAGGGAACACATACTTTATACTTGGATTTCTACATCTGTGCTAGGGCAATGGGACGTATCTTCACTTTCCCCATAAGATTGCCCTCCAGCAAATACTAGTCTTTACGCTTCATATGAGGTACTCAGGGCTCAACCCTGTTTTGGGAGCTAGGGAGTGGGGTTCCTCTAGATCAGGAACTGGCAAACTACAGTTCTCAGGCCAGGTCTAGCCAGCCACCTACAAGCTAATAATGGTTTTTACATTTTTAACTGTTTACATAACTGTAAATGGTTATGTAAATATGTAACAATATCATTAATTTTGTTTCTTGGCCAGCAGTGCCTAAAATATTTATTATCTGGCCCTTTAAATTTTGCTGACCCCTGCTCTGGATCATAGAAAATATAAAGGAAAACAAGCCTCAAAAATACCTCCCTCCCTCTGCCCCACTTGCCCCTTGTCCCACAGCAGCAGGAATCTCCCTTACTGTCAGGACTCTTGTCCCTGATCTGTGGTAACTTTCTCATCTTAGCTCCCCCACCCACGTCTCTGAAAGTTCCCCCCATGGGGCAAGGACCAAGCAACTCCCCTCTGCCCCCACTCCAGGCGGGACGTGGCTCCTTTTGGGGTACGAGTCTGCATCGTGGAGCCTGGCTTCTTCCGAACCCCCATGACCAACCCAGAGAGTTTGGAGGACACCTTGCAGGCCTGCTGGGCACAGCTACCTCCGGTCACACGGGCCCACTATGGGGAGGCCTTCCTCACCAAGTGTGAGTAGCTGGGCCCATACACAGGGGTACTTGAAGAGAAATGAGAGTACCAGACAGGCCAGTCCCACAGCAGCCTGCCGGGAGGAGGTGGGTATGAATGGGATGCCACAGGACAGCACCCCGGCCGAGTGGAACCTGCCCACAGCCCGCACTGGGGAGGGAACTGAGAATACCTCTCACCTCTGCTGGGCAACAAGCCCTAGGACTCTGAAGATAGGGCCTAAGATGGGCTGGAGTAGGGAAGGGAGACTGATTGCAACCACCCTCGGGACTACAGACCTGAAAGTGCAGCAGCGCATCATGAACCTGATCTGTGACCCAGACCTCACCAAGGTGAGCAAGTGTGTGGAGCATGCCCTGACTGCTCGTCACCCCCGAACCCGCTACAGCCCAGGCTGGGATGCCAAGCTGCTCTGGTTGCCTGCCTCCTACCTGCCAGCCAGCCTGGTGGATGCTGTGCTCACCTGGGTCCTTCCCAAGCCTGCCCAGGCAGTCTACTAAATCCAGCTTTCCAGCAGGAGATTGTTTTTCAAGGGCAAGGATTTTGATTTATTTCTGTTCCCACCCTGGTACTGCCTGGTGCCTGGCACAAAATAGGCACTCAATAAAAGTGTATTGTTAAAAAAAGGGGGAGCTGAATGAAGGTGCCCAGGGGTAGACTGAGCCCATTTAAGTGCTCACTACCCTAAAGCTGACTTACTGCCCAAGGTCTCTGGCCTGTTTAGTGCCTGCAAAACAGCTAGTACCCACTGGGGGGCGCAAGGGAGCTGTCTTGCATCTGTGTGTGATGTTTGAAGCTGGGAGGGCACTTTCGGACGTTTCCCTTATTTTCTACGCAGAGTAAGGCTGCAATTCAGTGTCTGTACTGGGAATGGCCTTTATTTTTCTCGGGAGAGGAGGGAAAGCGATGAAGAGAGGTCAGGGCCAGGCTCGGTGGTTTCCATGGAAGAAAAGGTAATACTCATCTAAATTCCTACTATCTAATCTAAGTCAAGAAGGAGGAACACTGGCCACTCAGGTGTCAAGGCAACTTATCACCACCCTGGAAGTAGCTGGATTCCCTTAAGGATGGGCCAGGGAGGGAGTTGCTGGGCCCTCAGAGGTGTGCAGAAGGCCATGGAGAAGATGTCCAAGGTAGATGTGGGGTGGGCCCTCCCAGGTAGGACCTTTGTGGGAAATCACTGACATGCAGCAGATGGCTTCATGAATGTTTCAGTGGTGAGCCAGGCAGCACAAGACTCGAGGACAGGAAGGGCCACAGCCGCCTCTGGATCCCCACTTCTCCCGCTGTCAGCCCAACCAACACCTTCAGCAAAATCCGTTTCCCAAACACCCCCCCCCCCAAAATAGGCCTGCATTTCCCAGAGGTGCACGGAGCAAGGTCCCAGAGGACAGGAAACATGGATAAGGAGAGGAAAGGGAACAAGTATCACTCTAAGACAAACTGAGACCCTCTCTCTTTTCGGTCTGAAAAAATCCGTTTAATTGAAAAACCTGGAGGATACTACTCGACTCCCCCAGATGAGGGGGCTGAAGAGCCCCTACATCACCTCATAGCCACTACGGATACTCTTCATGAGGCAGCAGGCAAATACAATTCCCAAGACCTGGAAGGAAAGATGGAAAGGGGGGTGGAGAGGATTCAGAAGGACAAGCTACCCCAGATTCATGCAAGAGACCCCAAACACACCATCCCCAGGCCAGTACCTCCTGCTCAGCACCCTCCTCCCCACTCCCCCTCCTCCCGAGATGCTCTGGACTGACTCCCAGCTCCTGCCCAGGGTATTTCTCACCTCTACAAAAGCAATGCCCAGGGCTGCTGCAGCTACTACCAGCACGTTTTTCCTCAGCCAGCCCCCAATCTTCTCCACACAGCCCTAAAGGGTGGCAGGCACACAAAGTAAGAACACCATCAGAAACTTCCCACCCACCTCCACTGGTCCATTTGTCTCTTCCCTGCCCTCTGTACCTTTCACCCCACCCCTGGCATTTCCAGATCCCCTCCCCATCCCTGACCCTGTCCACCTCCATCCCAGGTCTCTTGCTTCCTGAAACATTTCCCAGGTTTCCCAAGTCCCATACTATCTCAGTCTCCTCCCTACCTCCGTATAGATCCTCTCGAGATTAATCCCACAGCCCACAGTGACATTGACGCAGCAGGAATCAGGGACTCGGTTCTTGGCCATGGAAGGGATGTTCTCCCAGTCTGTGTAGTTAGCAGCGCCACAGCACTTAAACTAGGCGAGGGAAGAGATAGGGGGGAGAAGGTTGTTAAGCAAACCTCCACCTTCAATATAGAGATAAGAATTTTCTTCCCCCACTGCTGCTGCTCCCAGCAACCCCACTCACATCTTCCTGCATCCTGTCCAGGATTGAAGCCGTATGGTTGTTTTTTGGGTAATTCTGCATCTGCTGCCGGAAGTCCTTATTAAACTCTGACATCACCTGAGAGTAGGGACGTGCACTGTTGAGGTCAGAATTCAAGCACCTGGGTCCCACACCAGGCTGCGGCAGGGCCCTCCCCTTATTCCCTGCTTACCTTATTTCTAAACACATAGCCAGCAATGGCTGCAGCCACCTCCACCAGCATGATAAGAGACAGGAAGATGGCAAACTGCAGGAGCAAAGGACGGGAGTCAGGTTTGGAGTCTATGGATGAGAAGGGCTTGCTCTAGCACAGCCAGTCCCTGGACCTCTCACGAAGGTCTTCCTCACCCACCCTCGTGAACCCCAACCATAGAAATGCCCTCTGGCAGTCCCAGGCACCCATGCTGGTCCCACACCCCACTCACCGTGATCATAAGACAGTAGTTCTCCTTGCAGGCCCCACAGCAGCCCACAAATGCCACGAGGAAGAGGAAGGCACCCACTGCGATGATGACCACAGGCAACAGGGAGCCAGGGGTAGTCCCCTGGGTGATGGTCTGACTCAGGACAACCTGGGCCCCTACACCCACAGCAATCAGTCCCAGTGCACAGGCCTGAGAGGAGGGCAGGTGAGGGTTAGGCCATACCCACAACCCAGCAGTCCTGCACAGGGTCGGGTAGGGAGTGCACCCAGGTCACAGACTTGACCCCATCCAGGAGACAGATTCTCACACCTCCAGGAAACTTTTGACTGTGGGGTAGGGGGACGACCCATCCTTGCCCCTCGGTGAAGGCTGGTGAGGTGCTCACCACACTCAGGAAGAAGGGAGTCAGGAGCCACGCCTTCCTTCAAGCAGCTCTTCAACCAGAGGGATGACCAAATGCAAAAACAGAATTCCTAGAAAGCCCTGACCCCACTGCGTATATTCCTGACCTAGAATAGTGCTTTCTATGGGCTTCCTGTGCTCCCAGCTCAATTCTCTTCCACAACTGCCCCCTCACTATCCTCCAGTGCCCCCTTCACAGGCATCAGCTGTGACTAAGTTTCCTCAGGCCAGCTAGGCCAGGGGGGAGGAGAAGGGGGCGAGAGTGGTGTGCCCCTCCCTGGACAAACAGTAGCCTCTCAAGCCAGGAGCCCAGGACAAGGGCAAGTGAGGTGGGCAGAGCCCTTCCTCACCCCCAAGCAGCTGGGAGGAGAGGGAATGGAGGGCTGAGGGAGGGGAGGAGGAAGCGAGGGGAGACGGGAGCACGGAGGAAAGCCCCCTGCCGATAGCATCAGGCGCCGTTGGCCGGTTGCCCCACTGCCCGGTATCACAAGTGGTTGGGTCACCAGACAGGAAGGGCCGGGAGGGGTGGGTGTGGGAGGTGCTGCACGCCCAGTATGCTCATTCTCGGTCGAAACAAGCCGCAGGGGTCCACGAAAGCTGGAGGAAGGGGTGGCCGCGCTGTCTTTCCTGGGGCTTTCCTTTCACATCTGGTCTCCAGCTGCCTTCATTCTTGGTCCCTCAGCCCTCACCACTCCGGAGCCAGGTCTCCCCGCACCCCGCCAGTGCGCCCCCATCGCACCCCCTCCCCACTCACGCAAAAGGCCAGCAGCAGAACGTAGAGCAAGAACTTGACACATTTCATTCCTCCTTCCACCGCCATGGCTGCCGGGCCTGGGGCACAGGCGAGGGCGGGGGGATTAGAACGGGCCGAGGGGACCTCGGTTTCCGGACTCCCGGCCGGCCCTCGAGGCCTTCCCTGCCCGGCCCCGACTCCCGGCCCCTCCCACCCGGAAACCCGCGGTCACATCCACGTCTCCCAGCCCCCTCTGCTCCTGGCAGGAGAGGGGTGGGGGCGACGGCCGCGAGGCCCGGACCCCGCCCCGCCGCCTCTCCGGCCCCGGACAGATCCGCGGGCTCCGGCAGGGGCTCGAGCCTGACGCGGACCCTCGGCCCACCGGCCCCCAGGCGTCAAATACCCACTCCCCGCCCGACCAGCCCCGAAAAACGGTCCTCAGCCCAACCCGATCCCCCCAGCCACTTTCTCCTGGGCTCTGACCTCCCCCGCCCCCAAAAAAGTGAAGCCGGCACCCCCACCACACCCTGCCCGGGCTTCTGGAACTTTGAAGCAAAGTTGCTCAAGGGCCTCGAGAGCGGCTGGAGAGCGCCGGCGGGTCTTCCGAGGCCCGGGGCGAGCCCCTGGAGGAGGGAACTGCCAGCCGTCTGACCCCACCCGCGCCGAAGTCCGCCGTGGGCCCCGCGGTCTCACCTGGGCTCCCCAAGGCTGTGCGCTCCTCTCCCGCCGCGGCTCAGGGGCTCTCTAGCTGCGCCCCCCAGCCCCCGCCCCGCCTCCCGAGCGGCCCCGCCCCGGGCTCCAGCCACAGTCCCCTCCCCCGCCGCCTCCCCAGCCGAGTGGCCGCCAGCCTCCCTCATGTGACGCGGGAACAGCTGCGGCCTGAGTCACTGGGGCCCACGATGGGAGGGCCGAGCCCCCCGCCCGGCCAGGGCCACGTGGCCCCTACCCGGAAGACAGCGCCCACCCCCGCAAAGGGAAGGCACCCAGGGCAAGACCTCAAGGCGCCTGGGGCCCTTCTGGCGCCCCCACCTCCGTGCCAACTCCGGGTAGGAGAGCGGGACCGAGCGCCGCCTGGTTCTCTCTGGTTCAGAGAAGCGGAGGGGGCGGGTAAGAACCAAAGGAGGGACGCGGGCCCAGAGTCACCCCCTAAGCGGCCGGGAGGCAGAGCTGAAGCCAGGTGACAAGATGGTCTGAGAGAGACTTCCTCATCCTTCACCTGGAGCCCACCTCCCACCTCTGGCTCCAACTCTGTTCAAGCCCCCACCCCCATCCCCGACTCTGCAGAAAGAGCTGTGAACTGCCTGGGATCGGGTGGGGCCGGAATAAACACTTCCAGAAAGTCCCTGGCCTCACGTCCTGGGAGTCTCCCAACATTCTAGAGCAGGGGTTCCTTGCCCCCTTCTGTTAGCACAGCTTCTCCATTTTGCAGCGCTCCTGGTCTGAGACAAGGGAAGGAAGTCCTTACTCGGGACCATACCACCCAGTCAGTCATGACATGTCAAAGTCGGGTCCCTCCCTCTGGGGGAGGATTGACAAGGTCTATGCTGCCATCACTCCTAGATCAGCTCCTTACGGTGGAGGCATGGGGGAAGACCCTAAGGCAGGCCAGGCTTATATCCCCTGGATTTCCCCATCTCACCCTAGCAGACAGCCAGCTCTTCTCATCCCAGAAGGAAAAGCCAGGTGAGGGCTGAAAGGGGGAGCTCTCAAGCTGCCTCCCTCCCTTGTGTGCCACTGGTGGTCCCAGGAGGAGCTGGTATGAACAGGCCAAAGGTTAGGACCAGCTGTCACACCCTCATACCCCTAACCTGGACCCCACTACTTATGTTCTTATGATCTTGCCTCAAGAACCACTTCCTGAGTCTTGGTGTGTGTGCATACACTAAGAAGGAAAGAAATTATAAGAGCAAAAGGAAGTAGATCTGGGCTGGGCTGAAAACCAGTTTCCAGCGGGACACACCAAGCCCATTCTGGACCTTGCTCCCCGTTATTATGGCAGCAGGCTGTGGAGGAGGAGCAAAGATGCTGAAGAAAGGAGTATTCAGTCCTGCCACTAGATGCCAGGCATGTGCCATGCACACAGGCAGCAAGGAGAGGAAGACAGTGGCCCTGCCCTCTGCCAGCAGGCAGAACCAAGTTCTGTCCACACTGCAAAGAAAGGCAGAGCCTCTGGTGGCAGCTTGATAAGCTCAGAGGGAAGGACAGTGGGAGGAAAATGGGTTTCACAGAGGTGGGTGGTGTTCTCCAAGGTGACCTTGGAGAATAAAGGAATAAAGGGGCAAGCTCTCAGTTTCAGCCACTGTAAAAAAGGAGCTTTTTTTTTTTTTAATTTTAGAGACAGAGTCTTACTCTTTTGCCCAGGCTGGAGTGCAGCGCAGTGACACAATCATAGCTCACTGCAATCTTGAACTCCTGGGCTCAAGTAATCCTCCCACCTCAGCCTCCCTAGTAACTGGGACTACAGGTGCATGCCACCACACCTGGCTAATTTTTGCTTTTTAGAGATGGGGTCTGGCTATATTGCCCAGGCTGGTCTCGAATTCCTGGCCTCAAGTGATCCTCCCACCTGGGCCTCCCAAAGTGCTGGGATTACTGAAAGGAGCATTTTTAAAAGTATATGGCAGATTAGGGTTGGCTGGCTCAAAAGGCTGGGGAAGGATGTGGTGAAGGTGGATGGAAGTTGGTCTGAAGATCAAGACTGAGCTACACGGGCTCCCATCCCAGCACTCTGAGCGGCTGAGGCAGGAGGATGCTTGAGCCCAGGAGTTGGAGATTACAGTGAGCTGTGATCAGGCCACTGTATTCCAGCCTGGGCAAAAGGGTGAGATGCTGTCTCAAAAAAAAAAAAAAAAATTAAGAGACTTTAGATACATCACAATCAAGTGCAATGCTTGGTGCTTGATTGAATCTTTGTCTGAACAAACCAGACATTTTGGGAACAACAGGAGAAATGTGAATATGGACTGAGAATTAGACATGAGAAAATTATTTTGTTAGCTGTGATAATGATGATTATGTAGGGAAATTTCTCTATTTTTTAAAGATGCATACTAAAATATCGAAGGGTGAAATGTTATGTCTGTAATTTCTTTTGGAATACTTTGCAAAACAATAGATGAAGCAAAAAGAAGGTGGTCTAGGTAATAGGACCATTGAGGACCCAGAAGGCTATGTTGGGTATGTTCTAAAGGCAATGGGGAGTAGTGGAAGGTTTTTGAGAAGATGACACTTCCTTGGGATTGGGCCTACATTGAAATGAGAAGGAATGAATGCCAGGTTGCCTGGAAGATGGCTGAGACATCACTGCCATGGTCCAAGGGAAAGATGATGAGGGCCATCATCTGGGCACCCAGGGAAGGGGGAGGTGGCCACCCAGGGTAGGAAGCACACAAGGGGCATCCAGGTGGAGAAGTCCTACTGGGAACTAGGGATGTGAAACTCAGGAGAGAGCAATCAGACTAGAGATAAAAGTGATATCTAAATCCACGGATGGGTGAAGGCCAGCACAAGAGAAGAAAACAGAGACAGAGCCTCAGGGAGCCGTTACGTTTAAGGAACATGGGGGAGTAAGGGTTTCAGCCAGTAAAGGGGCTGAAAGGGAAAGGCCCTTGCAGAGCTGGGCCTCTGCACTACACCAGGTGCTGTGGTGGGCTCTTATAGCCACTAGCTCAGGGTTTAACCTGACAACAACCCTGTGAGGTTGGTATTATTTTTCCTGTTTTAGAGATAAGGAAACTGAGGCTTGGATACGGAGTAACATGCCCAGGGTCCAACCCAGTGAAAGGCAGTCACAATTTGAACCCAGATCTCTGGGGGTTCCAAAGCCTGTGCTTTTTTCCCCTCACTCTAGGTGGCCAAGAGAAAAGTGAACTTCAAGACAGGAGGAGGGAACAGTGGCCAGAAGTGTCAAATAGTGTAGGGCAACTTGAGTGAGAAGCAAGAGAAGGCCATTGATGGGGTGGCCTTCTCTAGAGCAGTGTCAGGAGCACCTTCCAGGTGAGGAGTGAGGGGAGGAGGTAGAGACATCAGGTGGGAGGGGGAGGGCTCAGGGGACGGTCTGGAGAATGGGACCCTCCTAGAGGAACACCAGGGGAAGGGGCTGAAAGCAAGCTCTGACAAACGCAGGGTGGTGGCAGCAGCTTGGTAAAGCAACAGGGAGAGAAAGGATAGGGCCAGGGAGACGCAGAGAAGAAGCCTGTGCAGGGTTGGAAGGGGGAGGTACAGGAGAGGGCAAGAATAGCCCATTCCGAGTCACATTTATACACAGAGAGTAAAATGGTGATTGCCGGGACTGGGGGCAGGGGACATGGGCGGTGGGTGTTTAATGGGTGCAAAGGTTCAGTTTGTGCATGTACTTAATGCCACTGAACTTAAAAATAGTTAAAATGGTACATTTTATGTTGTATATGTTTTACGACAATAATAATAATAATAAAGAATAGCCCACTCCTACAGCCTAGAGAGTCAGCACAGAGCCCTGTATGTCTGCTGGGCTCCAGGACAGAGGGACCTCTGAGTGGCTGACCTCAGACCTGGCCCATCACATCACATCCTTCAGAGCCTCCAGCACCTGCTCCAAGTACCTGGCATCCAGATATGCCCCCAAGCCACCCGGCTGGCCCAGGCTGCTGCCCCTTGGGTGCCTGACATTAGCTGGTGGTAGGCGAGCTGGGGTGGGGACCCTCACACCTCCCCATGAAGTGAAGCCAGGCTGCCCTCCAACTCTACCACACCTCCACCTAGGGCCAGCAGCAGAGCATGGGGGCCACAGGTGTCCCAAGCAAAAGTTCTGCCTTTTGAGAGCACATAGGTATCAGCCAGTCCCAGTGCCACGCGCAGCAGCTTGTAGCCAGCACCCAAGGCCTCCTGAAGCCCAGATCCACTCAGGGAGCCCAGACCTGCTGCACAGACGCCTCCCTCCACTCAGCAGGGCCGCTGGGCCCTGCACGTGCCCCACTGGGGGGCTCCAAGATGAGATGCAGGTGCCATGATAGGAGAGGCCACAGTGAACTGCAGAGGCCAGCAGGGTAGAGGAGCGGAGGAAAGCAGTGAGCAGGCATGAGGGTGGTGAGCAGGAAGGAGGACGGATGGGGAAGGGAGCTGAGGAGAGTTGACAGAGGGGTGAGGAGATCCACGGGAAGCGGGAGGCAGGGGGGAGGATGGGGGCTGGGGAGGAAGAAATAGATGTGAGGGAGAGAGGTGGGGAGAAGGAAGAGGAGACAGGGATGGGAGGAGGGAAGGAAACAAGGGTGCATCAGCATCAGGGCCATCTCCCCAGTGGAGAGGGTAGGGAGAGTGACGGATAAAATTTCAGTTCAAGAGGTTGGGTCTGAATCGGGGGCCTGAGATTGAAACCCAGAGGCCCCAACTTTGGATAATGAGGGAGGCATGGGTGCTTGATGGCAGCTCCCAGACTCCAGGGTGAGATCAAAACAAGGGTGAGGGAGGGGCTGTAGTTGTGGGTCTGTGGGTCCTGCTGGTAGAAAAGCTCACGGACCACCCCCAGCACAGGATCCCCAGAGAGTCGGTAAGAGGCCCAACACCAGCACTGAGTGCAGCCCCGAGAGGAGGGGACCCCACACTCGCTTCATGGCAATGTCACCACTAATGTACTTACCGACTGGGGACATAGAGGGGGTCTCTGGTCACTGTGGGTGGCAAGCTCTGACTGTCCCAGCTGTCTGAGGAGGAGGCCACACCCTTCATGGTGGGCAAGACTAGGTCACCATGGTACCCAGGAGAACACATCACCAAAGTCCCCTTATATCCTCACTGCGAGGAAAGTGGGGCTCAGAGAGATGAAGCCACTCACTCAGGGTCAACCTGCAGGTAAAAATCAGGGTCTTGATGTACCAACTCCAGTGCTGAGTCCATCACACACACCACCAGCAAAAAGCTCCCCGAGACCAGGCGTGAGACCTGGTTCTGCCACTCACAAGTGGGTGACTTTGGCTAAACGCCACCCTCCCTGAGCCTCAGCTTTCTCCCAGCAGAGTAGGAGGGAAACAGCTCCCTTCCCTACCTCCCAGGGCAGTGATAAGGACCACAGAAGAAATGAAGGGGATTGGTTTTGTCACCTTAAGAATGATAAGGCTTTATCATAATCTGTTTTTAGACTCATGGGAATTAAAATGACTTTGCTTTGAGAAATATCTGAACACCCCGCCACAATTGAGGTAGCCAAGGCAGGGGTTGGGAGGGACAACCCAGCCTCCCTCCAGCCCTCTCACCCACCTTGGTCTTGGGCCAGACCCGCAATTTAAGCCCCAAGGTCCAGCTCCTGTTCCAGCCCCACGATCCACCCCGCTCACTCCTGCCAGGCTGTTTCCTCAGGGCCTGCCTCCATTCCTGTCCCTACTCCTTGGGGCCCAGCCACTGACCTTGGGCTCCCCATTCTCCCCAATCTTCCCTGGCTCCTGTCCTGGACTCCTCCCAGCCAGCGTCACCATTAACAGTGGGGTCAATCCAAATGCCCAGCTGGCAAGTGGGCAGGATGGGCAGCTCCAGCCCCTCCAGCTCAAGAGAGAGAGTCCAGGATCATGGCTTCCTCGTGCACTGCCTTGGCCAGGATCTTAGCTGCCATGTGGTTCTGGTCCAGCACCTGGCTCAGGAACACAGAGGTATCCACCCAAGAGTCACAGAGCCTCACAACTAGGATGGAGCAGAAATGAGAAAGAAGTGATGCTGGGGGTGAATGGCTATCTCAGGTTCCTGTTCTTTGGGATTAAAAGGCCAAGAGGCCTAGGCAGGGGCTAAGGAAGAATTCATTCATTTATTCATCCATATGTTGGAAGCCTAAACATGGCAGGCACTGGGAACATATGCAGATGAGCAAGACATGCCCCTGCCTTCCAATGCTTACAACCTCATAGGCACAGACAAAAAATACAGTGTGGTGAGGATTCTGACAAAAAGAAGCCCTGGATGCTGGAGCTGCCTAGCACAGGCTGGGAGATACATGGCAGGACCTGAGATGCCCGATGAGGAATGAGGGTCTTTGAGGGGACACTCACCAGGGCTGTTCTCAAACTGGTTGCATCACTCCCCAGGAATGTGATCCTGCAGCCCAGGGAGAAGAGGCAGGGTTGGAATGGGTGGGGAGTGCCTGGCATCCCTAAGCAGAGGCAAGAGGGGTTTGTCCTGCCTTCACATCTCAATTTCAGGTTCCCATTCCCAGAGCCAGCCAGACCCTCTGGTCATGCCCACACTCTCACCACTGATACACACACACACACACACCCCCGCATCTGGCAATAACCTTCACCTTCACTGGCATGTGCTCTCTCTCTCCTTGCTTCCCTCTGGAGACTGGATTCCCTCCAAACCCTCCAGCTTCTAGTTCCCCTCTGCTTCCCACCAGCTCCCCTCACCTGGATCCGCCCATCTGCCAGCCTTTTGATGTCCCTGGGGAAGTGGATATTGCAGAGACCCCTTCTTTTTTTCCTTGAGCAACAGCTAGAATAGTGGCACCTCCTGCTGGCATAGCAGAGCAATACAGCCAGCCTTGGCCGCTGTCCAGAGCAGGGCCTGCAGTAAGGACACACCTGGTCCTTACTGAGAGTGAGCAATGGGCAGGGAAGAGGTGGGGAGGCCTGAGGAGGCGAAGAATGGAGATAGGAAAGGGCTTGCACCCAGTGGAGCTGGAGGGCTGGCCTGGCCTAAGAGGGTACGGAAAGATTGATTGAGGGTAGGGGGAGAGTTCTTCTGGGAGGCCAGACACAAAGGAAGACATGATCCCAGATGATTCTTAGCGTCCCCCAGTTGTATCCCATCTCCACTACCAACACTGCCCTTCCCAAGGTACAAACTCTTTGGCTTCCTTCTCCCAACTCCCAACTACTCTTAGAGGGCCTTGGGGCTAAAGAGGTTAACAGGGCTGCCAAGGGACCCAGGCAAGATAATTATAGGGTTTAGAACTTGGTATGGGAGAGGACGGTAATTACATAGTGAGGTCCTCTCTGGGGGCTGCAGGGTTTGTGGGCAGTGGCCTGGGAGGGGTCCATTACCACCCCCAGCCCAGAATAGCCTCCCCACATCCCCAGAGGCACATGCTAGGAGGGCAGGAGAGGGGCAAGTAAGCCTCTCTCCCCTCTGCTACATCTCAACGACCAGCCCCTCCTCTCCTTAGAAAGCCTGCAGTGCCAAGGACTGAGTCCACTGGCTGACCCTCAAAATAGGAACTTTAGGAGAAGAAAGGAAGAGGAGATAGGATTTGGGATCCTCCCTGGAGAGAGAAGAATAATAGCTACTCCCCACTGAGCCCAACTGTGGTGGACCAGGCAGTTTGGATGTGGGGGTGGCCTGCGTGCTAGAGGTGCAGGGTAGCAGGAGTCCCTCCTTCTTTACAGTGAGTGATTCCCCTGTTCTGGCAGCACCTCTGAAAGTGGTCCCGGGCATCTCAGGCTCCAAGGAGCTGCAGCTCTTCTTTCTGAGTATGTAACAGACCCTCTACCCAAGGCTATGCAAGCACCTCTCTCCATCCAGCAGGTCCTGAAACCTCATACCCTCCTCCAGGACACTGCCTCCTTCTCTCCCGGCAGCTCACACCCTTCAAACCTAAATGCCTCCCTTAGGCCCTGACCCACATTTGCTATGAACCAGTCAGGACCTTGAAGGAGGCGGGCCTGAAGGTTGCCTGGGTAACTCCGGGAGCGGGGCACCCTTGGCAGAAAGACAGTTGCCAGGGAGACCAGGACAGTGGGCGGGGCCGCAAACCTAGGTTAGCGTGTACTAGGATAAGGAAAGATGTAAATGTCCGGATCTCTTCCAGCTCCTTCTCTGTAAAGCCACCAGGACCCCCTCCTCAGGACTGGGTCTTGGGCAGCTGAAATTCTAAATCTCCTAAAAGAAACCTCCTAGGGGTCAGTTCCTGCAACTCAGGGGAATCCAACGGGACCAAGCCTGAGGGAACTCAAGGAAAGAGGCAAGATCTGGGAGGGGTTGGAGAAAGGACAAGGCTTAAAGTACTATGATATAGAACTTCCCTGACTGTATCTACTCACTATTTAAAATTAGAAGGGAAAAAAGAGAACTTCTCGGACCAGGCGTCTAAAGTGAAAATATGCAAAATATGCCCCCCCAAAAAAACCCCAAAACGGTGGGTTTAGTTCCACCTCCAGGGAGCTGGCATTCCATATTTTACCACCAGGTGGCAGTCTTGTCCATTGAAGTACCGTCCTGGAAACTGGGGAGGAAACCAGGAGGTGGAAATCCTTTTCTGTCTCACAAGTTGTTCCTGACTCTAACCCTGGTATTTGGCAGACACAAGTAACCCCTCATGGACACAAATACACAGTTTTCTCTCCCCCTCCTAGCTCTGACCAGGTTCACTTGACAGGGCTCATTCATTCTTTATTCAAAGCCCCAGAAGAATACTTTGGTGAAAAAGTTCTTGTTCTCTTGGGTCTCACAGGGTGAGGGTTATAATTTGGGATAATAGTAATAACTAATGCATTTAGAACAGTATGTCAGACATTTAGTCCTTATAATCTTATAAAATAGGTACAATATTGTTATCCCCATCTTACAGATGAGGAATCTGAGATATAAAGAAGTTTAATAGCTTGTCCAAGTTCACATAACCAGAAAAGAGAGAGAGCTGGAACTTGAACCCGGTCAGCCTAGTTCTAGTCTAGAAGGTACGTGATTAACCTCCATACCTCACAGAATGGTGCAGATATATCCAGGAGATGCATCTACTCTAGACATGGGAGTCAGGAAAGAACTCCTGGGTGGCATGTCTACAGTCTCCTCTATACTGAGACCTGAGGAAAGAGCAAATTTGGCCACGAGATTGGGGGGTGGGAGGGAATGGAAGTAAGAGGGGGGTTGTTCTAGGAAGAATAAACAACCTATGCAAAGAGTCAGAAATGATGAAGAGAATGAGAGTGGAACACTACACCCAGGTTTCTAGCCGGGATGACTGAGTGTTATTCACTAAAATGAAAAACTGCAGGATAGGGCATATTTTAGGGGGAGCGAAGGAGTTCTCTATTTAACCTATGATGTGTGAGGTACCTTGGAACACCCAGAGGAAGATATCAGGAGGCATCTGGCCTAGAGTTTTGGCTGGAACTGTTTACCTAATGTCTTGCCTCATCTATATGTTCCCTGAGGAAAGGAACTGAGTCTTATTTTTCTTTGCATATCATTTATCTTTGCCCCTGCCACTAGATACATGTCTGGTGAGGAAGTGAAAGCTAGACTGCCTTCTCTAAGGGAGCAGAAGGAGGTGACACCAACTCTGCTCTCACAGTTTGTGATTTTGCTGAGGAAATGACACCAGAGAAACATTTTGGAGAATCTTTACCACCAGAATGGGTGGTAAAGGCAATCACTGTGCTGGAAGATCAGAAAGGAAAGGAAAAGAATCATGAAGAAAGAGAAGCCCACGAAGGCCACTACTGATTACTATGTAATCCTCACAACCAGTTGAGGGTGGGAAGTGTGATCCCCATATTATAGATGAAGAAACTAGATGAAATGCTGAGATGCCCATGTCTTGGTCCAAAGTAAGGGAGGGAACCAGCTGTCTAAGTTTTTGTTCCATTCTGTTTCAGTCTCAGTTTCTGTTCCCCATGGAAATGGATTGCCTCTTCAAAACTCCCCAGCTTGATCCTTCTAATCCCTACCCAAACTTGTCCCTTCACAGCTGCACCCCCAGTTTCTTCCCTCATTCTACTCCAGCTCTCCAACCCAGCTCTGTCCTTATGCCTGCTGTTCTTTATGCCTGTCAAGCCAACTTTAAGATATTTTATGGGACTCTAATTCCAGGGAGGAAACCAATGACTCTCCCTGTATTCCGTCCAAGAAGCCCAATAACAAAGTTCATCCATTTTTTCAACAAACATTGTGTATACCAGAAAATGAACAAGACCTGATCCCTTCAAACATTTTCAATTTGTCTATTAATCCAGGTCTTTGGGATCAAGAAATAAGCCTGGAGAAACTGAGGTCTAGGAAGAAGTATCCAGAATCAGAAGTTAGGCACATTCAAGACTCTGCAGATCCAAAGATATAGGTAGGAATCCAGGGTTCCAGATTCCTCTCCAAAGATAGTGGCCTCCAGCCCTGCCTCCTCCCACTCCTCCCCCAAGGGCCCCCAACTCCTGCCTTTTCCATCCTGCTGACTCCCTTAGCACTGTTGAGCCCCAATTTCAAGCTCACAATCTTCCCAGCTCTAAGTCTTCATCCTGTTCTTCCCATCACCTCCCCACCTTCTGAGATTGTGCCTAGCCTCTTCCTCTCCTATCCTCCTTAGTCCCTCTCATGAGCCTAGCCTGATGCTTCCCTCCGTGGCTTCTTTAAACATCTTTGGGACTCCTCTGGGCTCAAGTTCTTCATCTCCTCCCCCTTGGGCTGTCTGTGCTCCCACCAAGGCTGACTCTTGTGACTGTCCCTCCATCCCTCTAGAGTCTCTGCCTTCCCCCTGATCCCCTGCATCTGCCTCCTCAGGGGCTTCCTTCGTATCTTCCAGTCTCTGCCCCATCTGCTCCTCCCCATCATGCTTCCTCTCCCTCTCTCTCCTTCCCAGGGTACTGGTCTGTCCCATCAGGTCCTCTGCCCCTGTTTCCTCTCTAGTTCCCCCTGATCTCTTGTGGTCTGGCTCTGTGGACCTCCATCTTCCCCTGTCTAGCAGTACCTCTCTCTCCTCCCTCAGGGCTCTACTCTATCTTTGTCTCTGGCTCTCTCCACTCTAACTCTCCCACTAGTTGTCCTGGTCTTTTTCCTCCTCTGGCTCTGTGTCTCCCGCAGACACACCATTTCTGTCTCTCTACCTAGGTCTCTGCCCTCTGTGTCTTCCCCCCTCTGACTCTTCTTGTCCTCCTTTGTCTCTCCCTCTCTCTCTCCTCCGCCTCTTCCTATCTCTGTCTCTGGATTTGTCTTCCCTCTTTATTTCTCGGTCTCTCGCTAGTCTGACTTTCCCTCTCTGTCTCTCCCCTCCCCCTCATATCTCTGCCTTTTCATCTCTCTCCGGCCCTTGCTCCCTCGCTCCCTCCCTCTCTCTCTCTTTTCCTCGGTTCTCTCCGGCTCCCTCTCTCGCCTCGGATGACAGCGCTGCCTCTTTTGTTGGCTCCGCAGCCAATCGCGGCCGCTGACGACACGGGGGCCGGGGCTATAAAGGGCCTGGCCCGGGCTTGGGCCCCCCCAGCCGCCCGCCCCGGCCGCCCGCCCGCCCCGCCCGCGCGCCCGCCGCCCCCGGCCCCCCGGCCCCCCCTCGGCCGGGCCGCCCCCAATCCCGCGCCGCCCGGACCCCCTCCTCCTCCCTCCCTCCTCCCTCCGCCCCCTCCCCGCGGGACTCCGGCGTCCCCGCCCCCCAGTCCTCCCTCCCCTCCCCTCCAGCATGGTGCTCGCGGCCCCGCTGCTGCTGGGCTTCCTGCTCCTCGCCCTGGAGCTGCGGCCCCGGGGGGAGGCGGCCGAGGGCCCCGCGGCGCCGGCGGCGGCGGCGGCGGCGGCGGCGGTGGCGGGGGCCGGGGGGGAGCGCTCCAGCCGGCCAGCCCCGTCCGTGGCGCCGGAGCCGGACGGCTGCCCCGTGTGCGTGTGGCGGCAGCACAGCCGCGAGCTGCGCCTGGAGAGCATCAAGTCGCAGATCTTGAGCAAACTGCGGCTCAAGGAGGCGCCCAACATCAGCCGCGAGGTGGTGAAGCAGCTGCTACCCAAGGCGCCACCGCTGCAGCAGATCCTGGACCTGCACGACTTCCAGGGCGACGCGCTGCAGCCCGAGGACTTCCTGGAGGAGGACGAATACCACGCCACCACCGAAACTGTCATTAGTATGGCCCAGGAGAGTAAGTGGGCTGCGGGGTGCGAGCAGTGGGGTGCTGGCTTTGGCTCCGGGAACGGCGCCTCCGGCCTCCAAGCGGGGCGCTCCTGGCTGTCCCGGCCCGGAAACCTTTTCTGAGAAAACTTGATGGATTGAGGAGCGAGGGCTACTCCACAGAAGTTTTTCGAGCAGTGGAGATGGGCTGAGGAGTTGAGTGCACGCCCCGTTCCCGGAGGTGGGGTGGGGGGGCGGGCAAACGGGGCGGGTTTCGAGATACGGCCTCCTACCCCGGGTGTGCGAAAAAGACCCGTGTTGAAGGAGTCCGGGGAAGCTGGGGCCCGCAGTGGAGGGGCTCGGACAGAGACTCTGTCCTGAAGGGCCGTGGTGGGGAGGCTGGAGAACGGAATCTAATGTCTCCGAGACCCCTGCAGTCCCAGCTGGACTGCAGTGCTATCTGCCTCCCAATGGCCTTGGCACCAACTCCCCACCCGGTGTTCCGCAACGCGCCCACCCGGCTGCAGAGAACTGAGTGCTCCTCTTCCTCTCTCAGGAATAGGATCCCAGAGCCTAGTATCCCTCCCGGCAGCCCCCTGGCACCCTTTCCATCCTGAGCCTCGTCTCACACCGGGTATCCCTAGGGGCCGGAAAAGCTGTGCTTTCTTGGTACTGACCCAGCTCAGGGAACTCAACTTCATTGCGCTTGGGGGCTAAGGACACCTCTTTGGCTAATCTAACCTTAGTGCTCCATCCCTTATTCACCCGCCCCTATCGAAGCTGGACTGAAGGGGAGAGAGGAATACCTAGGGAGAAAGAAATAGATGGAGGGTGAGGAAGACCCAGGCATCCAAGCCCCTGGCCAAACGGAAGATGAACATCTTAATAGACATGAGCTGCTTTGAAATTTTATGGCCTGGAAAATCCGGGGCCAATACTAGCTCCCCCCACCCCCCACCCCCAGCTCTTCCTAGGGTCAGGTGACTCCCTCTTCCCCTCCCCCACTCAAGTCTCCCCCCACCTTCAACTCCAGGGAACCAGGCCCTCTCTTGTTCCCTGGTGGCTTGGCAAGGTCCCCCCCCACACACACACACAGTGTGGTTTTATGGCTCTGAACAGAAGAGGGGGGAGACTGGTTTATTGGCAGATGGGTCATAAAAAGCTGGGGGCTTAGGGGAGTCCTAGTGGCCCACCCCCGTGGGAGAGGCACAGGAACCCAGGTGTGCATCTGGGAGGCTGAGTGCCTCATACTACCACCCGTATTTCTTCAGACCTCAACTCCACAGTACTTTGTCAAGGCTGTAAAGAAAAGAAAACTCAAAGAACCAGGAAACTAACTGGGGGAATGGGGGTGAAGGCATGGGGATCTGGTCTTGTGTCCCTCTGTCCTTAAGGCTTCTGCTTATGAAAGCTAGGGTTAGTCTGAGATTGACTGAGGACAGCAGTGGGGGGTGGGGATGCTAGGAAACAGAGTTATAGAGGAATTCTGATCAAGAGTTTGCTAAAAGAAGATGAAGGGTACAGAGGGAAAAGATACGCTGGTCTATGTGGTATAGTATGTGTGAGGATTTCTAGGGTGGGTGATGGGGCTGTGGACTTCCCCTTGCCCCTCACTATCCCTAGCATCCCTTAGCCAACAGGCCTGAGCCCAGAGTTAGCTCTGCTAATGGGGATGCAGGAAGTGAACGGCCCTGCATGCATGGATTGGGCAGTGTAGGTTAGGCCTGGGCTGGGGGGACACACACTAGCAGGTGGGGTCCCATCCCAACTTCCACCACTGTGCCACCCCAGGACTTGGATAACTAGGGAACTGGGTCGGGCCAGGTATTGTACGTCCCCTTTAAGAGCTTAGCTGAGCTCTTAAGAGAGGGAGGGGGAGTGGAGGGAGAGGGGGGGAAAAGGAAAAAGAGACTTTTATAGTCTAATCCCCAGGGACCCGCTTTAATAAGAGACTTGTGCTGTGCTAATCGGGGGAGGTGTTTGTCAGCAGAGATGGCCTCTGTTCCCCTCCCCCTTCCTCCCCTCCCCCAGCCCTCAACCCTGGACCCCAGCCCCCACCTCTCCAAGGCTGCTATGCCTGCCCTAGTTCCCTCTACCCTCTCAGGCTCTCCTACCCAGCCTTCATCCTGGGAACCCAGCCCCCTGCCCTTCTGGGAGCCAAGCCCAGCCCCTGAGTTTCTTTCTCCTCCCCACACCAAGAGGCCCCTGCCCTCTCAGCCCAACCTCCTGCCCCTAGGCCTTCTTGCCTGGGTTGGGAGTGTGTGTGTGTGTTGGGGGGTTGGGGTGGGGGGAAGGGGAGGTGGTGTGCAGGGAGGGGGTTGGGCTTTTGCTGAAAATAGTGCAATGACCTCTCTCCTCCACCAGCGCAGCCTACTAAACCTGACCTGCTGCCTGCCACCAACCCGATCAATCCAACACAGATGTGGCCCCTTCCCCTCCCGACCAGAGCTAGGCCTATGTGTGTGTTGGTGACTCTCTCAAGCCCCCTGTTTCCCTCTGTGGCTCTACCTGTGTCTCCTTTGTTCCTCAATCTGTACCCTTTCTATCCTTTCTCTTCTTTACCCCACTAGGTTTAGTTCCCTCCCACCTTTAGATTCCTAACCCCCACTCACTCCTCTATCCTCCTCCCCAGTGTTCTCCAACTCCCAAACTTATTTCTTCTCCTCTTACCATGATCTTCCCCTCTTTCCTTCTACTCTAGGCTCCATTTCTCTGCCTACCTCCTCTAACCTGCCTTCATCCCTAACAGTCTCTTCTCTGGCATCTCCCTCACCATCTCCAATCTCTCCCTTGGCTCTTCCCCTTTCCGTTCTTTCTCCCTATTTCCTGTCCCCTTGAAGCACTGACTGTCCCCACATCCCCTGAGGGACAAGTGTATGGTGATTCCCTGGGGTGGGGATGGGGGACTCTTGTCTTAAGAAACCAAAGACTTAGATGGGGCCCTGGTGTCTAGTCTCTTCACCTTCAAACACTGGGTCATCTTAGGTAAAGGGGTAGGTTTAGAGCTTAGAAAACCAACAAACAAACATTTATTGAGAAGCTACTACTATTTTCACATTATTTAACGCTCAGCACTCTGTGAAGCAAGAATTATTATCTGCATCACACTGAGAAATTTGGTGGGTAAGGTGAGATACTGGTTAACAAGGAGTCAGACAGTACTTAAACCTACTTTAATTGTAGCCAAAGAACAGCTTAGATGCCAGGAAGAACTTTCAGGCACTTGCCTGTATAATTTAAGATTGGGAGTTTAGGGATCATTCAGCATGTAGTTATTGAGTACTGCCTGGCACTATGGGAGGCACTAAGGCTACAAAGGTGAGCAAAATAGACACAGTACCAACAGTGTCTCACGGAGATTAGTACCTAAAGGCAAGAAAACAGAAAATTCCTATGCTAGAATTAGGCATGGTATGACATTTGGAATGTTGCTTGTCACTCCCCATCTCACCAGTAGCTTCCCTGCACCAGCTACTCCTAACCTCTGAATCTTCACTCCCCAAACCCTACTCCATTGCATCATCACTGAAGCTCCAGCCAGTAGGGTAATTGGAAGGACTACCAGAGCCCTGGGACCTCAGAGAAGAAGCAAGGAAAAAGAAGCTACAGAGGGGCTTTGTGTATCATGTCCTGACTATATGAAGATCATTAAGCACTTTCTTCTCTATCTCACCTGAAGGGTCCTCTTCCTGGGGTTGGGGTAGGAGAGGTGCTGATGGGAGATAACATCGTAAGTCCTTCATGATTATGCAGAACTCGAGACCTGTATATGATAAAAGAGCCTAGACTTCCTGACCATATTTATATGGCTCTGGAAACTCATTCCTGATTCTTCCTATCTAAAATGAGAATGGATATTTCTGTCCAATAGAGACATGATATAGGGCACTCCCAACTGATTTAAGAGATTAGGAAGGGGAACTAGGAGGAGCTGGAATGGAAGCAGAAGCAGTTATTTATTGAGCATCATCCTTTAAACGCAAGAAGGGTCAAATTTATGGCCCAGAGCAAGGGGAAATGGGTCAAAAGTAAAGCTGGGATGTTGAACCTTTGTAAAGATTTACTGGCACTGACTGGACTGAAAAACCAAAGGAAGCTCAGGGGAGAAAAGCAGACTGATTATAGTTGATCTGGTGTGTTGATTATTTCTGATGCTTTGGGCAGATAGGAGGAAACAATAGGGAGGTAGTTTTCCCCTTCCTCAAGAGCTGGGGCAGTAATGGTGATGGTAAGGAGGTAAAGAGGTGATGGTAAGGAGGAAACAGATGAGGAAACTTGCTCTTAGGGGAGAGGGAAGGGGGAGACAGATGTACAGGAAGTGCCTGGCTAGTTCCATTCTGCTGGGTGTGTTATTCCTAATGGGAGTGAGGCAAGAAGCATAGATCTGAATTCTGGTTTACCTAATGGGATAAATTTAGCCCATGCTCCCTGTCTGGACCCTGGGTTATCCCCTCTGAGGCTGTGTTTTTTGGTGGGAGGAGGGCTGCACCAAGCCCACCTGCCCATCAGATGAATCAGAGTAGAAATGGGGCAAGGTAACCTAAGGATTAGAGGTATGGCTTCTATGAAGACCATCAAAGATTCAGAAAAAGTTGCAGCCCTATAAACTGGGAAAAGTTGGAGGAAGGAAAGGATGCTGATGGAGGGAGAATTGCCTGGTAACTATCTTAGCAGGTTATCTAGTAGAGGGGAACCTATACATTAGGGGAAATGGATTAGGGTGCAGATCAGTAAGGCCTGATGAAGCCTTCATCCTATAGGGAGAGGAGGCACTGTTTTGGGTACCAGAGACACAGTTAATAAGACAGGCACGGGAGAAGGGTAAAGAATTGGAAAACAGGCTAAGGAGTCCAAATTGCCAGTGCCACCCAGGGCTGCTGCTGATCTCCACAAGCACCCTTTGCTGATACTGTGCCCCCTTCTCTCTTATCAGCGGACCCAGCAGTGCAGACAGATGGCAGCCCTCTCTGCTGCCATTTTCACTTCAGCCCCAAGGTGATGTTCACAAAGGTACTGAAGGCTCAGCTATGGGTGTACCTGAGGCCCGTGCCCCGTCCAGCCACAGTCTACCTGCAGATCTTGCGACTGAAACCCCTAACTGGGGAAGGGACCGCAGCGGGAGGGGGCGGAGGCCGGCGTCACATTCGTATCCGCTCACTGAAGATTGAGCTGCACTCTCGCTCTGGCCACTGGCAGAGCATCGACTTCAAGCAAGTGCTACACAGCTGGTTCCGCCAGCCACAGAGCAACTGGGGCATCGAGATCAACGCCTTTGATCCCAGTGGCACAGACCTCGCTGTCACCTCCCTGGGGCCGGGAGCTGAGGGGCTGGTGAGCAGGGGGCCTTAGGTGGTGGTGGATTTGTGTAACCTGGCCCTAAGGAGATAGAGATGTTGGAAAAGGTAGACCAGGAATATGAAGGGAGTTGGGGACTAGCATTATTTCTCTGAGGCCAGGAACTGATTCTAGAGGAGGAGTTGGAGGGTGGGATGGCAACTATCACTTTTCAGGGATCCAAGGCAGACAACAGCTGAAAACTGAATTTGAAGGTGAAAGTGTTAGTTAATGGCAGACTCGTGGGAACACAGAAACTCACCACTGGTAAGGCCTTTGGCCAAGGGGCTGATGAGGGTCGGGTCAGGTTTCCAAGAAAGGAAGAATTAGGGAAGGTGAGTTGAAGGAGAGATGGCTAACTGGCAAGAAAAGTGGATAGAGGATAACGTCTGGGAGTGGGAACAGTGGAAAAACTGGGAAATCAATGGTCTCTATTCTGGTGTCCCTGTTGAGAGGCAGGTGGGCAAGGAACAGGGAAGAGGAACTGTTCAGGACTATATCACATCTCTTTCCCCTCTCCCTGCTCCTCAGCATCCTTTCATGGAGCTTCGAGTCCTAGAGAACACAAAACGTTCCCGGCGGAACCTGGGCTTGGACTGTGATGAGCACTCAAGCGAGTCCCGCTGCTGCCGATATCCCCTCACAGTGGACTTTGAGGCTTTCGGCTGGGACTGGATCATCGCACCTAAACGCTACAAGGCCAACTACTGCTCCGGCCAGTGCGAGTACATGTTCATGCAAAAATATCCGCACACCCACTTGGTGCAACAAGCCAATCCAAGAGGCTCTGCTGGGCCCTGCTGTACCCCCACCAAGATGTCCCCAATCAACATGCTCTACTTCAATGACAAGCAACAGATTATCTACGGCAAGATCCCTGGCATGGTGGTGGATCGCTGTGGCTGTTCTTAAGGTGGGGGACTGAGGATGCCTCCCCCACAGACCCTACCCCAAGACCTCCAGCCCTGACCCCCAGCCCCCCAAGCCCTAGAGCTCCTTCCACCTCTTCCCATGAACATCACACCTTGTTCCCCAACCAAGCAGTGTGCAATACAACAGAGGGAGGCAGGTGGGGATTGAGGGGTGAGGGGTTTGGGGGAAAGGGGAAGGAGGGGAATGGTCAGGTTGGGGGCTGTTTGAAGTTGGCAGATGAGAAGGTTTGGCAAGAAGACAAGAGAGATGTAGAGACAGAGATAGAGACAGAGGGATAGAGACAGGAACAAAAAGAGCAGCAGTGAGAAGGCAAAGGGAGGGACAGGCAGAAGAGACAGACTAGGCAGAGACAAACACTGAGAAAGAGACTGAAATGGAGTAATAAATGAAAGCCCCACACCAAGCTTCCTTTCTTCCACTGGCAAGGTGAGGGGCTTGGTATAGTTTAGGGAGATCCCCTGACTACTCAGTAGAAGAGGAAATCAAAAATCCATTCTTAGCTTCTTCCTTCTCTCCCTCCAACAGTGGCCAAGGGAAGGGAAGTGAGGGCAGGGGCAAAAGTAAGGATTTGGGAATTTTATTTATTTATTTATTGTGACTTTTCATTTTTTTTGGTATTTGGCTTTACTGGAATAGGAGGGCCCCTGCCCACTGTGCCCCATTTGTCCCTTGTTCCCCAAATCCTGCTCTCCCCCAATACCCACCCACTTAAGCACTTGTATAAAGCCTCCAGGGTTGGGAATGGGAGTAAAGGGCAAGAGGGCTGACACATGGAAGTTTCTAACCCATAATCACCCCAACTCAATCTTTCTGAGCCAAACAGGTTGAATTGAAGCCAGTTGTCATGGAAACAGTATGAGGTTAGGGTTTAAGAGCTGGAGGTGGGAACCCTCAACATCCAGGATCTATATAGAGAGCCACTAAACTAACCCTCAGGTCCACCCTCAATGATACTGGGTTACTTAGCCAGAGGGTGCAGCCTGCATATGCCCAAATTCCCTCAGCCAAGAGAGAGACCAAAGAGCCTGTGGAATGCCCCTGCTCCCAGCCTCTATCTTCAGGTCAATAAAAATGAGAGTATAGAGATCCCAGAGTCCCCCAGGGTCTGGGAAGGGTTAGGATGGGTCAAGAAAGGAGCAGTAAGGAGGCTGAAGGTTACAGGGCATTTGAATCCAAATCACTGCTCTGGGCTAGGGAATAGAGCCAGCAGACCAAGGTGGAAGGGATTCTGGAGGGGGGACATTTTAGTCCCCCAACCCCAAAGCTCAGGGTGGAAGGGGGGAGAACAAGGGAGCAGAGTGTCTATAGTTATTTTTACCTTTTATTTTTGGAATCTAACAGTACCTGACAGAAGGGAGGGGATAATACAGCGGGGCAAAGTATCTATCTGACAAGGCCAGTTAGAGCAGAGGATGGGAAGGATGGAGACTCCCTGGTTTGGAAGGCTAGGAAGCAGGCAGAGACTCATTGCTACTTCAAGTCACTAGCTAGGCCCATTCATTCCTCCCACAATCTTGACCCACCCTCCTCTGGACTCACCGTGCCTCAGTTTCTTCCCCTCGATGGAATGAGAAATAGCAGCACCCGCCACAGCCAAGAGATGAATTCTGAGCACTTACCACGGGCACTTTATGGACATAAAATACCTCTCGCTGTGGGACAGATAACCAGGGCACCAGAGTAGTGGTGAAGAGATGTGAGGCTTAGAGGAGTCACAGGCTTCAGAGTACAAGTTTCCCTCTGCCTCCCAGCTGGACAGTGCCTGAAGCCAAGGAGTTGAGAATCTCCTGATCCACACCCTATCCATACCTCACCACCAGACCAGACCTATTGGCTCCAGGCAAGAGCCTAGAGGATGTCAGGAGAGGAGCGGGGAAGAACCTTCAGCATAATTATCACTCTAAATAGAGCCAGCAGTTATGGGTCTGATACAAACAGTACTAAATGACAGTAAAGCCTGAGCTGGATAGCAGACCTGGAAGGCAAGTTCTTCCTGAGAGCATGACTCTCCCATTTGACCCAGACAATAAAAGGGACAAAGGTCTGTGACCACCCTTGAAAAGGTGATGTTGGTGAGCTTTAGCATCTTATTCCTATTCTCATAGTGAGAAAGTGAAATAAGGTGTTTCAGTACAGAAATGGACAGGGGCTGTTAAGCTTTTCAATTTGCCTTCTCCCATATAGCAGCTATGTTAACCCCAAGCCTTTCCTCTCTGGCCCTGTTCTTCATCCTTCCTTCTGCCTCAATCTTGGAGAACGAGACACACCTGACCATCAACACCATTCACATTTCCATGGTGGAAGGAGAGGAACAAAGAAGTGAAGAACAGAAGATGACTCCCTCCAAGGTCAAATGCCTCTTGATCTTGGCACAGGGTAGAGGTTGGGCAATAAACATCAGGTAACTTCCCTCTACAGACTGTAGAGAGCTGGGGCATTAAACGTGAGGGACACTTAAAATATTGCCCCTTTAATACCACCAAATAAAGACCTTTGTGGGGGCAAGAGGGGACCTTTCTCTTATGAACATAAATCTATGAGCTTAAGTCTCATTCCCCTGTTCCTCTCTAGCCCCAAAGAGGCATGGAGTAAAGAGGCTTGGGGGCATAGCTCCACAACCCAGTGGGAGCTAACACCCCCCACCCACCTGTGTGTGGACCTGGCCAGTGCCCCTCCGAACATATCATTATTAGTGTAATTATTATTTACTTTGTGTATTTGTTACATCGTGTGCGTGATAGCCTTTGTTTGTTAAGGATGTCTGAGGAGTATGGGGTTGACAGGGGCACTGGAATGCCGGGAAAGGACTTCTTCACTGAGATCAAGGCTTCCTGGAGGGAACCATTGCAAAAAGGCCATCAAGCAGTTTTCAAGTTATGTGACAGAGGGCAAAGATGGCCATAGGGTGCTCTGAGTTTTGGGATGGTCACATGACACAATCCAGCACTTGAACCTGAAAAAAGAAAAATAAAAGCAGTCAAAGAGTTTAGAATTCAGTGCTGAGCTCTTCTCCCTAATCAAGCGCCACATTTATACTTTGGAGACCAAGAAGCAAAGAGGATCTGAGAGAGGAAACCTTATGCTCAAGGACTAAGAAGATGGGATCCTTGGAGCAAGAGAGAAAACACTAAGGGCAAGTGGGATGAGGGTTGGGACAAACAGTCCAAGGGAGGATGGGCAGAGGACGGGTAAGGGAGGACATGTAGAACAACCCCTTCTCTGGAGAGCTTGATCCAAAACAGTCCCAAAGATTACAAAAACCCCTTCCCCAGCCTCCACAGAATGGAAAATCTAAAAGTTCTCTTGAGATGATCCAGCTAATATCTGTCTTATTCTCCTACAGTCCCTGATCCTAGGTTTCCTCAACAAAGTTTTGTCAAAATCCATAAACCAAACCAAGATAGCCATTCAACTTGACTGTAATAAGAGTGGCTAAAAGCATCTCAAATATTCTTTGAGTCTACTGTAAAAATTTCTTTCATGTGTGTAGAGCACAATTCCTAGAGCATATGAGTTGGAAATGGCAAAAGAATCTTGCCTGACTCACAAAAAGAACAAATAAATAAGGTCTGGGCATGGTGGCTCATGCCTGTAATCCCAGCGCTTTGGGAGGCCAAGGTGTGAGGATCACTTGAGCACAGGAGTTTCAAGACTAGCCTGGGAAACCGCAAGAAACCCTCGTCTCTACAAAAAACAAACAAAAAAAATTAAAGTAAAAAAATAATAAATAAATAAATAAGGAAAGCTTCTGTGACATCAACCTGACCCAGAATTGGGGACAAGGCCACTGAAAGTTCAATGTGCTAGCATGCTTTGTCCTGTCAGTTCTATCAGAAGATTGACTCCACCCAAGCCAAATACAAGACTGAGGTTGAGACTGGTTGAGTAACGAAAGTGTTATGTATTGTATCTTCCCAAGGGAACTACTTTATACACACTTACCCCTAGCTTTTGGCCTGAGCCAAAAATGAGTCTTCTCCTCTAACTGCTCATTTGTTTCCTGCATTGACAGAATACCCAACAAACACTACAAGATGACTTTTAAGTCTTTTTTCTTTATCCTAAAATCCTCCAACCCAATGCATGAGCAGCTATCCTGTACTTTGTCTTTGCCCATATTTTGGATGTCAGGGCCCCAAGCTAAGAACCAACAGGCAGTGGCATTTATAGCTTTTGCTCTGTAGTGGGGCAGAAGCAGGAAAGTCAATGCTCCAGGCAATAATGTCAGCTTTCCTGCCAGTAAGCTGGGGTTGAGGGGGCAATTGGGACTCTTCCCACCTGTATAAGCAGGTGTATGCACACATACACATGATCAAACTAGTCCACTCACACTAGCTGGAACCTACTCAGTGAAAAAAAAATATTTCCACTGCACCCTAATAACCTAGTAAAATTAAGAGCTAATGTTTATTGAATGATTGCTATGCAAATTGTGGTAAGCAAATTGTGCTGAGTACATAATATGATAATATCACATAATTCTCACAGCAACCTTCACAATGGGGTTCCTATTGGTACAGTCACAGAATCACAGGATGATTAAGTATTTGCCCAGGGTCTCAGAGCTAGTGTGGTAGAACAAGAATTTAAACCCAAGTAGTTGCTATACAATATTATATTCTAATCTATTAATAGTAATCTGAGAAGTAGAAAACTAAATATGGGACAAGAGAGAGGAAAGAGATAATGAAAAGTTGGGAACACCTTGGGCTCAAAGGGTCTGCAAAGATGTGAAACCTGTCATTTTCAATCCCTTTTGAGGGGAAAACATGAAGAGTCTGGACATGGCAAGAGAAGGACAGGTTAGATTTTGGGGGAATTTCAGTAATCAGAAGTAAGTGGCATTGCTTGTCAGAGGCCCTCATATAAGAGAACAAGGAAAAAACAGTTATCCTCCCTTATTTATATAAGTTCTTTTCTCCCTCCTCATCTGTGTTGCTCAAGTAAGACAGCAACAGGACTCAGCCCAACACCAAGAAGTCCTGCCCTCATCCACATCTTCCTTCCTATAGCCCTCATCTCCACAGAAGCTTCTAGCCTCTATCTTCAACACGTCTCAAAAGTTAGGGTGGGGGGAAGGGCAGTTTAGAGTGATGGTGGAGAAAAAGAGACTGATCCTAGAGAACCATAAAAAGGTGCAGATTTACAGCTGAGGAAGCTAGTTCTCTCCGCAGCTTTTATAGACTCCCTCATTAAAAGCTTCCAGGTATGCAGAGAATGTCACAGCTTCAAGGACAAGGAAAAGAAATTGAAGTCAGCTAACCTAACATCTGGATGCTGAATCAGCTACACTAGGGAGACTGGGGGATAGGAAGGAAAGGTACTGGGATCCCAGATAAAGGATTACAAGCCTCAATATCTGTTCTGTCTCCAAATGAGTATTTTAAGACTGAATTAGGAAAAAGACATAGGCATCCTAAACTATTCATGCTCAAAAAGTATGTGTGGAATTATTACAGTGGGTCAGGAAGAGCAGGATTTGGTGATGAGGCTTGGAGGTTAGAGGCTTCTGACCAACATGAACAGCTGCTGAAATGGGATAAAAAAGGTTAGTAAAAAATCCTGACAAATTGGGAAACACTACATCAAAGATATAGGGAAAGTGAGCTAAGTAAGGAGAATAATTACGTGTAAGAGAATCCTGGGGAGTAAGGTTGAATACCTTTCTGGAAAGTTATAGAGGATAGAGACAGAGTGAAGAAAACTTCTGAAGGACCCATTTCTCCACTTCATTATCAGCATCTGCTCTATTCCCTTACCAATTTCTTCTTCTTTTTTTTTTTCCCCCACTATCTTGGGGTAGAAACCCTTAGTGAACCTATAACCTCTCTCAAATTACAAAACAGAACTATTCTGTCTGGTTCTGGTGAAGATGGAGTAGAGAGAGGAAAAGCTAGCCCCAAGATCAGAGAGCCTGAAGTAAAGAAAAAGGAGGCAGACAAAAGAGACTAGTGGGAAGAGAGGGAAGGTCACTCCAATTGTAAGATTTATTTGGTTGAGGAGGTGTCAAAAATTTAACCAGCTTTCCCTTTTGTTCATTTCTCTAAAGCCTCAGAATGAGGCAAAATTCACAACAAATGGGCAACCTCTGGATCTGCTCTCCAAGGCAGTTTTCCTGAAGTGTCTAAACTTAGGTCTCTGCCTTCCTCGCCAACCAGGGACTTTGTGGAAATAGAGATTCTTCATGGTAAGAAGGTCATCAACCCATTACCTTTCTATTAATCACAAAACCAGGCAGGTTTTGGTAGAAATAAGGAGAAAGGATTACACCACAGCAACAAGGGATCTGATCATGGTACCAAAGTCTTCAGGTAAGGTGCCAGGCTCGTAAGTTTTATTACCAGAAAACCCCCAAACCAAGCTTATATGGATGTCCAAATACAAAGATTTAGAGAAGAAACCCTATATTAACACATCCAAAATGATAAAGTAGTAGGTCTCAGATCTACATGAACTTCAAATGCAAACAAACAGCCTCCTTTGGACGAGTCAAACCTTCTCTAAGTAGGAGGCTCAGCAAGGAAAATGAATTTTAGTAACATCCAAGAAACATTACCACCAACACTGCAATATTAGCCTTCTGCAACAGAAGAGGACAAACTAGCACAAGGCTTAGTTAGAAAGTAGAAGCCTCCAGTTCCACTGCTTATGTTCCCAATGGTCTAGGTAATAATGCTTAACATCACTGACATCCTTTGTCATGTGTTGAATCCCTATACTTTCTTCTATTTCTGAGGGGTATCCAGACCATCTCCTTTCCTGGACTGCCTAACCAACAAGGTCCTACATATTGGCTTCTGCTGGAACCAGACAGTATCATACCAGGCCATCCCTGAAAATAGGGCCCTTCTCCTTCCTGTGGGACTCTGGACTCCATTTTATCCAAGAAAAAGGCTTCAATATTAGCTCATAATAGAAGACTACAATCATTAGCCCTTGTGTTTACATCCTCTGCACCAGCGGTCCCCAACCTTTCTGGCACCAGGGTTTCATGGAAGACAATTTTTCCACGGGTGGGGGGGTATGGGGGGGCAGAGTTCAGGGGATGATGCCAATGATGGGGAGCAGCTGTAAATACAGATGAAGCTCACTGCTCACCTCCTGCTGTGCACCCCCCCACTAAGTTTCATGGAAGACAATTTTTCCACAGACTGGGGGTGGTGTCAGAGCTCTGGGTCCCTAACATGCCGCAGCCCGGGGGTTGGGAACCACAGCTCTGTACCACCTAAAAACTCCTGTTTTATCTCCATGGGTTACTCCAATGTGCTGAAGCAAAAACTCAGGGAGTAACCTGGCCTGTTCACGGAGGATAAAGAGGTAAAAGGATGCCTATGAGTATGAGAGAAGGGAATAAATAGGCTTAAAGGGTAGACTCAATCCTCTTCCTTGTCTTCTTTTCTAAGGGATAAAGGCATTATGGCTAATTCCCTATAATATTTGCCCCTGAAGCTCCCCTTATCTGGTCTAATCTGCCTCCAAGAAATCAAAGGAGCACCTAATAAAACACATTGTTCTCTTTTCTATTTTTTTTTTTTATTAACAAGCAAACTAATCAAAAACAAAAACACAACAACCTTAAAGTTGGAACAGCAATAAGTCAAATTGCTGCCAGAGTTCACGGATGTACCTGGGGTACATGCTCCCTCACTGCGAGGCAAGACATAGGCACATGACTGTGCATTTAGATATGTATGTGATCAAGAAGAATCAGAAAAATTGAAACCACTGGAGAACAGAAAACATCAAGAATTTTTCATCAGGCAATCCCAAAGCGCTCTGCTCTTTTCCTCTTCTTTGCCTGTAAGGAAGAAGCAAGAAGAAAAAAAATTAGATTGCAAGACAACAGTTGCCTGGGTTCCTGGCTGCTTTAATCCAAACTCACATGAACCGTCACAAGGTCTAAGAAGGAGGGATAGCCCAAACTTGAAATCTTGGCAGCCAGAGATTTCATTCCTATATCTCTCCAGTTATCCAGCTAGAGCTGAGAAGGTTTAATAGGAAAGGAGGATGAGGAAAGAAGATTATGGAGGGGGAAAGGGGCAGAGAGGAGGAGAAAAGTGGTAGAAAATGGAAAGATTCCTGAAGGAGACAGGACCACTCAGCCTTAGAGCAGGCTAGTCTGGAAACAGCCTGCTCTTAACAGGCTGGGGAAGTCTTCCAATCAGTGGGGAGACGGGGGATTTCAGAGGACAAAGGGTTAACTAATGCTATTCATGGAGAAGGTGAGGAAGATGTCCTTCTGAGCAGTCAGGCCCAGACAGTAGCTATTCCTTAGGCCTCCAATACACAGAGAGGTATATAAATCTTCAATACCAACAGAATAAATTGGGGGTGGTGTTTGCAGGTGAGTCCCTGTCATGGATCTCTTAAGGAAGGAAGCATCAATGAGAGGGCACAAAATTGGTGGGAGGGAGCTTTTTTGTTCTGGGAGTGACTCACAAAACAGTACTGAATCCTTCATCCTCACTCCCAACCACTGCCCCTTTCAAAGAGGGGACCTTTCTTTCATCCCATTGACAAAGAAGATTTAATATAGATTAAAAGAAAGTTGAATGCACACAAGCCCAGCCCACTCCACCTGGACTACTGACACAATTCTTTGGAATCAAACAAAAATCATCTGGTTGATGTAAACTCCATCAGCCTCAGAAATTACTACTCCCTTACATACACCGGCTCTCCCAACAAAAGCCAATGTTCCTTGCTATCCAATAAAATCCTCATCATCTTTAACTTGGAGAGGCCAAATGTACCTACTTAGTGAGCATGCCTGGTTTAACAATAGTTTCCTTGGCAAGGAGGGAGTAATTTTAACCAGCATTAAAATAAGCCTAAGTTTACTTCCAGCTCATCCTGGTAAGTCAGTAAGTAAGCAGATACTTTCAACAAGCAGCATTTTATTCTCAGTAGCACAAAGAATACAAATGCCTTCAGTTTTTTCTGAGTGAAGAGTGTAAACTGATCTGACTCTAAAATTTTCAGGGTTTATTTACAAGATTGACTCTGATATTTATTCCTAAAGAAACTTTTCGTAAGATTTTGGGTGTGTAAGGTAATAGATTTTTAGAGGATATCTCCAGAGGTAGATGTAGAGAAGTAAACTTGGATTAAATGGAAGCAAGAAAGAACATTCTAAATTCTCTGCCACCCAAGAAGCTTTCTATAATTCTAAAAATACTCATTATTTCAACATTATTTCAGTTGCTCTTTATGTACACCCCAGATGATACTTGGTCTCCATTATAGATGCTCTCAAATCAGCAAAACAACACTGTCACTGATCAATCTTAGTGAATGTGAGTTAACCCAGGGGAACCTGTGATATGAATGAACACAAGTTTTTAAAAAAGGCCACACTTTCATTTTGAGAAACTTTTTGTAAACAAAGTGATAAGACAGAGAAGTCTCATTTGAGTCCACTGTCCTATTCCAGAGGAGAGTCAGGCACAACTATACTTGCGTCTGCCTTGGAGAGGGCCTTCACTAAATGATCAAAAGAAAGACGCCCAGCAGATAACAATAACAGACACTACCACTTATTGAATACTTACAGGATGACAGCATCATTCCAAGCATTCTACATAGAACTATCCCTTTTGCACAGAATCATTTCATTTCACTCTTAAAATACCATTTTGAGGTAGGTATATTATTTCCACTTCCCAGATGAGGAAACTGAGGCTCAGAAAAGTACTATAACTTGTTAATACTAAGTAGCAGAGCCAGTTTTAAATCCAAGCCTACCTGATTCCAAATCTTACGCTCTTTGCCACTAGGCTAATAGACTCTTAACATTGAATTAGGTATACTGATGAAATTCAGTGTGGCCACTTCATCCAGAGAAAAGTTATCAAGCAAAAGGAAAAATATATTGTCATTTGGGCACTTAAGAAATAGGCTGGGGAAACAGTGTTTCTCCACTCAGTTTATTCACCTTCATTTCCCTTCAAGAGCTCTATGAAGCATTCTAGGTATATTTTACCTCTGTATCCTCTGTGGTTCCAGTTCCAGCTGAACTTGTGACAATCCCAAATCTCTCCTTCCTCTTTTTCAGTTTCTCATCATCTTCAGACTGTTCAGGGACAAAGAAAAGGGTTGAGACAAACTAGCCTTCATTCATACAGTAAATGGGAATGAAATTGTAATTTATTGGTCACCATGTGCCAGCCAACCCTGTGCCAAGAACTAAGGATCACACAAACAGAAAAGACAGGTAAGAAACAGAACAAGCTAGCATATAGCATGTTATACCTAGAATGACTAAAAACTTAATTTTAGGTAGGGCCTCAATACACATAAAACAAGTAGAGGCCGGGCTGGGTGGCTCACACCTGTAATCCTAGCACCTTGGAAGGCCAAGACAGAAGGATTGCTTGAAGCCAGGAGTTTAAGACCAGCCTGGTTAACCTTAGGGTCCATCTTAAAAAAAAAAAAGACCAGCCTGGGCAACAGAACAAAACCCTGTCTCGGAACAAACAAACAAACAAAATAAGACAAGTGAAGAAATGGTAAGAAACATCCATAAAACAAACTGTGCTCAAGAAATTTGGCAGTTCAGAGATATAGAAAACAGGTTTCATGGAGTAACACCTACGGAGAACAGGTTGGTAGAATGTACCCAAACTACTTGTTGAACACTACTTACAAGTTACCAAGGAAGGAAAGGGGAAGACAGCCAGAGTGGTATCTCTGAAAAATTTATAAAGAAAGCCAACTGTTTGCTTGAAACACTCAGCAAAGTAATAGAAGGCTCTGAATAGTTCAAAATAATTTTGAAAAAAGATGAGTCAAGGTGACAGGTACAGTCATCTGAGATGCTCGTGGACCTTTTCTAAGCATCCATGAGACTCATGATGCCTGGCCAGCAACTGGAGAAGAATGTTTCAGTTTACCATGAATTGGAGCTGGCCATTCTCCTATAGGTGTTTTAAAGACTAAGCTACTGTTCATATCCGATACTGTTCAATATATACTCCCATCAGGACCTAAACCCTGTCACTTTATTTATCCCACTTTAACAGTTATTTTTTCCTTCTCCACCTTCCCCTCCATCCAGTGACCAGTAATCAAAAGCTCAGCCCTGGGGGGCTCCCTAGGTGTTCCCCCCACTGCCCCCACCAGAAGGATTCTCTAAAGCTTGGTACATCCTGGCAGTAAGTAGTGGCAAGTGTCTGTAGTTCTAGCTACTCAGAAGGCTCAGGTAGGAGGAATGCTTGAGCCCAGGAGTTCAAAGTCACAGTGAGCTATGATTACACCACTGCACTCTAGCCTGGATGACAGAGCAAGACCCCATGTCCAAAAAAATAAATAAGTAAGTAAAACTTGGCACATCTATACAAAGATTCCAACCTCTCATAGTCTCAAGAGACCCTCCACTCCATAGAGATATGCCCATCCTCCACGAGGCAGTACAGTTTGACTTTATTTACAAAAGTTAACTCAACAGAGGCCAGCTCAAAAGAGTTCAAACAAACTTTGAAATGAACATCTGTGTGGTGCTTCTGAGCTGGATGTTTTTTAAACCCCAAGAAACTTATATTCCTACAGTCTATAGGTAGGCTGTGTCTCTGGGTGTCCCAAAACCACAGAGGCAACCAAGAGACCTACAGAAACACTGGAATTTTTCAATGCCTCTACTGTCAACCCTAACCAAGGAGTTGCCTTTGTCCCTATGACCATGGCAGCCACCTCTACAATCAAAAGCAGGGCAGTATCCAGCTTTCTGCATTCAATTGGTTTAACTAGTCCAGCTCTCTGAACACAGCAGGCAGGAGTACTATCTCAGTCTCTTTGATTCTTTCAGCTTGAGATGATGTTCATTTTTTCCCTTTTGCTACACTGCTTTCTAGTGAGTAAGAAAGGAGCTAAAAAAGAACGGTGGCTATGAAGGAGTGAAAAATCCTACATGAGTTATTTAATCACAGTGTATTACCAGAATAAACTATTGCCTACACAGTTTTCCACCTTCTTCATTATAATCATCAGCAAATCCATGGGGGATGCCTAATTAATGCTATCCAAATTATTGTAAAACACTAAGCCAGGGTTCAAGAAAAAAGTAGGCACTATGATTAAATTCATTTCATAGATACGAAAACTGAGGCTTAGGGAGTTTAAGCAACTTGCCCCAAGTCTCACAAATAGTTATGTGGCAGAGCCTGGACTGGAACCCTGGACATTTTCCTCAAGAATCTACTCTCCTAATTTTATAATCTCCTCAGGTATCTAACATAAGCACTTCTTTGGAAGAACATTAGCAGAATGAAGTGCTTAATTCCCAAGGGAGAAGGATCACCCTTAGCTAAAAAGAAATTACTTTAATCACTTCACATCACTCAAGTAACTGTGTCAATACTAGGATTCCATCTCCTTCATACCATACCATATGCCTCCGCTTCATAACTAATCAGGAATCTGGGGAAAGGACTCTAGTTAGCAATCTTTCATTTTTTTATTTTTATTTTTTTTAATAGACAGGGTCTCACTCTGTTGCCCAGGCTGGAGTGCAATGGTGCAATCATAGCTCACTGCAGCTGCAAACTCCTGGGCTCAAGCGATCTTTCTGCCTCAGCCTCCTGAGTAGCTGCAATGGCTGGCATGCTACCACACCTGGCTTCCAGTTAGTAATCTTGTACTAAAGTTTTTCTCAGCTGAATTTTTCTAATTTTGGCTAATTGGCTATTCCATCTTTGAACTGTAATAAAACAATTAGCAGGGTTCCCAACAAACACAAGCCCCACCATATTTTTCACTACCAAATTCAAGGAGAAAAGTTTCCTTGATTTTGTCTAATACACTAAGATAAAAGTAAATGAGGGATATAAACGGAGATTTGAAAATGAGAACTTCTAGAATATTCTAGATGATATATCTCCATCTCGCTAAGTCTCCTGGCCAAGTAGGAAACAGTTTCAGGGAGAACAAAAGGAGCATCCCCCTTCTTGGGGAGAGGCAGGACTAGCCTAATTCTTGCAAACTACCACTATGAACCTTATCTTCATTCAATTTAGTGCTAGGAGTACTTCAGCAACTTCAAATCACAGAGGAGATGCTACTTTTGAAAACCAGCCATTATCTCAGCACAAACCTGAGCCTACTCCCTTCACAAAGCCTATGTCCATTTGGAATGTCTGGAACAGTCTTTCCTCTCCTGGTTTTTAATTTTGCTACATCCTGAAACGGGAAGTTTGAATTCTAAATTAAATTTCCTGTATTTCCTTTTGAGCTCAAAGGTGAGGAGAGAACAAGGAACAGGAAAAGAAGGGGGGATACATTTCTCTAGCCACTAAGGCTAGTGTCAGAGATTTCCTCATGAGTTTCCCATTTTAAAATCAGATCTTTGGTGCCTCTCCTAGAGATACAGGCAGAGCATCTGCTCTAAACCCATCAGGGAGCTCCAGAGGGGGGAAAAAAACCAAAACAAAAACACAATACGGCTTCCCCCAGCCCCCACAAATAGCCTGCCCTTTCCTCCCCACCCAGCACCCCTCTTAAAGCCTCTTTCCTCCTTGCCCCGCAGGGAAAGTGCACAACTGGGCCCAGTAAATCAACACGGTTCTAATGATCTCTCTCACTTGACCCTTCTAGCGTGACGGTGTCGCATGGAAACAAATGTACAATAAACTTCACTCCATCTTTAGCTCTTTGCTGACAGGTTTTGATTCATGGGATGGCAAGACCCATCTGAGGGCCTCGATCAAAACGCATCTTTCTCTGCATTCATCAGGCCAATGCTCCCCCAGGCCATGCTCAAGTGCACAAATGGGGTTGTGCATCTGCAGGCAGCACTGACCCCTCTAGCTCAGTGTCATATACATTTGCAAACCTTTCCCTTCTTCATCCCTCCCCCACCTTCCTCCCCCAAACTCTCAACTACTAACAAATCTCTTTTTTTCTTCCGCATACTCCTGTGTGGGAAGAGAAGTGCTTGAATCTGAAGTGCCCTTATTTCCTATCAAATGCAAACGCCTTAAAACATGTAACTTACACCCAAAATCAGAGAGGAAACCTGTCACTGACCAAACACAGGTATTGGATGTTCAGACTAATCCATATATTCCACTTCCTCCATCCTCTCATTCCTCAAGGTTTAAAACACCAAGCCAACCACCTGAATGATGCCAGTAATTTCAGCGTATACAATCCCCATGGCACCCAATAACTGCCTTGTTTTTCTTCTTAAAATCTCATTTATAAAAAATAAGAAAGGATTGTACAAAAGAGGAGAGAGCACCCATATAAGCAGAACAGAACAGAAAGCATGATCTTACATTTAATAAAACCAAATACTACCATAAATCACTATCACTGTATTTTCCATTAAGGAATAAAGATAGTTCTAAACTGAGCCTTTTAAAAGACACCATCAACTTTTCAAAATTCACCTCTCTCCTTGTTTCCTTCCCTTTTATGCTTGGAAAATCCTCAGGCAACATAAAGAAAGTGATACCTGCTATGGGAAAAGACAGACATTGAAAGCTGCTCCAAGATACAAATTACACATGGTAAGAGTGCTTTCTTTGCACATAGAAACTATTATACAAGAGGTATTCAATATATGTGGCTATTATTTGTATTGCCACATTCCTCTTGATGCTTGAGACAACGTCTGAGATCACCAACAAAATTTTGAAGCTAATGATGTCATTCATTCTTCTAGATAATTAGTGAAATCACCAAAGGTTGGTAAGAATCACATCCATTACTAACACAACAAGGAAACTCTATTTAGCTGTAAGAGCAATGAGTACATATTTGGACAGATAACTAGACTTAGGGTTAAAATTTAGGGTGTGACAGAGTAGTAACTGGACAAAACCACAGTCTTATTCACCAGCTACTATTAACTATCTTCTTCTCTTTCTGGGACCTTGGAAATCTATGCTGCCAGGCTTTTCTGATTTCCTTAACCCTAATAATTAATGACTACCAAAAAAAAATCCATATAAGGTAATATCTAAGGGGGCTGAGCAAGCATCCAACCTCTCTCTATGTGGATCCAATCCTAGGTACTCCAAAGGCCCCTGAGGAATCACTTCCACTGAATTACATGACATTACTTTCAATCAACATTTTCAACAGCATTAATTAATTAATTCACTAGTCATTCAAATTATCAAATGAGTGTCTACTTTGGGTCAGGCACTGTTTTGGGCATTGGGAATATAGAGACGAATAAGATAAAGATCCTTAACCTTATGAGGCTTATGAATTCATTACTGAGTCACCGTAAAGATGTGTGCCATTGTTCCTTACATTACTGCATTATGAGGATGCATGGGAAAATTTTCTTTCTGGTCCCCAGATCCAAAATAGTTATGCTTTCCTTGAGCAACTTGTTAGTTTTTACCTTGTGAACCCTGTGAATCATGGAAAACAGTGCAACTATGCTTTCCTCTTTCTACTGGCTGCCATAAAGTTTGGAGCCAAATGTATGGCCTGTCTCTAGTAAGTTATTTTGAAAATATAGACGGTCCCCGAAGTAGGATGGTTCAACTTAAGATTTTTCAGCTTTATGATAATGCAAAAGCAATGAGCCATACTTCAAGTACCCATACAACCATTCTGTTTTTCACTTTTAGTACAGTATTCAATAAGTTACATGAGATATTCAACACTTTATTATGAAACAGCCTTTGTTAGATGATTTTGCCCAACTATAGACTAACTTAAGTGTTCTGAACGTGCTTAAGACAGGCTAGGCTAAGCTATGACGTTTGGAAGGTTAGGTGTATTAAATGTATTTTGACTTACAATGGGCTTTTATCAGGACGTAGCCCCATTATAAGTTAAGCAGCACCTGTATCTATTAACAAGAGAGGCCAGAAGTATTGAGGCGAGAGAGAAAGATGAGAACCAGAGACAGAGGTAAAGCACCCAGATCCAGAGGTAGGAGCGCAGTTAGTTACAGGATTGCTACTGGTCCCTTAAGAACCTACTCCTCTACAAACATAATGGGATTTATTTAAAAATACCTCAATGCTCTAAGAAGGAAAAAGAGGGGGGAAGGAGTTACCAGATTATAACTAGAAATTTTAAATTAAGGACTCTTGGCAAGGGTTTCTATGGCATATACACTAGCCAGGAATTAAGTCCCAAATGGAAGATCAGATGCAACAATTGGCAGCTAAATACCATAGATGTTTTCTAAAGTGACTGCCCCCTTTTTATGGCAGAGAACCAACATTAATATCTCTACCCAAAATGCAGTTCTGGCTCTGTTATTTTCCAAATCCAACTTGTGTCTTCAAGATTGAATTCAAAAGAACATTTTTCAAAACTTACTAATTATATCCCGAATACAATAAAGAATACTGCTCCTAGCCCATGTGCTAGGGCTATTTGCTCTGCCAAAAGGAGCCCAATTTGATTTAATTAGCACCCCATGGGCCTTGTGCTAAGAGCTTTCACCTTCTTCAATCTTATTACCAGTGCCACTCAGGATCATAAAAAGAAACTAAGAGAAACAAAACAGTGACCCAAAGTGTAACCCAGGCATATTTAGGGAATTTGAACTCAGTTAACTCCCAAGAACACAAAGCATGAGTATTTACTGGATTCAAATAAGAAATATCCTCACTATTCTCTGAAGAGACCAAAAGAATTAACCAAGCCAGGCATTATTCTTGGTCAGTGCAACAAGCTCACTTACTCATCATCCTGCCTTATACTATGTGTGAGAAGCAGAAATTTCAATCTAAAGAATTCAGTCAGAGTATGCTTACAAGTAGAAAGGGGCATTTCAGGGAAGTTCAGGTACTGCAACTATTTTTCCCCTCAGAAGTCTTTTCCCTGGAGTGATGGAAGAGAGGCTGACAGGGAGCTAAGACGGTCATATTTTGCAAAAATAACAAACAAGTAACTGACCCCTTTAATGAATGAATTACCATACTAAAACGTTACTTAGGAAAATCAGGCCAGTCTGATCTTCCAAGGGAATGTAAGGTAGTAAGGCAAAAAGGAAAAGAGGGAGCTTTATGGTCACTTTCCTGAATCTCACTGCCACGTGACTAATGGCAGGATGAAAAGCAGAGCCTGGGGGCTTTCAGGCGATGGTAGATTAATGATGACATGGCCTTGACTTCCCAGAGGTAAAGGTTATGAAACACTCCAGGGTAAGTGAGCTTCCAATTTCATACTCTCAGGGTGAATGACAGCAACTGATGGTTTTTCTCTCAGAAACACTTCAATGCTTAAACACACAGCTGTCACCTCCCTGTCCCAGTTTCTGAAATTCATTATGCCAGCCAAACCACAGAACATGGGGTGGTCCCAAAAAATCAATGCACAGAGCTTAAGCAGACTAAAGGTAAAGGATTAGACTAGCAAAGAGTACACTGCCTTAGCAAATACATGGTAAAGAGACACACCAACACTCTCCACACACGTACACATAACACACCTTCCCAACATAACCATCTTACCTACTCTAAGCAATCTCCTTCAATTGCGAGATCAGAATCAACTTTTTAGGGCCAGTAGGGTGCTGGGAACTTTAAAGCTACACCAGAATTAGACACCAGCAGGAATTGTATCTCTTCCTATCTTCACAGGATTTAAAGCCCAAGAACACAGCGCAGAACCAAACACTCTTCTCACTCGCTAGCTCCCATCACTTTTTCTTTCTCTTGTCCAAATCAAGCTTTTTCCCCACAACCCCCACTCCTCTTCAACCCCAGAGGAGGTCGTTTCGGTCTTGCACTAGCTGATTGTAGGACAAAGCAAGGCAGGTGGAGGAAATGAAGGCTTCACACTTGAGACCCCCGGAAACCAACTTTCTATTAAAAGTCCCCATCTCCCTCCCTTAAAAGCCAGGAAGTTGCTGCTTTTAAGGATAAGCGATGCAGAGCTTGGCAGAAATGTCAAGAAGTCAGTAGAGGGAAGCTAAAACTTTTGAGAGCAGGTGAATGCTATCTTAGCCAAAATACAAAGAGAATGAAGGGCAGTTACCTGACCATTCATAAATTTAAAATAAGCGCCAGGAAAACAGATTCTTTTCACCTGGAGTATTTAAAAATGCAGATCCCTGTCCTCACCCCAACCTAACAAATCTGAACCTCCATAGGGCAGGCCTATGGAGCTGTATTTCTAAAAGGGCCCCCCTGGTGATCCTTATGTGCAGCTGTATTTGGGGACAATTGCAAATAGCTTTGACGAAATATAGACCAAAATTTTAAAAAATTTTCTCATCTAGTCCAAATAAGGCTGCCATCCCGCACCAATTTTCCCCCACAAACACAAGGGGTCTTCCAAAGTTTATGCTTCCTACAAACAGGATATCTCAGCTGCAGGGATGTGAAGGTAAAAAGAAAGCTGTGAAGGAATCACAGAGGGCTCTGAGTGTTCACCTGTCTTACTGCTGTCCTAGAAGTCAAATAAAGAAGCAAAGAGAATCTTTCACCAGAGTAGTTCAATACAGGAAGAGCATGCCAAAACAAGATCAGGGCACACTCCAGGTGTGAGGGGAAAAGAGGGAGGCAACCAGGTTCAAGCACACAAAGGCATTTTTTCCTACAGAACTGATACAAAGGAAGAAAAGGAATATCAATAAAGTGGGGAAAGGGAAAACAGGATTTCTCCGAAGGCTCACGTTTTGCTTATTCATTTAGAGCACTAAGAGGTCCATCCTATAAGGCCTCTCATACCTCTGTTCATTTCCAATGCTCCTTTCCCTTAACCACCTCATACTTAAGCATGGGCATGTTATGAGGATTCCAAAACTGCCTCCTCTACTTTATACCCCTATAATAAATTCCCCGCCAATAATTACTTTCTAAAGTCCAGACCAAGCATTTCAAACATAATCTCCTTCTCAATAACACATCTCAACTGCTAGGGATTTCCAGATTTAATATTTGATATGAACTCCAAATGTGGAACACCCTGGAAAATACACTTATTTCTATCTATCTACCTGTTTATTTATTTGCTTATTTTTGAGACAGGGTCTTGCTCTGTTGCTCAGGCTGGAGTGCAGAAGCACAATCATAGCTCACTGTAACCTCAAACTCCTAGGCTCAAGTGATCCTCCCACCTCAGCCTCCCAAGTAGCTGGGACTATAGAGGTGCATACCACCACACCCAGCAATTAAAATACTATTTCTTAAAAACACACAAAAAAAGAGTAGCAAAGGAAAGGAAGGAGAGGCAAGGAGCTAACATTTTCTAGATCTTAACAAGGAATCTCAGATTATTACAAATGGGGCCTTTGCTAATTTATAAAGACCACCACCAAGTATCCTCCTGTAAAATATCCCCCAATTTAATGCCCTGCCTTTTCCCCACCTCCATCTCCAAAATACCACAGGATCTGGCCTCCTTCAGCTATTCAGGCATGAAAAGCAACTTTGCTATTTTGTTGAGTACGTAAGAAAATGAACTATCATGTTAATTATGAAATCTTACTTTAATTGAACTCATATGTATAAAATGTTACCTCCTCTCCTTTTCAATGCCAGCCCAAAGAACAGTTATTACTCAAGTCTTAGCCTCTCAAGTATTAAAATACATCTTAAACATTTCTATACTGCCATAGCTCTCACATCACGAGGAGCCTTTGAACACCAAAATTTTCCTACCAAAAAAACCTAATAACACGCCCTCCAAAAAACCTTCCCAACACCACTTTTTCCATGGATCCAGAACCCACAGATACAGAGGGCTGACTAGTCGTACTTGGCTTGAGATAGTTAGCTCATATCTCATCACAGCCAGGGAGAGTATCTGGGAATGCATAGATATTGCTCCACTTAGAAAAGCCAGGTCAGGTACTGGTCACCCCAAAATTAGATATAACTAGATTAACAAGCATATATAATGTGATTTAAAAAATAATTTACTTTATGTACTAAAACTCACTCAGAATGATCCCACCTCAAGAACTTGGCTGGCAAAAACTGTAAGTATTTAAAAGTAAAACAGACTCAACAGAATACAGCATTCCCCTCCTTTCCAAGCTATGTTTACTCTTGGGATAAAGACTAGAGGGGGTACCACAGAGAGGCATACAACTTGTTTTTTATCAGAGTCATCAGTTCTGACATGTTAAAATAAGGAATGCAAAGACATTAGTCAGGGGTAGGGTATTGAGAAGGAGAGAAAGAAAAGAGTTTTTTTCTTACTACAAATTTTCTTACCTGTACTTCTTTGGGTTCAAACTCAATGAATGAAATCAGAGAGGAAAAAAATAAAATTAAAAGGTACAAGAGTTTAGTGGTCAACCATGTACCTTTAGAGAAGCCTGAACCTCTATCAGAAACTTCTCAAATATCCAGTTTATAGTAAATAGGCCAAAGCACCAGCTGTGAATATTGACATAGCATCAAAAATTTCACCTTGCTTCTCCAAATTGAAAAAATTTTTCCTCTTCAAGCATTCAATTTATATTCCTAACATTTCTTGTCCAATTTTTTCCTCATACATGGCTAGGTAAACAGTGTGTGTCTGAGGATTGGGACATAGTGGGAGGGTAGAAGGAGAAGCTGAGCAAAGAAAAACTCGACTCCTATTTCTCTAGTTAAAATTAGAATACATTTTCAAGAGCCCTGGGCAGGAGAGAGAAAAATTCCATTCTGCCTCTTCCCTCTTCCAAATTCCTATAGCCAAGTGGTTCAGCAGCAGTTGAATGGCACACATACATAATGACATCATTGATTGGAACCATAATAGAAGGGAGAGGGGTAGAAACTAGGAAGGGAGGGAGGTGAAGATGTATTTGTGTTACAGACAAAAGACAAGTTCTGTTCCTCAGCAGGGACAAATGAAGAACCAGATGATGGGATAAACTGAGGTCAGAGAGTTTCCCCTATTGTTTCCTCTTTAAACAGCTCCTTCACCACTCCCCCAAAGTTTGTACCACTGGGCGGGTAGAGGGCAGTGTATGTTTTTTATCTTAAAGGGGAGGAGACAGAGAAGAAAAAATCAGATATAGGATCGCATATTGTGTCTCTCCTTGAAAAGGCCAAATATTTATTTACAAAGTATTATGAATTAGAAGTGAATTTAAAGGAGTGGTTAAATTTTTGTTGCACCTTAAAATGCTCTAAGAAATGTTATCCAAGAAATCCTTAAGACTACGTGGGTTGAGTTTTAGCTTTTCCTGAATGAAATTCACCCTCTATGATATCCACCCTCAATTGCTATCTCTATCTACTACATATATAAGCAACTCTTCTTTTCTTGCTGGTTAATCCAAGTTAAAAGAATACAATTTTTCAAATAGAAGAAGCATTTTTGGGAAGTTTTCCCAGTTTGTCAATCTAGGATGAAGGAAGGAGAAAATTCACCCAAAAGGGTTCTTTTTGGTTTTTTTTTCTTTTTTGAGACAGGATCTCGCTCTGTTGCCCGGTGACTAACTTTTAAACAATAGTCCAGTAGTTCCTCTCATCCTAGGAGGATACATTCCAAGACCCCGAGTGGATACCTGAAACCTCAGATAGTACCGAACCCTTTATATACTATGATTTTACCTATATACATACATACCTATGATAAAGCTTAATTTATAAATTAGGCATTCTAAGAGATTAACAATAACTCAGAATAAAATAGAACAATTATAACAATATGCCAGCATCACTACTCTTGTGCTTTGGGGCCATTATTAAGCAAAATAAGGCTTACTTGAACTCAGCACTGCTCTACCACAACAATGTGATAATCAAGATGGCTACTAAATGACTAACAGGCAGGTAGCATGGATACACTGGACAAAGGGATGTTCATGTCCTGGAGAGAAAGGGAGCAAGATTTAATCATGCTACTCAGATAGGTGTACAACTTAAAACTTATGAATTGTTTGTTTCTGGAATTTTCCATTTAATATTTTAGGATTGTGGTTGACTGAAGGTAACTGAAACCAAGGAAAGTGAAACCACAGATAAGGGAGGACTCCTATATGAACTCCTTCCTTCTCTCCACATCCTAACGGCTAACCTCTACGTCAAAACCCAGCGCTGAAGGGGAGGAACAAACAAACAACAAATATTTCTTCATTTATTTCATATGGTGGAAGGGAATCAAGATAGAATCAAACAGGCCCCCCAGAAGACCAGACTGTCATCAGTTAGCCACAGTGAAATTTATATGCTAGAAGATACTGGTGCCCTCCTGCGCTTAGAATTGACTCTTTGTCTCAGCTTCCTCTTTGGTATCTCAACACATATGAATGACAAGCCCCTCAAAAATAAGGCAGGTCCATATATCTCTCTCACTATGAAGTGGTTCATCCCCAACCAATGATGACCAAAAATGTAATATGAAAGGCTCATGAAAATAATCACTGTAGCTACCCAATAATATTCTAGCCACCAGCCTCAACAACAAGATCATCAGTGGAGGGATGGTTTGTTTTCAACCTTTTTATTTTCTGACACTATTAACACAGACCACAATCATCAGGGAAGAAAACTAGCAAAAATCACAAATCTGGGAAAAGTAGCCTTCAGGGTTAATTTGACTTAAGAAAACTCATTAGGACAGTATCCTATATGAAGAGATACAAGGAGGGAAACCTGGTAATGTTCTAGTAGAGAAAAAGGAAATTATACTAAGGTCAATAGGGATAACAAATGCCTGTATCTTCTACTACTAATCAAGAATCAGTAACATATGCCCGTCACATTCCTAGGGGAGCAGAGAGAGTATCAACCACACTCCAGTTGTCTGCTTAGTGCCTGGGCTTCAGCTTGTTTTTGTTTTTTTTAAAAAAAACCCACCTAGGCTGGGCGCAGTGGCCCACGCCTGTAATCCTAGCACTTTGGGAGGCCAAGGCAGGAGGATAGCTTGAGGCCAGGAGTTCAAGACCAGCCTGAGCAACATAGTAAGTCCCCATCTCTACAAAAAATCTAAAAATTAGCTGGGTGTGGTAGTGTGCAACTGTAGTCCCAGCTACCCAGGAGGCTTGAGGCAGGAGGATCCCTTGAGCCCAGGAGTTTGAGGTTGCAGTGAGCTATGATCTCGCCACTGAACTCTAGCCTGAGCAACAGAGCAAGACCCTGTCTTTAAAAAATAAAAATACAAAAAAAAAAAAAAAAAAAAAACCCGCCTAGATGGATTTCCCATAACTCCCTAAAGTATCAAGTTTCTCCTTCCCAAGTGTGCCAATATTTGAAAAAGTAAAACAATCCACTCAAATTAGCTATATTGGTTAACACTACAGCTCTAAGCACAGACTTAGTTTTTACCAAAACCAATGTCCTTTGACCATCATGTATTAACTGAGCTGGCTTCCCTTCTTTGTTCCCTCTGTGCTCTCTCACTCATTTCAAAGATGAGTTTCCTATGTGCCAAGTCCCGTCCTTCACCAACAGTACTGACCCAAACACTACTTCTCTTGGGAAGCATGGAAAACTAACAGAGAAAAAAACAACTGGTCAAGCACAAGACAGAAAACCTAGCTGACGATCAATCAGAACCAACCAGGCAGACGTTATTTATCTGGGTTTTGTTTTGTTTGAGGGGGGTGGGAGGTTTCTTAGCCCACAGTCACCATGAGGCTTATGAGAAAAGGCATGCCATTCTACCCTCAAATAGTCCAAAGAGTTGGAAGGGACAATTTACAGCCTCTTGTGTAAGAATTGTCTATAAATGCCAGTGCCATTCTTTGCCCTGTCACTTCCTATTACCCTAAACCAACAGGACTCTATTCACTGAGATTTGAGCTGGAAACATGAACAGACAAGACTTTTCTTGGGCAGAGGGAAAAGGGGAAAATGACTGGGGGGGCAGAGCACGGGAGAGCCAGATTTCTTTAAGTTTCTGTGTAGCGCCTAATGTGTGTATAGTATACTAGTGGAGCTGAAAACGGAAATATATGAGCACCCATGCAAAAGTCAGCCTAGAAAGGTTAGCAGAGATTCAATTTCCTCAAATTTGTAATATGCTCAAGCCACAAATCTAAAATATGAAGAAGAAATGAGCTGATTATGACAGTTTAAAAAAAAACAATCATAAACGCTATTTGATCTATGGCTCATTTGCTCTCACACACTTCTTCTCTTTTATTCATTTACTATACTGGTCTACAGCCAAGTCCACTGAAGAGAAATCAGCAAGCAAGCAGGGCCTTAAGCTGGATTAAGCAAACTCAAACCCTGTGCAATGGAGATGACAGAAGGTGAGTTTCTCATTGTCCTGTTTAGAATACTAGGAGAAGAGGCATCTTCACATTACCTACTAATCTCCACTATTTATACCATATCTAACTGAATAAAATCAGTACCTAGAGAATTATAAAACTTAGGAGGCTATAATGGAACCCAGAGTCCCAGAATGAGATGGACAGATGTATGCTGATCTGAGTGTTCCATAAATACAAACTCAATCATGTCATTAACCTTGGCCAACCAAACAAATACTAGGTCACAATTCATCTCTGGTGATAAAGACCAGTTAAGCACAAGACACTGAACCACGCAATTCTCACCAGAGAATGTAGCCAGTTGCAATTTCAGGATTTGGGTCTAGAACACTAAGTCCTAGAAAAGAATCCTTCCTTTTCCTATCTCTTATTCCCTTTCCTCTAACTTCTCTCCTTCCACAGATTCACCCTGAAACTGCTTATATTTTCTACATGTATTAAAAATATTCTGGGTTACAGAAACAATGGTCCAAATACGTCGTGGTCTGATAAAAAAAAAAAGTTAGACCTGAGTCATCCAATACAGTAGCCACTAGCCACATGTGACTGCTTAAAATAAGTTCTATTGGTCAGTGCTGGTCTAGACAGCTAATATCAGCATTTCTGGGACATTGCAATGGTTTACGGGGCAAATTAGAGCAAACTGTTGAAATTGGGATGGTTCTGAAAATTGAGATTTATGATCAATGTAAACAGAACCTATACTGAAAGAGGACATCTCAAAAAGTCACAAACCACCAAGCAAAGTAGTCCCTGGAAACCATATATATTCTAGTAAAGTGCTACTCAAAATATGGTCTGCCTCCTGATGCTGGTCTCCAAACTATTTCTTACCAGTTTGCAGTAGTCCAGGAATTGAAAATGTTTAGAAACTTCCACAGTAATTTAATACTGCTGTGACATTTTAATTGTATTTTACAAAAGTATCACTCTGCAACAAATCAGAAATTTTTAAAAACTATTTTTTTGCCACAGATAATTTGAGAAGCAATATTCTAGCACACAGATATATATATATATATACGCTATATATATTGACAATGAATGTTATTAGAGAAGGAAGCTCACAGCCAGAGTTCTGCTAATTACCATTATCAGATTACCACCCTCCAGAGATTTAAAATAGGAGCTGAAATTTTATCAATGATCAACTAAAACACAGAAGTTAATTGACTCAATTAAGGTCATAAAGCCAGCTTACTGACAGAATTGAACTAAGAAAAAAGGAAGAAAACTAACACTTATTGAGGGTCAAAGTGTTACTGTGTTAGGTAATTTCAAATACTGTGTACAATTATTTACTCTTCACAACCAGGTTGTTAGGTATTACTCTAAGCTTTACAGATGATCAAAGTTTAGTAATTTGCTCAAGGTCACAAAGTTAATAAATGTATCTCTTTGTTTTACTCAGCTTCCTGTGGACTAAAAACGAAAACAGGACAAATATGGAGAAAGATTCTAGGGAAGGGAAGAGAAAGGGCTGAGCCGATATCCCTGTAATGAAATACCATAAAAATAACTCAGGTAGACAGTATAGCATTGATGGACAAATTCCTCTCAGGAATGTGTCCACATGAGCCAAATAGTAGAAGATATTATGCTCAATTTTGTAAATTCTGAAGGAACACAGAAACACAGACAATCCCCTAGAAGGTGGGGTGAAGTTATTGCCGGAGTTCTCAGACACCTAGGCCCCATACACAAAAGGAGACAGATGAGAACCAGGGCCCCACTTCCAAGGCACCATTCCCCTAGGCTATCTAGCACAACACAAATGACTTTTGGTTTATAATGGCTCTTCCCAATTAAGCTGTTATGTGGTTTAAGAATCACAAAGTTTGCCTCACAACTCCTCATTTGTTCTTATTTCACATGAACCAGCAAGTATTCCCACCAAGCACCTCTGGTCCTCAGCATCATGCTAGGCACATGGACCTCATGTTATATTTCTGCTACAAAACAAAAATGTAACCTAAATGGGAGGAAGACGGAGCAAAGTTGTGTGCAAGGTTATGCATTCCACAAGTAGCACAATAATGATTACTTTTAGTGCTTAGTTTTTTCCTAAGCAGAAAATATAACGAATGTCAGGTCAGTTTCTTCCAATGGCTTTCTAGAGAGCAAAATGTTTTCATACCAAAGTCAGAAATAATGATTTTTTAAAAAATGATGCTTTTTCCCTCTGAAATGCCCTGCCACCACTTCAACAACCAAGAAACACATTCCCATTCTCAAAGAGCAAAAATTAAGGGATCACCTCCCTGTAGGCAAAAAGGAGAATAAGGCCTTACCATTTATCCAATGTGCCTAGCAAAACTCCAAAAGCAACTATGCCCTGGAGAACTGATCACCCCACAAAGCATGGTGTCAACAAAGTTATCTTGCTTAATAAGCTAAACAGTATCAGTTAGAAAAGGGGCAGAAAGAATGAAATAGCTTTCTTATTTTTGTTCCACAGAACCTCCAAGTTTTGTTTCTAGGTACCTTTGACCTAAAGACAGGACTGTCTTCTCCTGGTTATTTAATTTCCATTATGACTATATCAGAAGTTAAAATAGATGTAATAACTTTTAACATCACTGAATTCAACATCTTAACCAAGAGAAATATAGACCATGCTCTAACAGCCTGTGTGAAAGCTATGAAAACAATCTGCAGAAAAAAATAATTAGCTTGTGAAACAATGCCTATAATGTAACCAATAGTCAGTGAGAAGAGGTGATATTCAAAGGAGTATGTGAAATGAAGTGCCAAGTAGCCAGCTACATTCCCAGGAGGGTCATTTCAAGTCTATGTACCCCCAAGCTGCTCTAATGTTGCAAAAATAGCACTTCTGTCCAATCCACATTACCTTTCTGGAGATTGAAGAGACATTCAAACCAAATCTTTGAGCTCTTTCCTTTAGCTTATCCAGGTTAACCTATAAAACATAGGGGAAAAAAAGAACATATTTTTAAAAATTAAAACAGAAAATAGAAAAGGCAGAAATTATGGTCCAGAGCTAAGAGTTCAAATAAGCCTATAACATCAAAGATACCCTATGTGCCAAATTAGGAAACTAAGCAGCACCTATCCATCCCATTGATTATTAAAAGGCCTCTTCTGGAATGCAATGAAAGATTCAGCCCTGTTTCCTCTGTTCATCAAAGGTGGCAAGAGCCTAACTAGGGTTTAAGATCAAAGTAGGCCAAACACTGCTGAAAAGCAAATTCCTCAACATCACTCCAACAATCATAACTCCAAACATATTCGATATATCTCTGCAATTAACTCTATAACAGCAAAGAACTATACTGAGTCCCTTCTTCAGAATACAGTCTACCACCACTACCCAATTCAATTCTCCCTTCTTTTTCTTGGAAGCCTTGGTATATAGGACTTGTTATAAGGACGTTTAGGACATTTTCATTAACAATAATAATATTTAACCTTCACTTACAATATTAAACAGTAAACCCCAAAGTGGGATTTCACAAAACTGAATGTACTTCACCACAGCATTTGCTTCCATTTTCTAAACATGCTGACTAGTTACAATGGCCCAGAAAACCATTCTTAACTCTCTGATTTTCTATTTAATAGACAGTGTTTAAAAAAAAAAAAAAAAAATAGAAGTATCATTGCACTCTAGCCTGGGCAACAGACCAAGACCCTGTCTCCAAATCTCCAAAAAAAAGAGAAAGTGATTTCTACAAATAGAAATCATAAGTTGTTTCCATAGATTCTCTTGTGGTAATTAAGAATTAGACATTATCCAGCTGGGTGCAGTTGTTCGCACTTGTAATCCTAGCACTTTAGGAGGAGGCTAAGGCAGGACGATTGCTTGAGGCCAGCAGTTAGAGACCAGCCTGAGCAACACAGTAAGACCTCGTCTCCACAAAAAATAAAATTAGCCAGGCATGGTAGCACATAGTCCCAGCTACTCAGGAGGCTAAGGCAAGAGGATTGCTTAAGCCCAGGAGTTTGAGGTTGCAGTGAGCTATGATGACACCACTGCACTCTAGCCTAGGCAACAGAGCAAAACTCTGTCTCAAAAAAAAAAAAAGAAAAAAAAATGAATTAGACATTATCTAAAGCTATTGGACAAGGCCTAAAACTCCATTACCATAAGACAAAGGGTTATATGGATTGTCCACTAGCTAACAAAATCTATTCATCTTTTCAAAAAGAAGAGTAGTAGGAAGGAAGATGTCTGCAGTAACTTTGAAGATGTGGTAATTTTCCTAACTTCTCAGTACTTCAAACTTTTTTTTAAAAATTCAGAACATACAACACTGTACTAAAACAGTCACCAAATTCATGATCTCAGTTCCTCTGATCTGGGGAGAAGGAGTCGTCTGTAACTTTAAAACTAACTATACAGAGTTAAGATCTGTATGTAAGGGATAAAAAAAGATTTCTTACCATATTGGTGTCAGATGACAGACCTAAGGAAGGAAATAAAGTTTTTTTAAATAGTTTTAAAAGTCATAAAAGAAGTCAACAATCTTCAAATCAAATTAGACAACATAAAAACCGTATATAGGACACATATCCTTTATCCTATGATGAAAAAAAAAAAGGCAGAAATTGAATCTAGAGATCACGTCTGCATTCATTGCTGGTGGGAACATAAAATGGTATGCCTGCTTTGGAAAACAATTTGGCAGTTCCTCAAAAAGTTAAACATAGAGTTACATAGGACCCAGCAATTCCACTCCCAGATATATACCCAGGAAAAATAAAAACATATTTCTACACATAAACTTGTACACAAATTTCATAGCAGCATTATTCATATTAGACAAAAAGTAAAAACAACCCAAACATCCATCAACTGACTAGATAAATAAAATGTGGTATAAATAAAATGTGGTATATATTATTCAGCAATAAAAAGGAATGAAGTAGTGAGACATGCTATAACATAGATGAACCTTGAAAACTATGCTACATGAAAGAAGCCAGTCACAAAAGACCACATATTGTATGATTTCACTTATATGAAGGCAAATTTATATATAGAGAAAAAAATTAGTGGTTGCTTAGGGCTAGAGGGGAAGAGGGAATGGGAGATAACTGTTAATAGGCACAGGGTTTCTTTTTGGGGTGATGATGACTGTGATGATGGTTGCACAACCCTGTGATATAGTAAAAAACAATGAATTATATACCTTAAATGGATGAACTCTATGGTATATGAATTATATCTCAGTAAAGCTGTTTAAAAAGAAGACATTATATCTGGACAAACAAGCAGAACTACTATCATGAGTTGAAATTATGGGCCTCTTAAGACCAATTTTCTTTCCTAAAATTACCACCAAGAATCAAGTAGTAAATTGCCCTCTAGGCCCAACCCTAACCCACTCAATAATTATTTACTTCAAACTTTTCAGAATTCCATTCAAAAAATACTTCCTTTTAAATGTTCCCAAATTCCATTCTTTAAAGAGTTACTCTGTAGTTCTAGAATGTCACAATTATATAACACTGCAAATGTTATCTATACATTATTTTTTTGATCAGGTTCCCTTTTCAGACTATTTATTTTAGCTTTTATCTTTTCACAAATAGCACCATCTTTAATCATTTCTGTTGTATCTTCACCAATTCTATTATATCTCTCTTGATATGACTAAAAGCCAGAAAATATTTTGTTTCTAAAGTACTTAGTGAGGCCGAGTACAGTGGCTCACGCCTGTAATCCCACCAGCATTTTGGGTGGCCAAGGTGGGAGGATCACTTGAACCAGGAGACTAGCCTGGGCAACATAGTGAGACCCCGCCTCTACAAAAAATTGTTAAAAAATTAGCCAGGTGTGGCAGCACACACCTGTAGTCCCAGCCACCTGGAAGGCTGAGGTAGGAGGATGACTTGAACCCAAGAGTTTGAAGTTGCAGTGAGCTTCAACTCAACTATGCAGAGTGCACAGCGTCACTGCACTCCAGCCTGGGTGACAGAGCAAGATCCTACCTCCCCATCCCCCCCGGGAAAAAAAAAAACACTTTAGTGAAAGTGGCCAGAATTTTTCTTGTCTTCTTAAAAGCATAGAAAAGCACAACAACAAGATCTCTGGAGGACATTTTCTTACCAACTTAAAACTACTGACAGGTCACTAGGAAGACTGGATTGGACTAGGACACTACATTTAAATTGTTAAGTCCCTGAGAACAGGGGCTATGTTCTTTTTTAAAATAATAACTATTTCCCCCAATTTATTACCAAAGTAATACATATTCATTGTATGGATTTCAAAAACACAGACAAGCAAAAAGAAATCACTCAAAATTCCACCAACCAGAAATAATGAGTACTAACAATTTATAATAGTACACAGTCATCTCTCAGTATCCACGGAGGGGACTGGTTCCAGAACCCTCCCCCAGATACCAAAGTTCACACATGCTCAAGTCCCACAGGAGATATGAAAAGTCAACCCTCCATATCCACAGGTTTCACATCCTGAGAATACTATATTTTTGAACCAAGTTTGCTGTGATGAATCCTCAGATACAGAGGGCCAAATGAATTTATTGAAAAAAATCTGAGTATAGGTGGACCCATGCAGTGCAAACCCATATTGTTCAAGGTCAACTCTACAGCTTTCTCATCTTTTTCCCTATCCATGCATGCACTCTTTTATGACTAAAATGGGAATATATTGCTGCATATTTTTTCATTAATATCTCTCTGATAAATATTTTTCAATATCATTTTAAACATGGTATAGTCTTCAGTACTATAAGCTATATTATGGGCACACATTTATTTAACCAATTCTCTGTTATATATTTGATTGTTTCTATTTATTGATCACCATAAATAATGCTATGATAATCCTGGTAGCTATGCCTTTAAGCACATTCAAGATTATTTCCTTATAAGTTCCTAGAAGTAAAACTGTTAAGGTAAAAGATATTCTTTTCCTTCTTACCACTTATACTAGCCAGCATAACACTGGATAAGTACACAATAATTTTATGCTGATGAGACACTAGAATAAGTAAGCAAAGTATTAGAAACTTTTCTGAAGATGTTCAAGAAAAGGAAGACAAATGTTGGTACTTGCTGTCCTCTCATAACTTTAGTGCCTTCTCTTAATTGCCCAAGAAGGCAACTATAATTTTACCTAAAGCAAAGAGGTGAATGTTATAACCTCTTAAGGGCTTCTAGAGCTAACAAGTTTACCTTATTTTGGAGAAATGAAATCTGTTGTTCCAGAAAATAAAGAATATAAAGATAACTTTCTCAGAAGAATCTCTGTATACTTACCTTTTGTTGGAACTGAAGAAATCCCAAACCTGTAGAAAAAAGAACAAGCTAAATTTTAGGAAGTTGTTCACACTCCTGGTTGTCTGTCTCCGTTTCAAGTGTACATATGACACTTCTTGCTTGTGATCTTAAGCTTTGCAATCATTAGCTAATTCTAACAACCCCATGAAAGAGGTCCAGTTTACTCTCCTTCTCACCAAGAGTCCAGAGAATAAGCTAAAAGGAAGCCTTATCAGAATTAGGAGTAGCGTCAGTTCCTGACTTTTATCATTACAAAAACCCTGCTCAATAATAAAGCCCAAATCAGCAGAGATATTCTGAGTAGCACCCAAACAGTATTCATTTCCTTTCAACAAGTCTCTATTCTACTTAAAATCAACAATTATATCTAAAATCTAGGATCACGCCTCCTTTATACCATATCACCATCTCAGGCCCAAATGGCTGGGGACACTCACCTAGCTGCCCTCGCAGCTTTTTTACTCTCCAAGCTCACAGGTACATTGAATCGTTCAGCCCTCTTCTGCATTCTCTAAGTGATAATAGACAAAAGAAGAAGTAGAGAAAAAATTTCAATTTCTGGTTTAAAAAAGTTGGTTACAGGTGGGTATTTTAAGAACATCAGGAGTAATTTCTTAAGGCCTAAACTGACAATACTGACAATCCTAGAGGATATCAGATTGTGTCCATACTAGACTTAACAGCCCTTTCCAGAAAGCAAACACAAAAAAACTATTATTACATTCACGCCTTCAAAAACAAAAGGGAGGAATAAAATAAAATAAAACCTACATTCTGCATGAAGCCAAGACAAAAGTTGTGTTTGTCTGACCTTTGAAAAGGGATCAAAGGAACAGCTTGGTTCCAACACTAGTGGTACTCTTTCAGCTCAAAATGAGGCAGTGTTGTCTTATGACATTAGAAAAGAGTTTAATAATTCTCTACTTTGAGGGTACAAAACCGAACATAAGATCTCAACTGGAACATGATTTCAGAGATATTGAGACAATTCAGAGAAATTTCAATGTCACCTATTAGTGAGTAGCAACATAAGAATGACATCTACCACTACTTTTTCAAGGTACAAACATCACAAATTCTAATCCTAGGTTGGTAAACATCTTAAAGAGCTAGTCACCATTAGGATCACAGTACTATATACAAAAAGACTACAGCTTCAAAGGTGACTACCCACTATGCCAGCCCAAATATTTTCCAAAGAGTAACTAGTAGAGAAATGTATCAACACCAAAATCTGTCAATACTGATTTTCTGCTTGTGAATAAGTTTTTTAAAATGATAATGTAGATATCATAAAAGGTAAGAGACAGAGAAATGTAAAGACTGTCCTACTAAGGAGCAGAATACCTACCTCAGTTTGTGGTATTTCAGATGTAATTTTTACCACTTTCTTCTCTGCTGCCCTGGAAGAGAAGAAAGAGATTTTTGTTAGTGGCATTTATTTATTTATTTATTTTAAACAAGAAAGGGATTTTTAAAAATCAGAAAGCTGGTATTCTAAACCAAAAGCGTAGACGTGTATAAGAATTGACCTGAGTCACGTCCTCTGCCCTATAGCTCTCTGCCACCCCTGAGTACAAAGAAACATGAAGTCCATTAGAACTTTGATTCTTCAAATTGTCATCTATTGAGAAGAATTCAAGTAACAGACTAGGCTACTTTAGCTAAGGGGTATAGAAAGTAACCGGGGAAGAAGTCTGGTTAAATACATTGGGCTGAAGAGAAACACTCAAAGAACACCAGAAACCATCTCATTTGCTTTCAGGAACTTTTAAATTTACTTTTGGACTAATAACTATCCTTCCAATCCTCATTTAAATACCAGCTTTCAATTTTCATCACAACAACAGTTAATGAGTGCTCTACAAGCCCTGGTTTCCTTCTTTTAAAAATCCCTTATTTCTCCCATATGGACTGTAGCCCCAGCTGAAACAGTCAAAGTGGAACAAATAAAAATGCTAAAGGCAGTGGAAAGAAAAAAGGATAAGGGGGATTTGAATTAGGAAAACACAGTAAGTTACTGGTCAAAAGGTTTAAGATAAAACAAAAGAGGGGGGACCATTGGGGCGGGAGAGAAAGTTCGGAAGTACCCAGGATAAATGGAAGGGCATTAACTCTCCACCAAACAACTCCCATAAAACTGCGGGTTATAACCAGTCTCATTAAGGTCCCTCATTTAGAGACATGGGCGGCTTTTGTTCCAATATCCCGGACACTTTTCCCATTTGATGCCCTGAAAGGTAGTAATGGTTTAATGACATTTTCAGAGGAAGCAATTCTAGAACAGGAACTTACTCTCTCCTCCATCCTTTTGTTGGAGGTCCTTGGACTGACAAACAAGCAATGGGTGCCCCCTGCTGACCATAACTAAATCCTACAATATTTAATTGCTTTGGCTGGGAGTGGGAATCAAACTAGAAACACAGGTATATTTTTGGAGGACCTCAGATGAAATAATGGGATCTTTTAAATATTCAAAGAATCTAAATTAGCCCTAAATATTCTGACTTTTAAAGAAATTTCTAAATTCTTCCCATTTCCTGGCCATCCTTCTTTAACCCTCTCTGTCTTATTCAGGCACAAAAGGCCAAAAAAGTTTAATGTTTTACTTGAAGCCTAATGCCATTAAGAGAGCAGTTCTCTCCATCAACCCCAGGCTAATCACTTCCTCCACATTCCCATCCTGAAGTACAATCACTGCAGTACATCTCATGGCAGAAAGGGAACCAGAGAGGAAGCTTCCTTCCACTCTATTCCAATTCCCTTAAGCACAATGAGACTCAAGCAATAAATACACATCATATTCTGGGACTCATGGGAAATTTCCGCTCTTCACTGAAAAGTTTCTCTCCTATCCACAGTCACATATAAAACACTCCCTAAAATACAGGGACCCAGAATCTTTCTGTATATACTTTAACTGAACCATAACTACCCCTACAAAAAGCAAAATTACCACTCCCCACACACTTTCAATTTCCTTGTTTCGAAATTTTTTAATAGAATTAAAGCCCCCTGAACAAGAGAATTACACATTTTACATATTCTATGAATAATGAACTCCTTCAAATCTTCAACCTCTATTTTTCAACCCACAAACGTCAATTATCATTGTATTCACGTGATCTTCCTTCTTGTCCCAGAAGTCCCCAAAACATCTCTATTTTAAAACTATCCCACTAAGTCATTTTCTCAAGGCACTATATCTAATCATAAACCTCCTAAGATGGGAAGATAACTAAATGGCTTTAGAAAGTAATATTTGACAAAAATCTACCAAAATATTAAGTGTATATCCTCCGTGATGCAGCAAATCCACTGCTAGGAATTTATCCTATGAACATACTTGCATAAGTATAAATAGTTGGATAAGGACATACAGCGCTTTTTTTTTTTTTTGCTTTTATGAATAATCTAAATGTCTATCAACAGGAGGTTGGTGAAATTAATTACTGTTCAACCACAGAATAGAGTACTATTAGATGCTAGAAAGAATAAGGTTCTAAAGTTGATTATTACTAAATCTGAGTGATGGGTAAATGAGGGTCTATTTTACTATTCTAATAACTTTTGCATATACTTGTAATTTCCCATAACAAGCTAAAAAAAAAAAAAAAACAACTTACCACTTACTCTGATAATTATCCCTATTTCATAGGGTCAATGTGAGGATGAAATAAGAATACATGTAAAATACTTACAATCATGTCTAGCATGTAACTAACATTTAAATAAGGACATTACTATTATGATGATGATACAGAAAAATCTCCAAGTGTAAAAAAAATCAAGAAATAGTGCGTGTATATATGTTATCTATGTATACATATACATACGTATGTACATACACATACACACACAGACCCCATATATAAAATATTCCAAAATAATGTACTGTACCAAAAACTCTGGAAAGTCAGATGGCCATGGATACAAGGGGTGCTTAATTTTCAATTTATATACTCCTCTATGTACTGTTTGACTTATTACTTGTACATATATTGCCTTTTATAATTAATGCATTAACACAGCTATGAGGAACAAAAATGTTAAAAGGGACTCAACTGTTCTTAGTGTGCTGAAGTACAAAATGGCCAGACATTTGTGGAAAGAGCCCCAAATCAAAGATGTCTATGATCGACCTTGTGGGATAGTTTAAACAAATCGAGATCCACTTTCCACTCTAGATTTTGTCCTCCCCTCCTCCACTGTAAATCAAAAAGCAAGAGAGAATACAGTGTTACTTGAGAAACATAACCTCTGCCCAACACCCTCCTCCCTTACAAAACTCCTTATATACAGTTTTATACTTTTCTATAAAAGTATAAAACTCTATAAAGAGCAAGAGAGTTTACAGAGTTTTACACTGTATAGACAATTGTACAGATTCTCCTTACAGTAATAGAATAATCTATTATGGTGATCCTACAAAAGAATAACAAAGGCTAAGAGAACTAAACTGTGTCTGAGCTTGAAGTCACCTGGTTCTAACTACCTATTACATAATCTAGAGACAAACTACTTTGCTTCACTGGGACCACGTACTTTGAGTGAAGTAGATCCTTTTGAAAATATATGACCTAATTAGAAACAAAAAGGCCAATGGGAATGTGTAAGAGGTAAACAGAGTTAAACACTAAACCCACTAAGAACTGCCTACTCTGTACTCAGATTATAAAAAAGGATAATTACACATCAATAGTTTTTTCAGGGGGTTCTTCCTCTTTGACAGGAAGTTCTATGGGCTTTGGCTCTTCTTCCTAAAACCAAATAAAACAAGATGGTTAACATAAATCAAAAGAGTAAATAAATACCCATCAACAGAAGAATATCAGAACTCTAAAATAAACTAGTCTCTCAGAACCTTCATATCCCTCTTATGTTCCCCTAATAAATTAGCATCTAAATCCTCCAATGACTGATGTTAAGCAATGTGGCCAAAGCAGGGGCACATTACCAGGCCAGTGACTAACCTTACTCTATCCAACTCACCTCTGTTTCATCTCCCAGTACATCTTCTTCATTCGCCTCCTCTTCAGCTAAAGAATATTAAAATATTCAGGTCAAGCCCTGCTACAAAACCATCTTGATCACTGTACTAAGGCTAAAATTATAAACACTTTGCTTTCCCAAAATAAAATTCAATAATGAAGGCAGAACTGATACTCATAAAGTTTGGTACACCTGGAGTAGCTAAAACCAGACCCCCAGCTAACATTAACACAAAGTTAAACTCCAGCTAGACTGAAGAACTAAATGTAATAAGGTCAAACTACAAAATTAATTTTAAAAGTAATATGGAAGAATATCTTTGAGATTCAGCAGTGGGGAAGGATTTTTTTGAAAAAAAAAAAAAAAAAAAGCCAGAAGTAAAAGTAAAAAATTGATGATTTCTCAAAACTAAGGACTTCTATTTAAGGAAGGACACCATGAAAAAACTTGAGACAAATGATAAAGATATTTGTGCCTAAAACCAACAAGGGAATAGTTATCAGAATATAAAAGAAATGCCTGTAAGCCAACAAGCAAATGATGGGAACTCCGATAGAAAAAAAGGCAAAGAAGAAACCCAAAGAACCACGAACACAAGAGATGTTTAAACTTTTTTCACAGAGAAATATAAATTGAAACAACCAACAAATTAGCAAAACTTAGGCCACTTGATGGGACAGTGCCAAGTTTAGGTTTGTAGAGATACAAGAAGAACCCTTACGCAATGGTGATGAAAGTGTAGATTTATAGAGCAATTCTGGAAAACAATTTGGTAGTGCTTAGTCATATTAAGTATATATTTATAAATATATAGTAATTAGCAATCCCATTCCTGGGTATATACCCAAAAAAGACTCTCACAGGAATATAATAGCATGAAAGAAGTAGTTCATAATAGTACACAATATACTACAGGTTGAGCATCCCTAATCCGAAAATCCCAAATCTGAAATGCTCCTTAATCTAAAGCTTTTTGAGGGTCGACATGATGCCACAAGTAGAAAATTCCACACCTGACCTCATGTGATAGGTTACAGTCAAAACTTTGTTTCATACACAAAATTATTATAAAATTACCTTCAGGCTGTGTATATAAGGTATATATGAAACATAAATGAATTTTGTGCTTAGGCTTTCGTCCCATCCCCAAGATATCTCATCACCTATATGTAAATATTCCAAAATCCAAAAAAATATGAAATCTGAAACACTTCCAGTCCCAAGCATTCGGATAAGGGATACTTAAGCTGTAGTATAATACATACTATTACATATATATAGTATTAATACATGTAGTATCACTATGAGTAATATAAGTAGTATTACTTATAGTAGGCAGAGGCTTGGAGACAATATAGGTTTCTATCACTGGATGAATTAAGTAAAAATATGGTGGCTGTACATCACAGAATGATATGCAGGAATTGGAATTAACATACTAGATAATCACATGGTCACATGCCAATGGATACACCTTAAAAATAACAGTAGTTAGTGAAAAAAGTGAGAAATAAAGTAAGGCTATGGCCTCATTACTAAATGAAAATACTATACCAAACAACACTACATAGCTTACAAGGACAAAGACAAAAATATATTTATATCAAACACATTAGAATGGTTGCCTATGAGGGTTGGTGGGAAGTGAAATGAGGAATGGGAATAAAGGAATTAAACTCAAGTCTTCTAATTCCCAGCCTAATGACACTTATATTATCATGCTACCTTTTAAATAACATGCTGAAATAACATTATGTCTTTTTAAAAAAGGAAATATTTCTTTGCATTATAATCACTGTTCTGGATGACCAACAGTTTTCTTGATGCTATTAATTAAGAGTTTTACCAATGACCAAAAAAAAAAGAAGAAATCTTCTAAGTGTCAGAGCCTGAAAATTAATCTCCTCACTCACATCACTCTGCCTCTGCAAAGTACTCACCATGCTCTTCAAGATATGCCTGGAGCCTGTTGATGAGATCTTGTTTTATTCCCTTGGTCTCCAAACCACGAGCAAGACATTCTTGCTTTAGTTCAGCAAGCTGAGGGAAAAAAATAAAACTTTTCCTTAGTTAACAGGATAAATGCCAGTGAGTGAAAAGAGGTAGTTCTCACAAGGAAAAAAAAAGAAAATAAAGTTCAATCCCAAATTACTGTCCTTAATCCAACCAAGACTCTAGGTCCAAAAAGATGATCTACTTTCCTCTAACAATATTCAGTATGTTAAAGGACTTTTCTAACAGATGCTGAAGAATAAACACCACACTTTAATAAAAATCTGATCTATTTGTGTACCTATTTATTATCACAAATATTTGGCTATTTCTGAATAATTCTGAGGGGATAAAAGGTTTTTTCCTAAAGGTTACTGTGCCAGCTAGTACATGGGAAGAAGGAACCTTCAGAAAATCCAATGACCTAAAAGCAGATACTCCTTACCACCAACTATCACAGATCCTTTATTATAATTTACCATATATATGCATAAAGATCTAACCACTGTAGAAGTAATTAGTAGTTGTGTTAGCTACCTTAATGTCAACAATGAATTGATTAAAGGATCTACATCAAAATGGAAAGAAATATCTAATGGCATGCCATAGAGCTCTGTCGAAGATTTTAAAATCAGTAACTTGACTAAAGATATAAAAAGTATGCTTATCAACTTTACAGACAATAGGAGGAAGGAGAATTGGTGGATTACTGACAAAACTAAGCTTAAAAAACAAAACAAAACAGAAACAGAAAAAACACCTCTTCAAGGAGAACAATGAGTCAAAACGAAGACTCCATTTAGAAGGAATAAGGTATACATATTCAAAACTTCAATTGTACAAAAACTGGATGAAGGAGATCTGATCTGACTCAACAATAACTCAAAAGATAAAAAATAAAGACCTTAGGGTTTTAGGCAAAGAGAGTTAACAGTATGATTTGCTACCAAAGTAACTCTAAGCCACAAGTAACTGAAATATAGAATCCATAATAAATAATGTAAATGGCCTCACTAGGCTCTATATTCTTATTTTATGAAGCATAATGACATGCCGATCCAAGGAGAATACGCAGGAAAAGAAATGCTCCAGAAATCCTACATGCAGATCAGCACACAAATAGATATTTGGTCTAAAGATGACCTTACTGGTTTAGAAGCACAGATCTAAGACCAACCAGGAGAACTTAGAAAGCAGATTCCTATAGAAGAAAGAACTTTACAACTATGGAGTATGCTCTGTATCTCTAGAAGGTTTTCATCAAGGGGAGCATTTGGAAATGGAGCGTGGAGCTTTTGTTTTGTTTTGTTTTGTTTTTAACATATCACAATGATTGGCAGAGCATGAGCATGTAGTGAGTAGGGCAGGCAGGCAGGGATACTATGCAGAGAACTACCCTACCCAACAAGCCAACAGCACCCTTTATTGAGAAACAAGGTACGTAATCACCCACTAAAAATTATTTCCGGGCTGGACGCAGTGGCTCACACCTGTAATCCTAGCACTCTGGGAGGCTAAGGCAGGAGGACTGCTTGAGCTCAGGAGTTCGAGACCAGCCTGAGCAAGAGCGAGATCCCGTCTCTACAAAAAATAGAAAAATTAGCCGGGTGCAGTGGCAAGCGCCTGTAGTCCCAGCTACTCCGGAGGCTGAGGCAGGAGGATCGCATGAGCCCAGGAGCTTGAGGTTGCAGTGAGCTATGATTACACCACTGCACTCTAGTCGGGGCGACAGAGTGAGACTCTGTCTCAAAATAAAATTTTTTAAAAAAATTATTTTTAAGGCTTCTGCCTATTAAAAAAAAAATGATTGCAGAGTGACTGCAGAGTATAGTAGTTAAGAACATAGTCTCTGAAGCCAGACTACCTGGGTTCAAATTCCAGCTTTACCACTTGCAGCTATGTAACCTCAGGTGACTAACTTCACCTCTCTGTACTTCAGTTTCCTTACTTGTGAAATGGGAATAACAACAGTACCTATCTCATAGGGTTGTTCTAAAGATTAAACTAGTAAATTTTGAAAAGTATTTAGAACATTGCTTGGCAACTAGTAAGTACTTTGCAAGTGTTAGACACTGGGTGAAGGATTAAACAAGATTAGACAAAATCAGTGGTTCTCAGATTTTGAAATTTCACATACCAATGAATTAATTAATTCATTCATTCATTATTGACTGAGTGATTAGTTTATTGAGACAGGGTGTCTCACTATGTTGCCCAGGCTGGACTTCAACTCCTGATCTCAAGCCATCCTCCAGCCTCAGCCTCCAGACATGTGCCACTGAGCCTGGTTCAATGTATTTTTAAATAGGTAGGCTGATAAAGCTGCTTTTTATAATATTCCAACCAGGTCATAAACCAATACTTTTATAAATAACAATAAAAATCAATTACTGGAAAAATGAGCACATACTTCGAAGTACCAGTGATATCAAACTGCTATAAAAGTTTCTAAAAGCTTACTCTCAATTTTTCTATTTATCTCATATCTAACAAGTACAGTAACAGCTAGTTCATGAACTAGCACTGACCTATGGACCATACCTTAAATATAACATTAATCCTTTTTACTTTTTCTTTGGAGACAGGGTCTTGCTCTGCTGCCTAGGCTGGAGTGAAGTGGTGCGATCATAGCTCAGTGCAGCCTCAAACCCCTGGGCTCAAGTGATCCCCCTGCATCAGCCTCCCAGGTAGCTGGAATTATAAGTGCACGCCACCACATCTGGCTAATTTTTAAACTTTTTTTGTAGACACAGGGTCTCACTATGTTGCCTAGGCTGGTTTCAAACTCCTAGCCTCAAGTGATCCTCCCACCTTGGCCTCCCAAAGTGCTAGGATTACAGGTGTGAGTCACCACTCCTGACCAATAACCATCTAGAATCTAGACTCTGAGTGATCTTTAAGGTCCATTTCTTAAGTAAGAATCTTGATGTGGTACTTTATTTCTTTATTTTCTTTCAGCTTCCTAGAGAATGAGTCTTTTCATTCTAGTTACACTTTAAAATGTTTTGTTGTGTGTTATATAAATATTATGTTCCCTGTAGAATAGTTTAAAAATCCTGCAAAGTATAGAGGAAAATAAGTCCTATGTAATCCCAGTTCCTAGTGATCACTTAACATTTTACATATTTCATTTGTAGTGTGTGTGGTGGGGGAAGAATGTTGGTTGTTCCTTTACAAAGAAATACAGCTTCTTTACTCCTGTAACTCCTAATGTTCCTCACTAGCCTCCATTACTTTTCCCCCTCTAGTTTAAATAACATTTTTTTGGTAAATATTCAGGCAATTCAGAGTTCAGCTTTCCAACAGAGTTGTTCCTTCCTTTTCCTTCTTCCTTGCCAAAATTTTACCTAGATACAGGCAAAAATTTACAAAACCCGCCAGGTAACAGAGAAATGGAGTCAGTGTCAATTCTTGCCCTGACTACTGATCTAGTATGGTACGATCTAGACTTAGAGCTGACATATAGAGAAGTACAATTGTTTCCCACTGGTATGGATAGCATCCATCACTGCTGACCATGCCACTGCCTCTTGTCGTTGCCTAGTCCCTAGTGGCTCCTAATCCCTAACCCCAGGTCTCTGGCTCATTCACTGGTCCTCTCAGCACCTCCATGTTCCCTCTGCTCAGACAGGAATGTTACATATAGTTTTTACATAATGTTATATTATTTCCCTCATTATATTGTGGGTTCTTGTCATACACTGTGACACTATTTTAAAAGGGAAACAGATGAGTAAAAACACAAAATAGCTGAAAATGAAGTAATTTATTTTTGTACATATATGTTAACAGAACTAAAACCTTTTAAAACTTCAAATAAGAACTAACTCAAATCTTACCCCATTTTAAAATAAATTTTATTTTAAAATATTTTAAAAGAAGGTATTTAAAAGCAAGGTATATTCAGTGAATTATATGGCATGTGAATTATCTCTAGGCTATTAAAAAATGTATACAACATCATATACAGGATACTAACATTAATGTAAAAAATAATACACACAAACACACACACACACACACATATCCCTGTATGATGTATATACACAAGATGCCTGGATAAGAAACAGGTAAATTAACAGTAGTTGCATCTGGGAAAAGGAAGCTAGTAGGGAACAAGTGTAGGAAGGAAACTTACTACCATATATCTTTTTGTACCTCTAGAATAGTAAACTTGTACGTAATTACTTATTCAAAAATTAATTTTTAAAAATCTTATTTTTCAGTATTAATAAAGAATTCTCCATTCTACCCATCCAACCTACAGAGAAAGAACAGATCAACTGATCCATAATACATTTGACATTGATTATGCATTGTCCTGTGATTTCTTCTAGTTTACTAATCTTGAATTTTGATTAAAATCTTTTATTAGAAGTCTTTTTCACTGGGCATGGTGGCAAGCACCTGTAATCCTAGCTATGCAGGAGGCTGAAGTGGGAGGATCACTTGAGACCAGAAGTTCGAGACCAGCCTGGGCAACATAGCGAGACCCCATCTTTTAAAAAAATCTTTTTCATCTGTTATTTCTCCACATAGTTTGTAAACTCTTTGAGCACAGAGATGTTTCATATCACCTATAACATTTCATACAGTAGGAACTCAAATTTATTTTCAAGTACTAGTATGTGCCAGGCAAATGCTAAGTACTTTGAATGTATTTCCTCATTTAATCCTTACAAACAAACCTAAGTGGTTGGTATTATGAGACCACTTTATAAATTAAGAAAATGAGGCTCAAAGAGATTCAATAACTTGCTTAAAATCACACAGCTTGTTAAATAGTAGAGCCAATATGCCAGCTCAGGTCTCTCTGACTTAAGCCCAATCTTAACTACCAACATACTGACACTTCTTTTCTTCCTTTCTCTCTCTCCCCTTACCGCTCTCTCCTCAGCCTCCTTGCTAGCTCTTCTTCTACCTACTCTGTAAATACTCACTAATATTCCTTCTTTGGCCATCTTCTCATTCCACTTCTATCAAAGGTTAATTCACTTCCCTGAATCCAACCATCAGCAAATCCTATCAGCTATACCTTCAAAATATATCCAGAATCTAATTCCTTCTCACCACTGCAAACACTACTACTCTGGGTCTTTTTCACACACAGATTATTGTCAAAACTCTTCAGCCCTTGCCACTCTACAGTTCATTCTCAATAAAATAGTCAGAGTGATCTTTTGAAAATTTAAGTCAGAACATGTCACTCCTCTATTCAAAAATCACTCATTGGTTTCCTATCTCATTAAGGGTTAAAGCCCAAGTCCTAACTATAACCTACAAGGCCCTGCACAATCTGGCCTCCCCCTCCTCCACCATTACCTTTTATTACCATTGCCTCACTCTGATAAGCCAAAGTGTCCTTGTGTTATTCCTCTAATATTTTGCACATGGCTTTTTCCTTCACCTCCTTCAAGTCTGTGTAAACATCACTTTCTCAAAGAAGCCTTCCCGGTCACTCTACTGAAAATTACAATACTCTCTGTACTGTACTCCCGATCTCCTTTTCCTACTATTCTCTACATACCTTATCATCATTTGACAAAATATAAATTTTACCTATTTATTGTACCTTCCCCTAGTAAAATGTAAGCTCCATGAGAGTAAGGACTTTGTCTGTTTTGTTCATTGTATCCCCAGCACCTATGGTAACTGTCACATGGCAGGTGTTCTGTAAGCATTTTTTAAATAAACCCCAAATCTTCACCATTAGCTTTCAACTCTTCAGTGAAAGACTACATTTCCAATTGACTAGTAGACATTTCCAAGTGGATGTCCCAAAGACACCTAAGCCCAAAACTGAACTTATCATCTTTCCTGCACAAACTAGCTGTTTCTCCTCCTCCCAATCTAAAGGTATCACTACCCAAACTCTGGAGTCATCTTTCATTACTCTCACTTCTAACTGATCTATAAATCCTTACAATCCTACACCCCAAATTTCTTTCAAATTTGTTCCCATCCTAATAGCCACTACCTTATTTAAGGTCTTAATATGTTTATTCACTTGACAAACAGTTATCAAGCATCTACTGTGTGTCAAACATTATCTTAGATACAGGGAAACAATCATGAGTAAAACAGAAAGTCCTTGCCCACAAAGAGCTTACAATCTAGTAGGGAAACAAGGTAATCAATGATCGTATAGTGTTTGACTGATTTTTTAAAAAAGTACAGGGTCCTATGAAAGCATATAAAAAGTGGCCTTACCATGTGTTTGGATAGGGAGAACAGGGAAGGCTTCCTTGGGTAAATGATCTTTGACTGTTATCTGGAGGGTGTCTAGTATTTAGATAAAGGTGTGGGGGAGGGAGGGTGGCAGAAGCACTGCAGCCAACAGAAAACTCCAAGCACAGCATGTGTGAAGGTTCTGTGGGAAGAGGGAGAGGCAGTGTGCTGTGATTAAGAACATGAATTTTGGAGACTGCCTTGGATTTGATATGCCACATATTAGCTATGCAACCGAGGACAAGTTACTCAATCAGTTACTCTCTCTGAGCTTCAGTTCTTCTTCTTTTGAAATGTGGATAATAGAGGTATTTACTTTATAGGGTTACATGAGAATTAAATCAGTTAATGTATGTAAATGGATTCGACCAGTGCTTGCCACATAGTAAATGCTATGTAAGTGTCAGCAATTAATCAACACAGTCATTCTAAGGAAATGAGATCAAATAAGGCCACTGTAGTTGGAGTGTGAGAAACTAAGGTGGAGAGATTGTCAGGAATATATTAATAATTAAAACGTTTTAAGCAGGGGAAAGACTATTATAATAAACATCTAACTTTTGAAATCCCTCTCCCTCCAGATCCCATCCTCCATACAGCCAAAAGAACACAAACTGATCGCATCAGGCTCCTCCTTTCAAATTTCCAAAGGCTCCTAGGGCTACTTGTGACTACATGACAAGAGCCAGAGCTCCTTAACAAGTTAGAATGCCCTTTTCAATATCACTCTGATTTACCTTTATAGTCAATTTACCCACTTTCCTTTACAAACTATCTTCAACCACCAACATATATGTGCACTTTATGTTCTAATTATACAACTGTGTCACTGTTCTCAACGCTCTGAGACTACTTCAGCTTTCTCCTCTCCTCTGCAATAGTTCCTTTTCTCAAGTTTGATTGGAAATCTGATACTGTTACAGTTCAAGGCATCTTTACCCCCAGTTCAATTTCTCTTTCCAACTGTGTTAGAATGACTACATTTCTATAAAATCTTCAGAAATTTGCAGTTGATATGAATTTATACATCAAATCAGATAGATAATATACTATTTCTACTTCCTACTTTAAAGCTTATTCCTTTCCTCAGAGGTCCCATATTAAAGCCCAAAATTCTCTTTATAAAAGTGGCAAGATTTTTTAAAAGGCAATAAAACACTAAGTCAACCCAAAAGTCAGGATAACTCCATCAAGATCACCAGTGGAAACAAACATTAACTGTCCTAGAAGTCAGAATTAAAGGCCTGGGTTCTTAACCAGAGGTCCATGGACTCCTCAGGGCTACAAGGTAGTTTTATGAAGCCCCTCAAATTGCATGCAAAGTATGAGTACATGCCTTTTTCTCGGGAGAGGGTCCATACCTTTCATCAGAGTTTCAAAGATATCTGTGACCTCCAAAAGGTTAAGAAGTGCTCTAGAGAAAAAGCAAAGACAAGCAAATGTGATTAAAGAGTGAGTCCTTTTTAGGCTGTCAGGAGTGCCTCAAGTTCTCTTAGACTGTAATACCTGAAATCAGGTCAGAGGACATTATGTAAAAGTGACTTATCCAATCAAATACAAATTTAATATAGATCTGACACAATACAGATGTGATGGAAGGAGGAACTCCATAAACCAACACAAAATCCATAAAAGCAAGTCATGGGGAAGCTAGTGACTTGCTCCAAGGGTTTCAAAAATAGGGCAAATAGGAAGAAAATATTAGCTCTTCTATACATATTTCCTTTTTATCTCATTCATTAAAAATTCCTTTTCTGCATATGTTTTATAACACACATAACAATACATAAGTATATAATATATAAATTAGTACAGTATTATATAAAATGGAGATGATTGTTCAATTTATTTTTACGCATCACAGTAAATATTAGGATACCACTGATACAGTCTATGTATTTCAGTACCACCAAGTTAACAGTAACTCAAGAATAACACAAAAACCCACTAGTACAGTTTAGAATCCAAGAGTAAAAAATATACCAGCTTTCACAGAAAGACTAATTGGTTCAACTAATAAGTGACTAAGGAAAGGCCCTCTCCCTATTCTTACTCCTCTTACGCTTTTTTTTTTTTTTTTTTTAAAGCTCATCAAGCTTTAAAGGACTTTAAAGGATCAGTTTTCAGTTTCGGCTAAATCAGCCTGGTTTGTTCAAGGTTCCCAGGATGATACTGACCAAAACATCTAATGGGAAAACTACTTGTGCAACCACAAATAGACAACTAATCAAAATATCCTCTTAATTCAACATAGAGGATACTCCTCTCTTTTTCCAGTGAGAAAGCTACCACGATTCCCAAGACAATTTAAAACAGCTTCTGTGATTCAGAGGGTCACTCAACGGTGACACCAAGAGATGCAGGGTCCATCCGCGGTACGAAATGGGACAGAGATAACTCTAACCTTGGAATTGTTTTTCCAAAATACTGCAATTATGAGTTCTCTCTGGTGGTAAGGGATGCCGTGAGGGGAAGGTTGGTGAACAGAGAACCGCGTGAGAGAACTCGAAAAACTTTTAAATCTGAGGCGTCTGTACTTCTGCTAATTCTTAAGCCTCCTCAACCCCAGGCATCTATGGAGAAGCCTCTCCCAGGTTTCAAAATTCGGCCCGGGGGCGTAACTCCACCTAGAAAAAGGGAGTGGAAGTATTTTCTGGATCGTGTTTGGGACCGATTCTGATTGAAATACACAAAAGTGTCATCATCTGCTAACAGGGAAATCTGAGCTTTGGACAACAGATGGGAAAGCACCAACCCAGGGAGGAAAAGGAGGTCCTGGGTCCAGCACGGGGGCAAAGAGGGATCACTGACGTAATGCAGCTCTGACGAGAAAGGAGGAAGATAACAGGTAGAAGGCACTTACAGAAACCGGTGGGGAAGGGTGACGGGCAATACAACGACGAAGATGGGAGCAGAAATAATAGATAAAGATAGCGGTAAAACTGTGAGGAGAAATAGGAAATTAGGGAAGGCGTAGTGAGGAAGGGAGGCACAAAAGATCTACGGCGGAAGCCGGGAAACGAAGTGGAAAAGCCTGCAAGAACACGTAGGAGAAAAAGGCGCAAGCCACCCTGCAGAATTCAGTCGCCAGAAAAGTCCAACTCAACCCTTCCCCGCCTCACAGTACCTTCAGCTTATGGAGCTCCACCGTCTCCGTCGCCATCTTGTTACCCCTCACTCTACTAGGCCCCCACCCCCTGCCTCCGCCTCCAGGAGCTCCCGCCTAGGCGCAGAGATCCTCAACCGACCAATCGCTGTCACTTTTACTCCCACCTCATACCATCAGCTCTTCCCATTAGTCAGTAGCTGACGACGCTCTCACTCCTCTCGGCAGCTTTACCCACGCCTCTCAAAAGCTGGGACAGTGAGAAGGGCGGGTTCTGCATGCTCCGAACGACAGAAATGGCGGCCAATTGTGCGTCCCCATTACAGACCGCCAAGTGGACTTCAAAAACGAGAGGCCATAGGTGGAAGCGAGCGCCGCGCCCCTAGCCGGACGGGCTTCTGAAGCTGGCAGGTAGGGGCTGCCGAGAGTGGAAAGGGTTGCTGAGGAAAAATGGTGGGCGACGAAAGGGGCGGCGAGTTAAAAACCGAGAGGGGAGCGCTCAAGAGAGCCCTGAAAGGAACGCACCAACAAGGGAGGGAAGCTGGGAGGAGCATGGGGCGGGTTCAATACTAGAGTTTAGAGAATTTTAGGTAGCGAGGGAGCGGGCAAGAGCCACTTCCTAACCAGGCTTCGTCAGCTTTAGAGCTATCGCGATTTCACAGAGCTGCCCCTGGAGTCAGGGCTAAGGCTCCATCTCTCGAGGCGTTGAATTCAGGTCCCTTCCTAGCCCAGTCCAGAAGCCGTGCGCAAGTTCTTGCAGCGCCCCATGCTTGAGAGAAGAAATGGGGATGTTGGCTGTTTACGTGCCAAGGGTGTGAGATACAGGACGGACAAGCCCCAGAGAAAAAGGTGGGGACTAAAGTTAGCTTTACTCTCACCCCTTCTTAGTGGTTCCTTGATTGATTCCACGACTCTCTTCTGGAATCCTGGGTGTATGCGACCTGTTCATGATTCCTTAGTAACTTCTTCAAGAAAGTAAAGTGAGATACTGTTTCCCTTGCTCCTTGAAGTGGATACCCCAAGGCTAGACTTACACCTTCATGTTACAGTTCATTGTAAAGATCAGAGTAAAAATTATCATGTCTCTAAAATGTAGGGAGGACTCTTTTATTGAACCTTTAAAAGTTTTCCCCAAGTCTTCAGTTTTTCCTTTCTGCCTCATGGGGGAAGTTTCTTTCATTCCAGTAGAGTTCCGGGGATTTTGACTATTCAGGAGATAACTGGGAGAACAAACTCAAAAAGGAATTGAGAGGAAACTGAGTTGAACTCCTGCCTGATCACCCATTATGGTAGGATGCATGTGGGGGTGGCACACAGCGAAGTAAACCCCAACACTCGAGTGATGAATAGCCGGGGCATCTGGCTGGCCTACATCATCTTGGTAGGACTGCTGCATGTGGTTCTACTCAGCATCCCCTTCTTCAGCATTCCTGTTGTCTGGACCCTGACCAACGTCATCCATAACTTGGTGAGCACTAAACCACACCCTTGTACCACCCCAGGCCTTTCCCAGCCAAAAACAAAATGAAATCACCAATTGTTTGGGGATTTATGGCTTCCTTTTGGGATCTTAGCACAATTCTTGGGCTGAATAACTATTTTCTGCCCTTCACACCACCCCCTTCCCTCCTCCCAGGCAATGTATGTCTTCCTACATACAGTGAAAGGGACACCTTTTGAGACCCCTGACCAAGGAAAGGCTCGGCTACTGACACACTGGGAGCAGATGGACTACGGGCTCCAGTTTACCTCTTCCCGCAAGTTCCTCAGCATCTCTCCTATTGTGCTGTGAGTCTATGCTGGGTTAGAAAGAGCTCCAAGAGCCAGGCTGAACGGCCTATAGGGAAGCTTTTAAAAGGCAGGCTATCCAAGTAAGACTCTTTGAAGATATTATGGTATACTAATTCTAAGTCTACAGAGAGCACTAAAAGTAGAAGACAGCGGGGCCAGGTGCAGTGGCTCACGCCGGTAATCCCAGCACTTTGGGAGGCTGAGGTGGGAGGATCACTTGAGGCCAGGAGTTCAAGACCAACCTGAGCAAGAGCAAGACCCTTCTCTCCAAAAAAAAAAAAATAGAAAAATTAGCCAGGTGTAGTGGGACAGACCTGTAGTCCCAGCTACTCAGGAGGCCGATGCAGGAGGATGGCTTGAGCCCAGGTCTGAGGTTGCAGTGAGCTATGATGACACTACTGTATTCTAGCTAGGACAACAGAGTGAGACCCTGTCTCAAAAAAAAAAATAGAAGACAGTGCTGTATCCCTTCCCTTGCTGCCTCCTTAGTAGTGGGGGAATGAAGGGACTGAGAAAAAATAAAATGCCAAGTAAAACCAAATAATTTTACACTTCTAAAATAAGTGAATAGATAAAGGCAGAACTAATGGTAATCTTGAAAAACACTGTGGGGAGTGGAAGCAAAGAGGACTCTAACAGCCATACAGGCTGAAACAGCCTCAGCTGTCATTTGCCATATCATTAACAATGAAGAAACACAACTGACTTATATCTCCAGTTAAAGGTGCTGATTATCTCCTGAACCCCAAAGTAAATATTGTTGATATAGCTAGAATATTTTCAGATAGCCTAGGACTACATGTAATAAAACTGGTCATTTAAAATAGAAAAGAAAAAGCCAGGCACTGTGGGAAGTGCCTGTAGTCCCAGCTACTCAGGAGGCTGAAGCAGGACTGCTTGACTCCAGGAGTTCAAGGCTGTAGTGCACTATGATTGTGCCTGTGAATAGCCATTGTACTCCAGCCTGGGCAACACAGTGAGAACCCTGTCTCTTAAAAAACCTTTTTTTAATTAAAAAAAAAAAAAAGTCACCAGAAAGGCATGAATTTGGATAAGGAAAGCCAACCACACTCATCCTATTTTTTTTCTCCCCAGCTACCTCCTAGCCAGCTTCTACACCAAGTATGATGCTGCTCACTTCCTCATCAACACAGCCTCATTGCTCAGCGTACTGCTTCCTAAGTTGCCCCAATTCCATGGGGTTCGTGTCTTTGGCATCAACAAATATTGAGGGATAGAGCTGGGGAAAACTCCACAGGCATGGGCAAACTGGAACAAGGGCCTATAACATCCTTCCCTTCTTCTCCATACTTTCTTCTACATCTTGATAGCCTCAGAACTATACAACCTTCCTCAAGCTCCCAGGAAGAGAAGAGATTGGAAAATGGGGCTCCTGGCCGAGTCCTAATAGGGCCAAGTTTCTTTCAATCAGGAAAGGCAGATGAGGTAAGGGCCAAATCATTCTCTATAGCAGGAAGCCATGTTTGGGGCAGCTTGTTTGGTGATTACATTTTTCCCTATGTTCTACCCCACCACCTTCTAGCTCTGTTTTGCCATGTATTTTCCTCATAATAAAGGTAATTTTTTCCACTACGGCTGCAATTCAATCAGCAGGAAGGGTAGGGAGATGTCCTCATAAGGTTGGAGAGGAAAGATGGAATACTGAATTACTGCATAAAACTTTAAGCAATTATTTAATTCCCTCTCCTTTGGTCCAGTAGGAGGTGCCCTTCATTCTCAGCTAACATTTAGTAGGGAAAGGATTCTCAAATGAGAAAAAGGGCTCCAGCTATATGGGCAAAGAAAAGAGGGAAGGTACAGGTTGCCAGTTATATATTTATAGAAAGATAATCCCCTGGCTTTAAATAGATATATACATACAAATATGAACAAACTTAAAAAAATACAAACCCTTTGATCACAAGGGGTCTTCTGGGAACCCCCTTATCCTTCCCCCTCACCCAAGGGCAGCAGACATGAGTCTCCTTTTAAAAAAATTAATTTTGGCCATCCTTGCAGCAAAAACCTGAAATTGGGTGATTTACCCACAAGATGAAAGTCAGAGGGAAAATTCAGAGTTTCCATTCTCTGAACTCTATGCATCTCCTATAATTAGGGCTACATGCTTTCTTGTTCTGTCTTTTAACTAGTATGTCAGGGTAAAGGAGGAGGCTCCCTCCTGAAATGGGTCAAGAAATAAGATAGACTCATAGTTTAAAAACACGGGGAATAGTGTCATCTGTTCTAAAAGCAAATGACAAGACAAAAGCATATAGACCCCAGGGAAATACCCAGTTCCCACACCTCAAAGGGACATATGTCCAGGCCCTAGGTTCTTTGCTCTAGCCACTCCCTATTTCTTTGGTATTGTCAGAAGACAAGATTCAGTTACTGGGTACTGGGGGAGAGGGCAGAGTGGTTCAGGGGCTTCCTACAAGTACTGAGTAACGATTTAAGCTTCAGATTTTCCCTTTTTAAAATATTTAAAAATAAACAAATCAAACTCCATCCTGTGCTGTACACAGCCCTTTTGACTCCCTGACATTGATTTGAGGAAAGAAGAGAAGGGGTGTCAACGTTGGAAGGGCCTCCTCACTTTCTTCCGCCGCTTCGGTTTGGCTTCTCCCTTGGGTACTGTGCTGTTAGGCTTAGAAGCTGCAGTGGCCCCAGGGCTGGGCTGAGGAGCTGCAAAGAAGTTCCCATTGGACATCTGGCCTGGGGGTACTTGAAAGATCCGGCTCAAGAAATCCTGAAGGTCAGCAGGAGGGGAATCTGGAGTGGCTCTGAGAGAAAACAAGAAATAAGGCAAGCGATATTAGAGTCATGTGGTTACCTAAGTTAAAGATATACTGAGTCAGTTCCCAAACTTCCCAGAAAATGAGGCACCTACGTGTCCTGAACAGCAGGTCATTTGAAACCACATTCAAAACCAGAACAGTAGGTAAATTATTGACAGAAATACCACCTACCTCTGCCGCCCACTGGGGCCTGGGATCCGAGAACCAAATGAGATGTGATAGGGGACTCTGTGAGTATCTGGGGAGATTCCTACACGCTGGCATCCAGCCCACTCTGCAAACATGAGAAATAATTAGCCAAAACATCACAGTTTAGAGCACATGAGATCAGTTAGTACAAGCCCGTATTTCTAGAGGACATAAGAGTACCTGTAATGTCATACACTTTTCCATCCATCAGTGCAAAGTAGGTGATCTTGAGACCCAGCATGCTTGACTCTGCCCAAAAGTCTCCTTCCTCAGCGGGATGCAGCCTATTACACTCAGCACAGTACCTGGCATTCTTAGGTTCCCGGTCCATTTCAAACCTTCTACAACCCAACAAAAGAATAGTTCCTTAATAATTTTTCAAGTGTCCATGAGCATAATGTTTTGCAAAAAAAATAAATAAAAATAATTTGTCAAGCCTACCTAGAGCAATGCTAGTAGTTTCATATGCCTATGTACCCCCTTGCCTTCAACCTTCTATCTTAAAGCCAATTTTTTTTTTCTTACTGCTAATTCAAATCCTTTATCTCTTGAAAGTATGGCAAAGGTAGAAACCTCAGGGTCTTTTTACTCATCATCTGTATCTCACAATTAACAACACTTACAAGGAAAGTCTTTGGTTACCCAGTCCCTGAGCTGTGGCTGTCCCATCCCTGTCCTCCTATTTCATACCTATGCTTTCCTTGGCATCGGCTACACATCATAGTATTCATTGCCTCCTTGAGATCATCTTGTAGCTTGGACAGAAACTCATTCACTGACCGGCTCAGTTCATTTTCTGCCATTCGTTTCCTAAGAAAAGAAAGGCTTTTTAAGTCAGAGGGTATTGAGGGAAGGACAAAGGGAGACAGATCTATTGGCCTCTTCAGGCCCCTGGCTAGCTAGAAAGACAAGCAACTTCAGTTCTCTCTGCCTCAAAGAGCCTTCATCCACAAGTCCAGGGGTCTCTCCTATTGAGGATTTTTCATTTACCTCATCTGACAATTTCCCATCTCCAACTTACATCTCATATTCCTTCCGCCTTTCAGCATTGCTGACAATGTCCCAAGCTGCCCGCAATACCTTGAAGGCCTCCTCAGCCCGGGGATGATGATTTTTGTCAGGATGAACCTACCAAGACAAGACAGAGAGATTTCATCACAAAGCCATTCCAATCCTCTCTGTATCTTGGTTCTACTCTCATATCAAAGGGTTCTCTTTAATCGCCCTTTTGAAGAGTCAGTGTAGCTTAATGATTAATTGCTCTGGCTCTACAGACAGATCTGGGTTCAAGTCACAACTCTGTCACTTACTAGCTATATTACCTTCAATATTTCATCGATTATGGATTGTTGGGAGGATTAAATAAGAATACATATGAAGTATATAGCACAGAATCTGGCACTAGGGTAATCCACCATCCTAATTTGCCTGGGACTGTCCCAGTTTTAGCACTAAAAGTGCCATGTCTCAGGAAACCCCTCAATCCCAGGTGAACAGGGATGGTTGGTCTCCCTACCTGGCACACACATACTAAGCCCTTGCATTTTAATTTTATTATCAGTCATAAAGTAAGGGTTCCAAAGATGTTACATCTTTTCAAACTCAATCTTTTTTAACTAGAAAATTTTCATATCCAAAACTTCCTACAATAATCTGCCTTTCTGTCCCAGAAATGAAACAGCATTTTGTGATCTCAGAGGCTTCTTATATACTTCTCAGCCTTTTCTCCAAGACAAATAATATCCTCTCTTCCTACAGCTTCCTGATTGTTCCCATCCTCAGTCCCCAAAAATACAGCAATAAAGCTAGTCTCCTGACTCTTCCCAGATAAACTGAATGCTGTTAAATTTCCCACATTCCCAAGCTAATAGAACAGCCTTTTAGTCATGTTCACACTGGGGCCTAATAAGGTTCTATAAAAGTCCACAGACACTCTGGCCCAGAACAAGAGAGATCTTTGGGGTATAGGGGCAGATGTGCTGAGGGTGGGGGAACTTAACTACATCTCTACTCCAAGAGAAATTAAGTTGAAAAATGGTAAGTTTTGTAAAAATGATATTCCCCAAGAGAGGACGTCTGCTAAAAGACATGAAGGTGAGAAAACAGCTCTACTATTCGTAACAATTTGAGGGTAAGCAGTTGTTACCTACTCTAAGAGTATCCCAGGCTATCCACTAAGGAGCATGCATTTCCCACCAAACTAATTTAATTTAGTCCTTTGGTAAGTTCCAGCCCTGGTGGTTTATTGTACCTTTAATCATTAATGGAAACCTTAGTTGCCCATTCCTCTTTGGTGTCATGCAAATCACTGAAGTAATTTGCACACTGTGATGTTTTGCCAGTCCAGCTCCACACAGTAAAAACAGACCTCCAATGCAATTTACACACATTACTTATTTTCATAATATAGTTTTTCTTGTACAGAAATAGGGCTAACAATCACATATCTAATAATAGCACCTTAATATCTACTTCTAACAGCAATTTGATTGCATGCTTGTATTAAACCATTTCCCTCAAGCATATGGTGCATCACAACTCCCACCTGTATACCCTCTTATCAATAAAAGCAACCACATTTTCATGTATGACATACATATGCATACACCTTTCTATGATTTATGTTCCATTTTCCTTCCCTTTCCTCTTCTGAGTTGCTGGTCTTGAAACAGCCTGTTTTCTTCTTCTACCTGGTCCTGGAATAATCACTCACATGCACTCTCTGAACCGTCCCCACACTAAGTCCATACTTGCCTTTCTAGGAGAAATAGTTGGGTTTGCCCCTGTTTAAAAATACCCCTCATTTGTTAAGGGGAGAGCAACTGAAGTACTCTCTGACCAGGCCTCTTCCTCACCCTAGTTAGAGGGACTTCACCTAAATATTCCAGGGTGAGTGAATTCAACACTGCCTGATATCCCAGGTTCAAAAAAAAAATCTCATGACAAAAAACTGAAAATGGAGGAAAGATCAGATCCCATAGTATAGGGGATAAAGTTTTTATGACTCTTCCCTAAGAATATGTTACCCTTCAGCTTCAAGCTTTGACTTTCCACTCTGCCTTCCCTTTATCCCATTCTCCCTAAAATTGGAATAGAAAATAAAACATGGGAACAAAAGAACAGGAAACCGAGCGGAAAGTACTCACCATCACTGCCAACTGTCTATAGGCCTTCTTCAGTTCAACATCTGATGCTGTAGCTTCAACCCCCAACACATGGAAAGGGTTTAGCTCATCCTCAGGAACCCCAGCCATGGTCAAGAGTCGAGCCACTTCCTCTTCAGGCTGGCAGTAGCGCCCACTAGCTACAGGTGTATTCCCCTGCCTATTAGTCCTCTGTTTGACCCAAGGCAACTCCTGCCAGCCCCACTGAACTGTTCTTACCAGCTGCTGCCATGGCCTGCTATCTCTCAACAGTGTCAAGCAACGCTGCAAGGCCGGAGAATCCAGCCAACAGAAGAGCCAGGCGGCCTTATCCCTCCAGCCTAATCGGTCACCCAGTCCCACCAGAAACCGCCAGCCCAACTGTAGACAGCCCAAAAAGAGGGCAAGAGCCAGGAGAAGCAAAGCACCCAGTAGCCTAAGAAAACGGGTAAACAGTCCTGCCCCATAGTAGAACCCCTGGCTTAGAAATTGGAACATCATCTGGGCCCAGCCCCCCAGCCGCCCTGCCCAGACTCCCACCCAAACTCGAAAAAGGTCCAGATCACTGCTTTTCAGCTGCCTGCATGCATAGATGAGATGGCCACAAGTTTCTACATACTCTCCCACCAATACCAGCAGTTCAATCAGCCACCAGAAGCCAGCCTGTCCAAGCTGACATAGTTCCTCTGCTCCCCACAATCCCACGCCTCTGCGCTTATCTGCCTGACTTCGTTTCCGGCCCAGCCGATGACGACCAGGGGATCTGGGATCTCTACGTCCTCCCTCCCGAGTATCCTCCTTGGTTGGAAAGCGGTGCCGCTGTCTGCGGGATGGGGGTTTCTTCCCACCGGACACACGTGAAAAATCACTGGGGAACTTAAGAGGTTCCTCATCATCATATTCCTCTTCCAACTCTTCATCTTCCCCCAAGGCTGGAGAGGTACAATGGTGGCAAAAGTTGCTAGAAGAGCCATCTCCTCCATCAGAGTAAGGCCCTTCAGGGATTCCAGGGGTTCCCTGGCAGTTGCAAGCAGATGGAATGGAAAGAAAAGAAGGGTTCCCATCCTCCTGGTAACCAGCCCCATTCTCTCTTGAGAGTTCCTGGTCCACTCCTGACTCTTCTGAAGATGCCTCACTCTGATCAGGGTCCTCTCCATCCCTAGGTGGTCCTGGACCCCTTGGGGGGCCATGGCTTGGATCCGACCAATGGGCTGGGTTTGGGGGCTGTGTGTACTTAGGACCAGACTGCTCTGCGAGGCAGCGGGTACCATTAGGAGCAGTCTCTGCTGAGTCCCTGAGTCCTGAGAATGAAAGTATTTCAGGGTCCACAGAGGGTCCTAAAGTCCTGAGGGAGGTACCACCACTGTGGTGGGCTCCACACAACCCTCTTGCTCCGGGGTGCTTCTGGGCCATGACCCCGGGGCTTCCTGAGGGTCTTAGGTCACAGCCATCATGGTAAGTTCTGATGCCTGTAACAAAGATATCAAGGTAGGCATGGTGAAGGATGGGACCAAGAGAAGAGTTAAATCATCTTAAATTTGGGACACATTTAATGCACCCATCTCCCTTGTTTTCCCAAGTTCTTTTGAGGCATTAGCTACCCCTAGCAATAAGCCAGAACTAGACTAACCACAACCGTTCTTGCTCCCTCCCCCCTCCTCCAAATCACTTAGGTTTTTCTTCTTTCCCCAGAAAGCTATAATAGTCAATCAGCGAAAGAGGGAGCAACCGCAAAGGGTGTGGTCGGGGGTCACTCTTAGGAAAAAGGGAAACACGGCCGGAAAGGGGGGCCGCAGACTTCCAGAAAAGGGTGGGGACTGCGCGGCCCTTAAAGAAAACCTGGGGGCGGAACTTAGGATTGCCCCTGAGACAGACAACCAGGGAACCCACCAGCTGAGTATAAAGGGCAAAGGTAACGTACCGAAGAGTGGCGGTAACTCCTCCCCCTCGAACAACTGGGCCCGGGGCCAGGGGGAGCTACGAGAGCAGCTCCCCCGGCTCCGCCTCCCGCTCGCACTCTGCTTCCGCCTTCCGTCCCCCCGCGGCCGCCGACCTGCGCCGACTTCCACTTCCGGGGTCAACAGGGAAGAGACGGGAAGGAAAAGAAAAAGCGGTTGGCCAAGACGCGAGCCAGTCCAGCAAGCACTGAGTTAAGCCAAAGGAGGTGGTCTTGGGAAGCTCGGGCCCCGCCCCTTAAAGGGCCCTCTGCTGCCGCCCTCCGCGTGCTGGAATGGGATCCCCTGGAATGGGATCCCCGAAGGTTGCACCCCTGGAAGCGCAGCAAGTGGGCTCTGCACCAACGCCTGCGGACTGGGGGCAGACTCTCGGGATTGTTCTGGCTGTATTCCCGGGCTTTGCCGAAACTGGGAGGTGAAGAACAGCCACCAAGCCACACATAGTCTGTTTCCCTTGCAGACAAAACCAGGGAGCTCAGAGGAGTCACTGCCCTGATTCTTTCCCTGCCGGCTGCAGCGAGGACAGAGGCCCCTTTGTATCCAGCAGAGGTGGAGCGGAGGAGAGGGTGCCCCGGGCTAGCCCACGCCCTGGCCCGGCAGCGCTTCCCCTCTTTTCGCGGCAACCCTCGGCCTCTCCCGCGCCTGACCCAGCTGGCGAGCTGCCCTTATAACTGCAGCTCCTACGGCCCGGATCCGCCCCTCTGGACGCACCTCCCAGGCCCGGTCACGGAGCGGTCCCGGGGGACTGGGAGCGTAGCTCCGCTGGGCTCAGAACCATAGCCGAGTGCCAAAGAACACTGAACTCTTCTGCATGCTGCTTTGCATCTCATCTGCATACCAAGCCATTCGGTCGGCGTCGATACGCGCCCCCGCCCCCACACAGACCCAGTTAGGTCCTCTCTCTGTTGGTCCCTTTCTCTGCTCACGTCGCTAGCCTTACAGCGCTCTTGTCAGTGCCCCTTCTAGGCCCCGTCTTGCTCCGCAAGTTTTTCCACCCACGAATCCCCCGCCGGCGCTCCCAGACCAGTATAAGTCCCTTCCCAGGGTCCCCGATCCCGACCACCCGGTTCTCCAGAAGACAATACTCCAATTCTCTGGGAAGTGGAAGAAACCAAGCTGGAGCCAGGGGGGCGCTGGGACCCCAGTTGGGGCTTTGAGAGCTTTGAGCTGTCGGATCATCTCCTAAGTATTCAGAGACCTTTCCCAGAAACTCTTGCGGTGCTTTCCAAGATCGTTCCCTGCTATGGTTCGGGGTCTCTGGTCCCAGACTAGAGCAGTAGGAAACCTGGGTCCCCCCACACACAGGGGAAAGGGTTGGAGGGGCCCGCCCCGTGATGTCACTCCCCCCACACACACACCCTGTCCCCTTCCTCCACACACACCCCCCCCAAGCTAGTTGCATTTAGTTCACAGGGCTTGGGCTACGACTTGCAAGAGTTTAGGGGGCAACGAACAGAGTGGCCCTGGGGGTGCCCTCGACCGACAGCCGCCCCGGCGCCTAGGACCTCCGGGCGGGGATGCAGCTGGGGGTCTAGGGAAGCACTTCCACTCCATTCTCTCCTCAGCTCTGGCTGGGTGGTGAGTAGTTAACACCCCCTCCCCAACCTCCCCTTATTTAGCGTCTCCAGACTTCCAAGCGGATTGAGGAGAGGAGCCCCAGGAATTCCCCAAGCCAACCCTCCAGCCTCTTAGGACCTTGATGTCCAAAAGACATCTGAAGTAAAGTGGTGCCTGCACCCATGCCACCACGGTGCCCCAAATGCCAGCCCCTCCTTGGTGTTCTTTCGGGATCTGAATTCAAATCCCATTGGCAGTCCTGACACCCCTGGGGAAAGGTTAGTGTAGGAAAAGTGCCACCAGTGTCCTTAGGGGAGGAACAAGTGACTACCACAATGTGAGATGGCTGTAGGCAAGGCGCCTGTTTATTCCATGGGGGTCTGTGGGATTTGGACTGTGGCTGGATTCCCCTTCCCCCAACAACTCCATCTAGGCATGAAGTTGAGGTTTCAAAACCCTGACAAACTGTGGATGACTGTCTCTACTTAATTCCTTGTTCCAAATTCTTGGTGTCTGTTTTTTTCCCTCTTCCCTAGGGTTGGAGCAGCTGTCTGGAGACCCTACCATGACTCATCTCTCCTCTTCCTCTTTCCTCTCCCCTCTCTATTAACCCCGCCCTTCCCAATCCAGTGGGGTAGTATAGAGTCCCAGCTGCAGATGGGGCAAGCTTTCTTTTCCACTGGAACAGGCTGCTGGGGCTTTAGCCCTCAGTCCCATTAGTGTCTCTGCGCCCCTCCCTCCACACAGCCAGGGCTTCCTGCACCTTCCACCCTTACCCTAGAAAGCTGGGGGACAGACAAATGCTCTTTACCTTATGAGATTTTCATTTGATTGTTTTATTTAGTGTTCTTGTTTCAGAGGGCAGTAAAGAGACACCTTGCTCCCTCCAACCCAATCCTGTAGATTTCTTCAGTTACCCCAACAGGGTCATGCTCCCTCCTGAAATCGACCCTTCCTCAAAAGAAAGAGAGGTACAGAGTCCTCAGGATTCATGGGCACCTGAGTTTCTGCCCTCTACCCTCTTGCAGGTTTCCCAACCCCCTCAGGACATTCATGGATGGATGAGAGGAGCTGACATCGACCTCCCACTCTGTGACCACTTTCTCTTTGGCCATGGAGGAAGCCTTGCTGCCCCTGGCTGTGATGTCTGACTCCAGGCCCTTTAATCAACAACTCCCAGAGCCTCCAGAACCAAGTTGTGTTTTGGAACCCCAGGACAATCCTGAACTGGCACCTGCCTTGGTGTGTGCCCTTTGCTGCTGTTTTGGAATCATCTACTGCTGCTTCGGTGAGGGCAGGGCCAAGGTCCTGGGGGGCAGCTGCCCAAGACTGTCACCCTTAAGAATGATGCCAGCTTTCTTCCTTGCTCCTGGTTTACCTTGCCTCCTTTACCAGGAGATGCCTATCTTCAGTGTGGCCCATGTTGCTCTTGCCAGCTTCTTGTCCATCCCCCATGCCCATGCCCTCTGGGTCTGACTCTGGCATCTATCATTTGCCCTCTTCTTGCCTCCTACCTCAAAACTCCATTTCTAAATTATCCTCCATGCTTAAGACTCCTCACCCTTCCCCCAAAACCTGAATCAGCCTGTGCTGATTTCTTCCTATCTGCCATCCCTGGAAGGACTAGACCCTCTTTCTATACTTATTCTCCTCAATACACCCATCTTACCTCCTGATTTTCCCTCCCATCCCCTTACAGTTCCTGAAAAACTCCCCTGCCCTCCCTGAGATTACCCCTTTCTGCCCCTGGCCTTGAGGTCCCTTGGCCTTGAGGCTCCTGTCTTCTGCTCTTCTGGTTAGCCATTTCTCTCCCTTCAAATTCATCAGAGCCATCCCTGTAGAGCCCCCTTTCTGCCTCTCAGTGCCTCCTGCCTCCTTTCCCAGGCTACCGCTGCTTCAAGGCAGTGATGTTTCTCTCGGGCCTGCTGTCAGGAGCTCTGGTGATCTTCCTGCTGTGCCACAAGGAGCGGGTACTGGAGACACAGCTGAGCCTGGAGGTGAGCGCAGGCATCGCGCTGGGCATCGGACTCCTCTGCGGCCTGGTCACCATGCTGGTTCGCAGTGTTGGACTCTTCCTGATTGGTCTCCTGCTAGGCCTGACCCTGGGTGCCGGGGCCCTGCTGGGCACCGAGCCCATCTACCAACCACCTTCAGCCTGGGTGCCAGGCGGAGGGCTGGTGGGGCTGGCACTGCTGGGAGCCCTGCTTACGCTTCGGTGGCCACGTCTATTCACGACTCTGGGCACAGCCCTGCTGGGTGCTGCAGTGCTGGTGGCCTGTGCTGACTACTTCCTGGAGGGGCTAGCACTGGGCAGTCGGTTAGGCCAACGCCTGCAGGCACTTCCAGCCTTGCCTCCTCTCTGCTGGTATAGCTGGGTCTTACTGGGGACCTGGCCAGCCTTGGGGGCCCTTGGGGCCCTGGCCCAGTGGAAGCTCATGGCTGAGGAACACAGAGGCCACGACAACGGTGAGTTAGTGCTGTGGTACAGAAGCAGCCAATCTATGCCTACTCATGTTCCCAGTTCCTAGACTTGAGGAGGAGAAGGGGAGAAATATACTTGAGGGAGGAGGGTGGGGGAGGATGTCCAAGGTGAATGGGGCAGGGCATTTTAAAAAAGTTAGAGTTGAAGGAGCCAAAAAAGGTCTGGGTAAGAATGAGAAGAGAATCTGTCAGAGGAAGCAAGGAAGAGTTATTGGGGACTATTATGGAGGGAAAGGAGGATCTCAGGGAAGTCTAGAAGGAAAGAGTAGGAGAATCCCAAAGAAGAGTTTCTTTTGGAATAAATGGGGGGAAGATGAGTCTTGAGAGAACCATAACAGGAAGGCCAAATGGGTTGCTCTGGAGTGTGAGTGTGTTTGAGGGTGGGATTCAGGATCTAAAAAGGCCTCCTTGAGTCTGTATTGCCCCTTCTCAAACAGTGGTCTTGAGCCACCAGCGGAGGCATCTCCAACTCCTTCGGATCCGTCAACAAGAGGCCAAGTGGCACCGGACCCCCTCTGGGGTGGGGCTTTGTGACAGCAGCTATCGGCGCCAGTCCCCCACCAATGCCCGAAGCCCTGCTGACAGTCTGGCTCCAGTGAGTAGGGGAGATGGGAAATCTTGGGTGGCGGAGCAGAGGGCATCTGGGGACAGTCAGGGCGGGAGGGGGACTCTGACCTAGGCCCTTCCTTCTGTCCTCTCTACCCTGTGTACCTCCAGAGTTATCTCCAGAGTCTTCGAGAGCGCCAACTGGGACAAGGCCCCCAGGCCACAGCCCCTCACACCATCCTGGACCTGGATTCTGACTGTGGTTCCACTGTACCCCTCACCATACCTTCTGGTTCTACCCATACCTGAGCCTAAACCTGCACTTTTGCCCCCACCCATAGTGAGGGCCTGGGAACACTAGGTGGGCAGGGCCTGAGCACACAAGACCTCCACACAAGCTTCCCCACCTCCTGGACTTGGGGATAGGATCTGTGCTCCAACCCAGACCAGCCCTGTAGGGATATGTTTCAAGGACAGACAGAGAGTCTCGTGGGGATGGGGGAAGAAGGGAAGTATGAGTACCTACCTCTGTCCAATAATAGAGACGCCCTGGTCCCCAAAGAAAAATGACTCCTGAGTTCCCATTCCCTGCAAACTAAGGAAGGCCCTTAACCAAATAGTCTTTTTTTTTTTTTTTTTTGAGATAGAGTCTCACTCTGTCACTCGAGCTAGAGTGCAGGTGCAGTGGGGTCATCATAGTTCACTGCAAAACTCTTGGGCTCAAGCAATCCTCCTGCCTCAGCCTCCCGAGTAGCTGGGACTACAGACGCACCACCACGCCTGGCTAATTTTTCTGTTTTGTAGAGACAGGGTTTCGCTCTTGTTCAGGCTGGTCTCAAACTCCTGACCTCAAAGTGCTAGGATTACAGGCATGAGCCACCACCCCAGGCCCCAAATAGCCTTTTAAATACCCACCTCAGTGTGCCTCACCATGGTGAAATAAGAGATTTTGTTTTTGTAGGATCTATAGAAAATCAGGGAACTCCCAAGGCATTTGATAGCTCTTTGATGGGGAGAAGGGCACAGAAGAGCTCCAGGATACCCCAATCCCCAGGACCCTCATTAGGGGGTAGTTGGGTTTCCTGTTGGCCTTTCCTCTGGACCCCATAGGTTTGAGCCCCCTTCTCCTACCTCAGTTGGGAGCATTGTCCTCCATGGTGTTTCCCCTTCTCTCCTTCTCAACCTGGGAAAGATGACAGGGCAGTGCCTGCCTTAACACCTGGCTCCCCCAAAAGTGGCTTCTTGCACCAAGTAGAGAGCATTAGCCCACATGCCAGAGTCTTGCCCTTTTGCCCAAAGGAGCCTGGTCTTCGGGTCTGCATGGGAGACAAGTGCCTTCTCTGTCTCTCACTGTAGGTGATACTAATTTCTTCCTTAACCAGAACTTTATTCCAGCTACTAACCCATTCTAACTCTCCCCCTTCTGACTCTCCAGCCCAAGATCTGTTCCCTGGTTCTCCAGACAGCATAAAGAAAGACATCTCCCTCCCCTGGGCAGCCAGGCTATGATGGGAGGGAGGAAGAGCATGGGAGCATATGAATAAAATGGCATTGAATACTGAACCAGGGAGTCCAGCCTCTAATGTTACCGATCTTTTCTTTCTCTGCACCCCTAAACAAAGAGTTAGCCATCTTGACAAATCCTCTGTCCCCTAAAGATTTGATAGAGGTACCCTTATCAGACAGCCTACTATAGGAGTTACACATCCACACAGCTAGAGGAAGAGCTGTTCAGTCCTCTCTTATGAAAATGGAGTTAGCCTTTATTAATGTGCCAAACACTGTGCCATGCACTTCACATGTAGTATTTCATTTAATGCAACAACCCTGCAGGATTGGTATTAACCTTTTTTGCAAATGGGGAATCCAAGGTTAATTAGCTTGCCCAAAGTCATAAGCAAGTAAATGTGATTCTCAAGGATTCCAAAGCCCTTGCTCATTTTACTGGCCATGCTGTTTTCTTGCACTTTAGGAAGAACAGGATCCAGGCATCCAGCCACCTCACCTGTTGCCTTCTGCCAGGTAAAGGCCTGATTGAAACCTCCTTCCACCATTGTCCCTCAGAGAGTAGATGACACAATTGGAAGTGTTATATAGGACAGGGAGGAAATGGATGGCGTTGTGGGCTGAATCCAAGTTAGGGGGCACTTTCCAGGAGGGAAAGAGTGCAGTAGAATGGCAGCTAGAGTTGGGACTGTTGGAGGCTGGAGGTCTGTGGTTGTGCCTCTGCTGCAGCACCTGCATGGTTCTAGTAAGCAGACATTTGATTCCCGGTCTTAAGGCTCTGGTAGGGTGCCATTAGCAGGGAATGTAAGAGCGATGGAGCCTACGGCTGAGGGTGTAATGTCCTAGATTGTATCTGTGGGTGAGTGGTCAGTGTTCAAGGTGGTATCTGTGGCTGAGGGAGTGGTGTCCAAGGTTGTTCCTGTAGCTGAAGGAGTGGTGTCCCCACTTGACGGGGTAACATCTAGAGTCTGAGAATGACAGTGCATCCAGTTTTGGGCGATATTTCTGGGATAGCCTTTCTCTACTCGAAGCTGCCGGTTGAGGCACCAGTATTCTTTGCCCTTGAAGAAGTAGACTCGGCCATCCTGCCAACTCATACCAGCCGAGGGCTCGTCTGGCACTCCCGTAAACAACCCTTTGATTGGTTTGGGGTAGTGGCTGAAGTCAGTTCGGGCTAGCTCATCCCACTGCCAGTAACCGGAGCCCTAGGTATGGGGTGGGTGGGGAGAGGAGGAGGAGGAGGAGAGAGCTTAAGGACCCCCAGAGGTTCTACCCCCCGCCCACTGCAATTGCAGATCTCCCTTTAACAGCAAGTCTTTGCTTTCCAGCATGAGGTAGCCCACCCCTCCTAAGAAAGGATTTGTCCTTGTTTTGAACTTTATACCTTAAAGAGAAACACTTTTTGGTTGAGAGGCCAATAGAGAGCTGCATCCAGGTTAGGTTCTACTCTATTCAGCTTCTTGGGGAAGCCAGGAGACAGCTTGAAGTTAATGTAGCGCCACACCTTGTCTCCTGAGAGTGTGTGAGGAAAGAACAAGTCACCTCTGTCCTCAGGTAATAGCTCTGGTCCCCCCATTCCACCCTTTCAGAAATTTCTCCCTCCCTTTTATCGCTTTTTTAAGACTAGGCCTTCCTCAGATAAGACACTGTAACTAAGCCCCTTTACCCTTAAAGAAGTGAATCCACTGTGTTCGAGGAGAGTAGACAGCAGCATCCAGGTTTCCCGGGAGCCCCTCCCAAAGGGCAGACACTCGGAATAAGGGGCCCAGCCCTGAATCTGTCACGGTCCACACGTAGTTCCCCTTGAAAGCATAGGTCTTCCCGCGGGGCCCTGAGAGTAAAGGTGTGTCAACAAGTCGAAAAGACAGAGATCAAATAGAGACTTGTGGGCATCTCAGGCAGGCTAACAATTTGCCCTCCTCCTACAGGCCGATTCTTCAAAAATTCATTCAACTTTAATTCAAGGAGAAAATTAAAGGCAGAGAAGGAGGATCCAGAACCCTTTGTTGTTCAGAGCATTTCAGCTTTGGTCCACTCAACAAAACAGCAGATAGCTGTTCCTCCTTGAGAACCTCACCCTCTACTCCAAGTGGCTTCCAAGTTGTCCTTCCAACCAGGTGCAATACCCTCTCTAACAGGCATTCCAGTTAACTTAGTGTTCTCCATCTTGCTGCATTTCCAGATGTGTTCTAGTGGCCCTTAGAGGGTAGCAACCTTGATAAATGCCTGGCTGGCCCACCTTTAATTTGGCTCTGAACCCTCCCTCTCCATGCCACAAGTCTCCTTCCAACCCTGCCTGGGGTCTAACCTTCATCGCTCATGTTCAAGTCCCATGTTGTTCTCATTTGTCCCAGCCTCAGGGTCAGTGGGCTGCCCCCACTGCCTGCCAACAGTGTGGACGGAAAGGGTCTTACCCAGCATCATGGCATCCAGTTCACCACTGCAGGGGTCTGGCATGGGACTGGGTTCTGTGGGCACTGGGGGTACAGTGGGTAGTTCTGTCTCTTCTTCCTCATCCCTTACATCTGGGCTCTTCTTGCCTGCAAGGTGAATAATGCTACTTAGGGAGAGAACTCATAGCACCTGGCCTCCCCACCAATCTCCTGTAAGATCTGCTCAGAGGCCTCATAGAGAGGGGAAAAGGTAATCCTAGAGAGTTTCCCTTCATAGTTGGCAATATCATATTGATATCAGCAGGAGACACATTTTAGGTTTGAAAGGCACCAGAAAGGGGAAAGGAGGTTTGCTAGAATGTGCATTCTCCATCCCCAAGAATAGGCATGAGGGGAGAAAGGCCTGGAAGGAAGATTAGACATGGAAGAGTCAGAGAGAATCTGTTCTTGAAAATGAAGAAGCCGAATAATTGGGCTAGAGGAAAAGAAAGAAACCAAGCTATTTGCCTCCATGGAGAGTAGATCTATTTTTTCAAGCCTAGAGAGATGCTGGTCAGATTGACCTAGGGAGAGGGACTGACCATAGAGAGCCTGGATCCCTGCCACATCATCCGGGTGCAGCTTGAAGTAGGGCCGGTAGCCAGCGTAGACAGGGGCCATGAGTGCCTGGGTATATCGGGAGTGCCCAAGCCCCAGGGCATGGCCTAGTTCATGGGCTGCAATGATGCGCAAGTTCACCCCCCGGTAGGTCCCCTCAGTCCAGAGCTCATCTTCATCGAAGTGCACGCTGCCCAGCTCTGGGATGTCAGCATGCGCCAGGACCCTCCCTGGACAAAGGCAAAGGTGAACAGGAAGGAGATCAGAGCCCATTGGGCTGGAGCATACCCTGCTTGTTGTAAACTCTAATTACTCTATTCCCTTAAAATTTTCCCAGCTATATTCACTGTCTCTTGGATGCTTCTTTCTCTCTTTTTGGATTCCCTTGTCATCACCCAGTTCTCTCCAGGATGCCCATCGCTGTCCCTTTATCTCCCCAGCCACTGGCCCAGTCCTCTCAAAGGTATGCCTAGAGTAGGGGAATTTAAGGCAGGGAAGGAGGCATAAGCTTCAAAGAGGAAGCTCGGTAAGGCCCCAGGTATGTGACCAACTGCTCCCCTAGGGAATGTTAGAAGGTGATTAGAGAGTATAGGGTACAGGTGGGCACAGGGGCAGCCTGAACATTAAGGTTCCAGAGTCACTGGCTCAAGGAGACAGAGGTCATCTCAGGGGTCTGCGAGGTGGAAGCTGAGAACTATTGCCTACCAGGCCCGTCAAAAGTATTGGAGCAGTATGGGCTTTGGCGACCATGGAAGGAGAGGCGGATGTCAGCCCAGCCAGCCTGCACCTCCCGGAATGTCAAAGGGGCCACATTGCTCCAGTATTGGAAGGCCTGAAGCAGGGCTGTCCGGGCTGTGTGGGGTGGGAGGGTGGAGGGCAGGTTCAAGATGCGGAAGGTCAGTTGCTTCTTTCTCCAGTGGCCTGGGTAATAGACCAGAAAATAGATTAGGAACACAGATCCTTCTGCCAACCCCAGTGAGCTTCCCTAGGTCTGGGCACTCACAACCCTTCTAGGCAGGTGATAAGCAAGTGATCATCCATTCAACACTGAGCTGGTCCAGGTGGCCCTGATGCCACCCAAACTTCAGAGCCATACCACCCTCACCTCTCCCTTTCCCAGGTTCAGTCCTCACCTAGCAGCAGGTATTTAAGGGTCTTCTGGTTGAAGGGGTCCTCTAGCCCACAACGAGGCTGCCTCATGCGGGCCCTTGTAGCGTCATCCAGCTGACCTGAGACCAACAGTTCAGATGCTTCCTGAAAAGCTCTGAAAGAGGGAGAGAGATGAGTTCACCAAGGCAGAGGAATCTGGAATGACTGGGAACTAGAGATAGCTCTTTGGCCTCTTGCTGCCCAACGTAGTGGCCAAGAGTGGCATAGAATCTCTGAAGCTAATGGGGTCGCTCCAGCCCCCAGTCCTCATAATTGGGACTTTCTGTTCTGTTCTGCAGAAATGGTGATACTCCCACTTCACCTCTCCATTTTCAGTCTCTTTTATTTGAGTAAGGTTGCCCTCAGGTATAGCCTTCCTCCCCTACTATTTCTAACCTTCTGCTCTGGGGAGGTATCTGGCCCCCTGCTCTGCAGATCTTCCCTCCAGTGCTTCCACCTGATGGCATGTCCTCCCTCAGCCTTCTCCCCTTCTAGCTGGACCCCTTCCCAGCCCAGCCTGCTCTGGGGCAATTTCATCCACCTGTGGACTATCTTTGGTCCTATGAGCTTTTCAAGGGACCTGAACATATCTGAGAGCAGAAAGAAAACTAATCCATTACATCCAAAATATAAAAGAAAACTTCAAAGTAGAAATAAATAAATGCTGAATTAAATGTCCTCTAAAGGTAACATCATATCAACACTCAATTCAACTTGCAGTTATACATACAAATTATACTTCATGTGGGCTATAACTAAATATGAGTATTTGGGATATGATGTGGGATGGAGCACACAAAGGAGTGCTCAGGGCCTAGGAAATCCAATGACTATGCTCCTCACCTTTGAATTCCCATCTCAGCCCATGCCCCGCCACCCTAACAATGATAGCCACCCATCCTCTAGATCCCCAATGTGGATTTGGGTCAGGCAGAGGTGATGCTGGGGAGGAGAAGGGATGAGAAGAGGGAAGAAGACCTGTGACCTCAGTCCTGAAGGCATGCACCTTATGACCTCTCACCTCAGAGCCTCCATGATATCTTCTGGCCTGAAGTCATCAGGTCCTTCCAGAGGCTTCTGAAGGTACCCATATTGCAACAGGTACCCCTATGATGGGGGTGGAGGTAAGCAGGTTAAAAAGAGGGTTAGTCTCAGGGTAAAGCTTCTTAGTGACCTAACAGGCCCATTAGGAGAGAAGGGGCCAGGTCTGAAGGGACTAAGGAGAGGCACCTTAGAGAAGGGGCTCAGGTGGAACAAGGGAAAGCAGTAGGAGACGGGCAGGGTAGACCATGGGGCACAGGAAGCAAGAGAATGGCAGGCAGGCCGAAGGTCAGGAGTGGGGCTTGGATGGGACTGTGGAGCAGTAACGCTTGTCCCTCCCCTGGCCTGGGTCTCTCTTTCCCAGGGGACTCACCACAGCTGCCTCCTTCTCTGCAGGCCCCAGGGCCCGGCCTGACACTGTCATGGGGAGTAGGAAGCCCAGCCACAGCTGCCGCCAGTCCATGGTCCCACCAGACAAGAGCTCCAGAGGCTGTGTGTGCCCTCTGACCTGAGATTTCTGGGAGTCTAGGGGAGCAGGGTTAGGCAGGGGGGCTCTTACCTCCAGTTCTTTTTACTCTCCAGCCTCTAGTCCTCTTTTAAAAACTTCAACTGAGGGGAATTGGGGGGAAGTGGCAGTGGGAGGTGACTCAGCCCAGAGATATGTTGCAATTCACCATTAACCCCTGCCTTCCCAGAGAGTGGAGGCCAAGGACAGCCCCCAAACCCTTTCCCCAGTGTCCTCTGCTGGAGATGGGAAGATGTTTCATACTGCCCTGGTGATGCTGGTCCTTCATCAGGTGAGCATCCTGGCAGTGTGAGAAGCAGAATCTCTGGAGAGCCATCCCTGGATTTGGACATTCCCGTGCCCCAGGGACCCTGGGCCAGCAAATCCCTCAGCTTCAACCTTCAAGTATCCCTGTCTGCTCTGGAATAGGAAAAAAATTAATAAAAGCTAAGAGGTAGGAGACAGCTGAGGTAGCTCGAATTTCAGGTGAAGGAATCAAGGATGAGGTCTCAGTTTCTTTGCACCCAAGACCACGTTGGGAACTTAAACCCTCCTGAAGCCTACTTATATCTGCTTTAATAAAAAATCATTATTTGAAGCATTTAGTGAGCCTAGAAGGTATGAGTGGTGGTGGGCTTTAACAAGAGCACAAAGAAGTAAAGGGCCCAGAGCCTGCCCTCAGGGAGCTTACAGGCAGGGGTGAGGCAGACTCAAACACCTGGAAAGAGGGAAGCCAGGATGCCAGGCAGGAGGTGACCCATCCTAGAGGTCCTGGGGCTGTGGGGAGGTTCACTGAGAAGGCAGGTTTTGAGCAGGGCTTTGAAGGCCAGCTAAGAATCAGATGGGGTAAGATTACTGACAGGCAGAGAGTACAGGTCTTGAGTAAAAGTGCAGAGCTGAGAGCCTGCTGCACTCAGTGAGTAAACCTGAACAAGCAGGACTGCTTAGTTCACCACTGAATCTCTAGTGCCTACCCCAGGCCAGCTCCATGTTTTAGAGGACTGCTTAATAAATCTTTGTCAAAGGAATGACCTGGGTGGGAGAGTGGTTGGGAGCCAGAGTTTACAGAGGGCCTTGAACGCTAGGTAAGGGAAAGAAGAAAAACTTACATTAAAAAATACCTACTATGTGCTAGGTGCATTATATATTATCTCATTTATTCTCACAACCATCCTGTGAAGGAGGAATTATTCTGGCCATTTTTTATAAGAGGAATTAGAGACTCAGAGAGGGAAACTTGACCAAGAACATGAAGTTCCTACCTAGCCTGGCCTATATTCAAATACATCTATTGACTCCATAACTCATGCTCTTTCCATACACCACACTGGCTCTTAGAGCTTTGTTCATTTGGTAATTAGGAGCCACCGAAAGTCCCACGATCATTTACATTGACATCTTATTCAAATGCACAGTTAAGTAGGCATAGGAATGGGGGAAAGGCTTACTGAACTATCTTCTCAGTAGGACCCCAATTCTGAGCCCTTTCCCACACCTTAGGCTGAAAGGCTGGGAGGCCACAGGGAAACCCTTCACACCCCAGGATTAAGGGGGAACACTCCTGACTCCTTGCTGCCCTCAGTGATGCTGGTCCTTCTGACCCACCCAGCCAACTGGGTAACAATTGGGTAACTAAGTCCCAAGTGACCAGTGACAGGCAAGGAAGGACAGAGAGCCTCTGAGCAGTGAGTGACAGAGGTCATCGCCAAGGCTGGTCTACCCAGGAAATGATGGCGTTTTGGGGCCAGCTCCTGCTCAGCCCCCTGCAGGGCTCTTTCTCATCACTTCTCTCCCTCTTCCCCCTACCCTCTAGTCCCTCTTCTTCTGAGAACAGGACATGAGCCAATTGAAAATCCTAATTGTTTTCTGACTAATGTTTTCTTGTTTTTATTCTGTTTTAAAGTTATCCATCATTCGTTGTAGTAAATTTGGAAAATATCAAAAGAAACAAGAGAGAAAATGAAAACCACCAATAAATTCTACCCAAAAGAGAACTACTAGTAACATTTTGATGCATTGACTTGAAACTGTCTGCAGACCTGAGTTCAGCTCCAGCTCTGCCTGCCTAGCCTCAGCCCCTGGACACTGCAGCTGGGACAGAGGAGAAAGTGATAGGAACCAGTGAGGATAATGGGGCAGGGACAGGAGGCGGGGTGCAAGGGAAAGGAGGAAAGTAAGATGACTGTAACAACAGTTTACTCCCTCCCCTTAGAAACCTCATGTAAACAAACAACAAACAAAAGTGTATGTTAGTGTGTTAGTGAGAGGGATGGTGGTTATCATACGGTGAGGGGTGGACACTCACTCTGGTCTCGGAAGGCCTGGAGAATGGAACCACATTCTAGCAACTAAGGAGCCAGGTGAGGGCAGAATATAATAGTAAAAGCTGCCAAATAGTAAAAGCTGCCTCATTCAAGCCTCAACAACAGCCCTGTGAGCTGGTATGATCACCTTTTTACACAAAAGGAAACCAAGTCTCTAATAGGTTGCTTCAAGTCACACAGTTAGGAAGCAGCAGAGCCTCAGGCTCTAAAGCTGGGCTCTTTGCAGGGTACTCTTCAGCCTCCCAGGAGTTCCCTCAGGCACCCCAACAAAACCCCCTAGATCCCATAGCTGCAGGCCAGGCCCATGTGCAAGGACTGTATGACTAATTTTCCCCACCACAGCATCATGACCAGCCCTTCTGCCACCCCCTACCCCTTGAGCCAGGCTGACCCAGCTCTTTTTCCCTCTGAATTTGTCATCTCTTACTGGGGGAGATGTGGGAAAGTGTGGGAAGGGTTAGGACATGTGTCTGGACTGCCCCAAAAGGAGAACTTGATTCTAAGAGAAAAACTCTTGGATTCTTTGGCTTGCTTGTTCCCTTCCCACGAACTGGTTCCCCTTTCTGCCCACAATTGTGGCAAAAGAGGGTTTTTTTTGTTTGTTTGTGTTTTTGTTTTTTTTTTTTTTTGAGACAGAGTCTCACTCTGTCACCCGGGCTAGAGGGCAGTGGCGTCATCATAGCTCACTGCAACCTCAAACTCCTGGGCTCTAGTGATCCTAGATCCTGCCTCGCCTCCCAAGTAGCTGGGACTACAGGTGCGTGCCACAAGGCCAAGCTAATTTTTTCTCTTCTTTTAGTAGAGATGGGCTCTCGCTCTTGCTCAGAGCTATTCTCAAACTCCTGACGTCAAGCGATCCTCCCGCCTCGGCCTCCCAGAGTGCTAGGATTACAGGCGTGACCCACCGTGCCCGGCCTGTAGAAGAGTTTTATAGAAATATTTTTAATTAAAATATTTTAAACTGTAGCAGGAAGGAGTAGGGTAGACTTCTGAGAGCATTTTCTAATGTTCCGGGGCCATGGGGCTATGGGTGGAGGGCAGAAGTTTGTAGAGGTTTCTAAGCCCAGGAGAAGCCAATCTCTAAACCATCACCCACCCCCTCTGACAGCTACCCTAACCTGTGGAGGTGGGAGGGGCGGGGAAGCTGGGGAAAGAGGCATGGGGAGGCCTGGAGGGCTGGACATCCTCATATGCCTGAAGCTGGAAACTGGGAGGTGAGAAAAAGGTGAGCTGTAACTAAGTTAGGGCTGGCCCAGACCCTGTCCTTGATCTAGAGAAATAAGGGAGGGAGTGGTGTTAGCCTCTGGCCTGTTTTCCCCTCAGATCCCTGAGGGAGTCAGGAGATAGGGAGATTTCCTTGGCTAAGCCGGATTGAGTTCGCCCAGCTGTTACCCTGGAAACCTTTGTTTCTAAGAGAACTCCCCTACACACACACACACACACACACACACACACACTCTTTTAATTAGTCATAAGTTCCTAGAAGCCATATGGGAAGTGATAGCCAGGACTGTGCACAGCTGAAACTGGTTAGTGATGAGGGAAGGGGGAGGGGTTTGGGGATGGCTCAGGGACTGGGCCAGAACATTCTGTTCCCGCGATGCCCCAGGCTTTCTCAGCCCCCAACATGAACACTTCCTGGCACTCCCACCCCCCCACTGCAGCTTGCACACAAACCCACTCAGGTACTGGCCTGCACCAGCTTAGCTGAGAGAACATGAGACCCAAATCCAGAAGTTCTTCAGTTCCTGCCAAAGTATGAGGGAGACCAAGATGTGCTCTCCTCAGAAAGAGGTACTGTCTCACAGAGCTCCCCTGACATTGCTGGAGGCTTCTGCTGGTGGTGCTATTATCTAGCACAGCGCCTGTTGCATGAAGTGATAAATTCTAGTCCCTGAAACAAGGAGGAGAATAGAAGAATAAGTTGTTTAAGTGTTCTGTCAGCATCTGGGATGATAGGGAAATGATGGTAGCACAAGGGGTTTTTGCTCTTTCTTGGAATGGCAGCCTTTTCTTTCATGAAAACCAAGCTGATCTTTATTGCTTTTCCCAAAGGGAGGTGGGATATAGGTGAGCACTTTGGCCTCCTGTCCTCACTCTGTGACACCGAGAAACAGATCTGTCCTGATGTTTAGGTACTGTAATGGGCCTGAGAAATCTGTTTGGCTCCCTCTTTTTGTTTGTAAAAGGACTTGATATGGGGTTTGCAAGGGAAAGAGGCCAGCACTGACTTCCCCTTTTGAAGGGGGTAGTAACTAGATGAGGGCGGGAGATCTGGGAAAGACCTAGCTCTGTTTCTGCCAGGCCAGCAACTGCAGAGAGGGCTGTTGGGGTTAGAAAGCTGCCCTTGATGGGGGGAGACATGAGGGAGGGGCTTCTTCCCTGACCCCCACTTTGCCCCTAACTTACTTAAGAAAGATAGTGAGTGTTCACTAGTGTGGTTTTTTTTTTAATTAAATTAATTAATTTGACAATGGGGGAAGGGCTGACACTGTGTACAAGGATATCATGCATAGAATGAGGCAAACAGAGCTAAAGGATTTTAAGTGCTGAAGGGACATAATTCCAGTGTGAGTTTGAGCTGTGCGCAGCTTTGGCATAGTGAACACTGCTGCTTAGCTGTGAAAGAAGTTTTTGAAATGTGAAATAGGAAAAGATAACTGAGCAGAAAGACTACTGATCCTAAGGAAGACTGTAGTCTCAGGTTTTTTATCCCAAGGATGTGTGTGCTTGCCTGCTGCCCATTTTCTTAGAAACCCGTGTGTGTGTGTGTGTGTGTGTGTGTGTGTGTGTGTGTGTGTGTGTGTAAGTGGAGATGATATGTAACTGTCTGCCTACTTTAAAAAATTAAGCTGGATATCAACAGGATAGGAGTACACTGTGAGGAAAGATATAAGAGATCTTTGGAAACCAGGAGCTGGAACAAGTGGAAAAATATCCAGTTGATCACTAGCCACAAAGCAAGGCTGGCCACTGAGCAGAGTGGCCATGGTAGCCAACAAGATCAGAAAGAACTGATTGGCAAAGGTCTTAACCTTCTGCTATGAGGCCAAAGGTGGTGACCAGTGGCAAAAAGGGCAGTCAGATTGGGGAACTGAAGGAATATAGGAAACCAAACCCAGTTTGGATTAAGGTCATGTACTGAGGGCAAAGCAAAAGAGTTGTTTTTCTGACTAAGTATGCCCTTACAAATATAAGGAACGAGTTTTGACAAAAATTGTATTCATCCTTCACTCATTGCTTCGTATAGCCATTCAATAAACATTTGTTGAATCTATCAGTACTGCTTACACTTTTCTACCAAAATACCCCACGTATATCTCAAAAATATATGCTCAGGGTAGAGGCGTATATACATAACTTAATGATTACCCCTTCACTGTTCCCCTTCCACAAGGTCAAATGGATGGCTTTCAGAAGCCGTGTTTCTTCTACGTAAAACTCTGACCTCCTGAACTGGCTAATTGAACCAAAGATAGACACGTGAGCCAAGCAGATTTATTCCTTCCATATAACCATTGTTTCAGTTAGCCTTTGTTGTATAACAAACTGCCCCAAAACTTAATAGGAATTTGGAATTTGGTCTAAGAAAGAAATATTAATAAGTTAAACTCTTCATGTGACTGGATCTGAAACATGTAAAACTCAGGCAGTGAGTTGTGGCCATTTTTCCCCTCTGAGGACTGAGAAGCAAAGGAAGCCTGTCTACTAGGAAAAAAGCCAAAACAAGGGGTCAGAGGCAAGGCAAGAGGAGAGACAGAAAGAACACACCTGGGTTCATGGTTCATGGTAGCTTCTCTTCATTGATTCCAGAAGCCCAGTGCATTCTTGCTCTTGGTTCTTTGTAACACTATAGTAGGCTGAATGATGCGCCCCTCCCAAATATGTCCAGATCCTAATCCCCAGAACCTGTAAATATGTTACCTTACATGATAAAGGAGGCTTTGCAGATGTGATTAAATTAAAGACCTTGAGATGAGGAGTCTATCCTGCATTACCCCAGTGAGCCCAAAATAATCACAAAGGTCCTTATAAGTAGAAAGCAGGAGGGTCAGAGAGAGAGATGTGACAACAGATGCAGAGGCCAGATTTGGGACCATGAGCCAAGAAAAGGGGACAGCCTCTAGAAGCTGGAAAAGGTGGGGAAACAGATTCTCCCTGAGGACCTCCAGAAGGAATATAGCCCTGTCAGCACCTTGATTTTAGCCTAATGAGATTAATTTTGGACTTCTGACCTCTAGAACTGTCAAATAATAAATTTATGGGTTTTTTTTTGAGCCACTGCATTTGTGGTAATGTGTGACAGCAACAATAGGAAACTAATACAAATGATTTTGTAACTTTATAATAAATTCTCTCTCTCTCAATATCAGTCTCACTCGCTTAAATTAGTTTCTGGTTTCTATTGCTTGAAACCAATGATCCATAATTGATAAAAACCAGAAGTATACATCCTTTGAAGTTTGAAGTTTTTTGTTTTTCAAACTATTAAGGGGATACAAATGTTTTTGTTACACGGCTTGAGTCAGGGCTAAAAATGTACCCGTCACTGGAATAGTGTTCATTGTACCTATTAGGTGGGTTTTTGCCCCTTCTCTCTTCCACCCTCTCCCCTGCTTGATCTCCAGTGACTTTTACTTCCCTCTGTGCACTTGTATGCCCATCGGTTAGTTCCAGTTTGTTAGAGAGTACATGTGGTGTTTGTTTTTCCATTCTTGAGATACTTCACTTAGGATAATGGTCTCCAATTCCTTCCAAATTGCTGCAAAAGGCATTAATTTATCCTTTTTTATGGCTGAGTAGTACTCCGTGGTATACATATACCACATTTTGTTAATCCACTCATGAATTGATGGGAACTTGAGTTGATTTCAGATCTTTGTAATTGTGAATTTTGCTGCAGTAAACATTCAAGTGCAAGTGTCTTTTTGACAAAATGACTTCTTTTCCTTTGGGTAGATACCCAGTAGTGGGATTGCTAGATTGAATGGTAGGTCTACTTTTAGTTCTTTGAGAAACCTCCATACTGTTTTCCATAGGGGTTGTACTAATTTGCAGTCCCACCAACAGTATATAAGCGTTCCTTTCTCTCTGCATCCACACCAGCATCTATTGTTTTTGGACTTTTTAATGAAAGCCATTCTAACAGGAGTAAGGTGATATCTCATTGTGGTTTTAATTTGCATTTCCCTGATAATTAGTGATGTTGAGCATTTTTTCATGTTTCTTGGCCATTTGTCTATCTTCTTTTGAAAAACTGTTCATGTCTTTTGCCTACTTTTTAATGTTTTTTTTTCTTGCTGATTTTCTTGAGTTCTTTGTGGATTCTGGATATTAGCCCTTTATCAGATGTGTAGTCTGCTAATATTTTCTCCCATTTTGTAGGTTATCTGTTTGCTCTGTTGATTATTTTTTCAGCTGTTCAGAAGCTTTTTAATTTAATCAAGTTCCATTTATTTATTTTTCTTGTTGCTGTAATTGCGATTGTGGTCTTAATCATAAATTCTTTGCCTAGACCAATATCTAGAAGAGTTTTCCCTACATTTTCTTCCAGAATTCTTATGGTTTCATGGCTTACAGTTAAATCTCTTTTACAAAAAATGGTGAATTAACACATCTGGTATTATCCTGGTTGGAGTTAGAGCCCATTTTTCAAAGTGAAGTGTCACAAGAATGGAAAAACAAGCACCACTGGTACTCACCATCAAATTGGTACTAACTGATCAACACTTACATCACATATGGCAATAATATTCATCAGGGGGTGGGCAGGCGGGAGGGGGGTGGAGGGGATCCGAAAACTCTCACTGAATGGATGCAGGGAGCACAGTTTTGGGGATGTCCACGATTGTAGCTCTGACACGGGCAGTGCATGGGCAATATATATAACCAAAGTGTTGTACCCCCCTAATATTCTGAAATAAAATAAATAAATAAATAAATAAAAGAGTAGCAAGATTAGGGCAAACTTTCCTGGTCTCTAAGATTCTCTACTAACCCTGACTGTTCCATCAGTAACCCTGGTTATAATTTACCCATAAGTTATACTTAAAGAATTGAGTTACTGTCTAAGAAATTCTGTGTTATAATAAAGCCCCAGTTCAAGATCCCTAATGAAGAATTGTTTGTAGCAGAAACAAAAAAACTTCAGGTGGACTCTCTACCCCCAGGCAGAACAATTATGCCTCATTTAGACACCATAAGCAGAGCTGAGCACCTATCAGCAGCTTGGATTCCTTTTACAAAGACACTGGTAAAGAGAAGAGGTATGCATATCTTGATATTTTAAAAACACAAAAGAATTATAAGCAGTCCAGATGAAGTATTTCATGTTGACAGATATTGCAGAAATATTTAATAGAATGATTTTAAGGAAAGTCCCCCAAATTACTGATATTTCCCAATAAAAAATAAATCTCTTTTACATCTTGAATTAATTTTTGTGAGTGGTAAGAGATAGGGGTATTGTTTCATTTTTCTGCATATGGCTATCCAATTTGCCCAGCACCATTTATTGAATAGGGCATCTTTTCCCCAGTGTACATTGTTGTCTGCTTTGTCAAAGATCAGTTGGCTGTAGGTAGATGGTTTTAAATCTGGGTTCTCTATTCTGTTCCATTGGTCTATGTCTCTATTTTTGTACCACTACCATGCTGTTTTGGTTCCTATAGCCTTGTAGTAGAGTTTGAAGTCTGGTAATGTGATGCTTCTGGATTTGTTCTTTTTGCTTAAGGTAGCTTTGGCTATTCAGGTTCTTTTCTGGTTGCAAACAAAGTGTAGAATTATTTTTTCTAGATCTGTTAAATATACCATGGGTATTTTGATAGGGATTGCATTGAATCTGTAAATCACTTTGGGTAGTATGAACATTTTAACAATGTTGATTCCACTGATCCATGAGCATGACTGTTATTGGTATGTAGAAATGCTTCTGATTTGCATACATTGATTTTGTAACCTGAGACTTTGCTGAATTTATTTATCAATTCCAGGAGTCTCTTGGTGGAGTATTCGGGATTTTCTAGATACAAGATCTTATCATCAGTGAAAAGCAATAGTTTGACCTCCTCCTTCCTGATGTGGATACCCTTTATTTCTTTCTCTTGCCTGATTGCTCTGGCTAGGACTTCCAGCACTATGTTGCAAAGAAGTGGTGACAGTGGGCACCCTTGTCTTGTCCCAGTTCTTAGGGGGAATGCTTTCAACTTTTCCCCATTCAGTATGATGTTAGCTGTGGGTTTGTCATATATGGCTTTTATAATTTTGAGGTAGGTTCCTTCTATGCCTAGTTTGTTAAGGTTTTTTTTTTTTTTTTTAGAGACAGGGTCTCACTCTTTCTCAGGCTGGTCTCGAACTCCTGAGCTCAAGTGATCCTCCTGCCTCGGCCTCCCAGAGTGCTAGGATTACAGGCGTGAGCCACCGCACCCGGCTTGTTAAGGGTTTTTTATCTTGAAAGGGTGCTGGATTTTGTCGAATGCTTTTTCTGCATCTATTGAGATGATAATATGGTCTTTGTTTTTGCTTCTGTTTATGTGGTGAATCACATTTATTGATTTACATATGTTTTGGGGTTTTTTTTCCAGATTTTAAAAATTTTGATTTACATATGTTGAACCATGCTTGCATCCCTGGGATGAAGCCCACTTGGTCATGGTGGATTATTATTTTTTGTGTGTGTGCTGTTGAATTTGGCTTGTTAATATTTTATTGAGGATTTTTGCATCTGTATTCATAAGGGATATTGGTCTGTAGTTTTCTTTTTTTGTTGTGTTCTTTCCTGGCTTTGGTATCGAGGTGATGCTGTCTTCATAAAATGAGTTGGGGAGGATTCCCTCCTTCTCAATGTTATGGAATAATTTCTGCAGTATGGGTACCAGTTCTCCTTTGTAGGTAGAATTTGGCTGTGAATCATGTAGTCCAGTTGTTGTTGTTGTTGGAAGACTTTTTATTACTGCTTCAATCTTACTGCTCATTATTGGTCTGTTCAAGAGTTCTATTTCTTCCTGATTGAGTCTTGGGAAGTTGTGCATTTCCAGGAATTTGTCTTTTCCTCTATGTTTTCTAGTTTATATACATAGAGATTTTCATAGTATTCACAGATGATGTTTTGTATTTCTGTGCTATCAGCTGTAATATCTGCTTTTTCATTTCTGACTGAGCTTATTTGGGTCCTTTCTCTTCTATTCCTGGTTAATCTAGCAAGAGTTATATCTATCAATTTTGTTTATCTTTTCAAAGAATCAACTTTTTAAAATACGGAACACGTCACAAATTTGTGTGTCATCCTTGCCCAGGGGCCATGCTAATCTCTGTATCATTCCGATTTTAGTATATGTGCTGCTGAAGTGAGCACTGAAGTTTAGTTTTAATCTTTAAAATTCATGTATATGACAAAACCTTACAAGAGTCAACAGATTAAAAACTTTTTTCTCGGCCGGGCACGGTGGCTCACGCCTGTAATCCTAGCACTCTGGGAGGCCGAGGCAGGAGGATCACTTGAGCTCAGGAGTTCAAGACCAGCCTGAGCAAGAGTGAGACCCTGTCTCTATAAAATAAAAAAAAAACAACTTTTTTCTCCAAAAAGGATTCTAGTATGATTGGTGCTCCATAAAGATGCTCAATTCTATGGCTTTAGTCTCCCACCCCTGCACACACACACACACACACACATACACTTCATGGGTACCTCAGCCCAAGACACACAGCCCAGTATGGTGCCAGGCATTTAGAGCCTAGGGATACAAAGCATAAGGTTCAGCTTCCATCTTTGAAGAGCTAACTGTCCAAGCATGTTCATGTACACAATTGATAACAACAGCCAGGTTTTGGTTTGCTCAGTGTTCTTTCTTCCTTCCCTTCTCCTTTCTGATTCTAACTTGGAGCCTTTCTATGCTCACTGATACTTAAGGGTAGGCATGGAGAGAGAAGAGAAATAGTGAAGCAATAATCTGAACACCCTTTGGCCCAGCAAGTAATTCTACATTAGAAATTTATCCTGAGGTAATAATGAAGGGTGTGGCAAAGGCCTGTGTGAGGATGTTCATCCTAACATTATTTAGGATAATGAAAAATCAGAAATAACTTTAATGCCAAAAAATAGGTTTTGGGAAAATATATTAAAGTATAACTATTGTTTTGTTAGCCTGTGCCCCAAAACTTAGTAGCTTAAAACAATGATTTATTATTTCTCACAACTCTGTGGGTTGGCTGGGCAGTTCCTCTGCTGGTTTCTCTCAGGCTCACTCTGTGGCTGCATTCCACTGGAAGTTTGGTTGGTCTAGAAATTCAAAATGGCCTCACTCACATGTTTGGCAGTGGTTATGGCTATGGGCTAGGGTGCGTTTCTTCCCCTCCACTAAGCTGCACTGGCTTTCTTCCGTGGCAATTTCAACAAAGTATTCTAAAGAGGACAAAGTGGAAGCTGCAATGTCTCTGGAGGCCCAGGCTCTAGAAATCACACAATATCACTGCTATCACATTCTGTTGATGAAAGCAATAGGTCAGAAGCCAGTGAAGAATCAAGGGAGTGAAGAAGGAGACTCACTTCTGGATGGGAGGAGTGATAAAGTCACATAGCAAAGACGCACAGTGGATGGAAGGAATTTGTGGCCATTAAGCAATTTACCAAACCATATAACAGGGTATGATGTGGTCATTTAAAACAGGGTTTTAGAGGAACATTTGATCAGTGCTAATATTAAAAATATTTAACAGGCAGTCACTGAGACCAGGCTAGACCAGCCAGGTAGGACTCTGCTGGGCCCTGTTCCTTGGAACTGAGGACCTTACCCTATTGTGTTAATCTTGTGATAAATGGTGTCCTTCTTTTCATTCACTTGTTTGGAACCTCCTTCCTATGAATCTCTCCTAGGCAAAGAGAATGTGAGCTAGTGCCTTCACACAGCCTTGCAAACTACAGAGAATGCTTCACAGGGCTAGTGTCACCCTCCCTCCCAGTGAAGCTGATTTTTGGAGCCACACAGTCTTGGAGCATGATCTTCAGAGTCTCAGTTCCTTCCCTATTCCTCAGTCTTGTGATTTCTAAGTGGAATCAGCACCCCAGGCAAAAAAAAAGGCAACATCTATAGCTCCTTGAACATGTCACCAGAGAGGCACAAATACCTCTCTGGTGTTTATAATAAACCCCTGCAGATCACAATCTGGCTGTGGGATTGCCACCCTGTCTGCCCTGGGGTAAGAGGTCACAAAGGAGGAGGAAGAAGGGTAAATTCATTCTGAATCTAAGCAGTGCTGTAAGACAAGAAGGAATTTCCAGATGCTGTTTTATGCTGTCAACCTCCAGAGGCACATAAGACCCTGTTTCCTGACAGCTCAGGAAATGTTGACACTACGTCTTTTGTAGAAGAATGAAAGACCAGAGTGATTGCAAGACCTGGGGATTGATTCATGGTCTTCAGGACCCTCTTAATTGAAATGGCGAGGGCTTAGCCAGACAGAGCCTAATAGGCTACTTGGACATTTCTGATAATTTGTCATGGGGTTTTTGCTTCCTCTCAGTGCCAGGAACAGAGTACATATGTCTCAAGCCATAACAGTCCAGTTCGAATATTAAATCTGCAAGTCCCCCATTTTCAAGTGCCTCATTGTGAGTTGGACAAACTTGGCCCAACACTTTGCTGACTCCTGACCACAGTCCAGGCTTTGCTGCTAGCATAGGGAAGACTTGCTCTCTAGTGGGATCCAGAACCTTGTTAGAGGGATGAGTTCCACAATAGGAACCTAACTCTGAGGATGTCCCAGGCCTCCTCTTCTGTTTTAGATTTTTTTTTCCTTAACATAACACTTGGTTAATAGGTTTTTTTAAAATTGAGAGATAACATACATACAATAAAATGTATAAAGTACACCAATATTAAGTGTACAGCTTGATTTTTAAAATATACGTATTGACCCACAAAACCATCACTCAGATGAAGATACAGAATATTTCAGGCACCCCATAAGGGTCCCTCATGTTCTCTACCCATCTATACTCCATCAAAGGTATTCTACTCTGACATCTACAAATATCTATCAGTTTTGCTTGTTCTTGAACTTCACATAAATGGAAAAATACAGCACATACTCTTTTATGTCTATCTTCTTTGTTTCAACATATTATCTGTGAGATTCACCCATATTGTTACATACACCAGTAATTTGTTACTTTTTATTGCTATGTAGTACCATACTGTGTGAATGGACTACAGTTTATTTATCCATTTATTTTTGATGGGTATTTAGGTAGTTTCCTGTTTGGGGCTATTATGAATAGAGCTGCTACAAACATCCCTGCACATGTCCTTTGAGGACTATATGTATTCATTTCTTTTAAGACTATACCTAAGAATAGAATTGTTAGCTTATAGGGTAGTTGTATGTTTAGCTTTAGTAGAAACAGTAAGCAAATTTTTAGCATCTTTAATTTGCAGCCTTGTTTTATGCATTTGCAAATATTTCTTTGGATAAAACCTTGTCAATCTAAAAAAGTTTAACAACCAGTAATGACATGGGCATTAACAAATCAGAACAGCCTCTGGCAAATGTGAACCAGCTGCATGTCACGTACTTAACATGGAAGAAAGCCATAAAATTTGTTAAATAGAGAAGGCAAGTTACAAAAGAATATTTGTGGCATGAATACATTTTTAAGAAAAAAGTAAACACAGATATATAAATTTAGGTATGTAAACATCAAAATATTAATGGTGGAGATTTAACTAACCACAAATACTAATTACTTGCTGCTTGTACTCAGAGCTAGACACTATTCCAGCACCTGCAGATATGGTATTGAACTTGACAAAGTCCTTACCTTCATGGATTTTATATTCTAATTATTGCTGGATGTTGAGACCTTAGCTGAGCTTTATGTTTTTCTGTATATTCTCATCAATTTAAAGTTTAAGTAATAATAATCAAGTTTATTTAGGTGAGCAAATTAGTTTTGACACAGGATGGAGAAACATTGCAGCCATCAGATTTTAAAAAAGGGGGGATCAGGAAAAAAATTACTAGGGTGTTGCAATGGGCTGAATGTTTGTGTTCCCCTCTACCCCAAAATTAATATGTTAAAATCCTAATTCCAGTGTGATGATATTTGGAGGTAAAGCCTTTGGGAGGTAATTATGTCATGAGGGTGGAGTTCTCATGAATAGAATTAGTGTCCTTATAAGGAAAGGCCAGAGACCTAGCTAGCTTCCTTTCTGCCATGTGAGGACATGACAAGAAGACAGCTATCTATAAACCATGAATAAGGCCCTCACCAAGAACCCAATCATGCTGGCATACTGATCTCAAACTTTCAGCTTCCAGAACTGTGAGAAATGTCTGTCATTTAAGTCACTCAATCGATGGTAATTTGTTATAGCAATCCCAGCTAACTAAGACAGGTGTCATTCATGATAAAAATTCTCAGCATCCCAGCTACTTGGGAGACTGAGGCAAGAGGATCACTTGAGGCCAAGTGTTCGAAGCTGCCATGAGCTGTGATCATGCCACTGCATTCCAGCCTGGGTAACAGAGCAAGACCCTGTCTTTAAAACAAACAAACAAAAAAACTCTCAGCAAACTAGGAATAGAGGAGAACTTCCTCAATTTGATAAAGAACATCTGCAAAAATCCTCCAGTTAACATCATACGTAATCATATAAAACTCAAAGCTTTGCCACTAAGATCAGGAAGAAGTCAAGGACATCCACTTTCACCACTCCTTTTCAACGTGTTACTGGAAATCCAAGCTAATGCAGTAAGGCAAGAAAAGGAAATAGGCCAGGTATTGTGGCTCATGCCTGTAACCCTAGCACTCTGGGAGGTCGAGGGGGGAGGATTGCTTGAAGTCAGGAGTTCCAGACCAGCCTGAGCAAGAGTAAGGCCCCGTCTCTACTAAAAAATAGAAAAAAATTAGCTAGGTGTAATGATGCATGCCTGTAGTCCCAGCTACTCGGGGGGCTGAGGCAGGAGGATCACTTGAGCCCAGGAGTTTGAGGTTACAGTGGGCTATGATGACATCACCACACTCCAGCCAGGGCAACAGAGTGAGACTATGTCTCAAAAAAAGAAAAAAAAATGAAATAAAAGGTGTACACATTGGAAAGGAAGAAATAAAACTGTCTATGTTTGCAGATGACATGATTGTCTGTGTAGACAATCTGAAACAATTGACACAAAAATTCCCGGAGCAATTATAGCATGGTTGCAGGATGCATGGTTAACATACAAAAATCAATCACTTTCCTATATACCATCAATGGACAAGTGGAATTTAAAATTAAAAACACATTACCATTTATATTAACATCCCCCAAAATGAAATACTTAGGTATAAATCTAACAATATATCTACATGATCTATATGAGGAAAACTACAAAACTCTGATAAAAGAAATCAAGGAAGAACTAAATAAATGGAAAGATTTTCCAGGTTCATGGATAGGAAGACTCAATATTGTTGAGATGTCAACTTTTCCCAACTTCATCTATAGATTCAATGCAATCGCAATCAAAATCCCCAGCAAGTCATTTTGTAGATATCAACAAACTAAACCTAAAGTTTACATGGAAAGGCATAAATCCCAGAATAACCAACTCAAAATTTAGGGAGAAGAACAAAGTCAGAGGACTGACACTACCTGACTTTAAGACTTACTTTAAAGTTCTAGTAATCAAGATACTTTGGTATTGGTGAAAGGAAAGAAAAATAGATCAATAGAACAGAATAGAGAGCCCAGAAATAGACCCACATAAATATAGTCAATTGATATTTGACAAAGGAGCAAAGGCAAAAGAATGGAGCAAGATAGTCTTTTCAATAAATGGTGCTGGAACAACTGGAAATCCAGATACAAAAAATATGAATACAGACCTTATATCTTTCATAAAAATTAACTCAAAATGAATCATAGACCTAAATGCAAAATGCAAAACTTATAAAACTCCTAGAAGATAACATAGGAGAAAACCTTGATGACCTTGGGTACGGTGATAACTATTTAGATACAACACCCAAAAGCATGCTCCATCCATAAAAGAAACAATTTCTACTCTGCAAAAGACAATGTCAAAAGAATGAGGCTGGGTGTGGTGGCTCATGCCTGTAATCCTAGTGCTTTGGGAGGTGGAGGTGGAGGATTGCTTGAGGCCAGGAGTTGGAGGCCAGCCTGAGCAAGAACAAGACCTCCTCTCTATAAGAAACAGAAAAATTAGCCGAGCATCATGGTGCGTCCTGTAGTCCCAGCTACTCAGGAGGCTGACACAGGAGGATCGCTTGAGCCCAGGAGTTTGAGGTTGCAGTGAGCTATGATGACACCACTGCACACTAGCCCAGGTGACAGAGCAAGACCCTGTCTCAAAAAAAAAAAAAAAAAAAGGAGAGAGAATGAGAAGACATAGACTGGGAGAAAATATTTCCAAAAAACACATCTGATAAAGGACTGTTATTCAAAATATGCAAAGAACCTTTTTTATTTTTGATGGGGTCTAGCTCTGTGCCCAGGTTAGAATGCAGTGGAATTATCATAGCTCACTGCAACCTCAAACTCCTGGACCCTAATAATCTTCCTGCCCCAGCCTCCCCAGTAGCTGGGACTACAGGCACACACCACAACACCTGGCTAATTTTTTTATTTTTTTATTTTTGGAGAGACAGAATCTTCTTATATTGCTCAGGGTGGTCTTGAACTCCTGACCTCAGGTGATCCTCCTGTCTCGGCTCCCAAAGTGCAAGGATTACAAGCATGAGCCACCATGCTAACTGCAAAGAACTCTTAGAACTCAACAATAAAAAAATGTACAGCCCAATTAAAATGTGGGCAAGAGACCTGAAGAGTCACTTTATCAAATAAGATATACAAATGGCAAGTAAGCATATGAAAAGATGTTCAACCTCACCTGTCATTAAGGAATTGCAAATTAAAACAACAATGAGCTATCACATATACCTATTAGAATGCCCAAAATCAAAAACACTGACAACACCAAATGCTGGTAAAGATGTGAAGCAATAGGAACTCTCATTCATTGTTGGTGGGGATGCCAAATGGTGCAGCCGCTTTGGAAGACAGTTTGGCAGTTTCTTACAAAACTAAGCATACTTTTACCATGTAATCCAGCAATTGCGCTCCTTGGTATTTATCCAAATGTACTGAAAACTTAAGTCCACATAAAACCTCCAAACATATGTTTATACCAGCATTATTCATAATTGCCAAAACTGGGAAGCAACCAAGATGTCCTTCAGTAAGTGAATTTGTTAATAAACTGTTGTACATCCAGACAATGGAACATTATTCAGCGCTACAAAGAAATTAGCCATCAAGCCATGAAAAGACATACATTATTACTAAGTAAAAGAAGCCAATCTGGAAAGGCAATATGCTATGATGTAGCCTGTATGTATTATTTCAACTGTATGATATTCTGGAAAAGGCAAAACTATGCAGACGGTAAAAAGATTAGTGTTTGCCAGAGGTTGGTGAGGAGGGAAGCATAAATAGGGAAAGCACACAGGATTTTTAGGGCAGTGAAATGATTTCGTATGATACTTCAATGATGGACACCTGTCATTATACATGTGTCCAAACCCATAGACTGTACAACAAGACTGACCCCTAATGTAAACTGTGGACTTTGAGTGATAATGATGTGTCAGTGTAGGTTCATCGATTGTAATAAATGTACCACTGTGGTGTGGGATGTCATAGTGGAAGAAGTTGTGCATGTGTGGAGACAGGGGGGTAGAAGGAACTCTCTGTTCTTTCTCCTCAGTTTTGCTGTGAACTTAAAACTGCTCTAAAAAAATTGATTATTAATTTTAAAAAATTACTGGGGTGGTACATGGGAGCAAAAATAAGGTAATTCCTCCAAAATTAGAAATAATATTGCCCACTAATCAAAGAAACAGCATATTTGGGGGGACTTAGCACATATAATAAATATGATATTTCAAGTCAGTAAGGACAGGGTAGACTTTTCATTGAGCAGAGTTAGGGCAACTGATTAGTCATTAAAAGAGAAAAGCTAGAGCCAACGTGGTGGTGCACACCTGTAGTTCCAGCTACTTGGGAGGCTGAGGAAGGAGGCTTGCTTTACCCTAGGAGTTTGAGTTCAGCTTGGGCAACATAGCAAGACTCCCCATCTCAAAAAAAATAGTAAATAAAAGGAGAAAAGCTAGATCCCTTTTTCACAAAATGAACTTGAATAAATTCTAAACCAATGATTTAAATGTAAATTATTAAACCATAAAAGTATTTTTTAAAGGTGTTTCTAAGCATGAAGCAAACTCAGAAGCCATTATGATCACTTAAACATTTGCAATTCCTAAATAACAAAAAAAATCAATCTGATGAGTAAAAAAAAAAATCCAGTTAAATATGGAAATGAAACATATGCATTATATCCACTCTCTCCTCTAAAATGCTTGTAGAGGAATAAAAAAGGAATAAGTCCACAAGAACAACAGGAGAGGAGTTAACAGTGCATTGGAGATGACAATATATTTTTGGAAGGAGGAAATCAAATAAAACTGTGATAATTTATAGTTTTGAAACAGTTGAAGCCTAAATGCCCATATAGGGTGAAAGAAACACAAAGCAAGCCAATTTATGCCCCCACCCTTTTTCCCTTTTTTTAGAAGTATCAGAAATTGGAGGCACCAATCTCTCAGACGGCAGGGGTAAGGGATAGTTAATATAAGGTTTATATAGTTTATATAATATTCCTACTTTATAAAGTTTTATAGGTCCCCACACCATTCTTCTCACACCAGGCCAAGGCAAACTCCCAGCAGGAGATATGAGGTTTGTTCTCCAGAGAAACTGAACCACAGTGACCCAGGGAAGGGAGGGCAGAACGTGAAACCAGACTGAAAACAGGCATTTAGGTAAAAATCACTGTATTAATTTTCTGTGGGTGCTATGACAAATAACCATAAACTGGCTGGCTTTAAAACAACAGATATTTATTACTTCATAGATCTGGATGCCAGAAGTCTGAAATCAAAATGTCAGTGGCATCACACTCCCCACAAAGGCTCCTGGAAAGAATCTCTTCCTTGTCTCTTCCAGCCTCTGGTCACCCCAGGTGTTCCTTGGCTTATGGCCACATCCTTCCAATCTTGGCTTCCATCATCACATTCTCTTCTCCTCTGTAAGGGTCTCCATCTAATCTCCCTCTGCCTCTCTCTTACAAGGGTAATTGTACTTAGGGCCCAACTGGATAATCCAGGATAAAATCTTCTTCTTAAAATTCTTAACTTAATCACATCTTTTGCTATACAAGGTAATTTTAACTCTTTTGTCATATAGGGTAATATTCACAGGTTCTAGGGATTAGGAAGTAAATATATCTTTGGAAGGGGAGGCATTTTTTTCTGCCTACCACAGTTACCATACTGAAGAACAAGACCCCTTTTCCTTTCCAGCTACCAATTCACTATCAGCCAGAATTTTGCCCACCATACAGAAAACTGGAGTATTCTTCTCTGGAGAGACTGAATAGTTCCAGAATAAAACACAGATACTGATACTTGGGTGCCCCTTGACAAAAAGCCAACTCACTGCCTGCTTACCCCACAACGAAACCCATTCATCAACATGCCTCTCTGAAACACACAGAGCTTCTAACCAGTTTTTTTTTTTAGTTCCACACTCTTAGATATGAATGTACAGTCACAGTTCACAAGACATCTGAGGAAAACTTCCAATGTGGAAAACTGGGACCAAAACAAACAAGAAAAAATGAGACTTGGAAGAAACAAAGAGAATAAGCAACAGGAAAAGCTATCTTAAAAAACATATAAAATTTATACTTTTAGATATAAGAGAAAATATCAATCCTAGAAACAAGTACAGGATGCTTGATATGGTTATGATAATTGTCCCCTCCAAATATCATATTGAAATTTGATCCCCGGCCAGCGAGGTGGTTCACACCTGTAATCCTGGCACTCTGGAAGGCTGAGGCAGGAGGATTGCTTGAGCTCAGGAGTTTGAGACCAACCTAAGCAAGAGTGAGACCCTGTCTCTACTAAAAATAGAAAAATTAACTGGGCATCGTGGCCCCGGCCTGTAGTCCCAGCTACTGGGGAGGCTGAGGCAGCAGGATCCCTTGAGCCCAGGAGTTTGAGGTTGCAGTGAGCTATGATGATGCCACTGTACTCTACCCAGGGTGACAGAGTGAGACTCTGTCTCAACAAAAAAACAAAAAAAAAAAGAAAGAAAGAAACTGAAATTTGAAATCTGATCTCCAGTGTTGGAGGTGGGGCCTAGTGGGAAGTGTTTGGGTCCTGAGGACAGATCCCTCATGAATGGCTTAGTGCCTCCTTCTGGTAATGAGTGAGTTCTTGTTCTATTAGTCCCCTGATTGTTAAAAAGAGGCTAATACCTCCCTTCCCTTTCTTGCGCCCTCTCTTGCCACAGGATGCCTGCTCCCCTTCACCTTCCGCCATAAGTGGAAGCTTTCCGAAGCTCTCACCAGAAGCAGATGCTGGCGCCATGCTTCTTGTACAGCTTGCAGAACCATTGACTCAAATCAACCTCTTTTCTCTGTAAATTACCCCAGCTCAGATATTTCAAATTTTGCGGGTTTTTTTTTCTTTTTTTAGGCTAGTCAAGTGAAGCAGTCGGAATGGAGAGGAACAAAGGAATCTGTAACTGGCCGTGATCAATTAGCTGTAAACACCACTGCACTCGGACCAGCCCAGGTATTTCTTTATAGTAACACAAAATGGACTAAGACAATGCTGTTTTTTTATAAATCAAAGAAAAGAAAAAAAATGATAGAAATTAAAAGTATGATAACCAAAATAAAAACATGCAATTGGAGGTTAAAGTGAAGGAAATCTCTAAGTAGAACAAAAAGACTAAAAGAGTGACAATAGGAGTGTGTGATCTGAGAGACCAAAATAGTTGCCTCTTTATCAACTAAGATGAACCCTAAGTTTAAGGAAACAAAAATTACCTACTGGCTGAGGGTTCAGGGCTCAACTGGCTTGAAAACTTCCTAAATTCCTACAGACAAAAGAAAAAACACACTCTTCCTAAGCTCCCTAACAATAGGAACTATTAGGTAAATTGTCAGACCCTTCCTAACTCTGATTTACAATCTGGACCACTAGAACTCTGATTGGACAGAGGACTGGCCTTACAAACATTCTTTCCTGATAAGCAGCTGCAGACTTCAAGCAAGTTTCAGCCAGTTTAAAAAGACTGCACACAAACTGTCTTTGTGTCCAACAATTCACCTTTTGTTGTAAAGAGCCAAATTCTACCTCATTTTAATGCTAAAACCCCACCCCAAAGTGAACATATGATGTATGTTACATCTATGTTTACCCATTGTGCATGTGCTGGACTCCCCTTGTCAATGTATAGCTTTTCCCTCAAGCCTGCTGAATATATATGACTCTATTGTGTAATACAGACCCTGTGAAGCATAAAAATCCATCTGCCCTTTCCCTCTTTGAAAAGAGATCATGTTCGGTTCATGCTGGAGAATATCTTTTCCCAGTTTGCAAACTGAAATTGCCTGTAAAACTCTCCTTTCTGCTAATTAGCTATCCTGGTGGTCTTTTGAATGACAAGTGAAAAAGGTGGACAATTCAGTTGAAGAGATTTAATAGCACAAAGGGAGAACAGAGAGAGTAATAGGAAGGAGGAAATTATCAAGTAAATAACACAAAAATGTTTCCTGGAACTAAAGGAGATTAGTTTCCAAATTAAAAAGAATGTGCCAAGCATCCAGAAAAATAAAAACAAAAACAGAAATATACCAATCATATCATCAAGTGAAAGAGAGGATCATCCCAAAAACTTTCAAAGAGAAAACACAGGTCATATACAAACTATCAGGAATCAGATGACATCTGTTTTTTCAATGAAACATTGAAGCTTGAAAATAAAGAAACAATGCCTTCAAAATTCTGAAAGAAATTATTGTCAACCTAGAATTCAGTATGTCAACGAAAAAGAAGCCAAACTCTGTAAAATAATTTTAAAAGGTTTATTCTGAGCCAAGTTGGAGGACTATGGCCTGGAGCCACGCCCAAGAAGACTTGAGCAAGTGGACTTGCTGTGGTTGGGTTATAGTTTGGTTTTATACATTTCAGGGAGACAGGAATTACAGGTAAAGTCATAAATCAATACATGGAAGGCATACATTGGTTTGGCCCGAAAAGGCAGGACATCTCAAAGCAGGGGCTTACAAGTCATAGGCGGGTTTAGGGATTCTTTAGTTTTCAATTGGCTGAAAAAGTTAAGCTTTGTCTAAAAGATCCGGAGTCATTGGAAAGGAAATTTTTGAGAAAAGATAAGGAAGTCTGTTAATCAGAGACAAGACACCCAGACACATACCCAGACTCAAGTTATCTGTTAAGTAAACTGATGACCTGCAGGTATGATTTAAGTTTTGTCTTGTATAGCCTTAGGCCTGTTAATGAGTTATGAAAGACATCTCCAAGAAGGGAAGGAGGGCATGATGAGGCAAGTCTGGCCTCCCTGCTCATTGCCAGCAACTCAGCTTTACGGTATTTCTGGGGTCCCTTTGGCCAAGAGGGGATCCACTCAGTCAGCTGTGGGGGGGTGCTTAAGACTTTATTTTAGTTCACAAATACTCAGCCAACTACAAATCAAGTGTGAGAGTAGAATAAAGGCATCTTCAGAAATACAAGGTCTCAAACAATTTATACCCTATGTACCTTTACTCGGTAAGGTGTTCTCCACTAAAACCAAGTCAGCAAAGAAAGAGGAAAGCATGAGAACAGGAAAATAAGATTTTACACATGAGACACGTAATGATCACTCCTAGGATTGTGGCAAAGGGAAATCCCAGGATATCACTACGTAGCAGGCCCAGAGAGCAGCCAGTCCAGACTTAAGGACATAGAGGTAGGCCCCAGAGGGATGTTACCAAGTGGGAAAAATGGAATAAATAGATTATCTAAGGATTCTGGGAAGATGGCAGAGTAGGAAGCACTGGGAATCTGTCTCTCCACCTGCACAATAGCACTGGCAGAATCTATCTGGTGTTACATATTTTGGAACTCTGGAGAGTCTATTGAATGCTTGTAACTTCCAGAGCATGGCTTGGACTGTAAATTGTGGCTTCTTTCAGTCAATTTCAGCTCTTAGCACAGTAGTAGCTACCCACTGCCCACACCTCAGCCACCTGGCACATATTCCTGGAGCAGCTTGCGCACAGCTTACAGAGCCAGGGTGGGCAAAAAATGACCCTGTCCTCCAAATATTGATGATCTGTGGTCTTATTTTATTTATTTATGAAATAGAAATGGGGTCTTGCTATGTTGCCCAGGCTGGTCTCAAACTCCTGGCCTCAAGTGATCCGCCTGCCTCAGCCTCCCAAAATTACTGGGATAACTAAGTGTGAGCCACCACTCCCAGCCTAGTGATCTATGTTCTGATCACTGATTGCTGCTTCTGATCCCAGAAGTACAGAAAGAGTTGAGCGGGCATTGTTCTTGCACTTCCCCTCCAATGTTGCAAGCCCCTCCCCATCAGGTTGAAGTGATTTCAGGGTATTTAAAGGGCCAATGCCTTTTTTCCCCACTTCATTTTTTTTCTCTCCTTTTGGAAGCCAGACGTTAAAGACCAGAACATTCAAAAACAACTGCATACATGAGGAAAATTAGAAAGTGACCATACATGACCATGGAAAGGCTCAGAAAAGACCTGAGAAGACATTAAGTTCGTACCTCAGGCTGATCCTTAGCACAGACACAGCCTACAATCAAAAAAACAAAAGCAGTCAACAGAAATAATAACAAAAAATGGCAAACCCTGGGTAAGGGGGAGAATCTGATTTCCAGAGTTACCACATTATTAGATTCAAATGTCTAGTTTTCTTTTCCTTTGCCTTTTTCTTTCTTTTTCTTTTTCTTTTTTTTTTTTTGACAGGATCTCCCTCTATCACCCAGACTAGAGTACAGTGGTGAAATCACAGCTCACTGCAGCCTCAAACTCCTGGGCTCAAGCAATCCTCCCACCTCAGCCTCCCAAGTAGCTGGGATTGTAGGCACAAGCCACTGCGCCCAGCTAATTTTTTAATTTTTTGTAGAGACAGGGTCTCAGGCCTCAAGCAATCTTCCTGCCTCAGCCTCCTAAAGTGCTAGAATTATAGGCATGAGCCACTGCATCCACCATCAGACAAAAACTTTAAAACAACTGTTATGGCTGGGCATGGTGGCACACATCTGTAGTCCCAGCTACTTGGGAGGCTGAGCCAGGAGGATCACTTGACCCCAGGAGTGTGAGGTCAGTCTAGGCAACATAGTGAGACTCCATCTCTAAAAAATATGTAAATATAAATATAAATTAAAAATATAGGGCTGGTCATGGTGGCTCATGCCTGTAATCCTAGCACACTGGGAGGTGGAAGTGGGAGGATTGCTTGAGCTCAGGAGTTCAAGACCAGCTTGACCAAGAGTGAGACCTCATGTCTACTAAAAATAGAAAAATTAGCTGGTCATCATGGGTGAGCTTAGCCCAACTACAAGGGAGGCTGGGAGGAGGATCACTTGAGCCCAGGAGTTTGAGGTTGCAGTGAGCTATGATAACACCACTGCACTCTACCAGGGGTGACAGAGTGAGACTCTGTCTCAAAATAAATTTAAAAAAAATAAAAATAAAATAAAAATAAAAAATATAAACAACTGGCATAAACATGTTCAAATAACTAAAAGAAGATGTAGAGCAAGTCAAGAAAATAAGGTATGAACAAAATGGAAATATTAATTTTAAAAAAGCCTAAAAATGAACCAAAAAGAAATTCTGGAGCTGAAAAATATAATAAAATAACTGAAATGATGCAGAAATGACTGCAACATAGTGGCAATTATGGTGCTCAATTTCACTGTTTAAGTTGGATATTTCTCTACATTCCTGAAACAATTTGGGGGTTTTTTTGTACTAGAAAATGCAGGCAATATTTGCACAAAAGTAAATTTACAGTGATTTGAAATATGATAAATGAAGGCAATGTATAGCCTTCTAATAAAAAATAATTGGGCTGGGTGCGGTGCTTCACACCTGTAATCCTAGCACTCTGGGAGGCCAAGGCAGGAGGACCACTTGAGGTCAAGAGTTCAAGACCAACCTAAGCAAGGGCGAGACCCTGTCTCTACAAAAAATAGAAAAGTTATCCAGGCGTGGTGGCACACACATGTATTCCCAGCTACTTGGAAGGCTGAGGCAGGAGGATTGCTTGAGCCCAGGACTTGGAGGTTGCAGTGAGCTATGGTGATGCCACTGCTCTTTAGTCAGGGTGGTACAGCGAAACTGAAAAAAAATAACAAACAAAAATTTTACTATAAGCATTCAAAGGCAGACCTGAGCTGGTAGAAGAAGGAATTTGGGAACTTAAAGATAAGACAATGGAAATTATTGAGTCTGAGGAACAGAAAGAAAGAAGATTGAAGAAAAGTAAACAGAGCCTAAAGAATCTGTGGGATACCATCAAGCAGACCAACATACACATTCTTGGAATCCCAGAAGGAGAAGAGAGAGAGAAAGGGACAGAGAGAATATTTGAAGAAATAATGGCTAAAAACTTTCCAAGTTTGATGAAAGACATGAATATAAACATCCAAGAAGCTCAATAAACTCCAGGTAAGATGAACTCAAAGAGACCCACACTGAGACACATTATAATCAAACTGTAAAAAGCAAAGACAAGAGAAAAGCCCAAAAGCAGCAAGAGAGAAGTGACTCATCACATACAAGAGATCCTCAATAAGATTATCAGTAGGTTTCTCATTGGAAACTTTGGAGGTCAGAGGCAGTTGCCAGATATATTAAAAAAAAAACAGAAATAAACCTGTCAACCAAGAATCCTATACCTGGCAAAACTGTCCTCCAAAAGTGAGGAAAAAATTAAGACATTCTCAGATAAACAAAAGCTAAGAGAGTGCATTACCACTAGACCTGCCCTGCAAGAAATGTTCATGGGAGTCCTATAGAGTGAAATAAAAGGACACTAAGCAGTAACTTGAAGCTGTATGAAGAAATAAAGATCTCAGTAAAGGTAAATAGATGGGCAATTATAAAAGCTAGTATTATTATAACAATGGTTTGTAACTCTATTTTCTTGCTTTATGCATGATTTAAGAGACTAACACATTCTTTTAAAAAAGTTAGTAGTCTAAAAGCTAGTATTATTGTAACTTTGGTTTGTAAATACACAGTTTGTTTTTCACATAGTTTCAGAGAGTAATGCATTTAAAAGAATTATTAGTTTACATTTTGGGGCACACAATGTATAAAGATGTAATTCTGTGACATCAACAACCAAAAGGGGTGGAGATGGAGCTATAAAGGAGCAGAGTTGTTGTATGTTATTGATGTTAAACTGGTATAAATTCAAATTAGAGTGTTAAAATTTTAGAATGTTAAATGTAATCCCCATGGTAACCACAAAGAAAATAGTTATAGAGTATACACAAAAGGAAATGAGAAATGAATTTAAACATTTCAGTACAAAAAAAATCAACTAAATACAATTCTAAAAAGAAGATAATGCCCAGTCTGGGCCCAATTAGGAGAAAGAAACCACATAGTAATTTGAACAAGAAAAGGTTAATATGCCAAATGGCAGAAAAGAAACTGTGGTACTGGAAATCTGCCCTCTAGTATGTCAGAGAAATCTATTCATGGGAAAGTGTCTCACCTTTTGCTACAATATCAACTGAGAAGGTAGATGCCATGGAAAGCTGCTGGCCTCTGGGTGGTGCTGGCCACCATGCACTATAGGAGCCAGGCTTGCGTAATGTAGGAGCCTGCTGAAAGAGCACATCAAAACCAGAAAACAAAATGCTTTCCTTTTGTGATGTCTCTCCAGTGCCCCCTATTGACAAAGTTTCAGTGCCCACTGGCAAAGGAAAAATACTCAAAGGGCCTGCATTCATTTTCATAGAGCAGGCAATAAGGGTGAATTTGGAGCTGAGAGGCAATAAATCAATAACCAGCGTAGTCATCTTGGGGTTGACCTCTGTTGATTGTCTTTTCCCTTGAGAATTAGTCACATTTTCCTGGTGTTTTGTGTGTTGAAGACTTTTGGATTATGTGCTAGACATTGTGAATGTTATGTTGTAGAGACTATGTTTTCTGTTACATTTCTCCAAAGAGTGTTGATATTTCTGTTCAAATAGACAATTAACAGGTTAGAATAAAATTGAAAGTACTGTCTCACTTGTGGCGGTGGGTGGTAGCTCAGATCTCAAGCTAAAATTTTAACGTTAACATTATTTTAGCCTTGACCAGGCATGGTGGCTTATGCCTATAATCCCAGCACTTTGGTAGGCCAGGGCAGGGGGATTGTTTGAGGCCAAGAGTTTGAGACCAGCCTGAGCAACACAGTAAGACCTTGTCTCTACAAAAAACTGAAAAATTAGTTGGGTGTGGTGGTGCATACCTGTAGTCGTAACTACTTAGGACGCTAAGGTGGGAGGATCACTTGAGCCCAGGCATTCAAGGTTACGGTGAGCTAATGTGAGCTATGATCATACCACTGCACTCCAGCTTGAGCAACAGAGAAAGACCCTGTCTCTAAAAAAATTAAAAATAAAAAATTATTTCAGCCTTAACTGCAAGTTTCTTTGAGTTGGTCACATGTAGAGAACAGCCAAAGATTTGGACAGTGTTTATAAACAGATTTTGGGGAGCCCATTTTCTGCCTTTCCTCTCTCTGGCATTGCCTCTCACTTTTCCATGGCTACATGTGCCCTGGCCTCTGAACTCTGGTTTTTCAGGCCAGATAGATGGTGGGTTTTCTATCAAAGTTTTGGCTGTCACATGCCAGCTATGGTCTGTGGTCTGCCCTTAGTCCAACAATGTATAAAATGGGAAACTCACCCTAAGCCAATCCCTTCTTCCAACTTTCAGCTCTCTCCTAAATATGCCTGCATTGGTTCATTCTCCAGAGCTTTCAGGTAGTTGTTTTTTGTATTGTGCCCTGAGTTTATAGTTGTTATCTGCAGAAGGGTAGGAGTGTTAGAAGTTTACTTCATTATTCTGCAAGAAGCAGCCCCAAGACCCATGTTATTTTTATTAGTAAAGAAATTGCCTATTAAGAATTAAGCTATGTAACCAAGGTCAAACTCATACCACTTGCCTCAAGACAGCCAATAAGTCGAGAGGCAAGGTGTTGGGGCAAGCAAAGCAACTTTTATTTGGAGGGGCAGTACCATCTTAAGTTAGTATGAACTTTAGGCCCCTTTTTATCTTAAGGGAAGGAGAAGAGGGGAATGGGATGCGTTGCAAGAGGTAACCGAGGACCACAGACATCTGGGTATCAGTGTGGGTCTGAGGAGGTTGTAAAACTTCTTTGCTCTTGGTCAGTTAACTTTGGAGGACGAAGGTCAGGATGTTCCTAAAAATCTTTAAGATAGCATTGTTACTTGTATATATACTTTTCTAATCTCCCCAGGAGTTAGTTTTGGAAAAGGTGTGATTGTCACATTTCTTATAGCCTATGCGCAGAGCTAAGCAGAAGCTTTTAACCTAAAAGATGTTACCGCAGGGTGTCAGAAGCAAAATGCAACTAGTTATGTTAAGCTTCCCTTCCACTGTTACAGCTATAAACATCAACATATAGTGGGTCATAACGGAGCTAGGCAAAGATACCAATCAAGGAAATAGAACAATTCCCAGGCTACAGCAAGACAAAAAAGAAAAAGAAAAACTAGGTCAACCAAAATGTGTTTTGTTAGCCATGGAGGCATCAAAAAGCAGAGTCACAGAAACAAACACTGGTGGTGCCCATTCAAGGGCTGTGTTTGGGAGGATGAACCTTGGCAATGGACTTGAGTGTTCAAGCCATTTGACTAGGCCATCCCTACTATGGAAGTAAATGCATCACACAATGGCAGCCCGATGTCTTCATTCTTTCTAGTAGTATAACTTACTCCCCTAGTCCCAATTTCCATGATGTGGTAGGCTGAAAAATGTTCCCTGCAAAAAATATCTCTATCCCCTAATCCCTAGAGCCAGTAACCAATGCCTTATATGGGGAAAAAAAGGAAGAGGGGAGTGTCTTTGCAGATGTGATTAAATTAGGGATCTTGAGATGATATCATCCTGGATTATCTGGGCCCTAAGTACAATCACATGTATCCTTATTAGACAGAAAGAAAGAGAGATTTCACCCACAAAGAGGAGAAGACAATGTAAAGATAAAGGCAGAGATTGGAGTGATGTGATCACAAGCCAAAGAATGCTGTCAGAAGCTAGAACAGGCAAGGATCGAGTTCTCCCCAAGACCCTCTGGGGAGAGTGCAGCTTTGCCAACAACTTGATTGTGATCCAGTGATACTGATTTTGAACTTCTGGCCTCAAGAACTTTGAAAGAATATATTTCTGCTGTTTTAAGGCACCAAGTTTGTGGTAATTTGTTATAGCAGTCATGGGAAACTAATATGCATCCTCATGGAGCAACCTTCCGAATATAATTTAGTGAACCAAGGAGCAATGTTTGTGGGAAATTAGGGTGCTGGCTGTGCTGACTCAAATATTCTATTCCTCATGGTAGGTATAGTCTGTATAAGTTGATAAATTGACATTCTAGTTTACATATTCTAGTTTATAAATCGGTCTTGTGAGCTTGACTAATATAAGTCTATCTCCAAGAGTTGGACCTACTCTCTGTGCTGACAAAATTAGATGTCTGTTCCTATAGGGATACTGGCAAGATTCTGGCCATGGTAAACACACCACAAAAATAAATAATATCTTGTTGAGGTCTCTTGGGAAATATATACCTGGTCTCTCCTGGTTATTCAATGATCTTAGCTACCATCAGTTCTCTATTTCAAAACATCATTAATAATAACTGGCCAGGCATGGTGGCTCATGCCTGTAATCTTAGCACTTTGGGAGGCCATGGGGAGAGGATGGCTTGAGGCCAGGAGTTCAAGACCAGCCTGGGCAACATAGCGAGACCCTGTCTCTACTAAAAAAATAGAAAAATCAGCCAGGCATGGTGGTAAGCACCTGTAGTCCCAACTACTCAGGAGGCTGAGGTGGCAGGTTTGCTTGAGCCCAGAAGTTTGAGGTTGCAGTGAGCTATGATGACACTACTACCTTCTAGCGCAGGCAGCAGAGAGAGACCCTGTCTCAAAAAAAAAAAACTTCATTAATAATAAATAACTTTAGTATTGGTATTACAGTTTACACAGTGCCTTCATATTCATGATCTCATTTAATTTTCATAATAATGTTGCAAACCAGTTTTTATCATAATTTTCTTTTCTTTCTTTTTTTTTTTTTTTTTGGCAGGATCTTGCTCTATCACCCAAGCTGGAGTACTAGTGGCACAGTCATAGCTCACTGCAACCTCAAACTCCTGGGCTCAAGTGACCTTCACTCCTCAGCCTCCCAAATAACCTGTGACTACAGGCATGCACCACTGTGCCTGGCTCAAAAATACTCTTAACAAAATATCCATGTAACTAAATCTTTACATACCTCCTTATTTTTTCCTTAGGAAAAATTCTTACAAGTATAATTACTGTGTCAAAGAAAAATGCATCTTCTTAGACCTTTCATTTTTAAATTTTTTCTTATTTTTCAACTGTGAAAAATATACATAACATAAAATTTATCATTTTAACCGTCTTTAAGTGTACAATGCAGTAGAATTCAGTACATTCACAATATTGTGTAACCATCACCACTATCTGTTTCTAGAACTTTGTAGCCATCCCAAATAGAAACTGTATCCATAAAGCAATAACTCCCTATTCTCCCTCCCCCAGCCCCCGGCAACCTCTAGTCTACTTATCTCTATTAATTTGTCTATTCTAATTACCTCATATAAGTGGACTCATACAATATTTTTCCTTTTGTAACTGTCTTCTTTCACTTAGCATAGTGTTTTCAAAGTTCATCTATGTTGTAGCAAATATAATTTTATTTCTTTTTATGGCTGAATAATATTTCTTTGTATGTATATACCACATTTTAACCATTCATCTGTTGATTGATAGTTAACAGATGGTCTAACTAACTTGGGTTTTTCCATTTTTTAGCTATAGGCCTCTAATATTTTTAACAAACTGTCTCTATAAGAAGACTGACAATTTGCACCACCAGAAATATGAGTGTGCCCATTTCCCTGATACTTACCAACAATGGACTCTTTTTTTTAACAACACAATAATAAAGTGTATCTTATTGTTTTTTTATTTTTCATTTTTGATAAGGATGCATTATGTATATGTAACCAAAGATAACAATGCAAGTCCAAAGACAATGGAATGACATCTTTGAAGTACTAAAAGAAAAAATTTCAACCTAGAATTCTATATCCAGTGAAAATTGAATGGTCTATTTACAACTATGACAAAGCAACTGGTATCTGACTTGCCCACCCACCATTAAAAAAACTTGAAAACTGTACAAAATATATGAAACAACCTTTTTCAGATATTGGACAAAGGCAACACAGGATTGTGATCCCTGAGAAAAGAAAAAAAAAGACAAATCATGTGAGCCCTTCAATTATCTCAATTATCTGCACAGAGATATTTTCCAGACTATAGCATAGGAATTGGAAACCCAAGTGGAGCACAGTGGTTTTGCTGAGCTGAGGGTACAAAGATAAGAGTTTAGGAAAGCTGAGGAGGCTAGATTTTATGGGACAGAGTCCTGGAGGGTACTCTTCAAAGAAACAGCTCCACAAATTTTCATAGTGGCCTTGTGAGTCTTTGGTTGAACAAGAGGCTGCACAGGCATGGGCATGAGAGGGAAGACTCCATGAAACTGCCCAAAAATCAACTACCAGGTAAAGAACAACTGCAGGGGAATTATAAAGTAAATAATTAGTGGAGTGTATTAAACAGGGCTAGAAGAAATTAGAATTCCAACCAGTCAGACTGGAGAGTCCTGGTTGAATACTAAGAGTATTCAGTAGAAGCCCCCCAAAAAGGTGTGTCTTAGGATAGAGCTCCTACTAGTCCAAGAGTAAGGCTACTCTAGATCTTCCTTCACAAAACTTAAAAACATGCCTTAAAAGTATCAAGCCAATATGCAAGTAAATTAACTGCCTGCCAGAACAAAATCCAACGCTCTTTAAAGGAAAACAATAAAATCCAGAAATTCAACAACATAACATTTACAATGTCCAGCATTCAATCAAAAGTTACTAAACATGACCCCCACACAAACACACAAGCTCAAACAAACAAACAAACAAAAAAACAGGAAAATGTGATCTATAACCATTATAGCCAGGAGAAAAATTAGATGATAAAAACACCCAAAAATGACAGATATGATGGAATTGGCAGGTAAAGATTTAAAAACATCTATTATAGGCTGGGTACGGCGGCTCACGCCTGTAATCCTAGCACTCTGGGAAGCCAAGGCAGGAGGATTGCTTGCGCTCAGGAGTTCAAGACCAGCCTGAGCAAGAGTGAGACCCTGTCTCTACTAAAAATAGAAAAATTAGCAGGGCATCGTGGCACACACCTGTAGTCCCAGCTACTCAGGAGGCTGAGGAAGGAAGATCGCTTGAGCCCAGGAGTTGGAGCTTGCAGTGAGCTACAACACCACTGCACTCTAGCCAGGGTGACAAAGTGACACTCTGTGTTAAGAAAGAAATGAAAAATATCATTGTATGGCCTTAATATCAAATTAGATGATTCATTGGAAAAGATCAGTGAACCTGAAGAAATCGAAGTAAAAACTAACTAAACTGAAACACAAAAAGAAAAGAAGGCTGGACAAACAATGAACATAGCTTCAGTGATCCATGGGCCAATATCAAGCATTCTACCATACATGTAATTTGGAGTACTAGAAAAGCAGGGGAACAGAAGAGAATATTTTAAGAAATAATGGCTAAAAATTTACCAGATTAAATGAAAAAATATCAATATTGAGATGCAAAAAGCTTCCCCAAGCAGGATAAACACAAGGAAAACTGTACAAAAATAAAGCATAATCAAATTTCTGAAAACAAATTATAGAAAAGAAATATAAAAAGAAGTCAGAAGAAAATATACATTATATACAGGGAAGCAAAGATAAGAATAATCACTAACTTCTCATTAGAAATAATACAAGCCAGAAGACAATAGAATGACATCTTTAAAGTGCTGAAAGAAAAAGATGTCAACCTAGAATTCTATAGCATACGCAGTGGAAATACATTTTGGCTGGGTGCAGTGGCTCACACCTGTTATCCTAGCGTTTTGGGAGGCCAAGGCGGGAGGATCCCTTGAGGCCAGGAGTTCGAGACCAGCCTGGGCAATATAGTGAGACCCCTGTCTCTACAAAAAATAGAAAAATTGACCGGATTTTTCCGGGGCATGCCTGTAGTCCCAACGACTTGGGAGACTGAGGCAGGAGAATTGCTTGAGCCTAGGCGTTGGAGGTTGCGGTGAGCAATGATGCCACTGTACTCTAGCACAGGCAACAGAGCAAGATCCTGTCTCAAAATAAATATATAAATAAATAAAGACATGTTAAGACAAACAAAAGCTGAAAAATTCATCACTCGTACTACAAGAAATTTAAAAGGAGGTTCTTCAGATTGGAGAAAGATGATACCAAATGGAAACTGAGATCTACACAAAAGAATAAAGGGCAGGGAAATAGTAAATATGTGGGTAAATATAAAAGACATTTTAAAATTTTTGTTTAGAAGATAATTGCCTTTTTAAGACAAAAATAGTAATAATGTATTGTGGGACGTAATATATGGAGAAGTAAAATGTATGACAACAATAGCAAGAAGGATAGAAGTATGCCTTTGTAATGTTTTTACGTTACACATGAAGTTGTATATTATTATTTGAATGTGGTCTGTGATAAGTTAAAAATGCGTATGGTAAACCCAAGAGCAACCAACGAAAAAAATAAAGAAATATAGTTAATAAGTGGAGATAAAATGAAATATCAGCAATACTCAATCCAAAGACAGCAGGAAAAGAGGAGAAAAAAGAACAAATATAGATGGGACAAACAGAAAAAAACAGCATTATGATAGACTTAAACCCAACCACATCAATAGAAATTGTCTGTTTATATACTTCGCCTGTTTTTCTATTGGATGTCTATCTTTTTGTGTGGATTTATTTTATTTTATTTCATTTCATTTGATTATTTTGTTTTATTTTATTTTATTTTTGAGACAGGGTCTCACTTTGCTGCCCAGGGGTAAAAGGATTGGCTGAGAGGAGGGGAGAGAGGAAATGTGAAAGGATCTCTTCCTTGGGAAAGCAGCAAGTCATGGAATTTGAATAAATTCAGCAAACATTTTTCAAGAGCCTTCTATAGACTAGATCTAGAAGAATACATTGGAACTACATGAGAAGGGGGGAAAAAAGGATACAAAGTTGAGTAAATATTGGTACCTCCTTTCTAGAAACTCAAAGAAAACAAAGAGGTAAACACCCAGCAACAATACAGTATGATAAATACTTTATTAGGGGCATATACAGGGTGCTGTGGAAGCAGAAAAGGGACTCTTAAGTCCGTTGTGAAGGTGGAGGTGTGGAGGTGGTGATCAGGGAAGGCTTCCCAGAGGAGATGACGTGTAGTCTAAGGCTGAGTCTGGAAGTATAAATAGGCATCCTCTGACGTCCTAAAAATCCACAAGTTTCTGCTGTACTCAAGTCTCCCCTGGGGACTTCATTTACTCCTGTGATTTCAATAATTACAAATAACTATGCTAATAACTCCCAATCTTTCTCTAGCCCAGTCATCTCTCTAAGACCTGACCATCAGATATCTCCAATTTGGGTGTTGGTGCTTCAAATTCAACTTGTCTAAAACCAAACAATGAAAGAAGCCTAAGACTATGGATTTTTATGGTAATCATAATAATTTTTATCCTTATTTTCAACAGCCAGTTGTTCATTTGGGGGTATAACCTCCATCCCTTCCACTGCTGTCTAGCATCTTCTTTAATCTCCAGGAGAGAACGGAATGCATACCTGATCCTGGAGAGATGCCAATACTGACAAAAAAATGTACCCTCTCGATCCCAGATTCTCTATCCTCCTCAATTTGTTCATCTATGTTATATTCAAGGAGGGGAGGAAGATCTAGATAACACTCTCCTGAAATGCTTGGGAGCCTGGAGAGAAAAGATTATCTAGCAGAATAAACCTATCTGCTATTCTAAAAACAAGCTAGAGTCTAGGGCCAGTATAACTTGCAAACATTGGCTCTTCCTACTATTAATACCACCTAGTGGACAATAAGAAACTAACACATGGGCTTCTGAGCCCATGAAGGTAAATGGCTAGTCCTAAAATAACTTACTTTCAGATTCCTAGAATCTTTGCTATTTGCACATTAGAAGGGAATCATATGTAAGAAGAGGGAAATGCCAAATAAATCGCCCCAGGAAAGCCAGGGGCTAATTTACTTCACCATAAGCTACAAGGGTCCATTTGAGAAGTATTAATAATTAAACTATTAATAGTATCCTTCTAATTGACCCATCCCAACCAAATATAGGAACCAGAAGGAGAGTGTGTGGTACTTCAGTCCTTCAGCATTGATTGTATCAGTGGCTTTCAAACTTATTTTATATATATTTTACATGTACATACATATTACTTATTATATAGTCATATGTCGCTTAACAATGGGGATATGTTCTGAGAAATGCATTGTTAGGCAATTTTGTTGTTGTGGGAACATCATAGAGCGTGCTTACACAAAGCTAGATGGTGTAGCCTATTACACACCTAGGCTATATGGTATAGCCTATTGCTCCTAGACTACAAACTGTACAGCGTGTTACTGTACTGAATACTGTAGGCAGTTGTCACACAATGGTATTTGTGTATCTAAACATATCTAAACATAGAAAAAGTACAGTAAAAATACAATACAAATGATAAAAAATGGTACACCTGTATAGGGCACTTACCGTGAATGGAACTTATAGGACTAAAAGTTGCTCTGGGTGAGTCAGTGAGTGGTGAGTGAATGTGAAGGCCTAGGACATTATTGTACACTACTATAGAATTTATAAACATTGTACACTTAAGCTACACTAAATTTATTATTTTTAGTTTTTCTTTCTTCAGTAATAAATTAACCTTAGCTTACTGTAACATTTTTACTTTATAAACTTTAAAAATTTTTTTCTTTTTGACCCTTTTATAATAACACTTAGTTTAGAATAGGAACACACTGTACAGCTGTGCTGTACAAAAATATTTCTTTCTTTCTTTTTTTTTTTTTTTTAGACAGAATCTTGCTCTGTTGCCTGAGGTAGAGTGCTGTGGCGTCAGCCTACCTCACAGCAACCTCAAATTCCTGGGCTCCAGTGAGCCTCCTGCCTCAGCCTCCTGAGTAGGTGGCACTGCAGATGTGCACCACCACACCCGGCTAATTTTTTCTATTTTTAGTAAAGATGGAGTCTCACTCTTGCTCAGGCTGGTCTCAAACTCCTGAGCTCAAGTGATCCTCCTGCCTCGGCCTCCCTGAGTGCTAGGATGACAGGTATGAGCCACTGCGTCTTTCTTTATATCCTTATTCTATACGCTTTTTTCTATTTTTAAAAATTGTATTTTTTTTTACTTTTTAAACTTTTTTGTTAAAACTAAGACACACACACACATTAGCCTAGGCCTACACAGGGTCAGGGTCATCAATATCTCTGTCTTCCATCTCCATGTCTTGTCCCACTGGAAGGTCTTCAGGGGCAAATAACATGCATGGAGCTGTCATCTCCTATAATAACAATGCCTTCTTCTGGGATACTTCCTGAAGGATCTGCCTGAGGCTGTTTTACAGTTTTAAATTTTTTTAAATATATAAATAGGAGTGGGGCCAGGTGCTGTGATCCTAGCACTCTGGAAGGCTGAAGCGGGAGGAATGCTTGAGGCCAAGAGTTTGAGACCAGTCTGAGCAAGAGCAAGACCCTGTCTCTACAAAAAATAGAAAAATTAGCCAGGCTTGGTGGCACACACATGTAGTCCCAGCTACTCCTCCCAGGCTGAGGCAGGAGGATCACTTGAGCCCAGGAGTTTGAGATTACAGTGAGCTATGATGACGCCACTGCACTCTAGCCCGGGCGACAGAGCGATACACTACCTCAAAAAATATAAATAAATAAATAAATAAATAGGAGTAGGCCAGTCATGGTGGCTCATGCCTACAATCCTAGCACTTGGGAAGGCCAAGGCAGGAGGATTGCTTGAGGCCAGGAGTTCAAGACCAGGCTGGGAAACATAGTGAGACCCCATCTCTACAAAAAATAAAAAAGAGATTAGCCAGGCATGGTAGTCCTAGCTACTCAGGAGACTGAGGCTGGAGAATTGCTTGATTCTAGGAGTTCGAGGTTGTAGTGAGCTTTGATTGTGCCACTGCACTCCAGCCTGGGCAACAGAGCAAGACCCTGTCTCTAAAAATAAGTATATAATATAAAATAAAATAAATAGAAGGAGTACGCTCTAAAATAATGATTTAAAAAGTATGGCTCTGGGAGGCCGAGGCAGGTGGATTGCTTGAGCTCAGGGGTTCAAGACCAGCCTGAGCAAGAGCGAGACCTCGTCTCAACGGAAAAAAAAATCAGCTGGTTGTCCAGCGAGCACCTGTAGTCCCAGCTACTCGGGAGGCTGAGGGAAGAGGATCGCTTGAGCCCAGAAGTTGGAGGTTGCAGTGGGCTGCAATGACACCACTGCACTCTACCCAGGGCGACAGAGCAAGGTCTCTGTCTCCACAAAAAAAAAAAACAATGCAACTAGATGATCCTCCTCACAAACCGCCCCCCTTAACATTAAAATAAATAAATAAATAAAAACAAAACAAAGCAAAAATATAGTATAGTAAATACTAGGCAATAGGAATTTTTCACCTCCATTTTAATCTTATGGGACCACCATCATATATGCGGTCCGTCATTGACTGAAACATTGCTATGCAGCACATGACTGTATATACAAAATTATAATGAGCCATGTTATGGACTGAATTGTGTCTTCCCCAACATTCATATGCTGGAGCTCTAATTCCAATGTGATAGTATTTGGAGATGGGACCTTTAGTAGGTAATTAGGTTTAGATGAGGTCATGAGAGTGGGGTACTCATGATAGAATTAGTGCCCTTATAAGAAGAGAGAGCTTACCCTCCCTTTCCAGGAGTGCGTACAGCAAGGAGACAGCCATCTGCAAGCCAGGAAGAGGGCCCTATTCAGGAATCAAATCTGCCAGCACCTTGATTTTGGGCTTCCTAGCCTCCAGAACTAAGAAATAAATGTCTGTTGGTAAAGGCACTCAGTATATGATATTTTGTTATGGTAGCCCTAGCTAAGACAAGACATATTGACTCTTATTAAGCATCAGTCTCTGCTATTTTCTATTTTATTTAAAAAACAATACTGGTCACAACTTTCTAAATTGATTTTGTAGAAGTAAAATTTCTCTTCTACCCTCAGGCTCAGGTTAGGCCTAAAAATTAAACTAACATGAGATAGATTAACAGAAGAAAAGCATACAAATTTTATTTAGTAATTTTTACATGTACATGGGAGCCTTCACAAGAAAAATAAAGACCCAAAGAAACAGTTAGTGCTGAAAGCTTATATAATAGGTTGGGACAAAGAGTAGCAAATTGTGAAAACATGACAAGATAAAGGGGTTTGGACAAGTGCAGTTAGTTGTGCAAAAGCGACTAGGATAAGGATTAGTTTAGCAAGGTTTGTTTGTATAGATTTCTCTTGGCCTGGAAGCCCCATCTCTGGTGATAATGTCTTCCTTCCTCCAGGTATGAGGAGGGCACCTTTTACATGGGAGTTTTATCTACTGCTTTCAGGAAGAAAAAGGAAAGGGCAGAGTGCCCTTCTGGCATTTACTGTTTTTCAAATACCTTTAACTCAAAATAATCAATATGCCAAAGTGGCATATTTCAGGATGACATGCTCTGAACCCCACCAACTTCATGAGCCACGCTTTGAAAAACACTGGCTTCAGTGGCCTGCTATGTGGTAAAAAAAAAAAAAAAAAGAAAGAAAGAAAGAGAAGAAAAGAAAAATACTGGCTTATGTGCAAATTTTCTATTTCAAGTGATTAATATGGATTTTATGTAAGGAAATGTACCCCTACAAAATTGAAAGCAAATTTGCCTGGTACCTGTCATGCTGCCAAGCTCCTGTAATTATTTGCCCTCCCCTGCCTGCCTTTCTTGAGATGCTAGTCATGGTCTTCAAAATCCAACACCATCATTGCTTTATTTGTTTGTTTGTTTTTGAGACCAAGTCTGGATCGGGTCTCGCTCTATTGCCCCAACCAGTATGCAGTGTCATCATTAGCCCACTGCAACTTAAACTCCTGGGCTCAAGAAATCCTCCTGCCTCAGGTTCCCAAGTAGCTGGGCCTAGAGAAACACGCCACCATGCCTGGCCAATCTTTCTATTTTTTGTAGAGATAGGAGTCTCACTCTTGCTCAGGCTGGTCTCGAACTCCTGATTTCAAGCAATCCTCCCGCCTCAGCCTCCCAAAGTGCTAGGATTACAGGTGTGAGACACTGCCCCCGGCCTCTACCCTTGCTTTGGTCTGAATGTTTATATCCCCCCCTCCCAAAATTCTTATGTTGAAAACCTAATCACCAATGTGATGGTATTAGGAGGTGGGGGGGCCCTTGGGGTGATTAGATCATGAGGGCTGCCCTCATGAATGGGATTAGTGTCTTTATAAAAGAAGCCCCAGAGAGCTGCTTCGTCTCTTCCATCATGTGAGGACACAGCAAGGAGGCATCATTCTAAGAACCAGGAAGCAGGTCCTCACCAGACACCAAATCTGCCACTGCCTTATCTTGGGCTTCTCAGCCACCGGAATTGTGAGAAATAGATTTCTGTTCTTTATAAGCCACCAGGCTATGGTATTTTGTTATAGCAGCCCAAACTGAGACAACCATTAGGCCTCCCCATTCCCCTAATGAGAATAAATTGTGTTTCTTTCTTGACTCTCCCTCAACACATTGCTGATACCTCTACCATAGCAATAAATTCATTTTACCTAGTACTTAGTGATTTATATGACTTAGTATCTTCTTAAATGAAGGTTCAACAATGTATTCATAATTGTATCCCTCCACAGACTAGCACTAGTGCAATGACTGACAGGGCCCAATAAATATCAAAATAAACCTTTATCAAACCACTAAAGACCCCCAAAATTAAAGATTTACTGTGATAAATCCTTTTGCAAAGCAAATAACCTCTCCCTAATAATGGTTTTTAAAGTACAAATTCCTATAAAATATCTGAACTTACAAAGCATCAAACACCAAGCCAATTAAACCTTATTTATAAAATGTTTGTGTAGGTTCCTATGAAAGGGAATCCAGGCTTTTGGTCTCATACTGAGATGCCCAGTCAGGTACTCACTAACTGCTCAATTGTCTTACAGTCTCATTCAGTCAAATATTTGAGGACTTACTATGTCAGGCACTGGGGAAGCAAAGATGATAAACACAGCCCCAGGCCTGTGTTTAATAGTTTAATGAGGAGGAGGAGCTGACAAGTAAATAAACATGACAATATAGTATAATAAATGTGACTACAAAAGTAAGTTGGGAGTATAAGGGAAGCAAACAAGAGCACCTAAATTAGTATTTGAGGGTAGTGAAGGCTTCCCAGAGAGGATAACACTTCACAGCCAAAGGCTAAGAAAGACTTGATTAGGGATAGGGAGTCAGGAAGAGTGTTCTAGGCAGAGGGAAAAGCAGAGGCAAAGGACTGAGGCTCAGAGAGAAATGACTCATTTGATGAACCGAAAGTAGATCAGTATAGTTGCAGCATAGAGTTTGACGAGAGTTGGAGAATGGAAAACAATGATGCTGGAGTTAAGTAGGGCCAGATTATGTGGGACCTTATGAGTCAGGCTAAGAACTCTGAACTCCTGAGACAGTTCATTACAGCTGACTTCCCCCTCCCTTGGTCTCTACTCCCAACACTTGTCTTCCTGTGCCAAACTTAGGGGATAAAACACCTACTAGGAGCTGAAAAGAAAGAGGCAAAGCCAGACATTGTCTACTTGAGTTTATTCTTGTTCTTTAAAAAATAAAAAATTAAAAAAAAAAAAGGTGAGGGACGGAGAGGGAAATAACCCAAACCCATAAACACTGTGAACAGGAACCAAGACTCCACGACTTGGGCGTACTCCCTCTACCCTCAACCTCAGTTCTCTGAGAGATTCCCACCCACCCGATTTTCTTCTAAACAAGACACCCAAATCAGCAGCAAAGGTACCTGGGGTAGTCACTGAGATTTCGAATACTGGGGATTGGAGAGGGAAAGTCCAAAAAATAGGAGCGGGGGAGAAAAGAGGAGGAAGGAAGGACAGGCTAGGCTCTGGAGGACAGAGTTGGGCTGCAAGAGGTGGAAGTGAGCCAGTATGGGAGCTACCCCTCCTGACTGCTGCCGCCCACACTCCCCCAACCCCAGAGAACCCCATGGTTTGTTCTGTAGTTCATTCCCTATTTCCCAAAGGCCTCACAGGCCTAGCTCCAAGTCCTCTAACTCCTCTTCCAGCGCCCTCCTCCTTGCTAGCTTCTCCAGCTGCTCTTTACTGGGCTGGCTGACTTCCCCAGCCTGGATCCGTTGTTGCAACTCTTCCACCTGCCGAAGCTTCTTCTTTAGGTTCTTTATTTTCTTGGTTTTCTCGGTGATGGCAGCTGAGTCAGGCTGGTCAGAGGCAGCTGTGGGGGCTGCCCGGGAGCCCTGTGGAGCACCAGGGAGTTGGGCCGTCTCTCCCAGGGACACCTTATCAAGAGTCCGGCTCAAGGCCTCTGCCTCTCCTTTCTCTTGCTGCTGCCGCCTCTTCTCCTTTCGCTTCAAGTTTCGTTTGGCTGTCTTGGAGAGGCCTGGTTCACCGCCTTCAGGCCTGGATGGGGTGACAGGAGCAGTCGCCTCAGGGCTCAGCCCTGGGGGCAGTTCTGGTTTACTCTTGAAAAACTTCACATACTTGTTTTCATACCTGCAAGAAACAGAAGATGTCAACAAAGTTTCAAAGAATCACTGACTTTTTGATCCCTTTTCTTAACCTTCTCAATCACTTCACTCTTAATGCATTCCTGTTTCCTTCTTCTCTTTATGGTCCCTCCCCAGCTTTCCTCTGCTCTGCAGGAGAGGTTGTAGGAGGGTCCCTAGAACCTGAAGCTCTGGATTTCTGAATGCTATTTGGAGGTTCTGATAAACAGAGGTCATAGGAACAGGACTAGTCACCTGTAACCTTCACTCATCCCTGAATCCCAGCCCCTTCTCCTTTCTCAGATAGCTACCCTCCTTCAATTTCCTTAGGGCTCAGGAGAGCCTTCCCTGAACTTGTGGGCACAAGAATATTCTATCTTTCTGTAGGGACCCCAATAAATACCCCTCCTCAAGCCTAACCACGCACACTGGGACCTCCTCCTGGGGCACATAGCCTTCTTTCACCCTCCGCTGCTTGCGCCAGGTCCCGTCAGGTCGCTGTGTTGAAGCGATGTACTTGCCTAAAATGAGAAAAATTAAGTTGGAGAGTTATTCTTTCTTATTTTCAAACATTTCTCAAGATGAGAGAAGAATGTATAAATTTACATATCTTCCCTCAGCACCCATCTGTCCACCAAATGTAACCACTAAGGCACCTTTTCTAATATCAACCCTCAATCCCTCTCTCGTCATTACTTACTGAGTGCCTATACACTGTGCAACATATCATTCTTGCCCTTAAGGAGCTTCTATTGTTGCAATTTATTTGGCAAGACAGGACAGGCACAGAGCAAGAAATTTTTAAAAACACAAGACAACAAGCATGAGAATATGAAAGGCAGTAGACAAACAAGAGGCTAAAAAGGGGCAAAGACAAGAACCACAGGAAGGATAAATAACCAAAGAAGATGTTGTAGAGAAGGGGAAATTTTATTCAGATGGATCTTGAAAAATAGGACAACTTTCAAGAATCCATACTATATATAGATATGTAAGCATGATACATAAGGATATATGTAAAGGATGTTTGTTGATGCATGATTTAAATTAGCAAAAAGCTGAAAGCAACTTAAATGGCCATCAATACATGATTAAATAGATTTGGTTTATCCACACAATGGAATACCACAGTGTTATTAAAAAGAATGTTAGGGGCCAGGCATGGTGGCTCATGCCTGTAATCCCAGCATGTGGGGAGGCTGAGGTGGAAGGATTGCTTGAGGCCAGGAGTTCGAGACCAGCCTGGGCAACGTAGTGAGACCACATCTCTACAGAAAATTTTTTTAAAAATTAGCTGGGTGTAGTGGCACTTGCCAGTAGTCCCAGCTACTGGGGAGGCTGAGGGAGCAGGATCGCTTGAGCCCAGGAGTTTGAGGTTGCAGTGAGCTATGATGGCACTGCAGTCCACTGCACTCTGGGCAACAGAGCGAGACCCTACCTCAAAAAAAAACAACTGAGAAGCTTTGCAGAGGAAGGACTGAGACTAGAGCTGGGCTTTGAAGAAAGGGTCAAACTAAAGTAAAGGAAAAGGGAGACAGAGTAAATTTGAAACAGAAGTTCATTCTAAAACAAAAATTCAGACACGGGCATATATATGGCACTTTCAGGAGACGGCAAATAGACCAGTCTGGCTGAGCCAGAGAGATGGCTAGTGTAATGAGGGGAGAATGTTCATACCTTGAATACCAGCTAAGGAGTTTAACATCTGGCACATGGCGTGCATTCAATAAATATTTGTCACATGAATGAATCCTTTACCCAAAGTATTGTTTTAGGGCTTTGGATAAATGAATGAATCCTTTATCCAAAGCAGTGTTTTAGGGCAATTAAAATCTAGCATGATAAGAGGGTGGATTGGAAAAGAAAAATACTGGAGACTGGGGAACACCGGAAAAAAAGACTGCAACAATCCTAGCATGAAGGGGCAGAATAGGCTGAAACAGTGAGAGTGGAAAGGAAGAGACTGAGGCCAGATACATTATCAAAGAATCAACAATACTTGGTAATTAACTGACTAGGGGAGGAGTAACAGGTTAGAAATCAAAGATAATTCAACATGTTTTATTTTAGTAATCCCAATATTTGGCATAAGGAAATAGTTCCAACAGGAAACAATAAAAACAAAAAAAGAAGAAAGGAAGAGATAATCATGTGAAAATTATGACATTACCAATGGAGAGCTAAAAACTAAAAACAAACTTCACATCCAATTACATAGGAATGGCTAAATATACATAATACATCTGTTAAAAATGATAAAAAATTTCAAAAAATCTAATGTATGACAATGTAAAACACAATAAAATTATATATATACCATGATTTCAACTATTAAATATATTTATAATTTTAGAAAAAATGTATAATAATTAAAATGTTATGTTGGGGTTGTAAGATTATAAATAATTTTTCTTTTTAAAAATTCCCATTAATGTTCTTGTTAAATTGTGGGTTTTTTAAATATATGATTTTAGGTTTCCAGCCTAAATGGCTTGGAGAATTATAGGTACACAAAGAAGAGTGAAATTAATTTTGACCATAAAGATTTTGTGCAGGATGCAGCATCTGTTGTAACCCTTGGATAATGAGCAGGGTTTAGACAGGTGGAGGTGGGTGTGTGGTTAAGGAAAGAGAAGAAAATGAAGTATTTCAGGCATAAGGATAAAAGCAAGGTAAAAGGAAAACTAGTCACACCTCTACTTAAAATTCTCCCTAGATTCCTTTGCCCTCAAAGTATTTACATGGAAGATGAGCTGCACACAAAAGGCTTTCTGACCTAGCTCTTGCTCATCTTCAGCCTCTTAGCACCCAGCCACTTATACTGTCTGCTTCAGATACTGAAATATTCACAAATCTCACCCAGAGGCGTGTCTCTATTCTCTATCCCTTTTTGCTTTTACTTTCCTTGGCCTGGAGTAGATTTTCCTTGCTTATCTTAGTTAATTCCTACTGCTCTTTAAAAGTCAAGTTTAAGTATAAACTCAAGGAAGCCTTCCCTGACTTCCTCAACCCAAGCCAGGTTAGAAGTTGCCTTTTGTGCACTCACAGTACCTGTTTTAGCTTTTATCATGCTCTAATGTTTAACATAATTGTTTGCTTGAGAGCAGAGATTGTCTTTTGAACTTTGTAGCAAAGAGCCTGGCCCACAGAAGACAGCAAATATTGACTGAATTAATGAATAAATAAATGTAAGTGTCACATTAGGGAATAGCAAGAATCCAGTATGTGTTGGGCAAAAAGCATAGGTAATGGGAAAAGAGACTAGGGGTAAATTAGTGAGAATATGAAAGGTCTCCAGCCTCCACTGAGTTGGGGATGAAGCCTTAGGCTATGGGAGAACACTGAAGGCCAATAAGGGAGTAGAGGTGATCTGCTCAAAGTAATGCTTTAAGATTAACCTGAAAACGTGTACCATAAACTAAACGTAGAGAAAATGAAAGCCATAGCTGCAGCGCGAGAAGATTTAACTTAGATGGTCTCTATAGGTATTGAAAGGAAAATGAAAGACAAATTAATTATGAAGGATAAACCAACAGGATCCTAAGACTGCCAAGATTTGAATTAGAGGAAATAAAACAGTGCTACAGTGGATCTGGTGCTTTTCACACGTATTCTCATTTGTTGCAACATACCTGTGAGTAAGTAGCACATATGGTAGTAACATTTATTCACACATGGATTTCAAATGTTTATTGCACACTTACTCTTGTGCCAGGCACTGTAACAGGAGCTAGGGATACAACAATGAATAAAACAAGCAAGGTTCCTGCCTTCTTGTAGCATACATTCTAGTGAGGAAGAAAGATAATAAACAACAACGCAAATAAGCTAATTATAACACCATTCTTGAATGTGGAAAATTGGAAAATAAAAACCACAGACGGAAAAAAAGTCCAGAAGGAAAGATAACGTTGTGAAAACAGCTAATTCAATTTTTTTTTTTTTTTGGAGACAGAGTCTTGCTCTGTCGTCCCAGCTAGAGTGCAGTGGCGTCATCATAGCTCACTGCAGCCTCAAACTCGTGGGCTCAAGTGATCCTCCTGCCTCAGCCTCCCAAGTAGCTGGGACTACAGGCATGAGCCACCACGCCCAGCTAATTTGTCCATTTTTTGTAGAGACGGGGGTCTCGGGGGGTCTCGGTCTTGCTCAGGCTGGTCTGGAACTCCTGGCCTCAAGCGATTCTCCCACCTGCGCCTCCCAAAGTGCTAGAATTACACACCTGAGCCACTGAACCCAGCCTAATTCAACTCTAGACTAGCAGTGTTTTACATGGAATCAGGGCGAAAAAGGGACAATACTAGAAACATATATTTAAGTTAATTGCATAGAGATTATAGCTGAAGGTTTAAGAGGACTAAAGATAGATTGTGAGGAAAGGCAGGCATAATCTTCTCCAATGGCCATCCTGTGTGGAAGCTCTCAGAGATACAAATAACCAATTATCACAAAGGAGCACCTATTTTACATTATCTTGGTTCCATTCTCTGGCCTTGATGGTATCCAAGGGTGAAGTCAAAAAGAAGGGAGAGATTTGACGGTTCCCACCCCTAGAAATAAAAACCAAGGGCAGAATATCAGGACTTTCGGATAACATCTTTGAGAGAGTCAGAAACTACAGATTGGGGACTACTACTATAAGAATTTTTTAAGCTTTGTTATTTTCCCATGTTTGCTGTTTTGTAATCCTCAATCTGTTTCCTTATATCTATTAGCAATAAAAACCCTTAAACTGAAAAGGGCCTTGTTTTCAGGGGTTGCAGGAAGACAGTGAAGAGACAATACAGCAAGGCTTGGGAGAACTCCAAGGAACTAGGGGAAGTGACTGTTAAAGATGTGTTGAGTCCCTGGGACCTGCTTCAAGTAAGAAAAGAGATCTGGGTCACAGATCCGAGTATAAGGATGATCTCAGGGCCAAGAATGATAAGACCCGGATGTGGTTTCCAACATAAAGAAAATATAAAAAGAGAAGATCAGAGTTTGCATAATGACTCTGGAAAAATGGTTATGATCATTTCTCTCAGGGAAGAAAAGGTACCAGCAATGACAGGAAATAATTCATAGGAAAGGAGAATTAGGACAGTGCTATGCCATGGAGACCAAGAGTTTTAAGTAAGGGCAGGTGATTAACAGTATTAAACACTGTTTTAAGGGGGCAGGTGATTAACACTATTTACTACTGCAGAGAGATCAAGGAAAGGAGAACTGAGAAAAAGGTTACTGGTAATGGCAATTTGGAAATCCCTGGTTATCTCCAAGAACATAGCCTCAGGAAAGTAGGGTGGTCAGAAGCCAGAGTACAAATTAATTAAATATAATAAACATTTATTGAAAGCCTCCAATGAGAAAAGTACTATACCAAGTACTACAAGAATTATCAAGATAAGCAAGATGGTCCCCTACTTTTAAGAAATTTACAGTCTAAGTAAGAAGGAGGTAGGCAAATTAGGCAAGCAAAGAATAAGACAAAAGTAAAAATGTTACAAGTATCGTAAGAGACACAGATAAATACTAATAAGAGATTTCAAGGGAATAAATATTCATATCCTATTTGATGTGGCAAGGTGATAGGAAATCAGGAAAAGCTCAGGGACTTGACTTTAAAGACTAGGTAGCTGGGTGCAGTGGCTTGCACCTGTAATCCCAGCAACTTGGGAGGCTAAGGCACGAGGATTGCTTGAGCCCCGGAATTCAAGACCAGGTTGGGCAATATAGCAAGACCCTGTCTCAAAAAAAAGACTAGGTAGTAGTAATAGTAACAACACTAAATCAGCAGCCAATATTTCTGCAGGCAGAGAAAAGAGGGAAAAGGAGATGCTAAGAGAAACAACAAGCAAAATCTTAGCAGTGGAAAACTCACAGTACGTTAAGAATGATTAGGAAAGAGCACTTACTAATAAGTAGCTACATCACACCAGGAACTTTACATACATTATCTTGTTGAATCTAGACAATGGGTGGATATTATCATTTACAGCTGAGGCAAGAGAGTCTCCAAGAGGTTAAAAACATGTCCAGGATCACAAAGGTAGCATGTAGCTGTAATATGAACTCAAGTCTGACACCAAAGCTTATACATTATCACACTGCTGTCCCACCTGTCTTATATAGCCCAGTTTCACTAGAGGGTACAGGCAAAAACATAGTATATGATAATACTATATTAAAAAGTAGCTTGTGCTCATATTAGAGAGTGGTGTCTTGAATGTAAGAGTGAACGGCCCATATGTAAATTTGATAGTCCCAAAAGACCCTTTATTGAGTGCTTGCTTGCCAAGTACAGTGCTCAAGTGTTTATATACATTATCTTATTTCATTTTCACAATTTCATGAAGTATTATTCCAGTTTTACAAATGATGAGAAATTTAATAACTTGCACAAAGGTACAGGCATCAGAATTCAAATAGAGACTGTGGGTTCCAAAGGCTGTGTTCTTTACACTACTATTGTATATTGTGTTATAAAAGAAAAAATACAAAAAAGTTCAACCTCAGTAATAATCAAAGGAAATAGAAATTAAAACAATGAAATAACATTTTCATCTATGAAAGCAGAATTCTTAAAGATGAGAATACCAATGCATTCAAAGAAGTGGTAAAACCAGCACATTCACATACTACCAGTGGTAAAACCCTTGTAGAAAGCAATTTGGCTAACACAGCAAGAGAATATAAGGAAGTCTTATCATTTAGCAGCATTTCCCGAAGTTTTTGTTATCTAAAATACTACTTCTATAAGATATTAACAGGGGTACCCCAAAAAATTGTCCTGAAGAAGTTTGGGGAATTCTGGGTTAAACATAGAAAAAAAAGATTTTGTGTTTGTTTTTTTACAATAAGATTTAAATGAGTTAATATGTTCTTCTTCATGTGAATATGCAAGGTGGGAATATAGTTTACAGTTTTTCCCAAATTTATTTGAGCATAGAAACCTTAATTTTTATTTTAGTTATTTATTTTGTGGCACATCTCAGAGGACTACCAAGTGTTCTGAGGATCATATTTTGGGAAATATAGCCATTCAGTGTGATTCCATTTATGTTATTTTATATATGCTATACAAGTACATAGAAAGAAAAGCTAAAAGAAAACATTCACTGTAGTTATCTCTGTGTTCTCGAATTACCAGTCATGCATATGATTTATATTTTATTCTAATTATAAAAATATTTTCCAAATTTTCTAAAATCAACATGAATTAATTTTAAACTAACAAAAAATAAATTAAGTCTGGGCATGGTGGCTAATGCCTGTAATCCCAGCACTTTGGGAGGCCAAGGTGGGTGGATGACTTGAGGTCAGGAGCTTGAGACCAGCCTGAGCAAAAGCGAGACCTCATCTCTACAAAAAAATAGAAAATCGACTGGGCATGGTAGCGTGCACCTGTAATCCCAGCTACTCGGGAGGCTGAGGCAGGAGGATTGCTAGAGCCAAGGAGTTTGAGGTTGCAGTAAGCTATACTGACGCCACTGCACTCTACACAGGACGACAGAGTGAGACCCTGTCTCAAAAAAATAAAATAAAATAAAAATAAATAAATGTTTGCACCCTTCAACCTAGCAACTCCACTTCTGGGAAATCTATCCTAAGAAAATAACCCTAAATGCAGGCAAAAATTTATGCACAAAAACTCTATAAGTGAGTTGTTGTAACAAAAATTCTGAAAACAATCTAAAAGTCCAGGTTGAGCACAGTGTCTCACACCTGTAATCCCAGCACTCTGGGAGGCCGAGGCAGGAGGATCACTTGAGGCCAGGAGTTCAAGACCAGCCTGGGCAACACAGTAAGACCCCACATCTACAAAAAATTAAAAAATTAGGCATGGTGGTGTGTGCCTATAGTCCTAGCTACTTGGGAGGCTGAAGCAGGAGGATCGCTTGAGCCCAGGAGTTTGAGGTTGCAGTGAGCTACGACAAGGCCACTGCACTCTAGCCAGGATGACAGAGGGAGACCCTGTCTTAAAAAAAGAAAAAAGACCCCACACATAAAAAAGGAATAATCTGGTAGCAATGTGTCAGGTGAAATGGAAAAGAGAGAGAGAGAGAGAGAGAGACTGGAGATAAGATGACTATTTAGGAGGTCACAGCAGTATTTGCAGGATAATGGAAACTAGAATTTTAGCAGGCACTTAGAATGGCCCAAATACTATGCTTGGTACTTGGCATATACGTAATAATTTCTTCTAATCCATACAATAGCCCCTACATAATAGTAATAATTACAGAACAATGTGTTGGACACTTTTTATGTGCCAGACATGTACATTTTTTCATTTGATTTTTTTAATTTTTTTGAGACAGGGTCTCACTCTATTGCTCAGGCTAGAGTACAATGGCGTCATCATAGCTCACAGCAACCTAAAATTCCTGGCCTCAAGCAATCCTCCCGCCTCAGCCTCCCAAAGTGCTAGGATTACAGGTGTGAGACACCACATCTTTCATTTAAATTTTAATTCTCAAAATGATCCTATGTTGTAGGAGTTATAAGGCTTAGATCCCCAAGGCTTAAAATTACCAAGGCCATATAGCTAACAAGTATTGAAGATAGGATAAGGGTAACAGCAGTAGGAATAAAAGAATGACAATCTGACAACTTTTGACAATGGATTTATGTGGCTGGGAGGGAAGAGCAAGAAAGGAATAAAAGATGATGCAAAATACTCCAATAGCGATGAAAACACCTAGTGCTCAGATCTTGGTTTTTAACACCACTCTTCAATAAAAGGAACAAGCATTTCTCAAAGAAATGGATGCTTCTAGGACTAGACCAGGAAATATATAAGATGAGCCTGGAGCATCTTCAAAAAGTCAGGAAGAACTCAAAAAAAACCAAAAAACAAAAACCCCACCTACAGTCTTATAATGATGGGGTATGTCTAAGGGACATGGGCAAACTAAAAAACTAAAAGAGCTCCCAATGTCCAAAGCTGGAACATTTGAGCAATAAAATAGTAGTGGATTATAATCCAAAGTATAAAATAAATAAGTCTATACTGATATAAATAAATGATTGAATAAATAGAGGAAAAGAGACAAGTCTCCTGTGCAGAAGAATTCCAAACAATCTCTGTCCTTGAAGAGGACAGCATAACTCTCCACTCCTTATTTGTGGGCTGTAGATAGTGACTTGCCTCCAAAGAGTACAGTATGGAAAGGAGGGTGGGAAAAGAGCAACTTTACAGTGGCTCTTACAAACAATATCTCTGCCAGGTGATCATGGTCAATATTAACAGTAAAAAAATCATTGTGATATTATGTACCCTGATATCATGTGATAAAAATGTCACTTTACCTCTATGGTTATAGTCTTCCTCCCCCAAACATATAACCCCAGTGTAATCACGAGAAAACCAGGCCCGGCAAGTTGGCTCACACCTGTAATCCTAGCACTCTGGGAGGCCAAGGCGGGAGGATTGCTTGAGCCCAGAAGCTTGAGGCTGCAGTGAGCTACAATGATGCCACTGCACTCTACCAGGGCGACAGAGTGAGACTCTGTCTCAAAGAAAGAAAAAGGGAAATTGAACCCTCCTCTTCATTCCCCCGCTTTCAAAAACATAAAATAAAATAACATAAAATGAGAAAACCATCAGACAATTCTAATAGAGGGGCATCCTACAAAATACCTGACCAGTGACCCTCAAAATCGTCATCATCATCAAAAACAAGGAAAGGCTGGGTGCAGTGGCTCACACCTGTAATCCTAGCACTCTAGGAGGCCCAGGTGAGGTGGGAGGATCGCTTGAGGTCAGGAGTTCTCAGGTTAGGAGTTCCAGACTAGCCTGAGCAAGAGCGAGACCCTGTCTCTACCAAAAATAGAAAAAATTAGCCAGGTATGGTGGCATGCGCCTATAGTCCCAGCTTACTAGGGAGGCTGAGGCAGGAAGATCGCTTGAGCCCAGGAGTTTGAGGTTGCAGTGAGCTGTGATGCACTCCAGCCGGGGTGACAGAGTGAGACTCTGTCTCAAAAAATTAAAAAATAAAAAAAACAAGGAAAGTCTGAGAAACTGTCACAGCCAAGAGGACCTTAAGGAGATATGAGAACTAAATGTAATGTGGTATTCTGGATGAGATCGTGGAACACACCAAAAAAATTACATAAAAACTAAGGAAATGTGAATAATGTGTGAACTTTAGTTAGTTAATAATAATGTATCAATATTGGTTCATTAATTGTAAGAAATATGCCATATTAATTTAAGATGTTAGTAATAGGGGAACCTGGGTTGTAAGGTATATGGGAATTCTCTGTAGCATGTTCTCAGTTTTTCTATAAATCTAAAACTGTTCCAGCAAATAAAGTCTATTTAAAATCTTTAAAAGACAGAAATGATGCAAAAAGTTGATCTTGGTTTGGCTAGAACAATGGTGCCTTTAACAGAAATGGTGATGGAAAAGCTGATACTGATTTTGGTCAGGTTGGATTTGAGGTGTGACATTATATCCAAGAGTGAAAGATATTCACCAAACAATTAGAAAAAGGCACAGGCAACTCAAGTGAGAAGATGGCACTAGAAATAATGATTACAAAGAGTTAAGAAACAAATAAGCAGTAAGGAAATGGAAATAGCAGGTGTAGATCTGATATTCAGGAAATTTGGCTGTGAAGAGGAAGAAACAAAAATGACAGGCCTTGATTTTTCAGTGAAATAGAAAGCGAAGTCATCTGCCAAAGGAGAGAGAATTAAAAGGGAGGGTCACAGAGAGAAGACAAAGGTTGGGGAAATAGCTATGGGAGAATGTAAAAAAAAAAAAATTCTAAAAAGAATTGGAGGGAAGCCATTATCTTAGCAGAAGCTAACATTAAGTTATACTGAATCTACTACCTTCTGTGCTTTTTCTCTAGCAACATGCTATGGCCTAGAAGCAGAAGCCAAGAAAATAGTTGATAGGTATGAGTCAACATAACAGGAGTGCTTACTTAGTATAGAAGGTCAAAATGAATGAAGAAAGCAATGAGGATAGTATCAAAGTGCCTGGTCATAGAGGTCTAGCAGCAAAGGTAGCCACAAGGTACTGATAGACTCAATGAAAAGGGAAGGTTAAAAACTACAGAACCTAAGGAGGGCAAAAAGCTGATTCTGTGGGTTTGAGGTAGTAAAAAAGGTGACTAGTACGGAGGCTAAAGTCAGTGACTGGGAGCAACTGAAGTGAAAGCAGTGTCATAGATGACAGCTAGGTTGTAGTGATTCTGATGTGCAGCTGGTTTAAAAACACAAAGTCAAGTCAATGATGTCATGCTGAGGGACTATGAGGTCAGAGTATTCCAAAAGTGCTGGAGACACTGAGAATGACAGCAAGAAAGAGAGGAGAGAAAAAAATATAATGCAATAGTCTGGGTCCTTGTGAGCAGTAGATGATGGCACTTAAGTTTTAGAGAAACTGCTATAATTGCATGGCAATACCTTCCACAAGGATTAGAGTAATAGTGGTAGCTCAATGATCTGGAAGTATTAAAGGAAAACAAAAAAGCAATTTATTCCTTCTTCTCTTCCACATAGTCACAGGGAACAGACAATACCTCTTGGTGGCAGGGTAGGATGAAATGTGATATCTGGATTTTCATTAAGTTAAGGTAAAGAAAACGATTAAGAGTAAACAGAAGTGTACTAGACGATAAGTAGTATTTTCAAAGCACACATTGAAAGGTGACAGTTAAATCCTCGTTATTACAGTGCTGAGTAAAAAAAAAAAGTTGATAGTTAAAGGAGGACCTACGAGGTAGAGAGCAGGAGGAAAGATGTACCACTTTGAAATGTGAGGTTGGGGAGAAGTAGCAGAGACCTGGGTTGTCATTAGGTACCAAAATATAGGTGGGCTTAAGTGTAAGAAACATGGAAAGCAGCAGAGCAAGAAGCACAAATGGCACATTTTAAAACAGACCACAGACCGTGTGTACCAAGGCACACGCACAATGTTGCTTCTACAGAAGACTACACATGTGCAACAAGGGCTACAAATGCAGAAACACCTTGCACTTGCACACCATTTTACAAATTGCTTTCTCATATATTATCTTACTTGATCATCACTGGGTAGATATTACTACTATGCACATTTTTCTAAAGGTGAGGCAATTAGAAAGGGGCAAAATCAAGATGAAAGCCTTGATTCTCAGTTTCCTACACATACACCTCACATACAGAGTAGACACTTCAGCATCTCAGATAGCCAGGCTGGAAATTCTCTAGCCAGAAGGAATAGTGGGTTTTATCAACTTGTCAAAGGACTTGGGAGAAAAGCCACTAGACACCTTCCTGTTTGCTTTCTTCCACCTGAGACCCCTAAATACCTATCACTATCATCAGAGAAAGTAGACAAGGTAGCGCCACCAAGGAGAAAACTCAAGCTGAAAGTTATCTTAGGGGTTCCTCTTCCCTTCACACCTCTGGACCTCAGTGACCCAACAAATGAAGATGAGGGACAGAGTGGAAAAAGCAGTATGTAGCAATGACGAGGTCTTCAGCAAATACAGCTTCGAGAAAAAGAGGCTGGGGTAGGGCAGAAAGCAGGTATAGCTAAGAGATGGGGGAGGGGAGAAGGAGGGCAGGAATTGGAGGGAACTGAAAGTGTAGGAGCCCCCAGAGCCGAAAAATCCAAAAGAGATATGTGTGCTCCAACTGCTGAAGAAAAGTTCAGGGCCCGTGAGGGTCCTGGAGCAGGGACCAGCATTGAAGGACCCCAGGGTTTGGGTGACCGGAAGCAGAGACCCCCAAACATTAGACCAGAAGGGGGCGCAGGAGACACCCCGTAGGAGAGAATGAATGAGGAAGGCGGTCCGGGGGGCGGGGCAAAGGAGGGGCCCCGGGATGGGCGGGGCACAGACCCCTTTGCAAGTCCGAACCCCTGCCCCGAGAGCCCAGGGAGAAGCGGCTCCGCGCCTCCCGCACTCACCGCCGGTCTCGTCAGTTACATAGGGAGTCGCCATCTTGAAAACGCAAACCACTTCCGGCGTGAGCGGGTCGGGGTCCCGCCCCCTCCCCACCGGAAGTGGAGTCCTAATCGTAGCAAGCCACCATTTTAGTCTTAAAGGGAGAGTGCACCATTTCATGGGCGGGGGTGGAGGTGGAGGTGGAGGAGGAGGAAGAGGGGAAAAGAAGCTGAAGCAGTTAATAAAATAAAGCCATGGGCTCTTTTGCTGCCACCGATACCATTATCGAGCGCCTGCTGCGTGTAAAACAGTCCTCGGGGCGCCGAGAGAAGTTCCAAGGCACAATCCCTCTCATCCCGGGCACGCGTACGTCCAGCACCTGCGCGGGAAAAGGGCGCAAGGCCCAGCTGCACCCGGGAAGGGGGGCTGACAAATGAAGAAAGGAAGAATGTTCAGGCCCTGGCCTGCACCCAGTTCTCAGTGCGTCTTGGTGACACGGGGCAGGCAAATTCCAGGAACGCACTAGGGCGCACGAATGTTGCTGGTGGCGAATAGAAGGCCCCAACTAACCCTCTCTAAGAAGGTGGGGAGGTCGAATTCGCGTGCCGATTGCCCTCGGCCGCCCAGCTCAACTCTCCGGACAGAGACCCGCGAGAGGAGAGTGCATGGTGGAGGGCGCTGTGGGTCGGTCACCTGTCCCCGCAGCCTCAGCGTTGCCGGTAGCTTCCATGGCCGAAGAGGCGGCGGGCCGGATTGGGCGGACGGCCCTGGCCTGGCTCTGCCCCTGGGCGGCGCCGGCGATTTGGCGGCGAAGTGACAAGGGCCCAGGTCACTTCTTGCCGTGGCCTTCTACCCGGGAAGCCTCTCGGGCTGGGCCCTAGGGTCAGAGGGCAGGGTGAAGGCTTCTGGGCGGACCTACTTAGTATTCTAATTAGCCTCATCCAACCGCTGGGGATCTAAAGCGGGGTAACTCGCCAATAATCCGGGCCTGTATGGTCACACTCCCTTTGTAGGCCTGCCTGCCCCGTGCCTCCCTATTCTTCAGAAGAACCTAAGAATGTTCTCCCTCCCCCGCTCCTTTCAGCAACTGTTGTTCCTCCAGGGCTAAGTCCTGTTAAACTTGTTTCCCCTACAGCCTGGGAGGGGCCGGCTGCAGGTTCCTTTCCTCGGGTGGCGACTCTGCCCTCCTCCACTCCCATATAGCTTTCTCCTTATCGGACCCTTTTGCCATCCTCCACATCACCCACTTTGGCTTAGGTTAATGTCCAACAATACCCGTGGAACCAGGAAGGAGGTATTAGTGACTACCTCCAACAACAGGCAGCAAGCCCTATTTAAAAAAAAAAAACCGACCTAGAGCAATGGCTGACTAGGACCTTTATAAAACAAATTAGGCTCTGAAGTTTTCTGGGGGCCACAGTTTACTGTCTTTCCCATTCTCCATCTCCTTGACTTCCACCAGAGGCCCAACACAGGTGGTCTCAAAAAAAGTCATTTAAAAACTATTTGCATACAATACACAGTTTTTGCAAGTGTTCTGACACTGCCATCCTTAACCCTTGCTCTCTTTTCACCAGTTGTGCTTCAGCCCTGCCAAGTCTACATCTTCTCCTTAGCCTTGTTATTAATGGTTAGAAGTGAGAGCCTGGGTTACTTTGGCCTTGACTGAACTACCTGAGGAGTGGTTTCTACAGCTTCCAGATGGGCTAATCAACAGACCTTTCCACAGGGGGATCCTAAAGTGGCCCCTGTTCACTACCCAACCCTAGGCCCCCCACTACACCCCCAGACATCCTGCCCCAGCTCTGGGTATGACAGGAAGTGAAACTCAATTGTCTGCTTAGTAGACCAGCCTGGGCCCCAGCCCTGGGCCCCGGATGTGGCCCCCCACCCTGAGGAGGAAGAGGGGAAAGAAGAGGCTGGGGAGAACAGGCTGTTGTTTTTTCCTTTCCCTTTGTTCATTGTGGTTTCTTTCTTTCTGATTTTGATGATATGGTTGATTAAAGACATGAGCACCTGGAACCATAGGCTTTAGACACCTCCTCCTTAGATATTTGTTGGCCTTTCTTCCCTCTCCCCCACCAATAACTGACTTGGGGTATGATGGAGCACAGATTCTAAAGAAGACACAAAAAAGCCTAGAATAAGACTGATCTCACCTTATTCCTTATTAGAAAAATAACCTCATACCCCACTTTGAAGTCCTAAAAAATGTCTTAAAAGGAGTGTCTTGCCTGTCATGGTGGTTCCTACCTATAGTCCCAGCATTTTGAGGGGTCAAGGTGGGAGGATTGCCTGAGGCCAGGAGTTTGAGACCAGCCTGGGCAACATAGCAAGACCCCATCTCTACGAAAAACTTTTTAAAAAATTAGCTGGGAGTGGTAGCTCACACCTGTAGTCCCAGCTATTCAGAAGGCTGAGGCAGGAGGATCGCTTGAGCCCAGGAGTTTGAGGTTGCAGTGAGCTATGATAAACCACTGTACTCTAGCCCAGGCAACAGAGAGAGGCTCTGTCTCAAAAAGGGAAAAAAAAAAGGAGTGCCTTTAACTTTATGTAGGGACATATCTGAAGATGGTGGAGTGGGCAACCAAAGTTATACACAGGGTGGTATCGATGCAAGTGTTATTTGCAAGGAAAGCTGAGTGCCTTACGTATTAATATCATTCCAGGATTTCTAGATGATTGGCAGAGGGGTTAAGGGACCTATTCTTACTTACATTGTATGTTTATTTAGGGTGGCTCAGAGCAGGGAGGCTTTATACACACATCAAGCTACTCTTTGGTGCAGTCCCTAAACTGAGCTGTGTCTTTGCCTATACTGCAGAACTAAGTGTAGGATCTGATGTATAGAAGACCTTCAAAAGTATTTGTTGACTATGACTAAGGAGGTCATATAGGAAGGGGAGATGAAGCTCTGCTAACAGTGAAGAAAATACTGTTAGGATGAAGGCTGGGGAATGGCAGGGCCCTTGTCTTTTTAAGATTTGGAGGTGAGAGGGTAAGACCTGGAAGGGACACAGTAGTAGAGAGGGAGACCCTCTTCAACCTCTGCCCCAGATCTCAGTTTAGATAAAACAACAATACTCCCAAACCCTATTACTCAGCAGCTATATTTCTGGTAAAAGTGGAGGAGTCTGTTCCAACAAGCCTGTCTTCACTCAAGAGCTGTTTAGGTTCCTCTGTTTCCACTAGAGGGCCTAATGTATTCATTCCCTTTCCTCTCCATTCCCCACCAAAAATGTGTGTGTGTGTGTGTGTGTACATACATACACAATACGCACACATACCCCTCCAGTCAGAGGTCTCTCCTCCCCCTCCTTCCCAACCCCAGGTGTGAGAGGGAGGATTCCAGGAAACTTTTCAGGTTGCTGGCTTTATTACTCTGCCCTATTTCAATAAAGGGTAGGAGGGAGTTAGACAGGGGTTAGGGCGGAGCCAATGAGCAGGATGCCTGGCTCCCCAGTTCCTATCAGTAAGTCCCTAGGCCTCTTTAGCTCTCTCTTGCTCTACCGGCCTCACCGATATCTATACTGCCCCAAGAGCCTTGACAACTCTAGAACAGATTCCAGGCAGGAGAAGCTGAAAGGATCTCCTTTCACCTGCTACTTTTGGCCAGGGTCTTCTGCACCACCTGCCAACGTCAGCAGGTAAAGTGGGAGGGTTACAGCATGGAGAAAAAGGGTGGACACACCAGAGTACTCTTTGCATCCAAACCTCCAGCCTAGAATTAAGGAGACGATATGAGTCTTGAAAGGAGGTGTCGTTTCGGGAAAATAGGTCTAAAAGAGAGGTGAAGAACCTGGAGAAGAAGGTGGGCAGATTGTCTCAAGCAGAGTCAAGCAGTGTGGAGCCCATGAGGGGAGGAAGGTGTTTGGGTCTCAGGATGCAGAGTCTGGAACTTTGGCCTTGCCCCTGTGGGATCTCCTGGGAGTATGAAGTCAATGGTGAATGGAAAGGAGTTGGGGAGGGAGTTGGGCAGGGAGGTCCAGGATGGACGCAGTTAGGAGAAGGTGAGGAGTTGGTTGGGTGGGCAGCTGCTGAGCTGTTCTATTAGCGGCCCTCCCCCTATCTTGGCCTCCCAGGTTTGGGATGAGGGGAAAGGCTGCGAATGATAAGAAAGAAGGGAAAAATAGAAGTAGAGCGCCCCAGGTGCGGGAAGAAGATGAGTGCAGGAAGTGGAGAAAGTGGCACAGGCCAGAGACCTGGACATATTCGGGGAAGGGGGAAGCAGGTTATGGTGAACTGGAAATCTGGAAACAAGGGCCTCTCCAACTACGAAGTTCCTAGAGGTGGGGGCGCCGGGAGCGGGCGCGGGCCGGCAGGCTGGGGTTGGGGGCGGGCAGCTGTGTCGTCAGGAGCGGGGCGGCCCCGCGGCCGCCGCGTCTTTCTGGCCCGTCCCCTCCAACCCAGCTCGGGTTCCAGCTCCAGCGCCGGCGCTTCAGCTCCGACCGCGCGCCCTTCCCCGGCCAAGGTAGAGACCTCGCGAGCCCCCACCGCCCCCTCATCGAGCAGGAGTGGGGCGCGGGAGGGGACGACCCACCGGCTGGGTTAGGGCTGCGGGGTCGGGAAGGAGGAAGCGTGACAGCTGGCGCGGGTAACTAGGAGGGTTTGCGCTGGAACGCGAGCGGCAGCGGGAGGGCTGGGCCAGAACCCAGTAGGCAGCGTTTCCCAGCCAAGACCTTCCCCTCCATCCCTCCGCTCACTTGGAGAGATGGTGAAGCTGAGCTCCTAGCAACCCGACTCAGAGGAAAGTCCCTTTTGGAACCTCCACAGCGCTGCAAGGGTGTAGGATTCTTGTTTGGCCTCCTGGTCCCCACTTCCCACCCCCATCATTTCTCCACCTGTCACTGGGAAGTTTCTGGAAATACCTGAACCTGAATCTCACTTTTCACCTTCAAATAAGAGAAATAAGCTTTACTGAGGAAGAAATGAAAATATTATTGGGCATCTCTTCAGCCTCAGAACATACAAGCCCACATCCCCCAACCATGCCAACATCATAACTTCCTCATGTACTACGCGATGACACTCTCCAAGTACACACACCACACATACATATTACCCCTTTAGTTAGGCAACACTACAATCTTCAATGTTTGTGGAGGTTTAATGAGCTTTGAGAGTTCAAGCCAAATGTTCCCTCTCAGAGCCCACTGACTAGTAGCAGGGGTGGGCAGGGAAGACTAGACCCTCCCTCAGTTCTGGGAGAGAGGAGGATATACTTCCCATGTGGTTAAGGAATTCAGAAGTACAGGTAATCAGGCCTGGGCCCTCAAACTAGGAGTGCCTGTCCCTTAGGGTTTCTTGCTGGGGCAGCCTAATGTTCTGGGGGCATAGCTAGTTCTTGAGTAATGATCAACTTATATGACTTGGAATGTGACCAATGAATGCTGAAGTGAAAAAGGAAATTTTAAATATTAGCACTGGCTTTAGACATAACATTTATCTCTTGGTTACCAGCAATTTTAGTATTTGATGTTTAAAATTAGATCTAGAGAATGACAGGCACTAAGATTTAGTAGAATGGACTAAGGACAGTGTGTCTAGAGTCTGATTGTGACCCTGAGAGAGTCACACTCTCTCTGGACCTCAGTTTCCTTCTCTGTAAAATATGAGGGTTAGTGACTCCCAGCTCTGAAGATGTTCTAAGATTCTCTGCTTCCAAGTCAACTTCTGCCTTTCTCACCCTAAGTCGTCAGTAGGGGCGGGCAGGGAAACCAGAGGAGGGAAGAGAAGAGTGAGTCACAAATAGCTGGCAGGCAGGCAGCAGACCCCACCCTCCCAGCCCTGGCATTCGCCTGGACTAGCCCAGGTTATAGCTTCAGGGTTGGGATGGAGCTAGAGGACAAAACTGGACTTGTTCCAGGTCTTTAATGCCCCAAGATCCTGCAGTTTGCTGCCCTTCCACTCCAGGGTTAGCCAAACTTTCAGTCAGAGAAGTCAGGAAGACAACGGAAAAGATCCCAGGAGCCCTTATGTCCAAGGTCCCACCCCAGGGATGTCCTTGGACCCTGACAGTCTAGTTTCTAGACACCTCATCATCATCCCAGAGGCAAAGTGCAGGATCCTGGAACCACATGTTTGCACCTGACATGTATAACAAGGGGGGAAGGTGTATAACTAGGCTTCACTGATGCTGGAAGTCCCTGGAATTTATGCCTTCCTGGCTCAAAGACATCATTTTTCCTAATTCCCAGATGTGTTTCTCTAGGTACACCCTTGTATAATAGCTAATGTTTATTGAGTTCTTATTCCGTGCCATGCTGTTTGCTATGTACATTGCATATATCATCTTATTTAATCCCTACATTGTTACTGATTTTTCTAGGTACCCATTTTACCAATGAGAAAACTGAGGTTCAGGGAGATGTAATGACTTATCCAAGAGCTAGCATTCTAAATCATGCCTGGCTAATTTGAAAGTCCATTCTCTTAACCTCTACCATATACTACTTCTCTAGGTTTAAGACCTGGGTGAGAAAGAGTTGGGTCATTGTAAAAAGAGAGGCAGGGGAGAAGTGCCCTGCCCTTTCACCTTTTCATCATTCCTTGTTTGCTCTCTCTGTGTCACTTTCTCTCTCAGATTCCATTTCCTAGAACTTTGGAGTCATCTAAGAATCCCCAGGGGTGATCAGAGAGGCTAATTAAGCCATACAGTCCCCATTAGCAATAATACATAATACATACATAGACTATAATACATAGACTATTATGTATTCATTGGATTTGTTGGCAGCAGAAGTTGGATGGATTATAGTCATTGAAAAGGGCCAGATGGGCAGAGTCCTTTCTCTAGGATGTCAGTGTCCTAGAACCCCCTTCTAAGTGTTCCCAGAGAGCAGCTGAAACAAGAATGGTGTGCTGCATAGAGGTAGGCAGCAGAGATGTCCCAAGGGCAGAGTCTGCAGAGAAGATTCTTTGCACAATCAGAAAGGAAAGGGGCTGGGCTATTCTTGTAGGCCCTAACTGCCTCCCTGAACCTGACCCAACAAGCCCTAAATGAGTGGGTGGAAGTCAGAGTGTTTGATGGAGTATCTCAATAAGTGCTTCATAGCATCATTCATTCATTTAACAAATATTTATTAGCACCTACTATATGTGCTCCAAATTATCTCATATTCCCCTAACTATCAGATAGACATTCTGGCATCCCATTTAACCATATCTGGATTAACAGTCCCAAAATATGACTCCCCAGCTTTATATAACCATTTGTATAACCAATATTGAGCACCCAATATACGTAGGGCACTGTTTTTGGGACCAGGGACATAGTGGTGAACAAGACTGACAACTTCCTGCCCATATGGAACTTAACATTTTGGTAGAAGACACAGTAAACAATGATGCAAATAAATAGGGAAGATAATTTCTACTGGTGATAAGTTCTATGAAGGAAACAAAGGAGGCTGCTATGTAAAGGAGGGAGGCTACTTTAGGATGGAATGATCAGGGAAGGTCTATTGGAGGAGCTGACATTTCCGTTGAGGCAAGAAGTTGGCTCTGCCAAGCGTGGGAAGCGTGTCCCAGGCAAACAGAGTAGTAAGTCTACTGGCCCTGAGCAGGGAAGAATTTGGCATGCTTGAGAAACAGAAAAGAAGGGCAGTGAGACTAGATGGCAGTGTGTGAAGAGGAGAGTGGAACAAGAGGAGGACACAGTGACAGGCAGAGACCCTACCATGTGGTCCTTGGTCAGGAGCCTTGGGTTTTCCACTTATCAACTGCCTTAGGAAGTCTCAGCTTCTCTGAGCTCCAGTTTCTTCATCTGTAGAATGGCTATACCACTAATTTCCTATCTCATAGGATTTAATTCTAATTATTAATAATAACTACCATTTCTTGTAGGCTTCCTATATGCAAGGCATTATACTAGGCACTTTTCATATATTATTTTACTTAAGCCTCACAACTGTGAAATATATTAATAGGTTATCATCTCCCCATTTTACAAATGTAACCTGCCCAAGTCACACAGTGGTCTTAGGGCTAAGAACAGAACCCAGGTATGACTGACTCTAGTTCTGCTTGACTCCAAAACCGTGCTATACTATACTAATGTAAGATATATTATTGTTACTGCTGTTATTGAATCATCAAGTCGCCCTCTCAACTTGCTCCTTGGGCAGAAGCCACGTCACGGCTCTTCCTTGGTCCCTGGGTCCAACAGCCAAAAATTGGGGCTCCCTAAACACTGCTAACCTAGCAGGGTGGAAAGAAGATCCCAGCACCCAAGACTGCAGCGCTCGGCTCCACCGTCCCGGTCCGGGCCTGGGAAACCAGGTGGGTGCTCAGAGCCTCTTCCCCTACTTCCTCCCAAGCCCGCGCGCCTGGGCCCCCGCCCTTCCCCAGTGGAGCCCCGCGGAACGCAGGCGAGGCGGGGCCGGGGCTAGGGACCCGGCCACAGCTGGTTCTGTGTCGCGCGTCGCAAGCGCTAGAGGTCGTTGCGGGGCGTGGGTGGCTCGGGGAGTGGGTGGCTGAGTGAGACTGGGGACCGGGGCTAGAGGCGGAGCAAAATGGGGTCGTGTCCGGGAAGGCGAGCTAAAGCAGTAAGAACCACCCGGAGGGCCGATTTTGCGGGCCGGACCGAGATGGGAGAGAGCGCAGGCTGGGGAGAGACTGCAGAGATTGAGGTGGCAGGAGAAAGCGCAGAAACAGACGAGGGACACACTCACGGAAGGCATCTATAGACTGGGAAGGTGGGGTTGGGGAGGTAAGGGTGGTCGGACGAACCAAGACAGACTGAGGAAGAACTCAGAGAGAGGGAAAAGGATCCAGAAATGGAAGAGAGAAAGTTAGAAATGAGTCAGAGAAACAGAGACAGAGGACAGACACTGTCAGGGAGAGTAGAGACAGGAGAGAGGGACATAGGGAAGGGGAGAGATTTAGGGGGGACTTGGAGACAAGGAAAGAACAAAAATAATAACGAGAGTAGAGAATGAACGGAGCAGACAGAAGAAAAGCCACGCAGACAGCTGGCTCTTCCCACCGCAAGCTCTTGTCATCTTCCTCCAGGTGTACCCTCTGAAGAGGACCAAGCACCGGCAATACTACTACGAAGCTGCCTTTGTGGCCATCCTTAAGAAAAAAAGACAGATGGCCAAGGAGAGGGGCCTCATAAGCCCCAATGATTTTGCCCAGCTGCAAAAATACATGGAATGTGAGTCTTCCTCTTAGCCCTTCAATTCTGAAGACCCTACCCCAGAGAATCCCCCCATCCTTCTCATTACACCCCCTCTCCTGCAGTTTCCCCAGTGGCCTTGAGCTAGTCTGCTCCTCAGATATGCCCATGACTGGGAAAAGGAGAGGGAGATGGGGAGATGCCTGAGATCCCAGCTCTTTACCCACCTTCTCTATACCTAGACTGCTTGCTCCAGTTCACAGAGAAGAGGAGTAAGGAGTGGTACCACTTTGGAGGATCTGAAAGGTTTTTCCCTCTGTAGTTCTGTGTTTCTTCTTGGAATTTCTTCTTTCTTCATCTCATTCAAATAATTTTTCCTGCTGGATGTCTGGGTGGGACTCCTGCAGAAGGCAGGGGGAGCTGAGCTGGACTAATGCTCTTCTCTTACTCTCTTCACACCCTAGACTCCACCAAAAAGGTCAGTGATGTCCTAAAGCTCTTCGAGGATGGCAAGATGGCTAAATATCTCCAAGGAGATGTAAGTGTCAGCTGGGAAATCCTTTCTCCTTGACCGACTCCTCTCATCTTTGTTTTTGCTACTCCATTGGGATCCCCAACTTCCAGGGATTACTCTGGTCCCATCTCTTGCTATCCTCCCACGAGATACCCCAGTGTCCATTGTCACTGCAGCTATTGCTTTAGAACAAAACAAGAGATTCTGTTAACTCAAGAGTTGGCCCAAGAAACCATACTCCTGCCTCAGATGTTTCTCAGCTCTGCACTTATTGTCTCTGTCCCCATTACTCCCAATTCTTCAGTCCCCAACGCCCACCCTGCACACTCCCCAGGGTAATGCTCACTCTCATGATAGGCTATCGGGTACGAGGGATTCCAGGAATTCCTGAAAATCTATCTGGAACTGGATAATGTTCCCAGTCACCTAAGCCTGGCACTGTTTCAATCCTTCCAGACTGGTCACTGCTTAAACGAGACTGTGATAAAAGGTATGGTCAAGCAGATAGAACTGGCCTGGACCTCGGAAGAAAAGTCAAATTAATGTGGGTTTGGGAACGAGAGTTGACTTGAGTCACATGCTGTGGGCAGGTGGAGGGAGAGAAGTGGAGGGTGGTAAGGCTGGTCTAGGAGCTAGAGGGCTGAAAGTTAAAGGGGAGAGTGGGAACAGAGGAGAAGAGAAGAGCCACATTGGAGGGAACCCTGACCTCACATCTGCAGTACTTTTTTGTAACCAGATGTGGTGTGTCTCAGTGATGTCTCCTGCTACTTTTCCCTTCTGGAGGGCGGCCGGCCAGAAGACAAGCTAGAATGTGAGTTGCCATTCTGGACTAGGGGAGGGGGGTGGGTAAAGGGAGAGAGAGGTGTTACCTAGCCTCCCTTCCCTCATTCTTTCAGGATTCATAAAGGCTGACAGGGCCAGACAAAGGTGGGGCCAGAGAATGAGCCCATTTCCTCTGTTCCCCCAGACTACTTATACCTAATGCTATCCACCATAGTCACCCCCATTCCCATGTCTTGTACATTCCCATGTAGGTGGCCTGGGATGTTCTTGGGGTATGGAGTGTGTGCTGTCTCCCCTGTCAGATTCACCAAAGGTGGAATCCATGCCTGTTTGCCCTCCCTTTTTGTCTCTTTTCTCAGTCTCGTCCCAAGCTCTAGGCTCTCTCTTCACCCAAAAGCTCTCTCCCTATCTCTGTTTCCCCTGTATTCTGGTATAAATTCTTTGAATATCTCTCACAAACTGACCCTGGCCCCCCTAAAAACCCCACAGTCACCTTCAAGCTGTACGATACGGACAGAAATGGGATCCTGGACAGCTCAGTGAGTTGGGGAACCACTGGGTATGCTGGGCAAGGGAATATGTGTCCATTTGTCTGTGCCCTTCTGTCCCAACTCTTCCAGGGTCTTAAAAAACAGAGGATGCTAGGGGGAGAGGTTGGGTCCTCTAGGACTAAATTTGGGATTAGGTCCCAAGCTTTTGACCCTCAAGAGAAGGCTGGAGACAAGAACTGGTGGCCTGCCTTACAAACATACAAACACATTCATTTACTTGGGCAGAGGCACCTGAGAATGAGACATGGGTCTGGGGGTGGAATCCAGGAGCCCTGATTTCTGAAGAAGAGTTTGGATAGTGGTTGTGAGGGGGACATGTCTGTGGCTCTTGCCCTCTTTGCCCCAGGAAGTGGAAAAGATCATCCTACAGATGATGCGAATGGCTGAATACCTGGACTGGGATGTGTCTGAGCTGAGGCCGGTAAGGCAGTTCTACCTTCATGTCCTTTCTTGTACCTTCTTCCCCATGAGTTCTGCATCTGCCTTACCCTGTCTCTGACAGGCAGCCTGGTTCCCTTGACCGGGATGGCTGGGTTGGGTGTCCTCAGAGACAGTAGAGAGGTGTCTGGTCTGAGAAGCCACTCACACCAAAAGTCCCTTCCCACTCTTTGCTCAGATTCTTCAGGAGATGATGAAGGAGATTGACTATGATGGCAGTGGCTCTGTCTCCCTAGCTGAGTGGGTCCGAGCTGGGGCCACCACCGTGCCACTGCTAGTGCTGCTGGGTCTGGAAATGGTGAGTAGGAGAGATTTGCAAGGATGGGTAAGACAGCTGCGTTGGGTTGTGCTCACCAGGGTTGGCCCTCTAAGGGCTTAGACACTCCCTAGCATCTTCTGTGCCCTCCCAGACTCTAAAGGACGATGGGCACCACATGTGGAGACCCAAGAGGTTCCCCAGACCAGTCTACTGCAATCTGTGCGAGTCGAGCATTGGTCTTGGCAAACAGGGCCTGAGCTGTAACCGTGAGTGATGGGACCTGGGAGTGTGGGGGAAGAGAGGCAGCCTAGCTATCTGTGGGAGCATGGCGTTCTGAACTGAAAGAGATCTGGGTTTGAATCCTGGGCTCTGCCACAGACTAGTTATGTGACCTTGGGAAAGCTACATAACTTCTTTAAGTCTTAGTTTCCTCAACTGAAAATGAGGTAATTATGAGCATTAAATAAGTTGGTGCAAGAAAAGTGCTTCAGTGGTGCATACATAGACTATAAAATGCAATAAAAATTAGCTATTATTACTATTGCTATACCTGGGCCTCCCTTGCATCATCCAGCTCAGTTTCTGCCTGGCACATGGATGGTGTGGGGACAGGCATGGGGTAGCAGTTGCTCTTTTAGGAGGAAGAGTGAGGAAAAGGCACAGGTCTTGGAAGTGAGCCCCCCACCCCAAACTTTAATTCTCTGCCACACCCTCAGAGCAAAGGGTTGTGTGTCTTACTCCAGTGAGTGATCCTTCCTCACCCCCAGGTAAGGAGGAAACAATAGGAGGGGCTGCTGCTAAGGCTCTGACCTTCTTTCCTCTCCCTCAGTCTGTAAGTACACTGTTCACGACCAGTGTGCCATGAAGGCCCTGCCTTGTGAAGTCAGCACCTATGCCAAATCTCGGAAGGACATTGGTGTGAGTGACCTCATGACCCCCCACTTCACCACCCCCATCCTGGCCTGCCCTTGGCCCGTGGCTGCCCTCAGCCCTCTCCTCACCCAGCCCCTGCTCAGACCCTCCCAGACAAGGGACTGCCTTTCTCCCCAAGGTCCAATCACATGTGTGGGTGCGAGGAGGCTGTGAGTCTGGGCGCTGCGACCGCTGTCAGAAAAAGATCCGGACCTTCCACAGCCTGACCGGGCTGCATTGTGTATGGTGCCACCTAGAGGTCAGTTCGGGAGCTGTCCTTCCAGGCTATGCCTTAGGGCCCCTTCTGGAGCTGCCCTCTCTCCATAGGCCTGCCAGCCGAATCTCCCTTACAGCCACAGCTGCCCGGTTCCCAAGGGCTCTCTTTCCAGTCTAGACCGCCAGCTTGACAGGTGGCAGGGTCCCCTCCATGATCTGTGTGCTCACCTCATCTTTCAGATCCACGATGACTGCCTGCAAGCCGTGGGCCATGAGTGTGACTGTGGGCTGCTCCGAGATCACATCCTGCCCCCATCTTCCATCTATCCCAGTGTCCTGGTGAGACCCTCAGGCAGCAGCTGGGAGGGGACAGGAGTGTCTCCCTGATTTCCCACACACATAGAGTGCCATTTAGAACAGAGAGCCTATACTTTTAGGATTCAAGTCAGACTCATCTGTTTAAGGATTCACACACAATCCAGCTTTCCTCCCCTCTGCTTTCCTCCCCTCCCAGGCCTCCGGACAGGATCGTAAAAATAGCAAAACAAGCCAGAAGACCATGGATGATTTAAGTTTGAGCACCTCTGAGGCTCTGCGGGTACAGGGCTGAGGGGCTTGGGCTTCATGGTGGGGGGAAGTTTTTCACTCATGGGGAGGAATGAAGTGGGAAAGTCTGGGGGGTGATTCTAGTTCTCTAGACACTCCACCCTGGTAAGGAAGAGGAGGGGAGAGGAAAGAGGGAGGGGGAAAACATCTTGGTGGAACACCAGTCTTCTGCCCCTATCTCCAGGGCCCACCTTAACTCTGACAAAATCCTGCTTTCTTTATCCTTATTTTCTTCCCCCCATGCAGATTGATCCTGTTTCTAACACCCACCCACTTCTAGTCTTTGTCAATCCTAAGAGTGGCGGGAAGCAGGGGCAGAGGTGAGAAGAGATATGTTGGGTCTTCCGAGATGGAGAGGGAGGGACTACGGGGCTTGGAGGGAGGAAAAGAATGTGTGTGTATGGAAGGGCATACCTTGAGGAGGACGTCAAGAGAGTAGGGTAGGCCAGGTGTGGTGGTTCACACCTGTAACCCTATCTCTACAAAAAATTTTTTTAAAAATTAGCCAGGCATGGTGGGATGTACCTGTAGTCCCAGCTACTTGGGAAGCTGAGGTGGGAAGATCACTTGAGCCCAGGAGTTTGAGGTTGCAGTGAGCTATGATCATGCCACTGCACTTCAACCTGGGCAACAGAGTGAGACCTTGTCTCAAAAACAAAAAAAGAGGGTGGGGTACAGAATATCACCCTCCTCTTGCACCCACCGTGAGCTTTCCTTTTTCCCTCACACAGAGTGCTCTGGAAGTTCCAGTACATACTAAACCCTCGACAGGTGTTCAACCTCCTAAAGGATGGTCCTGAGGTGGGGTGAGTAGAGGTTAAGGGCTGTATCACAGTGTTTTTTGTGGGTCTGTGTATCTGTCTATGTTGGGAGAGAGCAGGAAAGTGTGCATGTTGGGAGAGGAGGGCTAGAGGACAGCAAAAGGCCAGAATTCAGAATGGTTTTTTCCCTAGGACCACTGGGTATCCAGTCCTCTGAGCTCTCTGGCCCATCTTTGCTCTGCACTCAAAGGATGAAGATACCAGTTTTTCCTAACCACTGAGGAGTGGCTATAACTCTCCCTATTGTCCTTTTCTCTGCCCTTAATAGGAACTCAAATCTTTTGACAAAGGGAAAGAGGGTCCTAAGGAATGAGAGACAGGAAGTAATCTGCCTGCCCAGGAGTTGGGTAGCCTTGGTCTTGTTATCCTTCTTCATCTTCTCTCTCCCCTTTTGTCTCAGGCTTAGATTCTTCAAGGATGTTCCTGATAGCCGGATTTTGGTGTGTGGTGGAGATGGCACAGTAGGCTGGATTCTAGAGACCATTGGTCAGTGCAGGGAGAGGCTCCAGGAAGGGGACTGGGGCAGTAATCTCGCCGAGCTAACTCCTTTCTTCTCTTCACCTGCTTTCCCAGACAAAGCCAACTTGCCTGTTGTGCCTCCTGTTGCTGTGTTGCCCCTGGGCACTGGAAACGATCTGGCTCGTTGCCTAAGATGGGGAGGAGGTAAGTAGTTAGAAATTGTTTTGCTGGGGGATAGAATGAGTTGGGTAGCAAGGGAAAGGCACATAGAGAAGAATCTAGGCATCTGGTGTAGAAAGAGGGTTGGGAAAGAAGAGAGGCACAGAAAAAATTTTTTCTTTCCTTTTTTTTTTTTATTTTGTAGAGACAGGGTCTCGCTGTTGCTCAGACTGGTCTCGAGCTCCCGGCCTCAAGGGATCCTCCCGCCTTGGCCTCCCAAAGTGCTAGGATTACAGGTGTAAGCCACCATGCCCAGCCAATTTTAGGCATTTTGAAATTATGTATTTTGTGTCTTCATTGTATATTCTGCAAATGAGACTTTCATTGCAGTTTTCTGCTAACTCAACCTGAATCATGACAATAAAGATATAAATACAGCACTAATGAAACTTTATGTTGACATTAAATAAAATCATAAGGTTTGAAGAGAGGAAATTGAAAGGAATGTCATTATGGGAGCTCTGTGGAGGATGGATCGGAGGAAAGAGACAGGATAGGAAATTACCTGTATTGCAATAGTACAGACAAGAGATGATGAACACAAAAGCTTAGGCAGCAGCAGTGGAGTCAATGAGGTCGAAGCCACAGCACTTGATAACTGATGGGTAGTGGAGGAGGAGGTAGGGACAGGTCTAGGACATTTTCTAGGTTTTTGGACTGAGCAGATGGGGGTGCCATTGATTAAGATAAGAAATGTAGGAGGGAGACCAGTCTAAGGAAGAAAGATAGATTCCGTTTTGGACGTGTTGAGGTGTCAGTGGAGCAAGCAAATGGAGGTGTTGTGGTGGGTAGTTAGAAATAGATGTCAGGAATTTAGGAGAGAAGTCAGGGCTGAAGATACGTGTTTGAGAGTCATCTACTCCTGGTGGTGATTGACATTATGAGAGCAGATCAGATTACCCAGGGAAAGAAGCAAGAGAAGGTGGAAAAAGACAGAAAGATCCTGGTAAACACCATATTTAACAGTTAAGCAGAGGAAGAGGAGTTATTAAGGAAATGTCCCATTGCTGCTGTAACAAATTACCATAAACAGTAGCTTAAAGCAACACAAATTTACAGTTCTGGATGTCAGAAATCCAGAGTGGGTCTCACTGGGCTAAAATCAAGGTGTTGGCAGGGCTGTGTTCTTTTCTAGAGGCTCTAAGGGAGAATCTCTTGCCTTTTCCAGTTTCTGGAGCCTGCCTGCATTCCTTGACTCAAGGTCCCCCTTCCAACCAGCAATGCTATCACTCCAACCTCTGCTTCTGTTGTCACATCTCCTTCTATAACTCTTCTCTCCTGCCTTCCTCTTGCACTTATAAGGACCCCTGTGATTACTTTGGGACCATCCAGATAATTCAGGGTAATCTCAAGATCCTTAATTTAATCACATCTGCAAAGTCTCCTTTTCCATGTAAGGTAACATATTCACAGGTTCTTACTGGGGGTTGGGGGGACTATTACTCTGCCTACCACAAAGACTAAATAGGAACAGTCAGAGAGTATCCTCTGTAACTGAGAGAGTAACATTTCAGAAGTAAGTGAGGAATTTCAAGAGCTAAAATGAGGGCCTGGTGTGGTGGCTCATGCCTATAATCCTAGCACTTTGGGAAGCCAAAGTGGGAGGATGCCTTGAGGCCAGGAGTTCAAGACCAGCCTGGGCAACATAGTAAGACCTCATATCTACAAAGAATAAAAAATTAGCTAGGTGTGGTGGTGTGCCCCTGCAGTCCCAGCTACCCTGGAGGCTAAAGCAGGAGGATTGCTTGAGCCAAGGAGCTTGAGGTTGCAGTGAGCTATGATGACACCACTGCACTCTAGCCTGGGCAACAGAGCGAGACCCTGTCTCAAACAACAACAAAAAAAAAGAGTTAAAATGAGAACTAAAGATATATTATTGGTTTTGGCAAGAGTCATTGTCAATCTTTGCCAAAACGGTTTCGGCAGGGGCCTGGGTGCAGTGGTTCACGCCTGTAATCCTAGCACTCTGGGAGGCCAAGGCAGGAGGATCACTTGAGCTCAGGAGTTCGAGACCAGCCTGAGCAAGAGTGTAGACCCCTTCTCTACTAAAAATAGAAAAATTAGCCAGGCATCATGGCACATGCCTGTAGTCCCAACTACTGGGGAGGCTGAGGCAGGAGGATCACCTGAGCCCAGGAGTTTAAGACTGCAGTGAGCTAAGATGACACTACTGCACTCTACCCAGGGCGAGTGTGAGACTCTGTCTCAAAAAAAAAAAAAAAAAAAGAGTTTCGGTAGGGTGGGATGGGTAAAAGGCAAATTACAGTATGTTGAACCGTCAATGGAATGTGAGGAAGTGGAGACTTATTTTTTTAATCTTTTTTCCCCCCTGACTACAAAAACACTACATGCTGGTGGTAAACAACAATTCAAGCATTTCAGATATACATGCCAAGAAAGTGAAAGCTCCCTGTAATCTACTCCCTAAAGTTTCAAGAGCTATTCCTCCATGTTTTTCTTTGTGGACACCTACTAGTACGTAAACAATAATGAGATCGTTTTATAGATGTTTTTCTTCTTTTTATTTAACTTCAAAGTTCGTATTGGTTATCATTATATTTCAGTAAAGTCGGGTTGCCTCACTCTTTTTAGGACTGAATAGCATTCTATTGTGTGAATGTGTAATAATTTATTTAATCAGTCCCCTATTGATGAACATTAGTGTAGCATTCAGTTTTTCACTATTACAAACCAGGCTGCAGTGAACACCCTTGCACATCTATCTCTGCACACAGATATGAACATTTCTTTAGGAGAGATTTCCAGAAGTGAAATTGCTGGCTTAAAGAATATTAACATTTTACTAGTTATTTTCTTTTTAAAAAAATTGCACAAATAAATCATCAGTACATTGTCACTGTAAAAGATTTAAAGACTCTTCACATACCTAAGTCTCACATACAAGTCTCCTCTTTCCTGTCCCCCACCAAATTCCATGTACCTTCTTAGAGATAAACACTGTTTCCTCCTTACACTCATTTTTCTGTTTTTACATGCACATTTTACAGGCACACATTTTAACAGACATAAATGGGCTCATATTACAACTTGTTTTGGAATTTCTTTTCTCATTGAATATGCCTTGGAGATCTTTCCATGTAAATATAGATAGATTTCACTCTGAATCCAATAGCTTCACAGTATTTCATGGCATGGATTTGCCATAATTTATATAACCTTCTCCTATTGATGGACATTTAGATTGTTTCCAATTTTTTACTATTTCCAAGAGTACCTCAACAAACATCCTTGTACATCTATCTCTGTGCATATGTGTTAGTTTCTGTAGGAGAAATTCCTAAAAGTGGAATTGCAGTGTAAAAGATTTTTTAATAAAATTTGATAACATTTTGATCAAGTTGCTAAATTGCCTTCTAAAAATGAGTTAGCAATTTATGCCCTAACTAACAGCAAATGAGAGTGCCAGTTTATTAAACTGATTAATACTTGGTTTTCCCAATTTCCTTAATACTTTGTCGACCTAAGTAAAAAAGTTAACTAATTGTTTTTTGATTCTTTTAATTATTGGTAATATTGAGAATTTTTCATACGCGTATTGGCCATTTGTATTTTTTCTTCTGTGATAGGCTTGTTTGTATTATTTGCCCATATTTCTGTTGGCTTTTTTGATACATTGATTTGTAAGCAGTTTTTGAATGTTGGGAAAGTTACATATGCATTTTTTTTGCCAGTTTGCATTTTGTCTTTTTTTTAGATGTATATTTATTTATTTAACCATAGAGAAGTTTAATGTTTTTGTTTTTGTTTTGTTTTGTTTTTGAGATGGGGTCTCGCTAGGTTGCCCAGGCTGGTCTCCAACTCCTGGGCTCAAGTGATCCTCCCCCATAGCTGAGATTACAGGCTAGTGCCACTGTACCTGGCAAGTCTTAAATTTTTTTTCCCTGTAGGGTAGATGCATGTGGACTTAAATTTTAATATAATTGTATTTATCCATCTATTCCTTTTTGGCTCCTAGTTTTGTACCCAATGAAAGATTATAAAAACGTTCACTAAGGTTTTCTTCTAGTACAAATTCTGCTTCATTTTTTTGCATTTGAATTCTTTGATCCATTTTGAAATCACTTTGGTATATATAAGGAGTGACTTCTACGTGTAGCACTATTTATTGAAAAATCTATCTCTTTGCCATTTATTTGAAATGTCATCATATACTAAATTTCCACACATACTTGAGTCTATTTGGAGCACTCTATTCTTTAATATTGAACTCTTTATTTGATTCACTGTGCCAGTATAACACTGTTTAGACACTACTGCTTAATACTGTGTTCTGTCTTATGGAATGGGGAGAGAAAGCAAGGTGGGGGTGGAGATGAGACAGATGATCCCCATTTGTTACTCACCCTTTTCAGCATTTTCCTGGATATTCTCTGCAATCTTTCAGATGAACTTTGGTGTCATTTTTATTTTTATTTACTTATTTTTTGAGACAGGGTCTCACACTGTCACCTGGGCTAGAGTGCAGTGGCATCATCATAGCTCACTGCAGCCTCAAACTCCTGGGCTCAAGCAACCCTCCTACATTAGCCTCCTGAGTAGTTGGCACTATAGGCATGTGCCACCACACCAATTTTTTTCTAATTTTTGTAGAGACAGGGTGTCACTATGTTACTCAAACTGGTCTTGAACTCCTGGGCACAAGTGATCCTCCCACCTCAGCCTCCCAAAGTGCTAAGATCACAAGCATAAGCCACCGCACCTGGCTGGAGTCATTTTTAGATGTGCACACACATTGGAAACATTCACCCTTCACAACAGTGTGGAGAAAAGTGTCAGCAAGAGGCCTGACCTAAGATTGGTCCACAGGAGCTGTGACTGAGCACTTTGCCTTTTCACTGGCAGAACCAGGGCAGAGAATCCCTGGGAATTTGTGGAGCTGGGTGCTAAGAAGAGGTCTCTCTGGGAACCAGAGCTCAGTGCTCACCTGTCTTCTCCACCCCTAGGGTATGAGGGACAGAATTTGGCGAAGATCCTCAAGGATTTAGAGATGAGCAAAGTGGTACACGTGGATCGATGGTCTGTGGAGGTGATACCCCAACAAACTGAAGAAAAGAGTGACCCAGTCCCCTTTCAAATCATCAATAACTACTTCTCCATCGGTGTGGTCAGTGGAGTGGGGCTTGCAGGGAAAGGAGGAAGTGGGAGCTAAGCAGACAGAGGCTTGTGGAGGGCAGAAAGGGAAGGCGGAGGTTAAGGGAACTGTGACACAGGGAAATTGGGAGTGCGATACAGTGGTGTGAGTCACAAGAAAAGAACTTGGGACTTGCTACTTCTTGACTGGGGGTCGGGGGAGAAAGGGAGAGAGAGGGAGGGGGAGAGAGCGAGCTCTGTACTGAGAGGGAAGGCAGGCCTCAGATCTTACATACCCTAAACTCTCCAGGATGCCTCTATTGCTCACCGATTCCACATCATGCGAGAGAAATATCCCGAGAAGTTCAATAGCAGGTGAGGGAAAGGAGAGAGGGGTGTGGGCATACACAGTGTTAGGGACCAGGTTGTGACCAAGTTTGACTCAGAATGCTTAGATGGGCAGTGGCACATCTAGGAAAGCCCCCAGCCAAAGCTACCCTTGGTCCCATGGGACTGGAGTTGGGAGGTTGATGCCCTTCCCTGTCACTTAGCACCCCTGCAAGCTCTTTGTAACTTGTCCCCTGTCTACTGGGCCTTGTGTTGGGGCTGAGGCAGAATGAAGAACAAGCTATGGTACTTCGAATTTGCCACATCTGAATCTATCTTCTCAACGTGCAAAAAGCTGGAAGAGTCTTTGACAGTTGAGGTGTGTGTGATAAGACCCAACCCTGTGTCCTTTTCAGCTTCTTATATCTAAGTTTCTCCCTCCACAGACACCCTTAGGAACTTCCCATATTCTTGAGCTTATATTTTTATGACCACCCAGCTCTCCAACCCTGATTTTGCAAGTCCTCAAGATACCCTAGTCCTTATTTCACTCCATTCCTTGCGCACCTCCAAATCCTGGTCTTCTTTGTCACCTGCTGAAGGAAGTGGTCACATCCATGATTATGCTATGAGGTGAGGATCTGTGCCTTCCCCAACTGGGGCTGTACCTCCCTCCCCTTAGATCTGTGGGAAACCGCTGGATCTGAGCAACCTGTCCCTAGAAGGCATCGCAGTGCTGAACATCCCTAGCATGCATGGTGGCTCCAACCTCTGGGGTGATACCAGAAAACCCCATGGGGATAGCTATGGGATCAACCAGGCCTTAGGTGCTGCAGCTAAAGTCATCACTGACCCTGATATCCTGAAAACCTGTGTACCAGGTGAGAGGAGCTGCCTTGGGATCTGGGTGGGTGGGACTAAGGGAAGGTGTGACTCTCTTTGAGGACACCCTTGCTTATGTAAAACCTCTCTCTACTTCTCACCCCCAGACCTAAGCGACAAGCGACTGGAAGTAGTGGGGCTGGAGGGTGCAATTGAGATGGGCCAGATCTATACCAAGCTCAAGAATGCTGGACATCGGCTGGCCAAGTGCTCTGAGATCACCTTCCAGTAAGAAAGACTCCAACCAGGGGCCATGAGGGAGGGAGTGGGCCAGGACAGGAGAAATATCATGGGAATAGTGGGGAGGGGCTTTACTAGGAGATCTTTCTCAGTGAAGAGGGTCTCAAAGCCAACCTGAGAAGCAGTGTTTTGGTATTCAACTAGTAAGGAAATTTCTATCAATCTTCCTTGGCCTTCCACAGCACCACAAAAACCCTCCCCATGCAAATTGATGGAGAACCCTGGATGCAGACACCCTGTACAGTGAGTATTGCCTATGTTTGCCACAAACTGAACCCTCAGGCCCCATGGATCCTAAATCTCCGTTCCATAGCTTCTTTACTTGCTCCTGATGCCTCAAGTTCCCCTGCACACCATTCCTCCTCAAACCCTGATTCCCTAGCCCCTTGCTTCCCTACCATGGCCCCTCTAGGACCCCAGTGACCCAACCAAATCCCACAGATTTCCCCCCAAATCTCTGATGCTCCAGCCCCAAAGCACCAGGTCCTGCCTCTGAATGTGCTCCCTTCCCTTCCAGATCAAGATCACCCACAAGAACCAGATGCCCATGCTCATGGGCCCACCCCCCCGCTCCTCCAATTTCTTTGGCTTCTTGGGCTGAGGGGGACACCCTCAACCTCCAAGCCAGCCTTGAACCCACCTCCCTGTTGCTGGACTCTACTCCCTAGGCTCTGTACATTGTTGCCACACACTCCTGCCAGCTCAGGGGAGTGTTCCTTTGCCCTCACGGTATTTATTATCCTGCACCACCTCACTATTCCCCATGCACACACAACACATGCATAGACTCACACACCACAAACCTACAGATTGAAAGTGCCTCATCTGAATAAAATGACTTTTTTTTTCTATTGGGATGTCTGTTAAGTAAATGGTACACTTCCTTCTTTTACACTTTTACTCCTTAAATAACATAGATTCTCCTGAGAAGCAAGGAAAACAAAAACAAAAAACAAACAGGACCAGGTTCTGAGTGTTTATTTCAGGTTGTGGTAGTCTCCAAGGGAAGACTAGAGAAAAAAAAGATGTTGCTGTCAACCCCAGGAAAATCATGGCATCATATGAGAGTACTCAGACCTGCTGCCCACTAAGGAGTGGGCGGTTCTCACCAATGGGGCCAGTGCGAAAGACCCTGGGCAGACGCAGCCAGTGGGTGCTACTGTGAGGCAGCTGGGGAACAGGGAGAGCTGAGCCCTGCTTTATAAGTCTGCGCCTGACATTGGGAGAAGAAGGGGGAAGCTGGTTAGCAATGGACAAAGGCAGCCTGTCTGTGCTTCTCCAAAGAAGGGGGCATATCCCTATTCCGTGTCTGCTTGGCCTTGATCCTAGCTCCCTCCCCTTCTCCTTACCTCCAGGGTTTATCCTCTTTTTTCTGTGGTAACCTCTGTCCATTCCCCTCTCACCCTAGAAGCTCCCCTGCTTTGAGGATAATGGCACCCCAGGCCTGGGGATCTGCCCTTCTTGCAGGTGGAGAACTCATTTCACCCAAACTGCCCCATTCTTAAGATTATTAACAATAGTCATTAATATCATCAATTATTTACACTTTTGCTTCAGAGTCAGGTGCTTTACTCACATTGTTTCTAATCTTTACAACAGCCCCACAGGAAGGATACTAGTTTTCCTACTTTTCAAAGACTCAGAAAGGTTAAGCTACTTTCCCAAGGTCCCCCAGCAAGACTGTAGCCCAGGCCTGTCCACCTTCCAAGCTTGGGCTCTTTCCTAGACACCATGCTTCCTCAAAGGCAGTGGTGGTTCCTTCTCCCCTTGAGGAAGAGTGAGTAATGGTAATGAGGAATAAGGCTGTCTGAGCTGGATGGTGGGGCCCTTACCTATATATCAGAGATGCAAGCACCACAGCCATCAATACCAGCAAGATGCCCACAAACAGGGGAACCTGCCCAAGGCCTGCTTCTTGACCTGTGAGCAGAATCCCAGACACTGCATCAGTCAGTGTCTGCTCCCTGCCACCTGGCCTCTGCCCACTCCCCTTCTTCATCCTAGTTCTTGTCCAAGTACCTACCTGGCATGACAAGCTGGGTGCTGACCATTGCCAGGCTGTTGGCATCAGCCAAAGACACATTGAGGCAGTAGGTCCCTGAGCCACCCTTCAGTACTTGGTGCAGAACCAGCTGGCAGGCTAGGCTGGGTGGCACAGGCTGGCACAGCCGCTGGGCAGGAGGCTGGCACCCTGGTGATGAGATGTCCATACAGGCTTCCTTGGGCAGCCTGAAAGAGGTATCAGCTTACATCAGGGGATCTGGGGAGGGACACTGGACACCAGTCAACAGTCAACTCAGGAGTTATCAGGACAACCAGCGGGACACTCACCCGCCTTGGCAGGACACAGTCAGCTCAAATGCATCCCCTTCACTGGATGGCACAGCCTGCAGGATCTCAGCATTTTCAATACCCTCTGCAGAGTTGCATGATTATAAGTTGGGATTCCTCTACCAGGCCTCCCCAAAAGCCCATAGACAGGAAAGCCCTAGGGCTGTTCTACCAATCCCATCCCTATGCCTTCAAAAGAAGACCCTGGCATTTGAATATTCTTCCTGTCTAGGTGAGTAATTCCTCCCAAGGTGTGCTTCCACTGACCTGCCCTAGGCAGCATATACCTCCCTCCTTCAGCCCCCAAAGTAGGCAAGACTCACGGACAATGTCCAGGGTGAGGGAAAAGGAACCATATCGATACAGAACACAATCCAGGGGGACTTGTCTCTTCACCAGCCTTAAGGTGGCTGTACCATCCAGCAGGCGGCTCAGGGAACCTGGCAAGAGGGGATTGAGGAGGCAAAATCAAGAGACAGATGACTCACCCAGAGGCAGAGGCCAAGCAGGCATTTTTCCAGGTTGAGCCAGAACTACTGGATCCTGGAGTCACTGGTTTAAAATCAGATCAGATGTGGGAAATCTCATTTTATATATAAAGAAACAGGCCCAGAAGAAGAAAATGACTGCTCCAGAGTGACACAGTTAGAGACAGAGTTGGAGTTTTAAAAAAATCCTCAAATGTTTACTATGCCCCACACTGTGCCAGGTCCTAGACTAGACATTCAACATGTTAACTCATTTAAGCATCATTATCTGATTCCTCCCTTTTTGCTTTGGGATGGGAATCCAGAGGTGGAAAATGGGAGGATGAGGGTCTCAGAATCTAGGAAAAATTTTTGTGCATTTATACTTGAGCAGAAAATGAGATATAAATATTATGTAAATGATCACAGTCTGTTCCCTGGCCTTGCCAAGAGTTCTCCTCAGTGGTAGAAAGAGTGCCAAATCCTAACCACTAGACCACCAGGGAAGACACCCTCAATGGTAGAGAAGCAACAAGCTCTCCTTGTGGCCTAAGCGAAGACCCTGGTTTCCTGAACTCCAGATCTATCCCATGTCATTAGGAGATTTGAGGGCTTTACAGCCAGGCCAGTGAGAGCTCCGAGGGGACCACAGTGCTAAGCAAAGGACTAAGTAACATTTGGGTCCTGGGTAAGACTTTCAGAGTAGGGCGGTGACAAATATCCCACCTCAATGAACATCATTCACATTGGTTCTCTTACCTGTAATACTTTCTGTAGGCATGACTGGGCTGGCACCTGGACCCTCAGGCTTAAGGGTGGGTAACTCTCCAGCTGTGGTCTCTACCAATTCTGTAGTTGTTACCTGTGCAACTGTGGTTCCAGAGGGCTCTGCAGGTGACACCTCTGCAGGTGTCGTGCCTATAGCCTCTGTAGTTGACAGCTCTGCAAATGTGGTACCTATGACCTCTAAGGTAGGCAACTGCTCAAGTGTTGTACCTGTGCCCTCTGCAGTTGGCACCAGCACAGGTGTAGTACCTATGACTTCTGCGGTTGGTACCCACACAGCTGTGGTTATAGGGGGTTCTGTAATTGGCACCTGACCAGATGTAGTACCTATGACTTCTGCAGTAGGCACTTGACCAGCTGTAGTGCCAGGGGCCTCTGCAGTTGGCATGTGCCCGTTCGTGGTGCCTGGAACTGGGGAGGAGCTACAGGAGGTGAGAGGAATGGCAGCCTGCAGGACCACCTGGGCAGTGACTAGGCCAGACTCCAGGTAAGTGTGAGTGACCACAAGTGCCCGAGAGATCAGGGTCCCAGTACTGTCTCCAAAGTCCCAGGTATAGGAGAGGTCAGCCCCAGCCAAATAGCCACTGGGGTCATGGAGCTGGAGGGCAAAGGTCAGAGGTTGATTTTTCAGGAAGTGCTTGTTCCCTCCATCCAAGGCCTGTAGCTGGGACACGCTCACAGAGAAAGGCACCTGGTCTGGGATTGGAGACAAAAAGATGTGAACCAGGCCTGGGCCAAAGCTTCTTCTTTCACAGGCATGCTCTCTAACCCCAAGCTGACTGACCAACCCTTTACTGGCTCTAAGCCCCACATTTCTCTGCCCAGGTCTTCCTGAGGCTGCCCCTTCAAGGTTGCACACATTTCCCCTTCCCTTTTCCAGTCCAGCCAAGACTCCCCACCTTCCCCCCCCCCATAACTAGCCTTGCCCCTTCCTAAACCCTTACCAGTAATGGTGAAGGCTGAGCTGGAGTAAGCAAGGGGCACGTAGCTCCGGAACCCCCGGCGGTGGTAGACAGTCACTTCCATGGTGTGTGTGCCCAGCGTTGCCCTGCCTGTCCCAATGCTCAGCCCGGACACTGGGCCCCCTAGAACTTGCCAGTATTGGCCTGAGGTTTTTGGAATGAAAAGCAGGGAGGAGGAGGTTACTGGTCAAAGGGGACTGAGGGTCAGGATTAGAAACAGAACACTGGAGAAGGGAGGTCAGGAGGTCTATTGAGGATGATTACTTCTGAGGGTGTTTGGAAGGTTATGGTATGGGAGGGTCTTAACGGGGGGGTTGGAGAAGGGCTACCAGAAAGAATTATGACAGAGAGAGTTGAAGGGGGCTAGGTGCTATGGAAGAGGAAGGAGCCAAGGGGAAAATGAAGATAAAGGAAAATCACAGAAGTTAAGGGGTGGAGCCAAAAAGAAAGGCGATCAGGTATGACAAAGTAAATACAAGTGTGGATGACAGGCTAGAGAAGGGAGTCCCTCACCCCAGGTCTTCCAGACATAAATAAAACTTCTCCTCTGAGACCAAGGGCCAGATGGGCAGGGTCCACCATCAGGGAAGACGCAGGTATCATCAGGTTCCTGGGGATACACTGGCTGTCCTTCCCACACCTGGCTCCCTGAAAGGTAAATACAGAGTCACCCTCAAACCCTGGCATTCTTTATTATGCACCAAAACCCCTAAAATTTCTCCTAGAGGATCAGAGAGGGGCTCTGGGAATACTCCCTAGCTAGAAAGTACATTCTCCATGGTATAACCCATTTGGGGTGGTAGTTGGAGGTGTGAAAACTACAATTTAAGATTCATACGTATATATTAATACTTACATAGGAAAGATATTGGAAGGCCATATATCAAAATGTTTAGTGATTTGCTCTGGCTAGTGGGATAAAAATAAAAACAACAGTACTAGATAACATTTATGGAGCCTTTACTGTAGGCTAGAGTAGACATTATGTTAAGTACTTTACATATTATCCCTGTTTTTTGTTTTGTTTTGTTTTTGAGACAGGGTCTCACTCTGTTTGGGCTAGAGTGCAGTGACGTCATCATAGCTCACTGCAACCTCAAACTCCTGGGCTCTAGCAATCCTCCTACCTCAGCCTCCTGAGTAGCTGGGACTCCAGGCACGCACCATCATGCCCAGCTAATTTTTCTATTTTTTTGCAGACATGGGGTCTCACTATGTTGCTCAAGCTGATCTCAAACTCCTGGGCTCAAGCGATCCTCCCACCTTAGCCACCCAAAGTGCTGGTATTACAGGCATAAGCCACCATACCTGGCCATTATCACATTTTAATTCTTAACAAGAATCCCTTATCCCTTTACGTTTTGGAAATAGAAGCACAAAACAGTCAAGTAACTTGCGCAGGATCACATACCAGTGACAAGTTGAAATCTGGGTCTGTCCAACTTCTAGGTCCACTGGATTCACTGTCCCCATTTTAAGGACCATAATTTTCTTTTCTTTTTGTTTTATCTGTGTTTTCTAATTTTACTACAATGAGTATATATTACATATAAAACTTGTTGAAAAAAAATGGAGGGGGAAGGGGGCATTTTCTGAGTTCACTGGGGATACCAGGGGACTTGAGCCCTAGGAATAAAGGCCTAAGTAGAGAGGTGCTCACCATTGATGATGGTGTTGTTGGCCCAGATTACCTGCCCATCTGGCAGTACCTTTTGGCTTCCAGGGAAGTTCAGGGAAATAGAGAAGGAAGCATTTGCACCAACCAGTGTAGGCCCATCATTACTGACCTTCAGGGACACTTGACCACCTGGGAAAGGAAGCTGCATTAGCTGGGATTCCTTGGCTTCCCCTCCCTATCTTGCCAAACTACATTCAACCCAGTTCTTCTTGCTCTTCTCCCCATCCCATTCCCACCGTGCCCTCCTCTGGAACTTCTAAGTTCCCACCTCGCCAGCAGTCAAGTCCCTGGACTTCTGTCCACTCTGGATACAGCTGCCTGTTCCATGCTTTAGTTCTGACCTGCCTCGAGACACCAAGCCAGTCCTGGTCTCTGGGTCCTAAAAGAAATATGTCATAAGGACCCTACGTGCCTCCTTCAGTTCCTTCTCAGGGGATAACACTCTATCCCATATCACTCCATTCATTCTCACTTCACAGTGCATTTTAACTTACTGAATACCCACCAGGTACCAGTGTTCTAGGTACAAAGGACTTCAGAAATGAATAAGATATGGCTCTGAAGGGATTCAAGGTGAAGTATAGGAAATAGACATGTACATAAATTACTATAATTCAAGACACTGATTAATATGTGCCATGACAGACATACGTGTAGTACAACAAAATGACAGACTAAATAGATTCGTTCCATTCTAGCTGATTGGGAAAGACTTCAGTGGTCCTAGTTACCCTAGGACCAGCATGAGCAAATGCATGGAGACATGGAAGTATATGACATGTTAAGCAAATTCTAACAATGTGGTTGATGTACATTGTGAGAAATAAGTCTGAGAAGATGGGTTGGGGACTTTGAGTGCCAGGCTAAGGATGTAGGCAAGGCCATCTCTGGTGGGTTTTGTTTTATTTTGTTTTAAATTAAGATATAATTCACATACCACAAAATTTACCAATCAGAAGCTTTTGAATATGATCAAATTTATGTTTTAGAAAGATCACCATGGCAAGCAGTGAGGAGGAGGGATTAGGAGTAGCCAGAGATTGAGGGTGGGGGCAGAGAAGCCAAAATTATTGTAACTGACTGAGAGAGGTTTGAGGGAAGAAAAGAATATAATGGACCTCCATATGCCCTCACCCAGATCCGGGAAAGAGTTGACTGAAAGGCAGCTACGTAACGCACACAGACATATGCAATTCTTCTTAGGAGAGTGAATTAATCAAGCCAGGAACTTATTAAAAAGATAACTATCAACATTTTGCCACATTTGCTTTATCTGTCCTTATTGGTCGTTGCTTTTGGTTTGGGGGAGGGGGTTGGCTAAAATATTTAGAAGCAAGTCCCAGACATCTTGTTATTTTAACCCTATAAATTCAGTATGTATCTGTAAAAAATATGAATATTTTCTTGCATAAGTACAATGTCATTTCATACTAGACAAAATTATCAAACTCAGTCCATATAAAATTTCATAAACTTCTAGAAAAATGTCTTCTTATAATTTTTAAAATCAGCATCCAAAATGTAAGCACAATCTTTCAAGAGCCTCAGGTGGGTGAGTGTGAACAGACTGTTTCCAGAATGCGTTAAGAAACATAGTAAAAGAGAAAGACTTGAAACTGCAGCACAATGAGGGAAGCCAGATCAAGGAGAACTTCCTAGAAGTCTGTGAGACTAAGATCTAGAGAGGGAAAGAGGGACTGGGATATGATGTACATATTTCATATATCCTCACCCTATTTCTAATGTGTGCTGGAAACCTAGCTGATTCTGCTGGGGGAGGTGTTGGAATCATCTCATTGAGCATCCCATCACTAGAGCAGGAGAAGTCATAAGATGCCCCAATCTTTCTCCACTTCCAATCCTCCCTCTTCAGAGCAGCACGTGACATTCCAGCCCCTCTCACCACCCCCACCCCCACCCCTTGCTCCGGTCACGAGGCCCCAATCCCCCAGAGCCCTTTCATGTGATGCTCAGCTGAGACCCCTCTGCCTGTCTCTGCCAGCCCCAGAACAAAAGGCCTGGGCAGTGTTCACCCATCTATATCCCAAGGGGGGAAGGTGGTATCTCCTTAGCCTTCTTATCCAATACCACATTCTCTTACTCACCACTTTAAATTCCATACCCCAAGTGCCTGAGACATTACCTAAAATAGTCTCCCACCCATTTCACCCCTTTGGAGCCCCTCCTCCAGCTCACTGCCAAGGGGGCCTCAGAATTAGTGCCACAAAGCCCTACTATTCTTCTGCCCCTCCAAACATATGAGATTATTTCCAGACTCAATCCCAAATCTCCATGTAAGGAAGGAGCTCAGGTGCCCACCTCCTCACTAAATCAAACGGGTGGGAGAAGCCTGAAGTATTGCTGGTATCTCACAGTAGGAGGGGAAAAACCAGAGTGGGTGTTCATCCCCAAATTCACACCTACTCACGTCCACATATCCACACTCACCTTCTGTAGTCCCCACAGCCAGCAGAGCACTCATCACAGCCAAACGGAAAAGGCACCTTCTCAGCACCAGATCCATCCTGTTCTTCTCTCCAGCAACCAAAGGCGCTGGAGGGGCTGGGATAAGCCCCTATATAAGAAAGGGGTGCTCATTTGCATAGCCCTTCCTTTTCTCCCTCCCAAGGAGGCCTGGGAGGGGCTGAAGGACAGGAAAGAGGAAGAACTGACAAGGGATCCTGGTCCTTGGACATTCCTTTCCCATCCCACTACTCAATGACAGTTTCTGGTTTCACTGGGTCACTCTCATCTTCACACACTCCATTCCCCGGGAAAGAGTTGACTGAAAGGCAGCTACGTAACGCACACAGACATATGCAATTCTTCTTAGGAGAGTGAATTAATCAAGCCAGGAACTTATTAAAAAGATAAAAACAGAACTCTGCATCCAAAAACAGAGAGAAACAGCGTTGGGGTAGGCTGAGAGGCGGAGGCAACACTTCTCAGAGTACTGGGAATCCTTCACAATGAGATTCCCGGCTTCCTGCTTTTCAAAGGAGGCTCCCTGGGCCAGGTGGAATTTAATCTTAGGTCAGTATACATTTTCCCCAGGGGTGGTGAAAACAGCGAGTTAGAGATCAGGGAATCCCTGCAGACTAGAAACACAGGTAGGAAACTCGAATCCAAAGCAGATACTTGGGAAAAGGTGTTCAGCTGCCCCACGGAGAAAGAAACTTGTCTTCCCCTTAGAACCAAACTTGCACGGGGCGGGGTCACTTGCGGCGAGGAGCTAGGGCTAGCCCCGCCCTCTCTGACGTTAGCCAATAGGAAGGCCTGGGGGCGGGGGCAGTGAAACGCGGGAAGGAGGGGAGGGGCCTCTGGTGGAGGTCGGGAACTGGGGGGCAGGCGGCAACATTGTTTCAAGTTGGACAAATTGACCAGAGCGAGAGATACACTGCGTTCCATCGCGACCTGGGGCCAAGGTGCTGGGCCCTGTTTCCCCCTCCTCGGCCCCCAAGAGTCGGGGCCCTCTTTCTGCAGGGTTCCCGGGCCCCCGCTCCAGGGCCGGGCTGACCCGACTCGCTTGCGCTTCATGGAGAACTTCCAAAAGGTGGAAAAGATTGGAGAGGGCACGTACGGAGTTGTGTATAAGGCCAGAAACAAATTGACGGGAGAAGTGGTAGCGCTTAAGAAAATCCGCCTGGACACGTGAGTGGCCTCTGTACCTGGGACTCCTAACTGGGGAGCTCCTTGACTGTCCCCCCACCCCAACAGGCGGGTAGCAGTCCAGGGACCGGAAGAGAGCAGGGAGGGACTTCTTTTGAAGTGGAGAGGTGGGTTGGGGGACAGTAGAGGGTTTCCCTAGGGAGAGTATAGGGTGGTGTGGAATCCATGGAAAACTTTCTTCCCGAACTGAGCCGGATGATGCCCCCAAATGTGCAACCAGAGAAACTCAGGAAAAGAAAGGAGGCCTCTGGGATGGGGTCCAGGATTCTCCATGGAGTTAGCTTATGTGGGAACCGGTGAAGAGCACCTGAATGAGGAGCCCTCCTCACTGCCCCAACCCCACCCTCATCTTAGAATTCTCTCGTTCAAGAGAATGGCAGTTAAACCTCACTGGCCCCTCTGGGGAGGGTGGGTGCTACTCCCACATTTTTTCTCTACTACCAGCTCTCTGCTTCACCTTCCTCAGGAGGCTTTACTTACCTACCTCTGAGAAAAGAGGAAATAAAGACCTTAATGTCTCCAAAAGCCACACCCTGACTAACCAAGAATTAACTCCTTACAGCACCTTTTCTCTTCTCTCACTTTCCTAGGGGATGCTGGGATGGTGTCTCCTTGAGGGGAAAGATTGGGGAAAAGGAATATTTGTAACCATATTCTTAATCTCTTCTTTCCCAACCTCTCCAAGTGAGACTGAGGGTGTACCCAGTACTGCCATCCGAGAGATCTCTCTGCTTAAGGAGCTTAACCATCCTAATATTGTCAAGTAAGTGTGTGTGTGGGAGGTGATCTGATAGGAAAGGAGGATGAGTAGTGTCTGTATAAAGCGGGCATTTCTCTCCCTCACCTCCATTTCCCGGACCTTCCCTTCTGTAGGCTGCTGGATGTCATCCACACAGAAAATAAACTCTACCTGGTTTTTGAATTTCTACACCAAGATCTCAAGAAATTCATGGATGCTTCTGCTCTCACTGGCATTCCTCTTCCCCTCATCAAGGTAATGCTTCTCATCAGCTCCTCTCCATCATGGGCATGTCATGGGGGGACTGAGACAGTCAGTTTAGGGCCATAATTTGTGATCTTGGCCTCCTTCCCAGCCCTCATCCCCCTACACGCGCACACACACACACACACACACTCCCCTTTCTTTTGTGTCTCTTTCCCTGCTCATTATACTCATTAACCCTAGGGTTGGGCTGAAGAATCAAAGTTGAAACTCTAGTGAGTCAACCTAGCAGTTTAGGTGGGAGGTCAGATGAAACTCAGGTAAATGGGATTTGAGGGTGCTTGGTAGATTCCTCCAAAAAGCTCTTCCACCTGTTTGGTGGGAGAACTAGCCAGTGAGTATTGTCCGTTTTATGGCTGGATTCTTCACTCTCAGAGCTATTTTCAATCTACAAGAGACATTTATTCAGTGTACATTTTTTGAACACCTTCAATGTGCTAGGCACAGGGTATGGAAAAAGGATACAAAACTGAATAAGATTTGGTCCTTATCCTCACTGGGCTGCCGTTCAATGGGAGAAATAGCTTATAAACATGTATTATAATCCAACATAGTAAGGCTTTAGTAGACCTTTGGGGGCACAGAGCAAACCTAATCTGCTCACTGTGGAGAAACACAGTCCTCTCTCTCTCTCCCTTGTCAGAGCTATCTATTCCAGCTGCTCCAGGGCCTAGCTTTCTGCCATTCTCATCGGGTCCTACACCGAGACCTTAAGCCTCAGAATCTGCTTATCAACGCAGAGGGGGCTATCAAGCTGGCAGACTTTGGACTAGCCAGAGCCTTTGGAGTCCCTGTTCGTACTTACACCCATGAGGTGAGTCCCTCTATGCTTTTCTTCTCTGAGCTTCCCAGGAGGTGTTCACTAGGGCATTCACAAAGTTACTAAATATATCTGGCCAACAGTTTCTCTCTTAGTAGATGGAAAGAATCTGCGACACCGTAAGGAGTCTTAGGGTATGCACAGAATTCATACTGTGGGGCTAACTGGACTTAGATACTAAACCAAGACAGCTGAATGGCATACCATTAAAATTATGATCATTTGTCTCAGGTTTTCCAGGAAGAGCCAAAATTGAGGGTTTGGAAAATATGGTCTCCAGTGACATGGACTATGCTAACTCTGGGCTAAGAAGTTGTGTGTAGTCATTTCTTTCTTTCTTTCTTTTCTTTTTTTTTTTTTAAGAGACAGGGTCTCGCTCTGTCACCCAGGCTGGAGTGCAGTGGCTTAATCATAGCTCACTGCAGCCTTGAACTCCTGGGCTCAAGCGATCCTCCTGCCTCAGCCTCCCAAGCAGCTGGGACTACAGGCACGTGCCACCATGCCCAACTAATTTTTAAAAAATTTTTGGAGAGACGGGGTCTCACTATGTTGCCCAGGCTGGTCTCAAACTCCTGGGCTCAGGTGATCATCCTGCCTCAGCCTCCCAAAGTGCTGGCATTATGACATAAGCCACTATATCTGGCTGTGTGTAGTCATTTCTGTTAGGGGAAATCAGAGGGAGGGGAAGGATGGAGGTAAGGAAACTATTAAGAGGCTGAGAGTTAGCAGAGTAGTGTTGAGGAGCTGAGATATGGGAATCTCCATGCCCTATAAACCACCCCTCCCCTTCCTACTCTCATCCCCCAGGTGGTGACACTGTGGTACCGAGCACCTGAAATCCTCCTGGGCTGCAAATACTACTCCACAGCTGTGGACATCTGGAGCCTGGGCTGCATCTTTGCTGAGATGGTACGGAGGCTTGCCCAAGTTCCACCCAGCCCACTCCTCCCCACATCCAAGAACAGCAGAACTGTTTCTTGGCTCAGATCTATGGCCCTTCCCTCACAGGGCTCTCTCTCTAGAGTAGCACCAAGGGGTCGGGGGGAAGGATGGGACTGTTGCCTCTGATATCAATCACAATGTTAGGATATCTTCAAATAGTCTTAGTATCTATAATATATCTCTTATCCCTGAAATGAGCTAAATCATTTCTGTAACTGTTTTAACTTTAGTCTGCATATATTTGGGAGAATGAGTTCTATGTAGTGCCTCCTTCATTTCAAGATTTGTAGACCTTATTGTAGGGTGCCAGGATTGCAGTGAAGCCAACTGCGGTCACTTTGTCCGTACCCTTCATTTAAACTGCAAACTTAGATCATGTCCCCCCTCAACCTCTGGCTTTTCAGACTGAAGGATCCTTGAGGCTCAGCCTTATGTGGGAGCTCCTATCCCTTTTAATACAGCAATGCAGTAGGCTAAGTCTTCAAATCAAATCAGCAACATGTTTTATGGTCCTTTATCTGGGTTGTAACCGGGGGCTTGGAGACCATTAGCCTATATATATACACACACACACACACACACACATATATACACACATATACACATATATAATGTACATTTATCCCCCAGTGCATTACCTTACAATTGCCCATATTCCTCTCTCAATTCACCAAAAAATATTTGTTAAGCACCTAGTGTGTACCCAGCACCATGCTAGGTGCTGTGGGGAACACAGAAGAAATGGAAGACACAGTCTCTGCCCGCTGTGCTCCTATCTAGAAGTGGCTGCATCACAAGGAGGGGGGATGACCGCAGTGTCTACCCCACACCCCGTGAGTGGCTTGGGATCCCTTTGCTACATGTCAGTGGCACCCCAGACATTCACCCTCTCCCAGCCCCACCCAGCCTTGGGGATCTGCAAAGCCATGGTTGGGGGAAGGAAGGAGGGGGCAAGGAGACAGATGAAGGGACTTCATTGTCTCAGGCTCTGTGTGACTGACCCCATGAAAGGCCCTGGGGAGGGAGTCATGGGGCCCTGCTGACCTTCCACTGCCTGTGGGAACCTCCTTTGTACATGGGACAGTTTTGACTGATGTCAATGTGGGTCTTGGCCTTTCCTCTTTCCCCGTTTCAGGTGACCCGCAGGGCCCTATTCCCTGGTGATTCTGAGATTGACCAACTCTTCCGGATCTTTCGGACTCTGGGGACCCCAGATGAGGTGGTTTGGCCGGGAGTTACTTCTATGCCTGATTATAAGCCAAGTTTCCCCAAGTGGGCCCGGCAAGATTTTAGTAAAGTTGTACCTCCCCTGGACGAAGATGGACGGAGCTTGTTATCGGTGAGAGTGGGGAGTGGGCGCCTGTTTCCCTTCATTCATTCCCCCAGGGAAGGGCTTTTCCAGGCTGAAGGAAGGATGAGACCCAGAACTCTGGGTCTCAGTGTTTTGTTTCCCTAGTCCCTGCTTCTCTCTCTTTTGGTGTGCTGGTTCAGATATGGGAGGAGGGAAGTGAGAATTCTGCCTTGGGTAGAAGGAGTTCTGGTTTCCTGATTTCTGGGAACACCTGCTGCCCATTTAGTCCACTATCACATCATTGAAGTCAGCATACATCTCTTCCTCCAGCAAATGCTGCACTATGACCCCAACAAGCGGATTTCGGCAAAAGCAGCTCTGACTCACCCTTTCTTCCAGGATGTGACCAAGCCAGTACCCCACCTTCGGCTCTGATGTCCTTCTCTAAGCCCCCAACCCCAATCTCACCCTATCCTCCAGGGTGGGCTTGACCTGGCTTGGCTCTGGGCTGTTTGGACTCAGGTTGGCCCTCTGATCTCATCTGGCTGCCTTAAACACTCACCTTCCCTTCACGGCCAGCCAACTCTGGCAATATAGGAGTGGAAGGGAGGAATGAGTGAAAATGAAAGGAAATTTTAGTATTAGATGCACTTAAGTCAGCCTTCACCACCCTCTCCCCCTCCTCTTAAGTCACTGCTGAGGAGGGCTGGTATTAAACAACAAAAAACAAAGCTCAGTGTTCTCCCCTCACGTTGGGTTTGCCATCCCAAATTCTGAATGCCCCATAATTATTATTTCCTGTGTTTGGGGGTATCAGGGACCCTAAGCCTCCTGCCGCCACTCTTTTTGTACAGGCCAACTGATAGCAGGGGGCTAAGTTGGAACTTCTGAGAACCAAGCAAAATAAAATGTGGAGGGTCTGTTTTAAAGAATTAGGTTTAAAAAATAGATCCAATCAGTTTATATCCTAGTTTTAATGTTTCACCTCACCTAACAGGCTGGGAGACTCAAGACTTAGCCCCAGTGGGGCTACAGGAGAAATGATTGCCCCCTGTCCCCTTGTATGTCCCTTCTATGGGCAAAAGGAGTCTGGGAGGCTCTGGGACAGGGATTGTGCTTCATTCCAATCTATTGCTTCACCACAGCCTTATGAGGCAGGTGAGAGATGTTTCAATTTTTCTCTTCCTTTTAGAATTCTTAGTTCTTCAGTTGCCAGGGATCCCTGCTCCCATCTTCCTCTGAAGCCCACCCCCTACCCTATAGGAGTGGAAGTTAGGGTTTAGGCATCATTTTGAGAATACTGACACTTTTTCATGGCTGTGACTGAGTGGGGCATTGGTAAAAAATATTTCTTTAAAAGAAGGATGAACAATTATATTTATATTTCAGGTTATAGTAATTTTTTGGGTCAGAGTGGGTGGATTTGTTGCCATGTGCACCATGGGGTTTTGTAATGCAAATGCTAAAAAAAAGTATTTTTTCCTTTTATGATTTTGTCTCTCTTCTCCCATCCCTTGTCCTTGAGTGCTCTTGCTATTAACATTATTTGTAATTTAGTTTGTAATTCATTAAAACGATGTTCCTAGTTTTATAGTTCATTTCTTTCCTCCTTTTATTTATTTACTGAAAGAATGGTGTGAGAGACAACATGAATGTGTGTATGTGATCATTGATTTCCGACCCCTCTTTTCCTAATCTCTCCCTCTGCAGGGCTATCCACCCCATCTCATTTTGGCTAGTGCTGAGGGTGAGCAAAGTGGGTATTATTGTCCCCATTTTATGGCTCGGGAAACTGAAGCCTATATATTTCCTACTTCACTTTCCCCACACACCGGCACGCCCCCTTACCCGCAACCAACACGCACACCCAGGTACACATACATAGACAGAGACAGTTCCAGAATTTCAATGTTAGAAAGCGTACATTTCCCAGTAAGCTCGCCGTTTTTTCCTTTTTGTTGCATATCACAAACAACAAAGTTCTCTGAAGATTCTTTTACTCATATTTACATACGATTCAGACAATATCAATTGTCTATGAAAATTTATTATGAAGTGTCTCTAAGCTACCACTTTTTGTAGTTCCCATTGTCTCACTTCACCAAGAAACATCTCAGACCGCCCACGGGCCACCCCAAAAACTCCTGTCCTCTGAAGCCTCACTGAAAGGAGGATGCACTGACGTAAGGGTTACTTAACAGGTCGATCCTAGTTTCTTATATCAATGTAGGCGGCCTGAGCCAGCCCCGCCAATCGGAGGGAGTCGTGCGGCTTAAGGCTCTTACCCCTGCCTGCAGTCAGCTTGCGTACGTAGTTTCAGTGACCGCCTCTCCCTATGTTAAGTCAAGGGGGGGGGGGGTAGGTGTCGGATTTTATGGTTGATACATAAGCCTGTCAACAGTGTACCGCCCCCCGTCTCCGGGAGCTCGCTTTTTAATGGCTTCTCACCTCGTCTATCTTCAAGCTTTCTCCCTATCTATTGGTTTGGGGCCCTGCCCGTCCAGGCCCTCGCTCGTACTTGTTGGTGACAGCGCCCAAGAGACCCGCCTTTCTCCAGAGGATTGGCGGATGAGTGCACATATAGCCCACCCTCAATGGTAGGCGGGTAATCGAGCTATTGGCTGGAGCCCCCGCCCAAGGCGAGGAGGAGAAGGAGGGGCAGGAGGGTTTGGTTGAGCTGCAGCTGTTTGTCTGTTCGACACAGGCTTGGGGCCGACGGGGGAGACGGAGCCCCAGGTACCGAGCTGATGGAGCCCAAAAGGCTGGGGCAGAGGCGCCCAGGAGATGAGAATGGCCTGGCCTGAGAGCGGAGGCGGGTCTGGGCTTAAGCAAGGGGTTAGAGTGGCCCGCTGGAGAGGGGAGAAGGGGGCCGGGCCCCGGCAGGCCTAATGGGGGCGCTGAGGAGGGGACCGGGCGGGCTGGGACCCCGAAGTTGGTGAGTCGGGGAGGCGGCTGTGTTCTGGCGGCGGCTGGGCTGGGGGCCGGGCGCCGGAGGCCCGGAGCTTGTGTGAGGGCAGGGACAGGCCTCATTAAGTAGCACCGAAGAGGGAGGAGCTGGGGAAAGGGACGGGGCAGCGAGTGAGGTAAGCCCCTTTGCCGGGAGGTGAGGAGGGGACAGACCTGACGCCCGGGCCCCGAGGGTAACCGGGACTGGGTCTCTCGAGAGTTGTCTAATTGGAAGGGCCTGAGAAGGGTTTTTAGTTGGATAAAAGGCATTATTTTTTGGGAAAGTGGCTATTATAAAAACTGAAGGTGCTGTAGTGTTGAGAGGGATTTGGGTTAGTGAGGGAGAACTGGGGAAAATGAAGAAAGCTTTACTAATGTAGAAGACTAAGGTAGTTGAGGAAATGGAAGGAAGCAGGGCCTGGTATCAGTTATGGGCGCTTCTGGGAATGCTGAAGGGTGGCTGGATTAGAGGCTCTGGGTCGGGAGTACCCACTCTTTTGTTCCCTTTAGTGCTTAGATGTGGTAATTTGAAGTTTTTTGGTACTCTCAGGGTAGGAATGAAGATGAAAGTAAATTAATTTTTTTCTATGACTGTTGGCTACTCCAAACTCAGCCCTTGCACTTTCTCTTGACCTCATAGCTGGTCTATACTGCAGTCTGTTTCTTCTTATACCGTTTCATGTCATGTGAAAGAGCTGAGAAGTTAGATTTGGGGGATGTTGTGTCCACTTTCCCACTTAAAAATGTGGTCTATAGTGAATACCATATCTCTGACCTAGAAGTGGGGAATGATTTCATTATCTACACGGGAAAGGGGCTTCCAGATCCTAAGCAATCAAGAGATCTTCTGACCTTAGTTGGTGAAACTTTTGTGGTGTTTCCCAGGCAGTTAATGGAGTTAACCAGGCCTGGAACTATGAGGTGATATCACTGAGGAAGAGATTTGGGGAAGGGTGAGAAATTTCATTCCAAAAGGTTGGCATCACCCCTTGTTCTTTGTCTACTTCTTCAGGAGCCTAGATTTCTCTGCTATTAGAAAGTTATGTCAAACTGTGAAGTATCTGGGGAAGGAGGTGACTGGAAAAAAGAAGATCAATTACTAAAGCAGAGGAGCAGAGTCCCCACCTCCCCATATATTTTTAACAGTCTGCTAACCTTCTTAGTCCCCCATAGTTTGGAGCCTATTGGATTTTTCCCTATTGTACTTCTTCCTTTTTCTCTTCTATACTGATATCTTTTATCACTACATTTCTTAATTACAAAAATATGTACATATTTTTAAATATTTAAGCTGTACAGAAGTATAATAAGTGTAAATCCTCCCACACATACATACTTCACTCATTATATTTCATTTAAGAAAGTCAGGGATGAGAAACAGCAGATCAGACTAATCTTGCTTTGCTTTGGGGGATGTGCCACCCAAAGGCAATTCTGTTTTCATGCTCCCACCAAACTCTAGTCTTTCATTCTTTCCACAGTTTTCCCTTCTGTATGATACTCTGTTATGTATTGTGCTCCTTTCACAGTTCATTTTGTCTTCTCTCAAATTCAGAAAAGCAGAGGGTTGTACTATGGGTTGTCATTCACCTTCTTCAGTACACACACCCACCCCCCCAGTTGTGTGTTGGGTATCCTAGGAAATGCCCAAATAGATGGACAAAACTTCTTTCTCTTTTATGGGTAGGAAAGAAACATTAAGGTGAGTCATTTTGTTTGGGACAATTATTGGCATTTCTGCTAAAGTGAAGAATTTGTGACCTCTAGAGTCAGAGTACAGCTGGGGCATTTCATACTACCACCTTATTAATTGAATTTAACCTTACTGGCTTTAGAAGTCCTCTGATGTGTCTAGTCTTTTTATAGTACCCATCAGAAAACTCAATTGTTGTCTCCCAAAGGAACTTCTCTCACCTGCAAAGCCAGTCCTAGAGAAAATTGTGTAGGGGGGTGTGTGTGTTTTAATCCTCTGCAGTCTTTGCCATTTTCTAACCCCTGGTCATATCCTGTCCATTTCTTCTGTACATCCCTTTGTGGTTTTTCTACCTTCCCCTGAATCAAAGCTTACTTTCAAGAAAGGATCTGCTCCATATTAAGGTGTAAATAACATATAGTCCCTTAAAGTATTAATTCTTCCAAGGGTTTTTACATCTTAAGAGGGAGCTAAGGAGTGAAATTATTGATATGGAATTTCAAACATAGACCTGGAGTTGAAAAAATGTATTTGGAGAAGAGGGCTTTCCTGTTGCCCTTGAAGTCGTACCTCATATCTTTTTTTTCCTGTATAGTCCCTCATACCTCATATCTTCTAACTATTATTTTACCTAGGAGCAAGGATTGCTCTTCTATAGTTTGCTTGTTTGTGTGCATTGATATGAATTTGACTTCTGAAAAGGAGGCATAGGGTGGGAGAAGCAAGTGTATAGCTTGCTCCCTAATCCTAAAGCATTTCAAATTGGAAAGTAACCAAAGTGTGAGACAATGAACTTAAAATAAGGAAATGTAGCAACCCTCTGGGAGGAAGGATACCATAAAACCCTACATATTACACTCCCACTTCCCACGAGTATTTTAGGAAAAATTTAGTCATTGACTGAACAGTAACTGAGCTGAATAAGGAGCTACCCAGGTGAGCAAAGTGAGCGCAGATTTCTGGGCAAGGTTGTAGCTTCTGTTTAGGGGCAGTGGGTACATTTTCAGACTTTCTCCTGGCTCTGTGGTGGTATAAACTCCCTTCTTGTGTTTCTCAAGTCATGAATTAATATATTATGATCCAAAGCTTTTTGACCACTTAACATTAACTGAAAATTCAGGGAACTTTGCTTTTAACTACAATTGCCTCAGTGTTTGGGTGGGAGGGCCACATATTGGGTGTGATTAGGCCATCTGAGGCATAGTACCAGGTGACAGGAAAAGCAGTTAGCCCATGTGAGTTGCAACAGTACCTTGTGGGCTGAGTCCCCAGGGGGCCCTCCATCCAAGGGAGATCACAAAGGGGCCAAGGTGAGAATTGGTTCTCTGAGGCCTATTAAAAACATTCCCAAATGGAACTGAGTAAGATCTATCCAGATGGCACAGAAGGGGAGGAGGTGATTAGGGGAGGGAAGCAGGATTACTTACCTTTAATTAATTTAGGGAGAACCTGTTAGGGACTGGGCATTGTGCTTTGCTCTGAAGACTTAAGATGATGTAAAAAAAAAAAAAAATAGTCCCACTTTTTAAGAAGTTCATAGTTGAGTAGACAGATACAATTAATTCATATAATGTGATAAATGCTATGATAGAAGTACAGTCTTAATACTATGGGACCCTACAGGACACTAGAAGATGCAATGATGAATTCTACTGAGGTGAAAGGGTAATTATGCAATTTCACAGAAGTAACATTTGAGCTTGGCCTTATGAGATACATTAGGATTTTGCTAGGCGGACAAAGTAGGGAAGGACATTCCAATCTTTCCTAGGTCAATAATAGGGAGTTTGTACTACCATGCTTATAAGAGATAAGCATGCTTTTTGCCTCTTGGAGAAATATAAGGGAGAGGGTGGGGGAAGTGGAAGGACTCTCATTTAATCCAGTGACTCATTGGATAACATTGGATCAACACAAGGAAAGAAGCTGGGTTTGGTGGTGCTCGACTGTAATCCCAGCTACTCAGGAGGTTGAGGCAAGAGGATTGCTTGAGCCCAGGAGTTTGAGAGTTTGAGACCAGCCTGGGCAACATAGCGAGACTGTCTCTTAAAAAACAACAACAAAAAAACCCCACCCACAATAAAAGAGCTGAGCCAAGTAGTGGAACTGTCAGTTCAAGATGTTGGTGATTTGGGTCTAAACAAAGTTGGAGAGAAGATGAAGGTGCTGGTTTCTGCCCTATCTTCCCTACTTTGTAAATCTCTCACATTAATCCCAAGGCCCACTGAGTCCTGCAAAAGTTACCACGTGTTTCCTTATTGCCTCCCATTGAATTGCTTCTATTCCAACTGTCCTGGCAGGGGTTGGTCAAGACCTTCTAGAGAGGAGTAATGATGAATTAATCCTTCTGTCAGAAGGATGTGGGACTGGATCCCAGTTCCCAGGGAAGGCCTAGGTCTTCAAAACTTGTGTTTAATCCCAAAGCAAGTAATTACCTAAACTGAATAAAGACAGAAACTATCCAGTCTAAGCTCTTGTTCCAGTCCTGGTGCCCTCCTCAGAATTTGTTATTTCCTGCTTCCTTAAGAGTAATGGTATAAAAGAGTCAGGAGTACTTAACTAGGAGTCCTACATTTGCTCCTTAGCAGCTGGCTGTATGGTAACACCTGAGAAGTTGACTAATTTTATGTGCCTTGGTTTCCTCACCTGTAAAATATGGAGACTAGACCAGATGACCTCTAGACTGGCTCTCATCTGGCTAACTGACCTTAAAGGGCTGACATTTGGGACTGGGTTACATTCCAGTGGCTAAATATACTGGGAACTCAGTCTCTGTTGATAGGTGATAGAGTTTTGGAGGCTTCATATGTATTTGGTATAGGGACTCAAAACTAGCAAGTAGAACGGGGCCTGAGGAATGAAGTCTTCCTCTAGCTGGGATTGGCAGGCTAAGAAACCTTTTCTGTTATGTCTACTTGCCTGTGCTCCTTGGGAGAGCTGCCTACAATAAAAAACATCCTCAATCCCCAACCCCTCCCAGTGGCTGACCTCTGGTCAGGCCTCAATCTTCCCTAGTTAATGGGTCATTTGACAAGCCATTCTTGTGGAGCTGCACTTTTAAGGGAAGTTAAATCTGATTTCTTCTCTTCTGAGCTGAAAGGGTTGAAAGGAAGAATAACCTGCTCTATCTCCCTTTTTTTGCCTCAGTTTTGAAGGTAATACTCATCATACCACTTGACTGGTTTGCTTTGGTTTATTTTTTTTGCTTTTTGAATAGGTCATTTGCCCATTGTCAGCTCTTAGCAAAAAGATCACCACCAGAATAGGGAAGAAATCAGTTGAATCTTAGGTGTGTTATTTCATTTGTGTACCTTTGATCTTTTGAGAGTCTAACTATTGCATTAAAAAAATGATACTTTCCCTAGGTCCTCCTTGTGAAAAAAAAAAAGAAAAAAAAATGATACTGTTGTAAACACGAGATTAGAGATTAAGGTTTAGAGATGGGTAGCCCATCAATTACCGTGAACAGGGAAGGCCAGGACATATTCTTGAGGTTAAATATTAGGATGGGAGGTAGTCTTTTCTAACTCAGTAGTTACTAATCTCTGACAATCAATCCAAGGTTGCTTAGTAGCAAGAAAGTTTGCTGACTGTGTCTGGGCTCTGGCTTGACTTCCCGTTTGTGGGGGTTAGTGACAAGGACTTTGCAACCCAAGTGTGTCTGTGACTATTTCCTATCTTCATACTCCCCCAACCTCCCACTGTTTTCCCAGGCCTAGAGTGATGTGGTTAGCCATGAGAATTGAGTCCATTCTAACTGCCATGTTTTCATATTGCAGAGTAGTAACATTGAAGCTTGATATTCTGCCCCTTGGATCACGCTGAAATATGTAAGAATGTGAGGGAATAAGTTGAAGAAACTAGTAACTTTTCCTATTGTTTCTTGAGAGTGTAGTGTATGTATGTCACCTGAAGGAAACTTGATCAGCTGGCTTATCATCTGTGTCCTTTTTTCCTATTGTGTTGTCTGTTTTCTGTTTTCAAGTTTAGCATTATGATGGCCTATCCTCTTTTCATATGAGACAGTCTATATGATGTACCACATTAATATAAGATCTTTTTAGAAATCATCCTCAAAGATGCTGAGAAATAATTATGAAGTACACATAAATATAAAATGTTTATGAAATAATTCATCCTCACAGAGGCCTTAAGAAAAGCAAGTTTCTTAAATGTACACAGAACTTTGGAAGTGAATTCAACTTCTGCTCTTTGCCACTTTCACCAACCTCCTTCTTTCCCAAAGATCCGATGATCACAGTGGGTTAAGTGGCAAAGCAGAGAACAGAACTCAAACTTGCCTGATTCCAAAGCCCTTACTACTGTACAAAACTGTCTCTGTCTTGGTTGGTACTTCCCACTTTCATGATTGCTCTCTAACCTTAGTAGCAGGACTGGGGAATTCTCTGACCTCTGAAGAGCTCATCATTCAGCCTTCATCTGAATTTTATCTGGAAATGCTTTAGTAGTAGTAACCTTAGCTATAGGCTGTTCAGAGACTAACTTCCTTCCATCCCTACTAACCCATCTTTCAGTGTCAGGCCTCTCCAAAGCAGTGTTTTTTAAACTTTTTTTGATCATGACTCCTAGTTAAAAAAAAAAAATTATATCATAACTTGATGTGTGTAAAATACACATACACACAAGTGAAACAATTTTCACAAAATGATTTTTTTTTTTGGAGATAGGGTCTTGCTCTGTTGCTGGGCTGGAATGCAGTGGCATCATCATAGCTCACTGCAACCTCAAACTCCTGAGCTCAGGTGATCCTCCTGAATAGCTGGGACTACAGGCATGTGACACCATGCCCAGCTAATTTTTCTATTTTTTATAAAGACAGGGTCTCACTATGTTGCCCAGGCTAGTAACTCCTGGGCTCAAGTGATCCTCCTGCCTTTGCAGGATTATAGGCCTGAGCCACCGTGCCCAGCACCAAAATGATTCTTATGTTTACTGTTTGCAATGTACTTGATATTTCTTTTTCTGTACCTTTTTTTTTTTTATTAACTGATCATGATCCATCAAGTGATTTTAAAGTCACTATTGGCTTCCAGCCCAGTTTGAGAAACATGACTCTAAAAGTTTGATGAAGAAGAACAGCTAAAGAATTGTAAAAGGGTTAAGAGGCTAATTAATACTGACTCTTCTAGTAATATTTCCCAGAATTTTGGACTTCATGGGCCAATAATTTAAATTTGGGTTTTTAAAATTTTTTCTTTAGAAAACTTTTTAAAAACATATTCCCTGTTTAAAAAGAAAGAATTGTGTAGAATAAAAAATCAGAATCCTTCACATACTTCCTGTCATAATCCCACTCTCAGAGATAACCACTGTTAACAGGCAGGTATGTATTCTTACATACCCTTTTCTGTGAATTTTGTTTTGTTTTACAGAAATAGGATCCAACTATGTGTTTTGTTCTACAACTTTTTTTTTAACTTAACAATAGGTCTTAGAGGTTTTTCCATTATATATATTATAAATATATGAAGTATATATATATACACACATACCTTATCCTTCCAGAGAAAATTGATACTAAGAAAGTATGAAGTTAGAAATCTCATAATTAAGGATATTCTTTTAAATTGAATAAATTTAGCATTGTGAAAAACTTGCTATATCATCTTTATTTTGATCAATTCATCATAGACCAGTGAAAACCTAATCATAAAATGGTATGTGTGTATCTGTGGATGTTTGGGATTCACTGGCCCAGGGGACTACAGAATACCCAGTAGCTGTGGTCCCCAACCCCTGGGTGGCAGACCGGTACTGGTCCGTGGCCTGTTAGGAACCAGGTGGCACAGCAGGAGGTGAGCAGTGGGTGAGCAAGTGAAGCTTCATCTGTATTTATAGCGGCTCCCCATCGCTGGCATCACTGCATAAGCTCCACCTCCTGTCAGATCAGCAGCAGCATTATATTCTCATAGGAGCATGAACCCTACTGTGGACCTCACGTGAGAGGGATCTAGGTTGCGCACACCTTATGAGAATCTAATGCCTGATCTGAGGTGGAGCTGAGGTGGTGATGCTACCGCTGGGGAGCGGTTACAAATACAGATTATCATTAACAGAGAGGTTTGACTGCACGATAATTGTAATGCACTTGAATCATCCCGAAACCATTCCCCCACCCCCGCCCCACTTCACTCCACTCCCATCCATGGAAATACTGTCTTCCATGAAACCAGTCCCTGGTGCCAAAAAGGTTGGGGACCACTGCCCAGTAGGATCAGAGTAATTTGTCACATTCTTCTGTATTAATCTAGTCTACTTTGGGACTTTACGTTCTCACCTGTCTCATTTCTCTGCTAACTTCCTCTTTACCATTTTGTTTTTTCTGTCTTTTTCTTTTTCTATACCTCTTTCATATCATGGCTGCTTTTTAGGAATATATTGATAACAACTCATATTGAGATATACTTTAATATCTTAACTTGGTCTTTTCTGGATCACCAAAAGCAGGGCCACTAAACAATACCTAGCTATTATTTATTAGCACTATGCTAAATGCATCTTTCGCTTAATCCTCATAGCTACTGACTGAAGGGTGGTATTTTTCCACTTCACAAAGGTGGAAGGTAAGAGAGGTAGAGAAATTTTCTTGATGTCCTATTAATAATGATTAGTAGCTTAATATTTGTTTAGCACTTCATATCAAATACTTAAGTTCTTTGTATGTATTATCTCATTTAATCCTTACAACAGCCTTAAGATGTAGGTGCTTATAAGGCTGTTATCCCATTTTTTACATATGAGGAAACAAATATACATATATATTTAATAACTTTCCCCAAGGTTCACAGCTAATAAGTAGAACTGGAAAACATACCCAGAGAATTGGAATCCAGAATTGGACTTTGTTCCTCTGCATTGCCTCTTGTATGATATTCTGTCTTTACTGTCTAGTCAGTAGGATTGCTGAGATTTTTAACCCCAATTTAACTCCAAACCCACTAACTAGAGTGACAAAATAATGTTTCCCCATATATGCCATAGAGTATGATGTCTGTGGAGTCTCCAGGATTAGCTTTGGAGAAGGGAAAGATTAATTTGAACAAACAAAGTACAACTCAAGCAATGCTTAGGTTTTAGAGAGAGGTTTTTGCATGTTCTGCCCATACTAATTACTTCTTGAATTTCATAGCTCCTTACTTTCCCTTCAGGGTCATGATGATGAAATATATTCAGGTTTGGATGATTAGAATCTCAAAAGTCCCAACTTTTCTCTCTCTGTTCCCTCCCTCATCAGCAGCTTTCTTAGCCCTCTTAGAAGGTAGAGGAGTTGATTCAGTGTATTCTTTCATCAAATATTGATTGCTTGCAGACTTATCCCCTCTACCATCCTCTGGAGACTCCTACATGTGTTTAGAAGGTATACCTTTCTCTGCCTTTAATTTGGAGGGCTGTAGTTGTTAGGCCCCTTTGGTGTAGAAGGCAAACTAAACCCTCGGCACTAACGAGACAGCTGCCAAGTTGAGAGTAGGTCAAGCCTACTCTCAGACTTAATAGACTTTCAGACCTGGAGAGGTAGCAGAAACAAAGTGAAAGAGTTAATACTGAATGTGATCTGTTGGTTGTATGTCTCTCTTCACCTTAACCAGAAATGAGAAAGGATAGATTTTCTGGCAATAGGACTCTGATTAAATCTTCAGAAATTTCTTGTTAGGAAGATTGGTCATATATGAAAGATGCAGAACCAGAAGCTACCCCTCTACCCTTAGGAGGGGTGACTCTTATCCCATACCCCTAGAGTGAATCTCTCATTTTAACAAAGAGCTTAAAAAAAAAAGAAAAGAAAGAAAAAGAAAAAGGAAAAAGAACACAGCACCAGGATACCAAGGAGATACTGGGGGTCAAGGGTACCTTTGGGTAGATCTGAATATTCTTTAGGCCAAGTGAAGGTTGATCAATATGCTGTGATGCAAATAAATGAATAAATAAATAAGTAAAAAAAATTTTTTTTTTAAGACCTGGTGAGGATTGATGGATTAAAAACTCACAGTTTTCAGTCTTTCCATTTCAGCTCCCTTGACAGTTGGAGATTATGTGGTAAGGTAAACTCTACTTCAGAAGCAGTTCTTACTTTACTGTTCCCCACTCTTACCACTGGGTGTCAGCTGCCTGGGAACTTCTCAGAGGTATAAACTTTCAATGATGGATGATTACAAGAGCTAAGTCCTCATAGGAGCAAGGAAATGAAGAAATTCTGTCCTTCCTTTAAAAAGTGATTGCAGCTTCAATGGACCTATGTCTAATTTTACCCATTTTTTTCCTTGCAGGACTGTTGAAGCCTGGAAGTCCCCTCCCCTTCCCCCTCCCCCCTTTGCGGCATCCCCCTCCCTCCACCCTTTCCCACTCTGATAATCTGGCCATGACTAGCAGAAGCACGGCCAGGCCCAATGGGCAGCCCCAGGCCAGCAAAATATGCCAGTTCAAATTGGTCCTGCTGGGAGAATCTGCAGTAGGGAAGTCAAGCCTGGTATTACGTTTTGTCAAAGGGCAGTTCCATGAGTACCAGGAGAGTACCATTGGAGGTGAGTACCTCAGGAAAAGAAGAGGTTCAATACTTGATAAGGCTTGATAAGGCTTTTTTTTTTTTTTTTTTTTTTTTAAAAGAGACAGAGTCTTACTCTGTGGCCCAGGCTGGAATGCAGTGGCATGATCTTAGCTCATGTCAGCCTTAAACTCCTGGGCTTAAGCAATCCTTCTGCCTCAGCGTCCTGAGTAGCTGGTACTACAGGCCCATACCACCTCACCCAGCTAATTTTTTTTTTCAGTTTTTTGTAGAGACAGGGTTTGACTGTGTTGCCCAGGCTGGTCTCAAACTCCTGGTCTCAAGCAGTCCTCCCACCTTGGCCTCCCAAGGTGCTAGGCTTAAGGCCTGAGCATCTGCACCCAGCCTGATAAGGCTTTTGAAAGGAGATCTAGGACAGATTGTGGAACTGGGCCTCTTAGTCCCATTCTTTCCCCCAGGAATGGAAACTCTTTATAAAAACAAGAAATGATTTAAAAAAAGAAAATAAGTGCCATAATGCCAAAAAGGAGGAATATGTTCACCCTCTTGATTCCTAGAAAAGAGGTTGACCTTTGCATGCAAAGAAAATTACTAATTTTTTATCTGCCTGTCTTCCTTCTCCCACTCTATCTTTCTTCTTAATCCTAATGAAGTCAGTTGACTGTCACCTTGAACAGATAAAACTTGGCTTGGAGCTATGATTCATAATCAAAGACGTACATCAGAACTACCTGGGGAGCATTTTCAACCTATGCATGCTTGAGCTCCACCATAGATCTACTGATTAGTATTGGAAGTAGGGTAAGATTGGTGGCAGTGGCACAGGTATATGTATTTGGAAAAACTCCTTAGGTGATTCTGATATACATATCTGGTAAAATAGAGGCTGGAACAAATACAACATATAAAGGGCATCTGCCTTTCCCACCTTTGCTACCTTCTCTCTGCCACTATCCCAAAATAGGGTGCCAATTCAATAAAGGATCTTTTATGAGAACTCCCATATTATTCCTTCCCCTTTTATTAGTCAGCTTGGAAATGTGTTCTTAGACCTGCAGCAGAAGATTATATGAAAAAGTAATAGCCAAATCATATTGATAATGGTGAGATATGCCATCAAGCTTTAAAATCTTCTATTTTCTTTTTTAATTTTTTAGATTAAATTTAATTTTTTTTTAGAAACTAGGTCTTGCTGTGATGCCCAGGCTAGGCTTGAACTCCTGGACTCAAGCAATCCTCCAGCCTCAGCCTCTGGAGTAGCTGGGATTACAGGCACTTGCCCAGCTAATTAATTCTTGATGTGACTTTTATTGGAAGCTTATTGTTTATGTCATTATTTGTTATTCCTCTATTTTGGATAGAAGGAGGATAACTCTGGTATAAGTGCCAGTTCTTCTCTCTATCCCTCTTAGTTTATGATGCATCACCATTCCTTAGCCAGAGAAACTTCTGGCAGGAAGGACTTAGCCAAGGGTAGGCATAATCCTGGTTCCAAGACTTATATGTAAGGAGAACACTAAACCTTTTCCTGTAGCTGAGTAGCCTCGGTGGTGACTGGTCTTAGAGTGAGAGTAGAGATATTTTGAAGGGGAGTGGGGTGTTCCCATTCATCCTCCTACTTACAACTTCTTTCCCTCCATTCTCTTATCCATAGCGGCTTTCCTCACCCAGTCCGTTTGTCTAGATGACACAACAGTCAAGTTTGAGATCTGGGACACAGCTGGGCAGGAGCGATACCACAGTTTAGCCCCTATGTACTACAGGGGTGCCCAAGCTGCAATCGTGGTTTATGACATTACTAATCAGGTAAGTGGGCTAAGAAGACTGTTCTTGCTTATATTTATAGGAATTAAATTAGGTGGGGGAGAGAAAACAGGTTCTTGAAATAGCAAGTTAGAGTACAACTTATGCTTCCAAATGCCAAGAAGACAGAGATTATGAACTATCAGAGACCCATGGTTTCAGTGAGGGAAGGAGGCCTAGAAGAGGTAAGTTTTGAGACTAAGTTTTAAAGGTGATGGATGTGGATTGGCAGTCATTACAAACTACCCATTCTCTTCCTCTTGTTTTCCTAGGAAACCTTTGCCCGAGCAAAGACATGGGTAAAGGAACTACAGCGACAGGCCAGTCCCAGCATCGTTATTGCCCTGGCAGGGAACAAAGCTGACCTTGCCAACAAGCGCATGGTGGAGTATGAAGTAAGATGGCCCATAGAGTCCCTCTCTAACACACTCCCTCTGTACCTGGGGCCTCTTTTTTTCCAAACCAGCCCTCTTTGAAAACCTCATCTAAGAACATTCATTATCTCATTCCCCAGTTCTACACCAAGTTAAATACAGCAACGCTGTGACCCTAATGACAGCCAGGAGATTTTAGAGGAGTCAGAAGAAAATTCCAGAGCAGAGGGGTAGGGAAGTACCAGCTGTGGGGGTACCAGTGTGAAAACAGGAAGGAGGGAGCAATTAAATTTGAGGTAAGGGACCATTCAAGCGTCAGAACCCAAAAGCCTGCCACCAACTTACCCTCTCCCCCATAATTAAGATTCCTGACATCTGTTTGTTAGGCTGAGTGGACATGGGTTTATCTTGAGGGAGTTGTCACTAAATTATGGGTCCAGGGCCAGTTGGCTCAAAGGGGCATTAATTAAGGGAGGGAACCTAGCTCTAGGTGCGTATGAGTGTGGAAAGGCAATACTTGTTCCCGTCCTACATTGTGAGCACCAATACATCCAACCCCTTGCAGGAGGCCCAGGCATATGCAGATGACAACAGCTTATTGTTTATGGAGACTTCAGCCAAGACTGCTATGAACGTGAATGATCTCTTCCTGGCAATAGGTAAGGTCAGAGCAGCCTGAGATCTTCCTGTCTTTTTCACTTGTCTATAGGCAAAATCATCACTAACCCAAATCAGGGATAGGAGAGAGTGTCTCCTGTTTTAAAAACTTTAGGTATATAGAAATACCTTAACTTTCTATTGTGACCTCCATCCTTGGCTGCAGCTTTAGCCCCCTCGTCATCAATGTAGTTTGCAAACAACAAACCTTCCCCTCTTCAGAACATTCTTCTAATCTCTTGAATTTCCCCTTTCCCCCTACTTTTCTCCCACACAGTAGCCTTTGGGGCGGGGGTTGAGTGAAGTCTATCATACTTTGTTCCCTTCTCTTTTTATCTCTAGCTAAGAAGTTGCCAAAGAGTGAACCCCAGAATCTGGGGGGTGCAGCAGGCCGAAGCCGGGGTGTGGATCTCCATGAACAGTCCCAGCAGAACAAGAGCCAGTGTTGTAGCAACTGAGGGGGTCGCTAGCAGCGAACATGTATGGAGCTAGCACGAAAGCTAAGAAATAACCTCCATCCCCACCCCTCAGCACACAGCCCCTACGGTAACAGCACACTGAGCCCTGGCTCCCAAGGGCTGCCTCCTGACAGCTCCGTCATGGCACTTTTTAACGCTTCAGCAACCAACACCAGGCAGCTGTTGCCACTGGCCTCCTACCCCCTACTGTGGGGCTTGGGGGCAACTCCCCCCAGGACTTACCTCCCAAAACAAACTTTCTTCACTTTGTATTATAGGTGCAAGACAGTGACCTACTTACCTTTTCTCCTTCTCCCCAGTGTTCCTCCCCATTTTTTCAGAAAACACTTTTGTCTCCTACCCCTTCCCCCTCCTGCTTTTGGTCAATCCTTGTTCTTGATTCTGTTTTCCTCCTCTCCCCAGGATGGAGAAGGTGTTGAACCCAAGAACTGAGGAAGGAGGTTTCCAGTTCAGTTACATTAAAGGGCCCTGGGGGAGAATAAAGCTCAGAGCAGGAGGAAGTAACGAAACATTTCTTTTTTGTTTTTATTGGGGTGGAGTTTCTTATATTTGAAAACACTGCGGTATCCATGAGTCATCCCTGTGGAGGGTATTTCTAGGTGGAGGTGAGAATGGGGAGGCAAGCTTTCTGGCACCAGGTAGGAGTTATGTTGTTAGCTAGCTGGCTTAGGTGGAGGTGCAGTGTCATTTGTGGCTCTGGAACTCTTCCAAGGCCCAGTTGGCACAAGGCCCTCACCCGGCCTCTTAGGTCGCTTCTTCCCTATAGTTGGTATTGGACCCCAGTGTCCTCCAAAGAATCTTCACTGGTTGCCTGCGTCTTTGGCTCTGCTGTGATATAATTGGAGGAGGGACCAGTTTCTGATATCCATCCTCTGATTATACATATGCATTTTTCCCCTCTCTGGCCTTTAGATGGTCTCAGCCCCAGCCACCATATCCCCCTGCAGTTTGCACTTTAATTGATGGTAATTCAGTTGGGATATTTGTTTTATGGTGGTTTTGATGGATTTACTTGCCCTCCTACCTTCTTTTTAATTAAATGGGATCTGAGGGGTATATATGAGGTTTTCAGAGGGGCTATGGAGAAAAGTACAAGTGGCAGCTACTCAGGCCCAATCTCCACTGTTAGCTTCCTCCAACTCTGATTCTTAACCCTTTATTCTTGCCAACCTAGCCCTTGAGTATAGGTTTGCCTTTCCTGGAAAATTAACTGAGCAACTGGGGAGTGGTCTCAGGATAGCATAGGCCAAGGTAGGGGAGTAAAGAGGGGTCAGGCAAAAGGGAGGAGTTTTCTATTCTTCCCCAGGGTTCACATTCAATTTGATATCCATTACCATGTCTTTTCTACTTCCCTGTAAATAGGTATGATCTTACTCCCACTGTATAGTCTGTTCTGTCCCCTGCCTCCCATCTGGCCCTGTTTCTTTTCTCCTTTGTTAGTATCTTGAGTTTAGTCCCTCCATCCTTATCCCCACCCTACCTTCCATGCAACCAGTGGTTTAATCCATGTACCACTAGGGGCTAGTACCACAGAGGCCTCCTGTAGCCCCCTCATATTATACCACCTGTTCCTGTGGAGAGGGAATGATTAGCACTGGAGGTACTTCACAAATGTCTCATATCATTAGAGGACCTTGTTCCTTTCTAAATCTCTAGCCTCTCTTCATGTCCCTCATCAGGTGTTTTAGGATGTTGTTGGGAAGCCATCCAGGCAAGAGAGAAGTTTAAGTTCCTTCTTGTTCTAGCTCAGAGTTTTGGGAAAATTTGGGAAAGACAGGAGAAGTCACAGTGATCTAGGATTGGAACCTTTCTGCCCTTTTGGCTTACAGACTGCCTTCTGTCCCAGAACAGCTGAAAAATCCATGAAGCTGAGATTCTGAAGGACCCAGCTTAGGTTCTTCCACTTAGGCCTCAATTCCCTTCCTTTTCCAGGGGCAGCCTTAGTTCCCATGGCCCTGAAACACACACACATTTTCCCCTTCCTTTCCCAGAATCCACTAGCCCCCCAAAGCACCCAGTGCTTCCTTTTTACAAGTGGAAGAACTAGGATGGCTCTCTAAGTCCCTTAGAAATGAAGTTCTTTCTCTGTGCAGCTTTCCCCAGGGAGCAGGAGTGAAGATGTATTATTGCCTTGGGGCTGGGAAACCATTTCCCAAGGTGGCTTCTCCCCTCCCGCACCCCCATTGGAACAGGATTGGCCTTAGCTTCTGGGCCTATCTGCTGCCTTCCCTCTACTTCCTACCAGCTCTTCTGCCTTTGAGCTCTGTTGGACTTGGGGATCTTCATTTTTTTATTTCCCAGCTCTTCCTTTTTTTCTTCTGGTCAGTTTTTTAGTGGGGCGGGATTGGGGGGGGGGAAATGTCGAGGGTTTTTTTTCTTGTTTTGTTTTGGTTTTGTTTTTATTTTTTATTTTTTTTGCTTCTAAGAAAGCATTTGCCTTTCTTCCTCTCCCAACATAACAATCGTGGTAACAGAATGCAACTGCTGATTTACCGATGTATTTAATGTAAGTAAAAGAAAGAAAAAAGTGCATTGGAGTGTTGCTTTGTTTTTTGCTATTTGTTTGTCTCATACTAGGAATTTGGAAGAAAACAGTAATGTTTTATTGAATCAGAAACTTACCCTCCCCTGCATCTTGAAACCTCATTATTCCCTTTAATCTTTTCTTGAACAGTGAAAGAATCCAATTTGGAAAATAGCCATTTTATGGCTATTATCCCTATTTGAAGGCCATGAGATAGCTCACCAAGTCTGACCCTATTTTATCTTTATAGGCCCTCTTAAAAAATGTATATATGTGTGGGGTGTGGTCTATGGATCTTTGGGCCCATTGATGAGATTAGTGGGAGAAGGTGGTATTTGTGAATCCTTCTAAGTAATATACAAAAATTTATGTGCATTTTTCTAGGGTCCATTGGTATATTAGTTTCTCAAAGAGGTCCATGACCTATAAAAGTTAAGATAAAATCACTGAATTAGTTTTTTTGATTGATCATGTGGCTTCCACCTCAACAGGAAAATTTCTCTTGGATCTGCTCTTGACTCCTACTGTACTTCAAGCCCTTCCGTCCATCACAGTCTAAGGGGGGAAGGGGGAGAAGAAACAGAAAAGATTAGCTATGGTTGCAGGAGGAGTTTTAAATTCCAAAGAATCTGAAGGAAGACAAGAAAGAGGACTGGTGCACACAAACCTGGCATTCCAGTCCCATCTGTGTCAACTTAACCCAGCTCTGGCCTTGATCAAGTTACTTAGTGCTCTGTGCCTCATTTCTTCATATGTAAAATGAAGAAAAGTTGAGGACTAAAGGTCAAATATGTAAAGCATGTTTGTGGCACACAAGTAGGTAACACTATTATTAGGAAGGAGTCTTACCCTGTGGCTTTTAGACAATCCCTGACTGACTTACTGACTTCTCTGCATCCTGGGCTGAACCTTTTTTTTTTTTTTTTTTAAATAACTGGTAGGATAGGTTGGGCATCAGGCTTCTGCAATGATTTAATTGTACCCAAGTTGAAACCTTTTCATTTCCAAACAGTTTAGAGCCAAAATCAATTTTTCACAGTCAGTTCCCCTTTCCTTATATCTCTTACTACTACCCTCCCTCCCCAGGCTCTTTGATTCCTCGTTAAAAGCTCTAGGTGGACAGCAGAAAGGGAAGGGAAATGATGTTCCAAAATTAAAGGTGAAGACCTTCACTTAAACTGATTAAGGTTGTAGCTCAAGCAGCCGGGCATGGTGACTCACGCCTGTCATCCTAGCACTCTGGGAGGCCAAGGCTGGAGGATCCCTTGAGGTCAGGGGTTTGAGACCAGCCTGAGCAAGAGCGAGACCCTGTCTATACTAAAAATAGAAAAATTAGCCAGGCCTGGTGGCGCGCATCCATGGTCCCAGCCATTCCGGAGGCTGAGGCAGGAGGTCACTTGAGCTCAGGAGTTTGAGGTTGCAGTGAGCTATGATGACCCCACTGCACTAGCTGGAGTTGACAGAGCGAGACTGTCTCAAAAAAAAAAAAAAAAAAAAATTGCAGCTCAACCCTCCGGTCTCTAGAGGGCAGTGTATGGACACGTTTGCCCCATGTTCAGAGACTAGGTTTGATAAATTTTCAGCCCTGAGCCAAGTGACAAAACGGTAATAGAGAATTTATTTTATTGGTGTCCATTTCTTCAAGATAAGAGATTATAACCTTCATACTTGGGGGTGTTAAACTACCATTGCTCTTGGTAAAGGGCGACTTTTTTTAATGACTACGCGAAATAAAAAAGATGCTATTCAGTGTTGTTGGTTCCATAACTTGGGGAGAGATTCGACTAGCCCCAGGAGTCTCGAATTCTTGGAACCACTATTTTAGGTTTCATTTCTGCTCTCATTCTTGGTTATGAGGATTGACCGATTGACCTTGCGTTCCCTAAAAGATAAACAGGGCTATTGTAGTTGCAACACAGACACTTGTCAAAAACAGGGTAGAAGCGGAGCTCACCGCCGCCGGGAGAGACTCGGCTGGATCCCTAGGCCTTCTCCAGGGAACGCACCTTCTGCCTCTCAGCCTCCTGTCCCCCAGCTGCAGGGGCAGGGCGGGGGCGTCTCAAAGTCTCCCCTCCTCAGCGCAATTTTTGGAGTCCTCGCCTTCCACTTCCCGAGTACCGAACATCAGTGGGCGTCTCATTCCTCCGCACCGGGGCTATAATCAATCAACGGCTGTCTAGCGGGAGTGAAAGCAAAAAGAGCCAGTCTCAGCTCCGAGCCTTCGTGGCGCCCCGCCTTCCTCGATTCCGGGGGCTGGGCACAGCAGCTGGGAGGCGGCCCGCTGCCGGCCAATGGCTGGGGGACTAGCTGAGGGGCGTGAGTGGTCCCGTACTCCGGCCAGACATCACAGCGCGGGCCCCGCCCTTTGCGAGCACTGGCCTGCCGCCTGGCGGATGAAACTGCAGTAGTGAAGTGGCCGAACAGTGAGGACACTGAACTGGGTAAGCGGCTGAGGGCGGGAGAGAAGAGAAGGAGGAAGGTCTGCTAAGCCCAGTGGGGTGGCGGAGGGGGCTTTGGCACCCAGCTGTGCTCAGAATCTCAAGGACAACAAAACTACCAGTACCTGCCTCTGCTCCGCTGCCTGAGTGCTCTTAGGATCGCGGGGCGTTGCTACAAGACCATCTTGGGCCAGCTGTGGCATAGGGCCTGCTGCTTGCGCCCGGATGCCAGACATATCCTCCTATCCAAAGTGCCCCTGGGGAGTCAGGGGCCACCACCTGCACCAACGGGTGGCATTTCTCTATTGCAGCAAAAGGTCGCACCTCCCAAACCTGGGATTCTTGGCTGACCGAGCTCACCGGTGAGTCAGCCCTACCTGCACTGCTCCAGTCTACTTCAAGGAGGCTGCTGGGATTGAGGTAGGTGGCAGGGAGAGTGAGGGTCCCCTAGCCCAGGGGTAAAGTGAAGACTCTGCTCCTAATCCCATCTCCCTGGTGGTTTCTCTGCCTCCCTATCCATGACCCACCCACTCCCACACAGTTGTTCTCCAGCATCTCATTAGCAGTTGGGACACTTCTCACCTCTCCTCACTTTGGCCACTTTGCCCCTCCTGGGTCAGTGCTCATCCCAGTGCTATGAGGAAGAAACTTGCAGAGCAGAGAGCAGAAGAATTATCTTCCTTCTCCAGCCCATCCCCAGACACCCTGGCCATTGACTCCTCAATTGCTTGAGCTCACTACAATGGCATAGAAAAGATTCAGATGGGTGTCCCTGGTTGGGGCCCAGTTCCCAGCTGGGTTCAATTTTTTTTTTTTATTTTATTGTGGGTGGAGGGAGAGGAGGGAACTGAAAGGCCTTCAAGACAATGTTATTACAGTAGTACCACCTTAGTGAGGTTTCACTTTCCTCAGTTTCAGTTACCCATGGTCAACCACGCGGAAAATAGGTGAATACAGTACAATAAGATATTTTGAGAGAGAGACCACATTCACATAACTTTTAGTACAGTATAGTGTTCTACTTGTTCTATTTTATTATTAGTTATTGTTAATCTCTTACTGTGCATAATTTATTAATTAAACTTTATCACAGATATGTATGTACGTATAGGGAAAAACATAATATATAGAGAGTTTGGTCCTATCCACGGTTTCAGGCACCCACTGGAAATCTTGGAACTTATCCCCAGCAGATAAGGGGGACTACTGTACTTGCTTACTCTTGCTATCAGCTCTTTTGGTAGATCTCATTTCAGAGATGAGGATGCAAGTTCAGAGAGGCTTGGTATGTTGCCCAGGGAATAGGACTGGTTAATGAATGGCAGGGTCCGGTTTCACAAACCCAAGGCAGTTTGCCTCCAGAATCTGGCTTCTTCACTCAATTAGGCTACCCTTTTCACTTTTTTGTCCCTGGTTAAGTCAGCCTGATGCTCAGTTGTCCTCTGCTAACTTCAGAAATAATAAACTGGCAAACTAGACAGTAGACATTTGGCTTCTTCCCTTTATTCCGTTGGCCCCAAGCATTGTTCTCTATGGTGGACAAAGTAGAGAGTAGAGAATGGAAGATAGGTGATTCTAGAAGCACCTGGCCTACTTCCCCCTCCCCCCCATTACCTGCCATCCTGTCAGCACAGTCTTTGGCTTTGAAGTGCTCCAAGTTTTCTCTAAGGGTCCATTTGGACCCCCACTCTCAAGTCTCCCCATTTGCCCAGAAAGCTCCTTGCTGACCTTATCTGTGTCTTCCTCCCACCCATTCCCTTTGTCCTCCCTAACATCCCCTCTCAGGGGTCTTCCTATCTTAATCCCAGAATCTTCCTCCTACAGGTCTGCCACAATGCTGCTGCTGTACAAAGCCATGGTCCCTGGGCTCCGACAGGCCTGCAGGTAGGCCCTCCCATCCCAGGACTTGCCTCCTAGCTTCTAGCTCCCACCCTCAGTATCTTTATGATGCCTTATCTTACCTGCCAGATAAGATAGTTGAGGTAGGAAAGGGAAAGCCAGATCCCAATTGTCCCGCCTATCCCTGGAGAAACTAAGTTCCAACTGAAGAAACCAATGGCCAACCAGGGAGAGTTAGAACCCAGGTGGTCACTGGCCCTTTCATATGACCATATGTGCTACTAAGAAGACCTCTCTCTCTTCCAGACTCAGGTCAACCCCCTCAAGGCTCTGCATTCAGGCCTGCTCTACAAATGATTCATTTCAGCCCCAGCGCCCCAGCTTCACCTTCTCTGGTAATAACTCTGGCACTGGGGGATGGAGAGTCATGGGGACCCTACTAGGTCTCGGTGCAATGTTGGCCTATCATGACCATCGTTGTAGGGTAAGTAGGGAAGGGGCTTCATTGTCAGAACAAAGGAGTCCTAATAAGCTCCACAGGCAACCCAGGCTGTGACTCATGTTCTTGCTGTTACCACAGAGCTCTTGGTGACACTGTCTTCATGTATGGTGGACATGGAATCTGCTACCTTCAGTTCCCAGTGGCCTAGACTGTGGGTTGGGTCAGGGTGAGCTAGAGTGATTTCTTCTTTTTTTTTTTTTTTTGAGACAGTATCTCGCTCTTTCACCTAGGCTGGAGTGTAGTGGCATGATCATAGCTCACTGCAACCTCAAACTCCTTGAGTAGCTGGGACTGCAGGCACTCGCCACCACACCTGGCTAAATTTTCTATGTTTTGTAGAGATGGGGTCTCACTACATTGCCCAGGCTAATATCTAACCCCTGGCCTCAAGTGATCCTCCTGCCTTGGCCTCCCAAAGTGTGGGATTACAGGTGTGAGCCACCACGCCCAGCTGATCACTTAATATTCTGTTTCATTTTGCCTCACCCCACCCCTGCCTGCAGGCTGCTCAGGAGTCACCACGCATATACACCAAGGAGGAAGTGAGTTCCCACACCAGCCCTGAGACTGGGATATGGGTGACTCTGGGCTATGAGGTCTTTGATGTCACAGAATTTGTGGGCCTACACCCAGGGGGGCCCTCAAAGCTGATGCTAGCAGCTGGGGGTCCCCTAGAGCCCTTCTGGGCCCTCTATGCTGTTCACAACCAGTCTCATGTGCGTGAGTTACTGGCTCAGTACAAGATTGGGGAGCTGAACCCCGAAGACGAGGTACCCTCCACCTTGGAGACCTCTGACCCTTATGCTGACGATCCTATACGTCACCGAGCCCTGAATGTCAACAGCCAACGCCCCTTTAATGCAGAGCCCCCCCCCGAACTGCTGACAGAAAACTACATCACACCCAATCCTATCTTCTTTACCCGGAACCATCTGCCTGTACCTAACCTGGACCCAGACACCTATCGCTTGCATGTAGTAGGGGGTCCTGGGGGTCATTCATTGTCTCTGTCCCTGGATGACTTGTATAAGTTTCCCAAGCATGAGATCACAGTCACTCTGCAGTGTGCTGGCAACCGGCGCTCTGAGATGACTCAGGTCAAAGAAGTAAAAGGTCTGGAGTGGAGGACAGGGGCCATCAGCACTGCACGCTGGGCTGGGGCACGGCTCTGTGATGTGTTAGCCCAGGCTGGTCACCAGCTCTGTGAAACCGAGGCCCATGTCTGCTTTGAGGGACTGGACTCAGACCCCAGTGGGACTACCTACGGAGCATCTATCCCTCTGGCTCGGGCCATGGACCCTGAAGCTGAGGTCCTGCTGGCATATGAGATGAATGGGCAGCCTCTGCCTCGCGACCATGGCTTCCCTGTGCGGGTGGTGGTTCCTGGTGTGGTGGGTGCCCGCCATGTTAAATGGCTGGGCAGAGTGAGTGTGGAGCCAGAGGAAAGTTACAGCCACTGGCAGCGGCGAGATTACAAAGGCTTCTCTCCATCTGTGGACTGGGACACTGTAGATTTCGACTCAGCTCCATCTATTCAGGAACTTCCTGTCCAGTCAGCCATCACAGAGCCCCAGGATGGGGAGACTGTAGAGTCAGGGGAGGTGACCATCAAGGGCTACGCATGGAGTGGTGGTGGCAGAGCTGTGATCCGGGTGGATGTGTCTCTGGATGGGGGCCTAACCTGGCAGACAGCTGAGTTGTATGGAGAGGAACAGCGCCCCAGAAAGGCATGGGCCTGGCGTCTATGGCAGCTGCAAGCCCTTGTGCCAGCTGGGCAGAAGGAATTGAACATTGTTTGTAAGGCTGTGGATGACAGTTACAATGTCCAGCCAGACACCGTGGCCCCAATCTGGAACCTGCGAGGTGTGCTCAGCAATGCCTGGCATCGTGTCCATGTCCATGTGGCCTCATGAGAGTATGGAATGCAGCCATCTATACCCCAGAAACACCTCAACCCTTTTCCCTGCCCTTTGGCCTCATTGCCTCAGAAAAACCTTTCCCACCTCTCTACTTCTTGGGTATGGCCTTCCTAAGCCATACCCAGGTACACACATTACACACACATTGCACATTTCCACCCAGATAACCTCCCTCCTTGGATACTATGTTACATACCCTCCTGGCCTCTGACCCTGTGCCAAGAGGTGGGAGCTGTTGGAGCAGGAGGCTAGAAGTGAGAAAAGTAATTTTGGAGACAAGCACTATTTTCTCTGCCCACCCCACCTCCACTATCACCATCAAGGCCTTGTTTTGCTTTTCTTCTTGGATTCTTCAGAGAATGTGTGTGGCATGTGTAAGAAAATTTATATGCTACTTTCTACTGCTTCTCTGGTTGCCAGAGAATTGTGAGGAGAGTGAGGAATGCAACCTTCTCCCTTTATAGTTCTACTTTTCTAAATACATCAATAAAATGTCTGTTTAAGATTATGACTCTGGGGCCTCTTGCACCTGGGGAGTGAACATATTGCAGGAGGGAGGCTGCATCGGTACTGGGATGAGCAGTGAGACTAGCCCAAAACAAACAAAAGGTGCGGGGAGGACAGAAAGGAAGCAGGCTCTGGGAAATGAAGAAATGGGGCTTCCTTCTCTGAGGTCTGTCAGCATGTGCAGCAATGCCCAGGTGATTGACCTCAAGATACCCCCAAAGAGGAGATGATAAAAAATTTGGTACACGCAAATCCACCCCCACAATTCCTGTGTAGTTGGCAGGAAAGGCAAAGAATGCTAAGAGGTTAAAATCAATATTGTCTTAGGAGGTACAGGGACAAAACTTGGCACTAGCAGCAGACGTGCCAGGGTACGTGGAGCGTCCAATGTGCACCTAGTTTGCAAATTAGATGCAGATGAAGGGGTAGTCTTTGAGTTACCCTCTGCACGCGACGGCGCCTTTCGGACTTGAATCTTTCGGCGCTCGGCTACTTTCCCCTAGCGTCCCCTCCCTTTTTTCCCCAGCAGTCTCCCCGGCTTGGGGGCGCTCGGTGTTCGGCCACGCCGCCTGTCGCCTGGTAGTAGGACCGGAAGTTGTTAGGGGGCGGGGGGGACGGCTGTGATGGGGGGGAATTTGGGGGGGGGCAGGTCCCTCCTCAGGTGAAGCCGCTGATGGAGATGGAGCCGCCGCCGCCGCCTATGAGCGTCGGGGTCCTGGCTGCGGCCTGGTTGCCGCCGCCTCAGTGACCCCACTCCCCCCGCACTGGGCCACCCGGGCCAGAGTGGGGGACCCCCGCCAACCCGCCTCCCTCTCCCCGATCGCCGTCCCCTCTACCCCACCCCTCACAGCCTGCGCGCGCGCGGAGACGCCTCAGGTGAGTGAGGGGCGGGGCTTGGGCAAAGCGGGGGCGGGGCCTCGACAGGGGGCGGGGCCTGGGGGCTAGGGCGAGAAGTGAGGGGAGACGTGGGGCGTGGGGCGTGGGGCGTGGGGGGTGGGGGTGGGAGCTGGCTAGGAGTGGGGCGAGGGGTGGGCTGGGGCCCAAGGGGCGGAAGTTGGCCCGGGGGAGCTTGGCCTGAGGCCCCAGTATTGAGAGGGAGGTAGCAGGGATGGGGGCCCTAAGAAGGCGGGAGACGGATCAAGGCAGAGGGCTGAGGACAGGCAGGAGCTGGCATGCGCGAGGCTCCCCCGTGAGGGTATGGCTGAGGTAGAACAGAGGGACAGGGGAGAAAGGAGCAGTAGAGAAGGTACCTGAACAAAAAATGTGAGGGACCCGGGGGTTGGATCGAAAAGGCTGGAGAGAAAAAAGTAGGCCTAGGTGAGAAGATCTGGGAAGCAAAGAGCAGAGTGGGAGAAATGTGGTAGAGAAGAAACTTACGATGGAGTGAGAAGTGCTATCTGGGGTACTGTGTAGGGTGGGAGATGTAGGGAACTTGGGAGGCAAGGTTGGGAAAGAAGATTCACTGTATATGAGCCCTAAGAAAGAAATTCAAGAGACAACCCTAGGTAGACATCCAGATGGGAGCTACAAACTTGGGAAGCAGGCTGCCTGCTTCCTGAATATTTAAACAGCACTCCATGTACCTCTTCACAAGGACCCATCCCCCGTTATTTCCTTACCCCTTGTCTGCTACAGAGTTGTGGTGTTTCACTTTTTGAACTTTTATTTGATTTCTATGCCTTTTTTTTTTAATTGTGACTGGTCCCGTCTGGGAATAGTGGAATGTTTCATGGAACGTAGACTTTTAGATATAAGATGTTTATGAAATAAGGTACCCTATTTCCCCCTCCAAGGTCAAGAATTTGCTAACTCTGCTTCCAGGAAAATTTTTTTGCATACCTTCTTTCACTCCATTCCCTTCTCTCATAAGCAAAACTGTCTACTGTGGTAGCTCCTGCTGTGCCTGTTTACCCAGCCTGAGTCCTCAAAGCATCAGTAGTGGGCATGGTATGGTCCTGACATGCTCATATGTCAGCTCTAGGTGTTCCATCATTGTGGCCAACCAGATTACCATTGAGGCCTGTCTGTCTTCCTTTACGGATACTTGCTCACTTTGCCTGGGTGAAGGTACATACATGTTCATATCCTTAGGAAGCATGAAAAACAGCTGTCAGACTACCTAGAATATTTCCACTTAAAATAACTCAGATTCTAAAGACAAGGCCAGATTAAAGGCCAAATCGGACAATCTTTGAAAGCATAGTGTCTTGTTTGGTAGGGTTGTATGAAATAGCAGCTGGTAATACCTGACCTCCTTATGGGCCTGCCAGGTCAGTAAATCTTGCTTTGTGGTTTACAGGAGGACTTCAGCCTTCCCAACTAACAGCCTAAAGCCAGAGAATCCAGACAGCCCCTTGGGTCATGAGAACAGTCAGATGAGTGGCTCCTGAGATAAAAATAAAGTCTTAAAAGAAGAAAATAGCCTTACCAATGGGAAGCAGGAGAGGTTTCACTGGAGCTTCTGGGGTGGGCCTCAGGGTGGTAGAAGTTGTCCTCATTTTGGCAGCTTCAGAATTATATCTTGTCCTAGTCAATAGAAGTTAATGTCTCAAACACAAAATATAATGTCTTTGTTGCCCACTGAGTACAGTTAATTAGTTCAATTGTAGCATCTGGGCAATCCTCTTCCTCTCAGTAGGTTAAGGGTAAGGCATATTTCAGGACTTGGCTCAGAAATAAGCCCTTTTTCCCAGTGAAAATGCAACTGAAAGTTTCTTCTTTATTTCCTCTTAGTTTGAAATCTGCAGCTTGTACTTCCCAGCATAGAAGAAACTTATCCCATCTTTTACCCTACCCACCCCACCCCCTCCACACACCCCAATATCCACAAAGGAATTATTTTCTCCAAACTGGCCATCTCCTCTCTCTCTCTCTCCCCCCCCCTCTCTCTCTCTCTCCATTCCTCTCTCTCTCTCCCCCCTCCCCCTCTCCCCGCCCAACACACAAAATAACCAAGGAAAGAGAAGTTATTATTGGGCAGGTATTTCTAGCATCATTTTACTCTGTAGGAACAAATAAGAGTGGAACCTTGTGAATGTGGACAATGCCACAGGCAGAGGGACTCCCTTTCTTTATTGGTCTCTCAACTCTGCTAGAGAAGGCTTTGAATTCCAGGCTGATTGATTTGCTTCCTCTTCTTAGAAGAGTTACAGACTCTGTTCTGGAAACAGAGAGAAAGGTTTAAGGTTTATCAGACAAAAGCATCTAAGAAAGGATAGTGCTGATATGAATGACCTGGTCCCTGGGGTAGAATCCACCTTGCAGGCTCTGATGCAGTACATATGCTGGGGTAGTCCTTGGGCGGCCAAGGAGCCCTGTTTCTACCTTGAAGAGACTTAGCATCTAGTTTGCCTTTTCCTCAGGCCCATAATTTCTGAAAAGAGACATTGGAGGAAGAGGATTATTTTTCTTCCTATCTATAAGTTTCCAGTTCAAGGATGTATTTAGGTCACCAAGATGCAGATCCAAAAACCATTCATTTTATAAACCAAGAAACAAGGCAAGCAGAGTGGCCCAAACCTTCCAGCTGGGGCAAGATTTAACTTTGTGCTCTAGTGTAAAGAACCCTCTCCTAGTAACTTGGGTTCTACTTGTCCTACTTTTGTTGCTAACCAGATAAGTGACTCTGGGTTTAGTTTCTTCTGTTAATACATTAACTGCCGTAAGAGTTGTATTTAACTCACTGTAGTTTTGACCCCAGGGCTGCATGAAGCATATATAAAATCTTACTTGTTGATGTTCTTATTGTTACAATTAATATTGACAATGTAATTCTAAAAACATGGATTAAATGAATAGACGTCAATAAGTTTTGTTTTTCTATTTATGTTTACCTTTAAATTACACTCGAAGTTCTTTTATTCTATTTTCATAATAAAACACTGTGGCCCCGAGGAAAAGTTTCTGGTTTTTTTGTGTAGCAATGTGTTCAAAACCAAGAGATTGGAGATCATCTCTCAACTCCATTCCAGCTCCAAGATTTCCCAGGTCCTGGAGCACCCCCGCCTTAGGCCCTCCATATGAAGAAAAGAGAGGCTCACCAAATTGGATTATCAGAGCAAGATTCTTTGTTAGCAGAGGAGCCTAAAAATATCTTTCTGGCCCAAACAACGGTGAGCTCTTTTCATCAGCATGTATCAGGGACTTTGGCCACTGTCTCTTCTATATTTTTGCTACCCTACCCCAGTCAGAAAAGTTAATTGAGACTTCCATGTAATTTCAAACTTCACTTGAGACAGCTAACCCTGTTTGGGGCACCTTTGGCTTCAAAACTGATTATTATAAAACTCAACTTGAGCTCCTCTGCTCTACTTTTCCCACTCCTGCCCAAACATAAAACTGAACAGTAGTGACCTTGTGGGGCCTTTCTATAAACACAGGGCTATACTCAGGGACATACCTAGAAAACCCAGAAAGTGTCATCTCATGTGCATCACACCTAGTGACTTACAATGTTTAGTTTGGCCCTTTTCCTTAACTCCTTAAGTCCTGAAATGAGACGTGGGAGGGGTAGGATTGTTTCTCCTCCCACCCATAAACCTTAGCCTTCTGTCTCTTCCACAGTCTGCATGGGGAGGACAGGGAAGCGCAAAGAACAAGAGAAAAGATGCATCCATCTGAGATCTAAAAGGAAACAATAAGGTGATATTTTCCCACTTCCCAGGTGTTGTGTTCTCAGCTCTTACCCCTTATTTTTTAGAGACTGGCCGTTCCTAGGATGACCTGATCCCTTTTGCACTGCTCCCCAAGCACTTGGATAATGACGCTGAGCTGTCTTCATCTGTATTATATGTAGACAGAAGGTCACCATCTACAGCCTGGTGAAAAAAATGAGTCAGACCTTTCCACTGTAAAGACAGACACATGAGCTGAGCAAAGGTTGGTGGGTTTTCTTCAGAGAGCACTAGGTTAACCCTGAAGATCATTTCAGAGCTGCAAATTGCTCAATGTCTAGGTCTTTTTCCTGGAAAGGGGCATGCAGTCAGTTTACAGACAGACAATGCCTAATTCCACACCTTTCCCTAACCCTTTACCCTTTACCCCTCCCCAATTATACAAACCCCTGATAGATAGCAGAGCCAGCTGTGTGATTCCAACATGTTTTCGCTCAGATTTCATTCAGTTCAAGAAGGGACAGACAGTAAAGGATGGTGCTGTGAGTTTGATCTACTTGTAGTATCTGAACTGCTCACACCCAAGACACATGGGAAGTTCTGTCTTGTTAATAACCAATGGGCTCCACCTCAGAACCCAGGTGCTATGGGAATTTTCCATTTCTCCCTGTTGTAGTTTGGGAATAATAACCAAAAAGATGGCACGGATCCTTGCCACTCTCTCCACCTCCACCCTCTTTCCCAACATCCTCCTCAGTACCTTTCTACACACTAGGCCACAATGAGTATGTTTTAAATTCCAATTTTGAAGTGTTACTGGATCAAACAGGATTCTTTGGAGGATTTGAAGAGTTTAATTACTTGTGATGTCCACCTTATTTCAGGCTTTCAGAGCCACTATATAGAGACAACTTGACTTTCTCACATTTTTGTCACCAATAGTGGGAATGTTTTGGGGGATATAGGGGTGGTAGCTGATGCCTGACCTGCCCTTGGAAGTCAGACTCTGGATTGGTTCTCACTGCTGCTTGTCATTGATTCTAGTGGGAAATCTGTCTAGAAAGGATGCCCATTCCTGTTCAAATGTGATACCATGTTGATGGGAGAAAGACAGGGCCATGGAGGACTCTTGTTATGACAAGTGGATTCAAAAGAACAGGGAAGAGCCTGGTACAGTGCTGTGGGCCTGTAGTCCCAGCTACTAAGGAGGCTGAGGCAGGAAGATTGCTTAAGGCCAGGCATTCGAGGCTGCAGTGCGTTATGATTGGATCTGGCCTGTCAATAGCCACTGCATTCCAGCCTGGGAACATAGTGAGACCCTGTCTCTAAAAAATAAATAAGTAAGCCAAGCACAGTGGTGTGCACCTGTAGTCCCAGATACTCAAGAGGCTGAGGCAGGAGGATCACTTGAGCCCAGGAGTTTGAGGCTGCAGTGAGTTATGATTGTGCCACTGCACTCCAGCCTGGGTGACACAGCAAGACCCTATTGAAGGAGGGAAGGAAGGGAGGGAAGGAGGGAGGGAAGGAAAGAAAATGTGTCTCTTACAATGACCAACCTTTCCTCCCTCCTCACAGAGATACTTCCTTTTGAACTGGAAGACTGTTTCTAGTTGCTTTGTATTCAGCTCACTGAACTGAATTTACGGTACATATGTGCCTACCTCCATCACTGAGTGACGTTTATGTTACTTTAAAGCCAGTTTCCTTCCAAGATCTTTGAGCCAAACTTGTCTTGTGTAACTAACTTCTCTCTCCTTATACCTCCTCCTCCTGCAATGTGTCTCCAGTTGGCACTGCCTAATTTGACCCAGTTCCTCTAAGGAGACACTAAGATCTGCCTGCCTGGTTAGGCAAGGAAAGAGGTGCTTTGAGGGGTGAGGAGTGGGAAGGTTGGGAGGGATGTGCTGCAGGGAGACTTGAGCAAAGAATAAAGTACATCTGCTGATTTGCTCCTGGCTCTCAGAAAACCAGGACTGGGAACAGCAGAGTCTCAATTCCCTCTCACTTCCAGGGTTACCAAGTTGGCATTTTGACCAGTTGGAGGCAGCTAAGTATTAATTTTGCCCAAGATGGGTCATGGAGCACCTGTTAAGAGCAATTAAGAAGCAAAAGAGCTCAGTTTACTGTTCTGAAGAAAGTCCAACTCAGAATACAACTCTTTTAGATCCTTCTAGAAATTGTTTTGAGGCCATTTCGGCAGGAGTCCAAGAATAAGATACACGTCCTGAGCCAGTGCTAGCTGAATGCTATGCTTCAACTGCTCTGCCCACCTAGTGCTTGTCTAACCCCTTGTTCACATGGGCATGAGTTGTGCTGTGCCCACCCCCCCTCAACAATTATATTAGCATATCTCTTCCTGTAGAGCTAGCTCAACTTGTTCTTCCTTTTTAAGTAACAGACTCCACTCTCAGGGGGATCACACCAAAGGAAAAGATGCCTTTATTGATGTTAGAACCATGGAAAAGCAAGATCCATGAAGGTCTTGAGTAGCCTGGATTTTGAAAGGAAGCATTATGGTTTAAAGGCAAGAGTACACCTCAGAGAGGCAGGAGACATCTTATTTTTGTTCCATTCTCACCATGAGCCCTGGGACAAGTAACTTAACTGCTCTGAGCCTCAGTTTCTCCAAGCAGAAAATGGGGAAAATCCTGCTCACTCTTGCCCCGCTTGCATGGGGGTGTATGTGAGGGAAGTTACTAGTGGCACTTTGAGTTTTGCATTCGTTTTGAAAAATCCCAAAGGGTAATTATAGAGCTAATGATTTGGAAATGAAAGGGGCCCCTGAGTACCAGACTGCCCTCCCTCATCTTTGTATCTCTGCCTACCTCAAGTTCTATGGCTAGCTCCAGAGGGTATGAGTTCTCTAACTACTGTGGACTTGGGCTCTTCTAATCATTGCCTTGCCTCTAAGGGACCCTTCAAGGAACCATTTATAATTGTGGTTTGTTCTAGTGGTCTGGTCCCAAAGCTCAGTCCATCCCAGGGAGGATGTCTAGAAAAGAGTTGAAAATAAACTTAAAGAATTTTTTTTCTTCCACACCCAGGCTTCCCAGAGAAATAGGGTTGAGACTAGGAAGCTATCTGATGAAATGTAAGGGAGAGTTGCTTTGTGGAGTGAAGGTAAGCCCATGTTTCAGGTTTTCTCATGAGCCTTTTAAAGGAGTCTCTCAGCTCCAGACAAGGCAGGCAGCAAAACACTTTTCCCCTGTGTGCCCTCCTTCACCCCCTCATCCCTGCCTTTCTCAATATAGCATTACAAGCAAACCAAATTTTCATCCATCTGCCTCAGTGAGATTCTTCAAAAACACCAAGAATCCCAGTGGCAGCTCAGGCTGTTCCCTTGCCCCACTCTTGCTCCCCCAAATCTGCCTGAGGGGCATTTATTTTTCATTAGATGAGTGAAGAAAGCAATTTCAGATGAATGTAAATTTCCACCAGATAGAATTTTTCCCTCTCCTCCCACAGGCTCTTAAGCAGATAATTCATTGCAACAAATTACCACTTTTAATTGTTCTCAATTCCTGATTGTTTAATACTCTATTGCCAAAGTCTGCTTACCTTTCCTTGTCTGCATTTTAAATTCAGACTCCTCCCCCTTTTTAAAAAACAAGCATAGCAGAGTAATTGATGAGAGGGTAAGGAAAGCCACTTGTTACACCTTCAGGAGAGGACTTATCACTGAACCCTGGGTGGGCTGTTCCCCTCCATCTTCTCCTTTCCTGTCACCCTCCCTCCCACCGCACACCCAAGGAAAGAATCCCCTGAATGACTGAATCCACTTTCTTCCTCTTATTACTACCTCAACTTTAACTGAGGTATAGAGCCTCTAAGGGCTTGGCCTCCTGAGGACTGAGGTGTAACCTGTCTCCTGCAGCATGAGCTCTACCTGCAGGGAGAGGGTCTATTTTCATAATCTAGGACCATGCTGGGTTAAGATAGTATTTCTACCCCAGAGGCCGGGGAGGCCTGCAGAAGTTGTAGGTTGGAGGAAATCTTGGGGTTTGTAAATCAGGGTACATTGTCTTCCTCACCAGGACAAAGTATGAGGTTTTTCTTTTTTAGGATAGTATCAAACCACAATTAAGTGATCCTTTAGGTTTCTTACTAGCTCAAGAATGTTATAGAAAAACCTCCTCCTTCCCAGATCTAGGTTCTAATAGCAGCTATTTTCTCTTTCAGCAGAATCTCTTTAAAATGGACATAGAAGACTGCAATGGCCGCTCCTATATGTCTGGTATGCCTCTGTGTGTTCTATTTGTAAGGGGCTAGGAGCAGACACTTTTCTGTGGAGCAAGGCAGAGAGCCTTCAGCCTAGGCACATGACCTCTAAATGTCCTAGTCACAGAGCTGACATTCATGCTTGGTAGTTCTTGGTAGTGTGTAATTATTTTGGTGATTTTTACATTCCCTAAATAGTGATTCTCTTTTCCAGATTTCTTGGGGGTTAGGGGAACAGGAAGGGAATAGGAGGGGAATATAAGTGGATACCATTACAGGAATGATTTTAAGCAAATAGGTAGAAGGAAGATTTGGTTCCTTCTCCTGTACTTTGAAGTCACCAGCCAAACATGAAATTCTGTCCCATCCAGGTAGACAGTGGAGCAGGGTTTCAAACCTCAAAGGCCTTCAAGGGCCAGGTGGGTATTTGAATGAGTGAAGTAAGCAGAAGAGAATGGTGGGGGCTGTCATGAACTGGTGAACACATGTCCCACCTCAAGGGACAGCAGCTAGTCAGTGTCCACCAGTCACTGCCATGTAGGAATGTATATCTAGTATGGCCAAAACTTCCAACTTTTTAAGACTAATCAGAAATCCACATTTTTATATAAAAGTCTCCATTTTAAAATAATGACTCAATATTTTAAAAAATATTCCAAAAGGCAAGTCAGACTTATCTATGAGCTAAATTCAGCCAGTGGGCCACCAGTTTACAGTCTATGAAGGTAGGGATATAGAGCCCAAATCTCATTCCCCAGTCCTTTTCTACACTCTTAACATGTTGTAGCTTTTCACACCTGCCAGATATTCTTAGTAAGGCAGAAGAGATCATAGTTTATAGTATAAATGGCTTTTAGAGATATGAAAGTAATCAGATTTAACAAGTTTAACAAAGTGAAAAGAAATTAGGGACTTTATCTACCTCCCCTTCTAAGAGTATAGGAAAGGACCTAAGACAGAGTTATCTCTAAGATGGAAGGAATCATTGTTTAGACCATTAGCATGTCAGGGTAGGAAATTATTTATGAGAGGTAAGGGAAGCCAGAATTGCGTTTTGGTTTTTGTTGTTTTGTATTCTTTTGTTTTGTTTTGAGACATGGTTTCACTCTGTTGCCCACGCTACGGTATAGTAGTATCATCATAGCTCACTGCAACCTCAAACTCTGGGGCTCAAGTGATCCTTCCGCCTCAGCCTCCTGAGTAGCTGGGACTACAAGCACGCACCACCAAGCCCGGCTAATTTTTGAATTTTTTGTAGAGACAGGGTCTTGTTATGTTGCTCAGGCTGGTCTCAAACTCCTGGACTCAAGTGATCCTCCTGCCTTGGACTCCCAAAGTGCTAGGATTACAGGTGTGAGCCACCATGCCCAGCCTCAGAATTGGGTTTTGATGTGATAAGTGTCCCCAGCAGAAACCCAACCACCATTGTGGAAATAACCTATAGCTTATTTTTTACTCTAAAGTAGGACCAATGAATTATTGGCATGCACTAACGGAAATAGCAAGGTGGGTCAGACACACATGAGAGTCATTGGCAACACCTAGGTAATATAAGGTAAGATGTTGACTCTGACCCTGTTCTACTTTAAGGAGAGAAGGAGGTAGAATGGGTAAAGGCATTCAATACCTGCCACATGCTGGTAAGAATGACAGGGATCATGTAGACTGATTTAATTGGAAGAGACTTTATTGTAACTAAAGTCATGGCCCTTCTGAAAAACCAGCCAATCCTCCTGCCTCCTGCTCAGTTAAGTCTATTCAGAAAACCATGGCTGGGCATGGTGGCTCACACCTGTAATCCTAGCACTTTGGGAGGCTGAGGCAGTAGGATCACTTCAGGCTGGGAGTTCAAGACTAGCCTGTGCAACAAAGCAAGACCCCATCTCTACAAAAAATTAAAAAAAAAAAAAAAGCTAAGTGTCGTGGCACGCACCTGTAGTCCCAGCTACTCAGGAGGCTGAAGCAGGAGGACTGCTTGAGCCCAGGAGTTTGAGGCTGCAGCGAGCTAAGATCGTGCCACTGTACTCCAGCCCAGTCAAGAGAGTGAGACCCTGTCTCAAAAAGAAAGAAAGAAAAGAAAACTACTATTGAGCAACAAGTACATTCAGGACCCTGCTTTACTGCTGGGGAACACTCAGGTAAAAACTAGTCCCTGCCATGAGGTAGGCAAATGAGAAACTGTGAAGGTGGCTGGGGAAATATCCCATGGAGTTCTTTTCAATACTATCTCTAGAGAATATTGGATACTAGCAGAAAACTTCTGAGGATATTTGCTTCACTGTGCTATGAAACCAAGCTTTCCCTGCTTTCAGCAGATTGGCATTTCCTAGATAAGAAGTGGCCTCTGCACAGGATGTTTTTTGAATGAAAGTGGAGGCCAGAAACCTTTCATCTGTACTTTGAGAATTCTAGACGTCAGCAGCTACCTTAGAAAGGGAAAAGGGAAAGTCAAGGTAGGGCTACCACTAGCTCTGAAAAGTGCCCCCTGTAGGATTGGGCATGGCTGAGACAGTCCATTGAAGGGGCCTCTGAGAGCTCACCACTGACTGACTCATCTCTCATGGGCTGATAGGGAAACAGAGGGAAAGGCTGCAGTATACAACCCTACTAAAGCACACAATGGGCCCTTCACAGGTTATCACAGCTCTTCTACCTCCACTCCAGGGGACCTTTCCTCACCTGGCCACTTGATGAAGGGAGTATCTCTCCTGTTCTTCAAAGAGATTTTAACACATCACAGAACCTGATTCAGAAAGTCCACCTTTCCCCCCCTTTTCTCCTTCTAAGGGTACAGATCATTCTCTCCCCAGACGGAGAGGGGGAGACAAGCAGGAATCCATTAATTTATCCCACAGATCCCCCCTCCCCATTCCGCTATCATTCAAGGGAAACTGAGTTGCTCAAACCCAGCTTATGCAATTAATTGACTGAGCAGTGCTTGCCCCAAGTTATCTGGGACTGTGAAATGTTTAAGGGAATCTTAGAAAGGGATCCAGGGATAGGCAGCCTGAAGTTTTATAGCCCTTTCCACCCCCAAATTCTTAGAATCAGAAAATGTAGTCTTCCAAAGTAGGTCATTTTGTCAGTGAGCAGCTCCTCTGAAAGGGAAAGGAGTAGAGGCCTTGTCCTGTTAGAGGGTGGATTCATCCAGGGCTGTTGGCTGCTGTGGCCCCCAGGGCACAGGAGGGAGGGGAGGTGGTGAGAGTGTACCAGCCTTTTTGCCTGGGATCTGAAAGAACTCAGGGCCACAGAGCAATACTAGCCTGACACCAGAGTATGCTGGGCCCTCTCACTGCTGGGAAGGAAGGGGTTGTCAGTCCCCAGATCCAGAGAGCAACCTCCCTCTTGGAGGAGGGGGGAGAGAGGGAAAGAAGAGGGAAAGAGTGCCTGAGTTTGGTGGGGAGGGGCTTTCTGCCTATCTGAGAGCCTTGAAGCTGCCCGTGTCCTGGGCCCCATGACCTCTGGGGCCTTGGCTTCCCTAGCTGGCAGAGGATTGGGCCTTCCCTGGGGGCCCCCCCCTTCTCCCTCCCACCCGCAGGCCCATCCATCTCTCTCCCTCTCTCTCTCTCTCTCTCTCTCTCTCTCTCTCTCTCTCTCTCTCTCTCTCTCTCCACACACACACACACACACACTCTCTTGCCTCTCTCAGGCATTTGTTGTGCAGTTCTTCTTTGTCTGCTGGGCACGAGGGCAACGGCATCTGCCTCTTCCTCCCCATGCTCACCCCCCACCCCCTTCACTGTCTTGGAAAAGGGATGCTGTAGCCTAACATCCCCCTACCATACACACATATACATTCTCTCCAGCCCCCTCCCCAAGAACATCCAAGCGCTGTTTCTCTCCCTCTCCCTCCCTCTCTCTCTCTCTTTCTCTCTGTCACACACACACACACACACACACACACACTCAACACACATACACCCTGGGCTGAGCTGTTCTTGCTGGCTGCAGCCGTGGGCCCCTGCTCACCGTGCCGCTGCCGCTGCCTGCGAAATGACGGCGGTTCCCCTCACTTCCAGGAATCCACGCTTCCTGGAAGGTGAGTGGCTGGGCTCACCCCTGCCTGCCACCGAGACGCAGACATGCACACACCACCCGCACTCCCTCGCCGTTTCCAAGGCGGCGGCTGCGTTCGCACCCCAGGGTCTCACCGGCAAGGGAAGGATAATGTAAGTTCAGGCAGAAGGCGGCTAGTGGAGGGGGGAAGGGGGGTGCTGGGGCTAGGGAGCCAATTCAGTAACAACTCCCAAGCCTGAGGAGAGGGAGAGGATGGGGGCTGTGTGTGTGTGTGTGTAGCGGGGGAGGGGGCGTTCCTCCTTGCACTTGCTGAGGATGGGAAAGGGTGTTTGGTGTTGCTAAGCAAAGACGGTGACTTGGACAGTGGGAGCTTGTGGTGACATCTTGATTAGGCCTTGGGGATAGAGGCAGAGCTGCCTGGGGTGAAATGCTGAGACAGGCCTGGGTGGGAATGGGTAGTAGAGAGAATCAAGGTAAGGAAGAGGAACCTTGGCAGCAGATGCCTCAGCCTGGAGCAGAGATCTGAGGGGCCTCAGCCTCCTCCCCACAATAGAGCTGAGGTGTCTTTCTTTGCTCTCGTACCTACTATTCCCTGATAGCAGGTTAGCATCCTGCCACCCTGGAGCCCATGATCAAGAAAGGGAAAGCAGTTATGATAAGGTCCCTTGCAGAGAAGTGTGGAGGTTCTCCGAGCTTATGGCTAATCCCTAGAGGTAGCCACTATTTGAAGGGATCAAGGAAGGGCAGCAAGAGCTGAGGGCTAGTCTCCTTCAACATGTGAAACACATTTAGTTTGTGGGCTGTTTCCCAGTTCCTTTCTTTCCCTGCTGCTTTTCTGCCCTTTACCTACCTCCCAGTTCCTCTGATGTGAACCTCATGATTTGGCTTTGCCCTCTGGGGGTTCACCCAATCTATGATGACTTTGACCAAGAAAATTTCTATGAGACCTGAGAGCAGCCTTAATTCTTGGCTTTGACAGTCTGGGATTTCTTGGGAATCCCAGACATTTGAAATTCCCTCACTAGGGTTTCTGGGGCTGAGAGAGGAACTGCTGAACTTCCTAAATCTTACTGTAGTACCCTTCACCCCCGGCTAGAAATTCAAAATCCCTGGGGTCCCGGAAAGACTTTCTGACCCATGAAACAGATTCATTTTTATGTAGTGGCCCCATTAAAGTAGGCTTGAGCCTATTTTTCTTCTTAACTTTATCCTAGGAAGGGCAACAGCATCAAAGGGCCTCTTGAATTACTGGTGTAACTCTGGAGGCTCCTGCTCTTCCTCCTGTTTCCACACCTTAATTGGGAAAGCTACAAAAGATGCTTCCCCTTAATGTTTATAAGTACCTCTTTAAAGACATTTTCCCCCATATAGCAAGCCCCTGGCCCCAAGAGGCAGCCTCAGCCTAGCACACTGGAAGCAGCAATGGATATCCAGCAAGCTCACTCATCTGTTTAGGGTCAAGGCCCGAGTGCTAGAGCCCAGAGCCCTGTTCTTCCCTGTTTACTAACATCCAGTGATTTAGGGCAAGTCAGCATTAATATTTGAAAGGGAGTAAGAAGATACACTTTTTCAGCCCTTCTAACCTTAGTAAATCCTACACTTAGTTGAAAGGACATATTTTAAAACTGGCTCTGAGTCTACAAGTCTCAACCTACAACCCTGAGATGCTTACTTCATGATACATGTGTGGTTCTGATTTGGGGCTTTTTTAGGTAACCATGGCTCACCTAAAGAGCCCTAGCTGAGAAAACTCAGATTCAAGCTGTAAGGCTTTTTCTATAGATAGTGAACAAATTTCCTCAGGCTTTGATGGGAAGAATGGGGGAAATGGGACTTGAGGAGAGGATATGTATGGGAAATGGTCCCAAAGTCCTGAGTGGTTGTTTTCTTCCCACTGACCAAAGCTGGAGAGGGATCCCTCAGGAGGGTGTGTTCCGGATTTCTTGCCTCAGGCCCAAGACTCCAACCATTTTATAATGGAATCTTTATTTTGTGAAAGTAAGTATGTACATAGCTGGGCAATTGGGTAAAGTACTAATAGGTGGACTTCAGGGATGAATTTTAGGGTTTCTCTCTCTCTCTGTCTCTCTCTGTCTCTCTCCTTCCCTCTCTCTCTCTCTCTCTTCCATATTTAGGCCTGTGTGCACATATCCATGCATGTTCATGTTAGCAGATAATATAAAAGGCTATGGATATGTTTATCCAGTAGGTATGTTTTCTTTACATGTATCTACATATGTGTCTGTGTGTGTGTTTATCTACATGTTTTTATTTCACCTATATATTTGTGCAGAAGATTGTGGGGAAAAGGGATTTTTTAAAAAAAGACATACATATCTTCAGGTACATTATCTAATTTTGAACAACACCATGAAATTCTCAAAAATAATTTTTATAAAGTAATTTGTCAATGAAATTAAAATAAATATATTGAGAACAAGCTGATTTTTTAACTGCCAAGGGAACATCAAATAGTAAATATGTGATTAGAATCAGATCAGACAGAAGGCTTTCTAGAGTAGTCAAATTTTTGCTGAATTTAGAAAGTCTTATGGGCCCAACTCTCCCCAGCTGAGACAGTAACTCCGAATTGGCTGTATAGATAGTGGTTAAGGACATGGGCACTTACTGTCTGTGATCAGATCCAAGTTCTACCAGTACCAGCTATGTCACATTAGGCAAGTAACATAACCTCTTTTGTGCCTTGATCTCCTCATCTGAAAAATCAAGATAATATTAGTACCCACTTCATAGGATTATTGTGAAGATTAAATAATTCATTTTAAGTGCATAGAATAATGCCTGGCACATAGTAAGCACTCAATTAATATTAGTTGCTGTCATTATTACTAATATTATCATTAAATTCAGGGATAATTCCAGCTGCCCTTCCTGCAGATCCCGAATCTGGTGTTGGGGACTCCAGAGAGAAACAGTAGGGAAGAACATCTGTCTTGAACATTTGTCCCTCCTGAGGCCCCCATTTTCCTTTCTGCCCTGGCCCGCCCAGCCCCAGCCCGGCTTCCTGTGGACGTCAGGCAGTGATGCTCTTCCCCCCAGGCCTAGATAAAGGTAGGGTAGGCAAGGCCCAGTTACTGAGCTCACAGAAGTCAGCACCAGGCACCCAGACTGGTAGGAAGGCACAAGGTATGGTGCCCAACATAAAACACTGCCTTGTACATGGCTATGAAATAAATGTTTGTGAAAATTTAACTGAATTTTTTATAAGATTAGGCAATGGACAGTAGATGGCTCCAGCTCCACCTTTACTTGCCCTCTTGTTCTCTCCTCCAAGGTAGCGGGGACTCATCTTTGGAGAAGGAGTTCCTTGGGGCCCCGGTGGGGCCCTCGGTGAGCACCCCCAACAGCCAGCACTCTTCTCCCAGCCGTTCACTCAGTGGTAAGTGCAGTCTCCTACCTGCTCCTGGCAGTAGGCACCCCCTGTGTGTATGGCCCTCAATTCACCTTCCACTGGCAACCATTTCCCCATTGTCACTTCCCTCTGGTCTCCTGCTCAGAGTCTCTAAGAGCAATAAGCAGCCCAGTGTCTAGGGTTTTCCTAGTTTCCAAAAGGAAAGTGAAGAGTCACTGCCAGACTACGGTGGAATTAAAAAAGGCATGGGTGGGATTAAGGTGAAGGTTCCAAAGAGAAATTCTGGAATTGGAGAAGCAGGTAGATAGAAATGGTCATTAGGTGGAGTTAGATAGGAAATAGAGAATAAAAGGGCCTCCTCATCTCCCCACACCCCATTCTCCTATCCAGACAGGGTCCCCATGACTGCCCCTCCCCAGTTGGCCCTAGATCTGTGACATTCTCTAAATGGTTGGAATAGCCAGGAATGTAGGTCAGAGCTCGAGCCAAAGCCTTCTCCTCAATGGCTCCTCCTTCCTTTATCCCCCCTGCTCAGCCTCAGATTTTTATGGAGGGGGTAGAGGGGTTCAGCCTAATGGGGTGAGAGGAAAATGTAAGCCATGTGTATCTTCCAGTTTTGCTCCCTCGTTAGCTTACTGTCCCCCTTCAGTCTTCCTAGGACTGTTTTCCCGCCACTGTTACTTGCTGGCTTCCTGCCCAGAGCCAAGCCAGACATCTTTCTTAATGACAAGAGAGTGGAAAAAAAGGCTCCCCTTAGTTGCCTCCTCTACTCAGTGACAAAAGATACCTTATGTACCCCCAACTTTTTCTCTTTGCAGCCTATTTGCCTGGTGGGTGGGAGAAAAGGAAAAGGTTGTTTCAGGTTCTAGCAAGACTCTGATATCACCACCTGGGATACTAGGGTGTTGGCCCCTCTTAAGGCCTGAATGTCTCAGGGCCTGAAGGCACCCTCTTGGACTTTAGGAGGTTCATTCTGGCCTGAGGGCAGGTTCCCGTTTTGCCTGTCTCTATTCTAAACACCATCCCACCCTCCAGCCAACTCCATCAAGGTGGAGATGTACAGTGATGAGGAGTCGAGCAGACTGCTGGGGCCAGATGAGCGGCTCCTGGAAAAGGATGACAGTGTGCTTGTGGAAGACTCGTTGTCGGAGCCCCTGGGTTACTGTGATGGGAGTGGGCCAGAGCCTCACTCCCCCGGTGGCATCCGGCTGCCCAATGGCAAGCTCAAGTGTGATGTCTGTGGCATGGTCTGTATCGGACCCAACGTGCTCATGGTGCACAAGCGCAGCCACACTGGTGAGTAAGCCAGAGGGACTCAGGGAGGAGCTCCCAGGGTGGGGTTGAGAGGCAGAGGCAGTGCTGGGACAACGGTAGAAAGAGGGCTGGAAGAGGCTATGCTGGGGCTGGGGTGCCCTCAGAAAGGGAAGGGTCTCTCCCAGCACATTTTCTAGCTGACAAAAAAAAGGAGGAAGATGGAATTTGGCTTCCCCTCAACACCTGTACTTTCCTGGCACTTTCCTCAACTGTTGTTATTTATAAATTTGAAAAATAAAAAATTAAATTAAATTAAAAAGCTGATTTTTTTTCTCAGGATATGAGGGAAGGGAAGCTGTTATAGCCTCAAGAAGGATCCCATAGTCCAACAGGAGTAGAACTCCTAGGTATTGTTTGGGCCCTCCCATCTCATAATTTAAAAAACAACAACAACAGAAAACAGAAGCCTCTTCTTAGCTTGCTCAGGCTTTGGGCTCCTGGGGCAGAGTGGACTCCGTGGGGCTCAGTTTTTGGTAACAGTCTTTTGGCTTTGTGTTCCAGGCCTGGTGCCCCTATACCTGCCACATACCTCTAATCTACACAAAGCAGGATTAGTGTGTGTGGCACAGTCCTGCCCTTCAGCAGTGTGTTCAGAGGAGCTTCCCTTGGGCAGAGTGAGGCAGAGGGTTAGGGGCTAGGTTCAACCTTCAAAGTTCCTCATGCCCTGTCCTCTAGGATCTGTTCTTTCACTTGCAGGTGAAAGGCCCTTCCACTGCAACCAGTGTGGTGCCTCCTTCACCCAGAAGGGGAACCTGCTGCGCCACATCAAGCTGCACTCTGGGGAGAAACCCTTTAAATGTCCCTTCTGCAACTATGCCTGCCGCCGGCGTGATGCACTCACTGGCCACCTCCGCACACACTCGGGTCAGTGACTGTCCAGTGGGAGAGGAGGGGATGGGGCTCCTGCACACCCAGTGAATAGAGCTCAGTGACTTCTCTTGTATATTGGGAGTTACAGTGTCTGTCGTTCAGGAGGGAAGAGTATTTATAGAGCTAATAGGGCCCTGCCTCTCTAACCCCTCCTCCAGGCAGTAGGGCCCCATGGTGAATTTGGGGGACTCTTTGATGGGGTATTTTACATCCATCACATTCTGTGACATGCAGCAAAAGGAACGTGGGCAATGTTCTTGCTCTTAACGGTCACCCTCTCTGACTTTTGTTTTTTAAAGATTGCTGATGCCAGAGCCCTCCCTGCTCCATCACCCCCCATTTCTGAGCCCCAAGGAAATCCTTCCGTCCACTCCCATCTGCCCCAGGCCCTACACCTGTCACCATCTTCACTCTATCCCTGCAATAACAGGTCTTGGGCAGCCACTATCTGTCCTCTCCTTTACTTCCTACTGGCTCCTGTAAATATTCATAGGCCTCTCAAATTGGGAGAAGGGAGCCTATGACTTCCACATAGGAAAAGAGTATCCTATTTCTTTATCTCAAGAAGTTGTCACCTTTCCAGAGGTATAAGCAAGTCCAGAGGGTACCTAGAGGTCAATGTGTGGAACAGTGCTGGGAAACTGGATTAACAAGGTTTTCTAGCCCAGTCAAGACTGCCTGAATCAATATCTGTCTGAATCAGCTAGACAGATAGCATTTTTCAGGCATTTTACTATGCTTTAGGCTTTTGGCTCAGACTTGGGAAGAGGCCAGGAGCTGAACTGGCAGGAAGGAGGGAGGTCAAGATTGGGAAAAAGCAGGAAGAAGGGAAGAGGGGAAAGAATTAGTAAGGTCTGTCCTTGGAAACTTTCCTGGCTATTTTTCTCTTTTCTTAAACTCTCCTGAGCCAGGGTTTAAAGGGACAGAGCAATCATTTCACCACCTTCTACGTTCTCCATCCACTTACCTTGTTCCAGGTTCTCCCACCTTGTAGCTGGGACCTCTTTATCTCTATATATGTGGAGAAACAGGGAGAAAGATCATCGTTGATTCATGCTTTATAATCTACAGAGCATTTCACTTGTGTCTCTTCATGTGATCCTCATAACAATTCCAAGGTAGATGTGATTATCCCCATTTTGTTGAACAGGAAACTGAAGCTGTGGGTGGAAAATGAGTTGTGGGTTAGGAAGCTATTCTGCAGCCTAGCTAGAGCCCCATATCAAGCAAGGTCCAGTGCCAGAGATACGTACTCCTTTTCCTCAGAAAAGGGGCTGCTCCCCCTGCTGGTTTGGAACAAGGCTGACTTAGCCCCTAAAATTCTTACCAGCTACAGCGAGGTCAGCTGGGTGGATTATGGATGTTGTTCTATAGGAGATTATTAGTGACAGAAGCAGACACAGATATACTCTTGGGTCCCATCTCTGTGAAATGCTTTCTGTTACAACCCACATTATAAGAAAAAAGGTGTTTAATGCATGTTCTCACTTATATGTGAAAGCTAAAAAAGTTGATCTCATAGAAGTAGAGAGTAGAATAGTGGTTACCAGAGAATGGGAAGGGTGTGGAGGGTGAGGGATAGGGAGAGGTTGGTTAATGGGTACAAAATTACAGTTAAATAGGAGGAATAAGTTCTAGTGTTTCCTAGCACAGCAGGGTGACTATAGTTAATAATTTATTGTATATTTCAAAGTAGCTAGAAGAGAGGATTTTGAATGGTCCCAACACAAAAAATGATTAATGTTTCAGGTGACAGATATACCAATTACCCTGATTTGATCATTACACGTTGTACACATGTATCAAAATATTGCATGTACCTCATAAATATGTACAATCATGTATCAATGAAAATAAAAAAAAAAAAGAAAGAAAAAAAGAGGTTGGAGAATCATTCCTTCCCCAGATGTTAAACCATTTCCCCAAGGGTCTTGGGTAGATAGGGACCATGGTGTTCATCTCATTCCTAAAATACTAGGGTTTACACAGCAAGAGCAAAATGGCAGTAGACTGATTTAGTGAAGGCCCAGCATAGACATGGAGAGGGGGTCAGTGAGTAGTAATTACCAGCCTCCTAGAGATACCTTCTCCTGTCTCCCTGTTCAGTAGTAGCAAGATACATAAAATGTACAATACCTGTTTCTCTTCACTTTTTTCTCTCCTCTCAGAAATATCATGTCTTAAGAGTTGTCTTTAAACGATATACCACTGTTTTCCCAGTTTTTTTCTTCAGTAGAAACAAGATGTTTATAACCTGTTCTTTATTAAAAAACAAAACAAAACAAAAAAAGCAAACTTGATGTTTTCTTCTTTTTACTCATCTCCTTTATTTCCTTTTTTGTTCTTTTATCCTTTTTGTCTTTTCAGAATTTTTCTCTCAGGAATGGTCTTTCTAGGGCTCTCTTGGTATCTCAGTGTAGAGAGACAGAAAGACAAAATAATCAGTAAAACCAGGCTAGAACTGGAGGTAAAATACAAGTAAAGGTCAATGAAAACTGTGCTTCCCCACACTGGCAGATCTAAGGGCTCTCATTTCTATCACCCCAGCCCACCTATTTCCCCCAAACCAAAGCACATAGTTCGTAAGCAGAAAATCCCCTTGTCTGATAAACAGCACTGACATCCGCCTGCCACATGGAAAGGTTAAACCACAGTCTGGGCCCCAGACTCTGAGATCCTGGGGTGGGGCCTGCCTGCCTGCCAGGGACGATCCCCTACAAAGTCCTTGGGTCCTCATTTCCTTTGAACAGCAACTTGGCCATCTTGAAGCCTACCACCAGTCTGAAGCTACATGCCCTGGGATCCCCTCACTCCCATAGCTGCACATTGTCCCTCATCCCCAAATATGGTTCATCTGTCCATGGTTGCAGCTGAAGTTGGGGAAGGAAAGACAAGCAGAAGAATTCAACTTACCAATATCCCTTCCTCCCCATGCCAGTGTACATTTGCTCCTGGATGATTTTGCAGAGCCAGGGCACAGGGAGAAGTAACTCTGATGACGTCTCTCCTCTCTCTTCCACAGTCTCCTCTCCTACAGTGGGCAAGCCCTACAAGTGTAACTACTGCGGCCGGAGCTACAAACAGCAGAGTACCCTAGAAGAGCACAAGGAACGGTGCCACAACTACCTACAGAGTCTCAGCACTGAAGCCCAAGCTTTGGCTGGCCAACCAGGTGGGACTGTGGGCAGTACTACAGAGGAGTTGAGGGCAGGGCGACAGGGAGTGCAGGACAAAGGCGATCGCAGCACCTCCTCCCACAGAGGAATGAAGTCTGTGAAATAGGGGATAGTTACCCCAGTAACTGGGGTTACTATCAAGCACCCCATCCTGAGTACCCCATGTGGTGCAGAGCCCTGTCTGTGGTAGGTGCTTTAGGGAGATACAGAGGCAGGTGAAATTTGGCTCTATGTCCTTAGTCTAATAAGGGAGAGACAACACAAGGTGTATAAAATGGAGGGCCAGATGTATGTAATTGTCCCCAAACAATCTGAAATGTTGCTGGGATGAGCTTTAGGTGGGTAAAGTAAAGTGATCCCAGGCATCAGGTATGACCTTCCTTGGCTACTGATTTTCTCCAGGCAAAGGCGGCCGGGCCAATGCTACCCCTACTCAACTGCTACTACCTGTCCCCACCTCCCTCCCACTAGGTGATGAGATACGTGACCTGGAGATGGTGCCAGAGTCCATGCTGCACTCATCCTCTGATCGGCCAACTTTCATTGATCGTCTGGCCAACAGCCTCACCAAACGCAAGCGTTCCACACCCCAGAAGTTTGTAGGTAAGAGTCCAGTTGAAAAGACGGTACCAGCTTTAAGCCACAGCTCAAGTAAATCTGAGCTCTGGTTGCCATTTAACCAGAGATTGTGGTCTGGAGATTTGATTTAGGGAAAGAAAGCAGTCTGGTGGTCTCTGGTACTCAGAATCTATCCACAGAATAGGAGGGGACTGAAGAGGGAGGATGTATCTCAAGGGAGTGGAGGGGGGTCCATGTTGATGACTCTTGTGGTGGTTCTAAGGGGAGGGAGTCGAGGGCTCAGGCTCTCCCAGTTTTTGAGAATAACAAGGAATTCAGTCTGTGTGGGCCCTTAGAGTCAGAGAGAGGAAGTGAGGATGACTGGGCACTGGTCATTAGCTCTCTAAGGACCTGGAGCTTTATGGAGGGTGATGAAGTAAGTATTAAAGATCCGTGGGATGGGACTGAGTCCTTCTCTAAGATTACAGCCGTGAGTCAGGGAGCGGCCCCACAGAAGACCTGACCTCAGGGGAAGTGAATGAAGAGGAGTAAATACTGTTATATCCAACCCCATGGTCAAGAAAACAAAGAAGTAATCCTGGAGAGAGCTTAGGAATTCTTCAAACCCAGCCCTGCTGAGACCTTCTTCTCCACAGGTGAAAAGCAAATGCGCTTCAGCCTCTCAGACCTCCCCTATGATGTGAACTCGGGTGGCTATGAAAAGGATGTGGAGTTGGTGGCACACCATGGTCTGGAGCCTGGCTTTGGAGGTTCCCTGGCCTTTGTGGGCGCGGAGCATCTGCGTCCCCTCCGCCTTCCACCCACCAATTGCATCTCAGAACTCACGCCTGTCATCAGCTCTGTCTACACCCAGATGCAGCCCCTCCCTAGTCGACTGGAGCTTCCAGGGTCCCGAGAAGCAGGTGAGGGACCTGAGGACCTGGCTGATGGAGGTCCCCTTCTCTACCGGGCCCGAGGCCCCCTGACTGACCCTGGGGCATCCCCCAGCAATGGCTGCCAGGACTCCACAGATACAGAGAGCAACCATGAAGATCGGGTTGGTGGGGTGGTATCCCTCCCTCAGGGTCCCCCATCCCAGCCACCTCCCACCATTGTGGTGGGCCGGCACAGTCCTGCCTACGCCAAAGAGGACCCCAAGCCACAGGAGGGGTTATTGCGGGGTACCCCAGGCCCCTCCAAGGAAGTGCTTCGGGTGGTGGGTGAGAGTGGTGAGCCCGTGAAGGCCTTCAAATGTGAGCACTGCCGCATCCTCTTCCTGGACCACGTCATGTTCACTATCCACATGGGCTGCCATGGCTTCAGAGACCCTTTCGAGTGCAACATCTGTGGTTACCACAGCCAGGACCGGTACGAATTCTCTTCCCACATTGTCCGGGGGGAACATAAGGTGGGCTAGCGGCGCTCCCTCTCCCCTCAGTCCACCACTCTACTGCCCTACCTACAACAGGTGTCTATCCCAGTCCCCACATCCCAAGTTTTGCTTTGTAGCCCCGTTACTGGCTACCTGACCTCACACCTGACCCTGACTCCTCCTCACCTGTTCTCCTCTACTCCCCGGACCGATTTAAGCATTGTGATTAAACAGGTCTTTTGCTAATGTTTCTCCTTTTTCTCTTCCCCTCTCATCCCAGCATACTTGCTGAGTTATTTATTAATTAGTTGATTTTTCTTTTGCTTTTTTTTTTAACCTATGTCAGTCACTTGCCACACCCCCAAGCCCCTGCCCACAGCTCCCTTCCATGTTAGGCCTAATTTTTCTCTCTTTGATCCAGTGTCCTCCAACAGCCCCAGGGTAGGAAGCCCCTCTTAGTACTTACTAAGAGCCTTTGAGCTTCTTGTTTTAAGTCCTCACCCTTTACATTATCTAATTCTTCAGTTTTGACGCTGATACCTCCCTCTGGCCCTACCTTAGCTCTGTGGCATTATATCTCCTCTCTGGGACTCTTCAACCTGGTACTCCATACCTCTTGTGCCCTCTCACTTTAGGCAGCTTGCACTATTCTTGAATGAATGAAGAATTCTTTCCTCATTTGGAAGTAGGAGGGGCTGAAAAAATTCTCCCCAGGCACTGTGGGACTGAGGGTCCTCTTGACGTTCCCCTAGTAATATGAGTTCCTCAAATCCTACATTCAGGATCTCCCTCTAGGATGTGATATATCTTTTCCCTCTCCTCGAACAACTCCTCAACACTGCTCTAGTCTCTTCAACCTGCCAATCTATTCAGTGGTGGCTTTTCTCTCCTTGCAGTGCCCCAGTTTTATATTCTCAGGGGCCAAGGCTAGGTCTACAACCCTGTCTCTGACACACTGGGAGCCACAGGTGCCTAATTGGGAACCAGGGCATGGGAAGTGGGTGGGGGGGTCAATATTCTTCTCTTTCTCCTCCACCTCTCCAACTTCTTCACTCTAGTGACCTTCCTAGGCTCTCAGGGGCTACTTCAGTCCCCATCTTATGAGAAACTAGTGGGTTGCTGCCTGACGACAAGGGGTTATCTCAACCCCTTGGTCATGCTGCCTTCTGCTTTTCCCTCCCAGCAGGATTCACCCTCTCATTCCCAGGTTCCTGGCCCTATTCTTAGGATCAGTGGCAGAGAGAAACGTGTGTCTCTTTTCTCTCTTCTAATTTTCAGTATAACCAAAAATTATCCCAGGATAAGCAAGAGCATGTGCCCCTCACCCCCTTCCACCCTTGTTCCAGCAAGAATGGGATGGGCACAACTGAACTGGGGGTCATCCTTTACTGCTCCCTTCTATACTCAGCTCCCAGACATAGGGTGGAAGGGGGCACTCCTCCTGGCTACTGCAGAGACCCCTGGCTATTTGGGTAACCTAGGATTACTGAGAAGGGGCAGGAGGAGATACAACTCCACTGCAAGTGGAGGTCTCTTTCTACAAGAGTTTTCTGCCTGAGGCCACAGCCATCCCACTCTCTGCTTCCTTGAGATTCAAACCAAAGGCTGTTTTTCTATGTTTAAAGAAAAAAAAAAAGTAAAAACCAAACACAACACCTCACAAGTTGTAACTCTTGGTCCTTCTCTCTCTCCTTTTCTCTTCCCTTCCATCTTTCTTTCCACATGTCCTTTCCTTATTGGCTCTTTTGCCTCCTACTTTTCTCACTCCTTATCAGGGATATTTTGGGGGGATGGTAAAGGGTGGGCTAAGGGACAGACCCTGGGATTGGGGCTCTTAAGGGCTCTAAGAGGAGTCTACCTTACCTTCTTTTGGGAAGGGAGACCCTAAAAAACTTTATCCTCTTCTTCCTCCTTTTTCTTCCCCATTACATGGTTTCCCCAAGAGAACCAGATTGGCGGGGAGAGGTGCCATGGGGTGATTGTTCCTCCTTGACAATGTAGCAATAAGTAGATGCTGCCAAGGGCAGAGGATGGGGAAGTTAGCTTAGAGGAGAGTGGTCTCTAGAGAAGGGAAGAATCTTCTCAACAACACCCCAGGGTATTAGCTCCTTGTTGCAGGATGGCAGCAGAGCTGAGACTAATATCTGGGCTTTTCCTGAACTATTCTGGTTATTGAGCCCCTTCCCATTAGACCTACCACCTCCCACCTCTTCTGTGTCTGCTGTGTATTTGATGACACTTCATAAGGACTAGTCCCTTCTGGGGTATCAGAGCCTTAGGGTGCCCCATCCCCTCCCCCAGTCAGCTTTGGCACCTGTAACCTCCCGGAAAATGAAGGACTATGCTCTGAGGCTATACTCTGTGCCCATGAGAGCAGAGACTGGAAGGGCAAGACCAGGTGCTAAGGAGGGGAGAGAGGGGCATCCTGTCTCTCTCCAGACCATCACTGCACTTTAACCAGGGTCTTAGGTACAAAATCCTACTTTTCAGAGCCTTCCAGCTCTGGAACCTCAAACATCCTCATGCTCTCTCCCAGCTCCTTTTGCATAAAAAGAAAAGTTAAAAAAAAAAAGAAAAAAGAAAAAAACCACACACTGAAACCCATGTGGAGAAAAGAGGTGTTTCCTTTTATATTGCTATTCAAAATCAACACCACACACACAAAAATTTCTAAATAGACACTTTTTCAGACCTTTTTTTTTGTGTCAGTGTCCAAGCTGCAGATAGGATTTTGTAATACTTCGGCAGCTTCTTTCCTTGTGTACATAATATATATATATATATTTTTAATCAGAAGTTATGAAGAACAAAAAAAAAAAAAAAAAAAACACAGAAGCAAAGTGCAATACCACCTCTCTTCTCCCTCTCCTAGGGTTTCATTTGTAGCCTATGTTTAGTGTGTCTTTTGACCCTTACCTATTCACTTTGTCCTCTCTTCCTCTGATTCCCCCTCTCCCTTCTTTTATTTTTAAGAGTTTTTCTCCTTTCTTAAGGGGAGTTAAACTAGCTTTTGAAACTTACTGCAAAGCATTTTGTATATGTAATATATTGTAAGTAAATATTTGTGTAATGGAGATATACTACTGTAAGTTTTGTACTGTACTGGCTGAAGGTCTGTTATAAATAAACATAAGTAATTTAACACCCCTGGTTGTTTCTGCAGACTTCCTTTGCCTTGCTCTTCTACTGGGAGGGAGGGAGGCCTCCTTGCAGCATGTTGTGCCAACTACTAAACAGTTTAGGAGGTGAACAAGTCTAAGATCCAGAGGAAACCAAACAAGAGTGCTCAAATTGTTTCTGCAGAACAGAAGAATCTTCAGCCTAGAATGGGAAGTAAAGGAGATTTTCCTACCAGGAGTGTTTCAGGACAGCAGAGAAAGCCTAACTTGTCTATCTGTCCAAAGCAGAAATTCATCAAACATTTGTTGAGTAACTACTATGTGCAAAACACATTATATGCCCAGGGAGATAAGAAGTTACAATACTATGAGTGATGAAAATGATAGGATCTACCACTTCTTGAGCATTTCATAAATGCTAAGCACTATGCCAAGTATTTATTGAATTGTACAAACACCTACAAAAGAATGATCACAATTATTGGCGAAGAAATAAATGCCCAAGAGAGAATAAATACCTTGTGCAAGGCTCATCAGCCAGCAAGTGGCAGGACCAGAATTTGAACCCAGGGGTATGTGACTCTAAAACCTGTGCCCATCCCTTTAAGCCAAGGAATGTAGCCAGTGAAACCTCCCAGGCTATAAAAATCCAAAGAAAAGCCAAAGTAGGAACATCAACTTTGTTCTCTCTTAAATATTAACTATTTTTTGTCCCCTTCACTCTGAACCTTTTTCTGTTCTCTTCCATCTACCTCATCGCTATTCCATACAATAATGTCTGTCTTCTGTTTTCCATGAGACTACATGAAGTGAAAACTGGAGGCACTCCCATCTACAGTCTATTACTTTCCATGTCCCATTGAAACTAACAAATTCAAAGTCAAAAGAAACAGTGAAGCTGGACCTGTAGTCTCAGCTACTTGGGAGGATCGTTTGAGGCCAGGTGTTTGAGACCAGCTTGGGCAACATAGCGAGACCCCTGTCTCTAAAAATAATTAATTAATTAATTTAAAAAATTTAAAAATAATGAACAGTGAATATAGTTGCTTTGACTTCTAAACATAAGAAAATAGATTTTAGCCCCAATAAATGTTAACAGAAACCATGATGGAAGGGAAGGTGAATCTGGAGTGTTCAGACTCTAGAATAATTCATGAATGAGCTGTTAGTTTCCTTCTATATCATTGTAGATCTGAATGCTGGGAGGCCCCCTTGCCACTCTAGTGTCTGAATGCTAGGAGGCCCCTTTGCTACGTTAATGTCTTTAACTTTGGAGACAACTGGGTTGTTGGCTGTCCATGGATAGCCACTCCTGCTCAATGCTCAAGCCTTCCTGATGGCTCTTCAGAGGTAAATGGAACTTATACATAAGAAAGAGTGTTTCAGTCAGGGTTCAGACTCACCAGTGAGTAGTGAAATCACTTTAGTCGTTCTTGATCAGAGTTTCTTAAAATAACTACAACATACCAATGCACCTTATATTGTAAGGGTAAGTATTGTTTCATGAAGCTTGTGTTTTGTATGTGTGTGTATTTGTGTTTGTGTATTGGGTACCAACGTAAAACATATTTGTGCTATGTGTGTGGGTCAAAAACGTTTAAGTCACTGGTCCAGGTTATATCTCTGTCCATTTGTTAGTTAGGTGAGACACAGCATAGTACGGTGGAACCAGAACACCTCTTTAGTAGCTCTGTGAGACCTTGGGTAAGTTATTTAACCATTCTGCACCTCAATTTTTCAATCTTTAAAACGAGGATAATAATAGTACCTACCTTATAGGCTTGAGAGTTAAATCAGTTAATGTTTATAATGGCTTACCACAGTGCCTGGCACTGTGCTAACAGGATCCAGGGATAAAAAAGTGAATGATAACCAGCCCCAGCACCAACGCACTTGTCTATGGCCCCTCAGTGTGGGGTTTTCTCCATATTGGAAGAAGGAATTCACAAAATGTTTGTTTCCTCTCAGGTCTTCCTCTTCACAATCCTACACCTAGTAGCAGGATTGTCAGAGAAACGAGTCGAGGGCGTCCCCCGGTGGCGTAGCGCCACCTTCGGTCTAAGGACTTGCAGCCAGGGGCCTGTCGGCTTCGCACTACAACTCCCACCAAGCATCTGTCCTTCCCTTGCCTCTAACGGAGAGTGCGACTTGTGGTTTAGCGCCGGGCAACTTCCGCTCCTAGCGTCTCGTAAACCGGAAATTATAGCGCCCAGGATTACGTCCGGAGTAGGGCGCCGCAATGCTTGCAGGGAGACGTATAACTCTAATTTTCTTCCGCCAGCAGGCTAAATAGTCCCATGGGCATTTTGTTCTACGGATAAATAAACTCTAGGAACGCTTTTCCACCATATATTTCAGCATAAATGCTGAACAACAACGAAAATTTTGTAAAGTGTATTGTCGTCCTTGACACCCGTCTCCTAAGGATTCTGCTGGTGTGAGCGTAGGGTCTCGTGCTATATAAGGAGGCCCGTCGGGTGGCCTGATCCTCTTTCGCGTCCTCGCTTCCAAGATGGTGAGTTGTGGCGCGTGGTGACTGTAGGGGACTGGATGGAGGCTGAGAACAGCAGATTCTGGGAGTGTGGAGGTTTGAGAGCCTAATGGGCAGAATATACCTATGCGTTTGGGCTTGAAGTGTTTTGCGGAGAAACAGATCTAAGTAGAGCCTCTTTGGGGGCTACCGGCGCGGCATGTAGCCGGAAGGGCGCTGAGGCTGGGTAAGTTGCGCCGCTTTCCTAACAGGATCTCCATCCTGACACAGACAAAGAAAAGAAGGAACAATGGCCGTGCCAAAAAGGGCCGTGGCCATGTGCAACCTATTCGCTGCACGAACTGCGCCCGATGCGTGCCTAAAGACAAAGCTATAAAGAAATTCGTCATTCGGAACATAGTGGAGGCCGCAGCTGTCAGGGACATTTCTGAAGCGAGTGTCTTCGATGGTAAGTGAGCCATCGGCGCTGTGTAAGGATCCTGGTACCTAAAACCCTTTCCCCAACCTTTCCGTTTCGCAGGTTGTGTTCGTTGGAGCGTCTCAGGCAATTTCTGCCTATCTTTAAGGTTGTTGCTTTTAGAAGAAAAGGGCATGTTTTCTCTTAAACTAGTTAGCCCACAAGGTTCAGGAGTAGGTATTAGGGCTGATGCACCTGTTGAAGGAACTGTATTCTTGGTTTATTATATCTAGGGTGGGTGGGTTTGATCCCCATGATGTCAAGATGAGCTCATAGGATATTATTCATTTGTGAAACTGACAGTTGTACTTATGTGCTTGCGTATCAGAAGCTGAACGGTTGCTTTGGGCGTGAGGAGGTTTTGTAGATGTGCTTGACAGACATTTAAATAGTCTTAATTTTGACTGAGCATGAACAAGAAAGAATAGTGCAAGGTGGCTATATGATACCTAACATTAAATCTCTGTGTTCTGTTCCTCAGCCTATGTGCTTCCCAAGCTGTATGTGAAGCTACATTATTGTGTGAGTTGTGCCATCACAGCAAGGTAGTCAGGAATCGTTCTCGGGAAGCCCGCAAGGACCGAACACCCACCGAGTTTAGCCGCGTGAGTATTAAAAGGATGTGGAAGCCAGAAAGTAATGCCTAAAAACATTTTGTTCTCATGTGACACAAAGAGTGTCAATTTAAGGTCTGTGCCTAAGGTTAAGCTCTTAAGGCAGACGAGACCTACACTAAAACATTTTTCTAGAGACACTCCTAAAAAGTTGTTAGAATCTGGAGTAGTATTCTCCTTCTACATCTACCAGCTTTACGTGCATTTATAGCCTGAATACATTGTTAGTTGAGAGGATGGTACTGGAGTTCTTTGGGGGAGGGGGTCTTAAATTCGTGGGTTTTCATTTACTCTTTTGCTCTTCTGTCTTTCAGGGTGCTGCCCCACGACCTCCACCAAAGCCCATGTAAGGAGTTGAGTCCTTGAGGACTGAAGAAAAACTATCCTTTGGAAAAAAATAAAATGGAAATTATACTTGATATAACACGTTGAGTGTATCTGTGCCTGATAGGGTGGTAGTTTGTGTGTGTTATACCAAGTGTGAATTGCCACATAATGTTTCCATTGGAAAGAAAGCTTACCTGTGTAAATTAAACTTTAACTCTTGCAGTCTTATCCTTGGCCTCCCCAATTTGCATAGCTGTGTGAAAAAAGGGGAGGGGAGGCATCTGACTGTTGGGTTAATTCAACCTGGCCAAGTTTAAGTTGGCGTCCTAAAAATGGGTGAAGATCTGTAGGAGAGTAAGGGAAAACATTGTTAGTGAAAGGCACATTGGGAAGTGACATAGACTGAGGTGTTCATACTCTTGGTCGGTGACTTTAAGAGGAAATGCACACTTGGATAGCTTCAAAGCTGTCCCAGGATTCATATTCAGATCTTCAACTTCCTACTTTGTAATTGGTCTGCTGGTAAGATGCACCCAATGTGCATCTTTCTGTAGTGCATTTCTAGGAACTTGTGGGAATCCCACGAGAGGGTGGAGAAGGAGGTTCACCAAAGCATGGAGAAAAGGATACACCTTATTTCATCTGTGTGACAATGGTTTATTTGTACTATAATTCAGAAATAACAACGTTAACTAGGGGTATATATTTATGTGTATCTGAAAAATCCATTTGGGAGCGGATTGTTAAGGACTGACTTTGCCAATTAGGTTATAAGTTTTTCTTAAAGTCAAACAAGTAGCATGGAGATTTTGATAATATACCTTGTGCTGAAAAGTGTATTTTTTGTAAGTAGTCTGTATTCAAAGGAATATGATAACAAGGAAAGGGTAGAGTATTTCAGAGCATAGGGATGGTCCTGTTAATCGGAAAACTCTTTGTACCTTCCCCAAAAAAACCTCAAGACAGGAACTGCTAACCCTGACTTGTGGGTCAGTGTACCAGTGCATGTGCTAGAATAGCAGTGGCAAATCCTGAATGTCAGAACACTGACTGTAGCAAGAGTGTCTGCATCTTTTGGGGAAGCTCATAAGACAGATCTGTACCCCTTTGTTCCTCTACATTGTAGTGACCCCTTCACACCAGGGGTAGATAAACATTGATGGAAGGAAATCAGAGGTCCCAGGTAAAAGTGAATGCTAAACCTGGTGGTCCCTAATTTCACCTTGCTCAATAGAACCAGATTCAAATAGTACACTAGGGCCAGGCATCGTGGCTCATGCCTATAATCCCGGCACTTTTGGAGGCTGAGGTAGGAGAATACCTTGAGGCCAGGGGTTCAAGACCAACCTGGGAAACACAGCAAGACCCGCTCTCTACAAAAGATTTTTAAAATAGTCAGGTGTGGCTGGCTGTGCTGCAGTGCCTCACACCTGTGAACCTACCACTTTGGGAGACCAAGGTGGGAGGATTGCTTGAGCCTAGGAGTTTGAGGTTGCAGTTAGCTACAGTTACATTTTTATTACCCCTGAAAGAAACCCCATACCCTTTAACAGTCACTCCTCCAATCTCCTAGGCCAGTGGTCCCCAACATTTTTGGCACCAGGGACCGGTTTCATGGAAGACAATTTTTCCATGGAACGTGGGTGGGGTGGAGGAGTATGGTTTTGAGATGATTTAAATGCATTACATTTATCGTGCACTTTATTATTACATTGTAATATATAATGAAATAATTATACAACTCATCATAATACAGACTCATTGGGAGCCATGAGCTTGTTTTCCTACAACTAGAAGGTCCCATCTGTATTTGCAGCCATTCCCCAGTGCAAGCATCACTGCCTCTGCTCCACCTCAGATCATGAGGCATTAGATTCTCATAAGGAGCATGCAACCTAAATCCCTTGCATGAGCAGTTTACAGTAGGGTTTGTGCGCCTATGAAAATCTAATGCTGCCACTGACCTCAGGCAGTGATGTGAGCAATGGAGGGCAGCTCTAAATACAGATGAAGTTTTGCACACTCACCTGCCGCTCACCTCCTGCTGTGCAGCCTGGTTCCTAATAGGCCACTGACCCGGCACCAGCCTGCGGATTGGGGGCAACCTATAGACTTCCCTATTCTGGGCATTTCATGTTAGTCTAATCATACAACATGGTGTGTTGTGACTAGCTTCTTTCACTTAGCATATTTTCAAGGTTCAACCACGTAGCATGTAGCAGTACTCTGTTCCTTTTTAAGATTGAATGGTATTCCCTTGTATGTATAAACCATACTGTGTTCATCCATTTGTCAGTTGATGGACGTTTGGGTGATTTCTAATTCTTGACTGTTACGAATAATGCTGGTATGAACATTCGTGTACAAGTTTTTGTGTGGACATATGTTTTCAATTCTTTTGGGTATATACTTAGGAGTAGAACAGCTGGGTCACGTGGTAACTCGTTTAACTTTTTGAGGAACTGCTAGATTATTTTCCAAAGTGGCTGCACCATTTTGCATTACCACTAGCAGTCTATAAGTGTTCCAGCTTCTCTACATCATTGCCAACACTTATCATCTGTCTTTTTTATTATAGCTATCCTAGTGGATGTGAAATGGTATCTCACTGTTTACCATCACACTTTCAGTCCAGAGTCTTTGCCCAGGGCTGCAAGACCCCAGGTGATCTGGACCTACATTCTTTAACTTTGTGTACCGCAGGTGAACAACCAGAACTCATATGGCAGCAAACTTGACGTGAACTAATGTTAAGTGATTTATAGTCTTTATTTCTTACACTTGACTATTATATTTTGCTGCAGAAATATTAATGTGTTTGATCCCTGGTGCTGCATCAGATTCCTTTTAGGATGTTATATATTAAAAAATATGCACCATATTACTGTTCTAAAATAGAAAACAAATTCCAAAGCAAATAAGGCCCCAAGGATTTCATATAAAGGATCACAAACCTGAACCAGTCTCCCCCTAGCTCACTTGAACTTAGCCGTAGCCACTGACTGCCTTGCTTTTTCTGTAACATGACATGCAGGCGTGCTCCTGCCTCAGAGCATTTGCACTTGCTATTTCCTATGCTGAAAAGCTCTTTCCCCATTTATCCAAATGGCCGGCTCCTTCACTTTCTTTAGGTTTCTGATCAAATATCAACCAAACTTATCAAGAGGCCACTCTATATAAAACTGCATCCTGCCCCTACACCAGATCAGCCCCTTACACTTCTTCCTCACTAAAATGTAAGCTCCGTGAGACCAGGGTCTTGTTTGGTCACTGTTAATGTGCTCAACACTTAGAAGTATCTAGCACATAATTGGTACTCAAATTACTTGGATAACTTGTTTACACCACTTAAACCTTGCCACAACACTATGAAACAGGAATGACTTCTGAAAATTGGAAGATTGAACAGAGAGGTTAGAGAACTCACCCAAGGTCACACAGCTAGAAGCAGCACAAGTGGAATTTGCATCTAAAATTGTCCTTTTAGGTTCTTGATCAGCTGGCTCTGTCTAACAGGGCTCTTGGACTGAAAAAAAAAACCAGTACCAAGTGTACAGGCAATCGGTATTTATTGAAGAAATAGATGAATCTAGATTCTAGCCCCAATTCTTTCGTTTACTGGCTCAGTCTCCTTCAATAAGCATATTAGCTTGTTAACTCACATGAAACAGACACACCCATATACCTATTAGTTACCTACCAAAAGAATAAATAAACTAAATGATTATGACATTAACCAAAATAGTGTGATAGGCAGTGAATTTCTTCCTCATACATTGCCAAGTTTAGGAGAGGTAGGCAAAGAAAAATGAAAATCCAGACCATATGGTTGGGGGAAAAGGGTAGTCCAGGACCTCAATAAATTAGTTTTCCAACCAGGTGCAGTAGCTCATGCCTGTATTCCCAGCACTTTGGGAGGCTGAGGTGGGAGGATCATTTGAGGCCAGGAGTTCAAGACCAGCCTGGACAACATAGTGAGACCCCATCTCTACAAAAATTTTTTTTAAAGTTAGCATTGCGTGGTGGCACGTGCCTATAGTCCTAACTACTCAACAGGCTGGGGCGGGAGGATTGCTTGAACCCAGTTCGAAGTCACAGTGAGCTATGATTGTGCCACTGCACCCTAGCCTGGGTGACAGAGCAAGACCCTATCTCTAAAAAATAAAAAAATAGAGAAACAAACATAGTAATAATGATGATAATAAAATGACATAGCTTTTAAATTTAAAAAAAATTTATGTACCAATGAAAGTCATCCTGCAAACACCCCTAGGAAATGTCTCCTGAGCTCTAAATTCATGAGGTCAGGGACAGTGTCTAGTTGGTCAATTATATTGCCTGACATACAGCAGGTGCTCAACATTTGTGCATGAATAAATATACTCTGACTATGGAAAAGTCAGAAATGAATGAATAATCTCTTTTAGAATTGCCTATACTATTTAAATAAAATGCAGAGTTCTAAGCCACATCTCCAAAAAGCATGATTCAAAGAGTGGGGCAGGGTCCAGGAATCTGCATTTTAGTAGTGTCCCAAGTGATTCTGATGCGATTGGTCTGCAGGCCATAATTTAGAGCAGATGGTGAATGTAATGTTGAGTTTGGGGGATTTTACTGATGAGGAACCCTAAGTTCCGAGGGCTGTGAAAGGGTTTCAGGAGATAAAGTAAGAGTGCAAAATGGGGTCAGAAAGGGCGGCATGGGAATTAGAATCTGGGAGATGTGGGGTGACCTGGAGTCCTGGGCTTTTTGTGGTGACTGTGCAGATAATGACAACTGAGCCCTGGAGGACATCACGCCTCACAAGCCAAGTGTACAGTGGGACCTGGAGTCCCAGCTCACCTGTCTACAGGTTTCAGGGACCCTGACTTCACAGCTCCTCCCAAAGGCTATTTTCTTGATCTTTTCTCTGCTCTCTTGTCTCAGGTCAGTTTTGCATTCAGCATTTCAGGTATGTGGCAAGGCAGCAAGGAGAGAGAGGCCCAAAGGCATTGAGATGGAGGTGGGGATCACCAGGAGAGGAGGAAATTGGGATGGGGTGGAGGAATACAGAGTCTCCCTCCCACCTCCTCAGCCCCCAAAGAGAAGTTCTGAGACCACATCTTTTTCTCTACTACATAGCCTGCCCTGATCCAGGCCACTAGATGAAAAGGCGAATTCCTCAGGCTACAGTTAAAGAGTTAAAGATGATGTCAGGGTGGGAAGGCAGGCCTCTTCGATGTCAGTACCTCAGAGGGCAGTATGTGCAGCAGTTAAGAGCCCAGCTTTGGAGTCTGACAGACTTGATTTGAATCCTTCTTTTGCTATATGGGAGCCTTGTATAGTGACTTTGGGCAAGTTACTATGTAAACCTCCAAACTTCATTTAAAAATGAGAATAGTTATACTTCACAGGACTGTTTTCTGTTTGTTTGTTTGTTTGTTTGTTTTTAGAGACGGAGTCTTGCTCTGTTGCCCAGGTGGGAATGCAATGGTGCCATTATGATGGAGGCTCCCTGCAGCCTCCATCTCCTGGGCTCAGGAGATCCTCCTGCCTCAGCCTTCTGAGTAGCTGGGATTAGAGGCACTGCACCACCACGCCTGGCTAAATGTTTTTATTTTTTTTTAGAGACAAGGATCTCACTTTCTTGCCCAGGCTGGTCTCCAACTCCTGGCCTCAAGTGATCCTCCTGCCTCCTCTTCCCAAAGTACAGGAATTATAGGCATGAGCCACCACACCCGGCCAGACTGTATTGAGAACTAAATGAAATAATATATGCAAAGGACTTTGTATAGAACCTTCCAGGCAAATGCAACATTACAAATGGCAGTAGTTATTATTCCTGGCACAGTCCTCAGCTTTGCATGTGTTAAAAACTCAATTTTTTTTTTACAACTTCACTAAGGGTAATTGATACACAATAAATTGTAGATATTTAAAGTGTACAATTTGAAAAGTTTTGACATGTATATACCCATGAAACAATCACCATACTCAAGATAATGAACCCAGAAGTTGCCTCTTGCTCCTTTGTAATCTCTCCATCCTGTCACTCCTGACTCTGTCCCCAGGCAACCACTGACTGGCTTTCTGTCACTATACATTAGTTTGCATTTTCTAGAATTATACATAAATGGAATCCTACAGTATACATATTTTTGTCTTGGTTTCTTTTACTCAGTATAATTATTTTGATATTCATCAGTGTTGTTGTGTGTATTACTAGTTGGTTCCTTTTTATTGCTGAGTAGGATTCCATTGTATGGGTATACCACAGTTTGTTTATGCACTCACCTGTTGATGGGCATTTGAGTGTTTCTAGTTGTTGGCTATTACAAATAACACTGCTATAAACATTTGTGTGCAAGGTCTGTGTGGACATATGCTTTCTTTTCTCTTGGGTAAATACAGTCATGCATCACTTAATCACAGGGATACGTCCCAAGAAACGTGTCCTTAGGCAATTTCATCAATGGAACACCGCAGAGTGCACTTATACAAACCTAGATGGTATAGCCTACTACATACCTGGGCTATAATAGAGCCTTTGCTCTTAGGTTACAGACCTATACAGCACGTTACTATACCAAATACTACAGGCAATTGTAACGCAATAGTATTTGGGTATCTAAATAGATCTTTTTTTATTTTTTATTTCTTATTATTATTTTTTTACTTTGGTGCAAATGAAACATTGTCCCAGATCTAAATATATCTAAACATAGAAAAGGTACAGTAAAAATATGGTATAAAAGATAAAATATGAGGCAGGAGGATCACTTGAGGTCAGGAGTTTGAGACCAGCCCAAGCAAGAACAAGACCCCGTCTCTACCAAAAACAGAAAAATTAGCCAATCGTGGTGGTGTGTGCGCGCCTGTCGTCCCAGCTACTGGGGAAGCTGAGGCAGGAGAATTGCTTGATCCCAGGAGTTTGAGGTTGTGGTGAGCTATGATGACGCCCCTGCACTCTACCCAGGGCAACAGAGTGAAACTCTGTCTTAAAAAAAAAAAAAAAAAAGATAAAAAGATAAAAAGATAAAATGGTACACCTCTATAGGGAGCTTACCATGAATGGAGCTTGCAGAACTGGAAGTTGCTCTGGGTGAATCAGTGACTGAGTGGTGAGTGAATGTGAAGGTCATTACTGTATAGTACTGTACACTTAGGCTATAGTAATTTCTTTTTTTTAATGGAATGATTCATGTAGTGCTCGAGTGTCCTCCCTGAGCAGGGGCCATGCTAATCTCTGTATCATTCCAATTTTAGTATTTGTGCTGCCAAAGCAAGCACAGGCAAAAGTAAATTTATTTTCAAAATTTTTGTTTCTTCAATAATAAATTAACCTTAACTTATTGTAACTTTTTTACTTTACAAACTTTTAATTTTTTTTTAACTTTTTGACTCTTGCAATAACACTTAGCTTAAAACACAAATGCATCATACAGCTGTACAAAAATATTTCTTTTTATTTTCTTTGGATCATTTACATGAAAAATATTTCTTTCTTTATATCCTTTATTCTATAAGCTTTCTTTAATAGAGACAGGGTCTTGCTGTGTTGCCCAGGCCAATCTCGAACTCCTGGCCTCAAGCAGTCCTCCTGCCTCAGCCTCCCAGAGTGCTAGGATTATAGGCATGAGCCACCATGCCCTGTAGTGCAGGCTGGAGTACAGTGGTACAATCATACCTCACTGCAGCCTCGAACTCCTGGGCTTCAAGCCTTCCTCCCCCTCAGCCTCCCAAGTAGCTAGGACTACAGTCGTGAGCCATCGCATGTCGCTTTCTCTTGAATCTTCCTACTTCATTTTTTATTGTATTTTATTTTATTTATTTTATTTTTTTAGAGACAAGGTCTCACTTTGTCACCCAGGTTGGAGTATAGTGGCGTGATCATAGCTCACTGCAACCTCAAACTCCTGGGCTTAAGGGATCCTCCTGCCTCAGCCTCCTGAGCAGCTGAGACTACAAGTGCGCACAACCACGCCCAGCTAGTTTTTAAATTTTTTGTAGAGACAGGGTCTTGCTGTGTTGCTCAGGCTGGTCTCCAACTCCTGGCCTCAAGCGATCCTCCTGCCTTGACCTCCCAAAAGTGCTGGGATTACAGGTGTGAGTCACTGTACCCTTCCTCTTATTTATTTTTAAAAATTCCCCTCTTTTTCATCTTTTGTTTCTCTTAAGGTATTATTTTTTGTGTTTACTTGTTCTTATGTTCCTATAGTTTAGTCTTCATTTCTAAAATATTTTTTATTTTACTTCTGATTTTTTCTTAAGTTCTGTCACTTCATTTTTGAATTTTTTAAATTCTGATTTTTTGTTATTCTTTCATGTTTCATGTTTCATATCACTTTCTTAATGCCTTTTAGCTCATTTTGAAATAAAATGTTATAATTTTCATCTGTTTTGTAAGCATCTCTCTCTCTGGCATGCTTTATCTGTAGGGATATTTTTCTGTTCCTTATTCTCTTTTTTCTTATAGCAACTTTGTATAAAATTTAACTCTTTTGTTGCTTTTTTTTTTTTGAGACAGAGTCTTGCTCTGTTGCCCTGAGTAGAGTGCAGTGGCGTCATCATAATTCACTGCAACCTCACACTCCTGGGCTCAATCGATCCTCCTGCCTCAGCCTCCTGAGTAGCTGCAACTACAGGCCTGCGCCAGGACGACTGGCTAATTTTTCTATATTCAGTAGAGGTAGTGTCTCACTCTTGCTCAGCCTGTTCTTAACTCCTGAGATCCAGTGATCCTCCCGCCTCGGCCTCCCAGAGTGCTAGAATTACAGGTGTGAGCTACTGCACCAGGCCCCTATGCCACTTTTGCCTGAACCTTCTCTTCCTTTGTCTCTATTGTCCCTGTCCTACTCAATTTTGATTCCTCTCTTGGTAATTTTTCTTCAGGGTAGGGCCTGTCCTGAAAGGGAGTCCTAGATGATCAGTTTGGAGAGTTCAAAGGTGTTAGGCTGCTCCAGCCTCTTCAGGCAGTACTGCCACATGCGGGCCCTGGCTCTCACCCAGTATTGGAGAGGGCAAAACCCCTCCCACTTTCTGCTATGGTCATCATATTGGCCTGCAATGCTTTCTAGTGAACACCTACTGGCTATTTGGAGCTTTTCCTGTTTTCATGTCTCTCTAACACCCCATTGCTTCCTCTGCTCTCTCCTGCATAGATGTCCATAGCAAGCAGGTCTTGTGGCTTTTGGTGGTTTGTCCCCCCTGCTCATATTTTGGGATTTGTGGGGATACCTTATCACCTAGTTTTATTGTAAATGTTGTTCACAACTGTTTGGTTTTGCTATTTAGTTGCTCTGTTTTGTTTTCAGTTTTGTTTTTGTTTTAATGGGGATCTGAGAAATCCCAAAACTAGTCTGCCACTGCTGCTGCCATCTCCCCGCCAACACCAAACATACCCCACCCTAATTATTCTCTCTTTTTTTTCTTTTTTCTCACTCTGTCACTCCAGCTAGAGTGCAGTGGCATCATTGTAGCTCACTGCAATTTCCAACTCCCGGGCTCAAGTGATCCTCCTGCCTCAGCCTCCCAAGTAGCTGGGACTACAGGCACACACCACCATGCCTGGCTAATTTTTCTGTTTTTTGTAGAGATGGTTTCTCACTTTTACTCAGGCTGGTCTCAAACTCCTGAGTTCAAGCAAACCTCCAGCTTGGCCTCCCAGAGTGCTAGGATTACAGGTGTAAGTCACCGCTCCAGGCCTCAGTTACTCTTTTATTGGACCCTGTTTGTGCTTCATTCTTGTTATTATGTTGTAGTGATATGTGTACTTGTCTATGATCTCTTTCTCCCTAGATTGTATGTGCCGTGAGAGCTCAGGAATGAGCTGGCAATACAGCTGGGGCCAGTATTTGTTGAAAGCAAAATGTTCCAAAAAAAGCAGCATATTTGGAGGCTGAAAGAAAAGAGGCAGTTTGTGGCAGGTACATAAAGTGGGTTACAGAAGTGGTAATCGATAAAACTGGAGGGATTGGGCCAGGTCAGTGCAGGGCTTTGTAAACCCATTGAGGAGTTTGCACTTTATGCTGAGGGCAATGAAAATCCATTAGAAGATTTTAAGCGAGGGAGTGGTCTGATGTTTAGAACTCTGTGGTTTTTGAAAAATATCACAAACTTCAGGATAGAGAATGAATTACAGAAGGCAAGACTGGAGACCAGGGATTAGAATCTATGGAAACAATCCAGCATTTGTCCATAAATCATGAGTAAAAAATTGAATTATAATCATCTGATTTTCAGATAGCTTGCACAGTGCAAGACATAATAAGAATCCAAGAAGCAATAGAATGGCCAGAAAAGAGTTGAATCTAAAAAAGATGATAATTAGCAGGGATAAATAAAAGCTCATTCATACAGGACCCCAACTCACAATTGATGAATAATTATAGGCTGGTTTGATAATAGCTTATATAGTTATATGAACACTATATAAAGTGATACTGTGATGAAATTGACCACCAATGTTAATTTACTTTTGAAAAAATAGGTTGAAATATAGTTCATATATTATACTATACAATTCACTCACTTAAAGTATACAATTCAAGGGTTTTAGTAAATTCACAGATACATGCAACTATCACCATAATCAATTTTAAAACATTTTCATCACCTCAGAAGAAACTCCATGCCTTTTGGCTACCACCCTTCTATCCCCTCATTGCCTTTCTTCCCCAGTCTTAAGCAACCACTAATCTACTTTCTGCCTCTGTAGATTACCCTTTTCTGGACTTTCATATAAATGAAATCATGTAATACGTAAACTTTTGTGACTGACTTTTTTACTTAGCGTAATGTTTTCAAGGTTCTTCCAAGGTGTAGCATTTACTGGTACTCCATTTTTTCATGGCTGAATAATATTCCACTATATGGATAAAACACATTTGTTTATCCATCATCCATCCATTAATGGACATTTGGGTTGTTTCCATCTTTTGGCTATAATGAATAATGCTACTGTAAACATTCATGTACAGGTTTTGGTGGGGACGTGTTTTCATTTCTCTTGGGTATATGCTCAGGAGTGGAATTGCTGGGTTGTTTAATTTAACTTACTCTTTGTCTCCATTAATAGACATAATGTTCAGAATGTGCTAAATGATAGTCTCCCCCATAATCTGGTATTCAGTCTTGGGCTATACACACTGACAGACTGGATCAGGCAAGGGTAATAGAGGAGGGATTGTTAGCTGGATCACTTGAAGAACACTGAGAGGACCTGGAGATGTTTAGGTGGAGAAAGGAAACCTAAGGGCAGCTGGGCATGATGTCACACATGTGTAGTCCCAGCTACTTGGGAGGCTGAGGCAGGAGGATCCCTTGCCCAAGAGTTCAAGGCCAGCCTGGGCAACATAGTGAGACCCTGACTCTAATAAAAATACGTAAATATATATATTTTTAAAAAGAAAACTAAAGGGGAAAGGAGAGACATTTTCAAAAGACCTGAAATGTTATATAGAAGGGGGATTAACCAGAGGGTAGAAGTAGGCCTCTTGGTAGAAGTTACAGAGAAATACAACTGGTCTGAAGATTTTTCTTCTTTCAGTTCCGATTATTTTATATTTTGATCACATAAAACATAAAACATGAACAAAACATAAAAGGTACAAAAGAATATACAGTGATGTCTCGCATTCAGTTCCCTTTCCTAAGCCAGTTTCTTGTGTATCCTTCAAGATACATTTTAAGCATATAAAACCAGATTTTTTATTTTTTAAAAGGAACTGAATGTGCTTTCAGAGAATGAAAACGTTTCTAATTCTCATAGCAGCCCAACCGTACAATGACTGTCTCAGGCATTTCCTATCCTGGGGATATTCAGGGGAAATAGACAAACAATCATTCATTTATTGTCTGGGTTTTTTTTTTTTTTGCAATTTATTTGTTTAAAAAAAAACTGGATTGTTGTCCTATAAAATTTCCTACATTCTGGATTTTGGTGATTGTGTGGTATCTTTTGCCTGTCTCAATTTAATACCAATTTCTTGTAAATTGATATTGAATAAAGAGGCTTAATCAAATTCAGATTTGATTATTTTGGTAAAACTACTTCATAGAGGGTAGTGAGTTGTTCCATCAGGAGGCACATAACATCTGGTATCTCTTTTTGTGATGTTCTCAACTATTGATGCTCAAAGCCTAAATCTATAAATTTATTAGAACTTGAAAAAATGGTGATATTCTAAATGTATTACCCCTTCTTCATTTATTAGCTGGCATATTTTTGTAATGAGAAACTTCCCCTTGTTTTAGTTGCTACTCTAATGTATAGTTTATATAAGAAACGCAGATAAGGCCAGAAACGGTGGCTCATGCCTGTAATCCTAGCACTCTGGGAGGCTAAGGCTGGAGGATCACTTGAGCTCAGGAGTTGGAGACCAGCCTGAGAAGAGCCAGACCCTGTTTCTACTAAAAAAATAGAAAAACTTGCCAGGTGCAGTGGTGTGTACCTGTAGTCCCACCTACTCAGGAGGCTGAGGCAGGAGGATTGTTTGAGCCCGGGAGTTGGAGGTCACATTTGCAGTGAGCTATGATGATGCCACTGCACTCTAGCCCAGGCAACAGAGTGAGACTCTATCTCAAAAAAAAAAAAAAAAAAAAGAAAGGCAGATAAATGTTTGATACTTTTTCTTTATCTAGAGTTTTCAAAATAATGGATTGGTTCCCTATCATCTTCTAATGATGACCAATTAATATTTTTTAGAAGGTCAGAAAGAAGAGAGAGATAAAGCAAAGGAACTGAGAAAGTACAGGCAGTGATGCAGGAGGAAAATCAGGATAATGTGATAGCTTAGCAGAAAAGTAAAGTAAGTGTTTCAAGAGGAAGGGAGTGATCAACTGGCCAAATGTTGCTGAAAAGTCAGGTAAGATGAGAACTGACCATTGGGTTGGACAAGAGCAGATTCAGTGGAATAGGGAAACAGAACTTGTTTAGAGAGGCCTCAGGAGAGAATAGGAGATAAGGAAGTAGAACCAGCAAATATGGACCAACAGTCTCCAAAATGGGGACCACCTACATTAGGAGGTGTGAGAAAATCCATTAGGGTGGAGAAGAAAATATTAGATGTTCAATTTATATTTATTTTATCTAATAAATACTTTACTAATATTTAATTTGTGGATTGACAAGGATGTCATCAGTCAACACAAAAGAACAATAGTAACATCTTTTTTTTCTTTTTTCTACTGAGCCCATTCCTTCTGCAGAAAGTCAAATCTTAAAATATGGCATGAGAAGTACCCTAAGGAGATAGGTGGACTTCTTACTTCTCACTTCTCTCTGTTGTTTTTCTACCCACTATTTCTTTTATCTCTGCTCTAATCTTTATTATTTCCTTCCTTCTGCTATCTTTTGATTTAGTTTGCTCTTCTTTTTCTAGTTCCTTGAGGTATAAAGTTGGGTGATTGATTTGAGATCTTTCTTCTTTTTAATGTAGGCGTTTACAGCTATAATGTTCCTCTGAGCACAGCTTTCACGGCGTCCCGTAAGTTTCTGTATGTTGCGTTTTCATTTTGATTCATCTCAAAATATTTTCCAATTTCCCTTGTGACTTCTTTCACCTATTGGCTGTTAATAGAGAGAATAAACAAAAGCAAAAGTTGTTTCTTTGAAAAGACCAACAAAATTGACAAATCTTTAACTAGTCTAAGAAAAAAAGACACAGGTAACTAAAATCAGACATGAAAATGGAGACATTACTATTAACCTTACAGAAATACTATAAGAGAAATATTTCTATAAGATGGTATTCTATAAGAGAATACTATCAACAATTGAACACCAACAAATTAGATAAACTAGGTGAAATGAAACCTCCTTGGTTGCAGCAGTTCAGGATGCCACCAACCAGTGCCATGGAGGTAATGCTGCCACCCCAGGGGGCCCAGAGGGCAAAACATCAAGCCAAAGAGGAATATTCTCAAGCCTTAAAATGTAATGGAATTTGCCTTGCTAGGTTTTGAACTTCCGTGGGACTCATCACCTCTTTCTTCTTTCTGATTTATACCTTTTGGAATGGGAATATCTATCGCATGCCTGTCTCAACAGTTTTTTTTTTTTTTTTGGAAGCACATAACTTCTCTGGTTGCACAGTGAGAAAAGAAAAGAACTTGACCAGCCTTTAAAAAAAAAAAAAGAAAAGAAAAGAAAAGGAAAGAACTTTTACCTGAGGAATACAAAACCTTTTAAATTATCAGGCCCAGAAAGACATTACAATGAGACAACAGTCATGTCCTGCTCCTCCCCTTTGAGCTCTGTATTCATCTCTTGAAACAGCTTTCTATTGCCACAAGTAGCCATAAATTAACCTAATAATGCCACATGTGACACTATAACTTACACCCTATAGCTTAACAATGTATAGCAAATCACTAATCAATGTTATCTCTGTAAACCACTAAGAATTCCTGAAAAAAATTTTGTATCAGCCCACTCCCTGTCCCTCTTTTTTTTTTTTTTTTTTGCCTTTAAAAACCTGCTGGTAACAAGGCCCAACAGGGCTCATATCCAAGGTTACAAGGGTCTGGGTCCTCCAAGAAGCTGTCCTCACTTTGGCTCAAATAAACTCTTTAAATTATATTTTGTGCCTCAGCCTCTTCCTTTTGGGTTGACAACAGGTTCACAGCTGGAGAGGCATTTTGCCTCAGGATGAATCATTTCTAGAGTCTCACTCATGCCTGATTTAGATGTTTAGATAGGACTTTGGACTTGGCATTGATGCTGGAATGGGTTGAGCCTTTTGGGGCTGTTGGGTTGATGGAGTGAATGTAATTCCATGTGAAAGGTACATGAATTTTGGGGGGCAGAGAGTAAAATGTTATAGACTAAGTTGTGTTCCCCCAAAATTCATATATTAAATATTTAAGCTCTAACCCCCAGTGTGACTATATTTGGAGATAGGGCCTTTAAGGGAGTAATTAAGGGTAAATGAGATCATAAGGGTAGGACCCTAATCCCATAGAACTGGTGAATTTATAAGAAGAGGAAGGGGTTCGGGCATGGTGGCTCACACCTGTAATCCTAGAACTTTGATGAGGCCAAGTCAGGAGGATCTCTTGAGGCCAGGAGACCTCTTGAGACCAGCCTGGGCAACATAGAAAGACCTCCATCTTTACAAAATATTTTTGTAAAAATTAGCCAGATGGGGTGGTGTGCACCTGTAGTCCTACCTACTCAGGAGGCTAAGGTGGGAGGATGACTTGAGCCCAGGAGTTCGAGGTTACAATGAGCTGTGTCATGCCACTGCACTCCAGCCCTGGCAACAGAGCAAGACCCTGTCTCCAAAAAAAGAAAAAAGAAGAGGAAGGGACTCCAGAGCTTGCGCTCTCTCTCTGTTGCATACACAGAGAAAAGGCCATGTAAAAACACAGAGCAGTTGCCCTGGGTAAGCTGAGGAGAGAGGTCACACCAGAAACCAACCTTGATGGCACCTTAATTTGAACTTTCAGCCTCTAGAACTGTGAGAAAATAAATTTCTGTTTTTTTAAGCCACCCAGTCTGTGGTATTTTGTTATAGCAACCTGAACAGACTAAGACACTATAAGCAGAAAATTCCAAAGAATCTATAAGAAAGCTACCAGAGTTAAATGAATTCAGCAAAGTTGTATGTTACAAGATCACTGCACAAAAATCAGTTGTGGTTAGGCATATAATCCCAGCACTTTGGGAGGCCAAGGCAGGAGGAGCACTTGAGTCCAGGAGTTCAAGACCAGCCTGAGCAATATAGTGAGACCCCCGTCTCTACAAAAAATAAAAAAAATATTAGCCAGGTGTGGTGGCATGTACCTGCCATCCTAGCTACTCAGGAGGCTGAGGTGGGAGGATCACTTGAGCCCAGGAGTCTGAGGTTGCAGTGAACTGTGATCATGCCACTGCACTCCAGCCTGGGCAACAGAGCAAGACTCTGCCTCTAAAAAAAAAAATCAGTTGTGTATCTATACACCAGCAATGAACAATTCAAATAGGAAATTAAGAAAGCAATTCCAGGCTGGGCACAGTAGCTTGTGCCTGTAATCCTAGCACTTTGGGAGGCTTGAGGCAGGAGGATTGCTTGAGGTCAGGAGTTCAAGACCAGCCTGAACAACATAGTGAGACCCTGTCTCCACAAAAAATATAAAAATTAGCTGGGCATGGTGGTATGCACCTGTAGTCCCATCTGCTTGGGAGGCTGAGGCAAGAGGATCGCTGGAGCCCAGGAGTTTGACATTGCAGTGAGCTATGATGATGCAACTGCACTCTAGCCCAGGTGACAGAGCAAGACCCCACCTCTAGAAAAAAATAATCAAAGAAGATCTAAATAAATGGAAAGATATGCTGTGTTCATGGATTGAAAGGCTTAATATTGCTAATGTGGCAATACTATCGAAAGCAATTTACAGACTGTAATATTGTAAAATTTTTTTTTTTTTTGGTTTTCATCTCTAGTTCCTGGCTCACAGCTCCTAAACCCTTGTAATTTTCTAAATGATTAGAGTAATAGGAGTCTCTTTTGTTAAAATAGTTAGCCTTTTGTCCTCAGTTGCTGTAATAGCTCCAGAACTGCTCCAAAGTGATAAAGGTGAAAGATGTGTTTTTTGTTATTCATAACAAGCCCCTTTCAACCACACCTGAGTTTATGTTAATGAGGTAATTTTTGGAAAGTCCCCAGATAACAACAGGTAGAGGGGCTGGTTGCCAGGGGAACCAACCATATGATTAGAGGACTGGAACTTTCAGTTCAACACCCCAACAACCCCCAGGGAGGAGAGAGGGCTGAAGTTTGAGTTGATCATCAATGGCCAATGATGTAATCAATCATGCCTATGTAGTGAAGCCTCCATAAAACCCCAAAAGGACAGAGTTTGGAGAGCTTCCAGGTTGGTGAACAAGAACATATCCATGAACCAGTGATTCTCCTGCCTCAGCTCCATGGGTTCTGAAGCTCCTGTGTGAGGGGCCCTTCCAGACTTTGACCTGTGTTTTTCTTCATCTGGCTATTCATTTGTATCCTTTAAAATATCCTCTGTAACAAATGGATAAATGGAAGTAAAGTGTTTCCCTGAGTTCTGTCAGCCACTCTAGCAAATTAATAGAACCCAAGGGAGGGGACCCTGGGGACTCCAATTTTGGTTGAAGTATAGGTGATGACCTACTAATTGTGATTGTTGTCTGAAGTGTGTGGGGTTGGGGGGGAAGTCTTGTGGGACTGAGCCCTTAACCTGTGGGATCTGATGCTATGTCCCGGTAGGTAGTTAGGTAGTGCCAGAATTGAATTGAATTAGAAGACACCCAGCAGGATGTTTGCTAGAAAATTACTTGGTTAGTGGGGTGGTGGGGTGGGGGGAACACTCACATGTGTAGTGTGTTGTGTTGAGTGAGGGTAGAGAGTAGGAAAAATGCACTTTATTTTCTTCTATTCTCTAATACAGAGTCAATGCAATCCCTATCAAAATTACAATGAGGTTTTTTTACAGAAATGGAAAAGCTGACCCTCAAATTCTTTTTCAGAGATGAGGTCTTGCTTTGTCGCTCAGGCTGGAGTGTAGTGGTGTGATCAGCTCACTGCAGCCTTAAACTCCTGGGCTCAAGTGATCTTCCTGCCTCAGCTTCCTGAGTTGCTGGGACTACAGGTATTAGCCACCATGCCTGGCTTTGACTCTCAAATTTGCATGGAATTACAAGGGGCCAAGAAGAGCCAAAATAATCTTGAAAAAGGAGAACAAAGTTGGATAACTCATACTTCACAAGTTCAAAACTTACTACCAAGCTACAGTATCAAAACAACATGATACTGGTATATAGATAGACATATAGACAAATGAAATAGAATTGAGAGTCCAGCAATAAACCAATATATCTATGGCCAATTGATTTTCAACAAGAGTGCCAAGACCACTCAATAAGGAAAGAATAATCTCTTGAACAAGTGGTGCTGCACAACAACTGCATCTCCACATCCAAAAGAATGAAGTTGGACCCCTACCTCACACCATATATAAAAATTAACTCAAAATGGACCAAAGACTTAAATAGAAGAGCTAAAACCACAAAACATAGGGGTAAATCTTCAGGACCTTGGATTTGACAGTTGATTTTTAAATATGACACCAAAGTACAAGCAACAAAAGAAAAAAGGTAAAATTGGACTTAATCAAAATTAAAAACTTAGCTGGTCATCATGGCGTGTGGCTGTAGTACCAGCTACTCAGGAGGCTGAGGTGGGAGGATCACTTGAGCCCAGGAGTTTGAGGCCAGCCTGGGCAACATAGTGAGACCCCCATCTGTAAAAAAATATTTTTTTAATTAAGTACTTGGTGCATCAAAGGGCATTATCAAGGAAGTGAAGAGACAACCCATAGTATGGGAGAAAATATTTATAAATCATATATCTGATAAGGGTCTTATATCAAGAATATATAAATAAGTCTTACAATTTAATAAAAAAGACAATCCAATTTTAGGATGGGCAAAAGAGTTGAATAGATAGTTCTCTAAAGAAGATATACAAATGATTAATGAGTACATGAAAAGATATACAACACCCTTAGTCATTAAGGAAATGCAAATCAAAACCACAGCAAGATACCACCTCATACCCACTAGGATGGCCATCACAAAAAAATGGAAAATGGCAAGTGCTGGCTTGGATATGGAGAAATTGGAACCCTCTACATTGCTGGTTGGAATGTAAAATGGTTCAACTACTATAAAAAACAATTTAACATTGAATTATTATATGACCTGATAATTTCACTCATATAAATATAAAATACTTGAAAACAGTTATGCAAACAAATCCTTGCACAAAATGTTCTTTGTAGCACCATTCATAATAACCAAAAGGTGGAAACAACTCAAATGTTCATCAACAGATGAATGGATAAACAAATTGTGGTATTACATATAATGGAATGTTAGTCATAAAAAGGAATGACATACAGATTCATGCTACAACTATAGCATAGATAAATCTTGAAAACATGCTAAATCAAAGAAGATAGATACAAAAGATCACATATTGTATAATTCAATTTATATAAATATCTAAATTAGGTAAATCCATAGAAATATAAAGATTGGTTGTTGCCAGGGGCTGGGGAAAGGGGGAGATGGAGATTAACTGCTTAATGGATATGGAGTTTTATTTTAGGGTGACAAAAATGTTTTGGAACTAGAGAGAAGTGATGATTGCACAATATTATGAATGAGCTGAATGCCACTGAATTGTTCACTTTAAAATGCTTAATTTTATGTTATATGAATTTCACCTCAATAAAAATTTGTTTTAAAAAAGTCTGTGACTTCCAACTTGCTCATCCTCCCTTCCTCCTTCCCTACCTCCCTCCCTCTCTCCCTCCCTCTCTCTCCCTCTCTCTCTCTCTCAGAAGGAAAGCTGCCACATTGGCAGTAGCTCTATAGAGAAGCCAATGTGGCAAGGAACTGATGTCTCCAGCCATCGGCCAATGAGGACCTGAGGACTGCTAACAGCCATGTTCAGTGAGCTTGGAGGTGAATTCTCCCCCAGTTGAGCCTTGAGATGACTGCAGCCTTTGATTGCAGACTTGTGAGACCTTGAGTCAGAGCATCTGGTTAAGCCACTTCTGGATTCCTGAACCACAAAATTTGTGAGATAATACATTTTGGTTGTTTTAAGCTGCTATGTATTGCTATGACTGGGACTTCTCACATAGCATGGAGGCTGGGTTCCAAGAATAAGCATACCATGAGGGAATGTCCAGAAAGCAAGAGTTCAAAGAGAATCAGGCAGAAACTACATCATCTTTTATGACCTAGCCTCAGAAGTCCTATAGCTTCACTTCTACCATGGTCTATTAATCAAAGCAGTCACAAATCTGCCCAGGTTCAAGGGGCAGGAAATAGACCCCACCTCTCAACAGAAGTGACAAAGAATCTGGGGCTGTGTTTCAAGACTGTCAAATAGGGATGTGTAAGTTCAACTTTAGTAAACAATGACAAATGGTTTCCAAAGTGGTTGCACCAATGTTAATTCCCACCAGCAGTTTGTGAATGTATGTCCCATGTCCTCGTCAACACTAGCTGTCTTTATTATTTTGTCAGTCTTTCATTTTAGCAATTCTGGTGGGTATGTAATAACATCTTGTAGTTTTAATTTGAATTTCCCTGATAACCATGAAGTGGAGCCTCTTTTTATGTTTCTTGGCCATTTAGATGTCTTTTTTTGAGTGCGTGTGCAAGCCTTTTGCCCATTTTTCTATTGATTTTTTCCCTTTTCTTATTCATTTATAAGAGTTCTATATATATTCTGATATGAGTCCTTTCTCAGATACATGTTCTGTAAATTTCTTCTCTGACTCTATGGCTTGCCTTTTTACTCCCTTAAAGGTGTCCCTGATGAACGGAAGCCTTAATTTTAATGTGCTCCAAGTTATCCATTTTTTTCTTTACAGTGGGTACTCTTTGTGTACTGTTTAAGAACGCTGTGTCTATGCTAAGATCATGAAGATATCTCTTGTATTTTCTTCTAGAATCTTTATTGTTTTACCCTTTATAATTATATCTACAATCTACCTGGAATTGATTTTTTTATATATGGTATTAGGAAGGGGTCAGGTATTATTTTTTTCCATGTGTGACCCAGCACCATTTATTGAAAAGATCATGATTTCCCCTACTGAACTACAGAGTTACCTTTGTCATAAATCGGGTGATTGTTTATGAGCTCTGTTTCTAGACTCTGTGTTCTGTTCCATGGGTTAATTTGTCTACCCTTTTGCCAATACATCAGTGGTTTAATTATTATTTATATAGGTCTTGGTACATGGCAGTGTAAGTCCTCTGGCTTTGTTCTTCTTCAAGATATGATGGCTATTCATGGTCCTTTGTATTCCCATATAAAACTTAGGATTAGCTTAATATTTTTCATAAAAAAATTACTGGGATTTTGTTTGAGACTGTGTTGAATCTATGGATAATTCGAGTACATTTGATATCTTTACAATATTGAAACTTCTAATCCATGAACATGGTATTCATTCTTCCATTTATTTAGAAAACAGAACTCATTTTTAATTTCACTAAATAATGTTTTGTCAATTTTCAGTATAGAGGGTTTGCATATCTTTAGTTCTTATTGCTAGGTATTTAAGTTTTTCTGCTATTGTAAATTATATCATTTTAAAATTTCACTTTCCATTTGTTTGGTGCTCATATATCAAAATATAATTGATTTTTGTTAATTCTCCTTGAATCTAACAACCTTGCTAACTTCACTTTTATAATAGTATGTGTGTGTGTATACAAATGTGTATGATTTTCTATGTGTATGATCATGTTACATGCAAAAATGACAGTTTTATTTCTCTCTTCCTATCCTTATATTTAGGATCTCTAGTATAATATTGACTGAATGTGATATTAATGGGCATTTTTATCTCATTCTCTATTACAGGAAAACACTTTCAATATTTTACCATTAGATATGATACTTGCTGTAGGTATTTTACCATTAGATGTGATATTTGCTTTAGGTTTTTTGGTGATAAGTTTTTTGTTTTTTTTTTGAGACATAGTCTTGCTCTGTCACCCTGGTTAGAATACAGTGGCATCATCATAGCTCACTGTAACCTCAAACTCCTGGGCTCAAGTGATCCTCCTTCCTCAGCCTCCCGAGTAGCTGGGACTACAGGTGTGTACCACTGCGCCTGGCTAATTTACAGGGTCTCACTTTTGCTCAGGCTGGTCTGGAACTCCTGAGCTCAAGCTCTCCTCCCATCTCAGCCTCCCAGAGTGCTAGGTGTGAACCACTGCACCCAGTCTGTTAATAAGTTTTTAAAATCAGACCAGCCTGGTGGTTCAAAAAAAAAAATCTTCAATAGATTTAGGACCATTCAGAATTTTCTATTACTTCTTGGGTAAGTTTAGGTAAGTCTTATTTTCCTAAGAGTGTGTTTATTTCAACTAAATTTTCAAATTTATTTATTTATTCATTTATTTATTTTTTTTAGAGACAGGGTCTCACTCTGTCACTTAGGTTGGAGTGCAGTCACGTTATCAATCATAGCTCACTGTAACCTCAAACTCCTGTGTTCAAGGAATCCTCTTGCCTCAGCCTCCCAAGTAGCTAGGACTACAGGCACGTTCCACCATGCCTGGCTAATTTTTAAATTTTTTGTAGAGACAGGGTCTCACTATGTTGCCCAGGCTGGTCTTGAACTCCTGGCATCAAACAATCCTTGTGCCTCAGCCTCCCAAAGTGCTACGATTATAGGCATGAGCTACCACGTACAGCCTATAATTTATTTTTATGAAGTTATTCATACGGTTGCTTTGTTATCTATAGGATCTGTAAGAAGTTTCCTTTTTTATCCCCGATATTAGCTTTGTTGATCTTCAATATTGTACATTTATTTTGTATTTCATTAGTTTCTGTTCTTTTATTATTTATTTTCTTCTGTTTTCTTTGGGTATAATTTGTTCTCTTTTTCTTTTTCTTTTTTTTTTGAGACAGAGTCTTGCTCTGTTGCCAGGGCTAGAGTGCAATGGCATTATCAGAGCTCACTGCAACTTCAAACTCCTGGGCTCAAGTAATCCTCTTGCCTCGGCCTCCCAAGTAGCTGGGACTACAGGCACGCACCATCATGCCCAGCCAATTTTTCTATTTTTTGTAGAGACAGAGTCCCACTCTTGCTCAGGCTGCTCTCAAACTGCTGGCCTCAAGCAAGCTTCCCGCCCTTGGCCTCTCAGAGTGCTGGGATTACAGGTGTGAGCCACCACAACCAGCCGTGTTCTTTTTCTAACTTCTTGAAATGGATACTTGTGGTTAATGGCTACCATATTGGACAGCATAGACTTAAAGGGTACAAAGGTAGCAGGCCTCAACATATCTTCATTTAATTCACCAGTCTGATCCCTGCAAAAACCAGACAGATCTTGGAGGATGATAGTGAACTACTGCAAACTCAACTAAGTAGTAGCCTTAATTATAGCTGCTTTGTTGTATATAATATCATAGCTAAAGCCAATTAACAGGGTCTCAAATACATAGTATGCAGCCTTTAATCTGGCAAATGAATTCTCTTCCATTCCTTCCTATCATAAAGGAGAGCAGAAACAGTTCACGTTCACTCAGGGAAGATATAACAGTTATAGTCTCGCCCCAGGGCTATGTTAACTCTCCTGCCCTCTGTCATAAAATAATGTAAAGAGATCTGACCAACTGGAGGTCTCTCAAAACGTCACTATATTGATCTACTACATCAATAACATCATGCAAATTGGACTGCTTGAGCAGGAAATGGCAAGTGTGTCAGATGCCTTGGTAAGACACTTGCTCTCCAGAGGATGGGATATTAACGCTATTTCAGAGTTCCCTCCAGGATTAGCTGAAGCCTTGTGTTTACTTTGCAGCCCAACTTCTTCTGTCCAGTCCTGCTTCCTTCTTTCTTTTCCTACACGTGTTGATCCCAAGAGGGCTCACTCACTCTAGAGTGCAGGAAGCTTCCTGCACTCTAATTTCCACCTTAGAATTGGCTTCCTTGGAAACTCTGTGATCAAGGGACAAGCTTTACCAGGCAAAAATAATCCAAAAGTAAATTGAGATTTTAGTATGTGACAAAATTCAATGCAAAAAAATTATGGTACAAAAGGGGAAGTTTTACATAATGATAAAATAAATAAGAAAGCAAGAAAATATGGTCATCATAAATGTACTTGGTAATATAGATTAAAAATATACAAATAGTAATAGTTAACTTTATTGAATACCTTCTATATGTCAGGCATGTTCTACATATTGGGCTCCCTTTCATATCGGCAGTTTCACTCAGATGCCTAGGCTTGTATTGGTAGATACCTTTTCAGACTGGGTAGAGGTATGTCCTACCCGGAGGAGAGGAAGGAGCTTCTAAGGTTACCAGAATCCTTCTGGAGGAACTCACTCTGAGATGGGCTCCTACCAGGAGCTGACAGGGCTTTTGCTGAGTTTCTGCATGTGTACAAGAACAGGCCTCAGAGGACAACGGGATGACTGGCATCAACAGTCCAGGGAAAGAGGCCAAGCAAATGGAGACTAACACGCTGGTGATGGAGGCCTTGGACAGACAGCTACCGAGACGGCTCAGCAGCTCCTCCTACAGCGAAGATGTCAACAGACACCCCATTGCCAACAGGACCCAGGAGCACACTCCACGGAGCCCTGGACATTTCACAAGAGTGATAATAGACTCTCCTTTGTAGCAAAGATAACCCAGCAAGTAAGCAAAGCCCTACACTTAGAATAGAAATTGCATGCACCCTGGAATTGATACAGGAAACCCATCTAAAGTGGGATGAGATATTGCTGCTTACCCTCCTCTGGATAAGGGTAGCCCGTTAGAAGCAGGCTTAAGTTAAACCCCTAAGAAATAGTTTAGGAGACCTTTCCTAGCCCCGTGAGGTAAGTATGGTAATACAACCATGAGTAAAAGAAAACAGAGTAAAACAATATGTCAAATGAGTGGGCCAGGTACTAACCACTATACATGAGTTTGCCTCTTTCAGGTCCCTGCCCCAGTTGGAAGCAGAGAAGTAGAAGGGACCCTATGAAGTGCCTCTAACAACTCCCACCTCGTTAAAATTATCAGAAGTGAAACCTTGGGTCCATCATCCCAAAGCAAAGAAGTGTAGCCCCCACTGGAGGGGTCAGCCTTTAGGTGATCTAAAGTATCTGTTCGGGAAAAAGAAAAAAATGAAAATGTTGATATTTTCACTAAGAAAAAAGAAATCACAAGCCACAAGAAATAAAATTGATTAGATTATAGCAAAATTAAGAATTTCTTTTTTTTTTTGAAACTGGGTCTCACTGTTGCTCAGGCTGGTCTCGAACTCCTGAGCTCAAGCTATCCTCCCGCCTCGGCCTCCCAGAGTGCTAGGACTACAGGCGTGAGCCTCTGCACCCAAGAATTTCTGTTTAATAAACAATATTGTTGACAGAGTTAATGATAAAAGATTGGGAAGATATAATAGGCAATTCATAAAAGAGAAAAACCAAAAGTAAGAAAAAATTTGAGAAGATGTGCAAACATATTAATAATTAAAATTGCAACAAGATATCATTTTAAATCCATCACAAATTGAAAAATTGGAAACCTGAATAATGTCAAGTATTGGCAAGGAAGTTGGGATATAGAAATCTCACCATTGGTGGTAGGAGTGTAGACTGGTGCAGTCATTCCAGAGAGCATGAAGCTCAATATGCACAAGAAATTTTCGTAGAACCAAAGGAGACATGTACAAGGATATTAATTACAACATCCTGTGGCAGCAGGAAGTTGGGGGCAATCTAAGGGTTCGTCACTAGGGTAATGAACAAATAAAGTATAGGGATCCACATAACAGAACATCTTGCAGCAGTTAGGAACAAGGGACTAGAAGGCCATGGGGTCAAAGAAAGTTTGTTTTGTTGTGCTTTTTAAGTTGGAAGAGCTGGTGTGGTCACACCTGTAATCTCAGCTACTCCGGAGGCTAAGTTGGGAGGACCCCTTGAGCCCAAGGAGACCAACGTGGGTGATATAAGGAGACCCTAAGGAGACCCTGTCTCAAAAAAAAAAGGAAGAAAGAATGAAGGATGATATTATAGCATGTTTGTATGCTAATGCAAATGATCCTTAGAGAGAAAAACTGATAATACAGGAGAAACGGGATACTGCAGGAAAAACACTCCTTAGGTAGGCAAGAAGGAATGGTCTCCAGTGTAGAACAGGAATGTTCAGTGTAGAACTGGAATGTTGGGGTGAGGGTGGAGATAGGACTGGAGGAGTGACAGTTGGCTTTAAATAGAAGCAAGGACAATTCATTGTAACAAGATGGAAGTTAGAATATATAGAAGAGCTGGGCGTTGTTTCGCACTTGTCATCTCTGCTACTCAGGAGGCTTAGGCGGGAGGATCATGTAAGGTCAGGAGTTTGAGACCAGCCGGGGAGACCTGGTCTCTAAAAGAAAAAAAACCAAAAAATATATAGACGAGGATGGAGGTAAATTGGTCAGATTAGTGATAGGAAGATAAAGATGTTTCTTTTGACTACTTTTATTTTCACATTTAAATAAGAACCAAAGTCATCAGCTAAGAGTAAGGAAAAATAAAGGGATGCTGGCAAACTGCAGAAAGCATTCTTATACTCTAAACAACCCTCCCTTCTTTCATTTATTCAATCAGGGCAGCACCCAACAGGGATGGCCAGTTACATGGCAGTTTTATCCTCTGTGCATATCCTGAATGCTTAGCATGATGTTTCTCTAAGTGTCTAAGAATGAATAGATAACAGCAGACACATGTTGGGATCTAGTTGGGAGGGTAAAGGTGGGGTTGGGGATAAAGGGAATAGATACAGCTCGCATTCCTTGAATGCTTCTTAAAGGTTGAGCACAACACAGTAATTCAGAGCTCTACCTGCCTTTTCTCATTAAGTCCAAACAACAATCTTTTTTTCTTTTCCAGAATATTATGGGAAACAATCTTTTTTTTTTCTTTAAAGTGGGGCAGCACTCTAACCAGTAATGGTTCAGAGAGCTCCCCCAAACAACAATCTTATAAGTAGATACGACTGTTTATAGACAAGGAAACCAAGGAGGGTTTTCTCCTTCAAAACCAGGGCCCTGAACACTAGGTTGAGACGGGTTCGTAATAAAATGAAAGACTCTTTAATCTGGGGGAGAGTAGGTAGGAGTGGAGATCCTTAAGTGGTATTAGCTCTGTTATCTGGTGGGCGTTTAAGTCTGAGATGAAGCTCCAGTCTCAGTAAAACATAAGAAATCAAACCTGAACTTCTCCTCTTGATCACCTGGTCACCTCGACTACTGTCACCGGGTGGATGACTTTGGAAAAGTCACAGGTTTCCAGTTCTGTAAAATGGAGAGTGATGTCGCTTAGCTCACATAATTTTTATGTTAAGTGACACATTTTCTAAGGCACTAAATTTGAGGAAATGCTTTGCAAACGAAGTGGTATATGGATGTACCTGTATATGTTAGCCGTTTTGCTGTTGCTATTACTATTATGACTGTTAACGCACGTGTTCTGGGCGAAGCCAACCTCCCGACAAAGGGCGAAGCAGGGATTATCCGGCAGAGAATGGGCCCTCTAGGTTTCACATCAATACAGAGCAGGTTAAAAGCCTGTTGTGTTGGCTAGGGGTGAAGGGCGAAATTTTTCTTTATCAAGTCTCAATTGTTCTCTAAGTCTTCAGGCTTGAAGTTCCGGGGAAAATAATCAGACTCTCCGGGCGAGATCTGGAATGTCAACCTAAGGGATTTGAAATGCAACGCCACGTGGGACTTCAGTGACGAAGGTTGGGCACCAGGGGGCGCCGGTCGGATCCGTCCGGGGGCTAGCAGGGCTCTGGGTAGCAACCCGCGGAGAGCCAGAGCCCCCGGCCGGGTCGCCGGAGCTGGTATGGGAGGTCTCAGGGGTCCGTGCCTTTCGTCTCTAGTGCCCTCTTCGCGTCCCCCTTCCCTGCCCACTCCTCCTCCTCCTTTCCAGCGCGAGCCTGGACGTGGCACCTGGGAAGGTGTGGGTGCCTGTGGTGGGGACCGTGTGCCCATCTGCGTCCCCAGAAGAGCGACGGGAACTGCGGCCGCCTGGACGGCGCGGTCAGACTCCAGTGTGGAAGGGGAGGCAGCTGTTCTCCCAGGCGGCTGTGGGGGGCAGCAGAGGGGACGGCGACAGGTGCGGGAGCCCCTCCCGGGGTAGAAGTGAAAAAGCAGGCTCCGGGGTCTGTTCCCAGGCTGGAAACCAACCCCCGCCCCATCCAAATCCCCCGGAGAGGCTGAGCCGGCGCCGGGTCTGGAGGAGGAAGCGGCCGGAGACAGTGCAATTTCACGCGGCCTCTGGGGCTCGGGTTCCTGGGCAGGGTGGACGAGTTACGAGGTTTCAAGTCCCGGGAAAACTGAGGTGGCCTGAACATGAGGCAAAGAACACCCTCCCTCTCAAAAATACACAGAAATATTTACATTCAGAGAGAAAATCCCCCCAAGTGAACCAACCGGCTAGGGGAGTTGAGTAATTTGGTTAATGGGCGAGGCCAACTTTCAGGGGGCCGGGCTTTGGAGAGCTCTCCCCACCCTTATTCATTACCTTTCCCTGGATTTGGGGGCTTTTGGAATTTTCACGTCCCTTTAGTGCAGCTCGTGAAGGAAAATCAGGGAGAGACCTATCCTGGATCTGCTCGGCCAAGTTGCGGGACCGTGGGGCGTGGCGCGCGCTCGGGGCGGGCTGTCCGAGCCTCCAGCAATCCCTACTCCAGCCTCGCGCGGGAGGGGGCGCGGCCGTGACTCACCCCCTTCCCCCTGCGTTCCCTCCCTCCCTCTCTCACAGACATACACCCCTCCCCTGCCATCCCGCCCGGACTCCGGCTCCGGCTCCGGTTGCAGTTTGCAACCTCTGCCGCCGCCGCCACCAATTCGCTGGCGGCTCAGGTGGCTCTCGCTTCGATGTCCTAGTCCAGGGGTCCCCGGGCCGGACTCGGCTGGGCTCCCTTCACCCTCCTCTGAAGTCATGAGGGCGAACGGGGCTGTGCAGGTGCTGGGCTTACTTCTCAGCCTGGCCCGGGGCTCCGAGGTGGGCAACTCGCAGGCAGGTAAGCGGCGCTGGGGCACCGGCGGGCTCGGAACCTGGGAGCCCGAACCGAGCGCGCGCAGTCCCTGAGGGCAGGGGCAGGGCCTCGGGCGGTGTGGGGGTGGGGGTGCTGACCCCGGGTCCGCTGCGACCACCTGAGAGGGGGCGGTCAGGCTCGAGTTGTTGGCGTGGTCCGGGCGGGGACGGTATTCCTGGATACCCCCCCCTTCCCCAGCGCGTCGCCGACCCTGTAATTGGTCTCCCCTGATGAGGCTGATGCCGAAAAAAGTAGTTCACACTTCTGAGGGGCTCTGCAGGGAGCGGAGCGGGGACCTTCGTTCTGTAAACGGGAGGAGATGTTTGGAGGTGGGGATCTTGGCAGAAGGGCCTCTGTTTGCTCTCCAGCCCCCTGCCCCCGACCCCGCACCTGATTTCAGCAGCCCCCAGTTTCGTTGTTTTGCCGGCTGGGCGGAGCTACGGAAGGGTTGGAGGGGGTTGTTGTTCTCTGGTGTTGGAAAAACAGGAGCGGCACCTCCTCTTCCGTGAGTGAGCCTGCCCTGGGGAGGGCTGAGATTAACCAGAGGGCCAAGTCCAGGTGACATCAGGGCGAGAGGCCCAACAGAAGTTGGCTGCCCGCTTTCCCTCAAAATAATGGAGCTGGCCCGTCCCCAACTTGACCAACCTCTCTTTGTCAAGACCCAGATCAATTCAACTAATATTTATTGAGCATCTACTATACACAAGGCCCTGGGCCAGGAGCTGTTGGGGCATGAACATCCAGCCTTTTGTCTTTTCTCTCCTCGACCTGGGGGCTAAAAGGGCACTTGGGCTACCTTCTGAGCCTCCTGTCCTGAGAAGTCCTTCTAGGCCCAGCTTCTGCCCACTGCCCCCATTTTGTTTATTGTCTGACACTGTCTCTAAGACTCTAGACAGAGTCGTGGATTGCTCTTCTCTAATCCTCTTCCCACTCCCATGCTATCTGTATCCGCCTCTTTGGGGTGTCTCTGGGACCATGGACACCTGAGGGGTGCTGGTGTTGCTGGAATTGAAGTCCTGTTGAGTGCCTCCCATCCCCCCAGATCTGAGCTTGGGGTTTGGCACAGCCAGGGCCCCTTCCCCAGGGTGGGAGTGGGAGAAACCACCTGTGCTTCCCCCACAGTTGCTGGGCCTAAATTTAGACCCTGGGATCTTGAGATGTGAACACTCCCAGCTGGTGGAGGGAGGTGGTCTGGGGACTGGAGTGGGAGGGACCAGTGGAGTGGCTGTATAACTGTCCCATCCAGACCCCTGGAATCTTCAACCAGGAACCCAGGAATCCCAAATTCTGGCCACCTTCCCTGGGGGAGGCTGGAGGCAGGCTTGGTTGGGTCTCTTTACCCTTTATCTGGATCCTGCAGCCTCTGGGCATCCGGCCCTGTCTCAGTCCTTCTATAGCCCCTTTGTCCCGGCTGTGATGGGGGTGGGGGATGTTGGAGGGGAGGCTGCTGGTTGAGGAGGGTTGGAGATTCTTGCTCTGTCCCAGCCTCAGTGCTCTGTACCAAAGGAAGGCCTGTGACATTGCCCCTCCCTGTGCCCCTGCTCCCTGGGTACAGCAGGGATTTTTATATTTCCCCTTCCCCACCCTGCTCCCCAAGCTGCCTGGTTCCTCCCCAGAGGTGTTGCTTATATTCTCTTCCCACCCAGGCCCTTTGCCCCCTGTTTGTGTGATATGGACTTTACCCTCAGAGTGGCAGGGAAGTGGGACCTCTAACACTGTATCCTTCCAAGCACAGACTCAAAGTCTGCACAAATACTTATGGGCAGGTGGGATGGATGGGGCCATCTGAAATACTTCCTGTAAGGAAACCCAAGGACAGATCAGTATAGATTTTTGGGCCAGTAGGGGAGATATGTACATGTTTGTGTGTATGTTGTGCGTATGCGTGTGTGCACTCACACACACACACACCACTTCCCTGTGCAGAAATCTTGGCTCCTCCCTTATCTGGGAAGAAGGATTGGCACCTTAACTTGGAAAAGGGGGTGTCCTTCCAGGAGGGGGATTGGGTGGGGCTATTCCAGAAATGTTGAACCTTCCTAGTCTCTTTTCACTTCAGCCGAAGTACCCTTGAGTTCTCAGGTTCCTGGGAGCTCCTGGCCTGTTTACCCCTCTTTGCTGAGACTAGCCAACCCCTTCCCTCCATGGGGAATACTCAAAGGTCAAGTGGTCAGTCTAGGGGTGTATTTGGTAGGAGGAGTTCGGGCCTCAGCCAATCTCCCTCCCTGTATTCCCACTCCTGCCTCCCACTGAGCTGCTACCCCCTCAGGGAAGGGTGGTTGGAACAGGTGGTATCTACCCCCTTCTCCCCCCACTACAGTCTGTCTCTGAGCCAGGGGAGAGAGACTGGGGTGGGGCTTCAGGGTCCAAGATTTCCCACAGCCCATTGCCCTCCACATTTGCAATGAAAAGTGAACTCCCAAGACTTGACACGCCTCATGTGCCTCTAGTCTAGACTCTCCCCTAGTGTGGGTAAGGATTGCCATGTTGGAAGTCTTTTTAATGAATCTCTTCTAACAATGAAATTGCTTGGAAGACTTAGAGTGGGGAGTCTGCTACTGTTTCCCTCCAGACTTCTCTGTATTTGCTGAAAAATACTCTGGGGCTAGAAAGTGATGCTGAGGGAGCTGGAGTGTGTTGGGCTAGGGGAAGGGAGTGAGAAGGAAAGCCAGAGTTTAGGAAGAGGGGGAGGCAACCAGCTCCTTATCTTCCACCTTTAAAGACAAAGCTGCCATTGACACCCCCCACCACCTCCAGAGCTCCCCCCTCTAGTGAGGTCACTTGTCTGAGCTCAAGGCTTGAGGGGGGGTGCTGCTGAGGACGGGGTGTCTGGGGACAGGGTGGGGCAGTCCCCTCCTCCTGGATAGAATCGCCTCATTGTGGGCTGGACTGTGGCCCCAGGCTCTGCCCCCACCCTCTGCCCCCATCCCACCCTCAGTAGACACAATAGGGGCTATGTGCTAGCCCCAAAGAGATGTTTATTCCAGGACCTACAGAGAGAGGCAGGATGAGGGTAAAGAAGTAAGTGCCCTAGTTGGAGGGGGAGAGGAGGGTAATCAAAGTTGTGCTCCTTTCCTAACTTCTCCTTTCTAGAGAGGGAAAAAAAATCCCCTATCTCCCTTCTCGATTAACCCCTTAGTACCCAAAGCAGTACCTGAAAGAGGCACAGAGGGGTCCCTGGAAGAAAAAGGAAACCTTATCACCTTCACATTCGGGGATGATGAGGGGATTCTGAGAAGAGAGGAGTCTCTCAGGCCATTACAGGCCTCTCTGTCCCTAGTGGTAGTAGGGTTGGAGGCAAATGCCCTTTGATCCTGTTGAATGTTACTGGAAGAGGGCAACCAAGGGCGTGGTCTTGGGGGATGGCAAATGGGGCCGAGAACTTGCATCCAGCCCTCTGCCACTCTTCCCTCCACTTTGAACAGTGTGTCCTGGGACTCTGAATGGGCTGAGTGTGACTGGCGATGCTGAGAACCAATACCAGACTCTGTACAAGCTCTATGAGAGGTGTGAGGTGGTGATGGGGAACCTCGAGATTGTGCTCACAGGACACAACGCCGACCTCTCCTTCCTGCAGGTTAGAGTGCCTGTCCCCCTTCCTTGACCTGTTCCTCTTTATTCTCCCCATAGAAACCTCCTTTCCTTTCTCAGGGCTACCCTCTGCTGGGGTTCAGCATTCCTAGGACTCAATAGTTCCTAAGATTCAAACCTATGTTTATGGGGACAATGACTGGAACCTGGGACCCTATGCTGTCATCATAGCCAGGGACATATGGGGAGGGCAGGGGCAGGTGGTGTTCTGTGGTGGTGCAAAGGAAGCAGGGACTAATGCAAAGAGACACCTGAGGACTGAGAGGCACCTGGGGAGATGAGGAAGGAACTAAGCCAGGACCCTCCTGGCATGAGGAGCTTTGAGAAGAAAAAAGTAGGAAACTAGAATTCCTTTATCATTTCTGCTCTCTGTCTTCCCTGTTGGAAGTGACAGGGTAGTGTGACACAATCTAGTCCTTACTGCAACATAGGAATTAGAAAGACTTAAAAGAGTTAAGGATTCCATAATGCCTGAAGGAGGGAGAGGGGACTGAGACTTTTTGCCCTGTCATGCCTCTCATTGACCCAATCTGTTCCGTCACAGTGGATCCGAGAAGTGACAGGTTATGTCCTCGTGGCCATGAATGAATTCTCTACACTACCACTGCCCAACCTCCGTGTGGTGCGGGGCACCCAGGTCTACGATGGGAAGTTTGCCATCTTTGTCATGTTGAACTATAACACCAACTCCAGCCATGCTCTGCGCCAGCTCCGCTTTACTCAGCTCACCGGTCAGTTCCTGGTGACTCCTTTTGGCCTTGCCCCTCAGCCAACCTGCTGACTGGCACCTCCCTGATGATGGCCCAAGACTGTTCACCCTAAGTGCCCCTTCCAAGGTGCCCAGTCCCTTGACCATTGTGGCCTAAAGGCCCACCACCCTCTAAGTAGTACAGGGCTCCCAATAGGGAGCTGGGGGCATCTGCTGCAGGGAGAGGGTCCTCTGTCCTGGTGGGGCTAGAGTTGGAGCTGGATCTGTTACACATTTCTCTAACTTCAAAGTACAGTGTACCTTGATGTCCCTCCTTCCTTGGGAATCCTACCTTTACTCCCTCCAAAACCCCCACAAGCTGGAGGCACATAGGGGTTAAATACCACCTGGCCACCTGCTACTTCTCCCTGTCCCAATCAGTTGGAAAACACACAGGAAGGGCTGGGGGGGGCAGGTGTTGAGTCAGAGATGTTCTCCTTTTTCCCCTTCCCTTCCCCCACTGGCTAAACCGGATCTGGACAGGTGTCTGAAGAGGCAGGAGTTTCTTTTGGCCTGACTCCTCTTATAAGGCGAGCTTTCTCTGAAGCTTGAATTTAATTGGACATATCTGTCTGCCCCATTTCCTGTGCTGCCAAGTCTCAGGTGTCTTTTGGACTGGCGAGGAGGTAGGGAAGAGTTCTACTGTAGCCCTTGACTCTGTCACTTCTCTTCCTCACCTCAGAGATTCTGTCAGGGGGCGTTTATATTGAGAAGAACGATAAACTTTGTCACATGGACACAATTGACTGGAGGGACATCGTGAGGGACCGAGACGCTGAGATAGTGGTGAAGGACAATGGCAGAAGCTGTAAGTGGCCATGATAAAGACAGCTCCCCCTGCCCCACCAAACCAGAGTGATTCCTTTCCCATCATCATTACATCCCTGATCTGAACCGGTCTCTCCACTGAACAAACACCTCAGGCCCTAGACCCAAGAGCCTGTCAGAAGGGACCAGGCCAGTCCCTTGGAACTCAAACCACAGAGGAGGTATATCGAGAAAAAGGGCAAAAAGATCTCTGAGTACTAAGCAGGGAATCAGGATCTTTTGACTCCACAGCCATTACTCTTTCCATCACAATCTACCCCCTTCTCCTTGGAACCCACCTACCTTGAACATAATCTGCTGCTCCCTGTCCATTCACACACATATCTTCCTGCTGGGTTCAGTTTGCCAAGAAGGAACCAAGTTTCCGGGTTGGAACTGGGGCTGAGTTTGGCATTTGCCCCAATCCCTCCCCTTCAGCTGCCCAGTGGGTGGTGTGGAGGCGTGGCTCCATCCTTTGTTGACAGGTTCACTTGAGCCCAGCCCTGCTCTCCAAGGACAGGGAGGGACATGGCCCTGGCTCTTTGCTTCTTGGGACTGAGGTGCTTATGTGTTGACATCATACCCTGTTGATTCAAGCAAAACTTTCCTAGCCCTGACGGCCCCTTGTGTTGCCTTCCTTCCTAACCAGGTCCCCCCTGTCATGAGACCTGCAAGGGGCGATGCTGGGGTCCTGGACCAGAAGACTGCCAGACATGTGGGTTTGAACTTCCCTCCAAAAACTTCAAACTCATATGCTTTCATATCCCTGACTACCCAAGCCTGTCAACCCTGGGGGTAACAGTGAGCAGTGGCCTCAGAATGCAGTCCTAAGAGCCCTAACAGCCATGCTTTCTCTCCTTCCATAGTGACCAAGACCATCTGTGCCCCTCAGTGTAATGGTCACTGCTTTGGGCCCAACCCCAACCAGTGCTGCCATGATGAGTGTGCAGGGGGCTGCTCAGGCCCTCAGGACACAGATTGCTTTGTATGTACTCTTAACCGTTTGCCTGGGCTGGAAATGGGGATGTGGGCTTTGGGGAAGAGATAGGGGTAGATATGTAACATGAATTTTATGAGTCTCCTATGTTCCCAGGCCTGCCGACACTTCAATGACAGTGGCGCCTGTGTACCCCGGTGTCCACAGCCTCTTGTCTATAATAAGCTAACTTTCCAGCTGGAACCCAATCCCCACACCAAGTACCAGTATGGAGGAGTTTGTGTAGCCAGCTGTCCCCGTAAGTGTCTGAGGGGAAGGACTGACAATAGTGGATCCAGAATTTTAGAAAAAATTTTGGGAGGCAAAAGGGATCAAGTTGGGAACTCAGAAGGCAAATGGTTATGATCATCTAACCACCCTCAATGAGTGCCACCACTTGCATCCCCATGACTTCCAGCTATTGCCCCTACTTCTGTTCTTTGTAGCAACATAGAGCAAAGGGACTTTCTAATCTACAGGATAGCACTCAAGGAACCTAGGGTGGTAGGTGGAGACAAATCCAGTGCAGAGCAGAAGGGAGAAGGGCCCGGAGGAGGGGTTCAGTTGGTAGTTGGCAGTGTTCCTCCCTCACCCCTAATGGTGCCCTCCTCTTCCCTAGACAACTTTGTGGTGGATCAAACTTCCTGTGTCAGAGCCTGTCCTCCTGACAAGATGGAGGTAGATAAAAATGGGCTCAAGATGTGTGAGCCTTGTGGAGGGCTATGCCCCAAAGGTGAGTAGGAAATAGTAAGAAGTTATAAGGAGACATTTACTCTAAGACTGCTCAGACCACCCCCCACTGAGCCTCTTTTGTGTTTGCAGCCTGTGAGGGGACAGGTTCTGGGAGCCGCTTCCAGACTGTAGACTCAAGCAACATCGATGGATTTGTGAACTGCACCAAGATCCTGGGCAACCTGGACTTTCTTATCACTGGGCTCAATGGGTTAGAGATTCTGCCTTCCCTCCCCAGTCCCCCACCCTATCCACCCCTCACGTTCATTCCATTGGCCTGAACCTTCCTATGTAGAGCTAACTAGGACTCTAAGTCACAAAATCTTCACGGTTACAAAGGACCTAGGGGAATGCTTAACTCAACCTCCCATCCATTGCAATCCAACGTCACCCTCCAAGGAACAAGGGACAGGGACAGTGTATCCTTCTTAAAGCTTTCTAAAAGTTCTTCCCTAAATTTAGATAAAAATCTGCCTCCCCATGACTATCAGCTGTTTCCCCTAATTCTGCTTCTTGGAGCAACAAAGAGCAAAGGACTTCCTAATCTATAGGACAGCACTTAAATGTGTGTGAGAGAGAGAGAGAGAGAGAGAGAGAGAAACCCTATAGCTGCCTGTTTTTTTTTTCTTTTAATTTTTTATTTTGACATAATCTATCTATCTATTTATTTATTTATTTATTTTAGAGATAGGGTCTTGCTCTGTCACCCAGGCTGGAGTGCAGTGGCACGACTGTAGCTCACTGCAGCCTAAACTCCTGGGCTCAAGCAATCCTCCTACCTCAGCCTCCCAAGTAGCTGGGACTACAGGTGTGCACCACCATGCTTGGCTAATTTTTAAATTTTTTGTAGAGATGGTGTCTCGCTATGTTGCCCAGGCTAGTCTCAAACTCCTGGCCTCAAGCAATCCTCCTGCCTTAGCCTTCCAAAGTGTTGGGATTATAGGTGTGAGCCACCAAGCCCAGCCTATTCAATGGTTTATAATCCTTTACAATTATTATTTATTTTGGTGTTTATTTCTCTCTGATTTGGCCATTGGGAACCCCTTCAAACTGGTGCCTGTGTTCTTTGGGCTGTACCCTTTATTCTTTGAGTACTTTCTTACTTTTTTGTACAAGATGCTCTAGGTTCATGTTATATTTCTCCCACCCTGGCCATTTCTCCAAAGAGCCCTGTTTCCTTTTAGTGGAGAGTGATATTTAGAAACCAAGTTTGGAGGCTAGGTGTGCTCATTGCTAATAGGTTATACCTCTACCTTGTTGACTGTTTTTTATTGTTCTCCGCAGAGACCCCTGGCACAAGATCCCTGCCCTGGACCCTGAGAAGCTCAATGTCTTCCAGACAGTACGGGAGATCACAGGTGAGTGGGAGGAGAGGCTGCCCTTTCTGAGAGGAACAGGTGAACCACTGGCATGACCTGTGATATAACTACTTGAGAAAATCATGACCCAAGTTACAGGAGAGGAAAACAAACAAAAACAAAAACAAGTTACAGGGGAGGAGCGAGGAGAGCCTGAGAAAGGGGAAGGGGAGAAGACTCCCTGCTGACATACCTCTCTCCAACCCCTCAGGTTACCTGAACATCCAATCCTGGCCTCCCCACATGCACAACTTCAGTGTTTTTTCCAACCTGACAACCATTGGAGGCAGAAGCCTCTACAAGTGAGTAAGGGGTGTGGAGCTGATGGCATATCCAGGCAATGAACCCTGTTTCATAGGCATTCTTGAGTGAAATACGAGGCACTGACTTATACGGCAGACCCAAAGGGTTTGAGAGCTCGATGGGGAAAAGGCAAAAGGAGAGGCATCCTTCTCGGTGGGTCTGACCAGCTCAGAGCAAATTCGTTGAATAAAATGAACCCACTGCATGGTTAATTTTCCCTTAGTAGTCTCCCCTCTCATCCTGTCTCCTTATTCTCAGCCGGGGCTTCTCATTGTTGATCATGAAGAACTTGAATGTTACATCTCTGGGCCTCCGATCCCTGAAGGAAATTAGTGCTGGGCGTATCTACATAAGTGCCAATCGGCAGCTCTGCTACCACCATTCTTTGAACTGGACCAAGCTGCTTCGGGGGCCTTCAGAAGAAAGACTAGACATCAAGCACAATCGGCCCCGCAGAGACTGCGGTGAGGGAAAGGGCCCACTGGGTGGTGAGAACAGGTAGTCAGGCAGGACAGGGTATAATGATTATTCTGTCCTGGAAGTGGGAGTAGGGTTGGGGATGGAACCACGGAAAAGGGGGCTATTAGGTTGGAAGCAGTCATGAGGAAGAGTTCAGAAGATGGCTTGTTAGGAGTCCTCAGACTCCTCTCCTAACCTACCCCTTCCTTTCAGTGGCAGAGGGCAAAGTGTGTGACCCACTGTGCTCCTCTGGGGGATGCTGGGGCCCAGGCCCTGGTCAGTGCTTATCCTGTCGAAACTACAGCCGAGGAGGTGTCTGTGTGACCCACTGCAACTTTCTGAATGGGTACAGTGAAGGGGACACAGTCAAGAAGAGGCGGGGGTGGGGCCCTGGGGTGGAGCTGTTCAGGTGGCACCTGAAAGCCTTTAGACAACTTTCTGCATGTGCCTTGGCGGGAATGAGGTAGGAGACTTGTGGGTGTGGGATCAGGGTGTGACATGATGGTTAGGAATTGAAAGTGACCCCCCTCCCTTTATCCCCCACTGCAGGGAGCCTCGTGAGTTTGCCCATGAGGCTGAATGCTTCTCCTGCCACCCGGAATGCCAACCCATGGAGGGCACTGCCACATGCAATGGCTCGGTATAGTAGCAGCACCATAATCTCCAAGGCAGATAGATAGGCAAGGGGCAACACTTGGAGCATATAGGGAATGATATAGCCAAATCCCAGAGACATCAGTACAGGGAGGCCAGATAATGCTAGGGATTGTGGATTGAGTATCCTGAATGGCTGGGTTGGTCTTTGCTGAGAGGTATGGAATTGACCTTGGAATCCAATTCTTCCTGACCTGCTTTCTTCCACTCAGGGCTCTGATGCTTGTGCCCAATGTGCCCATTTTCGAGATGGTCCCCACTGTGTGAGCAGCTGCCCCAATGGAGTCCTAGGTGCCAAGGGCCCCATCTACAAGTACCCAGATGTGCAGGATGAATGTCGTCCCTGCCATGAGAACTGCACCCAGGGGTCAGTAATGGGATGATGAGAAGAGGGGTCAGGCTGAAGGGTAGGAGCATAGAACTAGGGTGAAGAGAGCAGAAAGAAGAGGGGAACTGTGATTTAAGGATCACTCCCAGCTGTGTAGTGAAAAATTGGAGAAAAGGAAACTCAATAACAGCACAAAATTACACTACAGTTTTGGGAACCTGAAATAACCTCAGCTCAGAGGACTTTCATTACAAGAGGGTCTCAGGGAGGGCTGGTGAGCTGGAGATGGAGGCCATGTCTTGAGATAGGCTTTGGGCTCCAGGATAGGATGCCATGGTAGGTTCTGAAATAGATTTTGTAGGTTGAGGCCATTGGAATTGAGCCTCTTGTTATTCAAGCTCCCATTTAAGGTGTTGACTGTCTTCTTCAGGTGTAAAGGACCAGAGCTACAAGACTGTTTAGGCCAAACATTGGAGCTGATCAGGTATAATGGGCATGGAGATTCTGGAAGCTGGGGATATTTGGGAGAGAAGCTAGGGTGAGGGTGGTTACCTGCAGGGAAGAGTGCATCTCTATACATTCTGGCCTTTTATATACATAGTCCACTATCACTGGACTTGAGACATAAGAATCCAGGCTTCTGGCCTTCCCTTCCTAAAACTAATTTGTAGTAGCCTAAGGGTGGTCTAGATTTAGGTTAGTCCCTTCAGTGCTCAAGGATATATATATATATATGTGAAAGTTAAATTCTTGTCCCAGATCTGCACCATATCTTGGCAGAGGTATAGATGATATTTGTAAGGGAGGTGTATACCCAGGATAATGCTGGGTTTCTCTCTATTCCATAGCAAAACGCATCTGACAATGGCTTTGACGGTGGTAGTAGGATTGGTAGCAATTTTCTTGATCCTGGGTGGCACTTTTCTCTATTGGCGTGGGCGCCGGATTCAGAATAAAAGGGCTATGAGGCGCTACTTGGAACGAGGTGAGGTGAGTACTTAGCTTAATTTTGAGAGGTACCCTGTGCCATCTGCACCCAGAGGTCAGTGATGGGATGAGCATCACTCCTCTTTCCCTGGAGATTTGATCCCTTTCTTCAAGGAGACAATGTGGTTTGCTAGAAAGAACACTGGTCAGAGAAATGGGAGGCATGCATTCTAGTCCTGATTTTGCCATTAATTTGCCACATGACTTTGAAGAAGTTACTTGTGTTCTCTGTGTCTAAGTTTATGCATCTATATAGAGGAAATAACATTCATCCTTCCAGGATGGCTGTAAGGGTAAAAGGGGATGATGTATGTGAAAGTGCTTTGAAAAGCATAGAGCACTGTATAAAAGGCACTCAAGGTGGTGATACTATTACTAACTCTCCCAAGATGCATCCCCTGCCCTCCCTCCCCCAACAAAACAAAACCCAACTCTCTGGATTCCTAATCTCATGAGCACAAACAATTTCCACAATCCTCAGGGTCTGTTATTCCTCAATATGCCTACAATGTTTTCCAGAACTAAAGACAATTTCTCTTCCTGTCCTTTGGGCTCTGCTGCATTTGGCATCCACTTATGGGCAGTGGGTTGGAGTGGGATGTGGGAGTGGTCTTTCCTGAATACCTCCTTCTCATTTGCTCCTCAGAGTATAGAGCCTCTGGATCCCAGTGAGAAGGCTAACAAAGTCTTGGCCAGAATCTTCAAAGAGACAGAGCTGAGGAAGCTTAAAGTGCTTGGCTCAGGTGTCTTTGGAACTGTGCACAAAGTGAGTGACCCACAGGAAGGCTGGAAAGGTGGGGAAAGGATCTAGGGCAAAGGGGAGAAAAGTTTTAGCAAAGGGCTGACCTGGGGAGAATGACCCTAGGCTGACTCCTGCCCCAAACTTCCCAGGGAGTGTGGATCCCTGAGGGTGAATCAATCAAGATTCCAGTCTGCATTAAAGTCATTGAGGACAAGAGTGGACGGCAGAGTTTTCAAGCTGTGACAGATGTAAGTGAAGGAGGATTCTGTATGCCACTAGGAGAGAGGACAATATTAGATATAAACATATGGAAGCATGGTCCTGTGTTAGCAGCTACTATGTTAGCCATGTTGATGAACTTGAATGTTGGGGGATCCCTGGTCTGGGTGTGCATGTGCAGAGTGTACGTGAATCTGTTTGTTTCCTGGATAACACCTCTTGTGTCTCTTAGCATATGCTGGCCATTGGCAGTCTAGACCATGCCCACATTGTACGGCTGCTGGGACTATGCCCAGGATCATCTCTGCAGCTTGTCACTCAGTACTTGCCTCTGGGTTCCCTGCTGGACCACGTGAGACAACACCGGGGGGCACTGGGGCCACAGCTGCTGCTCAACTGGGGAGTACAAATTGCAAAGGTGAGAGGAGCCTGGAGGAGTTCTACAATAAGAACTGCCTGGCTGGGGAGGGAGAGAAAGGATGGGAAGGTTGAAGTTCTGAGAGGTGCCTTCAGGTTTTGGGAGAATTCTGGATCTCAATGACTGATTGATTCCCCCAACCCTGAGAATACTTTCTTTGCCTATAGGGTATGTACTATCTCGAGGAGCATGGTATGGTGCATAGGAACCTGGCTGCCCGAAATGTGCTACTCAAATCACCTAGTCAGGTTCAGGTGGCAGATTTTGGTGTGGCTGATCTGCTGCCACCGGATGATAAACAGCTACTACACAGTGAGGCCAAGGTGAGGTGACACAAAAGGCTGGGTAAGGGGGTGGGAGTGGAGTGAAGCATGGGGATAGGGAGCAGTCAGTGGTCTCCTTCAGGGGCAGGCAGATGCTTCATGCTTCATAGTAAGTTCACGAAGAGAAAGCTAAGGTCGGGTGCAGTGGCTCACACCTGTAATCCTAGCATTCTGGGAGGCTGAGGCGGGAGGATTGCTTGAGCTCAGGAGTTCAAGACCAGCCTGAGCGAGAGTGAGACTCTGTCTCTACTAAAAATAGAAAAACTAGCTGGGCGTGGTGGTACGTACCTGTAGTCCCAGCTACTCGGGAGGCTGAGGCAGGAGGATCCCTTGAGCCCAGAAGTTTGAGGTTGCAGTGAGCTATGATGACACCACTGTATTCTACCTGGGGTGACCAACCAATACTCTGTCTCCAAAAAAAAAAAAGAGAGAGAAAGCTAGAGATGTCAGAAATTTAAGTTCAGAGAGAAAAAAAAATAAGAATGATAAGAGAACTTGGGACTTGGAAATGCTAAGAAAATTTGATTTGTGGAAATCAACTGGTGACACCTTTATCTTTAATCCTCAGACTCCAATTAAGTGGATGGCCCTTGAGAGTATACACTTTGGGAAATACACACACCAGAGTGACGTCTGGAGCTATGGTCAGTGCATCTCAATGCCCTCCATACCATCACTGGCCCAAATTTCACAGTTGCCTTTTAAGACCCTCTCTTATAATCTCTAAGCACTTCAGATCCTTGTGTCAAATCAGGTTCTGGCTGGGCAAGGTGGCTCACGCCTGTAATCTCAACACTTTGGGAGGCCAAGGCAGGAGGATCCTTTGAGGCCAGGAGTTCAAGACTAGCCTGAACATAATGAGCTCACTTCTCTACAAAAAATATTTTAAATTTTAAAAAAATTAGCCAGGAATGGTGGCTCATGCCTATAGTCCTAGATACTCGGGAGGCTGAGGCAGGAGGATCACTTGAGCCCAGGAGTTCGAGGTTACAGTGAGCTATGATTATGCCGCTGCACTCCAGCCTGAGCGACAGAGCAAGACTCTGTCTCTTTAAAAAAGAAAAAATCAGGTTCCACCTTCCCTTCTCTTCACGCCCATGTCTACTATTTTACCATCTACTAGTCCATTTCTTCCTGTCATCAGGTGTGACAGTTTGGGAGTTGATGACCTTTGGGGCAGAGCCTTATGCAGGACTGCGATTGGCTGAAGTACCAGACCTGCTAGAGAAGGGGGAACGGTTGGCACAGCCCCAGATCTGCACCATTGATGTCTACATGGTGATGGTCAAGTGTGAGTTACCTGTTGACCCCAACCATTTTCTAACTGACTTCCCTCCCTCCTTGTCTTATGGCTCTATTTCCTTTTATGTCTCTACCTCCTACATTTTACCCCTAGGTTGGATGATTGATGAGAACATTCGCCCAACCTTTAAAGAACTAGCCAATGAGTTCACCAGGATGGCCCGAGACCCACCCCGGTATCTGGTCATAAAGGTAAGTAGGGACTAAGAGGTGTCAAGGAAATTTAGAGAAAGGGGGACTTTTTCTGCTCTAGTCAGCAAGCAAAAAGAAAAAAGAAAAAAAAAAAGAGAAAGGGGGACTTGGCTAGAACCAGGATCCCCCCTAACAATAACCTGCCCCTATAGAGAGAGAGTGGATCTGGAATAGCCCCTGGGGCAGAACCCCCTGCTCTGACAAACAAGGAACTGGAGGAAGTAGAGCTGGAGCCAGAACTAGACCTAGACTTAGACTTGGAAGCAGAGGAGGACAACCTGGCATCCACACTGGGCTCTGCCCTCAGCCTACCAGTTGGAACACTTAATCGACCACGTGGGGTAAGACACCTTCTAATTACCCAATTCTCTGCACCCTGAGCCCTCATGAACCCTACAGATACCCAGATTAACCACTCAAAGCCCCCCATGGTTAAGAGTAGATTTCTCCCTTCATCTTAAACCTTTTCCTTACTTTTTTCATCCTAGAGCCAGAGCCTTTTAAGTCCATCATCTGGATACATGCCCATGAACCAGGGTAATCTTGGGGAAGCTTGCCAGGTAAGGTCTGTTGCTGAGAGTGTGGGTCTTGGGATCAGAATGACAGGGGTAGTGTGGGAGGCATTAGAAATCTCTGAGGTTTAATCAGTGTCTTGCAAAAAAGAAGGCATTGAACTATCCATTTGCCTTCTTTCCTTGTCTCTATATAAATCTCCTTGTATTATTTTCTGTTTATTTTCCTCTTTAGGATTCTGCAGTTTGTGGAGGTAGTGAACGGTGTCCCCGTCCAGTCTCTCTGCATCCATTGCCACGGGCACGCCTGGCATCAGAGTCATCAGAGGGCCATGTGACAGGCTCTGAGGCCGAGCTCCAGGATAAGGTGTCAATGTGTAGGAGCCGGAGCCGGAGCCGGAGCCGAAGCCCAAGGCCCCGTGGAGACAGCGCATACCATTCTCAGCGCCACAGTCTGCTTACTCCTGTCACCCCACTCTCCCCAGCCGGGTTAGAGGAAGAGGATGTCAACGGTTATGTCATGCCAGATACACACCTCAAAGGTGCCTGATCTTCCTAGGGCTTTCCTCAATTCTTCCTCTAATCCTTTCTCTGGGATCCTCTTAATTCTTTTGTATTCTCTGATTATATGCCTCCCTATTCATTTTTTTCTAATTTTCCCCTATCCCCTCCTGCCTATTACCATCATGTTCTCCACATACCTAGCCTCTCTTCTCAACCCCTAGGTACTCCCTCTTCCCGAGAAGGCACTCTTTCTTCAGTGGGTCTCAGTTCTGTCCTGGGTACTGAAGAAGATGAGGATGAGGAGTACGAATACATGAACCGGAGAAGACACAGTCCACCTCGTCCCCCCAGGCCAAGTTCCCTCGAGGAGCTGGGTTATGAGTACATGGATGTAGGATCAGACCTCAGTGCCTCTCTGGGCAGCACACAGAGTTGCCCACTCCACCCTGTGCCTATCATGCCCACTGCTGGCATAACTCCAGATGAGGACTATGAATATATGAATCGGCGACGTGGTGGAGGTGGTCCTGGGGGGGATTATGCAGCCATGGGGGCCTGCCCAGCAGCTGAGCAAGGATATGAAGAGATGAGAGCTTTCCAGGGGCCTGGACACCATGCCCCCCATGTCCATTATGCCCGCCTTCAAAACTCTACGTAGCCTAGAAGCCACTGACTCTGCCTTTGATAACCCTGATTACTGGCATAGCAGGCTTTTCCCCAAGGCTAATGCCCAGAGAACATAACCCCTGCTCCCTGAGGCACTCAGGAAGCATTTGATGGCAGCTAGTGCCTCTAGAGGGTACCCCTCTTCTCCCTACTCCCTCTCCCTCTCTCTCACAGGTCTCAGCCCTATTTGCCCAGTTGTAGACAATTCCGTTCAACATTTGGAGGCTTTTAAACACTTTGACAAAAAATTCTTATGATATGTAGCCAGCTGTGCACTTTCTTCCCTTTCCCAACCCCAGGAAAGGAGAAGGTTTTTCCCTGTTTTGTGTGCTTTCCCAGTCTATTCCTCAGCTTCCTCACAGGGACTCCTGGAGATATGAAGGATTACTCTCCATGTCCCTTTCACTCAGGCTCTGACTTCTTGGGACTAAGCTCTTAAGCGTGCCTTTGTTTCCCATCAGAAAGAGGAATGGGAGGAAACCTGGCAGAGGAAAGTATTATAAAATTTTGGCTTATGATTCTTAATCTCCTAGAAAGACTGGAAAGCTTAAAATTTTGTGTAGTGCAGAAAGAGGTTAAGAATAGGTATTGATTACTATCTTTTTTGTTTTGGGTTTTTTTTTTTTTTGAGACAGAGCCTTGCTCTGTTGCCCCGGGTAGAGTGCAGTGGCATCATCATAGCTCACTGCAACCTCAACCTCCTGGGCTCAAGCAAGTGATCCTCCTGCCTCAGCCTCCCGAATAGCTGGAATTACAAGCGTGTGCCACAGTGCCCAGCTAATGAGACAGGGTCTTGCCCTTGCTCAGGCTGGTCTTGAACTCCTGAGCTCAAGCAATCCTCCCACCTTGGCCTCCTAGAGTTCCTGGATTACAAGGCGTGAGCCACCGCACCAGCCTTGATTACTGTTAATTGAGCACTTACTATGAGCCAGGCATCATGCTAACCTTTACCTACATTATCTCACTTAATCCTTTATAATCCTTACAACAATTCTGTGAGATAGATATTATCCCATTTTACAAATAAGGAAACTGAGCCTTAAAGAGATTAAGTAAGTTAAGCAGCAGATCCAGGATTCAAAATCTTCCCAACTCCAGTGCACATCTCTTACTGTAAGGTGTCAAGGAAAATTGATGTAAGTCAGAGCCTTGTAAGGGTCATTGTTTTCTTATTTTTGCACTGAATCAAGTCTAACCCCAACAACCACATCCTCCTCCTGTACTCAGACCTCTCATCTCAGGAAGTGGTGGGTGGGGAGTCAGAAGGAAAAATAACTGGACATCTTTGTGTAAACCATAACCCACATGTGCTATAAATGATCTCCACTCCTTACCCACGAGGGTCCCCAAGATCCACTTTTAGGAGCTATTCTCGTCCAGTAGTGAGAAGCTTCAGGTGGGACAGAAAGAAGACCCAGCTTCAGACCTCTGTCCCCTCGGATAGAGAACTGGGGGGAAATGTATGTTGTATCACTGAAGTTTTTGTTTTGTTTTTATACCTGTCTGAATAAAAATGCCAAAGTTTTTTCAGCTTCCTGTCTGAAACACATTTAGTGAGTTAAATAAGAGACTGCCCCCTTTCTCTGGTGCTCAGCAGTGGATAGCTAACTTTCTCTGTCTTTTGAGAGTCCTACTCGGTCCCATCCAGCTTTCTCCAACCCTATTTTTACTTGTATTCCCTTAAAACAAGCATAGAGCACAGTCCTCTTCATTTAAGGGTTTTACTAGGAATCTGCAGAGCAACCAAGTGGGAATAACAAAACAAAAACAAAAAAACCCACGTGTTTGGTGAAGTTAGAAAAAGCCCTATAATAGACGCACTTTCTCCCTTAGAGGCGGAATACTGAAACCTCCAGATGCTTCTTAAGAAAGTCACCATCCAGTCAGATGTGGCCCACAAAGAGAAAAGAAAAAAGAAAGTCACTCTACTCTGTCTTTCTTAACATGTCCCTTAGGTGCCATCCAAGCCCACTGTTGGAACAATAATGCCATCCTACTTCACTGGGAGTCCGTCCTCTACATTGGGAGGCCTTTAAATAAATAATCCCACCAGAGGCTGGCTACCCAGTAAGCCCCTGTTCCCAGCACCCTTGGGCTTCCACATCTGCTCTGCTCTTGGGCGTTCTCCCAGCATTGGAAGACGATTAGACCGGCTGGGCCGGTCCCGCCAGCCGGTCCAGGTATCTGAAGAAAGGCGCACCCAGGCTCCCCGCCCTAAGAGTAGACACTGCCCACCCGCCTCGGCTCCACCCTGCTCCACCCTACCGCACCGCCTCTAAACCCAGTTTCCCGCCGTAGCTCCGCCCCCTCTCCCTCAGCCCGCCCCCCTCTATTACGGGCTTTCCCTCAGCGCTCTCGGTAGAAGAGGTTTTTCCGGGAGAGACCACGCGTCCCCTCAGGATCCCCAACGGCTCCGCCTTCCCGCCGGAGCCTGACCCTTCCCAGAGTGCCCGGCGATTCCGGAATGCGAGGCCTTTGGAGGGCAAGGCCCCAGGGCCCGGCCTAGGGGCGCGAGAGGCAGGCTGGGAATTGTAGTTCACACGCCCACGAAGGCGGCCAGAGGCCGGCGGTGGGAAGGACTCATTGTCCCAGCGTGCCCTGCGCCTCAGCCCGCGCGCTCGCAGCTTCTCGCTCTCGCCTGCCTGCCCTCTCCCTTGCTTGCTCGCGCTTTCGCTCGCTCTCTCCTCGCGGTTCTAGGGGGTTCTGACCACAGCCTGCGGCTGGGAAGGTAGACAGAGCCGGCGGCTCAGGGAAAACGAGGCTGCAGTGGTGGTGGTGGTAAGAAGATGTCGGGCGAGGACGAGCAGCAGGAGCAAACTATCGCCGAAGACCTGGTCGTGACCAAGTATAAGATGGGGGGCGACATCGCCAACCGTGAGTGCGGCCTCAGGGGTCCGGAAATCGAGGCTGAGAGGGAAAAGTGCCAGGCTGGCCCCGGAGGGGCTGGAGTGGCGGGGTCATGCGGAGAGAGCTACTGAGGGGCCTGGACTGGTCCGCTGGGGGCGGCGTGGTGGGAAGACCCGGTGTCGCGCCTGGAACCTGAGCGGCCAGGCCTGGGCTGGAGTCTGTGGAGGTGTGGGCCTGCGACCGGGAAGAGTGCAGAGAGGGGCCCCTTGCAGGTTCCGACCCTAGGCCGTTGGTTAGGAGGCAAGGCGCGTCTTCTCTTGCTCCTACCCTTCAGTCCGGATTTCTTTTTCCTCTGATTCTGGCAGCGGCAAGGCCACCTCGAAAGGGAAGCTCCCAGCTGTTGGCGACGGAATCGCCCCTCTGTCTTGTCGCGTCTCTGGGGCGTCAGGAGCCCAGCCGGCACGTGTTGCTGGTGCCCATGTGGGTCGCTGGCTCCCTTCTTCCTCCACTACCGTCCCTGACACCAGCTTCCCCACCACGTGCTTTGCTGGAGTCTTCCCTTCTTTACTTCAGCTTTTACCGTGGTGGGGGCCCCCTTCTACCCTTGGGCTAGCTCAGGGGACCGTTGGAGGGCACTCCTGGAGCTCCTAACACAAATCTTGGCGATACATCTGGCTTTTCTTGAAGATATTCATTCCTGTCACCCCTCCAATCTGTGCAGATAGCTGTAGTTAGCCTTAAAATTTGTTCTCAATGACTTGACAACTCCAGGAGTGTTTTGGGGCCCTCCTCTTACCTCAACTAGGCAGGCTTGTGAAGAGTACTGGAAAAAGGATTGATTTTAGGATTGTCGTAAGTCATCCTTATTGGAGCTGTGCTCTGACGTTCTCAGTAGTTGCCTGCCGCTCTAGACAGACGTCTCACTTTGTATTTTCTCTTTCAATTCACCTTTCCGTTTTAAAACCCAGTTAGGGAGATAGAAACTGCTTGTCCTTAGGCTTTTAAGTGGTTTTGACAGTAAAGATCATTGGGAGGAGGTATTTAGGATGCCTTTGGTCCTATTTTCCAGCTTCCAAAGAATCACCAAAACAGATATCAAAAATCAAACCTGAAGTTCAGGTTGTATCATGTGGAGAACAGAGCACTGCTTTATGACACAATGCACATTTAGTATAGTATCCTCTTTTTTAGTTCCTTTTAGTATTTCATGCTAGTGGTTTGAATCAGAAAAAAATATTTTTTTATTCTTGCAATTTATAACTTGAGGCACTTGCGATCTCAGATACCAGTTTTGAAACTGTGGGGTCACACACTTACCTCTTTGAGATCTACTGAAAGTTATAAGCCATGGGCCCCCTGAAGCTGAGGGACCTTAGATTGAGTCTCTTGGCTTATACACTTGTTCATGAGGAAATAAGTCTGCATAAATTGAGATTACTAACACCTAATTAGGGTGTCTCAGAAGGGAAGACAGGAACATTTAACTATGCATCAGCTTCGAGTCAGCAATTCTGTGTCTACCTCCTCCCTATTGTCCCTGATGCCTATAAATTTCTTCTAATCCTCTTTGCATGTATGTGGGATACCTTGGTGAGAGCCCCCAAAGTTAGTAACTCTGTCCTAACACACCGAAGGTATTATCTTTGGAAAATCCGAGGCCTTGCCTAGGGAGAAAAATTGTGTATAACCACTTGTCACATAATGTAAGGGAGAGAAGGGAGTGTTGACCTTTTTTATTTTAGGAAAGGAGCGTAAAAATTAGAGATTATACGTTTCCAAGAGGCAAAACTTGTTTCACCCTCAGGGCAGTGGCACCAGGGAATATTAGAAACTCTTGAGTCCAACTTCCAGGTATTGCTTGGGTGGTAACTAGATGGTGAATACATGCAAGGCTGACATGGTGGGATTCTGTCCCCAGGGGTACTTCGGACTTTGGTGGAAGCATCCAGTTCAGGTGTGTCAGTACTGAGCCTGTGTGAGAAAGGTGATGCCATGATTATGGAAGAGACAGGGAAAATCTTCAAGAAAGAAAAGGAAATGAAGAAAGGTAAAAAAACCAAAAAAGTCCCTCACAAACTTCCCAACTTTGACCCTTGTTTGGTCCTGTATGTTTGTTTTTGTTTTTTGTGTGGTTTTGTTTGTTTGTTTGTTTGTTTTTCATTATAATGATACAGCCCCTACCCCAGCTCTGGTTGAGATATTTGGAAATTTGGAATGGCAAGTGGAATACAAGCAGTTTCCTACCCAATCCAAACTGACGAAACTTAAGCAAGACCCAGAAAAAAAAATCCTTCCATTTTCCTGAAGAGCAACAGGTCTCCCAGGAGAGAGCAAAGCCATAAGGCTAATGATTCTTTCTTTACAGGTATTGCCTTTCCAACCAGCATTTCAGTAAATAACTGTGTATGTCACTTCTCCCCTTTGAAGAGTGACCAGGACTATATTCTCAAGGAAGGTGACTTGGTAAAAATGTAAGGTTAAACCATTTTAAGGCATTTGTCATTTTTTAAAGCAATCACATAGTGCCGAATCCTAATGCAGTACCCTGCTCATGCCTTTTAGTGACCTTGGGGTCCATGTGGATGGCTTCATCGCCAATGTGGCTCACACTTTTGTGGTTGATGTAGCTCAGGTAGGTGGCCTGCTTTTGATCTCTGTTCAACCTTGGTGGGGGTGGGGTGCACTGCCATTTGTCTCTTACCCCCAAACCTTATCACCGTAAGTTTTGAGAGACAGTCTCTAGAGAAACAAAAGGAGAAAGGTTTTTTTCTCTCCTGTTCATTGGCTTATCTGTGCATATGGGCACACAGAGAGATATTGGTCAGCTGAGTTAGCAGGCTTTCCAGGAAGACACTGATTGCCTGTTCTTATCTACAGGGGACCCAAGTAACAGGGCGGAAAGCAGATGTCATTAAAGCAGCTCACCTTTGTGCTGAAGCAGCCCTACGCCTGGTCAAACCTGGAAACCAGGTAAGCTGTTTTATCCAACTCCAAAGCTTGATAGAACCAAAGATGTATTAGGCACAATAGCTACTCTGTATGAAACTGGCAACCTCCTCTACAGTCCCCTTATTAAAAAAACAGTTTTGTAAAATTAGCTACATGGTGCCTACCATAGATAGTTCCATACTAGGTATATGGGGATATATGGTCCCTTCTTCATGGGGCCTTTAGAGATTCTTCCTTTGTTTATATTTTGTATGTGCATCTTTTCCCAAAATGATTTGAGGTAGCTAACTTACAATAAAACACAGATACACTCAATTAATTTTAAAAGCTTATGGAGCAAAAATCATTAAAAAGGCAGGAGAGAGAGATAATAGTATCAGTAAACTGGTGCTAAAGAGAGGCCAAAAGCTAGTGCTGTACTTTGCAAGACAGTATTAGGAAGCACAGGGATCATAAAACAAGGGCTTTTAGAGCTAAAAGAATTAAGCATGTTAGATTGTCAGCAGAGATATCTCTAACACTTAAATTTCCAGAGACCTATTCAATACTCAAAGCATTGTCCTTTTTTCTTTCTCCTTTTCTGTGCTCAAGCAGTAAGGGGCAGTAATAGGGTATGGACCCTATGTGCTTGTTCCTCACACTTTTAATCAATTTGTACTTTATCCCGCATTATTACTTTATTACATTATTTTTACCTAAACCTCTGTCTTAGTTTCCTTGCGATAACTAACTTCATAAAGTTGTTATAAAGCCCTTTGAACAGTGCGTGGCATATAGTAAGGACTTGAATTAGTTGTTATTTTACACATTATTATTTTTATTATTTCTACATTTATTATTATGTATTTTCACAGGAAAGTAATGTTGTATAATGTAGTGTAAGCTAGTGTAGCTGTGAAATCAGACTGGGTCCATACCCTATTACTGCCCTTTACTGCTTAAAAATAATCTTGAGTTCAAATTTCTTCACCTGTAAAATGGGAAAAATAAAATTGTGCTTTGTTCTCATAGGATTGTTGTGACAATTGAGATAATCCACATAAAGCATAAAGTACTTATCATAATACCTGCCACATAATTAAATATTCAATAAATATTAGCTATGATTATTCACTTTTTTTGTTTAAGAATTGCAGCTTAGGTGAGGATTAGATTAGATCATGTTCAAAAGAGGCTTAAAAAAAGAAAAAATTAAGGGTTTGCTGTCCCCCTCAATAGGTTAGAATGCCAGAGATAAAGGAATAAACACTGGACTTAACGTCAGAAAGCCTCTGTTTATGACTAGATTGTTCCACTTAACACTCATTTAACCTTGGGCAGATCATTTAACCCTTCTGAGCCTCAGTTTCTTCATTTTCTAGACTGGGTTATACATCTGTCTTGTTCACTTTCAAGAATTGTCTGATTGGACCATCTTTCTGAAAGTGGTTTATAAAATGATATGCAAATACCGACTTAATTGTACAAAATCAATACACATTCAGTAGGAACTGTACTTTGAGTATCCATACAACCATTCTGTTTTTCACTTTCAATACAATTACATGAGATATTCAACACTATTCTAAAACAGGCCTTGTGTTAGATAATTTTGCCTAATGTAAATGTTGTGAGCACATTTAAGGTAGGCTAGGCTGTGATGTTTGGTTGTATATTAAATGTATTTTCAACTTCAGATATTTTCAACTTACAATGAGTTTATCGGAACGTAACCCCATTGTAAGTTGAGGAGCATCTATATAAGGAATTTTTAGGTTTTAGGGACAATAGGGCTATGAAATGAAAAACCAGTGAATGAGAATTGTTGGCATTTGATGGAGGATATGAGAACTCTGTTCTTTTGTGCTTATTCTCATAGTAGAGAACTTATTAGCTTCTGATACCTCACCTTTTATTTGATCTTGTACTTCTAGAACACACAAGTGACAGAAGCCTGGAACAAAGTTGCTCACTCATTTAATTGCACGCCAATAGAAGGTGAGACCTCAGATAACAGGGTTGAGGCCGGGCGCAGTGGCTCACGCCTGTAATTCTAGCTTCTCTGGGAGGCTGAGGCAGGTGGATTGCTTGAGCTCACGGGTTCAAGACCAGCCTGAGCAAGAGCAAGACCTCGTCTCAAGGAAAAAAATTCAGCTGGGTGTTGTGGCACGTGGCTGTAGTCCCAGCTACTCAGGAGGCTGAGGCAGGAGGATTGCTTGAGCCCAGGAGTTTGAGGTTGCAGTGAGCTGCAGTGACACCACTGCACTCTACCCAGGGCAACAGAGCAAGGACTCAGTCTCCACAAGAAAAAAATAAAATAAAATAATGGACTCTGTCTCCACAAAAAATTCTAAAGAATAAAAATGTATAAAACACAATAAAGTTTTAAAAAAAAGATAACAGGGTTGAGGGTCTAAGAATGTGTGGTTTAGCAGAATTAAGGCTTTTGCTCCCTTGAGAATCCATCCTGGCTCTAGTTCGGTCTAAGCCAGAAATCCCAGTGCCATGTGTTTCCATAACCAGGTACTTTTCTCATTGCCTGCCCTTTCAAACTATTTAGGTGGGTGGATTTGGAAACCTTTTGGGATTCTATATAGCTGGTACCATAGGCTGTGTCTTGTATACAGGTATGCTGTCACATCAATTGAAGCAGCATGTCATCGATGGAGAGAAAACCATTATCCAGAATCCCACAGACCAGCAGAAGTAGGTGCCAAACCCCACTCTTCACCTTATATCACACCAGACTAGTCATCAACTTTGTTCCCATACTCCCAACTTAATCTTGTCCACCTTCTACTCCAAACTCCCAGGAGCTACTTATTGCTCTTATTGTTCTCTTTCTCTTTATTCCTTTTAGGAAGGACCATGAAATAGCTGAATTTGAGGTACATGAAGTATATGCTGTGGATGTTCTTGTCAGCTCAGGAGAAGGCAAGGTGAGGAAAGTACCAGAGTTGGCAAAGAGGAGTGACTGAGGGTGTGTTCACTAGACCAAAGGTGACCTAACTTATTCTTGTAGGCCAAGGATGCAGGACAGAGAACCACCATTTACAAACGAGACCCCTCTAAACAGTATGGCCTGAAAATGAAAACTTCACGTGCCTTCTTCAGTGAGGTGGAAAGGCGTTTTGATGCCATGCCATTTACTTTAAGGTACTGCACTTAGCAAGGACAGAACTTGGAACCAGTCTGACTCAGACCATGCACCTAGGAACACTTTTCCCTCCCCCATCCCTCCCTTCCTGTCTAAACTTGTAGCATGCACTTGCTTTCTCCCTCCCTTTCCCCATCTGCTTTTCATTGAAGGTAATGTAAAAGAACAATCCTAAGCATGATTTCTGCCTGAGGGTAGGAGTTATTTAGAAACATGAGCAAAATAGTAACACTTGATGGGGAGCTAAGGATACCTCTGAATATTGTCTTCTCCCACCCAGAGCATTTGAAGATGAGAAGAAGGCTCGGATGGGTGTGGTGGAGTGCGCCAAACATGAACTGCTGCAACCATTTAATGTTCTCTATGAGAAGGAGGGTGAGTTCTAAGAAGAGAGTTTTCACTTTGGAGCCCCTGATTGTATGTATATGGTATCCTTTTCCCTATAACTTCAGAAGAGCTAAGTACAACAAAGGAACTTTTTATCAAAACTTACCTTCATTTTTCCCATAGGTGAATTTGTTGCCCAGTTTAAATTTACAGTTCTGCTCATGCCCAATGGCCCCATGCGGATAACCAGCGGTCCCTTTGAGCCTGAGCTCTACAAGTCTGAGATGGAGGTCCAGGATGCAGAGCTAAAGGTCAGTGTAGAATAGAAGGTGGTGAGCATGTGGCACCTGCTCTGGGAATAAGGGCTAAATGCCAGCAAAGTCCTGAAAAGAGCTACAGGACTGAGAGTAACAATTTGTGTTTTTGTTTCATCCACATTTCCTCAAAATTTGTTGCCTTCTTTCTGTGTTCCAGGCCCTCCTCCAGAGTTCTGCAAGTCGGAAAACCCAGAAAAAGAAAAAAAAGAAGGTGTGTTATGATCATCCCTCTCTGGCAGGGTGAACCTGATCCCTCTCTATTCCACCTTCTTGGCTTGTGGTGGGGTATGCACTTTTATATAGATAGATGCTCCTCAACTTATGATGGGGCTACATCCTCATAAAATGGGTTTAAGTAAAAAATGGATTTAATACACCTAAACTGAGAACATCATAGCTTAGCCTGGCCTACCTTAAATGTGCTCAGAACACTTACATTAGCCTACAGTTGGGCAAAATTATCTAACACAAAGCCTATTTTATAATAAAGTATTGAATATCTCATGTAATTGAATAAATTATCATGTATCATGATATGCATATTGGTTTCACACCATTGTGAAGTTGAAAAACCATTAAGTCAGCCATTATAAATCAGGGACTGTCTATATATCCATATTTCAGCCCTGACTCAGAGGATGAAGATATTTTTATTTCTGGTATCCCTGACACTATCTCCAAGTAGTTAGAAACTGACAAGTCTTCTCTCTGTCCTTTTCTTGAATATATAGGCCTCTAAGACTGCAGAGAATGCCACTAGTGGGGAAACATTAGAAGAAAATGAAGCTGGGGACTGAGGTGGGTCCCATCTCCCCAGCTTGCTGCTCCTGCCTCATCCCCTTCCCACCACACCCCAGGCTCTGTGAAGTGCAGTTCGTGTTCTCTACCCAGGATCGCCGGCAGAGCGGGGTCTCCCTGCCCCCATCTCCGTCCCCCAACCCACTCCCTTCCAACAACAACCAGCTCCAACTGACTCTGGTTTTGGGAGGCAAGGCTTCCCAGCTACCGAAGACTACTTTAAATAGAGAAAAGAAATTGAATAATAAAATCAGGAGTCAAAATCCATCGTCTTCAGGCCCCTCTTTCTAGCCTTTTCTACTACACTCTGTTTGGTCAAGGTTTGTGGCCCTACCACAGAACAGGGAGAAGGCTAAATTAGCCACCACCATTAAACACTCAGCTGAATCAATTTTTTTATGCCACTCTGATGTCATCATTTTCCCATCAGTTTGGGCCTTTTTCCTCTCTTTTCCTACTCTCCCCAAGTATTTTATCTGGCCTCAAAATTAAGAGGGGCTGTTCTTCAGATTGTTTTTATTCACATGTGGCAGATTTCTCTTCTGATTCAGGCTGTCTAGTCAGGCCCCTCCCATTTTTAGGAGCTGGAGCCTCCATTTACAAGGAGATTCTCATCTGTCAAATGGATCCTCATTTGTAAATCTTACTTTTTTCTTCCATTTTCACAAGGCTGTAAAGAAATAATCTATCTCAACCTTGCCCTTTTCTGTGGGGTCAGTGGGGTCTTCCCTCACTCCATCTTACACAAACCTGAGCTGGAAGCTCAACTGTGGTTTTCCCTGTTTGAAATATTGTGACCTCCCTCCCTTGAAACAAAAACCAGGAACCAGAGGAGTAGACTGACTGAAGAAACAACTCCTGGCTTTCTGAAGCTATGGACTTGAATTGGATTGCTGGGGGTTTGTAGAGAAAGGTGACAAATTTTGGTACCTCTGGCATGCTGTCCCAGGGAACTAGGGCTCCCACTAACTTAAGAGGTTTTTAAACATTGAAAATGACATGGCATTACAATAAATTTGGATTTGCTCATAATGGTGTACTTTTGTATGCTCTTACTTGATGGAGGTGGGGAAAGTGTCAGTTGAGGAAGTAGTGATTGCACTGTTGTTCTATAGTGCCATACTCTCTCTTCCTAAAACAACAAATATCTTGGGTTGGGGAAAACAAATCCTGGATTCTTTGAAGATACAGTAAATCATCTATGGGAGCTTGGTTTAATTTTCTAAAGTAGAAACACAACTCTCACTGCTGACATTTGTTCAGACTAGGACACTTAATTGTACTGCAAAAAACACTGAAAGTATTTATCTTGGTTCAGGAAGAATATCTTTGATGCTACACTAATTTTCAGGGCCAGGCTGAGTGAACTTGGGTGGGTAAGTAGATTTGAGTATCTTATTACATGGGAGGCACTGCTCACCTTGAAATACTATAGTAAAGAAAACTGAGCACAAGACAAATGTATAATGATATGCATCCACCATTAAAATATACAGAGTAGTTCCACTGACCTAAAAATCCTCTGTGCTATGCCTATTCACCCCTCCCTCCATTATACATTTGTCCAAACTCAGAGAATGTACAACACCAAGAGTGAACCTTGGTGTAAACTATGGTCTTTGAAATTGGTGTGTCAATGTAGGTTCATCAATTGTCACAAATGTACCACTCTGGTAGGGGATATTTAAAATGGGAGAGGCGATGCACGTGTGAGGACAAGACATATGTGGGAAATCTCTATACCTTCCTCTCAATTTTGTGAACCTAAAACTAGTCCAAAAATAGTCCATTGAAAAAAAAATCTCACATTTTCCCTGAAAGCTTATAGACTAGTTGGTAATCAACAGTTGAAATCTTGGTGGACTTCATACAAAATAATTGTTAGGGTTTTTATTTTTGTTTTCAAAAACTTGTTATAGCCAGATACAGTGGCTCATGCCTATAATCCCACCACTCGGGGATCCTGAGGCAGGAGGAATCCTTGAGGCCAGGAGTTGGAGATCAGCCAGGACAACATAGAGAGACCCCATCTTTAAAAAAAAAAAATTAGCTGGGCATGGTGGTGCCAGTGAGCCTGTAGTCCTCGCTACTTGGGAGGCGGAAGTGGGAGGATTGCTTGAACCCAGCAGTTGGAGGCTGCAGTGAGCTATGAACATGCCACTGCACTCCAGCCTGGGCACAGAGTGAGACCCTGTCTCAAGAAAAACACAAAAACAAAACACAACAAAAAAAGTGTTATGTTTTTATGTTTACAGCCCTCAAACTACTCAAACATTTAGAACAAGGACCCTAATTTTTAAAACTTTGTTTTTCAAGAGTTAAAAAAAGGCCGGGCGACGTGGCTCATGCCTGTAATCCTAGCATGTTGGGAGGCCAAGGCAGGAGGATTGCTTGAGGTCAGGAGTTCCAGACCAGCCTGAGCAAAGTGAGACACCCCATCTCTACAAAAAATAGAAAAAAGCCAGGCTTGGTGGCACGGGCTTGTAGTACCAGCTACTAGGGAGGCTGAGGCAGGAGGATTGCTTGAGCCCAGGAGTTCGAGGTTGCAGTGAGCTATGATGATGCCACTGCACTCCAGCCAGGGCAATGGAACGAGGCCCTGTCTCAAAAAAAAAAGTGAAATATTACTGTATGGGTAATCAAAGGTAACTGCCAACAAAGAGGGATTATAGCAATCACACACACACACACACACACACAAAATCTTACAGTATTTTAAGCAATACCATGAAGTCTGTATGGTTAAGGTTCTTTTTCATCCTCTATAAGTTAAGTTTGCTGTAGCCAAATCTTTGTGGAACTGCTTGTTTTATGGTGCTTCTAACCTGACCATGCCGTGAGACTGGGAAGTTCTTTATCTTAATATCAAATGTCATACTTTCCCTAGAGAGGATTTAGCTAATTTTCCCCTCTGTCCATTGGTTCCATCTTCACCGCTAGTCAGAGAATCACTGAAGTATTTTTTTTTAACAAATGATGCAATGTGGCCAGGAATTTGTAGTGATATTCTGCCTCCGGCATTGTAAGGAAAGACCATAGTCAGCTATTGTATTCTCAGAGTTACAGGGGAAAAGAGTTGCTCTATCTTATGAGAGGGTCTCTTTTTGTAGCATGGCAGCGCTACCGACTCCCCACTTTACATCTTCCTATGTTCTGGAATCTTAGGACCTTCGGAAGTTCCAAAATCGAATCTCCTTGCATTAATTTATTTTAGAAAATAAGGCAAACCAGGAAAACCAATTGGGAATTTTTGTGCAGTCCTCACCTATCCAGAGTAAAATGGAGGACTCGGCAGAAAACTGCAACTCCCAAGAAGCAGTAAGAAAGGCGGAAGTCGCTAGCCTTTCGGTCCAATATTGGAAATAGGCGCTCACTTTGAAATAATACGATGTCTTCATAATAATACGGGGGTGGGAGGATTGATAACTCAATACAAAATACTCTGTTTTCCAAGAGAATTCCTAACTCAATCACTTACCTGCTACCTGAGAGAAGCCGAAAGCCATTATTACTCCCATCGAGCGGCCCCGCCCCTGGGGGAAAAGGTTGGACAGCGGAAGTGACGACACGGGGCGCGCCCTTAAAAAGCCGTAGGCGGAACTTTGGCTTTCTCTCGGCCTTAGCGCCATCTTTTTGGGTGAGTGGTTGTGCTGGCTGGGCTCGGATTCCGCATACAATCCGTTAACATCTGATCTCTGCACCTACCATCATTACAGCAAACTAACTGTGGTCTCTTTCTCTTTTCCCGTAGAAACCTCCACGCCATGAGAGCCAAGGTGAGCGGTCCCTAGTAGTTTGGGAGGTAGAGGTTGGCGAGTAGGGGGAGATCCAGGCAAGGGAAGTCCGCCATAAACCTGAACCGCTGGATTCTCAGGGTGCCCAAACGCTAGTGGGAGAGGAAGGATAGTATGCGAAGAAAGCAGAGGTGGTAGTGCTGTAGGTAAAAGAGGATGGGTAGGAGTAAAAGCAGGTGGAATTAGAGTTTTATGTTAGGGGAAGGTGTCCAAACTACTGATGCAAATGCTGCGACCAGTCCTTCGTACTGAGAACCTGTTCGATAAATAGTGCACTTCATACTCCTACCTAAGCCTGGTAAGACTAATTTTTTTTTTTTAAATTCTTTCCTTCATGATCGGTTGCTAGTGGAGGAAGAAGCGAATGCGCAGGTATGTTGAGATTTTGCCAACGTAGGAAAAGAGTGCGCCTTGGTCAAAACTTGGGAACATTTGGTTTGGGACTCTAAAAGCACTTTAGGAGAAAAGCGTTTTAAGAGGATTGCCTTGCCAGAGCGGGGGATTGAACACAGGGCAATAGAACTATGGTGTTCGTTTTGCCACACCCTGTATTCTGTGCACGTTTTGTTGAAGGTGGGAGGGGGAAACCACTCTGGTTTGAAGGCGGGGTTGTATTCTCCTGTCTGCTTTTCAGGCTGAAGCGCAAAAGAAGAAAGATGAGGCAGAGGTCCAAGTAAACCGCTTGCTTGTGCACACGTGAAGGCCACAAGAGCAGAAACATGGAATGCCAGAGTCTGTGGATGCTGGGACAAGTTGTTGGACTGCATGCTACTGTCTAGGACTTGCCTCTCAGTGGATCTAGAACTTCATCGCCATCCGATCGCCAAGACCACCTCTGAGAGACCCATCTTGCTCATACCAAAAGAGTCCCTATTGGTTCTCCGCCCTGGACCTGACACTCTGGACTAGTTGTGGCCGAGTGTAACAAGTATACAATAAATGATATCTTCTGCTGTTTCAGCTGAAGAATCAAATCCTCATGTCTATTTTAATGTGTTTTTTACGGTTCCATTTGGTGGGGATTCTGTACAGTGAGTGCCCTGTCACTACCCGTGGTATGGAGGATGTCAAGAAAGCTATATTGGCCACAATCCGGGTTGTGTCGTGTGGTTGACAATTTGGCTAGAGCTAGAAAGGGTGCAGTATCCGTCTGGGGGCTGGTTTCTAGGTTGGCGGGCAAGTAGAGGCAAATGCTGGTTCCGCCCCTACTTTCCCAGAGGCCTATGTTGCCGGGTAACTTTGGGTTCTTTGCAGTGCTTTTGGGTCGGGTTACCATAGTGATACGCAAAGCTTGCTGGGTACTTGCGCCCTGCCCCACAGACACCTCGCAGACCATAGAGTGTAGTTCCGGGTCTGGTAGCTAGAGCGTCACTTCCGGAGGAAGCGGAAGAGGGGTAGGGTGGGCGGCTCTTTGTTGAAGCTAGAGGACCGGCAGGCGGCAGCAGCAACTACGGCGGCGGCGGCAGGTGAGGGAGGCGGGAGACTTAGGTGGAGGCCGCGCCCGGAGGGGAGGAGTCGGGGCCGGCCCAGCGGCTAGGCTCGGCCGGGCCACACAAGGCCCCCCAGAACCGAGCTGGCTCTTCCTCACACCCTAGGGCAGAGCCCGTTTTCTGACTGACCCCGCTTCGCGAGCAAACGCCAGCTCCGTGACGTCACAGCCCTGCCCATCCCCTCAGCTTGATGTCACCTGGACCCCCCCACCCCGGTCCCCTCTTCACTTCGTGCTCCCTTAGTGCTCTGTTCACCTGGTTCATGGCTGAGCGCCGGCAGCACTACACAGAACCTGCCAAGGTAGAAGACTTGCTGCAGGGAAACTCCTAGGACTTTTCCCGCACACTCTAGGGTGTTGGGAAGCGTCATAACACCGCCCCCAAGTCTAATCTGCCATCCCACTGCCCTGTCAGGCGCTGCCCTTGTAAGTCTCCCCATTCGGCGCTCCTAACTCCAAACCTTGGCCAGGCTCTGACCCCCACGTCTTCCTTCATCTTGAGGCAGGGTGCCCCTCACCCTTTGTTCACTCAAGGCTTGTTTTTCAACCCATCCTCCCAGCCCCTCCAAGTTAGTTCTCTGTTACTCTTCTTACTGGCCACTTCTCCCTTTGGCAGGTGGAGAAGTTCAATTTGAACCGTAAGGTAATCCCAAAGTTCCCAGAGCTTTGCCATTTTGTCAGACTTCATTCTTGAGACAACCACCCCATAGCCCTCCACTCTTACTCCTTCTCCCACCCAAGTCTCAATTTTTTTTCCTGTTCAGAACCCAGCAGTGATGTGGAGGTGGAGACCGGCAGGAGCCCCGGACTTCACCTGAGCTACCTCAGGTATCAATCAATTCTGGGAAAGTTGGGTGGGGAGGAATATCATATAAATTATCTGCTTCTGGTGGGACTTGCAACATGGGTCAGGCTTGGATAGATGGCATTTATTCTTCACCTGATCATTTCCCTTTTAGTAAAAGTTTGTCCTCTTTTACCACTTCTGTCCTTGATTGTTTCTGTTATTCTGGGATTACCCTTTGAGGCCTCTTAAAGATTAGCTTAGCTCTTTGGTCTTCATAGGGGATTGAAGCTCAGGTGGATTTGGAGTCAGGAGAAAAGGGATGTCTATGGAAAGAAAGGTCATTGTTTAAAAGGATCCTCACCTGCCTGCCAAAGTTTGCTGGTGCTAGAAGTAGCGATTCAGTAAGTACCTCTCGAAATGGGAGGCTGACTTCCACTGGGTTGGAGTATGAGGGCAAGGGAGATACTAAAAATAAAGGTTTAGGTATGCCTCAGTGTTTCACCATGGATTTGTTTTCAGAGATCTCAAGTCAAGCCTTCGCCTAAGATTCCATGGAAGAGGGATTAAGGAAAGTTTTGTTACCAGTGTTCCATCATCCACAGCCCTAGTAGATAAGCAGCCCATCTTGGACACTATTCCCAGTCTCCTCCTAGCCTATTCAGACACTGATAGCAGTTTTAATTTCATTTCCACAACTTTAATAAGGTCAGCTCAGAAGGGAAGATAAAATCCAACACTATTCTCTCCCTGCCCCCTCCTTGGCTTACCATCATAAGTGAGATGAGGTGGCTTCACCCCAACTCCCTCCCTCCCTCTGTTAGCCAGGCAAGTGTGAATCATTTTGATCTCGACCAGGTGCAGAAGAGCCTGGGCAGGACTTCTGATGGGTCAGCCATTTCAGCCAGAATTCTTATCCCTTAGATTCTCCATCTCCAAAGCCATTGCCCCTTTGGGCTGCCTGCCCTATAGTCAGTAAGAGTGGGATGTCTCTGGAGAACTTCTGTTTGACACAGTTCTCTTTTTTAGCGGTCACCAAGAGTGGCAAGAAAAGGAAGAAAGCCCTGAGTTGGGGGAGACCAGAATGCCTGACCGGGACAACTATGCCAACGGCACTGGGAACAGCGGTGGAGGCCCTGGAGGTGGTGGCAGTGAGGAAGCCAGTGGGGCAGGGGCAGGCAGTGGTGGGGCCAGCTCAGATGCCATCTGTAGAGACTTCTTGAGGAATGTGTGCAAGCGAGGCAAGCGTTGTCGATATCGCCACCCAGACATGAGCGAGGTCTCCAACTTGGGGGTGAGCAAAAATGAGTTCATCTTCTGCCATGACTTCCAGAACAAGGAGTGTAGCCGCCCAAACTGCCGTTTCATTCATGGCTCCAAGGAAGACGAGGATGGCTATAAGAAGACAGGAGAGCTTCCCCCTCGGCTGAGGCAGAAAGTGGCAGCTGGCCTGGGCCTTTCACCGGCTGATCTACCAAATGGCAAGGAGGAGGTCCCTATCTGCCGTGACTTTCTCAAGGGCGACTGTCAGAGAGGAGCCAAGTGCAAGTTCCGTCACCTACAACGGGATTTTGAGTTCGATGCTCGGGGTGGAGGAGGCACTGGTGGTGGGGGCTCAACAGGCTCAGTCCCCCCAGGACGACGTCATGATCTCTATGATATCTATGACCTTCCTGACAGGGGCTTTGAGGACCATGAGCCAGGCCCCAAGCGCCGGCGAGGTGGATGCTGTCCCCCTGATGGCCCCCATTTTGAATCATATGAATATAGCTTGGCTCCGCCCCGAGGGGTAGAGTGCAGACTGCTAGAGGAGGAGAATGCCATGCTCAGGAAGCGAGTGGAGGAGCTAAAGAAGCAGGTCAGCAACCTGCTGGCCACCAATGAGGTACTGCTGGAACAAAATGCTCAATTCCGCAACCAGGCCAAGGTCATGACACTGAGCTCCACTGCACCAGCGACTGAGCAGACTCTGGCCCCCACCGTGGGCACTGTTGCCACTTTTAACCATGGCATTGCCCAGACTCACACTACTCTTAGCAGCCAGGCTCTACAGCCTCGTCCTGTGTCCCAGCAAGAACTGGTGGCCCCTGCTGGAGCTCCAGCGGCTCCCCCAACTAATGCTGCACCTCCTACTGCTCCACCCCCACACTTGAACCCAGAGATCGCGCCACTGTCAGCTGCTCTGGCTCAAACAATTGCCCAGGGAATGGCACCCCCACCTGTCTCCATGGCTCCTGTGGCTGTATCTGTGGCTCCTGTGGCCCCTGTGGCTGTATCGATGGCCCAACCCTTGGCAGGAATCACAATGAGCCACACTACCACTCCCATGGTGACTTACCCTATTGCTTCCCAGAGCATGCGCATCACAGCCATGCCACACTGATGGGGCTAATGGACACTCCCCTGGTATAGCCTCTCAGGGCTGGGGTTGTGGGGCTCTTACCTACTTGCCTAGCCCTTGCAGGCCCTTTCTGAAGGGCTCCCTCAAGAACTAGGACAAGAGACTACAAGGAGTATGCTTCTGAGGAGCATGTCCTGAGGAGGGGTTGGGCTGGTGTGTTTTCACTCACCTGCCTTTTATGAGGGTCCTCTTGTCCATCTTCTTTCAAGCCTCACAATGGAGGCTTGCATAGGAGTGCAGACTGAAGCCAGCAGAGAGGAAGGACTGACTGAGGGGCTTTGTCCTCTTATGGGAAGTTGGGGACATCCCTGGTCTTGTCCTCTCTTCTGCACAGCACAGGTTCCAGCACTGGTTTTGGAAGAAAAAAATACCCTGCTCAGAGGGAGAGCCAGGAAAGATTGGGAAGTGGTGGCCAGGAGAGAAGGCCTGATAGGAGCCTTCAGACAATTTGGGGCCCAGTTGGTTGGGTTGGACAATACAGAAACTGCTCCTGGGCCCTGGAAAGGCCGGGACCATAGTACTCCAGGCCAAAGACTAGGGAAGCATTCATTACCCTAGCTTGGCTTGGGAATCCGTAGGGCAGGGCCCACTACTTTCCAAAGAAATAAAAGAACAATTATTTTTAACAAATGGAGGCAGTGAAAACTTTGCTTAGATATTCTGTGTGGAAGATGGGGGCAGTAAGTAGATCTCATGCCAAAATGGGATAAAGACCCCACCTTCACATAGCTTGAGTAAGTTGGGTGGAGGCCAATGAAGAAGGGTAGGGATCCAGAACAAGACCAAGTGGGGCTTTGGAGAAGGTACTTTGTGGGGTAAAAGCATTGGAGCCAACTAGTCTAGTTTAAAAATAATCCCATCTGTTTCTGGACTCTCTCTGTATGTTATTCCCAGGTTGCCTTAGTAACCAGGGCTCCTAGGGTCATTTGGGGGGCAGGTATTATGGAGGGTGTATTTGCTGAGAAATGGGGATGGGATGTTATATAGTTGACAGATCCTTCCCTTATTCAAACAGAGCAGGGCAGGTGGAAGTTTGCTCTCTGAGTTGTTGATGGCAGTTAATGTCCCTCCTATCTAGCCCTTCCTCAGTGGCCAATTCCTTAAGACTTTAAGGCTTGGGAGGTGCTGGGAAAAGGGAGTTCTTCTGGGGACACAAGCCTCAGGGTTCATCCCCTTATTCCCTCTGTCTCCACATAGGACCAGAGGTTTTAAGTCTACTTAAAGGTCAATAAGGCCAGGGGCCCCAATAGCCAAACCTCAGTTCCTCCTCAGCTCATGGCTGATGTCGGGGAAACAACTCAGGTGTCTAGTCTAATGGGACAGTGGATTTGGGGGTAGAGAAAGTGATCCTGGGTTGTGTTCCCCCCATTGTATCTCCTGCTACCTCTTGCTCTCTTGTCTGGTTAATCACTCAGGTTACAACTGGGATTGGAGGTGGTAGGCTAGGTCAAAGTTGGTCATTAAAAAAAAAAAAGGGCCTAAAGACTAAAAGTGGGCAAATACAGTTTGTGGATTTTAGAAACAACACATTGACAAACTTAATGTTGGTTTTCTGGCACAATTCTAGATTATTAAAAGAGATGGTTTATGAACATTTAGAGAAGAATGTAATCATAGATACCAACAAGAATTCTCAGTCAAATCCTGACTATATTTCCTCCTTGCCAAGTATCTCTAAAGAGGTGGATTTGGGAAACTGTAGACATCATATGTCTTGAATTAATTCACTCCCACTAAAGACCACTGGTTGAACAAGTTGGGTTTAATGGCATTGCAGTGAGGGAGACAGCACACCACTGGGAATCATGGTGTGTCTGAACAGGAGGGTGTTAGAAAGGACTCAGAGGACTTATACATTTGTTAAGTGATTTGGGGGAAGGTTTAAGAAAGTGGGTGTTCTTTTGGATTAGTGCTGTTAAGGGAAGCAAGGATAATTCTATGACTGGGTATCTTAATCTTACCTAGAAGGAGGGCAGACTAGAGTGAAGCTAAAGCTGCAGTTGGGATGAAGTCACTCATTAGCTGGGAAAAGGGATGTTTGCTCTTTTGTGGTTTGCACATGGACCTTGTTTTGTGCTTAAACAAAATTGTGAAGTGATCTTGTTTTTTGTCTCACTTCATCACAGTCACTGAGTGACCTCTTCTGATGCTGATATTTTGTGAGATTGTTTGTGTCCAACAGAAGAACTCATTGGCTATCTGTGAGCACTAGGTCAGCCCTAACAACTCTGAAGCGTGGGTGTGTCAGGCCAGTTCCCAGATGTCAGAAGCTGCTTTCCTCTGTTGCACCTGCTAAGTCATTGCAGATAAGAAAAAAATTATGGGTCAGTTAATAGTAGCATTTGATTAGTGCATTCATGTTAGAGAAATCTCTAATGTCTAGTGATATGCCCAAGGGCTATATTTTATTAAAAAAAGAAGAAACCCAAGTTAGATAAAAATATAAAAAGCCCATTTTATCAACAGTAATACAAGGAAGTGCTAAATGGTATTTAAAGTGTCTGTAACTTGAATTAACTAAAACACTGGAGCACTCTCCCCTTAAAAAATTGCTTAGGGATAAAGCCTTGAATTTGTCTGAGGAACAATGTAAACATCTACATTAGCAATAATTCAGATGACAACAACCTGGAACTCCCAACTGGCTATAAGAAATTAAAATCTTAGTCATCAATATGTCAATTTATAAATATTTATTAAGAGCCTGCTATGTTCTAGGCACCTTTCTAGAAGCTCCATAAGGGTAGTAGAACCTTAGTCATGGGTTATAAATATAATAGTTCTACTATATTATGCCTAAGTGGAACCACTCCTAAGTATTGTGTGTCCTTCTAAATGTAATTATTTAAAGAGGGCCACTGACAAACCAGTGGGGTAGCTAAAAAAGAACCGGCAAGAGAAGGCTGAAGGGAAACCCAGTAGATGTCTTCAGATATTTGAAGAGCTGCCCAATGGAGGAAGGTTCTGTTTGCTGCACAGGAAATAAAAAGGGAGTTCTAGAATAGCTAACATTTATTGAGTGCTTAGTATAAGCCAAGGCACTGTGCTAGGCACTTCACATGCAACATCTCATTGACACAATGGGTACTATTATTTTGCAGAGGAGAAAGCAGACTTAAAAAGTAACCTGCCCTTCCATGTCAGGTGTGAGCTACAGAAAAAAAAAAAGAAAAAAAAAAGTAACCTGCCCAGGGTTCTACAACTAGTAAGGACTGGGGCCAGGAATCTGTTCAGGTAGTCTGACTTCAGACTTGGCATAAGAAAGTTCTAATGATAGAGCCATGCAACAATGGGACCGCTACTTGGCAGTAAATTTTGAGGAATAAATAATACAGAAGAAATTTCCTCAAATCTTGTTGCCACTTCTGTCCTCATGATTAGGCTGAGACCAGAGTACCACATCCAACCCCCTGCCTCCCTTAAGAGGCAATGATAGTTTACATATAAATGCAGATCACTAGTCCAGTAAGTCTAGGTATTCTCTCTCTTCACTTAGGCCCCACTCTGTAAGACACTTCCTCTAACAAACGGCCATCGCTTCCTGTTGCCCACTTACTGCTTATTACCACCAGGTGGCACCTGGGCAGCAGGATTGTCAGTGGGCGGGACCCACCCTGTTTACTTGTACTGGTAACTGCATTGCAGCTGCTGATCCTGTGGCTCCTGGGCTCCAGCTGGGACAAGACCTTCCCGAGAATGAGGTTTTGTCCCCCCTGTATAACGTCTGAAATAGGAGGGCCTGATGATCTGGATGAGGTGAGAAAGGGAGAAGTTTGCGAAGGAACCTCCATAGTCACCCTCTCCGTGCCCCCAGCCTTAGGAACCGCTTCCCCTACCCCAGTCAGTGCCTGGCAGATTTCAGTTTATACAGAAGTTTCTCTCTAATGAGGTTCATCCATTTTCCTGCTGTGGTTCTGCTTCATCAGATGGTGAGCAGATCACTCATATTTCCTCCAAGTTCATTGTTTCCCTTTTCCACCTGCTCACCTCTGGGAATATGGAGGATAAAGGAGGCAGATAGAAAATTGTTCCTTATACAGTTTGCGAACTGATGAAGCAGTCTAGATACTGCCAGCCCTACGGAAGCAGAGAAAGGGAAGTGAGAAAACAAGATTAAGGGAGGGAGGCTGAGCAGGGACAGGTTTTAAGCAGCTTTGATGAAACAGCCTGATGAAATCTATGCCCTGCAGAGCCAGATAAAATTTATCAGTTGCAGATCTAGTCTCTCCCCAAAACAATCAACCCTAGTTCCTCTGCTGCATCAGAAAGAATAACACAATAAGCCCCACATATACTGCACTGAAAGTTTATGCATCTTATGACCAACCCTTCCTTCCTCAGCTTCCAATTAGTCTAGTACCTATGTCTCTGAACAACACTCCACCTCTAAGGGTACCCATCAGTGTACCCAGCACTTTTTCCTTCCGAAATCTACACAGTACAATGTAGAACTACATTAATTCTACACCTGTATTGCAAACTTTTATTCTAACTCAGGCAAATGAGAAACAGAATCATCTCACTACTCTTGATTCCTCATTTTAGTGTTCTGGAAGTTCTTCAGGGTCAGGAAATTCTTGGAAAATGTAATAATTTCCTCTGCAGTTGAGGCTCCCCTGCCTTTGGTGCCAGTATAGTCTTAATCCATCCTCTATGTAGAAATGACTAGCTAACTCTTGGAGATTTCCAGAAAAAAATAAAGCTTCACTTCCCATTTGCTCCTCCGCTTTTTCTTGTTCCTAAAGGCTGGATTATCTCAATTTTGTAATTCCCTGACTCTCCAGTTTTCTCTAGCGTCAGTCGTCAGTCTTTGCATGGAAAAGGTAGGGGATTGGGGACGGGATAGACAGGGTCTGTTCTCAAACACTTCCATTCCAAGTAGGATAATTTCTTTTCCTTTTGTAAGGGTAGCCAAGAAGAATAAGGAATGTGCTTAAAGTATGAAAGCTAGGGAAAATTGACAAAGGAACACATAGGAATCCCAGACCAAATCCTGCCAAACCGTGCGAGTGGGTGGAAAGAAATCCTGACCCTCCACAACCCCTCAACTTCCCAACTTGGGCTTTCTACAAAACAGAGTAATTGGCGGTGCAGCTATGCATGACGTCATACCGCAGGCACTCGAATCCCACGTGGGGGAGCTCTTGGTCCAGCCTCTCCTCCTTGTCAAAGCTGTACCAGCCCTGACCCTTTTGCTATCTCTTTGTGTACCATCCAAAGGGAGGCCGTCCCAAGACGCCGACCACTGGCTGGGTCGCCCTCCCCTTTGGTCCAAAAGATGGGGAGGGTTTCACCTCCGCGTCCAGACCCCATCTTGGCACTCTGGTCCAATCAGGGAGGTCCTGCCTATCCGAACGGCTGGGCGTGGAAGAGGGGAGGAGTTTCAACCTTTTAACTCCACCTCGGTATGTGCGGCGCGGACCAACCCAAACCGGCAGAAAGGGTAGGCGTGGCTTGAAGTCCCCTCCCCCATCCTGGGGATCGTGGTTAGCCCAGGGGAGCTGCCCGCAAGACCAGGCAACCTCCAGCTGGTCTCTGGGTCGGGCGGATCTTCTCATTGGTGGCAAAATGGAGCGCTCTCCTGGAGAGGGCTACAGCCCCAGCCCCATGGACCAGCCCTCGGCGCCTTCCGACCCCGCTGACCAGCCCCCCGCTGCTCACACGACACCCGACCCGGGTTCTGGGGGCCCACCTGCCGGCCCAGGAGCGGCGGGCGAGGCCCTGGCGATGCTGACTTCTTTCGGGCGGCGGTTGTTGGTGCTGGTACCGGTGTACCTGGCCGGGGCAGTGGGACTCAGCGTGGGTTTCGTACTCGTCGGCCTCGCCCTCTACCTGGGCTGGCGCCGGGTCCGCGACGAGAAAGAACGGAGCCTTCGAGTAGCGAGGCAGCTACTGGACGACGAGGAGCGGCTCACGGCGAAAACTCTCTATATGAGCCATCGAGAGCTACCTGCCTGGGTGAGTGACCGACCTAGGTCCTCGGTGCAGCAGAGCCCCTTCCCAGCCCCTCAGTCTGGGGTTTTCCCTCCCTATCCCTAGAGTCAGCTCCCCACTTTGGGACAGGGAGCCCCAGAATTTTCCCTCTCTCTCCGCTAGCCGCCTGCTTGCTGGGACGCGCCACTCTTGGGACTTACTACCCACTCTCCCCACCCACCCTTTCTGCACGCCCAGAATCAGGACTTCCACAGAATCAGGACTTCTTCCTCTACTCTTGGGCAACAGCAGTAAGAACATCTGGGGACCTCGTCTCAGCTGAGGCTTTCCCTCCTAGCCAGGCCATCTTGCACTCATCTTGCATCTTGGCTTCTGGTGCCAGTCGCGGCGTTGCTGCTTCTGGGCATCCAGGTCCCCGTTACTGCTGAAAGGGTTCCCTTGCCTCTCCTATCCTCTTCAGGACTTTCTACCTACTTAAGGCCATAAGGTTCTCCCTTTTCCCGTTGGGACCCAGCCCCAGGAGCACTTCCCAGCTGAGCCCCAGCGCCTGGACTGACCCTCCGGCAGCCGCTTTCCAGCCTCCCGCAGCCGGGCTGCAGCGCAGCAGAGGCGGCTGCTGGACGGAGGGCGGGGGCGCGGGAGGAGGGTAGTGCGGCTGCTGCAGTGCCCGCTGCCCACACTCCCCCGCCCTGGCCGGCCCCACCCTTTTCCGGACTGTGGGCTGTGCTTGGCTCGGTTGGGGCTGAGACCCTTATTTCTGTGCCCCACGGCGGCGCTGAGGCAGAGCCGTTACCTGGCCCCTCCCAGCAGAGGTGCCAGTCCAAGAGCAGAATGGCAGAAGAGGGGAATTAAAATTGATACTAAGCAGACCCAGCCATGCTTCCCAGGCCTTGGACTGGGGAGGAGAAAGGGGGAGAAATGGTCTTAGGGGACCTGTAGCCCAGGCAGCAACTCTCTGCCTGCTGCTCCTCACATGGAAACTAATCTTCTTACCCCACAATGCTAAGCACAGGTGTCCTTCTTTCCCCTAAAAGGAGTCACACAGAAAGAAAGAGAGAGAAAGAAAGAACAAACACGAAGCTAGGGCCTAATTAGCTCTTCTGGTCCCTCCCTGACTCAAGGATTTGCTTCCCTCTTCACCTTTTTGCTGTAGAAGCCCCAGAATGAGGGGAGAGGGGAAAGACTTCTTAAATCCCAGGATTCCCTTCAACTCAGGATTTGACAGGACCTCCCCCTCCAAAAAGAATGTACCCTTCGCCTCCCGCTGCCTCTCCCCAGTAGCTGTCATTTCACATCCCTGAGCCAGCCACAAAGCAACTTTGCGTGGCCTACACCCTGTCAGCTCCCCTTGATAGAGAGACCTCAGCCCCCAAACTCTGTGAGGAATGAAACCTCTGGACATCCCAGCTGTCCCCCCCCACCCCAGGTGTGAGGAGTCCCTGTCACACACACTCCCTCTCCTCTATGGGCATCCCACCCGAATCTGGGTAGGAAGCCACAGGCAAAGGGTATGCTCATCACTATCTCTACCTTCCTCACCTCCAGGTCAGCTTCCCAGATGTGGAAAAGGCTGAATGGCTAAATAAGGTGAGGATTGATTGTCCTGATTTTTATTCTTCATGAGGGGAGAATGGGGGTTGGTTCCTCTTGCTGGATCCTGCCACACCTCAGCTCTACCCGCAGCCTAGTCCCCTGGTGCTCTCTTGAGGGGAAGATTCTGAAGGAACTTGCCTATAGAGGGAAGATCAGGCTCTCCTGTGACCACCTCTGTTTCCTCCCAGATTGTAGCCCAGGTCTGGCCCTTCCTGGGCCAGTATATGGAGAAGCTTCTGGCAGAAACTGTGGCCCCGGCTGTTCGGGGATCTAACCCCCATCTGCAAACATTTACATTTACACGAGTGGAATTGGGTGAAAAGGTATGTGTGTAGGAGAGAAAGTAATGAAAGGGGGGAGATGGGATAGGGAGGATGGGTGGCCCAGAGGTATGAGGTCCTCCTCCTCTTCCCTCCCCTCTCTCAAGAATTCATCTCTCCCTAGCCATTGCGCATCGTAGGAGTCAAGGTTCACCCTGCTCAGAGAAAAGAGCAGATCCTGCTGGACTTGAACATCAGGTAGTACCACTCACCACTCTTCCTGCCTCCCCTCCAGTGTGTCCTGGTCACTCCTGGCTACTTTACTCCTCCCAACCCCCACGTCAGCCTAGTACTAACCCTCCTTATTCTCTCTTCACCCACCCTCAGCTACGTAGGTGATGTGCAAATTGATGTGGAAGTGAAGAAATATTTTTGCAAAGCAGGAGTCAAGGGCATGCAGGTGGGGCAGATGTCAGGGGCCCACGTAGTAGGGAGTCTTTCCCCTAAGTTACATGGGATGTGGGGAAGTGGGAGGTTGGAAAAACCAAGGGTAGGGAAGCCTGGGAGGTCAGAGGGTTTTTTCTGGGGAAAAACTTTGATCTTCTCTTCTTGCCCCAGCTACACGGCATCTTGCGGGTGATTCTTGAGCCACTTGTTGGGGACCTTCCTATCGTGGGGGCTGTGTCGATGTTCTTTATCCGACGCCCGGTAAGGGAAAACATTGCAGGGGGATGGGGAAGCAGGGGAAACAGAGAGGACTGGGAGGAGGAGGGTAGCCAGCTATGGGGAATGAGAAGTGAATTGACAAGAAAGCTTAGGGGTCTGGCAACTGGGATGGGTATGACCATGCACCACAGGTTCTGTCCTGACCCCTCTGCTCTTCTCTTTCAGACCCTGGACATCAACTGGACAGGGATGACTAACCTGCTGGATATCCCAGGACTTAGGTATCAAGGGCTTACTGAGCACCTGCTAAGTGATCCAGCCCTGGGTTGGGGGTTTTAGGGACACAAAGCTGTAAAAGATGCAGCCTGTGCCCTCCAGGAGCCTCGACTTTAGTTGGGGAGATAAGACAAATACCCCTGAAAAGTTTCATACTGTGATTTTTCTTCTGTGGGAGCAGCGTGCATTTTTGGTAGGGAATGGAAAGGTCTGAAAACTGCAAAAGAGGAACCTGGGGATGGCAATGACGAAGGGAGAGAGCAGTAGGTAGGGAATTAGGGGAGAAGAGTAGCAAAAAGGATTTTCAAGAAAGGACTTCCTTAAGCTTTAGGTCTCTCTTGGCTGTGGGAAGCATATTTGGGGCTGGTGGGGAATTGGAAGTTGGGGCTACACCCGCTCCTTTTCTACTCCATTTAGCTCACTCTCTGACACCATGATCATGGACTCCATTGCTGCCTTCCTCGTGTTACCCAACCGATTATTGGTGCCCCTCGTGCCTAACCTTCAAGATGTGGCTCAGTTGCGGTCCCCTCTGCCCAGGGTATGGCCTCTCCCCCATTACATGGATCCTTCTCTCAGGAACTCTGTGCCTGGTCCTTAGTTTCTCATGATCTTGATTCCTTCCTCCAGGGCATTATTCGCATTCACCTGCTGGCTGCTCAAGGGCTGAGTTCCAAGGACAAATATGTGAAGGGCCTGATTGAGGGCAAGTCAGATCCCTATGCACTTGTGCGTTTGGGCACCCAGACATTCTGCAGTCATGTCATCAATGAGGAACTCAACCCCCAGTGGAGAGAGACTTATGAGGTGGGAGAGCTGAGGAGCCTGGCTACACAAGATGGGGAGGCCCAGAAGGTTGTGAGAAAAGATGCTGATTGGATGATCCTCACAGCTGCAGCCCATGAGACCCTTAGCCCTCTGTGTTCTCCAGGTGATGGTACATGAGGTCCCAGGGCAAGAGATTGAAGTGGAGGTGTTTGACAAGGATCCAGATAAAGATGACTTTCTGGGCAGGTGAGACTGCTTATGTTGGGATTATATAGCCCAATGCTACTGAGGTCCTGGAGGTAATTACAATTGTTTTGTGGGCCTGGGAATCCTTCCTAACCTCCCCACTCTCCACCCCTACCATGCATGCACTCACACACACACTAAATGCCTCCCGAATGTAAGGAAAAGGGAGTCTGAGATCTGCCAGTTGTTTCTGGGTGGGTGAATGGAGGGCCATTGACATGCTATTTACAACACTCTCCTTCTCTCCCTCTCACCACCCTTTCCCCACTCCTCTTCTCAGAATGAAGCTGGATGTAGGAAAGGTGTTACAGGCTGGAGTACTGGATGATGTAAGCTGGGAGAAGAGGAAGGAGGGGGTGATTTCACCCTCTGGGCAGACAGTAGTTGCTACATTGGTGGGGAAATGGTTGGGGATGTATCTGATCTCTACTACACCTCGCTTTCTTCTACCTCTCCTTCTAGTGGTTCCCTCTACAAGGTGGGCAAGGCCAAGTTCACTTGAGGCTAGAATGGCTGTCGCTTTTGCCAGGTGCTGAAAAACTGGAGCAGGTAAGCCACACGGGAAACAGGAAGCTGGCAGGGGAAAAGCAGGTCCTGGAAGTATAATAGGCCAGGGGGACCAAGGTCTGACTACTACTACCCACCAGGTTCTACAGTGGAATCAGGGAGTCTCCTCTCGACCAGAGCCACCGTCAGCTGCCATCTTAGCTGTCTACCTGGATCGGGCCCAAGATCTTCCTGTGAGTTTGGCTGGGTGAGCAGGGAGCCCTGGATGAAGCATTCCCACACCCTCCCTTGCTGAGGGTGCAGATGCCTCTAGCCTGCTTTGCTTCAGAAGCAGCAACATGTAACAGAAGGGTTCCAAGGAAGAGATCAGATCCACCTCAGGGAAAAGATTCTGATGAGATCCCACCTTCCTTCACCAAAACAAAAACAAAATCACCCAAGATGGTGATCTCTGAATTCTATCCCCTGCAGCTGAAGAAGGGGAACAAGGAACCCAACCCCATGGTACAACTGTCAATTCAGGATGTGACTCAGGAAAGCAAGGTGAGGGCTAGGACATCATTGGGGGTGGTGTTATGTCAGAGGGAGAGGACTGTTCTTGGGATAAATCTCCCTTTAGAATGCCTGGGAATGCAAGGGTGTTTTGGAGAAAGGGGAACAGTGCTGTTGTATAGACCCTTAATCCCATCCTCTACGTTTCCAGGCTGTCTACAGCACCAACTGCCCTGTGTGGGAGGAAGCCTTCCGGTTCTTCCTGCAAGACCCTCGAAGCCAGGAGCTTGATGTACAAGTGAGATAATCACCTATTCATCCCTCCTGAATATTCTGTCGTCCCAGATCTGCACCATTTCTTCTCTCTTCCTTTAATCCCTATTTTTAATCCATCTACCTGGACTCCCCACTTCCCCCAATATCTCTCCACTGTTCCCCACCTTTCTCTCTAGTATTATTTATATAATTGGGAATTATATACTTAAAATGAGTGATTTTATGGTATGTAAATTATGTCTCAATGAAATTGTTAACACCTAGCATTTCAAAGATATTCGCCTTCACAGAACTTACTGGCTAGTTTCATAGACAAGATACACATATATAAAATCATTCAAGAACAATTACATATGAACTACTAGGAGTAAAATACCCATAGTATACTACTAAGGATGGCCAGAGAAAGGTACAGAGGCTGGAGTAACTAGAGAGATTTTATAAAGCAAATAGGATTTTAATTGGGCTTTGAAGGATGAATAGGAATTAAATAGGCCGAGGGAGGAAAATGAGAACTTTCCACGTAGTGGGAACAGAATGAGCAAAGGTAGAAAGGACCAAGGAGTGGGCAGAAGACTAAAAAGATGGCCCCGGGTGGAGCAAAAGGTTTGTGATTGGTACAGAGAGGAATGAAGCTGGAGCCATGTTATAATTTCCCCAGTGTGCCTCCCGTTTCCCTAATCCCTTCACTGTATTCCCTCCTCCTATGCCTATAGGTGAAGGATGACTCCAGGGCCCTGACTATAGGGGCACTGACCCTGCCTCTGGCTCGCCTGCTGACTGCCCCTGAACTCACCCTGGACCAGTGGTTCCAGCTCAGCAGCTCTGGCCCCAACTCCAGGCTCTACATGAAACTGGTCATGAGGGTAGGAAATGGAGGAAGTGCTGAGGGGCACAGGAAAGGCCTTGTAGATTCCTTGGTATTAACAGTAAGGAAGTGGGGAGCCTTCTAAGATTAAATGAGCTAGTAGTATATGTAGAAGCACTGAGCAGACACACAAAAATGTCGATTTAACCAGTGGAAGGAAAGGTGTGTGAGTCGGAGATGGTGTAGAGGGACCCTTCTAGAGATGAGCCCAGCCAAGGCAGGGACCTAGTCAGAGTCCCTACTCTGTCCCCCAACCCCCACATACCTTGCCTGCTGGTGACTAGTTGCACTTCTTCAATTCAACAATCACACTACCCTTCCCAGATCTTGTACTTGGATTCGTCAGAAATATGCTTCTCCACTGTGCCTGGTCCTCCTGGTGCTGGGGACCTGGACAGTGAGAGCCCCCAGATGGGCAGCAGTGTGGATGCCCCACCTCGACCCTGTCACACTACTCCTGACAGCCACTTTGGGACTGAGGTGAGTCTATATCTGGAAAGGACGAGGACCTGTTTACCCACCCTAAGTGTGTGCAGCCTGTTTCAGGGCTGGTACAGACAGGTCTTTCTCCCTTTGACTGCCCTCTGGTGTCCCATCTGTCCCTTTTGCAGAATGTGCTTCGGATCCATGTATTAGAGGCCCAGGACCTGATTGCCAAAGACCGTTTCCTAGGGGGACTGGTAAAGGGCAAGTCAGACCCCTATGTCAAACTAAAGCTGGCAGGACGAAGCTTCCGGAGCCGTGTTGTTCGGGAAGATCTCAATCCCCGCTGGAATGAGGTTTTTGAGGTCAGAATTGAATGTCTAGGACTCCAGTTCTGCCCCATTATTCCCCTAGCTCTGAGAGTGGACCAGAAACCTTTGGGTTCAGTTGATTGGGGATCCAGTCATCTGGAGAGGAAAAGGAGAGAATCCCCTTTTGTCTGCACTATTTTCTCCCACTAGGTGATTGTCACATCAATTCCGGGCCAAGAACTAGAGGTTGAAGTCTTTGACAAGGACTTGGACAAGGATGACTTTCTGGGCAGGTGAGAGGGTGGGAGTCCAGGTGGGCAGACAGGTTGGGCCTCTGTAGGCCATGGAGTCTGGCCTCAGAGAGAGAGACTCAATTCTGACCATCTACCTCTTGTCCAAATCTTTCTCCTCTACAGGTGTAAAGTGAGTCTCACCACAGTCTTAAACAGTGGCTTCCTTGATGAGGTGAGCATTGGGTTAGAATCAATAATCCCTCTTGATCTTGCCCAAACCTCATTCTCATAGTTTTCCTGTCCCCACATCCTCAAGTCTTCACCTGCCTACTTCCGTAGTGGCTGACCCTCGAAGATGTCCCATCTGGCCGTCTGCACTTGCGCCTGGAACGTCTGACCCCTCGTCCCACTGCTGCTGAGTTAGAGGAGGTAAGGAAGGAGACTGGAAGAAAGAGGGAAACCAAATGGGGCAGGGTGAGCTCTCCTCAGCTTTCAAGGCACATGGCAGGCCCCAGGGTGTCACTTACCACTGCCTAGCCTGCTGTGTGCCCCCCACCCCAGGTGCTACAGGTGAACAGTTTGATCCAGACTCAGAAGAGTGCAGAGCTAGCAGCAGCCCTGCTATCTGTCTATCTGGAGCGGGCAGAGGACCTGCCGGTGAGATCTGCCCCCCACGCCCCGTAACTCCCTGGTCCTTCTTTCACCTCCCTTAGGTTTGAATGCTCCTGGTGTCTTTGGGACAGTAAATGGCCCCTCTCTTTCTGAGGGTGGTGCCGGGGTGGGAAGAATTGTCTGTCCAAGGCCATGAAGGTAGTGGCTGTCAAGTAATAGTGGCGACATGGCTGCTGGCTGTGAATATAATTTGTGAGGGGGGATCTGTCTAACTAGGTCAAAATTTAATTTCTCTTTCATATTCTGAATGAATATTCTGTTTCCAGCTCCGAAAAGGCACCAAGCCTCCCAGCCCTTATGCTACTCTCACTGTGGGAGATACTTCTCATAAAACCAAGGTATTGGTGCAAGAGTGGGAGGAGGCCAAAAAAACAAAACAAAACAAAACAAACAAACAAACAAAAAACCAAGGTATTAGCAAATACTGCAGGGTTAAGAATAGGAGGGATGCTGGGTGTGGTGGTGCACGCCTGTAGTCCCTGCTACTTGGGAGGCTGAGGCAGGAGGAGCGCTTGAGGTGGAGGATCCCAACAGCACAACACCAGCCTGGGTGATTTTGTGGACCTCCATCTCGGGGTGGGGGGAAGATGAGAGGGATAAGAGTAGAGGAGAGAGTATAAAGCACTGATCACAACACCTCATCTCCACCAGACTGTTTCCCAAGCTTCAGCCCCCGTCTGGGGTGAGAGTGCTTCCTTTCTCATCAGGAAACCACACGCAGAGAGCCTGGAATTGCAGGTACTGCAAACTCTTTCTTCAAATGCTTAGCAGATTCTGGGGTAGGCACTGAAGCAGGCCTAGGGCATTCAAGATAAAAGATCAAGTTCTTACATTTATGGAGTTCACACTGTTTTGAGAGAAAAATAATTAGACAATACTTTCAGAATAACAACTGAGGTAAAAGGCACCGTGGAGAAAAAAGGAGGGGTTCTAACAGACAGGGGAAAGGTGAAGGTAGAAAGAAAGGCATCATTAGATGACCCCTCAGTTTAGGGGTAAATAGTCTCGGCCCAAGAAGAGAAGGGCAGGAAAACTCTAGCTGAGAAAGGAATGGAGGAGAGAGAAGGCATATTTCTTACAGATTAGAGAGGTAGGCAGGAAGGGTGACATACCCAGATTTGCATTTTAGCAAGATCGTGCTGATGGCAAGGTAAAGAATGGACGGGAAGGACCAGCCAGGAGGCAGGGAGACCAGTGGAGAGACAATTAGAGTAATCGAAGCAAGAAATGACAACGGCCTGGTGGGATTTGGAGGTTGTTCTGACATGGAGGGGGAGGAGGAACAAGGAATCACCTAGATGATAACTCCAGGGTTTTTGGCACAGGATGGGTAAGGGTGCCATTGCCGACACAGGGAGTGCACAGAAAGGGAATTTTTGAATTTGAGATCTCTGAGGGACATCCAAAGGGAGACATCCAGAAGGTAAATCTATTGCCCATGTGGTGTTCTTCCCTCTCCCTCTTGTTAGAGCACCATGTGCTCTTGTTGGAGAGGATAGATGGAAAGTAATATAGGAGTGCTGATTTCCTCTTATGGAGTGAGGAGTCAAGAAATTGCTTCTAGGCTGGGGCAGTGGCTCACGCCACTTTGGGAGGTTGAGGCGGGAGGATTGCTTGAGGCTGGGAGTTCAAGACCAGCCTGGATAATAGTGAGACCCCGTCTCCACAAAAAAGAAAAAAATTAGCCAGGCATGGCTGTGCATGCCTGTAGTCCAGCTACTCAGGAGTCTGAGGCAGGAGGATCACTTGAGTCCAGGAATTGGAGGTTGCAGTGAGCTATGATGACACCACTGCACTGTAACCTGGGCAATAGAGCAAGACCCTGTCTCAAACAAAAAAAAAAAAAGGAAAGAAAAGTGCTTCCAAGCCAGGTGGTGCCTGTAGGAAGCTGAGGCAGAAGGATCTGGACAACATACAAAGCCTCTAAAAAAAAAAAAAAAAAAAAAGAAAAGAAAAAAGAAATTCCTTCTAAAGTTGATAGAACAATAAGTAGAGAATTACATGAATTAAAATAGAAACTAATAGAATTAAAAATAATGTAACTGGTAACACTAGCAGAGGTAGAGAAGAGGTGTAAATGAGCTCAATTCCCCATCTCTTATAGAGGGAATTGGTAGCTACCGTCTAAAGTTGGTAAATCATGAAATAGACATATAGGCATATTTGTTAAAATTACACTAGAACAAAGAAAACAGAAGGGGTTTAAAGGTTGTTACATTTGGAATATGGCAGTGGGGGTAGAATGAGCAGGAAACATTTACATTTAATTCCATTTTTACTGTTCTATACTTTGTGCAAGTATTACTGGTATAATTTTTGAAAGTTTAGGATGTAAAGACAGTGCAGTCTACTCTGGTTAAGGAAAGAGGGTCCAGCAACTGTTACCATGGCTTCCTTGCCCTTCTCAAAGGGGAATCTCTCACCAAAAGCACCCAAGAGTCCAAGTGTTTGGATGCTGAGTACCAGGATTAACTCATTTATCAATGTGCATGCCTCAATCATAGTTCTGTTGCCCCATAGGTTCGGGGTGAGGGGACTGGTGCACTAGGCTTGTTAGCCCTGCCCCTCTCGGAGCTCCTCGTGGCTGACCGGCTCTGTTTGGACCGCTGGTTTACACTCAACAATGGTCAAGGGCAGGTGCTACTGAGAGCACAGCTAGGGGTGAGTGCCACGAGATGGTGGGCATGCCGAGAGGGAGGGGAGGAGGGCCTCCCTGGCTGGGGTACAGCCAGGGGGATGGGAATGGAGGGCCATGTCTTAGAGCCAGGGCATTGGGAGAACTCTGCCCAGCTCACAGTTTTCTTGCCCCTAGATCCTGGTGTCCCAACACTCAGGAGTGGAAGCTCATAGCCACAGCTATAGCCACAGCTCCTCATCTCTGAGTGAAGAACCAGAGGTCTGGGGGGCACTCCCTCCCATGACCTCCTCAGCCCCAGAGCTCCGGCAGCGCCTAACACACGTTGACAGGTAAAGGGCTGGGACAGAAAAATGAGGCACAGTTGGGAATATAAAGTTTGAGTCACAGGAGCACTAGGTTCTACCTTCTCCCAAACCTGTCCCCATCTCTCCACAGTCCCCTTGAGGTTCCAGCCGGGCCTCTGGGCCAGGTGAAACTGACTGTATGGTACTACAGTGAAGAACGAAAGCTGGTCAGCATCGTTCACAGTTGCCGGTGAGACCCCGTCCCTCCTGTCCTCCAGGTTCCCTCTGTCCCTTCCCTCGGGTTACCTTATCACCCATATCCTCCTGTTGCAGGGCGCTTCGACAAAGTGGACGGGATCCCCCGGACACCTATGTGTCACTGTTGCTACTGCCAGACAAGAACCGAGGCACCAAGAGGAAGACCTCACAGAAGAAGAAGACCCTAAGTCCTGAATTCAATGAACGGTCAGTCAGTAGGCATTCAGGTGGAGAGATGGCAGGCTTGGGAAGGACCTTGGCCCCTAACACCCAGTCCTCCCCCAGGTTTGAGTGGGATCTGCCCCTGGATGAGGCCCTTAGGCGAAAGCTGGATGTCTCTGTCAAGTCTAATTCCTCCTTCATGTCAAGAGAGCGTGAGCTGCTGGGCAAGGTAGGAGGGCAGAATGGGCAGGGTAGAGGTAAGAGCTGGAATCTACTGGTACCAAGGCTGTAGTCCCTGTTAGGAAGGAAGCACCCCAAGTGATATTTTAGAGGCGACTCTATTGCCTATGCTGTGGTTTGGGATCAGGAGTGTGTGTTGAAGGGACATGGTCTTTGGAGATATCAAAATAACATCTTGCCCCCTACTATCCGGCAACACAGGTGCAATTGGACCTAGCTGAGATGGACCTTTCCCAGGGCACAGCCCAGTGGTGAGTGTCTGGGTAGGTGGGTCTGGATATTGAAGTAGGAGAAATCCCTAACACAGAAAAGGAAAGGAAAAAGGATGCAATCTGAGCTGAGAACCACTGATTCTGTGAAGTGTAGGAGCCCCTGGATTTTGTCTCATTTGTAAGAGGACACAAGAGTCATCTTTCTACCTAAGACCTCTCTCCTTGTTTCCACAGGTATGACCTGGTGGATGACAAGGACAAGGGCAGCTCCTAGGAGCCAGCGATTACCAGCCTAACTCTGCTGCGTCGTCTTGCCTTGCCTCTCACTGTGTCACCGCCTCAGTGTGATGAGCCTGAAGCTAGGGTCTGAGGGCAGAGCCTGCACCCTTCTACCCTTTCCCCTTCCAGGCCCATGCTAGGGCCTCTGCCTGACCAAAGAGAAGGACCACATGTTCCCTTTACTGCACGGCCTTTATCCTTCTGGGCTCCTGGGGCAGGGACCTGAGCTGGCTGCTTCCTGCTCTGCCTATACATTGTTCTCCCTTCCTCCCAACTCCTCAGGGCCTTCTGTACCTGTGCCTGGCCACTGGCAGCATTAGCAGTGGCATTAGATTATGCCAAATACAGCTTTTGGAAGGATCTGTTTTCTTTAACTGCGTGGTCACCTTCTTCCCTATCATGAGCAGTCAGGGAGGATAACCATGTGGGTGGGAAGGTGGATAGGATAACCTCTCAAGCTGTGAGCCTCTTGGACTACTGCATGTAGCACATGTACAGCAGCCTGGGCCCCCATGTCCAGTTCTGTCCCCACTTGCCTCAAGCCTGTCCTGAAAATTATACCAACTATGATGGCTGGAGCCAGCCTCTTGGTTCACTCTGAGAACTGGGGACACTTGAATTCTACCCAAGCCTCCAAGTAATGGGATATCAGTCTTGGAGCTGCTAGCTAGCTGGTGATGTGCAGAGGGCCTTGGAGGACCCGGGACAGCAGGGCTAATTTTTTGTCCAAGTGCCTAGGCTGTTAACTCACTGACTAGAACTGAATCTGGTACTCTTAGTTTTGCACCAATTCTGCCAATCCACTGTATCTTATATTAAACATTATACTCAAACCAGCTGTGGCTCTTTTCCTTAAAGATAGGGAAGCCAAGCTATCAGATGTTTATTCTGTCAAAAGCCTTTATTCAATTCATGAATCATGTCAGTTTAGTTCATGGTCAAAACCTTCTGAGGTTGCAGCCACCAAGACTGTTGAGGACGGTTAAGGGGTCTGTGTGAAGTAGCTGCTGTTGAATTTCATGTGAGTGAGACTTGATTCCAGTCACAGTCATGACATCTGTTACCCATCACATTTGTCTGCTCACTACTACAGGCTTTCTGGGGAAGGATCCCTAAACCTGGTAAACCTGGAAGCTGTGTGCCACAGCACAGGCTCCTAGTGTCTCAGTGCCATCAGGGCCTGCTCAGCTACTTCCAAAAGGCTTTAGGCCCTTCCGACAGGCAGCTAACCGAGAAATATTTTAAACCCATTTGGCTCTGCTCATTTTGAACTCGGCTCCTTGCAGGAGTTTTCCTGGAACACAAGCTCTAGAAGCTGTGCTCCATCTGTTCTGTCAAGTGAAAGGACAGTGAGATGGGTGAAGAATTAATACTGAAAACACAGTCACTGGAATAGGGACTTGGGGATTTCATAACTGCCTCAGGGGGACCTTGCAACCTTCTCCGGAAGAATATAAACCTTAGGATGCTGCCCCCGGGGAGGAAAGGGAAGACTCGGGAAAGGACTAAGCTTAGTTCCACAAGTTGTCAAAATTCACTTTTCAGAAATTAAATTTAAACTCTGTGACGTCCACTAACTCAGCTGCTGTTTTCAGTGATCCCTTTGTACTCATTGCTGGTTCCTCTGCCATCTCCACTTCCTTCCCATCAATTTAAGAGGATCCCAAGCCTTGGCCATGAGCAAGGTCTCAGTTGCTGTACATGCTCCAGAATCTTAGGGTGAAAAAACTCCAAAAACAGGGCAGAGGTACTTAAATTTTTAAGGTCTCTTGTCTAATTTTTAGATACTAGGCATGTGGCCCAAGGCCTGCTATTCTAGCTGGCTTCAGATAATACAGCCAGGGGTTTTGCAATGTATGATTTTAAGAAACACTCTTGACCTAGTTCATTACCTCAAGTAATTACATTTCCAGAAAATTAGAGGACGTGACAAATTCTCCCATCTCAGAAGGGTCCCTACTCTTTCCTAACCTTTTCAAGTTCAGGATACACAGGGAGGAGGTACTAATCTACATATTAAATACAAGGTGAGACATAATTCGGTACATAGTTGCGCTTATATATGCAAAGATGAAATATTAAGGGTCATTAATCATAGGAATTAAATATACTTCTGTTATTTTTTAAAACAACTGAGTTGACACTGCTACATACACGATGTATACCTTCTCCAGAGGAAGGCAGATAAACTGCATATAGGTATGCTGTCACTGATGTTTGCAAATACTACCCTCTTGGAACGTGGCTTTATTGGACCAAACAATGTGCTATAGTTAATAGGTGTGGCAATACCACACCTAGTAGTCCACCCAACAGGCGTTTTCCCTCTTCCCTACATACAAAACCCCAGAGCATTCCTGGGTACAGTGTGCCTGCCCAGATGGATTAATCACTATCCTCTTTGCTGGGTACTCACTTTCCCAGCCTCCCCTGCCACTTGGGATGACTCTGACCCAGCTCTGGTCAACAGGATGTAAGAGGAAGTCAGTTAGGGACTGGAGCATAGATAGAAGAAAGCCATCGTTGCCCCTTCCTTTTTGCTTGGGTCATTTGAGGATATAATGTCTGGAACCTCAGCAGCCTTTTTTTTTTTTAATATTTAAAAATTTTTAATTATTATGGGTACATAATCAGTTGCAGATCAGCAGCCTTTTTTAAGGCCATAAGTGTGACCAACAAAAGGAGGAAAAGCTAACAGGATTATAGGAATACAAATTTAGAAGTTAGGATCATATTATAACTGGCTTTTTTATATTCACACAAACATTTTTACACTTCATTAAATATTCTTTGAAAATGTAATTTATAGTGGTTGTGTGTAATTCCATAGAATGAATGCACCATAGTTTAACTGCATCGTCAGAAGTGAAGGTAGTTCCCAATATTTTGCTATTCATCGTGGGAACATACACAAAGATATTTATATACATCTCAAAAGATTTCCTTGGCATAGGTGGACTTGCTGGGTCAACTTCTGTATTTTAATGACTTAATACACTCTTCCAAACTGCATTCTAAAGAGATTATATGCATCTTTTACACTCCCACCAGCATTATGTGAAAATGTGTTTTCCTATAGTCTCTCCAAACCTGAATATTATAATTTTTAAAAATCTTGCCAACTGATGGGTAAAATTATGCCTACTTTTATAGATTGTCCTGCCTCTTCCCTCACTGTCAGACTAATAACTCCTTTTTCATTGCTGTCAGTAAGCCTTTACTCCAGCAGTAATCCCCCATCTGTCCATTTTCTTTTCTAATCTTGGGCTGGCATCTCCTAAGATTTATGGAGCATTTCACTAGGTAGGTACTACTGGAAATATAAAGGCAAGACTGCCTTAAAGAACTAAAAACCAGCCAGGCACAGTAGCTCACGCCTGTAATCCTAGCACTTTGGGAGGCCAAGGCAGGAGGATCGCTTGAGGCCAGGAGTTCAAGACCAGCCTGAGTAAGAGCAAGACCCCCATCTCTACAAAAACTCTTTAAAAATTATATTAGCAGGGTGTCGTAGTGCATGCCCGTAGTCCCAGTTACTCACTACTCGGGAGGCTGAGGCAGGAGAATTGCTTGAGCCCAGGAGTTTGAGGTTGCAATGAGCTGTGATGATGCCACTGTACTCTAGCCCAGGCGACAGAGCGAGACTTTGTCTCAAAAAAAAAAAAAAAAGATACAGAATAAAGGGGCTTGAAGAAAGTAGCTGAAGGGCTCTGATAGACTCTCCTGCTCTCCTCTTCTCAAACCTTTCCACTGTGCTTTCTGTAAGCCTAGTTCCACATAACACTTCCCACCCACTCTACTTATAATTCTTTATTTACACAAAGTTCACTCGGGCCACCCCTGAAACCTGCTCACTTCCTAAGAGACTTCATTCACTTACAGCACATTCCAAGGGAGACTAGGAGTGCTCCTCCTGAACCCCATATACCTATCCTGGGAGGTGGGGTCTGCATTCTCCTTGCTCCCCAGTGCTGCTTCCTCATCACTATTTTCAGATTAGTAAAAATCTCAGCTCCTTTAGAGATGATGGTAATATGATACACTGTTTCTACCTTCTCTTATCTCTGTCATTCTCTAGATACTTGGTCACTCCTCAGTATTTACTGAGATATCTGGCACCTAAATCCTGCTATCATCCAGGTGTCTTTGGTGTACACTGTACATTCAACAGCTAGCATCATAGTTCCTCATTGTGGAGATCACTGTCTTCCTCCCCAGCATTCTTTCCACTCCTTCCCACCCAGATTGACCCCAATCCACCTCCAGTGACAGGGATACACTCTAAGCGCCCTAAGTGAATCAGAGTAACACCATCCTCCTTGCTACAGGGGTGAGCAACAACCCATGCCAAAATCCATCAGAACATGATATTTTCCAGCCATAGCAATTAGTTGAAGGGTCGATGGGCATTTTTCTAAGTTGGTACAGTCAGAGTGAAGTCCAGGAATTGATTCCAGTGGTCAAAAGCAGCTCACTCTCTTGCTCTTAAGTCAATACATGGAGGACAGTAACAAGAGCATTAGAGAATGGATCCCTTTGTTAGGATGTGAAATTCTGGATCAAAATAAACCTAAAGCCCAGCCCACCTCTTGACTTTTCAATTATATAAGCCAATAAATCCCCTTTATTGTTTAGTTTTAGACAGATTTTTGCTACTTTCAGATGAAAGAACCCTAACATTCTCCTCAAATCCAGTGACCTTCACCTTACAACACTTTCAACCATCTACTCCCATGGCTACTCATCTTGGTTCCTGCCTTCCTCTATATCCTTAAAATTTTAATCTCAAATGCACTATTTTCTCCAACTACAACTCTTGAGATCTCCAACCATCTCATTTCTTCTTCAACCTCATCAAGACTTCAGCCCCCTGATGACTTTCCATATTCTTTCCATCTAATAGCCTACTCCTCTGTATGTACCCCTCTATCTGGCCTGGATCACAGAACCTCTTTTACCCAGAATCTCAACTCCCATGATCTCTTGTTCATCCATCTCTACTCCACAAAACTCCAACCCATTGCCATTCCAGCTGTTTTCTCTGGCTCAATTGTCCTCACACCCGAGTACTGCTAGGAGAAGAAATCACTACCTTGTGGATTGGCACTGTTACAAATTCACGATTTCCCATTGCACCCACCCTCCATGCTGCTCAGCAAGTTCATGTGCCCAGCAGAGTAGGCACTAGGTAACTGTCAAGTGAGTATTTATGCCTGGGTTCCCAGCAAGCCGTCTTCCATCTTTCACAGCACCTATTTCAAATTTTTACTACTTTTTCAAGTTACCTTCTCCTACCTTCTCTTTTAGCAAATCAAAAAACCTCACCTTCTACTTCAGGGTAAAAATAGGAGTTCGATACATGGGAACTCCCTTAATCTCTTGACTCTCCAACCTCCCTCCACTGCTCCATCAACCTACTAGTATCAGTGTTCATCCTTGACTCTTCCCTTTCACCCAGATATCCATTCATCCCACAAATATTTGAGGACTTCGTATGTACTAGGCAGTGTCTAAAAATACAGTGTGTTGGGGGTGGGGGCATAAAAGACAAAGGGAACAACCTGAGCAATGAGGACATAGGACACTTTTGAAGATCTGAAAGCTACTAGGTATGGCTGGTACAGGGAAGGAGTGTTTAAAACTGTGCCAGTTTTTGTGGGCCACTGTAAGGATTTAGTCTTTGATAAACACACGTAAGGATTTTAAGTAGGGAGATGACATGATCAGATGTACACTTTCAAAAGATCACTCTATTTATTAAAGCTGTGGTTACCTGTGTGTTTGGTAGTTTATTCTACATGCTTTCCAGTAGGCTAAAGATATTTCAAAAAGATTCCCAGGCTCTAATACAGACCTAGTCAGAATCTTTACTGACAGAATCTGGAAATCTGTCTGCTTACAAAGCTCCCAGGAGATTCTGAAGAACTAAGCTAAGTCTGTGAACCCCCGTTTCAGAACATTACAAAAATGAAACTAGCATTACTTACCATAAAACTTTTCTGCTTATATCTTGCATCCAGTACAGGTCTATAAAAATGACTTGAAAAGGACTTTATAAACTACCTATGCATCACAAGCCATCCTCCTTCTCCTCCTTCTTTTGGCTACAGGTTACCACTGGTACCAATTTCTGGTCAAAATGCCAGAGGTAATAAAAATAAAATTAGCCAGGTGTGGTGGCATATGCCTGTAGTCCCAGCTACTCGGGAGGCTAAGCCAGGAGAATCACTTGAGCCCAGGAGTTCAAGGTTACAGTGAGCTATGATTGTGCCACTGCACTCCAGCCTGGGCAACACAGCGAGACCCCATCTCTAAAAAAAAAAGAAAAAAGAAAAAAGCCAGATGACTGATATCTTTTCTAATAAATTCTTCCCTATTTACTTAGGAAATAGTGTTCTATCTAAGCTATTCTCTGTCTTAACACATAATGAGCTAGTGTTTAAAGAGTTATTTAAGCTATAGAGGGTGAACCCACAATTATTCAAGTTACTGAAGAGCCATGTTAATTCCAAAAATTGTTCAAGTGGGTTTTTAATGTATTATTTCTTTTTCCTTTAGAGATGCACCCTTCCTAATTATTTTATTTTCAAATACTAGAATAAATATACAATCCCTAAGAACATACAAGTCACATGCTAGGTAGGAAGGCGAGAGAGGAGAGACAGGCATTTCTCACAGATGATCCATATACATGATGTAAAAATCACATATGCCCAGTTAAGATCATGTTCAATCTAGTTTGTGTTATTCATGATTAAAAGACAGGGATGGCACAGAAAATGGATAGTCCTCCAATCTGTCTTTGCAAAGGGTTTTCATCTTTTTTCCTTGCACAACTTCTCTATAGAGAAGAAAATGCTAGAAAGTCAGTTGATGCCATAACCACTCATACTTGGCAAAGTGCCAAAAGTGGGGCTCAAGATAGGCAAAAAAGACAAAAAAATTAGATAAACCACATTTTTGAAATCAACTTCTGTAGAAGTGATGAAAGATACAAAAAGGTATCTGTGATATGGCCCTTCCTGTCTTGTAACCAAACACTTATGAGCAATGTTTTCCTTCTTCCTCTCCATCTCTTCACATCTACTGAACCTTCATGGACCTAAAGTGGGGAAAATACCACCAACCTCACATGTTGGGAAGATTAAAAGAAATTTATTTAACAAACAGTTAAGCAGCACTTACCCTGAGCCAGGCGTATCCTATTTTACAAATATTAACACATCTAATCCTCCCAACAGCCCTATGAGATAGTACTATTATGTTTATTTTACAGATGGGTTAACTGAGGCCCAGAGAGATAACTAAACATGTTGGAGGTTACCAGCCAGTACTTGGCAGAACCAGGAGTCAAATCTGAGCAAGCTGGTCTGAGCCCATACTCTTTAGCATCCCCTGTGCTGTCTTTCTGAAATAATTTAGCCCCTCCATCAGTACCTGATCTGTGGCGGCCTCTAGGAATAGATGCTAACACTTCACTATCGTTATTTCTGTTGTACAATTCATTTCTACTGTTCCAGAAAGCTTTTTCCAACCAGTGAACGTCACTTACAGCAAACAAAGTTCACTTATGCCTCACCATCCTGACCTCGCGGGGGTTTTCTATTCTAATCCAATCCTTGCACACCCGTGCAGCCCCAGCCTCCAACACGAGGTGCACCGCCAAGGCATTCACTGATCTAGTGAGTGAAGGTGGGCCCGGCCGGGCTGGTTCTCTCCCAGCAGAGATCTTTGATAAACGGCTGGGGGAATAAGTGAACGCCAATGCTGGGCAGAGGTGTCTCAGTCTGAACAGCTGAAAGCCCAGCTCTCCGTTCCAGGACCTATGAAGACCCGGGAAGATGGCGCATGTGCGGCTGCAATATGGAGAAGCCTCGACCTGAAGAGACTGGGGCGGGTGATCGGGCTTAACTGCAAATCTTAACATTTTACTTTAGCGACCAGCTCATTTCAAAAAATCAAAAGCTTTGGAAGTTACTGCTCCAAGCCACACAGTAACTCAATGGTCTGTTTTCTTTCTACCGAACCGCGGGAAGAAGCAAGACTCCGCAGCCGCTCTCGCCGCGGCAGTAAGTGCTTCCAGCTGTCTGACCTCCATGCTGCCTACGGCAGCTTCAGTATTTCCCCAGGTTGAGTTCTCTCACCAGCAGAACCAGGGAAATATCCCCGCCCCCACTAAACGAGAGGCTTACCAGGGCTAAGAGGGATATCTTGGAGGGCCCTGCAGGGCTTTAGGGTTAAGGTGAATTGTAAATTGCTCATGTCCTTTCAGTTCCGGGACAAAAACCGCGCTGCAAAGAGCCTGAGTCACCAACCGCTGCGGGGGGCCGGATATCCCCGCCCCGCGTCGCTTCGCGCTGGAGAGCGGCGTCTCCCGTGAGCCCGCGGGCGCGTAGGGACTACGACTCCCGGTGTGCTCCGCGGCTTCCAGATTTAACCCTTCAGGGCAGGGGGCCGCGCTGCGCCCCGCCCCCGCCTCATACCCGGACCCTGCAAGGTGAGTTTTTGGAGGCTGGGGAGGCCCGCTTTTCTCTAAGACTTAGGGTGTGTGTGTGTGTGTAAATGAGAGGAGAGAGAGAGAGAGAGAGAGAGAGATTCCCCGCGGGAGGAATGATTCCTGATTTTCCCAAAATGGGACAATTTGCACTAATGAGATTCAGACGCTTTTTTTGCGAATGGGAAATCTAGTTATCAACTCTCTGAACCCCAGGGACTTCGTGGAATCATTGCTGTCTTCCTCAGAATGCTGCTTAAATACTCCCTTTTCCCCCAGAACAAAAGTAGCCAGCAACCCCTCCCCACTTCCATACGCCCCCCAGTTGGACCTTTCTCCAGCTCCCCTAACAAGGTTTGAGACCTGGCGCCCGAGTCAGGGTTTTTATTGTCCCCCTGGTTGGAGGGTGAGTGCTCATGGAGGCCACAGAAGCTCCTATATCCTTTTGGATTAGAGAATTTAGGCCCTTTGTCTCCCAGAGCCTGCTCTTCCCCCCAGGTGCCACCACACCAGGTCCCTGCAGGTTCAGCAAGAGCCTTACCTTTTGTTTGACTTGAATGACCATGGGCTTGTGGAAGAAAGTTCCTCCCTTGGAAGCATGGGTAGTGGGTGTTAAACCCGATCTTTCCCCCTGCTCCCACCTCTAAAACACTGGGTACAGGAGACAGTGGGATGTCACACTCCCCTTTCTATTACTGTTCTTTCTTTATACTGTGCACAGTTCCAGTTCTGAGCTGGGCGGGGGCCTAGGGACTACAAGTATTGGGGATTAGTAGACTGTGGGGTTAACCTCCCCGCTCCTCACCCACAGTTAGAGGGGAGTGGAGGGGTTGGATGGATGAGCTGCTTGTTTTTTTCACCTTTCACGGCTCCCAGACCCCACTTTAACTTGCCCCAGTTCACAGAAACCTCCCTAACCCCCCACCCCCTTCTTGGCCCTTCCAGAGTATAAAGCTGCTGGATCCCCTGTTTTGCCTCACCCCTATCTCAGTGTCACTGGCAAGCATCCTATCCTCAACCCGGAGGTTAACTCCTCCATTCTAGGCATTCTCTGGCTTCCTCCTCCTGCCCCCAGAGGGAAGATTGTTCAGGCCAGCCTTTGGGGAGGGGTGGACAGAGGAAAGAAGACCTTGGGGCAGGAGTCCTGAGCCATAGGAGGCCAGGGGAGTGAGGGCAGGCGGGCATATCTCTCCTCTACCTCATCCTCAGCACCGCCAACTGGCTCCCTGCCCCTGCCCCCGCCCCTTGACATCCCAGGCTCCCTGGCTATTTAAACAGAGATGGGTGCCCCCATCGGCACACTGTCCTTTGGCCACCGGACATCATGCCTCCCAAGAAGGATGTTCCCGTGAAGAAACCAGCAGGACCCTCCATCTCCAAGCCTGCTGCCAAGCCAGCAGCAGGGGCTCCTCCAGTCAAGACCAAGGCTGAGCCAGCTGTTCCCCAGGCCCCTGAGAAAACCCAGGAGCCCCCTATCGATCTCTCCAAAGTAGTGGTGAGTCTCCAGAAAGTGAAGATAGAATTTGGGGGTGGGGGTTCAATGGTGGGATACAGCCTACAGGATTAGGGATTATCTAGAAGGCAGAGAATCAATGAGCACTGGAATGAGATTGGGGGTTCCCCTTAGTCCCCCATTTGGAAGTACCCAGGCTTATGACTGCTGTTGTCTTTGCTGTTCTCTCCCTCTAACCTGTAACACGTGTGTATATGCACTTACACACTCACCCCTGCTGGAGGCAGGGACTCTGAGATGGGGAACACCTGGGTTCTGAAGACGGTTTCAAGGTGGAGGGAAGAGAGCTGCTGCCTGCCCCTGGCTGGTGGTTCAACTCAAAAGGCCATAGCCCTGAACCCCAGGAGGGGAGGCTGAAGAGGACAGACTTGTTAGACAATCACAGCTGGGGGCCAGGGGTAAATTTAGCCTTTGTTCAGCCCCCAGTTATGTGAGGGATGCAGGGCTCAGGGCAGTGGAGGGAGAGGAACAGGTGGCATGGGATTAACCCTGTTCCCAGGAAACCCTCCCCCCCTATAATTCCTCCTCTTGGGATTCTCCCAAGGCCCAGAGCTGGGAATGGGACTGAGGTGGTTGGGCTCCCAGCCTGGTCCCTCTGAGCCCCTCCCCAGAAGTGGCTGCCAGTTGGTTTGGGAGGAGTACTGGAGAGGGATTGAATAAGCCCTGTCATCTCTCCCCACCTGCTCTTTCCTTCCACAGATCGAGTTTAACAAGGACCAGCTGGAGGGTGAGGAGGAGCTGGTCCCCTAAGCCCACTGTCCAGTCCTGAGCCCCAGTCAGATCCTCTTTCTATTCCCCTAACCCCATTCCTGACCTTGAAACTTCCACACTAGTCCTCTTTTCCTCCCTTACCTGCCCAACTCTAGCACATAGTTTCTGAACTTTCCTTCTGTCTGGGGGTGATGGGAACCCCTGGTCAACACTGACCCCTTCTTATACCTCAGAGTTCAAAGAAGCCTTTGAGCTGTTTGACAGAGTAGGGGATGGCAAGATCCTGTACAGCCAGTGTGGGGACGTGATGAGGGCCCTAGGCCAGAACCCTACCAACGCCGAGGTGCTCAAGGTCCTGGGGAACCCCAAGAGTGACGGTGAGAGGACCCTTGAAACAACGCGGGTTTTCAATTTTCAATGGTGAGATGTTGGTAAGGTGACAAAGGATGCTAGGGTGGATCTCAGGACGTCAAAAACTGTCAAAACAGGGGCAGAAAAATATTCTGAATGCTGAACAGGATGAAAGCTGTTGTAGTAGGGGTGGGAACTGGGTCCTAGGTGATACCACAGTGACCTGTCCATCACCTCTCTAACCTCTAGAGCTGAAGTCCAGGCGTGTGGACTTTGAGACTTTCCTGCCCATGCTCCAGGCAGTGGCCAAGAACCGTGACCAAGGCACATATGAAGACTACTTGGAGGGGCTTCGTGTATTTGACAAGGAGGGGAATGGCAAAGTCATGGGAGCAGAGCTCAGACATGTTCTCACCACCCTGGGTGAGGCAGGGACCAGAACTCCTTTGGGGTGGAGAGGAGGGGGTGGGCCAGGAAGGAGGTTGGCCAGGGAGGGGATTACTGTCCTGCAGGTCATGGGCAGGAGACTGAGAAGGGCCCAGCCATGGGAACAGAATCTGAAGGACTTGCTCCTCCAGAGGCTAAAGAGCCTCCTTAAGGACAGAAGAAAGGGGATGAGGTGGGTGACCTGAGTTTTGTTTTGGCATAGATGCTCGTGTTCTGTGAATCTGGTACAAGTCTCTTAAGCCTCTGGGATTCAGTTTCTTTGTCCATCAAAATTTTCTCCAGTACCAAGGCAAAACAAAAAGCAAGAGGCATCCATTACCGGGGAGGATTCCCTTGGGGGCTATGGCTATGGGAAGTCTCCAGGGTGAGAAAAGAGGAGGTACCACCCTGAACAGCATGGCCCTTGGGTGGATGAGGGAGGGAAGGCAGAGGTCAAACTGTGTCTGGGGTTCAGGAGAGAAGATGACTGAGGAGGAGGTGGAGACTGTTCTGGCAGGACATGAGGACAGCAACGGCTGCATCAACTATGAGGGTGAGGGGCCAGGGGAGGAGGGGAGTGGGGCATCACGCCGTGTGGGGGTAGGGGCACCCTGGATTACCTAAAGTCATACGGGGTTACCCAAAAGCTCGCCTCTGAAGCCCCTCTTGCCTCCTCTCTCTGCAGCCTTCCTGAAGCACATCCTAAGCGTCTGAGCTCTACACGTAGGGCCCTCCCACCCTCTCACCCCATCTTAAGAGGCAAGTCTCCTTCCCTTCCCTCAGCCAGCGGAGAAAAGCAGGGGAGCGCGTTTTCCTGTGAGGTTGCTGCGCGAGCGCCAGGGCTTGGCAACTTGCATTGTTTTCCACAGATCCAGTGGGGTCGACACCCGGCCCCTGCAGGCGGAAGCACGTTCCAACCACTACGAGGCCACCTATTGTTTGAAAATAAAGACACGGTTCCTCCCTTGGTTTCAGAGTGCTGTTTTCTTCAGAGGCGGGGGAGGGGGGACGGGAGGGCTCTCTCCTCTCCCAAATCTGACGTCCTTTCATCTTTCTCTTGTTTGGGGAGCGGATTCACTGCGCTCCACCCCACCGCCTCCCGCTGTGAGGTTTCCTTGCCTAGGGTGGGCTATTCTGGAGAAAGGAGCGGGTCCCGCCCACCTCGTTACTAATATAGCAACCATCTGCGTCAGGCCAGACCAGGGCTTCTATTGGCTGAATCAGCCGAGCCTGACGGCACTGGGACGTACTAAGAGTAGGGTTGGGCCTGGAGTCGGAGCCATTACTGCAGGAAAAGGCCCCGCGGAGCTGAGTGGTCAAGATGGTGGGGTTCGGGACCTGGGAGATGAGCGGGATTTGGGGCGAGAGGCGGGAAGCTATGGGTGGGGGGCAAGGGGAAGGCATGGGTAGGGGGCAAAAGGAACCTGAGGGCTTGAAAGGTCGGAGGTGGAGTTAGAAAAGTCTGGGGCCTTGTAATACTGGGAAGCGAGTCCCCAGCCTGGAGCAAGAGTTTATGGTTCAGTATGTGGGACTGGGATAGAAGCTTGGGGGATTGGAGTTCAGATGCTGACCACTACCCTCTTCTCTGAGCAGTGTGACTTCACCGAGGACCAGACTGCAGGTAGGTAGTCTCTAACCCCCATTGAGGTTACACTCAGGGAGAGGGACACCCCCTCTAACAGCTACCCTCTCACCCTAATCTGTCATCTCTTTAGCACCCCCATGAGAGTACCCCCGGATTCCCTTCTCCTTCTGGAGCCTCCATTTTCTTTTCTCTTTCTTCCTCCCTCCCCTTCCACTCTAGATCTGAGCCCCAAGCAGTGGGTGAGTTTTAGGTGGTGTGGGTATGTGAAACAACTTGGTCACCTAATGCCTGCTGTGTGTGGGGTCTGGGGAGGGTGTATTAAGCTGCCTGTGCTCCTCTGTCCCTTAATTAGCTACTTCTGCCTCTTCTCACCTCCTGTGATAACTCTTCCCCTCCCCAGCTTGAAATTGTGAAGTTTGTGAAGAGTAGTGACCTGATATTTTTTGAAGATGGGGATGGGAGAGTTTGCTGAGGATAGGACTTTGTAGCTCTACCCTCTGGAAGGTCTCTGTGCAGGAGGGGTGAGAAGTAGCAGGCCGGGATGACCCCAGTCACAGTGCTGCTCCCACTTCCTTATAAGGACAGGACTCAGACTGGGCGGTGGCAAATTCCTGCCCTGAGTGGTGAGGTAGTGCAGAGTTTGGGCTGCAGGCAGAGGGAGTGTGTAAATAGATGTTACCCTGCAGCCAAGGGGGGTGGGGAAAAAGGCTCTATCTTTATGTGGGACACCTGAGTTCGGATGAAGAGAAATGGATCCCTCTTAGAAGACTTGAGTGTACAGTGTGGTACAGATATCTGGTTTCCTCAGCATGATCAAAGATGAATGGGTAGCAGAGCCCTGAGGTAGGGTTTGGGTTACCCACCATCCCCAGTGTTGATGTTCATCTAAATCCTCAGAATTCAAGGAGGCCTTCCAGCTGTTTGACAGAACAGGTGATGGCAAGATCCTGTACAGCCAGTGTGGGGACGTGATGAGGGCCCTGGGCCAGAACCCCACCAACGCCGAGGTGCTCAAGGTCCTGGGGAACCCCAAGAGTGATGGTGAGGGGCCTCAAGAACAACTCTGTGTGGTAGCGGGCCCACAGATCTTCCCTTTATCTTCATAGGCCCCAAACTCAAGTCACGTCTTGATAAGCAAATCCCATGGATTTCCCTGCTTTGTGCGGGAGTCATCTGTTTGGTTGAGATCCCCATAATCCCATCCTGAGAACTCGTGTGACTTCTCTGGCCTGACACTTCACCTCCCTTTATGGCAGAGATGAATGTGAAGGTGCTGGACTTTGAGCACTTTCTGCCCATGCTGCAAACTGTGGCCAAGAACAAGGACCAAGGCACCTATGAGGATTACGTCGAAGGCCTTCGGGTGTTTGACAAGGAAGGGAATGGCACCGTCATGGGTGCTGAAATCCGGCATGTCCTTGTCACACTGGGTAAGGCTCTGTGCTCTTGTCCTTGAGCTGAGGGGCCACCTTGATACACCTCACCTGTCACCCAATTCCAAAAATTCTTTCCTTGCAGGTGAGAAGATGACAGAGGAAGAAGTCGAAATGCTGGTGGCAGGGCATGAGGACAGCAATGGTTGTATCAACTATGAAGGTGAGGGGTGAGAGGCGAATTGGGACTTTCTCAGAGGAGGCAGCCATGGGTGGCGGGTCAAGTATAGCATTTGGGGCTTTTCTTATCCCTGGACTTGGGCTCCAAAAGGAGCCAGGAGGTGAGGGGCAGGGCATGGCCCAGCCTAGACTAGGAGTGGGAGGTCAGGTGGGTATGACAGGAAAGGGAGGGGTGATGTTGTGTGAAAGGTGGGGAAGGAATGGAAAGTAAAATAAATGGAATATCTGTTCCCCCACCACCTGACCCCTTCACCCCATGTCTGTGTCTTGTCTTCACCATTAATGTCTCTTCCTTCCTGCAGCGTTTGTGAGGCATATCCTGTCGGGGTGACGGGCCCGTGGGGCGGGTACGGCTCCTCCCAGCCTCTCCTCTAGTTGATCTCCCCAGTGTTTTATTTTTTTTTCCCCAACCTGTGCTCTTTATCCTTTGCCCTGACCCTACTACCATCTGACTTCCTTCTGGCATGTTTCTGCATGGAGCTGACTAGGGAGGGAAGGGATTCCTCAAAGAGGAAGACAGCCTGGGGGTACGGTACCTCCCTACTTGGTTTTGCTTATTGGGCCCTCTGGGTGCTGGTGTCTGGGAACTCTCACCAGCCTACAAGTCTTGCTTTAGGGTGATCCTTTGGCCCTGGAGCATGGGTAGCTGGCATGGGGGGATGGGTTGCCTGCCCCATTCTGCTGCTATAGCTGAACAGTCCCCCTTCCCCTTCCCTCTGCTGGGCAGCTTGGAGGTACCCTAACCCAAAACTCTGCCCTCTCCTCCCGCCAGTGGCTTACAGTAGCTGTAGGTGTAGTTGAGAACTTTTCTGCCTCTGCCGTGTTCTTGCTGCTTAGGGTGGGGTGGGGAATTAACAGCTGGTGGGAGGGGATCTAGGGGCAGGGAGAACTGGTCAGACTCAAGGTGGCTCCTTTGCAAACTGACCCCAAGGTTGGTTGCTGTAGGCATGTCTTCTCTTAGGCTACCTTTGCGGTCTTGTAGTCTCCTGGCCCCTGGAATACCCCTCCCTCAGCCCAGCTCCCTGGTTCACCCCAACTTTCCTTTCCGCAGAGCTCGTCCGTATGGTGCTGAATGGCTGAGGACCCTCCCAGTATCCCCAGTGCCTGTGCCTTTCTCTATGTGAGACTGTATCTAGCCTGAAGGTGTCCTAGGCTCTCTGATCACAGCACCTTTCCTATCTTGTCTCTTTGGGATGATGTTTGCCATCAGCATTCACCAAATAAACTTGCTCTCTGTGCCCCTAATTTGGTTCTACTTTCCTTCCTGAGCAGGGTAAAAGGGAAGAAGGTAAAATGGTGAGGATTTCTGCCCTGAGGCAGAGTCCATGGTTGAGGAAAGCTGGGGAAGGGCCTGTAGTAGTATGCCCCATTCATCCACGCTACAAAAGCTACCGCTTGGGGGATTAAAAAAGCCATAAATTCCTGTAGGACCAAGGCTGGCCATCCTTGTTCCATCCTGTATCAGGCTAAGTCTTCTCTTTTAGCCCTTCAGCTCCTTAAACTCAGCCCCTACCATCCCAAGCACTTAATAAGGCCTTTTGTGGGAGTGTTTATTGGAGCTAAAGCCAGGCCATATTAGTGCTGCCTGAGTCTGTCACCTTGGCAGGGCTAGGGGCCAATAATAACAGAAGTAGCTGAGGGGCCTGCCTCCTCCCTAATAAAGGGAAGGAGTGAAGCCGCTACTTCTGAAAGGATAAAGATACAATATCTCCACATTGTGGAAATGTTCTTCCAAGTCTTAGCTATTTTTAGGGCAGGTGAGAGCTTTTCCTCCTATACCAGTACAGTTCTTACAGCCATGCTGTCTTTAGCCTTTTGTGGTGAGGCGCAGTGTCTATAGGCCCTGTGGCTTGCAGAGTGCCTCTCCAGCCCAGGTAAATGCCCCTCCCATCCCAGCCCCACTGCCTGACAGCCACAGAGAACACAGAAGGCATCCACAAGATGGAACTGAAAGCAAATTAATTTATAAAAAAAAAAAAAAAGAAAGAAAGAAAGAAAGAAAATAAAATTTACAGAAAACTTTGAACAGAAGAAAGGTGCCAAGACGCAGAGGAAGAGAAACACGGGGACATGAGGAACAAAGGGCCTGGTGGGCAGGACCAAGAATTGGTGTAAAGCCTGGAATCACATCTGCCTTCACATCAAGGATGAGGAGGGGAGGAGCTGGAACGGGGAGGGATGAATCCAGGGAGCAGAGCCAAGCTGCGAGCTGCAGGTCGGTACTACCCCAGGTTGGGCACCCTCCTCTGTTGCTTCCAGATCCCTATGTCCTCATCTGGGGAACCCCTAGCTATCAGCTGAAGTTCTGATAGTCTTAGGGAAGAGGCTAGGGGGTGACCCACCAAGTCATAAGGAGGTGCTTAAGTGCTTTTTGAAAATTTTAGGTTTTTAAAATTCCTATCCTTTTACAGCTCCCCTTTCTGTGCATTCTAGGAGTCCACTGATACTGCCCAGGGAAGGGAGAAGAATAGCCCCTACTACCTACCACAGGAATCTCCAAAGATAGGTATTCCCCACCAAATACACACATGCTGACATCAACTAAGCAGGTGACTTTTAAAAACAAAAAACCCTGACATTCAGAGGGAAAGGGATCATTGGCTGAGCTGCGGTGGCCTAAAATAGCAACAAGGAGGAAGCAGTGGGAGAGATTAGTATGAATAAAGTGGGGATGGAGTATGTGAGGGGAGTTGACTCAGTCACTAACAAGGGGCTTGGGGAGACAGGTTCTGTCCCCAAAATCTTAATTCCCCTTTTCTAAAACTCACCACCACCCCGCCCCAAAATGTAAAAGTTGGTTATTTTTTAGGTTAAAGGGAGCTCCAATGTAGCTTTTAAAAATCTCTCTACTTCCTTTAAAGACTTAACTTTTTTTATCCATAGAAAATGCAGTAGTTTTGAGGGGGGTGCACCCTTAGAAGTGGTTAATTAGAACCTTGTATAAACACCTTTGCCCAGCCCTTCCTTTGAGGACAGCATTCCCATCCTATCCTCTCCCAGACATTAGAAACATGTTTTAAACAGAAGTCCTTGAATAATCCAATATAAAAATGCATGCCTCTGTTAGGCATGATGGGGGCTTTGAAGGGGCAGGAGGAGCTTTCCTTACGTAGTGATGAACTCTCCAGGCTGGGGAAGGGTCCCAGTGGTGGGGGGAGGGCTGTTCCTGGAACCGTGATCTCCATAGGGGGTGAGGGGGAGAGATGTTTGGCTGGCTTCTCACTGTGGAGGTGGCACAGGGGTGACCGTGCCTGGGCTTGGGGCCGTGGGGTCTGGAGGCAGGGGGGTGCCTGGGTCTGTGGAGAAAAGGAAGATGAGTCAGGGCGAGTAGGAGAAGAGGTATCCAGACCAAGGCCACCACAGACAAACGTAGAACCAGGCATGGCATGCGGTGGGTGGGTAGATGAATGAGGGACCCACAATGTACAACTTCCTTCTCCCAATACCTTCTTGCACCTCACACTGGAAAAAACTGATAGACCCCAAATCATCCTCCTGCCTCTAATGGAATTCTGTAAATGGGGCATTTGAACGTGTTGGGAACAAGCAAAGGAATGCCAATCATCATGCAAACAAGTAGCTGTTTTTCAAGTTTATAGCTGAGATGCTCTGTGCCACAGGACTCCTCCATGACCCACCAGTGAAAAGCCCCAACATCATCCCAGAGGTGGCAGCTGCCAGGGTGCGAAATGGTGGAGGACAGCCAGAGAGGCCCTTGCTCCTGTATTCTAACTGTACCAGAGTGTTCAAGAAGGATTGTGGAAATTCTAGCACCTGACCCCTTCCCTCCACCATCCCCCCTCCCTCCAGGTGGATCCCTCTCCCTCACCCTTCTCCCCTCCTGGCCCCTTCTCACCTGGCAGTGGGCTGGCACTGGGCAGGAGGTTGCCCTGAACAGCTGCCACAATGGCAGGGCTCTGGGCTGCGGCGGATCCGAGCCCCGGCCCGAGAGGCAAGGAAGATGGCATGGTGGTGGTCGCCGGCAGGTTAGGATGTAGAGGGTTCGCCATGGACACAGGCAGGTTAGGTGGGGGGAGAGTGCCCGAGGCGAACGGGAGATGGTGGTGATGCCCATGCAGGTTAGGAGGGGGGGGAAGGTTAATACTGATGGAGTCGGCTAGACTACCAAATGGGATGATGGATGGAGCAGGAGGAGGAGGAGGAGGCGGCATGCCAAAAGGCAAACCCAAAGGAGCATTACCCGCCACGCCTGGGTGCCCGCTGCCTGGCACTGCCCCTGGCATCATTGAGGGAGGAGTTTGTTGGTTGGGGAACGGTGAGGGGCCTGATAACAAAGAGAAGAGATAGAGGTTAGAGGTGTGAAATCTCACTTACGAACTCACTTCCACAACAAGGATAATCTAACCACTCTTTGGCACTATCTTCCCTTTTCCTGACAGAATAAGTGGTAAATCCTTGGAACAAAATCCCAAAGGTCTGGGCTTGGGGAGGGATGCCTGCTGGCTTAGGGACATAATAGAGATAGGCCCATCTATAGAAATTGAGGCCAATCCTCAGCTCCAGGCCCATCATGTATCCCTTTTGAGAACTGGGACATTCACCTGGATCCCTCTAGCCAGCAAGAGTTTTGGAACGCATCACTTACCATGGGGTCCAGGGGGGGCTACCCCTGGTGGGACTGCCCCAGGCTGGGGGGCTCCAGCTGGTTGCTGCTGCTGTGGCCCTGTAGTTGACCCTGCCTGCCCAATCTGTTCAGAAGGGCCCAAGCTTCCAGGAGGGGCCCCACTGCCAGGAGCAGGGACCACAGAGGCTGGAGCCACAGCCAAGCCATGGACTGCGGGTGGCCCAGCAGCCCCTGTTGGGGGGATAGGCTGGGAGCCTGGGGGCAGGGTTGGCGGTGGCTGCTGCTGCTGTTGGTGCATCTGTTGGAAGTGTTGCTGCCGGGCCCTCATCTCTGCATACTTCAGCTGCTCCATGTGGAAGGCTTGTCTGTCAGCCAGGAGCTGCTGCCTCTGATACTCCAGCTGCCAGTGCCAATTGAGTATTGTTATCCAATTTTCAGAAAATCCCAAAGGCAAATGCCTTGCCCCCCCCTGTTTTGTATTCTGAAAGATCCAACCTCTCATTCAGCTGGTTCCCAAAATCTAAATCTTGTGCTTGTGATTCCTCTGTCCTCCCCACCCACCTCTTGTGAATTCCCACGACCTTCATGTCTCCTGGCTGCCCACATGGTTTCTCATTGCAATGAAGTTAATCTGGTGGTAGCCCCAGTTCATTTCAGCTCCAAAGCTTGGAACTTGCCATTACCTTGTTTTGGAAAATGCTTCCAGTGTCTTGTCAATTCAAGTTCTTTTCTTCCTTCAAAATTAGCTAAAAACTCACCGTTCTAAGGAAGCTATCCCAGATCAATTCACTAGCCTCTGAGCTTTGGCTTTATTCTGTGATCTCTCAGGACCTATATACTTGATTTGAAATCTCTTAATTTGAATTTGTCAGATACTTTAGGCATTGTTAACTGTTTCTGATATCTCCATGTTGTACCTTTGATGTCTCCAATTAAACTATAAGTAAGTTCTCTGAAGGTGGTGTCCTCTTCTATTTCTTTTTATGTCCTCTCAAACACAAAATAGTTCAATACCTTGTCTTTCCCATCCCCTTTCCAAGTATACCTCCTGGATCTGAGGCCCTTAACCTCTTATCATCCCTTAAATCCATTTAACCACTCAGCAAATATTTATTGAGAGTCTGCTGTGGGCCAAGCACTGCTCTACAGGACTTCAGTGTCTAGGATTCACTTGTGAGGCCACCTGTCCTCAACTGCCCGGGGCCAGCTCCCCTTCCCCTGGCCCGCCCTACTCTCTCTTGCTTTGAAGCCCTGTCAGTCTCCAGCTTTCTGCACTGTTGCTGCCTTCTCTCATTCTCTCTCACACACACAACCCTCCAATTTTAAACTGAGGCACAGCTCAGTCTCAGGCAGGGTTCCAGGCTCCTGCTGACTCCCTAGGGGAGGCTACTCACTGCTTCTCGCTCCCGGTCCATGATCGTCTCCAGCTCCTCAAAGTGCCGGAGTTTGATCTCCAACTTTTTCATCTGGGTCTCCACCAGCAGGGCCACCAAAGATTTGATCTTCCTCTCCTCAACGGCAGCCAAGTGCTAGGGAAGGAGAAGTGGGACAGAATGTCAGTGGGAGGACCCAGCTGAAGACATTCCAAGGGAGAGAAAGGTAGGGCGGATGCTCGCAGGTTTAAGAATGAACTTGCTATGGTCACAACCCAAAGTAGTACAGGCTTGACATTTTTAAAAGAACATAAAGAAGAAGAGAGAGTGGCAAAAGAAAAGGCAGAGTCAAATAATGACAGGGCTAGAAACAGGCTCAGTCGTAAAAAATGTAAAAAGCTTAGAGAAGAGATGACTAACTTTTATCTCCTCTCAGGATAAAAATAAAAAGGAAATAGGCCAGCATTATTGAAGGGGTCAGCAAGGAAGGATTTCCTCTAAGTGAAATGAGATTAGAAAAGTGGGCATCATCCTCCCTGGGGTCTCTGGGGTCTGGCCTCACCTTGGCCTTCACTGCGGCAGCAGCCAGGGCGGCGGCAGCAGCGGTGGACAGGTTGCCCTCGCCAATGTCCCGCTCCACCTTTGTCTTCCTTTCCCCCTCTGACTCCACCACTTCCTTCAGCACTTCCTCCTGCCCTTCTTTTGGCTCCTTCTCCTTCTCGGGATCAACTGGGCCAGGATGGAGGGTTGAGTTAGCCCTGCAGCATCACCTCTCTTTCTTATACCTCCAATTTCCCGTTCTGGGAGGCTCACCTATTGGGTCCCCATCACTCTTCTCTGACTCCTTCTCACTGTCACCTTCCTTCCCTTTCTCTTCATCTTTCTTGGGAGCCTCGCTGGTTTTCTCCTTTGCTTCCTCCTCTACAGTGCCCCCTCCTTCTCGGGGTTCCTGAAGTCCCAGCAAAAGAAAAGGAGCGAACACCAGGGGCCAGGGTGACTAGGGCCCACACAAAGGGCCCACACTGGGACTGAATTTACTCCTCTTACTTTGGAGGTAATGTGGCCCAGGGGGACAGCCCCATCCAAGACCAGCCCTTGCCCACCTGAGCTGAGCAGGGCCAACCCCCCCATCTCCACAGGGCTGCGAGTGGCCCCTCCACCTCCCGGCCTGGGTGATCCCTCCGTACCTTGGGCTCCTTCTTTTCGTCTGTGGCCGGGCCCTCTGCCCGTGCCTCGTCATTCCCGCTCTCCTCTGGGCCTGTGGGAGAGGAAAGGGAAACAGGGAATGTCTGATACAGAGTTTGTCTCTACAACACTTTTCTTTCTTTTTTTTTGGAGACCAGGTCTCGCTCTGTTGCCCAGGCTAGAGTACAGTGACATCATCACAGCTCACTGCAACCTCGAACTCTTAGGCTCAAACGATCCTCCTGCCTCAGCTTCCCAAATAGCTGGGACTACAGATGCATGCCATCACGCCTGGTTTCTCTACAACACTTTTCTAATAGCGCCTTTCTACCTGCCAAAATTTTCGTGAGAACCAGTAGGGAGCCATGGCCCTGAGGTAAAGTCCTAGGGAAAATAAAAACCCCAATTCTCCCATTTGTGTGTGCTCTGATGCCAACTTGATCACAGGATGGCACAGGGAGGCCAGGTGGCTCTGGCTTTTGGTGAAAAGGGAGAAATCTGGGAACTTGCCAGGCCTTACCGATCCGCTCAGGCTCATCAGAGGTGGTTCCTGCAATGCCACTGCTTTCCAGACCAAAGGCTGGGTCCGCCTTGCCTGTCACTTTGGCTGCTTCTTCCACTTTCCGAACATGGGCCTCCACCAAGGCTGTGGGTACCTCTTCCTTCATTTTGGAGAACTCCTCTGCAAGACCCAGAGGGGATGAGGCTGGGAGCGGCACAGATGGCAGTTCTGGCTATCCCTGTGAAAGTTTCCTCACAAGCCCATCTCTTCATCAAAGACCAGTACGGAGCCTAGACGGGTGCCTGAGCTGAGGCTAGCACAGACAAGGCCAGCAGGGCAGCCAAACTTGAGGGTTCTGTGGTCTGAGTAACTAGCCCTTCAAACACAAACTAAGAAGGTCAAGACCCCCTCCCATTACCTAGGGCTGACTTCGCAGCAGCAGAGGCGACTCGGGGATCGACGACAGAGGCCAGGAAGGCAACAGTGCTCATAACAGGGTTGCCTGACTGACTGAAGGGGATAGGCTGGTAGGCCAGGGGGCCCAGGGAGGCCTCCGAGTCCTCCAGGTATGGGTCTTCAATGGGAAGTCGAAGAAAATGCAAGATGCACTCGTCCTGCGTGCGGCTTCCCACATGTTCGGATACTTTGTTCCAGTCATCTTTGTACATTTCCAGTGCCTGGTGGTAGTGGTGAAGACACAACTCCGCTTACTTAGCCACCTTCCTTGAAGGTCAACTCCCCCTATCCTACTAAGGGCAGCTGGCTTCAAAGCTCTCTGTGTTCTGGTATTTGTGTACTCTGCTGGGTCCATTGGGGATCTTGAAGTAGCACTAAAAAAGGATATGGAGTTACTGAAATGGCCCAAATCCCTGGCCTGGAGCTGTGTCCTGGGGCAGGTACAACAGGCATTGGGAAGGGGAGAGACCGGGGGCAAGATCATGCTCTGCTCGCACCAGATGCCACCATTTCTCCCCATTCTCAAATGTAGCTGATGACGTGAATATTTCTGTTTTTGTAGAAGAACTCTCTTTTCCTTGCCCCAGTTACCTCAAGGAGCAGCAGGGTCTCCTGTTCTGTCCACTCTCGAGTGGCACTGGCTGCAGCTTTGCTCTGCAGGGGAAACATAGGCAGGTCAGGTGAGAGGAGCCTGTGACCTCTGAGGAACGAAGGCTCTCTACCCCCGAAGTCAGCTCACACCTCATACCTTGGAGGGGACATTCTTTTTCGTGTACATGTCTGTGCGCAGCCCAAAGTTCTGCATGTCTGTTGGTTTCTCCTTGCTTTTATCAGGAAAGTTGAGCATTTGTTGGGAAGCAGAGGTCTGCTATTTGTGAAGGGGAAAGAAAGAGTTGAGTACAAGTGACCATTTGGAGCCAGGGGCAGACAAGAGAGAGAAAACAGACAGAAGGAGCTTCCTTCCCGAAGCCAGGGACACCCCTGGGTGGGACTTCCTCCCTTACTGCTGTAGCTCCTCTGCTCTCACGTCTCTTCTTCCCGGGCAGGGGCCCCCCAATAAAGGGGCAAATAAGAAGCCCACCGGGGTCTGCACCCCACCTACCAGCTCTGGCTTGCCCTTAGCCGTCTCTGGCACCAGGTCATCCAGCTCTTTGCCCTTTCGCCCAGCCTTGGTCTCAGCATCAACCTGGCGGCCCTGGGGGACAGAGCTTGGCGTCATGGAGGCTGGGCAGGAAATGACCAGGCCACGGCCCTGGAGGCCTCAAGACCAAATGCTGGGTGGCCCACAAGCTCTGGGGGCACTCATGCCACTGTTTCATGTTCCCATCATGATTAATTAGACATGTAGTTGGCATGATATCCATTTATATTCACATATATCTTTACAGGTTCTCTTAGGAGCTGGACAATTAGGTTCTAATCCTAGATTTGGTACTCTTTGACCTTGGGCAAGCCACATAACCTTTCTCTTATTAACTTTTGTAATGGATGAAGTGGAAATGGAAAAAAAATGGAGGTGATAATAATTATGAGACAAAAATGAAAAAAATGTGGGAAAGATGACAAAGTTTAAAAATTTCATGCAAGTTAATTTTAAGCCATTTTTCTCTATTTGCTCCCTCCCCTATATTAGCCTGTCTGTTCCCTGAAGACAAGGAGCATCTCTTCTCCCTCAGCAAGTCCCCATAGCCTTAGGTGCAGAGGCTGAGAGTGCTAAACACATGGGGCTGATTCCTGTGGCCCTTTGCATCTCATGGAAAAGGAAGAAGCCTCAAAACATTCCTGAACCATTAACCTAAAAAACCAGAAAAAGAAAAGTCCAAAGAAGCCCATTCTTACCCAACCCATCCCATCCCCACAGCACCTCACCCTACCTGCGGGGTCTTGGGCTGCAGAGGCACCAGTCCTGATGGTGTGTCAGCCAAGACATGGAAGTGAGAGGTGGGTGGAGGCCCCATTGGGGTTGGTCGACTCTCAGCATCCACCTGGTAGTTAATAAGACCCCACTGTTCTAGGAAGGCATGGACCCTGTGAAGAGAGAGGCAGAGAGAGGGTCACATGGGATAGCCAGAAAGGTGTCCCTTCTCCCCCTCCCCTGGCCCTCTTCTCTGCTCACTGTATGCCTTGGGAAATCCTACCTACTCCCATTGTTCACCCACCACCTGAATGCCAGTGGCACCCAAGCCTACATCTCCAGCCTGGACCTCTTTCTGTATCTACAAGTATCCGTCAACTACAGACGCGCTCCTTCTTTATTCTTCATTCCACACTTCAGAGAGCGCCACTGCCATTCCCTCAAGTAACTCATTCCCCCAAGTAACTCATTCCCCCAAGTAACTCAATCCCCAAACTTGTACTTTGCCTTTATCTAGAGGTGATTTTTCCTACCCGTTCCCCTATTTCTTGCTGGCATCTCTACTTCTGCCAAGACACAGCCATAGGCAGTCATCCTCATGTACCCACTTCCCCTCAGCTGCAAGACCCACCTCATAATGGCACAGACATCACCCGCCAGATTCCGGCGACAGGCAGTGGAGGTGAGATACTCTTGTGGGTTGAGTCGGTATGTGTCAATCATGAAGTTTCGATAGGCCAGGTAGCTTAGAAGAGAGAGAGAGAGATGAACAAGAGGAAGAAAAATAAATGTATGTTGAGGTCTGAGGGGTAGGAAAAATGGAAGAGCTAATGACTCCTATGTGACAAAGATGGAAAAGAGGAGATTATATGACTCGATAAACACTGAGTGTTTGCTACGTGCTAGATGCAAGGGATTCAAACATGTCTTACTTTTCCTTGATGAGGTTTTTTAGTTAAATGGATCATCTCCTTGGCAATACTTGGGGATGTTTCATCCAACTTTTGAACAAGGAACCAGAAGGTAAGAAAAGGTGCCCTTGTTTCCAAACTCAGATGTTAAAAGGAAGTCCTTACCCTGGCTTATTCTACTTTTTTGTAGAGACAAGGTCTTGCTATGTTGCTGAGGCTGGTGTTGAATTTCTAGCCTCAAGCGATCCTCCCACCTTGGCCTCCCAAAGTGGTAGGATTATAGGAGTGAGCCACTGCACTCAGCCTACTTCAGTTTTTTGAACCTCACTTTCCTCATCTATAAAATGGAATGACTGGTGAGAATTAGAGAAGTCTGAAAAGCACTATCACAGTGCCTGGCACATCATAGGACCTCAAAAAGTGGTAACTATTATGTTGTATAGGGTAAAATTTGAGAACATAAGCCAGATTAAAGGATTCAGATCCTGGTTTTACTACTTACTAGCTGTGTGACTTTATGCAAGTGACTTAACCCCTCTCTACCCCAGTTTCCTAATCTGTTAACTTAAGACGATAACAGTAACAACCTCTAAGGCTGATATAAAGATTAAATTAGTCAATGTATGTTGGACACTTAGGCTAGTGCCTGGGAGACAGTAAGCTCTCAACAGATGTAGGCAATTATCATCATTTACTATTTTATACCAAGAGTTCCTATTCCAGCTCTGCCAGTATATCACATTGAATTCATTTCACCTGATCACTATTTCCTTTTCCTTCGTTTTCACACATACTGCTTTCCCTAGGAAGAGGAGGAGGAGAGAACCATACCAAGCTATGGGGAAAGAAATATGGAAGGAAGAAAGATGACCCCAGAGAGAGGAAGCTAAGGAACAGCTGGGAAGAAAACTCATTCAGTTCTCAATCTCACACACCTCATCTTGTACTTATCCTGAAGTATCCCTAACCACAGAAGATTGCCAAGTCTCATCCAAAGCTAAGTGGGTTTGGCCTGAGGCAAAACTTTGAAGGAGATAAAGACTTCTGAGACCCAAGCCTGCACTTTATATAATACTTCTCTCCCACAGAGCCCTCTCCATCCCTTAATTCCTAGACTTGGGTCTTCTCTTAGTTCTGTCTCTTGTTTTTCTGTCAAAACCTACTCTCAGGAACCAGCCTAGTAATAGTCATTTACACTTTAAACCAAGCTATTATTTGTGCTGGGAATATCTGCATTATAGACAGTACTAGGAGTTATGGATTAAAAGGCTTTGTACTCTGTTAAAAGAATTTGAGGCATTGGAGAAGGTACTTGTTTTGTACAGAAGAACACGTTTAGTATTACCCTTGGGCACATCCTAAAGAACATGTGTCCAGGTGCTGGGCTGGGGCTGCCTAAAGGCAGATACCAGGTCTTTGTAAGCCTAGCACAGTGCCTGGCTCATGGAAGGAGCTCAGGAAATGTTTGCTAAACTGAGTGTGGTTGGATTAGGAAGGGTGAGTGGGGACAGGAGGGAGAAAGAGAATCATGAGCCGAGATTTCCTTACATCTCTGGAGTCTTGGACTTGTTCTTGCCGTTAAAAAACTCCGGGAGAGCCCTCCGCTCAATGGCGTGAACACTGCAAGAGAAGCCAGAGTGGATTCAGAAGGAGGGGAGGAAAATCCTAGAAGGTAGGGAGGGCAAACAGCAAGAAACTGTAGGAAGGAATTAGAAACTTGGGGAGAACTTCCCACCAGGGCTGTAAGACTCAAAAAGAGGCCTGGAGCTCTTCTAAAACTGAAGAGTACCCTGGTCTATCTAGCTGAGATAGACCAACTTACTTGGAGGAGGCAAGAGGGGGAACAGCCCACTGACCCCTGGAGGCAAGGAAAAAAGGACTCAGTGAGAAGTTGGAGTAACAATACCTATTGTAGTCAAACCAGGCTGCGTAGCTGGGAATGATGATGTGGTGGGTCTGTTCAGTCACGTTATCCTCATGCAGGTCTGGATTCTTGGTCTGCTCTCCCTTGTTCCCCGTACTGTTCTCATCCTCATCCTACGAGCATGGAGGCTACTGGACACTCAGCATTTCCATGTCCCCCCCAGCAACCCTCTACTTCTCCCACACCCCAGGAATGTGGACACTAAAGATAGGTGATGGGAATGAGCAGTCATGAGCCCCAGGACTCTGAAAGGGTCAGAGTATTGAGCAATAGCTAGAATTAGTCTAGGGTGGGAAAAGTCTGGGCAGTGAAAGTTCTGGGCAGAAGTAATTTTATAATCACAAATCAGAATCACACAGAGAGGTAGGGCCTCTCTAAATTGGCTCCACCTTGCCTGTGGTCTCCATGCTCTCATCCTCCTGTTCATCTGAAAGAGAAAGATAGCAAGATATAAGGCTGGAACCTCCTGAGGAGGTGAGCCCTACCAAAAATCCCCGGCAGCAGGCTAGGGGAAAGGTGGCAGCTGAGCCCTCCCCTGCTGCAGCCCTGACTGCTTTGCCCAAGAAGCTCCCATCTTACCCAGGTCAGTCATGGTGCCGCCTTTGACTGGGGCTGACTCTGAGTCCTTCTTAGTGTTGACTGCCAGAAAAAAGTAATTGTATCAGACAGATTCTGCCTAATTCAAACCCTTACCTCTCCACTTTTTTTTTTTCCCCCCCTGAAACAAGGTCTCACTCTGTCGCCCCGGCTAGAGTGCAGTGGCATCATCATAGCTCACTGCAGCCTTGAACTCCTGGGCTTGAGCAATCCTCCTACCTCAGCCTCCTGAGGAGCTGGGACTATTGGCAAGTACCACCATGCCCAGCTAATTTAAAAATTTTTTATAGAGACAGGGTTCTATGTTGCTCAGGTTGGTCTCAAACTCCTGGCCTCAAGCGATCCTCCCACCTCAGCCTCCCAAAGTGCTGGAGGTACAGGCCTTCTCCACTCTTAATAGTTCTAGAGATTCTAATTTCTCCAAAAATTTTCTCCAGCTGATCACAAATTACAGTAACTCTCTCTAGTCACAATCATTCTAGGGCTTGAAACTCACTTGCTACTTTCCCCACTTCTCCAATCAAAAATTCATTTAACTTCTTTATGTGCATTCATAAATCATTCTTGTCTTTGATAGGCCCTTATCTCCATCTATGTGTCTGTAAGCTCTTCAGGGACTGAGACTGGGTCTGACCAAATCACTCTATAGAGGAGTGGTTAGATCTTATACATTTTTGAAAGCAAAGGACACTTTCCTCAACTGAATTCATACATGAAAGCTCAGGAGAAAACACAGATAGAGAAGAGGGATGATTGATGAGGGGGTGGAAGCCAGAACTCCTCTTAGTGGCACCCCTAACTCCACCCCTGAAATACACTCCTGGAATACTTGGGGCTAGTCTAAGAAATACAGACTGTAAGCCAGTATTATAGAGCAATGGTCTCCAAAGTGGGTTTCTCACATAGGATGCAAAAGATGATCAACTGGACAGAAAGAGAATATCAGAACTTCCCTATCTGTTTTTATTATCCCTTTACATTTTTCCATTTTTTAAAGATATGTTTGCATGTGTTTTACAATGTTCCTAGAGCAGTGGTTTAACAGTACATGTATATAATTTGTGCTCAAATATATTTTACTGATGGGAATGCATAATCAAACAGAATTTGGAGACAACTACTATCAGGTACAAAGCACAGTCCACAACTCAGACACGATGTAAAGTTAGAGGATTTCCATGGTTATAAAAATAATTTCAATAACCAGCTAAATTTAAGGGAAAGATCTTCTAGACCTGGAGCTGGACCTAGGAAATCAGCTCACCGAAGGGGTTTGGCACAGTAGGGGCAGGACAGGGAGTGGGGGTGGTCCCAAGAGCTTGGCCTGGCCTGTACCTGTTTTGGGCAGTGTCACCTCTTCTACGTTGGGGACTGGTGAGGGCTCATCCATGTCCTTTGTGAGGTCTTCTTGCTCCTCTTCCCTGTGGCCACGCTTGGACTTAGTATAAGGTGTTGAGGGACTGGAAAGGAAAGAGAATGAAAGAAAACCCAGTCATCCTTAGACAAAGAGTCCCTGGAAGCTGAAGTTCAAGGGAAGGGAAGCACGAGAACTCCAAGGGTAGAGCTGAGCACAAACAGAAACCAGTAACTACAGAGTAATGTGAAGTGGCAAAGGCTTTTCATTTAATCAAGTGCTCTCTGGGTGTACTAGTGGCTGCAACTGGAACTAACAACTGAGTAGCTACAAAAGATCTCCTCATCCTCCCTCTTGGGACACCTGGTATGATGGCATACCCAGGTCAGGGCCAGGTAGTCACAGGAAGGGATTTCTCTCTCTTTTCTTCAACATGATGGGGAGAAAATGAACGTGGGGGCAAGTTAGGGCTGGCATACCCTTTCTTAGCATTTTTCTTCTTAGCTTCTGGGGTTGGTGAAGGAGAGGGGGAGCGCTTCCTCTTCTTATAGTTCCCTCCCTTCTTGTCCCGTCGATCTGAATCTGGGCTGTTCACCTACAGGTTGGAGATGTCAGACAAATGTCAGGCTACAATCCCCAGTGAAGACATGTTCTGAGACTTATGCTAAGGGCTCCAGGAAGAAAGAACAGGATTCTCACCTCATCTGTCAACGTCCTAGCTGAAATCTTCTTTCGGCGGGAGACAGGGTTTTTGTCATCATTTACTTCGTAGTCTTCTTCATTCATCCATTCATTGAAGGTGTCAGTGTCCAGGATCCACTTTGCATGAACCTAAAGTACAAAGGCAGACCATGCTGTAGAAAAGCCTGGAAGCCACAGCTCCATCTGGGGACCCTTAACAAAAAAAGCCCAGGGCACAGGAACCTCTGTTTCACCCCCAAAGAGTGGTCTAGTCCTGGCATTCTTGTTGGGGCAAGGGGTACAAGAAAAGCTCACCTTCCTAGGTTTCTCAGGAGTTGGAGCATCTTCTACAGATGCTTCAATTTCACTGGCTGGGATCCATGTGTCATAACTGCCATGGGAAATTAAGTGTAAAGTAGAATCAATGGGATAGAGTAGTGGAAAAGTAAAGTGCAGATCTTTTACCTTTTCCATTTACAAAAAGTATTGGGTTGTTGGCTTATTTTTTGGTATGATTATATTTCCAATTAATATTGGGATTCTTTTCATTATAAAGTAATAAAAGCATATTATAAAACACTTCAAAAGTAGAGAACAAAAAGAATGACCCTAACATAACTACTCGTGACACTCAGTATATGTTTTCCCCAGTAATTTTTTCTGTATAATTTTGTTTTTACATAATTGTAATCATACTAGATTCTTTTTGAGACAGGGTCTCACTCTGTTGCCCTGACTAGAGTGCACCGGTGTCATCACAACTCACTGCAACCTCAAACTCCTGGGCTCAAGCAATCCTCCTGCCTCCATCTCCCGAGTAGCTTGGAATATAGGCATGCACCACCATGCCTAATTTTTAAATTTTTTGTAGAGATGGGGTCTCGCTATGTTACCCAGGCTGGTCGTGAACTCCTGGGCTCAAGTGATCCTCTCACCTTGGCCTCCCAAAGTGCTAGGATTACAGGTGTAAGCCACCATGCCCGGCCACTAGATGTTATTTTATATGTTACTTTTTGCAGTTAATATTCATCTATAAATTATCCATGTTATTTCATATGACTTTAAGAGCTGCACAAGAGCCCATTGAGTAGATATACAAATTTACTGAAATACTTTTCTGTTAGACATTTAGATTGTTTCTAACATTTACTTATAAAACATTATAATGGGGTAACCATTTCACACACAAAGCCCCAATCTTTTTAGTGTAAGCCTTGTCAATAAGTCCAAACCTCCCCCAAGACAGAGGGTTCACCTAACAGGTGAAGGAAAACAAATTAACTGACCTAAAAATAACCCTAAAAGAGGGCCTTCTAGGCACTCTTCATGTTCTAGGGCTTCTGGGTCTGGCTCTTGTACTTAAACCTACCTCAGGAACCCATCCTCACCTGTCAGGATAGTAGCCCCAGTGCAGAAGAACCTGCTTATCCCTCTTCATGACTGGTCGTACCCATTCCTCTGGGGATAGAGACAGAGAAAGAAGGAAGAGAGATAAGCTAAAGGGGGGCACAAAAAATAACTCTGTACAAAAGCCTTAATTAAGCACTCTCCTGTTGCAGCAGGGTACTTGCTAACAGGAACTTAAGATTGTAGGAGGATTCAAGGATGAAAGGAGTGGAGCCCAGGCGCCGCATGGTGATCTGAGTAGTCCTCCACCTCCTAGTCCAAGCCATCCACTGCAGTGGCCAGGCAAACCCAGGTCTTACCTTCTTCTAGGTTCCCTGGGACAGGATACACAACATGGGAGGCATTGTTCTTATCTTCAGTGACTGTTCCCTGGATGGCACAAGGAGAAGCAGGTAAATATGGGGTCCCCTCTGAATTACTCATGGGTGTAAATAAACCAAAATAAGATTTAGCCACAGATCTGCCTTCCTAATCATATTTTGCTTAGAATGGTATTAAAGTTAGTTTGTATTTGCTAAGCATACACCAGCTGAGTGACAGAGGGAAACAGCTGTGATTGTGCTAATAATGGAGAAAAGTCAAAGAATTAAAAATCACTACAGATAATCCTCTGAACAGCTAATCGACATATGGGAAATTTAAAATTGGCTGTATGTCCCTATCAATGACATCTGGTCGTTATTACAAAGTTCCAAAGAGCAAGGATTTCACTTATCTGAAATCAAGCAATCCCTAGCTCAGTGGAAGTAGATGCTATTTTTTTTCCAGGCCAACAGAGTCTCTAGGAACAGTAATCCAAACCTGTCAGGACTGGGAAATGGGAGAAGCAGACAGGAAAAGAGAAACTCAAGGCTTTAACTCTAGTCTTTCCAAGTAGACAGAGCCACCTCTGCAGTAAAAAACAAGAAAATTCAGGGCTGCTTCCCAGTATGGAAAATATCAGGAAGAGAGTCATGGGGTTTCTGAAACCTCTCTTGACCAGTCCACTTACTTGGTGTCTCTTGATAATGTCCTTTAATTTCCCTAGCAGTTTGGGCTCAATTTCTGGGCACAGAAAAATGTTAGGTCGAGACAGGCAATTATTCTGTGGAGAGAAGAAATAGATGGGATGAGATTATGGGAAAGGGGTATTTTGGATTCTCATTGAGGGAAAAGAGATGACAGGGAGGTTCCTATTACCTGCACCAAAGACTTCTCAATGGTCATGAACATTTCCACGTTGCGGTCCATGCGTGATGGATTCTGGAAATCGTAACGCCGCCTTGTGAAGAGGCAATAATCTAGTGAGTGGTATAGCTCAGGTCTGGGGATAAGGTGAGGGTATGTGACTTCTTAACATGGGAAATTAGGAAGCAATCTTGCTCACAGCTGTTGCCAGAATCACCTGGGATCTGAGGTTCACTGATCTAAACTCTCTGAATCACTCTGTGCTTAGTCCAAAAGGACAAAAAGAAGCTTTAGATGCCAACTTACAAATCCCTTTTCCTCTTCAAAACACACACTGATACACACACACACACACACACACACTCACTCACTCTTGGAGACTATTTTGGCTCTAACTCCCAGCCATTTTTCTCACCTAGTGAGTCAGGTCTACTGACCTAGCAAAATAAGAGACTCATAAGAATTTCCACCTGTGTTCTCCCACCCCAGAAAGACCCCAGGGAATCATAAAGGAGGGATTCCGTCTAAACTAAATGTAAGAAACAGAGAGAGAAGGCATCTCACCATCCCTGGTCACTCTTGAATTTGTAGGCAGCTGCAAGTATGTGGCACAGGGAACCTCCTGCTTTGAAATCTAGGAAACATTTGATCTACAAAATCAAGACAGGGAAGAAGCATGTAAGAGTTCCATTGTAAACTCTCATATTACTTAATGATTCTTTCACAAAATCTCCTGCTGAACTGATCTTCCTCTCAAAGCTGGAATTCTTTAACCCTTGTGCCATTGTATCAAGCGGCCCAGAAGAGGGAGAGAAAGAAACCAATATTCAGAAAGCACCACCTTGTGCAAACACTTTACTGAGTTACCTCATTTACCATTACAGAAACCCTGCAAGGTAGATTTATTAATCCCATCTAGAGAGGAAGGACCCAAGACTCATAAAAGTTGCCTAAGATCACAGAGCCGTTAAGTGGCAGTCAGGATTTGAACACAAGCTTGTGCAAATCTAAATCTCATACCCTTTTAACCATGCCATGAGAGACTTGTGGACTGAGCCCAGATGCTCGGAGATAACTTGCTGCACAAAGTATTACTAAGACAAAAGGAATGGTAAATTGGGGACTATGTCAAGCTATTAATGCCCTGACCAGGGATAGGGATGGTAGGAAATAACCCAAATCTCAAAAGTTACAAAATTTATAAATATTTTGTAAAAATACAACTCCCTCTCCAGTTTGGAGGATTCACCCCCTTGCTTCTGCACTCACCGGCAATTTAGTGAGCGGTGCATTGCTGACGTGTTTGCCAAAAACTTCCTCCTGAAATTGTAGCAACTGTACAACCAGGCTAGACAGGGACTTGTTGGTGGGTGGTTCAGCTTGTATATACTAGGGAAACAAAGGGAAAGGAAAGAAAAATAGACCCCAGATAAATTGCTCACTATCTCCCATATTTCTTCGCCATGGGGCTCTAGAGGCATCTGGGGCAGAGAAAATACTGCCTTTCTCCCCGCCATGTCTGGTATCTATAAAGAAAATGGCAGAAGGGAGGCCCTGGATAACCCCAACCAGGAAGTTGAAATTCTGCAACCACCAGCTCAGGTTGCCAGTGTTGGGTGCTGGGGGTGAGGGACACTTTCTACTCTTCCTCAGCTACACCCTGAAATTGGAGTTGTAGGACCCTGTTATCTTGGCACCTGATCTCCAGCCAAAAGCACTGAAGGTTGTAAAATTCTGAAAGTTTATGGCGTTCAGGTCATGGAAGCAATACTTTCAGGGCTCTAAGTGAGACAACCTTATATTTCTTGGGGGAACTCTGTGAAAAGCTAAGATTCCCCCTATAACGTAGCCTAACGAGAAAGGTGCAAGGAAGTGAAGTAGGGCAAGCAGATTGGAGAGAGTGAGCTTGTGCATTTTGTTTCTGAAAATGTCTTTGTAGGCCCTCCTAGATGGGAAGGACCATCTATTACCCAGCCTGATGGAGAAGAGCAAGACAATTATCTATCCTTTTTGAGGAAACTGTATCTGAGACAAACAACCCTGGGCCCTCTTAACCATTTCCATATTATGCTACCTAGCATCCTAGCCTTCTGTTTTAATTTAAAACTGAGCCAGGATGCTTTCTCTTTACCTTTTGACCCCTGTTTCCTGCACCCTAATCAGAGTAGCGAGTACCTCTCAGTGGGAGGTGTAAAGAGATCTGTGAAGGGAAAGGTAAGTGACAAAGAGCTGAGAGCAAGAAAGCTGAACCAGGTCACAGTTGTCAATCCCCTCAGGGCCAGAGACTAAGCCCCTAGCCTGATCTCCCTTCAAAAGGTTAAAGGTAGAAGCCTGGGAACCAGAGCCTCATGCTGGGGGGTACAGACAAGTCACAGAAACAGCAGCTGTTTGTCAGGATTCTGACACCCGGAGAGATCCTGGGAGCAAGGCCAGGGTCATAACCAGCATCAGTGCCGAGTTCTAAACCACCCAACTCACTTCTGACAGACTGCAAAGATGGGCAAGAAGAACTGGGGAGCTGAAAGAAAGCCAGAAAGAGAGCCCTTAACTGGGGGTAGTGAGAAGGAAGAGAGGCAGACCATCTCTAGAGAAAAAACAGATCTAGAGACAAAGAAGACACCAGGAAGAGGTTTGGTGGAAAAGACAGGTAAGGATTCTTGAACCCTTTGTTCAGCCCCTTGTCATCTCCAGTTATGGGGTGGGGGGGTGAGGAGCTAGAGATATAAAGCTCACCGTAGCCTCTGGACCCCAATCCCAAGGCAATGCAAAACTAGGTTGCAGGGTGACTTCATTGTGAAGCTGAGGAATGGTTTAAGAAGGGGCCGTGGCCCAGGAACTCCTATACCCTGGCTCCTTGAGAGGTTTTGTGGCCCCTTAGATGAAGGTGGGGGATGAGTGGTGGAGACAGGTGATCCCAGGGTGAGGACCCCTTTCAGACTGATGAGCAGCCAACAGCCTGCTCTGTGGCTGTTTACCCTCCTGCTTTCATCATCTTTCTCTGAACATACACAAAGCACCAGGGAGGCCTCAGCCCCGCCGGTACCTGGTTCTGTGGGGAGCTCTGGCGGGCGCTGAGGCGGGCACGCTGGGGCAAACGGGAGGTGGGGGGCCCATTCGGCACTCAGTCCACTGTCCACCTCCGGCCCGCCGCCTCTCCCAGAAAAGCCGGGAAGGCGATGGCTCAGGGAAGGGTGGGCTGCTGGCACCTGGGCCCGCCGGGCAGTGGAGAAAAACAAGGGGCACAGGGCGCAGCAGTGGGGGCGGGGGCTGGAAGCAGAGGCTGGGGGTGCGGGGTAAGAGAGCTGGGGGAGGGGCGCGGGCGCGCGGGGGGGCTGCTCGCGCGGCCGCGGGGGAGGGGCCGGGGCGGCTGGAGGGTGGGCAGGATCCCGGGGGGCTGCCGGCCCGTGGTCCCTTTGTCCCGCCTCCGGTCCCCGCGCGGCCCTGACCGCGTACCTTCTTGTAGTTCTTGCCGAGCCAGAGGCGCACGTTGTCGAACTGGGTCACGGTGTCCGCGGCCTCATAGTACTTCACGTTGGGGCCGCCGTCCTTCTTCCGCACCGCCATCTTCTCGGGCTCCGGCCCCGCCGCCGCCGCCGCCCGCCCAGCTCAGCTCAGCTCCCGCCTCCTCCGCCTCCTCCGCCCGCCTCCCACCGCCTCCCGTCGCCGCGGCCGCCGCCTCTCGCCGCCTGGGCCGGCCCCGGTCTGTGCAGCGCCCCCTGCCGGCAGGCCTGGCGCGGCGGCGGAGCGCCTGGCGTGGGGCCGACCCTGGCGGCCTTCCTGGCGGCAGCGGCGGGAGCCTCGAGTGAGGCGACTCCTTCCTGGAGGGGGCGCCATTCTCCTGAGATCGCTCTTCGTCAGACGCGGAGCCCTTTCCCTCTTTTTGCCTCTCAGCCCGGTAATGGGATACCGCTCTATCCCACCCCAAGGGGACACCCGTTGCCGAAGGAGCCCCAGCCCATAGCCGCGAGTGGCCCTCATTTTGCACATTCCTAGCCCCATGGAGCGCCTAATCCCAAGGAACTCCAAACTCCTTTCCCCAAGAAGTTCCTTCCTTTCATCCATTCCCAGGAGCTCCTCATTTAAACTCTTCCCCAATCTCCCTCACCCTTTACGCCTTGTCCCATCCAGTACCCCCTCTCACTTCTTAACAGGAGAAGTCTCCTAGCCGCCATCCTGGGGGCCCAGTCCCTTCCCTCGACTGCTTCCCCCACAGGTCTCTCCATCTCCTCATAAATAGGTTTGCGCTCCTTGAGACCCCCAACTCTTCCCTAGGCTGGAGACCCTCACCCTCCCTCCTTGGGTCATCCGGTCCACCCGATCCGTTTCCTTTGAATGGCGCATAGGAGAGGTAAGGAGCGAGGGGTGGGAGTCCCACAGTGTGTGTGCCTGGGCTGGGGCCCTTGTCATTGTCACGCGCCTTCTTCTGTGGCAATGCGAACCTGCTCTGTAAGTGCGCGGCAATGTGCGGTTTTGGAAGTCACGGTGGCCGAGTGGTTAAGGCGTTGGACTCGAAATCCAATGGGGTTTCCCCGCACAGGTTCGAATCCTGTTCGTGACGGTTGGTTTTTTTCCTCCTTCACACCATGTAAGTAAGGGAACGCCAGTCCTCGCAGGTGTCTTTCGTGTACTTCCCTTTCTGTCTGGAAAAGGGAAGCCGAAAGGTCTTACCCCTGGATTTGGGAGGGATGGGGGTGATTTTAGAGAGTTGAATTACGCATAACAGTTTTCGCTGCTAGGATACGAGACACTTTCAGAATTCTATAACTTAGCAGACCTTTGGCACACGTTTCATTCTTTTGAGGGGATAGCAAAGGATTTGGATGAAGAAGGGTTAAGTTTTGTTTGGGAATGTGAGTGCCTGTCGTGCAATTAGTCAAACCCAGAGTTTCCTTTGAATTTCGTGACTACAAGTCACCCCTTGTAGGTCTGATTACACTGAAGACCGAGAAAACAGGGCATCCTCTCATTTGGATTTCCTTGAGGTGTTTCTCAGGTATCACAGGGCTAGGAGGGAGTAGCCTATTGAAACATAAAAACTGCAGATCCATCTGGAGCCAGGATGTGGGAAAATAACTATCACTTTTTACTGAGTGCTCATTTTGTGCCAGGTAGTTTTGAATTCTCCATGTGTATTAACCAAGCTAGGAAATTAATCTCTTCTCTAACCTCTGACCCTCCTGACCCACCTTACCCGATTCTTCCTATCCCCTAATTACTGATTGTGGGGAAGATCTAGGCTACTTGTTGAGGATGCACAGCAGCATCTTCAAGAAGGATCACAAAGGGTAGGGGTTCAAGGGTAATTCATAGAGCTTTTTACACATTTACACCTTAGAGTTTCCCACCTTCATACCACTGCTCAGGCTGTTCTTCCCAGCATCACCCTCACCATTGCCTCACCACCCCTCACCAATATCACTTTCCAAAATCTTCCACATCCTTTAGGACTCTCATCTTTGACGTTTTTGATTGCACCAGGTGGGACCTATCAGTCTATCACCACCATTCACTGAGTTGCATGCAAGGCATCTCCCTTGACATGCTTCCACAAAAATAAAATAAAAACAAGTTCTATTTATTCTGCCTTCTAAATATAACTCGGCCAGGGTGTGGCTCAAGCCTGTAGCTTCAGCACTTTGGAAGGCCGAGGCAGGAGGATCACTTGACGTCAGGAGTTCAAGACCAGCCTGGGCAACATAGTGAGACCCCCCATCTCTAAAAAAAAGAAAAAGCCAGGCTCAGTGGTGTACACCTGTAGTCCCAGCTACTTGGGAGGCTGAGGCAGGAGAATCACTTGAGCCTAGGAGTTCAAGGCTGCAGTGAACTATGATCATGCCACTGCACTCCAGCCTGCACAACAAAGTGAAACCCCATTTCTAAAAATAAATAGGTGTGGTGCAGTGGCTCACGCTTGTAATCCCAGCACCCTGGAAAGCCAAGGCAGGAGAATCGTTTGAGCCCAGGAGTTCAAGACCGTCCTGGACAACATAGAGAGACCCTCATTTCAAAAAAAAAAAGAATAAAAAATTAGCCTGGTGTGGTGGCGTGCACCTGTAGTCCCAGCTACTGAGGAGGCTAAGGTAAGGGGGATTGCTTGAGCCCAGGAGTTTGGGGCTATGGTGAGCTGTGATTGTACCACTGCACTCTAGCCTGGGTGATAGAGTGAGACTCTATCTCTAAATAAATGAATAAGTCTCAAATCTACCCATCTCTCAGGGGTGAATGCAGGCTGGGCCCACCACTTGCTAGAGCCTTCATTTGGAAAGTAGTGGTATTTGTGGGGACTACATGAGTTAATATGTGTGAAGCGGCACTAAAGCATCCACACTGCAGCCCAAGACCTTAAATCCTTTCATGGCTGCTCTTTATGTTGCAGGATCTGACTCCTTCACCGCTCTTCCATGTTCACTACATTCCGTCCACTGGCCATCTTCCAGTTCCTGGTACAGTTATTTGGCCTTGCTCAGGCTGTTCTCTGCCTGAAATAATCTTTTTCATCCTCATCTTCTACTCAGTCTCCACCTAAATGTTGGTTTTCCTGGGAAGTCTTCTCTGACCACCTGTTGCCCACCCCATCCTATGCCCTAATCTTATTAAGTCTTTCTTCCCTTGTAGGATATAAACTCTTGACACAAACAAACCACTCAGTTTTTTAAATTTTGTTATATAAATGAATTTTTTTTACAGTAGTTAAGTGTACATGGGTTTTTTCTTTTCTTTTTTTTTTTGATTTGTTTTGTTTGTTTCTTCATTTTGATACGAGATCTTGCTGTGTTGCTGAGACAGGTCTCCAACTCCTGGGCTCAAGCGATCCTCCTGCCTCAGCCTCCCAAAGTGCTGGGATTACAGGCATGAGCCACCGTGCCCTCCCTGTTTCAATCTTCACTCAGACTGGACTATAAGCTTCTTGAAAGTTAGGACTGTACATTTTGTTTCTTTGTATCTCCTCTACAAGGCCTTATACATAGATTTGATCAAATATGTACTGAATGAATTAATAGAATCTAATAGGCTCAGTACCCCACGTCCTACCAAGTCCCATTTTGCTCATGCTCTCAGATTTAAATATCTGGAGAGCCAAGACCAAAATTGACCAGCAGAGGGCAACCAACAATTATGTTGTGAAGGGAAGAAGGCTCCATGGCCTTTACAAAATGGATGATCTGGACTGAGAAGGGGAATGTGGCAGAGGTAGTTTGGTACTTGAAGATTATCCCTTTCACTCTCAAATGCTTCCCTTGTAACTTTTAGGAGTGAGAGGCTCAGGCTTTGAACCTTCATGTACAATAGATCATTTCAAATTTCTACCATTCCCACAGCCCACCCAAATTCCCCAATTTCTTCACCCCTCCCCCCCAACCCCTATAAATCCTATCTTTTTTTTTTTTTTTTTTTTTAAACACGGTCTGCCTGGGCTAGAGTGCAGTGGCGTAATCATAGCTCACTGCAACCTGAAACTCCTGGGCTCAAGCAATCCTCTTGCATCAGCCGCCTGAGTTGCTGGGACTACAGGTGTGCGCCACCATGCTAATTTTTCTGTTTTTTAGAGACGGGGTCTCGCTCTTGCTGAGGCTGGTCTCCACCTCCTGGCCTCAAGCAATCCTTCCACCTCAGCCTTCCAAAGTGCTAGGATTACAGGCGTGAGCCACCGTGCCCAGCCCCTATCAATTTTTTCTTTACCTTGTTTGATCTGGCCTCCCCCTCTCACCATTCTTACATATTTACATTCCACCCACTGGCATTCTTTAGTTCCTGCTACAGTATATGACTTTGCTCATCTTCCCTGAAGTTACCTCTCCACCTAGCCTGGCAATCCTACTCATTTCAACCTCCTAAGGAACCTTCCCTAACACCTTCAAATTCTCCTACTCCACTTGGTCAATCCTTCATGAATTCAGAACAAGGAAGTAACTGATATTCATTTGACACTTCTGAATCACCACGTTGTTTTCTACTTTATTTTTTGAATAAAAAGTATACATTTCTGCCGCCAGCTCTGTAGTACCTTAATACCCTGGTTTCTGCCTCCTGAAGTTTTTTAAACATTAATAGAAACCATTGGACAAATTTAATAGTCTCTGCTCAATCTCCATCCTTTGCTAGGTTAGAAACCATTGATTCCTTATTGGCCCTCAGACACTGTATTGTTTTTCTCCTCCTTAGAATACTGTTTTTCTATCTCATTTGTTTTTTCCCTCCTCCAGTGGAATTCTACCAAAGCTTCATTCTTTTCCCTTCTCCCAAGAAAAAATCCTAAAGCCCCCCTTTCCAGGCATGGCCTCTCAGCCAAATTATGATCTTTTATCTGCAGCTGCCTACATGTCTACATAGCTGACATAATGTCATCTAACATGCAAATAAAACTCTTCCTCTCCCAGAATCTCAATTCTCTACTTTTTTCATTTTTGTTGATACCACTGTTCTCTCGATTCCATCTAGTTTCCAGCCTTAATTATCTGACATTTTCTTTTCTCCTATGCCCATTATTCATTCATCAGTTACTTCCTTCAGCATATCATCTTAATTCATGCCTTTGTTACAATGGCCTTTTAGGTGCCCCAGTTTCACCACACTTAAATCCACCCTACACTAGTGTGATTACTCTACAATACTGCTTTCATCATATTATTCCCCTATCCAGGAACCTCCATTCCCCATGTAATCAAACGCATGCTCCTATTATCAACATACCCTGCCTAAATCACCCATTTTTCTTACCCTTAAATCTTCCCGGTATGATACCTCCCATCTAATCAGGCTGGTCATTTCTAGGTGACAGACTAATTTCCTGCCTTCTCTCATTGAGTTCCTTCTGTCTCTTCTCCTTATAACCAGCAACTAGCTAACACCACCCTATAATGATCTTTTCAGCTAAAAATTCTTAGATCTTAATCAAAATTGCTTTCATGTAACTAATATTTTTTAAAAGGCTAATGTTGGGGGAATCTCACACACAAGAACTTATTATCCTCTTCCAAGTTATTGACTTGCTCCACATTTTAAGAGGCTTGGATCTCTGGAGTTTTTCCAGTAAAGCAAATCATTAGAGGGCTTGGGCTGAAGTGATCGCAACCTACATTTGTTTCAGTGATGCTGTCATAGCACAAAACCTGTCTGGAACTCCTTCACAGCTAGTTTATAAGTCACATTTAGATGATTCATTACTTCAAAATTATTTCTTAAAAAATCAGCCAATTTTATCATGTATATATTCTCCAGATTTTGTTCCAGATTACTTCTGGAATTCCGCAAGGTCCCATTCTTGGCCTTCTTCCTGTTCTTTCCTTTAGTGTTTGCATTCAATCCTAGCATTTATCTATCACCTCTGGGTGGATTAACACCCAAATCCACATTTTTAGCCCTAACTTCTTGCTCTTAAGCTCCAGAGCCATGTTTCCGTTTGCTGACTAAACACATCTATGTGGAAGCACTTCTAACCCAATGTTCCCCAAATGAACTCATTACTTCACCCCCAAAACCTGCTTATCCTCTTCTCCTCCCTATTTAGGTTAATGATACCATGTTCTCTGGAACTGGAAACATGGTCCTGCCAGAGTCTGGACAGACTGGAAACCACAGTCTTTATCTATGACTCATCTTTGGTTACTTGCCCATTGTTTATGAGCAATGGCTAAGAGCTCAGCCTCTGGAATGAATTTTTGGGTCCAAATTCCAGTTCTGATTATGAGCTATGTGAACTTTGTCCTCTGCCTCAGTTCCCTCACATAGAGAATGGAGCTGATAATTATAGTGCCTCTTTATTAAAAGTTGTTGGGATGGCCAGGCATGCCTATAATCCCAGCTACTCCGGATGCTGAGGCAGGAGGATCGCTTGAGCCCAGGAGATGGAGACCAGCCTGGGCAACATAGTAAGACTCCCTCTCAAAAAAAAAAGTTGTTGAGGTAACTAAATTAATGCTTAATACTTAGTGCCTGACTCACAGTAAATGCTCAATCTGGCCGTTACCCCCTTTCATTACTACCAATATCCAATCCTGTTCAGAACTTAGGTCCAATGATTGCCTGAGAAGCCTTCCCTACGACATCTGGCCAGGTAGGTATTTTGACTTCTTTCCTGCTGGTTCTCCCATTGTACTTAGCCCATATCTATTAGCAACATACTATTCTGTATTTGCCATTATTTGTTCAAGTGTATGTCACCTACTCTATTGCAAATTCCTTTCAATTCTTGTTTCTCAATAACAATATTTATGTATTTCAAATGACTGGCACCATGTGCTATAAATGTTAGCTGAGTGAATCTAAGCAGTTACCAGACCTGTCAATTTTTCTCCCCAAATGTCTCTTTGTCCTCTCTTTCCTGCTCTATTTCAAGACTTTATCCTCTCTGTATGAATTACTGCAAAGCTGACACCAATTTATTGTACTCTTTGCAATGCCACCAGAATCATGGGTTAGAAGTCAATCCTCTTCTCAAGTTCTTACCTGTAAAAGTCCAAATTCCCTACCATGCATTCAAGGCCTTCCAAGACTTGGCCCCAAATTATTTCTAGTCTTATCTTCCATTACTTCCTTCAATAAAGTCTATGTTCCCAATTACACTAGTCTTTTCCTTCTTCAACATATCCTTTACCTTCACTTGTTTTTATTCATGCCATGAACTCAGCTTAAAGTAGAGGCTGCAAATTGGTAGACCTAGTTTTTTGTTTTGGCACACAGCTTTTTTTTTTTTTTATTTGATACATTTAAAAATTGTGAGATTTAGCATAAACATTAGGATGTCCAGAATTTTTTGAAAAATCAAAAGACCTGGCAGTACTGGGTCCCTGTTCTTACATAGCAGCAACCAACCAGAACTGCACTGCCAGTTGCCCTCTTTTCTCAGTGCATGTATTTGTCACTTAGCCAGGTTTAAAAAAATCTCTCAACAATACAACTGTACAACGAAGAGATCAGGCTAATGGTGGGGCAATTGGGCATATCTCCTGATATTACAAAATACAAAGAATATCTGTCTCCTGTGATGTCTTCTATCCCCAGAACTGTTTAACTTGACTCTCTCAAGACTCTAGATCTAATTATGTTTAGTAAAATAGGCACTAGAGGAACAAATTAAAGGACACTGTGAAGAAGCAATCAGTAAAGTCCAAAAGACCATTCTCCAGGACAACTGGCCCAATCTCTTCAATCAATTAGTGTTACATGAAAAAATGTTGTTCCAGGAGTCCAGATAAAGTGAGTAAAAGAGAAATAACCTGAGGTAATGTGTGTGGTCCTGGATTAGATCCAGGTTTAGACAAAAATTAGGTATAAAAGGAATTTTCTTGGGACAATTAGGGAAATGTAAATATGAATTTGTAGTAGATTATTAAGGATATATTGTTAATTTTCTAAAATCTTTTTTATTTTTTTTTTTTTCTTAGAGACAAGGTCTCATTCTGCTGCCCAGGCTGGAGTACAGTGGTGTGATGATAGCTTACTACAGTCTCGAATTCCTGGGCTCAAGCAATCCTCCTGCCTTAGCCTCCCGAGTAGCTGCGACTACAGTGTGCACCACCATGACCGGCTAATTTTTCTACTTTTTGTAAAGACGAGGTCTCACTCTTTGCTCAGGCTGGTCTCAAACTCCTGGCGTCAAATGATCCTCCCACCTCGGCTTCCCAAAGTGCTAGGATTACAGGCATGAGCCACCACGCGTGGCCCCCATAAAATTTTTTGCAAAAGCAGGCAGCAGGTTGCAAGCTGTAGTCTGCTGACCTCTGATCTGGAACAAATAACACTTCTGAAAAGCCCTTCCTGATACCCATAAGAATCAGTGGCTTTATATTCCTCTGCTCACATATTATCAGTAAATCCACTTAGCACACTTAATGTGCCTTATTATATACTCATCTCCATCAGTAAGTTCTTTGAAGGTAGATGCCATTTTGCTACATGAAGCACCCCATCCCAACTCTAGTGAGTATCTTGCAGGGTAGACATTCAATGAATATTTGTTTCCAAAGACCAGATCTACCCTAAAAGCAAGATATGGTACCAATCATGACATACAAAAGAATGAGCAGAGTAATTTTGATGGAATGAGTAAAAATAGTTTTGATGGAGTTTCAGGAAAGAAAAAAAGCATTACTTGTATCACTAGGGTACATATATTGTCTCTTATGCTCTGTATTGTGACATGTTCATCACTATTTTATAATCATGACTTGTATGTATGAAAGCATAGATTCAATAAGCGCAGGAATGCCTTTTTTTCCCCAAGCCACTAGAGTATCTAGAGTACTATTAGATTTACATTAGGTGCATAATAAATGCTGAACAAATTTAAAATATACTTCTGCGGGGGAAAATTTCCTTTTTCTCATGACAGGGAAAAGGGGGCAGCAAATGCTTATGAAAAGGGTTTATCAAGATTTGACAACCACAGCAGGTATAGTTGTTTCAGGTTTCCTTCCCCACATTTACTTTCTTTGTTAGGAAATGTTGGGGGGTAGAAGCTTCCCTGCCTGCAGTGGAATTCCAGATTCCAAAGCAAAGTTGCTTGTGGGACAAGGGAAAGAGGTACATGCATATCTTGTGTAGAAAGTATCCCCAAAACCCAGGAGCACTTAGAGAAGACATGGAATTTAGGGTAAAGGCAGACTCTGGGAAGAACACAGTTCAGATCACTGGAGAGAGCTTTGGTTGCTAGGCAACACGAGACAGGAGGGAAAGATGCAGGAGGTCACACAGGGCAAAACAGATGTGAGATGCACACTATTCCCAGACAGACATCCTCTGGAAACAGAGGTTAGCTCCAAGATAAGGGTAGGTAACAAAGCAAGGAAGAAGTAAGTGGAATTAAGGTGAGAGAAAGACAAAGGCAGAGAGAAAACCTTCAAAAGAAGGAGTGATGCTGAACTAAGAATTTAGAGTTGAGTAAAAGGTTTATTATTAGTACAGTCAACACCATGGAACAGCATGTACAACACAACCAGCAACCTGCAGAGACATAGTGCAAAGGGTAGGGAAGCCTTAACTGGGCTTCCTGGCTCCATCTGAGGGTGAGGACAGGAGAGTATGGGCCTTGGTAAGGCAGGCAGGGGCAAAAGGGAGTGGAAGAAATGTAGTAACCACACTAAGTATAGCAGCGTTTTCAAATTCCTGAGCACAATGTCCTGGAGCTGGAACATATGACTGTTCCCTACTCCCCTCAAGCTGTATCCCTCCACCCCAATCCCAGTGAAGCCATGACCCAACTACCCAGACCTACAGCAAGCTGGCCTGGAAAAAAACTCCAAAAAGAAAAGAAGCCATTATATGGTGGGGAGGAACCTTTCTATCTCTCTCCATCTCCAATCCCACCTGCATATTAAAATAATCACACCTACTATCGCTCCCCTTCTCACTCTGCCAATCATCCTAGGAATCAAGGAATGCCCCAGGTAGCCTGAAATGGAGCTGAAGTCCTTAGGGGGGCATGGTGAGGCACAGCACAGCCTGTACTTAGAGACACAGAAATATAATTTCTATCTCATTTGCCTGGTGAAGCTTAGAACCCAGCTAGATAGCTCCAAGGAAGCTTGTGTGTATGTGGGAGGGGTGGGAGTGCCTTCGAAATTAATACTCTAACTCTAGAGTTTTATGATGAGACCCTGGAAGGGCTAGGAGCAAGTTTTCCAGAGGGCACAGGCATTGATGCTGGACTGTTATATCCATCAGGGGAGTAGAGGAAGCTCCTCATTTCAGATGGGGTTTTGGAGGGCTGGGACAGACATCACGAGTTCAGCCAAGGACTCCCTTGGCTCTTCCTATATTAAAGCCAAAGGTTGTGCTGAAAAGGAAAAATATAAAACAGACCCCATCCCTGTCCCACCCTATCCAGAATCCCCACAATAGGAACAGCAAAAGAAAAGTTTTAAGTTTTGTTGATTTTTTTTTTTCCTTTCTTAAAAAAAAAAAGTAAATAAATTAAATTGCCAACAATGTGGCTGGCTAGAAAGTGGGGTAGCCATAAACAGGCCATTCTAAAAAAAAAAAAAAGTGGAGAGAGGGTGGGGTTTGTGAAATATAAACAAATAATGGCCAAGGGAAATTATCAAAATAACTAACTACAATCACAGGGCTGGAGAGGGGTCTATGGAACTATTACGGCCCATGCCACAAGGGGCAGTATCTACCCTATTTGAGCAAAAGCCGGAGAGCAGCTTCTTGCTGAACATAGAAACCCAAACAGACTAACTCCTATCCCCAACCCTGTCATTCTCTAATTATGAAAAGTGTAAGAAAGAAGAAATCTAGAAATTTTCGGCATCCCAACCTGCATACCTGTAGGCCCGGCGGGAGCCTACACCTTAAAGGTGGGCTGAACAGGGATATTGCTTGGCACAGAGGTCCAGTCTTCTCCGAAGGGCCATCAGTGATGGCCAATTACAGGCCTCACTATTTCTAGGGTTTTGGTTCCACCGTTACCTTTCTTTAGGATGTCTGCTCCCCAGAACTGCCCTCTAAATACTGCTTAGAGTCAACAGCCCTGCCTACTCTGATTCCCTGGTTTTGGAGGAGAGGGACGATTAGATTCCTCACTCCACCCTGATCCTTTAGGGAAAACAAATCTCTTTGTGCTTTCTGAAAATATTTAGACCCAGGGACCCTAGGCAGGAAAATGGATAGAGGAGGGGATTTCCCCCCCAGACTGAGAATTTACAGGCATTTTAGAGGAAGAAATATGGCAAATGGAGGAAATCTGGGTTTCCCACCTGAAAGGCTGAAAGTGCCCCAGGGCCTTTCAGTGCCAAAAGAGCAGGGAGATGTATGGCTCAAATATAAGCCGCAGTATTAAGGACAGTGGGGAGGACTCAGGGCCCAGCTGCTGGAGTGATGGGATTTTCTTATTTCCATCTCTTCCTGATAGCCCGTCGAGTTCTCCTATATCTCCTCCACGCCATGCGCAAATATCATGACAAGCCCGGGTTCTTGCACCATGTCATCACCCATATGTTGGTTTTCACAGGCCATCACGACAACAGCCTGCTTTCCAGGGATGCGCTTGGCCACGTAGTTCTCATAGTAGCGCCGATTCATCTGTCTTGTCTCTAGTGTGGCCAGACCCTGGGGCCAGCTACGCTCGTGGGCATTTTCAATCAGCTCGTTGACAATAGAGGCAGGACAGCCACTCTCCACCAGGGAGCGCTTGATTACAGCCTGGAGCACAGCATCTGGGGTCGAGATCATCCCTCCCCAGCGGGTCACTCTTGCTGGCTGAAGGGAGTTCACCCATCTGTGTGGAGGGGGTTGGAGATGGTTATTCCAGCTCATCTCCTTTTTCTGCACTGGCTTTTTCTCCTAAGAGAAAGGACCACCCACTGCACTCAGCTTAACTATTCTTCCTTCTCTCCTTCCATCATTGGCTCAGAAACCCCAAATCTTTTCCTAGTTGGTACCATCTGAGTCATCACATTACTCACCAGATTAAATTCCATAAATCTACACTCTGTCCGTTATTTTCCTTTGAAATCCCAATACTTAGCACACATGGTGCTTGGCACATGGTAAGTGCTCAATAAATGTTTATTGAATGAAGCAATTATTCCTCTATACTGTTCCCACTTAGCACTATTTGCCCTATATATATTCACACTTACAGTTTAGTCTATGAACTGTATAGGGCTCCAGAACTAAAAGGGATCTTAGACTTCACTTGTTTACTTCGCTTGCTTTTGCTGCATTTTAGAGATCACTTTCCTGGACTTGCACTCTGCCTCTTCTTCTCTGGGTTGTAAGCTACCTGAAGATAGGGACGATACCTTCTATTTCTTTTTGGCCCTCCTACCCCTCCACAGCCATCAATACAGGGCTTTCTACATGGTGAATACTTACCTAATTCTGGATAAACTGCATCCTTGGGCAGGCTTTCCCTTTCATCCACCCAAATGCATAAGAGATCCTGGATTGGAGCTGAGGGTTATCCTCTTCCCCTCTGCCCCTGTCCTTCATCCCAACATCTGAGAAGCAGTGGCCCCAGGCCAGCTCTCCTACTGCCCTCCATCTGACACTCCCCTCTCTTCCTCCTTTCAGGCCTTGGTGCCAGGACGTGGAGTCACTCACTCCACGTCCTGAGTGACACTCACTCTAGGATCTCGTTGTATTCAATTGTCTCCTCCAGGTTCTGAAGGTTGGGGTTGACACTGCGGATTGCACGCATGTATGCCTTTAGCAGCTGGATATCTCGCTTCTGTTGGAGGGAAGGAGAACCAGGGATGATGGTTAAGGCAGACAACAAATAAAAAAGTTTATCTGAGAATGAGGGCAATTGAGAGATCTGAGGAATGAGACTATAAGCTTCAGGAAGACAAGGGTAGGACTGTCTCATTCACAGCTGTCTCCTCAGTGCTTAGCAAAGTGCCTTTGTAGAAAAGGCATTTGATAAATGTTAGGTGAATGAATGACATGAATGGGATAAAAGGAAGCAAGGAGAGCTCCAATCTGATTCCCTACTAACCCACAGGCAGAGTATCCACTCACCCAGGCTCACAAGCACAAACACAGGTCTGTGTGTTCATAAGGGGTGTTTATTACCCACGGGTATACAGTTATTTGCATGTGAGGGACATGTTGGCCTCCATGTTTTCTAGACCTACCTGCTCCGCCAGCTGGTGTTTGTGTTCAGCCGACGTCTTCTCCAGCTCTGCGATGCGTGTCTGCTGCTGCTGTACCACTGAGCGCAGGTGCTTAATGCAATTGTGGTTTGGCAGCTCATCTTTGGGCATTTCCAGGCTGCAGCCCAGGGTGGGGATGGGGAAAGAGCGGAACAGGCCACCAGGGCATTCAATGGGACATTTGGGCAAATGGCCTATTCTGTGGCAGAAAATTGCAGAGTAGACCTTCTCCTACCTGAAATTTCTAACATTCATTTCAGGCTTCCCTCTTGTATGTTCCCTTCACTTTCTTCTCCCAGGCTTCCTCCTTGCCCCCTTTCTGCCTACTCTCTCTGAACTTTTTTCCCCTTCCAAGACATGGTGTTTTATCTACTGCATGGCTCTCCTTTCCTCCTATGGATTCTGCCTGTGCACTTATTCCTTTTGAGAAGCCCTAGATTCAGAGCCCCAGCTATCAACATTTAATCAAATATTTCACACCAGAAAGAAAAAAATAGGGCAAGAGGAAATATGAGAAGGCTGGAAATTAGAGAGCAGTCAACCTGACAAAGAGAATGTAGTATTGGCCTGAAAGGGAAGAATAAAGTAAATCAGTCCTCAATGTTACCACACAGATTGCTGAATTGCTGTCCCCCTTCTTTTATTAAAGCAAGAGCACAAAGATCATAGTTGGAAAAGCAGCAAGAAAGTGAGGTCTTTTGCAAATTGACCAAGGGGTTGAAAAAAGAAAAAAAAAGTGAGATCTTAGGGCAGAGAGCCAAGGAGGCTAAGAATACTCCTTGCCAACATGCATAAGAGACCTCCTAAGCTAGTGAACAGGGCACCCAGAGATAGGGGTATAAATGGGAAGGCCCTTATCTGTGGGGGGCAGAAGAATGGAAGGAATCTCACCCGCAGCCCTGTTCACAGGTCACAGGCCGCTTCGGGTTGTGCTCACAGTCGCTGAGGTGAGACATGAGGTTGTCAAGCCGAACAACGGCACTGCAGCCAAACACGGCGTTGTCGCAGGCAATCTGCAACTTTGACAACATGTTCCGCATGATCCGAGGTACTGGGCGCAGGTGGGCAACTGTCACAACGCTACGGTCCACCGGACACGTCTGTTGCTGAGAGAACCACTGGGTGATGCAGGCGTTGCAGAAAGCATGCTCGCAATGAGGTGCCTAGAAGGGAAAACAGGGCAAAAGGGGCACAAGGGAATTAGCAGGAGCTAAGAGCCTAGATATAACTCTACAAAGCCAATCAAGCCTCTGAGCAGCTTCTAGGACCAGAGATCCCTGGGGTCACAGCAAAGTATAGATCTACAATAGGAAATGCATTGTGGGGGACAGGCTTAAGATATGTTTCCTGTGCTCAAGATTATAAATGGATTGTGAAACAAGACAAACAAGTAAAAAGTTATATAACAAAAACAGATATAAATAACACTCCACAATAGGAGAGATGACATAAAGTGGCCAATTATTAATTGCCAGCTGGATTACATACACAGTAATTGCCAAAAAAGTCCAGAGGAGGGTAAGAGCTTTCCAGGCTAGGTAATCATGCCAGATATTTATGGAGAAGACAGAATTTGATATGGGTCTTAAAGGGTGATTAGGACTACAGATATAGAGAGGAAGGGGACAGAGGTTTACCAGCAAAAGTTATGTAAGAAAGCTGGGAGAAAAAAAAAAGCCTGGGACTCCTGTTGAGAGGTTAGGAGACCTCTCTGTGGGGGCCCAAGTTCTTATTTTATGGGTGCTGACCTGAAGTTTTGCCCTGAGTCCCAACAGCCATGCCTACCCTCCTAAACAGGGCTGGGGTTTTTCATAGAATCACATTCTTTTCAGTTTCATAAAAATCAGTTCAGCCTACTTCCCTGATAACTCAGTAACCTCTAACATTAATCCCTCAAAGTGAGAGGATTCCCTGGCCTCTGTGTAGACACCATCTGGCATCCAGCACGGGACACAGCAGACACTTAGTAGATGTTGATGAATAAATGACTGGAGTGCCTACTATGTCCCAAACACTTTACTAGGGGCTTCTGATTAAAAAAAAAAAAAAAGATAAGATACTGCCTGGATAACATAGCAAGACCCCATCTCTACAGAAAATTTAAAAATTAGCTGGGCATGGTGGTGCATGCCTGTAGTCCCAGCTACTCCGGAGGCTGAGGCAGGAGGATCGCTTGAGCCCAAGAGTTTGAGGTTGCAGTGAGCTATGATCATGCCACTGCACTCCATCCTGGGAAACAGAGTGAGACCCTGTCTACAAAAGAAAAAAAAAAAGATAAGCGTTACTGCCCTCAAGATGCTCATAGACACCAAAGACTGAAATACAGAAAGCTTTCGTAAGGGAAGACATCATTTTCAATATCACTAATCCAACTGTCAGTATATTTTTATTTTTCACTCAAAGGCATACTTGATTCTTTTCAAAGTCTTACAGACTGTATCTCCAAAAAAAAAAAAATCCTTAATCTGTCCACTTTTGTCCATCTCTACTGTCACTAACCCAGTTTAAGCTGCTATCATTGCTCACCTGAATTATTAAATATGTCTTCTAACTGGTTTCCCTACTTCTACTTTGTCCCTTTATAATCCATTCTATATTTAGTATAGAATGTACATTTAGTATTTAGTATAGAACATACATTCTATATTTAGTATAGAATGAGTGATCATTTAAAAATACAAACCAGATCATATCACTCCCCTGCTTAAAACTTTATAATGGATTCCCATTGTACTTAAAATAAATCTAAACTCCTACTCATGGCCTATAAAACTCTGTTTGATCTGGCCTGTGCCTCTGACCTCTCCTCACCTCACACCATGCTCCCAGCAGTATTCAGGCCATGTTGGCTTTCTTTCTGTTCCTTGACCACACTCAACTCATTCCTGCCTAGGATCTTTGCTTTTGCTGCTCCCGTCTGCCTGAAATGAATGCTCTTCCTCTAGATCTTCACATGAATGGCTCCTTATCATTCAGGTCTTGGCTTTCATGTCACCTCTTTCATGACCAACCTATTTAAACCAGTATACCATTCTGTACTATACAGAATGTGCTACCTTTTGTGTAAGAAAGAAAAGTGGGACCCCAAAACATAGATATATTCATATATATACACACGCACACATGTATACATATACATAAATATATTCATATTTGTTTGTATCTGCCTAAATATACACTGGAAAGATAACAAACTAATAAAAGTAGTTATGTACTCATCTATATGGGGATTAGGTGGACAGGGATAAGGATGGAAGTGAGAGCTCTCATAACATATCTTTTTATACTCTTTTGATTTTTTGTTTATTTGTTTTTGAGGTTTTTTTAGAGACAGAGTTTTGCTCTGTCACCCAGGCTGGAGTGCAGTGGTATGATCATAGTTCACTATAACTTCTAACTCCTGGGCTCAAGTGATTTTTCTGCCTCAGCCTCCCAAGCTAGGACTACAGGTGTGCATCACTGCGCCCGGCTAATTTTTTAAAAACTTTTTGTAGAGGCCAGGCGCAGTGGCTCACGCCTGTAATCCTAGTACTCTGGGAGGCCAAGGCAGGTGTATGGCTTGAGCTCAGGAGTTCAAAACCAGCCTGAGCAAGAGTGAGACCTTGTCTCTACCAAAAATAGGAACAAAAAATCAGCCGGGCGTTGTGGCACGTGCCTGTAGTCCCAGCTACTTGGGAGGCTGAGGCAAGAGGATCGCTTGAGCCCAGGAGTTGGAGGTTGCCGTGAGCTATGATGACACCACTGCACTCTACCCAGGGCGACAGAGTGAGGACTCTGTCTCAACAAAAAAAAAAAAATTTTTTTTTGTGGAGATGGGGGTTTTGTTATGTTGCCCAGGATGGTCCTGAACTCCTGGACTCAAGCAATCGGTCTCCTGAAGTGCTAGGATTACAGGCATGAGCCACTGCACCCAGCCACGATTTTAATTTCTGAACCATGAAAATTTATCACCTATTCAACAAATAAATATGATGTGGGGAAATAAGCATCCCTAGCAGGAGCCTTCTAACCTTGGAAATATGTCTGGTAACCTGGCATCACAAGGGTTGTCTGTCCTGTTCTTCAGAAGGTAAAGCCTGGAGGTGGATGGGTGGCTTCTGACTAGACTGTCACCTCTCCATAAGTGACTCACCTCAAATGGTAGTGCCAGTAAACAGACAAGGCCCTGCCAGGGTGAAGAGGGAACCTGACACACCCTGTGACCTCTTGACACTACTAGGATGGCTTGCTCCACACCCATCCAACATGCCTCTAATTGCAGTAAGCTTCAAAGGCCTAGAAAGGGAATAGGTCCAGGTTGGAAACTGGGAGAAAGAATAAACTCAAAGGCTCATGGGGAGCCCCTGGGAGTTATATAAGCAGTGAATGAGGGGAAGGCCATGGGACCTCATTGACTGGTGTCCTGATTTAGAAAATGGGATTATCTCTATCTGGCCAGGAGTGACAGAGGATTAATTGGTATTTACAGAATGAGGGCAATAAGGATCATGTAGGATGATGTTCCATGAATACAACTATTTTTTGTTTTTTATGGTTTTTTAATTTTTTTTTTTTTTTTTTGTTTTGCTCCCTTCCTGTCCCCCCTCCCCCACCTTCCCTGTGGTTTTTTTTAGACATAGGTCTTGCTCTGTCACCCAGGCTGGAGTGCAGTAGTGAGATCATAGCTCAGTGCAACTTTGGACTTCTGGGCTCAAGTGATCCTCCCACCTCAGCCTCCCAAGTAGCTGGGACTATAGGCACATGCCCCTATACCTGGCTATGAATAAAACTGTTAAGGATTCACCTCACTTATTGTACTTGCCTGGTAATCATGAGCTTCTCCTCATACTTGCCCCAGGAAGATACAACTGACTGTGGTCTGGCAAGGCTGGCAGAGAAATGACCTATTGAAGGTGGCAGCTTTCATATCAAAATGCAGAGTGCATGGCTGGATCAAAAACTAGTCTTTTCAGTAGATCCCAGGAAGAAAATAGGTCAGTATATACATTTTCCCACTTCCTATTTGTTAGACAGTAGGAAGGCAGAAGAAGACTGCAGGGAGACTGGCTGATTACATGAAGCACTACATCATCAAAATGCAGAGAGAACTTATCAGGAGAGTCCATGAGTTTAATCATGGACAGGAAGATGGAAACTAGTCAGAGTTCCTGCAGAGGAAAGGAAGCTACAGAGCTACTCACAGGAGATAGAAATAAGCAGCTGACCATGTTATAGGAGAAAACTCTCAGAGTGACCTCAGAAAAAAATCTGAACCACTGGATCTCTGTGGCATCCATGTCTAGATTCTGGAAGGCTATTCTCCTTGCAGCTTCCACTGCTCCTCTGTACCAGACCTCTGTTGAGGAAGAACATAGTGACTTCCCCATGCGTCCCATTGCCCTAGTTTCACTGCCATCTGTTGTCCCTCCAAACCTACCATAAGACCAACTCACCTGTACTGGCTCCTCCAAGACTCCACTGCAAATAGGGCATATAAGGTCTTCATCAACATCCCCCTGGAAACGGGTTACATCATACCCCATGTCTCATCACTGAAACCCAGGTCCTGAAAGGAATGACAGGGGAAAAAGAGGCCAGTTCAGAAGAAGCCTACATATATGTGACAAACAAGTTCATTGCCAAGATCCATTCATTTATCCAACAAGTATTTATTGAGAGCTTACTATTTGCCAGTCATTTGTGGGGGGAGAAAGCTGACTCAAGAAGCTTAATTCTAATGGGGGGGAAGATATTACATAAGCACACATTTAAAATCCAAGGTGATCATACTTTGATAGAGTAGGCACAGTACCTTATGAGGGCAAGAGACATGAATATCTAACCCAGGCAGAAAGAAGAGGGTAGTTTTGACAAGTTTTCCAGGACTAGGCATCACCAGAAATTAGTCCTTCAGGATAAGCAAGAGTTAGCTAGGTGTTGGGGGAACAGGGCATTAGGCTTTTAGGCACATGAAAAAGCACATCCAAAGGCCCAGAAGTAAGAGAGTATATGATATATTCAGGGAATTGCAAGTGGTTCAGAGAAAGGCTGACCTGAGGGGTACAAGGGAGGGACTCTCAAGATACGAGGCAGGAGAGGCAAGCCAGGGCCAGGCCATGAAAACTCTTATGTAAGGAATTCGGTTTTTATCCTGAAGGCTATGGGAAGCCACTGAAGTACTTAAAAAAAAGAACGATGTAGTAACAGTTCCCTTTTAGAATCACTCTGTCAACGAGGGGTGGAGGGGAGATTGGAGACTGGAAGGATATCTAATCAGGAGAGAGATGGTGGACTTAGGTGGTGGCGACGAGGATAAAGAAGAGAAGTTCAGGACAGCAAGGACTCAAAAGAGCAGTGATGCCGCTGTGCCCCTTCTTTGGGCTCCCAAAGATAAGGTCAGTAAACAATGACTAACCACCCCCAAACCCTCACCCCATGTGCATACAAGTGGTAGGCTAATTGGATTAAGGATGGGCACTTGATACTAGGGCAGTCAATCCACAGACCAGGTATCAGCCTGTGATGTACTAGAAAAGATGAGCTGAGTCAATCAGACAGTTCTTAGGAATTTAGAATCAGACTGTCCAACTTTAAAAGGTGATGGGATGGGGTGCAGAGAGGCCTTGACAGGTCAAATGCAAGCTAATGTACAGCATTTATTAGGGTCTCACTCCTGAGCCTAGGAGTTCTAGTCCAGCCTGGGCAACAGACTGAGACCCCATCTCTAAAAAAAGAAAGAAAGAAAAAAAAAAAAAAAAAAACTAACTGGGTTCACATTCCCAGTTCTACTACTCATTAGCTGTGGAATCTGGGGCAGTCTATATAAATTTCCTAAGCCAAAGTTATTTTTTTAATAGATAAAATGGGTATAATAATAGAAATGACTCTCAGAGTCATCCTCAAAGAGATAATGCATATAAAACATTTAGCAAAGTACCTGCTGGCACATAGTAGGCACACAATACATGACAGTAACTATCATTTACATACATATCTAATTTCTACTACTTGATTAAAAATTCCTTAAGGCTAGCTGCAGCGGCTCACACCTGTAATCCCAACACTTTGGGAGGCCAAGGCAGGAGGCTCACTTGAGACAAGGAGTCTGAGACCAACCTGAGCAACATAGCGAGACCCCATCTCTACAAAAAATTTTAAAAACTAGCTGGGCATGGTGGTGTGCACCTGTAGGCCCAGCTACTCGGGAGGCTGAGACAGGAGGATCACTTGAGCTCAGGAATTTGAGGTTGCAGTGAACTATGATAACACCACCACACTCTAGCCCAGGCAACAAAGCAAGACCCTGTCTCCCAAAAAATAAAATAAAATTAAAAAAAATTTAAAAATTCCAACATAGCACCAAGCACAATTCCTTACACATAACGAATCAATAAAAATTTTTTTTTTTTTAAGAGATGGGGTCTCACTATGTTGCCCAGGCTGGAATACAGTGACTATTCCCAGGTGTGATCCCACTACTCATCAGCATGGGAGTCTTTTTTTTTTTTTTTTTTTTCCTAACAGTCTTACTGGAAGCACAGGAGTCTTGACCTGCTCTGCTGACCTGGGCTGGTTCACCCCTCCTTAGGCAACCTGTTGGTCCCCTGCTCCTAGGAAATCACCATATTGATGCTGAACTTAGCACAGATAGCTGATCGGCATAGCACACTATAGTCCAGAACTACTGGACTCAAACGATCCTCCTGTTTCAGCCTCCCCAGTAGCTGGGACTATAGGCACACATCACTGTGTCCAGCTGGTGTGTTTAAATGGTGCTTTAACTGGGAGATTTCCATCGACCAGGGTATAGGATACCTACTATTTTGCCTACTTAGCATTCCATTTTCTGTAAATAGCACTATAATTTTCCTTTAGGAATCATGCCCTGGTTCCTAGTGGACATGTGACCCAGGCCAGGACTGAGAGAGCAATGCCTGGGACTTCTACTGGAGTTCTCAGGGGAGCTATTTCCCTTGGGGTTGCATAGCTGGTAGCATTTACAACCCACAGTAGCTGGCAACCATCTCTGCCATTAGTGAAGAAAGCTTGCTTCTAGAATGAAACCAATCTTATGTAAGAAAGCAGAGGTGAGAGACTGAATTCAGACAAAATTATTTGAGGTCCTGGATTCAGCCATGCCTGAAGTCACAATCACCTTTTAAACATCTCAGTTACAGGAACCAGTAAATTCCCTATTATGTTTAACCTAGTTTGAGCTGAGTTTCTGTCTCTTTCATCTGACAAACATCTTGATTAATACACAAGACTAATGGATATAAGAAATCACAGGCTCCCTTTGGAACCACTTATCCTTCTTTACTCATTTTACAAAGGAACAATAACACCCCCTTCCCCCTGTGATACTGACACAATTACACTGGCCTCCTTCACCACCATTTCTCTATATGCTTGTTCCTCCATCTCTAGGGCCCAAAGTTTAGGGCCTTAGGCTTACTAACAATCCCTCTGAAACTGTCACTGTAAACCACCTTGGCTTTCTCCTATAAAATGGGGTAGGGAGGGGGGAATCTACCTACCATGTATTTATCTCCCCTCAGACCTCTGACCCTCTATTCCTAGGCCAACAAAATAGAACAAAATAGAAGCAAAGGATATAATTCCCTTGAATAACCTAAAAACAGTGATGGATTAGGATGAGCATATAAATGATAAATGATGATATTATACACATAATGAAGAAATTGTAAAACCCAGAACTAAGGCCCCTTGTGATTCTCCTTGTTGCGACTTGAGCATGGTGGTAAGAGAACAAGAGCAGCCCACAGTGTCTCCATTCTTATATGTACCTAGATTATTGAGAGCTGTGGTAAATACCCTTGGCATTGTTCACACAGCAACCACATTCTAGGAATTACACCCCCTTTCTCTCTCTATCCACATGGCTCCTGTGGAAGGTGCCTCACTAGTACCATGAGACCTTACCCTAAGCTACAGCTGATGTGGGCTAAGGGTGAGCATGTGACCCAAGTGGGGCCAATGAATCCTATTCCTAAAAATTTGAGCTTGGCACCAAGAAGGTTGAGTTGGTCTTCCTCTGGCTGCCATGTGCACTGAGGAACAAAGAAATCAGGTCCATGGAGGGAAAGAAAAGACTGAAACAATCACAGAGAGAAAAGCACAGATGAGAGCCAGAAAGACTCCTGAGGACTCTTTAGAGTCTCTGGTTTGTTCCAAAGACCAAGCTTGCCTTTCTGTCTTAGCATTACCTCAGAAGTCTAGAAGGGAAGGATGAATTAAGAACAATGTTTTTTCTCTTTAATCCTAAAACTTGTATTTAAAAAGTTTTTCCAAAAACCTCACTATATAACAATCTATATATGTTCATTTAATAAACACTGAGTGCCATCCATACATCAAGAATCCTTATAAATCCTAGTTCCTATGAGATGAGTGATGGGGAGGTAAACATATGTAAGAGGAACACAGAAGAGAGAATTCTAAATCAGACTAGGGATGGCTTAGAAAGACTTCCCAGAATTGATTATTGAGACACATTTACAACAAGGTTCCTCAACCTCATCACTATACGCACTTTGGGCTAGAAAATCCTTTGTTGTTAGAGGCTGTCTTGTGCACTGTAGAATGTTTAGCAGCATCTCTGGCCTCTACCCACTAGATGGCAGTAGGAGTCTCCCAGTTGTGGCAACCAAACCTGCCTCCAGACCCTGGGAAACATCCTCTGGGGAACAAAATTGCTTCTGGTTGAGAATCACTGGTTTAGAAAAATAAGAAGATGGAGCAGGGCATGGCCTTTCTGGAGCAGATAAAATAGCACGAATCAAAGCAATAAATCAGAAAGGGTTTGTGTAGAGGTGTGCTGTAAGATGAGGACAGAGAAAGGCAGGACCCAAGCACAAAAGGCCCAGATATACCAGCTACAGTCAGAATTAACCTGACAGCTGTGGGGAACACCTCAGGGATTTCTTTTGTTGACATAAATTTCTATGTTTTAACTTTCTATTTCGACAATTTCAGACTTACAAAAAAGTTGTAATAGTACAAAGAATTCCCATATACCTTTCATATTCCCCAAATGTTAACATTTTACCACATTTATTTTATAATCAATCTACATAAACACATACATAAAGAAATTTTCTGAAAAAATTTTCTGAGTAACTTATAGACTTAATGTCTTTATCTCTAAATACTTTACTGTGTATTTCCTAAAAAGAACATTCACTTACATAATGATAGTAAACTTCTCAAAATCAGGAAATTGACACTGATATTATCTATTCTCTATTAACCTTATTATAATTTTGCCATTTGACCCAATAATCTCCTTTGGCAAAAGAACATCCAATATTATGTGCTGCATTAAGTTGTCAAGATTCTATAGACTCCTTTAATCTGAAAAGGTCTTTCTGTCTTCCATGACCTTGAAATATTTTTTAAAATTTTATTCATTCCTTTTTTCTTTTTTTTTTTTTTTCTTTTAAGTTCTGAAAGGATAGACCTTGACATATTTTAAGAACACAGGCCAGTTAAATGAGAATGTCCCTCAATTTGGGTTTGTCTGATATTTCCTCATGATTAAATGGAGGTTTTTCATTTTGGGCAAAAATACCCCAAAGTGATGTTATGATCAGATCAGTAGCACATGATGTTGATTTGTACCCTTACTGATAATATTAACTTTGATCCTTTGGTTAAGTGCTGTCTGCCAGGTTTCTATACTGTAGAGTTACTTTTTTTTTTCTTTATAATTAATAAGAATCTTATGGGGAGATACTTTGTGTATACATACACCTGAAGGATTTTAAGCAAGAAATTGACACTTTTCTCATTTAGACAGATGATTCTGGCAATTGTGTAGAAAAAAGCAGGGGGTAGGGAAATTTAGAGAAAGTGGGACCTTTTTAGGAGGTTCCTGTAAACATTCAGATAAAAAATTATGAAGGCTCAAACCAAGGCATTTAAGAGACAGAATCTACGTTAGTTTAGTTAGTAAGAAAGGGGTAACTCCTATGTTTATGGCCTTAGGTAACTGGTATAAATTCTTATTCACCAAAGTAAGAATATCAAGAAAAGGATCAGGATTGGGAAGAAAGATAATGATTCTAATTTTGGATATGTAGAGTGTGAGATTCCAAGTAGAAATCCTGAAGTTAGCTGAAGCCATGGACCTTAAGAGGCCACATAGGGAAAGTATAGAGAATGAAAACAGAAAATGAGGATGCGTCTGAATAAAGAATCCAATGGAACACTGATTCTTTGCTGTATTTTTTTGTCTTTTCTTTTCCACAAGTAATATATAAATACATTCTCATTCTAAAATATTCAAACAATGTAATCAAGAGCCTCTCTTCTCACTCTCCTTTTCCCATCCATTGCTTAGTGTACATTCATATTTTCTTTCCTTTTTTTTTTTGAGACAGGGTCTTACTCTATTGCATAGCCTAAGAGTACAGTGGTGTCATCATAGTTCACTGCAACCTCAAACTCCTGGGCTCAAGCGATCCTCCTGCCTCAGCCTCCCAAGTAGCTGGGACTATAGGTGCCACCACGCCTGGCTAATTTTTAAAATTTTTTGTAGAGACAGGCTGGTCTTGAACTCCTGGCCCCAAGTAATCCTCCCACCTTGGCCTCCCAAAGTGCTAGGATTACAGGTGTGAGCCACCATGCCCTGCCACACATTCATTTTTTCAATTTCCTTTCTTTGCTACTCATAGTTTCCTGTATGAGTGAATCTATATATTCTAGTGACAAAAATTTCCTATCCACCAGTCTCAACCTTGATTACAATGTATTTTACCATTTCCCTCATGACTAGAAGTTTGCTTCATTGCCACTTTCCCCCCGAAACAAATAATGTTGCAGTTAATGCCCTTGTAACATAATTTTTTGGGGCATGTGAATGAATCTTTCTCCTAGGACAGTTACCTAGAGGTGGAGTTGCTGGATTGAATTATATGCCTAGTATTTCTTTTCCTAGATACTGCCATACTTCCCTCTGGAAAGGCCTTTTCAATTTACACTACCACCAGCAATACATACTTTAACAGCGACATTTGAAAGAAAAGAAACCTGCAAAAAAGATTTTAAAAGATTCTCCAGAGATAGGAGAAAATCCTGGAGAAGAGGCTCACAGAAGTCAAGGAAGTTTTTGGGGGGAGGGAAAAGGAGAGTTTGTTTCATAAGTAGAAAGTTTCAGTTTTGCAAGATGAAAAAGTTCTGGAGATCTGTTTCATGACAATATGAATATACTTAATACTATTGAACTGTACAGTTAAAAATGGTTAAGACAGTAAATTTGTATTTTGTTTTCATTTGTTTTTTTCTGAGACAGAGTCTCACTCTGTTGCCCTGCCTACAGTGCAGTGGCATCATCATAGCTCACTGCAACCTCAAACTCTGGGGCTCAAATGATCCTCCTGCTTTAGCCTCCCAAAGTGCTAGAATTACAGGCATAAGACACTGTACCTGGCCAAAATTTTTATGTTTTTTTTACCACAATAAAAGGAAAAAAAAAAAAAACCCAAACTCAAGTCTGAGCAGCATAGCGAGACCCCATCTCTAAAAAAAAAATTTTTTTTAATTAGCCGAGCATGGTGGCTCACACCTGTAGTCCCAGCTACTCAGGAGGCTTGGCGACAGAGCGAGGCCCTGTCTCTTAAAAACGAACAGGGCCGGCGCGGTGGCTCACACCTGTAATCCTACCACTCTGGGAGGCCAAAGGATTGCTTGAGCTCAGGAGTTCGAGACCAGCCTGAGCAAGAGAAGACCCCATCTCTAAAAACAAACAAACAAACAACAACAAAACCTCAAGGGAGTAGGAGGCTTAGAGGAGGGGAAAGAAGTGTCAAAAGCTGCAAACAAAGTCAGATACAGAAAGCAAAAAATTGCTGGGATGAGGGACTGTGGATACCACACTGGAGCTGTTCCATGGAGTTATGCGTCATTGTGGAGAGCAATTTTAGTATAGCACTGGAAGTGGAAGCCAGACTGCACTGGTTCAAGGTGAACAGGAGGTGAGATGGAGAGACAGGGACTAAAGAGACAACTGTGTCAAAAGCCTGATTTTTTTTTTATCATTCTCAAGTTTATTTGGGCAGACCCATGGTGAAGATCCTGCATCTAAAAGAAGGTATTGGAACTCTTGGTGGTGAAGCGTGGCTTATGCTCGTGACACAAGACCCAGTTGGGCAGTGGGAAAAAAAATATGGAACCCTTGATGAATCTGCACATCATCCTTGCAGAGAGGCCATGCTAATCTTCTCTGTATCATTACAATTTTAGTATATGTGATGCTGAAGTGAGCACTCAGAAGCCTGATTTCAAAGGAAGGGAAAGAAAGAGAACTAGCTAGTGGGGGAAAGGAAGTTGAGGAAGTGGGTTGTGTGGGCGTCTTTCTCCTTATGGTTAGAAAGGCTTGAGTGTGTTTTCTGTACTGAGAGAGACAGTACCAGTTAAGAGGGAAAGATAAAGACAGGAAAGAATCTGGTCACTGAGGTAGTGGTAGGAAGATCTGGAATTATCTTTAACAAGAAGAGGGATACCTCTAAGGAGGAAAAAATGGTACAGAGATCCAGAGATAGGTTTTCAAAAAAATCATACCAATAAACTTTTAAAAATCAGATAATCACTTATTCATTTAAACAAGCAGTAAAGGTACAGTTAAGTGATTATAGTAATGTAAGCTTAAAACAGGGTACCCAGAGTCCCAAATGTGAACTAATATGGATACAGTAGCACTATTACCAACTTTCCTCTCTGCTTCAATTAATGCAACCTCAATTAATGCAACAGGTTAGTGCTGTTCTGGATGATAGCTACAGCCACTCTCATAGTCCAGAAAAATACACAGGGCTGAGAAGAAGGGAAAGGGTCAAGAGAAAAGGCCAAAAAGAAGAGTTACTTGAGATAGCTACATATGAGAGCAAAAATATCCCCAAATATCCACAATTCATCCATTGAACTGCTGAATTCACAATATCTACCTCAATTAAATAAATGAATTGTAATTTGGCTTCTCTACAATAGCTGTAAAATTAATCAGAGAAAAAATAAAATCATTACTGCCTTTAAAATGCACCAGGTAGGGAAAATTTCCAAGACACACTAGTAAGGAAAAAAAAACAAAGAAAGAGAATAGTATATGTAAAATACACTACCCTAAGTGCAAAAATCAATATGTAGTGTATATGCTTATATGTGCATGGAACTCTCCAGAAAGACACATAGGAATTGCCAACAGTGTTTACTGCTGAAGAGGGGGTACTAAGGAACAACAACAGAAGGGAAATTTAAATTTCCCTAATTATCCCTTTGAACCTTTGAAAAGGTTTTCTATGTGTGTGTGTATATTCAACATTCAAATAAATAAACAAATCTGTAATTGTACTAAATTGTCTTGGGAGCCTGAGGCAGGAGGATCACTTGAGGCCAGGAGTTTGAGACCAGCCCAGGCAACATAGTGAGACCCCATCTCTACAAAAAATTTTTAAAAAATTAGCCAGGTGTAGTAGCACATGCCAGTAGTCCTAGCTACTCAGGAGGCTGAGCAGGTAGGATCACTTCAGTAGTTCAAGGTTACAGCGAGCTCTGACTGGGCCACTGCACTCCAGCCTCAGCGATGGAATGAGACCCTCTCTTTAATAAAATAAAAATTTTTTAAAAAATGAGTTTTGAAAGAAATGTACTAAGGTTAAAACAACAAAAAATGTCTAAAATATTCACTTAACGTGTCATGTATTATACATGTCATACGACACACACACATACAACATGTCATATACTATAGCAAGGTCTGGGAAAAAATGTACTCTTGTCAAAAGTTGATCAAATTAAATCACACTAAAAACCCAGGAAATGTCCTAAAAAAGCATAAACCCTTTTACCTAGCAAACCTACTTCCAGGAACTTATCCTAAGGAAATAATTACACAAGGGTGCAAAAAAGAATGTACTAAGTTGTCTAAGTACTGCTTATAATACCAAAAAATCAAAAACACCTTAACTATCCAGTAGAATTCCTTACATCCATAAAATAGAGTATCATGTTGCATTAATATAACTTAGATATATTTACTTCTTATTAATCTATTTAAATTGTTTTATATTTATTATTTATATAATAAATGAAAATAACTTATTATTGATAGATATATATGCTATGGTGCTTTTTTAAAAAGTATATTTATACTGGAGAGTATCTAGAAAGACAGATGTTATAGAAGCTGTCTCAAAGTATAGATTTTTATACTTACAGTTCTGCTTTCTTGGTTTTTCCTACTTTTTCCACAATGATCATGTTTTACATATATAATTAAATAATTAATTCGACATTTATTGAGCATTACTATATGGAAGGTACTATTTTAAACATTTTTTTGCCTATTAACTCATCTAATCCTTATAACTCTGAGGTTTGAGCTATCATTATTCACATTTTACGGACACAAAGGCTAGAAAGCTTGTCCCAAAATCATACAGCTAACAAGTGGTAGTGCCACATTCATACTCAGACAGACTGGCTCCAGAGCCCAAGCTTTTTTTTTTTTTTTTTTGGTAGAGACAGGGTCTCACTATGTTGCCCAGGTTGGGCTCAAACTCCTTGCCTCCCCACGTGCTGGGATTACAGTTGTGAGCCACTGTGCTTGGTCCAGAGCCCAAGCTTTTAACCATTCTGCTAAACTGCCTCCCAAATTTAAAAATGGAAGCTGCAAAAACAGTATATATAGTATGGTCCCATTTTTATAAAAAATAACTTAAAAAGGAAAAAGTTTAGCCTGATAAAAAGGTAAAAAATTTTAATAAAAGAAAAAAGATAATTGAAAAAGAAGAAAAAAAGAAAAAATAATACATGTAGTGTATATATTTTAAAATCTAGAAGCTGGGATTATACTTTTGATCTAGTTTATATATTTCTAGAAGCAAAAATTAAAATAACATTCACTTTTTCTCTCCCCCCCTTTTTTTTTTGAGACAGGGTCTCACTCTGTTGCCCAGGCTGGAGTGCAGTGGCGTGATCATATCTCACTGCATCCTTGAACTCATGGGGTTCAAGTGATCCTCCCGCCTCCTGCCTCAGCCTCCCGAGTAGCTGGGACTTACAGGCACAAGCCATCATACCTGGCTAATTTTTTAAAAAAATTTTTTGTAGAGACAGAGTCTCACTATGCTGCCCAGGCTGGTCTCAAACTTCTGGGCTCAAGCAATCCTCCCACCTTGGCCTCCCAAAGTGCTGGGCTTACAGGCATGAGCCACCACACCTGGCCAACTTTTTCCCCTTTGTTGCTATGGGGCAATGTAGAAAATACACCTAGAGTTTGTATTGTGCTTCCTTGTATTTTCATTTTAAATCAATGCTAATAATATTGTCTTAAGGAAGAACACAAATTCTGAAAATTTATCTTAGTGGGGTTTCAGGAGATCCCATGTCCCCAAAATAAACAGCAAAGAACTTGCCTCAGTTGGTGCAAAGATAAGCAGAGGGAGTGGAAAGTCACCAGCCAGGGTTAGGAGCTGCAATGTTCCCACCATAAAGTCAGGGTTTACAAAACTGCAGAGATGCTAGGCAATGTTCTTCCTAAACCTAAACCCCCCTTTATCTGCCTGGAGGTTTTCCTGCTTCATCCAACTTTCTATAACTGCACCCTTTCAGGAGTGTGGCCTCAAAAAATAAGGGGAAGTTTAGATTTCTTTTTTTTTTTTTTTTTTTTTTGAGAGACAGAATCTCAGTCTGTCATCCTAGGTAGAGTGCAGTGGCGTCATCACAGCTCACTGCAACCTCAAACTCCTGGCTCAAGCAATCCTCCTGCCTTAGCCTCCCGAGTAGCTGGGACTACAGGCATGTCCACCACACCTGGTTAATTTTTTTTTCTATTTTTTGTAGAGATGGGGTCTCGATCTTGCGCAGGCTGGTCTCAAAATCCTGACCTCAAGCAATCTTCCCACCTTAGCCTCCTAGAGTATTAGGATTATAAACGCGAGCCACCAAGCCCAGCCAGAAGTTTAGATTTCTCATCTGGTTAGGGTATTCCCCATGGGGCACGTGGGAAACATCTATGGGAAACAAGTGTTGATATGGTTAGCTGCAACCTTAGAAGTCAGCTCTAAACTAATCTTGTCTTGCCCTGCCCCTCACAAACAATCTAAATCTGATAGGCTAGGTTTACTTGATTATTCCTTTTAATCTCTGGGACTCCCAACATTGTGAGGCTGTCATAGGGGCAGGTTATCATTCCAAGAGGGATGCCTCACAAGAACTCAGCTTCTCACTGCTTAGAGGTGGAAGCCTTAATAAAACTGAAACCACAGAGACCTCAAGAGTCACAGGCAGCAACCATAGCTACTGGAAGCAGTTTCTTGGATATTCTCCCTGAGGTATGGGATAAGAAAAGACCTTGGAAGGTTTCCCTCAAACTGGCAAGCTGAAATGAAGTAGCACTGAAGTGTCCCTTCAGGCTTATAGGAGTTCTGCTAACCTCCCTGATTTGAACATCCTAAACTTAAACTGACAGCTGCATTCCCAGACTACTATAGGGCAGAACAAAACCAGGTAACTATGTTACTTTATCTCCTCTGTGTTATATAGGGGTCTCTCTCTCTATTCGTGGTCTGAATTATTATACAATAATTTTTATTAAAGAATACAAGAACTTTATCAGACCCCTTCCTATACCCTTTTAACTTACTGTTGTGGTTGTTTTCTCTGGGCTACCCCTAGAAAGAGCTAGCAATTTAAAACAGATGGTTCCTAAGGACATTTATCCTCACTTATTCAGGGTTTCTTGAACTCATATGTACAGATGTGTAAACCATGCACATTCATTCATGCACACATGCTAAGAGAAACATTAGAGAATTCGCTCTAGCCCATGATTTATATTTTCAGTTAACTGGGTATGCTGCCACCAATTCATGGCAAAAACGTAAGGGCAAAAGCCAGGTATAAGTGATGTAGTCTGCCATCTATACCATTCTCTCTCCTCCATACCTTGAATACAACAAAGGTGCAGAGGGCTGAGGATTCTCCAGCCCCAATTACTACAAACAACCTGACACATAGGGAAAGGGCTCCATAAACTGCCCCGATCTAAGAAAACAGATGACCCTAGGAACTTCAACCTAGTCTAGAAATTAGGTATGGGATCTCACAAAATGGTACGGGATCTCACAAGTGTCTCTGAAACATTTCATCGTATCTCCCTGTATCCCAATGAATGGGTCTGGAAAAAAGAAAACTAAGTTAAGAATCTAGAAACCTGAGTCCTAGTTCTAGCTCTATCACTGACCAAATGTGTGACCTTGGGCACCTTATTTAACCTCTCTGGGCCTGAGTTCCCTTACTCTACATGAAATGAAGCACCCTGGACTACATAAATTCTAAAGTGCTCTACAAGCCTGAGCAAGAGCAAGACCCCGTCTCTAGGCTGGGCATGGTGGTGGCTCATGCCTGTAATCCTAGCACTCCGGGAGACCGAGGCGGGAGGATTGCTTGAGCTCAGGAGTTTGAGACCAGTCTAAGCAAAAGCAAGACCCTGTCTCTACTAAAAATAGAAAAATTATCCAGGCATCATGGTGCGTGCCTGTAGTCCCAGCTACTTGGGAGGCTGAGCCAGCAGGATTGCTTGAGCCCAGGAGTTTGAGGTTGCAGTGAGCTATGAATGACACCACTATACTCTAGCCCAGGGCCACAGAGCAAGACTCTAAATAAATAAATAAATAAAGTGCTCTACAAGTTCTATGATTCTAAGATTGAGCATAAAAAACAAAAATAGGAAAATTAGAGGGCAATTACGTTAAAAGGTGCCTTGGTGTTACCACTAACTGACCTTGCTCTCTTGAGGCAATTCTCTTGACTTTTTAAATGAAAGGAAGTGGTCTTTTTTACTTAAGCAGTAGACTCTTTAAAGTGAAATCACTTCCCCTCTTAGATACTCAGTTTCCTCACTTGTGAGATGAGGAATTCTAAGGTTCTATTTAATCCCAGAATGCTGTGATCCATACAAGATTTACCACAGGGGATTTTAAAGTTAGGCATCTTTAGTACATTTTAACTGATTCAATTTACAAAAGAATCCAGAAGGCACACATTTCTTCAAGAACTCATCTAATGATGGGCTGGCTGCAGTGGCTCACACCTGTAATCCTAGCTTCTCTGGGAGGCCGAGGCAGGTGGATTGCTTGAGCTCAGGGATTCGAGACCAGCCTGAGCAAGAACGAGACCTTGTATTAAAAAAAAAAACAAAAAAAACTCATCTAATGCCTAAAGGGAGGCCTGCCAGGCTTCAAAGGCCAGCAATGATCTCCCAATTAGTCACCAGCACCGAGCACCATTTGTATGGTTACCCTAAACTTCATCATTCTAAATACATAATCTCCTTGCCAGTAAAGATATGAAGAAGAAAGGGAAAACACAATCCTTGTCCTCAAACTAAGGTGTAGACTTAGGTGTAGACTAAGGTGTAACCCAATGAGTACACAGGATAAAAAACAGATAAAAAGACATAAAAATTACTAAGCAACTTACCAACAAGTTAATAATTAATGTAAGTCATACATATGCAAAAAAGAACAGGATGGCATAGGTTAATCAAAGAAAGCTTTCTGCAGAAAAGAGTTTTAAGAATCAGGCTTTTAAGGGCAGAAGGAACTCTGATTTATAGAGAAGAAGGCTGAAGCCTGGAATGAGATTCTGAATCAAGACTTTTTACCTTCCGAGTGTTGGGGGGCAGGTTCCCTGTTCACAAGGCTCCAACCCCCTGATGCCTCCACTCAGTGCCACTCAGGAGATGCTCCCAGTAACCCATCTTGTTGGCTACTCTCCGACTGAGTCTTCCTTCCTAGTGACAAGCTCCATTGCCAAGGGGATGGATGTGATGTCACAATCAGGAGCACTCTATTAATAGGAACAAGGAAGAGAAAGGTAAGTCAGGGCAACTACCTCCACTTGGCAATGAGACCAGACAGACTTGGGGAGAATCAACAACTCCATTAAGCACTACAGGATTCAGCGCTAGGCGTACGGGACTACCCTCTAAGGAAGGAAATCATTGGCTAAGGAATCACACACATGGTCCAGTAGATTCAAACATAGCTCGGAAGGGGAAAGAAAAGGATAAGAGGAAAGGTAGAGAAGAGGAGCTGTTAGAGATAAAAAAGATTCTTTTATTCAGTGCACATAACTACAAGTAATGTCAATGATTCCAAATCTGTGGCTACAAAATGCATAGATCCATAATATCTTACATGTACAGTATGATGTTTTAATGTTTCCAAAGTGCTTTCACTTAAATTATTTCACGTAAAAAGAATTCTGCACCTGTAGTCCTAGCTACCTGGGAGGCTGAGGTGGGGGACTGCTTGAGCCCTGGAGGTTGCAGTGAACTATGATGATGCTACTGCATTCTAGCCCAGGCGACAGAGTGAGACCCTGTGTCAAAAAAAAAAAAAATTCTGGTCCTACCTTCCAACTGGAAAATACTATTTCATGAGGAAAAGATGCTCAAGAATGTTGGTACAGGTGGCAATTCTACTTACAAGTCAGGGATCAGGCTTAAAAAAAAAATTAATGAAGAGGCAGTGAGTGAGTAACTGTGAAGGACAGACAGCAGCAAAGATTAGGCTAACCAGACTCATCACTACATGGATGGAACTCAAGGCTTCAGATGAAGGGTGCGGAGAAATCTGTTGAACTATATACAGAAGAATGGCAACTATTCAATCTCCTTTCCTCAGTACATGTCTATCAGTTGTTTAAGGGCCATGCTAGGAAGGAATGGGATAATGACTTTTACACATAAAACAGAGACCATTTCATCTTCTGAGTCTGGTACATATGCTCATTAGTTTGCTATATTCATTAGCCACAATGTGTTTAGCACAGTATTTTTAAACTAAAATACCAGTTTAAAAATCAGCTGGGCACAGTGGCTCCCGCCTGTAATCCTAGCACTCTGGGAGGCCGAAGTGGGAGGATCGCTTGAGGTCAGGAATTCAAGACCAACCTGAGCAAGAGTGAGACCCCGTCTCTACTAAAAATAGAAAAAATTAGCCAGGCATGGTGGGGCATGCCTGTAGCCCCAGCTACATGGGAGGCTGAGGCAGGAGGATCACTTAAACCCAGGAGTTTGAGGTTGCTGTGAGCTACGCTGATGCTACGGCACTCTAGCCCAGACAAGAGAGCGAGACTCTGTCTCAAAAAAAAAAAAAAAAAAAAAATCAGACAATAAGGTGCAATGCCAGGCACTTTTTCTTCCCTGTAGTTGGGGCAGGGGTTGATATGTTTCTCCCCACTACTCCTCCTTTCCCACCCATAATACAAAGGAGGGTATAATGCTTCTTTCCTTTTGGCAACACCCCATTTCCCAACACCCTGGCATATGCACCTGTACCTGAAGAAATGCTTCCACGAACCAGTGATGTTGGCTATGGTCAGTCTCCTTTTGTAACAAGTTCCAGATTCAGAAAGCAAATAGTTGCATATGCTGGGAAGACCAATCCTACTTCAGTGCCCCCTTGGCCAGAACAAAACAGGATTTTTCAATTGAGCGGAAGACCAGGCGTCAGGAGGCTTGGGTTCTGGTCCTAGCTCTGTCACCCACTAACAAGTACGGAAAATGATACCTGCTATCTATCTATCGTGTGTGTGTGTATGTATGTATACACATACATACACACACACACACACACACACACTTACTTTATACATATTGTCCTGCAAATCAAATGAGATATAACAAATGTGAAAGCATACTGAATACCGCTATCCTCAGGTAAGGTATTATTTGTAGCAACGGAATGCAAAATAAATTTATTTTTATTTTTTTCTTAGACTAGTCAAATGCAGTAATGAGAAAGGCGGAAAGTAGTAGAACAAGGAGTTCAATCTGTAACTGACTGTGAACAATCAGCAAAATAAATTTAGAGTACTGAGGGCTGGAGAACAAATGCTTGAAAGACGCTTGTTCCTTCTTTTCAATTACTGTGAACCAAGCCCAGCCAGCGGTCAGCTGGACACACAAGGTAGTAACACTGCATCACTCACATTCCCTACCACTACTAGTCCACCCCATTTCTATTTGGGGGAAAACTATTAGCCAACAACACTATCAGCCTCTTGCCCTGTTTGCCAGACTCTAAAACCACCGTATAGAAAGGGATAAGACCATCACAGGCCAGTCCCCAAGAACAGTGGCCTCACTAACAGCCACATTTGCTATTAGGTGAAATAGAGTCAGTTTCTGAATGGGAAAGGTATCTATCAATCCCTCAGGCAAAACGCCCTCACCCCTCTTGGCTTTCTGCTCTTTCTCTGTTCCCCTAGTCCCCACTCCCAATTCCCTGAGTCCTGGCTTGGGAAAGGCTTTCCAAGGCTTTCCGGTGTGTGGTGTGTGAAGCGTGCGAAAGGACCGGGCTGCAAACCAAGGGCAGGGATGTGAGGAATGTGAGATTTCTTCATGGAGGGCTGGGAGGGGGAGAGGATCGGGGAAGGAATGAAAGAGAAGGACAAGGCTGCCAAAGACAAGGCATGGGAGAAGAGCCAAGCTATGGCGCTTTGAGGGCGGGGGTTCAGGTTCCGCCGCCACTGCTCAGGCTGGTCCCGGGAATGTTCCCTTCTTCCCCTCTTGGCCTGAGAGTCATCACCTATTTAAATACCACATTGCTCCCCCAGGTCCGCTGCTCCCTGTCCTCCAGCCAGCCCAGGCCCCCTCCCACACTTCTCAAGGCTCCCTTATTCCAACGGACCTTCCCCAACAACCCATCCTCCAGGGCCCCCTTCTCACCTCCTGACTCCTCCCCAGTGCTGCTCCTTTCCCCCATTTTCATCTTTACTCCTATCCCTCCTCGTGAATCCCAATACCTCGAACCTCCACCCCAATCCCCCTGGGACATCACCCCCTCCCGTCCCACACCCTCTTTTAGGTGGAAGCCCGCGCAGGCGCAGTACGCACCGCCCGGACGCGGCCTGGACTCTCCGTACCCTGGCCTGGTTGGAGCTGAAGCCGCAGCAGCCACGGGACAGCCCCGGTGCCGGGTCTCAGCCTTTCCTGGGAAGGGAAGGGGAACGGGAAGGAGGGTGAAAAAGGTTCCGACCACTTGTCGCCGTCTCAGACAGATCCTTTGCCCCGCCCACCGCTGCTACGCAACCCGGCGGAAGCTCGTCACCAAACTCCGCCTCTTTGTTTAATTCAGACCTAGACTGGAAGCCACGCGCGTCCAACGAAGAGGGACGAAGGCTAGCCAGGCCTCCACTCTAGACCGGAAGTCTTTATGGTCCCAGCCAGGACTATATAGCCATTTGGGCGGGAGAACTCTATGTTCTTCCCGGCGTGAACGTCGGCTTCCGAGCCCGGGGCTGACTCCCCAAGAAGGCAACACCTCCCTTTGGAAGGGCGCATGTGTCTTGTCCTAGAGCTGATGCGGAGTGGTGCGAAATCGTCGCGGGGAGGCCGGCCTGCAGTGTGACCTGCCGTCTGCCCGGCCCCTCACCCGTTTCCAGAGCCGTGGTCAGCATCCTAGAGCCTCCTGACCTTATGACTCCTAGTCATGGGAATGGATACTGCAGTTAACGAGGCGGCCGCGGGGTGGGAAGTGAGGGAGTGTGTGACCGCAAAGCTCAGATCTGGGGTGCTCAACAGGTTGTCTGCCTCCCAGCCGCACTCCTGCCGTATCCACGATGGCTCCCCGAACACTCGTAGAGTTCCCTGAAACACCTAAGAGGAGAGAAGGAAGAGAAAATATCCTTCCTGGGTTGTGCTTTGATTTCCTTATCTTACAACACTGTGGTTGGGGGGTGTGGACGGGAGAGAACCTGGGATGCAAGGGAAGCCAATGTGGAGCCTAAAGGCTCTATGTGAAGGTAAGGGATTAATTAAGCGAGCCAAGGCATTACAGTTACATGACCTCTTAGTCTAATCTGGTATTAAATAGTATTTGTTGTGGATATTCGCTAAGCAAATGGTAATGCACATTAGTGTATCTTTATGTAATTGGTTTATACACAACAGTACAGAGCTAGCTACCTTTTGTTGACAAGCTGACAGGTTCCAAAGGGAACTAAAGTTTCGGGCCTCCTCTCTTCGGTCCTCTGGGGGAACTCTCAGATCTACTGAGAAAAGAGCAGTAGAAACAGGTCTTGCGAACTATGAGAGGGGCTAATGCAAATGTTGTCTATGCCTCGGGTTCCATTTCTTCCAAAGGGGGTGAGTCAGCCTATTGTCTCTGGTGTGAATGCGACTTTTCCCAGAGGCCCTGACTGAGCTAGGTAGTGTATTAAAGATGAGGGTTAGGGTAGTGGAAGAAGAGGAGGAAACGTATTTATAAGTGTCCATTGTGTGCTAGGCACTGCTTTTTATATAACTTAAAAATTGTGGAGAAAAGAAGTGGAGCTCTGAGCCGAGGTTCAAACTTTTATCTGTCGGATTCCAAAGCCTTTGGTCCTTTTGCCACTGTGTCACTCCTTGGAGAGAAACATCATCTTAGGGCCTAAATGCATTCTCCCAGCCAAGTTAAGGAAAATTAGGGCCTTGGGTGCCCCCTTGTGGTGTCTCTTTTCCCCCATGCGGAGCCAACTACCTCCGAGGTTCCTTTAATACCCGAAATTCTCCCCCTTCGAGGCGCACGAGCCTCGGATCCCGATTGGCTGAGCGGGGCAGGCGGCGGGACGCAGGGCGCGCCCAGGAGGTGCTGATTGGCCGGGGGAGGCCAGCGGGGGAAACTTCCGGGAATATCTGCATTCCCGCGTTCCATAGGGCAGCATCCGGCGGTAGCGGGGCCTGTGGCTCCCCCTGCGGGCGGCTCAGCGGCGTGCACGGTCCAGCCGGCTGGCTGGGTGGGTGGTGAGTGGTGGGCTGTGGGTGGGGGAGGGGATGGGCCGAGTGCCGGGTTGTCCCGATGAGAGTTCGGGAAGGTGTGGCCAGTAAGATTCTATTCCCTGGCTTTGCACCGGATTGCCTACCCCTGTCGTCCGTCGGCTCCCCCACTTCGGAGCTTGAGACTGAAAGAGCATCCCGGCAGGGGTCTTCCATCCCCGAAGCAAACTATCCAGAGACCCCCAAATTCTGATCCTGAAGTTGGAGGCCCCTGGGGAAGTTCATTTCTAACCTTTTAGAAGGGTTAGAGGGGTTGAGGTTGGCTGACCCCAGCCTGGTGTAGTAGGTAGGCCGTGGGAAGTGGAACATGGGGGCAAAGGCTCCTAGCATTGAGCCTTCGTTCCCTGTTCCCCCTTCCAGTGGGGTGCAGAGGCTCGGGCAGCATGACGACGGAGACCTTTGTGAAGGATATCAAGCCTGGGCTCAAGAATCTGAACCTTATCTTCATTGTGCTGGAGACAGGTGGCTACGCTGGGGCGGTGGGTTCGCGGGCTTGGGGTGAGGGGTGGGAGGGGGAGAACAGTGCCTGAGTTCTTAATTTGCTCCGGGGATGGCAGGGCGCGCCCCAAGACACCACAGCTCACTCCCGATCTCTCTCTTAGACCTTGGCACAGACAGTTGCAGTCTGGTATATGGTAGATAGAACTCTTGCCAGATCCATGGCTTCAGTGCCACGCGGCCCTGATTCCACTCAGGGCCCTCTCCATGGTGCTGGCCCCTCCACTACCAGCCACCCCCCAACCCTCATGCCCCAGGGATTTAGGCTTTGCTCTGTTTGTACACCTTTTCCTTCACCCTGCCAATATCCAGATCTCATCCCTCTGACTGCCACCACCCCATTTATTTGACCATCCTCCCACCCCCATTTATCTCTTCCCTTCAGGCCGAGTGACCAAGACAAAGGACGGGCACGAAGTTCGGACCTGCAAAGTGGCAGACAAAACGGGCAGCATCAATATCTCCGTCTGGGATGACGTGGGCAACCTGATCCAGCCTGGGGACATTATCCGGCTTACCAAAGGGTAAGCCAGCTGGTGACTCCTGGCTTTCCAAGGGTAGCAACAATCAAGGGGGGTGGGGTTAATATTCCCTATAACTCTTCTGAGTACTCTGAATCTTGCTTTTTTTGCCCCCACAGGTATGCTTCAGTGTTCAAAGGTTGTCTGACACTGTACACTGGCCGTGGGGGTGATCTGCAGAAGATTGGAGAGTAAGTGCTGTCTTGGGGATTGAGATGAAGAAGCACCAGCCCAAGGGGCAAAAGTTAAGATTTGCAAGGAGGCAGTATAAGGGTGTGCAGTCCATGCTCTGTTTCTGGACCCTTCTGAGGCCTCCAGCAGTGGCCCAGATGGGTCCAAGGCTTTAGCTACTTTCTCCCCTTGCAGATTCTGTATGGTTTATTCTGAGGTTCCTAACTTCAGTGAGCCAAACCCAGAGTACAGCACCCAGCAGGCACCCAACAAGGCGGTGAGTCCATGACCACGAAGGTGGGGAAAGAGGGCAGATCAGGCCAAGAAACATGGTAGGAAATAGGGTCTGAGTATGTAATCTGTGCCTTCAGGTGCAGAACGACAGCAGCCCTACAGCTCCCCAGCCTACCACTGGGCCTCCTGCCGCTTCTCCAGGTAAATCTATCCCCTTCCATTCACTGGTCCTCCTAGCTCTCCCACTCTCCCCAGCCTGGAAGGAAGCACTTCCCTCATCCCTTTTCCAAATCTGTCTTCTGTCAGAGTATATCTCCCACCAGCCAATTCTCCCAGTCCCCTCATTTTTGATACCTTTTGCAAGTGTCTATGGTGGAAAGATTTGGGAATCTGTTTCAGTCACTGATAGAGCTTGGGTACCCTTTTGCCACGGCTGCTCAAAGGCAAAAAGGAGAGCAATTTCTCTACATGTGGCAAATAAATACTAGGGGCAAACAGGCTTAAATGTACTTTATTAAAAATATTTTTGGGCTGGGTGTGGTGGCTCATGCCTGTAATCTCAGAACTTTGGGAGGATCTCTTGAGGCCAGGAGTTTGAGACTAGCCTGGGAAACATAGAGAGACCCTATCTCTACAAAAAAAAAAAAATTTAAATAAAAAAATTAAGAAATTAGCCAGGCATGGTGGTGCATTGTCCCAGCTACTTGGAAGGCTGAGGTGGGAGGATCACTTGAGCCGAGGAGTTAGAAGTTACAGTGAGCTATGATCATGCCACTGCACTCCAGACTAGGTAATAGAATGAGACCCTATCTCTAAAAAAAAGTAAAAATAAAAAATAAAATTTGTATAAATTCCTTGTAATAAATCCCATTATATATTTAAATTTAAATATGAATATTTATATATGTGTGTGTATGTATATATATATGTCTCCTATTGGTTCTGGCTCTCTAGAGAACCCTAATACAACTACAAAATAACAGCATTTAATTCCACCACAAAAATTAGCATGCATGTTTCCAACAGAAAATATGACTATTACATATTTTCAGGTCTCCATGACTCCATAATTTACAAAAACAACTTTAATAAGGCACATCTAAGCCTATTTGCCCCTAATATTTATTTACCATGTTTATTCACTTTTGTCATCTGTTGACAGGTACAAAATGTATGATATAAAAACTTAACATTGACTTCAATACATTCACCTAACTTTTTCTGTGAATTAAGAAAGGGCATTATTCTTTAGTTTTGGTTGCAGATATCTTAGTCCAGTAGAGCAGCAGGGTTGAGTAGGGATATAGCTTAAGAACCACTAACCTATAACTTCTGTGCCATTTAGGGTTCATAGTGCCTTATGTATTTGGGGGACAGGCCTCTGCCTTTATTTAACAAATGTTTATAGAGCACATACTATGTGCCAAGGAATAAAACACAACACCTGCCTTTAGGGGCTGATAGTGTATGCAGGAGACAGACATACAGATAATGGCTATAATACACTGTGGTAAATGCCATGATAGTGATATGCAGAGTTATGGGAGCTCAAGGAAGTCATTGCACACACCTAGTTCCAATCACACATTTAAAATAATACACAAAAATATAACTTGTTATTATCTTTGGGGGGTAAGATTCTGTGTAATAATCTTTTTGCTTATTCTTATCTATATTTTCTAAAATGAACATCATCATTGTGGTACACACATACACACCATTTTTTGGTTGGTTTGATTTTAAGATCCTCCTTACATTTTAACAGAGAAACTTCAGGCCCTTCCCCTTTCGGTGCTTCTCCAGTTTTACAATCACTTTTGGTAAAGAGGCATTTGTCAGAGGTCCTTGAGCCTGGAACTAAACGACTAATTCTGAGTCTGACTCCCAGTGTACAGAGATGAGTAAGAGCAAAAAATATCATACCAGAGTTCATAAAACAATCAAACAAAAACACCAAAAAAATTAAAAAAGGAAAATAAAGGGAAAAAAAACAGAGTTCATGTAGCAACTTCCAAAATGATTGAGTCTTCTCTGGGGCTTCATTCATACTTGCAACCCACATTCTTTTGCACTTGGTCCAGTTCGAATTAATATGTGCAGTTGTGCATGGTGAAGACTGTGCCACTCTCTGGGGCATGGAGGTTGGCCTTGGGATGGACCCCTCTCCTACCTTAACTCTCTAATTCCTGTGTTTCTTCATCTTCTCCCACAACTAGCCTCTGAGAGCCAGAACGGGAATGGACTGAGTGCCCCACCAGGTCCTGGTGGTGGCCCGCATCCCCCTCACACTCCCTCCCACCCCCCTAGCACCCGAATCACTCGAAGCCAGCCCAACCACACAGGCCCTCCTGGCTCCTCCAGCAACCCTGTTAGTAACGGCAAAGAAACCCGGAGGAGCAGCAAGAGATAGCAAGACATTCTTCCTCCCTTCCCGCCACCAACCATATCCAAGTGTCTCTGCCAGAGAGCAAGACAGCCTTCTACTAGCTGCTGGCTTTGGGATTGGGGTGGGGGGAGCAGTATTTTAGCCACTAAAGTTCACTAGAGCAGTGGCCTTATCCACCCTAAGCCCATACTCTCCCAGTGTCCAGCTAAAGCTGCCTGTCCCCTGGGATTCAGGACCCTCTGCCTGCCCTCCTTCCTCTTTAGAAACAACAGTTACAATCTGTTTCTTCTGTGTGTGATATGGGGGTTTAATTGAAATCCCTCCTTCCCTTCCTAATAAATGTTACCACTCTGTGCTGGACTCCTTTGCTTTTTGTGGAAAAAGGAAGAGGTTAGCAGCTGGGCATTTGGGAAGGCAGGGTATCCCTAGGAGGTGGAGGCAAGACAGGTTACAGGTAAGGAGGCCTAGGCAAAGCAGACCTGCCCCTTTAAGGTAGTGTCCCTCCCCTGCCCCCTCCCAGCAGGTGACCCTTGCCCGCCTGCCTGCCTCCCCCACCAGCTAGAAACAAGAAGGCTGCTGTGTCCCCCCTTCCTCTGGGTGTCCTTCCTATCTCCCGCTGTCAGGTAATGCCAACCTCGACCCCCTGGACTGATCATGCCAATCAGACTTTGCTTGCCTGATCTTAGGCCAGGTCAGACATCTGAGGGGAGCCCCGATACTTGTTTCCTCTCCCCATGAGGGCTTCCCCTTTTTTGGTTATTGATTCCTAGAGCTCTGACTCTTAGTCTTCTTGGGGTGAGAAATCGCTAAGAACAGTTTGTTTTTCATGCATGCATCTGGGCTTGCCACTTAATCTGCTTCTTCCCCCTTCTCCCCAGTGTAGGGACACCTGGGTCCAACTTTCCCAGGAAACGTGGGGATGGGGTTGAAGATGAAGTTCAGTGCCAGATGTTAGGTAGGTAGGGTGGGAGCATATGCAGGAAAAGGCTAAAATGGTACTAACTGGGTTAGGGGTGGGATGAATTATTTAATAGAAAAAAAACAAGCCCAAGTTTTCCTTAGCCATGTGGCTTTCCCAGGGGCAGTGGGTCGCCCCTCCCTACTCAGGGGCCCAGCAGAGACTGACCTTTGACCCCCACCCCAGAGACCAGTGAACCATTAACTCCTCTCTGATGTGAGCCTTCCCACACTGGCCCCACCCCTGACCCCGCCCCAAGGCAGGTAGGCTGGTTGGGGGGGGCTTGTCCATCTCAGCCTTCTATATGACGTGGCCTCTATTCCACCTGGGCACTGGGAGGCTGAGCCTGGATTCCCCCTCTCTGACTCAGGAACCTCAACATCCACGGCAAGGCCTGACGGGGGACCTGAGGTGACAGCTCTCATGTTTTTGCCAGTGGGGGTGAGGCCCTGGGGATTGAGGGGGGATAGAGGTGGGACAGGGTTGAGGCATGGGATTTGGGAGACAGGATGGACATGGACGGTCAGCTCTGGGTCATATAAGAGTAAAGAGTCAGGTAGGTCCTCTAGGAACTGGCAAAGGAGAGGCTACTCCAGAAGGAGACAATAGGGAGGGAGGAGGAGGCTAGAGTGGGGGCTGCTGTTGGACTTAGGTGGGGGCAGGTATAGGGAGTGACGGTTCTCCCCTGGCCCAAGCCGGAGAGCAGAGCAGTAGCTTCGACCCACTCCACCTTGTTGTTCCAGGGCACAGTCCTCAGGATGTTCCGGGGGTAATAGAAGTTGGAACCAGAGCTTCTAAGCCATTCCCTGCAATGATGGGGCCCCCAATGAGTCATCTACTGGCTGGTCTCTGTGTGGGGGTGGTCTTGGGATGGGTAGGGGGCTCAGTCCCCAACCTGGGCCCTGCAGAGCAGGAGCAGAACCATTACCTGGCCCAGCTGTTTGGCCTGTATGGAGAGAATGGGACGCTGACAGCAGGGGGCCTCGCCCGGCTTCTCCACAGCCTGGGGCTAGGCCGAGTTCAGGGGCTTCGCCTGGGACACCACGGGCCTCTGACTGGGCGGGCCACACCCCCAGCCACGGACAATTCCACACACAGGTACTAACCCTTTCCCCCACCCCACAGTGCCACATCCTCTAGCTCTTCTCAGAGCTTAGATCAGTCTCCAGTTGCCTAGTTCTGGCTTCCTAAAACAAGACCCCTGGAGTTACAAATTCTTCAGAACCCAGCTCCTTGGTGTCTCTTCAGGGACCCTCTTGCATCTATTGCCTTCAAATTCTCTCCTCCTCCAAATCCCTAGACCCTTAAATTTCTTGCTCTTAGTCCCAATGCTAAATGTCTCCAGGCTGACTTAGCTTCCAATTCATAGCACTTTTGTCTGTCCTCCTTTCGTTTTCTGTCGTCCCCATGGGCCCCATTCTCTAGACTCTCCTATATATCAACAATTCTTGGATCTGCTTACATTCCATGACTTCTGGGTCTCATGAACTCCAGCCAGTGGCTGTTCCTCCCTTTTCCCCTAAGCTCCCTGGGCACCTCTCAAGGTGGGTTTCTGAGATAAGAGTGAATCTGACTTGCTATCCCATCTGTTCCAGGCCTCAGGACCCCGAGCTGAGTGTGGATGTCTGGGCAGGGATGCCTCTGGGTCCCTCGGGGTGGGATGGTCTGGAGGAGTCAAAGGCCCCCCACCTACCCCATGGGCCAGCCCCCTCGGGCCTGGGCCTCTTTCACAGGCTTCTGCTGCTGGACCACTCATTGGCTGACCATCTGAATGAGGATGTGAGTCTCATGGTCTCTAGAAAGGGGGAAGGAGCCATGGGATGAAATGGCCTGAAATGTTTAAAGAGTCAGTAATTTAATAGTTACTATAAAAAAGTCCAATGTGGTCTTAAGGTATGTTATTCCAATGGTGAAATATGTTCCCTCTGGGCTCAGAACAAGTGAGCCGTATCCAGAACTCCGAGACCCACTTTAGGGCCAGCCACACTTGGCAAAGCAGAGAATCCAGAGAACTAGCCCATGGTAGGATCTGGGGATGGTTATCAGGGGATGAGACCTGCAGGGAGAGGATAACTATCTTCATCTAGAAAGACCATGAACTTGTTCTATATATAGCAGAGGGTCGACAAAACTGCCTAACCTTGCAGCAGGCCCAATGAGTACCCTATCTCGCAGGAAGCATTCAAGCCGAGGCTGGATGAACATGTGATGGAGCTGTTAAGAGTGAGGCTGGGTGACTTTTCAGGTTCTTTTCACTTCTAAGATCCTGGCATGGAGAGCTCCAGTTGTCCAACCAGCTCCATCACGAAATCAACAAAATAATCAGGGCTTGAGGGGAAGGGAAATGACGGCGATGTTCACCAGCACTCAATTTGCACTGAATTGAATATATGCATTGCATTGAATATTCACTAACAATTAAAGCACATTGATTATAAGTACCCTTGCCCCCCAGTCCCTGCTGCACTTGCCAGTGTGAGCAAAGGGGACCCGCGGAAAGACCCAAGAGTCCATGCAATGGAGGGACAGACGTTAACAATCTGAGTCATAGCTCCAAGTGATTCCCCAAAGTATGACCCTCAACTCAACTCCCCTAGTGTCTGAACGGCTCTCAGCTGCTGGTCAACTTTGGCCTGAGCCCTGCTGCTCCTCTGACCCCTCGTCAGTTTGCTCTGTTGTGCCCAGCCCTGCTTTATCAGATCGACAGCCGTGTCTGCATCCAAGCCCCAGCCCCTGCACCCCCAGGAAATCTACTATCTGGTCAGTGAGTAGGAGTGGGTGGGGGGCACCCTGAATCCTGGTAGGGAGTGGGGCCATGCCAAGTAAAGGTGTTCATTGGGGTCCTGCCTCTCCTTGCAGTACACCTCTGCCCCACCTCCCTTCTGGGTCCCCTCTCCAGCCCTGGCCTAACTTCAGCCCAATTCTCCCCAGCTCTGCTTCATAGCGCCCTGGCAGTCCTGTTGCTCAGCCTCCCTGCTCCCCTCTCCCTACTGCTGCTGCGGGTCCTGGGACCTCGTCTATTGCGGCCCCTGCTGGGCTTCCTGGGTGCCCTGGCCGTGGGCACTCTTTGTGGGGATGCACTGCTACACCTGCTGCCTCATGTACGTGAAGCCCCTTCCTGGTACCCCTGTCCCCAGTGGCAGATGGCCTCTATAGATTCAAGGTGTCCCCAGCCACAAGGCATTGCCTCCCTGCTTCTGTCAGCTCCCACATCCCAATTCCCCCACCCCTGGCTTCAGCCCACAGAGGCATTCTAGTACAGTGTATGAGTGAAGGCTTGCCACCTCCCACAGGGAGGGGGATGTTGTTGGGTGTAAGGGCTCCTGGGATCTGCCCTGATCTCCTCTCTGTTAGGCACAAGAGGGGCAGCATGCAGGACCTCGCGGGCGACCAGAGGAGGACCTGAGTCCAGGGCTATCGGTGCTTGGAGGACTCTTCCTGCTCTTCGTGCTGGAAAACATGCTAGGGCTTTTGCGGCACCAAGGGCTCAGGCCAGTGAGTGATACCCTTTTCTCTTCCTTCTGCCAAGACCAGAGTCCTAGCCAAGAACTGGCCAAACAAGCCAGGAGGTGAGAGGCAGCGTGTCCTCCTGGATCTCTGATGTTTGCCTGATTGTGCAGGACCTATCAGCTAACAGGGAATGGGGAGGGGCTCCTTAAGCACAGATGCAGGACTTTTGGCCATATGGCCTCCTCTTCGGAGTTCAAGTCAACAAGAAACAGGGAGGTGCCAACCTGGGAAAAAGGCAGAGGCCAAAGAACATCCCAGGTGCCAGAGGGAACCAGGTGTTCGTTTTCCCAGCTTGTGGCCTGACTTCCTCTTAGCCCCTGGCTCTGGTGCCTCCTCCACCAGGAGGGATACCCCTCCCATTTCAGAAATGCTGCAGGCGAAAAAGAAGGGATCTCGCAACACCAAACCTGGACCCAGAGGATGGCAGTGGGATGGCCCTTCAACCCCTACAGGCAGCTCCAGGTGACTAGGAGAGAAAATGAAGAGTAGGTTCCCAGCTTGCAGTCCTCACCTGTAGCCACCAATACTGTCCCCGTCCTTCTTCCTGCAGAGCCAGGGGCTCAGGGCCAGAAGGAGCAGGACAGTCAGCCCCCACCAGCCTCAGCCCCTCCTAGGCACCAAGGCCACAGTCATGGGCACCAAGGTGGCACCAATATAACGTGGATGGTCCTCCTGGGAGATTGTCTACACAACCTCACTGATGGGCTGGCCATAGGTGTGCAGGGAGGGAATGGAGGGAGGCAGGTCCGGGGGCAGGCTAGGGCTCCTAGGAGAGGGCTGCCAGGATGGAGGAGAGGATGGGAGAACTACAGAGGGGATGCAGGAACGTGCTCCTGAGGAGACTTTCTTCTGGACTGACAACCTCCAATCCTGCTGAACCCAGGTGCTGCCTTCTCTGATGGCTTCTCTAGTGGCCTCAGCACCACCCTAGCAGTCTTCTGCCATGAGCTGCCCCACGAACTGGGTAGGAATGGCAGAAGTGGGGTGGGGTAGACTCCAACAAGGAGATCCCTCCAAGGAGAGCCTGGAGGCTGGTGGGTGACATGGGTGAGGGGCAGCCCTGGCTTATTCCCTTCTTTCCTGTCCTCTCCCCAACAGGTGACTTTGCAATGCTACTCCAGGCAGGGCTGACTTTTCGGCGGCTGCTGCTGCTGAGCCTCGTGTCTGGAGCCCTGGGACTGGGGGGTGCCGCCCTGGGGGTGGGGCTCAGCTTGGGCCCTGTCCCCCTCACTCCCTGGGTATTTGGGATCACTGCCGGGGTCTTCCTCTATGTGGCCCTTGTGGACATGGTGAGAGGTGTGGGGTAGAACAGAGAAACCAAGGGAAGTGGGGAGGTGGGTGTGGAGGAGAGGGAGGTATCAGTCCTTCCACCTCCACCACCAGCTCCTGCAAGGTGTCGAACCACAGGCCCGCAAGAATCTGAGAAACAAGGGACTGAAAGTGTCTGGGTGGGGGCTGCTGAGACTTTCAGACACCCTCCCTCTCATGTTTAGAGGTCAGAGACAAGGCCAGAATCCTGACATCCTTCTTTTCTTTCAGCTACCAGCCCTGCTTCGTCCTCCTGAGCCCCTACCTATGCTCGATGTGCTACTGCAGGGGCTGGGGCTGCTACTGGGGGGCAGCCTCATGCTTACCATAGCCCTGCTGGAGGAGCAGCTATTGCCCCTGGTCTCTGATGGCTGATGGGGGCCAGTGGAGAGGGGTCCGGGTTGCCCTTCCTTCCCCCCAACCACAGGAAAGGAGGCGGGACACAGGGCCAGTAGGAGCAGTAGGATTTTAATAAACAGAACCCATCCCAAAGCCATGACTACGACAGTTGTACTTGCACCAAAACAGCATAGAAAACCAGGGTGTGGTGGGAGGACTCAAAGCAGGTTGGAAAGGACATGAGTAGGGGCCTGGAGGGTGAAGGGTGCATCAGTCTGCAGGGAGAGCATTGTGCTTTAGGTCAGGGAGGAGGGGGAGGGGTGGGGCAAATGCACTGAGGTCCCCACTTTTTCCTGCTGCCCTCAGTACCCTGGGGATGCAGGACTGGGCAGATCTGCCCTTTATTGCTGCCCACCAGCATTAAATACCCCCAACCCCAACACTAGCACCACAGGTGGATCCAGGGCAGGGAGAGGGCAGGAATGGGTAAATTGCTTACAGAAAGATTCAACTAGAATCCAGTGAATTGTGCTCAGTTCTCTTTACTTCCTACAACCGAGTACATGGGTCACAGGGTGGAGGGTGCAACAGGACATGGAACATGCCCCTCCGTGCCCCCCAACACACACCTGCACACAGGATGGTGGTGTCTGCAGCATCACAGGTCATGCAGGGCATGGGGAAGGGGAGGTTCACACACACATAGATGCCCACAGCGGGTACCAGACAGAGAACACCCCTGAATATACACAGCTGTACATGGGGAACCCCCAGGTCCCCACCCCAACCCTCTCCCCTGTCTTGCTGTCCCCCAGGCAGGGGAACTGTATTGCTTTGAGAGAGCCACCCTGGAGGCTGCTCTGCCAGGCACCCTCCCCCCACCCATTTGGCACATCTGCAAGACACATGGCAGCAAGAGTAGGCACTCTCCCTCCCAGGCTTCTGTGGCTTGGAGTTGGGGAAGGGGGTAGGAGACTTCACCCTCCATCTTTCCCCTAGCCCTTCCTAAACCCCTGCCAAACCCACTCCAGCCAGAACCCACCCCCACCCCCCAAACACACACATACAAAGCTGAGCTATCCAGGAATACCAGGGGAACAAGGAGATTGTCCGGGATGGGAGCAGAGGCAGTGGGGGAAAAGACTGGAAGCAGAGACCCCCTTGGTGTGGGGTAAGACTGGCACAATAGCTACTTTAGTGCAATTGGAGAGGGTGCCCAGAGTGAGGGGTGGAGATGGGAGGGGAGGTTCTCCCTGACTTCTCTGGGAGCAAAGCCAGGCTTCCAGATTCCCCAGAGAAAGGGCTTAGCAGGAGTGAACGAGGGCCAAGGGCAGATCCTCCATCACCCGCCATCCTCTGCCCTCCCAAATGCAGTGACAGCATCCCCCTCACACCTAAGTGGGCAACAGCAGCCTTAGAGTCAGTACCTTCAAGTAATTCAAAGAGCAGACCCTCCCCACCCCAGCTTCCTCCCATCTCTGGGATTTGGTCGCTTCTCTAGGGGTTGGGTTGGGAGGAGAGAGTCCCCATGTCAGACCCTTCCCTCTCTACTTCCCTTTTCCCAGGCCACTGGGCTTGGTCCTCAAAGATTCCTTACCTCTGCCCTTGCCCAACCTGGGTCAAGGTCACGGAGGGCTGGAGCCACCACAGTTAGAGGGGAAGGGGCTGCTTTGTTCCTTATCCCTCCTTCTTAAAAGGTAGGGTTCAAACTAGGCTGGATGGGGGGCCCATACTGGTTTGCCCCAGGAGTAGGGTTTCTGGGCTAGGGTCTGTAAGGCTATTTTCCTTTGTGGTGGGAAGGGGAAGCAAGGGATGAACACTGGGTATGGGGAGAGGGTGAGAAATGGCTGAGAGGGAAGGAGGAAGGGGCCTCCCCGCTGAAGCATAGTCATTGGAGTCATTTAGACGAGGAAACACTCATGTGCCTAACATACAGAGTGTGCCTACTCTTAGCCCCGCTAACCTGGCCCCAACCCCACCTCTCAAGACCCCTCCCAAGACCCCAGAGAAGGTTTTGGGGGTACAGCCAAAGAACCATTCATTCTGGCCCCACCTGCCCCACCCCCAGCCTCTTCTCCCCTTTTAGGTCTAGGGAGTAAGAAGGTGCTCGGGGGGGCAGACAGCGGTGGAAACAGTATTGAGTTTTCCTTTGGTTACATATTGAAGGCAAAGGTGAGCTGGACTTACAGTCAAAACGGATAGGGTGAGGAAGGAAGAGGGGCCATGGCTGGGGTTGGAGAGGGAGGCAGGCCCTCCTCAGCCCCTCCACCCCAAGGAACACGTCTACATGGGGTGGCAGTCCCTCAGTCTCATCTCTCCCACCCCCCACAGCACCACACGAAAGGAGAAGCCCCCTCCCCCAGGGGCTGCTCCCCACCCCAACCTGGGCTGTACATTCAGTGGTTTTTAGCAGTCCTATGGCTCAGGGGGCCAAGGGGCAGGGGAGGTGGCCCATCAGTCTCAGTTGGACAGTGGCAGTGACCCGGGTCTGTTGGTCCATCCTAGGACCCACAGTTTGTGCCATTTGTTTTTCTGAAGGATAGTACACAACCCTACCAAAGCCACCGCCCAATCAGAAACATCCCCCCAAAAATCAGAAACTAAAAACTGGCTCTTTTCATCTCGCCCTCTGATTCACACATCTGTTTCCCTGTCTCCTATGTAGCCCTCGCTCTGTCTCCTTTGCTGGGACCTGGGCTGCTCCCAGGGTCCTTTCTTAAAATAGGCCTTTTCACAAAAGTGCTTATTACTTGAAGCAAGTGCTTTAGAGCTGTGGTGGGGAGAGGGGAGGGGAAGAGGGCAGGCGAAGGGAAGGAGATGTTCCCTCCTCACCCTACCCTCTTAAGATTGGGGGGCATTCTGCCTGTTTTACTTCTCCACACCCGTTTAAGTCAGAGGTTTAAAAAAAAATCTTAATATTAAAATAAATATGCAGTGGCCATGAGAATGGTCAAAATGCTTCAAAAAAACACTAGGGGCTGGGGAGCCCAGGGTGGGGTTTGGGGTTTCCTTTGGCATAAGGAGAGGAGGCTGCTTGTCCCCAAGCCTCCTCACAGCCACATGAGGAGGGACAGAGGACTCCCCACTACCTTCCCCAGCACTGCTGACGGTGTGCTGAGGGGCAGCAGGGAAGAGACAGCCACCAGAAATCTCATCTAGCAAGACAATGGGGCTCCTGACAAATACTCAGACTCTTCCTATCGTCACCAAACATTGATAAAGGAGAACATGACTGATACCCCGAGTCTCTTCTCTGGAGGACCCATCTCCCTGCTCCCCTTGCCCCCCACCACCTAATTCCCAGCACCAAGATGAGGGGGGGTGGAATGGGAAGATTTTAGGAGAGAGAACTAAAGTTAGGGGCAAGCTTTGCAGAACCAGCAGGGTTGGGGGTGGGGGGCTGCAGCCCTTAAGAGAGGTCACATTGATTGTCATAAAGGGGAGGACGGGGTGTGAAGGGAGTGGGCAAGAGGGGTGTTACAAGGCCCTTTGGCTTTGAAAACAAAAATAAGAACTAAAAGCTGCACAAACCTTCTTACCAATAATGGTCATTTGGAAGCCTTGAAATGGTTTAGGAACTGAGGGTTGGGAGAAGCAAGACACAGACAGATAGGGGATAAAAAGGGACCATGAAAACAATAAGGACTTGGACATACACCCCAGGCCTCAGGGAACCAGCATGAGGTATGATTAAGGGTATCTGTCAGGGAGGGAGGAACCCCTGGGATGCCCCCTCTCCCCTCAGCCCACCCTTGGCAAGGGTGGCAAGACATTCAGGGGACATAACTGAAAAATGGGTAAGATTGTGAATAAAGCAAACTTGGGTGGGGGAAGGAGGCCGAGGGATCCCCCGGGGGAGACCTTGTACTGTGTAAACGAAGCCTGTCCAGTTCTCAGGGGACAATACTGATGGCAGCCAAACTGGGCAAGGATGCACTGTGGGGGGAAGGGGACATGACCTCTATTCAAGTTCTGTGTCTTGGCCCCTGGCTGAGGTATTGAGTGTGAGGAAGGGAACACTGGGCTACAGGAGTGGGTCCAACTGTCCAGGAGAATTACCTAGGAGATGGATGGACAGAGCATTTAAAGGGACCAGGGCCAAATTCAATGCTACATTTAGAGAAAACTGCCCCCTCCTCACTCCAGCCCAGTTTGGCTTTGGGGTGCGACTTTTAGAAATCTTATCAGTGCAGGCCCTAGCTCAATCCCATCTCTCCCTCTTGCTGGGAAGGCAGGGACCAAGCCTCAGTATCTATTCATCTCTCCTTAGATAAAAGTTTCCTCCTCACACTGGAGGGGAAGCCTGGGTCCCGAGTAGCCACGGTCCCTGTCTGCCTTGCCCCTCCCACCATCTTTGGCTTCAGATCAGGAGTGACTGGGGGCAGTGGGTACTCTCAGACATAACGGAAGGTGGAGGCAGACAGGGGCACAGGGGAACTATGGGACTGGGGGGCACGGGAGGAAGAACATGGTCCCCCCTCCACATACATGCAAACACATGCCTGAAACACATAGGACATACTAGGACTGTGGTTTTGAAATGGGCAGGAAATTAATTTGTTTCTTCCCCTAAAGGATAAAATGCTTACTTAAAAATTCATGACAAGCCTCAAAGTTCAGGGAAAGGAGAGCCAGGGAGGGAATGGCCACAGGCTCTGTCCTTCTAAAACAAGTTAAAAGAAAGAAGCAAGGTTAAAGTGCGTGGTTAGGGGGCCAGGCCAGCAGTGGGAGGGAAGAGGGATGGGGCAGGCTGTGGGGGCAGAACCAGCCCTTGATTTGCATATGAGGAGCCAGGGGAGAGTGCAGGATTGGGGCCCAGGTACAGTAGTTGCTGCTTCAAGTGTTTTGCATTTGAACTTTAGGGGCAATAGGGTACAGAAGTGGGGAAAAAGCTCCAGGCCCCAGTGCTAAATACCCTCCCCCCTCATCCTCTAGCTGCCCCTGAAGGGGGAGGGGGATACCCCCAGAGTGCTCACACAGTACCAGAAATTAAGGCTTCTCACTGCTGCGGGGATGGAGGGGCCGGCCGAGCAGGGAGGCAGTGATGGGTATGGAAGAAAAGGAGGGGGTCTGCCTGGCAGTAGGGGTAGGGGGAAAAGGGGACACAGAGAGGAGAGTCAGAGGGAAGAGTGGGAGGAGCTGGCAGCAGAAAGGGGAACTGAGAGATGGAGTCAAGAGAGGGGGAGCCAGGCATTTAGCAATCACTTTGGGACACTTGGCAGAAGGGGTTGCCCTGGGGGTGCCAAGGGCCTGGGGTGCTCCCTGTCGGTCCCAGACCCCTGCCAGGCCAGGATGGTGTGGCAAAGAGGTGAGCAACTGCTCCCCAGTGCTTCTTTTTCCCCCTCCGCCCCCTCCACCCAGTCGTGTTCTCCTTTAAAGTGCCCTAAATGTTTAGACTTTTTCTAAATAAATAGAATAAGATATCAAGCCACCGGCAGGGAGAGGGACACTGGAGGGGGCCTACTCAGAGTAGCAGCCATCTAACCCAATGGCGCCATGCCGCTCCTGGCTATAGGGGCAGGAGGCCCCGTGGGGCAGGGCACCGCAGCCACCCACCGTCTTGGCAGCTGCGATGCCACAGTTCTTGAGCAGGCTGAAGCTGAAAGGACTGATGGCGTCCTTGGGTGGGAAAGGCTTCATGGTGGAAAGGATCAAGGCCAGGCAGTCTGCCACATCTTTGTTGGGGGCACAGGCCAGTGCTGGGGTGTGACCTACAGGGGCAAGGGGGAGAACTGATGCACAGGGTCCTGTATCCTGGGTCCCTATCCATCCTCCCCCGGGCCCTAAAGTCTCTTATCTGTAGAGGGGAGCCAAGGCAGGCAAGCACCCAGCCTGGTCAGAATTCAAGGGTGAGGAGAACCCAGGAAGACTGACAGGCAGACTCTTAAAAGTGTGGGGTAAAGGGCAGAGCATGGGAGACAAAAGCCTGGGGGGTGGGAGGTCTCCCTGACTCTGATGGCTCCACCTAGTTCCATCAGACTCCCCTCTGAGACTCCAGAGTATTGGTGTTGGGGCCCTGCCCTGAAGAGCTCCTTTGGGAAGAAAATCTCTTTTATTGCAAGGTTAAGGGGAATGTCTCTGACCCCAAACCCGGGAGAGGTAGGGGACTCTGGACCCCACCCACCTTCTTCATCTACAGCCAGCACTGTGGCCCCACGACTCAACAGGGCCTGCACCACAGAAGCTAGACCATTCCGGGCAGCAATGTGAAGTGGCCTTGGAAGAAAGGAAAAAGGAGCAAAAAGTCAGTGCAATGCCAAGCTGCCCTTCCACCCTCAGGGTGGCAAGGGCACTGAACAAATACTGTGGGCTCCAGAGAGCCCCTGGAATGGGGGCCACTCTTTCTTCACCCACCTGCCTCCCCCAGTCAGGAGGCCCCTTCCCCGGGCACTCACATCTGCAGCGCACTGTTGGTAGCATTGATAAGGCCGAGGTCTTGGGTTTCTCCCAGGATCATGAGGGCACATTTCTCATGGCCCTGAGGGAGAGGAACAGAAGGTGGAGACTTGTGAAGTAGAAGTGTGACAGGCCACAGGGTAGGAGTTAGGGAGCGTGGCAGGCACGCAAAAAGGTGCCCCACCAGTCAGATAGGCTAGACAATCCTGACTTCCATTCCAGTGCTGTCTGCAACCAAGGCCTACCCCTCTTTATCAAGCCATGTCCCTTATGCAGCATCCCCAAATTCTCCAGACAGTACCTTGCTACAAGCTAAGTGGAGGGCCGTGTTCTTGTTCTCATCCAACACAGTAAGGTCTGCCTTTCCTCGATACAGCAGAAATTCTGTAAGAGAAATATAACAGAGGGATTGACACCTCCCTCCAGAGCAGCAGCCACCCCAGCCCTCCACCCTCCAATCTGCATATACTTTGCATCCCGTCCACAGAGAGTGAGACACTCAAAGACGTCCCTCCTGCTTCCTGAACCCCAGCCCCAGCAAGCCCCCACAGGCAGGGCTGACCTGTCTGGCAAACACCCAAGAGGAGCTCCTCCCTTCCACCTGCGGCCCCTACACACCCACAGCAGCAGTCTGCCCGTTCTCAGCTGCCGTCATGAGCGCAGTGCGGCCAGTGTGGTCAGTGGCGTTCACCTCAGCTTGATGCTGCAGCAGCATCCGGAGTCCAGAGACGTTGTCCGCGAAGGCAGCGGCGTGAAGGGGGGTCCTGTGGGGTGGGGGTCAGGGAAGACTGAAATAGGGAAGACTCTCCCGCCTGAGCAGAAAGAGGAAGCCAGAGACAACTCAGGCTTCTCCCAAGCTTTTCATCACTCACCGTCCTTTGGCATCACGGCTGTTCACAATCTTGGCACCCAGAGCTCCCAGCAGCATCTCTGTAGTGCTGTCCTGGTTATTAATTCTGGGGGAAGGGGGAGGAGGGGGTCATCATTAGGGACAAGGGAAATGAACTACCTGTTCTAAGCCCAGGTCACAGCCCCCTTAGAGAGGGGCTGATGCAGTGAAAAGACTTACACTGCACAGTGCAAAGGAGTGAAGGGGTTTCCTTCCAGGTATGAAAATGGGCTGTGTTCAAGTAACAACTCCAGACAATCTTCATGTCCTGGGCATGGGGAAGAAAGAGTGGTGATAGAGAGAAATGACAAGTTTCCCCACTTCCGTCCTGTCCATTTTTTTTTTCTAGAGATGGGGTCTCACTATGTTGCCCAGGTTAGTCTCAAACTCCTGGGCTCAAGCAATCCTCCCGTCTCAGCCTCCCAAAGTGCTGGGATTATAGGCGTGAGCCACCATGCCTGGCCTCTGTCCTGTCTCTTGACACTCTATTCCACTTCCAAATCAACCCAGGTCCCTCCCACAACCCACTCATCCTCCTATACACCCCACACACATTCCTGTGCCTGCAAAGGCCCCAGATCAGTACCAGTGTAGGAGGCCCAGTGCATGGGCGAGTATCCGCTGTAATCCACCCCGGCATCCAGGGGGTCTGTGGAAAGGGCAGCCTGCAGCAGGGTCCGCAGTACTGCAGTGTGGCCACAGGCTGAGGCCAGGTGAATGGGTGTGCGGCCCTTAAAGTCTCGGCACAGCACAAATGCATCATGGTCCAGCAGGGCAGCCAGGCAGTCCTCACAGCCAGTCACTGCCTGTGGATGACGTGGGAGTGTGAGTGGGGTGAGAAGCCACTCCCTTTCCACTGGCCAGTTGCTGGGGACTGGCCCAAGGGTAAGAAATACTTCCAGGGCTCCAATTCTTGTCTTTACAACAATGATTCTAAGTGTTAGGGATCAGCATCTCCTTCCTCAACTCTATGCTAACAGACAATCAGGATGGTGAGAGTTAATACTGGAACTCTGGAGTAGAAGACCAAATGGAGAGTAAGAAAGAGACTAAGGATCAAAATTTCCTGCAGGAGGAGGAAGAGGCTTTAGGACAGGTGATTAAGGAGAAAGATCTGGGTGGCAGCATCATTATCCGATGGGACAGGGCCAAGAGGGTATCTTGGGCAGAGCCTGGGTGATGAGCATGTGATTACGAAGCTGGATCATCTGGGAAATCAGCCCAGGACATCAGGGACACATCCTGGGGAAAGCACAGTAAGGCCCACTAAGACCCTGGGGACAAAATCCCAGCCCGTCTCCTAGACACTCTGATGCCCTACTGCTGGGATCCTATGCTCCCACATCGAGGCCCGTCTGTGAGCAATCCCACCCAGGAGCTCACTCACCCCACGGTGGAGGGCAGTGCGGCCCCGGAGGTCAGCAGCATCAGCTGTGGATCCTTTCTCTAGCAGCAGATGTACACAGTCCACGTGGCCATTCATGATAGCCAACATCAGTGGGGTTCTACAGAGGGGGAAGGAGAAAGGGTGAGGGTCCAGCAAGGATTGGAGAACCTGTACCTCACCCCACCCCACACTCACTGTCCATAGGCATCCATGACATCTGTGATGTCAGCTCGTTCCCCACTGTCGATCAGCAAGTGCAGGGAATCAGTGTGGCCAGAGGCAGCTAGAGGAAAAGGGAGACTGCGTCAGGGCAGGGTCAGGAGGAGGAAGGAAGACCAAGCCTAAGGGACTCAGGGGTGGAGGTTATGGGAAGACCTGGGCCAGGGTGAAATCTTTGAGGATAGGAAGCTACGAATCAGGGCTTGAAGTTTCTATTCTCCTCACCCTACCCTACTTCCACCCCCAAGCCCATCCAGGAGGGATTTGATGTGGCAAAGGTAGGACAGCAGCCTGCGGGTGGTACTAACCAGCAGCATGCAGGGGCGTCCACTTGCGCTTGCGCTCCTTGATGAGGGCAGAGGCACCATGGGCTGTAAGCACCTCCACACACTCAGTAGAGCCTCGCTCAGTGGCCAGGAAGAGCGCAGTCCGGCCCTTGTGGTCCCTTACATCCAGGTTCACCAGCGTCTCAGCCAGCGTCTTCAGGGCTTCACAGTGACCATTGTAGGCCTGGCGGGAGGCAGGCAACCAATGGACACAGATTGGGACACTCCCCTGTCCCCAACCTGCCCCAACTCTGCTCTCAGGGTTCATGGAGAGGCTCCAGGCATCAATACTCTACAAGCTCCTTGGGCCTTACAAGGCCTCCTACGCTGCACTGTGCTCATCCCCTTTCCAGACAACTGCCTGCTTGCCAAATCCCTACAAGAAGGCAGAAGCAAGGATACATTCACAAGTGCTAGCCCCTTTGTGTGGGCCTGGGGGCAAGTCAGGACAAGGAAGGCAAGAGGAAGACTTGGGACTCACAGCTAAGTGCAAAGGGCTGACTGGAATGGTGCTCTCCACATCCTCCAGGCAGTTAAAGGACATTTCTAAGAGCTGCAATGGACAGGAAAGTAGGTGATAAGATTTTGGAACTCCCACAATATTACCTCAGTCCCCCACTCACAGTAATCCCCTAAGCCTCTGGACCTAAAGCTCACATTTGATTCAACCACCCCTTGGTTTCAGAATCCACAAACCCAAAGGTGGACTCTGTGCCCTCCCCCTGCTTCCCCTCCCCCAGGCCAGTCACGACACATACCAGTTCGAGGTTCTGTCTGTTGCCATAGGCGGCTGCATAGTGCACAGCTGTGTAGCCCTGCCTGTCCCGCAGGGAGGGGTCTGCACCGTTATCCAGTAAGAACTCCAGACAGCTGGGGAGCCGGGGGTACACTGTGAGGCAGGGACAGGCCCAGCCCAGGAAGGTACAGTTCTGGGAGGGCCAGAGAGGGGCAAGGGAGCCTACCTGGTCACCACCCATCCTCTGCTCTAGGTACACTCTCTACAATCTGCCCACTCTTCAGCCCCAGCTCCAGTCCCACTACCTTCTCAAGGTCTGCCCTGAACCCTCTCACACCCCTCTGGCTTCAATGCCCTCCTCTGCCTTTTGAATGCTCTCCTAGAGAATCTAGAGCACAATATTCAGTTATCAGCCTCCTGCTGATCCACATGCTTTCCCCCACCTCCAGGCATGCTAACCCCTGCCTAGGAGGCCTTCTCCTCCCAGCCCATTCAAAGAAGTCCTACTCATCTCACACTCAGTCCCAGCTCCTCTCCTCTGTGAGCCCTTCTCCAGTTTTCCCAGTGGAAGGTACCTTCCCCTCTGGACTTCCTTGGCAGCCTTCTTATACCTTTGTAGTAGTAATAATAATAATGAAGTATCTAACACTATGCATCAAGCACAGCTCTAAGTACTTCATGTGTATTAAATAATTTAATCCTCCTAATGATCCTATGAGGTAGATACTATTTTTATCCTTACTATGGTTGAGGAAATTGAGGCACTGAGGTTAAGTAACTTGTCAAAGGTCACATAGCTGGTATGCCTCTTGGATTTTAGTGTCCTTTTTAAAATATAAACTTTTTTGGGGGGAGGGACAGGGTCTTGCTCTGTTGTCCAGCCTAGAGTGCAGTTGTGTCATCATAGCTCACTGCAACCCCAAATTCCTGGGCTTAAGCAATCCTCCTGCCTCAGCCTCCCAGGTAGATAGGACTATAGACACATGCCACCATGCCTGGCTAAACTTTTTATTTTTGTAGAAATGGGCTCTCACTATTGTCCAGGCTGGTCTCAACTCCTCCTGCCTCCGCCTCCCAAAGTGCTATCATGACAGGCGTGAGCCACTGCACCCGCCAAAAAATAGACTTTTAAAAAAAGGTTTTTTTTGTTTTTAGAGATGGGGGTCTCACACTGTGTTGCCCAAGCTGGAGTGCAGTAGCTATTCACAGGTGCGATCATCATGTACTGCAGCCTCGAACTCCTGAGCTCAAATGATCCTCTGACCTCAGCCTCCTGAGTAGCTGGGACTAAGGCACATGCCACTGTGCCTGGCAAAAAATGAACTTTTTATTCGAGAACAGTCTTATAGAAAAATTGTGAAGATAGGACAGAGAGTTCCCATATATGCCACACCTAGTTTCCCCTATTATTAATATTTTACACATTATAAATGTTCTTTTATTTATCTTTCCCAATAGATTAGTTTTCAAAAGGCAGAAAGTTGGGGTAATTCATCTTTTATCCTTAGTACCTAGCACGATACTTGGAACCTAGTAAGTAAATATTCAATTAATGCTTGTGGAATAAATAAATGATTTTGTGTATCTAGCTTTTCTGATCTTCTCAAGAAAACCATCCATCCCTTTAGAGAAGGAACTATGTTTCACACTTTCGTCTTTGCCCACCCTGAGTCAAACCCAGAGTGCTCAAAACACACTGCTAGGAGCTGGGTGCTGTCGGTGACGCCTGTAATCCCAGCGACTTGGGAGGCTGAGGTGGGAGGATTGCTAAGAAAAAAAACAAAACTCTGCTGACTGACCGACACGATAGCAGCAGAAATGCGGTGGTGGAGATTCAGAGGAGGTGGGAGAATGACATGACCAGAGTTAGCACTGTTGGGAAAGCACATCCCGGGGGTCTTCCGTTACTCACAAGAAAGCCTCCTTCCTGCGAGACTCCTTCAGTGGCTCATCCTCTTCGGTGTCGTGGCTGGAAGGTGTGTGGGGTTCCGCTCTAGGGAAGAGAAAGAAAAGGTCAGGGGGAGGTTCAGGGAGGTGAATGGGGTTGAGAAAGACCAAAGTGGGAGTCTCACCTCCTGTAAGTGTCGGAGGCGGCAGCATAGTGCAGGGGAGAGCAGCCTTTACAGTCAGCCTCATTGACGCCTGCCCCAGCAGTCACCAGTGTTACTGCACACTGGTAGCTACCGTTGGCAGCTGCATAGTGCAGTGGGGTCCTGGGGAAGGAGTGAAGGAGGGTGGGTAAGAGAATCAGGGACAGATTCAAGTGCAACCAGATGTGCAGCCAATTGCTGCTTTGTAACTTTCTCTTCACTTAGTCTCTAACTTCCACCCCTTCCTCCCTTTACCATTTTTCTCTCTAATCAGACATTCCCTACATATACCCCTGCATATTAACATACCTTCCAAATTTGTCTCTCCTCCTCAAGTCAGCTCCACTGCTCAACAGCAAATTAAGACATTCAACGTTCCTAAAAGGAAGATGAGGGTTAAGGGCGTTAGAGCCTCAAGGAGAAGCCATAGGCCCAGGGAGGGGCTCAGGAAGGATGGAACTAAACAGCCGTTTCTGCTGTGACTGCTCTCACTGATTGTGAGAAGGGGAATAGATCTGGGCAGGCAAGAATGAGGGGCTCAGACTCCTGCCCGCTCTCTTCTCAAGGCCTGAGAGAGAGGAAAGAGAACTCACCCTCCAGAAGCAGCAGCATGAAGACAGGTGCGGCCAAGGTTGTCAGGTGTATTGATGTCAAACCCAGCTGAAAGCACATGCTCATTGCTGAGTGAAGACACAATGCTGTACAGCTGACCTGGAGGGGCAGAATAGCCACAGATCACATCTGATAGCATTAAGGAGAAAGGGAAAGGCCTCTGCTCTCCTATACACTTGCCTAAGCACCAGCCAATTGGCACATACCTGAGGAAAGCAGCTTACGACAACAGTCGGAGAATCCGAAGAGAACAGCTAAGTGTAGGGGGAACATGTCATGGATGCCGCGCCTGGGGAGAAGTTGAGGATCTCAGTCCTTGGGTCAAGGAGGGACCAGCTATAGACCTCTTTTTTGTGGCCCACCACCGTCCTAGGGGTCAGAGTAGGAGGTTCTCCAAGGTTCCCTTTAGCAAGCTTCCTTGTGCCTCCATGTTTGATGTGAGCAGTCTATATAGATCTGAAGCAGCCCAGAAGTGGGGTCAGGGGCCCCAACTTACCGGGCTGTATCCGCGCCATTGGTCATGAGGGTGCTGATGAGTAGCTCATGTCCGTAGCGAGCAGCCACATGCAGTGGCGTGTTCCCAAATTTGTCAGCACAATCAATCTCGCTGCCTGAGAAGGGGAGGCACACACAAACTCAGGCAGACCTCAGGCTTAAGACCACTCTCACTAGTTAGCTACCATTTGAGTGCTTATTAAGTGTCAGGGGCCAGGCCCAGCATTCTACATGTATTATCTTGTTTGCAAGCCTTAGGAGACTGGCATGGCAGAGCAGCACCATTTCCACAGAGTTCCAAGTGCCTATTCTGACTGGAAGAGGATGGAAAGAAGAAATAAGGTAGGGGGTTTCTAGGGATGAGTTCCTTGGGGGAGGAGGAGATGAGAGCACAAAGTCTCCCCAATCCATACCATTCTGGATGAGGATCTGTGAGCGTGTGAAACGGCCATGGATCGCAGCCATGTGCAGAGGACTTTTCCCTTCTTTGCTCTGTGGAAACACAGTGGGGTTTTTTCAATGCAAAGCAGAAAATGCCCTGTTCCCCCTCCCAAGGACACATCTCTGAGGACAGAGAGGTCATTTGGGCATCTTCTCAGCCCACACTCTCCTGAGTCCCTGGCAAGGTCTAATCACCCCAGGAGGCAAGGAGACAATTTCCCAGGAGAGCTATCCAGATATGGTCAGGACCCCTAGAGCCAGGTTCCTCTCCCCACTGGCCTAAGCCTCATCCCTTCAGGCACCTGGTAGTTGACATCAGCCCCATTATTGACCAACAGCTCCAAGCAGAGAGCGCCATTGGTGGAGACTGCAGCCACATGCAGTGGAGTGAAGCCCTTGTCATTTGGCTGGTTGACATTGGCTCCTGCATTCACCAGCTCAACAGCCACAGCATCCTGGCCCAGGTAGCAGGCAATGTGCAAAGCTGTATTTCCAAAAGCGTTGGGCTCATCGATCTGGATTTCCAGGGGTGAGGGTAAGAGAGGTGTCAGTTTAAACAAAGTGGAAGCCAGCACATATTGCCTAGAGAGTCCCAGAACCTCAGTCCCCTCAGATTCCTGACCCAAAAGACTGAGGGCACTATTACTTAAGGTAAGTATTATTCAGACACTCTTCACCACATCTTCCCAACCTCCCAAAACCACACCAACACCCCCAGCACCTTCATACCTCCAAAGCAAAGTCTGACCTCCCACTCCTGCCCTTAGTCCCCAGCCCCCGTGCTCAGCACCCTGACCTCAGCCCCCATCCGAAGCAGGTACTTCACCACTTCAATCTGGCCACTGGCAGCTGCTGTATGGAGCAGTCCATAGCCCTTGCGGTCCTTACAGCCAAGGTCTGCTCCCCGTGCCACCAGAAGTTTCAGGACCTCCAAATGACCTGAGAAAAGAAAGGACACTCTCAAGGAGGTGGAAGATGAACTCTAAGGCCCTGAGCTCCTCTCTCCAAAGGCTGGAACCCATAACCCTTCCTTACAAATCCTAAATGTCAAATTCCTAATTTTCCTGTGTATTCTCACCTAGAAAAGCTGCCCAGTGCAGAGGCTGCCGCTCCTTTTTGTCACAGACATTCAGGCTGGCTCCTTTGTTAAGGAGCAGGTTCACCGTCTGTATCAGGATATGAAAGACACCTGTTCAGCTCCAGATTCATGCTGACAATCTACCTAAGAACAGAGGTCTCATCTCCTGATAAGGCTGAGGCAGCCTAATGCCTGTGTTTTTGAGCAGAACAATCTGGAGGACTAAAGGGATAGCAGCAAGCAGGCACTAGGGAGGAGATACCAGACAGACCTGGAACTTTAAGGGAAACTCAAGGGAATTTTTTCAGGTGATTTGGTGGTTCTTATACTCTCATGAGGCTTTGAAAATGTGTTGAAAGACATGTATGGAAAAATTTTCCATGCAACATCAGAGGGTTTGTCAACCTCCTGAAGTCCAAGTCAAGACTTTCAATCTAGTCCAATCATTCATTTGGTGCTTCAGCTGGAGTGTTTATGTAACCATCTGGGCTGCTTTTCCCCCAGGCCTGATGGCCCAGAAGCAGGGAAAGGTGAGTAGAAAGGTAAGGAAAGGGAAAGCACCAGGCTGGGCCTGGATTGGAGCAGTCCTTACCTCAAGATGCCCACTATGCACCGCATGGTGCAGAGCACTGCGCCCGCTCCTGTCAGCCACGTTGAGGCTGCTCAACAGGGGTGCCAGAGCCTCAGCACACTTGGTGGCCCGGTTGGCAGCAGCCACATGCAGTGGTGTCTGCCACAGCTTGTCCCGGGCATTCACATCAGCTGAATGTGCCAGCAGCAGCCCCAGCACCTTCTGTTGAGGGGCAGGGGGCAAAAGATAGAGGAGGATCAGAGGGTAAAACAACAGGAAATGCAGGAGGGATAGGTCAGCATGGCACATATGGCCCCATCCCCCTCAACGCAGAGTCTCTTCTCATTTTTCCAACATACCTAACTTTCCATACCTACTTTCCACCTTCTGGATCTTCTTAGAGCTTAAAATCTTCCTTACCTTGCTGAGGAAAACAGGGACCCCTTTCTCAAGTCACCTAGTATAATTCCCCAACCCAGACCCTGAAAATCTTCACCCACACACACATCCATTCCCAAGCAAATCCACACATGTAGATCCATACATCCCAACCCCCCACTACTTCCAGGAAAACTAAATGCCCTTGCTACATTAATGCCCTGAACACTCTCCTTAGCCCTTTATAGGCACCAAAATCATTTCCATTACCTCAGTAAGCAAAAAGATACTGGTTCCTCTCCAAAATCCAGGCTAAAATGCCCCTCCTAACCACCACCCACCTCATTCCCACTGGCCTCAGCCCCTCTCCCTGGTGGCTGGAGCCAGTGATGGCTAAATTGGGGTGGGGGTCTCCTTTTCCCTCTCTTCAGGGTTGTAGGGTACAGGGTAGAGGACCCAATTAATGAAATATGTTTGGCCCCTGTGCTGTCAACTTTGATGCTGCTTGAGGGGCAGGGATGCAACAGATCACTATGCCCATCCCCCATCACAAGGAAAGAAATCTCAGTGCCCAGAGGGGGATCAGACTCCAGGTGGCCCCCCAGGGAGGGATGAGTCACTCAGGCCTGGCAGCAGGGCCCCCGCAGTCTGCCAGCCCAGTGTTAAGCTCTCCCTGACGTCACATCAGCTGGCAGCACTCAGCCCCCTTACCAGCCGGTTCTAGGGGTAGGAGGGAGGAGTCAAGATCCGGTCTGCTCTCTACCTGGGGTAGAACAGCTCGTAGGGCAGAAGATTGAGGCTCTCCAACCTTTAACCCCACCTTTAATCAACTCATCCTTTTTGGAAGGGTGAAAGAAGGTGGGAGGCCCATACCTCGTTTCGGGAGGCAGCAGCACGATGAAGAGGGGTCAGCCACAGTGTGTCCTTAGCATTGACGTTAGCACCTGTGGGGATATAATTTCCTATTTTGATGGAAGGTGGGGAGGGGGTGAGAAGGAAGCCAGTAACCAGGCCAGGGAATCTGGATGGAGCTGGCACCTCACCTGGGAACAGGCACCAGAGATCAATCCTCGGATATCAAAAAAGAGACTCCTCCCCTCCCTCTCTCCCTAGATGCCACACCTTCCAGCTCCCCACTTTCACCTGACATCAGTAGCAACTGGAGGATGGGGACATCACCTACGTAGGCAGCAGCATGCAGTGGGGTTCGCCTCTCTTGGTCCTGGGAAGGCAGAAAAGAGGAGCGGCTGTGGTGGTAGAAGGAAACTAGCGAGGACCCCAGCCCAAGTCTCCGAGCTCCAGGCCCTTCCCCACAATCTCTTCCCTTAGCAGCGTCCTAAATCCTGGTACTGAGAGTCAAAGACAAGCACCTAGGGAGGGTGGAGTCAGAATCACAGAGCCGAGAAGCCGTCTCCTTTTTCCAGGAGGGGTGGGGGCGCTGCAGACCCCAGTGGTTCAGAAAAGAACACCGTTTCTGGGCATCCCCAGACCCACTGGCCTGTGCTCCAAGCCTGACTGACCTACTGTTCTCCATCCCAAATGCAGAGCTGGCTCCCACCCCAGGGTGGAAAGAGCTGCGGCCTCATCTGAGCAGAGGAGACCCGAAGCCGCCCCACTGCGAGCGGTCCAGAACACCGGATTCAGGGCTCGCTATCCTCCCTGCTCCCAACTCACCAGCACATTGATGTTCTCCTTCTGCGAGAGGAGGGAACGCACTTCCTCCACATCTCGGCTAAAGATGGCCTGGACCAGGGGCGGCTGCAAGCAGAACCCGCATTCAGGGAGCGGGCCAGAGCGGAACCGCGGTGGGGGTGGGGGAGCACCCAGCTTTGAGGGGGGACGTTGCTGGAGGGGCTCCGCTGTGGGGGTCCTGGCTGCAGCGGGCTCCCGCGGTGCCTCCGCCGGTTGCCAGGCCCCCAAGGACACCGGCTCCGCTGAGGGGAGCGCGGCATGGGGCGGGGCGGGAGCTGCGGTAGCCCCGGGCTCCGGCCCAGCCTAGGCCGCACATCCCCGGGCTCGCGTGGCGGCGGCGGCGCCGAGCCCTGGAAGGAGGAAGCAGGGCAGGGCAGGAGGGCTGACCTGGTCCGTGATGCTGAGGATCCCCATGGCCCGGCCCGGGCTCCGTCCGCATCGAGCTCCCGGCGGCGGCAGCAGCAGCTCCACCGGGGACACGGGGCGGCCCAGGCGGCGGCTGCGGCGGCGGCGGCGGCTGCGGGGAGAGCGCGGCCCCGCCTACCGGGGGGCGGGCGAGCGGGAGGCCGCAGCGCTCCCTGGCGGCAGTCCTGGGCCTGGCCGCAGGGCTCTCGCCGCGCAGGCTGTCCCAGGCCGCAGCGCCCTCCCGCCCCACCCCAGCTGCCGGAGCTGCCCGGCACCCCAGACCTCGGGTGCTGGCTCCCCGGCTCCCCGGCTCCCCCGGCCGGCCGCGCTGTCCTCTCCGCTCCAGTCTGGCGGTCCGCAAGGTCCCCAAGACCCTAGCGGAAACCCAGGCCTTGGTCCCGCGTTCTTCTCAACCTGGGGACCAAACGGCTGGCCAGATCTCACCCAGCCCACAATGCCACCGCCCGAGCTAACTCCTCCCGTCAGCGATTCTACACCCCAAATTCCCCACAGACTAGGGGAAAGAGGGGGGAGATCTAGGGATTATGTATGTCAATAGCCCCAGAGGGAGCGAAGGCGCGTATCTCCACTGGCGGACACATGAATTCTGTAGAAAGGAACTAGCAAAAGTGCTCAAACTGCAGAGAAAAAGAAGAATTCTTCTGCTGCAGAAAACCCCCACAGAGAGGCTAGGACAACTGACAGCTGGAGAAGGCCTCCAAGGCCAACAGAAGGGGCACTTTTCAACTCCTGAACTACTCCATTGCCAGGTTAACGTGGTAGGGTGACTACACTTCAAAAGACACGAGGGTTTCTCCCCAGAAAATGGTGGGGGTGTTTCCCATCCCCCAATGGAGAGGGCAGAGAACCATCAATTAGGGAAGAACTGAATGAATAGAGGTCATTCCAGCCCAGAAAGGGAAAAGGGGGGAAAAAGAAAAGTGGTGATTGAAAAATTGGTATAATTTATAAAAGGTGGTTCAGGGTCCTGTTCGGAGCTTAGCAAATCTATATGTTGAAGGAAACATTTTATGGAAGAAGTGTAGCATGTGGGTCCCCTGTCAAGGCCTTATATATAAAAGCCCTCCCTTGCTTTCAATATCTTGCTTCCCCCTGGAAAGATACTCAAGATACTGGCAACAGTGCTTTTCCCTGGAGAGAAAAAACTGGGGAACAGGAAATGAGGAATGAGAGGGAAATTCACCTATCACTATATACCTTTTAGAGTTTTTTGAATTTTTGCCATATTGAAAATAAAATTTAAAATATTGCTTAAACCCCACTGCTAAATTTGACTAGCTTCAAAACAAAACAAAACCAAAAAAACTTACCTATTAACCAGGAAGTCTTCCCTAATTAACAGGCTCTTTTTCTTTTGTTAGTACTTAACACTTACATACTTAGTTTGCACTGCCACAATCTGGTTTAAATTGTACACCTTTGTTTCTAATTTCACCTTATATTTTTATGACACACAGGTGTCAGACATTTCAGAACAGATTTTAAACTCCTTATTAGCCATAGTCAGCGTCTTCCCTAACATGGAACTGTAAATTGTTTTAATTTTTTTTAATGGAAAAAGAATTTTGAACTTTCTAAAGGCAAAGGCGGGGGGGGGGCTGGAGATGCTGATACCCTCTGCCTCTCTTCCCTGAATTAAAAAAAGGGAAAAAAAGTGAAGGCAAAAGTATACATTAAATTTTTTTTAGCTCCAGCAGATCAGCACATAGAAACAGGCATTTACTATTTTGATGATGATGATGATGATGATGATGATGATGCAAAAGAAGTAGAAACCAAAGGTAGCTAGGCATCAGAAGGATATGGGTGTGAGGCCTTGGCTATCTGATATGATGGGCCTTCCAGTAAGGGCTAAGCTAGGATATGGCCCAGAGGATGGGGAGGAGGGCAATACATGGTATCCATTGCCCAAAATAGCTCTTGGTAACCTGAGGAATTGGAGTCAGGGGTTGAGCTGGGGTCACGTGCCTGGGTCTGGCTTGGGGATGGAGGTGAAAAGGGGAGGTTGCCAGCCTGGTTATCCCGGCAGCTGGAAGGGGGAGGAAGGGATAGAAGGGTTATTTTTAATATTATTCAGAGCACGGAAAGGATTTCCCAGTAGGGAAAAAAGGGGTATGATGTAGGTAACACTTATACTTTCAGGGCTCAGGAGACACACAAAGTGGAGGAGGAGGAAGACCGAAGTGGTGGCAAAACTCGTTTATGTGGACAGTCCTTCTGTATTCAACTACTGAATTCATATTTGGTTAACTCTAGACAGATGCCTATCTTTAAGCCTCAGTTTTCCTTCTTATAACAAAGGTGAGGACTCATGATGTATACAGTACTAACTTGTTGGGAGGTAGAAACTTACAAGTAATGGCATCTCATCACTTCTCAACCTTTTGGCTAAGAGCAAGTGTAGAAGTAATTGTGTGTCTTTTTGAGGAAGCTTATAACTTAGAGACGAACACACATATACACATAAAACAACTAGAGAATATAGGATACATGCTTGTTTATGTGGCATTATGTGTTCAGAGTAATGCTGAGGGATGGGTTCAGTCAAGAGGGTCTTCATGGAGGAGGTATATTTTGAATCAGTACTTGAAGGAAGTTATTGATGTAGAATGGCAGGGACATGGCAAGAAATCAAGTATAGGGAATAAACTAGGAAAGGTTTAAATGGCAGTAATTAGCTAATGTAATTAGTAGGGGGATAGCAAGCAAATTGGCTTGGCAGGCCTATTGGACCTTGGGGATTCTGTAGCAGTTAACTCGGTTAAGACAGAGTGTTAATGAGGTCACAGTTCAGTCATGTATCCCAGTTCATTTCTTCTACCCAACCAGATCCTTAGTCCTCATTCAAAGCAGCTGTCTGACATGTGTAATCCCTTAGTCAGAGGAGGTGGGGCTGGACAAGAGACTGAGGTTGGGAAGAGTAAATCTGTCCTTCAAGGTCCTAAACCCATTTGAAGGTGGTTCCAGATTATCATCTTTGAACTGAAGGAGATGCTGCACCATGGTCGTGGGGAGGACGATTTGGGGTGTGGATGTAACAGGTCCTCTCTGAAGTGCTGAGGGAAAAAGAAGAGATGTTAGGAGAGAAAAAAAGTGAGATCATTCTCCAAGTTGGGGTTTCATGCTTCCCCAATAGGTGGAAGAAAGAGGATAAAAGGAAAGATGACAAAACATTCATTTGGTCAACAATTATTTATTGAACCGGTAGTACTAAGTGCTATGGAGGCAGAACAGTTTTTTATTTTTTTAGAGATGGAGTCTTGCTTTGTCACCCACGCTGGAATGCAGTGGTACGGATCAGCTCACTGCAACCTGGAATGTCTGGACTATAGGCACTCGCCACCACGCCAGGGTAATTTTAAAATATTTTGTAGAGATGGGGGTCTCGCTATGTTGCCAGGCTGGTCTCCAAGTGATCCTCCCACCTCGACCTCCCAAAGTGCTGAGATTACAGGTTTGAGCCACTACACCTGGCCCACCATGGGAGAATTTCAATTGCTCTTGCACACACCTAAATCCGGTCTCTTTCTAATTGCTTTATTTCATTCTTTTTTTTTTCCTTTCCACTTTTATCAAGAGCAATTTTTTCTTCCCCTTGAATCATAAAAAGTAGTATAGTGATATTTAAATGCCTGGGTTTCTGTCCATGAAGTCTCACTCTTCATCAAGCGCACACTTTTCCAAAGATGGTTCTCTCCCCTTAAAGTCTGGTTCTTCCCATCCCACTTTCTTTCTGTAAATATTAAAAGAGAAAACTATGCAGTCTTAGCGCAATTTCCTTTCCCAAAGATGTAAAGCACAGCACTAGGCACTGCGGAGGCTACAAAAATGAACAGATCTAACTATAAACAAGACAGAATATAATAAAGGCTCTAAGAGAGGCGTTCAGAGGACCCACAGGTATCTATTGACAAGCCCACGAAACTGCCTCTGTGCCTACGTATCAGGTCCTGTGACCAAAGACTTGCCAAGTAGTATATGCCTGAGGACCTCGCTCCCCTGACCCAGCTCTGCAGCTTCTCAAACACACCACAGCGCCCTTACTCGCCAGGGGTGTAAAACTACATCTCCCAACAGGCAGCGTTGTCCCCTTCCTTCCTCCCTCTCCCAGTCCCGAGCCATGGCAACGGCGTGACGTGGGGGTACCGAGAGCTGCGGAACAGCGGTACCGGCTTCAGTTCTAGCCTACCTGGCCGCCTGGACGGGAGCAGGACAGGGAGCCCCAGCCTCGCGCCGCCCCTGCGCTCGGGGGCCGCCCGGGACCCGCTCGGCGGCCGCTTCCTGCCTCTCCTCCTCTGGAGTGAGTAAGGCGCAGCCAGTGTCAGAGCCGAGAGGGCCAGGGAGGGTCGCGCGCATGGCCTCGGCGGGCGGGCGGCGGCTCCCAGCTGGGACCGGCGCGGCTGCCCAACGCTGCGGCGTCCTCTCGCTGCGCCCGGGCGCACGCCCGGGTGCGCCCCCAGGCCCTCTGCTACAGCCGCGACCAATGAGGTGAGAGGGAGGCGCGGGCGTCTGCACCCGAAAGCCGGGGGTCGCTTAGGACCCCGAGGTTGGGCCGTGGAAGGTTGCAACCGTGGGATACAGGCGCGGCGGAAGCCGGCAGCGGTCGTGCCCTGGGAGCTAATGTAGAGCTTTGGAGAATGCTTTTGCAAGTTATACGAGAGGGGAAGTCCTCCGGGTGGGTGTCCAACCACTTCTTGGCCTTGGTGGGCGCCCTAGCAATAACGGGCCTGGCGGGGCCCGGGAGCAGTGATGCTTACTGAGAATCTTAACTTTCAGCAGTAGCGTAGCCCCAAAGGCAACTGGAGCTTCGCAAGCACCCTGCTTTTTCCCATCCCCACCCCCAGCCCTGTCCTCAGCTGCCCTCGACCTTTTGCACTCGTGATTGCCTGGCCGGAGAGAGCGCCTGGCCGGCTGCAGCAGATGCTGGGGGGACAGCTTGTCTGGACGACCTTCCTCTGGGGTGCACCTTTCTTCCCCTTCACCTGGAAGTAGTGATAGAGGAATATAAATAATCATAAGGTTTCCTCTTCTTTCCTCTTGGCCTTAGGTTTCTGATCTCCTGCAGCCTCTTCTTGCCTAGGGCTACCCAGATCTTGGTGGCTGAAGCTGGCTTACCTCCCAGCCGTTCTTTCATGGGCTTTGCTGCCCCCTTCACCAACAAGCGAAAGGCTTACTCAGAGCGTAGGATCATGGGGTGAGCATCTTCCTCTACCGTGTATACCTCTGTCAACCCCTTTCCCTCCAAATAACCATGTCCAGGCTAGAGTACTATTAGCGGGCAAGAGTCATACCTGGCTAACCCCCACCCCAAATCTATTACTGGCCCTTTATTCTCCCTTGCCAGCCTCCTAACCTTAATTTCCCCTTTTCTTGGTTGTTGTGCATGTGCAAGTGAAATGAGACTAGGGTTGGACTATACCACAAGACTATTATTTCTCTGGTGACCTGATCTTTTTTGTGTGTGTTCTGAGCACAATGTAATAGCTAACTTACTGAGCACCTGCTACATGCCAGCAGCTAGGCTGCTTAGGTGTTTTACATAGGTTTTTTCATTTAATCCTCACAACAAACCTATAAATCAGGTACTATTATTGCCTCTGGTTAATAGATGAGAAAATGGAGGCACAGGTGATTTACCTAGGGCCACATTGTTAGAAAATTGTAGAGCTGAGATCTGGTCCTCATGTGATCACTAGTAAAATTGACAGCCTCTCTGTTCTCCCTAGACGCTCTCTCTTAAGATCAAATTCATAATGAATGCAAAAGCATTCTGTAAACTGCAAACGTAAGGTAACATTAACATCATGGGGATTTGCATGTTTGCCTTTGGGAAGTCATTCATCCAGGCTTCTTTGGGATCTCTAGTTCCTGAAGGTGCATGGTTAGTGGGTAAAAGTATGAGTTGGGGACTTATGGCAAGGAGGAACCTGACCCAGCTGGCAGTTACTTGGCCTGATTCCTCTCTCCTAGGTACTCAATGCAGGAGATGTATGAGGTGGTGTCCAATGTCCAGGAATATCGCGAGTTTGTGCCCTGGTGTAAGAAGTCTCTGGTGGTATCCAGCCGTAAGGGTCACCTGAAGGCCCAGTTGGAGGTTGGCTTTCCACCTGTCATGGAACGTTATACCTCTGCGGTTTCCATGGTCAAACCTCACATGGTCAAGGTGAGGCCTGATTGGGAGGGATTGTCCAGGAAGTTTTTTCTGTGTTCCTTAGCACTTTCACACTAAAGGGCTATTTTGGCCTTCCTTGTAATGACTTTATCTCCGTGTGCCAGGTATTTTCCTAATAAAATATTAGAAGAGAAGGAAGATGGCTTTCAATTCCTTCATATTGCCTCCTATACTTACTAATGTTATTTAACTACTGATTGTCCTATCCTAGGCTGTTTGTACTGACGGCAAGCTCTTCAACCACTTAGAGACCATTTGGCGATTCAGCCCTGGTATTCCTGCCTACCCTCGAACCTGCACTGTGGACTTTTCGGTGAGTCAGGAGGCTGTGTAGCACAGGACTAGGACTGGGTGTGGGGCAGAGCTGAGGTTATTCTTTAAGTATAGCTAGCACTTAGCATTTCCCAAGTCAATCAGTTTCCACAGGTCTGAGCTTGTATCAAACTTGTACTCTGTGCTCAGCCCTAAGTTAGGGCTCTTGAGGGGATCTAAGGAACTGGAGGGGAGGGGAGAAAAGGCACTGAGGAACAGTGTCCTTGTGTTTGGCCAGAGATTATCCAAAACGGTCTTGGAGAGTTTCTGACTGTCTCTTACCCATTCCCAGATTTCCTTTGAATTTCGTTCTCTGCTGCACTCCCAGCTGGCCACCATGTTTTTTGATGAAGTTGTCAAACAGAATGTTGCTGCCTTTGAGCGTCGGGCAGCCACCAAGTTTGGTCCAGAAACAGCCATCCCCCGTGAACTGATGTTCCATGAGGTGCACCAGACTTGAGGCAAAGGGTTTTTCCTTAGCCTCTCCTCTACTCCCCTTCCTCACCCAATCCTCTTATTTATATGGTTTGGCTCCTTCCTATGAGAGGAGTCTGTGTTCATAAATACTGATCTTTCCCTCAATTCTCCAGAAATTGGGCTCTATGCTGGCTGTAAATGCTGGGGGAAAGAAAAGGCAGGGGGTGTGGAAATTCGACATGCCTAGGAAAGGGTCAGGCCCATGCTGAGAGCCCCATATGCCTGCAGCCTCTTCACATGAATTAGAATCAGGACTGTGTGGTTGTCTTTGGGCCCTGTCAGGGCACCTTAGTTTCTGACTAGGGGAAGATAGTAACAACTCTAAGAATTGAATAAATTGAGCTTTTCTTCTGGCACAGAGGTACTGGGTGGTAAATAACTTTTGCTCTGCCTGAGATTCCTCAGGAGAAAAGGCAACCCGCCCCTGACCTGAAATCTATAAGGCCTAACTTAAAAATATTCCCATGCTGCCTGGCTAGTAGAGAGCAAGGGGCTTTCTTACCACCAGTGCCACAGGGCCTAGGAGGAAAAAAAAGCACTGAACAGAACTGTCTTTGTACTCTTGGGTTGTACCTTATTCTTCCACTTGGCCTGAGTTTTTATAAAATTTCAATAAATTGTGACAGTGTGAATTTTGCTTTATTGTATTGTTTCTTGGGGAAATAATATAGATAAAGAATAATATAGATAAAGCAGAGTAGATGAAAGTCATGACTTCCTTCCCTGGGGGAGTGAAGGTGTAAGAAGGCCTCTTGGACATAGTGTCCCTGCTAACTATAGTAGCAAATTCTACAAGCCAGGACCTAGTACCCACCCCCTTGCCTATTTATAGACTTTTTCAGAAGGTCAGTTGCAGCAGGAGTCTTAGGCCAGAATCATCTGTTCCCAGACCTCCCACATATCTGATGCCCTCAGGACCACCCTCTTGTTATTTTTGGGACCTCCTTAAGGGAAGCTGCAAAAAAGAGTAGGCACTCCAAGAAGTACCAGAGCCCTCTAGTGGCTCAGGTCCTGAGCTAGCAGTCCTAGCCCGTTTGTCCTTGGTATAGTTCGTTCCTTTCACTCAGTGGGCTAGACCAGTTCTTGGATTATTCACATAAGCACTTGTGGTCTCAGATACAGTCCTTGAGTATTCTACCTTACAACAAAATTAAGAAGGTTAGGGGCTAAAGATCAAGGATTTCCTAGCCTTGAGGAAGGACAGAAATCTCTTTTGGAAATCTCTCAGGAGCCTTTCCTCTGATTAGGGTGAAAGAAGGCCAAACCTCCCTAAAGACAAAGGGATGCAGAGGACAACTTATAACCTTCTCTGTTCAGGATCTTACTAGCCAGATTCCTTACCTCATAATAAAGATTCTTCCAGTTTTATTTAATAGCAGACTCAAGCATTGTTAATAAAAACATTTATTTTGCATTTTATACAGAATAACCTGAAGTCTGCATCATGACCTGACGGTTACCCAAGGGTTTACAGTGTGTCCATCTCAACAGTGTAGTTCTGGGGGTTGGGGATCCACACAAACACAGCAGGAGTTTTGAGGGAAGAAAGGGGCACAGCAGGAGTGTATCTCAACCCTTTCTCAAAGAAAAGGCAGCAGAGCATTCTGAGTTGCTGAAAACCTGTGCAAATGGGGCTTCTAAAACATTGTACTGTGAGCTCTTGGGGAAGGGGAATGAAAAGGATGTTGATAAATAAGGGGGCATTTTCTTGAGGCAGGGGATGAAGAGGTGAAGCTTACTATTTTTGATGCCCTCATTCCCTGGAACTGATATTCAAAGGAGTCCATGTCCAATCTTGAATGATTTCCCTATTCAAAAAGAGGTGCTAGTAACCCTGGGACCAGACTCTGAAGATACCATGCTGGTCATTCCTAAGTTCCTGTCCCACAGCATAATATTGGGGTGGGGGGTGGTCAGAGGGTAGTGGCTTATATTCTGTGGAAGTAAAAAGCTTAGTTCACATTAAGCACTGATAAAACCCAATGACTGGGAAAGACCACAGATCAGACAGATCTGTTGAAAGATGTCTCAACAGGTCCAGAATATCCTCATCTTGAGGTGCAGCAGGTATAGAAAGTCTGGAAGGAGGTGAATTTTAAAGCAATGGGAAACAGACCACTCCCAGACCTTAATTTTAATGAGACAATTTTAAAAAGTGAAAATCAAACACTGGGTGCCAGTCACAACAAATGCCATGCTTTTATGGTCACCTGGTAGCATAAAAAAATTGCCAAAGCATGTCCAGCTAACCAATAGGTTCTGCTAGAAGATGTTTGTGTGCATGGGATAGGGCCACGGAGCTTGGTACAGCTGACAATCCAACATGATTCCTATGTAAACAGAAGGGGCAGAGTCCTGGTTTGCTGGCTAATTGAGGGCTTGGCAGAGTAGAAGCAAAAGCTCTGAAGTGACTACAGCTTCTCTGCAACCAGCTTTGACCCAGGGAAAGAGGAGTCAGATTCTCTCTCTAGAGATGGTGGGGGACCAAATCTAACCCATACTACATGCATTAGTCCTGGTCATCCTACAGTTGATGGGCAACTCATACCAGGCAGGGGAAGGGAGCTGGTTAGGGAAGAAGGGGTCACTTTTCATCTTTTAAAGTCGTAATTTATATTTTAACCTCAAACATATTATCAGTGCCTCAGATACAATTTAATCTTAACTCTTTAAAGGCCCCCTGAAACAAAAGTATATATATATTTTTAAGCTTCCTCAATTTCTGGTATTCAGTTTCCTCCCAGTCTCCAGTTTTACCCTGACTTAGAGTCCACAAACTTCATCAGACCATCTGTGCTCATGGACTTAGGCCTCTCTAGAGGGAAGCTTAGGGCTCGGCTCCAGATGAGCTGTGCCAGTACACCCAGTGCCCGTGACACCCCAAACAGGACCGTGTAGTAATTCATCTCCGTCATGCCATAGTACTGTAAGGTAGAAGAGAAAAAGGCTTTGTTTAAGGCTCAGAGACAGTGGCATGTACAAGTCCAGGGTGATGGAAACCTTTAGAGGCTCTACTTTCCCTTTCTCTCCAGGGACTTAGCCCAGTCAGCCTTAAATAGAAACACTGGGAAACGTATAGCAATTGGGATTCTGAAGAGAGCAACAGCAACCCCAAACCCCACCCATCATAGCCAATTTTATTAAAAGGCTCTATGAGGGAGGTAGTATAAGAGTTCTTGCTCTGACTAGGGAGTTGATTTTGTGCATGGCCGAGAACAATAGGGTTTGGTACAAATTAGAGGAAAAGTAGGGAAAGGAGGACTTACCTGGAGCAGCACCCCACTGTGAGCATCTACATTGGGCCAAGGATTCTTGGCCTTGCCCTGTTCTAAGAGGATATTGGGCACAATCTTGTATAGTTGAGCAACCAGCTTAAACATGGGGTCGTTAGGCAGATGTTTCAGAGCAAACTCTCGCTGACAGGTATATCGTGGATCAGTCTTTCTTAGTACTGCATGACCATAGCCTGGAACAACCTGTAAAGAGTGAGGGAAAAAAAGACAGCTGGCATTCTCAGGTAAAAATTCTTTTATTTTTTTCTTTTCTTTTCTTTTTTTTTTTTTTAAAGAGACGAGGTCTTGCTTTGTTGCCCAGGCTGGAGTACAGTGGCTATTCACAGGCACAATCGTAGCATACTATAGCCTCGGAACTCCTGGCCTCAAGGAATCCTCCTGCCTCAACCTCCTGAGTAGGTGGGATGAGAGGCACGTGCCATTGCACCCAGCTAAAAATTCTTTTCTAAATTCTTCAGTGGACAAATGGGGGGAAAAAATCTCTTTCTCTAATTTGGGGACCTCTCTCATTCTTTTCTTCTGAATTCTTCCAAACTGCAGAACTTGGGTTTGCCTTCTTTCCTGGTTGCTAAGCATCTCTGCTTACCCGTCCTGAGTTGAGTGTGTTCCAGATGTAGTCTCGTAACTTCTCATCTGATACCTCTTTGCCAACTTCCTTCTGTAGTTGTGTTAGCCAAACAAGCACTTCCTATGGTTAAAGTTTGGGGAAAAAAGGAATGTCAGCGCATATAACAGGAGAGAATGCCAAGATCAGGAAAAAGCATGGGGGTAAGAAAAACATGTGGCAGGAAAAGAAAAAGAATAGTCTTACCTGATTTGCCAGTCCATGTAGAGGCCCTGCCAACCCGTTCATGGCTGCTGCAAAGGACAGGTAAGGGTCTGAAAGGGCACTGCCCACCAAGTGGCTGGTATGGGCACTTACATTGCCGCCCTCATGGTCACTGTGGGGAATTAAGAAGGGAGAGCCAAGGAGAGAAAGAAAAGGGCAGATTATGGAAACACAGACCTTGCTGTTCTCTTATTTGTCACATACTAGCCTAATTATGGACTCACATCAACCTACAGCCAGTCAGTTATACCTAAACTCTTGTAAAAGACATCCTAATTTCATTACCAGTTTTTGTTCACTAATCCACAGAGCTGGAGAGGTTACTGGTTGATGATGCCTGTATGCCCAACTCCCTGACTCCCACCACAGCTTTAGTATCAATGGCCAGAAGAGGGAGCTCCTAGAAAGCTGAAGGATCACCTAATGTGAGCAGCTAGTACCTTTTCCCAACTAGAAGTACCATCTTGTTCTTAGCATGATTAGGGTAATTTCCCTAGGCCTCTTGACCTTCCTTACCAGACCCCTTTCTTGCCTTGTATCACCCCTTATGCCACAGTTCCATCTCCTTGGTGCCTACCATCTGTTCCCAGAAGATGAAAACAAAGGAGCTTTTAAAAAAGATTCTCACCAATCATGGCACCTGGTGGCTTTGGTTGCTGGGTCTAGCTCACCTGTGGATAGTGAGGTATAGGCGCATGAGCTCAGTGAACTGTGCATCAGTATAGCCTAACATGTTGGTGAAATTGTGGGACCAGTCCAACTTAGAGTCAATGGCCCCAATACTGCTGCCCTCCCGGTAGAGATTCCGATAGATCTTTGCTGCAACACAAGGTAGCTTTGCGATCAGATCCATACAGTCTTCATAAATCACCTGATGGGAGAAGAGGAAGATGGAGAGAAAAAGAAGGAATTATCAGTGAAGAAGAATTAGGCAGGGATACTGTCTGTCCTTCATGGATTGAGTTATTTAGGTGTGTTTGAAAGTACTGAACAATAATAACCATTTAACTGAATAACTATTATGACCTAGGCACTTGTACTAAGTGACTTATAATACTATTTCATGTACATTAAAACATTTTTCCCTATGCTTACTATCCTACAAAGTATATAATGACCACTATTTTAAAAATGAGGGAACTGAGGTTCATAATATTCAGTTAAATGCCAAAGTTAGGTTTGAACCCTGTTGTGTTTAATCATGATCTTTCTCACTATACTATGACTTTGCACTCAATGAATGTGCTAAGACACTAGATTTTATTTTGTTTTGTTTTAGAAGTACGGTCTCACTCTGTCACCCAGGCTGAAGTACAGAGGCATCATCATAGCTCACTGCAACCTCCAACTCTCAGACTCAGGCAATCCTCCTGCCTCAGCCTCCCAAGTAGCTGGGACTACAGATGTGTACCACTATGCCCGGCTAATTTTTCTATTTTTTGTAGAGACAGGGTCTCAATCTTGCTCAGGCTGGTCTTGAACTCCTGACCTCAAGTAATCCTCCCGCCTCAGCCTCCCAAGTAGCTGGGATTATAGATGTGAGCCACCACACCTAGCCCTGAAGTCTCTTTTAATCAATTTAAATTCCTTCTTCTGCTCTCCTTTTTTTTACTTTGCAATATATTTGTGGAAAATTGGATCATTTGTTCTGTAGAATTTCCCATGGTTAAGATTTTGCTGTTTTCCTATTCAGTAAGAAAATGCATTGCAAAACTGAAACTTAAAGGACTTACAAAAAAAAAAAAAAAAGAAATAATAAATAACACCTCACGGAGTTATTCTGAGGATTAAATCAGATAATGAATGTAAACCATTTAAGCGTATTTGGCATGTTTTCAATAGTTGTTAAGTGTTAGGATGATTATTTTATTTAAAAAATTTCAAAATCTACACATACCATTCACAGACCTTACAAAAGGTAGCATTACTAGCAAAACTTGATCTGTCAGCTACTTCACAAATTTTACTAAATTCAACATCTTAAGGCTACTTGACAATTAAATAGTTTGCTGCATCAGAGCAATCTCCCTGTCATGAGTAACATTAAGTCAATCAAAAAGAGACCTGGAAGCTGGTTAAACTCTTTCAACTCAAGAGATTACATTACTCATCTAGAGTCATAGAAACTGTTATGGAAGAAATGTTGTAGGTGGAAGATCATCCTCTTGAAGTATATGTAAAAAAACTCCTTAACAGCTGAGTAACTAGCTGAATGCTGTCATGTAATTCTACTTAAATATCCCACAATTAAATTAACCAAGACAGAGAACTGAGCTGAAATAGTGTGTCTGACCTTTGAGAGAGAGATGAGATGTGGCAGCAAGAGCACCAAGCTCTACTAAACTAAAGCAGTTACCGGTGCTAATTTTTGTGCAGTGTGAACTTACTAGAACATATATCCTAAGGCTGACAAATATATCAGTATTGCTTACAAACATTCTCCGAAAGATTAGCAAAGTCCTGAAATATAACATGTTTACCTCAAGACAGTCGCCCGTAGCATCTCATAGAGATCATGGCAGAACAGTCAATGACTGTACATTGAAAAGGAGGCCATAGCAAGCAAGAGAATACAAGATTCATTTTAGTGGTTCAGTAAAGGGCAGTGTTAAGCATGCAGCATGTTTGGATGCCTGGGAAATATTTTATAGGCATCTATTATAACATATGAAGAAGCTGGGGTTTTTTCCCCCTTATGGCAGTAAAGGTAACATTGCAGGTAGTAAAAGGTGCTTCTGTGTGGCCAATTTCTAAAAGATGTGTTCTAGAGTAGAAGAACTGTTGGTCTTGATTTAACCTTTTCTGTTATGGTGACCCACACAGATAATTACTTGAATAGCATTTTTTAAAAAAAGAAAAACAATATATTCAGATTATATGACCTTTTGTACTTACTGAAGTGTGGCTTTATAAACGTTTTAAGTGGTGAATATGAATATACATATTCATATAGTGAATATGTATATTTTGCATTATTCCTATACCAACCTTCCCAATGCCAATCAAGTTAATATAAATTTCAAACACTCCCTCCCTTCCCCTCAACAGCAAACACAATTCTCTATACACAGCTGGCACTGAATAAATATTGACCAACCAAATGAAGCAGGATTTGCCAATGCCCGAAGGTGGTTTCATCAGACCAGTGGATCATGCTATTCTGTGTCTTGCATCAGAGTGAACTCTTTGAAGCCTTCTTGGCGGTTAGCATCTCCTGGTCAAAAATCATTTAGTGTACTTGCTTTGTAAAAAGGAATTTTCCTGTTCCTATACTAACTATCTCCAAATAAGAAAATGGGATGTCCTCCTGTAAACCTAGCCAGATAATCTGTACTTTCACCCTGTGTTTGTGAGTATATGGAGTACTGGAAGAGGATGGAAGGAATTACATACTATGCATTAGGATAAGACATAACAACCTTCCCACACCCCAAACAGAATTTAAACTGTTAAGGTCACTTTTCATTTTCAGAGAATAAAGCTCATTTGTTTCTGGATCCTATTCCCAGGCAACTAACCACCCTCCCACTCCTGACAGGTATCTTAGGTTGGCTAGCCCAGAACGTGGCTGATTGACACCAGTCCTCTTAGACTCTAGAGTTGCCTTAGCTGCTATTCACCCAACTGGTCAGATTTCTCAAAGTTTTCCTTATTTGAAGAAGAGGGGGAGGGGAAGTGACCCTCTGGAGCTAGGGTGAGACTGCTCTGTGAAATTTTCCTCAAGGACCCTACAGTTATGTCACATCCTTTTTAATGTTCCAATAGCCCTGTGTACATACTTCTATTACAGCAAGATTATGGAATTTTAAGTTTCCTTTTTTACATGTATATCACCCTAACCAAACCAATAACCTTGGTGATAGAAACCATGCTCTATCTTTGTAAGTCCAACAAGTGACACAAAACAAGCCTACAATGAAAATTTGTTAAGTAAGTTTCTGCTATAACTCAGACAAGTAATTTTTCTCAAAATTCTACATTCCTTTTCCTCCCTTTACACTCAAGTCCTTTGACTTCCCATCACACACCAGTCACCCACCCAAATTTCCTACCTCCCAGTATTTGGTTCGGTTGATACCCTCTGCATATGCTCGGGCAAAGTTACTTTCACTGTTGAGAGCTGTAACAGCTGCACTGAGCTGTGACATAGGATGTAGATTGGTGGGAAAGTTGTCCAGCATGGTGACCACATGGGAAGGCAGAGCTGCCCTCTTTGCCCACTCTTTTGAGAGCCAAGATACCTGTAGAAAAGGAGACACTGTTCAGAACACTAGCAAGGAAAAGGAAGAAGAAAAACAAAAGGAAAGTGACATCTGAGTAAAGAAAAGTCAAGAGAGTTTAATCCAATCCACTTATACAGCAGAACTCTGCTGATTCCTTCCCCTCACTACACATCTCTATAAAGTACCACCCATAGCCAGATCAGGATTAAGTTTCTGAGATCAGAAAAAGGCAATGAAGAAGGGGAATGAGAAGGGCTCATGTCCTTCTGCTTTACCTGTTCCTCTGTTGGGATCTGTCCAGTTACCAGCAGCCAAAACAAGCCCTCAGGCAGGGGTTCTTCCCCACCCTTAGCCTTGGGCAGCAGTTTCTGGCATTCAGGGATACTAAATCCTCGGAAACGGATGCCCTTGACAGAGAAGAGTGAGAATTACAACTCTTAAGTTGATATATTAAAAAGGTAAACTTGTTCTTCAGTTATTCCATACATACTTACTCTCTTCCTTCCAAAATATTAATATGCTTTGTTTTATTCTCCTTACCCTTACTGGTCTAATCCATGGTTTGCACTGTCAATAAACTCAATAATTATTAGTGATTGACATGAAGATGTCTTACCTCATCAGGATCAAGAACTGACGTTTCATATACCAATCCCTTCATGCCTCTCATGCCACCATACATCTAAAAAGGATGGAAAAAAAATAAAAGAGGTTGTAACCAGTAGTCAGAATGATTCAGGACAGAGCTTGTTAGAACTTCATGGGATCTGGGAGAGGAAATTTATTCTCTGACTTGCAAGACTGCACTTGGGAGAAGAAGATGTCTGAGGAGTTAACTTACTAAAGAATTGAACTTTGCAAGGAAGATTGCTAACATTGGAAATGAAGCTTTTAAGTTGAGAAATCACTACTTTTCTTTAATGTTTCTGCCTCTGTTTGCTTCCTTTTCTTATTGTATTATATTTTTTCTCCTGCCCACTCTTAGCCCCGCCAACCCCTAGTTCCCACCAACCAAAGTAAACACAATGAGATATATTATAAGGGAAGGGGTAGAGACCAATGGCCAAAAACTGCTCTGAAACTATCATCTGAGCTGCTCAGAATCTTAAGGCTGGGGAAAAGTCATCCTAATGCTGTTCTAGAGGGCCTACGAGGGCTGTGGTTTAACTAGATAGCTGGCATAGCATCAATTCAAAGACACAGAGTCCTGGCCCCAAAACCTGAGGGAATGGGAATAGGAATAGAAACTTTATCCATTCTTCCCATAGGTGAATTAGGTTAAGCTCAACTATTAAATTTGTAGAAAAGAACAATTTAATCTCAAAGGAACACCATAAACCCCAACAAATTCTTGTATGGGACAGAATGCTTTTGAATAGCAAGTGAAGAGAATGGTGCTTTTGTTGAAGCACATTATAGAGCTACTTTTTCTCCTGGCCAAGATCCCACAACCCTTACCATGTCCACAGTGATTTGGCCCACTACCGTCTTGCCATGTTGCTGCCTGAAGGTCTTAATTCTGGCCTGCTCCTTAGGTATCAGGTCAGCCAATATGTCTTTCAAATTCTAAAAAGAAAAATAGAAGGGCTAAGTGATGGTCAAAAAGTTTATTAGATTTCCTGCAAAGCAGGTGTATAAAGACTTTGCTTTTTAGAATGTGGTTTTCTGTATCTGCCAGGGAAGTTGGTCAACTATTAATATTATGTATAAATGAGGATAAAAGAATTAGGCAGGGGGAGGAGGGAATGAGTATTATGAGTATTAGGGAAGATGAAAATGTGGAGATGGATGGTGGTGATGGTTGCACAACAATGTAAATGTACTTATTGCCACTGAACCATATACTTAAATTATTAAAATGGTAAATTTTATATTATGTTTATTTTACCACAATTTAAAATATTTAAATTTAAAAAAAAGAATTAGGCAAAAGTATCTGATATTCCCACCTCACTATACCATTGAGTAAATTATTCCTTAAAATAATATAGTAATAATAGTAGTTATAACAACAATATAATAATGGACACTGCTAGGAGATACTCAGGATAATAATAAGAGAATAAGAGACCAGGTGGTCACCAAATCTTCTGTCCCAGAGTCAGGCTGCCCAACAATTCTGTCTTCTTTTCCAAACCTTACCGTGGAGGAAGCACTGGCATGCCGGGCAGCAAGAACAACACAGGATGCATTCTGCAAAGCAAAAACAAAAACCTTATGTAAAAGTTACTCCTCCCTCCTTTGTATTAACCAAAAGGAGTTATAGTGACTCAACCTCTCTTCATCTTAGCTTCTTAGGACAGTTTGACATAAGAAAGCTGTAAATGGCCCTGAACAGCTTGAGAGGAGTTACCAGTCTGGAAACAGCAGCAGGTTTAACTCTGCTTCTTGCATTCATAGCTTCACTAGCATTCCCTGACGAGTCTTTCCCATCATCTGGGTTCCAGAGCAGGGCAGCTGAGTATCTAGTCCACCGCTATCTAGCTGTCAATATTTCTGAGTGGCCCCAAGGAAAAACAAATGAGGAAACTGACCAATTACTTAATGCTGCTGGTAAGCTCTCTCCTGCACCTGGTCTTTTGGCAGTACTTCAACCTCTCCAGTCTAGGAAAGCCCACAGGCAGAGGGCAGCCTTTTACAATACTACTCCTAAACCTCCTGGAAAAAGCAGAGAAGACAGACTATCTACAAAAAAACAACTGACAGAAGACTACTCAACAGCACCAACGTAAAATTGAAAACTGGAAATTTTTCTAAAAAAGTGCCAAGAGAAAATAATTATTAAGCTACAGTTGTGTGTGTGTGTGAACAACTTAACAAAGAGGGGGAGGGCCCTTTTGTTATGACAGGGGAGCCCATTTGTCATCTGTGGTGAATGCATCTTGCTTTTGTTCTGTAAACCTGTATCTTGCCCTTCCTCAATAAATTTCATTTCACACTTGCCTTGCAAAAAACAAAAAAAAAAAACACGAAGGAGAGAAATAAAGACATTTTCAGATAAACAAAAGGATAAACAAAAACTGAGAGTTTATCACCTATACTACCTGTACTAAAGGAATTTTAAAAGATATACTTCAGGAAGTAATTAAGAAAATTATCCAGAAAGATGAGTCTGAGACTCAAGAAGGCTATCCCTCACTACAGAGACAAATGGCATGGCTAGCTTACATTTTTCTATGTGTAGGGGTAGGGTTTTTTTTCCCCCAAAGAGAAACTACTTTCTATAAGATTGCAGAGTTCCAACAGAACTTCAACACCAACTTTGAAATAAGATGACCAATTATACTAACTAGGAATAAGGACTTAAGACAAGGAAATTAACTTTTATGCACTAGATTATTTTGAAGAGAAAATGAGTCAAAGTAAGCCTCAGTTTCCTGCTCTATAATATGGTACTAATACCAATCATATACCTCACAGGATTGTCTTATGATAATTAAATCATAGCAGATGTGAAAGTACTTTGCAAACTAAAAAGATTACACACACGCATAAATAAACTAAACCTGGAGCAAGTCTACACACCTTTCCTCCTTTTGCCAAAAGGCCTTTTCTAGTAATTATTGCACTATTGTCTGGCTATGCAGAAAATCATTTGAACAGGTGGTACTGTATAAATTACAAAAAGCTCCATGCTTAGGGTAAGAGTTCTGTAGGGCAGGAGGCTTTTTAGAATGTAGTGCCCCTCCCTATTTCTGTTGGGGCAGAGGGGAGGACTGAAAGGGGAAAAGACCCTTCAGAAAAGGCTATTGTTAAAAGAATCAATCCAAAGCTAAATTCAGAGAACATAAGGCAAGCTAATATGTCCCTAAAGCAAAGGGGGAATGCCTCAACAGGGCTGTCCGTAACTCCATTTAACTTCCTGAAGAGTCTCCTCTAGCTCAATTCTTCACCTGGGCAAGAAGTAGGCAGCACAAAAAGCCCTTCACAGCCCCTTCACCCTACATAGGGTGAATAGGAAGCTGAACCCAGCACTCAAGGTATAACTTTGCCTTATCTTACCAGACACTAAAAATTGGTCAAGGGAAGATATGTGAATAAGTTTAAACTATTGTTTTACAGAGTTAACCTTGCTTAAGCTATTCCACGTTCCAGGGTCTCATAGATCCTCTATTACAGAGGCCCCATCTCCCAGAGATCACATCAGCACAGCAGCAGACCTTTTAATTGTGGGTGGTTATTGTGATGGTTTGGTTCTGTTTTGAAGCAGCTAGAGGGAACAGATCATCTGAAAGAAGTTGAAATCTCTCCATAATGACCATTTTTCCACTTCTAAACCATCCTTCAGTTTCTATAATGCCTAGCTGCTTCACTGGCAAGAGAGAGGATTTTAAGAATAGTTTAAGGTTAAATCTTAGGCAAAAAAAAAAATCCGTCCAAGCTCAACAGATAGAATGAGAACCCAAATCTTAAGGTGAAAATGGAAATTCCTTCAGGTTGGAGGTCTTTCTTCTACCAATAATGAACATAAAACAAAAAATTTTCATTGTGAGAAAGAACTGCTAGGATCAATGAATGCGCTGTCCCCTCTTTTACTTCATTAAACATTAAAAAAACAAAAACAAAAAACCAAAAGAGGAAACTGGAAAGAAAAGGTCACCTAACAAGGCTGTAAGAATGCAACATCACTTCAGTACTTAGAGTGGGGGGGAAAAAAAAAAAGAATGCCACATCACTTAAAAGGGATCAAATGGACCATGACTGCTGCTTAGTTACCACCATCTCTCAAATCTGTTTATATGAATGCTACTTTAAGAAATGGTTAGGGAAAGGGAACTTGGAACTAAACTATCACCCACTTCACCCTCAGCAAAATCTTAATTTCTTTTGTAGAGAGCTTCTTTGCCATTTAATGAGAAGCCTCAGGAGTAACCTAAAGAGAGCTGATATTAACTGTCCCTAACCTCAATCACCAGCACCTCCAAGGCAGATCTCCACTTTACAAAGCAACACTAGTTTGTAGAGAGCTTGCCTATGTGCTTACAGAATAAAGCTAGTATACTGTTTCTACTACACTTCTCTGCTACTTACTCGTTGTGTGACCCTAACTAAACCATTTAAACCTTTCTGTGCCTCAGTTTCCTTATCTGTAGAAGGGAAACAATAATAGTACCTACCTCAAAGGATTGTTATGAGGATTAAGTCAATATTTACAAAACACTTAAAACTGTATCTGGCGCGTAGCAAGTGCTATGTATTTGTTATACAATAAATATGTAAAATAAAAGTATAGCCACTTTCTAGCACCCTTCAGTGTCAGGTTCAGTCATGTTTTATGGTAATGCTGAAGCTTGGAAAACCAAAGAAATCAGAGGGATTTTAAAGGCAGCAATTCATTTTTAAGACTGTTCAAAATGGGAGAGTAGGAAAAATTCAAGTTAGGACAACTTTATCTAATGATGCGGAGTTCACAGCACTTGATTTGGAGTTACAAAATCTGGGTTCTAGTCCCAGCTCCATTACTAAATAACTGAGACAACCAAAGCAAAACAATTAACTACTGTTTCCCTTCCCATTTCCATATTTAAGATAACAAACTACTTAACTCAAGTCTGATTCTAAGGCTCCAATAAGGACATATGTAAAGGTACTCAAAATTTTATTACTTAAAATGTGACCTCCTAACCAGCAGTATTAGTATTACTTGGAGCTTGTTAGAAATGCAGAATCTTGGGCCTCAGACCCACTGAATCCAGATCTGCAGTTTAGTATGATTTTCTAAATTTCAGAATATTTGGGGGTTACAAATGTTTTGGTTACATAAATTGCTTTTGTACAGTTTGAGTCAAAGTTATTGTACCCATTAGGTGTGATTTACCCATCCCCTCCATCCCCTCCTCCTCCCTCCAAGATCTGCAGTTTAGATATGGTGTTATCAAGAAGCAAGCCCTAAATTCAGATTCTGCTACTTTCCTGCTTTATCATCTTGGTTATGTGATCTAACTTCTCTAAGTCACAGTTTTAACACCTCTAAAGTGGTAATAATAAAAGCCAATTTTAGGGCCGTGTGCGGTGGCTCACCCCTGTAATCCCAGCACTTTGAGAGGCTGAGGCAGGAGGATTGTTTGAGGCCAGGAGTTTGAGACCAGCATGGGCAACATAGCAAGATCTCATCTCTAAAAAAAAAAAAAAAGGAAAAGTTAGCCAGGTGTGGTAGTGCAGCCCCACAGTCTTACTCAGGAGGCTAAAGCAGGAAGATCACTTGAGCCCAGGAGTTCGAGGCTACAGAGCAATGATCAAGCCAGTGCACTCCAGCCCAAGCGACAGAGTGATAATTTGCATAAAAGCATCTAGAACAGTAGCTTGTGCATAGCTGAGTTCAATAAATATTTGTTTCTTAGAAATGTGCTGGCTTATTACCTATCATCAAGTGTCAGAACTCTTTCCTGGAATTGGATCCCAGGAAAGAGGCAGTCAAGCCTGAGGAGGAAATAATGGATAATTCCTTCCAGCTGCGGAACACATAAAGCCCCAATTTTCTTTTAAAGCACCTCTTGACCAAGATTGGGGGAGTCTCAGGGAGAGGAAACAAATTTAAGTAACCCTAATCTCCATCAGCAGAGCAAATGACTCTAGACAGGAGATGCTTGAGGACTGTCACTCCTAAAGTTGCACACACTATCTCCTCTCTTCCCTGGCTGCCAAAGAAAGCTGCTAAATGGCTTTGTCTAGTACATTCAGTTTATACTCACTGATGGGACAGGCAGATTACAAACCTCTGAGTCATTCCTGAACTTCTACCTCTCAGATCCTCCCTCAGCCCCGGAGGTGTGGCAGCTGAGCTTTTGCCTTCTGGTTGCATGCCACCTGTAGAGTCACTCTACTGGAACAGCAGCTGTCAGGTGAATCAGTCACTTCACTCCTTCATGGGGAGAGAGGAAAAGAGCTGCTTCCAAAGACAAGGGCCTGGCTCACAATGTCTGATGGCCAGTATTCTCTACAGGGTGGGGGTGGGCAAATCACAATCACTAAGAGGCTTTTTCATACCTCATATGCTCCCACCCCCTTACCAGATCTCCTCTAGTGAGTCTGCTATTATTGATAGAAATGGGCTGTAGCTCTCAAATGTGCTAGGATATGGAAAAATATAAAAATTAAAAGAACCTCTATCTTAAAGAGCCAAGAGAGGAAAAGGACTAATTAGTACATGCAGGAAATTCTGCCAAAGCCTTGCCTATAATATTTAGAGTATTCTAGGAATAGGATATTGGCCAAATCACTTACCAGATATCAATTAACTACTCCCTTTTCCAAATTGTGTGAACAATAGGATCCTATTTGGATAATCACTTACTCAATAATGTAGTTATTTCCCTCTTATTCCTCTTATCCTATATCATCATTGGTCCACATCTAGGATCCTCACTCTACAGGGGAGAAGCCAAATTTTATTTGATTCTCCATCCTTGGCACATCAAGACTATGTTCTACCACATATCCATATAACCAACATTAAAACCTCAAGAGAGATGCTCCTGATTTTAATAGGGCCCTTGTCCATCAACAAAAAAATCAGAGCTAGCCAAGCCAGCAGAACTGGCTTAGCTGATGGAGCACACACAATACACTAACAACCAGTAGGAAAAATCTTGTCCCTATAGTCTTCCAAAGCAGAAGGAACAACTTGCATTAAGAAAAAATGAATACATAGAGAGAGGACAAAGGCTCCTCTCTCACCAGAACCAGGTCAGAGGACTAAAGCCATTTAATGTCTGTTTCACAATGGTGATACTGGAAGTCAGCCTGCACTACTTGGTCAGGCCACTTAAGAGCCTGAGCACAGTAATCTACAGATTTCACACTTTGACCCACTTCATACTCATGGAGTTTCTTTTTTCTTTGCTTTCAGCTCCTAACACTTTCCTTTTTTCACAAATGCCTTTTCCTAAGGCATTTGGGGGAAAAGGCCTAGGAAGAAAAACCTAGAGAAAACAGCCTAAAGCACACTGCTGCTTAGAATGGTTACTTTTGAAGTCCAGTTTTAAAATAATCAGTCATCCAAAAAACAATGCCCAGACATTCAAAGTTTCCTATAATGTATCCAATAAAGTTCAAACAAAAAGGCCTGCATGTGGCTTTACTGGCCTAACACTAAGGTCCTGGGACCACCACCATTATCAGTCTCTAACAGTCAACTGAGGTTACTAAAAAAATATAAGTTTCCAGATATCATCCCACCTCTGTTGAATCATAATCTGAAGGTCCAGGAATCTGCAATGTGAACAAGCATTCCAGGTAATGATGCCCACCATGAGCTTACAGACCTTTTAAAATAGAATCATTATGAAAGAAATAGAGACCTAGGCTGGGCACAGTGGCTCACGCCTGTAATCCTAGCACTCTTGGAGGCCGAGGTGGGAGGATCGCTTGAGCCCAGGAGTTTGAGGTTGCTGTGAGCTAGGCTGATGCCACGGCACTGTAGCCCGAGCAACAGTACGACTCTGTCTCAAAAAAAAAAAAAGAAATACAGACCTAAAGAATCTGAGCAGTTGAAGGAAGAACTGAAAGACAGATGCTATGAAAGAACTATTGCTAAAGCTGCCTCACCAAGGTCTTAAATTTCACATCCTACTCAACTCTATCACACAAACCATTGACACAGGGCAGAATTACTGTGTGGCTTTAGTGGGATCCACCAAGTCTGGTTTCCCTTCTCCTGCCACTTGGATTCTAAGAACCATGAATGCCAGCCCTTCCTTCTCTGATTGTCTACTTCACTGCTACCCTACCTGCTTCCCCAGGGCCATGCATTCATTCACCTGCTACCAACCTAAAGGCCACTAGAAAAAACAAATGCGAAGCTGGGCATAATGGCTCACGCCTATAATCTCAGCCACTCAGGAAGCTGAGGCTGGAAGATTGCTTGAGGCCAGGAGTTTGAGACCAGCCTGGGCAACATAGCAAGACCTCATCTCTAAAAAAATTTTTTTTAAATTAGCCAGGTGCAGTGGCTCATGCCTGTAGTCCCAGCTACTCAGGAGGCTAAGGTCATTCAAGCTCAGGAGTTGGAGGCTGCAGTGAGCTATGATCATGCCACTGCACTGCAGCCTGGGCAACAGAGCAAGACCCCATGTCAAAAAAAAAAAAAAGAAAAAGAAAAAAGAGCAAATGCAATCATCCCATCACTAGCACCCCATAAGGCCCCACCCCATCTCCATCTTCAGTCCATCTAGTAAGCATCTGGGAATCACTGTTACCTTGGCTAGGCTGATAGCCAAAGTGAAAGCACAGAGATCTGGACCCTGGCTTTTAAAAGTTTTGGGCTTTAAGACTAAACATTTCACAGGATAAAACCAACTTGGTTTTTTTGAACTCAATTTCAGACTAGGACTTATATAGATGTTGTGCAGTGGTATACGACTGCTGTAAAGGAACCATTGGTATTCATTTAAATGTCTTGAAAAAGTCCAGAAATAATCTAGAAACACCTTTGGATTGATCTACTCAAAGTTTCAAGCATCATAGCTTGGAGGAGCAATTCTCAGTGATACAAGAAACAACTCCCTTTACCTAGGATTGGTTAAACATGTTGACTTCAAGAATCTAGAAGTGAACTGTAGCCCTACTTCAATTCCCAGCCCAAATCCAAACCCAGATCATCTGCAAAAAGATATTTTTTATGTCACAAAGCTGAGACACTGACAGATAATACTAAGGCCATTGCTTAGCATTAATTCATTTGACAAACAAGAAGTCAAATAATGTGAAGGCTCTGAATTAGTCTAACTCAGGTATTCATTTAAATTATCTGACAGTGGGTAGAATGGAATAGAACAATGACTAGCATTTTTGTCTCCTAGCAAGGTTAAAAAAATCTTTTCTCAAAAAAGTGAAACTACATCTGACCTTGAGAATCAAAGTGATAGGGGTCAGTTCTCCTAGGTCAGAAGACTATTTTGCCCTCTAAAGCCTACCTTAACAGCAAAAGTAAAATCTATTACCAATTATGACTACCACTAGACACAGCCTAATCTAGAAAGCCCAAGCAGGTGCTAGCAATGCTGACAAGCTGAAAGGCTTCTTGGTATCCTGGTCATATTGGTTAGTTCTCAGGAAATTTCCACTCCTGAGTTTGTTGGGCTTTGCTAGTTTTAAGGCTCAAAAGCTTTCTAATGTCTTTCAACTTATAGGTTCCTAGGATCCTCAGTGCTATCTCTAACAGGAGGGTAAAGAAGATAATGATACCAAAATGATGTAGCCCTGCCATCTCAAAAGCATTCTGAGCTTCCCTAGGGGGTTAAGGGACAAAATAAATCCAAAAGGTAAATCCAAAGGTTTTTTCAAATTCACTGTAGGGTCACTCTATCTGGTCTGGGTTAGCAGTTGTGGAATGAGCTAATTATAGTGTCCCCTATTCTGCCAAAACACTATCTAGAACTTGCTTCATTTTCCAAAAGGTTTCCTTACCCTGTTCCCTGGCAGCAGAAGAAGCAACAGCCAAATAAGACAAGTATCTCCCAAATGATTGGCCCAACCTTGCTGCTGGGTGCCTGGAAGAACCTCAAGGTAAATCCTACAGGATTCACTTTATCTCTGCCAACCATGAAAAACTCACACATGTTAAGCCAAAACCATTCTAAGGCTTTCCCTTCCTTCAGGTGCTACCAACTTTAAACTCTAACTTTAAACTGTCTACTGAAGAGAAAGTATAAGTTCTTTGCAGAAGTCAAGGTCACTTGTGGGACTGTCCTTGCTTGGATTAGAGAACCAGGACTCCCTCAGCACAGCAGTTTCTCTGTTTAAAGGGCCAAGTTATCTAGAACCAAAAGTACTGGCAATTTGAAATTGGAGGCACCATTACCTGCAACAGTATTTCTAGGATCCAAAAACTAACAAATGTCAAGTAAAGGGCCCTAAAGAATGAAAGGAAGATCCTGGATAGACTTCAGGTCAACAGCAACACCTGGACGAGCAAGTAGTCTGACTGGTCATGTGACCTTGGCATTACTATCTCTTGCAGAGTATCTTCATTTATTGGCCTGCAGTTTGGTGGAACCACCTTTCTGGTTCTTTCTCCAATCATATGTGATAATCATGCAGGAGGTTTTACAGAAGTGCTCCACCCCACCCAAGCTCCTCCTATATAAAGAGTTAAGTGCAAGAGTCCCAAGGACAAAGAGGACCTGAGGGTCCCACTTTTCTAGCAGAAACTGCTATGATGTGGTCATTAAAGGCTTAAATAATTGGGTTGGAGAAACGAAAACAAGCAGTTTAGGAACTAACAAGGCCCTTCCTACAAAGCAGCAGAAGAAATTAGCCATTGTTCAGCTCTGGCCCAGAGACAGTGTGTGCTTATCTTTTCACTTCTGCCACCCCTTTTACCTGCTCACCCCCGCCCCCTCCACCAAACAGACTCTTTCCCTAACTCCAGCGGAACACCACACCTCTGTTCTCTACTGGCGGCTCGTCTTGGCTCCTTCTTTTTCCAGAGTAATGCATCTCTCCCCCTTCCACCTTAGACATACCGGGTGACAGGAGGGTCGGGCCTACTCACCCGCCAGAGACTGCAGGAGGGGGGCGGGCAGCCTTCACCTCACCCCCAGGCGCCGGAAGGGAAGCGTAGCACATGGCCCTGGGAGCGCCATGCAGGGCTGGCTGCCAGCCCAGCGCAGGGCCCCTTTAAGGCGCGCAAGGGTGAGCGCGGGTGTGGGAGGAGACCCCGGCGCTTGAGGGCCTGCGGTCGCCTCAGCCCCACCCTGGGATGGCGTGTTCCCTCCCCATGCTACTCACCTTGGCTCCCAAGAACCGGGCGGCCGCAGTGAGTAAAGCCATGGCGGGCGAACTCCAGGACCCGGTGGGGAGGGAAGGAAGGGGGAGAAAGCCGGGCAGGAACGGGAGCCGCCGCCGCTGCACCAAAGGCCACGCCAACCGGCGGACAAGGTTGAAAGGAGGCGGCTCAGGAAAAGAGTAGACGAACCGGCGGCGGCGCCCAGCCCGGGGTCCTCAGCGAGGCCCCGCCCACTGCCCGGAACCCGGTCCCGTCCCTCTCAGGGGACTCGCCCTGGGCTCGGCCATTGGCCCGGTGGGGAGGGGGGCGGGACCTTAGCCATTGACAGCAGTTATGGCGGGGAGGATTGGATCGCTCGGATTAGGCCAATTAAGGGTGGATGGGTAGCAGGAGGGTGTAGGTGGCTAAGTATGTGCCTGAGAACTCAGTTAACTTCTTCGGCTTTTTCATTTGGGGTTGGTCCTGAGGTGAATATTAAAGAAAAAGCTTCAGGACTCAACCTTTAAAGGTCGTTGGGAGCCAATTCCTTAATATACTATCATGGAAACTGATGATTGCCCACTCCTCCTCCCCCTTTGGCGCGCTTTCTTGAAGAATGTCTTTGGTTAATGACTTCATGGCCATGGAGGTGACGTCCATGTGGAAAACAGGCTATGATGCCAGAGTTAGCTGCTTGGTGGAGATCACTTGAGGTCAGCAGAGGCCATGGTATTATACATACTACCAGACCCCAATACATGGAGAAAAGCAAAAGCAGGAGCTTGAATCCAGTGCTTTGTGAGATGTCAGTTTTATGTGTAATGCCATGAAATCCAAGTCTTACAAACAACCCCTTAACATGAAGGCTTACAGAGCAGGCTAGAGCCTCTGCGTCCTGAGCATTGGTCTCACTGCCACTCCAGTCATGTAACCCCACACAGCCAACCCACCCTACATTTGGCCACAAGATTAGTTGCTGCAGACCAGCCCCTCATCCAAGATCAGGTATTAGGCACCCTCCCTTTTTGTCACATCACTCCCATAAGGCCGTTGGGCCACTTCTCCTACTTGGCTATCTTCTATACTCTCTTATCCTGTGCTCCCCAGAGACCATTAAATGATCCTTGGCACTAAAATGATCTTCCACACCACTCTCTAACTCCTCTGGGTAGACAAGACCTTAGGACTTCTGTACCTCCCTAAGCCTGTTGTCATTGACCCAAGGGCAGAGGGGAGCTGACCCCAGGACCAGGGCACCTTATCTACAAATCCCCAGCCCCAAATAGCTTGGACTTAGAAAAAGAGAAAGAAAACTCTTATTTTCTCTTCCCAAGTTTCCTCATACCCAGCTTCACACCTAACAACCAATGCTCCTCTGACTTGGGGATCAGATAGGTAGGTCTTAGGAAAGAACTTCAGTCTTTCTCCATTCCTCTCTCTGGAATGTAATTTTTTAAAAAAGGAAAGAATTTCATAAAGAGAAGCCACGCAATGCCCCAGAGGAGTACTGACCTCAGCTACCTCCCTGGTGACTTCAAAGCTCCATTGATCAATATTTGCTCCCAATTTAGCATCTCACAGAGAATTTCCTCTGGAATAACCCTACAATAGTCTGACCTGGTTTCTTCCACCTGGTTAATTATCCACAGAGACTAGCCAGCAGACCAGAGGCCTGAACTCCAATGCCCCTAGAGGCAAGAGGCATTCTCAAGGTGAGGCTACCAAAGGAACAACTATTGAGTGGCCATAGGGTAACCTATTTTGGAGCATTAATGATTGGAGGGAGGGTGGGCAACAGCAATACTCTGAGCCTCTTGACACTGTGTCCTGGAACCTGGTGTCATGAGGACTTCATGGACTTGTTTTGAAATTGTCCAATCCTGACATCCACTGCTATAAGGTCAATTGGAAAGCTCAGGGATCAAAGAGATTTAATGGATTCTCCCAGAAGCTGGCTTACAGTCTCTTTCTGAACACTGATGGGACCTGGGGAAGTGGAGAGAATGTTAAGGGAGAAGGACTGGTATGAATAAAGCAGCCAAGTGAGCTCTAGGTCCAAATACAACTAAGTGTAAAAACCACGATGTAAATGATAGTAAATAAAAACAAAAAATAAAATAAAAAACAAATACAACTAAGTGCCTGGAACTAGAGGGGGCAAGGGAGAGAAGGCTGAGCACTGAGGTCACCATGACCTTGGTAGGACCTCTTTAAAATGGACTGAGGCAATGATGCCCCCTGGTGGCCACAGACAAGTGGGAGAATGCAGCCTAAATTTAAGAATTAAGAAATTAAGAATGCAGTCTTAAATTATCTGTATGAGTAAAACAAATTTCTGTATATAATAGATACTAGCTAAAATTTATTGAGTACTATTTCCAGATACTATCTAAATGCAGTACATGCATTATTTTAATTAATCCTCACAACAACCCTAAGATGTGTAGATAACATTAGTATCTCTAAAGAGGAAACCAAGGCTTAGATGAAGTATCCTGCCCAGTGTCATAGCTTGGAATTGGCATAGCTAGAATTCAGATTGAGGTTGGCCTCACTCCAGAGCCTGTATCTTTTTTTTTCCCCCCTAAGGCTAGTCAAGTGAAGCAGTGGGAGTAGGGAAGGAGCAAAGGAATCTGTAACTGGTTGTGATCAATTAGTTGTAAACACCACTGCACTCGGACCAGCCAAGAGGCCGTATCTTAACTACAAAGCTGTCTTGTTTATGTTATGATTGACTGTGAATTATCAGCTGCAACTGAGTTAAGGGTATTTTTGAGTCATTGTCAACTGTCTCCTGGGGACATCAGCTCAATGTGTTGCTATATTTAAAGATATTTTAAGCCAGGTATGATGGCACATGCCTATAGTCTCAGCTACTTGGGAGGCTGAGGTGAGAGGATCATTTGAGTCCAGGAGTTTGAGGCCATAGTGTGCTATGATCACGCCTGTGAATAGCCACTGCATTCTAGACTGGGCAACATAGCAAGACCCCATCTCTAAAAAAATAAAAGGAACTATAGTCTAACTCATCTGTGCTATACATGGTATACATGGAGGTATAGCAGAAAGACCACTGGCCTAGGAATAAGATGATCACTGGGGTTCAAGTCTTAGCTCCTCACTGACTAGCAAGATACTTAGAAACTAAGCTTAGTTTCTCCATCTGTAAAACAGGAATAACATCTATTTCTTAGAGTTGTAAAGATTAAGTGAGAACATATATGTGCTTATTATATGAGTATTCAACATATATTAGTTCTCTTTCCCATGCTATTCATCCCTGTCCTATATTTAAAGCAATCTTGTGCCTGCTGTGAATCCTTTTTAACAGCAAAAAATCCTCTAAAACTTATTTTTGTGTTTTGAGACAGGGTCTTGCTCTGTCACCTGGGCTAGAGCACAGTGGCGTCATCATAGTTCGCTGCAACCTCAAACTCCTAGGGCTCAAGTGATCTTCCTAACTCAGCCTCCTGGATGTGTGCCACCACGCCTGGCTAATTTTTCTATTTTTTATAGAGAAGGGGTTTCACTTGTGCTCAGGCTGGTATCAAACTCCCGGCCTCGAGCGATCCTCCCGTCTTGGCCTCCCAAAGTGCTAGGATTACAGGCATGAGCCATCACACCTGGCCCTAAAACTTATTTTTAAAGGACTAGGTTTTCACATAATAAACTTTCCTATTTACACCTGGACCTCATTTAATGCTGTCTTTGGAAATGTTTATTTAAGTTCTAACATTTTACTGATAATTTTTTTTCCACATTGTCCTGTCTGGTTTTCTGATAAACTAATTTATAAGTCATCCAGAACTTAAAGTTTAACCAGATTTGCAAGGTGAAGAGTATACACTCTACCAAATACTGGGCTAGAATAATTAATCAGCTATAGTGAATAGAGGGTTCAGATAAATTCATGGATTTCTTGTGGTATGAATTAAGAAGTGTGCAAAAGTGTATTCTCCTAACCTTCTGAGGATCAAGTCAAAGGATGACTTTTACCCTTTCCCATATAGGACATATCCCTGTGTACCAATGGCAGAGACTCTCGGGCTGGAGAGTTCTTCACAGCTGTACCTTGACAAGCCAGTGAGATGCATTACAAGTAACTTATTATTGATTAACATTACATTTATCTTATTTTACTTATTAAATCTTGTGAATAATTTGTTTCATAAATTAAAACAGTTTCAAGTTTCCTTTAAGACAACTCTCACTTATACTTCTGACAAGCTTTCGGATGGAGGAGAAAGGAGTTTTTAGATGCCAAGCAGGTAATGGACAGAACCCTGGGTATACTCTCAGGGGTATGAAAAATGTGAACATTATTCATGTGCATCATAGAAGAAAAAAAAGGTTTTTAACAGCTGGTTTGGAAAACTGATTTGACAGGATACAGCATTTCTTACGGCTATTGAGAGAAGATGGAATTAATACCAGGCTGAGTTTAGCTGACAATATCAGAGCGATTGTTCTGACCTAGTTAATGTGTTAGATTTCATAGGGATTTGTGGTACAAGAAAGCTTTGTTGAATACATTTATTCTGTGTGCCAGGGTTAGTGCAAGGTATTATTAAGAGAAAAAACACTTAAAATAGAAGCTATTCTCTAGCTATTAATATAGCTAGATCAGATTGGCACTTGGGAAAGTTAGCTTATAGATCCAGTTTTGCCACTAAATATAGAACTTCAGGAAGTTCTCTGGCTTCTCTGGGCCTCACTTTCTTCATCTATAAAATGGGTGAGCTAGATGACCATTAGATTCTAAAATGCTGTAATTTTTTAAATCTTTGAAATGTTTATTCAGGTGTTCTCTCCTCAAGGCATTCCTGGGACAGAGATGTTCCATTCCAGACCCTGAGACAGCCACACCACAGGATTAGGGTGTTTAAGAAGTTTCCAAAAGGAGGTATCCTTTAGGTTTTCATCCCTATGCCCCAGTATAGAATCTCAACACACAGAAGTGAGGACAGATTTATAGTCCAGACTGACAATGGCTAGTGATGGAGATGCGAAAGATATACTTTATTGTTGTTGTTGGCATCAAATCTAAAAGCTTAGGCTAGCAAGCAAGGCCTTCATTAAATAACATTCCTTACCTCATCTGTCCCTATCCGATAAAGCCCTTACTTTTCAGCTGAGTTGGTCACATCCATTTTCCCCTTCCTGTCTCTGCTCTTGCTGGTCCCTCCATCTGGAAGGGCAGGAAGGGAAAAATAATGCATGTCCATTATTTCCTTCAAGACCAAGCCCTATCTTACTTTATGTTTCATTAGTATAAATACAAGGAATTTCTAGAATCCTATACTATCATACACTTACGTTCCCCTGCTTAATCATATAGGTTCTTCTCTTCTCCATAATTAGACTCTAAACACACAGTATTGAGTGAGCACTGAATAAATGCTTCTCTAGTTTATGAGTGCAGTGGAATCTCAGAAGGTAAAAGAATTAAAGGTTCAGGCCCCTCCTACCTTTGTCCTACACAAATCCCAAAACTCTTCTTTCTCTCGGTTTTGTTTCCTGTCTGTAATCCCCTATATTCAAGCCTAATGTAATGGCCGATTCCGGGCATGAAAAGACAACACAGTTTGTACTTTTGGTTTCATATTTTTTCAGTTCATTTCAGTAAAAACATAATATAAAAGGCATTGCCACCATTTTCCCCTCCTGGGGGTGATCCATCAAGCCGGACTAGGCTGCTCCAGTGGTTCATAGCTCATCATGAGATATGTGCAGGGCATGGTCACATAGATCTGCAAATAGCACATGACAATTTGAAGGAAAATGCCACTCTCATATTGATATATGCCACTATCAAGAAAATACCCACAACCAAACTGGCACACACACCAACCACCATTCTTCAGAACATACGCTTATAAATGATAAAGCATCTCCACTGCTCTCTCACCTGTAGCTCAGGTGAGGGGGCCACAAATTCTGAAAGCTGACAGAAAGAGAATGGAGAGGAACAACCCAATTCCCTAAGCCAAGGGAAATGGAAACCAGCTCTTGAGCTAAATATCAGAGGATTTCCAGTCTGGGGGTGGGTGGGTTAGGGAATGTGCCAGGTTCCACAGGGGTATGAGAACAGAACAAGAGATTAAGTGGGGGCAGCTTACCTGTTCGCTTACTACAAAGCTTGTCTTTAACATTGTCAGCCTCTCGGGAAAAGAATTCAATGAGTTCATCCTCATATTCCTCCACAATGCTCTCACACTGCCAACCCAAGGGAGAAATGAGTGACAAAGGGCAGTAAGAGGCCTCTTGCCTCCACCTCCAAAGAGGAGGACAAGGATACTGACCCAGCTTTCTACTTGGGTCCTCCAACAACCCCCTTAATTTCCAAGAACCAGCCACCCACTTCCATGGCTCACCGCAAACTTGAGGGTACCGCTGATATCTGAATCAATTCGGATGCCCTGTAGGTCCAGTTGACTGGATTCTCCATTCCGGCCCACTACACGTACGTAGTTCTTGCGGTGGGTAGAAGGGTCAATTTGTTCCCCATACTCCTTCATCCGGTCACATACCTCCTCTAGCAGCTCTGTGAGGTGGGCCTCTGAGCGGGCATAAGGCACCTAGAAATGTCCTCAGCCTTGGGTCACTCTCTTCTACCTCTATACATTAGTAATTTATATCATTACTTTTCCTTCCAAATCTAGCTCAATCGGCCTATTCAAAAAAGCCTTCCCTAATTAAAAACAGTATGGTTTATTTGTACAGTTTCAAAGTACTTTCAAATATATGATCTTATTTTACCCCATTATATAATCCTAAGAAATAAGACAGGTATCATTAGCCCCAAAGTATAGACAAACAGAACACTCTTTGGTTAACCTTGATCAATGATATTCTTTTCTTTTGAATTCCCCCAGTTCTTAAGGATGAAGATAATTTTTTTTGTATCAAAATGAGACAGCAGTAAGGACAGCATCAGAGAGGTAGCATAGGCTCTGAGGATAACAACTATTAAAGCACTTCACAAGTATCATAATCTTAACATTTCTTTATATATATATTGCTTACTAGGTACAGCTTTGTGTATGTGTGTTATGTTTTCAACTAAAATAAATTTCCTAATTACGAGGATAAGACCTTTCATTCTTTTTAAAATGAATGTTTGTATGTATACCACAGTGCTATAGTAAAAACATGAGTCATATGGATTAGGGATGTAGAGAAAGGAGCTGATCAGGGCTCCCTGTCTGCTAACAACTTACAGCAGAAACAAAGTATTAAGGTTTGGAGCCAGGAAGCAAGTGCATAGGGTATAAGCCCCCAGCCTCTTTCAATAAGACAGAGCCCAATCTTTTAGATACCTCTCTGGGTCTGTTTTCTTCATTTCTGTTAAACCAAGGTCCTTCTTAATTAGTTGAGTTCTAATTCAAAGCCAGAGTGAGCTACTTTACTTGGGGGAACAGTAACAGTTACCTCCACCACTGACTGGCTGCCATCTGGATTGATCCGGAAAGATCCCATCTGAATGGTCTTCTTGGGATCCACCTGGGCAATTTCCCACTCTAGTTCATCCACTAGAGCCCTGCAAGCTTGTGGAAGGGGAGAGAATGGGGACAGGAGATAGGATGGGGGTAGGGTGGGAAAAGAATGGGATCAACCCAGGGATTTCCATTCATCCTTCTCCCAGGCCTTGGATCTCATGCCGTCCTGTGGCTCTGCTTCCTCCCACTTCTCCTTCCCTTTGTGCCTTTACCTCCACAGTGTAGATCCTGGCTCCTCCGAGCCCAGGCACTTCCCAGAAAGAACCCCAGAAGCAGGGCCAGCCAACCCCAGCCTTTCATCTTTAGCGTAATGGGGTCGCTCCACCTGGGTTTGGACGGGAATAAAACAGGTGTGAGGAACCAACTCCATTTTCCCCTGCCCCCCTACTCCTCATCCCAGGGTTTTCAAAGGCCTCAGTGTGACTGTCTCTACTTTCCAGGAAATGGCCGAGACACAAAGGGGCTCCTCTGTTCCGGTGCTTGAGGGCTCCGATTACCCCGGGGCGGTAGGTGGAAGCGCGAGCTCTGGACTTGGGGCTCAGTTCCAGACACTACGTCGACAGGTGAGGCCCTAATGTAGGTAGGTACTTTAGCATTGGATGCCTGCGGCTCACAGGGCTATATGGCAGCTACGGTAGGGAAGGTGGCGATTACGCGGGAACGACAGGCACTGGGAAGCTGCCGGCAAGGACCCTTCAGTCAGGCCAGAAGGCCGGCGAGGAACACTCGATGTCTAGTGCCTATTTGGACCCTGGAACGAAGACTCCTGCAATCCCACCTCCAGCCTATAAGTGATTGCCCGTGCGGACCAACCCCTTTCTAAGGACTCCGCCATTACTTTCGCTCCAGTCCATCGCCAACCCTCAGCGTCCAGCGCCTCTGCCGCCCGCATCCGTCTCACCTCTGCTCCCAGGGCCGCAGCCGTGGCCCAGGCGCTGGAAGACCGCCGGACTCTCACTTTGGCCTCGGTGGCTCTCGAACCTACACCTGGCTGCGGGGAAGTGGGGCTGTCCCGGATTCTCCAGACCGCTTCGCCAGCCTTCCAGACACTAGGTGCCCCGGCGACCGCCTGACTTAGCTCCCCGGACCCTAACTGGCACGTAAGCGGGGTTCGGATGCGCTGCCGTGCAAGACCCCACCACAGACGGACCCCAAACCCGCCCCTCCAAATTCTCGCGCGAACAGGCAGCTTAGAAGCGACTCCGAAGCAGCGAGGACCCCAGTCGATCGCAGGACCCAGACTTGCGTGGCGAGCAGCTCCACATGACCACTAGGGGTCAGCCAAATAATAGGAGTGGCCTGAAGCAAGAACAGCCCGGGCATTCAATATGGGAGGGATTAGGAGTGTGCTTGTATCACTCTAGGTCGGCTAGCTAGACCTTCAAAAAGGTGCGCTGCTGTCCGGCGAGAAGCCCACGTTTCAATACACAGAAAACTACATCTCCCAGGAAGCACCACAACACCAGACAGATCCTTTGTCAGTAGCTACAACTCTTAAGATATCCTGGGACCTGTAGTTTGTCAGTTTACACAAGTAACGGGGAAACCATACTGTACATCTTCATTCTAACTTAGGGTACTAGAACAGCTACACCAAAGACCTAATATTGTCCAGGAAAGGCATAATTATTCTCCTCCCATGTCCATACCTTTGGATTCCAGAGTTTTACCTTCAATTCTAGTTGGGGATTTGAATACAATCCTAGTTTTTCAAGTTGTAATAAGAAGCCAAAACGAAGAAAGGAGAGGAGGGAAGTCAGAGAGCCCACACTAGCAATTCTCTTATGAGACAGATGATAGACAATATTTTTGTTTTTATTTTATAAAACATGCGGTTTAAAACAAAATTTTAAAAAATAACAAAACTTGGGACAGGAGAGTGGATGGAAGACAGATGCTTCTTAGCTGTCAGCAGGAATAAATGAAGCCAGCAGCCAAGCTTTGTCCAGGATCCAAAGGCCCTTTTGGCAATAGTATTAACAACATTGGCTTGCTTGGGCCACCAAGACTTTACGTGCTGGCCCCTCCAGGCATTCCTCAAGCAGTTGGTGACTTGAGCTAAGTCTTGACCTATTGTATCCTCTGTCACTGTGTAGGATTTCAGTCCCTAGCCAGCTAGGAACTGAGAGTTTTGGTTCCAGGAGCGTCTCTGCCTGGATAATAATCACCCAGGATATTTACTAAGAATACTACTTACTTTCCATCTGGGTCAATTCTAGACTGTTTCTGGCCCACTGTTTTGCAAAGGATGAAGACATAATCTGGCTCCTAGAACCTTTGCAATAATTCTGCTGTACTACAGTTCTATTAATAGCACCATCTGTAGACCCTGAGCAGGTCCAATTCTGGAAGTGGACAGGGTATAGCCAACTTGGGAAGCCATCTCCCAGTTCTGGGGCCACAGAACACTAAAGGGAGAAGGGCGGTGGTTCTTTGGGAGAGAGAAGGTCAGAGCGCCAGCACTGAGGAGAAGACAGCTGCATCTGTCAGAGACAAAACCAAGAGCATAACTCTTAAGGTGAGTGGAGAAAAAGCACCTTCTCAAACTTCTTATGGAAGAAAAATGCAACAGAAAAGAGGGCATGGGCCTTCAACAAATATTTTAGAATTGGGCAAGAGGATGTTATAAGACCAATGGAGAGTTTCGATAATAAAATCTATTTCACTGAATGTTAGGAGGATTAAGTGCTTTGTAAACTGTTAAGTGCTTTACAAATATAAGTTAGAGGTGGTATGGCTATCATCATTATCATTATTATTGTGGTGGGTATAATCTCCATATATGCAAACAAAATCCACCTAGTCCATTTCCCTTGTCCCTTCCCCAGTCTTACTCTTGGGACTTGTCTGGCCCTCAGGCTCAGGCACCTTCCAGTCCATCTTTCGGCCCTTCTCGTAAAGACCCTTGAGCACCTTATGGAAAGACTCAGGCTCAGTGCCATTCTTGCTTAGCTCCAGATACTTTCGGTAGAGCTGAAGGGCTGTACGGGCATCCTCAATACTGTCATGCGTCTCCCCTTGAATCTTCAGGTCTGGGATAAGTAAGTAGAGGTGGAATATTTTGGGACCTAGCAAAGGGAGGTAGGAACATGTCCCCCCACTCCCACCCCTGACGCCCAGAAAACAATAAAAAACCTGACTGCCCTTAAGTCCAAGAATCAAACACCTTCCCTAGTGCAAAGAAGGGACCACTAACTCAGGGTCCTGCCTACTCCCACTTAGTCCTCCAACACTTTTCCTGCTCTTAGTGTGCACCACAGGAGCCTACAAGGCAGAGCGACTCACCCAGAAAGTACCAAGCAAGGAATCGCAAGGAAATCATTCGTTTTCGGGGCATGTGGAACAGGTAGACGGTGTCGAGGACTTGGTCCTTGGGCACCTGGCAGGAATAAAAGCATGGGAGACTTAAGGTAGGGGATCTATAATTTCCCATTCTCCAAAAGTACAGTGTATACCCTGAGGGGCCCACCCTCAAAAGAGGACTCGCTCAAACCATGAGGTTGATGACCCGGAAGTCCTTCTGCAGGCCATGACCCACAAACTTGACTCCAATGTCAATGAGAAAACGAAGCTTTAAGTAAGTAGACTTCAGAGTTGTGAGGTGCTTGGAGGAAATTTTGGCATCAAGGTCTCCAGGCTTTATCCCCGAGTATTGAGTCAAGTAATCCACCACCTAGGAATAGAGAAAAGGACTCAGGAAGCAAGGTGCAGAGTCTCCTCCTACCACTATTCCCTGGATTCTTGTAGCACTCTACATAAGCACAGGATCTGCCTCACTTGCACCTCTATATCCTAATACCTGCTCCTGGGTAGAGATGTAGTCATCAATGAAGGGGATACCCTCATTGGGTCCCTGCCCCCGAACACAGGTAATTCTCGCTACTGACATCTGGCTTGGTTTAATAGTAGACTTGGTACCATCACTGCGTAACTCTGCTTCCTCCTACATGAGAAGAGTTAATAAGGGAATCAGAGAAATGCTTACAACTCCTAATATGCTCAGAGTTCTGTTCCAATGCCCCATCCTTTTGATCTTGGTTACCTCATTAAGGGTGACAAATTCAGCATCCAGACCCACCAGGTCCCCAACCTGGGGCATCTCATTCAGCATCAGTGGAATAAAGGTAGTATGTGTTTTCCGCTGCTTCCGTGCCAGGGAGGCTTCAGCCAGCAGGACACTTGCCTCAATAGGGTTCTTAACTAGAAGAGAGAATGCAGAGGACAGAGGGCTGGGATAGGGAAGTGACTAGGGGAGAGAAGCCCATGGTGGCTGATCAGAGATTTTGGGTCTGAGTACTGTGATCCCTCAATAATCAAAGCATGCAAGTAAAAAGATCATGTCTGATGAATGGGGCAGGTAGAACAGGTGAAATCAGAAAATTATCAAGAATAAGCTAATAAAAAACTAGAAAGACCACAGAGAAGAAATAATAAGATTTTTACTTTGGACCTTAGTTTAGAAAATCTGGAAAAATAAGGTTACAGAGAAACTATAGTTTAAAGGTACCAAATAGGGACTTAACAAGGAGCTCACCTCCAAAGGAAGAAGTCTTAACTTGGGGATAGGAATGGTTAGACTCAAAATCATAACGTAAGCCATTTTGATCAAAATTCTCCCATCACCCCTTCCCCACTCCACTCTCAGGATTTCTAGCTTCTAAATTTAAGCAGGAATCTCTTTAGTATCCCTGGAAATATTAACACTGGTTATCAATCTTAAACACTAACAAGCAATGTCCCAGATCTCATCTTGAAGCCCAGTCAAAACTGCCCACACCCTTGGGTCTACTATGTACCACTTACTGTTCAGGTTGTATCTGGAATTGAGATTCCTTTTGACATAATAAAGGATAGCAGGTATTTTCCAATTCATGTCAAACTGCACAGCTTCATGCTATGGGAGAGAAAAAGCACTTTTGGCCTATGTACTCTTTTCCTTTCCCCAAGTAAGACTCGGGTACTGTTTTTAATTCTGCTAATGCTTTTTATTCCTGAGGCTCCTTCCCTCTTGAATCTGCCTGGCATTCTATAGGGCCCTGAGGATAAGGATGCTAGGAAAAGGGGAGATGAAAGGGGAAATGGACCATGTTGCAACTAACCTTATCAATAGGTTCAATAAGAAAATCATTGAATAGATACCACTGCTGGTGAGTAACGCCCTGTGGAGATACAAAGTGATGGCTGGACCATTCTGTCTCAGACTACACATTGTGGCCATCCCAGGAGTGTCCCTGCCCTGTACCACCTCACTCACCTCCTTGCGTTGGTGGTAGGTCTCTCCAACTTTGATGTGAGCCACCAGGCTGCTCCCTGTGCGTGAGTCCAGGATGTGTACCACAGTAGCCATCAGGTCATAGACATAGACACCATGCTCCTCCTCTGCCCTGGCTGGGCCCCACTGTGAGGGCAGTACCCAGGCTGCTAAGCTAAGTTTAAGGATGGGGAAGGAAGGGGAACGAGGACAGAGGACAGGGAGTTGGGGGTATAGGGGATGGGGGACCAGGGTAGGTTATCTCCATCCTAGCCCAACTATGACTCGCAACACTGAACTGAGTCACTGTGGGAACTACTAGACCTTATTCCCTTCCTTTTCCCTCTGCTAAGTTCCACCTTCCCCCTGCCCTGCCTCACCTTCTGCCACACCTTCTCTCCCTTATTCCCCTCCCTCTTTCCAGTTTTTCAACAACCTGCACCTCATCCCCATCAGTCCAATTGCAAACATCCAGCCCTTTGTTCTTGGTCATCTTCATGCGAATGGAGAAAGGAAGCCATATATTCTTCAACTCCTCAATGGAGGGACACACCAGCACACCCTCTGGACTCCCTAGTTCCTTCCTATCAGGTCAGAAGAATTGGAAATTTGTTCTGAAGAGATCTAGCCAGTGACAAGGGGAGCCACTGGGTAGTTCAATCTTTTGACAACTTCCAAGACAGCACCTACCAATCAGCCAAAGCAAATTCCTTGTTCTTGGAGATTTCCCCACCATGTTTCTTTACTGCCATCTTGAAGGCAACCTGAACACAAAGGAAAAATATCTCATTCCTTAGAACATAATCATATATGGAGGTCAGAAGGGGAAGAAAACTAAAAAGTACTCCTAAAGCCCTGTTTCCAGCTCTGGTCCTTACCTCAGCCTGCAATCTCCAGAAATCAGCCTCTTTCAAGCTGTTTACCTCACAATTGATGACAAGAATATCTGGTAGATGGCGGATGTTGCGGGTCTGAATCTTAGAGGACAAAACAAACAAGGAATGGCAGGGAGGGTAGAGGCAAAGAAGCCTGGACAGGAACCTGGTTCTGCATTCTCAAACTGGGGTTCCTCCCACTCCCCATAGATCCCTGGATGGCAGTGCTGACATAGCCAGCTCCAGATGAGACAGTAGCTGAGTCCCCAACATGGCAGGACTCTAGTCCAGTGCAACAGCCCACTCACCGTGGGCTGGTACTTTTCACAGTTGTCACACCAGGCCTGTGTATTCTGTTCCAAGCAGATACTTCGCTTTAGCACCTGAGCAAAGTCATAGTTCTTCCCGGATTTATCTGGGGGGACATTGAATGCTTCACTCCTGGATCTCCCCTCTACCCACAGTTAGCCCCCCAACACCTCTTCCCTGATGTTACAGGACATTTGCAGTAGCCGTCCCAACCCAGCTGCAGGGTATACTACTGTTGCTACCGTCAGGGTAGGAGAGTGTGAAGAGCAGGGTGGAAGAGGCTCGCACGGTCTCACTGCCACAGCGGCAGAGGCTGCAGTTCTCCATCTCACAGCTGAACAGCTGCCCAATGACAGAGTCCCCCGATGAGCAAAAGCTGCTAAGGGTAGAGAGGGCAATAATAGGCACACTGAGGGGGTAAGGAGACCCTTTAAGTCACAGAGGGGCCTGGCCTGTCATGGTGGCTTTAATTATTCCTATCCTGATTCCATACCTGCCTCCAGCACCTCGATAAGCCTGTGGTACTTCCAGCTCCTGCATATCCTGATGCAGTTGAGTGAGAATGAAGCGATTCCACCTCTGAATGAGCCTGGCCAGATTGCCCTTGCCTGAAGCCTCATCTGAGTCAGCCAGGATCAGACCAAGGGCTGAGGCCTCAGGAATGGTACGGAATGCCCGAAGAAAATTATTGCCCTGGAAGCATGTTGGTGGAAAAGGGTTATTTTCTCTTTAGTAGTCATTTGCACAGTGATGTCCTTGACTACTGTCCACCTCCCTTCCCCTTCCATTTTAAATGTCCTGGGTCTCCAGGCACTGACCTGGCAAGGGTCACCACGAGAGAGGTCCAACATGTGGAAGAGGAAGCCCAACTCACATGCCAGGCAGAACTCCTTCTGGCAAAGGTGGTTCTGGATTAGACAGCGAACAGGCTCTAGGAAATAGAGCACCTAGAGGAAAGAGCAGGAGAATTGGTGCAGGAAACTGGGACAGGGAGGAGAGATGCATAGGTTAAGTGATCTTAACCTATGGTGGAAAATACAAAGCAGGAGTCCACCAAAGCACTGGAGCTCATAAAGGAGACTTGAAGGTTGTGGGGGAAAAGAAAGAATGGTAGAGGCCATGGTAAAGCAGGCTTGGTTGAGGAAACCTGGAAAGAGTAAGGGGTTGAGGGGCCATAGGGAAGAAGAAAGGCAGTAGGCAGGTTCGAGTTGTAGAAATACCCAACCCTTACCTGGATCATGCAGTTACAGTATGCATTGGGGATGTGAGGCTCTAATCCAGCAAACAGGGTCTTATTGTAGTGTTTGAAGTCAAAGTCCTCCAGCCCTAGCTTGGAATATTTGATGGTCACCTGAGGTAGAAACAGTCTGAGCAAGACAAGAATATCCTCAGAGTCCCTGAATCTTCCCAGTAGCCATAGCCTTTCCCAGAACCTCCCTCTCAGGTCCAGGGTGTAGGTGAAGGCCTCCTGACTGAGTCCTTCAATCCTTTCTCATATGACCCCCTTCCCAGGGTACCTTTCCCCACATCTCACAGGGCCCCTGCCTTGGTGTCCCCCAGCACCTTGCGGTATTTCTTAGAAACCATGTGGAGATGTGGCTCCTCTTCCCGCCCTATCGGTGACTCAGTGACCTGGCTGAAGCTGTCAAATTCACTGTCCGACTCCTTGAGTCGGTAAGGAATCTAGGGATTTTAAAAAGAGGCAACCTTATTGGATGTCTTGTCATCTTTGGCTTCACCCGCACCTTTATCCCAACATTGAAATAGCCACCAAGTCCTGAACCTTCTATCTTCCTAGCGCTCTCAGCACCCACTACTTCCTTTTTACTTCCACTGCCATCACTCTACTTCATCACAATTGGACAACTATGATGGCTTCCATGCTTGTCTCCCTATATTCACTCTGTCCAGTATATGAGTACCAAACTAACCCTTCCAGAATGCTGCTTTCTGTGCATCACTTCTTCTACTACACACTGGTGTTGAAGGCTTCACAATCTGGCCCTTTCTAACCTTACTCTCTCACTACTGCCCAATACCAACAGCTGCTCTAGCCAGAATGGTGTATTCACAATCCCCCTCAGATATGCCTTTTGCATTTATGCTTCTTGAGACCTTCACTAACACTGTTCTCTCATCTTGAATATTCTCCTCTTGTTACTATCTACTTACCCATATTCCACCTTTCCAGCTCATTATCCACCTCTTTCATTACACCTTCCCTGACCACTCTAACCCACAGTAACCTTTTCCCTCCAAACAGCTCTGGCACTGAATGCTTATGACAATCCTCTAGCATTTAACAATCAAATGTAAATAATTTCTGATATGGCTATGCCTTACCTTCACCAACCAAATACTAACTTCCTAAGAGCAAGGACCCTATCTTCTTTATCTTTGAATCCTCCCTAACACCTAGCATAGTTCCTTCAATTCGGTAGGGCCCAAAAAGCCTTTAACAACTGTCCAAAAACAAAAGAAAGACTAGTAAAGAAAAAGGAGAAATGCCAGTGGGCTGGTGTGGGGGCTGACCCTCTCCACTCTGAACTTACCTGATTGCGCAGCCTGGTGCGGGGGTTGGGTGCATAGCCAATGAAGCCCACCTTCTTCATGGTGCGTAGAATCTCTGCATCCACAGGTGGTGCTCGCCTATAATCCAGTATAGTTCTAGGGCTTGAAGGGTTGTGTTGTTTACCCATCCACTCCCCAATCCCCAAGGGCCAAGAAAAAAGAAAATACTGAAGGTAGATAAAAATCAGGAAAGTAGTAGAATAATAACAGGACTAGCAGAGAATTCTAGTATCTCGGCCCTTTTCCCCTCCCTCCTTTTGGTCCAGAGGTGGCGTACAACCTGGGAGCTGGAGCGGAGTTGGCAGCAGGCCAATCAGAGAGAAGTGTGTCGGTGGTGAGTGGGACAGGGATGAGGGAAAGAGGCAGCAGGTCCTGGCTCCAGTCCAGAGGAGGCAGTGAGTCCACGAGACAGGGCAAAGCAAACTCAGTCTCACGGGAGTAGGGGTTGAAGGAAGGTTCAGGGGAATCAGTCCAGAGGTGCACACAACCCTCAGAATCCCCAAAGGCCAGGGCCTGCTTGCTGGCTGACACATCAAAAGTCATGAGCAGAGGCCCCACAGGATTCACATGAAAGATGTCTGCTGGGTTGGCCAGGCCTGTGGGCTCACAAAACTGGCATTGCCCTAGGAGGGAGGAAGAAATCCACTGAGCCCTGGAAAGTGAAAGGGAGCTATCCTTTTATGCCCTTCCTACTCTTCCCCTGAAATCAAGGAAAGGTGGGTCCCAAATCCATGCCGAGAGATAAAAGAGAATGCCATCTGATGTCTCCCCATAAACTACAGGATGGTTTGTTACCCAGCAAAGAGCAATTCTAGAGCTATTTTGCCTATTCCATCTTTATCTTTTTCTGTGTTCTTCACGCCAAAGGACAAAACAAAAGCTCTAATCTCTGACCAAACCCAAGTGAAATCCTGGGTCCCCAAAGAAAGGTTACTTCTTTTCCCAACAAAAAGGTTTCTAGAGGAGTACTCCTTCTGTGCCCAGTTCCCCTTTGCTCATCCATCCCTCCTACCCAATCCTATATGCCCTTCATACCTGACTGGGAGATGATAGCAAGACGAGAAGTATATGTAGGAATGAAGCGCAAGAAGGCAGGATCCACATGTACTTGAAGTGGTGTGATGGCACGCATCATGCGCAAGTCATACACCTTGAGGAAACGGTCACAGGCAAGGCCAGTGAGGCGGCTGGAGAAGCCACAGGCAGCCAGCAGGTTGCCATGCACATCAAAATCTGACAGACTCCCTGAGAAGGCATCGAATTCATGCTCCACCTTAAAAGTTCGGAGGTCTCGCAGGGAAACCTAAAGAAGATATAACTCAGTTATCTGCCAAATCTGTATCAGGAAGAATACCTGGCACCTACCTAACCCTGTGAGGTCCCTACCAAAGGAACTAAGGCTATAGGTCAGATATGGACCATTAGAGTCCAGAAAAGGCAAACAGAGAAGTCAAGAGCTGGATGGGACCCCAATGAGAACTCTTGTTTACCCTTTTGTCTCCAAGGCACCTCATTACAATAGAAAACATCAGGCTGCAAGACAATCTCATAGTATAACATGGCTGAGTAGGAAGTGCATTTACTCTTTTCATGCCTTATCTCTAATCCAACTATACCCCAAGAGTTGAGGGAAAGCACAGCCCAATCAGATATCTAGTGAAACAAGGCCCTGTGGTGGGAGAAGAAATGGAACTTGGCCACCTTGCCAGATGTGTGGCCACAGAAGAAGAAGCGATTTGTCTGCCTCATGATGGTGACTCCAGGTGTCTCAACTGCATACTGGGGAGGGAAGCAGGAGAAACCAGGGAGAAAATGATTTTTCCCACAGACCAAAGGAGCAGAAAGGTCATACCCACATCTCAGGCACATTACCAGCCCAAGCATACCCCCCAATAACCTCAGGCCCTGCATGGGTCTTTCCTGCCCCGGGCTTTACCTTCTGAGTCTCCTGAACAGTGTTAAGATCAATCTCCAATATGTGGTTCTGCAACCCACCAATGAGTAGAGTACTGCTGTCAGTCAGTAGGAGACTGTGCATATCCTCGTTCTCATCTAGCCTGTTGGGGAATGGAAAGGCTAAGGGGCCAGGGTCTTACAATCTGCCAATCCTTAAGTCTTCCCACCTTATAAGGTACCCTCTCTCCCAGTCCAGAGCTTAGAAGCCACTTACAGGTAATCAAATATAATGAGGCCCCCACGGGCCATATACTTGAGGTTGTTCTTGGTGAGAAAAAGGATACCATTCTCCAGACTCTGGATCTGCCGAATGTCATCACTGCCATTGACCTGAAAGGATGAGTAGCGCTCCAAGGTTGGGCCAAAAAAAGAAGTGGCATGGCCCTGTAGGGGACAAAGATGACAGAGACACCCTGAGTAGAGGAGCAGGGCCATTCCATATCCAGGTCAGAGACTAGACATGGCTCAGCTTTTGTCTTTTCTTGCTTGGCCTTTGTGACTAGGAGGCATAAGGCTAGGAACCAGGCAATCTTAGTGATAAAGTGTCTTTATCACTCATAATACTGTTTTATGTTTGTTACATAGTACTTTTGTAAACTCTACCTCACTTTATCCTCACAATGACCCTATTGAATATGTAATGGCTCAGTTGATTAGAACAATGTACAGAAGGTCAGGGCCATGGTCCAATTCTCTACTGGCCAGGTGGCTTTCTTATGTTTCACAATCAACCTACCAGCCATGTGGGAAATGGGTACTGTGGGTCACAGGCTGGAATAGAGAGAATATGCTATGGATGTCATTTACTCCTGGTTTCTCTCCAGACTCTTAATTTGTACCTTCTTATGTGCTTCTCTTCTTCTGACCACTTTCGAAACATGGCTGTTCCCAGCCCACTATGTCTCACTCTATTTGTCTTCCCAGGTAATCTCATCCACTCTCAAGTTTTTAACCATCCATCTTTTTTTTTTCTTTTTTGGTAGAGATAGAGTCTCACTATTGCCCAGGCTGTTCTCAAACTTCTGGCTTCAAGCGATCCTCCTGCTTCAAGCCTCCCAAAGTGCTAGGATTTCCAGCGTAATCCTAGCACCTGCCTTTAACCATCCATCTTAAAGCTAATGAATTCTTATTTCCTTCCCTAGCCCAGACTACTGGCTCAAGCTTCAGACTTATGCAACCAAATATAGTCAGTCCTCTGTATCTGCAGGTTCCACACCCATGGATTCAACCAACCACAGATCAAAAATATTCGGAGGGGGAAAAAAACCAAAATAACAATTAAAAAAATACAAATTTAAAAAGTATACTACAATTATTTACATACCATTCACATTGTATTAGGTATTATAAGTAATCTAGAGATGACTTAAAGTATACAGAAGGATGTGCCTAGGTTATATGCAAATACTACATACACCATTTTATATAAGGGACTTGAGCGTCCTCAGATTTTGGTATCCAAGGGGAGTTCCTGGAACCAATCCCCCATGATACCAAGGGATGACTGTACCTACTAAACATTCCTCCTTAGATATCCCATCAGAACCTCAAATTCATTACATTCTAAATTCAATTCACCATTTTTACCCCATTTCAATTCTTCTGACTACTCTCCATGGTATCATGATCTGATAGTCAAGTCCTACTTACTTTACTACTACTTATTTTACTTCCTAAATATTTCCCAAATGTGTTCTGTACCCATCTCTACAGTGCTTCCTACAGCTTTCATCATATTTTATGTGAACTCCTACAATAGCCTACAAACTGATCTCACTGAGTCCTGCCCCATCCTTCTTAAATCAAACTCTATACTGCTACCTCAGCACTCCACCTAGAACACAAACTAGACCTTGTCATTCTGGATAAAAACTCTTCAGTGGTCTGAAGGATCAAGTCCAAGCTCTTTCAACATAGCATACGAAGTTCTCTAGAATATTCTTTGCCCAGATATCTGCACAGCTCCTTCCTCCCTTCTAGAGGGCCTAGAATGGTCCAGGAAAGGAACAAGAGTAAATTGGAGGCACGGGGCTCTTCCTCTTTGTTTTGCTCCCTGGTGGTGCATCCTGGTCTCTACTCAAATGCGACTTTATCAGAGAAACTCTCCTGACCAACTATCCAAAATAGCAACATTTCCTACCCTTTATTACCTCAACCACCTTACTGCACTGTATTTTTCTTAAGAGTATTAATGGGCCAGTTGCAGTGGCTCATGCCTGTAATCCCAGCACTTAGGGAGGCCAAGGCGGAAGAATCGCTTGAGGCCAGAAGTTCAAGACCAGCCTGGGCAACACAGTGAGACCCCGTCAAAATGTACAAAAAAATTAAAATTAGCTTGGGCATGGTGACATATGACTGTAGTCCTAGCTACTTGGGAGGCTGAGGTGGGAGTATCACTTGAGCCCAAGGGTTTGAGGTTACAGTGAACTATGATCACACCACTGCACTCCAGCTGGGTGATGGAATAAGACTCTTTCTCAAAAAAAAAAAAGTACTAATCAACACCTGATATATTGTATATGTTTGTTTTGTTTACTGCTTATTCCAAACCTAGAGCAAGATCTGGCATCTAGCAGGTGGCTCAAAAAACATTGGTTGAATGAATAAATATCTACCTCTTCAGCTTCCAGTCTAGTAAATCCTAATTGCTTGTACTTGCTGCACTCTGTACTCACCATGCTTTGTAATATCTTGGGAATCTTTGTTTATCCTGTGCCAAGACAGCCTGTTCCCATCTCCTTCACCTAATTCCTATTCATCTCTCAAGCCTCAGTTCAAGTGTCACTTCCTCCTGGAGGCCCTCTCTGACCCTCCTCCATGCTCTCTAGCACCCAGTATATATTTTCACGCTGGCACTTAGTACCATGAAATCTGTTTATGTGTCTTTTTTACCTCACTGTCCTATGAACCCTTTGAGGGCAAGGATTATGTTTTGGTCAGCTTTATTCCCTGTGCCTAGCACAGCAGTAGACACTGCCTACCGAACTGAATGAATCACACACAAAAAATTCATCTCTTCTAATAGAAAAACAATTCATGCTCCATAAAAGGTAAATTAGTAAACCAAGGACAGCATATTATTTCTTACAAAATCTTTGGGCTCCATAGCATATTGGCAATATGGACATACATTTTAAAAAATAGCATTGATAACTGCTCTGAGAGTAAAACCAACTAGAGAAGACAAAATGACTCCATGTAAGATATGTAGAAACGTTCATTAAACATTCTATAATAAACACGGAAAACAGAGAGGGGGCATTAGAGATTGGATTTGAATGGCTACAGACTAAGTGATGGGTACAGTTATTAAGGTTAATCAAAACATGGGATGGGCAAACTGTGATGAAAGTAGATGCCTTCTGAGAAAGAATACCTATATAATTTATTCTTTGATCCTAGACTCTGCTTCTCCCTCCACCACCCTCCTCTTGGCTTGACTTAAGAGACCCAGCAAACTCTCCTTATTTCAACTCAGTTCTGGCTCCTTGCAAAGCAGCTGACCACATAAAGACCTCCAACATCTCCTTTCAGCCCTCACAAAGTTCTTACCCCGTGGCTCCCCACCCACAGCATCTCCTCGTGCAAGTCAAAGTGGGAGACGGAGACAGGCACGCCCACTTCGGCCACCACACTGTGCAATTCAGAGTAGACACCTTCCATTATGTGCACTGACTCCTGGACAGGAAGAGCCTCCAAGGCCACTCCCTCTGGGTCCAGCTCCACATTCTGTAGCAGACTTGGATTCAGGTGGGCATCCAGGACAGGGTCCAAGGCAGAATGCATGGCGGGAGCATACTCTGCCAGTCCAGGATCAAGACCCTCAAAGTTCATGATGACGATGGCAGTTGATGAGACCTGTGTCACACCCTCCCTTGCCACAGTCCCTTTAGCCCGACCCAACCTTCAGCAGGACAACACCGATGGGCATCCCGGCCTGCAAAGGGAAAGAGGTAGCTGAGTCAGGGATAGGTCCAAGTACTGATACTTAGTTTCTTCTAGGTTATGTGGGGGGAAGATGAGGCTGGAAGAAGGAATGAAACTGCCAGGCCGAGGATGAAGCAGGCAGGAGGGCGATAGGCAATGGGATGGAGTTGGGAGAACTACTGTCCCTTCCTCTCCTCCTCTAGGTCCTCTGTACTCGCCATCACCTACTACCTAACCTAATTCTCTTTCTTCTCCCTTCAGACCTGCTCACTCGCCTGGCTCAGCCCTGAACCATCAGGTGAAGGGAGCAGAAATTGAGGGGGTTGCAGTTAGGTAAAGGGGTGTAAGGTTCTTGTTTCCCAGAGTTGGGGTTGGGATGAGGTGGGGGTGTTGGCGGTGAGAACAAGAGAAGACAGTTTCCCACAATCCTCTGTAATAATTACCCAGGATTCTCTAGGGGAAAACAATAATGGCCAGTTACCCACAATTGAGGCGGGGGTAGGGGAAAGTGATGGAAACGGCTAGTTACCCAGAATTCTCTGGGGGAGACAGAGAAATCGATTATCTAGAATTCTCTCCCGGCGGCGTGAGAGGAGAGGTAGGGCAAGTGTCAGATGTGTTCCTGGGATGCGTACGGGGAATGGGTCATTACCAAGATTTCTCCATGGCGGATATTTTGGAGCGCGTGGAATTAAAACGAGTAGGGGGAGCACAAGCGCCGTCAGTTCCGTGGGAAATTCCAGTTTCCCCAGTTCCCCCAGTTCTCCCCCACGCCTCAGGCTCAATCTAACTCTACGGCGGTAAGGACCAGACTCCCAGTCGCGGCTTCCAATCAGGAAGGGCTTGGGGCAGGTCTAAACCAATCAGAAGGAGACAGGTACAGACGCACTCCGGAGAAGGCGTGTGACGCAGGAGCTGGACCAAAACAAGGTTACGGGGCGCCGTTGGGGACAGATGAAGCCAGACCCTGGGCTTGTTTGGAGTTAGAGAAAGTAGTAATCCTTTCTTTTTTAAACCTTCTTGAATAAAATTAGACGTAGACTTGGAAACCGAACTTTTGTGCTCGCTGTAACTTTAGGATCTCTAGAACAAGGGGCGCTCAAGGCAAAGTACTGGGAATCGACTGCTGGGTATTCCCAGCGTGGATTAGTTCGCCCCTTCTCTACGCGGTGCTCTAGTGAGCTACTCCGCAACCTCTGACCCTGTTGCCCCCGAAACTCGCTGGCATTTCCTATCATTTCTAGATATCGGAGAGAAAAAAGGAAGCGGGAGCCACACTTTTGACTCGGCACAATTGGCCGCATCTTCTAAGATTCTAAAGGCATCCATCTGAAACTCCCATCTGTGATTGTTCCCTCCCCAGAGGCCCTGGTAATATTCCCGGGGAACAGGACCCTCAGGGTATCAAATTCCCCTAGCCCATGAAGCTGGACGTTCTCCCAGAGGGGGATGAGAACGGCAAATTGAGACATTTGCCTTCCCAAGATTTAGACAGATTTACCATCAACGGTTATTCTGAGGGATTCTTGGGGCCTATGAGCTGGAATTTCTTTGGAATGGGTTGAGGTTGTGAGATATCTTGGGGCACTTTAGCTCAGCTGTTGTTACTGTTTCTAAAGGCCACTTAGAGGGACTCTGGTGGAAGAAATTCCTCACAGAGGACACAGTTTTAAAGCATGTCTCTTTCTTAATAAAGGGTGGTAAGTAGACCTTCACAGAAAGACCCAAGAATTTATATTTGCAGGACTCAGAGGGGTCCCAGACTCAGGTAGAGGCCTAAGACCAAGAGGAAAACAACTTAAATCAGAGGGTCTCTCAAACCAATCTGACTTCACAGGTCCTTAGATCTAAAATAACACAAAAAGGTGGGTGCTAAGAGACCTAGACAATTCCCACACTTTAAGAAATCTCCATATTTGAGGTCTCAAATTGAGAACGACTATACACACCCATGAGAGTTACAGAGCCTGAGATACCTGGGCTAAATAAGCGACTTTATAAGTTACAGATGCTCTTGTGTCTCCTCACAGTATAATATAATGCAATGATTAAGAACACAGGATCTGAGGCTGGGCACGGTGGCTCACGCCTGTAATCCTAACACTTTGGGAGGCCAAGGTGGTAGGATTGCTTGAGGCCAGGAGTTCCAGACCAGCCTGAGCAAGAGCAAGACCACGTCTCTAACAAAAACAGAAAAATTTGGAAAAATTAGCCAGGTGTGCAAGGCCCCATTTCTTTAAAAAAAAAAAAAGAAAAAAGCCAGGTATAGTGGCATGTACCTGTATCCCAGCTACTCAGGAGACTGAGGCAGGAGGATTCCTTGAGTTCAGGAGTTTAAGATTGCAGTGAGCTATGATGATGCCACTGCACTGTAGCCCAGGTGACAGAAAGACCCTGTCTCAAAAAAAAAAAAAGCAGGATCTGAAGCCAGATTGTCTGCAGTGGAATTCCAGCCACTCAGTAGCCCTGTGATCTTGAGTAAATCGCTTATCTCTGCATCTCAGTCTCCTCATCTGTAATACGAGGATAAGAACAGTACCTGTCTTATAGGGTTGTTGTGAGAATTAAATGGTTTAATACACATGTAAAGTGCTTAGACAAAGTACTTGCCATAAAGTGAGAGTTGGATATATATTAGGATCATTTATTAACCACCTGGGGGAACTTCAACTGGATTTGGAGTGTGGGCATCCAACTGGAAAGGCCTGCCCAGGAGTGTCTTGTGAATGTGATTTGCATAACGGTTGAGCCCCAGCTGACGTCAAGGGCTTCTTGCAGCTCCAGATCAGATGTAGCCCTGGAAGTAGTTCCTGCCACACAACAGTCCCACAATCTCCCCACCAACCCTGCTTCCTACCCAACTCCTGTAGCACCAGGAAGTGAAACACAGAGGCAGAGCCCCGTGCCTCCAACTCACCCTTGTCCTTCTCATCCCATCCTGAAGAGCTCCACTTCCTCCTCTTCCTTTTCACCTTTCATCTCCTTTTAGGGGTCCCAGAATGGGGACCAGAGGTGAGAAGAGCATAGGAGACATTATATACAAGTGAGGTGAACTCCCCTATGCCCCTCCCTCCAATTTCCGTATTCCATTTGTGTCCACCCAATGTAGGAAAAGGCAAACCATTTTTCACCAAAACTGAGATAATTCTCTGATGCTGGCAATGTTTCATCCAAAGGGTAGATTTACCACAGAATCATAATATTTGAACCTGAAGTTTCGCCGGACAGTTTTGAATAGCTCTAAGGGAAGGGAGATCTCCATTGAGGGCAAGTTTCTCAGAAGAAAAGGGTCAACCTCTTGGGGAGGCTTGAGGGGCCAGCTGTGTGGTCACCTATGGCCTCATTCTGACGTCCAAGTTATTCTGGGACCCTCCACTGGGGTCGGGGCAGTCCCAGCTTTGGACCACCCTCTACTCCCACGCCCAGCCTCACACCCTCAGCTGTTTCACTGGATGTTGCATCAGGGAGGGTGATGAAATCAGTGACAGTGGATTTTACCCATGGATGCAACAGGCTGAAGGACTAGCCAGAATCATTGATACTATGTACCTTCAACTACCCAGAACTCCTGGGCTTCCTAGCCATGGGATAGGGACTGAGTGCTGGAATGTCTAAGTTGAATTTCCAGCCCTTGCTTACACTGGTATCCTGAAGAAAACATCACCTGAATCCCACAGAGCCCATGAAACCTTAGGCCGCTAGGGTTGAAGAATCGGGTGGTTCTTAGCCAACAAGCCTCTTCCCACAAGAGCCCTCTTAACCTTGGCCTGAAGTGGGAAGCAATAAGACCTCGTGCTGCATTTGTATGGTTTCCCAGTTCACAAAGTGCCTTCATGTCCATTCTCTCTTATGAAACCAGGACCATCCAGTAAAAATAACACTGCTTCCAATGAAGAAAAAGAAGAAGCCCCTTATTCTTAGATAGCAGGCATCAGGTAGGAATCAAACTTCATTACAAATTGAGCATCCTTTGGGAGATGAATGAATGCTTCTCTGTTTTGGTTTTTCCTCAGGCAGGAGGAGGTGAGGAAATTAGGTTTGGGGTGGGTAGTGGTATAGCTTCGAGAAGCAAAAAGTTCAGAGAAAGATTAAACAGGAAGAAACTTGAGACCGGATTAATTTAAATGTTCGTTACTCCCCCCTACCCCCTCTTCTACAGCCATTTCAATTCCTGGAGAGCATTACACATGTGTCCCATCCCAGGCCTCTAGCCACAGCAACCACACGACTCACTTCCCGTGGAACTGAGGCTTCATACCTGGGCTCCCCACGGAGGGGGATGATGCAGGGAGGGGAATCCCACCTGCTGTGAGTCACCTGCTAGTATAAAGGGCGGGACTTACAATGCAGGGACCTTAAAAAGAGACTCAGAGACAAAGGAAGAAAAACAACAGGAAGCAGCTCAGAAACTCGGTGAACAACAGAGGGAACCAAACCAGAGACGTACAGAACAGAGAGAATCAGGCTCAGAGCAAGTGGAAGTGGGCAAAGATTCTACAAGGACTGGTGCAAGGCACAGAGCCATCCAGATTTGAGAAGCAGGCAACGAGATGCTGGGAAGCAGAGCTGTGATGCTGCTATTGCTGCTACCCTGGACTACTCAGGGCCGAGCTGTACCTTGGGATGGCAGCCCTGCCTGGGCTCAATGCCAGCAGCTCTCACAGAAGCTCTGCATGTTGGCCTGGAGTGCACACCCACAAGTGGGACACATGGTGAGTGGCAGCCCCTGAGACCAAACAGGAGCCTCTCCAAGGCTGCAAAAGAAGACTGTGTGACCTTGGGTGGAAGCTGGAGGGTTGAAGGCCATCAGGGAGTGAGAAAGGACGGGAGAGTGGTGTTTCTGGGAAAGCCATGGGTCTGAGGATCCAGGTGGGGTTCAAAAGTACTTATCTTACTTCTTCATTCTCCCTACCCGCTCCTCCATTCCAGGATCTACTAAGAGAAGAGGGAGATGAAGAGACTACAAATGATGTTCCCCATATCCAGTGTGGGGATGGTTGTGATCCCCAAGGACTCAGGGACAACAGTCAGGTACCACTAGGATAAGCTGGGCCACAAAGGAGAGGGGACTGGGAACATGGCTGGGCACCATGGTGAATGAGAAGTTGTGTCTGAGAATAGTAAGGAACTGGGTGGGTCTTCAGTGAATGGAGTAAGAAGAGGGTATCCACTTCTTTCATTGCTTTCTTCTCTCCCTAGTTCTGCTTGCAAAGGATCCACCAGGGTCTGATATTTTACGAGAAGCTGCTAGGATCAGATATTTTCACAGGGGAGCCTTCTCTGCTGCCTGATGGCCCTGTGGGCCAGCTTCATGCCTCTCTACTGGGCCTCAGCCGACTCCTGCAGGTATGAAGTAGGGACCTGGAGGATGGGAGCTTGCAAGTGTCAGAGACAGAGGCTGGAGGTTTAAGGATCCAGAGTCTTCTCTGACTATGCCTTGTGTCCTGTGTGCTTTCAGCGTGAAGGTCACCACTGGGAGCCTCAGCAGACTCCAAGCCCCATTCCTAGCCAGCCATGGCAGCGCCTCCTTCTCCGCTTCAAGATCCTTCGCAGCCTCCAGGCCTTTGTGGCTGTAGCTGCCCGGGTCTTTGCCCATGGAGCAGCAACCCTGAGTCCCTAAAGCCAACAGCTTAAGGATGGCACTCAGATCTCCGTGGCTCAGCAACGCCAAGATAAAAACCTACCACCCCAGACACCTGTGAGCCAACAAGTTAATTAGTCCATTAATTCTAATGGGACTTGCATATGTTGAAAAATTACCAAAGCTGACTGACTTATGATGCTGACCTATGACAAGGTTGAGTATTTATTAGATGGGAAGGGAAATTTTGGGATTATTTATCCTCATGGGAGCAATTTGAGGAGGAGGATTATTTATTATATTTATACAGAATAATATACTTTTTTCAATAAAGACTTATTTATGAGGCTATGAGAGTCTAATTTCCAGGTTCAGTTGGGAAAGATAAACAGATGGAAAAGTAGGGCCAAGGGACTACCATATGCATCTCTTTCTTCTACTCTGAAGAGCTACAGTGGACAGTGGTATTTTCTCATGACCCCTGGTGTATAGAATAATTGGGATCTTTTTGGTATTAATCTCTGTATGGCTGAGCAAGCAGAATGGGACCACAAGGGGTTGAGATTGGGAAGTGGGGTCACACCTAGGGGTCACTTGCTCCCTGATCCAGTGCCTCCTTCCCTACTTTCTTGGCTAAGAGTATATCTGGCCAAAGACAGGAGCCCTGATCATTGCAGGATCAAATGTCAGAGCTTAGTTTTGAGCAGGAAGGGCATTCCAGGAAGATAAAGGTAAATCTCCCAAGCCAATGGGATTCTCCTTTAAAGGACATCTGTGGGCCCTTTGGAAGGAGTTTGGTCACCCAAGGGGAACTAAACTGTCTTTGAAAAAAAGAGGAGGGGAAAGGGCTAGTGATTATTTCCTTTTCTTTTTTCCATACTTGCAGCGTCAACAAAGCATGGGCTTTGGAGTCAGACAGACCCAGGTTTATATCTTGGCTTTGCCACCAACCAGCTGAGTGACACTAGGATAGTTATATAACTATTCACCCCTCCCCCCCACATATATAGCTCACAGCCCCCTGTGAGAGTCTAAGGGACAGGAGGAGCTCTCCAAATTGGGAGGGAAGAAGAAGAAACATGACAAGATGGGTATACGGAGATGGGTGGAAGAGAGGCCACAGTTTGCTGACCTCGTTCCTATGTAGTTTGTTGGTGTCCCTAAGGACATTAGTTTTTGTTTCTTTTTTTTTTTTTTTTTTTGAGACAGAATCTCACTCTGTTGCCTGGGCTAGAGTACCATCGCATCAGCCTAGCTCACAGCAACCTCAAACTCCTGGGCCAAGCCATCCTCCTGCCTCAGCCTTCTGAGTAGCTGGGGCTACAGGCACGTGCCACCACGCCCGGCAAATTTTTTCTATTTTTAGTAGAGACGGGGTCTCACTCTTGCTCAGGCTGGTCTTGAACTCCTGAGCCCAAGAGATCCTCCCATCTCGGTCTCCCAGAGTGCTAGGATTACAGGTGTGAGCCATTGCGCCCGGCCTAGGACATTAGTTTTTATAAGTAGAGAAATAAAGAAGTTCAGAGATGAAACACTTCCAGGTGAGCAAAAAGTTTATTAGCCATTTCTGCTCAAAAGGGCCCCTTTCTGAACAGGGCTGTTCCTCTGACATACCAGGCAGGAAACAGCCACAAGTGCAGGACCTCACTTTCATTTATATGGCAAGTTACACCAGAAGCACATTTTAAAGCCATGGCAGTTGCCCCCTGGCATTCCCTGGGAATGGCCAAGGTGTGAGGTTTTCCAGAGTCCTATGACAAACCTTCAAGGTTTTAAGTTCCAGGAACTTGGTCTTTGCCCAGGTCCACACCCAAGGAATAGAAACATTCCTTTCAGGTAAACAATATATTGTACAAAAGAAAGGGAACAATATCATAATAGAAATAGCTAAGACCCAGTGCTTCTCTTCCTCTGTAAAAACACCAAATTCTATCTAATACTATAAAAAGGAATTCCTGAATTCCCAGCAACCCTACCATCCCCAGCCTGTAGGAGTGATCTGTCTCCTAAGCACTGGGAATATGGGGACTAGGCGGCATAATTTATCATGCAAAGCTTCACAGACATGTTAAATTGGCAAGATCATTTTATGGGGGATGAATGGGTTCAGCCAGTTTAGGGGCAGAGCAAGGGAGGAGACTGGTAAGAAGAGGAGGTCCACCTCCTCTCCCCTTCTGTAGGGTGGAGTGTCTGTCATATGGTGGGATGAGGCAAAAAGCTCTCAGCCCCTGCAGGGACAGAAGAAGTCTAAAACTTGAGTCAGAAGTGAAGGGAAGAAGAAAGGAAAAGTTATCCCAGAATGAAGGAATCAGAAGAAAGAAATGGAGTCCTATCATGTGTCTGTGCTCCCCACCAAGGGCCAATGCTAGTGTGCACCAATTTAGGCTTACCAGCTATTAAAATGTTGAAATCCTTCCATACTGGAAAAAAAGCCACTGCCCTGAGCCTTCCAAGTACCTGCCAACTGTCCTGGCCCCAGGACACCTACACCTCCCAGCACAGCAGGCAGCCTCCAGGAGCCTATTTAGAACTATAGCCAGCATCTGTTCTGATTCATTGCTACCCCTTCCACACCCATGTTATGCTTTTACTTCTCACCCCAAATCCCTGGGTTAACCCAGCTTAGAAGGGACACATGCCTGATTTCCCAACCTTGGAGAGCAACATCATGATGTGGGGGGTAGGAGAGGTAAGAGATATGGAAAGAACAGGGGAAATGTAGTTCCTAGTAGTCATAAGGAATCAAGGGTCCATCAGTGTAGAAATGGCTGGGGCGGGAGATGTAAGCCTCATCCACAGTGTTCTGGCCAGCCAACAGCGGGTCACCATTTGGCATGATTTCTTCAATCTTTATACAGTTTCTGAAGACTAGAATATCCAGAGAAAAAAGTCAGGCCCTGATCTTATTTGGGAGCTCCCAACCCAGCAGGGAAAGTGACGGAGAATGGCAGGAAAGGCCTGGACAGGGCCTGAGGGAGACCTTGGGGGATGGAGGAACAGGGAGGTGGGGGAGGGCATCTGAATTTCCTAATAAAAGGAATTACTGGGAAATGAGCCTCTCTCCAATGAGGAGCTTGAAGCTCAGCCTTTTCTGTAATGGGTGAGGGAAGGGAGGTGGGAGAGAGAATGTGTGCCCCCTTCCGTAGCCCCATGTCAACACTTACTTTCCATTTCCTCAGTGTTCAAGTGTCTCAGATCACGAGGCAAATCTGGTTCTGGCACTGGCTGTGATATAGGTATTAGGTTTGTCTCTGGTACTCTTTGTGATGCCATGCATAGTGTGGGCTCTAGCACCACTTCCAGAGTGTGCTCCATGACAGGCTCCAGAGTAGGCTCCAGCACGGGCTCCAGAGTAGGCTCCAGCACGGGCTCTAGAGTAGGCTCCAGCACAGGCTCCAGAATGGGCTCCAGCATGGGTTCCAGAGTGAGTTCAAGCATGGGCTTCAGGGTGGGCTCCAGCACAGGTTCTAGGGCTGGTCCCAGATCCAGCCCTGCCTTTAGCAGTGGCTCTAACTCCAGGCCTAGCCCTAGCTCTGGCTCTGGTACCAGCCCTGGCTCCAGGTCTAGTGACTCCAGCTCTGGTTCCAGCTCAAGCTCTATTGGTTGTTGCAGCTCATCCACCTGTCTGGATACCCCAAGACAGACAAAGGGGCAGGGCTCAATGATTTAGGTGAAGTAGGGAATGATAGAGCAAGCAGAAGCTGTCTCTCTAACTTAACAAGGCAGTAGAGCAGAGGGCTAAAGAGCATGGGCTTTGGAATCAGGCTTGCTGGAGTCTGAACCCTATCATTTACTAGATGGGTGACCTTAGGCAAGTTCCCTAACTTCTCTAAGGCCCAGATTTATCATCTGTAAATGGGAACAATAATACCTAATAATTTTTTTTTTTAGAGGCAGTGTCTCACTCTGTTGCCCAGGCTGGAGTACAGTGGCATGATCATATCTCACTGCAGCCTCAAACTCCTAGGCCCAAGCAATCCCCCTGCCTTAGCCTCCTGAGTAGCTAGGACTATAGGTGCATGTCACCATGCCCAGCTAATTTTTAAATTTTTTGTAGAGATGGGGTCTCACTATGTTGCCCAAGCTGGTCTCAAACTCCTTTGCTCAAGTGATCCTCCAGCCTCAGCCTCCCAAAGCACTGAGATTACAGGCATGAGCCACTGTGTCCAGCCCCTAACAATTCTTTTCTTTTGGAGACAGGGTCTCACTCTGTCGCCCAGGCTAGAGTGCAGTGGCGTCATCAGAGCTCACTGCAACCTCAAACTCCTGGGCTCAAGCGATCCTCCTGCCTCAGCCTCATGAGTAGCTGGGACTACAACCATGTGCCACCACACCCGGCTAATTTTTTTCCTATTTTTTAGAGACGGGGTCTAGCTCTTCCTCAGGCTGGTCTTGAACTCCTGGCCTCAAGCAATCCTCCCACTTTCGGCTTCCCAAAGTGCTAGGGTTACAGGAGCGCGCCACCATGCCTGGCTAATTTTTCTATCTTTAGTAGAGATAGGGTCTCGCTCTTGCTCAGGCTGGTCTCAAACTCCTGAGCTCAAGCGATCCTCCTTCCTCAACCTCCCAAAGTGCTAGGATTACAAGTGTGAGCAACTGCACCTGGCCTCTGATGTGTTCTCATAAGAATTAAATGAAAAATGTTTTTTAAAAATCTAGTCCCATGCCTGGCATCAAGTAGGTGCCCACTAATACCAGTGATTATGACCATTATTATCAAGGAACCTCTGTGGAGACAACGTAAGGATGGCAGCAGGAAAATATGAGAGAGGAGAGAGACTAGAAGAACAGGAAAAAGCTGGAAGCCTAGAGAGTGTGGGTCAGTAGGAAGAGGAGGCTGGCGAAATTGGAATTGGACAGGTCAGAGTTACCATATCAGCCAAAAAGGATTAGGGGGGTTGTGTTCATAGCTCACCTATTAGAGACCACAATGAGCCTATGTTTCAGGTATTTCCTCCGTTCCTGGAGATTAACTGTGGGGACATACGTAGGAGGCAGGGAGATCAGTGGGTTGGTTGGACACAAAGCCCGAGGGCCCCCTAGGGAAGATGGTCTTGACAGTCATATCCCCCTACTAACTAGCAGTATCCCATGGACAAATCCCTTAACTTCTCTGCATATCAGTTTTTCCATGTTTGAAAGGAAGGAGTTAGATTTATGGATATCTGAGGATCCCTGCAATCTAGCATGAAGTATGTCAATGATTCCCACCTTTCTCCTGGTAGTAGCACCCAAAAGCCTCATCCCGGGGGATTCGAGGATAGAGGAAACGCAGCGGGTTCTCGGGGATGTTCTCCTCGGTGAGCAGCTGGTAGTGGCGGATGATTTCAGTTAGCGGGAGTGACTGCAGCACCTCCTTGGTATAAGGTTGCACGGAGCAGATGAGCACCTTATCTGGAGAGTAGATGCAGGGACAGGCAGGCTAAAGACAAGAGGCTGGGCCAGGGAGCTCCCCACTCTGGCTGCCCAACCCCAAACCTGCTGAGGGATTCAGGACAGAGCCAGGGAAGCCAAGGGCAGGCAGAGGGGCAAAAGGAGAGCCAGGCAGAAAGGAGAGGCTGTGGGAATGGCAGGGCAGGGCAGCTAACCATCATCCTGGTGCTCCACCCAGGAGCAGGTAATGCCCCCTTCTGATGATTCACTGAAGCGCAGTAGAAAGGTGCCAGAGATGGTCTTCTTCAGCAGCCGGCGCTCCTGGCTCCGACTCACAAAGCCCATGATGCGTCTGGAACACAGAAAACAGCTGTGAGAAACACCCCTCCCCCAGTGCTCCTGCCCCTCCCTCCTCTTGTATGGGAAAAGAGCACCAGGTTTTGGTGCTAGCTCTGTCACTTATAAACTTTTCCATCTTTTTCAACTCGCTTCACATCACTGACAATATCCACCCTCCCAGGGTTTGAAGAGATGCAAGGATTCAGTGAGATCACACAGATGAAACACTTTTTTTTTTTGAGTCAGGGTCTCGCTCTGTTGCTCAGGCTGGAGTGCAGTGGTGTCATCATAGCTCACTGCAACCTCCAACTCCTGGGCTCAAGTGACCCTCCTGCCTCAGCCTCCCGAGGCTGAGATTACAGGTGCAGGCCACTATACTCGGCTAATTTTTTAAAATTTTTGTAGAGATGGGGTCTCACTACTATGTTGCCTAGGCTAGTCTCAAACTTCTGGGCTAAAAATATCCTTCCACCTCAGCCTCCCAAAGTGCTGGGATTGCAGGCGTGAGCCAATGTGCCTGCGAGAAAAGCACTTTTAAAGGCCAAGTGCTAGTCACTGCACTCCAGCCTGGGTGACAGAGTGAGAACCCTGTCTCTTAAGAAAAAAGGAAAAAAACAAAGAGAAGGGGGCCAAAAGCCAAGTGCTGTACAAATCAGTAGGCAGTATTGTAGCAAGAGCATGAGCTTGGAGTCACATAAATCTGGGTTTGAATCCCAACTCTGTCCCTTGGGTAAGTTAACTTTGCTGAGACTTAGTTTCCTCACTTGAAATGAAGGTAGCAGGCCGGGCATGGTGGCTCACGCCTGTAATCCTAGCACTCTGGGAGACTGAGGCGGGAGGACTGCTTGAGCTCAGGAGTTCAAGACCAGCCTGAGCAAGAGTGAAACCCTGTCTCTACTAAAAATAGAAAAATTAGCTGGATGTCATGGTGTGCACCTGTAGCTCTAGCTACTCGGGAGGCTGAGGCAGGAGGATCACTTGAGTGCAGGAGTTTGAGGTTGCAGTGAGCTATGATGATGCCACTGCACTCTACCTAGGCCGACAGAGTGACACCCTGTTGCAAACATAAAAAAGGAAATTGAACCCTGTTCCTGACTACCCCCACTTAATATTAAAAAAAATTTTTTTTTAAATGAAGGTAGCAAAACCCACCACTCAGTGTAGTTGTAAGGCTTAAATTAGAGAATTCATGAAGCGCACCCAGCAGGCTCTGGAACATAGTAGATGCATCACAAATACTGGCTACAACTATAACTATTATTACAAATATGGGGGGGTATAACTTTGCACCAGTTTTTGCTCTCTCTCTGTTTGCCACATGAGGGTGCACGGAGTCCACTCTCAAACCCAGAAAGCATGGGCCTGCGCCAGAAGGCTGACCAAGGCCTTACCCATCATTCCAGAGATCCTTCAGGTGGTCATGTACCAGCTCCAGAATTTTGTCTAGCCATGTCCAGAATGGGAGCTTACCAGGGGGACTCTCTCGCTGAAGGAGGAATGGAAAAGCAGGAAGACATGAGGAATTGCCCCTGGTATGGGGAAGGAGTGATGTGGGAAGGGGCCAGGATTTGGACTGGGGGCTAGATCTAGCTAGACAGGATGCAGGGTGTTACCTTAGTAAAGTCAGCCCAGGGCAACAATGCATCCTCAATCCTAGAGTTCTGCCCTGTGGGACAGATAGTCACAAAAGGGTCAGATGACAAAGGAGGCCAGAGATCCTAGGATAAATAGGACAGAGGGCCAGGGAAGACTAAGGCTGGGGAAAGGCTGAGAGACAAGAAGGAGATCTGTACCAAACAGCTTGTTTCTCAGCATGCTCAGCTGCTCCAGGTCGAGGCCTCGGCCAATGTAGGAGGAGAACTGCCAACTGAGAGCAGGGCCCAGCAAATTCCAGGAGGCCTTGGGAGGGCTGGAGAAGAACTGCTGGTTCTGCAGGGGTGGGAGGAGGGCAGCATGGCTCAGAAGCAGCCCCTCACACCAAGCTTCCATACCCCTACTGTCTGCGCTTCACCTCTTACCTGGGGGTTTGGGCTGAGCAGATTGAACCAGAGAACTGAGGCCCAGGCAATAGAAAGTTGGTTCATGTTGGAAATAATTACCACAGGGAGGGTGTCCGTCTGGGGAGAAGATCAGAGTCACAGAGGAAGGATGTGATGTTTCTAGCTGCAGACATTTGGTAGGGGAAAGTGGGGATCTCCCTCCCACCCAAGAGGCTTCTGTTTATCCCCTCCTTATGCCTTCTTCAGAACCTCCTTCATCTCTCCCTGCCCTCCATTTTCACTCACTTTCAGCTCCTGCTTCAGACCCTGGTAGGTGTATTTGACTGTGAAGCTGATGATGTGCAGTTCCTCTGTCACGCCTAGTGGCCCCTGGGACAGCCAAAGACACAGTGATCAGAGGGCCCTTTGGCAAGTTCCTCCTCCTGCTCCCCAATCCTCTGTCCAGGTCTCACCTTATTGCTGCCCTTTCCTGAACCACCTGAACGTTGCTCTACCAGAGTCTGTAAATTGAGGGGAAGGAGAGAAAAATGCCAGTGTGGGGACCCTAGGGTCCCCAGATCCCCTGTTTTTCCTCAAGTCCTCTGAAGGCCTGGGAACTTCCCCTAGCCCCCTGTTCCTTTGGACTAGAAGCCTAAGCTACTAGCCCTTCTTACCAGGTAGCCAAAGTCCCAAATTAAGCCCTGACTCTGCCCCTTCTCGGGGGTCAAAGTTTTCTGGTTTGAGGTCAGAATGTTGAATTTCCGGAAGCTGTTCCAGGAGGAAGAAGATATATGGAGACAAGGAGCAATGTTATTGTAAAAACTCAGCAGGAAAACAGCAAAAATTGCACTTCATTTCAGATCTCCCCTTCTCCCTTTGTCCATATCCCACCCAGATCTCCCTCCTCCCTGTTTGTGCTCCCACCAGGACTGCCGAAGGTGGTCATGTAGGTCATGCAGTGTATAAATGTTTGCAGTGTCCTTGTCAGGCACCTACCCTTGTAATTGAGGAGGATTCCTGAAAAAAAAAAAAATCATGTGGAGGTAAAAGAGTATAGGAGACAGACCTGGGTTCAAACCCGACTCTGCAGCTCACTAGCTATATGGCCTTGCAGAAGAGACATAATCTCTGAGCTAGTTTCCTCATTTGTACAATACATTGGTCATACCTAATTCATGGGATTGCTATGACAATTAAATGAGTTCTTGACATGCTGCATGTCACACAGTAAATGTTCAACAAAAACGATGAGTTATTTCTATGAGGTAGGAATGGAAGGGGGAAAGAAGACAGCCCTAGGGCCCTGTTGTGAAGAGTGGGTATCTCCTCCACCCCGGCAACTGGCCACCCCTTAGTCCTACCCTTCAACTGGCCTGATTTACCTGTCGATAGAGACTTCCGTGGTCAGTGACTCATTGCCTTCCTGGAGTCTCACCAGCAGCCTGGGGGAAGAGAGGTAGATGGGGGAAAGTTGTCAACTTCAACCTCCAGGATAGGCCAGATGTTTGAAAAAGATAAGGGAAGCTATTAGAAGAGATACGTGGGTTGAGGGGGAAGGGAGAAAAAAAGAACAAGAGCAGGAAGGTCTCTAAAGCCAGAAAATGCAGAGGCAGGGTTGGAAGCAGGAATGAGTTCTGAAATGCCAACCTTGTTCGCACGGTGAACTTGCTGCCAGTCTTGACAATGAGGGGTCGATGGGGAGTTTGGGGCATGCAGGGCTGGTTTTCTACCACAAAGGCCCTGGGGAGAGAGGTGTGGAGAGAATATACAGCTCAGTATGTAAGAATGGCTCCCTTTGTTCCTTCCCTTTCCAGAGGTCCCTCCCTGGCCTCTAGACCTGTGGAGCAGACGCTGTAGCAACTCTGTGACCTGGGCCTTCAGCAGGTCCACCTTGGTCAGAGGGTCATCTTGGTAGCTAACCAGGCAACTCAATCCCTTCAGCTCCTTCAGCAGCTGCCGCAGGTGAAACAACAGCTTTGCTCCAGCTGTGAACCTAGGTGACAGAATCCAGGGAGTGGGATTCCATTAGTTTCCTGGAGCCCCCATCTAGTCTCCAAGAGCTCTCCTTAAATATAGGGAGGGTCAGAAACTGATTGGGCCAGGCGTGGTGGCTCATGCCTGTAATCCCAGCACTTTGGGAGGCTGAGGTGGGAGGATCACTTGAGGCCAGGAGTTTGAGACCAGCCTAGGCAACATAGAGAGACCCTATCTCTATAAAAAGATTTTTTAAATTAGGCAAATATGGTGGCAAGTGCCTGTAGTCCCAGCTACTCAGGAGGTTGAGGCAGGAGGATCGCCTAAGCCTAGCAGTTTGAGGCTGCAGTGAGCTATGATCGTGCCACTGCACTGCAGCCTGGGCAGCAGAGCCAGACCTTGTCTCTTAAAAAAAAAAAAAAAAAAAAAACAAAGAAAGAAAGAAACTGATTGGGGCAAAAAAGGAATCCAGGAAGCATATAAAAGATTATTCAACATAATTCATAATATAAGAAATGAAAATCAAAGCCATTTTCACATTCAAAACTGATAAAGCATTTATTAACATAATAACAGCTTACTTTCATATGAGGCTTGCTATGTACAATTTATACTAAGCACTTTACACATATTAATGTATTTAATCCTCATAACAACCCTAAGACAGGTACTATTATTATCCCCATTTTACAGATGATTAAACTGAGGCACAGAAAGGTTAAGTGACTTGCTCAAGGTCATACAACTACTAAGGGGTGACACTTGTATGTGATCCTAGGTGGTCTGGATGTAGAAACCATACTTTTTTGAGACAGAGTCTCACTCTGTCACCCCAGCTAGAGTGCAGTGGTGTCATCATAGCTCACTGCAACCTCAAACTCCTGGGCTCAACAGATCCTCCTGCCTCAGCTCCCCGAGTAGCTGGGGCTACAGGCACATGCCACCACACCCGGCTAATTTTTTCTATTTTTAGTGGAGACGAGGGTCTCCCTCTTGCTCAGGCTGGTCTCGAACTCCTGAGCTCAAGTGATCCTCGCACCTCAGCCTCCCAGAGTACTAGGATTACAGGCATGAGCCCCCATGCCCAGCCAGAACCCATACTTTTAATTACTATATTTTACTGTCTCTGTAATAAAAAAATAATAAATGTAAGCCATGCATTGACAGGAAACAACCACACATTACATACGAGAAAACAGATTGGGACAACTATTCTGGGAGGCAGTTTGGAACTATCTTTTTAAAAGCCTCAAAAAATATACATATATTTTACAGTATTCCATTTCTAGGCTATATTCTAAGGAAATAATCAGACAAATGAACAAAGATAAATATACAAGGAAGTTCACAGCTTTGTTATTTGTAATGGAAAAATTAGAAATAATTGGTATTGGTTAAATAAATTATGGCATATTCACATCATGGAATAGTATAGAACCATTAAAAATAGTAATACAAGCCCAAATTTTTACGTGGAAAATGTATTTTATTACCATGTTGAATAATTATAATAGATTTTTTTTAAAAAGAAAAGTGTATTTTATATGTAACATAATATTACATATAATATTTTAAATTACATAAAAATATAATATTTTCCATGGAAAAATATTCTTACATGTCCAAAAATATTACATTAAAAAATTACCAGATATTGCACATATGATATGATTTTACTTCTGTTTATAACAGGGGTATAGGCTGGGTGCAGTGGCTCAGGCCTGTAATCTTAGCACTTCGGGAGGCCGAGGTGGGAGGAGGAGGCTGGCAGTTTGAGACCAGCCTGAGCCCATCACTACAAAAACAAGAAAAATTAGCTGGGCATGGTGGCACAAGCCTGTAGTGCCAGGTACTCAGGAGGCTTAGGCAGAAGGATCATTTGAGCCCAGGAGCTTGAGGTTGCAGTGAGCTATGGTATGATGATGCCACTATACTCTAGCGCAGGCAACAGAGTGAGACTCTGTCTCAAAAACAAAACAGGACAAAACAAAACAAAAAAGCTAAGATATGGAATCAACCTAAGTGTCCATCAACAGACGAATGGATAAAGAAAACGTTGTGTATGCAAGTTAATTAGAAGCCAGGCCAAAAAAAGAAGTGTTTTGTATATATACATACACAATGGAATACTATTCATCCATTAAAAAGAATGAAATCCTGTCATTTGCAGCAACATGGATGGAACTGGAGGTCATTATGTTAAGTGAAATAAGCCGGGCACAGAAAGACAAATATTGCATGTTCTCACTCATACAAAAATTTCATCTCATGGAGGTAGAGTGTAAAATAATCATTACCAGAAGCTGGGAAGGGTGTATGGGGGTAAGGGGATGAAAAGAGGTTGGTTAATGGGTACAAACATACAGTTAGATAGAAGAAATAAGTTCTAGTGTTCGCTAGCACAGTAGAGTGACTATAGTTAACAACACTATATTGCATATTTCAAAACAGCTAGAAGAGAAGATCTGAAATGTTTCCAACACAAAGAAATAATGGTCAAGGTGATGGATATCCTAAATACCCTGATTTGATCATTACACATTCTATATATGTATCAAAATATCACATGTACTACATAAATATATACAAATATTATGTATCAATAAGAAAAGAATAATACAAAAAATAGATAAATATTTGTATATGTGCATAGGGAAAATCTGGGGAAAATATATTCAAAATCATTATCAGGCCAGGCATGGTGGCTCACACCTGTAACCCTAGCACTTTGGGAGGCTAAGGCAGGAGGATTGCTTGAGGCAGGGTGTTCGAGAGCAGCCTGAACAAGAGCGGAACCCTGTCTCTACTAAAAATAGAAAAATTAGGCGGGCATCTTGGCTTGCGCCTATAGTCTCAGCTACTCAGGAGGCTGAGGCAGGAGAATCACTTAAGCCTAGAGTTTGAGGTTGCAGTGAGCTATGATGAGGCCACTGCACTCAAGCCTGGGTGACAGAGCAAGACCCTGTCTCAAAAAAAAAAAAAACAAAAACAAAACCATTAACAATGGATATCTCTGGATGATCAGATTATGGATGGTTTTTACTTGTTTTTCTCTTTTAAATTGTCTCAGTATTTTTCAATTGGTATATATTATATTTATAATCAGAAAAAGCAACAAAGTTCTTTCTATTAAAAAGAATGAAACAAAGGATCAACAGAATAACAGTGTCATCACCTAGAGGAAAAGGTATATACTTTAAGCCAGGAACACCATTTCTGGGAATTTATATTACAGAAATAATTAGAGAAATAAACAAAGATATAGCTATAAGGATATTTCCTGCAGCACTTTAAAATGGCAAGAAATCACCCATAGGCCATAGTTTGCCACACGCTTTCTGATGATGACCTGGGCTCAAGCGATCATTCCACCTAAGCCTCTCAAGTAGCTAAGCTGTGGTATATATCTCTCTCATATATATGTATATATATATATATATTTTTTTTTTTTTGAGAGAGGATTTCACTCTGTCACCCAGGCTGGAGTGCAGTGGCCTCCTCATAGCTCACTGCAGCCTCAAACTCCTGGGCTCAGGTGATCCTCCTGCCTCAGCCTCCAGGGTAGCTGGGATTACAGGTATATGCCACCATGCCCAGGTAATTTTTCTATTTTTCTGTAGAAAGGGGGTCTCCCTCTTGCTCAGGCTGGTCTCAAACTGCTGGCCTCAAGTGATCCTCCCACCTCAGCCTCCCAAAGTACTAGGATTACAGGCATGAGCCACCACACCCAGACTGAGCTATCTTTTTAAAAGTCTAAATTATAATGAATTTTCTCATGAGAAACTATTTAAAAGAGTAGGTATTTTTCAAGTATGTTCAAGGACACATTAGTGATTTTTTCCACTTCACAATATAATTACTATAAAATAAAAAGTTTACTGGGAAAAAAATAACAAGAAATTCAAAATAACCTACATGTCCAAATATAGGAATTCATTAATTAAATTATCACCATATAGGTGACTATTATGCAGCCATTAGAAGTAACATAGGTAAATACTATAATATACTGTTTTGTCTTACTTTTTTTAAATTTTATTTTTAATATTAAGTGGGGGAGTTGTGAGAAGAGTTATCTAGTTGCCTTGTTTTTGTTTTGTGGAGACAGAGTCCTTGCTCTGTTGCCCTGGGTAGAGTGCAGTAGTATCATCGCAGCTCACTGCAACCTCAAACTCTGGGCTCAGTCAATCCTCCTGCTTCAGCCTCCCGAGTAGCGGGGACTACAGGTGCACACCACGACACCGGCTGATTATTTTTTTCTTAGAGACGGGGTCTCGCTCTTGCTCAGGCTGGTCTCGAACCCCTGAGTTCAAGCAATCCTCCTGCCTTGGCCTCCCAGAGAGCTAGGATTACAGGCTTGAGCCACTGCGCCCAGCCTATAATATACTGTTAAGTTTTAAAAAACCACACAGGTTTCACTATAGTATGAACGATTTGATTCAATTTTTGTTTCAGACTAGATAATAGGTAATTTTTCTTTCTCTTTCTTTCTTTCTGTCTCTCTCTCTCTCTCTTCCTCTCTTGTTTGCTTGGCATTATATTCATTGCAGTAAAAAAAAAATTAGGAAATGTATTTCTTGAGTGATTCAAAAGGAAGGAAAAACCAGATTGTAGATTAATTCATTACTTCACTGAAGCAAAAACTGGACTCTGGCCTCTCTGGGTGGTGAGGATGAAGAACAGAATATAGCTGAAGTCAGGCTGGGATCATTCCGGGAAACAGAACCTAATGGGAACAATGCCTCTTGCTGTACACAGGGCACAATGACTTACAACTCACGAGGGCTGGCTAGGATTAGGGTCGGGTGAGGGTGTAGGGTGACCTCTCACCATTTCTCCAGCTGTTCCAACCCATGGTCCAGGGGGGCTCCAATGCAGGCTTTTTGCTGCTGGACTTTCCACTCCTCCAACTTTGGCAGCAGTAGCTCAATTAGGGTAGTTAATCGGCCTAGCAGTGCTTTGGAGTCATCCAGCACCTCCTATGAAAGAGGTAACGTGAGTGCTGAGCGCCTCTCACTGTCACCCTCCACCACCCAACTGGGAATGAGGAGACAATGAAGCCAAGGCAAAGGGGCCAGGGCCCCAGATTCCTCATTTTCCCAGTTCCCCACTCCCTCTGTCTTCTGCCTCCCACCTTTCTCTTTTTGTCCAGTTCATTGAGAGTTTCTTGCAGAAGCTGCTGCTGTCTGGTCTGATGGGGGTCCAGAGAGGTTGTCCTCCCTGGATGGCAGGAGCAAGAGTCAGATCAGGGGATCCTTCCCCTCTCCTTTCTGTCCAGGGTCCCAGTTGGAGTCAAGAAAGGGGAATTTTGGAGAAAGACGGGGAAACCAAGCCAAGCAGGTACCTGTGGGATGCTCAGGCAAATTCTGAATGGGCATGCTTAGATCAGATACTCCCTAAATCTGCTAAGTCAGTTTTCCATGCATGTCCTCCAACATTCACTAGCTGTCTCCCAGCCACACTTCCAGATCAACCTCCACAACACACCGTGGCACTTCTAGCATTGCATGGTAGTAGGACTATAGTCAGTGGAGTGTAGTCAAAGGTGACTTCTGCTCACTGGAGCTTTCCCCTTCTGTTCTCCACCCTTGGCCTCCCAGCAGGCACTTGTCTTCCTCTCACTCCTCAATGTACTTCCTACCTTTGATCTGAGTCTTATATCGGAAGCAGAAGACATCCTGCTGGTCTTTCAGTTGGCTGATGGATTTCACCAGCTTCTGCAGAGGGGATGAGACCCCAATGAGGCTGCTTCTGAGGGAGCATGTAGGTTGAGCCCTGCCCACCCTAACTCTTGCCACCTCTACCAACCTCCATCATAGCCCTTAAATCCAGGATCCGGGATTCAATCTCATGCTTCTGGCTTTCCACAGGTGCTTCAAGAGCTGGCTCGCTTTGTTCCTGAAATAAGAGCCTCTGAGTGCATTTCAACTCTGACCTTTCATCCCTTAAATCAGGGGTCCCCAACCTATGGTGAGTTGTATAATTATTTAATTATATATTACAATGTAATAATAATAGAAATAAAGTGCACAATAAACGTAATTCACTTGAATCATCCCTAAACCATCCCCCCCCCTCCCAGTCCATGGAAAAACTGTCTTCCATGAAAACAGTCCCTGGTGCCAAAAAGGTTGGGGACCGCTGCTAAATCCTGGCCTGAAATTATACCACAAGATGTGGGAGGATCCTGTTCTGAGGCAAATTCCCTGAGTCCTTTCCATGGTTCTTTTCTACTCCAGGAGCTTCCAGTGTCACCACCAAATTATTCTCACCAATTGAGCCCTCTGAGCCTGAGTCAGAATTCTTTTTTCTTCCAGAAGGAGATTAAACATCATCTCAGCCAATTGGGTAGGGCCCTGGGAAAAGGCCTAGAGTAGGAAAAGAGAAAAGATTGATCCAATTCAACCACCCTCAATGCCTACCACCCTAGATTGTCCCCACCAATGTCCCCAGTACTTCCCCTTCCTTCAGGGTCCCTAATAGCCTTTTCCCTTTCATCACTGGTCCCCTAAACCCTGGTACCCTTCCAGCAGTGTTACATAGACTCTGCCATTCTCTCTGCCAGTGATCTGCCAAATCCAGACTCTGTCCCCCTTTCCCCAGATCTGTCCCTCTCTCTCTTTGCACCTCCCGGTACTATTCCATACCCACCCCCACCTTATTCTTCTGCACTCAGCTCCCAGCCCTATCTTGTATTCCCAATTCCTGCAGGTACCTGAATGTCCCGGTAGAATTTTCGCAAGTTGTGCTGTAGCAACAAGCACTCAGGGTCCTGACTGCAGCGGCCACACTCATAGTTAAGTTGGTCCAAGAAGTGGAAGAATAGCATGTTAGCCTTGGAATCATCATTGCCCAGTACAGCTTCCTGCCTGGGGTCCAGTAATAACAAGGATTAGTGTCCCTGCTGCTGTCCACAGGCCTTCCAACCCCTTTCTGTCCTTGATGCCTCCAGGATCCTGGGGGCTCAGAAGAAAGGAACCAACTTCTTCACCCCCCTCCAACTTCCTGAAGGCCTCACCAGTTCTGGTCTTCAATCCAGGTGGCCAAGTACTGTCGAATGTCCACTGGCAGGAGGCTATGTGAGTACAGCTGGTGCAGCTGATCCTGAAATGGGCTGTTAAGATTCTGCAGCATCTCCCACTGCGCCATTTGGGCTCTGAGTCAGAAGGATGCAGGTTCCCAGTTGGGCATTTTGCTGGACTAAATCATCCATAGTCTCATGATTGTTTATTATTACTAATTTAAAATGTTTAAATTATACAAGTAAAAAAAATGCAGAAAACATTAAAGTCTACATTAGCCATACTCCCAATATTGGTCCCTTCCCCTCTTCTCCAGAAGCAACCACTGCTATTATTTTGGTGCATATTCTTCCAAGGAGTACTATGGGTTGAGTATCCCTTATTCATAACGCTTGGGACCAGAAGCATTTTAGATTTCAGATTTTTTTTTATTTTGGAATACTTCCATTATATATGTACCATTTGAACAACCCTAATCCAAAAATCCAAAATCAAAAATGCTTTAAAATCTGAACCTGTTTGATCAATGACATGACACTCAAAGGAAATGTTCACTGGAGCATTTTGGATTTTTGGATTAGGGATGCTCAACCTGTATTTGTTTAATAGCTCCAATATGTGGGCCTTTTTGCTTTAATGGTAATTTTCAAACACACACCAAAATAGAGTGAATAATACAAGGATCTTCCAGGTACCTATCACCCAGCTTCAACAAACAATAATATTTCCACTGTCCTATTTCATCTATGTCCCTCAATTAATTTATTTTTAATTTGTTTGTGTTTGTATTTGTTTACACTAAAGTATTTAAAGATCAAGGTCAGTCTTAAGTACATATTTATTTATTTATTTATTTAATTTTTTCTTAGAGACAGGGCTTGCTCTGTTGTCCAGGCTGGAATGTAGTGGTGCGATCATAGCTCACTACAACCTGCAATGCTTGGGCTCATATGATCCTCCCACCTCAGACTCCTGAGTAGGTGGGACTACAGTTCCACACCACCATGTCTGGCTAATTTTTAAAATCTTTTTTGTAGAGATAGGGTCTCACTACATTGCCCAGGCTGGTCTCAAACTCCCAGCCTCAAGTGATCCTCCCACCTCAGCCTCCCAAAGTGCTGGGATTATAGGTGTGAACCACAGTGCCCTGCAGTCTTAAGTATTTATTACAGAATGATCCCTGGTATCCCTGAAGATTTTTAGGGGCTAAAGTCTTCTTGGAGATAAGTTAAGTACACTTTTTAAACTGCCCTCTATGTAGGAAGGAGGAGCTCCATTCTAGAAGATGTCTAAATGCTGTGCGAGGGGTCACTTAATCCCTAAGATTGTGACACTTTTATGACCTGTCAATCTCTGATTCTCCATATGGATTAACTTTGTGAGACCCCAAATTTTCACTTAAAACCGGTTTATGCCTGTCACCAAGCAGGCTGTACCATGCATCTTCCTCTCCACCTGATCACTGCCATCTGATGTCTGTTTAGGAAATGGAAACTTACTCTGTTGCAGCCTGAGTCTAACAGAAGAGAACAAACATGCACATCTGTGGTCTAAAAAGGTCACATGATTTTATTACAAAACAAAGAAAAATGTTTGAGGTGGGAGAGAGTCTTTTCCACCAGCATGAATAAAACTGCCCTTCTAGGAACTGGGGAGGGGAGGGATTGAGCAGGGGCTCCTATTTTTCATTTTAACTCTTTTAGTAGTGCTTGACTTTTTAAACTATGTATCTGTACTGCTTTTAAGAAACAAACAAACAAAAAATTTTAAACGATGAGGTCCCATTTCTTGAGGAACCAAGTGGCTGGTATAAAAGGAGCAAGGAAGCAAGGAAGCCCTGAGATTTAAATATTTTTTTAAAAACCCAAAAACCCAAAACAGGTCTCCCCAAATAGATTGCAAACACTGAGGTAAGGGCTGCAACACTTAATTTTTTCCTCCAGTTATCTCTCACTCTCTTAGGCATATATTTTGCACTCAATAATCCTTTCTGAAATGAACTACATTTTGTGTGTGACCCTAGGCAAATCATTTCACCTTTCAGTATCTTATACTTTTTTACATAACGAATAAAGATGATAAATCGTATCTATCTTTGGACATTGTTTTTTGGTGAAGATCAAAAATAATGCAGAGCAGAGGCAAAAGTGTTGGCTAAACCAATGCAACAATGCCAGGTTCCGGGTCTTGGAACCCACACTGGACTTTTGGGAGGACGTTAGGGTTGGGGAGCTAAGCTGGGCAGGAGCGGAAGATCCAGGACCCAGCAGACGTCAGCTCCTATTTCAACCTGGGGACAGAAGCTGCGCCGTCCAGGGCATGCCCCCAGGACCAGCCGCCCTTCCCAGGGGGGGACTCTCACTCTCACCCGCACCCCTACCCCGGAACACCCCCTCAGGGACCATACCTGCTCAGGGTCTCAGTCCCCGCGCCCTCAGCGGCTTTGGTCGCGACTTCCCGTCCCCAGAAGAACAGAGCCTCCCGCTCCGCCCACGACTTCGACCCTCCCCTCGCACCCGCCCCTCGGACCCGCCCCTTCGTAGGGGCTTGAGTCCGCGACTGACGCCCGGAGCTCGCCATTCCCAGCCCACTCCCCGACACTGCCCCAGACTGTGAGCTCATTGGCGCCGCCACAACTCCGCCCTCTCCGTAGGGTGGGACAAGCTGGCCAAAACCACACCTCCAGCTACAGTGATTGGTGGAGAAGCTCAAGTAAGCCCCGCCCCATGCCTATGAGGGGAGGAGTCCAATTATTAATAGACTAGCTCTGACTGAAACAGCTGATTTTCGAGAACTTGCCTTTCGGTCCAGGAACCGAAACTAGCTTGAGATCCCTGGAGGAGCTAAGGGATCCGTAGAAAGGGGTGGGACCTGAATTTCGACACTCTGGAATAGGAAGGGGAGGGCTGAGGTAATAAAAACAATAATATTAATAACTTTATTGAGAGTACCGTGATAAGCACTTTACCTTCATTGTGTCATTCCTAATTTCCACAACTATCCATTCAGGTGAGAGTCATTATCTTCACTTTAGAAATTTGAAAACTGACCTTCCTTCGAGAAAGAAGTCACTAGTCAGTGACCACCCCAGGCACTAAAAAGTGGAGCCTAGATTCAAAACCAAATCCTCTGACTCCAAACCCCAAACTTTTACATTCCTACATTTGACAGCACTGCCTTCCTCCTGGATAACAAATCAGAAATTTAGATTTTGAACACACACATAGAGCTTGTCAGAATATTAGATTTATTTGTTTTTTGGTTACCACCATTTTTTACATTCCAAGACTCCCAGCCCCAGGATCTAAGTCATAGCTCTTTAATAAGGCCCGTTCCCAGTAGGGAGCTGAACTTATTACTTCTGACGCTAAAAGAGTCATGGTAGTTGTTTCTTCCAAGTCACTCATATCTGAGGTGCCCACCAAGCCCTCTGTGCTGGTCTCTGGCTGAGGGATGCTTGCCTCTTTCTTATCATGATAATACTGGATCAACTGCTGAACCCCAGCCTTTAATGCAGGTTTAAGTGCAGCACTGATCACCAGACCCGCCGGCCCCCCTGACAGCCCGCTCATGGCTATCAGAAGGTCATAACCTAGATCTATGGCCCCTTCTCGGCCTCGTTCCTTGGCCTTGTCGGAGCAGTTCTGAGCAGCATAATATAAAGCTGTGCCCAGGTTGTAGTAAGTTCCCACTCCTGGCAATAGCTGGAGGATATTGTGCACACCTTGTTCCCGCACATTCTCACAGTAATTTGTCAGGAGGGAGCGTCGGACCCTGTTTGAGCCTGGCTGCTGACTGGCTAATAGCTGCAGAGCAGAGGCCAGGGCTTCCACGGACACTCCTCTCCCTGTGCTTCTGCCTTTCTGGAGCCTTTGAAGATGGTGGATGAGGACCCGTGTAGCATTCACACCACCCCAGCGGTAGAGCTGAAGCTGCAGGGTCTGGACATCAGCCTGGCAGCCGGCTTCCTCCAGAGCATTCCTTAGAGCCAGGCCTACCAGGAACTTAGGTAGAGGGGCCATGCGGGTGAAGCCAGGCAAGGACTTTGGGACCATGGTCTGGCAGGACAAGGGTTCTGAGGAGGGTGTCTGGGGTCCCAAGGACAAGGGAAGGTTAATCAAGACATTGCTCTGCTTTCTATATGAAATGGCATCCACAGGGTGTAGCAGGAGGCAGCAAAGAAGAAGCTCAACTGGTATCATGATGAGTCTGAGGCCACGCATGTTTGGAGCAGAGTACCCTAGAAAAGGGAGACACCCAAAACATATAAATGATTTCTCTAAGGGCAGTGGTCTGAAAGGAGCTCAAGACTCTTTTGAGGGGACACCTCATATATCGCCTACTTCAAAGCTTCTGTTTTGTTTAGGTAAAGGCCTAGGAAATAGGAAATGCAACCCAATTGCTCCCACTTAGTCTCTCCCATTTACAGGTCACCTGGGACTTCCTCCATTTTTTTCCACCCACTTACAGGGGCCCCAAATTACCACAGAGTCCAGTCATCGAGAAGTGAGACTGCCTTGGTACATTTGGTCATTCCCCGATACCGTTCTGCCTAGTTCTCTCTTCTATGAAGAAAGCAGATATTTGCTTTCCCCTATGATCAATAAGGGATGTAATCTCTGCAAATATTTGCCCATTTTGTACTGGATACTGAAACTTTGTCCCCTTGTCACAAATTCAACCTGAATACTGTTCTTTGGCATTTCCTATATGTTTCTGTCACTTTCCCACATTCCCACTCTAAGCTCTGTCACCCAGGCTGATATGCAGTGGTACAATCATAGTTCATTTCAACCCTCAAACTCCTAGTCTCAAGTGATCCTCCTGCCTTTGGCCTCCCAAAGTGCTGGGAATACAGGCATGAGCCACCATGCCCGGTTCCCTAGTACATATTAAATGCACAATATTTGATAACTGAAAGAAAGAAATGAAGAGGGAAAATGGGATAAGAAATAGGGGTTGGCCCCTACTAAGAGGAGAAGGGCAAGGCTAACATTAGTCACACACATGTTTAAGCACAGGGATGAAATAAACAGCATACATCTGTGCTAAGTAGTCTCCAACTGTTCTAACTACGTACTGTGTCCCATTCTTGAACACAGTCCTGGGAAAGGAGGCTTGACACCTATGTGGCATTGAATACCTGAAGTAAACCTGGATAAATTCCTGAATCATTTTCCCCATAAAGCACTTAAGAATAGCTGTGGTCAGCCTAGGCAAGAGCGACCACTGCAGCCTTGCTAAGATGTCAGACAAAAACCTATAAAACTCTTAGAAGAAAACACAGGGCAAAATCTTTATGATACTGCGTCTGGCAATGATTACTTGGATATGACACAAAAGGCACAGGCAACAAAAGAAAAAAAAGACAAATTGGACTTCATGAAAATTTTTAAACTTTGTGCATCAAAAGATAATATCAACAGACTAAAAAGGCAACCACAGAATGGGAGGAGATATTGCCAAATCATATACCTGATAAGGATTAATATCCAGAATATATAAGAACTCCTAAAAACAACAACAACAAACAGCTTTATTAAAAAATGGGCAAAGGGGCTGGGAGCGGTGGCTTACTCCTATAAGCCTAGTACTTTGGGAGGTCAAGGCAGGAGGATCACTTGAGGCCAGGAGTTTGAGACTAGCCTGAGCAACATAGCAAGACCCTGTCTCTACAAAAAGAAAAAAGCCAGGTATGGTGGCATGTGCCCATAGTCCCAGCTATTCAGGAGGCTGAGGCAGGATTATCAATTGAGCCCAGGAGTTTAAGATTGCAGTGAGCTATGATTGTACCACTGTACTATAGCCTGGGCAAGAGAGTGAGACCCTATCTCAAAAAAAAAATTAGCAAAAGACTTGAATAAACATTTCTCTAAAGAAGATATACAAATGGCCAATAAAGACATGAAAAGATATATATCAATAATCGTTAGGGAAATGTGAATTAAAACTACAATGAGATATCATCTTACCCTTTTTATAGTATAGCTACTACAAAAAAGAAAAACCACAGAAAACAACAAGTAAGTGTTGTCAAGGATGTGGAGAAATTGGAACCCTTGCGCTCTGTTTTTGGGAATGTAAAATGGTACAGGCCTTGTGAAAACCAGTAGTGCAGCTCCTCAAAAATTTTAAAATAGAATTACCATATGATCTAGCAATTCCACTTCTGGATATATGCCCCAAAGAACTGAAAGCAGGATTTCAAAAAGATATTTACACACATCCATGCTCACAGCAGTACTATTCACAATAGCCAAGACGTGGAACCAACCCAAGTGTCCCTCCATGGATAAATGGATTAAAAAATGTGGTATATACATACAATGGAGTATTATTCAGGCTTAAAATGGAAGGAAATCTGACACATGCTACAATATGGATGAACTTTGAGTCCATCATGCTAACAGAAATAAGGAAGTTACAAAAAGACAAATCCTGTATAATTCCACTTATATGAGGTATTTATAGCACTCAAATTCATAGAAATAGAAAGTAGAAGTGTGGTTGCCAGGGGCTGGTGGGGAGGGGGAAATTGTTGTTTAATGGGTATAGAGTTTCAGTTTTGTAAGATGAAAAATTCTGGATATGGGTTGCACAATAATGTAAATATATTAACACTATGGAACTGTACACTTAGAAATGGTTATGATGGTAAGTTTTATGTTATGTGTTTTTTACAATTAAAAAATACTGAAGGCCGAGCATGGTATCTCACGCCTATAATCCTAGCACTCTGGGAGGCCAGGTGGGAGGATTGCTTGAGCTCAGGAGTTCAAGACCAGCCTGTTTCTACAAAAAATAGAAAAATTAGCCGGGCATTGTGGCGTGTGCCTGTAGTCCCAGGTACTCGGGAGGCTGAGGCAGGAGGATTGCTTGAACTCAGGAGTTTGAGGTTGCGGTCAGCTGTGATGACACCACTGCACTCTAGCTGGGGCAACAGAGCGAGACCCCATCTCAAAAAAAAAAAGAAACTAAAAACAAAAAAAACGTAAACTAAAAAGGAAGTGAGAAAATGATTTTTTTAAATTATGAGGGTTTTTTTTTTCAGATGAAGAAGAAAATAAGTTTTCAGATTGAGTGGGGCTCACAGGGTACCAGAAAACAGATGAATAAAGACCCACACCTACTGTATTAGTCTGCCAGGGATGCCATAACAAAAGAACAGATTGGATGATGGCCCAAACAGCACAAATTTATTTCTCACAGTTTGTAGGTTGGAAGTACAAGATCAAGGAGTCAGTCAGCAGGTATGGTTGCTCCTGAGGCCTCTCTCCTTGGCTTGCAGATTGCCAGTTTCTCATTGTGTTCTCACATGGCCTTTCCTCTATACCCAAACATTCCTGGTACCTCTTCCTCTTCTTATAAGGACACAGGTCCTACTGGTCCCACCCTTATGACTTCATTTAACCTTAATTATCTCCATAAAAGCTGTATATCCAAATACAGTTGAACCTTGAACAATACAGATTTGAACTGCGTGAGTCCACTTATACATGGATTTTCTTCCGTTTCTGACACCCCTGAGACAGCAAGACCAATCCCTTCTGTTCTTCCTCCTTCTCAGCCTACTCAATGTGAAGACAAGGAGCATAAAGACCTTTATGATGATCCATTTCCACCTAATGAATACTAAATATATTTTCTTAACATTTTCTATGCTCTAGCTTACTTTATTATAAAAATACAGTATTTAATACATATAATATACAAAGTACGTGTTAATCAACTGTTTATATCATTGGTAAGTCTTCCAATCAACAGTAGACTATTAGTAGTTAAGTTTTTGGAGGCTCAAAAATTATATGTGAATTTTTGACTGCAGAGAGTGTTGTTCCCCCCAGCCCCTGCATTGTTTAAGGGTCAACTCTATAGTTACACTGGAGGTTAGGGCTTCAACCTATGAATTTTGGGGGGACACAGTTAAGCCCACAACACCTAGAGACATTACCATGTAATACAAAGAATAAAAACTATGAATAATAATTTTAAAAAAGGAAAGCAAAAAAAAAATTCCTCAGTCACACTATAGACAGACGCTCAATAGACGCATAGGGCTAGTGTCTACCATATTGAACAATACAAATGTAGAAAATTTCCATAATCCTAAAAAATACTGTTGGACAGCAGTGGTCTAGAAATTATGCAAGAAGTCATACAGTCCCTAAGTTTGTAAGTGACTATTTTAGTGCGCCCCCACTATCCCCTCCCATGCTTAATCAAAGGATCACTCGAATTCCAACTACTTGGAATTTCAACAAGGACTGTTCAGATTTGTGTCGTCTCTGATTTTCAATGTGTGGATTATCACATCTGTGAAGGACTTGCTGGACTGTACAGCATTCTCCTCATCTCTCCCCATTTTTACTCCTAGAGCCATCTGATCTTTGTTTGAGAAATTTAAACTTATTGTAGCACCAGAGCCTAATAGAATAAAGCAAGCATATATGTGATTTAGGAGTCACATGATTTTATTACGAAATTAAAAAATTTTTTTTAATTCTCTTCATCAGCATGGATAATCACAGGCTTACATAATCATAGTTGAATATTCTATTTTATATTTGGAAAGTAGTTACAAGGGACTGGATGATAATTTATAATTATTCAGTTTTCTAACTACTGCCTATCTTATACATGTTACATGAGATGTTTAGTTGGATTTTGAACACCACACATGCAGCTTGTCAAGAATGAGTACATACTCCTTTTGTGCTTGTGGGAACAAGAGTGACTTTATTTTTAAATACCAATCTGCCTGACTAACCCCGAGTCCGGGAACACCTCCAAAATGTCTAGTTGATATATTACTCTTAATGTAGAAAAACCTATTCACTATAAGTTAAGTTTCACCTTTACTCCAAAACAACCCTTGTGCTGCTGCGCTGTGACGCTAGCAACATTCTCTCAGCCATCTACACATTCCTTCCAGAACACGTATACTTTTTCCTCCAGATATTAAGCCCTGGGTCTGGGTGTTTGGGGTGTGGAGATCTACCTGTCTTGCAGCCGCCCAAGACCATTCTCCTGTCTATAAGTCCCCCTAATAAATCATCCTATACTGACAAACTAGATTTGTCTGCTTCATTCTCTGGTTTCTCGGCTTCTTTGGCATTTGGGGGTTACCTTGCATATACGGCCCTTTCACAGAACAGTGCCTAACCCCTTTATATAAAGCACAAGACTCCCAGGAACAGTATCTAAGCCATGCATGGCCCTTGAATAAGACCCACAATGAGGAGGGAGCTGAGTTCATTTCTTCTGAAGTTTTGCCCTCCAAGGCCATGGTTGTTGTTTGTCATCCCTTGGCAACTCAAATCTGTGGTGCCCCCCGAGCCTTTATCCTGGGTGTCTGGCAGAGGGGTGTTTGCCTCTTTCTCATAGTCATACTGGATTAGCTGCTGAACTCCAGCCTTCACTGCAAGGTTTAAGCACAGAGCTCACCAGGGACCCATGGGTCCCCCTCATAGCCTCAGCATGATCATCAGAAGGTCGTAGCCAAGGTCTTTGGCCTCATCTCTACCTCATTCCTTGGGTAGTTCTGACCAGCCGAGTACAAAGCCATGCCTCAGCTTGAGTAGATTCCCACTCCTGGTGACATCTGGACCACATTGTAGACATGCTGCTCCTGCTCATGCCCACAGTCTACAGTATAGAAGGCACACTTGCTCTCCCTGGATCAGGCTGAACCCTGCCTAGCAGCTACAGAACAGAAATCAGGGTATCCCCTGGAAAGCCCCTACCTATACTGTGGTCCTTATGGCACCTTGTATCTGGTCAAAAAAAAAAAAAAAAAAAAGCCTGCATGCTTTCACATCCCCCAGCCTAGAGATGTAGCTGTAGGGTCTGGGAATCAGGCTGGTGGCCAGCCTGCTCCAGGGCAGTCCTCAGTGCCAGGTCTATCAGGATCTTTGGTAGAAGGACCAAGTGCATGAGGCCGGGCAAGGCCTTTGGGAGCAGGGTCTGGCATAACCAAGATTCTATAGAGGGTGGCTGAATCCCCAGAGATTATGAAAAAGGCACCAAGGATCTTTATCTGGGTTCCACAGGGTACAGCAGGAGGCAGTAAAGGAGCAGGTCATCCTGGGTCTTAGGTGATGCTAAGCTGGACCAGACTATGCTAGAATGGAAGACAACACTCAAACTGTTTCTCTTATGTTATAGTCTGAAAGGAGCCCAGGGATCAATTAGAGGACATCTCACCCATCAATCTTCAGTTTCTGTTCAAGTTGGGTCCAACAAACGGGAATGGGACTCAACTGTTCTTGGTCTTCCCATTCCAGATCACCACAGACTTCCTCTGCTTCTCTTCCACATAATTATGGGGCCCCAAATCACCACACATTCCAGTTAGAAGTGAGACTGCTCTGGTAGGTGTAGACACTCTACCCAGTTCCCTGTCCATGAGAAGGGGAGATGGTTGCTTTCCCTGATAATCAGTAAGAGATATGATCTCTACAAATATTTGCCCTTTTGCTTAAACCTTCAGCCTCAAAAAGACATTGGCAATTCCTATGTGTCCTGGTCACATGTCCTCTCCAGCTCACAAAAGAGGCCATAGAGACCTAGAATCAAGAGAGATCAGAAAATTGACTGACAAAGAAGCAGCTTTTTATTTTTCTTTTCAGTTAAAAATTAACATAAGCAAGCTACAACATTCAGTCAGGGAATCAGAAAGTATAAGGAAGATGAATGGGGAAGATTACCTTTCATGCCTAGTATGTAATAAATCCACAGTATTTGACAACGGAAATAAAGAGAAATTGGGAGAACAGGTGCTAGGACATGCTGAGAGGGGCAAGGCTGATTCTAGCCACATGTCTTTTAGCACTGGGATCAAATGAAGAACATACATCTCTCCAAACCTGTTCCCAACATTTCTAACTATCTACTGTGCTCAGTCTCTGTACACAGGCCTATCAGGGACTTTTGAGAAAGTGAATGTGCGTAAGAGTCCTTCCCTATCCAAAATAAGCCTGGAAATAATTCTTCACCAAATCCAGTATAACGCGTTTCAGAATGATTGTGATACGCACGACAAAGTATATCTGATCTTCTATAGGCATTGTGAAGTTCTTAATTTCAGGGCTTTTCATCAGTTGTTTGCCTACTTCTTCCAAATGCTCCCAAGACTCATCTGTGCACTTCTGGGTGACGTTGATGGCAGAAGTCTTGAACTCTGTTATCAGCTCAGTGGAAGGGAGCTTCTCAGCAAATTCAACCATCAGCACTGCTGTCTCATAGAGCACCTGCCCGTGCTCAGAGGTACATGCCTCAGGAAGGGTAACTGCACGCTGGACCCGCCTAAGCTTTCCTGGGGATCCCCCCAGATCACTCAGAATGATGTTGGTATTGCCAATCCCTTCCTCCTCATTGAGCTTTTGATTCTCACGGATGAGAGTTTCAGTGGTGTCCTTTCCTCCCATCCTAATGAGCTGAAGATGCAGAATGCGGGCCTCAGTTGGGCAGCCAACCTCCTCCAGGGCTACCCTCAGAGCTAAGCTGGACAGATACTCAGGCAGAGGGGCTAAGGAGGGTGCTGTGTGCAAGAGATCCTGGCAGATCCTGGGATCTGGGAGAGGGATCTGGCTGGGGAGCATGTTTGATGGATGCCTTGTCTCTGTGAAAGACAGCTGGAAGTTCAGGGCCCCATTCTGGGTATTTCTTGGAAAGGCAGCCACCAGGGACAGCAGGACACAGCAAAGGAGCAGCACAGTCTTCATCATGGTGGGACAGCAGAACAGCCCTACTGGAAGGAAGCAGTGCTCAGGTTGGGAAGTGGGGAAAGGCTGAGGACAAAGAGACACCAAGACAGGTCAGAGCTAGGAAGCTCTTAGTCCTTAGAAATGTCAATTGCCCTGAGCACACCTCCCCCCACTCGTAAAGGCTGTGGGTGATCCTCACCTGTTCCGGAGAGAAAGCCAGAGGACGAGATGGTCCAAAACGTGTCCTTTGCCTTGGTGCTTCCCTAATCTGAATGGCTACTTTCCAGATCCCACCTCTCTACCCCAGCTGAAAAAGTTGATGCCTTCTGAAGTCAGTGAAGAACATTCACAAATATTTATCCACCTCTTCCTGGCCCAGACTTTGTCCTCCTCACCTTTGTCCCATGCTGACAAACAGGTCTTTTCCTTTTGTGGATCCTGCTTTTCCTGCCCCATATACCTGTCACCCTAAGATTTATCCTAGACCTAAACTTAGATTAGGAAAGGTTCCTCTGTATCTTCTGGGGAAAGAGTGGGGAGGGAAAAGGCAGGGATGCCAATGACTTCTGGGTAGGAGACCGCCATGGTTGGAATGTTTGTCCCCTCCAAAACTCATGTTGAAACTTAATCCCTTATGACTCAAGGACATCATTAAAAACAAACAAAAAAATCTGAATCCCCACTGTAGCAGTATTGAAAGGTAGGAACTTGAAGAGGTGATTGGGGCCAGGTGCACTGGCTCATGCCTGTAATCCAAGCTCTTTGGGAGGCCAAGACAGGAGGATTGCTTGAGGCCAGAAGTTCAAGACCAGTTTGGGCAACATAACAAGACCCTGTCTCTACAAAAAACAGAGCCGGGCGCAGTGGCTCACTCCTCTAATCCTAGCACTCTGGGAGGCTGAGGTGGATCGCTTGAGGTCAGGAGATTGAGACCAACCTGAGCAAGAGTGAGATCCGTTCCTGGAAAAAATAGAAAACTTAGCCAGGTGTGGTGGCATTCACCGGTACTTCCAGCTGCTTGGAAGGCTGAGAGGCAGGATGATGGCTTGAGCCCAGGAGCTTGAGGTTGCAGTGAGCTATGATGATGCCACTGCACTCTAGCTGGGGCGACAGAGTGAGACTCTGTCTCAAAAAAAAAAAGAAAAAAAAAGAAATAAGAGGTGATTGGGTCATGATAGCTATGCCCTCATGTATGGATTAACAGGTGAGTGGATTAATGGGATATCACAGCAGTGGCTTTATAAAAAGAGGAAGAGAGACCTGAGACCTGAGCCACCATGCTCAGCTCCCCCACCATGTGATGCTCTGCAACACCTCAGGATGCTGCAGTCCCCATCAGGAAGAAGGCCCACATCAGATGCTAAGCCATGCCCTTGGACTTCCCATCCTCCAGAATTGTAAGAAATAAATTTATTTTCTCTATAAATCACCCAGTTTCAGATGTTCTAAGCAATAGAAAATGGACTAAGACCCTAAAATAGTTCTTCTATAGACTTACCAGGTGGGAGACAGGGAGAATAGAACCTATTGGCAAGTCAGCCAAATCAGGTAACTTCTCAGTCTTCACCTTTTTAATTCCAATGTGATACCTAAAACACATTCCTTACCATGCTAGTACCTCCTTCTAAACCTACATCAAAACTATAGGAATTGGGCTTCATTTTTCACTAGGTGTATCTGCAGTCTCCAGAATAGGGAAAGATAGCATATAGTACCTCCTAAAACTGGTAAAAAAGACCAAATTGTGTCATAAAGGTTCCTCTCTGGTGCTATGACCAACCTCTGGCAAACAGCCAAAGGGAACAGGCCAATGAATAGGTCGAGGGTCCCTCCTCCTATTTTACTCATTCCTCTTAGTTCCCAGGAGAGGCACCTAACAACCAAGAAGAAATCAGAAAAAAACAATTTCTAGAAAAGGGAGCTACTGGTAAACATTCCTAAAATTGGGAGACCAATTGGATATAGAGGCATTCAACACTCTTACCTGAAATTCCTGGGCCCTAAATCTGTGGGGAATTTCAAGACTCTACTGCTTCTGTATAGCTCAGGGGTGATTTCAGATCTTGTCTAATTCTTCCATTTCTGTCTTGAGCTTACCACCCATAACTGGGCCTATCTCCATCTCTAGGCTTTTGGTTCTACGGTTGGTATCATCATCCTCAATATGAAACGGCCTTTTCTTTGAATTTCCAACTCTGGTGCTTTGGAAATGACAGGGGAAAGAAACTGAATGTGTCAATACGGGAGGAGAGGGAAAGTGGTGGCGAGTTTGTCTCCAGGACTGAGGAATGGAGTGACAGGATGAAGACAAACGCAGGCCCCTACCAGGCCTCCCATCTCTGCTGCTGTCCTCATCTTCCACCTGTTCCTCATCAATGCCCAGCAGTTGTCGCTTCTTCCTTGCTGGGCTTGTTTTGTTTTTAATTAAAAGTTTATTTCTTAGGGCAGTTTTAGGTTTATGAAAAAATTGAGCAAAAAGTACAGGGTTCCCATATATTCCCTCTTCCCCCACCCTTCAGTTTTCCCTGTTAGCAACATCTTACACTGTGTGGTACATTTGTTACAATTTATTATTTTTTTAACTTATTTATACATACATATTTGTGGGTCCTCCAGTTCCTCCTGCTTTCTTTGTCCTAAGAAACTGAGTGCCTCGACTGCTGTGTTAGCAGCCAGCCACATGTTTTCCCCTATAGGCTTGAACCCAAGCTGGGGCCTTGCCCATTCCCAAGACTGATAAAGTTGTTTAGGTTGTTACTTAAAACACTGAAAGTCAACCATCTTGTCAAACAGTAGAAACTAGTCCCAGCCCTAAGCCAAATTCCTTAAACCCTCATGTAATAAACTCCATAACCTGAACCCCTTGTTAAGGGCATGCCTGAAGCTGGGCATGGTAGCGTGCGCCTGTAGTCTCAGCTACCTAGTAAGCTGAGGCAGGAGGATCGCTCGAGCCCAGGAATTTGAGACCAGCGTGGGCAACATAGCAAGACCCCATCTCTACAAAAGATAAAAAAAAAAAAAAAATTAGCTAGCGTGGTGGCACTCACCTGTAGTCCCAGCTACTCGAGAGGCTGTGGAGGAGCACTAGAGACCAGGAGTTTGAGGCTACAGTGAGCTATGGTCACGCCATTGCACTCCAGCCTGGGTGACAGGGCAAGACCCTCTTAAAAAGGACGTGCCTGGGTAGAATTTATCTTTTCTTGCTGTCTGTAGCAAGGATACACTGCAGCCTTCCGTATGTAAGTTCCCCTAACAAATGCTTTGGACTGATCACCCGGGTGTTTAGTGCTTCTTTCTTTGGAATTCCAACTGGCCTCATCTTGTAGGTCTGGGGCAGTTCCTGTGGCAACTCCCCTGTCACCACTTTTGGGGTAAGTCAAGCTGAGGGTTGGGCCAGACAGAACTATATTTTTTATTATAGTGTTTTGTTTTTTTTTTGAGATGGGTGTCTTGCTATGTTGCCCAGGCTGGACTTGAACTCCTGGGCTCAAGTGATCCTCCTGAGGATCTTAGCCTTCCACCTCAGCTTCCTGAGTAGCTGGAACTATAGGCATGTGCCACCATGCCCAGCTATTAAGTATTATTATAATTACCTAAAATCTATAGTTTACATTAGGTTTCACTCCGCATTGTACAGTTCTACAGGTTTTGCTGAATGTATAACATCATGTATCCAACTTTACAAAATACTTTCACTGCTCTAAAAATCTTGGGTGTTACTTTTATCTGCTGTTCCCCATCAGCTTAGTCTCCCACTGAAATAGGAAGCATCAGAGTAATTCCATTAGCCTTCCCACACCCACATGTCTGGTACATAGTAAGTACTCAACAGATGAGCATTCCTGCAACTACCCCCAAGGGACACCAGGCCTACTCTCTTTTTGCTGGCTAACAGGAAGGCCCCTAAGGCTTGTGCTCAGTGCTTCTTATAGGGCCATTGCTCTCCAGAGACTTCAGGTTCTAGCTCTGGGTGAAGCTTTTTCACTGCCTCTGAGTTATCCAAAGAAGCATCTAACTTTCCCAGGACTCAGCTTATCTGGACTCTACAAGTTTTCCTATAGGGGCAAGGAAGTTGAAAATGGCAGCAAAGGGAAAGAATCAGCCTCTAGATTTTCAGGTTGTTAGTATTAACTCTTACCTTGTGCTTAATACTACACTGGCAAAGATCTGCAAGTGCTGGGATCTTTATTATGACTTTATTCACTGATGTATACCTAGTCTTTGGGTAATCACTCCCAATTGATACCCAATACCCAGCACAGTGACTCCTATACAGGAGAACCCGAATATATATGTTAATTAGATGTATTAATGAATGTACCCTTGGGACCTAAAGGTGAATAAGATATGATCCTTGCTTTCAAGGGATTCCCAGTCCAGTGGGAAAAAGAACAAGCAAGATGAAACACTATAAATTGGCACATTATTGGGGGAATGAACAAATCCCAGGTATAAAAGTGATTGCTTGTGGTTTAGGGTTCAAAGAGCAACAGATTGCTTCACGAAAGTAAACACATTTGAGAGGATTCTTTTTTTTTTTTAATTCTTAAATAATAAACGTTTTTATTTCTCTCATAAATTTAAAAATGTGAACATTCTGTAATTCAGTCAGTTTTTACTTCCAGGTTAACTTCTTCATTGGGTCTCAATTCCCTTTTAAATAACATACTTTTGTTCCAGAAGGCAGTTAGCTTTTCATCATTCTTTCTGTCTAGATAACATCCAAAGACAAATCCCATAGGGACAAGTACATGAACCCAGTGGTCATGCACAATGTGAGTAATTTCACCATGTCTGCTGCAGCCTTGATGCCAACGATGACCCCACAACCAAGGGCCACAACCTGAGCTGATTCTTAAAGGATGCACTAGGAGTTGAATAGAGTTCTCCAGCAGAGGGGCTGGCATGATCAAAAGCTTAGTATCATGAAAAGGTCTGTTCTGTGTGGGGTGATTTTGAAAATAGTCAAGGGGGCAATAGTATAAAATATGAGCATGGTCAGGCATGGCAGTGAGGCTGCAAAGATTGGCCAAGATCAGGCATGCTACTCTCTGGCTCTAGACTCTGTCCTGGAAAATGTGGGAAATCATTACATGCTCTTGAGCAGGCCAGTGACAGGATCAAAAGCATGTTTTAGAAAGAAATTCTGAAAAAAGAAAGAGAGAAAGAACTTCTGCAAGCAAAATGCAAAACGAGTTAGAAGAAAGAGGAGATCAGAGGGAAGACTCCTAGAGCATCAGCCATTTTAAGAGTCTATGCCAAAAATGAGGAGGAGGGGATGTCCTTTGGGGATTGAACCAATGTACTGTAGTATGTGGCTCATTCTCTTAAGCTCCATCAGCAGCAACTGCAGCTAAAACTTTATTTGACCTATGACCCAGGGTGGTGCAATTTAAGGGGATTCAATTAGTTTCCTGGAGCCCCAACCTTGGTCCCAAGAGGCATCCCTTAGGCATATGGAAAGCCAATAGCTAGATGGGGCAAAAAAGAACCCAGGATGCAAGTGAAAGATTTTTCAACATAATGGGTATGGGGTTTCTTTTTGGGGTGATGAAAATGTTCTGGAATTAGATTGTGGTGGTAGTTGTACAACATTGTAAATGTACTAAAAGCTACTGAATTGTAAACTTCAAAATGGTTAAAAAAGTGAATGTTATGTAAATTTTACCTCAAAAAAAAACCAAAAAGATACTCAAAACCTGAAAGAATTCATCACCAGCTGACCTGCACTGTAAGAAATGTTAATGAAAGTCCTCAGGCAGAAGGAAGATAACTTCCATTTAAAATATGGATGTACACAAAGAAATGAAGAACATAAAAAATGGTAATTACATAGGTACATATACTTTTTTTCTTTTTAAAGAAATATTGGACAAGGTGGCGTGGCAGCTCACGCCTGTAATTGTAGCACTTTGGGAGGCCAAGGTGGGAGGATCACTTGAGGCCAGCCGTTCAAGACCAGCCTGAGTGAGACCCCATCTCTACAAAATATAGAAAAATTAGCTAGGCATGGGGGCACACGCCTGAAGTCCCGGCTACTAGAGAGGCTGCACCTGGAGGATTGCTTGAGCCCAGGAATTTGAGGTTGCAGTGAACTATGATGATGCCATTGTACTCTAGCCTGTATAACAGAGTGAGACCTTGTCTCAAAAAAAAAAAAAGAAAAAGAAATAATTGACTAGTTAAGGCAAAAATCATGTAGTATAGAGATTACAACATATGTAGATATAAAATGTATAACCATAGCACAAAGGCTAGGAGGAAAATGGAAGTATACTATGGTTTCTTACATTGTACATTAAGTAGTATAATAAATATCACCTGAAGGTAGACTGTGATAAATTAGAGATGTATACTATAAATCCTAAAGCAACACTAAAATATTAATAACAAAACACTGAGTTACAGCTAATAAACCAACAAAGAAAATAATATGAAGTTATAGGGCTGGGCACGGCATCTCACACCTGTAATCCTAGCACTCCGGGAGGCCAAGGTGGGAGGATCACTTGAGCTCAGGAGTTTGAAACCAGCCTGAGCAAGAGCGAGACCCCATCTCTAATAAAAACAGAAAAATTAGCCGGGCGCCGTGGCGCAGCTTTGTGTACCACTAAAAAAATGTACACAAAGATTGTAGTCCCAGCTACTCAGGAGGCTGAGGCAGTAGGATCGGTTGAGCCCAGGAGTTTGAGGTTGCAGCGAGCTATGATGACGCCACGGCACTCTACCCAGGGCAACAGAGCTTTTGAGACTCTGTCTCCAAAAAAAAAAATGATGACGTTATTAAAAAATTCAATTACACCAAAAGTAGCAAGAAAAAGAGCAAAGGGGAACAAAGAACAGACGGGACAAATGGAAAACAAACAGCAAGATGACAGATTTAAATCTGATAATAATGGTATTAAATACAAATACTCTAAACACCCAAATTAAAACGCAAACATAATTATAGTATAAAAGGGGGAGGGTTAAGGGACCTGAATAGAGGTAAAATTTCTGTACTCTACTCAGAGTAAACTGGTAAAATGTTGACACCAGTAGATTGTGATATGTTTTGTATGGCTAATGTAATACCTAGACCAACCACTAAAAAAATGTACACAAAGATTGTAGTCCCAGCTACGTGGGAGGCTGAGGTGGGAGAATTGCATGAGCCCAGGAGTCTGAGTCCAGCCTGGGCAACATAGTGAGACCTTGCCTTAAAAAAAAAATTTATACAAAGAGATACACTTAAAAACTCTACAGATAAATCAAAATGAATTCAAAGAAATGTTCAAGTAACCCACTGGAAGGAAAAAAGTGAGAGTGATGAAAATGAGGGATCAAACAAAAAACAGATAGAAAATGGCAGACTTAGCCCTAAAATCAAAAACTACATTAAATGTGCATAATCTAAATACACCAATTAAAAGACAGAGATTGGCAGAAAAGACAAAAAACAACGTGACCCAGCTATATGTCACCTATAGGAAACTCACTGTAAATATAATGGCATAGGTGAAAGTAAAAGGATAGAAGAGATATACCATGTAAACATTACTCAAAAGAAATCAGGAGTGGCTATATTAATACCAGATAAAACAGACTTCAGAGCAAAGAAAATTACTGGGGATTGAGAAGGACACTGCAAATGATTAAAGGGTCAATCCACCAAGGAGACATAGCAAACCTAAATGTATACATACAAAACAAAAAAGCTTCAAAATACATGATGCAGGCTGGGTGCGGTGGCTCATGCCTGTAATCCTAGCACTCTGGGAGGCTGAGGCAGGAGGATCACTTAAGGTCAGGAGTTTGAGACCAGCCTGAGCAAGAGCAAGACCCCATCTCTACAAAAAATAGAAAAATTAGCTGGGTGTGGTGGCACGTGCCTATAGTCCCAGCTACTTGGAAGGCTGAGGCAGGAGGATTGCTTGAGCCCAGGTGTTTGAGGATGCAGTGAGCTATGATGAAGCCACTGCACTCTAGCCAGGCTGATAGAGCAAGACTCTGTCTCAAAAAAAAAGAAGAAAAAAAAAAAAATACATGATGCAAAAACTGGGCCAGGCGCAGTGGCTCATACCTGTAATCTCAGCACTTTGGGAGTCTAAGGTGGGAGGATCACTTGAGCCCAGGAGTTTGATTATGCAGTGAACTATGATCATGCCACTGCACTACAGCCTGGGCAACAGAGTGAGACCCTCTCTCCAAAAAATAAAGAAATAAATAAATAAAAAGAAAAGAAAGAAAAAGAAACAAACAACATAATTCAAAGGCATCCTTTTCCTTGGGACCTCCCTGATCTGAATGACTATTCTCTGAATCTCTGAATCTCACCTTCACTCTACCTCAGCTGGAAACACAAGGGAGCAAGAAAGCTGATGGTTTCCAAGAACAGTTAAGGACATGACATTTGTAATATTAATCCATCTCTTTCCTGCCAGATTTTGTCCTCTCCTCTGCCCCATGCCGACAAACTGGCTTTTTCTTCCTTTATGGCTCCTGCTTCTTCCTGCTGCATACTCTTTTTCCCCTAAGGATTTGCCCTAGACTTAGTGTGTCTCCTATAGGGAAAGGGGGAAAGCAAAAGAAAAGGGAAGCTGATGCTCTCTTTTAACTCTAAAATTTTAAAGTTCTTCTTCCAAGAACATAGCAGGGGGAGGGCTGGGGAACTTAGACAGATTGGTAAGTCAGACTGAGATCAGCGACTTTTAATTTTACATGTTTTAATTCAATAGCAAACACAAACCAACCTTTTAGTTATCTAGGGAGTACTGTATTCCAACCCTACTTCAACTGCAGGAACTGGGCTCAATCTGGTGTCTAGGGGCTGATCATAGGAAAGAAAATGAGGACAGAGGTATCTGGTACCTTCTAAAAGTGGTGCAAACCCCCCACCCACCGTGTCATAAAGCTCCCCATCTGGTGCTGTGACCCACCTCCAAGAGAAGGCCAAAAGGAACAGATCAATCAAAGGGGTCCAGGATGTTTTCTATATTTCACTCACTCCTCTCATTTGTCAAGGGGCTCTAATTACCAAAAGAAATGGTTCCTAGAACAGGAGCAAATCTCCAGAGAGCTGCTGGGGCATACCAATAAAACCAGGAGAAGCAAACACTGATAGCAGAGGGGTCCAACTCTGTTGCTGAAATTTCTTGGCCCTAAATCCACGGGAAAGCCCAGGACTCTATTGCTTCTGTCCAATAAGAGGAGTTTCTGTGTCCTTATGACCCTTCCAACTCTGGCTTAAATTCACCACCTAAAAATGGGTCTATCTCTACCCCTAGGCTTCTGGCTCTTCAGTCATTCTCATCTTCATCCTCAATCTGAAACCGTTTCTTCTTTTGGATTCCTGGAGCTCCCAACTCTGGTGCTACGGGAATGACCGGGGTGAGAGAGAATGAGAGAATATCTTAATATGTTAAGGAGTAAGGAGGGTGGTAGAGTTTGTCTTTAGGATTAAAGAGAAGAGTGATAAAGATTAGAAGAAAAAGAAGGTTCCAATCAAACTCCTACCTCCGCTCCTGCCCTCATCTTCCTCCTGTCCCTCATCACTGTCCAGCAATTGCCGTTTCTTGGGTGCTGCCTTCAGCTGCTTTTTCCCACCAGAAGTTTCTTCCTCTAAAATGAATATAAGAGACACAAAACTAGGGAACTGGGTCCTTATATTGTCAAAATACCTTATTAGGCCTCCAGATCAACATGGCTGGCACATGGTAAGTACTCAATAGATGAGCAGTCACACTATTACCCTCCAAGGATGCAGAGCCTGCTTTCTTTTTACGGGCTAACAGGAGAGCCTTCATGGCTTGTTCTCGGTACTCTTTGCAGTGCTCCTCATTGCAGCCTTGCTCTCCAGGGACTTTAGGTTCTAGCTCTGGCTGCGGCTTTTTCTCCTTCTCTGGTTGACTCAAAGAGGCTGCTACCCTCCGGAGCCGGGTGGGACTCAGCTTGACTGGAATTCGCCAGAAAGTTTCCTACAGGGGCAAAGAAGTTGAAAATGACAGCAAAGGGAAAGGACCAGCCTCTAGCTCACCAGATTTTGATATTATTCATCAAATAAATATGATTCAACATTGGTGAAGATCCACAAGGGTTGTGAATCTTATTACTTATTTATCCAATATACACCCAATGTTCTAGCACACAGCCTGCTACATTAGGAGGTTCCCAGTAAATATAGTTGTTAATTGAATAAATAAATGAATGAATCCTTGGGATCTAAAGGATTAGTTATGAATCCTTTAGATCAGTGTTGGGAGGGTCATTCAGGACCCAGGTGAATCAGGTATGATCCTTGCTCTCAAGGAACTCACGATCTAATGGGAGAAAGAATATATGTACTGTAATACCATAGGATCGAGGCTATATCAAGGAAATGAAAAACTCCCAGCTACCAAAGTGATTATTTTTACTTCAGTGGTTGAAAGAACGATAGGGACTGCTTATCTGAATGGGTGGCAATTGACATGTCTCTTGAAGGTTGGGTAGAGGTTCATCAGGAAGACGGGTGGGATGTGCATCTGTCTGCCTATACATGTCACTTTGTGCGTGTGGTTGCAGCCTTCCAACAGAGGGACTGACATGATCAATCATTTGGAGGCATGAAAACGCCTACTGTTTGAAGGATGGAAAGTAGTCCAGGATGACTACAGTGTAAAATAGGTGTGTGGGTGGCATAGCTGTGAGGCTGCAAAAGTTGGCCAAGGATGGGCATGCCACTTGGAGGTTGAAGATTCTGTCCTGCAAGCAGTAAGGGACCATTAAGTGCTCTGGACAGGAAAGTGATATACAGTAGGCCCTCCGTATATGTGGGTTCCACATCCATGGATTCAACCAACCGCAGAGTGAAAATATTCAGGAAAAATAAACAATAAAAATAATCTATAGATGACTTAAGGTATACAGGAGTATGTGTGTAGGTCATATGCAAATACTACACCATTTTACACAAGGGACTTGAGCATCTGCAGATGTTGATATTTTGGTGGGGGATGGGGAGGTCCTGGAACCAATCCCTTGTAGATACTGAGGGATGACTATAATCAAAACTATATTTTAGGCTGGGCGCAGTGGCTTGTGCCTATAATCCTAGCACTCTGGGAGGCCAAGGCAGGAGGATCACTTGAAGAAGGAGTTCGAGACCAGCCTGAGAAAGAGCAAGACCTCATCTCTACTAAAAATAGAAAAAATTAGCCGGGCGTTGTGGCACGCCTGTAGGCCCAGCTACTTGGGAGGCTGAGGCAAGAGGATCCCTTGAGCCCAGGAGTGTGAGGTTGCAGTGAGCTATGATGACACCACTGCACTCTAGCCAGGGCGACAAAGCAAGACTCTGTCTCAAAAAAACAAACAAACAAAAACCCCTATATTTAATAAAGATAAATCTAGGGGCAGTCTGGAAGATGGATTTAGGGGAAGGAAAGACTGGAGAGAAAGAGAGGAAGACTAGCAGAACAGCTTCCACAGGAGTCTTGGTCAGAGATGACAGACATGGCAATGAGGAGGATGGAGAGGACAACAAGGAGGACAGAGATGGCAACGAAGACAGAGAGGGCCCTGAGGACAGATGGCAACAAGGAGGACAGTGGAAGAGAGACAGGGAGGGCAATAGAAGGACCTAGCTGGCAACTACAATGAGGAGGAGGAGATGTATTTTGAAATAGGACCAACATGCTTTAGCTGACACTGTAACTGGTGTATTTACCTGCCCAGAGGCAGGGGGCCGAACCCCTAGCTTGCACAACAGCTGCTGAAACTGTTTGTTTTCCATCGCTTCCTCATTTTCCTCTGTCAGTGGCACCAGTGGAACTGCCTGAGAGCACCCTAGGACAGGGTCAATAGCCATATAGTGAAGACGTGAAGAACTGGTTCTCCATCCCTTGACCAGGTCCTCCAGCAGCCTCTAATACTCCAGTCCTCCTAAAATAATTAACTATCCACTCACCATCCTCTTCCCGATCATTTGCTACTCGAATCAGGCAGTTCTGGAGCCATAGGAGGGGAGCAGAAAAGCCTAAGGGAAATAGGAAAACTTACATTTGGTCCCTACTCCTAACTTCTCTACCTGAGACATCTCTCCCAACCAAAGTCCTCACCTTCCTGATGCAGGCTTTGACCAAGGTTTTCAGTTGAAAGCAATGAGCTACCTTGGACTTGTTCTGCTTCTGAGCCCTCCCCTTTCTCTTCATCCTCTTCACTCTCTTCCTCTGGCAGGTTTTCCTCTTCTTCTAGATCATCCTGGCAAAAGCCTTTCAGGGACTCCTCTCCATTGGGCTAAAATTCATTGTGGGGGTGGAGGGAATGAAAAATGGGGCAACATGAAGAACTTAGAGTATTCTGGTTCCTGACCACCCCACTGGAAGGACCCAGTTAGAACAGCTCTAGGCAGGAAGAATCTGGGGGGCTACTCCTAAGGAGCACTTCAGGGGGAGTGGGCCCAAGCCAGCAGAGCCAGGGTAAGACTGTTACCAAGCTGTAGGGTGCCAACTTCTTCCGCCGTTTCTTGTAGAGCTCCCGCCGCTCAGCCACCAGCCCCAGAGCCAATAGTTTATCCACTATTCGGGCTCGTGAGCGTTTGGCTGTGATATTCCTCATGATATTACCCAGGACATCTATAGAGAGGGAGTATGTGAATATCCAAGTCCAACAGGGAAAAGGATTAGTAAAAGAAATGAGAGGTGTCTGCAAAGAGGCTAGCTCAATTCACCCAAAAATGACACAACTATAGTAAGTAGAATGGGATAATCTTTCCCTGGGAATAAGAGGCAAGGGAAAAAGAAATCAACAGCTTGGTTCTCATCTCAGAGGTTCCCTGAGCTTCCACCTCACTTACCATCTGAGTCCTGGAACTCCTCAAAAAGCCGCTGCAGCTCCAGCTCCTGATCTTCCGTCCACAGTACAATATGGGTTCCTTTCCTGTTTAGGGAGGTGTCAGTGGAAGAGGAGGCCCAGGGAGTGAACAGAGGATTCTCTATCTCAATTCCCTCCAGAGCATGCACCTCTACCTTTGGAAGTCCTTGACACTGTCAGCCAGTCCCAGCCGTACCAGATGGTGGATGATCTGCTTGCGTGTTCGAGTAGCAGAACTCAGGTGTGCCAAGATGACTTCCACCACATCCTGACCTGAGGTGGAGAAGGAGTGAGGCAGTAAAGAGGGATCCTGGAGCTCAGGCTGCCCTCCTCATAAACTTTTGAGATCTCAAGGCCTCACACCTTCCACGTCCTTATGGGCAAGGTACAGTTCCCGAAGATGAGCTTCCTCCTCTGGGCTCCATGTAGGGACTCTGCGACTAGAAGACCTGAATGAGAAAGGGGAAGGGAGGTATTTCGGTTGGTGGCCCAAAAAGAGACCAAAGGGCCTTTCTGATCAGTTCTGAAAGGAACAAGAAGGGCGAGGCAGGTAATTCAAAGGAGCCAGCTAGCAGAGGCCTAGGTGTGCTTCCTTCTCCTTACTCTCTTCCTTCCACTTAAGAACCCAAAAATCAAACTAAGAGACTTTCCAGGGTGGGCCTATGGAACCTGACACTCCAGGGACTGAGAGTATTACAGCAAAAAGAGAAGTGTGAAAGGAGAGGAGCTGAGACACTAAAGGAAAAAGGACAAACATTTCTATAAATCTTTATAGTTTCCCAGTATATTTTGGGAGAGGTCACGTACAGACTCTCTGGGAGGCTGCCTCACTCCCAGTAGTAAACACCTCCATGAAGGCTGGTGAAGGAAAAGGAAACAGAGTAGACAGGAGACTTAGGCTCCAGTCCCTGTTCCTCTCTTGGATAAACTTAGGCAAAGCATTTCATTCACCTCCTGGACCTGTTTTTTTTAAACCTATTATAGGAAAAGAAATAGTAGACTGAACGATATGCAAGCTCTTACAGCTTTGACACTCCGTGACTCTGCATCACCTTCCCGTACCACCCATCCTTCCCCATCCCCAAGCTCACCCGCCATCCAGGGAGCCATAGCCTTCAGTCATCTCTCGAACCACAGCTGTGTTCTTCCAGAATAGCAGCTCCACAAAGGCTTTTTGGTTGACTGCAGCCAGCGCAAAGAACTTGCCCAGGATGTATTTGGCAAAAGTCACGAGCTCCTACAGGAGAGGGAGGCTGTTATGAGGCCTCTAGCCCAGTGTATACATAAACCTGGCCCACTAGGTATTTTCTCTATACTTGTTCCCAGCTGCCCACTCCTCACTCAGACTCTCTCTTCTATCCTCCCCCATGCAGGTCCCTCAACCTGCCTGCCTTACTTCCTCACCATTTTCTCATCTCCTAGCCCTTGACACCTCTCAGCATCCTTTATCTCCTAAAGATTATTCATTTATTACAGAATTCTCATACCCCTCCAGACCCCCACTCCTTGGTATCCCCTCACTTTGTAGGTTCCAGCAGCAGGGTCACTAAGCAGTCTATTGAAGAGGCAGAAAACTGAGAGCTGGAAAAGTAAGGCTTCCATTTTGAGGTCATGGGCCAGCCGGTGCAGCATCTTGACAACACAGTGGTTAGTGTGAGTGCTATTCTGCTGGTAGCTTCGCAGCAGCAGCACATAGGCTCGGACAACAGTTGAGCACGCAAAGCTGCACCAAAACAGGGAGGAAGAGTATGTCAGCATAAGAAAGACAATGCTCATCCTCACAGCTGCACAATCACCACCCTGGGACCAACTTAGTCTTCTCAGCCCGCACCGTTTCAGGTAGTCCAGAAAATTAAATTCTTTCTCCGACACCTGGACCACTTGCAACTCCTCCTCCTCCTCATCTTCTTCCTCTTCTTCCTCTGCTCCTTGTTCCTCTGGCCCCTTCTGCCCTACAGACAAAGTGAGGATTACTGGGTCTGTTATGCTGGTGCTGGAGAAGAGCTGGAAGGAGACAGATGTGAAGGAATGGAGACTCACGGGGAAGCGGAGCAGAGAGGATTTGTTTCAGCAACTGGATCTCTTCCTCTGGGGAAATGTCTTGAGTGCCAAACACATCTCCTTCTGGCCATACCTCCCTGGAGCACAGACAGAAAAAAGGCTTTAACCAGAGGAAATCTGATTTATAATTTGAAGTGGGAGAAGGAATTTAGACTTATTTCATTTGTCAGCCAGAAACAGAATGCAAACTGTTTACCTCAGAGATGAAACAAATACTCTAGGAAAAATTTTCCTCCTAAACCACAATGCAAAAAAATCATATAAGAGGTCAGACACGGTAACTCACGCCTGTAATTCTAGCACTCTGGGAGGCCAAGGCAAGAGGATTGCTTGAGGCCAGGAGTTCAAGGTCAGCCTAGGTAACACAGTGAGACCCTGTCTCTACAAAAAATTTTAAAAATTAGCCAGGCGTTGTGGCATACGCCTGTAGTCCCAGCTACTAGGGAGGCTGAGGAGGGAGGACTGCTTGAGCCCAGGAGGTCAGAGTTATAGTGAGCTATGATGGCACTTCTGCACACTACCCTGGGTAACAGACAAGACCCTGTCTCAAAAAAAAAAAAAAAAGAACAAAATGCAAACAATCTAAATGCTTGACACCTGATTGAGGAGAAAATGTACATATTCACATAATGGTGTTTTAAAGCTCTTAACAATTTTAGAAATATATCTGATGAGAAATGATGCTCACAATAAATATATTGAGAAGTGAAAAAATACTATAAATCAGCATGGGCAGTATTTCATTTTTATAAAAGGAGGTATACATGATATTTCTACGTATAATGGAGAAAAGAACTCTGGAAGGATTCTCATCAAAATGTTAATGATGTTTATGTTCGACTAGTAGAATTACAGTAAGTCCTCACTTAACATTATCAATAGGTTCTTAGAAACTGTGACTTGAAGTGAAAAAAAATACAGCAAGTCCTCTAATAACATCATTTCATTCAACACCTCCTTATAACATTATGAGAAAAAAATTGGTTTCGTTATACATTTCACTTAAAGTCACAGTTTCCAAGAACCTATCAATGACATTAAGTGAGGATTTACTGTATCTTTGTTTTTCTTCCCAATTAACTGTGCTTTCTGATATTTTTCAAACACAAACAAAAAACCTCAACAAACCAATCAATACTCTCCAGGAGTCAGTGCTCAGTGCCAAGTCCCAGAGAGAAAGTCTATGATGTACTTCTCTCTTTTGAGGACTGACAACCCTGTACCACAGTGATGGGCTCCCCCTAGCCCCAAAGCCCAGGAGGATGGATGGGCAGAGTTCTTACCGAGCAGACCTAAGGAGGGTCAGGGCCTGTGGGGCCTGACCAGCCAGGAGACAGTCTTGGATCCGCACCATGGCTTCTGCCCGCTGCTCTTCCACTGGCACCTCTGAGGTCACATCAAAGGGAACCATGGAGTCTACACTGAGCTCAGGATCCTAGAGATGGATAAGGCTATGGGAGCAGAGTTGGGGGAAACCCAGATTGTCTGTCCAGAGCACTATCCTCAAGAAAGATAGGGTTTCTGTAACCACCTACCTGGGCATAGCACTGTAGCTGCTCAGCCAGGGCTGGCCACACAGCCTCCAGTTCCCCTGGGCTATATAGGACATTACCAGAAGCGATGGCCTGGTCTAAGGCCTTCTTCTTCCTCTTTCTCTTCTTTCGTTTGTTCTATGGGGAAAGAACTGTATTAGGATAGCAAGAGAGATAAGGATGCCTTTTCCCCATCAATGTCTTCTTACAAAACTAATTAATTAGCTGGACATTCAGAGTGCCCATTATGTGCTACTCATAGGCAATGGAAAGCAATAGTGTGGATAAGAACTATAATGTGGGTGAGCATAAAATGCCATGGCATTTCCCACAAGAAACCATGGGTAAAATAGAGCAAAAAAAATTTTTTTTTAATTTTTTTAAATGCCATGGTGCAACTCAGCACCTGACCTATTCTAGGGTCAGAGAAGGTCTTCCAAAAGCAGTGATATCTTAAGGAGAAGTTTATAGAATGAACAGAGGCTGAGGATCAAATAAGACACATGAAAAGGCTTTGTAAAATACAAAGCACCATGTAAATAAAGCCTATAATTTTTTTTCTCTTAAAAAGCAGGAAAGTGAGTCAATACCCAAATCTTGCTCCCCTCAAGTTACAGCTATGAACCAGCCTTTGGTGTGAGTACTCAAAATCAAACAGGGTGAACTGGGGGGCCCTTGGGGTTCATGCTTTATTCAAGGACCTTTTTTGTTTGTTTGTTTGTTTTGAGAGGGTCTCACTCTGTTGCCCAGGCTAGAGTGCAGTGGCATCATAGCTCACTGCAGCCTCCAACTACTGGGCTCAAGTGATCCTCCTGTCTCAGCCTCCTGAAGCTGGTACTACAGGTGCGTGCCACCACACCCAGCTACTTTATTTATTTTTTGTAGACACAGGGTTTTACTATGTTGCTCAGGGTGGTCTCAAACTCCTGGCCTCAGCCTCCCAAAGTGCTAGGATTACAGGGTGAGCCTATAATTCAAGGAATTTATAATCAAACACACCAAAGGTTAGGAGAATAAGCTTTGGAGTCCAGCAAATCTGGATTTGAGCACTAATGCTAGAAATTTACTAACAAGACCTTGGACAAGTTACTTAATCACTTTGCTTAATGCCCTATTGCTATTGTGAAGATTACATGAAAACCTTAGCACAGTGTCTGACCCATAGTAAGCACATGATAAATGACGGCACACATTATTACATAACACCATAGAGCCCTGAGTGTAATAGCTCACTGCAACCTAGAATTCCTGGGCTCAAGCAATCCTCCTACCTTAGCCTCTGCCTCCTGAATACCTGGGACTACAGATGCGCACTACCACACCCAGATTTTTAAAAAATCTTTCGTAGATACATGGTCTTACTTTGTTGCCCAGGCTGGTCTTGAACTCCCAGCCTCAAGTGATCCTCCTACCTCACCCTCCCAAAATGCTGGGATTACAGGCATGAGCCACGGCACCCAGCCTTAAGTTTATTCTAATAGTACCGATATAGACTAGATTCCAGACCATCTAACTTTCAATTTAAGGCTCTTTCCATCTCACCACCATGCTTCTGAGGAAATATTAAAGCATAATTACTAAATTCTAAAATTATGGCTCCCCAGGGTCTATGTACTTGGCATTTAAAAACTTCGTATTCAATAAATGTTTCCTGAATGAATTAAGACATTTATGGCAGATCAGGGATTAATCCAATGGGAGAAGAAAACTATGGTAGACTCACACTGGCAACACCAACAAACCTCTTTGCCCTCTTAGTTCAGAGTAGTTCTAACAGATCGACTTAAGCTACAGAAAATGTGAGGAGAACTTAAGCTACAGAAAATGTGAGGAGAAAGAGCCCCCTGCCTTTCACTCTCCCCTCACAGCTCTTTCTACATCCTGGGGCTGCCCAGTACCTGCACCACCAGGTTCCCACGGCTGCGACAGAACCGCTCCAACATCTTGAGGAAGAGGTGGGTGGTTTCCACAAGGTCACGAAGGAAAGAGCGAGGCTGGCATCTCTCATCAAACTTTCGAAACAGTGTCAAGAATAGTTCTCGGTACTCCATCACATAGAAAATGTTGTCTAGGAATGGGGAATAGAAGGGAATGGAAGGACTGGTCTGGAAGGCTTGGAAAAGGAGAGAGGGATGAAGCTGGGACTCAGAAGAATAAGATTCTAGCCAAGAGACGGGAAAGGCTGGGGTCAGGGCCAGGCCAGGGCCTCACTCTTGATGATGCGGCTGCTCTCCCTGACAGCCTCATCCGGAGATGCATCCATCTCATTCACTGTGGCCAGCAGCTCCTGATAGGCCTTTAGAGCCAGGTGCATCCTGCGAAATGAGGTAAAAAGGTGAAACGGAGGACAACTTAAGGGCATTGGCTCATGGAAACAGCAACACCCTGCCGCCCCCAAAAATGTGCCACCAGAAACAGGATTTCCCAGCCAGTCCTTGCTCCCTAGCCTGCCCATCTCAACCCTGAATCAGGGAAAAAGTACCATCTAGAATTCAGGTATTCAGATTCCTACCCTGGCCAAGATGCTCATTCCAACCCCAATAACCATCCTACTCACCGGCGTGCCCAGGAGGCAGCCTCCTTGCGGTCAGTCAGCATCATCTCGTAGTAGTTGGTGAGGTTCTGCTCAATGAAGTGGAAGGTACGGACACTGAGGGTCTCAGAAACCAAGGCTGGCTGGAAGGAGGCAGCTCGGTTGAAGGCCATGAAGAAAGCCAAGGCCCACATGTAGTAGGTCTCATCATGCTGCTGAGCTTTCTCGCGAAGCAGGTGATCCTAACATCCAAAAAAAACCCACCATGACCTCAGGACTTCCAACTTCCTCCTGTCCATGATGATGGGGTTGGACCCTGGACACCACTGTAATAATACTCTAGGATCCACAATTTCCAACTCTCTCTTGTTCTCCCCTTCCCTTTCCCTTGGGGCAATTTCTCCAGAGCCTCTTTTGTCATGCCAATAACTCACTCCCCCTCCTGACCTCTTCGATCTCTCTCAGGCATCCCGACACCCTTCGGGATACTAGTCCATATCCAGGGTTAGCCTTCCCAGGGTTCCTCCCCACTTCCTACCCTCCATTGGCCCCACCCTTTCTCTGTTCCCCTCTCTATTCATTCCCTGATTATCTCCATGTCCTTCCTCAGTTCTCACCTTTACTGATCCCATGAGCCGGTTATAACAGTTCTCCAGGAACTCAGAGCAGAAGTCTCTGAGGAAGAGCCTCACATTGAGGGCAGAGCGGCGCTGAATGGACAGCTCCCGGGCAGCCTGGCGACGTTTAGGCACCCTCCGGGGCTGCTTTCCCAAATCTGAACTGTAGTTTCGAAGCTGGGGGTATGAATTGGGGGATTAAAATTACTCCTAACCACCACCCTCCCCTTCTAGCTCTTGTCAGTTTTCTCAAAATAAACTCTTAGGAGGTTCTCTCTTCTGGTACTAAGGGAAGATATAGGTGAAGACAGTGTGGCTAATGCCAGAGGCCCCATTTCTCCTACTGTCACCAAGACAGTATTTCTAAGCCTAAGAACAGAGAAACTTTAACTCCAGAGATGATGATCCTTCTTAGGCCCTCCAACTCCACAATGTTCCTACTCCAGATGTAAGAATACTCACGTTGTGAAGACCTTTGTGAAAGATGAGGTCTCTCTCCCCAATGGATTTCAACCCCTGGACAATGTAGGAGCCCCCAAATCGAGAGTGCCTGCAGGAAAGAAAAAGATCTAAGGTGATTCTTCAATTTTCTGGAAGCTTTATCTCTATTCTCTTTCATCAACATATCAGAGTGAGTTAAAACTATAAAATGTTATCCAATCACCCATCTTAGAATTTGCCCCAAACCCTCAGCATTCCATAGCGTAGGAACAAGAACATGGGTAGAGCAGCTCTCTGCCACTCACCTATTGCCTCGCTGGAGGGCTCGAGTCTTCTTTTCTGCCATCTCTCGCTGGCGCAACACCTCCAGTTCTGCTACATCTGTGCTCCGCTCCTGAGCTAAACGTCCCTGCCCTACTCCTGCCAGCTGCTCAGGATTCTAGATTTGGAACAAGGCAGGCAGGGTCAGCAGGACAGTCATTCCTTATCCTGAGTTCACTCGTACTAGGGACGGAAAGAGTGAACAAAACAGGACTACTAATGGGACCCTGTATAGTAGTTCCACCTTACCTGAGGGGGATACATCTCAAGACCTCTCATGGATGCCTGAAACTGCGGACAGTACCAAAATCTATATGTGCATACTATGTTTTTTTGATCTGACAACCAAAATGGCTATTAAATGACTAATTGGGGTGTGGGATACAGTATACAGCATGGGTATGCTGGACAAAAGGATGATTCATATCCCAGGTGAGACAGAGTGGGACGATGTGAGATTTCATCACGCTTCTCAGAATGGTGTGCAATTTAAAAACTTACAAATTATTTATTTCTGGAATTTTCCATTTAATATTTTCAGACCACAGTTGATCACAGGTAATTAAATCTGTAGATAATGGGGGGACTATAGTACTCAAGACATGGCTACTCTACCTGTCACCTGCCTTCCTCAAATAATTCAGCCATTATTACAAGAGTAATTCTGGCCACACAGCAGAAAAGTACATGGGTGGAGGGGACTGGGACAATAGGCCAGAGTCTCACCTGGTCACGAAACATGAGGGAGACAATCTCGAGCACGTGGAGGCTCCACTGCTGCTCAGCGGGTGAACTGGCCAGGAAAAGGAGCAGGTCGTCCAGGCCACTGAGGTGAATAGCCCAGAGAAGCTGGTCATGGACGCTGGCATCATCGTCAATTTTCTGAGCAGTGAGTGGTAACGACAGAAAGGGAGCTCACTCAGTTCCACTGCCCTGCCTTGAAGTTCTCCACCACATTCTTTGACAAAGTTTCCTCCCCCAGACTTGTCAGAGGACAGAAAAGCCTAAAAAGGGTAGCTCAACCTAACCAAGCCCAAGAACATGACTGCCCAAGACCCTCACCTTCTCCTGATCAAGGTCAGCTGGGACATGGAGACTATTTCTGACCAGGAGTAGGATCCGCTCAATCAGTAAGTTGTCTTCCTCCTGCCGTTCCTCCCAGTCCTAGGCAGAAAGAGAGTCAGAAGAAAAGATGGAAAGCAGGCAGCTTCTACCTTGGCTAGAGGGCCAAGGCACAGAAAAGAATCAGGATTAAAAAGAAATAATTCAAGCACTCCTCAAGCAGCCAGAGACTGTGGACTGGACTACTATATCCCCAAGAACTGGGACTATATCTCGGCATCTCCTTCTCTGCCCGGAAGAGATGAAAAGTGCTGGCCAGGTGCAGTGGCTCACCCTTGTAATCTTAGCACTCTGGGAGGCCGAGGTGGGAGGATTGCTTGAGGTCAGCAGTTCAAGACCAAGAGAGCGAGACCCACTCTCTACAAAAAACAGAAAACTTAGCTGTGCATGGTGGTGTGGGCCTGTAGTCCCAGCTACCTGGGAGGCTGAGGCAGGAGGACCACTTGAGCCCAGGAGTTTGAGGTTGCAGTGAGCTAGGATGATGCCACTGCATTCTAGCCCAGGTGACAGAGTGAGACTCTTTCTCAAAAAAAATAATAAACTAAAAAAAAAAAAGAAACGTGCTAACTGTCCCGTGGGATCTTGTAAGGTGAAGACTTACTTACCAGCTGCAGCAGCTCATACAAGGTTTCACTGAGGACTCCAAAGGCCTTCTCACTGGCAAAAGCCTGAGATACAGGGGAACAGATCTTAAGTAGTACTCACCTGCTTCTTCCCCACTGCCTTGAATTCTGCCCCACAGACTCTGAAGGAAAGCCTCACCTCTTTGTAGGCCTGCAGATAAGTTAACACCTGCAGAAAATGGTGCCGGAAGCTGGGCTCCTTAGGCACACTGCCAAAACAGAGCAAGGCTGGTTGTGTCAAGTTCACCATCAGTCTGGGGAGACAATGATGGAAGCAGAAGTTGTTAGGTTCCCTCACCAGACACAAACACGAAAAGTTGGCACATGGTAAAAGTTAAAAAGCTGTGGTGTCAACCTGATAACAGCATCGAATAGAGGCTTATCCTGGCGGTGCTGGGTAAGGATGGGTAGCAGATCACTCTGCAGAATCTGGGCTGCCCCCAACTGCTGCCGCACATCTCGTGTCTCATCCTCATGCCTCAAGTAACGGATCAAATCCTTCACACGCTCTTCAGAGACAGAACAAAACACGTACGTGGAACCCTGGAAGAAGCTCTGCCCAGGCCCATGAGCTTTTCACACCCACGGATTGAGAAATTCAACAGACCTCCTCAATTTAAGCAAGTTTTTACCTATTTCCTCAAAAAGGTACTCACCTAAGCAATCTGGTTCCTTGTGGTAAGTGTCTCCCTCCAAGTACCCAAGGGCACTGCATGTGGCTAGAAGCTCACAATTCATCATGTACAAGTCTATACATCAGTGGACCAGCCAAGAGAGAGGTAAGGAAGGTGGAGACAGAGAAGACAGAATGGTGAGGCCTGTAGAAACAGGGAAAGATAACAAATGTAGAGTCCTCTCCCTGAAAAAGAGAGAGGAACAGGACAAGGCCCTATGCTCAGAATATTCTGAACAAGATCCTCAAATGCTTCACTTTTATCAGAACCTAAAGTGCTACTACCAGTCCCAGGGAACATTTTAAGTTATGGCTTCTACCTGATCAAAATCAAAGATGTTCCAGCCTATGAATTAAGTACCTGCTCCATACTCTAACCTGGGTCTGAAACTATAGAGACAGTCTGTTTCAGAGTTAAGATAACATAGTAGAAAGAAAGGTTGGTTAGAGAAGGGTATCAACTCAGACTTTCACCCTTAGAGAGCTCTGCAGCCTTGGGGTGAAGTGGAGAGTTCACTTCTCCCTTAAAACCCAGTCCCCCTCTACCTTCTGCAGCGTTTCCACACAGTGATAGCTCTGACGTACCAGAGGAATTAAGAAAACTCAGCACTGACCACACGGAGATTCTACTGAGGATCTGATACATCCTAGGAGCCCTAAGGCTTCTGGGGCACTGGAGATATGTGAAGAAACCTCCTTCACTCTGCTCCCCCAAGCTATTCCTAAACCTTGGTAATCTCAGTAGAAGTCAGCACCTAACAGAACTGGTGGGGAAAAGGTGTAAATAGGAACTGGCAAACTCCCTGTCATTTTCCCCAGAAGAAGCATCTCCCTTTTCTGAAGTACGTCCCTTTTAATTAAGATCCCTAAACCTTTGTAGGATAATCAAGTAAGCACAGATCTATGATTCTGGATGTCTCAGAACCTGACACTAACGACACAGACACAAACACATTACATTCTTTACCCTGCTCCTGTAAAATCAGGAATATTCATCTATCCTATCTCTTGGCACCTTCAGCCACACTGGTCTCTCCCCTTGGCAGCATCCTCTAAAAACACCTTTCCTGGCTCCCATACCTACCTCTAGACCCTGACTCTACCCCTGTTCCTCCACAGGAAATAGGTAGTGAGTCTCCAAAGGACTAAGTTTTAATGCTTGATGTTATCTCCTTGCAACTGAGTATGTAACTGGTCTATTTCTTCAGGTTGCCTGCTGTCCCCTAGCTCCCAACCCAGTGTTAACCTACTTTCTGACTGCTCAGCCCAGCAACACAGTAGGCCAGTGAAACACTCAATGAGTGACTAGAACTAAAAGGAGGCCTCCTTTAGCCGCCCTTTCTCAGGGACCTACAGACCCTGAAACCTGGCTCCAGTGATGTTAAGTTCAGTATGTGACATCCCTGACTCTCCTCAAAGATACATGCAACTTTTTCAGAGAGATCACTGTGTGTGCGTGCACATATGCATGCCCATACACACATACACACGTGCATACACACCCAGACTGAAGGGGTTTCCCTGTCTGCTCTTTCCAAGTAGTGATTGGGGGAAGGAAGGAATGGGGAGTGACTGCTGTTAGGTACAGGGTTTCTTTTGGGGGTAATGAAAATGTTTGATATTAGAAGACCAGGCGCTGGTGGCTCACCAGCCTGGGAAACAAAGTGAATATCCACCTCTACGAAAAATTTTAAAAATTAGGCAGGCGTGGTGGCCTGCACCTGTAGTTGGGAGACTGAGCCAAGAAGATCACTTGAGCCCAAGAGTTGGAGGTTGCAGTGAGCTGTGATCGCACCACTGCACTCTGGGTGAAAGAATTGAGTCCCTGCCTCAAAAAAAAAAATTGATATTAGATAGTGGCAATGGTTGCACAACTCTGTGAATATACTAAAAACCACTGAATTGTACACTTCAAAAGGGTGAATTTTACAGTATGAGAATTATAGCTCAATACTGTTGTTATAAGCAACACTCCACACAAAATTCTGTTTTCACTATTTTAACAAAAAAAATGAAGGACAAAATCTCAGGATAAAGTATAGTCTTTAAATTTAATAAATATGGCCTTATGAAAAAACTTGTTACATTGTCTTTATTTTCATATTTTTTACAGACCAGGTGGGAAATTTGTCAAACACCATAGACCCAGCATATCTGGACATTTAAAAGGGATGTTAGTAACTTTTCCCACTCAACTAAGTATCAAGCAGTTCAGATGAAGCAATATTCACCTGAAATCAATACTGTAGGCCTTAAAATGCAAGAACCAAAAGGAAATAATGGATAAAATATTAAATACATTTGCAATTCAAAGTAGAAAATTAATTTACATTTTGAAAAGAAAAGAAAAAAAAACCCTGTGCCCCAAACCAACCCTGCTCCAAGGACCAGTTTTCAGAACCACTAGTAAGAACGGAATGGCACCTAGCATTTGAATTTCAATTCTGTCCAGTAGTAAATTTGTGATCTTGAGCATGGGGCTTAACTTAAATCTCAGTTTCCTTATCTGCATATTGAGCAAATAATAATACCCACCCTCACAAGGCAGTGGCAAAGTTTAAATGAGACCATATAAAGCAACGCTGCTCAAAGTATGGTCTGAAGACCATTGCTGTCAACCATCTGCATCAAGTACAGAAATAAAGCATCAGCGCTTAGAACATCTTAAAGCAATTTGACAGACTTAGTTTATGTTTGCTGAATCTAATAATAATAATAAAAAGCCTATATTCTGTATGTCTTTTTTTTAACATTATTTTTCTAGTAATTGTATTGTACAAAAGTGCTTTTAGAAAAATACTGATCTGCAACAGCTTAAGGGAAAAATTCACCTGGTCCTTTACCAAGATAGTCTGAGAAGCATTGATATCAAGTACTCTACCCAGTGCTGAGCACAAGGAACACCCAAAATATTAACTTCCCCTCCATCTGTCAGACTCTACAGTCAGCCCTAAATGCTTAGGAAGAACCTTCTAGGCAAAAGATAATGTGCAGGTGCAGTGGCACTGCTAGAGAAATTTAAGAAATTTAGTTGCAAAAAAACCCACACAATATAGAAAAAACAATGTAAAAGATAAGGCAGTACAAGCTCTAAATAAGGGATATGGGGGGGAAAAAAACCTGTGTAAAACTAGGGTTCTTTTCAGGTTAAAGTGGCCAAGGAGGTTTTTGTTAGGAAGTGTGAGAAGGCTGCATAGGATTTAGGCAGCTGGGAATGGGAGAGGCACTTAGCCAGAGCAAAAGCAAAGAGGGAGCCACTGTGAATAGATGAGTCTAACAGGAAAGCAGTAAGAAGGGAGGTTGGAACCGGCTTTATGGGAAAATCTTGTCTTTGTTCATCAGTTCAAAGATTTAGGACACAAACCAGGGAACCACTGAAGATTCTGAGCTAGAAAACAAAATGATCAAACCGGAGTCACATATATCCTACCGCTGTATCACTACACATCAGTTTAGCCACTCTCCTGAGTGGCCTCAATCTCTTTTCCTTTCACTGCACTCACCCTGCAAAAGACCATAACCTGAGATCAATGCAACCACCTGCTTTCTAGCCTCTTCAACTCAAATCTACATTCAGATTTGCTGAACAAGACCAAACAACTCTGTATAATTACACACAACAGATGTATAACCTCCAACCTGAGCAGGGCCCTCAACTCAGTCCAGCAAATCTTTTTAGTGTTCCTGGTCTGCTTTATGTCTCCTCCCAAGGAACAGCTGTCTCTATTAATAACTTTCTTCATTATCCTCAAGCCCCTTTAGTCCACTGCTTCCTATGCTTCTCAGCTGGTACGTCTACCCTCTTTCCTCTTGGGAACAATTGAAGTCATCAGACATGAACTCTCTCAACTCCCTGCACCCAAGCCTAAAAACATACACATTTCAAATACCCTTTCCTATTTGCTTCTAATCTAACCCTCCATCTGTAATCTTGATCAATCACTTCTTGTCCCTTAGTTGGTTGGTCCTCATTTCTCATTTATTTCCAACTTACCCTTTATACTGGCCCCACCGCATATATTACAAGTTGCTGAAAGCTCTTCCATCTTAAGGGGGAAAAAAATCCAAAATAAGATAAAACCTTCCCTTGACCCCATGTTGGCTGTTCCAACCCTTTCCCCCTAAGTGCTGACATTTTGCAGGCTCGCGTCTTTAGCCTTCTTCCCATCTCACTCTACACAGACTGGGCAAACTCACCCACTCTCACGAGCTTCAACTACCATCAAAGCCAGCACCAGCAAATCTGTATCTCTGGCTCTTTAGGTGCCAATCTCACATGTTAAACTAATGAATAGCATTCTCCACTTTTATGTCTCCACCTTACACTCAACATGTCCAAAATTGAACTCATCTTCCCAAGTTTGTGTCCACTTCTATTCTGGATCGCTCAAGCACTGACACTATCTCCTCAGTTATTCACATTAGAAGAAAACTTAGATGCCTCCATCTCACTTGACTTCCTTAAGTTCCTCTATTGACCCATCTGTCCCAATTGCTACTGCCTTAGTTCAGTTCCTCAGTATCTCTTGCTTACTCAACCTCTTCCTAATCTCTTTCCAGTCTTGTTCCCTTAAATCTAGCCTCATATGATTTGTCCATATAATACCTTGCTTAAAACCCTTCAATGGGTATATAAGAAACTTCATAGTGGTTGTCTCTGAAGAGAACTGGGGGATCTAGGGTAGGAGAAATATTTATCTTTCACTTTGGTACTATTTGAATTGTTTACCATTAGCATACAAAACTAAAGTTTCAGTGACTCCCAATGCCTACAATACAAAGTCCTTCATGATCTCTCTGCTGTTTACCTTTCAAGCTTTTCTCTCAAGCCACTACTTTGTCTAGAACGCCCTTTTTCCATCCGCCTGTCTATTGACTTATCTTTCAAGACTCTGCCCAAAAGATACTTCCCCCTGACTTCTCCATAAAGAAGTGGCCTCTTTCTCCTTTTTGTCTACTCTGTGCTGTACACAGATCTCCATCATGGCACTTACATCTCATGTGGCATATAATATCTAAAACGAATTGTTTTAAATGTCTGCCTCCCTCCATTAGCCTTAGATTTAGATTCCCTGGGGACAGGAACTGTTTCTCATTCACCTTTGAATTTTCAGAGCCTGGTTACTGGATCAAAATTTCCAGGGGATAATACTTGGGCAAAAGTGTTTTGAAAATGCTCCCCAGGTCATTCTAACTCTATTCCCTGTTAACAGCTACACTAAAATGTAAACTCCTTGAGATCAGGAATCATGATGACCAGCACAATGTAGATGCTCAATAAATGTTTTACTAACCTGAACTGAAATAGACAAGTCTGGAAGATGAGGGAGGAGAGGTTGGGGCTGGAGATTTGGAGGCATTAAGATGTAAGATGGTGTGAGAGTGCAGTGAGAGAAGTAAGGAAGCCAGGGAGGACTTCTTTATCACCCTGCCACTGTAACTGCAGGGGACTCATTTAACATGTGTTTTTCCTGCCAGACTGTGAGTTCCTCAAGGAACAGTAATTCTGTCCTATTCATCTCTGCATACCTGATGCTAAGCACAGTGCATGGTGGATGTTAGGAGCTCAGTAACCTTTTATTGAGTTGTATCAGTGCCACTGCTAATAGAGGGAGGTACAATATTTCAGGGACACAAAGGAAGAAGTGACTAACTTGGCCTAGGAAGTCTGGATAAATTGGTTTTCAGAGGGACAATAGAGGTCAGTTGTCAAAGAGAAATTCATTTGGCAGGAAAGTAGCACGAACTTCCAAGTAGAGGGAATAGCAGGAGCACAGGTACCGGGGTATGAAAGAGCACAATGCAGACACAACCTTTCCATGTGGCTAGGAGTCAAGTGCATGAGATAAGAAAAACGTTAGGGAGCTTTAAATGAGGTTGAGAGGGTCAGGGCCAGACTGTGAAAGGCCACGGACGTCCACCTATAGATTTAAGCCTGACTACGGGTGGCCAAAGAGAAGTTTTAAATTTAATATGAAATGACCAGCTTGACTTTTTATTAAGGTACTAGTGGCAACATGAAAGGCAGACAAAAGAACTGAGAGACTCAAGGGAAGGCGCTTATCAGCGGCTGATGGTCCAGCTGACAAACCCAGACAGAAGGGAACGAAGAAAGGGGGTGAGAAATCCATTCTATAAACACCCACGATTGAAGCCAAGCGGCCTGTGAATTCCTCCCCCTGCTGACCACCAAGCCACACACCTGTGCCTTCGGGTCTGAACCGGATGGGGAACGCCGACGTAGAACTCCGCCAGGAACCTTCTGTTCTACTTCTGGAGTTCCAAGCCCCTTCCTTTCAGAGACCCACCCCACGCGAGGCCCAAGGTGTGCAGACCCGGCGCCTCCCAGGAGTGCCCCCGCGCTTTTTGAGGGGACATGTATCCACTCAGAACCCTCTCACGGCACACTCACTCACCGCTGCCCGCGGGTCCTCAGGAGCCCCGCGGAGCCAGCACCCCTCAGGCGCGGGACCGCAGCCTTTCCCGCCGCGGGGCTCGGAGAGACCGGTCCCCGCCTGCGCGGGGAGGGGGCGGGGCGAGCCGGGCTGGTCCACGTGACTCCGTGCGGGGGTGGGGTGGTGTTGGTGATGAAGTAAGGGAAAGGAAAGCCCAAATGATGACCGTCTTATCCAAGTAGATTCCCTACATTGACCTAAGAGTCACAGCGCTATGATTTTCTGCGGAATTATAACAGAATCAATGTCGGAATAGAAGTGAATTTACAAACATTCCTCCCCTTTCTTCTAGCCAAGTGGACTATTCCAAGTCTTAAACGATTAGTTAGAAAAGTTAGGTTTTATTTGGGAGGAAGGGGGGAGCTGAAGTATGGGAAGGAGGGGTCTTTGAGGGAAAGGGTTCTCTGTCGTACTGTAGGCATAAGTTTAAAGCTTGCGAAGTATACAAGAGGCTCCTAAAAGGAAGAGATCAACAATAAATATTCATTGGTCAGTTGAGCGTCTCCTCCGGCCTCTGCTGAGATGATTGTATTTTGCCAACAAGAAAAGAAGATAGGTCTCTAGCCCAGCGCGGCCCCTGTCGTCCCAGCTATTCCGGAGGCTGAGGCAGGAGGATCGCTTGAGGCCTGGAGTTCAAGGCTGCAGTGCGCTACGATTGAGCCTGTGAATAGCCACTGCACTCCAGCCTGGGCAACATAGCGAGACCCCGTCTCTAGGAAAAAAAAAAGAAGAAGAAGAAGATAGGGCTCAAACGAATAATCAAATAATCATATCCTGAATTATTAAGCATTTGAATAGAAGGAATCAATTTCTGGGGTATGAGGGAGAGTTAGAGATTTGATTCGAGATGAAAGGACAGATGAGAGAGAAGTGAAAAAACACATACAAGAAGAAAAGACTAAAACTAGTGACAGAAGCAGAAAGATGCCATTTGAAGAGAGTTTTGATTTGCTCTAAATAAATTAAAACTGAGGGTCAAAGTCTCTCCCTCCACATCCCCCACTCCCATCTGCCTTTGCTCTGGGCATCAAATTTCCTGTTTTGGCCTTAGGGAGCAATTCTGGGGCTTAAGTACCATTTGCCAGGAGGCCACACCAGGGGGTATCAGGCAAACCAGTTAAACTGCTTAATTTTTCTAGATTCTAGGCACTGCCCACCCCTTATTTAGGTTGGGAGCTCCCTGGCCCAGGGCCACCGAAGAGATCCATTATGCCAGAATGAACACACAACCCAGCCAGTGGATGTAGACAGGTTTATGTGGCTTTACAGAACAACTCAAATCCCAGTGTTCACTTTTCTCAGAGCTACTTCCCCACCCAAGTCCCTGGGGCAAGCATCCCTGAGATAAGTAGGCTAAATGTTCCCATTAAATTCCCTAAAACTTTTTGGTACACTTACATCCTGAGCTGGGCTAACACCTCCATTTCCTCTGCCACCTACCTCCATTGAGTCCCTTCTCCCAACCCTTGGAATGCCTTGTCTCCTCCACTTCTCTGCCTCTTGTGAGGAGTAACTCCCTCCTTCCCTGTTCCCTCAGAGATCAAGAGCCATACACTTGACTGGCAGCAGAGAAAAGGCCAGAAACCTAAGGTCTTGGTTCCCTGTGCTCACCACACTGGGTTGAGGAAGGGAGGTATAGGATGACACCTCTTTTCCCTTCCCTAGCTCTCGGACACAGCCACACTCACTCACATTCATATGCACAATCGAGCACACACTGCGAAAGGAGGTGGGATGGGGAGGAAGGGAAGTTTGCACCAACCAGCTCATGAATGCAACTTGAAAGATTTCACACAGCAAAAGGGAAAAAAAAACACACACATAAGTTAAAAAATAAAGAAGTACATGCCCCTCCCCACAGTCTCTTTCTTCATCCAGAGGCTGCATCAGCCCCTCCACGTAAACCCAGAAGCTTTCTACTCCCTCTCTCCAGCTGGGGCTTTTACAGGGCCTGGGTCTTCAGTTCAACAGGTTCCCCTGTGACCTCTGGTTGTCCATTGGGGTCACTGGGTCTGGCACCCTTGAGGATAGACAGTCTCTCAGAAACACTCTTGAGCCGGGGGAAGAGGAGAAAGTCGTACAGAAGGCTGCCCAGACCCCCTCCAATGATTGGGCCCACCCAGTACACCTGTAAGAAGAGGAAAGGAATACTCAGGCTTGGGGAGGGGAGAGAGTAGCAAGGCTTCTCTTTTTCTAACCCCTCAGTGAAAAACAAGACATCCTGCACTTGACACATACAACTGGGCATTATCTAAGTAGAAATCAGTGTGTTTGTTAGTTTTTTAAACTCTAGACTCTATTCTACTGTTCTATTCTACTGAAAACTCACCATTTCTTTTCTTTTCTTCCCCCCACCCCTTTAGAGACAGTGTCTTTTTGCTCTTTTGCCCAGGCTAGAGTGCAGTGGCATGATCATAGCTCACTGTAACCTCAAACTACAGGGCTCAAGCAATCCTCCCACCTCGGCCTCCTGAGTAGCTGAGTAGGACTACAGGTGTGTGCCACCACACTCAGCTAATTTTTTAAATTTTCTGTAGAGATGGGGTCCTGCTATGTTGCCCAGGCTGGTCTTGAACTCATGGCCTCAAGTGATCCTATCTCCTCAGCCTCCCAAAGCTCTGGGACTACAGGTGTGAGCCACCACACCCAGCCTCTTTTCTGATTCGTTAAATTATCCCTTTATCCCATGCCTTCTTAACACATGTATATTCTTTTTGTTGTTATCAATTTGCACTAGTTGATATATTGCTTTCAAAAACTTTTTTTTAATTGTGGTAAAATGTACATAACTTAAAATTTACTGTATTAAACATTTTTAAGTGTACAGTTTGGTAGTGTTAAGTATATTCACGTTGTTGTACAACCTATATCTAGAACTTTTTCATCCTGCAAATTGAAACTCTATATGCATTAAACAACTGCCTATTCTACCACCATTGCCCCAGCCCCTGGTAATCACCCTTCCACTTTATTTCTTTGAATTTGAGTACTCTAAATACCTCATATTAAATGGAATCATATAGTATTTGTTTTTTTGTGGCTGGCTTATTTCACTTGGTATAATGTCCTCTAAGTTCATCCATGTTACAGCATGTGTCAGAATTTCCTTCTTTTTTAAGGCTGACTAACATTCCATTCATGTATACACCACATTTTGTTTATCCATTCACACATTGAGGGACACTTGGTTTACTTGCACTTCTTGGCTATTGTGAATAATGCTGCTATGAAAATGGGTGTACAACTTTGAAAATTTTAAAAATTATTTTCATATGTTTGGCTTACATATAGTCAAAACAACATAAACATAACCAATATTTATTGAGGATTTACTCCATACCAGATTTTGTGCTAAATGTTTTACACATAAAACTTTCACACATTTCTCATAACACCCCATTTTACACTTAAAGAAACTGAGGTGCAGAATGATTGAGTTAATTGCCCATAGTCACACACGAGGCTAGTAAAGTGTTAGAACTGGATGGGGCCCAGGCCCATTTGTGCTCACAATACATCCTGATCTCTGAAAGCAAAAGTTTTTGTCTTTATATATTTATATTTATCTATCCTTATAGCCCCTAGTTTTGGCATCCAGTGGATACTCAGTAGAAATTCCTGACTAACCAGAGAAGGAACAGTATGAGCAAGAGCCTCTCTTTCTAGCAAAATAGAGTCCTGCTCACACAGGCATGCCAAACTCTCTGACAGCCCCTTAGCTGGAAAGCAGGAACCCAAACTGGAACCTGCAGTCCACCCCCATCCAGAAGGGCTCCAGGATCTTGCCCCTCTCCCCTCACTCACCCAGTGGTTGGTGAAGTTCCGTGTAAGAATGGCAGGAGCAAAGGAGCGGGCAGGATTCATGCCTGCGCCCGTATAATACATCTGCAAAAGACACAATTATAACTGAAACAACCCCCCTACTCCACCCTAGCTTCTCTCCCCACAACCCACATTGCCCCTGAGTGTTGGCATCTTGTCTCCAGCCAGTGGCAATTGGGGAAGCACAATCTGCATGATTCTCAAGGGGTTTCCACAATGGAGTGAGGGCACTGATGACCACATCTACCCATGATGCATGCATTTCTACCTTGGAGTCAAGGAGGACTAGACATAATGGTCACATGAGGAGGATAGGGCAGGGTTGATTCCTCTGTGCCAATACAGAGTTAGGTGGATAATGTTCATGTTTGACAATGGGGTGAGCAGAAAGGTGTCTGACCTTTAAAAGTCGGGAGAAGTTTCGGGGCCCTGAAATCCTTGAATGATAAGTTGCTCCCCTCTCCTGCTTACCCCAAAGAGATGCCCAAGGGTGAGGGAGAAGCCAACAGCCAGCGCCACGGAGCCCAGGCGGCCATTCCGCCTCTCATCATACGTAGCAAAGATGCAGAGCACGAACTGGAGCGTCAGGAAAATCTCCACCATGGTGGCCTGGCCCACGCTCACCCCAGGGTGCAACTGGGCAAAGGAAGAGGAAAGGAGGCGGCTCGTTAGGGCTGCCACAGTGTTACCTCCTCAAGGTTTCCTAGGCAGGGATCCCCTTGTGGCATCAGTTCCCTGGAGAGGAAGGATAATATAACTCCCTTCATAGTAATTGTATTTGTATCTTAATTTCTCCTAACAATACTCCTTCATGGTGGAAATGATTGCTCCCACTTACATGGATGAGGAAACTGAGGCCCTGTAAGGTAAAAGAAGTTTTCTCAAGAACCTCAAGGAGTTGGAAGAAAAGCTGAAAACCAAATTCAGATTTCTTGATTCTCAATCCAGGGCCCTGTGCCTTCCTTACACCTCCAAACCACCTATCGATCCTTCCCACCCTAACACGCGCACACACACGTGCATGCACATGCATAGACAGACACATACATACACACTGTCCCAGAGCCCAGGGGAGCCGATTCACCTATGCCAGGAAGGGATTCAAAGCAACAGAGAGTCAGGACATCAGGTTCCCCCAGCCCCTCTCAGCTGACCATTACCGTGTTGAGTGCTAGGTTTCCTCGGACGGCAGGCGGGGTAACACTGTACAGCACAGCGGCCCCCGCCACAGCTCCCAGGAGCTGGGCTGCCATATAGCAGAAGGCACGGAGCAGGGACATCTGGGAGCCCACAAGGAAGGCAAAAGTGACTGCAGGATTCACGTGGGCTCCACTGATGTGGCCCACAGACTGCACCAGCGTAGCCAGGGCGAGGCCAAAGGCCACAGCCACCTGCAGGACATGCAGGGGTCCAGGAGCCCAACGCAGTGAGGCCCCCAGTCCAAAGAAGACATAGAAGAGGGTGGCAAAGAACTCGGCGAATATGGCCCTCCAGAAGGAGGCTGACCGCAGTTCCCACATGGCAGGGGGGATGGGCACAGTGCCTGGGTCCCTGCTACCCCCCTGGCCTGGTTTAGGTGGACAGTCCCCTTTATAGAGGACTCTTAATCCCTGGGAGGGGCAGGCTGGTGTGACTGGCCCAGCCTCTTAACCCCTTCACAGCTGGGGAGGGCTGGACCCACTCCCATACATCTGACAAAGCTTCTGGATTTTCCCTTCCCTCCTCAACTGGGAGTTGAGCTGAGGGAGCCATGGGGGTGACAGTGGGGTTGAGGTCAGAGCTGGAGAGACTCTGGGAGGGAGGGACCAAGAACAGTGGAACTAGAAGAGTCTGCCTTTCTATTTGTGTCAAAGTTCATGTTCATAGTCCTGACTGACATCTATGTTAGAACATTCCTCAACTCTCTTTGGAAGGTTGAGCTCATTTCATGAAGTATGGGGCTGAGTTCGTGGAGGCTTCAGGCTCCTCTGAGTCTGCCAGGGGTAAGGGTGGGGGTGGGGATAAGAAGTGGGGTTCAGCAGGGAAGTTGGATAACTGAAGAGAATTCTTTAGTTCCCTGGGATTAGATGGCCTTCTCCCATTGGCCAGTTTGGGCTGGAATCTGTGGACCATGCAGCTCTGGGATAGAATAGTTCTGCTGCGTATGGCTTTCTCCGAGCCCGGGTTCCCTACCCCCAACCCATGACAGCACCTCCCTTTTCAAACCCTCAGCCTGGCCTTTTAAACCACAGAGACTGACAGAGACAAGATGCTATCTTCCATACATAGACTGGGAGTGGGGTTGGGGGGCTAGGAAGGGGAAAAAGGACTAGTAATTAAACCTCAGAATCAATTTGTTCTTCATCTTTCCTAACTCACAAAGTCATAGCAGGAAGTAGTGAAAGGAAGGAAACTGAGTTATGGCTGAGAAGAATTGGGAGGGCCTAATGCCCTCTAATATAGCCATGATCAGGACACTGGAGTCCTAAACCTTGAAACCCAGGGAAGGGTCAAGGATCTTTCCCAGATCCGACCCAGGGATTCAGACCTGGGAAAGCAGGTTGGTCAAGGAAAGAGAAAAGGACAATATGGGGAACGAAGCTTGGGTAAAAATGTTCAGTTGTGCTCAGGCTTGGTGAGGGACTTGGGACCTAGGGGCCGGGGGGGTGTGGTGATGGAAAAGGCAGAGTGGGACACACTGATAGGTTCCACCATCTCTACATCATCACACAGGTCATGGAGGAAAACAGAAATTCTAGGGTGAAGCCTGCAAGGATGGTGCCCAGCCTGGGTCCCATACAGTACACCTGTGGGGAGAGAGGAGGAGCACAGATCAGGGCCTGTGCTTCTCTTTTCCTCCAATATCCAGCTTGGGGATGGATAGGAAGAGAGTTATAGCAAAGGTGAAGGGTCCATCTAACCCATCCACTGGCAGGAGGAGTTGCTGAGAACAGGTCAGAGGACACCTAAGGGAATAAGAACTCCTGATTTCATGGAAGAGAAACAGTCCATCAGAGGTCTTTGGAGTCTCTTACATTCTAGAAGCTCCACTAATCTCCTGTCTTCAGGCTCTGTAACCCTCGATGCATCTCACTTAGTGGTGCTCCCAGATCTCAGTCACCACTGCTGGCCCCAGGGATTGTGCAGGGTTCATGCTGACCCAGGATGTCCCATGGCGGAAGGTCGAGGTTCCCATCCGTGTTAATATTATTCAATTTACTTAGTAGCAGATATGGTTACGTACATTGTACCGAACCCATTCTGACCTAAAGTATCTGTTGAAAGATTTAACACCGTGTGGGCTAACCTTCACCTTCGCCTGTGCCGGGTCACTGTCAGCATGAACCCTGCACAATCCCTGGGGCCAGCAGTGGTGACTGAGATCTGGGAGCACCACTAAGTGAGATGCATCGAGGGTTACAGAGCCTGAAGACAGGAGATTAGTGGAGCTTCTAGAATGTAAGAGACTCCAAAGACCTCTGATGGACTGTTTCTCTTCCATGAAATCAGGAGTTCTTATTCCCTTAGGTGTCCTCTGACCTGTTCTCAGCAACTCCTCCTGCCAGTGGATGGGTTAGATGGACCCTTCACCTTTGCTATAACTCTCTTCCTATCCATCCCCAAGCTGGATATTGGAGGAAAAGAGAAGCACAGGCCCTGATCTGTGCTCCTCCTCTCTCCCCACAGGTGTACTGTATGGGACCCAGGCTGGGCACCATCCTTGCAGGCTTCACCCTAGAATTTCTGTTTTCCTCCATGACCTGTGTGATGATGTAGAGATGGTGGAACCTATCAGTGTGTCCCACTCTGCCTTTTCCATCACCACACCCCCCCGGCCCCTAGGTCCCAAGTCCCTCACCAAGCCTTTTATTTTCACTAATACATTTTTGTTCATCTTTTATATTTTTATTTTATTTTTTAAGTGAACGTATTTAAAATACCAAAGAATAAAATAAGTTTCACTAAAATAATCCTCCCAGATTGACCAGCACAATTAGAACATTAGTAAGCCATAAGGGCTAAATTGATGGCTACTTACTTCCTCCACCTGACTGGTGCCACTACCACATGAGGCTGGTTGGTGTGAGTTTATGGGGGGTCAAGTACACCAGTCTGTTATCAGCTTTTGACAATGGTGCACTGTGTTTGAAGTGGAATTTGTGAATAGTTGCACAGCTCGACAGCATTTTTTAATTCTGTCTGCTTACACAAACAGCCCATCATGTCAAAGAAGACCAAGAGAACGCTGAAGGAAGAAAACAGATTTTTAAATGAGGATTGGAAATTGCAATATTATCTTGTTTCTGCTAAAGGTAAGATGATTTGCTTGCTTTGTGATCCTGCAATATCAACATTAAAAAAATTCAATGCTCATCAGCATTATAACACTCATAAGGACCACAAATATTTTAAATTAGAGGGAGAGGTGCAAAAGGTTTTATTGCAGAAATTAAAAGATGAAAAGCAAAAGCAAAGACAATTCTTTCAAGCGGGAATAAAACCTGGAAATAATGCCACTGAAGCAACTTATAAAGTAGCTTATACACTGGGGAAAAAAGGGAAGCTATTCAATGATATGGAAATTGTGAAAGAATGCATTGTCGAAGCTGTAGGATGCTTAGACCCCAATAACATTTCAAAGTACAAACAACTGCCTCTTTCAAGGAGAATCATAACAGATCGGCAGCATGAATTAGCCTTCAACTTAACAGAACAACTTCATGCAATACTTTAAAAGGAAAATATATATTATTCAATCACCTTGGATGAATCAACTGATACGACTGACTCAGCCCAGGTTATATACTTCATTTGGGTCATTGCAGAAGATTTTCTCTGCTAGGAAGATTTACTCACTTTGGGCACTCTTGCAAATAGAACATGGGGAATAGATATCTTCAACAACTTTCAAGATAAATGTCATGCAGTTGGACTGAATTTGGTAAATTTAGTGAGTGTTTGTACAGACGGTGCACCTTGCATGACAGGAAAACACGAAGAGTTTATGTTAAAAAAAAGTATTAACAGATCCAGATGCGCTCATTTCTTTTCATTGTATCTTGCATCAGCAAAATCTCTGTGCTAAACCTACTATTTTAAGTGACACTTTGCAACAAGTTATAAGTATTGTTAACTATGCTTGTGCAAATGCAACACAGCATCCTCAGTTTCTAACATGCTAAAGTTGAAAGATGAGCTATTCAGTGTGAATTTGCCGTATCATTCTAAAGTATGTTGGCTATCGCAGGGACAGGTGTTAGCCAAAATTTTATCTCTGTGAGAACATACAGGTAAATTTTACAAAGAACAGAATCAGCAATGTGAATTATTGAAAGAAGATTTCTATAGGAATGTAGCATTTCTGTGTGATATCATGTCAAATCAAAATGACTTGAATATTTCTTTGCAAGGTAAAACTAAGTCTGTATATGATATGTGGGAAAAAATCCAAGCATTTCGATAAAAACTATCTTTTTTCAAAACAATTCTTCAAAAGGAAATTTCAGATGAACATTTTCCTCAGTTAGCAAAGGTCATTGATGAGCAGGATGATATATGCGAATTATTTGAAGAATATGCAGCTATTATAGACCTATTAATTGGAAAATACAATGCAAGTTTCACTGACTTTGAGAATCATGACATCACACTCAAATTAGCATTTCAGCCTCACCTAGTTGATATCACCAAGGCACCTAAAGAACTACAGATGGAATTGATTGAGCTCTCAGTAGATGACATTTTAAAGTCATTGTTTGATGCTAAGAAAGATCTAATTGAAATATGGAAAAATGCAGAATACCCATGTCTTCGGCAACATGCCCGAAAAATGCTTGCTTGCTTTTTACTGCTGCGAATCTACATTCTCCTACCTAACCCCATCAAGATGCCCTTAAAGTCACAAATGACTGGTACCCATCTAGAGGATCAACTGAAACTGCAGCCCTCCATGCTGTGACCAAATATTCAAATGCCTTCCAACAAAAAGCAGACACAACAAAGTCATTAAAGGGTTGACTTTAAAATTAACAAGTAGTTTTCATTTTTTGAAATTATTAAGTACATAGTAGTTAGATTTTTACAAAATAACGTACATTTTTAAGTATATCTAATTGAAGTTTCTTGGATGTGGCCTTATTTGATTACAGCTAAATTAATGCAGCCTTCCGACGTGAACAGGTCCCCCACCCTTGCTTTGGAAGATAGTATAGCACCATCTTGTAAAGATGAACAAATTACATACTTTCTGACTCAGGAACTTCACTTCTCACTTACATACCCAAGAGAAAGTTTTCTATACATACACCAGGAGACATGCACAAGAATGTTTAGAGAAGCACTGTTCACAATGGCAAAAAACTAGAAGCATTCTCCATTGACAGGAGAATGAATGAATGAATAAACAGTGGTATAGTCACACAAAGAAATATTACTCAGTAGTCAACATGAGTGAAACACCACAGTGACACCAAATAATAGGGATGAATCTTAGCAATAAAATATCAAGTAAAAAAAAAAAGTCCCAGAAGATTATACATGGCATGAAAACCTTTCTATAAAGTTAAAAAAAAAACTAAAATAAAAACATACTTTTTGGAATACATATATTAACAGATAAGATAAAACTACACAAAAAATAAAACAAAGAATGAACACAGGATTCAGTTCAGGATCATGTTTACCTTGGGCTGGTGGGGAAAGGGGAAGATGTAGGATACATACGTATCATACATGTAGATTTATGTGCTTGTCAAGATTCCAGTTTTTCTCTTGGCTGAATGCTTAATGATGCTTAACCATTATTGAAAACAATAAGTGAGAGCCATACATAAGCCAATGAAGAGAGGATATCATGAACAAAGGAATATTCTGATGCGGGCAGTGCATGGGCAATATATATAGCCAAAGTGTTGTACCCCCATAATATTCTGAAATAAAAAAAAAAAAGGAATATTCTGTGTACCCAAAATTCATGCAGCAGCAACAACAATAATACTTGCTTTGCCACTTTCTAGGTGGGCAAGTTATCTCCGCTAGACATAGGATCCAGGAGGGCAGGGACAATGTCTGATTTTTCCACCACTGCAAACTTGGTGCTTGACATACATACAAGGCACTAAATAAATATTTGTTGAATCAATTAACGTACACTTTCTGAGTCTCAGTTTCCTCTGAATCAAATGAGATAATGTAGGTAAAGAGCCTAGTATAGTGCCTGGCACAGAGTAAAGCTTTTAATGAACAGGAGCCATTTGATGAGGGTTTTATTAACATGATGGGGTTCTCTCTCCCCACCAACCCTACAGCCTCTTATAATAAGAAACAGAAAGACAAAGGACAGCTAACTTAACCCCTTGTGGACAACAAACAAAATGGTTAGATTTGCTTATTTGGAGCCACCAACCCCTCCCCTTATTCCTTATCAAATGTTGACAAGAACTCTATGGAGAACCGAACCCCAGCCCATTTCCTTCCACATCAGCCTTCCCCCTTAGCTGAATGCCAGCCTCTTTCAAACCTAACTAGAGATGAACTCTCAAAAGCTTACTTGAGTTTTTGCATAGATTTACATATAATTAGCATACTCCTTGTTTTCTATTAGAGTAGCCTTTTTAAACAAAACAAAACAGAACCAAAAAAAAAATTTTTAAAGGTTATGTCTCCCTTGAGAAGTGGAATCCAGCCTTGCCCTAGCCTCTGCATGGTATGGATGGGGTTCTCACTAATGCTAGGGCTCTGGCAGTCTCTGAGAAACCTACCGCCAGGCTGTCTGGCCTTTCTGCTTCCTGTTGCTGCTAGTGAACCACAGCAAATATGATGAGTACCAGCTGCAAAGTGGAGAAAAACTCCACGTCCAGAGCCTGGCCTACATTACTCCTCCTGCTCACCTAGATGAGACCAGAGATGCTAGGACCAGGGGCAGCAGGACATATAACATCCCTCACACTGTCCCCAGGTCCCACCATCTACACATCTGGGAAGCTCTGAGCAAAGGATCTGTAGCAAGTCTCCCAAACTCCTGAGTCTAACTGGCCTATTTGCATTGTATTAAACATGGCTTAGAGGATGCAGAGAGCAGGGGTCCTCCCTGCTTTGCTCATTCCTTAAAGTTCTATCAGCCAACTACCCTCATTACCTGCCCAGTGTTACCCTACTTGGGGAAGAGGCTGTTGTTTACCCGTGTGACCAGCTGTAGCTGTCTAGGGCAGTGTCAGGTAGAAGAGAACTGAGGTCAGGATGGCTCCCGTGCTCTGAGCCACAACATAGGCCACCACCCAGAGAGGGTCAAGCTGGTGGGCACAGAGCAGTGCCAGTCAGAGCTGGATTTGTCTGGGCCCCAGTGACCTCACCAAAAACCCATACCAGGCTCACCATCACCAGCCCAGGTTGGCTTCAGAGAGTGAGGGACAGTGCCTGGCACAGAACTCCCTCTGGGGCATAAGGCCCCAGGGACAACCCTTACAAAGATCAGGGTGCTCAAGCCTTCAGCCAGTACTTCTCTCCAAAACCACCAGTTCTGCAGGTCTTGGGGTACAGAGGAAGGAGAAGGGAGAAGGCAAGATCAGGCTGTCTGCATGGGATAGCAGCATCTGCCCCACCCTTCTTCCTGCTAGTCTCCCTTCCACCCCTCTCCTCCTTATCCTCTCTCTCTTCCCTTCTTTCATTAAAAAACCCACCAGGGGTGGTGGCTCATGCCTATAATCCTAGCACTTTGGGAGGCGGAGACAGGAGGATAGCTTGAGCTCAGGAGTTCAAGACCAGCCTGAGCAAGAGCGAGACCCCATCTCTATGAAAAATTAGCTAGTCATGGTGGTGCATGTCTGTAGTCCAAGCTACTTGGGAGGAGGCTGAGGCAGGAGGATTGGTTGAGTCCAGGTGTTTGAGGTTGTAGTGAGCTATGATGACCCCACTGTACTCTGGCCCAGGTGACAGAGTGAGACCCTGTCTCAAAAACAAACAAGCAAACAAAAAAACCCAGCCAGGCCTTGGCCTCTTAATTCTGCACCTACTGAGTCCTCAGCATCTCATCTGTGAGGAGGTAAGAAGGGCTGAAAGAGAAAATAAGGGAGTGGTCAGAGGATAAGCGACCACTTGGTTGCACTGGGATTTGGTAGCGGATAAGAGGAAAGGTTTCAGTTTTCAATAGAAGGATGGAGTCAATACAGAAGGATGGTGATCTTTCCTCTCCTCAGGAATCTTACCTCCCAGATTACCATTTTGCCAGCCTGGCCCAGAGTCTCTGTTGGATATACCTGTTCCAGTTTGGAGAATACTTTTCAGGTCTAGGTGAGTGGAATTGGGAAGTGAGGAACAAGTATTTCAGGTGCCTCCCCTGGAGAAAGAGGCAGCCAGAGAGAGAAGCTGCATTCCTCTGATCCGGGAACACCTCTTGTCTCCTTCCTTCACCCAGTAAGTAGGGAAAGCATCATCTGCCACCTCCCACACCCAGCCCCAATCAGTGCCCTCCCCAGGGAGACTTAAACACTTGTACTCACACCATTCTCACACCCAGGCATCCACTTTCCCCAGCCTTGGCTCTTCTCCCACCTGCAAAGCTCTTTCTTCTTTAGCCCTTTGACCCCAGACTCCCTGAGTGAAGTGCATGAGCTGACAATGGCTTCTGTCAATCAGAGATGCTCACAGTGAAGGCAGAGACCCATCCTTCCAGTCCCTAACCATCTTTATGAAGCCGGGTTTCAGGAGCCAGAGAGGTAAAGAGAAAAGCTTAAAGTGAATACCTGGAAGAAAATGAGAATAATTCCAGGGGAGGCAGGATAAGGACATCCCCAGTATGGGCTGGGGTTTTTTTAAGGGGTTGCAAAAACTTTTAGCTGTAGATTTTCCACATTTCTTTCCTTCTGGCCTTAAGTAAACATACAAACATTTTAACAGTGTTTTTCCACTAGGAACTATGGAAGTGGAGAAAGGATTTGTAAAATAAATTTGGGTAGTTACAAAGTTATTGTAAATCTTAATAGCTTGTAGTAGTAATCATTGTGGGGTCTCCTTTATCTCTACACTTAATTATCTCTCTCTGTCTCTATTTTTTTTTTTTACAGACAGGGTCTCCCTCTGTCACCTGGGCTGGAGTGCAGTGGCATGATCATAGCTCACTGCAACCTCCAACTCCTGGCCTCAAGTGATTCTTCCGCCTTGGCCTCCTAAAGCACTGGGACCACAGGCATAAGCCACCATCCCTGGACTTAATTATCTCATGATTACTAATGATCAGCTTTTCAAACTCTTTATGTTCCCGGAACCAGTGATCCTAGGATCCTAGGTTTACTCCTCCCTTCAATAAAGAAGTCTCCAGCCCACAAGGTGGCTACACCTGTAATCCCAGCACTTTGGGAGGCCGAGGTGGGAAGATCACTTGAGGCCAGGAGTTCAAGATCAGGCTAGGCAACATAGAGACTGAGACCTGAGACTCCCCCTACCCCTGTCTCTACAGAAAAAAAAAAAATTAGCCAGGTGTGGGTATGCCCATCTTTAGTCTCAGCTACTTGGGAGGTTGAGGCTGAAGGATCCATTGAGCCAGGAGTTCGAGGTTATAGCGACCTATGATCATGCCACAGTACTCCAGCCTGGGTAACAAGAGTGAAACTATGCCTCTTAAAAAAAGAGAAGGCTCCATTTCTCAGTCCCAAGAGGGTGCTATAAAAGCATAATCCATACTAATAGAGAGCAAGTGGGTCTACATAGCTCAGGAAATCTGCAGGCAGAACTATTTGTCTTGCTTTAATCCTCCACAATGGGTCCCACGTGATTACCATAGCCACTTCTGAGATTGTTCAGGACTGACTCACCACCTTTCTGCAGCTACTCCCTAGCTAGCCCATATCATCAGGACCTAAAGAATGAACCAGGTTTGAGTTTCATTAAAATATCTACTTTGCTGATCTTACAGAGTTGTATGAGGATCAAATAAGATATACTCAAATAATATACACATGTGAAGTTAGCTGCCTTAAATCAAAGTATAAATGAATTGATTTGTGAATTAATCATGTATAAACATAATTTATTATTATCAAGCATCCAACATCCTCTCTAGTGATTTCAATATAGGTGACTAGAGATACGGTCCTCAGGGACTAGGTGATCATCCATCTCTGCTTCTACCATGTGGAATATCTATCCCAGCTCCATACTCAGAATGCCAGGTCAGCATGTAACCCAGCTCCATTGTGTAGACAGTTTCATTAGGACAAAGGCCCCAGCATAGCACAAGCCAACCCAGCAGCCCCTTTGGCTAGTGTCTGAACCGCACCCCCCCCCCCTTTCTCTGGTTATGCTTTGCTGACTGCTGACTCCTGGCAAAGTCCAGAATAATCACCAAGCTCTGGGTGCATCATCTCTCTCCCATCCACAGTTAAGGGCTCCAAATAGCACTTGAATCAGGCCAGGGCCCCCACAAGTTAGAAATGGAGTAATCCAAGAAGCAGAGTGATAAAGGGATTAGCGTGTCCTATCCCTGTGTCCTTGTCTCCCTTCCTTTCCTAGGGAGTCAGAAACAACCCCAAGCCAGGCAGACCAATGCTTGCTATGGGTCGGGTCCTGTTCTAAACACTTTATATTTGTTATCCCATGCATTAGTATTCCCTAGGGTTGCACCTTCAGTTTATTCCCTACTTACTCTAGTCTATACCCTCTCCTTGGATGACCTCATCTACAACTACCTCTCTTTAAATTTATATCCATTTTCACCTGGTTGTGCCATAGACACCTCAAATTCAGCCTGTCCAAAACTGAACTAATTATCTTCCTCCCATCCAAACATGCTTCTCCTTCTGTACCCCCTTATTAAGTCAGAAACCTATGAATCAGCTCTGACTCCTTCTCTAATCCTCTCACTCCCATCTAATCAGTCACCAAAGCTCCACCAATTCTACTTCTTAGATAGCTGAGTCCACACCATGTCTCACCTGAGAACTCTAGTGGTGTCAGACCATGTTTGTCCCCGTTGCTAGTCTCATCCCCTCTAATTCATTCTCCCTGTTGCTGCCAGCTTTATCTTTATATAAGTACCGGTAGTTTGTCATTTCCCTGTCTTCCCTTCAATGGCTCCTGAATACCTGAAATTCTAAAAAACTCCTTATCATGGCATACGTGGCCCTTCATAACCCAGCCTTGACTTTTCCAACTGCTCTCCTTATCTCCCTAACATGAGACTCTGGCAATATTGTGTTCCTTGTGGTTCCTTAAACACTTCATTCTATTTCCCAGTGCTTTAGCCTAAGCTGTTTCCTCTGCCTCAAATGTCCTTCCCCCTTTTGTCTGTTAAATAAAATTCGATCACTTTCTAATTACTATGCATGAAAGTTAAGAATTATAATACAACAAGCAATGAGGCAAGTAAATCATATGAATGATGAAGGTAAATTTATCAGATGAATGATCATACTGTAAAAGTGAAATAGTACAAGAGATGACAGGTAAAGGAATTCCCTGAGTAGGGAAAGAAGTAATGGATGTGTGTCTTAAGTCAGTATGAGCGATGTGTAGTGATTGCTTAACCCCCACTCCAGTATGGAACTGACGGAGAAATCCTACAGAAACACAATCCTGGAACCTTCCTCTCACTACTACCAAAATACAAAGTATTGACAGAGCGGGACTTTTCTGAAGAAAATCTCTCCTCCGGACACTTTGCTCCGAGGCTTGGAAACAAACCTCTCTCTTTGCTTATTAACCCCACCGAAAAGTCTGGGCCAGGCTGACCCCTGGTGGGAATAATGAGCTACTACACCCCAAAAATGTGGGCACAAAATCCTCTCCTTTTGTACTCATTTATTTATTCATTCAAAAACAATGAGCACTGTGCTAAGGGGAATACTGCAGCCTTGGGGCACAGAGAATACAAGACTTAATCCCCATTCTTAAGCATTCACAACCTAATGAGATAGGTAGCTGCCTGCTTAAATGTTCCCTCTAAATGTAGCACTGGGGAGAAGGGGAGACCAGTTAGAAGTCTGATGCAGTAGTCCAGGGGAGAAAAAATGTGATAGAGATTCAATGACAATCAGATATGTGAGACAAGAGAGACAAAGAAGTCAAGGACCGGCTGGTTTCAGGGCAACTGGCTGGATATGGGTTGCAATTCAGAGTCAGAGAATCTAGGAAGAGGTGGAAATTTATGTAGAAAGATAAGGTTAGCTTAGTTTGCAGTGACTGGGGGACATCCAGGCAGAAATGCCGTATAGGCTATTGAATATACAGATCTGGAACTCAGGAAATAAATATAGGGTAGATATTTTGAAAGTCCTTCTTCAATAGGTGACAGTGGATTACACCAGAGTACATGAGAAACTCAGAGAGGGTATGTATTACATATTAGGGAAGAAGATATTAGCTGAGATCTAGAACAGGCTCGGATTCGTTCCCTTGCTTAACCATTTCTGCTTTTCTGGCCATAGCTCTTACTTCAGGGAAGTCTCTCCCCACCACTCCCATATACTAAATCTGAGTCTTCTCCTGTGTTTCCTGAACGTCCTGTAATCACTTCAATTATGGCACCTAGTTGTAACTGACCCCCTCATTGAACAAATTTCAATGATCCCTATATAATCCTCTCCCTTAACTACCTGACCTTTTGAGTTAATTCCCACAAATGGGGGATGGTCTGCAAGACAAAGGAGTTGAGGTTCCGAAGTTCCCTAGCAGGATTCCTGTGGCCACAAAGGGAATCACTGTCTCCCCAGACCTGCTCCAACACACATGACCTGCCCCAATGCACAGCCCCTTGTTAGTTATACCCAATGCACAAGCCCTTTGTAAGATACACCACCACCTGCCCCAAGACACATGGCTCCTCCTTTAAAAACCCATGACATCCCTTAGTCATGGAGATGGATTTGAGGCAGCTTCTCCCATTCTCTGGGCAAGATGTCTGTCGTATTAATAATTCTTTTCTTCCTTGGCAATCCTCATTGTCTCAATAATTGGATCTTTGTGCAAGGAGCAACCGGATCTAGACGGAACCCCCCCTTGCGGTTTCGACAACAAAGTGAGTTGGATTGCAATGGCCACTGTAGGCTCTTGAAAGATGGAACTATGTTTTGTGAAGCTATATCTAGGTCATTTTCATTTAATTTTTACTACGATCTAAGGGCTGTATGTAATTTCTATTTCACAAATGAGAACACTAAGGCTCAGAGAAGTGATTTGCCCAAAGTCACCCAGGGGAGTCAGGATCAAATCTAATTACTTTACTGTTTAATTTTACACTTTTAAGCATCTGCCTACAGCATCCTTCTAAAAGTCCTATTTAGTTCAAACATGAGCAGCATTCCCTTTCGCAGAAAACCTGAATAAACGGCAGCCGCACGTGGAAGCCAGTAAGATGGCTCCTACCTGCCGTGCGTTGGCTCCTTTGCGTCATCATGCTGCGCGGCCGCCACTCGCACATCACGACAGGGGAACAGCGGCAGATATCCAGCGGTGGGGCGTGCCCGTCCCCTGCGCAATGGCGCGCCCTTTGCACGTCTTTGCGCTTGTTCGCTGGAAGCCAAACGATTGGGGACTGCCGCTACAGAGGCCCGGAGAGGTAGGGTTATCTTTTATTACTCTCTTTTACCTCCAAAATGGTTTCCGTCTGATTATTCCCGGAGCCCGCTCCGACTACTCCAACCCTCTCGGGTCATTTCCCTTTCCCGGCTGCGTTGGTCTCGAGATTCCAAATCTGGGACATCATCTGGTTTCTTTAAATCCCGGGGTTTCCCCAGTCCTAGTTTTCCCGTTCTTTGGGCTGCCCATACTAAAGCGACCCCACACTCTTGCCCGCTTGGCATTCTGACTCTTCCTTATTTCCTCGTGATCTCACGACTGCCTGCTTCAGATCAGAATGTATCACCAGCCTTAGCATTCTAGCCCCTGTTATTGTCCCGTCTTTTTGCTCTGCCCGCAGGCATCAGTTTCAAACTGGAAGAAAAAACTGCCCACAGCAGCCTGGCACTCTTCAGAGGTGACACAGGTGTCAAATATGGCTTGGTGGGATTGGAGCCCTCCAAGGTGGCTCTGAATGTGGAGCGCTTTCGGGAGTGGGCAGTGGTGCTGGCCGACACAGCGGTCACCAGTGGCAGACACTACTGGGAGGTGACAGTGAAGCGCTCCCAGCAATTCCGGATAGGAGTGGCAGATGTGGACATGTCTCGGGATAGCTGCATTGGTGTTGATGATCGTTCCTGGGTGTTCACCTATGCCCAGCGCAAGTGGCACACCATGTTGGCCAACGAGAAAGCCCCAGTTGAGGGTATTGGGCAGCCAGAGAAGGTGGGGCTGCTGCTGGAGTATGAAGCCCAGAAGCTGAGCCTGGTGGATGTGAGCCAGGTCTCTGTGGTCCACACGCTACAGACAGATTTCCGGGGTCCAGTGGTGCCTGCCTTTGCTCTTTGGGATGGAGAGCTGCTGACCCACACAGGGCTTGAGGTGCCCCAGGGCCTCTAGTATGTCCATTATTGGAGTCCCTAATCATGCTTTTGGCCAGTCTCCTTTTGAAAGTGTCTGAAGCCTTTTTACTTTTGCCCCAAACAACCTCTAGCTCCCACAATTCATTGTTGGGTCCTCTGTGCAATATCTTAGTCATCTTCCTCTCTCCCCTACCCTGTGAAAGCTAGGCATACAGCCAGCTCCCCCACTCCAACTACTGCCGGTTTCCTAGGCTACCAAGGGTATATTTTCCCTGACTTGCTTCCTTCAGTCCCCTCAGTCTCGCTGTGTCCAGGCCTTTCTCAGATTATTCAGTCCTGAGGTCTTATCTTTCAGCTTTGTTTGAATTTATTTGTCACTGTGATACCTCTTCCTTCTTTTGCCCACATGTAACTTGTCTGTTCTTGGGGCTCTAGTAAATCTCTCCAAAGTAAATCCTTCCTACCTCTGGCTGGAGGAGTGGTGCAATCAATGACTTGGCCCTTTCTCTACAGCACATACAGAGTCTGGCCTCTGTCTCCCTCACTAAGTGCTTTATTGATTTAGTGTGTCAGAGTGAGAACAGAGCCCTCCTTCCCCAGTACCTCGGTGCCATAGACCCTCGGTGCCATAGACCCTCAGCCCCACGCAGCTGCAGCTATCCTTACCCTGAGACCATCTACCTTAATCTGTACACCTCTGACACCCAGACAATCTGTCACAGTCATTGTCCCAGTTATGACTGCGCCCAAAGGGGAAGAGACACTTGGGGGATATCTAGGGGATTAATGTTAGAAACTGTTTATTTTTGAGAAGTTTCATCTTCGTTTCCACCACAGTTGGAACTTCCCAAGGAAGGAGGGAGGCCTGAGGTTTTGCACAACCCATTTTGGGGCCTGTTGAGACTCAAATTTCCATTCCCCTTGGCAGTAGAATACACTTAACCTAAAGCAATATTTGGGGTTGAGAAAAACCTGGTGGGGTAAGTGAATATGTATGTGAAATATGTATTATTTGGGCTCTGTCTGACCCTGTGGTTCCATCTTATTCTACCTTCTATGATGGTGATGAAGCTGGATATCCCTAGGGGAGAAAGAGAAGTACTGGGTTTAGCAAAAATAATTTGTGTAATTAAAGTTTATTTGATCACAAAATACTTTCTCTGTCTATAAAATAGCTGTTGGCAGTAGCAGCACTATGTCTTGGCCAAGGGGGGCTGATATCTCCAGACTCTGCTGAGGGAATGGGGTATTTTGACTCTCACAGAAAGCAATGGCTTAAGTCACCAAATGACTTTTTTGGTCCCCACTGAAGCAGTGTAGCTCTCCATAGCATTTTTGGTGGTTATAGGTTAAGTGTGTGGCCACTTCATGCTTTTTCTCAAGTAGGGACTGTCTACAACCAGCGCTCATACCATGCTCTCTAAGTTCTCTTTGGACAAAGCCTCAGCTGCTGCCTCAGCCTGAGTCTCAGAGAGTGTGTAGGAGTCCTGGTAATCTTGAAGCAGCTTGACTACCTCCAGGTGGTTGAACTGCACAGCATCATCCAGGGGAATGTTTCCCCACCTGCGAGGAACAATGATCATACTCAGGCAAAGAAGACACGGACAGTGCAGTGGTTGTATACATGTGCATGGCGGCTGGATGTCAGTGGCTGTGAAGGTGCACCCTCCCTTTCTCCCCCTTTAGCCTAATCCTCACCTGTCCTTGGCAAAAGGATTTACTTTGCAAGCCTCAATCAGGAATTTAACAACTTCAGTGTGTCCTGGGAATACAGACAGAAGGAAAATGAGAAGGGTACAGATCCTGAATCCTTTGGTGCAGACCCTTGGCTGCTGGAGTCTGTACCCAGAGGGGAGGGGAGAAGGGCTCTTCCCATTTTGCTCCCTGCAGCAGTCAATAATAGTCTGGCTGCAAACTGAAGGGCATCTGGACAAAGCTATTTGCTGCCCCTATAACATTGAGGGCATATAATGGGGGTACTTTTGGTAGAAAAGAAAGGGTCTTACGATTTGCTTCCCCTCTTTAACCCTTTAGATACCTTCAGCTGCAGCAACATGCAGAGCTGTGCGGGAATCATAGTCTTTCTGTTCCATATCCATTGCTGACAAGGCAAATCTGAGGGTAATGGAAAGCAGCTAGAGTTATCTAGATCAGTCTGGAATCACTAGTGTCCCTTCTGAAATGGAGTCAGACTGGATGGATTCCATAGAGAGTAAAACAGCTTATGCCAAGATCTATAGGCTCTGAATAATGTATCTTCTATACTCAGATGAGACTGTTATTCTCACATTAGAGATATGGGAATGTGATGCTTCCAGAAACATCACTGCCTACCTGTAGTAGGTGCCCAGCACACATTTGTTGATGTTGGTAATCCATTTGAGGCAGGGTCCCTACCTCCTAGGCCTTTGCTCTTAACACCCAAATTAATAACAGTGGCTACCATTAAGTTCTTATATGGCAGGCACTTTAACTTTTTAAAAAAAATCTCATTTAAATGTAATTTATATCCATTCTATCCAACTCCAAAGCTAAAACACTTAACTATTTTGCTATGTTTCCTTCTAATAAGATCTCTGACCAGGAGTAATTTATTGTGTATATTTGGTCACAGAGTTACCTTCGAAGAGCTGAGACATCTCCACTATAGGCAGCAAATAACAGGTTCACCACAGTCTTGTTCTGGAACACAAATCATACCCACCTGAGATTAATTGTGTCTTTGAACCCACCTGTGCCCAGCTCTGCCCTGTGATGCTTAGTCAAGGGTATTGCTGAAGTGTTATGGAATGTTCAATTCTGAAATATTCTTACAAGTCATCTGGGGTTTTCCTTACCCGAACTTCTCCCCCTTCACGCCGTGGGTCTAACTTCCGAGCACAGTGCCGCAGGTTGTCATAGTTGTGGAAATTGAAGAGAGACACCAACTTCTGGAATTGTAAGCCAAAGATCTTGTTTATTTACTCCTTGCACTTAGTAGGAGCTCAAAATTACATTATTTATTTAAAATAAAAGTGGCTACCATTAAATACATTTATTACATAATTCAAAAATATTAAGTACTATATGCAAAGCAACTCACCTGGCAGAAGCTGATGCCCCTCTGGCTGTTCCCCAGCTTGTCCAATGGAGGTGACAGACACATCATTCCCATGACATTGGGTACCACCAGGAGTATAGCTCCTGACACAGCTGACTTGGCTGGCAGACCCACCTGGGGAACAAAGTTGAAGTTGAGGATGAGTTGGGGGTGCCCCAAATCTGAGAAAATCAACAAGTAAGACTATACCAAGTGACTGAATGGGCAAGACCAAAACCCATCTCAACCTTTTGGCTTCTTAATTAGCTTCTTTTCTTACTCTTGTCCTCTCCTCCTCTTAAATTTGTTGATTCAGTTAGGAAACATTTGTTGAAATAGCACAGCATTTTGTGCTGGATGCTGTGCTAGAACTAGGAGAGAGTCTCTCATTTAACTTACATTCTGGTGGTTAGGAGACAGGCAATAAACAGGTAAATAAATAGGCAAAAATAATTTTTAAAATAACTATAAATACTGAGAAGAAAAGAAATAGGGTGCTGTAAACAGAGGTGGAGGGGGCCCAATTGAGACAGGGTAGTCAGAAAAGCCTTTCTTAGGAAGTGGCATCTAAGCTGAGACCCAGAGAAGAGCCAGCCATGTGAAGGGTGATTCAGAAGCTGCAACATCTTGTGTTTATATATTTGAGGAACTTGGTGTGTTTGACAAACTCCCCTAAGGGTTTTCAACCTACTGCCTGGTTGAAAGTTTGTAAATCCACCTTTCTATCATCAGAGACTCGGTGTTCTCTCTTTTTGGCACTGGGCTCATGGCATATGGATGGCAGGGCCGGAAACACTTACATGGAAGGCAAACTGGCCAGAGAAGTCATACATGCCACAGGAATGCATGAGGCTTAGGGTGTTGCGTACTGCTTCAGCGCTCAGCACACTCTCGCCTGTGATAGGGCAGATTCCGCCATTGGCAAGGGTGGCTGCCATGACACTGCCTGATTCACAGGTGACCTCCACAGAGCACAGCTATGAAGACAAGGAGAGGTAAAGATGCAGTGTGGACCTGAACACGGTGCTCTTGGGTATACAGCAATGTTCTCAGCATCTAGATCTTTCAACAAGTTCCCCAGGTGTTTCTGAAGGACACCAGAACCTAGAGAGGAGTATCCCTCTTGTGGGCAGGTGCAAGGAGGGCAGTGTGTCCTATTCCCTCGGCCCTGATCGGTGTTTGCTTACCTGGAAGTAGAGATCGAGGGCAGCCATCATGTCCACCCCCTTAGGAAAGCACTGCAAGGAAGAAGAGGGGAAAGCATTTTGCAGGGCATCAGCAGCCCTTTCACACTGCCAGCGTCTCAGCCGAAGTCCCCAACCCCTACTGCCCTTCCATCAGCAGAATTCCCAGGGACTTTCTCTACCAGCCTCTCCCAGTTACCTTCTTTTCCTTGAGATAATAGCCGATGGCATAATTCCGATCCCCTGTTTCCTTCTCTGACTGGAATCTGAAGCAAACACCCAATTTAGTAGTTGAAGTTTGAGGGGTGGGTGTTGGGAGAAGGGGAAAAACTACCTTTACTGAGAGAGACAGAACTACATCACACATCAAACTAAATTGGCCCCTTTATAACTTCTCACAGTAATACTAGGGGAAACTTCTGAATCTGAGCAAACACCCAGCATAGCTTTGTTATAAAAAGTAAAGAAACAAAAACAAAAAAACCCACCCCAAATTGTCTAGTCACCAGTTTCTCTAGACTAGATGACTAGACAATTTGGGGTGGACTTTTTTATTCTAGTCTAGGGAAACTAATGAGGCTTTTGGCCTTGAGTCTTGGCAAGAAAGAGCTTAGGCATAATCACATTGCCCTTCTCATTACATACTAATTAGAAATGGAACAAATTATTTTACAAAGTAAATAAATGTCAATGAAGGGGCTCAGAGGAAGCTGGGAGGCCAGAGTTCCCCTGGGATTTCTTCCTCCTAGGATTCCCTCCTCTTTCCCTCTCCCATCCCCTGTATACACATACATACACCTCCCCCCCCATGCATTCAGCCGATCCTCTGACCAGGGCCTTACGTGGCATTGCTGAAACCCACGTATTCATTCCCAGCCATTTTGTTCAGATACTGCAACACCTGGAAGACAAAAAGGCATGGGAGGCACCACTTGACTAAGGACCTCAACTTAACACATCCCAGGCTGATTACACAATCCTTAACAAGAGGCTTTACTCTCTGAGGCCAGCAGATTCCCACACCTCTGGAAATAAGGCTTCTAGCGTGGGCTGGTGCACCTGATAGTGGGTCAGAGCCAGTCACTGGGGCAGCTGGAGAGGACAGCGTGCCATGGAGAAAAGCAGCCAGGGGCTGAGTAGCAAGGGAACTTACAAAATCAAACTTCTCTGCTTTGTTACAGTCCATCTGCAGACAAAGAGAGAGATGTGAGTATTCCAAGCCTAGGAGGATGACAGAGGGAAGGGTGGGGAGGATCTAGTGGAGTTGAGGTGTTAGACTGGTCTTCCTAGTGGGAGTGTGTTACATTTTACAATTTTTTTTTTTAGTCTCCCTCTGTTGCACTGGGTAGAGTGCAGTGGTGTCATCACAACTAATTGCAACGTCAAACTCGCTGGGCTCAAGTTATCTTCCTTCCTCAGCCTGCTCAGTAGTTGGGTCTCCAGGTGTGTGCCACCGTGCCTGGCTACTTTTTTCTATTTTTGGTAGAGATGGGGTCTCGCTCTTGCTCAGGCTGGTCTCAAACTCCTGAACTCAAGTGATCCTCCCGCCTTGGCCTCCCAGAGTGCTAGGATTACAGGCGTGAGCCACTGCACCTGTCCAAAAAAAACCCCCAACTGAGACCTTTTTATATCCATGTATGTCTGGTGATCTTAAAACCCAAACCAAGCTGGGTGCCTATAGTTTCAGCTACTCTGGAGGCTGAGGTGGGAGGATTGCTTGAGCCCAGAAGTTTGAATCCAGACTGGGCAACATATTGAGAGACTGCCTTTAAAAAAACAGACAAAAACCCCCAAACCATTTAGATTTTATTTTTAAGGAATGAATGTACAGATAACCTCACTCCTTCAATGAGCCTCACTCATCCTGAGTCTTACTGTCATTTCCATTCTCAATCCAAAGCCTCATCCCTGATGCCCATTTTTATCTTCCTGATTCCAGTCTTGTCCCCCAGCCCCATCCCTATCCCTGATCTCCATCCCCATTCCTTACACCCCACATTAGAGCCTGACTCCCATACCCATCTCAGGATGGAATGGAGTGGCAGGAATGGGATGAGTGTCTGCTGCATATATTATAATATTCAATTCTATTCATAACCGAAATAAAGCTAAAGATTTTAGCTGGGAGTCAAGTCCAACAGGGCCTACTTAGGTGGGAATGGGATGAGGTAGATTCCAGATACAGGGTTGTAGACAGAGCCATCACAGAATGAGGGGAGAGACTTGGCCTGGTCTCCTCCCCCAAACTCATTGCTTCCTGCACATGTCAACTGTAGAGTCAACACCACTGGGACTCTGACACCTGAATCCCTGGGGGAAGTGTTCCTAACACCACCTTCCCCAGAAGGGGCTGTGATTGGCTCCAGAGTGTCGCTGCCCAGCTGCTCCCAGGTTCTTGCTCAAGCCCTGGGAGACCTACAGCTGATGGGCCAGTCTGACACCCTTATTCAAGGCCAACTCACAGTTCCAGGTGACGTGAATAACTGCCCTGGCCTGGCCATTCACCCTTCCCTCCATGTGTCCCTCACCCAGAAGTGGCCAATCAGTGCCTAATAGTGCTGTCCTCCCCCTTTCTCTGGCATTTGGCCCTTGGTCCTAGGCAGGGGTCAGGACCTGCTCACTTCTCTAAAGGCCAGGAAGCTGTGGGCTCTAGAGTCATGGGTGGGGGCAGGGAATAGTACATGGTGGGGGTGGGGAAGGTGGTGCAGTCCCTTTTACTAACATCCTCAGCATAACACGTGGGTCCCTGCTGTGCTCTCATGTGCCTCCTGGGGACCCTCAAAGGAATCAGAGCCTCATCAGTCTCCCGGGACTCTGAACAGATATAAGGGATATAGGAACAAGGGAGCTTAGAGAATAATACCTTTCAGAAAGTTGGGTGGCACTGACCTTGATCAAGGAGCTGACGACAATGGCACCAGCATTGACCATAGGGTTATGGGGAATTCCTGGGGAAATACAAGCCACCCAGAGTCTTATCAGCTACTAAATAAAGCCTCCTTTACAGCCTGCCCACTCTGTAGATTAGACAAGAAATATTTCTTGCTGGGGAGAAAGGAATGACAGGGCTAATCAGGAAGGGCAGAGAAACAAACAAAAAAGGCTGGGGGAGGGGGTGGGGATAAGGAGAAAAGAGCAGCTATGAGTTTGGTCAGATCCCTGGTAGTGCTCACCTTCCTCATTGAGGGAGAGCTTGTTGTAGCGCAGGCCACTGGGCTCCTTGCCCACAAACTTGTGCACATAGTCAGTGCCTAGGGTGCTTATGGAGATGGCGTAGGTAAGGGGCTTCACACAGGACTGCAGGCAGAAGGGGATCTTTGTGTGGCCCACAGAGTGCCTGGAGGCAGACAGGTGCCATGAAAGGGGCTGGCCTTTCTTCTGCACCTGTGCCCTGCCTCCCCTCCCACATGCCCACCATCTCACCGCTGACCATCCACAGTGCACAGGGAGACACCCCACAGGTCTGGGTTTGACTTGGCCAGCTGAGGGATGTAGGCTGCCACCTGGACATGAATGGGTAGAGAAAAGGCAGATAGATGTGGAGAAGAGGAACAAAGTTCAGGTTCAGGATCAAGAAATCTTTTAGATAAAAGCCAAAATTCTGTCTCCTGCAGGGCAAAGGGGTTCCCTCCTGCTTGTTGCTCCCAGAAATGCCCACGCTTTAAGTCATAGAAGGCCTTATCGTTCTGTAGCCCCAATCTTGTAGGAATGGCAGTAAAGCCCATGGGAGGTAAACAAGGAGAATTCTGAGGTCAGTTTCCCTTTTTAGTTCTTAGTCTCAATTACCCTACAGTCTCTTTGAAGGCTCTACTGACTATGACAATTGACTCCATAAAAACCTCAGATTCCCTCACCTGCTCTAGGAATCACATGTATAGAAACAACATGAAGCCACTTCCCCATTTTTATAGGTTCTGCTTCTCATCTCTCATCCAATGGATTCCCAGCCCTAGGAAATCTCTGAGAAGCAAGGTGTATCTGGCCCAGACCCCTTGTCCCTCCCTTAGTCCCCTGGGCCTCACTTTGCCTCCAGTGAGCTCTTTGGCATCCTCAAAGATGCGATCCACATGGCCTGTGAATTCCTCAAAATCAGGAATGACAAACTTCTTTCGGAATGCCTGGGTCAGGAGCACAATGTTGCTGCTCACACACCTGGATCCCAGACATGACTGGATTAGGGGGCTGGAGAGATGCGGCTGGGACTCACTCTGGAGCCATGGAAGTTGGGAATAAAGGAGATTGTGAGTGATCATCAGGTTTGGGACCAATAGCTGTGTGACCTTTGGCAAGTCAGTTTATCTTTCTAGGTCTTAGTCTCCTAGCCTCTAAAATGAAGGGTTGTAATGACATGGAAAGACACTATGTCTTGGGATATGAGAAAAAATAAATACCAGAATAGTATGATGTATCCTATGTCACATTTATATTTTAAATATCCTAAATCATATAAGTATATTTATATATATTCATATATGTATGTAAATACATAGGACATTATAGATACCCACTAATCTGTCAACAATGTTCACTTTTGGGAAAAGGGAACTGGGATTGGGTAAGGAGGGAAAAGAGAACATGTATTTCTATATTATTTGAACTTTTATAATGAGTATTGATATATTACTTATTTATTATAATAAGTAATAAAATGAAGGGTTGAACTATACAATCCCCAAGATTCTTCCACCCTGCTCTGATAGTCTATGTCCACAGAACAGTCTGAAGAACAGTGCCCTTGTTTCTGGGGCCCTCACTTTTGGAAGAGATCTCGGTCCAAAAGGCCACCACTGCTGGATTCTTGGACCATGCAGTGCATCTGGCTCATACAGTCCTGGAGCCGGGGATCTGTTGTCTGCAGTCCGGTGGCCTTCAGTGCCTTTAGGGGAAAGAAGAGGCCTGGTAAGGTAAACTACAAGAACAGTGATCTAATCCTAATTATCTTTCCCAATGGATACCCAATTAGCTCAATCCCAGCTACAATAGGTGGAACAAATGGGTTTGGAGACTAAGAAAGGAGGGAATGGAGCAGCTTTGAAGGCTAACAAGGGTTTCCTGCCCTTTCTCATGAGTCAGAGGGTTTAATCTTCTGACCCTGGGGCAGGGATGGGATTGTCTTATCAGCCTAGGTATCTGCTATCATCCATATGGATTCTCCATCCTCATGTATCAACCCATTAGCTGCCCTGCAGTTGTCCTACCCCCCTTTCCTCACTTTCCAGAGGTCTTAAGGGATTAGGGTTTTGAACAGGTAGAGAGCAACTTACAGTAGTGAACTTGTGGATAGGGATTCGTTCCTGTCCCTCGGCAATAGTGTAGAAAAGCAAATCACCCAGGCGGGACAGCATGCCACTCTCTGAGGAATCACTGTTTGGGGGCAGAGACGGGGAGGAGGGCAGGAGCCTGAGAACTGCTACCTACTCCTCCTTCTGGAACATGGGCTTATAAGTAGGTGGGTGCCCTCATTCTATGCCTCCTCCCTGAACTATCTGATCTATCTCTCTAATTCGAATTTTCACATCTGTCCTGAGAAGTTGTAAATCTTACTTTTTAGCTTTCTTTTACTCCTAACCTTCAAACCTTTATTTCTAGCTGCCTTCTTGACCCTTTTACTTCTAGATGCCTCACAGGCACTGAAAACTCAACATGTTCAAACCTGAGCCATCTCACCCCCTTCTCTCTCCTCCTCTTGTGTTTCCTATTTGGGTTAATAGCATTACCACCCACCTAGGTGCCAAGCCAGAAATGTGGAATCACTTTGATAGTTCCCACACCTTAAGTCCATATGCAGTTGGTCACCAACACTGGATGAATCTACCTTCATAATGTCTCACAAAATCCACCTTCTCTTCTCCTGCTCCCTTGTGCCAGCATGGAGTAGTAGAAAGAACCAGAGTTTGCCCCTTAATAGCTGTGTGATCTTGAGCAGGTCATTTAATATTTCTGAACCTGCTTCCTTATCTGTAAAATAAGGGTAGTAATGTCTACTTCACATGGGTGATACGAGTCCTCATGAAGATAATATTCCACGAACTGTCTGCCACAAAGTAGATGCTCAATAAATCATGCTTCTTTATCATCAGCTCCTTATTGTCTGTTACCTAATTGCCACTATGCTCTCTTGACTTCTAATCAATCTTCCACAATATGCCAGTTGTCTTTCTAAAACTCAAATGTAATTTCTCTACTCAAAAACCTTTGGTAGGCCAGGTGTGGTGGCTCACACCTGTAATCCCAGCACTCTAGGAGGCCAAGGCAGGAGATCACTTGAGGCCAGGAGTTCAAGACCAGCCTGAGCAAGAGTGAGACCCCGTCTCTATTTAAAAATAAAAATAAAACCTTTGTAGCTCTCCAGTGCCTACAGAATAAGTGCTTGAAATAAGAACTTGGTATGGCATTCAAAGCTCTTGAAAACCTCCCAACTTTCCTTTTTTTTTCAGAGACAGGGTTACACTCTGTCACTCAGAGTAGAGTGCAGTGGTACAAATCATGCAGCCTCGAACTCCTGGGCTTAAACAATCCTCCTGCCTCAGCCTCCTGAGTAGCTGGGTCTACAGGTGCATGCTACCACACCTGGCTAACAACCTTCCTTTCCTATTTCCCAGCATACCCCCTCACTCCAGTTATGACAGGCCATAGATGGCTTCCCAAATGGGCCAGGCACTGTGAGGCTTCCTGGCCTTTGCTTATGCTGTAACTTCTGCATGGAATGACCTTCTTCTCCTTCATCTAGCACAGTTCTGCTCATTCTTCAAAGTCCAGATCAAATGTTACCAACTCTGTAAAGGCTTCCCTAAACCTCCAGAATTTGTTTATGCTGTTCGTATGACACAGAAAGATACCATCTTACTGACAGGAGAATCTCCTTTGTTTCACTGTTAGGTCTTTGTGTTTTATACATCTTTGTCTTCCTAACATTGAGCAAAGTCCCCAGCACACAGCAGGTCTTCAATAAGAATTACCAAATTGCATTGCTAGGAAGGTCCCTGTGCCCCAGAGTATCTCTTCCACTGGCTTATAACAACTAAAATTCCAGGTACTGAAGACTTTTTGGTTTTCAAGAGTTCTATTAATATGTTAACAGATTTAGAGAAAATATTTTATCAGATCATTTCCAAATATGACAGCTAGTGAGATTAAGACCCTTAAAAGTTCTTTGACCCAATAATTTGACTTCCAGGAATTTATCCTACAGGTATATTCATGTACCTACAAAATAACATAATCACAGTTATTCAGTGCATTGTTGGTAAGATTGAAAACAACCTAAATATGCATCATTAGGGAACTAGTTAGGTAAATTATGGTATATTCATATAATGGAATATTACACAGTGTAAAAAAAAGAAATTAGTGAGTACTTTAAGTATTGCTATGGAATTATCTCTAAGACGTGATATTAATTAAAAGAAGTATGTTGTAGAACAGTGTACATAGGATGGTACTATTCATGTTTAAAAGGGAAAAATATATATGTGTTTGCTCATTCAGGCACAAAATATTTCTGGAAGGACATATAAGGAATGGGTAAGGCTGGGTGGGTACAGTGGCTCACACCTGTAATCCTAGTAGTTTAGGAGGCAAAAGCAGGAGGATTGCTTGAGGCCAGGGGTTCAAGACCAGCCTGAGCAACATAGTGAAATCTTGTCTCTACAAAAAATAGAAAAATTCGCTGGGCGTGCTGGTGCACATCATCTATATTGCCCCAATTATAACTGGGGTGTGGGGGTATGGCGGGGAATAGGAAAGGAAAGTTGTTAGTCAGGCATGGTGGCGTGCGCCTATAGTCCCAGCTACTCGGGAGGCTGAGGTAGGAAGATCACTTGAGGCCAAGAGTTAGAGTTTGTAGTAAGCTGTGATCACATCACTGTACTCCAGCCTGGGCAACAGAGGGAGACCCTGTTGCTGGAAAAGGAAAAAAAAAAAAAAAAAGAAAGGTAAGATGCAAGACTGATTCATCTCCCTGTAGGCAAATGAAGTAGGTGCTGAGCAAAAGTGAGCAAAAGGGGTAGCAGCAATACTTTTCACTACGTATCTTTTGTATATTTTGAATTTTGAACCATATGGATATATTATCTATTGAGGCTGGGCGTGGTGGCTCATGCCTGTAATCCCAGGACTTGGGGAGGCCAAGGCCGGGGGGGATCACTTGAGCCCAGGAGTTCAACACCTGCCTGGGCAACATAGTGAGACTCTGTCTCTACCAAAAAAAAAAATTATACTACTATTATCTATTGAAACTATGCATTACAAAATAAAATGATTCTCAAGCAGCTTGGCATAGACTAGACATTTGTGTTTAGGACCAGGAGGAACATCAGAAGAGGGAGGGATTTTCCTGTTTCTGGGGAAATTTAATTGTCACAATGAAGCTAGTGCCTATAGGAAGGAGAAGAGGGAAAAAGCTATCTGAGGGATAATTCAAGAAGGAAAGTACATAGGAACACTTTGAAGACAGGTCTCTGTGCCTAGAAGCTGAGGGAAGACAGGAAATAGTGCCACACCACTGAATGTATCACAAGCCTAAAAAATTGTATACCCTTTGACCCAGATATAGATTGATCACCAATATAATGTTGAGGGGAAAAAAAGCAAGGTGCAGAACAATGTGTATAGTATGATACCATTTGTACAAAAAAAGGTAAAATAATATCAACATGTATTTTATGCATAAAATATCTCTGGAAGGCTATATAAGGTATCAGTGACATCGGACTGTCTCTGGGAAGCAAAATTTCCTAGGAATTTACACTAAGAAATAATTGAATAGGTGCACAAGAGTATATAATAACCAAATTGAAGACTAGTTAAATAAATTATAATTCTTCATACAATGGAATCTTTTAAAATGGCAAAATTGCAGCTATTAAAAATGACAATGTCATACACACACATATTCAAAGATATTAAAAGCTGTCCATAAATGGAAAAGACAGGTTACCAAAGAATATGAATATTATGATCCCATTTTGTTAAATTACATACATATATAGGATATATATGGATATATCACCATATTAATTGGTTATCTCTAATACTGAGATCTTTATTTACTTCTTGATACTCTGTATTTATCTTTTCTTTTAAAGTCAGAAATACAATAAAGCTAAATATTAAACAAATGAACAATTTGAATAACGAGCATTTCCTCTTTGCTGCCCTCCTTTCCCCCCAACACAGAAACCCCTCTCCCTCATGGTGTCACATTCCCAGAGCACATCACTCTCCATGGCTTTCAGCCCCTTCTGCTCAGGGATCATCAGTCCAAGGCAGTTACCAGGAGGTTCCCTGGAGCACAGGCAGCCATAGGCAGGAGAAACAAGGTCCTCTAAAAACACTTCCATCACCCCACTCCACTGGGTAAGGTGTGTATGGGGGAACTAGGGTTACCTCTAGCCCCCCCCCCCCCCCGCCCCGCAGAAGGTGGACAGGTGAGGGAGGTTAAGCCTTTGCTCTATCCCACCACCATTTCTTCCATGATGATTATTTGGGAGGAAGTTGGGGTGAAGACTAGAACAGGAGGGAGAAGTCTTATCCTTTAAATGTTCTGTGTCTCTTTGAGAAGAGCCTGATGGAAAAGTACTTCGTAATAATTATTATTAATAAAAAATAATACCTATTGGTCTGTTACCCCTCAGGACAGGGACTCAAGTAGTGGTGAGGTAGTCCTGTGTCAGTCGGCTACTTTAATCACAGTATGCATATGTTTCTGAGTGTCATCAGGTAAATGGCAACGGCAGGAGAGATGGCCCATTTCCTGTTGCTGGTATAATAGGGCTGGGGCTACTTGGACAGCGTCTATGCTGGCCCTCTGGGAAGGACAAGATTTCCTGCTCAGCACCGTCTGCGGTCTGCGTTATGGAGGAAAAAAGGCTAAGCCACCAAGTGTTCCCGGGCGGTGGGGGAGAGAAAGGTTCGGCCTCCTAGGTGGACGAAGTGCCCAAGGGAAGAGAACCCTTTAAATCAAGGAGCCTGAGCAGCACAAATAACGGCTCCGACTGGCTCTGGTTTGGGAAATCTACGTCTTAATGACTTTTCCTCCATTAGAATTATTCTCCCCATTCAACAACCAGTTTGGAAAACCACCCTTATTCTACAGATTAGGGAGTCCTGCTTATGTACCTGCGCACCAGTAATACATGCGCATCACACATTACCTGCTGAGGACACGCAGAATCACAAACACCACATAGACACAGACCCAAGCACACTTGGACTTGAGGCAGGAGGCTGTTCCATACCCACACATTCCCTAGAATACGCACGAGGACCCGGGAGGAGAGGGAGGTGAGGATGGGCGGGCGTGCACACGGCCCAGCACTCAGACACGAGCACCAAGCAACATTCCGCACCCCTCTGCACTCCCAGTTAAGTACGCACCGTGGACAGGCACTATCCCGAGGCCCGACCTGCCCAAACGCCCTCCCCGGCAACCGCACGTTACCGCCCGAGCGTGGCGGACCCAAAGTCCCAAATCTAAAGGAAAAGGCATCGCAGGCTAGTGAGCGAGGAGAGGAGAGGGGAGATGAGAGATGCTCCCTGGGGAAAGGGACTGGAAGCTAGCGAGAAAGACAGTGGGAGTGGGAGCGCGCCTGTCCCCTACCCCTGTCCCACGAGGCTTACTGATCCTGGTGCTGTGGCTGGTGGCTGTGCGGAGTCTGTCTGCCCTGCGCCGTGGCCTCACTGAGGAGGTGCCGGACACCCCTGCAAAGGAGGGGGCTCCGGTTCAGGTGACCCCAGCCTCCCCGCCGGCAGTCACTGCCGGCCCGGCTCAGTGCATTCTGCAGAGCCTTCATAGAGCGCATGCCCCCAGCGCGCTGCCGGCTGTGCCAGAGTCCCCAGGACTTCCGAGCGGTGGTTGGAAGGGAGGGGCGGAGAAGCAGCAGGCGAGACAAGGTGCGGGGGAGCTCTGTGATGGAGTGCGGCGCTTGGGAGATGGGGAAGAGGGGCACGGTGGGTGGGGTTGGAGCAGGAGGAGGGGCCAGTCCCTTCCAAGGTCGCGCCGGGGCTAGGTGCACCCATTCCCCCCAAGACAGTGTAGGTGAGGAGTGTAAGAGATAAAGGAGAGCCGGAGCCTGAGTCGATTGGGTGGAGAGAGGGCGGTGCCTGGGAGTCGAGATGGACAATGCCCAAGTCCAATCACTGAGGAAGCAAAAACCTTGAGGCGGGGAAAGGGAAAGGCTACCCAACGAGAGCACGGCGGTGGGCCGTCCGCAAAAGCCTGCGGATTCTTCCGCGCGCCGGCGCCTGCGGCTGGCGGTGCGTGCCGCCGCTGAGGGCTGGCGAGCCAAGGCTCCGCGGAGGCGCGGCGGGGTTGGGAATATGGAGTTCTCGGATAGAGAGAAGAGCGCTGCCTCGGGAGAGGAGGATAAGAGTGAGCCCTGTTCAGGAAGTCCCTTAGAGAGCTTCGACATTCGAAGGCCAAAATCGGCCCTCAGTAACCCGCTGCATAACGCGGCGTGGAGGCCAAACGCACCGTAGTCACTGATGCGCGGTGGTGAGTGAAGCGTGGGATGGCCGTAAAATACCGCGAGCAGAAACAGCCCCTGAACACTTTAGTGAGGCTTGGGGCGGCAAAAAGGGAGTGGTGGTTAGAATGTGGGGGTTCTAGTTTTATCTCTCTACCATTTATTTGGTAGCTGTATAGGACTTGTTTTTATCTGTAAAGTTCAGATATTAAATTAAGGCAGCGCGCACGAAAACATTTTATAAACCGGGAAGTGCTCCGTAATTTTTGTTGTTTTAATTACTTGCTCTTGTCTTCCGGACAGGAAAGACATGCTGTGCAAAAAGAATTTTGAAAACTAAAAAATTCAGGACTTTTGCCATTTGCATTTAGGAGAACTTTCACTTTTTATCTCCACAGTGCCTAAAAAAAAAAAACTATGTTTAGTAGGAACTCATTATGTGAATAATAGCTATTATTGAGTGCCTGTGGTGTGCCAACCATTTAGTTATCTCGCTCTCTTACCAGAGACCTGCAAAGCAGTTATTATTAGTCTCATTTTGAAGATGAGGAAACTAAGACTTGGAAATTAGGACTACTTGCATAAGGTAACCCAGCTAATAAATATCAGAGTCAGAAATTAGACCGAAGTCTTTTTTTTTCTTTTAATTTATTTTTTGGGGGAGGGGGTCTTCCAGTGAGGACCGCAAAACCTGCTAGACAAATTCTAAAAGAGCTGTAACACTAGACCCAAGTCTTTTTGACTACAAGACTCTCTTTCCATTATGCGGCCCTTCCCAAAAATTAACCATTTAATTGGATTATCCCAGGAGAATGACCCATTCCTAAAGGAACTGGTTGGGTAGCAAAGAAAATCTACCTTTAGCCTGGGCACGCTGGCTCACACCTGTAATCCTAGCATTCTGGGAGGCTGAGGTGTGGAGGATCCCTTGACGCCAGGAGTTTGAGACCAGCCTGAGCAAGAAGGAGACCTCCCCGTCTCTACTAAAAATAGAAAAAATTAGCTGGGCGTGGTGGTGTGTGCCTGTAGTCTCAGCTACTCGGGAGGCTGAGGCAGGAGTGATTGCTTGAGCCCAGGAGTTTGAGGTTGCTGTGAGCTAGGCTGATGGCAGAGCACTCTAGCCTGGGCGACAGAGGCTCAAAAACAAAAAAAAAAAAAAAGAAAAAAATCTACCTTTAGAAGCAGAGGTTCTTTGCCTAGAGAACTAGCCCCAGCTGCACTTTGACCTTTGGACTGATTCTGTGTCTAACATGAGGATGGAGTGTGAACTGGTGACTTGGGAGGCCCATAGTACTCTGTAAATTATAAGACAGTCTAGAAGAACAAGTTTCTCATCCCAGGTGGTTAGAGCTTGGCAGGGTCAGGTCCTTTTTTGTTTCTGATTTGAAAAGGACTCATCTAGTTATATTTGTGCTAAAGTGTTAGCCAACTATGACATGGGCAGGTAGAAATGAGGGTTTTCATAAGTAAAAGAAACTCTTCTATGTGTCTCTAATAGTGGGTTTTTAGGTCAGTCTGTGACTGTGCCAGAGTTCTGTGTTGTATGAAGGAGGGTTGGTCTTAATGATTTTGAGTCCTTTTCTTATTTAAGAAAAGCTAAGTCCTCTATGGTACAAAATTGGAAACTTAATATTTGTGTTTAGAGACTGTTTTCTTTCTTATGATTTAGAGACTCATTTGTTCTACTCTTTAGACTGTAGTAGCTTGGATGTTCATTAGTCCAAGTGAAAGATTATTTCACATTTTTTTATTAATATTTGCTAGTGATACTATTGATGCCAACTCCTTCCTTCCTTCCTTAGTTTCTCCATTTGCAAAAGATAAACTTCTATTTTACTGGGTAGGAACTCTGACATAATCAGCTTCCATTCTTTCAACAAATGTTTATTCATTGGCCTTCAGTGTGCCAGCCCCATTGCTGGGGAGTCCAGAAATTTTAAAAAATAAATAAACCAGTTGTGTTGGGAGAAATGAGAAAGGTAATGTTTAAATTCTTAATGGGCCAAGGATGGTGGCTCGCACCTGTAATCCTAGCATTCTGGGAGGCTGAGGCAGGAGGATCACCAGAGACCAGGAATTCAAGACCAGCCTGAGCAACAGGTGAGACCCGGTCTCTACTAAAACTGGAAAAAATTAGCTGGGCATGGTGGTGTGCACCTGTAGTCCCAGCTACTTGGGAGGCTGAGGCAGGAGGATTGCTTGAGCCCAGGAGTTTGAGGTTGCAGTGAGCTGTGATGACACCACTGCACTCTCGCCAGGGTGACACAGCGAGACTCTGTCTCCAAAAAAAAAAATTCCTAATGAAAAATGCTGTGATGTAGAGATATGCAGAAGGAAGTATAAAGAAGGGACACCTAACTAGGCTGGGGGTGAAGGGCAGCTGAGACAGAGGGGAAGGGGCCTCAGGGAATGTCGGGTGGCAAGAGCCACCTCTTAAAGGATGAGAGGTGTTAGCAGAGAGATGAAGAGAAAGGTGTTCTAGACAGAGGGCTGTGCAAGAACAAATATAACATGAGAGGAACATTTGAGGGACTCTAGCTCTAGTTGCGTTGGAGTGAAAGGTGAGTATGAGAAAGTATGGACCAGTGAAGCTGAGAATGTAGGTGGGGGCTGCATGTTTTAACTTGATGCTAGACTTTCATGGAGTAAATGAAATTTCATAGAAGTTCAGATGTATCTATGATCCATTCCAATGTGCTTTCTTAATTCTTCTTTGGTTTAGCAATTATAAAACCAAATTTTATAGGACTGAAAAAATATAAACAGGAGCATGTGAAACAAACAATATATCATTGCATTGGTCCATTTGCCAGACAATGTCTCCTGCAATCTGATTTCTCTCATGGCCATTAAAATAATTAAGGCAAGTCTGAATCATTAAAATATGCTAAAAGATGGTAAATTTTGCCAGAATTCCTAAAAAAGATTTAAAAAAACTCTTTGTAGGCTAAAGCTAATTTGAAAGAATTTGAAAGCCTTTGCTGAAACAGCAAAAAGAAAACACCTTTAGGGTTTGGTTGATAGCATTTTAATACTTTTTTATTTATTTTTATTTATTTTTTAATTTTTTTTCCGGTTTCTCAGGCTGAACATTTTAATACTTTTTTTTTTAACCTAAGAATATGGAAGATGTCAGAATCTTGTGTTACCATATAGTGAACAAACAAAACCATTCTCTAAAAGGCTAGGTAAAATTAATTTTTAACCACACTATGTAATTGAAACACACCATAAACTGTAATTTCTTTTTTATTTAATTTAAATTAATTTTTATTTAAATCCATTTTATAAAATAATACATACACACTTACACACTTTACTCATTAAAAGATTCCAAAAATATATAAATCTAAGAACCTCTCAACCATCATTTCATGCCTGCTTCCCAGAGAGGTAAATAATGTAAACTGTTTTTGCATATCTTTCCATAAATTTTTTATTATAGCCCACCTTTTCAGAAGTAAAATAAATCTGTGTATACTTATAGGTCACTTCTTATTCACAAAATAATTTAGTTTGGAATTTTTTCCATATGTGTTAAAAAATATCTACCTCATTGTAAAATATAATTTATGCAGTATATTCTGCCATTTGTATGAACCATAATTGATAGACATTTAGATTGTTTCCACATTTTCTTTTGGTTGTCACATATTTCTGTAGGGTTGTGCTAATTTTTCTTATTAATTTCTGAGTCCTTTACTAAAGAAAATTACCCCTTTCTCCTATGCTTTTCCATTTACTTTTCCCCAGGTTGTCATTCATATTTTGACTTATATTTTTGTTTTGAATGAAAGATTTAATTTTTTTCTTTTGCCAGAGCATTTTATTTTATTTTTAAAATTTTTTCATTTTTTTTTTCCAGGTTTTTTTTCTTTGTGAGACAGTGTCTCCTTCTGTTGCCCGGGCTAGAGTGCAAGTGGCATCAGCCTAGCTCACAGCAACCTCAAACTCCTGGGCTCAAGCAATCCTCCTGCCAGAGCCTCCTGAGTAGCTGGGACTACAGGCGTTCGTTGGCCACTAGGCTTGGCTAATTTTTCTATTTTTTGTAGAGATGGGGTCTTGCTCTTGCTAAGGCTGGTCCCAAACTCCTGGCCTCAAGCAATCCTCCCAAAGTGCTAGGATTACAGGCGTGAGCCATTGCGCCCTGCCTTTCAGCAATGTTTTATAGTTTTCAATGTATATATCTTAACGTTTGTTTTGTTAAATTTATTGCAAAATGTTTAATTTTTGTTGCTATTATGAATGGAATTGTTTTCTTAATTTCATTTCAGACTGTTTATTGCTAGTATATAGAAATACACTTGATTTTTATACATTGATCTTATATTCTGTGATTTTGCTGAACTCATTTATTAGTTTTAGTAATTTTATTGTGGGTTCCTTAGGATTTTCTACACAGACAGTCATGTTGTGTATGAATAAAGACAGTTTTACTTCTTCCTTTCCAATCTGGATGCCTTTAAGCTCTTTGGGTTTTGGTTTTTTATTTAAGAAACAGAGTCTCCCCATGTTGCCCAGGCTGGAGTACAGTGGCGTGATTGATCATAGCTCACTGCAACCTAGAACTCCTGGGCTCAAGCAGTCTTCCTGTATCAGCCTCCCAAAGTGCTAGAATTGTAAGCGTGAGCCACCGCGCCCACCCTCCGGCAGTCTTTGATAGCTTTCTTGCTTACTGCTATGAAGATGTCTTGTAAATATTATATTTTCTTATTTTTGCCATTGTATCTTTGGGATATATTCCTAGAAGAAGGACTATTGGGTTGAAGGATAAATGCATATATAATTTTGCTAGATGATGTGAAAGAAATTATTTTGTTTTAATTTCCACAAGCAATGAATCAAAGTGCCTTCTAACTCACACTCTCACCAACAGTTTGTTGTAGAGCTTTTGGATTTTTGCCAGTTTGATAGGTGAGAAATGGTATCTCCATGTACTTTTAATTTAAGCATATATATGTATTTTAATATGAAAGGTGGGAGTGAGGAGGGGAGTTCAATTTCCTTTTTTTTTTTTTGAGACGGAGTCTTACTCTTTTGCTCTGGGTAGAGTGCAGTGGCGTCATCATAGCTCACTGCAACCTCAAACTCCTGTGCTCAAGGGAGTCTTCTGCCTCAGCCTCCCAAGTAGCTGGGACTACAGGCATGTGCCAGGATGCCCGGCTAATTTTTCTATTTTTAATAGAGACAGGGGTCTCACTCTTGCTCAGGCTGGTCTCAAACTCCTGAGTTCAAGCAATCCTCCCGCCTCAGCCTCCCAGAGTGCTAGGATTACAGCCGTCAGCCACCACACTGGACATAATTTAAGCATATTTAAATGCTTAAACACATTTTAGTAAATTGATGATGTTGAACCTGCATTAACATATAAAGAAAGATGGGGGGGTGGTATGCACCTGTAGTCCCAGCTACTGGGGAGGCTGAGGCAGGAGGATCCCTTGATCCCAGGAGTTTGAGGCTAAAGAGAGCTACAGTGACGCCACTGCACTCTATTTGGGGTGACAGAGTGAGACCCTGTCTCCAAAAAAAAAAACAAAACTTGCATTTAACCATCTAAAATTTAGTGAATTGACGTTGACCCTTAGTTGTAGGTTCTTTACCTAGGTTTATAGTAAGAAATAAGATCGATTTGTTATACTCCACATGGTGTGTTAAAAATCATGTATAGGTGAAAAAATACATCCCATACTTGTCAAATGTTTTATAATTGACAAAGCACTTTTATACTCATCTGATTTGTAGTGTCCTGATAATCCCTGAGAGATAAGCAGGACAGATAATATGCCCATTTTGTAGAAGAGGAAACTGATGTTTTAAAAGATTGAGATTTTCCAGTTTAACACAGCAAGTGGGTGCTTGCTTTTGCAACGCATATACTAACACAGCAAGTGGTGGAGCTGGGTTTTAGTTTCAAACTTCTGATCTACCTACTACAAATTCTATGCTTTGTTTTTCCAGTATTTACTAAAAGAGGCATGACCTATTTCACCCAGGAGATGGCAGTGTTTCTTGTAATATTCATTGGAGTTCACTTTAACCGTTGGAAGTACACTACTTAAAAAGAGATGAAAATTGGTTTTTTTTTCAGCAAACATTCTTTTTTTTTGAGACAGGATCTAAATCTGTCACCCAGGCTGGAGTGCAGTGGCACAAACATAGCTCACTTCAGCCTCCTGGGTAGTTAGAAAGACAGGTACGTGCCACCACACCCAGCTAATTTTTAAATTTTTTGTAGAAATAGTGTCTAGCTATGTTGCCCAGGCTATTCTCAAACTCCTGGCCCCAAATGATCCTCCCATCTCGGCCTCCCAAAACTCTGGGATTACAGATGTGAGCCATTATGCCCAGCCCTTCAGCAAACATTCTTGAGATAAATTATGTTCAGTTGTTAAAGATAGTAAGATTAGTGAAGTTGGTGCCTGCCTTTTAGGAGTTCACAATCTGAGAGCAAGAGGTGGAGGTGGAGCTGTCAAGCAGAGTTAAAAGCTTACAAAAATTCCAAATAAGATGTTATAGAAATACAAATTTGTAATAGACCTTTTGAGATGGTGTGATAATGGCACTATAGCTTTACCTAGCACACAGGTGAAAGTGGGCTTACTCTAAGGAGACACAGGTAAATTCAAGCTCTTTGACTTCCTTATGACACAAAAATAGGCAATAAAAAGAAAATAATATATTGTAAATATAAAGGGAAAAGCTCCTATATGTCCTAATGTGCCAGTCCGTCACTATCAGCGCTATTTTCAGCATTTTTAATGAGTAACATCTCTTCACGTATAAATTTAGTGTTCTAAGATAGTCTGTTCATTCATTTAACAAATATTTAAGTTTTAAATTAGTCTGGAACTGCTGAATACTAGGGATATAGTGGTGTACAAAATAGTCACAGTCCCTGTCCTTATCAAGCTTAAGCTGGTAAAGGCTGCTAGTGACTAGTGGCCTTATAAGTAATATATATTGATATTTTTTAACAATTATTTCTTACATTCAAATCTTATGTTTCATCTGAGAGTTTTAGGATATAGAGCCAATTATCTGGAAAGCAGAATTCAAAGCGAATTACCTTTTAAATAGTGAATCAAAACTCAGGTAGAATCTGTTTTCTACAAACCTTCTTGCTTTTTGCATTATAAGTTTATCCCTAGAAATATTACCGAGCAATATAAATTAAGAATAGGCCACTGGCTGGGTGTGGTGGCTCATGCCTGTAATCCTAGCACTTTGGGAGGCAGAGGCGGGAGGATTGCTTGAGGCTGGGCGTTGGAGACCAGCCTGAACAAGAGCAAGACCCTGTCTCTACAGAAAGATAGAAAAATTTGCCAGGCATGGTGGCGAGTGCCTATAGTCCCAGCTACTCAGAAGGCTGAGGCAGGAGGATGGCTTGAACCCAGGAGTTCCAGGTTGCAGTGAGCTATGATGAAGCCACTGCATTCCAACCAGGGCGACAGAGAGCAAGACCCTGTCTCAAAGAAAAAAAAAAAGGAATAGGCCAGGTGAATATTGAGTATCACTCCTACTTGATTGAGATAAGGGGCTGGTTTGAGGAAAATAATGGAATTTTCACCTCTGGAATCCTAGGGTTATTTCTTTATTATTTCTGACCCAGAAAAATATATTTACTGGAATTTAAAATTTTATAGGCAAATAGGGTAGAATTGAGAGTCAGGAAATATGAATTCTGGTGTCAGTTATGCCACTATTTGACCCCCATGACCTTGTACAATTGCGTTTACCTCTCTGGGATTTGGCTTTTGCATCTGAAAATGAGAGAGGACAAAGGAAGGGAACTATTCAACAATCAGAATTTTGGCCCATTATCATCCTCACAGTCTCACACTTTTTGCAATATGTTAGATTTAACCATATGAAGTTGCCAGTATTCAATGATATGAAAAGATTAAGATTTGGCCTATAGAAACAGCAGTTTCATTTGATTCAACCTAATAGTTGAATTCAGTTGTGGGCATTGTTGGGATCATGTGAGTTATTTATTTTAGGGATAGCTGAGGCCAAGCAAAATTAATGCCTCAGGTGTGAAAGAAACATACCCTTAGAGAATATAATGAATATTACCATATAATCAATGTAATTCATTCTGGGTATGCATAGAATCCAGTGTAGTCTTTTCTTTCTACATTATGCTAGTTTTCTGGCCTAGTGATTCTAGATGATTTGGTTCCTGTATTCCTTCAGTGTCTGGAAAAGGAAAAGTCCATTTGAAAATTTTGTTAGGATATTTTCTGTAAAAATGTTTGGTCAGAGATATCTGTTGCTGTAGGTGAAAAGAGCCTGTTATCAGCACTAATATCCAGGGTGTGAAATAAATAATTCTTCAGAGTTGTCTTTCCTTGTCTTCCAATGAAGTAAGTCAAGGAGTTGAGAGGCCAAACTTTACCAACTTCTAGTTTTAAACCCATTTTGTCATTCCATCCTACATCAGAAGGAGTCAGGGTTAAGCTTTCCTTTGTTGTTTCATGTAGCTCCTTAAATTTCTTGCCTAAGAAAGCTGATGTGCTAAATAAACTGTTTTTTTTTTTCACTTCTTCCGAAGGCATAACCTCATCTTTTCCCCTGGAAATAAATTCAACTTTTTGGACTATTTCCATCACGTAGCCTTTTGGGCACAAAAGTTAATCAGTGGAAGGAAAGATAATCCACAGGGAGTATTTATAGCTGCTTTCAGCCACATGTGCCACGCCAGCCCGTCTCCATTGGAATGTCTGGCCAGGGTCCAGCACATCTGCAGGTAATACATTCTTCTGAGTTCTCCACCCTGATGTGGAGGGGCCAATAGTGGCATGTAAACATCTTTTAACATTCATATCAGGGTTGATGTAGCCCCAACTCTTTCACCTGGGACACTTGTTTGAAGGTGTTGTTTTTCTGGAGAAATCACATACCAGTCTAGATTGAATCAGGTACAAATATCTCTTCCCAAGAGAAGTTACAAATAACTTATTTTACTTTTTTCCCCTCAAAACAACTCTTGAGTGCTGGGCTCATGAGAACCAAGAATTAGAGAGGCATTGACTAAATCTAGGAAAATGTGGGCAGTATAATGGGCAAAACATAAGGGAGTCAAGGTAAACACACTGGAGGAAATAGGATTCTTCCTCCTCCCATACATTTCCTGAATCTAACCACAGAACTCCATTATCTTCCCCATCCCTTCCACAAAATTCTATAACTCCTTTAAAAGTATACTCAGCAGAATGAAGGATGGATGTAGTTTCCAGTTTTGTTGGTGCTGTTTGACATAATTTACCTTTGGCATCAGTCTGTGTATCTGGGTCGTTTCACTTCTATGGCCCTAAATTTATTAGACTATAAAAACCTAGGTTTTTGTATTGGTTCATATAAATAGAGTTTATTTAATTGGATCCTTCTTTACCTCTTATTTGGTACTTTGTACTCTTAGAGTAATGTGGTTAAATCTTAGGATGCATACAAGTCCTATTTTCTCCCCCTATATTTGTTTTTATTTCTTGGAGTGGTAGGACTCAAAGAGAAATGGGAGCTGGGATGTCTTGTATCTAGTGTTCTTTGATTCTGTATTATTTTATTTCCTCTTTTTCTAGAGATAAGAGATGTTCCACCACTTTGCAGGAGATTGGAAGTTATGAAAAGAATTTTTGAATAATCAAGTTGTTTGCTTATGGAGGGGAGAGAGAGAAGAAATGGGATTAGGTGATCCCTGAAACTTCTTATCCAGTATTTTCTAGGTATGTAGTTTAGCCTGCTTGATCCTAGTATAATCTTTTGAATGTAACTAAGATGCTACTTTTTAGAATTGTTCACTTCAGGTCTTCAAATCTGGGTTATATGATACCCAGGGGGATACACACTGGGAGGCAGTAGAGTAATTAATTGTAATGGAGCTAACATCTATTGAGTGTTTACCAAGTGCCAGGTACCTTCCAAAGGGCTTTATATGCATTGCCTTATTTTATTTTGTTGAATTTTAGGAAGTAGATACTATTTATTTATTCCATTTTACAGGTGAGAAAAGTAAGGTTCAGACATCTGAGGTAATTCTGTCAGTGTGAGTGAAGGGACTGGTCCAGAACTTAGGTCTGATTACAAAGATAATGAAGTAAGTGTTGTCTTCATTTTGCACATGAGTGAATGAGAGATGTTAAGCAACTTGGCCTGAAGTCACAAAGATAGTAACTAAAAGTGGTGTCAGAATTTGAACTCAGGTCTGCCTCTTTCTAAAACCCATGGTTTTACTTATTTTAAATTCTGAGATATCACTGAGCATTAAGGAATGCAGAAGGAAAATACAACACGTTATGAATATTAGAATTGATCCAGCAATTCCACTTTTGGATATTTACACAAAAGATTTGAAATCAGTTTGTTGAAGAGATGTCTATACTTCCATGTTCACTGCAGCACCATTCACAATAGCCAAGTTATGAAATCAACTTAAGTGTCTGTCAACAGATGAATGAATAAAGAAAATGTGCTAGGTATACACAGTGGAATACTATTTAGCCTTAAAGAAGGAAATTCTGTCATTTGTGACAGCATGGATAGGATTGGAGAACATTATGCTAAGTGAAATAAGCCAGGCACAGAAAGACAAATACTGCATGTTCTCACTTCTGTGTGGAATCTGAAACAATCAGCTCACAGAAGCAGAGAGTAGAATGGTGGTTACAGAAGCTGGGAGGTAGGGGAAATGGGGAGATGATGGTGAAAGTGTACAAAATCTCAGGAGACATAAGATTATTTTTTGAGATCTATTGCACAGTGTGGTAAATGTGGTTAGTAATAGTGTATGGTACATTTCAAAATTGCTAAGAGAGGAAATTTCAAATGTTCTCACCCCCCAAAATGATAAGTATTTGAGGTGATAAATGTGTTAATTAGCTTGATTTGATTATTCTACATTGTATTTATAAATTTTAACATTGCTTTGTATCCCATAACTTTACATAATTATAAATTGTCAACTAACAATAAAATAAAAAACCACAATGAAATACCACTTTACACCCTTTAGGATGACTATTATCTAAAAAAAAATTTGGCCAGGCATAGTGGCCTATGCCTGTAATCCCAGCACTTTGGGAGGCCAAGGTGGCAGGATTGCTCTTGAGGCCAAGAGTTCGAGGCCAGCCTGGGCAATATAGCAAGACCGCATCTATAAAAAAAAAAAATTACTCAGCCTTCAAAAAAAAATGAGAATTAAAAAAAATTAAATTTGGTTGATTGCCTTTATGAATCAGGCCTTCAAGAGGAAGGTTTCTGTACCATACTTTTAGGGTAAGGGAGAAAGTATCATTCAAGTGCCTAAACACCAAGGATAAATTGCTATAAAATGAATGAGTGTCCCTGAAGGCAGAAAAGGGAGTTTTTAAAAAAATATGGTATTACTGAGAGATGCCTTTCTTTCTTTCTTTCTTTCTTTACTCACTTACTGCATTTGGCTGTTGTGTTTCCAGTCTCAGTTGCAATTCCCACGTTAAGGCTGTTCCCACCCTTCCTGTGTCTCTTGAGCTGAGCAGGCACTTCCTGTCCTATTGGAAATGAAAGTTAGAGATTGGGGGTGAGGTGTGTGTATTTACTCTGCAGAAAGTTAATACTGTCCGTTCCATTATCATAGCAAAAAAGTGACAGGAAAACTAGAATAGATACATACTAGGACTTTATTTGAGGGAGGGTTTGGGCTTTAATGTTTGTTGTGACAAAATAGACAGGGTTAATTTATGTCTCAAGAGAATACTTGTGATGGCAGCAAGGTGGCCTTATGAAGGGATTTGAAGGCTTTTATTCTACATCTCTATTCCACTTGGATTGGTGGGGGTTACTGAGTACATTCTTAAGTTTTGGGTGTCTTATAAGTTTCTTTTCTTGTTAAGGCTGCTCCTACTAGAATATTCCTTCAAAATTCCGAAGTAAGTATTGTTGCAATTGTGTTAGGTTCTGGACTCTTATGTTCTTTCCTAAGAATTTTATATTTTTCTTCTCTTTGAAGCATATGCTTTTTAAATATTTATTTATTTATTTTTAACAGCTCAGAAACAACTTGAAGCAAACATTCCAACTCTGTGAACTTGAATTTGGAAATAAATTCCAGGTTTGGTTAGTTACTGTAATAGTTTCAGCTTATGGATCTTAAAGACGAGGAAATAGTGGGATAAAGAGTCAGATATGATAGCTTCCAGTTGTTAAAGAAACAACTAGGCACCAAGTTTCATGATTTAATCCAGTTTGATAATTCCTTAAGTATGAATCCATTCCTCAGAGAATCTGAAATAGGAGTGAGGGGCATCAGCCCATCAGTGTGACCCAAGAGAAACAGAACTATCTAAGGATCTGAAACTAGTTATTTCCTATACTCTGTTTTGCTCTTTGGTGTCCTCCTCTGAGCACTGAGATCACTGTAAGTGTAAAGCAGGGGAAGCCCTGTGCTCCTCTCACACACTATCTCAATATGGTTTTCTTTGCATGTTCTCCAAGGCAGTGTCTCAGTGGCCCCTTTAAAATCCAGCTTGAAATCTTCTTATAGTTGAGATCTAACGGGGGAAAAACCCCTCATTGTTTTTTTATGAAAATCAGAACTTGTTCCTAGAGGAAAAGGGATGAATTTGAAAGAGGTTAGACCTAAGAACTCTTCTTTCTAGCTTTAACTACTGAGACTATGAAAAACAAATGAAAAATAACATCTTGGGCATTAGGACCCAGTGGAAGTGCCTCATTCAGGCTGGGTTAACTTCTCTCAGTGACGTAAAGGAGCTGCCCTAGCTCATTCTCTACCCGCAGCCCCCCCATCTCTTTCTCTCCTGCTCCTGTTCTCCCCCTTTCTCCTCCCTTTTTCCTCCCTCCCTCCCTCGCTCCCCTCCTCCCTCCCCCTTTTCTCACCTCTTCCCTTTCCCTCTCCCTCTTCTCTCTCAGCTCCATAACATTAAAGAGAAAATGCTGCTATCAGTGACTTCCAGGCCTGGGATTTCGACTTTTGGCTATAACAGGAACAACAGGAAGGTAGGGAAAAGCGGTTTTTTTTTTTGTATCTAGCTACTTCCTTTTCTGGGGATCGGGAGTGCCCTTGGTTTTAATATTCTTCTTTAAGAGGGGAACGGGATTCCTCTCTCGGGATTCCTCTTTCCTTACAGCGCCTCTCTCTTTTCCACTACTTCTTTCTGCTTCTGTTCTCACCTGGTTCTGGAGTTCAAGGAATTTACAGTCTCTGTGAGACCTGAAGAGGCAGGGGAATTAAAAGCAAACCAAACTTGAAAGTTTGTATCCTTATGAAATGAAGTTAGTTTGGCTTCATGCTGATGTACCAATCTCCACAGGGATAATATGTCATCTCAGACCCTGGCCCCCAGTCGACCCCTCCAAGGTTGTTTTATCTTTTGGTTAACTATTTCCATTCCCCCCTACTCTACCTTCCTTCCTACCCATACCACTGGCATTATTAGATAACTGAAATCACAGATTGTCAGTGAAATCACAACACCTCATCAAGAAGTGGGTGTATTCTTCTAGACTACAGACCCTACCCCACCCAACCTGTAGAGAAGGAGTCTTGAGAGACAGTGTGCTTTGGGATTAAGACAGAAAGCTCTGTGATTCTTTGGGTCTTGCTTTCTAGCTGACACTTGGAACTCTGCAGATAGCCAGGCTCAGTAGGGATCCTTGGAGTCTTCATGATTAACCCATGGCTATCAGAGAGTTGTGCTGTGCTTGGGCACATGGGCAGTCTGGGGAGAGATGGACAATCTTGCCCACATTTGCCAGGGAATATCCTTGGTGGGTTCTTGGCATTTCAGAGGACATAGTGCTGATTAGGAGGAACTTCATGCTGTAGTAGGAAGACCCTTTACCTTCTCTGGGTGTTGTAGCTGTTTGAAGAAAAAAAGGCGTCATAGACATTTGGGGGTCTTTTGCTCATCTAATGGAATGTTGGAGGGTGGGGAAAGATTCCTGCTGCTTTCTCTTATACCTGAAGAGACTATTACAGGGAGATTTAAACACAAGCGTGTGATCAAGGCAGTGGGGAAATGTTTAGACCCAAAACACTTAATGTTGGTTTATAAGTGTTAGTTTATGTAGTATTTATTCTGTTTATAACCTTAAGAAATATGGGTGAGGGAAGAGGAAATGGGGAGATGTGGGGAAGAGGAAATGGGGAGATGTAGGTCAGAGGATACAAAGTAACAGGTATGTAAGATGAACAAGTCTTTAGATCCAATGTACAACATGTGGACCATAGATAATAAAATTGTACTGTATGTGGGACTCATGCTAAATGAGTAGATCTTATCTGCTCCTGACACAAAAACAAAAAAAATTAGGTAACTATGTGAGATGATGGAAATGTTTATTTGCTTCACTGTAGTAATCTTTTTACTATCTATATGTACCCATAACATGTTGTATAGCTTAAATATACACAATAAAATTTACTTAAAAAAAGAAATATGGGTTCATACATAATTATTGGTTATCAATATATGTTTGTATGTATATATACTGATAGCACTTTATCAAATATTTATATTATACATATATATTTGAAAGGTCAAATATATATTATATACATATTTATATATATTTGCAAGGGGAATATTTCATCTGTTTATTCTCTTCAAACCTTATACAGTACTGTAAAAAAGTATCCTTCCTGATTTTTTCCCTCCAAGTCTCTCAGGTTACCCAGAACACATAAAAATAAGGTAAAATGAATTCCCTAAATTAAATTTTCCCTATTAGAGATTTCATGTATTTGAAACTATCTAAAAATCTTCCTTTTTCTTAGCTCTCCAATCCCTCTTCCCCCTTGGAGTACAGGAAACATTTAACTAGCTTCTAAATCCATTATAGTAGGGAACATATGGAGTTGAATTCAAATCTCACATTTCTTCCTAATAACTTGCAAGGTTTGGGAAACAATTCAGGAATCACTGGGACCGGGGTGGGTAGGGGAAGTAGACACATGATTACTAGTGTATCTGTCAAGAATTCTCTGAGTTCTTACAAGTCAATGTTATGATGACATCTAAGAATATTGTATACGTGCATCACTTTGTGGCCATGTATACAACTCCTACAACTCCTTGTGTGTGTGTGTGTGTGTGTGTGTGTGTGTGTGTGTAGAGAGAGAGAGGTGGGAATGTTGGATTTTTAAAAATTTAATTCAATAATTTATTTATTTTGAGACAGGCTCTTACTCTGTCGCCCAGGCTGAAGTGCAGTGGTGCGATCATAGCTCACTGCAACCTCAAACTCCTGGGCTCAAGCAATCCTTCTGCCTCAGCCTCTTGAGTAGCTGGTACTACAGGCAGATGCTACCATGCCTGGCTAATTTTTTTTTCTTTTTTATAGAGATGGGGTCTCATACTGTTGCCCAGGCGGGTCTCAAACTCCTGGGCTCAAGCAGTCCTCCTGCCTCGGCCTTCCAAAGTGTTGGGATTACAGTAGTGAGCCGCCATACCCAGACCCTGCTGGGTGTTTTTAAACTAAAGCATTACTACATAGCTCTTTGTCTTGGTATTGACAAGTAGGGTATGTGTTTCTTTCTCTGTTTTCGGAAGTGTTTTAGATGTGTTTGCTTTTGTAATTTGTGAGTTTTTATACTTGAGGTTAAATTTTAAAAATAACTTTTATTAGTTTTTAGTAATAGATGTAAGACATGCCCATTTTTAAAAATTAGGGCCGGGCACAGTGGCGTACACCTGTCGTCTCAGCTACTCGGGCGGCTGATGCAGGAGAATTGCTTGAGCCCAGGAGTTGGAGGTTGCATTGAGCTATGATGATGCCACTGCACTCCAGCCTGGGTGACAAAGCGAGACCTTGTCTCAAAAAAAAAAAAAAAAAAAAATTATAAAGAGATTTATAAAATTAAAGTCTTCCCTTCATGTCCTGTACTTCTTTACTCAAATCCCACTCCTCAAGGAAAATAGCTGGTAGCAGTTTGGTGTATGTATCCTTCGATTTTTTTCTGTGCCAAGACAAAGTTTTGATTTTGACAGTGGCTTATTTGCCATTTCTATTAAGATCTCAGTTTCTCAAGTACAACAAGTCTATGTAGTAAAGTTTTTGGACCTGTCCAAAACATTAAAAAAACTGAAATAAAGAACAATCAAATTCTAAACTTCTGAAAAAGTACAAAGTATAAATTTCTGCTTTCTTTAAATAAGAATTTTATATCATAATTTACTATTGGCTGTAGTCATCACCTCTGGTCTGTGGAACAAAAAATAGTTTCCAGTGACCTCAATTTGAAAAGCTGCTATTTGTACACCACTGTTGTGACTTGCTTATTTTAAAGTGTGTTAGTTTTATTTACTTGACTTTAAAAAGTAGGATTATTTTGTTTTGAAATATATACTTGGAAGATTTTTCCTGAGGAACCCATGACAATCATAGTTTTCTTTTTTCTTTTAATTTTTTAATTTTAAAAAATTTTTTATTTTTTTAGAGGCAAAGTCTTGCTCTGTCACCCAGGCTGGAATGCAGTAGCATCATCATAGCTCACTACAACTTCAAATTCTTTGGCTCAAGCAATCCTCCAGCTTTAACCTCCCAAGTAGCTAGGACCACAGGCGTGTGACACCACGCCTGGCTAATTTTTTTTTTCTTTGTAGAGATGAGGGTCTTGCTATGTTGCCCAGGCTGGTCTTGAACTCCTGGCCTCAAGGGATCCTTCTGCCTCGGTCTCCCAGAGTGCTGAAATTACAGGCATGAGCCACCATGGCTGGCCTCATAGTTTTCTTATTCTTTTTTGGCTGGTGGTAAATATAGGAATGCAGTCAACAAATGTAAAGTGCCTAATAAAGGCAGATGCTTTTCTCAGGATATAGTATTAAATTTCCATTCCTGTCTTTGTATTTAAAGTAATTACAGAAGGGGGAAAATGTGGATTTCAAAGAGGGATTCTGCAAGATAATTTAAGGTGGTATTTTTTTTAAACATCGTTTTTTAAAATTTCAAAATAAGGGGGTACAAATGTTTTTATTACATGGATACCTTGTATAATGCTTAAGTCAGGGCTTTTAGTGTGCCCATCACCAGAATAGTATTTATTGTGCCTGGTAAGTAAGTTTTTACCCCCTAAACATCAATTTTTATGGTCTTCAATAACTCTTGGTTCATTTTTTTAAAAAGCTGAAGTAAAAAGATCAGTTCTAGGGTCTCAACACTGTTTCTTCAATGTTTGAAGGAGTTGCCTCAGTAGAGAGATTTGAATATAGGTGAGATTGAAAGAGGAAATGTTTGGGACTAAAAGAATTTCATACTTGTAAAGGACCTAACCACGCCTTCCCTGACATCATCTCCCTGGCATGTGTTATTATAATTTAACTCCTCATAGCATCAACAACGATTTCCTTTGGGAAAAAAGAAAAGGGACTGTGTTTAACTTGGGATAATTTGCCTTCCCCAATATATTTTGCATAAATTTCTCTTTCTTCTTGATGTTAATATATTAAAGACTAGTGGGGGGCAGGAGGTAATGAGGAAAGTGGGACTTACAGGTGGATATTGCCAGATTCTCACTCTTTGAGAAGCTTGAGTTACCTGACATTGTCAAAAGTGTTTACTCAGGAGAGAGAAAAGAATGGGAAATAATACTATAATCAGTTATGCTTCTAACAGGGATAGAGAATTTTCTCTGTGTGTGTATTTACTACTTTTCCTTCTAGTTTCCATCATGTCAAATTTAATGGAACTGAGAACTCAGAACTTTTAAGTTTAACATCTGCTGCCTGGGGCAGCTGTTAGTTCTGTTATCAGTAATAAGGTAACTCAGATTGTTAAAATTTAGTGGTAATGTCTTTCCATTGATCCCTCCTTTCCATTTTTAGCACTGCTACTCTAATTTTTATGCCCTCATTACAGTCTATCTTTACTACCTTAATAAACATCCTTCATGATCTCCTTGCTTCCTATTTCTCCATCCCCTACTTCTTGCCCCCAAGTAATTTTATACTTGCTGCCAGAACAATCTTCCAACAATCCAGTGGTCTAGTGCTTAGTATTTCCTGTATAAAACACTTTTTTTTTTTTTTTAAGAGATGGGGTCTCGCTTTGTGGCTCAGGGTAGAGTACAGTGGTACAATCATAGCTCTCTGAGTGCTAGGGTGACAGACATGAGAGCCACCACGCCCAGCCTCTTTGATCCTTTTGTTGGTGTTGTGCCTTATTATTAAGCCTCTGATCCTTTTTTGTTGTTGCTTACTTCTGGAGTAGCTTTTCTTTCTGTTCATTTGTTCACTTCACTCATGTTTATTGAATAGCTCCAGCATGCTAAGGTAGGATTGTGGCCCTTCAAGAACTCACAGTCAAAACTGCCTTTCAAAACCCTACCCATCCATTTAAGTTCAGCCGAGATATTACCTCTTATATAAAGCTTCTGCTAATCCTTCAACTTCCCAGCCCCAAAGGGGACTTTTTTTCCTAAACCCCCATAATTTTTTTTTTTTTTAAGACAGAGTCTTGCTCTGTTGCTCCAGCTAGAGTGCAGCAGCGTCATCATAGCTCACTACAATGTCAAACTCCTGGGCTTGAGCAATCCTCCTGCCTCAGCCTCCCCAGTAGCTGGGGCTACAGGTACATGCCACCACACCTGGCTAGCTTTTCTATTTTTTTAATAGAAATAGGGTCTTGCTCTTGCTCAAGCTGGTCTTGAACTCCTGGCCTCAAGCAGTCCTCCTGCCTCAGCCTCCCAGAGTGTTAGGATTACAGGCATGAGCCACTGCGCCTGGCCCCCCATAATGTTTTGTACTTCTAATATGGTGTTTATATCATTTTGCATTATATTAGAATCATTTAGGTAATTGTCTTCATTGCTGGAGTGTAAGCTCTATAAGTAAGGGTAGAGATGGTGTTATTCAGTTTGTTATCCTCTGATATACATAGTATAACATCTTAAGCCTATCTAGTAGATACTCAAAAAATATATCCTAATAATTGTGGTTAGCCTAATGTTAGGTACTAACTAAATCAAGGTTGAGCATTGTGTTCTAAAAAAGTCCTGAAATATGGTGTTAGATCTGAATTTAAATGTGGCTTTGTCACTATTGGCTATGTGACCTAGTGCCAAATTTCTTAGGCTTTCTGACCTTGAGTTCTTCATCTGAAAGTACTGATATTCTTTATTGGATTATTTTGAAGATCGATAATATTTATAATCACATATCAGCATGTAAATTGATTGTTATTTCTCTTACAAGGAAACCCGCGCCTTTTCTGTGGTGCCATTTTCTTCCTCCAACTGCTGTCCCATTTCTCTTCTTCCTTTTACAGTAACATATCTTGAAAGAGCTGTTTATTCAAGAGTTATATATACTTGCTGTCTTCAATTTATTTTCTTGCATTCTTTTTTCTCTTATTATCCTTAAAATATTATTTGATAATGCAAAAGATTACACATAGTTATAAAGTATAATAATAAGAAGAACGTCTGTGAAACCACCTTCCAACTCAAGTACTAGACAAGACTCATTGCCTATAAATTGCATATACTTAAGAATTTCTCAAAAAAAAAAAAAAAAAAAAAAAAAAGAATTTCTCTCCATCCCATTCCCTGCCCTTCCTCTAGAGGTAACCACTGCTCTAAATTTTGTATTTATCATTCTATTTCTTTTTTAAAAACATAGTTTTAATTTCCTGTGGGAGGAATGAAGCCAGCTTGCTTCTATGCTGCCATTTTGGAAATCTCCCCAAAAAACATAGTTTTAAAATCACATTTAATTTGCCTGTTTGGACTGGGTGTGGTGGCTCACGCCTATAATCCTAGCACTCTGGGAGGCCGAGGTGGGAGGATTACTTTAGCTCAGGAGTTCAAGACCAGCCTGAGCAAGAGTGAGACCCTGTCTCTACTAAAAATAGAAAAATTAGCTAGGCGTTGTGGTGCACACCTGTAGTCCCAACTACTCGGGTGGCTCAGGTAGGACGATTGCTCGAGCCCAGGAGTTTGAGGTTGCAGTGAGCTGTGGTGATGCCACTGTACTCTAGCCCAGGTAACAGAGTGAGACTCTGTCTCAAAAAAAAAAAAAAAATAATAATAATTTGCCTGTTTGCATTGTTCTAAGTACTTTATATAACTATGTTTATTTATATATATAATATATAGTTATATAATTATATTTTACCTTATTTAATCCTTATAACAACTTCATTATTATTATTCCCATTTTATAGATGAGGAAAAATGAGTTACAGAGAGTTTAATAATCACGCTGCTAGTGAGTAGCCCAGGTCAGATTTGAACCCAGTTAGTCTGGTTCTGAGTCTATGTTCCCAACCACTACCATATTGTCTTACTGTGGTACACGGTCTTCTGTTTTTATTTTTATTAATACATTCAATATTACCGCTTCACGATTTATTCATGTTGCATGTAGGTGTGGTTTATTCATTTTTCAATGCTATGTAATATTTCACTTTGTGAAAAAAAAAATATATATCTACACACACCATAATTTATCCATTGTCCTGCCAAAGGGCTTTCAGATTGTTTTTAGGTTTTGTTTGTTTTTGCTATTCCTGACATCGCTGCTGTGAACATTCCTCATATGTGGGGTGTACTTGTGCAAGAGTTTCTCTTGGATTTCTACCTAGGAGTGGGATTGAAGTGCCATAAGGTACATGAATATTCAGCTTTGGGAGATAATGATAAATTGCTTTCCAAAGTATTGTACCAAATTTGTTTCTATCAATAATGTATAAAATTTGTTGTAGATTCATATCCTCTCTACTTTTTGACAATGGCAGACTTCTCTCATTCTTTCTTAAACCCAATCTAATTAGGCTTTTACCCCTACCACTCCACCAGAACAGCTCTTAATGATAGTCTGCAGTGCCTTTAATATTATTAAGTAAATGTTTAGTTCTTAGCTCATCAACACTTGACACAGTTGATCACTCTATTCCTTGAGAAACTTTCTTCATTTGGCTTATGGGATACCACGCTGTCCTGGTTTTTCCTCTGTTATCTGTGCCTCTCCTCTTCAGGCTCCTTTGCTGGGTTCTCCTCATTTTCCTAACCTCTCACCCTTGGACTCAGTCCTTGAGCCTCTTTTCTGTCTAAACTTCTCTCTTCCTAATTTTATCCAGTCTGATAGCTTTGAATATCACCCATATGATGGCAACTCTCAAGTTATATTTCCAACTTGGACTGCCTCCTGCATTCCAGATTCGTATCTCTAACATCACACTTGATATCCTCGTTTAGATGTTTATTAGACATTTCAAACCTAACACATTTCAGAGAGAACTCTTGCCTGCTCTCTTCCTGCCCTGCCCTGCCAAAACTGTTCTTACTGTCTTCTTCATCTGAGTGAATGGCAACTTCATTCTTCTACATACTCAGGCCAAAAACCTTGACATTATCTTTGACTCTTCTTTTTCTCCCACAGCCCCATATCTATAATACCTACTTTATTATACTGTTAGTAATGAATGCCTGGCATATAGTAAATGATCATTAAGGTTAACAATTATAACTAAAATTACCCATGGAAAACATGATTCCATTCTCTTTATTCTTGTCTGCATAAAAACAAGCTTACAGTTTCTCCCATCTTAAAACAAAACAAAACCTTGCTTTGATCCCATTTCTCCTGCCAGTTACTGCCCCCTTTCTCTGATCTCTTTAATAATCAAACTTCTTGAAAGAGTAGTCTGTATAGTTTCTGTTTTCTTACCTCTCACTCTTTTTCTTAGTAAGGTATTTATTTTTTATTTTCAATTGTGGTAAAATATATATAACATAAAATTTACCATCTTAACCATTTAAATGTACAGTTCAGTAGGGTTAAGTACATTTATATTGCTGTGCAACCCATCTACAGAACTTTTTTCATCTTGTAAAACCGAAACTCTATACCCATTAAACAACTCCCCATTCCCTTCTCCCTCCAGCCTGTGGCAACCACTGTTCTACTTTCTATCTTGATGAATTTGACTACTCTAGGTTTCTTATGTAAGTGGAGTCATACAGTATTTTTTTTTTTTTGGTATTTATTTCACTTGGCATAATGTCCTCACAGTTCATCCATGTTGTATCATGTGTTAGTATTTCCTTGCTTTTTAAGGATGAATTGTATGTACAGTAAACATTACATTTTGTTTATTCATATGGACAATTGGGTTGTTTCTACCTTTTGGCTATTGTGAATAATGTTGCTATGAACCTGATATATCTTGAAGACACTGCTTTCAATTCTTTTGGGTATATACCCAGAAGTAGAATTACTGGATCATATGGTAAGTCTATTTTTCATTTTTTGAGGAACTGCCATCGTGCTTTCCACAGCAACTGCACCATTTTACATTCTCATCAGGGGTGCACAAGGGCTCCGGTTTCTCTACATCCTTGCCAATACTTGTTATTTTCAGTTTTTTTTTTTTTTTTTTTGATAAGTAGCCATCCTAATGGGTATGAGGTGGTATCTCATTGTGGTTTTGATTTGTATTTCTTTGATGATTGGTGATGTTGAGTGTCTTTTCACGTGCTTATTGGCAATTTGTAAATCTTGTTTGGAGATAGGTCTGTTCATGTCCTTTGCCCATTTTTTAATTGGCCTGTTATTCTTGTTAAATTTTGGGGGTTCTCTATATATTCTTGATATTAACCCTTTTTCAAATATATGATTTGCAAATATTTTCTCCCATGCCATAGTTTGTCTTTTTACGCTGTTGATTGTGTCCTTTGATGCACAGAAGTTCTTAATTTGATGTAGTATAGTTTATCTATGTTTTTACTTTTGCTACCTGTGCTTTTGGTGTCATATCCAAGAAATTATTGCCAAATCTAGTCATGAAGCTTTTTCCCTTATGTTTTCTTCTTAGAGTTTTATATTTTAAATATTTATTTATTTATTGACTTATTGATTGAGGCAGGGTCTTGCTCTGTCACCCAGACTGGAGTGCAGTGGCACAATCATAGCTTACTGTAACCTCAAACTCCTGCGCTCAAGTGCTTCTCCTGTCTCAGCTTCCTGAGAAGCTGGGATTACAGGCACGCTCCCCTGTGCCTGGGTAATTTTTAAGAAAATTTTTTGTGGAGGCAGGATTTTGCTATGTTGCCCAGGCTGGTCTTGAACTCCTGGCCTCAAGTGATGCTCCCACCTTGGCCTCCCAAAGTGCTGGGATTGCAGGCATGAGCCACCATGTCCGGCCTTCTTCTGAGAGTTTTATAGATTTGAAACTTACATTTAGATCTTTGATCCATTTTGAGTTAATTTTTGTATATAGTGTAAGGTAAGTCCAGCTACATTCGTTTGTATGTGAATATCCAGTTTTCCCGATACCATTTGTTGAAAAGGTTGCCCTATCTCCATTGAAAGGTCTTGGCACCCTTGTCAAAAGTTATTTGAGGCCTGGCACGGTGCTCACGCCTATAATCCTAGCACTTTGGGAGGCTGATGTGGGGGGATTGCTTGAGGCCAGGAGTTTGAGACCAGCCTAGGCAACATAGTGAGACCTTGTCTCACGAAAAAAAAAAAAAAATTTTAAAAGTCACGTAGTTTAACAAGGTTTATAGCAAAAGGAGCCCCCTGGCCCCACCTCTTTCTGTTTCTTATTCCTATTGCCCAGAAGCAACCACTTTCAATTTTTTTTAGGTATTTTTATTGTATCTACCTGCATATTTGTAACTAATATGGTTATATTATTATTTCTTGGTTTTTCAATTTTATTTCTTTATTATTTTAGAGACAGGGTCTTGCTCAGTTGCCCAGGCTGGAGTGCAGTGGCATGATCATAGCTCACTGCAACCTGGAACACCTGGGCTCAAGTGATCTTCCTGCCTCAGCCTCCCGAGTAGCTGGGACTATAGATGTGCACCACCATGCCCAGGTAATATTTTTAAAAATTTTTTTGTAGAGACGGGGTCTCACTATGTTGCTTAGGCTGGTCTTGAACTCCTGGCTTCAAGTGATCCTCCTGCCTTGGCCTTCCAAAGTGCTAGGATTACAAGCATGAGCCACAGCACCGGGCCTCTCTTCTATACTTTAAATCATCTCTAGATTACTTGTAATACCTAACACAATGCCTACACACCACTTCATTTGAATGGATTCAATGTTGTACTCGGTGTGCTGCAAATTCAAGTTTTGCTTTTTGGAACTTTTTGGAATTTTTTTTCCCCAAGTATCTTAGGTTGAATCCACAGATGAGGAACCCATGGATACAGAGGGCTGACTATTTCTCCCATCCAAGTGCTAACCAGGCCCGACCCTGCTTAGCTTCTGAGATCAGAGGATATTGGGTGTGTTCAGGGTGGTATGGTCGAAGACAGAGGGCTGACTATTTCTATGTGGCTGTGGACATGTGATCCTCTGGAAATTCTGACATAATCTTCCATATCCATATCCAGGAACTGGATAGAACCTTTTCCTCCCTTTTTGGAGACCTTATCCCTTTGTTTGTATAATTGGTTTTTGGTATTCAGTTCTCACTTTAGCAACCAATCCTCACCTCCACCCACCCTTTACCTCCAGCCTCCACCCCATTCCCAAACTTAGATTAAGATAATGAATTTGATAAACTAGGTTAACACTCTCCCAAGGACTGGTTCTGTCTTTTTGAGATTCAAAGTATGTTAGGAATTAGAAGTGCGTGGGTTCAGGAGTTAGGCTGTGTAGATTCAAGTGTTTTAATATTCTATCCTAGTTTTTAATAAATGGTTATCAGACTTTTAAAAGACTTTTGTTTTTAAATAGATAATAGGTAGTCTGAGCAAGAGTGAGACCCCCGTCTCTACAAAAAATAGAAAAATTAGCTGGGCATGGTGGCATGTCCCTGTAGTCCCAGCTACCAGGGAGACTGAGGCAGGACGATCACTTGAGCCCAGGAGTTTTTTTTTTTTTTTTTTCCTTTTTTTAATATAAAAGAGACGGGGTCTCGCTCTTGCTCAGGCTGGTCTTGAACTCTTGAGCTTAAGCTATCCTCCCGCCTCGGCCTCCCAGAGTGCTAGGATTACAGGCGTGAGCCACCGCGCCCGGCCAAGCCCAGGAGTTTGAAGTTGCAGGGAGCTATGATGATGCCACTGTACTCTAGCCTGGGCAACAGAGCGAGACCCTGTCTCAAAAAAAAAAAAAAGATAATAGCTATATGGACTTTCGACAAAATATAAAAGTTTCAAACAGGTATAAGAAATATATAAAACAGGCTGGTCACAGTGGCTCATGTCTCTAATCCCAGCACTTTGGGAGGCTGAAGCAGGAGGATCACTTGACCCTAGGTGTTTGAGACCAGCCTGGGTAACATAGCGAGATCTCATCTTTACAAAAAAAAAAAAAGAAAGAAAAATTAGCTGGGAGTACTGGCGCGCATCTGTAGTCCCAGCTACTTGGAAGGCTGAGGCAGGAAGATCACATGAGCCCAGGAATTTGAGGTTGTGGTGAGCTATGACCACTGCACTCTACCCTGGGTGACAGAATGAGACCCCCATCTCAAAAAAAAAAAAAAAAAAAGAAAAGAAAAAATACAAATAAAGAAGAGGCCTGACCAGGTGTGGTGGCTCATGCCTGTAATCCTAGTACTTTGAGAGGCCAAGATGGGAGGATTGCTTGGGGCCAGGAGGTTGAGACCAGCCTGAGCAAGAGTTAAACCCTGAAACTCTGTCTCTATAAAAAAAAAAAAGTAGAAAAATTAGCCAGGCATGGTGGCATGCGCCTGTTGTTCCAGCTATTGGGGAGGCTGAGGCAAGAGGATTGCTTGAGCCCAGGAGTGTGAGGTTGCAGTGAGTTATTATGACTCTGCTGCACTCTAGCCAGGGCAACAGAGCGAGATCCTGTCTCAAAAAAAAAAAAAGAAAAGAAAAAGTCCTTTGCACCCCTGCCCTCCATTTACTTAGCTCCCTTTTCCAGTGGCCATCACTGGTAACTGTTTCTTGTATATCTTTCTAGAGATATTTCTGTGCATATTACATTAGACTATTTATATATCCAGAGTTCTCTGTGCCCTGTAAAAAGCAGGCTAGAACAAGGATAAACTTTATATACATAATGTATTGCTAGGTGGTTATGTATATACATCTTATTTTGATCTGGAAGTAGACTGAGCACATGTACCCTTCATATCCTTGGGTTAGACCACTTCCTTCAGTGGCATAGCATTGCCAGTGTTTATTATTTGTGAATTAAAATATTTCTATAATGACCAAAGGAGCAAAGTCTTTTCATGAATTTGAGATGTTGGGCCTTGATAAAACCAGATCCTTAATCTACCAATCTGGCTATTCTTAGTAGTGTGAGGGTAAGGAAGAAAGGGTGCTGGTGTTTCCTGACTTTCTGTGGTTTGTAATCACTGTATTTCTGACCAAAATGAAATAATGTCACATGATGAAAATAGAGTAAATGACGATGTAGAGTAAAATAAACTAGAGGCAGGCATTGTCTTTTTCTCTATCTTTTTTCTATCTGAAGCAACTGGATTGTGGAAGAGAGGTAAATATACTTCTCCCAGTTAGTGCCTCTGTAAGCCACGAAGCTCTAATGATGCTGCTATTCTGTTTGACTTTGTACCTCCTTCCCAGGCCATATATCCTCCTGAACACATGATCCACCAGCCAGGCTGAATAGTGGAGGGGTTTAGTAATGCAGTACTAAATACTCAGTAGGGACCCAGTTGTGTCTTACCCATGTTCTCCCCAAGCAGCTGGCTGTTGTATTCAGATTTAAACTGCTTAACCTTCAAAAATCAGAGATCCTTTTTCTCTTCTGGGACATTAATAAACTTTTTGGTCAATGTATATGTTTCCTGGACATAGGAGTGAGTTATTGCCACACTGACATGTAATAGTTGATTATTCCTTGGGTTTTGTTGCAGACATGTGCTTATGCTACCTAAAAACACTGTGTCTGAAAGGGCTGTGTCCACCATACTGTTGCCTGTATACTTTAGTTGAGGGTTCTTGCTGTAGTTTCATCTATATAAGCATCAGTCTTATGTAGGACATGTTCCTTTAACTTCTCATTTGATTCATGATTCAGATGCCGTTGTTCTAAATGTTCTACCCTGAGTAGACATTACCTATTTCCAGGGAACTTAGAACTGTTCTTTTTTTGAGCTTGCACGGTGTTGTAGTCCCAGCTACTCAGGAGGCTGAGGCAGGAGGAGTGCTTGAGACCATGAGTTTGAGTCTGCAGTGAGCTATTCATGGCCTGTGAATAGCCACTGCTCTCCAGCATGGGCAACATAGCAAGACTCTGTCTCCTAAAACAAATAAACAACAACAACAACAACAAAAAACCTGTTCTTCCTCCAGAAGGGAGAAACAAAGGATGTTGGGGCACTTAAAGGGCTACTGTGTTTACTTAGCTGTTTGCCCTAGTTTGGGTACTGTCAGTATTTGTGAGGGTTTCTGTTACTTGGTTCTACTTTACAAAAGTGGAGTGATACAACAGAGGGAATAAGTCTGAGCCTCGGTTTCCAGGTTTTAAAAGGGGAATAATCTACTCCACAAAGTTGTTAGGAAGACCAAATGAAATCATATATATAATAGGACTTAAGACACCATTAAAGGGTTAGAGAAGTAGATACAGAACAGAATTCTGTGTTAAGCTATGCCATAATGATTTTTGCATAGTGAGGAGGTTCTTTATCCAATCTTGAAGAGAGCAGAGTTTTATCGAGAGCTTCTGGCACAAATCCTATTCCACCTGAGTCAGTATGGTAGAATGGTTGGTTCATCATTCAAGGTCCCAAAAGGAAACACATGGCAAACCCAAACTGAGTAATTTGAGAAAGGTTTAATAAAGGAATTGTTTACAAAGGTATTCAGGGAAACCAGTGTGAGAGAGCAGAATACTCTAAGATCAGTAACTGCAGAGCCTACATTACCTCTAGATCCAAAGGGGCAAGAGATTGAGAGAGATTACCAGAATTTGAGAGTAGCTGTATGGAGAGAGCTATGGGCTTTAGTAGAAGTATGAAGCCAAATCATGGTGTCCTGGCAGAGGAAGTAGCTGGGAAAATAAATACTCTGATCTCATTTTCCTCCTTCCCTTTAATCTACTTCTGGTATACATCTGGTTGGCTAAACCCAACTGGAAGACAGAGGGAAGAAAGCTCGCTCATGTACTCCATATGGTCAGCTTCCTGGGGCATAAAGTAAGGTGGACAAGAGTGGTGAGTGGATCTGGAAGGGCAAATAGATTCCTGGGCAACATGGGGTGGTATGCTTAGCCAAGGGGTCTATGGTCATTTGGCTTAGGGTTTTAAAATGTCAATGTTGTGGGCTGGGCACAGTGGCTCATGCCTATAATCCTAGCACTTTGGGAGGCCAAGGCAGGAGGATTGCTTGAGTTCAGGAGTTCAAGACCAGCCTGAGCAAAGACCCCATCTGTACAAAAAAATAGAAAAATTAGCCAGGTGTGGTAGAATGCACCTGTAGTCCTAGCTACTCGGGAGGCTGAGGCAGGAGGATCACTTGAGCCCAGGCATTTGAGGTTGCAGTGAGCTATGATCACACCACTGCACTCTAGCTGGGGCAATAGAGCAAGATCCTGTCATTCATACAAACAAACATACATACATACATTTAAATGTATGTATGTCAGTGTTATACTTGAGACCCAGTTTAAGTACCACCTGGTATGAACATAAGTAACTCCCTGGAGGTCTCGTGGTTGTTGTGCCTTATTGTTACCATCTTGGTGTTCAAGGGATGAGGGAAACATATTGCTAATATAGTGGTAAGAGCCACGAAAGAGAAGGGGGAGGGAGATGAGGAGCTGGAGATGGTGTCAGGTTTATTCGATCTGAGAGGAAATAGTAGAAAGTGCTGAGAGTCAGCTTTTAAAATCAGCTGTGCTGGGCAGTTATTTGGTATGTGTTCTGTGCCTCAGGCTCTGCATGTTCCAGAGAAGCCTTTCTTGTTTTGTGGTGGTGTTGTTTTCAGGAAGGGGAATTACAGGAACTATCCCTTTCTTTCTCAGATATGACTTGAGCTTCAATAAGATATATTTATCTTGTGACTTTTCTACCTGGAAATGAAGTAAGTTGATGCCAACCTAGGCCATATTCTGTGCTAGTTCATGGTAACGTGTGGTAGCCTAACATCTCAAGATAGTTTCAATGGTTGGAATGTTCTCTCTACCTATCCTCATCAAATTTTTTATAACAGCTTTATTTATATAATTCACATATCATATAATTCATCCATTATTATAAAAGTATACAATTAAATAGCTTTTAGTATATTCAAAGTTTTGCATCCACTACCATAATCTACCATAACTACCATAATTTTAGAACATTTCATTATCCTCAAAAAGAAACCTGCCCACTTTGCCGTCACCCTGCAATCCTCTCATTACTCCTCTCCCCCAGCCCTAGGTGATCACTGATTAGGTAATCACCAACCTACTTTCTGTCTCTATAGATCTGCCTATTCTAATTTCATATAGACGGAATCATTCAATATGTGGTCCTTTGTTATTGACTTCTTTCTCTTAGCATGATGTTTTCAGGCTTCACCCATGTTGTAGTGTTTATCAGCACTTCCTTCCTTTTTTATGGCCACATAATATTCCATTATATGGGTTTACTGCATTTTATTTATCCAGTCATCAGTTGATGAACATTTGTATTGTTTCCACTTTTGGCTATTGTGAATAATGCTGCTGTGAAATTTGTGTACAGGCTTTATGTGGGCATGTGTTTTCAATTCTCTTGGGTGTATACCTAGGAGTGGAATTGCTGGGTCATATGGTAACTCTATGTTTAACCATCTGAGGAACTGCCAAACTGTTTTCCAAAGCAGCTGCCTCATTTTACAATCCCACCAGCAGTGTATGAGGGTTCCAGTTTCTTCACATCCTCATCAACACTTGTTATATCTGTCTTTTTTATTATAGCCATCCTAGTGGGTACAAAGTGGTATCTAGTTGTGATTTTGGATTTGCATTTCCATGATGGCTCTCCATTAAAAGTTTATTGTCCTACTCATCTTTTCAGGGTACAACTCAAATGTCTTCTTCAAGAAACTTTACCCTTAGAAATTGTTTCTTTTTTCATGTTCTTATGCCAGTTTGTTTAGATCCCCATTAGCACACGTATTTCATTCTGCTACTTTTCTAAATTATAAGCTCTAATTTCTGAACTCCTTAATGACTCCTTTTGGGTATACATTTAAATGTACTATGAAATATTTCACTCATACACTCACTCATCTATAAGTCCCATAGCATCATACAGTGCTTGCACATAGTTGGCATTCAGATATTTATTGAATGACTGAAATAGTGCAGAGGGACTCATGAGTAATTACTAGAGGGTATGTTACTTCTCAGAGAAAGTGGACTTTCTTTTTAGGAGATAATATGACTTGGAACCCAGGAAATAATATATTTTAGGCAAAATGTTCAGATATGACTTAGAGTCCATTGGCTCCAGTAATATGTCTTATATATCATCCATATCCAGGTTACAATAAGAATTTTTATGTTAGGCCACTGAATAGTGTATCTGTGAGACTTTTTAAGGGGTTTGGTAAAATGATACACAATTAGCAAATTCTATAAGTTTATTTCACTCATTTTAACAAATATCCATGCCTACTATGTGCCAGGAACTTAGCTAGGCACCAGATGTGGGATGAGGTTTTCTCCAGCTCAGATGGTTAATAGCAAAGTTAAGGGGCCAGGGCGAGGGTGACTTTGCTGGCAAATGAATGGATACAGGATTCGTGAATTTTATTAAACTAGGCAAGTTGAACACTTGATCAGAGAACCTAATAAAAAATACAGCTTCTTTAAAGGCAGTGTTTTACTTACACTAGACTCTAATTAACAAGCTCATCTGACAGTATCATTCTCTTAAAGAGCTGATGAAAACCTAGTGATTGGGAAGTAGACATTGTATCACCCCTATCATTATGATCTCTTTCTTGAAAGAGGGGAAAGGGAAGGACACTCTCTTGTCTCCTAGTTTCCTGTAACTCAGCAAGACAGGAAACATGAAGTTCCTGCTACAAAGGAGTTTGATTTTTCTTTTTCTAGATGAAAGATGAAGGAGTTATATATATATATATATTTTTTTTTTTTATATCCACATCTTACCAACTTTTCCCCAAAATTAATGAATATTCTGGGAGAGGGAAGGATAGGATTGTATTGTCTCTTTCAGTTGCTACTAGTCTGAAATGGTTCTCTGGGGCCATCAGTCCCGTGTCAGGGCTTAAGCTAGAAAATGAAGAGCAAGATGTTTTCCTTAATCCTGCTGCACTATGGCAGGTTTCATGAATTGCGGACTTTAAATCATAAAGCTCATTTGGTATTTATTGCTGTGTCCTAAAAAATGTCATTTTCATGTAAGGATCTCATTTAAGTTTATTAGAAGAGCTGAATTGTCTGAACTGTCAGTACTCTAGGTTTCTCTTAAGAAAGGGATAGACTTCTGCTGTAACATCCATCAGTTTGCTTCATCTCTTTAAATGGCATGCAGTTCTATTTGGTTCCTGGAAGAAAAGGAAGCCTTACAGCTTTTTACTTATAACTTTGGTTTATACTCATGTAGGTGGAATGCCTGAAGTTATTTGAATTAGTGGCCATTTAGAAGAGGACTCAGAGTTGTGTTATGCCCCTTATGCTTCCAAGATTTGAGCAGGGCCATCATCACATTTGGCCTAGAATCTTAGATTTCTGAGATGATATTAGATTTGCCCTTAGAAATAAGGGATGGTAGCATATTATCATGTAGCAAAGGAATATATAAAGTTATACAGTAGAAGAATATAGGAATGAGTGTTCTTATGGAGACTTAATTTTGGAAGTGAATGGGAAACATTAATTGATCACATATACTTGAGAAGGCTAATGTTAGCTGCATTATTGAGGGTAATTTGGAGGTGCAGGAGACCTGAGGCAGTGAGACTAGTTAGGAGATATGAGACGTGAGGAAATTCAGGAAAAGGTACAGAAGTTACTTTCAGACTTGCAGAATTTGAGGTTATCTGCTTGATAGGTATATATGTTGAATGCTTTTAGAATAAACATTGGCTAATTCATTTGGTAAACATTTGAGTACCTTAAAAAAGGGGGGGGAGTGCTAGCTCAGTGCAGTGGCACTCAACCTGTAGTCCCAGCTGCTCGGGAGGCTGAGGCAGGAGGATCACTGGAGACCAGGAGTTCAAGGCTGCAGTACCCTATGATGGCACCTGTGAGTAGCCACTGTACTCCAGCCTGGGCAACATAGTGAGACATTGTCTCTTAAAAAAAAAAAAAAAAAAAGACTCTGCAGGGAAGGCGTGAAAAGCCTGGTGGTGTGATGAAGACCCTTGAAGTTTGAATTATTAACTAGAAGCTAATGTATCTCCTTAGAAATGTAGTCATGTAACAGAGGTATTAATGTTTTTAGAAAGTTCTAATGTTTTGCTAATTTTTTGGGAAATGAAGGAATTTCAGCTGTGATCTCTGAAGGTGGGAAGTAGTCTTAAGAATAGGTCTTTTTAAACCTAAATGGTTACCTGATTGGTTACCAAACCAGAATAGGAAGCTTTTATTAATCATTCAAATTCAAGGCAGGATGCTAGGGAACAGCAGACTTAAGAGTTGGTTGGATGACTGGAATCTAGCATATAAAGGTGTGTGAGGACACAAGTGTGAGAACTTTGCTATTTTCCAGAAGAGTGAACAGCCACATGTAAAAGCAAGAGGGAAGCAAACAGAGGTGTGATAAATGAGAAAATAGATGTAAAATACCTAGCACGGTGTTTGGCATACAAGAAGTGCCAAATATCAGTTATAGGTTTTCTGGTTTTTTTTTTTTTTTGAGATAGGGTTTCGCTCTGTCGCCTGGGCTAGAGTACAGTGTCATCATCATAGCTCACTGCAACCTCAAACTCCTGGGCTCAAGCAATCCTCCTGCCTCAGCCTCCGAGTAGCTGGGACTACAGATGTGTGGCACCACGCCTGGCTAATTTTTTTATTTTCTGTTGAGATGAGGTCTCTCTGTGTTGCTCAGGCTGGTCTTGAACTCCCGGACTCAAGTGTTCCTCCTGCGTCGGCCTCCCCAAGTGCTAGGATTACAGGCGTGAGCTACCGTGCCTGGGCAGCCCCAAATCCTTTAATGTGCTTTCCACAAAAGCATCTCTCCAAACTTCTCCTGGATCCTTGAGAGCTGCTAGGGGAAACATCAAACCTCTGCAGACATATGACGGCTGAATATGAGTGAATTATCTATAACTGCAAAAGGAGAATTTTGCCCTTCATTCTAATTTTAAAAGAACTCTTTTTTTATTGCATCTCAGTCTGGACCTCCCCCCCAAAAAAGAGAGAACTCTTTCATAAAAAAAGGACTCCACTTTACTAAAAGACTCCCAATCAAAAAAGTATACAGCTGGCAGAGTGGCACAGTGAGACTCTGTCTCAAAAAAAAAAAAAAAAAAGAAAGTGAACCTCCCCTCCTCACTCCCCCTCTTCATATAAGAAAAAAAAATTTAAAAAAATATAAAATAATAAAAATAAGATAAAATAAAGATTTGGGGCTTTGGGGCTTTGGGCCAGGCATGGTGGTTCACGCCTGTAATCCTAATGCTTTGAGAGGCCAAGGTGGGAGGATCGCTTCAAGCCAGGAGTTCAAGACCAGCCTGAGCAGCGTAGCAAGACCCCATTTCTACAAAAAATAGAAAAATTACCTGGATATGGTGGCGTGTGCCTGTGATGGGACTACTCCTGAGTAGTCCCAGCTACTAGAGAGGCTGAGGCAGGAGGATTGCTTGAGCCTAAGAGTTGGAAGTTGCAGTGAGCTATGATTACACCACTGCACTCTAGCCCGGGCAACAGAGCGAGACCCTGTCTCTGAAAAAAAAAAATTTTTTTTTGAACTTCGAGGCAGGCAGCAAAGTACCTAGATACCTACTCTGCAGGTTGGTCCTGAACATCTTGAGGACTATGTCTCTCTGACTCCCTAGAAAGTTACTTTTGTCTAGTTTATATAATAGTTCCTTCTGTTTTGTTCTGTAATTGTCCAGGACTGAGACCTTCGAGATACAATATGAATAATATAATATAATGTTAAAGAGACTTTAATCCCCTAAAGATTGATGGTGTGGTATTTAAAGGATGGACAGAGAATTATGCTATAAGATAACCCATAAAAATCTCTGGGGAATCATAGGATCTAAGCTATTTAATGCAAAAGCACATCACTGTAGTTCTCTCTCATATTAAACATTACTTTGTCCTTTAGCTTTTAGGCAGCTGCTGAGAACTAATACCTACACATTAAAGGATCAAGCTTAAAGTCAGCTTTAAGTGTCACTGCTGTATATCCTGGCCATTCTGGAACTATATTTAAGGCTAAAAATAAAATGAAGGAAGAATGGCTCCCTTGGTAGTTTGCATTGTCAGTGATTGAACAGAGCTGAGGAGACAATGGTTATTTATTCATCAGTAAATATTTATTTAATACCTGCTATGTGCTAGTCGTTATGAATACAAAAATGGGCAAGTCAGACAGTTTTCTGCCTTCATGGAGCTTACAGTCAGCAAAAACATTCTGGGACTGGTCCCCTCTGATCAGAAGGAGGTAAATTCTTTAGACTTCTTGCTCTGCAGTCAGCATAGCCTACCTAAAGGCCTTCATCCCTCCATCAGTTTGGATGTATATGTGTTTTATAATATTTTCCCATTAAACAACTAGAACTTCCTCAGCTGAGTAGACATAAAGAGGGAATCCATTGTAAGCTGTAGGAGAAACCATAGCTTTTTTTTCTTCATCCCTCCTCCAGTAAGAATATCTTAGTTCCCTGCATGTTCATACATACTACCCCTTTCTCTCTTATATATATAGATAAATAAATTATGAGTTTACAGGGTCTTTGTCTCCAAATAGTTTGTTTTGGGAAATTGGACAAGCTTTTACTTAGGGGCTTTCTCAACTTTTTTTTTTTTTCTTGGCTTCTCTTACCCTTCAAAGTGAATATTTTTCTACCATTTTTCTTTGGTGTCAAACCTATGCAGCAATTTCAGAAGGTGCTTGAGAATAGCAAGAGATAGAAATTTTTTTCTTCTGAGCTATGTCTTCTTTTGTAGGAATTTTTCTGGCCTTGTAGCAAGTTTATTATTGACTAAGTCATATTTTTAGATTTTAGCTAAGACCTTAGTATTAAAACCAAGATGATAACTACAGTAGCAGACCAGTATCTTCTTTTCAATTTATTTCTTTCCCTTATAACCCTTATATTCTTGTTTGGACAGTCCTGGCATCATTGATACTTTCTTTTAGAAATATTCTCTCACATTGGGAAAGGGGAGAGATAAACTCTAACTGAGGTGGGTGGTCTCCTCATCTGCCAGTGCTTGGCCCATGGTATGGTGCCACTGGAGTTGCTTTTATTATCATTGTTGCTGTTGGCATCATTGTTATCATCATCACCACCCCCAGACCTAGAATCTCATGTTTGGGAGAAGCAGCTTGGTTTTGTCAGCTAAGGATCAATAATAGCCACTCCTTAGAGATGAGGAAGGACATATCTTATGGAATGATCTTCAGCAGTGATCTTCTTATTCAGAACTCAGGAACCATGATTAGAATATAGGTCATGGTCTTCTTGACTGTACTTTAAATGAGATGGTGGGTGAACTCATGATAGGAGTGATAGTGAAGGGTCATAGACCCACCAGTATTTGATTATTATTGTAGAACTAATAATTCAACAGAAATTTCAAAGTGATTCTTAAAGTAAGTACTTCTATTTCTAGCATTGGCAGTATGATGTTAAGGTTTATTTGCCTTATTTTGTGCTGTCATCTGAAAGTTGTTTAAAAACATGCACATGCCTCATGCATTGCTCTGCCCTTGTTGATTATATCATGTGACTGTCACTGTCATCACCAAAGAATAATACATATTCTTCTGCTACATGGAGTGTTCTATATGGGAAATCCTAGTGTAAGTGCTGGCAAAGAGAGGGAGAGAGGGACAGGAAACATAAAGGGTGTATCAAGAGCTATAGCCAAGCTACTCAGGAGGCTGAGGTGGGAGGATTGCTTGAGCCCAGGAGTTTGAGATCAGCCTGGGCGATGTAACAAGACCCTATCGCTTAAAAAAAAAAAGAAAGAAAGAAAAAGGAAAACACAGCTACAAAAGGATCATGAATCTTTGAGCATCTCAAGAATGTGGTATTAAATTTATTTTCTTCTCTGCTAAAATATAGAGCTAAGGAGCAAACTGTGTGTGTGTGTAAGTGGCTACACATTTGTGATTATATATAGTGATGAAGATAGGGAACTACCTGCTTTTACATATTTTAGTCTGAGCAAAGATTTTTATTTTAAAGTTTGCTAAGGGTCAGAGGTATAAAATACAAGAAGTACATTTCACATTAATTAAGATTCTTTTGGGGAAGTTTTCCCTTCTTTGATATTCATGTTTTTCTTTTTCTTCTTCTGTTACTACCTCAAATGATCCTCCCACCTCAGCCTCCTGAGTAGCTGCGACTACAGGTGAGCACCACTGTGCCCAGCATATTTTCTTTCTTTATATCCTTATTCTATAAGTTTTTTTCTATTTAAAAATTTTTTTTTACTTTAAAAAATTTTTGTTTAAAACCTAAGACACAAACTGACACATTTGCCTAGGCCTACACAGGGTCAGGATCATCAATATCACTGTCTTCCACCTCTACATCTTGTCCCACTGAAAGGTCTTCAGGGGCTATAACATGCATAGAGCTGTCATCTCCTATGATAACAATGCCTTCTTCCGGAATACCTCCTGAAGGACCTGCCTGAGGTTGTTTTACAGTTAACTTTTTTTGTAATAAGTTAGAAGGAGTACAGTCTAGAATAATGAAAAAAAGCATAGTATAGTGAATACATAAACCAGTAATATCGTTGTTTATTGTGATCAAGTATTATGTACTATACATAATTGTATGTGCTATATTTTCGTATGACTGGCAGCTCAGGAGGTTCATTTACGTCAGCATTACCACAAACATGTTTGTTCATTTTGCTGCGATGTTAACACAGCTGTAATGACGTCATTAAGTGATAGGAATTTTTCAGCTCCATTATGACCTTATGGGGCCACCATCATATGTGCAGTCCATTGTTAACTGAAACATTGTTATGCGGTGCGTGACTGTAATACCAAATAGGTTTATACTATAAAGTGCTTTAAGCCAAGGGAGAACTGGAATATGAGTGTGATATGGTAAAATGCACTATACTATAGGTAATTATACAAATTTAGAGTATTATGAATCAAATATAAATATAAACACTAAAAGCATGATTAGAGCATAAGGATATAAAATATGCCATAAAGGAATGGATCAGTGTTTCAGCCAGCCTGGTATTTTGTCTCTAACAGAGGTACCTAGAAAAAATAACAGGATCTGGTTGGTTGCCTGTTCTGGTATCACTTGTGAAAGATTAGAGAAGTTTCATCCTAAATCCTGGATTTCCTTGACCATAATTTATCTAGTAGCTGTATTCATTCATTTAAACTTCTAAAAACTTAAAAATAACTTTTGGCTAAATCTTTATTGTGGTAACAATTTTCATTTTTACTACCTGCTATAATAATTAATATTTCCTTTTATTGTCCAAGTTTACAATGGCTCCTGTGGGCATTTTGCAGTTCTCATATTCTACAATTTTGTGAATAATAAATGTTTAGCTTATTTATACCCTTCGTGATTTGATAAATTTTTATTATTTCCTCTTCATCATTTTGAAATGGAACCTAGATTTTATTAGTGTTGTCTCATTACACAGTTTACTTAAGAGGCAGACATTAATTGTGTTCTGCAACATCTGTATGATAAAAACATTCCACTGTAATATAAAGTACCTTATTTTCAGAGCCTTTAACAGGCTTATTTTGGCCTCTCATTATTCCTGAAAGACAGGTAGGACAGTTATGTATTTTCTCATTCTATGGCAGAAGAATTTCTGGGTTTTTTGTTTGTGTTTATGTTTCTGTGTGTGTGTGTATGTGTGTGTGTTTTAGAGACAGGGTGGTCTTGCTCAGTCTGGCGTGCAGGAATGCAGTGGCAAGATCATAGCTCACTATAACCTCAAACTCCTGGGCTAAAGTGATCCTCCCATCTAAGCCTCCTGAGTAGCTTGGACTACAGGCACGTGCCACCATGCCTGGCTGATTAAAAAATTTTTTTTGTAGAGACAGGGTCTTGCTATGTTGCCTAGGCTAGTCTCGAACTCCTGGCTTCAAGAGATCCTCCTTCCTGGGTCTCCCAAAATGATGGGATTACAGGCATGAGTCACTGTGCCCAGCCTCTTTTTTTTTAAATTTAATTCTCCTGTTGAGTTCATTGCTGTTAAAGTTTGGAATCATTTTTTCCAGGGGGCCAGTATCTTCCTCATTCTTCAGCATCTAAACATATAATCCTTCTTACCTTTTCCTCATGTCTCCCTGCAGCCATATATGTCATTGGCTCAACAGATGGCAATACCTAGTTCAAGCAACAGTACCCCTAACAGCAGTAGTGGAAACAGTGGAAATGACCAGCTAAGCAAAACCAACCTATATATCCGAGGATTGCAACCGGGCACTACTGACCAGGACCTTATTAAGCTGTGTCAACCGTAAGTTGGGGTACATGTGGGTAGGTTTCCTGGAACAGTACAGATTTGGTGATACTGGCTTCTGGCTGGGTATTCTTATCCTAATATGCAATAGTATTTTGCTCCTACCCCATAGTCACAAGGTTTCTCAGCAGCTCCTCTTAAAAAAAAATTCTGCCTGTTACTGACATAAAACCTTTATGTGTTTCTCTGAGGAAAGCCAGGATAAACCTGGCTTTTGAACCTGATATCCTATTTTATTTCTAGCACCTCCCCCAAACTGATAGTCTTAGTGGAAAGATTGCTATCCTTAATGCCTTTTTTTTTTTTTCCCCTGAGACAGGGTCTCCTTCTGTTGCCTGGGCTAGAGTGCAGTGGTGTGATCATAGCTCACTGCAGCCTCAGACTCCTGGACTCAAGCATCCTCCTGCATAAGCCTCCCAAGTAGCTGGGACTACAGGCATGCACCACCACACCTGGCTAATTAAAAAACTTTTTTTGTAAGGGGGGGTCTCGCTATGTTGCCCAGGCTGTTCACAAACTCCTGGCCTCATTCGTTCTCTATATCTCTATAGATATTGATTAGAAAGCAGTTAGAGCTGGCAATGGGGAGAGAAGAAATTGGGACTAGCCAATCAAATTATAAACTTTGAAGAGTTTTTGCTGCTGGAGATATTCCTTGTGAATCAGAGGAGCCCTTAAATTAGTGGATAAAGAAGAAGGTAGAGAGAGAGGCTGTCACTTTGCATCTGTCTCATTAAGACCCTTTGGAGTTCTTAGTAGATTTGAGTCAGGAGGTGGAGATAACTGCCATAGAATTAGCCTAGTTAGGAATGCTAGAAAAATGGCAAGAGTGCACAGATGCCCAGCTCAATTTTACTTGGCAGAAAAGCATGTATTTCAAATAATACATTTGGGGGAATAATTAGAAGAAGTCTTGGAGCAGGATGGGGAGGTGAATGGGGAGAGGGAAAGAATTGAGTCTGGGGGATGGGGGAGGAGGGGATGGGTAAATTCACACCTAACAGGTACAGTGCACACTAACTGGGTGAAGGCACACTTATAACTTTGACTCAAACTGTACAAAAGCAAATTATGTAACCAAAATGTGTGTACCCCTGTAAAATTCTGGAAAAAAAAAAGAATTGAGTTTGAGTAAGTGAATGGTTGAAAGAGGTAGAAATAGGTGCTTTGAATACTTACCATCTTTTAAAAACTTTTTATTGAAGTGTAATAAGCATACAAAAAAGTACACAAATCGTAAGTGTGTATAGTACAGGGAACACTCCCTTGTAAATTCCCTTGTACCCAGATCAAGAAATTGAACATTACCAACTCTTTGGAAATCTACCTCCCAGTTATTATTCCTCCTCCCCACAAAAGTAGCTGCTGTTTGGCTTCTAAATAATAGACTGGGCCAGGTGTGCTTTCTCATGCCTGTAATCCCAGCATTTTGGGAGGCTGAAGTGGGACGATCACTTAAGGCCAGGAGTTTGAGACCAGCCTGGGCAACAAAGCGAGATGCCCCCCACTCCCCCCAAAAATATTTAAAACTTAGCCGGATGTGGTGGTGCGTATCTGTAGTCCTAGCTAGTCAGGAGGCTGAGGCAGGAGGATCTCTTGAGCCCACGAGTTCAAGGCTGCAGTGAGCTATGATCATGCCACTGCACGCCAGCCTGAGTGACACAACAAGACCCCGTCTCTAAAATATATAAACAAATAAATAAGATTGGCTTCTTTTGCTACATGTTTGTGAGATTCATCCATGTTGTTGCATGCTTGTTTATTCTTACTGCTTTATAGATTTCCATCACAGAGTTGGGCACAGTGGCACACACCTGTTGTCCCAACTACTCAGGAGGCTGAGGTGGGAGGATCCCTTCAGCCCATGAGTTCTAGACTGTAATGAGCTATGATCTTGCCTGTGAATAGTCACTGCACTCCAGCCTGCGTGACATAGTTAGACCCCATCTCTAAAAATAAAAAATAAAAGATTTCCATCATAGGATTATACCACAGTTAGTTACCCATTCTACTGTTGTTGGACATTTGTGTTATTCCCAGTCTGTAACTATTATGACTATAAATAGTGCTGCTGTGAACCTATATACTTCTTTTGGTGCATGTGTATACACATTCATGTTGGGTATATACCTATATATGCCGAGGAGGTCATAGGATATACATCTGTTGAGCTTTTGTAGATACTACTAAATAATTTTCTGAAGTGGTTAAATTAATTTAAACTCCCACAGCAATATATGTTAAGTTCCAGCTGCTTCAGATCCTGGAGAAGCAGATCATTTGACACCCAAAATGTAGGGCATGAGGTGTCAGAAGTACTCTATAAATTCCTTATTCTTCTGAGGAAGTGATATGGTTCATACGAATTGTATGGATTTTGGCTAGCACCGGGCCACACGAACTCAATCTGTAAAAGCTAGGTGTGTATATAAAACTGGTCCTTTCTTTATCTCAGCTTACCTTACTAAAAAGGTATTTAGGTGGAACTTAGGGGAGTTAGTCTAGGACTAGTAATTTTTTGGGAAGGTGGGAATTGGCAGAAATCTTGGTTTATGAGGGAAAAGAGTATCATATCAATGTAGGTCCTTGATTTCTACATTCTGTGTTTCTTGAACTAAATATAATGTGCTACAAAAATCCTCTCGTACCACAAGACTGAGAAGAAACCCAATTTGACTTCACTAAACAGTTGTCCCTTGGTATCCATGGGTGACTGGTTCCAGGTCTTCCCCCTACCGCCCCGGTGATACCAAAACCCATGTGTACTCAAGTCTCTTACATATAAATGGTATAGTATTTGTACATACCTATGCACATCTTCCCGTGTACTCTAAATTATCTCTAGATTACTTATAATACCTAATACAATATAAATGCCATGTAAATAGTTGTTATACTGTATTGTGTAGGGAAAAATGGCAAGGAAAAAAGTCTGTACATGTTCAGTACAGATACAACCATTCTTTTTTTTTTTCTTGTATATTTTCAGTCCATGGTTGGTTGAATCCACAGATACAGAACCCACGGATACAAAGGGACAACTGTACTTTTAGACATTCATTTTGCCCTTCCAAACACTTGCCCTACCTTTTGCTGTATCTGAAGGGATGGAATAGTCAGGGTCAACATGTAGAGTGGAAGTAAGGACCCCGAAAGGGGACCATGAAGAAGTAGGAGTGAGGCAGGGATGAAATAGGTACCAGAGGGATTATGACGAAAGGGAGGCTGAGAACAGCAGGTGGGTGGGGCCATCTGGATACTGTGAGCAGGGAGTTAAGCCTTTCTAGAAAGGGTGTTTGTCATGTGTAGAAGGACTTCCAGCGTTTGTTCTGGTTGTCTCTCCCTGGGTTGTGGGGGAAGTAAATGTTGCTGGATCCTAAACTCTGATGTATGGGAAGGAGAGACGTAGAGTCTAGGACTGGAACTCCTGGTTCTCTTGGAGGGGCTCTTTCTTCCAAGGCGGAAGCAGCAGTGACCCAGCTGTTGCCAGCTGCAGTGGAAATTCTGAGCTCAAAGTCTCAGGCTGCTAGACCACAGCAAGCTCCACCCTGGGGCCTTGATAGGGATAGCAGTATGTGTATCCTCTGGCCTACAGTCAGACTTCTCAGGAGTCTCTCCCCTTGCCTAAATTTGGGAAAGAGTCCAAGTATGTAGCCCTGAAGGGCTAGGATAGCCACATCCATCCCCATCCCCCTTTTAATGTGTTCTTTTCCCAGCCTCCAGGGCATTGCTTGGCTTATTTTGTCTAATCCTTTGGGTTACAGAAGTTCCACTAAAAAAGCCAGTGAGAGGCCACCAAGGAGTGAAAACAAATAAATCAATCATCATATGTTCTTTAGGGAAGAGAGAAGAGATGGGAAAAAAAAAATGCTTGTTTGGAGTACTGGTCTCAAATTCAGTCCCTGCCAACTGTTTTCAGTTAGCTCTTACACTTCTGACTTGTTTTATTAATCCCTATCCTGTCTCTTTAATATTTTCACCCTTCTGGAGTAGAATGTAGAGGCTTTTTTCTAGTGAAACGTCTCTGATAGAATCCTGATCTGTGATACTCTGCTACTCAGATTTTGGGAGCTCCATATGACTCTATTGCCAAAGTTTGATTTTTCACAAAGTTGAAAAACATGACTGTTATGCAAATATAGAATGAACACATGTCAAAAATTTATTTAACTTATTAATAAGGGAACCAGCAAGATGGTAAAATGGGTTCAAAGAGCATTTGAGGAACTGAGTATTTATAGGCACTGAAGAAAGAATGTTGGAATAAGATTGCTAGGTTAGGTATAAAACTGGTTCATGTCCTACAGGGCAGTAGAACCAGTTACCTTTGAGATTATCTTTTCTACCAGGTAGAAATAATTTGCATTTCTATTGGACAGAAATCTACAAGTTGTATGTTCACAAAGTCTGGGCCCTAACCAGTAGTAAATGGTAGGTCAAACAAAGAAACATCTCTCTAGATGGTGAAATTCTCTGTGAATATGCCTTTTAGACAATGTTCCGGAATGACATTGAAAGGATACACAGTCATGCTTTTGCCTTATTACCAAGTTTTAGATGATTTTTTTTTAGATGATTTTCTTTTTTTTTCTTTTCCTCAGTCAGGGTTTGTTGTGCAGGATGGAGTGCAGTGGCATGATCATACCTCACTGCAACCTCAAACTCCTGGGCCCAAGCGATCCTTCTGCCTCAGCCTCCCCAGTAGCTGGACTATCGTTGTGTGCCTAATTTTTTTCTATTTTTTGTAGCAATGGGGTCTCGCTACGTTGCTCAGGTTTGTCTCAAACTCCTGGCCTCAAGCAATCCTCCCTCCTCGGCCTCCCAGAGTGCTAGGATTATAGGTGTGAGCCACTGTACCTGGATAGATGATTTTCTTAATACTACTGTTAACACTTGATCTTGTTCCCATTCCCCTCCCTAACACACTCAATCTTGGCTGGGCGTGGTGGCTCACATCTGTAATCCAAGCACTCTGGGAGGCCAAGGTGGAAGGATTGCTTTGGCTTAGGAGTTTGAGACCAGCCTGAGCAAGAGTGAGACCCTGTCTCTACTAAAAAAAAAAAAAAAATTGAAAAATTAGCCGGGCATTGTGGTGTACGCCTATAGTCCCAGCTATTCGGGAGGCTGAGGCAGGAGGATCACTTGAGCCTAGGAGTGTGAGGTTGCAGTGAGCTACGATGACACCACTGCACTCTACCCAGGGTGACAGAGTGACACTCTATCTCAAAAAAAAAAAAAAACAAAAAAACACACACACTCAATCTTGGCTATGAGAAATAGAAGTCTTAGAATATGGTAAGGCAAGCCAGGTGCTTAAGCTCAGGAGTTCGAGACCAGCCTGGGCAACATAGTGAGACTCCATCTCTACAAAAAATTTGTTAAAAATTAGCCAGGCACAGTGGTGGGCACCTGTAGTCCTAGCTACTCAGGAGGCTGAGGCAGGAGAATCACTTCACTTCAGCCCGGAAGTTTGAGACTGCAGTGAGCTATGATTATGCCACTGCACTCCAGCCTGGGTGATAGAGTGACACCATGAAGACCCTGTCTCTAAAAAAAAAAAAGAATATGGTAAGGCAGAGAGTCATTTGCAGTAGATTAAAGTTGGGGTTCCTTGAATATAATAACAATAATAGCAATTAAGATTTTCATGTGTTTACTATGTGTTAGACATTAGTGCTTTATATTTATTAACTCATTGCATATTCCCAATAATCCTATCTCCATTCAGATGATGAGGCTGAGCCACAGAGAGGTTAAATGACTTGTCCAAGATGCTAGAAAGTGGCAGAACCAGAATTTGAACCAAAGCAGTTTGGCTCAGCTTGACCTTCAATCAAGGGGTTAGTCCCAGCTACTCAGAAGGCTGAGGTGGGAGGATCACTTGAGCCCAGGAGTTCGAGGCTGCAGTGAGCTAAGATCATGCCACTGTATTCCAGCCTGGGCAACAGAGGGAGACCCTGTCTCTTAAAAAAAAAAAAATCAAGGAGTCAGTAGAGGGGTGGGAATGGGGTATCAGAGAAGAGAAACTTCTATAGTTTTTTCATAGGAGAAATGGTTTTTGTCCAAAAGAAGATAAGTAAAATCAAGGATTATTTTTAGTCCTCAAGGAATTCTAGCCAGAGCTCTGCCTTTACACACTCTGCCATGTGGACATTGCCAGACTTCTTTCCCAAAAAAGACAGTTGTCTCTTTCCAACTAGTATCTGAGCCTTAGTTGGGAAATAGAAATATGTTGGTTTTATAAGGTCTATAGTTACCTTATTTCTTGAAGGCATCTTTGGGGGATCGGTTTATATTAAGGGTGGCATTTTTAATTCATTTCTTTTTTGTTTTTATTAAGGTGTGAATAGGAAAAGTTGTCCTAGTGGGAGCATAGAAAGGGCATGGATTCATCCAGATGTCTCCGTCTCTGTCCTATTCTTAGTCTCTGGCCCAGATTACCACTTTGCATTTTCCTCTCCCTTAGATATGGCAAGATTGTTTCCACTAAGGCCATACTGGACAAGACCACGAACAAATGCAAAGGTGAGAGAACAGCTGTCCTTGGTGATGGAGAGCACCAGTGAGTGAGGCAATCCCTGTACTGTTGAGAGTCCCAAGTACCTAGTGCCAAGGAGGAGTCTCTGAGGTTTTCAGGCTTAAAAGATTAATAGATATTTTGATTCTTTGGTGACCAGATAGCTAGAGCTGAAAATGCTGTTTGGGGGACTGGGGACTCAAGGCTAGAAGACTGCACAGAGCACCTTTGAGTCCCTTGGGCTTATTTTAGACTTCATGTTTCCCTGGATGAGGTGGTGAAGATGGGTAGGTGAGACTGTTCCTACTTAACAAAGCAATGTAAATGCCTTTTGGGAGGGGTGATTTGCTAGGTGTTATTTTCTGAGGGTGAATAGTTTGACTGGGGTTTTGAGTAGTTCTGGTTGAAGCTGGAAGAGTGGAAGGTGGAGACAAGCTTGCAGTGGGGAGAGGTTTCTTCCACAGGTAGCTGACTGTCTGCTTTGGAGAGGCTGCGTTCCCTACATGCTTAGCATTTATGGGGTATGTCTAGAAAAGAGGGGGGGTTCTTTTAGAGGTATGAAAGGGGCTGTGGGTTATTAGAGCCTAGTTCCTGAAACCTCAGATTTCTTAACGGGGAGGGAGAAAGACAGGGATACCACAGGACCTCATTGCCTTGGCATTCTTAGCCACAAAGTAGAATAAATCTCAGGGTTTGAGGAGCACATGGATAACCACCTGAAACCTCTTAATTTCTCTTTCTCCCTACCACTCCTGTTACATGGATCATAACTCTTCTTCTGTCTCCTGAAAAGCCTGGGCCTCCTACCTCCCTTGCACCTCCCACCTCCCAGTGATGCTGTTTCCCTGTTCCAGGCTATGGCTTTGTGGATTTTGACAGTCCTTCAGCAGCACAGAAAGCTGTGACAGCACTGAAAGCCAGTGGTGTACAGGCACAGATGGCAAAGGTAGGAGTAATACCCCATGTCTGTTCCTCTGAGGGGTTTGTGGTTAGCACCAAAGTTCTAGTTCCAAGGTTTCCAGAGGGCTTAAGAATCATGAAATTGAATGGGTGAAGGCTAGCTGCAATGCTTTCTGACTGCATCTGGCTAAAGACAGTCTGGGCCAGTATCCACTGGGCACCGCTGGCTGCTGGAGGAAGATTATGTTCAAAGTCTGCGGCAGGTGGCCCTGTCCACTCTGTCCCTCTCATGGAGTTATTGGAAGTAGGCAAGAGGGTCAGGAGGCCTCTTCTAGTACTCCTGCTGCTTCCCTGGCCCCACTTTCTACTAGACAGATTGTGGTAGTTTTGCAACATTCTCTGAAGAAGCCAATTGTGCAACTCAGAAGTTTAGAAAAATGCTCTCCACCTCCCAGTGCTGTTCCCTGTAGGAGCAGGGAAAACCACAGCAAGGAAGGAAACTGTCCCTTCTCAGATCTGTCAGAAGCTGTGGTTTTCACCTAGCCTACTGGAAAGCTTTTTTCTCTCACTACTTCTGTCAGGTGGGATTGCCCCCTTGCCTTTCTGAAGCTGTTATGTATACCAAATGCAGAGCTGATGAAGCAGGCCTGCCAGCTACCCTTTTGTGTAATGGTTAAAGAAAAAGGGAACCCTAAAGGAAAAGGCAGAAGAAGCATTTAGGTTTCTGGTTACCCACTGTTTAGGGCAGAGTGACTGCTTAAATTCTTAAAAACACAGCTGTTAGAAGATACTGCCATTTTGAACATTCTGCCCTCTGGAATGGCTCTCATACCTCTTCTTCCTGGAGTAAAACTCTGACAAAAGCTTCAAGATTTAGGAGCCTTCAGGGTTCCTAGGAGACTAGAGCTTTCATGGCTCCATGGTGACCCAATGAACTACACATCTGGCCCTTTCTCTGTCCCCTTCTCCCCTCTTCCTGCTTTTCCTCCATCAGGGAGTGAACAGGCATTCCTACTAAGAGGATTCTTCCAGGCCGGAAGAGAAGAGGGGGAGGGGGAATTACTCCAAACAATCCAGCCAAGGAGCAAGGCAGTCCAAGAGAATGCAGCCTCTGGGACAGCCTGTCAAGGGAGAGGGGGAGTATTCTCTGCCTGGTTCTTAAAGAGACAGCCAGACACCACTGATGACTTGTATTATGGGCTTGTACAATACTAGAAATATTAAATCTGCTTTTCTTCTCCCTGGACTCAATGTACAACCTGTGGTAGCAGGGTTGGGTGTTACAAATAGTTAAGATTCTCTTTGTCTATGTGGGACCTTTCCTATAATCTCTTTTCTGAAATGTCATTTTGTGAATGAGGGCTAAGGGTGGGAGAGGGATAAGAGACATGAGCCTCATTTTCTCACTTTTGTTTCCATAGCAACAGGAGCAGGACCCCACAAATTTATACATCTCAAACCTCCCACTGTCGATGGATGAACAAGAGCTGGAGGGGATGCTGAAGCCCTTTGGCCAGGTTATCTCCACCCGAATCCTTCGAGATACCAGTGGCACTAGCAGAGGGGTAGGCTTTGCAAGGTGAGGGATGGCAAGAGTGGGAAATAATGAGGTTTATAAAAAATGTTACTGGCTGGGCATGGTGGTTCACACCTGTAATCCTAGCACTTGGGAGACAGAGACAGGAGGATCTCTTGAAGCCAGGAGCTCGAGATCAGCATGAGCAACATAGTGAGACCCCGTTTCTACAAAAAATTTTAAAAGTTAGCTGGACGTGGTGGTGCACGCCTGTAGTCCCAGCTACTTGGGAGACTGAGGCAGAAGGATCTCTTGAGGCCAGGAGTTCAATGCCAGGCTGGCCAGTGTACTGAGATCCCCGTCTCTTGAAAAAAAAAAAGATTGTATTTGAAAGAGGATTATGTTGCTTTTTTTTTTTTCAGGTTTGAGAACTACTGGACTAAGTGATCTGAGGATCCCTTTTTGTTCTATATCTTGTCTGGTCCGTGAACACTCCCTTACCCTGAGTGTTTCATACCTTGGGTACAAGGAGTAGGTTAGGGGTGGGGAACCTGTTCATATTGGAAGGCCGCATTAATTTAGCTATAATCAAATAAGGCCACATTCAAGAAACTTCAATTAGATATACTTAAAAATGTACATTATTTTGTAAAAATCTAACTACTATGTACTTAATAATTTCAAAAAATGAAAACTATTTGTTAATTTTAAAGCTAACTTTTTAATTACTTTGTTGTATCTGCTTTTTGTTGGAAAGCATTTGAATATTTGGTTGTAGCATGGAGGTCTGTGTTTCAGTTGATCCTCTAGATGGGTATCAGTCATTGTGACTTTGAGGGCATCTTGATTTGGGTTAGGTAGGAGAATGTAGATTCGCAGAAGTAAGTGGTTGAAAAGCAAGAAAGCATTTTTCGGGCATGTTGCTGAAGGCATGGGTATTCTACTGCATTTTTCCGTATTTCAATTGGATCTTTCTTAGCATCAAACAATGACTTTAAAATGTCATCTACTGAGAGCTCAATCAATTCCATCTGTAGTTCTTCAGGTGCCTTGGTGATATCAACTAGGTGAGGCTGAAATGCTAATTTGAGTGATGTCATGATTCTCAAAGTCAGTGAACCTTTCATCGTGTTCTCCAATTAGTAGGTCTACAATAGCTGTGTGTTCTTCAAGTGATTCACATATGTCATCCTGCTCATCAGTGACCTTTGCTAACTGGGGAAAATTTTCATCTGAAATTTCCTTTTGAAGAAGAAGTGTTTTGAAAAAAGATAGCTTTTTTCAAAATGCTTGGGCTTTTTGTCATGTAACATATATAGACTTAGTTTTACCTTACAAAGAAATATTCAAGTCGTTTTGATTTGACACGATATCACACAGAAACGCTGCATTCCTATGGAAATCTTCTTTCAGTAATTCACATTGCTGATTCTGTTCTTCATAAAATTTACCTATCTGTTCTCACAGAGATAAAATGTTGGCTAACACCTGTCCCTGTGATAGCCAACACACTTCAGAATGATATGACAAATCCACACCAAATACCTCATCTTTCAACTTTAGCATGTTACAAAACTGACAATGCTGTGTTGCATTTGCACAAATATAGTTAACAATACTTATAACTTGTTGCAAAGTGTCACTTAAAATAGCTTTAGCAGAGATTTTGCTGATGCAAGATGCAATGAAAAGAAATGAGAGCATCTGGGTCTGTTAATACTTTTTTTTATCTGTGCAATAAACTCTTCACGTTTTCCTGTCATGGAATGTGCACCGTCTGTACAAACACTCTCTAAATTTACCAAATTCAGTCCAACTGCATGACATTTTTCTTGAAAGTTGTTGAAGATATCTATTCTCCATGTTCTGTTCACAAGAGTGCCCAAAGTGACTAACTCTTTGTAGCAAAGAAAATCTTCTGTTATGACCCGAATGAAATATTAATATAAAAGCTGCACCAAGTCAGTAGTATCAGTTGATTCATCCAAAGCGATTGAATAATATTTATTTTCCTTTTGAAGTATTGCAGGAAGTTGTTCTGTTAAGTTGAAGGCTAATTCATGCTGCCGATCAGTTATGGTTCTCCTTGAAAGAGGCAGTTGTTTGTACTTTGAAACGTTATCAGGATCTAAGCATCCTACAACTTTGACAGTGCATTCTTTCTACATCGCTGAATGGCTTCCCTTTTTTCCTGAGTATGTAAACTACTTTATAAGTTGCTTCAGTGGCGTTATTTCCAGGTCTTACTGCTGCTTGAAAGATTTGTCTTTGCTTTTGCTTTTCATCTTTTAAATTCTACAATACAACCTTTCACGCCTTTCCCTCTAAATTAAAATATTTGCGGTCCTTATGAGTGTTATAATGCTGATGAGCATTGAATTTCTTTAATGTTGATATTGCAGGATCACAAAGCAAGCAAATCATCTTATCTTTAGCAGAAACAAGATAATATTGCAATTTCCAATCCTCATTTAAAAATCTGTTTTCTTCCTTCAGCATTCTCTTGGTCTTCTTTGACATGATGGGCTGTTTGTGTAAGCAGACAGAATTAAAAAATACTGTTGAGCTGTGCAACTATTCACAAATTCCACTTCAAACAGAAACACAGTGTACCGTTGTCAAAAGCTGATAACAGACTGGTGTACTTGACCCCCATAAACTCTCACCAACCAGCCTCGTGTGGTAGTGGCACCAGTCAGGTGAAGGAAGTTAGAACTAAATCATGAGCATAGCAGCCATCAATTTAGCCCTATGGCTTACTAATATTCTAATTGTGCTGGTCAATCTGGGAGGATTATTTTAGTGAAATTTATTTTATTCTTTGGCATTTAAAATATGTTCATTTTAAAAATAAAATAAAAATATAAAAGACAAACAAAAATATATTAATAAAAATAAAAGGATTTGTTCTGTAAAATTTGGATTCAGGCAAAAGGCCATACTTAATGACCTAGAAGGCCACATGTGGCCTTAAGGTCGCAGGTTCCCCACCGCTGGAATAAATCTTCTTCCCTAGCCAACTCAATCTTGGTAGCACCACCTGCTGGCAATCCCAAGTATAACTAAAGGGGAGTTCCTAGGCCTGTGGTCAGCAAACTTTTTTTGCTCTCACACTCTCAACCTTTCTCAGTTCATGTCACCCTTAGTTGTCATAATAGTTTTTCACTCTAGACCAAAAGAAATACCTAAGGGTTCAATTTATTAAGTAATCAAATGGTCTAAACAACTTAATAAATGTTTGTCTTAACAGCTGTGTAGCTGTTTGAAAAAATAATACACATATATTGAAAGAGAAAATATCTTTATTTCATTCTTAAATAGCTACTTCATACTGGGATGTGTGCCTGTTGGAAATTGCACAGCTTCTCAAACCATGAAGTCAGAATGGACACCTACACCTTTGTTTCCTGTTATACATTGCTTTTCTTATGGTACTTGCTTTTGTCATAGCCACTATTGAAAACTCAACTTTACAAAAATATGATCTTAGCAAAAGGACTGTAAGGGGGAACTAATGTTGAAATGGTGAACTACTTTGAGTTGGTAGTCCACACAGTATCCAACATATGTTGCAGTATTTTCTTCAAAAAATTAAAATATTTCTCACTATGCCTCTTTGAGTTTACCACAGTAGCCCAGGGTGCCTGAGAGCATGGTTTAGGAACTGTGGCTTTAGAGACTTTTGAAAAACTATTAGATTCCTTGCATGTTTCTGTGTTAATATCTGCAAAGTTTTTCATACATTTAGATTCTTACAAAATATGATTTTCAGCAAATTATAAATAGTGACATTTAAAATAAACTATCTCATTTTTAAATGTACCCAAATGAGATCTAAATATCATAGCAATTTGGTACACAAAATCATCCATTTAAAAAATATACGATACCAAGTCATGGTGGTTTGCACCTATATTCCAAGCTACTTGGGAGGCTGAGGTAGGAGAATTGCTTGAGGCCAGGAGTTTGAGGCTGCAGTGAGCTATGATCTCATCACTACACTCCAGCCTGGGTGACAGAGCAACACCCCATCTCTAATAAAAATCCACTAGTGAGGACAAGGCTGGAGGCAGATGGGGTGGGTCTGACCTCAGGGGTGGAGCTACGGGTCCTCAGTACCCTCTAGTCCATCTCCTAGCCTCTCTCACCACCACACCAAAAAAAAAAAAAAAAAATACACGGGCCATTTCTTTTTTAATACAGTAGTCCTCCCTTATCCACGGATTTGCTTTCCATGGTTTCAGTTACCTGTGGTCAACTGCAGTATCTGAAAATATTGAATGGAAAATTCCAGAAATCAACAGTTCATAAATTTTTAAATTGCATGCTGTTCTGAGTAGTGGGATGAAATCTTATGTTGTCCTGTTCCATCCTGTCTGGGACGTGAGTCATCCCTTTGTCCAGTGTATCCACGCTGTATATGCTGCCCACTTAGTAGCTGTTTTGGTTATCAGATTGAAAAAATGTAGTATATAGAAGGTTCAGTACCATTCGTGGTTTCAGGCTTCCACTGGGAGTCTTGGAATGTATCCCCAAGGATAAGGAGTAACTACTATAGAATCAATCTCATATTGTTCTTACAACGTTCCTTTTTTGTTTCTTGATCTTGTGTGTCCATTCCATTTCCCTATAGAATCATGTTCTCGTGTAAATAGTTGAAAATCTTTTTATGGATCATCCTGTCATACTTCTCTGTAACAAAAATGTATATATAAATTAAAAAATTTTTCCCTGTGGCCGTTAGGCTATGTGTATTAACTTAACCCACAAGAGAATTATCTTTATAAGTATTAGTTCACAATTGCTCCAGACAACATAAATGTATGAAAATGTTCATACAAAATTATTTTGTATAAAGTAAGTTTTATTGGAAATGCTTCTCCTATGACATGGATACATTTTACTTAATTTAGATTTTACTAATTAGGTCATGTAACCATCAGTGAATATTGTTTATTACTATAACAAGAGAGGATTCAATACTAGTTCTGTTCCTGTTGGTTTTTTTTTTCTCATGCTGATAAACCTTGTTTACATAAATAAGTAGATGGGAATGGAAGGAATTTTGTTAAAACAAGAATTTTTAAAATTCCTTTTATATTATATGCCAAGAACCAAGGTGATCTATCATCAAAATTTATTTTTTATGTGTCAATTGACAACTTGCTAAAGTTCTCCAACTTCTTTGGAAACAAAGAATTGGAAAACATAAGCTTTGGTTGTGGTTAAAAAGAAGAAGAAAAAGTAAAAAATAAAAAAAAAATAATTGGAAAACATCATTATAAGCTGTAGTTGTGGTTTAAAAAAAGAAGAAAAAGTAAAAAATTAAAAAAAAAGAGTTGGAAAACATCAGATTTACAAAAGGGGTTTGTAACTCAGTCATCAGTGCCTGCTGTGGAGTTTTAGTATGGATGAGAAGTAAATTGAGAGGAGTGATTATAAGAGAGGACTTCAGTTTTTTTTTTTTTTTGAGACAGTCTCACTCTGTCGCCCTGGGTAGAGTGCAGTGGCATTGTCATAGCTCACTGCAACCTCAAACTCCTGGGCTCAAGTGATCCTCCTCCTTCAGCCTCCAGAGTAGCTGGGACTACAGGTACATGCCACAACGCCTGGCTAATTTTTCTATTTTTAGTAGAGACGGGATCTCACTCTTACTCAGGCTGGTCTCTAACTCCGGAGTTCAAGCAATCCTCCCGCCTCGGCCTCCCAGAGTGTTAGGATTATAGGTGTGAGCCACCATACAGGCCAGGACTTGGATTTTGATCTTTAGCAGTCATGAGTTCTCCCTCAAGCAGATCAGTTTGGGGAAAGAATGTTTTTTTTTTTTTCCAAATTTTTAAATTTAAAATTTTTTGCTATTTAAAAAGTGAGGTAAAATATACATGTATAACTTACCATCTTTACCATTTCTAAGTGTACAAGTGTACCGTTCAGTGGTAATAAATATATTTATATTCTTTTTTCTTTTTTTCACTTCTTCCCCCTCCTCCCTCCTCCTTCCTGGCCTCTGGTAACCACCAGTCTACTCTCTATCTTCATGAGATGCACTTTTTTAGTTCCCACATATGAGTGAGAACATGTGATATTTGTCTTTCTATGCCTGGCTTATTTTACTTACAATGACCTCCAGTTCCATCTATGTTACTGCAAATGACAGGATTTCAGTCTTTTTTATGGCTGAATAATATTGGAATCATTGTGTATATGTAACACATTTTCTTTATCCATTCATCCATTGATGGGCACTTGATTCCATATTTTGGCTATTATGAATAGAGCTGCAATAAACAAAGGAGTGCATATATCTCTTTGATATATTGATTTCTTTTCTTTTGGATATATACCCAGTAGTGGAATTGCTGGATCATATTGTAGTTCTATTTTTAGTTTTGTGAAGAACCTCCATACGTTTTCCATAGTGACTATACTAATTTACATTCTCACCAACAGTATGGGAGGGTTCCCCTTTCTCTACATCCTTATCAGCATCTGTTGCCTTTTTGATATAAGCTATTTTGACTGGCATGAGATAATATCGCATTATGGTTTTGATTTGCATTTCTCTGGTGATTAGTGATGTTGAGCATTTTTTCATACACTTCTTGGCCATTTGTCGTCTTTTGAGAAATATTTGTTCAGATCTTTTGCCCATTTTTTAATTGAATTGTTTGGGTTTTTTTGCTATTGCGTTGTCTGAGGTCTTTATACATTCTGGTTATTAATCCTTGTCAGATGGATAGTTTGCAAGTATTTTCTCACGTTTTGTGGGTTGTCTTTTTGTTGATTGTTTCCTTTGTTGTGCAGAAGTTTTTTGGCTTGATGTGGGCCCCTGTGTCTATTTTTGCTTTGGTTGCTTCTGCTTTTTAGGTCTTATACAAAAAGTCTTTGCCCAGACCAGTGTCCTACAGTGTTTCCCCACTGTTTTCTTCTAGTAGTTTCATAGTTTCAGGTCTTAGATTTAAGTCTTTCATGTATTTTGATTTGATTTTTGTGTATGGTTGAGACATAGGGTTCTAGTTTCATTCTTCAGCATATGGATATCAGTTTTCCTGGCACCATTTATTGAAAAGACTATCCTTTCTCCATTGTATGTTCTTAGCACCTAGGTAAGGGTTTTTGAGGAAGCTGAGATTCTGAAGCTTTCCATGCCAGGAAAGACTGTAAGGAGTGGAAGTAACTCAGCTGACGACTACTATCTAGGATACCTAATGTGTGGTTTTCTCTAAAGGGTTCTATTTGAGGCATTTTTAAAGCTACTCCTATATAGAAATGGTTAATATTTTTGGTGGTTATTGGCATAGAAAACATACTGAGACTTACTTTAAATATGGAAATAGGTGAAGATACTGTGCCTTGTACTATATAGGCCTTTATAATTTTTAGAACACATTTATATACATTATCTCATTTGATCTGTATAACACTGTGTGGTGGGGTAGATGGATATTATCTCTAAAGCACAAATGAGGAATGGGTCCAGAGGGTTTTTGTGAGTGTCCTAACTCACAGAACTTTGGGTGGTAAAAACTGGTGCTGGAATCTAGATCTTCTGATTCCATACTCAGTTCTCTTTCCCCAGTAAGAAACTTTAATTTGGTAATTTCCACCGTTCTTTTTTCTATCACTATGGACCATGAACCCTTTCTAATTACTTTTCCTTCCACAGACTTATGAAATCTTGGTGATGTTATCAGTAGCTAATTAGACCTTGATAATTACAACCAGAAACAAAAATAAATATTGGCAAATTCTTAGCTTGTGCAGTTTTATCGGAATAAAGGAACAGTTTCCATTAGGAATTTTATAATAAAAAATAATGGTAACAGCCACTATCTCTTATATTCTTATTTATATACCAGACACGATAGCAGGCCCATCCATCTTTGGAATATTAACAGCTTGAAGACCTCCATTATTCCTTTGAGCATCCCCTACCAGGGCCAGTTGAGAGAACCTTCATTAGAAGCTGGGGTTGTCTGGCAGAGGCTCTGTGTTTCTATAGTCGTAACATTTGGAGCATTTGTGGGGCTGGGAACTTAGAGTTTTCTCTATGAATGTATGGAGAGCACAGATCCTGGAGAAGCTAGAGCCTAACCCCTCTTGTGCTCCTTAGGATGGAGTCCACAGAGAAGTGTGAAGCCATCATCACCCACTTTAATGGAAAATATATTAAGACACCCCCTGGAGTACCAGGTGAGGCATCTGGGAATCAGGCTGAGAGGGCGACAGGTTGTTACTCCTAGTGAAGATTCTGGAGGAGTTTTGCATGAGTGTGAGTGGGCCAAATGAGGTGGGACTCAGCTGCCCATCTGCTTTCTCTCTTGGCAGCCCCATCTGATCCTTTGCTTTGCAAATTTGCTGATAGTGGACCAAAGAAAAGACAGAATCAAGGAAAATTTGTGCAAAATGGACGGGCCTGGCCAAGGAATGGAGACATGGTAAGATGACCTCCCAGGAAACAGGAGTGGTAAGGACATTAAAGTAGAATGGAAATTACCATGGCCTGATTTCTGTGAGCTTAGGTGGCAACCTTGAGAGCTACAGTATGTAACTGACAGATGCTGTTAACATACTCTTCATCGTAGGTCTTGACTGGGGTTTTGCAGCCTGCACAATCAGAAAAACTCTGGAACAGCTGTAGTGCAGCTGTAGGACTTGTGCAGATTTTAATCAGTTGAACTAAATACATTCCCAGCCTTGGCATTCTGGGCTTGCTCCTGTTCTCACCCGAGGGCTCACAATATGAACACTTTCTTCTTTCTTTATAGGGTGGTATGGCCTTGACCTATGACCCCACCACAGGTCTTCAGAATGGGTAAGGGTATTTTATATGGTCAGGTGACCTGAAAATGACAATGGCCTGTGTCCAGGCACTCGGATACTCATCTTGATTTTCAAATGGCAGTTAGTGGGAAAGTGGCCATGCTTATTAGTTGGGGCTCTTACCTTGTGGTTTCCTGTGACTGGTACTGATTAAGGTTCCTTCCTGCAGGTTTTACCCAGCCTCTTACAACATCACCCCCAACAGGATGCTTGCTCAGTCTTCACTGTCCCCATACCTTCCATCTCCTGTGTCTTCGTATCAGGTATGTTCATGCCTAGAATAGGGTATGGTGGTTTTCCCTACCATTATGTTTTAGGTGAAGGAACATAAGGCTAGAAACTACTTGGTTTTTAGTTTTTTCTTTATACGTATTACACACAAATAATTTTACATAAAAGCATAAAATGTGACCTTTGTGTGTGTGTGAATGTGGTTATGTTTATAGTACATAGTTTTAGCGGCATCCTCATACTTTGCTTCCACTACCTCCACAAGTAAACCCATGGTAATTTCCTACTATGTAGTATTTTTCATATTTTTTTCATGTGCGTATACACATATGTATAGAGTTTTGGGAGTTATAGTTTATTTTACAAAAATTGGACCATATTAAATACATTTTTTTACATTTCACTCTTCTCACTTAACAGTATCTTAGACCAATAATTCTCTAATTCTTTTAGTCCTTGAAAATGCAGTATCAGCATCACCTGGGAATTTTTAGAAACACAAAATTTGAACTCTACTCCAGATCTACTGAATTAGAAACTCTGAGGATGGGGCCCAGCGATCCGGTTTCAACAGGCCCTCCAGGCAATTCTGTTGCAGCTTAATTCTGTTGAGATCTTCTGCTCTAATTATGTCTTTTTAGTGGTTGCATTATATTTCATGCTGCAGGTATGCCAGAATTCTTCAGCAATACCCCAGTGAAGAGCATTCACTTGGATTTCAGTTTTTTGCTGCTACAAATAATGCTCCAGTAAACATCCTTGTGCCTATATTTTTACATATGAGTACTTTTATTTCTGGGGGCTGGAGTCCCAGGAGTGGGATTGCTAGGTTGAATAATATACGGATTTTCAGCGTACAGATGTTGCCAGATTGCTCTCCACAAAGGCTGCATCAGTTCACATTCCCACCAGCCATGTGTGAGAGAATGCATTTCCCTCTGGCCATAGGTGTCATTTCTCTCTTAAAATTTTTCCTGTCTTGATGAATGTAAAGTATATTACTACTTTAATTTGCATTTCCCTGACTATAGGTAAATTTAAGCATTTTTTTGTTTGTCATATTTTGATTTACTCTTCCCTGATTGTTATTCATATGCTTTGCCCATTTTCTACTTGGTTATTTGTTCTTTTCCCATTAACTTATAAAAACTTTTTATATAAGTATCAATCCTTTGAGTGTTGCCTTTGTTACAAATATTTTTTTCCAATTTTATTTTTTCTCTATTGACTTTGTGGTCCTCAAACCTTACTATGTATCAGAATCACTTGGAAAGTTTATAAAAACCTAGGTTGTTGGGTACCACACTTGGTTTCTGATTCAGTAAGTCTAGCGTGGAAGCAAGAACTTACATTTCTGACAAGTTCCCAGCTGATGCTGCTCTAGTCCAGGGACCCTATTATGGGAATCACTAGTGATTACCATACAAAAATTTAAAATTTTTATGTAGTTAAATGTCTTTTTCTTTTATAACTCTTAAATTTCCTGTCTTAATTTAAAAGTACAAAAGTTTAAAATTTGTGTATAATTAAATGTGTCTTTTTCTTTTAAAGCTTTTGAATTTCCTATCTTAATTAAAAAGGTCTTTCCAGTCTCTATACTGCACATCTGGTGTCCAAGATTTTATCTTATTGTTTTACACTTAAGTGTGTAATCATTAGGAATTTATTTTTGTGTATGGTATAAAATAGGTGTCCTATTATATTTTCTTTCAGAATGTTAACCAGTTTTTGTAGCACCAAATTATTAAACAATCCAACTTTTTCCCACTGAATTGACATGTCCTGGCAACCCATAATATACTTTCTATGTCTATAGATTTGCCTATTCTGGACATTTCATATAAATGAAATCATACAGTATATGGTCTTTTTGTGTCTGGCTTCTCTCACTTAGCATGTTTTCAAGGTTTGTCCATGTTGTAGCATGTATCAGTACTTCGTTCTTTTTCATGGCTGAATAATACTCCATTTTGTGGACATGCCACATTTTGTTTATCCATTTTATCAGGTGATGGCCATTTGAGTTGTTTCCACCTTTTGGTTATTATGAATAATACTGCTATGAACATTTATATGTAAGTTTTTGTGTGGACATAGGTTTTCATTTCACTTGGGTATATACCTAGGAGTGGAATTGCTGGGCTACATAGTAACTCTATGTTTAACTTTTTGAGGAACTGCTAAAATGTTTTCCAGAGTGGCTGCCCCATTTTGCATTCCCAACAGCAGTGTAAAGCACTTCTTACTCTATCCTTTTAATTATAGCCATCCAGGTGGATATGAAATGGGGCCCCATTGTGGTGCTTTTGATTTGCATTTGGGCCTCTTTCATGTACTTATTGGCCATTTGTATATCTTCTCAGAGAAATGTCTATCCACATCCTTTGCCCATTTTTTAATTGGGTTATTTATTGAGTTGTAAGAATTGCTAATATTTTTAAGACTGTTTGTTTGTTTGGTTATTTATTTATAGAGATGGGTCTAGCTCGGTCGCCCAGGTGGCTGGAGTGCAATGGTGCAATCATAGTTCACTGCAGCCTTCAACTCCTGGGCTCAGGCAATCCTCCTGCCTCAGACTCCTGAGTAGCTAGGACTACAGTCGTGCACCGCCACCACACCTGGCTAATTTAAAAAATTTTTTTGTAGAGATAAGGTCTCACTATGTTGCCTAGGCTGGTCTTGAACTCATGGCCTCAAGTAATCCTCCTGCCTTTGCCTCCCAAAGTGTTGGGATTAGAGGTGTGAGCCACCTCGCCTGGCCTTAAACAGTTTATTTTTTTTTCTTAATTTTTATTTTATTTTATTTTTTAAAAATCCAGTCTCATTAGCAATAAAACAGTTTATTCTTAATGTTTCTGTTTTCTGAGGTGGCACATTCCAAATTTTGGGGGGCTTTGCCAAACATTATCAGATCATTGGGCTGAACAATAGTTTCTAGGCAATTAACGTTTTTATTTGTTTTTGCTTGCATTAGAGAGTGACTCAGACATCTCCTCTACAAGTACCTAATCCATCTTGGATGCACCACCAGTCATACCTCATGCAGCCTTCAGTGAGTGTTCAGAAGTGGGCAGAAGCTAAAGAAGCAATTTGATGTGATATAAAGAAAAACAATGGGCTTTGATGATAGGAGATGTGGGTGTGAGTTATAGCTCAGTCCCTCGTGCAACCCAGCTCCAAGACCTTAAATTCTGAGAGTTTGTTATTCTTAGATGAGGGCCCCTCCACACTGATGGGCAGAGTGCCTATTCCTGTTGCATAGCTGGGTTGCTGCTCACCTATCATTTCCCAGGATTCTTAATTGTCTATCTTCAATGGTCCTGATAGCCATCACTCACTGTTTTAGGCAGCCTCACAGGATGCTGCCAACTAACCCTGTCGTTTGTTGCTCCTTCTAGGGTTCAGTTCTGACACCAGGGATGGATCACCCCATTTCTATCCAGCCTGCCTCCATGATGGGACCCCTTATCCAGCAACTGGGCCACCTCTCCCTCAGCAGCACGGGCACAGTAAAGTAGAATATATCTGATTATAAACTCCTACAGAGCAAGAAATACCTGTGTACTACTCTTCAGTGTCATTGAGGGCACACTTATGGTAGGACATAAACTAAAAAGATAATAATCCATGAGCCAGGAATACAGCCATTCTGCTCCCCAGCCCACACCTTTAACTGATTTCTACTCATGAAACTAAATGAATAGTGTTTCTATTTGCATATTAGTTTATCTAAGAAAAACACATTTCCTAGAAATCCTTATCAAAATAATAACAGGAAGAATGGATGAAGCTCATTAGATTTCTTTTAGGCCTCCTGCATTCTGATCAGCACAGGAGGGCTTAAGGGCAGAGAAGGCAGTGTGTTAAGCAAAAGCAGGAGAAGACAGTCAGGAAAGAGAAGGAAGTCAGTCATGTGCGTAGAAGTCTTTCTAAGCCAGTGTACTTTAGAACCACCTGAAGTGCTTTTAAGAACCCAATACCCAGATCAATTAAATTAGAATCTCCTGTTGTAGAACACAGGCATCAGTATTTTTTAAAGCTCTCTAGCTGCTTTAAATGTAGCCAATAATTACTGCTTTAAATGTAGCCAATAATTACTGCTCTAAGCTTATTGATGTTTTTCATTCTAGTATATGCCAACAGCTGCAGCTATGCAAGGAGCTTACATCTCCCAGTACACCCCTGTGCCTTCTTCCAATGTTTCAGTCGAGGTAAGAGTATTATCATTTCTTTGGATTGAGGATAGGAAATGAACAGAGGCAGATTTTCCCCTGATCAAGATCTTCCTTTCACAATGATGCTGATTCTATGTTCACAAATAGCTAGTAGGTATATGAAGAATGTAGGAAGTATGTGCTTGCTTTGGCATCACATATACTAAAATTGGAATGACACAGGGAAGATTAGCATGGTCCCTGTGCAAGGATGACACACAAATTTGTGAAGTGTTCCACATTAAAAAAAAAAAAGAATGTAGGCAGGAAGGACTTAGTCAGTGTTCATGAATGAGACCTTTCCTTATATTTGGCAGTCAGTGTTAATACCAGGATGCTGGCGTGTATTGACTAGTGTGTCTTGGGAAGCGGCAGGCTACTGTGAATGTTGGGGAAGTGGGGCTCTGTGTGCAGGCACTCCACATGTGTGTGGAGAGTGAGTAGAGTGTGGAGGGCACTCAGCTTTGCGTGGGTTTTAGCTGGGCTGCTTTAGTGGCAAATGAGGAGAGAAACATGCAAAATGACTCTCCTCCTTGGCTTTGACACAGGAGAGCAGTGGCCAGCAGAATCAAGTGGCAGTGGATACACCCTCAGACCATGGGGTGTACTCTTTCCAGTTCAACAAGTAACAGTGGGTAAGAACCACGTGCTGGGAGGTGGGGTGTGCTGAGCAGGCAGACAGCAGCTGAGCCCTGCCTAAAGTCAGACAGGTCCTCATGTTTATCACACCCCTGCTCTGTCCTCTCTGGCTTATGCCTTCTTTAGGATTCCCTCCCTATCTTTGTTGAATAGAAATGGATTCCTGGAGATGTTGATGTTCCCAGACTCCAGAGGGCTAACCAGGAATACAGATGATTTGTAGGCCCTGCTAAGGACTAACACTTAGCTATCGATTTTCACAGGCCTGGGCCTAGAAAAAGAAATCTCTACGCTCCTGCCCTCTGCTATTTCTCCGTTGCTGATGGAGCCTGGGGGAACCATCACTTTGTGTGTGTGCTACATTCATGGAGATCAAAAAATCTTTTCTTCTTTTGCAAAGAAAGTTTTTTGTTTTGTTTTTAACTGCAGTGTATTCTTTCCCTACCCCAAAGAGACATGGTAGCTGGAGCTTCTTCTCATCTATATGAAAAATAGTTTTTGATGTATTGGAATTATTTGGGGAGGATTTTAAAACAATTTACAATTATTTCTTTAAAAAACAAAACAGAAAGATGTGATACTAGAATATTGATGAAGGAGCCCTACTTACTGAGTTTAGTTACAAACTTTTTTTGAAGTGTGTGTATGTGTTTAAGAAAACATGCAGACTTTTAAAATTTTGTTTTGTAAAGCTCTCAGCTCACACACCCTGTCTCCTCTTCACCCATTTCTGCCTTCTTTCTCTCATCCAGATTGTTCTTTTTCTCTTTTCCATTCAGCTGAGCCAGCCCTACTTCACCTTTTTACAGTTTTTAATTTTGTGGATTTCTTTTTTGAATGAAATTTCAAATGGAATGGAATTTTTGAGGAGCTGGGCAAGGAACCAAGGTAGAACACTAAGCAGGCAATGGAAGTGGCTTTTCTTTCCTCTGCCTTGCCACATCCTGGGAGAAAAAACTAGACTTTGGCTTCAGGAAGCAGAGATGTGACCTAGGCTCATTAAAGAGACAATCCCACAGCCCTTGGAAGCCACCGTTGAGCCAAATTTGGTTGAAGACTAGGTCTTCACTGGCAAGTTCCAGAATGATGGACTTACTGACTTCTGACTAGCTTTTCTCACTGCCAAGGCCAATACCATCTGAGGAAGTGTCTTTTCCGGCCACAACTTTTTGGGAATATCTGCTTTCCTGCCTCCTAGAGGATTTTCTTTTCTGCCCTGTGTCATGGCCCCTCTCTTCCCTGTTGCACATTGCTGTGCTCAGAGCCTTTGCATCTGTGACTTGCTGAATCTACGTAGGCTCTTTCCCTACTGTGGAAGATCCACTGCTTTCCCTGTGGGCCAGCAGTTCTCAACCAGAGGTGATTTTGTTCCCCAGAGGACATTGGCACCATCTGGAGACATTTTTCATTGCTATGCCTGGGGGCGGGTGGTGTGTGTGTGCGCTAGTGGCATCTTAGGGGCTAGAAACTAGGGATGCTGCTAAACATGCAGTGCACAGGACAGTCCCCACTACTCCCAGCAAAGAATTATCTGGCTCAAAATGTCAATATTGCCAAGACTGAGAAACCTTGATGTAGACAGTATTGTTCTTGCCTCCTTGGTTGGGGTAAATTCCCACCCCTACCCTGGACAAATAGTGCCTTTTGACATCAATGCAACTGGTTGGGAGGGACTTAACTGGGATCCTTGAATTCTCGTGAGGCTTTGACCTTTGACACCTCTGTATACAGCAAGAGCTGTCCTTGAAAGGCTTGTGGCTGCTGTGCACATGCCAAATGCACACATATACTCAGAGGGATCGAGGTGGCCACGGTTCTCTGTGTGTACTGTGTAGGGGTGGGAAAGGACAAAGCTCTCTGTAACTGTCCAGAGCGACCTGCCTTGCCCTGCTGTGTTTGGACCCCTTCCCCAGGGAACTAAGACATCAGAAATAATTTTCCTTCTTGTGGAAGGACAACAGGGAGCTAGGATAGAAAATGGCAATAAGTTCTGTCTCATCATTTATGAGGTTAGGAGTCCTTTTGAAAAGCCTGTGTCTCGCTCTTTAACTGTCTCTTTCTGCAAGACCTGACTCTGTACATGAGGAGACAGATAGAAGAAAGCCTTTGCCCATCTTCTAGGAAGTAAGATCCTGCTCCTGTCTTCTCCCAGCCACCCTCTTATGCACTGAAAGGAGAATTCTGCTTCCCTTCAATTCAAGGCCAGATGCCTCTCCTCCAGACAATCAGACAAAGGGAAATGATGGAGGATGGAGAAACAGGTGTTCATTAAGCTGCCTTTTGGGAGAGGAAGGGGGTGATAGCAGGGGAAAGAGAAACTGTAGTATTAGTTGTTGCACATAGAGATTGGGCTCAGCTTTCCCTCCCTCCCCAGCCACCCCAGAAATGGCAGTCCCAATGCTCCTGGCTGAGGGTAAGGGTGGCAATGGGTAGGATATATAGTGTAAAGCAGCAGTCCGGTCCCCAGCCTTTTTGGCACCAGGGACTGGTTTCATGGAAGATAATTCTTCCACGGTCCGGGGGTGGGGGTGGGGATGGTTTCAGGATGATTCAAGTGCATTACATTTATTGTGCAGTCAAACCTCTCTCCTAATGATAAGCTGTATTTGCAGCCACTCTAGCATCACCGCCTCAGCTCCATCTCAGATCATCAGGCATTAGATTCTCATGAGGAGTGCACAACCTAGATCCCTCACATGCGCAGTTTACAGTTGGGTCGTGTTCCTATGAGAACTGAATGTCGCTGCTGATCTGACAGGAGGCGGAGCTTATGCAGTGATTCGAGTGATGGCTGTCAATACAGATGAAGCTTTGCATGCTCTCCCGCTGCTCACCTCCTGCTGTGTGGCCTGTTTCCTAACAGGCCAAGGACAGGTACCAGTCCCTGGCCAGGGGTTGGGGACCACAGGTGTAAAGACAAAATTGCCGCTGTTTTCTCATTGGTGCTTCTAGTCTCAGGAAGGGCTTACCCAATGTAAAGCAGCCCCAAGGCCAGTAACCTTCTGGAAGGGTTTGGCTAGACAGATAGCTTTTGTTTTTGAGTCTCCAGCACCCCCTCCGTCAAGGAAAGTAAACCATAGCTGCTTTCTTGTCAGTGGCCTTTAAGAGAGAGAGAAAACAAATCTAGAATTCTATTCATTTGGTAGGTTGGGAGAGCCTTACTATGGTAGGTTTAGTGCAATGGGGGCCTTGCATATATAGAAACTATTATTGATGTTGCTGCCCCACCTTCCTAGAACTCCTGATTCTGTCCCTTTTCTGTATTTAAAAAAATGTTTAAATGGCTCTGATTCTTTGTTTTGTTTTAAATTTTGAAATTACCTTTTGGGGTTCTCCTCATGTGAATCTTACTAGATTCTATTGAGTGTTCCTGGTTTGGGCAGGTTTGGGCATGGGAAGTGATGGGAGCCTGGAGTTATTTTTGTAGTGGTTAATAGCCCTGAGGAATTGCTTTTTTGGTGCTTTTGGTTTGCACTCATTTTCCCCCTATTAATTCATTTGTAACAGTGGTGAGTGACTGGAGAAAGGGATAGAGAATGAGGGATACAGTTTCTTCCATGAAATAGCCTAACTGGTTGGGGTGGTGGCAGAGGAATTATAGGGGAAAATTCCAGCTCACAGCCTAGGGCTGGACTCTTTAAACACTATATCTAGTGTTTCCTTTATCCTGTCTTCCGGGAGCCCAGAGCTTACTCTCTCTGTACTTTACATATCACCCCCACTCATTACAGATGCTCATAAGACATTCTTAAAATATTTTATTCCTTTGTGTTTTTGTTTTCAGTCAAATAGAACATACCAGAATCCCTTCCTCAGATGGTGTAATCCTTTACTAGGCCCCAAGCCTGCCCATCCCATCTCATGTCAGTTTACTACTGCCCCCTCAGGCTCTGAGATGATACTCAGACCCTGGACTGTTTAGATTTTTTGGAGGGTGCGGGTGGGAAGATGTAGGAACAATGATGGAAAAAGATGTTATTTTTAGAGAGTGTTTTTAACCAAAGAATTTGAAAAGCTGCCCGGTGGCTCTGAAGAGGTAATAGACCTCGTCAGTAATAGGTAAAGGTAGGGGGAGGACATTGCTTATACTGAGGATGAAGACCAGATGTTGCTGATTCTCAAGCCATGCCTGGGTTGGGCCACCTCAGCCCCATTGCATTCCTCTTCCTTTCCTAACTTGCCCAGTCAGGAAGCATCATTCACCCTCCTAGTATCTCCAGTGTTTACTCCCTGCTACTCCAGTATGTCAACCCATTGGGGGCTGAGGCCTCCATGTGGGCTGTTACTTTGCACCATAAAGATGCTGTGAGAGGCCTTGCTGGAATGTTGCAGGGATCCCAACAGTGGCTACTAGTCTTATAAAAAAAAGGAGTCATTGCTGCTCTCTTGTGCACATGCCCCACCTTCTGGGAAAGTAGCAGCATTGCACTCGTGAGGGCCTACTTTGCATTCTTAGCCGGGGGCAATAAACTTGGATGGGTGACGGGTGATCATATCCAAACTTGCCCCCAGGCTCTGCTAGACCTGAATTGGCAGGCTTCAGAGAAGGGGGTGGGTGTTATAAAAGCCAGTCTGTGAGGGGTAAGTCCTAAATCTTGTGCCTTGTTACACCGATTCTTCCAGATTCCCTATTAAACAACCTAGTCTTTCCCTGCTGCCTGCATTTTAGACCCTTCCAGGCATTAGCAGATTCCTGAAATTTCTTCAGCTTTCACTTCTCCCTTCCATAGGCGGCTTCCTTCAGCAGCTGAAACCAGCCTGTGAGCTCTACCTCCCTTCTGATCTTTGCTGAATTTTGCTGTATCTCCCTAGGGGTGGTCCCCACATGACCACAAAAATGAGAAAGTTGGTGCCCTCATCACCCCAGTTACCACTACTCTTTCTCTCCCTGACTTACCTACTTCTGTTTTGAATAAACCTTCCTTCTCCAAGCAGATTCCCAAACTTCCTTGTCCTTGTTACACAACTACCTCATAGTCTCACAATTCAACAAGGGCATAAACACCTGGTTTACATCTTTCTTTGCTGTCCTCCTTTTTATGAGGGTTAGGAAGCTGGGGGCTAGAAAGGGCTCATGATCAAATGCAAAAACTCTCTTGGACATTTCAATTTCTGGAATGTTTCCTTTGGGATTTGTTGCTTATTAATCACCCTAGAATAGGTGTGAACTCTCCAGATAGGTCCTGCTGTGGTTGGCCAGGAGGGTAGGCTGTGTAATGGACTGCCTAGGATAACAACTAATGGTTGGGAGTCACCCCCAGGAACACAACATAGGAGCAGAGCTTAGAAGTTAAGAGGATAAGAGAGTTGGTCAGTGACTGGCACATAGCTGAGAAGGTGTGAAACAGGAATCCAGCTTCTGGATGCCTCTTGCATGTAGAAAAGGCCAAGCTGGGAGGTTTGACATTTTTATGGTGCTGGAAGCAGATGTTCCTTCTCCACCTTAACATCTAGTTAGTTTAGAGGGTTCACCAAGACAAAGCTTCTAGTCTGGAGGGTAAATAAGACTTTTCCAGCCTGAGTAAAGAAAGAAGTCCCCACTTCATTACTGATGTCCCCACTCCCCCCCAACACATAGCCCTTTTGGCCTTTTTGGGTGGGTGAGTACTCTGTTGGTTGCATGCACTTATCACCTTGGACAGAAAATAAGTTTAATTTATACTTACTTAAACAGATTTTGTACATCTCTTCTTTATCCAGAGACTTCTTCCCACCTCTGTGCCAATGCCATATTGTAGCTTATTCTTCCTTTTCTGATCCCTGGTCTTCCCATGTTCCTTCCCTACAATTTGGTAGAGCTCCATTTTTATCTTCAACTTTGTTTGGAAATAAAACACAAATGTCTAAGTCTTGGTGTCTTATTCATGGGAGGGAGCTGGGAAGCTGGTGATAGGCCCATATTTACTACTACAGGACCACCGGTGGCAGCTTAAGAAGCCGAGGCCATGTCTCACAAGAAAGGCAGGAGCACTAAGAACTTGTTCCATTCACACAAGGTGTAAAACAGGAATCCAGCTTCTAGATGCCTCTTGCATCTAGAAAAGGCCAAGCTGGGAGGTTTAGGGATAAACTTTGTAAGTTTTGGGGCACATTGTTCCCTTGCCTGCTGTCTCTTACACCAAGCCAGTCATACATACCCATACCAACACCCAGTTTCCCCCTTAGGTATTTGTGAGAACCTGTCTTGAAGAGGAGATAAATACACAGAGTCCTTTGAATCTCTATCAAATGTGGTTTTTATTCAACTGACAAGCACTTTTCTACAGCTGCACTTGTGGAACATCACATGGCAAAAACAGGAGTTTTTTTCTCTAGACTTTTTTTTCCTTTTTTTAAACCTTATTAAAAATGAGATTGGTCCTAAAAATATAGAAAGAAATAAATTTAAATTCACAAAAAACTGTACATTATCAAAAAGTCACTAAAACACCACATTTGGTTATATAAAAAGTCAGTCCCTTTTGTTGTAAAAGGAACATGGAAACTTGTTGGTGTTGATGGTGTGGTTTCTTTCTGTTACCAGACTGATAGGGGAGGAGAAACAAAGGGGCAGGGGTAGGTTGTCTTTTTATTTTTAACCTGCCTTCCCTACCAAATACTCTTATTCATCATGAAGAGAAAATCCACCTAGGTCAAGGGGCAGTGAAGATGAGGAAAGAAAAGAAAGAAATGGCCCCTTTGATCATGCCCTACTGCCCCCCCTTCAGCCCCCACTTCTTCAAACTGAGGGTAGGACCCCACCCCCACCTTAAGAGTGCCTGGTCCCTAGGCAAAGAGATGGAGCTGGGAGAGGAACACAGAGCAGGAACAACTGAGATTTTACTCCCCCATCCATCTCACCTCCAACAATGAAATTTATCTAGTATATTTTATACCAGGGGAAAACTGCCATGGGGAAAAAGAGGAGCCCCAACTATAACAGTTCCAACCATCTAACTAACACAGTTTGTTACAGCGCAGTTATTTAGATAAAATATAAATATTTATGCATAATATAAAGTCAATTCAAATATTCTTCAATCCACCTCTTATTTAAAAGCAAAAAAAAAAAAAATCTCAAAATAAAATTAAAAGTTTTGAGGTTTATCTGACAGAAAAGGCGACTTTAGAAAGAGGCTATGGGGGAGAAGGGGCTTAAAGGAATAATAAAGGGGCTGCCCCAGAACCTACACTGCCCCCCACCCCTTTCAGTGGCTCTTCAGTGCTGCCAGAATACAAGGAATGCTCCGCCTCACCTGCCACACACCTGCCCCCGGAACATTTCTTGGATGCTTCAACTCTCTGCTTGGGCCAGCCAGCAGCCACCTCCCCAGTGCAAGTACCCGTAATCTCTGATGGGAGGGGCTGGGCTGAGCAGGAAAGCAGGGGGCCAAGGGCCCATGGCTATAGCTGGGAGTTAGCAGCTTTCCTCTCATGCTGGGGGCTTAACTTGGGCATAGTCACATGTAGGGCAGTGGCAGACCCAGAACCCCTCCCCTCCTCCGTGCTCCAGAGTCTCTGCTGCTGGGGAAGGGGTCCTGGAGTATGAAGTAGATAAGGGAAGGAAAGCACAACTAAACCCACAGAGCTCATGGGATTAGGAAAAGATCCAGTTCTACCCCTCTCCCTGCAAAAGCTTAAGATTCAAAGCTACTGAGAGGAAAAGGTGTTCCTGCTGAAAGATTGCACAGTTTGAAGAGGCTGGACCAGAAATGACCAGGAGAGAGGAGAGAGAGACAGCCTTGTCCCCAGAATTGTTCCTGTGGTTTCCCAAAGACAAAAAAGTGATGGTTTAAAACAAAGGGAAAGGTGGGAATAAAAACAGATACTTGGGAAAACGGAATGGATTCTATCTAACATTACAGGGTCACAATCACATCATCCTCTCTCTCACACAAACATACCTCTCTCTCTCTCTCTCTCTCTGAGGCCAGTCAATTGCTACCTGGCCTTCATCTTGGGGGTGCGCCCAAACTCAGCAGTAGTTGTCCCTGAGGAGTTCCCAAGAGGAAGGTTTGGGAAGAAGGTGGGGAAGGAGGCTGGAAGGCCCAGGGGCCTCCCTGCCCTCTCCCCAGCTACTGAGCTTCAGAAAAGGCTGGAAACTCAGTACATGAGGAGCATCCAACATTATAGAGGGGATAGCTATTGGCAAGAAGATAAGGACAGAAAGAAAGACAGGGACCTCTGAACTTTTTTTTCCTTTGAAGGGAAAAAAGACTTGGGAGAAGAGAAAAGTAGGGAGGAACCCGTACACGATAGTTTTACATTATTGGATATGAGAAAATCTGAAAAATGGGGGGTGGGGGGGAAAGAAAAAGAAAAATAATCAAGAGAAAGCAAGAAGCAGGGAAGGGACTGAACATGGAAGCAGCATGTTCAGGGCCCGGTGTCCGGCTCGACACACTTGGGAGTTAAGTCCACTTTACTGGCCGTCACTGCGGGTCCGCACACAGTACAGAGTGTTTCTCGGTTTCACACATTCACTAGAACTATTGCTATTGTTAAATAACCCCAGAATGCTGGGGCACATACAGGGAAGGAGAGGAAGCTGGGAGGAGGAAGGGACTTCTTTCCCCCTCCCCATTTTTAATTAGGAAATAAAACAGAAAAGAAAAATTATTTTTTTCTTTCTTTTTTTGGCTTTCAGTCCAGAAGGACCTCATCTCTGTGCCTCTTATTTGAGGAACAAGAGGAGGAAAGGGAGAAAGAGGGATAGGGATAAGAGGATGTGGAGTGCTGCCAAGGGCAAGGTCAAAAATCAGGGTTTTATCTGACTTGAGTCTGGACCCAGGGCAGCATCAGCAGGTGAAAATGGCAGGTATTTTTGTTTGGAAGGTTGGGTGGGGGGAGATGCCGAAAGGTGACTCCCCACCTCCTCCCTTGCCTCACAGATTGGCCTGTTTTCCCTGATAAAACTCCTCCCAGCGTCTCTCGAAGAAGCGGCGCATGGTGTGCCCAGCCTTGCCCACTTCAGAGTCATCCTCGTTGAAAGTCTGGCAGTTGTCAAATACTAGGAGAGCATCAGCTGCAAACTCCTCTGAGCTGGTATACCTGGGCAGGAGTGGAGGCAGAGCTGTGAGCTGGGTAAGAGTTGTAGCAGTAACAGAGAAGAGCAGGGGGAGTTGTCGCCATCTACTTACCCTCCCCGGAGCAGCCGCTCACGCATGGTGGAAAAATCCATAGGATTTTTGATGATGCGCCGATACCCACTCACCAAACGTGGGTTCACGGGCTCCAGGAAAGGCCAGGCTGCATCATGGGACTCCATCTCCATCAGGATAATCCTATCATTACAGGGACAGTGATGGCTCCATCTCAGGTAGCAATTATACTGACCCCTCCTAGCCCTTTCCTTCAGCAAAGGTACAGCCAACTGTTCCCAGAATTCACTCAACTCACTCGCAAAATGTGAGATCACTGTGGTGGTTCCGCATCGAGAGCCGCCGCCGTTTGGAGGGGGACAGCCCTTCTTCTGAGTACCGAGGCACTGCTGGGCTTTCCCGACCCCTCGACAGTACCCGGCGTCGGCGGCCATCACCCTCTATAAAGTTCAGCGAATAACCGCTTTTCCGCTTCTGGCCTCGCTTTGGGAACCCAGGCTTCTGAGTGAATTCTCCTTCTGCCTGCTGAGGACAGGAAACAGGTGAGATGAACAACAGCTAGAGATGTACAACTTGCCCTCCAGCATATTATAATCCCTACCTAAGTGTGATTAAGGCTTCAAAATACTTTCATGCATAGGCTAGCGTGTGAATTAGTCACACAACCCAATAAGGTAAAAAGGAAGGTATAATTATTTCCATTTTATAGAGGTGGCAATTGGGGCTACTGAATTTAAAGAAGGACCAGAACCCAGGTCTCCTAACACAGTCTGGAGCTTTTTCCAAAGAAAGACTGAGGGTATAAGGGATATTGGTAGGATTGGTGGTAAACGAGATAAAAAAGATAATCTCTGATTTCTGCTTGGGAGTAGGAATGAAAGAGCAGAAGCCTTACCTGGGCCAAACAAACAGTACAGAACCAGTCTCCTTCTGGGACAGCCTCCATCTTGGGACGATGGCAGTAAATGTGGCAGCCACGGTCACACCCATCACAAAGCAGAAGAAACTCATCATTGTCACCCTTCCGGCAGACTAGACAGGTCTGGACCAAGGTTGTGAGAAGGCAGAGTGAGCCCTCAAGCCTCTGCCTGCCAGTGACCCCACTCACCCCAGCTGGCTGGCTCTTCAGCCTTTCCAGGCTCTCCCAGCCTCTTACCACTTTGTTGACAGACTTCTCCCAGGCAATGGACCTCTCCAGCTGGCCCAAGCACAAGCACACCTGGGCTGCACTCCGGCACCGCTCAAGGGTCTGGCGCCAGACACGAATGCGAGGGGTGATCTCATATGATCTGGAGGGAGAAAGTGATCTTTGGATGAGGGGCAGGATCTATTAAAGAGGGAACTCATCCCTTCTCTCCAAGACCAAGAATGGAAGGTGGGAGTCACTCACATCTCTGTAGTAGTGCCCTGAGGGGCACCATTAGGTGTGCTCAGCAGGGCCTTCTCCAGCACAACTTCGTGAGCCGGCCAGAGGGGCTCCCGTAGGTACCGCCGTTCGACATTCTGTTCCAGAGCAGCTAGTCGCATCACAGCCAGGTCCAGAGGGTTGGTAGTTTTACGTTGAGGCGCCAGTCCTTCCCTACTCCGACCTCTCCAGGTGATATCCTCCTGAGAGTCGGAGAGATGCTCACAGTAGGCCAAGTCTTCACGAGTAGAGTCTGGGCTAGGACAAGTCCAGCCCTTCAGGTAAGAGAGAGAAGAATAAAACTCATTAGGCATAGAGAAAAAAACACATGACCCATTTAAGGTCATGGTAGATCACGTGTGAGGCAGGAACCTAGAGTTTTTATAACAGGTACAAGGGATTAATGCCCTCCCTAAACAACTTCCTACCCAATGCCAATCCCAGCATACCCGAATCTGCAGATCAGACAGGATAACCCGCTGTTCTAACTCCTCTACCCACTGAAGCACAGTTAGGTCTGTCTCATATGTCTTCTCTTTGGGGGACCAGCTCATAATCCCTTCTTGAAAGGCAGGTAGCTGACTGGGCTCAAAGATGGGGTCTGAGAGGAGAAAAGGCAGAGGGAGAAGCTATCAGGCTGTTGTCCACAGCAGGAGCTCAACATTTACAGTGGGCTCCTCAGCTCAGGCTGGGTCTTGGGATCTATTTACCAGTTGAGGGCCGTAGGCAAACTTCCTGCAAGAAGTCCCTGTGCTTGTTAAGGTGTTTGTGAAGTGCCTTCTCCCGGATGCCTCGGGGGTGCAGAGCCTTGAGTATGGCATCCAAAGTCTCAGGATCTCGGATCCACCACCAGCCTGAGCTCATCTCTGTGAGCAGAGGATATGTAGAGGGATGGAGACCACCTGTGAATCACTGCCCACATTGGACACCTCTCTCACCCCACTCCACACCAAGATCACTCACCAGCGGGCACAGGCTGGGCTGTCAGCTGGGTTAGGTAACGCTGCTCCATCTGTTTGAAGAACTTACTGGGAGGCCTCCCTCTCCGTTTTGGCTGTCCCAGCCCTGTAGGAGTCTGTGGCATTTCTCCAGGGTCTCCTGCTCGCCTCTTAGGGGCCACCCCAGGCAGGGGGATGGAAGAGAACTGTACTGGAGAATAGGGATTGGCAGCACTGGGTCTGTTCATCTACGAATAAAATGAGATAAGGGGATGAGGATGTTTTCATGTTTACAGGTTCCCTCAACTTCAGGCAACAGCCCCACAGCCAGGCAATGGTGCCTGTGGCAAGATGAAGTCAAGTGCATACTACTAATTCCAGCTACTTACTGGCTTGGAAGAGGCGGGTAGCTGAGGAGAGGAAGTGGGTTGGTCCTCAGAAACTGCAGGGGGTGGTGTAGGGGCAGCATTGCAGGGCATCTGGGCTGAGAAGTTAAACCAGAGTGCTTGAGAATCAGGGCTGGATTCTGCCTCATCAGGCTCTGGCTCCTCTGGGGGCTGTGACGAGGCTGGGTCTAGTTTTCCTGGACTGCTATCAGGCGTGAGGACTGAGCTGCTCAACAAGGAGCTGTGGCTCTGAGTCTGGCTCAGCCAAGACAGGAAAGCTGACTGGCTGAGGTCATGCTGGCTCTGACCCAGAGACAAAGGGGAGCCTTCTGGCTCCAGGAACCTATTATGGGACTGAAGATGGGACTGAAGCTGAAACTGAGGCTGGGGCTGGGGCTCAGCAGGAGCCTGAAGCTGAGGCTGGGACTGAGCCTCAGGTTGAAGCTGAGCTGGGGTTGGTTCTGAATCCTGACCCCTAACAGGGGACTTAAGGTGCCTTGGTTGCATAGACCCAGGCTTAGTTTTTCGAGGTCGGCCTCGGGCCCGGGCAGGAGAAGTGGCGGAGGTGCTGGAGCCAGCTAGCTCTCTTTTCACAGAGAAGAGGGCAGCGTTGGGTGCTGGATGGGCTGCCGCTTTTAAGGAGTCAGTTTCTTTCTTTATCACATTCTCAGGAACTGTAAAGAGATTAAGACGTACACTGATATATAAGGGGAAAGAAAGAAGGTATATAAACACAGGATATATACTTTCTTTTTTCTCTTGGACTTAGTCTCCATTTTTTGAGATTCCACTGGGAACAGCTATATGCCAATGAACACAGAATCTGGGGAAGAAACACTATTCTCCTAAGTAATCATCAGCTGCAGCAGCACATTATAAGCTAACATTTACTGAGAACCAACTACAGGTTAAGCACTATACTAAGAGATTATTAACTCATTTTAATCCTCTCAACAGCCTTATAAAGTATATATACTACTATTTCCATTTTACAAATTTAGAAACTGAAGCATACAGCTGGTTAATGGCAGAACAGGTAGGGAGGCAGTCTTAGTTTAGAGCCTGTGCTCTTAACCACTATGCTACACTGATTCTCATAAAAGGAAAGCCCAAGACTACTAGGTAGAGAAAAAGGAATTATTTAACTTTTGTTATATAGGATTCAGAATCCAAGCTCCCACAGATACACCTACCTAAGCTCCCTTCTGTTCCTTCCACAAAAATACCAGCCAAATACGGCAATACCCAGTAGCGGCGTCTGTAGCGGTCTTGCCCCAAGGAGACTGCCCGAAGCATCTGGGATGAATGAAGCAGCTTTTTGCGAAAGAAGAGCTGACGCTGGGTAGGCAGTGGAAAAGGAAGATGAATAAAAAAACACATTTTGGCTGGGTGTGGTGGCTCAATTCTAGCACTCAGGGGGTGCTGAGGAGGCGGTAGGATCGCTTTAGGTCAGGAGTTTGAGACCAGCCTGAGCAACAGCAAGACCCCCTCTTCTCTCTACTAAAAATAGAAAATTGGCTGGGCGTGGTGGCATGCACCTGTAGTCCCAGCTACTCAGGAGGCTGAAACAGGAAGATCACCCGAGCCCAGGAATTTGAGGTTGTGGTGAGCTACGATAACACCACCGCACTCTAGATGGGGCAACAGAGTGAGACTCGGTCTCAAAAACAAACAAAAAACCCAAAAACCCTACACATTTCCAGAGTGACAGTGGTGAATTTGTCCAGTATATGTGAGAAAGGCAATGGCTCTCAGCTTCCCTATAAAACTGATATCTGGCCCCAACTTAGAAGGTAATCTGATCAATTCTTGCCCAGCCCACATCTCTAATTCTTGAGAGGTTAGAAGCACAATACCTTACTGAGTTTTTCTATCTGGCGCTCTAGCTCTGGGATGCTAGATGTTGTAGCATCAACCTGGAGAGAAACAAGTGGACATTGAGAAAAAAGGAGTTATCAGATTCAAAAGAGAAATAACCTATTTTCTAACTACCACTTTCCCATTACCTCTCCATCTCTTCGACCCCTGCGGCCATGGACAGCTGCTGTAGTCTCTTCTTCTTCCTCCTCTTCCATGCCACTGGTCTCCTCCATGATCCGAGAACTGCGCCTCCGTCCCAGGCCTTCCTCTGGCCCTTCTATCTCTACCTCAGACCGCCCAGTTCGCTTGGCCAGAGCAGTTTTCAGTCTTGAAACAGATGGAGAGAAATGAAGGGAAACTGGTAAGGAAAATGATGATGCCACAAAAGGAAAACCTAGAATAGAACCATCCTGAGCCTTGGCAAGGTCCCAAACCCAGGGAAGGGGCTAAAGGCATCATGTTCCAGGCAAAAGTACTGACTATGCTTCACTCTTTCTCCCTTCTCTTCTCTGTCTGGGCTGTACCCTCTGTCCTGTCCCTACCTCCGGAGCCGGCCTTCAACAATCCACTTGTTTTTCCTGTAGCTGGACATATTCTCCAGAGTCTTGTCAATCTCACTGCAGGGGAACAGAGAATGGGATCTTAAGGTAGAAGTGGCAGAGGAAGGCTTAGGCTCTCCCAGGGAGGGCACTACAATTCAGTCCTAATTCAGTCCAGCATCTTCAGAAGATGGCAGTGGACATACAATACCCAAAGACTGACTTTTGGACAGCTAACCCTCTCCCTCATCCCATTCTGACTGACATAAGGCATACAATGACCATCCCCACCCCCAACCCCTCACTTGATGATGAGGTTGGAGCCGTTGAGTTCATGCACAAGGAAGGCCAGGACGGCAGCCTTCTGCTGGGGTGGCTGGGCCTGAAATGGCTGGGTGCGCAGGCTGTCACAGAGGGCTGGCTCCACTCCATACGCCATAAGGAAGCAGCGCAGGATCTCAGACACATTATCTCTTGTCAGTGGGATCTCGGACACCTTCTCCCCCAAAATCTTTAGGGACTGTGTGGAGAAGAACATAATGGAATGAGGAGGGAAAGAGGAACAACTCAAGTTGGGTGAAACTGGAAGAGGAAAATAATACATCAGAAGAGAACTACGGAGTTAAGATAGGACACAGATGAAAGAAGACTGTAAAAGAAAAGTAATAAAATAAAGGAAAATGAACAAAATAAGGAGAGAAGAGTCAGGAAAAAAAAGAAACAGAAGGAAAAATATAAAGAAAATAGGAACAAGAAGAAGCTGTATCTCATTCACTTGTGATACATTAGGAAGGGACTTTTAAGTATTTTTAAAGAGAAAGCAAAACTGACACAGAACACTGGATCCTGCCCCTCCCAGCCTGCCTAGGAAAGGAGCTTACCTGACAGTAGGAAGGCAAGCCAGGATCATACAGAGCAGCCTTTAGGAGCCGAACCAGCAGGTCTTGCACCTCGCCCAAGCTGTCACCTTGACATAGGAGTCCCTCCTGCAGGACCCCCAGGCTAGGCACATCTTTGACAGGATCAAAGCCCAGCACCTTGCCAAAGCTATGCAGGAACTCCACGATGGTCAAGCAGTCTGAGAAGGCCCCACTGGGCAATGTCAGACCTGGGATGCGGGAGAAGTCAGGCAGAGGCTGGAGAGAGAAAATGTTGTAGGGGGTTCTGTTAAACATACCAGAAAATAACAATCTGGATGTCTATAAGGGGTTCTTCCCTTAATAGAGACATCTTCACATCTGGCCCCCTTCATGACCCAGGAACTGTTATTCTCCCCTCACTACCTGGTGGTCAGCCAGACACATATCCTCTGTGGGCTTCTTCATCTCCTCCAAGATCATTTGTTGCCTCTGCCGTTCCTCCAAGCGCCTCTGTGTGGCCAGGGTCTTATCAGCTTTACAGGCTGGCTTGGCTTTGGTTAACTCTTCCTTTTCCTTCATTTTTACCTTCTCCTTCTTTTCCCTCTTGACTTTTTCCTTCATTTTTTCTTGCTTTGTCTTTACCTTTTCCTTTTCAGCCTACCCACCCAAGGGAGAAAGGAACCACGAGTGCGATAAGGTACCAGTCACCACCCTTCTCTGGTCCTAATTCCTCCCAAACTCAGAGCTCAAAAATCTAACTATAAAACAAGACTGATAGACACATCTTGCAAAATCAGTTTGGTGGGTTTGAAATTACACTTGGCAAGTGTGTATGTGCACCTACCTTGGATTTCTTCTTAGTTTCTTTCTGCTTTACGCTCTTGGTCTCTTGTTTCCGCTTGTTTCTGGCCTGTAAACCATAAGGGAAGTCATTTCTCCTCAAACTCTGAAAGCACCTCTGCTTGGGCTAGGATTCAAAAAGACAAGGGTGCTGGGGAGGAGAGGTGAGAGATGGGATGAGGGGTTGGCAATGGATTGATTCTCTCACCCTAGAGATGCCCACATTATTTTTGAAAAAGCCTAATTCTCTGAATCAAGCCCAAGAAATTTCAGGATAATGAAGGTGTGCTGCTACATAGCGGGTGGCAGATGTGGGAGATGAAAGAAAAGATAAAGCAGGTTTAGGAAAAGTTAACCCACTATGGAATCTCTCTGATGTCCCTCACCTGCCCTTGGATAGTGGTCTGACACTCTCCCCGTTGTACCTTCTGCCTCATCTTCTTCTTGCTTTTACTCATCTTTGCTTTATCCTCCTCATTCACTGTTTCTGTGCGAGCAGAAAGAAAAATGAAACAAGTGAGGCAGGAAGATGGATCTCTGGCAACCAGGGCACCACATGCCTGTCACAAAGCTGGCCTCCCAAGCAGCTCCCTGAAGAATCTAGAGTAGTTTTTTTAAAAAAGTATACACAATAAAATGTTGGGGAAAAAAATGTAGGAGAGGCACCTGCTATGGGGGTGGCACAAAGAACTCAAATGACATCTCCTGCCCAGAAGCACCAGCCCCTGGCTCCAATCGGACTGCTTTAGAAGGGGTCCTGCTGATAGAAAAGAGGCCATAATGGCAGAGTAGCCTTGCAGCCTGTCACCCAGGCTACCTGACAAAGGCAGCAACCCAGACTGATTTTAGAGAAGAACAGAGGAAAAAACAGAAAGCCAAACTGCTGGGGAAAGAGGGTAGCGATTGGAGGCACTGATTAACCAAGAGTGCCAGAAAGAAAGGGCCCAGATAGCAAACACCTCAAAAGAGTCAGATCAACACTGCCATAGTCACTGCTCATGCTCAGCTCCATGTCTCGCTCCACTAAAAGATCTGAATTTCTTCCTTTCTGGAAGACTAAATACTGAAGTATAACTGCAAACAATAGAGTATTTCATAATTCATGTTTCTGACATGATAGTACCTATTCTTTTATTTCTGCTATAGAAACACCACCAAATGTCTATATGGCAACCCTGTAAGTTAGATAGATAGTATGGACAGATGAACCACTTAAAATATAAAACTTGTTCTAGGTCATACAGTCAGAACATGGCAGAGCTGGAACTCTGAATGGGAATCAGAAGACTCAATTTTTTCCACATTCTTCAAACTAAACCAGGGTAAACACTGAAAAATTTAGACACTTCCCACCTGTATATTCCACTAAAACAGTGCCAATTATCTTTTGAATTCAGACATAAATTATGAATATTCATGATAGTGGTAATGGGCAAGGTAAGAGCGTACAACTGAAACTAGTACAGTAAGTAAGGTGCTGAAAGATGGAAGAAAGGGCACGAAAGTCCTCTCCTCTGGGCTACATAACCGTATCTGGGGACAGCGCAAGGCTTCACTACTAACAACGCAAGGAAGAGACTGGCTGGAAAAGAAGCTCCCCAAAGTGCTAGGACCCTGATGCTGCATTCCAGAGAGAAGTTGATTCAGATTCATTCTGTCCCAATAATGTCACTTACACCCAGGTATTAGCATAAATTAAGCAACATTTCAGGTATCCCACGGAGGGAGCAAAAATCCCAAAGTAAGAAAACACCACTGTACCTTGGGCCTCTGGTTTCTTTAGGAGGCGATTTTCTGTCTTATTCAATAGCTCAGTGATTTTGACCTTGGGTGGCCGACCTCGGCCCCGTTTCACCTTGGGGACTTCCTTGGTCTTAGCCTTCTCAGTGTTTCGAGGTCGGCCCCGTTTGCCAGTAATTGCCTGAATCCTGGATGGGATCTCCTCTACTGAGAGCTGTACCCACTGCAAGCCCTAAGGTAATGAGGAAGACACTGTTACAACGGAAAGGAATCAGTGCATGCCACTAGGCCCTCTGAACCATTCCATGCCCCAGAACCTGCAAACCCCACAAGAAGCAGCTGCAGCTTGTCCACCAACTCTTTCTCAGGGACAAAAGCATATTTAACCCTTGGGTCTGCACCTCTGGTGTATCTCTCTCCTCAAAGAAATCTCCAACAGGCATACGGGGACTGAAGCTGAAGTGCTCACGGCGGACACTGTGTACCACATTGCGGCTCAGGTACTAAGAGGAGGAAAACAAAGTGACATTAATGAAGTCGGAGACCTACTATGTCTTTGGCCAGCAACGGCACAATCAGAACAGGTCCCACAGCAGACAATGCCAGCCTGCTGCCACTGGGCCCAAGAAAGATGTCCATGCTTCCTTTTTTTTTTTTTGAGACAGGGTCTTGCTCTGTTGCCTGGATTACAGTGCAGTGGCATCATCATAGCTCAATGCAACCTCAAACTCCTGGGTTCGAGCAATCCCCCTACATAAGCCTTCTGAGTAGCTGGGACTACAGGCGTGCACCACCATGACTGGCTACTTTTTCTATTTTTAGTAGAGACAGGGTCTCGCTCTTGCTCAGGCTGGTCTCGAACTCCCGACCTCAAGTGATCCTCCCGCCTCCGCCTCCCAAAGTGCTAGAATTACAGGCATGAGCCACTGCCTGGCCTATGTTTTCTTTTTAAAAAGCCTACGAACAGTCAGAAAGGGATTGCTATTCAAAAAAAAAAAAAAAAAAGAAAGAAAAAGAAAGAAAAGGAAAAAAAAGGCCTATGAAAGCTACATTACCTTGATCACCTCTGGAAATTGTTTCATCCTCTTCCCACAGGGGCCATAATACCAGGTCTCCCCCTGCCATCGGTGGCTGCCCTTCTTGATGCGCACCTCTCTCCGCCACCTGCCAGAGAAGCACACGGGCCCTGCCGCCAGGTCACACCCCGACCCACTCCCATGCCACTCAGGAGCCAAGCCCACTGAGCAGATGAACCTCCCCACATTTGTCTCACTAGAATTGCAAGCAGATGCAAAATCAGCATGAGATAAGCTTGGCTAGAAGGCAGACTTCAGCTCCAGCTCCAGCCTTAAGGCCCTCAGAAGGAAAACAACACACCAAACTACACAAGCCCAGAAAGACCCCCACCCCTCTTTTTTTACAAAGTCAGTGAGATGAGCAGCCAGAAACCCCTCCCTGATGCCATTCAGGACAGTTACTGGGTTTCCAGTAAAGAGGATAAAGACCTAAGGAAATAAAGGCAGAAGACAGAGGGCAGGGAGGCAAGCAGAAGAGTAAATTTGCTGCTGACCCCATGAAATAACTCAGTAGGCCAAGGTTTAGTTAGGAACTCTGTTCTGAGCAAAACTGTTCTAAGAGTAACCCTTATTGTTCTCTCAAAACTTTATGTATATATTTTTGTAGAGACGGGGTCTCATCATGTTGCCTAGTCTTGAACTCCTAGCCTCAAGTAATCCTCCCAAAGTGCTAGGATTACAGATGGGAGACCTTCCGGCCTTTCTCTCAAAACTTTAAGCAGTACTCAGACTTGGTGACCATAAGTAGACTTGACGGGTAGGGGTGAGGAAGATCCACGAAGGCAGTTATTTCTACAAGGCCCTTGGTGTCGGCTGGCTTGTTCATTCTGGTCATGTACTGTTCCTGCCTTTACCTCTCCAAAGAGCATTAAAACACCACAATCACCCCTCCAATTCATAGGTGCTAAGCCAATCCCCATTCATTAACTATCCCTTCTCCACAGAAATAGGACAAGTCAGCTAGTTTGGATATGAGCCCTATGGTTTGGAAAAGATAATAGCTGGTGCTCCTTGAGCAAAATTGAGTTGCAAGATGAGAAAGAACAGATGAGGAAAGACAGACCCTGAAATAAGAAGGAAAACCTGGGAATCTCATGCCAAGAAACATTATTACCACAGATAACGGTCCTGTAACCTACTCTTATCTAGCTCATTCCTTCCGCACCTGAGAGGAAGAAAAGAGTTCCCTTCTTCCTAGAATCATGCATTATACTTGTCAAGGTCAATGCGTGTAGCAAACTAGAGCATTTACCCATGTTGGAGGGGAAGGCGAACTTCTTCTGGGGTAGCAATACGTCTCCTCAGGACATCACCTTGGGAGGAAGATAGAAGATACACAAGTTAAGAGTAGGGAAGAACAAAATGGAACATGGGACAGAAACTTTTCTTGGAACCAGCCAGAGACAGGGCAGAATCTGGACACTCACTACTACCAGAAGTAGTGACTCCTTCTCCAGTGATCTCTTCCAGGTCAGCAGTGGTTTCAGGGAAGCTGTTGACATCCTTATTTGCTGGGGAGGCGGTTGGGAAAGCAGCTGCTGGGGAAGGTACAGGGGAGGCTTTGGGGGAGGTCACTGGAGCCATCAAGGAGAGTTCTGAGGAGACTGCTGGGAGGACTGCTGAGGACGTGGGAGAGACCACTGGGAAGACCGCTGGAGAGACGACTGTAGAAACTGCTGGAGATACTGCTGGAGAGATTTCTGGGGAGGCTGCTGGAGAAACCACCAGGGAGATTGCTGGGGAGGCTGTTGGTGAGACTGCTGGTGAGGTTGCTGGATGTAGCTGAATAGTGGATGACTGGTCAGGAGCTGGCTGGGTCAGAGGTGGCGGGAAGTCTGAAGTCTGAGTCTCCATTTCTTCCTGTTCGGCATCACCACCATTATTCAGGTCAAAGGTGTTATCTAGAATCCAAACGGACAGGATTGGTAAAGGAAAAATGACGTCATGTAAAACAAGAGAACTTACTCAGTCAAGCCTGGACTAAGCTAAACAAGGTTACTTCAAGGGCTTTTCCTTAGGATTGGAAAAAGAAGTAGCTTCTGGCTTTCCTCCCAACCATTCATGAAGGTTAAAGGGCAAAGCTGCTGCTGCTTGTCATTGTGTGATGAAATACCTTTTACTTAGAGCCAATAAGGCCTCCAGCCTCTTTATCCCTGCAAATTCCAATCTCACAAGTTCTTTAAGGCAGAGGGCACAGGTCAGAGTGTAGTTTTTAGTCCCACCATATACTACCCCATAGCCCCCTCAGCTCCCAACATAGTGGTTTGAGATTTCTCACCCCTAAGGCTCTAACTGTGGAACCTATTCTCTTGCCTTCTCTCAGGTCAAGGACTTTCTTTGTCCTACCTCTTCTCGCTTACCTTGCAGGACAGATTCCCCTAGGACAGGTGGAGAAGTGGGACTGGCAAAGATAGAGGCTGATGTTTGACTATCATCTGCCAGGAGACTGAAGGCAGTAGTATTATTGAGGGAAGGGCAATCGAGGGCAGAGATCACAGGGCTGTCCTCAAGAGGCAACTTGTCCTCTGTACCCATCAGCTCCGTGTCATCTATACCATAAAGTCCTCCACTCACTGGCTCTGTTCATGAGGGTGGAAAAATCAGAGAACAGGATAATGAGGAAAAATCAGAAAGCTAGATTTAAAAAATATGGATCTGAAAATATCCAATTCTAGTTCCCATGGTGTGAAGAAGATTCTTTCTAACATTAAATTAGGGAAAATTTATAGCCCTCTCCCTGAGAGAATCAAGTCATCAGACTGCAGGAGTCACAAAAGTTTGAGGTAAAAATGAAGGGAAAGGCATTGATCGTATATCTACCCACAGACCTATGCAAAATTCTAACATTTATCATAAAATAGGACTTTCTTATACTTTAGAGGGGTAAAAGGTAACTGTTACTGGCAAATCTTTTCTTTCTAGTTAGTTAGAACCCAAATAGCCCAACTGTATGGTCGTAAGTCTCTATCTAGTGAATTACTGCTGTCCCACACTCTTGGCCAAAAGGAACACTGGGAGACAACCTGGAAATGAACCAATTCAGCTCAGACTTCAGTTGGCCCAGCCAGGCCAATGGCACGTAACTGTGGTCTACCACAGGATTATCTGGAAGCTCCAATGCCCCAGATTCCCTAATACTTGGCCTGTTTTACTATCTCTTCCAGGTAGTAGAAGCTGGCTAACCTCTGCATGGATAAGTTGAAGGGAGCCAGCCTCCAAGCCCACCTGGTGCCAGAGAGTTGAAGGGCTCCAGAGAGTCTTCGCTGAGGATTGGAGTGTCTTCCAGTTGATCAGGAAGATGTGAAGGATCATCTAAACAACTCACTGTGGGGTCAGGAACCAGGACTGAAACCTCTTGGTGTAATGATTCCACAGAAGGGACAGAGCCATTATAGCCACACATCTTCAGTTCTAGAAAATTCCAGAAGAAAGCAAAAGTCAAATTCAGTGCCTTCAACTAGTTCACTGAGCTATAGTAGGCAATCAATCTTTGCTAGAAGGATGTTCACTCATTCAACATTTATTGCTGCCATGATGCCAGTTTTATGCTGGGAACTGATCATATCAAGATACTCTAAGTGAGCAGAGATGTGCTGGTAAAATCAATCCCTACAGCAGGCAAAGAAAGGGGAAAGAAGAGTAGGGTCTAAGATAAGAACCCCATCATGTTCTCAGGTATCTCCCCCATCCAGGGGGAGCAGAGAGCGCATCCTATGATTTTATAGAATGGTGGTCACCCTTATACCAGGAATCAATTGCAAGCTAAGCTTTTATCTATTTTTTAGGGAAAAGATGCAAGGGGTTATCACATGTACAATGCTAATAACAACTTTAAAAAAGAAAGGAAACTGAGTAGACAAGCAATAGTATGCTCTGCCTGCTTCCTTCCCTTCTTCATGTCTATCACTACTAGGGCTCAGCCCACTTTAGCAGCCAGTCTGACCCTGCCATAGTCAGTCAAAATGGCCTCAATGACTGCTGCTAATGCCCTAACCCTTTCATATATTTTGGAAGAAGCCCTTTTTGATGCAGGGTGTCTGTTGGGGCTGTTTTGGGCTCGCCCACCTGCCCTCTCCAGGCCAGTAGCTCTGCATGAGCTTGAAATAATTTGCACTCCCACTCTCAACTGGTGCTGCTGCCACAAAAACACCAGCCACTTGTCACTGCTAATCACCAACATGCAAATTAGCCTCCACTGCAGAGAGCTGGAAAGACAAGTTTTCCTCACCTCAAAAAACCACTGTTCCCCATAGCCCCATTTTCCATCTCCCCACCCAGCTCACAGACCCAGTTATACCTGGCTGCTCTTCTTCCAGCTCCAGGCTGCCTACCAAGCCAGTGCCATTCTCTGCCACAACTGAAGTCATCTCCTTTTCTGCTGCCTCATCAGGATGGATACCACTGCCTACCTCTTGGGAGGGTGCAAAGGTTTGAATGCTAGATCCCAACATAGGAGAAGTCTGTGGGGAGGTGAAAAAACTAGGGGGTCCATTGGGCATCACCTCAAAATTCTGGTCAGGAAAAGAATCATACAGTTCCTGTGAATCGAAGTTAAGCCCCATGGGACTCTGGGTACCGTTGGCCCAGAACTCTTGGCTCCCAGCTCGAAGGTTAGTGTTGTGACTTGGGGATGAAGGCTGCCGGCTGCCCCCAAGGATGCCGTTGAGTGGGTATTGTCCCCCCGAGAACTGGGAGAGAAGGGGTGGTTCCTTGAGGTTGCTGCCAGGATTGGCAGATGGGTACTGTGAGTAGTTCCAGAGACAGTCGTAGGCCACGTTGGGGTGATGGAGGTGTGAGGTGCTGGAGGAGTGGGGAGCAGAGTTCAAAATCCCTGAAGTAGTAGTGTGAGATACAGTAGATAAGCCATTAACATTCACATCCCCATTCAAACCTGGCAGAGAAGGAAAGAAAAAAGTCAGTTACAGATATGTATGCAAGTAACTCTACCAAAAGAACCCCAAAGTATAACTACTGACTAGGAAAAGGGAAGGTAGAGGGGAGGGGAATTCCTCCTCCACTACATTTAGCTTTTGGGTCTCTGGAGAACACCAAACCCAAATACTCCTGAATGTTAAGCTTAGCAACTGCTGCAGAAGCTGCTGAGTAGAGGGATGGGGAACTCTCTAGGCCTACCATGGGAGCCACCAGCAGAGAGCTGGCTGCTGCTGCCTTTTTTTTTTTTTTTTTTTTTTTTAATTAAATGAAGCTGTTTGCAGACTCCCTACCATAACTTGCATTCTTCCCTATTCTTGTTCCCTAGGGGAATTCTTCCCTTGGAGGGGCATGACTGAATTCTCCAGGCCCCCTCTTCTTTCCCCAGTGCCTATTTGGCCCCACAGTGGCACCAGAAGGGACAATCTCCACCTCACTGGCACATGCAGATCCAGCACTTTGTGCTGGGCTAAAAATAGAATTTGCAGTCACCACAGCGACAAGATCCCAGATCAGAAGGCTAGGCCTAGCCCCTCCCCATAGGCACTGAAGGGTAACATGCAGGGGGGAAAAATCTTTGCATGACCAATGCTGCAGAATTCAGCTCTTAACAACAATGGCAACCTCTGGGATGGAGGACAATCAAATAAAAGGAACCAAGGTACTAAGGAAGCTTGTATGTGTGTGTATGTGTTGGAGGGGCAGGGGGAAGCTCCAATGAAATAAAGGAGCTTCTATCTTATCTGCAGCTCCCCTGGAGTGGATAGGAGGGAAAAGTGGCAGTACTTTTCTACTGTAAGAAAGGAGGGAATCATGTGGACTTCTCTGTGCTTCCAAGCATCAAGGACCTGAAACCCAAGCAAGATTAAATAAGTACTTGGCAGAGTTGTGGTACAGAGTAACTGATAAGCCAAACCCAGGAAAAGAGCCGATCCTAGCAGCAACACTTCCATCTGGAATGATGAATTTCTCTTTGGGGAACTAGGTAAGCACAGAACCCTCCTTTGCCCCTCCCTTCTATCCAAGGACAGGAGTTGGCACAGCTACTTCTAGCATCTGCCCTTTCTCTGATGCACAAACTGAAAGGCAAACACATCCAAACCTTCATCCAACTCCCCACTCCAGTTCTAGCCCAGTGCAGCTTCTCTAACCCCTAAAAACAGCTTCTCAGAGGGCTGGTCCTTTATCTCTCTCTTATGGGCCCAACCTGGTTATCAGCAGCAGTAGCCACCTCACCACTCTGGCAGTAGCCAGGGAACAGGGCTGACAGAAGAGCAGGCCAAGATGAAAAAGCCAGTATGTTTTTCTAACTGCTTCCAACCTTAAATCAAGACTAAAAGTGCTGTTTCCACAACCCCCTAGTACTTGTTCTTAGAAGCTTGATTTCTCTCCAGCAGCTAGAGTTCTGTGGATTCACTTCCTCCCTCCCCACCTGGCAGGAAAGAGAGCTGTTGTGGGGTAGCTAGCCCAAAGTGGAGCCAAATCTCCACCCTTCAACCTGCTCTAAAGGAATGGTGCCCATTCCCTCCCCAGGCCATGTGGCCCTCGCACTCACTTTTCCCTTGCTGGGGGAAGTTCATGGGAGACCCGTTAGTGTAGAGTCCCTCCCCTGAAGGAGAGGGTTTCAGTCCTGAGGCAGCAGGTGCAGGGGGAAGGCCAGTAAAGTTAAAATGGTCGTTTGCCTCCATTTCTGCAGGAGGGGAGAGAGAGGGGGAAAAAAATACTGGCGGTTAAACAAGGTTATGTATGCCACCTAGAATCTTCTAGGGGGAATGCCCCCACCCCTCCATCTACTTACCCTTTTCCTACCTAAGTACCTAAATACTGTGAGGAGGTTAGAAGTTGAGAAAAGAGAAGAGAAGGAGGAAATATGCCCCTTGCCTGGACAAAGGCCTATAGAAATAGTATTTTAAAGCCAGCTTTGTAGAGGTTAAAAAAAAAAAGTTAGGAAAACCAAGCTACAAGCCTGAAGGAATCTCTCCTCTGTGTAAGCCCCACCCTCTCAACGCCCAGCCCAGTTTACCCCCCTCTATGTTAGATACTAGCCCTTTGCTCTAACATTTAACATCCTTCACCCTTTTGTTTTTATCCTCAAGGTAAGGCCAGAGTCCCACTCCCAGGTCCACAAAAGGTTCTCAAAGCCACTTTTCTGACAGGAAGCTATGGAGATGGGGGTGAGATGGGGGTGTTGGCAGGAAAAGGATATGTGATATATGCACCACTTTGTTTTGTTATTATACTTGAGCTAAACATAATTACTATGTTATCCTATCTATAGCCCTAGGCATCTGAAGATAGTACAGTTACATTAGTAAACGGATTCGAAAAGGAGAATACATTGCAGAAAGGTGATCATAATGGCAAAACTCAAATCATCCAGCATACTTCTTATTCATGGAAAAGAAAATACCATGTTCTCCAAGAACATAGGTCCGAAAAATGTCAGCAGTGAAAAATTAAGTAAGAGGGTGCCCCAGACAATATTATTCTGTTTTGTCTACAATGGTTATTTCCTAATGTTTTGGTTTTGTGGCTTAAATATAAAGAGTCATGGAGAAAATAGTAAGATACTTATATTTATGAAGTGCAGTGGCTCACTGAGTATTCAATGAGTAGTATTCACCTTCTGAATACCACTAGGAATGATGAGAAGTGAAGCCTTTGATCAGAGTAAATTCAACTTAGATAGAGCAAAAAGAGGGAAGATAGCAAACAGAAACGAGAATTATTGGTAAAGTCTGACGTATCAATCAGGTACTTGTGATGTACTAGCATACTAACTTGCTACTTGAGATACATAATCTGTCTTGATACAGAGAAAGCAACTTCTTGGATTATGTTACTATTTTTAAAAAGGGCAGAAGAATTCAGATAGATTTCTTTATAAAGCTCCCAAGATGAGGCAATAAACAGACCAAGGTGATGTTTTAAATAATCTCTTTAAAAAGAACCAGATGTAAAGCTTTTAAAAGGATGAATAAATTGGTTAAGAACTACCACTGGCTAAGGTTTGCAAGAGTTATGTTCACGAATATACTACATACTACAAATTAGCCACCATTGGTATATATGTGACCATAACATAATTCTGAACATGAAATATAAACCCTGTATAGTACGTCACATATCGATAAGATTTTTTCCAGCTAAATACCATAATTGTCTCTACCTCAATCTATTTTAACTGTAATTAAAGAAATACAGATAAAAGCAATTTGTCAAGCACAGTGGTACACGCCTGTAATCCCAGCTACTTGGAGGGCTGAGGTGGGAGGATGCTTTAGCCCAGGAGTTCGAGTCCAGCCTGGGCAATATAGCAAGACCCTGTCTCTAAAAAATAAAATAAAATAAAAGCAATTTGTTTTTTGTTGATTTAATGAAGAAAAATTTTTAGGACTGACTTATCTCCCAAACAGAATTTCACATCTTCACTCTAAATTAAGTAGCAGACCCCAAACATGCTATGCATCAATGAAAAAAATAGGTCTCTATAGAAAAAAGACCCCAGGGTCCTACAGGATTCCCCTATTATAGTTAAGGGCCACTCCTCAACAGTAGGAAGTCTCAAAAATAAGCACCATGAGATTAATAATCTTTCTGAAATGAAAAGACATAAAAAAGTAAAGCTCATTCTCTAATCTCTAGGTTAGGTTCCTTCCAAAGCTTATACCACAGAGAAAAGAAGATACTCAGTAGTTCACAAGTTCTGGAAATGCTATGCCTAGACAGCCAATTATATCTGATCCCTACCTCTCCTCTCCCCCAGTTTTATGCACAACCACACCTCCCCTGGTGTAGGGGACACATACACATCTTTCCTCCTATGTGCACTGGACTATATCCTTCTACTCAATGATGTACCACAGCTCACTTTTCCATTCTATATTTGAATCCATGAGGAAACTAGTGACCTCCTCTCTGCTGCTCTGGGAAAGAACAGCATATCCCGTTTCATAAATAACACACTAATAACAATACATGGATGGTTCACAGAAATCGGAGAAGTAAAAGAAATGGGAAGTTATCTGGTGGCTGAGGTCAGTTTCCCCACCTACCTCTACTGAAGGGTCATCAGAACCACAACCACTTCATTTACAAGAAGCTTCCTAGACACATAAAACTTTTTGTGCTGTGCAGTGAGGTCAATACAATATAGTGGGCTCTCGGTTCAAATCCCAGCTCTACTATTTACTAGCTGTTTAACCTTGGCCAAGCTACTTAAACTTGCTAAGCCTAAGTTTCATTATTTGTAAAAATTTTAGTATCCACTTCCAGAGCTTGTGAGGATTAAATGAGAAAATCTATATAAAGGCCCTATCACCCAGCAAGCAGTCAATGAAAGTTAGCTATTATTATTAGACCAAGAGTAAAAGACTGTTTAGTTTTCAAAAAGATAAGCCAGGTCTAAAAGATCTAAATATAATACAAATATAATTTAAAACCACAGGAGATACAATAAAACTAGGGATGATCCAGCCAGACTTCCTTATATGCAGCTTGACTCCTGGTTTCAGATGTCATTTAAGGCCGGGCGGGGTGGCTCTCACGCCTGTAATCCCAGCACTCTGGGAGGCCAAGGCGGGAGGATCGCTTGAGGCCAGGAGTTTGAAACCAGCCTGAGCAACATAGTGAGATCCCATCTCTACAAAAATTAAAAGTTAAAAAAAAAGTCACTTAAATAAGAAATCACAGTATGGGAATACAAAGAAAATGTGAACACCTCCTCTCAGCAATAAACCTAGGGTTATTTCATTTTAATGTTCCTACCCAAGATGCTTTTAACGATAAAGCCTGAAGGTAAACTCTGTCCTCTCATCTAGAGCTAGTAAGAACAGTAAAGCAAAGGAGGGTGTCTCCTTTTGAACTAATAGGATTTTCACCAAATGAAAAAAAGAAATCAGCCAGTGCCCAACCCCCAGAATAGCAGACAGCTCTCACTCATGACCAGGAAGTACAATCAGGCAAACACCCAGCCCAGTCCCAGTTGTACATAAATGGATCTCCTAAGAGACCCTATGTTTCATTTATAAGAGTTAAGGGACACTTCCCATAAGCTTGAGGCAATAAAGCCCTCCCAACATGGCCAAATAAGTTGCTTTTCTCTAAGTGGCAATCACAGAGCTACTACTATATGGGCCTGTGACATGGTTTTAACAGAAAAAGACTGACAATGCACAAACTGTTAAAATAAATACTACAGATTTCAACACTGTTACAGGTGTACTACCTGACCAATTCTAATCCTCCAGCCTCTGAGGCTACCCCAAGGAACACAAGACACATTAACACGCTTAGGCTGGATACTTCGGTAGTTCCTGTAGCTCTCTGGTTCATTCTTCCCACGTAGTACACCAAAATTCCACAAATGGGAGGTTTCTAATTTTGGGGATAAGGGGGAATAGTTGGGGAGAGATTTCAAATGTTTATCTTGCCTGAACAGCAAAAGCAAATGATCCCACTACATTTTAGCTTTGTAATTGTGAATGTCATGAAGGATATTTCTCAACTCTAACACATCTCTGGATTACCCACCATACTCTAATACAGAGGTTCCCAACCAGAGTAAATTTTGCCCCCTAGAGGACATTTAGTAATGTCTGAAGATGTGTGCTACTGGCATCTAGTAAGTAGAAGGTAGGGATGCTGCTAAGCACACAGGATAGGACAAGCCTCCCCTCCTCCCACAACAAAGAATTATGTCTGAAACCAGCCTGTAGTGTCAAAAAAAAAAAAAAAAAAAAAGAATTACTTGGCCCAAATATCAATAATGTCAAGGCTGAGAAACCCTGATCTAACACAAAAGCTGCCCCATTCCTGCCTTATACCCTGGGGAAGTTCCAAATTTTCACTACTCCCAGTTTCTGACACTGCAAGTAAGGATGCTTTGACTTTTCTGTCTAAAAACCCCTTCTCCCTGGCTAAGCCATCTTCCTACACCAATAGAGTTCTAAGTGCCGAGCCACAAAATTAACATGCCCTCTTCTCCTGTCAGGATAGCTCATTCTGACAGCCCTGGTAACAAGCTTCCCTTGAACTCTGACTCAGATAAACTATAGCATGTACTGACTGAGGCTCATTCTCTCTCAAAATGTCCTCTCCTTAACTCCCTTCTCTAGCCAGGACTCCCAGTGAGGCAGGAGGAATATCATGAAAGAAGAAAGATTATACTAAGAAGGGGCTACTCAAATAAAACTGTCATGTCCAGGCTGCTCAGGAGAATACAAAGATGACTGTTCTCTGTCATCTACACTAGATAGGTTCTACAGCATCAATTGGATATTAAGTTCCACCATTATCATCTCCAGCACCTAAGTGCTAACTACATAAAAAAAGACCAAAGGAAATATTTGTTGAATCCATGGACTAAACAAATGAATGAGTAAATCTACCTTTTCTGCCACTACCAGTTTACTCATCCAACCAAGATCATGGACTTTGCTCTCACTATTTTCAGAAAACCAAAAAACTTCATTCTTCATAGAGATAAAAAATTTCTAGAGGGAAGAAAGGCCCCAAATTTTGACATATTTTAGATAGCCATCTCTTGCAGAAAATAAGGCCTGGAAACGGAGAAGTACCGAGAATGTAAAAAGGCAATAAATTGAAGCTCTAAATTAGTGAAACAGTCTGCTTAATTTAACTGGACACTCAAGATACATGGTAGGTTTTAAAATACTTGTTAACTAAATAAAGAAACCACATTAACAACCTAAGTTAGGTTTTCTGCCACAGCTCTGGTCACTTCACTGTCAGAAGACTGGGAAGGAATGTTTCTGAAACTGCAGGACACTAAAAGCCACAGTCTAGGTTATTTCCCTCTTTTGTCTCTGATTATCTCTCAGAATTTCTACTCTAACAGTTAAGGACTCTTCCCTTTCCTCCAAGAAGATACCCTCTCCCCCCAAAAAATTAGCTGAGTAGGCAGGTTAAAAACCCCACTAGTGAGGCGGGTTATAGACAGTCCAACCCCAAAAGACTAAAAGTAATAAGACTACCTGTCTCTTAAAAACTTCCTTTTTTTTGATGAACATTTGGTAAGGTTACAATACCCTTTTAGTCTGCAAAATGCCCCCTTAATAATTATTCCCTTTATATCGACAAAACACTAAACCAATGCTACTTTTACTGCTAGTGACAAGAACAATTTCCAGACTTCTTCAAAGATGGGTTTTTGTTTTGTAGAATTTTTTAAATTTCAAAATTACACAGACTGATAAGCTGGTGAAAAATAGTCCTTCTGACTCTCAAGAGACAATACTGAAAAACTGTTCATCTTGGGCTATGAGGTATATGAGGACACCAACATCCTAAGAAATGAGGAAGATTATTTGCCCCAGGAAATATTTCAGGAGTTTTATACTTCACTCTATGTCCTAGGACATAAAAACTTTGGCATTATTGCCTCACTTGATACATGTCATACAAGGTCAAACATCATATCAGTTATTGACTAACTTCCATACTGTTTGATCAGTAAAAGAATATAGCAGGTTGGTGCTTGACCTCTTCAGAGGTGACAAGGAAAGTTAACAGCAGGAAGACACTGTCAGTAACCCTAACAAGCTTTGCTTCTGTATTGGTAACACCTAATTCCAGAACCACAAGATTGCAAGATGAGCCTCTAAGGGCATTCTAGATTTCTGACTGGCTCTGAGGTCAGCCCACATAGTTCTCTTTATACCTCAAATTTTTTCTTTTAGGGAGAGGCTTAAAAAAAAAAAAGAAAAAAAGAAGTACCAGTCAATATTAAAAAATCTACTTCTCTGATAGCAGAATGCTATCCTATTTTCATGGCTCTCCTATTTTACAGGAAGGCCATGAAAGGTTTGCTTCATTCAGATTTCAGATCACATACCAAATGAAATCACTATTTTCTCAAACTTAGCTTCTATTTCTTCTAAAGGTCTAAAGAATAAAGAGTAGTCCTTTCTCTTTTCTTCACTCTTTTAACCCCCAATAGGGAAAATCAACTTACTGTTCTGTCAAGTGCCAATTTAAGTAAGCAAAGGTTGAAGAAAGGGGAACTTAAAATCACTGTCAAATCAACCCTATCAGAAAGCAACTCAGAGGAACCAACCAGTCTAGCAGAGGGCCAAGAAAAAGGACACTGATATCAGATGGACTTGTTTTTACTATTTCCAGAATATCTAAAAGCCCAACTGCCCCAGTGAAAAAAGCAAAGATATTATCTTACTAGCGACGATGCCACTTTCACACAATTCTATATGTATATCTGTTACTATCCTGGATCTTTAATCTAGGGATCTACATCTAGGTGGGAGGTTTTTGACTGGAAAATGGTGAAAGGATGATTTAAATGCCAGGCTTATGTAGTTTTCAGCATAGTCCAAATGATCTTAAAACTTCATCTTTCAAAATCTAAAATTCTGTGGCCAACTCTTGTCCCTAACCAAAACCAGTGTGCAAGAAAATGCATCCATCACTGTATGCTGTAGGAGAAATCTCCTGAAGTTATCAAGTGGGAAAAAGAGAAAATCTGGATGCATGACCTTGCATAAAACAGAGGAAGAGCTTACCACTCTCCAAGAAGAATAATAAGAAAAAAGATGTTCTTTTATGGACTGAAGAGTAAGTCATATGATAGCAAACTCTCCTAATTATTTAGTTGGTTCTGCAGAAGGTAAAACCTCCAACACCCTAAGTCAAATAAGAGGCTTCACACAGGGACTATCCTTAGGGTAGAATCACCACTGAAGAACAAGCTCACCAATCTCACTCTGTAAATTAGTCCCTATCCCAACATACAAATCTTACTCATAGTTAAATCTTCCCCATCCCTTCCTCTTCCTCCACTTCTCAGAATCAACCCTTCTTCACTTCACAAGCTCACTTGCTCAGGTGCTCTGCAATACAGAAACCATCATACTTAAGAACATATAAAGCAGGACCCCAAGATCCTACTGTCATGCCACAAAAGATTCCAAGTCTTCCTGGCAGCTCCCTATGCTGAGGGAATTTGCACCACCTGTATTGAGAGTGTACCCTGCTGGTGGATAACTGAGTTTGCTTCTCTATGACCTTTAGCTCAAGGGGAAAGAGAAGAAAAACAAAAAACAAAAAACCCAGACAGGGAGACTGAGATGATGCTCTGGAGGGGGATTAGGATCAGTGACTCAACTGCAGTGGACTACTTCCAGTTGACCAATTAAGTTTACCCCCCCAAAAAAAAAAAAAAATCGAAAGGTCTCTCAGACCACATGGTTGGCAGGATCCAAGCTTGCCCAGAAGGCCTCAGAAATGAAACCAAATCTGATTAAAATGGACATTTCAAAACAACAAGAGACGCAGCAGCAAACGCACAGCTGCCATTTCCCGGCCACTTCCTGCGGGAGGCTGGGGGAGGGGATGTTTGTCTACTGATGGAGGTGGAAGCTACCCCCCCCATTGCCCCCCAAAGGACACAAATCCCTCATTCCAACAAACCCTACAAAGGATGGCTGTTATTGGCATTGCCTTCTCCCGAAAACTGGGAACACCGGGAAAGAAAGGGATGATGTGAGATCATCTTTTCTGCCACGGGAACGGGGATCCCCTCAGTGCGGAATCTCCTTGGAAAGGAATCCCTCTTTATTCTTCCTTCTGCCCCTCAGCCCAGCTCAAATCCAGACGCCTAAGCATCAGCCCTATCACCTCCATCCGTGGAGTGGGGGATTCTCCCGGGCGCGAGGGCCGGAGCCAAGCGCAGCACCACCCTCAGTAAGGCCCCCTCCGGCTGTCCACGCTCAAGAGAATATACGCCGTGCTCCCAAAGGGAGACACCCTCAGACCCCTGGAAACCTCTTCTGTCCTCCATCCACCGCAGCCAAAACCCGTTACCCGCAAACAGGATATTCACCCCGCCCAAGGAACCCCCTCACCCACTCCTCGCACTAGGACAATCCCCACCCCCACCGAGGAGGTGGAGCCCCTCCCGGGGATTCCGCCCCGGGTCCCCCACAGGAGTTATCTCCACCAGCCAGGTGGCTTCTCCGCCTCCTGGACGTCGTCGCCGCAGTAGCCGGGAGCCTGTACCGCTCCTCCCGCCCCCCGCGGCCCCGTCCGGGGTCCTCAGTCAACTCGCCCCAACCCCAGCCTCCTCCCAGCCCCTAGGGCAAGGAGACCCGGGCTGTGGGTCGGGTCCTCGCAGGAAATAAGCTTGAGTCCACTCCCCGCCCCGGGAGAGGCTGAAGCCGGCTCTGGAGACTGTGTTCCCCGAGGGAAGTCTCGGATGGAAGCAGGCTTTCTCCCCTCAGTCGCCTGGCCACAGACCCCACAGACCTGAGGCAGCGGCGTCCAGCCGGGGTCGGGGCTCGTCTCTCCCCGGGGGACAAGCGGTTCACATGGCCGCGCTCCGGGCGCCAGAAGGGGAGGAGACGCCCGCCGGGGGAGGGGGATCTGGGGTTCGGGGTCCGGGAGGGGGAGGGGGACGCGGCTCAACCGCGGGGCCCGAGCGTAGCCAACATGGCCGGCGGGGGAGGAGTGAGTCGGAGCCGGAGGGGGCGGGGAAGCTGCGGCCGAGAGAGAGCCTCCCTAGGCGTCCTCCGCCACAGGGTCCTAGCGCCCAACGTCCCTGTTTTCCCGACCCGGATCTGGGTCCTAGCGCCGCTGTGTATCCTGCAACCCTGGCCACCTTGCCCACCTGGCAGCTCCCTTTGCACCCGCATCTCACTGAGGCTGTAGTCCTGCTTCACATAGGGCAAACTGAAAGGCGTGCCACATCCCAACCAAGGTTAACCTAAAGGACTAGACCAAATTTCTAGGACGAAAGGCACGTGTCACTTCTCTAACTGGGGAGTAAGAGGTGGCTGGAAAACAATTTCAGGCGCAGTTATTTCCCAGGTCAGGTAGTGGAAACATGGAAATGGAAAGGTTGTAAAGGGATGGAGAGAGGCCTAAGTTTGCTGCCCACTCACCTCTGTCGGGTCCAGGCAGCCTGGTCCTGCCTGATCACCACTTTCCTGGTGACATCTGCTGGGCCCTGGGCATCGGAAAGATTCCTGTGCATGGGGAAAGAAGGCTCAGCTCTGGAACCAGATTTAAGACCTGAGTCTAGCCTAAATGCAGTGAGAGGGTCTGGTTCCACTTAGGGGTTGGAAAAAAAAGAAAAAGAAATGCAGTCAAGGGAGTAGAGGATAAGCAGAAAACTGACCAGCAAATAAGATGTCCCAAATGTCCACCTATTCTACAGTTACTATACATTTTCTGTCAGGGCTACATAACTGTGTGAAACCCTCTGAGAACAAGAAAGTAAAATTGAGCAGAGGACTAGAATTCGGCTGTCACCTAAAATGAATATTGCAGGGCCCCAGGATGAGGAACAGTGTCATATGATGTTACAGCTTGGTGAATTTCTAGTTCAACCTTCTCTTATTTGTTAGATGAAAAAATTAAGGCCCGAAGAGGTTCACTGACATGTTCAAGGTCAAACAGTGGATAAAATATGACTAGAAAGGAAACCAGGTTTCCTTTCCTTACAACTCAACACTTTGCAGGCTTCAAGATAATTCCCACTTAATTCAATGCAATGCAGTTCTAAAAAAATTGCCTAAACTGTGCAAAGCTCAGGCTGCTGAATATTCTGGAAGAGCAACAGAGTGGGGATGATGAAACTGTGGCAGGTTGGGGGGTGTCAGCAAATACCTTTTCCTCCAGAGGTCCAAGGAGAAAGAGATCTGAAAACTGGATGGAGACAGGGAAGGGCAGGAGCCAAATCCATCAGTCTAGATTGGATTTCTTTACTCCACCAAGGTGTGGGCTCTTTCTAAGTTTTGGGGACAGACTCCACCCTCCACTACAAATGGCTCAGAGAAGGAAACTAGCTTTAGCAAAGCCTCACAAGTGCGCAGCGCGTGAGAGGGGTCAGAGAGGGGAGAAGAGAGGAGAGAAGAAGGGGAAAGGGGAAGCCGGCTAAGGGGAGCTTAAGGGGGGTTTCCCTTCCTCTCCAGAGATAAGTAGATTACCAGGCGAAGGAGTAGGCAGGTAGAAACCAAAAAACCCTTCTCTCCTCCCTGTCAAAACAACAGATTTATAGGTCACCTTGGAAAAAAAAAATATCCTCCAACAGCCTGCCGACCTCAAGTCCCTGAGTAAGTGGGAGGCCACACTCAGGGAAGAGGTGTCCTTCCTTCTGGAGATAGGAAGAATGCAGCAAATTTCTGCTAAGAAATGTCTCCCTATCCCCAAAATAAAAAATAAAGGCAGGTGGAGAAGAGAGCTGAGGGCATGGAACCGACAACTGAAGGGGGGGTAGCTGGTATCCCCTTTTATCCACTTCCCTTTTCCAAGACAGATGAGGGAGCATCTTCCTACCTCCCGCCCCCAAGCCTAAGGCTAGCCAGTCGGAGACCGGGCAGGCGGGGGAGGAGCCTGCGCCAGTCAGACGGGTGTAGCCACGCCCCTCCCCCCACCCACACACACCCACCTCTGGCTCCACTCTGCTCCGGAAGAGCCGGTTACTCCTGTGCCCCACTGACTGCTCCCACCCCTTCCGAGCCCCAGGCCTAGTCTCCAGGGCAACCTCTAGGACTATTCAAACCAGGAGCAGTTAGGAAGAGGGGTGTTGGATAGGACAGGACCACTTGGGATTAGAAAAGAAAATGGGGCAGGATCCATTCTTCCCATCTGGTGCAGAAAGACTACAATCATCTTCACCCCTAAGGACCCCGCCTCATCCCATCTAATCTGGGATCTTCCTTGCTCTCTGGGGAACGTTGAGGTCGGGGCGCCAACATGCCCAAGAGCTGGGTGTTTACTTCTTGCCAGAAGCCACCCCATGCAGCAGCTGTGCGTCTCCCTCCATCCAGACGACAGAGGGCAGACTGACCCCATATGTCCCCAAATATTCCTCAATCCCATCTGATATGGCCTGGCCCATCACCCACCCACCTCCCTTTAGGAAGCTACTAGAAAGAAGGGGCAAATGGTCATTTTATCAGCAACTTGTGAAAAGAGAATCTAAGGAATACACTGAACCTCCTTTAAGCCAGGCCAGTGGACGAGTAATGAAGAGAATGGGAAGGGAGAAATTAGCACCTGCTCCCCCTTTCTCACCCTCCCTGTGCACCTCCCTGACTCTGGGGTCAGCTGCCACAGTGCCTGGCTCCACTCTAGAGCCAGATGGCTGGGACTGGAAGGGGGAAGAGAGAAGGGGACTCGTTTGCATCCCTCTCCCCCTCCAGATACTCCTGGCATCCAACCCCAAACACCACTGCTGACCACCCTCTCCCCTCCCCCCAGCTCCTTCTCAGCCCCCTGGAACATGACTCAAGAAGAGTCTGAAGCAAATCCTGACACTGGGTCCCCTAATTCTGGAGGTGGTGTGGGTGGGAAATGAAAACATAAGAGAAGGAGCAGAGCTAGAGATGTAGCTGGACAGGGGTGGGGGTGGGGGGATGGGGGCGTGGATAATTATTAAAGACCTCCCTTCCCCTCACTGGCTGAATGGACCATACTGGTTTTTGTTGTTTTACCTCAATCCTGTTTCTTCTATAGGATCATACTGTTAATAGAGTCTAGTTAGGAGATGGCTCTCAGACCTGTAATCTTTCCAACTAAACCCCCTCCCCCCCTTAGAGCAAAACAGTCTCCTCCCTCTCTATATTTTGGGAAGGTTAGATTCTCCCATAATACACCAAAGGACCATAACCCCTCCCCATTTCCCCTCCAAGTCGGCAGGTGCCCCCTCAGATTCACACACAGTCTTGTTTCCAAACTTCCCAATGGGCTTCTCTATGGTGGTCCTGGAAGTCCATATTTCCTTGAGGGTGGGGGCTTCCTTTGCAACTGAATAGAAGGCTGGGCTCTCCACGCTTTCCCCACCACCCCAACCCCCTTAGAGACTGAGCCCCAGCCCCCAACGCACTCTCCCCCAACAGCCTCTTAAGCCCAGAATCACAAGATTCCAGCAGCGCCCCAGCTCCCCGATTCTGGGGGAGGGGCGTTCCTAGGCTGGAACGGCCAACCTTGGCCCAAGAAGGCCCTTCCCACCTGGGCTCAGTAGGCGGTGCTGAAGTCGGACCCCAAACTCTGGGAGATATGGGGTGGGGTGAGGACTATAGAAAAGCTTTAGATCGGACTTAGTTGAACTTGAAGGGCTGAGTGAAGCAGGGCTGGATAGTGAGTGTAGTCAATGTTGTTCTCTCCCCCCGCGCCCCCCCCCCCGGCGCCCCTTACTACGGGGAAGGAGAGGAGTTGAGGTGGCGGTTATTCCCCCTCCCACTGAGGTTAGGATGGCGTGGGAAAGCGCTAGTTCCAGAGGGGAGGAGGCGAAACCCAGACCGCGGGAGATTTTTCTACGAGGAAGGCGCGGGGGAGGGGGAGATCCTGGCCCCAGAATAGGAGGGGTACCCGGGAGAGGGTGGCGGAGAAGCATAAGAAGCCTCCGGATTTCGGTCGCAGAGGACTGGAGAAATGGACGAGTAGACGATGCAGAGGAGAGAGGAAGGGCAGCTCCCGCAGGGGTACAGTCAGATCTTGAATCCCTGGGCAGCAGGGATCCCGGAGCAGGGGACCGCAAAGACTGCCCGCCCGGGGACTACGGGGCTGGAAGTGGGTGCCAGGCCTCACCTGGAGCAGGGCAGGGCCGGGCCTCGGGCGGCGGCGGCAGCGGCGGCGCAGGTGGCCAAGCCGGGCGGCGGCGGTGCCTCCTCCCCCAGCCCTGGGCCGGCGGCGGTGGAGAGGGGGAGGTGGCGCTTAAAGGGGCAGGAGCTACTGGGGTGAGGACGAGCGCTTGGGGAGGGCTGTCGCGAAGGATCCACTGGGGGAGGGGGAAACGGGTGGCGTCTCCTAGGGGCCAGAACCAGGAAGGATCCCAGATGGAGGAAGAGAACAGATCCCAGGAAGAGACAGAAACTTCTGCGGTGAAGTGGGGGATGGTGGTAGGTCCGAACGGAAAGACTTGGGAGAGCTCTGCCCGCGCTCCCAGGGCACCAGCAAAGACCTCTTCACAAAGGAAGCCGGGAAGGCAGTGAGAGCCTCAAGGACTCCAAGGAGGCCTGGGAGTGTGGGAGAGGGAACTCAAGGCCGAGCATGCTAGGGGTCACGCACAGCGCCCTACTAGGTGAACAGGTTCCCCGTGTTTCAGCTCCTCAGGGCCCCATCTCTACAGCTGTGGAGCCTCTGGAATCAGGAAGCCATGGGAGCAAAAACCTCCTACCCTCTCAACCTTAATCCTGCCTCTCACTCAGTGTCCTCAGTGACTGTGGTGTGAGAGCCATCAATAGCAGCCCTAGTGAGGTTGATGTGGGACCGTGAGAATTGGCTTTATTCTAGCTCAGTTTTCCCTCAACCACCACCATCCTAGCATCAACCTCTCGGGCAACAGGAAGCAGCTGCTCAATGCAGCCCCCACCTGATGGTGGGTCAGAGTGGGGGAGGAGAGAAGACTAGGACTTAAAAGGCCTGAGAGAAATTAGGACGAGGGGAGGCACTTTAAAGACCCTCCAGCACGACCAAAAGTGGGCTTTACTTTTGTGGAGGCTAGCAGTGAGTACTGTCAAATATTACTTGAATCTCAGCAGCTTAAATAAGGAGAAGCAAGGGGCAATACTCCACAGGGGCGTGGGGAAGGGGGGGGTTGGAAAAGCCCTGGCCTAAGGTACAATTTCAGGCTCTTCCTTTAGAGCTGGAGCTTGCTAATACTCAGGATCCCATGGTCGGCGCCGCGCCAGCTGAGCCCTGTAACACCCGCCCCCCGCAATCCTGTTTCCCCTCCTTCACCCCCTAAATGAGCAAAGGTTAGGCCCCACCCCTGCTGAGTCAGCCAGGGAGGGAGCTAGGCATCCCTCAGGCCTTCCCCGGGGCTGGTCCCCATACTCACCCATGTCTGGCTGGCAGGGCTCCAGGCTGGGACCACCCAGCTCCTCACTGTCCTTGGGCCCCCCTTCACGTGAAGACTAGTGTTTGATCCTCCCAAAGTGTGAGCTGGGAAAGAGCAAGAATCAAAAAGCCAATGTATGCTTCCTGCGAACCACACAGCCTGAACTGCTGTAGGGTGATGTCCCTGTGTGACAGACTGGGGTGGGGAGGGAGGAGGGAAGGGCGGGGCTTTCGCTGGGTGGAAAGAGGGAGGAGGTGAGGACAGGGCAGAACAGGAGAAATATGGAGGAAGGTTAGAACTGTGTTGACACACCAGTGGCGTGGTAGAAGAGGGCGGTAAAGGAGGAAGGAAATAAATAGTTGCAGCTAGTGAGAGGGAGAAGGTTCTCGATAAATGCTGAAGGACGTGAACGTGTTGGGGGAAGGGGGTGGAGGGATGCAAACGACCTTTAGAACTTCAGTTCCCAGGTCTGCATCAGAGTGACGTGGGAAAACAAAGCAGAAAGGGCTGACCTATTCCCTGGAGGCTTCTCCACCAGCTTCCTACCCACTCTAGAGTCAGGACCTGGAGGAAGTGTCCCCACCCCCATAAGTCAGTATTTCCCCAAATCTAAGCTTCTGTAGGAGCAAACTACCAGGCACAAGCAGCTCAGGGGCTCCACCTTCTGTCCAGATCATGACACAGGAGAGACTGATGCCAAAGACGTCATAGGCAGATGAGAGGAAGCTTAGAGGCCCCTACTCCACCCCTGGCGCCTCTCCCAAAGCCCCTCCCCAACCTCCAACCCCCAGGGGCCTCCGAATTGGGAGCTCTGCTTGTCCCCGCCCAGCTTCTACGCCACTTGATGGCCTCAGGGGGTGGAGCTTATAGATGCAGGCTCCTCCCCAGGACAAAAGCCCCAGCTGGTTTGTAAACAGTCATTACCCGAGAACCACATCCCAGCAAATGGCCTTCAAGGATTTCAAAATGGTGAGATCAGAGTTCTTGCAGAGTCTCCAGTGCTACCACGAGAGGGCAGTAGGATGGGTCTGAGTCCAGAAAAGAACACTTACTTAAGGGGCACCAAATTTGACCTTACACACTTTAAACAGAAATGACCAGTGGACCTCCTAACCATGCACCTTTTAGTGAGTTCAAATAAAGGGGAAACGATCTAATTCCATTATTTAGTTCAGAAGCCCAAGCCAGCAACCCTAAAAGTTACTATTCTCCTGTAACAGATTGTCTTTCCTGAACTTTCATAATGGATATTAACAGAGCTCAGGTTAGGCCTCAGGCTTATACCTCTGCATAGCCTCAATGAATCACAAACCTGAGTTTAGGCTTGTGCAAAATATGGCAGGAGACAGTAGTCAGGAACACTAAGAAATGAAGGCCTATCAAAGATGTAAAGAGCCCTTTTGACACAATTTTAACAAATATCGGTACTCTTCATCACCATTTCCTGAAAATTTAATTCATGTAACTCACTGATTAACCCCTGCCTTGCCTTGGAGTAGGTTATTTCTAAAACAAACCTATTTTTCCCAAAGTGCCTTTCCTAAAAAAGGTCTATTTTTAACCAAGTAGGAACATGCTATATGGATATTTTACAGGCAAAAAAATCAATGTGCTCTGAACAAATGTCATAAAAGGGCCAAAGCTGAGGCCCTAGTAAGATATTACCTACAGGAAAGCCCTGACCAAGACCCAGAGTTGTTCATCAATCCAAGAGAATGGCTATCCTTTTTTAATGACCCAGTTTCAAACATACACGACCTATTTTGTGCTAAAACTGCTTCTTGTTGCCACTCTAAAAATCTCATTGTCAAAACTTCAGTGTTGACTGAACCAAGAACAACAAATTCTGAGGGGTATACATTTTATTGGAAACCTTAAATACTCTTCAGACAGAACAAAATGTCTTCAATCAAGGCTCTTGTGTGGCCTACACAGAAAACTGAAGGTTTCTGGATTAGGGACAAGGAGAGGGACAATACAGAGGATGAGTGCTTAGTTTGCCAAAAGGACCCCTCACGATGAATGCTCTTCAGCCAGCTTATCAGCTTTTGCCACAGCTTCTTCAATGGGCCCCACCATATAGAAGGCCTGTTCTGGGAGATGATCATATTCACCTATATGGAAAAAAAATCCAACTAGTAAGGAGAGGGATATCAACTTTCCACAGTGTGTACATACCTCACCACTTGAGACCACCAGTCAGAATGTGATGAATTCATGTCATCTGAGAAACCTTAAATTTCCCTCACAAATCAAATTTACAACACGATACAGTATGGATTAAGAACACATGGTCAAGAGCTACACAATCTGAGTTGATATTATTTTATTACCCTCTACTTTGGGTGGTATTGGGACAGTTCATATTAAACTTTTCTGTGCTCCAGTTTCACCTGTAAAACACAATAATGCCTTCCCTATAAGGTTGTTGTAATTCATTTAGAAGAACAGTTAGCACTGAAAACACTCAGTGTTGGATTATGTATAAAAGGGAGCTAGAGAATCAATCTAAGTCATACTCTCAGTAGTAAATGTAGAGTATTTTCTTTTTTTTTTTAATTTTATTTGGGGACTGCCGCAGTGCCAGCTGCCGTAAATGTAGAGTATTTTCAAACAAAATTGATGGGAAATAGCTTATTCTCTTAATTAAAAAAACGTAACCTTGCAGTGCATGTCCTTATTAAAAAAAAAAACAAAAACCCCACATAAAACTAGACACAGTATATCAAACATTGCTTGATGGTTGTTGGACTGGGACCACAACACAGTGAGCATTCAAGATTTCAGTTTTACTATCATTCTATTTTCAGCTTTGTACTTAAAATCTCACCTGCCAAAATCTGCTGGAATCCTTTGATAGTCTCCTTAAGGGGTACCAGCTTCCCCATATGACCTGTGAAGACCTCAGCAACCTGGAATGGCTGAGACAAGAAACGCTGTATTTTTCGTGCACGGGACACAGTTAACTTGTCTTCCTCAGAAAGTTCATCCATACCTAAAATGGCAATGATGTCCTGAAGGGATTTGTAGTCCTATAAGGGGAGGAAAAAAAAGTCTGAGTAAGTATTCATATTCCTTTAATTTGGACAAAAACCTAAGAGAGAGAACAAGCTAATAGAGGGAAAGTTTCACGCTCAGGGCGTCATGTGTCTTGTTCTCCCTATTCCTAGCTTAGTGCTATTAGAAAAAACTGGATTCCAAAGCCTAAGTACCTAAAACCCCCCCGAAAGACCTCATCAACACTCACTAGCAAATTGCTGGTCTCAACTTTCCTTGCTCCAAAGCAAATCCTAGGAAAGATCCAGTCCTAATATAATCCCCAAATTCCCTCGTGATGACTTTATGGCCACTGATCCCACATAGCAATATACTCACTTGCAGGATCTTTTGTACCCCACGGGCAACATCATAATGCTCACTGCCAACAATGTTGGGATCCATGATGCGAGAGGTGGAGTCTAGAGGATCCACAGCTGGATAGATGCCCAGTTCGGCGATAGCACGGGACAGCACAGTGGTAGCATCCAAATGGGCAAACGTAGTGGCAGGGGCAGGATCAGTCAGGTCATCAGCAGGCACATAGATAGCCTAAAGTGAGTAAAGTGCAGCGGGAACCAAAGTAGTTATACTTAAGCCATCCCCTTATCTGACCTCTCTTCTTCACCTCATTCCATCTTAGTATTCAAAAGTCTACCTCAGAAGACCCTTATCACCATCCCTAATACCTGAGTGAGCTTATGGATTATCTGGTTTCTTTACGCAGTGATGGAAGAATTTTCACTACCATACTTTCTATTCTTCACCCTACATTTTAACTCCATTGTAACGATACCCACTTTCAGAGTTAAAAACAAGAACAAAAAAACCTTGCACCACTATAACAGTCCATTAAAATGAACTATTTCCCCTTGGGCTGAAAACCACTGCTTTGTGATTTACCTTTACATGTATACCTTCAATTACTTTAGGTGAGTGTTTCTTAACCTTTTAGGGTCTTTAACATGCAGAAAATTTTACACATTATTCCAGGGAACTCATGAACCCCTGCTTAAAAGCCTTTTTACTATGCAAGTAATTAGATTTTATACCTCTCTCTACATGCATTTTTTTAAGGTGGGGTCTCATGTTGCCCAGGCTGGTCTCAAGCTCCTGGGCTCAAGTGACCCTCCCATTTCAGCCTCTTGAGTAGCTGGGACCACAGGCACACGCCACTGCACCTGGCTTATACATGCCTTTATGGAAATTGGACCTTCACCCATTTAATTTTTCTTACCTGTACAGAAGTGATAGATCCCTTCTTGGTGGTGGTAATTCTTTCCTGCATAGTACCCATATCAGTGGCCAGGGTAGGCTGATAGCCCACAGCAGAAGGGATTCTGCCCAATAAGGCAGACACCTAAAATAAAAAAGAGTAAGAACAAAGGTCTCAGGTGTCTACATCTTTAGCCTCATCTGCCCATGTCCAGAGAAACGTCAAATGAACCAGGCAGGTCCTCTCAAGCCTGCCCTCCTACCTCTGAGCCAGCCTGGGTGAAGCGGAAGATGTTATCAATAAACAGCAGTACATCTTGACCTTCTTGGTCTCTGAAGTATTCAGCCACAGTCAGTCCCGTCAGAGCTACCCGGGCACGAGCACCAGGCGGTTCATTCATTTGACCGTAAACCAGTGCCACCTGTGGTAATCAGATAAGATCAGAAAAGTTAGGAGTATGGCAGCCACATACCCAAGGTCTCCAAATTAAGAAACAGAAACCACCACAGATCCTCCTTCTCAGGTGTCAATATCTTTTTTTAAAACTTACTTTATTTTTTTATTTTTTTTTTGAGACAGGTCTCACTCTTCCCAAGGCTGGAGTGCAGTGGCATGACCATAGCTCACTACAGCCTCGAACTCCCAAGCTTAAGTGATCCTCCTGCCCCATTCTCCAGAGTAGCTGGAACTACAGGCACATGCCACTGCGCCTGGCTAATTTTTATATTTTTTGTAGAGATGGGATCTCACTATGTTGCTCAGGCTGGTTTCAAACTCCTGGCCTCAAGCGATCCTCCCACCTTGGCCTCCTAAAGTGCTGGGATTACAAGCATGAGCCACCACACCCGGCCAAAAGATAGTTTCTTATATCACTAAGGCAAAATTCCTGTAGTAGGATGGAAATAAATACCTGTGTAAGTGAAAGGTACAAAATAGGATTAAGACATATGTATCACCTCCAATCCCCTCACCCTCAAAATTAGCTTTCAAATGATGGAACTGTCTACCAAAAAGGAAAGTCTAGAAATATAATCCGATGTCAAAAAAGAAAGAAGATTTGCATCAATGTGTTGGAAGTTGGGGGGAAAACACTAACAGGAATTTCCTTTGTAGGTTCTAGGATGCTAAAATGAAAATATAAAAATATGGCTTCAGCTGGCAACAGTTTCCTGGCACAACTACTATGTGGACATCAACCAGCTAAGCGCTCACCTTAGAGGTAGCATCTTTTAAGTTGATAACACCAGACTCAATCATTTCATGGTATAAGTCATTGCCTTCACGAGTCCTCTCACCAACACCAGCAAACACAGAGTAACCACCATGGGCTTTGGCAACATTGTTGATTAACTCCATGATCAGTACAGTCTTGCCAACTCCAGCACCACCAAACAGCCCTAGGAGAGGTTGAGAAGAATAGAGTTCTGCATTCCCAAATAAGTAAACTTTAAAAAAATTTTGCTTCCTTTCATGTTTTCCCTTCTCAGGAATGGCATCTGTCTTCAGCAAACTCAGAAGAACGAAAGTCAGAAGCTACTCATCAGTGAGGGAAACATCTCATAACACAGTTATGATTTTTTCCCTCCCATATTAGGTTTAGAAAATATGTATCCATCACTAACATACCAATTTTGCCACCCTTGGCATAGGGAGCTAGCAGATCCACAACCTTGATACCAGTCACCAGAATTTCCTGTTCAACACTCATTTCCATGAACTCAGGAGCCTCAGCATGAATAGCAGCAAATCTGTAAAGGTAGCACAGAGGATTAGCTCTATTCACCTTGTTGAAAGCAACTGAATAGCCTTAAGTGTCCCAATCAACTCTCAAGTCCAACCCTTTACTAGAGGATCCAGTCTTATCTCCCCCTTGTAATATTAAGTTAAATTGTCATCTGGCATCTAACCCAACTATGTGCAATAAAGAAGACTTCGTTATCTCAAGAACCAATAATCCCATTCCCTCACAACTTTAACTGTCATAAAGTTTTTCATTTTACTGAACCCTAACCTAACAGCATTCCTTCCCATACCAAAAAGAACTAGAAAGACCTGCAAGTTTTATAGACTCCTCAACCTAAACCATAAGCGTAAGCCTTAAATACTCAACTGTAGTCCTAAGTAGTAGATTTTGATCAGTCAGAACTTCTGCATCCTTAATTTCTTCAGGAGAAACTGCCCTGTGTGATTTTAATAATCGAATTTATCAGCATTTTAAGTAGTCTCTGCAGGAAAATTCTGCTTTACTGAAAGGTATCACCTTAATGTGTAAAACTGCAAGAAACAGCAGTTCCTTTGTGCACAGATGCAACAAGAGGGACTTACTGTTTGGTTTTGATGGGACCTCTCTCATCAATAGGTTCCCCAATGACGTTCATGATTCTGCCCAAAGTCTCAGGACCAACAGGAATTTTGATTGGTGCACCAGAATCCAGGACTTTCTGGCCTCTAACCAAGCCTTCTGTACCATCCATAGCAATGGTCCTTACTGTGCTCTCACCTGTTAAATAATGGCATTGTAGGGTTATACATAAGGACAAACTGTTACCATATTTAGTGAAGTGTAGCTGGCAAGAAATACTTAAGTCAACCAAGACTCCTTCTCAGCACCTAAATGTGGCTTCAGCAAACTCAGAAGAACGAAAGTCATTTTGAAAAAATCATCACAGAAAGGAGACTGCCTGATTTTGGGGATATTTGGGCTAAACAAGGTCTTTACTATTTCTAACAAATTCTACTTACCCAAATGCTGGGCCACCTCCAAAACCAGCCTCGTCTCCCTGCCTTGCACTTCCAGGGCATTTAAGATGGGTGGTAGCCCCTCATCAAACTGGACGTCCACCACTGCACCAATGACTGCCACGATGCGCCCAGTGGCGGCGCCCGCCTTCGGCGAAGGAGATGTTTGCGCCGCATAGTCTCGGGCTAACAAAGAGGTATTGGAAGGAACTGGGGTCAGCAGAATTAAGGGTCATCGGAAGCCAGGACTTAACATGCATGGAGAGGCGAATTCAGCCCAGGCCCAGCCGCTTTCCGCTCGTACGGAAGGCGTGTCCAAGACTGAGGGTCGCGCAGCAATCGAGAAAGCACTTGCACAGCCTTCCCATCCTCATACACAAAACCCGATTATTCGAGAGCTCGTACGCCCATTCCATGGGAAGGTCAACGCATCTGCCCCCACCTTTTCCGTCAAACAAAGCCTTTTATCCAAAATAGGACAGAACTAGGTCGAAGAAAGCTCCCATGGGCGACCCGTTCTTGTTCTCCCGCGGCTAGAGGGCAGGACGCTGCCCCTGACATCTTCCTAGCATCACGGATCCTTTAGGCCCGAGGTACAATCGGCCCCCGGCTCAAGGTCATGGGGCGGCAGAAAAGAACTCAGATCCTAGGGGAAAACACTTACCAGGTTGGACCACTGCCGGGGCTGCCCGCAGGAAGAGCTGAGCTTGGGGTAGCGACGCCGAAGGGCTGAGTCCCCGCAAGGCCCCAGAGGCCGAGAAGGCCGCCACGCGACCCACAAGACTCAACATGGCGAAGTCCGGGTGGAGAGTGAGTTCTGCAGTGATCCCCGCCGCCGGCTCCCTCGTAGTTGAGGCGAGTCCTACTCTGTTGTAGGCACGTCCATTGGATAATTTTGCTGTTCATCATTCTCCGTGCTGCTTCTATAGGTTAACATACTCTCATCTTCTCAACTATTGGTCAAAGCTGATGCTAATCTGAAACTCCTTTTTTTATTGGACATCGGAACACTCCGAGCCTCGAAACCTAATTGGATCCTAGGAATGTCAGTTGGAGAGAGTACTTGGCTGAACTACCTTTGGGAAGGGGCCGCGGGTTCCTGTCGGGAAACACGTGGGCTGTCTTTTCCTGTCCTTGTGCTCTCTCCTTAGATAGGACCTTGAGCTGGGTGACAGCCACAGGGGTGAGGGTTTGGAAAGTAGTAGCGTCGTGAAGCGCCACTGAGGGTGACCGTGGCGAAGTCAGGAGCCCTCTCTAGAGTCAAAACATGGTTTTTCTTTCGCAGTAGTGAGTTTGGAAACTCCCAGTTGGCTCCGCAGGTCAGGAACCCTGAGTCTGTATCAAATGTATACAATGAAGGAAACTAATGCAACCAGTCCTTTAACAGATATATGCTAGGTATTGAGGAGACAAAAATAAACAAGACTCAGGTCCTTTTAAGGTCCAGATGAGCAAACAATGCAAGAGAGTGTGAGGCTGACAGACCTCAGCTGCGAAACGTGAATACAAATTCTTAGGGTAAAGCAGAAAAGAATATTCCAAGCACAAGTTTGCCTGAAACAGCATGTTCCTTTTGTTGAACTACAGGTGGTTTGGCTGGAGGTGAGGAAAGGAAAAAGAGGGTAGTAAAGAGATGAGTATAGAGTGAAAACCAAGAGCCAGTGGGCTCTCAATGGGCTTTTGATGAGTGGGGGCTAGGCAGATGGGGTGTGTGTAAGTGTTCCTCGAGAACAGGAAATCACAGAATAAACAGGGCATCCTTTCCTGTTTTTATTGATTTTATTCAAAGATATTTGGAGACCTGATGGGGTAACCCTTCATCTTGCTATTAGAACATGACTGGAGTATTTCAATGTGGCATTACCTCCCCAGACTTTCTTCCACCAGCCCCCATTAGTTATCATTTTTCTGCGTGATCTTGAAAAAGTTCCCCACTGTTTGGCAACAGGAAGCTATCAAAGGGTTTAATGGAAAAAAACAAGGGGAAGAGAATGTTTGAAGTGCCTGTGGAATATCCAGCTGGTAATCTTGTCTATTAAAAGGGAAAGAACTCAAGAGAACAACATGTAAAGAGCAGATAAAGAAAAATAACCCAGCAAAGTAAGAGGCAGAGGAATTAGAATAGGACCAAAGAACATAGCATTAAAAATCAAGGAGAGAAAATGTCAATGGCATCAGTCACGTAAATATCCTGTAAAATGAGGGCTGAGAAAAACCATTTGGGTTTGGCAACTAGAAATTCATTCCATGGTGGAGTGGGGTCTAAGGTAATTTCAATGGACTACATCAAAACACAGGATATACTTTTTTTTAAGAGACAGGTCTCCAAGGGGAATGGTGGCTTACACCTGTAATCCCAATAATTTGGGAGGCCAAGGCAAAGGGATCGCTTGAGGCCAGGAGTTCAAGACCAGCCTGGGCAACATAGCAAGACTCCCATCTCTACAAAAAAAAGAAGATACAGAGAGATGGGTCTTCTTACGTTACCTACACTGGCCTCAAACTCCTGGGCTCAAGTGATCCTCCCACCTCTGCCTCCCAAGTAGAGGATACACATTTTTTATTTGAGTCCTGCGCTCTTTCCATTATGCTGGGCAGCATTGTATTTAACAGAGACCTGTATGTTTCACTTGACTCCCTCAACTACTGGAGCTTAATTTTCTATAGATAAGCTAGGATACCCCTTAAGAGTACTGCCACTGGAGCGAGGCTGGGTTAAAATCTTGTCTTTTGTCACTCCCTAGGTGTCATTGGGCAAGTTATTTAATCTCTCTGTATATTAGTCTCTTCATCCATAAAAGGGATAACAATACAATGAGCATTATCTCATAGGGTTGTTTTGAGAATTAAGTGGATTAATATATGAAAGAAGCATTTAGAACAATGCCTGACACATACTTTGCCCTATACATACGTTAGCTATCTTTAAATTTACTATTGACTTATTGTCAATTGGATCCTATCCAATCCAATTTGTTCATCTGATGCATTTGGTGAGCAGTCTCTTTGGTATAATGCCCTCAAAAAAGTAATAAAAAGCAAATAATGTTTAGGATTTTTAACAAAATATTCTACACAGCATCAGTTGCTTAAAAAAAGGCGGGGGGGGGGAGGAACTAGAATAAAGATTCCTGTCTTTCAGCCCCAAATAATCATTTGTGAGCCTGTTATTTTCTATCTATGGCTTCAACAGTTTCTGACCTGAACAAACAAGGACTTAATTTTATATAAAAGCCAAGAAGCTCCAAGAGTTCCTCCCTCTCCCCTCTTTTCAGCAAGACTTGAGAATTTTTTTTTTTTTAAGAGACAGGGTCTTGCTCTTGCTCAGGCTGGTGTCCAACTTCTGAGCTCAAGCAATCCTCCCACCTTGGCCTCCCAGAGTGCTAGGATTACATGGGTGAGCCACCGCACCTGGCCCTAACACTTGAGAATTTTGATCTTGGCCAAATTAGTTTTATTAAGCATCAAACACATTACCCTGACATTTCACTTAATCTAGGTTTCCAAGAAAGATTTTCACATAAGTCTCCAGGTAACTGAAGCTCGTCACTTTTCATCACTTTTTGAAATGTTATCACACATTTCTTTGTCCTCTTAGCAAATTAATCAAGTAATTTTTTCTTGGGTACTTGGGTTGTTTATTAAACAAGTCTTTGTATCACACTGCAGTGCTAAATGCTTTCAATATTCATGAGGTGGGTGTACAGTTATTTCTTCATGATGAGACCATCATGCTCGTTTGTGACCTTCTCATCTTCCTTTGCTGTCAACGTCTGCCCCCAACAAGCTCCTCTACCCCCTCTGAAGTCAGATAACCTGTTAAATTTATAAGTAATACTGCCTAAAATACACTTGATTAGGTCAGATTGAGATAGGCCTTAACAGACTTTCTAAACAAATAATATCATGTTTTACACTTCTAACATGTTTTAGTCTTATTTCGTATTTTTTGATTAAGACCCAGATTGTCCAAGTCATATTTAATGTAAAACGCAAGTTATTTTTCATGGAGCAATAGGAATCACGTAGACCCATCCAGTCTGGTTCCTTACCTGAAGTTAATTCCAAATGACTGTGCCCTATAACCACTGAAAACCTTACAATTGTATCTTGAGGTGAAAATTGCGTTTTTCACCAACTCCCATTATATTGCTACTATCCACATTTGTCATGCCCCCACATTCTTCCAGTAAGTACTCTGGTAGTTGGTAGAATTTCCTCTGTCTCTACTGTATTTTCTGACAATCATCCTGAATGATTTCAAATTCCATAAAAATAATCCATTCCATATTCTAACTTCAGACATCCTTAACCTCTTCAATTCCAATTAGTTTTTCACATTCACATTTCACATAAGCAGCCTACTCCCACAGCCATTTGCAACTTTGAAATGTTCTACTTAAGAAATCCAGTATTTGGCTGGGCACGGTGGCTCACACTCACCTGTAATCCTAGCACTTTGGGAGGCTGAGGCGGGAGGATCGCTTTAGGCCTGGAGTTTGAGACCAGCCTGAGCAAAAACGAGACCCCACCTCTACAAAAAATAGAAAAATTAGCTGGGCATGGTGGCACGCACCTGTACTCCCAGCTACTCAAAAGGCTGAGGCAGGAGAATCACTTGAACCCAGGAGTGGGAGGTTGCAGTGAGCTATGATGATGCCACTGCACTCTAGCTCGTGTGACAGAGCAAGACCCTGTCACACAAAAAAAATAAAGTAAAATAAAAAATTTTTAAAAATCCAGTATTCCCTTGTTGGACCACAATTTTGGGGTGCTTTTATTACACAACATATGAACACATTCTAGGTATACAGAATATTGAATCCTTTCACTACCCCCCAAAATTCCACCCCCTTCCCAGAAATAACCACTGAAAAAATGTTTTGCATATATCCCATTCACTTTCTACCCATTTCATATACATATACATATGAAATGGGTAGAAACACGTAACACATACATCCCTATATTTAGAAACCTCAATGGAAGCACACTATAGAAAACTTTAGTTTTCTGATGTTTGTGTTTTGAAGAACTTTCTGTATCAGCACATGTAAGTTTACTTTTAAAATCATGACTGCATATTATGCCCTAATAAGAACTTATTTTATTCTATTAATGGTCACTTGAGTTGTTTCAAATGACTATTACAAACACTGAATGAGAAAAGAAAGCCTTGTATATGACATCATTGTGCATACCATCTAGTACTCCCTTTAATAGATTCCTAGAATAAAATGTTGGCTTAAAATGTTCATTTAAATGAGATTCTGCCAAACTGCCTCCTAAAACCATCTTGCTAATTTACCAGGTTCCCAGAATCCTTGCCAAAACTTTTTAAAAATGTGGTTAATAAAATTACTGACTTAACTTGCCTCTCACTGCTATTAAGATATTCCTGAGTTTATTGGCCAGTTGTATTTCTTCAGTGAATTACCTATTCCTACCTTTTGCCCTTTTTCCTATTGTCTTGTCATGATTAAGTGTTTTTCAAATGTTTTGTTAAATTTGTAAATATTTTCTTCTAGTATGTTATCTTTTAACATAGTATCTTTTGACTTATCATCTAAATCTCCACTATCCAAATGGTAATAACCAACCATATGGCATTTAAGTTTAGTGAAATTAAAATAAAAATCATTCCTGTTGCACTAACATTTCAGATCTTCAATAGGTCTGTGTGACTAGTAGTTACAGGCATTAATGATACAGAACATTTCCTTCAAAAAGTCATACTGGACAAAGCTGGTAGCTGAACAGGACCAACTGAATCAGAATCTGCATTTTGGGTCTGAAACAGTGGTTATCACTGCCTCTTGGCCTTTTGGCTAAGATCATGTGTAGAACAGTGGTTCTCAAACTTTGGCATACATCAACAGGAAGGCTGGACATTATCACTGGACCTCACCCTTCCAAGTTTCTGATTCAGTAGGTCTGTTTGGGGTCCAGAATTTTTATTTCCAACAAGTTCATAGGTCAAACTGATGCTACCAGTCTGGGGACCACACTTTAGGAATCACTGATCTCAAGTTATCAATTAAATTGCAAATCCCTGGCTCCCCATGGACCCACTAAAGCTTATCACCAAGCTAGAATCTTGGACTCCACATTATCACAAAGAACCACATGATTTTGATAGTTTGAGAAGTACTGAGTTCAAGATGAATCACAGGGATATAGAAATAAGTAAGGAACTAGAGTTACAAAGGCTAATTAGTTGTGAGGCCAGAGAAAGAATAACGGTTGAGGGACAAGTAGACTTCATGAGGCCAGTAGCTGTAGTATTGATTCCTGTGATCATGATGAGATACAGCCATGGGAATGGGTTGCTAACTAAGAGTATGCAAGTGAAGGCCATTGGATTTGAGGTTAAGATATTTAGGCTATCATTCTACATAAGTTCTTTACATTAACAATCATCCAGGCTGACAATACAATTTGTATATGACATGATTTGGCTTTCATTTTAGAAAATACTGAGTTGAAGAGCAAAGCTAAACTGGTGAGATCTTAAATGAGTTGTCACCAAGCTGCTTGACCACCTACATAAATCTGGAATCTGGATCCCACTGCCAGTGCCTAAGTTTAGCACTTCACCTCTTCCTATTTGAACTACCACACTAATTTGTTTCCTTACTTCCAGACCCACCTGCAAAACATTACCTATGCTAGTTGAGTCTTCATCACATCAGGTGTTGTGCTAAGGGCCAGAGATGTAGTGGTGATACACAACTCACTGGTAGGAATAGACAGTCAACATGTAATCAAATGTTTATGTTTAAAAGAAATCCACAGGTCTGAAAAGCAGTTATCCTTCAGTCTATGCAGGGGATTGGTTCCAGGACCACCACCACTCCCCGCCCCCCCCACCACCAAAAGCCCATACTCAAATACCACAGTCGGCCCTGTAGAACCCACATATTCAAAAAGGTTGGCCCTCCATATGCTTCCCGTTGGCATTCCAAAAAGTTATTTTTGATCCAGGTTTGGTTGAAGAAAATTCACAGTTCAAGCCCGTGTTGTTCAAGAGTCAAGTGTACCACGATCAGAGCATTTAGGGGTTAAAGTAGACCTTTAGAAATTAAAGCTTAGAATTCACTATGTTTAAAATTCAAACTCTCCCACTCCCACCCTAAAAATCCATTTCAGTTGCCCCAAGACACGTTCTCTCCTGTGTGCACAAGGCTTGGTACCTGAGTGAATAGTTAGAGTTGATGAAATCTTGTTCTAGTTGTTTGAACACAATAGGAGAGTTTTTTTTAAACATTTTTTCCCCTGAAGCTAAAAACTACACATCAGTCATGCTGATGCCTTTAGCATGCTCCAGAGAAAGGAAACCAAGTTATTATCTAGGACTCTGAGGAAACTATTCCTTTAACAGAGCTGGAACCCAAGCTATACTACGATGTAACAGTAGAATGCCAAATGTTATGCCATGCCCAGGGCCCCTGAAAAGTAGGAAGGTTTTCTAGTAGCATTTTAAAAAAGTGATTTTGACTATCATTCTGAACAGAGCCATACACTTAACAAGGGAAGGAAAAATGCGATTTTTCCTTATAAATCCCCATAATACCCCATGGGTATCTATTACTATACTTCCCATCTATCAAGTTTTTTGTCCACTATGTTTGCAGCCCCACATGCCCCACCCCCAGCCTAGCCTGTGAGCTCCCTGAGCACAACAATCAACTGAAGAATTAATCTTTGTATATGCCCCAGCACTTCAACACAGGTCTTGAATATCCGACATAAAGAAATGCTGAAACACAAAACATTTCTATGCTGACAAACACAAACTACGAGGGAATGAAAACTGCCAAAATGCAGAAGCTCAAAGATTTAGGAGGACAACACATTTAGTTTATTTCAATCAAATCACAACACTTTCTTTTCCAACTGTTGCAAAGTGCATCTACAATTTCTATTACAGATCCACTTTAAAAAGGTTTCCTGTGACATTACAGCAAGCCTCTTTTTGAAACAGAGGAATAATCCCAAATTCTTCCTCAAATAAAAACTTCATTCCAGTAAATGGCAAATACATGAAATTACAGTAAGCCAGACACTTAAAAGGACAGCCAAGGAGTCTTCCAACAGTTTATTAGAAAGAATATAGACATTAAAAAAAATCCCCACTGTCATGAACATAAATTGAGGTTTTCAGCCCTGGTATAAGCTGAATCAAAAAAAAAAAAAAAAAAAGAAATAAAAAATCCAATAGTGTATTAACATTTTTCCACTCATTTGCCATACTGACAGTGCAAATACAAATCTGGTCTAAATGTACAGATTCTCAAGCAACATACAGCTTTCTTCGTCCTCCATGCTAAGAGATGTAAAAGCTTAAGGGCCAAACAATACCAAATGTATAGGCTTCAAAAACCATCTAAGTTAGGGCATTCACTAGTTTTAGCTAAGATACATGTGGAACACTGACAAGTGATCACTTACATACAATAATGTGAAGTAAATTTTTTGAAAAATAAACTTTAGTGGAACGATCCTGAAGGATACACCAGAGGAACAGCAGGTTACCTGTTTAAGGTGTCAGCCAATTTGTTTCAGCCACTTTTGAGTCCATGTTCTAAAAATCTAAAATTTAGTTATCTTTCCCTAAGCTGAGAACTTCCTATCATGTCAGTATCTATGTTATGAAGAAAAGGAGACTTAGGTGAAACGTTTTTATTTATCACAACTGCTGTATCAATTGCCTAGGACCTCAACAGCTTCATGGAAGTCTGGGAAATGGTCATGCATAAGGTTATTGCCTTAGCTGATTAAAACTGCCCCATACAATGGTACATATCAACCCTTAGTGAAGCCTTTAAAAAACAAACAGGTTGAAAAATGGGTTAAAGGAGGCAAATACAGCATCTGCCTTTAGAGCTATCAACTCAGGAATTCTCTCAATTATGAAATCTTGCAGAGAAGTTATTTGTCTTTCTCAAAATCCAGGTGACGACAAAATTCCTTACTCCAGATCTGGCATTTCTGAAAGGAGTTAAAAAACATTAGTATAGAGAAGGGAATAACTTACCAATTTGAAGTCTTATATAGGAAAAGTAGCCACAAATAGAATTAAATAGTTCCCTAGTGAATTAATTAGTTGTCTTACTAGGTCAAATCATTCACATTTCTCCTTTGGCTATTTGAGCCATAAAGAATTTTTCTTCCAAGAATTGTTAACAAGTTAACATCTCTATTTTTACATACACTTACTTTCATCATCACTGTCTTGTGAATCCTGCAGAAAGGGAAATAAAAAAAAGTTGTCAAGCTGATCAAACATTTCTCTGCTAACTGAACAGTTTACCATAAAAAGCGCTGTATTTTTGACTAATGCCGCAAACGTATATGGTTGTATCAAGCCTAGGAATTTAATCATCAGACTTAAGACCAGGTCTACTTAAGGTGAATGGATGTACAGCTGAGGATCTATCTTCCTGTAAAAACTGGTGTGTGCCTTTTGGTAAGAAATTAGCCCACCCTTTGAATCCCTCCCTAAATTGTCATCATCTATCTTTGCATTCAACGAAAGAGAAAAAAATGGCTCAATACAAAGACCAATGGACTAATAGAGACAATGAACTCTAATCCTAACTGTTAAATTAGTCTAAGTATTTTCCAAACTGCATTTAAAAACTTTCTGGAAGATGTTAACAGGATGCCAGAAGGGGGGATGTTGAGAAAAGTGGTTTAGTATATCTCCTCCTCTTATAGATTTGCAATGTCCACCTGCTTATCACTCTGACCAATCCTGCTATAAAATCTACTTAACTTACTTAGTCAAAATAAGCTCTAAACTAACTCTTAATTGAATAGGTATATGTCTCTATGCAATGATTCTTTTGAAATCTGGTCCCTTTAGGAATGGTCCATGGAACACCAGTTCCCTAGTAGGTATCCATCCCTCAAAAAGGGGCACATTTTAAAAATTGCTTTTCCCTATAATATTTTTTAGAAAAAAACAAGTGGCAAAAAAGCGCAATCTCAAATCTATATAAAACAACCTGTAAATACATTGTTTCTTACTATTAAAGTAAACAGAAAAAAGAATTTATAGACTTACATCATCTGCTCCATCTACTTCTGGTAAATCTACATCCTCATCACCACCCATGTTGTTCATCATCTATTTGAAGTGTAAAAATTAGTTTTAAAAATGATGTTAAATTAGGCCCTAATTATTAGGTTGCACGCTCCAGAATAAACCTTAAGTCTGTCATAGATTTCCACAAATGAAAAATGCAAAATAAACTTAAGCACCTTCACTTCTGGAAAAGGTAAATTATAGGTAATTAAACAAAATCCTTAAAACCTGTAGGGAACTTAAGACTAAGCTTTCTCTAAAGAAAAGTGAAGTTATTAAAATTCATTCAGCAAGATAGCTATGTATGATGGAGAAATCAAAATCAAAATTCTGAGTAAGTGGTTACCTCTGGTGGCTAAGGAAAGAATGGGATTCATCTGTGGTTGTAAAGCTTTGTGTCTTAAGCTAGGTGGCATGTGTGTTATGGTATTCTTATTATGGTTTTAATATTGTGAAGAACCAATAAATGATTTAAAATAAAGACCTCCAAGATGATTCACTCATGTAAAAGGCCTGAATATTGAATTGAAGGCTGAACAGTAGTAACTCTGAAGTTAAAAACCATAAATAAGCATAATTCTTGTAAGAGGTACACATTGTGGACAACACTCTTGAATACTTACAATAAATTGGGACCCACAATAGAGCATACTTACATGAAGTACTAATTTCCCACCTTTAGTTGTTTACAATCTTTTTTTCCCTAAGACTATGGTGAAACAGCATAGTGGTTTATAATAATAAAGCAAGTAATGTTATTTTTAGAGATACAAGTAACCAAAGACTAAACAGCTATCATTAGATGGGGAGGGACTTATCTCTCCAAATTAAAACTTTTTTGTAATGTTTGAATTTTAGAAAAATAAAATTATTTACATAATCATGCATTTAAAAAAAAGACTTTAAAAACATATGATTACCCAGATTTCAGAATTGGAAGGGGCCTTAAAGAGGCGACTAGTCACATATACAAATGGAATGTATTCAGCCTTTAAAAGAATGGAATATTATTCAGCCTTAAAAAAGAAGGAAATACTGCCTTATGCAACAATATGGACGAACCTGGAGGATGTTAAGTGAAATAAGCCAGTCACAGGACAAATGCTGCATGATTCCACTTATATATCTAAAATAGTCAAATGGTAGTTGCCAGGAGCTGGGGAGGAAGGGAAAATGGGGAGTTGCTGCTGTTCCAATAAGCATAAAGTTCTAGTTATAAAAGATGAATAGTTTCAGAGTTATGCCATACAGAATTGTACCTACAGTTAACAATACTGTATCGTGCACTTAAAAAAATGTGTTAAGAAGTAGAACTCATGTTAAATGCTCTTCCTCAATTAAAAAGACAAAACTACACACACACACACAAAAGGATACCTAGTCAAGTCTCTCAGTATAAAAATTGTGGGCAATCTATCTTGAATAACACGAGTAACTAGTAAAGAGTTTCCCTACCTCTGAAGGCACTGTTGAATACTTCTGTTAAGATTCTTTGAGCAGGAAAAATGCTCAAAATGTGCCAAGCACAATTCTAGGTGCTGAGGATACAATAGCAATAGAGATAGAGAATTCAAGAGCTATTCAAGAGCTATTTAGGAGGTAAAACAAAAACGGAGCTATTTAGGAAGTAAAACAAAAAGAGAACAAAGATAGCACAGTAAAAAGTAGTGTTATGAAGTTGTGACTTGTACAGCTAGGTAAATGGTGGCACCAGTCACTACAGGTAAGGAATAGCACAGTTGAGGAGAATCACGCAAATACAACATCCTCCCTTCCTGCTGAAGTCAACGTGCCAGAGCCATGTAGTAGTTGCATACACAAAGCTGGAAACTAAGCTCCTTTTAACTCTTAGTTCTCAAAGAAGAGATACAAAGAGTCTAGTCAATTAAAATCTTCAAATTGCAATGAGAAATGGATATATATTCAATTTACAACCTAATACTCTATTCTACTCAGCCTTATTCCAGTACATTTGATAAGGTCTATCCTGCCTACAGGGAGATCAACCACTTTTTTCTTGGCCATGGCAAAATACCTTAGAAAGTAAGCTTGCTTAAACCCCTCTCCCTACATCTTAGCGTGAATTTCTCATCATAATTCTTGCATTTAGAAGTTTATACTTGTATTATACAGATCTCAAACGGAAGCCAACTACTGCAAAATCTGTTTCAATGCTGAAATACAACTAGCTGTGTTGGACTGATTAACTGCAGAGTTTATTCTTTGCCTTTATATACCAACTTTAGGACCTAACACTAATTTAAAAAAATCATAAAAAAGGTTCAACTTCAGGATTAAATCACCATTGTTTAGACCTTATTTGGTGATACCACAGAATGGTCTTAAAAATAAAATAATGCATATCATGAAGACCATTAGGTGCTTAAAACCAAATTAAATTGACTATACAGAAAAGTACTGTGTACTTGGGGGAGAGGGATGCATTCAAAGGAACTTACCTCAGAGAAACGATCAAAATTAGACATGTCTTCATCCGAATCATCTTCCCAGTCTTTCCAATTATTGAAGTCCACACTAAGCCAATTAAGCTATAGATCAATACAAATAATCACCCTATGATTAGGCAAATTTGCATTTGGCATGCAATTTAAGACTACATTTTTTTTTTTTTTTAAAGTACAGGTCTCACTATATTGTCCAGGCTGGAGTGCAGTGACTATTCACAGGTGCAATCCCACTCATGATCAGCAAGAGAGTTTTGGCCTGCTCCATTTCTAACCTGGGCCAGTTCATCCCTCCTTGGGCAACCTGGTGGTCCCTCACTCTTGGGAGGGGAGTACCAAACTTAGTATGGACAACCAAATGGCATAGCGCACTATGGCCCAGAACTCCTGAGCTCAAGTGATGCTACCTCAGCCTCAAGTAGCTGGGATTACAGGCAGGCACCACCACACCCAGCAAGGACTATTTTTTTTTTGAACTGTGAGTTCATACACAATAGTGGGGTGTGTTATTAGCACACACAAAAAAAGAGAATAAGCTAATAGAAAAATGAGTGTGAAATCAAATGCAGTAATGGTAAATAAAGTCTTACGAAACTTTTCAAAATTGTTAAACCTACCTTTTTAAACAACAAAAATCTATCAGTAGGAACTATTCTCAAAATACTTGAATAATTTAAGTTAAAACTAATAAATATCAAAGTAGACCAAAAAAATAGAGAACACAAGCCTTTATACTTACCCATGAAACAAAAACATTATAGTGCATTCCTTACACCAAACAAATGTATCTTTTATTACTTAAAATATTACTCTAAAAAAAGAAAACGAAACCTACCTTTGCCCTTTCTTTTGTTAACCTTGGCCATGACTGGCCAGATTCTCCTTTTCGTAAACAACATAAAATTGATCTGTCCGTTCTTTTATGCTTGGAATCCTAAAAACAAAAGCACCATCACACATATCATATCATTTACAGTGATTATCTCCTCACTCTTTGATAGAAAGTAGCTCATCATCATTTCTCATCTCCTCTCTCATTTCTTTTCCTATATTTCTCCAGACTCCAAAAGAAACATGCCCTTGACTATTAAAAATCTCAAACTATCCAACTGCCAAAAACAAACAAACAAACAAAACACCCAAAAGTTTCAAGTTTAACCATCATTTTTTCTTCCCTGCACAAGGTGAAGAGAAAACCTTTACATTTTCATTTTTTTAAATTCTTTCCCAGCCAATGCCTGGATTTTTTTTTTTTTTACATTTTTAATTAAAAATGGTACAACCAAAGAATGGTTCAAAAGATTTTACTGTCAGAAAAGACAAGCCTCGGGAGTACTGCCATGAGTCCAAACAGTGATAGCAAGAAAAAGAGTATGCAGGAAAGTATTTTGGAGGAAAAAATACTGTAAAATATAAGTATACCTAGTTAGCCTCTGAACTGTTAAGCAGAATTAGTGCTTACTGCTAAAAAAGAGTACTTGAAGTAAATCCATTTCCTCACAATTTAAATCAGGATTAAAGCATCAAGACTACTTACATTTGGATCAATACAGTGAAAAAGATCAATTTCATTTAAATGTTTAAAATTATCACTTCCTCCAAGACAACTGTATTAAAAAAAAAGAAAAGAAAGAATTAAGCCTCTTCAAAGAGATAAAGATCAGTAAAAATTTCAGTGAAAAAAACAAAAAAAGCAAGCTTAAATTATTCAGTTGTCTGAAATAAGCTTCCTATGCAATGATGTAAAATGATAATTTACCTGAATGTAAGTTTGGATTTTTCAAAATTTACATTAACATCTTTACTGTCTTCAACACAAAATTCAATGAAGACATAGTCCCTTCGATCGTACCACTTTGCAGAAGCAGGCTGCCTACAAAGATGTAAAATTAGACAAAGTCAAGCTGGAATTCATTAACTGAATATTTACATAATCTCCAAAATTTAGCATGTAAGTAATATATTTTTCTACTCCATTATAGCATTAATTGATTGGGGGCAGTTTATTACAATTTTAAACAGAAACTACATCTTTACCCTAACAGCTACATTCCAACTCAAAACATACAACCCTAGAAAGATTCAGTTTCAGAATACCAATTTCATAATAGGAGGGATTTAAAAACCAGACAACACTTAATAGTTAACCATTTAGCTAATCCTGTCAAAAAATGTTACTCCTTTAGAGCCCCGCTCCTAAAATTAAGCTTTATAGAATTAATAAATCAAGAGAACGAATCCACTTTCAACTGAAATATAGTATTCATTATCTCTACTTACAATGTTAGAAACTGTGGGAACTAAAAAGTACGGGAAATGAGTGTCTTCAAAAAACGTTCTCATGTGCAGTTTATTTCTGACTATATGAAGCAACTGGGGGGGCAAACAAATCTTCTAACAAAACTTTTAAGATTCTAAAGAATGACATTAAAGAATTAAGTTTCTATACAATTTCATCTTTTACTCTACACCTGTATCGATATATATTAAAAGCAACTCATTGCTCTTTCCTTAATATTGTTCATACGCTCCTGTCTGCTTCATACTGTCAGCTACAAGAGCTCTACCCATCTATATTAAGAAAATGAAGACCACAATACCTATAGCTCACAAAATCTGGCTATGATTATCCAACTGTTATTTACTCTAAAATTTCAGAAACTGTTGCTCTGGTAAACAGCATTTATTGCCAGAGATATCTAGATTGTAGATATTTCATATTTTTTTGAGACAAGAGTCTGGCTCTGTTGCCCTGGGTAGAGTGCAGTAGCATCATCATAGCTCACTGCAACGTCCAATTCCTGGGCTCAAGAGATCCTCTTGCCTCAGCCTCCCAAGTAGCTGGGACTATAGGTGCACGCCACCACGCTAGGCTAATTTTTTTCCTATAATTTTTCTATTTTTAGTAGAGATTGAGTCTTGCTCTTGGCTCAGGCTGGTCTCGAACTCCTGAGCTCAAGCAATCCTCCTGCCTCGGCCTACCAGAGTGCCCAGATTACAGGCATGAGCCAGCCACAGTGCCTGGCCCAATGTTTCTTATTTTAAAGAATGTGTGAGATTAACTTCAAAATAAAACTGACAAGGAGAAGGGGGAGCGACAGAAAAAATAAAATGGACTCTGTCCTGATAATGGCTGAAGCTGACTAATGCATATGAGGATTCATTGTGGTATTCTACCTTTCGTCTTTGGAAAAATTACACAGTAAAGTTAAAAACAATTAACCCAGGCTGGACACGGTGCCTCATGCCTGTAATCCTAGCACTTTGGGACACTAACCAGGAGGATTGCTTCAGGGTAGGAGTTCGAGACCAACCTAGCAAGAGTGAGACCCCCATCTCTACAAAAAATAGAAAAATTAGCCGGATGTGGTGGCACGGGCCTGTAGTCTCAGCCATTCCAGAGGCTGAGACAGGATTGATTGCATGAGCCCAGGAGTTTGAGGTTGCAGTGAGCTGCAATGACGCCATGGCACTCTACCATGCAAAAACAATGCAAAAAACAATGCAACTAGACGACCCTCCTTGCAAACCCCCCACTTAATATTAAGAAAAAGAAACTGGTAAATCTATTTCAGCTTGTAATAAGCGAGGAATGAGACATCAAAGTTCTACTATGGAAAGGAAAAAAGTATTTCCAAGTTCCTAGATTAAGCAGTTTTTCCTCATTAGGTAGTTAATAAAAGCTCCGCCTATAAATGTCTGAAACCAAGCTCTCATATTCTTTGCTCAGGGAAACCCAGATATGCTTCTCCTATTTTCAGATCTTCTGTGTATCAGTTGTAGTACTACGTAAAACCTGCAGAAAAGGTGATCTGAATAAACCTTCTAGTCCTGTGGTTCCCAAATTACGTACCAAGGTGCATCAAGGCACCATGGATTCTGACACTTGCTCCTGAAGAAAAAAAAAAAAAGAAAATAAAATCAAGGCACCATGGAGGAACTAACAAGGCTGCCTTGGGGTATTTTAAATTTTAGGGGAATTCAGTGATACTCAACATCGATCAAGGTAGCAAGCAAACTACTATTTTGAAATGGTTCAGTTTTAACATCTGATTGTACCACATCCCTCTCCATTAAGTTTCTGGATTTCTGGTGTGGTTGCTGTGATTAAAAAACAAAACAAAACACACAAGTACTCACGCACAAAAAATTTTGTACTGAAGGGGTGTATTGAAAAAAAAAATCAGTGGGGAACAGGAAGCAAGATGAAGTATCCACTCTTATTTCAAGAGTGAAATAAATTTGAGAAGTTATATAGTGCCCAAAAGGCATACACATTCCATTAGTAGCTTATACAAAAAAAAATTTTTCTTTCAATTTATGTGTATTAGTTTTTCATGTAACTACTAGGCTGTTAGCACAAAATACTTAAGTTGTTTGGACTCAACTAATTACCTAATAAAAGCAACTGCTAGTTACTCCTTAGCAGTACCACAAAAAACTCCAAGACACCAAGGGTACCATAAACCAAGGTCTGTGATCCTCTGTGCTAGTTTATTTGGTAATTCCCATTCTAAGCTACAAAAGTGAAAGCTGTTCAAGGTAGTATTCCCCAGGAAACCAAACAACTCTGTACCTTTCCCACATTTCCACTTATTTTAATGCATTCTTCCTTTTAACATTCCCAGGGCAGATAAAAGAATTTTTCTTCATGCAAGTAAGACTCACACAAGGTCAACTGTCAATCTCTCATTGCCCCCATTACAGACTCGTTTTAGACCCTCAGGACTCCATTACCGTATGTCGATAAGTATGGCACAGGTTAGTCACCACAGAAGCAGTTTAGATTACATAATAAATAAACCTGCACTACATAGTTATTTAGTTGGCAATAGAAGTACCAGGCACGGTGGCTCATGCCTATAATCCTAGCACTCTGGGAGGCAGAGGCAGGAGGATCATTTTGAGCTCAGGAGTTCCAAGACCAGCCTGAGCAAGAGCAAGACCCCATCTCTACTAAAAACAGACAAATTAGCCCAGCATGGTGGTGCGAACCTGTAGTCCCCACTATTCGGGAGGCTGAGGCAGGAGAATCGCCTGAGCCCAGGAGTTTGAGATTGCTGTGAGCTAGGCTGACAGCCACAGCACTCTAGCCTGGGCAACACAGTGAGACTGTCTCCAAAAAAAAAAAAACAAAAAACGATTTGGGTCAGGTGTGGTGGCTCACGCCTGTAATCCCAGCACTTTGGGAGGCCAAGGTGGGTGGATCACTTGAGGCCAGGAGCTAGAGACCAGCCAGAGCAAGAATGAGACCATCTCCACTAAAAATAGAAAAATTAGCCAGGCGTAGTGACACGCGCCTGTAGTTCCAACTACTCAGGAGGCTGAGGCAAGAGGATCGCTTGAGCCCAGGAGTTTGAGGTTGCAGTGAGCTATGATGACACCACTGCACTCTACCCAGAGAGACAGAGACTCTGTCTCAAAAAAAAAAAAAAAGGTACCACCTGGAAAATTAATTGCCCTTTTTGCAAAGTGGAAAATATAAGCCTTCTGTCAGAAAGCCGGGGTTCCAATTCTATTCTGAACACCCCTTTTATGATACTATTTAGTATTTTCTGAATGGACGTTTTAAGGATTAGATCCTGTATTCTAATAATACTAAAAATGTTAAAACTAAAACACCTGTGACTTAAATCCTTTCAATACACATAATTAAACATGCTCTGAGATGGAAAGGGCCCTGGCATGAACACTACCAATAAAAGTACGGCTACATGTGAAGACAAACTGGCACAGAAAATCCACAACAGTACATTTTATTCAGCTTTGGAATACAGTATGAGGGGAGAGCATATTGCTGAAGGTTAGGTTAAAAGTAATTGGCATCTTCCTAGAAAACCAAAAGTTCAAAGGTGTACTAGGGAAGCAGCCTCATTTTAAAATCTATTATTATTGCCAACTCATACAGTAAATAATAAAAAGTTTAGTACAACATACTTTGTATTTCCGTAGCAAAATACACCAGATGCAACAATTCTCCATTAAGAGCTCAAATAAAATATGATCTTAGGTGTTTAAGAGCTAGGTTGATTCTAAACAGTTGATATTACAAAGGCACTTTTTTCCTGAAAAGGAACAATCACTAACCACATAAAACCTCCAAATGATACAGCTTCTACATTTTTAAACTGAGAAAATCCAATTAAACAGGAGAATCTTAATTTAGCAATAAAATCTGCACTGGAGCAATTTGTCTCTTCCAGTTTCTACTGCCTTCTAGTTAAAGCCTAATTGAGCACAGGAAAAAAAGAAAAAAGAAAAAAAGAAAATCCAGTTGCCAGGTTAGTGGTTAGAAAATCAATACTGAACAAAGGCCATCATCAGACACTCTTCTCTAACTTACAAAAATTAACCATAAATCATATGCCATGACAATTTGTTTTGAAGGCTAAGGACAATTTTATTTTTGGAATTCATTCCTACAAAGTTGATTGATGGCAAAGACTGTAACCAAAGTTAGAGAAAGTCATAGTATGTTTCTGGACAATTTACTAATTTAAATACCAAGACATAAGACACTAAAATGTAGTATCTCAAATGCTTCACATACCTCCAAAGTAAATAAAACATTTTTTTTCTATTAATTGGTCCAACAATAGATAATTTAAAAAGAAAATACTAAGGAGCATCCTCTGCAAGGTTAGGTCTTAAATGAGGGAGGAAGGTCCTAAAATCCTAGCCTTCTCCTAGGCAGGTGTGAAATTAAGAGCTTTTCTACAAGCTAATGCACAAAACTTTTACAACTCAAGATTTAAAGAAATTTAACTATAAAATCACTAGTAAAGGGCTTTAAAATGACAAAAAACAACATCCTCCCAAGCCCTTAAGACACCTAGCATAAATATAAATGCCTCCACATCTAAAAATAGTTTTTAACAGACACCAACAAAAGGAACCCTTATCGGCTGGATTCTTCCTAGGACTGGATGATCCATTAAAGGTTTCTCCCACCTCAAATGACTCATAATATTCATTTGATAATTTCAAATAAGTCAGTCTGGTAAGAGCCCCTGAAAAATTTACCATATGGCACATACTGAACACATTAAAGATGAGATTCATCTGGTCTCTTCAGAACACTTGTTTTGAAGGTGGCATTCTCCTAACTAGAGTGCTTTTGGAATACTGACTGCTACACATTTCATCTGAGTTTTTAATCTACTTACATAACTTAACCATTTTACTTTTTTGTTTTTGAAATACAGTCTCGCTCTGTTGCCCAGGCTAGAGTGCCGAGGCGTCGGCCTAGCTCACTGCAACCTCCAATGCCTGGACTCAAGTGATCCTCCTGCCTCAGTCTCCAGAGCAGCTGGGACTATAGCCACCACGCCCCAAAAACTTTTTCTATTGTTAGTAGAGACGGGGTCTCACTCTTGCTCAGGCTGGTCTTGAATAAGCAATCCTGCTTCAGTCTCCCATAGTGCTAGAATTACAGTGTGAGCCACTGCCTGGCCCATTTCTTAAATTTACTATCTTATGTGACCTCCAGAAACTGTTATTTCAAGCCATTTTAGACATGGTATTTCTTAGTGAAAAGATATTTGTTTGGCTACAAATCTATTAAAAGTTGGTAATGCCTTATGTGAAGACAATTCATTTTCTCCTTATAGATTTCCAAATATAAAAGGGATTTTAAGACTGATAATCCTTGCTACATTACTTAGAAAGGATTTCAAAGAGAAAAGCAGCAAAAGTTATTTTATATAGATTTAAATATTTTTTCAAAAAACCTTGTCTTAGCCGGGCATGGTGGCTCACGCCTGTAATGCCAGCACTTTGGGAGGCCGAGGCAGGAGAATCACTTGATGCCAGGAGTTTGACACGAGCCTGGACAACATAGAGGGACCTCCATCTCTACGAAGAAGTTTTTTAAAAATTAGCCAGGTGTGATATCCTGCACCTATAGTCCCAGCTACTCAGGAGGCTGAGGTGAAAGGATCTCTTCAGCCCAGGAGTTCGAGGTTACAGTAAGCTATGACGACTCCACAGCACTCCAGCCTGGGTGACAAAGTGAGACTCTGTCTCAAAAACAAATAAAAATTCTTCTATTAGATACCATTTTTTGGGAGGAGGGGGACCCTCCAAAATTCTGTTATATGCCCTTACAGTAATGCATGCTTCTGGAGGCTTGTTCTCTGTCATCGACTACCTGTACTGTATCCCCTATTTATCCATTTAGATTTCTAGCCAACATACTCACCGTTAGTATCATTAAGTAACCCTCGGAAGTACTACTTCCCATAGGAATAAAAATTGTTCCCTTTCAATTGTTCTCCATACCTAAATTTTAGGGCGCATAGAGTACCAAAAACCCCCCAAAATAAAACACACACACACCACAGACCAAACAACAAGAAAACTCCAAGCCCTATAAAAGCGGCAGTTCTCACAAAAGCAAAGCTTTTCCTGAAAAGTACGTTAAGGCATGGAAGTAGCAGGGCCGAGAATTCTTACTCAGTTAAAATCACCAATGTTATCCTTTATCATAATAAAACTAATATTGCTAAATATCTGTAGTCACCTCCACATAAACAAATTGAAGCTCCTTAGGAGAAGAATGTAATTCCATACCTATTTCCTCCTACACGGAACCGAGATAATGAAACCTCACCTGAAGTTTAACGCAGCACACAGAAAACATCCACAAGTATCTTTCCACTCTACACGTGCAGAACTACCTACTCAATGGTAACAACTCCTCTCTACCAGGGAAGCAGCTGAGTTTCGGCAACCTCTCCTCTTTTCAAGAGACTGGAGTTAGTATGCCTGGAAGTACGCATACTCAAAAACCAAGACACAGGAGAAGGAAGTAAGTTGTGGTGACGGCATGGCCCCCCTACAGTTGCCTAGCAGTACGTGCCGCTCACGGCGGAGGGCCGCGTGGTGCTCTGCCAGGATCATCAGGCTTCTGGTGGCACCCACCACAGGTGCACTTGGCCCTGGGCCTGGTCCCAGCATCAGAGAAAGGTAGAACCAGACTGCCCAAGAAGCCAAGTGGCAATCCACGAGGGTCCACGCCTCCAGGGTGCCCGCATGGCAAAAAGCTCACAGGAGCTTAAGGCCTAGGGCTAAGTTAGAGGAAAAGAAGAGTAACCCAGACTGCCAAAGAGGGGAAAGTAGGATTTCCGGCACGAAGCAGCTAAGGGACGGTTTAGAGGTGGGGGAAGCGGACATCTGGAGGAAAAATGTCCTCCACCCGCCAACGGTAACCGGAACAAGGATCGCAGACCTCCCACCCCCAGGTAGGAACGACTGCTACCACTGGTGCGAGAAAGCCGAGAGGGCCGAAAGCGGAGGGAAGGCAAGGAACCGCTTCCCGGCAGCCCCAAAGGCGGCCTCGGCCTCACTCCCGGGCGACCTTCCTTCGGTGAGGTGTCGCACTCACATTGTGAACGGGGCAGGGGGACGGGCGAGCGGGTGGGCGGGCCTCTCTGGCAGCTGCTGCTAAGGAGTCGACTCCTCTCCGGTGGCGACTCCGGCGTTTAATCCCCGGTCGCGGCCTCTTCTCGCTCCTCTCAGGCGACGGCGGCAGCGGCGGGCTCGACCTGGGTCCCCACAATGCACCGCGCGGAGCAGCTTCTCCGGTCGGGGAGAAGAGGAAAGTGTAGGAAAAGGGGCGCGAGAACGGAGAATGAACGTGCGTGCGTGCGAGCGAGCGAGGGGTGGTGAGGCCGGGCGGCGGCTGGTGACGCAGCAAAATGCCCGGGCCCTGCCGCCGCGCGTGCGCAGTCTTTGTTTTCGGGCTCCTGCGCGGCTTTCTAGAGATATCTACGGAAAGGGCGGGGCCTCCCAGCTTCTTCGCGATCCTTCCTGGCGCCGGCCCCGCCTTTCGTCCAGCGGCCCTCCCCCGCCCGTCCTGACTTGTTCCCGCCTCTCCTCCCGCGCTCCTGTCTCGCGTTAGAAAACCGTTGGCCGATAACCGCCCGGCCGCGCGACTTGGGCGATTTGCCTGAGAAAGGGCTGTGTTGGCAGTGTGAGAAAAGCCTGAGGCGGGGGGACGCAGAGTAGTTTCCTTGATAATTGAAATGGGGTATTGATTACTCTTGTGGGAGCAAACCAGGTCACTGAGGAAACATTCAACCGCAAAAATATGTGAAAAGCCTGTGCTGGTGATATTTGCGGAAAAGGGCTAACTTTAGAATCGAGGGCCTTGGTCCACCTCGCCATTTTCCTGAATGTTGGAGACCTTGTCTAGGGACACCGGAAATTCGAGGTCTTTGGCCGGGGAGGAGCGTTTGCCATTTGGGGTGGGCATTTGCCCCTACTTTGAGACATTAGTGCTGTAGGTGAGACGGGAAGGATATTTTAGGGGGGACTCCAGGTTTCTGGGAATGGAGCGGCTAGGGCAATCGGTGTCTCCAGGCACATCAGTAGCGAAGGGGGTTCCCTATCTGTTTTAAACCTTTATCTCTTGGACTCCGCTTCGTGCAACTGCACTGGGTTAGGGGCTAATGGGGAGTAATAACCAAGAGAATCAAAACAGTACTTGCTCTTCAAATCACAACTTGGTAAGAGAAAAAAATAATAATAAAATTTTTATATATATATATATATTTTTTTTTTTTTTTGAGACAGACTCGCTCTGTTGCCCAGGCTAGAGTGCCGTGTCAGCCTAGCTCACTGCATCCTCAAACTCCTGGGCTCAAGCGATCCTCCTGCCTCAGCCTCCCGAGTAGTTGGGACTACAGGCATGTGCCACCCCGCCCTCTAATTTTTTGTATTTTTAGTAGAGACAGGGTCTCTCTCTTGGTCAGGGCTCGGGCTGGTGTCGAACTCCTGAGCTCAAGCGATCCTCTCAACTCCGCCTCCCAGAGTGCTAGGATTATAGGCGTGAGCCACCGCGCCCTGCCTATAAAATTTTAAAAACTAAAAAAAAGAAAAAGTACTTGCTCACCGGAAGGCTACTTAAGGTTGGAGTAAGGGAGAAATACTCCAGTGCATCCCTAGTGAGAACACGAAGGGGGTGTAAGGATAGATGTTTGGGATGAGTTTTTGGGGGTGTCATATTAATAAGCAATAAGGTATTTAGTGTTTATATTGTGCAAGACAGTTATCAAGAGTTTTGGAACTTGGACCCTACCTCAGATCCCATTAAAAAGGGAAGTTAAATCCCAATACTGTGATTCTAAGGAGCCTACCACCTGTGGGGGAAGACAAAATACACAAATCAAGGTAACTGAGTGGTATAATAGAAGTACAAAAAGTAATGGGTGCATAAAGGGAAAAGTCTTGTGGCTGGAAGAGTCAGAAAAGGCCTTGTTAAGAAAAATTATCCCAAACATGGAAATAAGGCAGGGAGTGGAGGGATGGCCTTTCAATTCACACAGGACCCTTTGTTGTTTAACCTGCCTGCCCAAGGATATTTGATTCTACAGGAGAAAGTACCTGTGTTTGACTTTGCTAGTTATTACATAGTTAGAGCTCAGACATTGTAAAATTACTTAAGTTGTAGTTTTCTGTCTGATAGGGAAAGCCTAACCCCAAAGTTACGATTTTATTGCTCTGTAGGACACTAACCAGTTTTGTTTAACCTGCAACCTTGTTCTGATTTTTATTTTTATGCCTATAAAGGCCTTGTTTCTTAAATGTTCCTGGAACCAGCTTTACCATCTTACTGGTTCCTTATAGGAGAATCATGTTTTTTGATTTTTTGAAAATTCTACTTTGACAGCCTTATAAAGGTGACAGCAGAAATCTTGATAGGTGAGAAAATAGAAACAGAAGTATGTCTAGGTCAGAGGTTGGCCAACTTTGGTCAGATAAGGCCCTAAGGTCAGATAAGGCCCTCTAACTTCTCACCTCAGCTGTAGTAAGGTGAAAACAGCCATAGACAATATGTAAACAATAAATATAGGTGGCTGTGTTCCAATAAAACTTTAAGGATGCTGAAATTTGAATATTTTATTTTTATGTGTCACAAAATATTTTTATTTTTTTCCAACTATTTATAAATGGGCCAAGCGAGGTGGCTCATGCCTGTAGTCCCAGCTACTACAAAGGCTGAGGCAGAAAGATCACTTGAGCCCAGGAGTTCCAGGCTATAATTGCATCACTGAGCTCCAGCCAGGGTGACAAATCTGAACCTTGTCTCTAAAACAATTTAAAACTAAAATTAAAAATTTTTTTAAATGTAAAACCTCACTCTCAGGTCAGACAAAAACTGATGGTAGGCTGGATTTGGTCTACAGGCTGTAGTTTGCCAACCTCTGGCCTAGGTAGTGCAGTGTAAAATAATTCAAGATAAAGTTAAGAAGCTAGGTCACAACCAAATAATGGTGGCGCTGAATATCAGACTAATTATTTTCAACTTATTTCTTTAACAATGGGAAGCTATTGAAGCTTTTTAAAGTAGGGGAGTAACACTCTTGCATTTTAGAAAGATTAATTTGGTAATGATGCATTAGGTTATTAAGTATGGAATGTCTGACTTCCTTAAGTACTAAGTTTGACAGTTGATACCTCTGACATTTCACTTTGACACTTCCTTTTTATTTTTTATTGTGAAGGTACATCCTCATTCTTTCAAGCATATGTTTTGGCTTGTGATTATCTTCCAAAATTTATTTTTTAGAGCAATTTTTGTGAAACCATAGATAAGTCAAAAATTTGTGTTATTTTTGAATATAAGTTGCATTGTGGAACTAATGCAGCTCAGACAGCTTAAAATATCAATGAAGTGTTTGGGAAGGATGTGGCTAATGAACGCACAGTATGTAGATAGTTTGAGAAGTTTCATTCTGGTGATTTTAATCTTGAGAATGAGCCATGTGGGTGATCTGAGACCAAGGTGGATAATATTGAGCTGAAAACTGTAGTGGAAGTGAATCCATCTCAACCTACGCATGAATTTAGCAGCAACTTTTGACATTACTATTCCAACAATATTGGACCATTTGAAACAAATGGGCAAGGTAAAGAAGTTGGATAGATGGGTACCACATGAATTAAATGAGCATCAGAAAAGAAATTGTCTCAAAGCTTGCCTTTCTTTGCTGTCACGACATAAAGGTGAACCATTTCTATACCGTATTGTTATGTGTGATTAAAAAATGGATTCTTTTTGACAATTGCAAGCCTTCGACAGAATGGTTGGGTAAAGATGAAGTGCAGAAACACAGTCCAAAACCGAAAAAAAAAAAGCTAATGATGTCTGTTTGGTGGTCCAGCGCTGGTATTATCCACTACAGCTTCATGAAACCTGGTCAATCGATTATAGCAAATGTCTACTGCAACCAGTGGACAAAATGATGAGGATGCTTGCGATTAAGCAGCTGAGATTGGTCAATAGAGACAGGCCAATCCTCTTGCAAGACTACATGTCACAAAAAACAATGCTGCTCAAACTACAGAAGCTGGACTTGGAAACTCTCTGTTATTCACTGTATTCACCAGACCAGACCTTGCACCAACTGACTACCACTTCTTCCAGGCTTTGGACCACTTCTTGCAAGGAAAAATATTCAATTCTCAACAAGCTGTGGAAGACGCCTTTCATGATTTCATTGCCACTGGCTCTCCAGGCTTCTTTGCTACTGGCATAAATAAGCTACCGTTAAGATGGCAAAACTCTGTTGATAGTTTAGGCATATATTAATACTTTGATTAATTGTACTGCATCTTGTTTGAGATATAATAAACTAAACTTTTTATTTGAAATTGGACATTTAATATTTAATGACCTAATGTAAGATAAGTTGAAAATGGAGGAACAGAATTGAAGATAGCATTTAGAAGACTCCAACCCCAGGCCAGGTACAGTGGCTCATATCTATAATCCTAGCACTTTGGGAGGCCGAGTTGGGAAGATTGCCTGGGGCCAGGAGTTCAAGACCAGCCTGAGCAAGAGCCAGACCCTGTCTCTACAAAAAATAGAAACATTAGCTGGGCATGGTGGCATGTCCTATGTACTTGGGAGGCTGAGGAATGAGGATCGCTTGACCCCAGGAGTTTGAAGTTGCAGTGAGCTATGATGATATCACTGCACTCTAGCCCAGGCAACATAGCAAGACCTGTCTGGGGGGAAAAAAAGACTGCAACCCCAAATTCCTGGCAATTTTCCTTGTCAAAAGTGGCATGGGGCTGGGCATGGTGGTTCACACCTGTAATCCTAGCCCTCCTGGGAGGCCAAGGTGGGAGGATCAGTTGAGGCCAGGAGTTCAAGAGGAGACCAGCCTGAGCAAAAGTGAGACTCCCTCTCTACAAAAAATAGAAAAATTAGCCGGCTGTGGCGCATGCCTGTAGTCCCAGCTACTTGGGATGCTGGAGTTTGAGGTTGCAGTGAGTTATAATGATGCCATTGAACTCTAGCCCAGGTGATAGAACAAAACCCTGTCTCAAAAAAATGATAATAATAAAAAGAGTATATATATACTTTAGCAATAAATTCTGGGATCAGAAGAAATGAGGTAATAAGGTTTTCTTTTAATTTCATGGTCTTCATGAAAGAAAATGTATTACAATTCTCAGGCAACTCTGTTTACCATAAGTAAATCATTGTGCTCTTTCAATTGAATATGGTAGGAAGTAACCAGAAGAAGGTTACATATACATTCAGACATCTTATTTATTTATTTATTTATTTATTTTTAGCCAGTCAGATTTAGCAGTGGGGAGTTGTATACCAACTTTAGTGATACTAATGTTAATAAGTTCTGATAATCCACTACCATCGGACCAGCCCAGACATTTGATTTTAGAGGACTATTAATATCGTTTTGTTCAGCACCTTGCAAGGTAACTGAGTATATGATGGGCGAAAGTAGAAATAGTATTAGTTTCAAAATTAAGGGAGACTTTTCTCTGATTTTTTAGTTGTTCACCCGAAATTTTTTAAATGTTTCCTTTTCTAGGTAATGTGGGCTATATAATGCCATTTGGGGGAAAATAAGAGAAGGTTCAGTGCTAGAAATTGATTTAAACAGCCTACTATGTGCCCGATATGGCAAAGCAATTTTGTTTATGATCTCCAGGAATTGTGTCTGATAAAAAAGATAAAAAAGTAAATGGATAAATTATAATGCATTGCAATGAATACTATATTACAGCTATAAACAAAGTACTATAGGAATAACAAACTGAAGAACTCTAGGGGAGGCTGGGAAAGCATAAAAGAGGAGTTATGTTTAAGAACTGAGTTTCAAAGGCTGATAAATTTTTACCAGGTGAGAGGCAGAAGAGGGTATTCCAGGCAGATGATATAGCATATATAAAGCAGAGTCAATGGTATTTTCAGGGATTTGTGCAAAGTTCAATGTGGCTAGAGTTTAGGAGAGGGTGTAGGTAAAGGAGAGTGGTGAGAGATAAGCCTGGAGATCTGGGTTCAGGCCAGATGGTGAAGGGCCCCATGTGCCTACTTAAGGAGTTTGAACTTAATTCTATAGGCAAGAAAGAGCCAAAAAGTTTTTAATGGGACTGATGCCAGGTTTTTGGTTTTGGTTTTTTTTTTTTTTTTTTTTGAGACAGGGTCTCTCTCTGTCACCCAGGCTAGAGTGTAGTGGTGTCATCATAGCTCACGGTGATCTCAAACTCCTGGGCTCAAGTGATCCTCCCGCCTCAGCCTCCCAAGTAGCTGGGACTACAGGTGCGCACCACCATGCCCAGCTGATTTTTCTATTTTTTGTAGGGGGGGGGGTCTTGCTCTTGCTCAGGCTGGTCTTGTCTCAAACTCATTGCACTCCTGGCGTCAAGTGATCCTCCTGCCTAGGCCTCCGAAAGTGCTAGGATTACAGGCGTGAGCCATGGCGCCAGCCCAGGCTTTTTTTTTTTTTTAAAGGAAGACAGTTCTTGCCATAGTGTTGGTGGACAAATTTCTTGAGTGTGAGGACTGATGTCATACTTGTCTCTGTATTCCCAGTGCCTGGCACATGGTAGATGCTCAAAAAAAAAAGTATTTGTTGAATATAACTTGTCATCTAGCATAGAGAAAGACTGCAGACCGACCAGGTATGGTACTTTAGGCAAGAGGTTAGACCCAGAACTAAAGGAGTGGCAGTAGGAGTGGAGAGAAAAGCTCACCCAGAATTGTGATATATTTCTGACCTTGAAAACCACTTAGAAAAGGAAAGACAAGGAGGTTTCTAGTTTGGGAGATTGGGTGAAATATGACACCATTAGTTGAGATTGGAAGGGATACAGGAGTAGAAAGAGTAAATTTAATATTATGTATATTTAGTAGTTGAGGGAAGGGATTTTATTTTTGTGACTTGTTTAGGATTGGGGAGGTTTTATCATGTTTGAAAGGTGAGAGCAGAAGCCAGTGGAAAGAGAGGGATTGAAGAAAGGATAACAGAGAACAAGGTCTGGTATGGGGCAGAAGAAGACAAAAGCCAGAAGAAAGAAAGAGAAGGCCCTAGGAAGAAGGAAGGAAATCAAGGTAAGTCTAAGGACTTTTAAATTAGCATGTGTATGTGTGTGTATACATCTTCACACACAGAAAAACTCAAGTCTTGGCTTGTAAGGGCAATCTCTTTGTGTAATGTATTAATATATATCTAGAACTGTTTTGATACTCTAATCCTGGAATGTTAGTTTTGGATTTGCCAAAGATGATCAAACATTATACCAAAGTGATGATTTGATACAGATCAATCACCTTTGTATAAATATTAATGATAACCAATAACAGGGATAATGGTATTCCTGATAGAGTCCTGATACAGACTCAAAAATACTTTGTTATCTAAATAGTAAAGTTTTACCATTTGAATATTTTCATTTGCACTATAAAATTTTAGGTTCTATGAAGTCAGGTATTTTGTTTAATTTATTGTAGTCCTTAGACCTGACATGTAATAGGTATTTCATTCATTCATTCATTCATTCATTCAACAGATATTTATTGAGCACCTAATATGGCCTAGGCATTATTGAAAGTGCTGAGGATATAACAATGAAGAAAACAAAACTCCTTGTCCTCACAGAGCTTACATTTTGGTGAGGGTGACATAAAAGAAGCAATAACTATGCTGAAATGCATTAGTCAACATATTTTACAAAAAGATTTGAGAAGTTACAATTACCTCCAAATCATTTAATATATATTAAAATTACACGTTTTCAAATAGGTAGCCAAAAGATTGTTTGAAAATGAAATTATGGATAAATTGCAGTTATCAGTAACACAAGGTCAAAGGTAGGACCATGGGAGTGAGTGGCTCAGGTGTGATAAAGGACAATATCAATTGGAGAAGAGGTTAAGGAACTTAAAAAGGCAAGGTATTGAAGGAATATTGAAATCACCAAGAATTATGATAAGTGTCCCTGGAGAGAGTGATAGAGAGCTACAATCTTAAAGGAATCAGTAGAAGTAACCTAGGGGAAGGGGCAATAAATTACAAGGAGGGCTATTGTGCAGTATAATCTGATAATATGATTTAAAGAGGACACTTACCCCACCTCTAGGTGCAATGGCACCAAAGGGTATAGAAGAAATAACAACTACATTAAAGAGGGCTGCTGGAGAAACATTGCTATCAAAGGAGAGCCAGGTTGCAGTTAAAGCAAGAAGGGAATGTTCAGAGAAGAGATTGAGGATATGAAGTATTTTGTAGATATTTGGTCCTGAATACAATTGTGAAAGGTTTCAAGAGATGGCAAAGGACTACAAGATGGATTTATAAACAGTGATGTGCAGATTGTAGGAACTTTAGGGTCCAGGATATGAGGCATGACTGGGGAATCCTAGATTCTAGTGGTAACTGACATGAACAGGGATAAAGGGCATGGTGACCTAAAGGGGAATAGTGGTAGAGAGGCTGTGAATGTTGAGAGGAGTAGGGAATCTTGCTGGGCTGTGCAGAGTTCTGCGGTTACCACTTGACCTCTGTTGATAGAGATCAGTAGGGAGATATGCAGAGGGGCTGTTCTTACCCTGATGGTACTGACTTTTTTTTTCCCCAATAAGAATTTATGTTGAATTGTAACATACATTAAATTGCATAAATCTAACTCCCTCTTCACTTCTCCAGAGCCTCCAGGCTTATAGAGGGGCATTTTTAATTTCTAGCCCAAGGGTCATTCTCTTGACCCCTGCAGATGCCAATGGCAGTCCTCAGATAACTGGTTTTATTCATAGTAGATGAGATTATCTTGATTTTTGCTCAATAAATATTTGTTGAATTAATGAATCAAGTGCCAGATCCATGACAGAAACACAGTTTGTTTCAGAGGACCTCAGATCACTTGAATTCTCTGTTTCCAGGGTTGTTAGGTACTGCAACATGGAAATAAAACTAATATCTAACTCCCACATATTACCTAACTAGTGAAATCTGCTTTTGCTTCCATCTCTAAAGAAGTCCTCCTTCAAGCCCAGGATGACCCTTTGCCTGTGTTCTTTTTTTTTAAATTTTTTTTTTATGGTTGTCATGTATTATTATTATTATTTCATTTTATTTTTCAATTTGCCTGTGTTCTTAACCTCATTGTCTTCTGCCTTTTCCATCACTGTGAATTTTCAGTTTGTTCCCTTATTCTTTCCATTTTGTCTACAAATACCCTTAGTTCTTCCATTGTAAAAGTAAGACAAAACAAAACAAACCTTCCCTCAGGTCTCCCTTTTATTCTGTGGTCTTCTACACTTTTTCCACATTTCTAATAGTCCACAATCACTATTCTCACAGAAGATCATACTTCACTATTCGTTCACTGGTTCCCAATCCCCACTAGCTACCAAAATGAATACATTGAAGGCTACTCAACTGCCAGATTCAAACGCCTTTTTTCAGTCTTCATTCATGACCTCTTTGAAGCATTTGGCATAGTTGACCAACCATTCATTTTTCTTGAAATGGTTCTCTTCTGGTTCTTATCCATCTCTATGACTGGCTTTTCTCTGTCCTTCACTGCCTTTCTACTGTCCTCTAAATATAGGTGTTCCCCCAAATACTATTCTTGGAGCTCTCCTTTCCCACAACTAGTGATTGCCAGGCTTTTTTGATCACAGTACCTTATTGGTTAATATATGTGCAGTCAGTTTTCATCATTTACAGTAGTTTATGTTGTATAAGTCACCATGAACACTCAATTAGCAAATACTGAACCATTGTTCCTAAGGGAAACACAAAGTTATGTTCCTATGGGCCTCCGGTCACATTTTAATCAGTTGATACATAACCTTGTTTTACGTGTGTTTCTGTTTAAAGACACCTTAATATATATTGTTGCTTCATTAGCATTGAACTCATAGCCAACAGCGTTATAATTCATGCCTGAAGAAAACTTACTTAACACATGTATTTTCTCCATAAAGCACATCACAGCCTTCTTGCACTTAGGAAAACTAGATAGCACTTCAGCATGATGTATGGGGACCATTTTAAACAGTGAAATCTGGCCTGAGCAAGAGCAAGACCCTGTCTCTACAAAAAATAGGGAAATTAGCCAGATGTGGTGGCATGCACCGATAGTCCCTAGTCCCAGCTACTCCGGAGGCTGAGGCAGGAGCATCACCTGACACAAGGAGTTTGAGGTTGCAGAGAGCTATGATGACACCACTGCACTCAAGCCCGGGTGACAGAGTGACACGCTGTCACAAAACAAAACAAAACAAAACAAAAACAGTGAAATCACCAACAGAAACCACAAAAATGTGAAAAATGTGGCATTAAATATACCACAAAAATGACACTTGTTTACAGTATGAGAACTGAAACAAGAAGACAGAGCATCACCTTGTTCAACCTCAGCTGGGAATGTACACATTGCACAACTCAAGTTTTTCCACTGCTTTGCATGTGTCCATGGATGACCATGAAATCACAAATATGGAATCTGCAAATAATCAGGAACAATTGTATATGCATACAGTTTTATGAATTAAAAACTTGTGCTACTTGTGTACCTGTCCCTCTCCCCAAAAACCTTAAATTCCTTGAGGCAAGGATACAAACTTTGTATCTCCATCCTAGCAGCACACTATTGACGTTTTGGGTTATTTCAACTATGCCTGCTGTATAATCCAAAGGATCTGAAAAGGTGCAAGAGCAGGGACCTACTGGTCAAATGCATAACATTCCTGAAAGAATAAATCTTGTTTTCCTTTCCTACCCTAGTGAGCTGTGTTGACTATATAGAAAACTTCAACTACCCTTACCTCAGTTTTTTAAAGTGCAGAGAAAGTCCAAAGTAGTTAGGTCCCTATTCCCTCTTCTCTGGTCCCCACTGTGATTCTGCATAGTAACCCAAAAACCTCCAAGAAATTTGGAGACGAAAAGCTCCAGTGTTCTCCCTACTCTTAATTCCCTCAGTTTCTTCTTTTTTTTAGTCAAACAATTTTAATCAAGTTAATGGTAAGCAGTAAAAGTAACAATACAATTGCATGAAAAGCCCCATATTTTGCATGTTTAAACTATTTTTCATTTTCTTTACTTGTGAAGTGTTGATGGTAAGACCCACTCCTGAATCTTCTTTCTAGTGGTGGAGTAAGGTACATATTGTTATGGTGTGCCACTCACATTGAATTTATGGTTTGCCCACAAGAATTTACAAGCTGTAGGGGGTTTTGTTGTTGGAGGATTATCAGTCACATACAGTGAAGCCAACGATGCCATTCAGGAAGGACCATGCTTTCATTTACATCCTAGAATATGTTTTTGCCATTCATGTCAGTTGTATATATAACCCATCGGTGATGGCCAAAAAATTGCTTGTTGTCTTCAACAATATTTGTTTCCATATTTGTCTTCCTCCACTAATGTCCCAACCCTCACATGTCCCAACCTGTAGCTTGTTTTGCGCTACAGGTCCCACCTCCTGGATGCCCCCTGCAGAGTTTCTTAAAGGTGAAATTATTACTCCCTGTTTGCCTAGGTAAGAGAATGTTGAGGGAGAAAGGAGCAGTATCATTTTACTTCCCATTGTAAGTTACATCCTATCATTAGTTTTCTGCATTTCTGTGGTAGCTTTAATATAGACTATACTATATTGTACAGTTATTCCTGGGTGGTTACCATGGCCCCTCCCCAAGGTGAATGTTGGGAGAACTACTTTACAACATCAATACTTGCTAATATTTATTGCTTTCAAGCAGGGAGGGAAGGCATAGCAGAGGAGGAGTTTGGGAATGACAGCTGGGGGTGGGGTACAGAGGCTTAAGTGAATTCCATCCACTTCATCTGTAGATCCTCCCTGTGATTTTTCAAGGTCCCCCATTATCCTGCAAATTATCTGTGACAGCAGCAGATTACCACCCATGTGCCTACATTTTCAGTATTTGGTGCTTTCCTCAGTTCCTGGGGTGAAAACTGAAATTAAGATTTTCGAATAGAAAAGGATGGGTAGGCCAGGCGCAGTGCCTCACACCTGTAATTCTAGTACTCTGGGATTGAGTTCGAGACCAGCCTGAGCAAGAATGAGACCCCAATCTCTACTAAAAACAGAAAAAATTAGCTGGGCGACTAACAATAGAAAAAAAATTGACCAGGCGTGGTGGCACACACCTGTAGTCCCACCTACTTGGGAGGCTGAGGCAGGAGGATTGCTTGAGCCCAGGAGTTTGAGGTGGCTGTGGGCTGACTCCATGGCACTGTAGCCCTGGCAACAGAGAAAGACTGTCTCTAAAAAGAAAAAAGAAAGAAAGAAAAGGATGGGTAAAAAGGATTGCCCAGTCTTATCATCTGGCATCTGGCTAGGGTATTTCCTGAGTAGAGAAACAGCTGTGCCCAATTAAAATAATCCCCATTTTAATGGATCTGTTCATTTCCCAGCATGTGGTTTCTCCCTGTGATTACAATGGTGGCTTTCCTGAACCATTTGGGCAATATAGAATTACCAGAAATGCTCACTGTAGGGGTCAAGAGTCCTTATTAGGTCCCAAGTGATTTTTAACACATTAACCGCCATGTGAGTTGTATTTGAGTTGTATTTAACTCACACTAGTTTTGAGCCCGGGGCCTCATGAAATATATATAACTCACACATCTCTTCACCTTGGGAGCCGCAAGAACAATTTTTCAAGTTGCATATAACTCACGTACAGAAAACAATAAAAAATAACAAATTTTTCATTAAATTAGAAAGGATCATTTTGTTTTCAAAGTTGTTATTCTATTTTCGTAATAAAACACTGTGGCCTCAAGGAAAAAATTTTTTTCTAGTGTGGCAGTCAATGTGTTAAGGGTTAAAGATACAGGCTATTGTGAGTTGTTAACCAGTCTTTTAGTCTTTATTTTAAGTAACAAAAGATGAAATTTCTTCACTCCCTGAAGAAATCATCTTCATCATACAGATGGCCAAGAGCAATTAGCAACTTTTGTCCTTACTTTGTGTCCTCTGGGAGCTGCTGCTTTCCCAGCCAGGATCATTAAATACATCTAGTGCATCTAGGCAGTGGCTGCCTCTTTTTTTTTTTTTTTTTTGAGTCAGCATCTCACTCTGTTGCCCAGGCTGGAGTGCAATGGCAAGATAATAGCTCACTGCAGCCTTGAACTCCTGGCCTCAAGGGATCCTCTCACCTCAGCCTCCTGAGTAGTTAGGACTACAGGTGCATGCCACCATGCCTGGCTAAGTTTTTGTTTTGTTTTGTTTTGTAGAGGCAGGGTCTCACTACATTGCCCAGGTTGGTCTTGAACTCCTGGTCTCAAGGATGCTCCCGCCTCAGCTTCCCAAACTGCTGGGATTACAGGTGTGAGCTATCACACCCAGCCTGTGGCTGCCTCTTTAATGCACAATTATACCAAAATGGAAAGGCAGAGAAAGGTCTGATTTAATGATGATTTCTACAGACTGGATCAATAAATCAGTGGGATTGCAAAGGCAACTCTTGGGGCACAGGTCAGGAATCTTTGTGCTTAATTCAGAAATCAAAAATCTGTGGATCACTGGGAACAATGGCTCGTGCCTATAACCCCAGTGACTCGGGAGGCTGAGGCAGGAAGATTGCTTGACGCCAGGAGTTTAAGACCAGCTTAGGCAATATATCAAGACACCATCTCTATTTTTTCTTTTTTTTAAAATTTTTATTCTAAATTATTTCTTTCCTTTAAGATTTTATTTTCGATCTCTCTTTCCCATCCAGGTACCAAAACACAGACCCCATCTCTAAATTAAAAAAAAAAGTCTGTGGATCAATCCAGCAATCCCATTTATGAGTATTTGAATTGTCAAAAGACAAAATTATAACAAGTTTAGTTTAAAGATCTTAATTGGCTTATTTGCAATTCTAGAATTGGGCAACACCTCATTCCATAAAATCGAAAGAGTGTTCTGACGAGCTAAGTGGAGAAATTTGGCTTTATAGACAGAAAAGGGCAGGAAAGCAGAAACAGAGAACAAAGAGCAGATTGGTCATTTTAAAGTTAAAGGTTAAAGCAGAGGGGACTTCCTTATCATGCTGGCTAAAACTGGCTTGCTTGGGGATTTGGCTTTTACCTCTCATTCTCCTGGTGCTCCCATAATGCTTTTTATTTATTTTATTTTATCCTTTTTTTTGAGACAGGGTCTCTTTATATCACCATATCTCCCAGGCTGATCTTGAACTCCTGGCCTCAAGGGATCCTCCTGCCTCATCCTCCCAAGTAGCTGGAATTACAGGTGTGAGCCCCCACACCTGGCCTACAATGCTTTTCTAAGTTAGTATCCTTGAATTTCCACAGGAAAACTAGCTGAAACTTTATGTGTGTTTGTTTGCTTTAATAAAGGAAGGTGACGTCATGTATTTTGTCTGTCTCCTTGTCTTTAATTCTAGGATATTAGGACAAATTCATGTATGTATTCCTTCATATGTTAACTGTTGTGTTTAGAACATAGGCTGTCAAGAACAACTGCTTGAGTTCCAATCCTTGTACCACCACTTGGGCAATTACTCAATTTCTATAAACCTCAATTCCTTCATTTTAAAATGAGATTAAAAACAATACCTACTTTATTGGGTAACTGCAGGGAATAGATAAGATAATGTATGTAGCATAGTGCCTGGAAGATATAGTAAACATTGAATAAATGTTAATTATAATGAAATCTATTAAGTCTTTTCTCATGTGTAGAGAATCTTTCACAAGAAGAGCAAGCTGAGGGGCCCCAGAGCCAGTTTAAGGTAATTATTTTGGCCTTTTGGATTAAGGACCTCATAATTTACTCATTTTGCTTTTCTCCTTGTCTTTTTACTTTTTTTTTTTCCTTTCTTCTTTTTTTCTTTTCTTTTCTTTTTTTTTAATTTTTCTTTTTCGTTCTCTCAACCCAGCTTTTCCCGACTCTGGGAAGAACCGGGAAGAGAAAGCCTCTCCTTGTCTTTTTAGACAAGCAAAGAGAAGATCAAAACTGTAATATTTATAGAAGGTGAACATTAGAGGCCACCTAACCTTCCATGAAATGGACAGATCCTCAAAGAATTCCAATAGAACCTAACCTCTATTTGAGGTTTTATTATCCAATAATAACATCTAACATTTATAGACTTTTAGAATTTATAAAGCCCCCCCCTTTTTAAAAAAATAAAGATGAGGTCTTGCTATGTTGCATGGGCTGTAGCATAGTGGCTATTCACAGGCATGATCATTGTGTACTACAGCATTGAACTGCTGACCTCAAGGGATCCTCCTGCCTCAGCCTCCTGAGTACAGGCATATGTTGCCACCACACCCAGCTACTTTTTTTTTTCTATTTTAAAGACAGGGTCTTGCTCTGTCACCCATCATAGCTCACCTCAGCCTTGAACTCCTGGGCTCAAGCGATCCTTTTGTCTTGGCCTCCCCAAGTTCTGGGATTACAGATGTGAGCCACCACACCTGGCCAAAAACTTTTGATAAAAATCAGCATCTATGAATAGCAATATACATAATAATAATATAATAACTCTAATTAAGAAAAAATTCAAGGAAACAACTTAAATATAATAAAGGCTATATATCTAAACAAATAACAAATATTATCCTAAGTGTTAAAACACTAAAGCATCTCAGTTAAAATCAGAAACTAATAGGGATGCTTGCTATTGCCACGTATTTTATATTCAAATTTTAATTTGTCAAAATTATACATGTGCAAGATTTAAAGAGTGAGCTTTTTTTTTTTTTTGAGACAAGGTCTCGCTCTGTCACCCAGGCTAAAGTGCAGTGGCGCCATCATAGCTCACTGTAACCTTGAACTCCCAGGCTCAAGCAATCCTCCTGCCTCAGCCTCCTGAGTAGCTGGGACTACAGACACATACCACTATGACAGGCTAATTTTTCTATTTTTTTGTAGAGATGGGCTCTTGCTCTTGCTCAGGCTGGTCTTGAACTCCTGGCCTCAAACAATCCTCCTGCCTCTGCCTACCAAAGTGCTAGGATTACAGATGTGAGCCACCGAGCCTGGCCTAGAGTGAGCTAATTTGATAATTTGTGTTAAAAAAAAAACAAACTGTCCCCAGCTCCTTAATTCCCATTCCCTTTTCTGAGAGACAAGCTGTTATAAAGGAAAACATACAAAAATCAATAGCTTTTCTGTATTTTAGTAATAGACACCTGGAAAACCTAATTGGAAGATTCCATTCCCAATAATGCCAAACATATAAAACTTAGAAGTTAACAAGAAATGTACAGAAACCAAATAAGTATGTTTATTGTAGCAGCATTCATGATGGCAAAAACCTGGAAACAACATGAATGTCATCAGTCGTAGTGGTTAAATTGCCACATCTCCAGTAATATCATGCACCTAACAGAAAAGTTTATACCAGTTGTTTTGAATAGATTTCTATAAGGCATGATTGAATAAAAAAGGCAAAAAGTATTTGACTTTATTTTTGGAAAGCAGTTATTCAAGAAAGTCCCAGCTACTTGATAGGCTGAGGTAGGAGTTGCTTGAGCCTAGGAGTTGGAGGCTGCAGTGAGCTATGATCATGCCACTGCACTCCAGCCTGGGCCACAGAGAAAGACTGCATCTGTAAAAGAAAAAAAATTATTGATGTTAAACTTCTACTTCTGGCTGTGGAAGAGAAACTGATACAGAGCAGCCCTCCTGCTGTAGATGACTAGAAATTAGAAAAGATATATCTAGCAAGGGTTTTCAGACATTGGACCACAGGCAAGGAAACAAACAAGGGTAGAACTATGATCATCTTAACTTTGTACTTTGGAGGCACTTTGTGGTCCCTAGCTTAGGGAAGGGGGAATCCAAGCAAGACACTGCAGTCTGGTTGAGCCAAGAAGACAAAGACTAGATTTTGTGGAGGCAGAGGCAACTGGAATATGCAGAGTAGACTACTGATAAGGAAGGAGCTATACACGAAAAAAGTGCCAGAACTATTGTTCTGGCCAAGATAGAGTAACAGGGATCTGATCTAATCTAACTGAAAAACTAAAAAACTGGACAAAAACGTGAAATAATGGTTTTCAAGGCACTGGACATCAGGTAACAAGGAATGGTGTGTGACTCCTTAAAGATGAGAAACAAATGAGGTGAACCCTATGATTGCCCCAGCTTAATGCCTGGAGAGATGGAGGCCAAGGTTGCTAGAGACTATAGGGCAGACTACTGGAAAGAAGAGAGCTGCACACTGAGAGGTTTCTGGAGATCTTATAGGGTTCCCCTTGAGTCTGCTGCTGAAACTAATTAGTACGTGTGTGAGGAAACCACTTAGGCTGGGGAAAGAACCACCTACAAGGATTAAAGAAAGCAATATCTCAATCTCACACAGGACCAGGAATAGTGCCTATTCCTACCATCCAGAGTGGAAAACCTAATAATTCACTAGATAGAGTACTTAGAAGAGTTTGCCAGAATGATGGGGAAAAATTAGCCCTAGACTAAATTCTGCTCTGGGTGCATCTAACAAAGTGTAAAAGCAAGACTTTGAAAGATCAAACTGTTTCCAGGTAATTTAACTGCATCTAGAACAAATCTTAAGAATATTTATAGGAATACAAAAATATTTAGTCCCCCCAAAAGTAAAATCTACATGTCTGGCTCTCAGTAAAAAATCAACATGCATGCAAAGAAGCAGGAAAATATGACCCATAGTGAGAAAAAAACTCAATCAATTGAAACTGACTCAGAAATTACAGAGGTGAAAGAAATAGTAGAACAGGATATCAAAACACATAATTTTATTTTATGTGTTCAAGAAGCTAGAGAAAAGATTGAACATGCTAAATAAAGGCATAGAACATATAAGAAAAAGACCTAAATCAAACTTCTAAAGATGAAAAATACAATGTTTGAGATAAAAAATACATTCAATGGTACTAAGGGCAGATTCAACATTACAAAAAATAAAACAAGCAGTGTACTTGAAGACATAGCAACAGTATCCACACAAAGGTGAAAAAAATTAAAGAAAGCATCAGTTAGTTGTGGAACAACTTCAAGAGGCCTAATATATGTGTAATTGGAATACCTGAAGAGGGGTGGGGAGATACTTAAAGAAATGATGGTCAAAGTTTTTCCAAATTTGAAGAAAGCTATACGTCCACAGATCAAAGAAGCTCAACAAACAAAAAAAGAGAGTTACACCAAGACATGTGATAATTAAATTGCTTAAAACCAATGATAAAAATGCAATCTTTAAAGCAGTCAGAAACAAAAGATGAATTATGTATAGAGGAACAGATAAGAATGACAGCAGATTTCTCCTTGGAAACAATATAAGCAAGGAGACAGTGGAACAACACCTCTAAAGTACTGAAAGGAAAAACTATTGAAAGAAAAAATCATCAGTGTCGAATTCTATACAGGGATCTGATCTGATCTAATCTAACTGAAAATATCTTTCAAAAGTTAAGGCAAAGACTTTTCTAGACATACCAAAATTCAAAGAATTCATTAGCAACAGATACACACTACACAAAATGTTAAAGGAAGTTCCCCAGGCAGAAGGATAACTCTGGATAAATCTAGATCTACATGAAAGAATAAAGAGAACTAGAAAAGGCAACTGTGTGGGTAAATACAAAATATTTTTTCTCTTCGTTCCCTACTCCCCTCTTTCCTGAATATAAGGCTGGATAACTTTCTTATTACTTAAATTTCTTTAAAAGATAATTGGCTCTGAATTGTAGGGTTATATCATAGGTTCATAGAAGTAAACTATATGACAAAAATAGCTCAAAGACCAAGAAGGGAGAAAAGGAAATAAATTCTTGAAAGGTTCATATATGAAGTGACATAATATCATTTGAAGGTGGACTATGACAAGAAAAAGACACGTAATGCAAACCCTGACGCGATCACTAAAGTAACAGAGCTTTAGTCATTAAGTCAAGAAAGGATATAAAATGAAATCATAAAAGAAATTAATCTAAAAGAAGAAAGAAAAAGAGAAAAAAGGGAGCAAAGAAGAGATGGGATAAATAGAAAACAAATAGAAAATGGTAGATTTAAATCCAGCCATCTGAACAATCAATCACATTAAATTTGAATGGTCTGAACATCCCTGGTTAAGAGTCAGACATTGTCAGATTAATAGAAAAGCAAGACTCAATTATATGTTGCCACAAAAAACCCACTTTAAATATAGAGACACAAATAGGTTAAAAAAAACTGGATGAAAATTAGCCAGGGATGGTGGTGCACACCTGTGGTCCCAGCTACTTGGAAGGCTAAAGTAGGAGGATTGCTTGAGCCCAAAAGTTTGAGGTTACAGTGAGCTATGACTGTGCTACCACATTCCAGCCTGAGTGACAGAGTGAGACCCTGTTTCAAAAAAACAAAAAACAAAAACAAATAGATGAATATAAAAAGGACTATACCAATCACCAAGTAAAACTTATCCCAAGAATCCAATTTTGGTTGAATATCCAAAATTCAATTAATGTAACATGTTTACACCATATCAATAGAATAAAGGACAAAAAGATGACCTATGATCATCTCAATAGACAGAGAAGAATCATCAGAGAAAATTTAACACCCTTTCAGGATAAAAACACTCAAACTAGAAATAGCAGGGAACTTCCTCAATTTGATAAAGAACATCAGGAAAAAACCCACAGCTAACATCATAGTAATGGCAAAAGATGTAATCCTTTTCCTCCACAAGACAAAGATGTCTGATTTTGCCACTCCTATTCGACATTGTACTGGAGGTTCTAGCCAGCACAATTAGACAAGGAAAAAAAAAAGAATTAAAAGGCATCAAGATTGGAAAGGAAGAGTTAAAACTATCTTTATTGGCAAATGACATGATGTGGCATATATAAAATCCTAAGGAACACACTAAAAAAACTATTACACTAATAAAAGAGTTCAGCAAGGTGTCAAGACAAAAAAGTCAACTGGGGGCAGGGTGTGATGGCTCATGCCCGTAATCCTAGCACCCTGGGAGGCCGAGGTGGGAGGATCACTTCAGCTCAGGAGTTTGAGATCAGCCTGAGCAACAGCGAGACCCCCATCTCTACAAAAAATAGAAAAAATTAGCGGGGCATGGTTGTGTATGCCTGTAGTCCCAGCTACTCGGGAGACTGAGGCAGGAGGATCGCTTGAGCCCAGGAGTTTGAGGTTGCAGTGAGCTGTGATGACGCCACTACACTCTAGCCAGGGTGACACAGCAAGACTCTGTCTCAAAAAAAAAAAAAAAAAAGTCAATTGGGCCAGGTGCTGTGGCTCATGTCTGTAATCCCAGCACTTTGGGAGGCCAAGACGGGAGGATCACTTGAAGCCAGGAGTTCAAGACCAGCCAGACAACAAAAGGACCTCGACTCTACAAAATATAAAAAAATTAGCCTGGCATGGAGGCACGCACCTGTAGTTCCGGCTACTCGGGTGGCTGAGGTGGGAGGATGGAAAGATCACCTGAGCCCAGATGTTCCAGGTTGCAATGAGCTATGATGGCATCACTCCAGCCTGGGTGAGAGAGCAAAACTGTGTCACTTAGAAAAAAAAAATTGTACTTCTATATACTAGCAATGAACAATCCAAAAATGAAATTAAGAAAACATTTCCAGTTACAATGGCATGATAAAAATGATATAATAGGAATAAATTTAACAAAAGAAGTGTAAGACATACACTGAAACTACAAAATATCATTTAAAAAATTAAAGAAGACCTACATAAATGGAAAGACATCCCATGTTTATGGATTGGCTGACTTAACATTGTTAAAATGACAATACTCCCAAAATTGATTTACAGATTCAATGTAATCCCTATTAAAATCCCAGTTGACTTTTTTGCAGAAATTGCCAAGCTGATCCTAAAATTCATATGAAAATGTGAGGGTATAGTAAAAATATTCTTAAAAAAAGAAGAACAAACTTGAAGTTGAAAGACTCACACTTCTAGTTTTTAAAATTTACTATAAAGTTACAGTAATCAAGACAGTGTGCTACAGGCATAAGGATAGACATATGTATCAATGGAATAAAATTGAGAGTCCAGAAATAGAGTCTTCCATTTGTGGTCAATTGATTTTTGACAAGGTGTCAAGACAATTTAATGGGAGAAAGAATAATTTTTTCAAGCCTGATGCAGTGGGTGGGTTTGTAGTCCCTAGTCCCAGCTACTGGAAAGGCCGAAGCAAGAGGATCAATTGAGTACAGGAGTTCAAGGCTGCAGTGCACTATAATTGAACCTGTGAATAACCATTGTACTCCAGCCTGGGCAAGACCCTGTATCTAAAAAATAAAAAATAAAAAATAAAAAAAAGATTTGGGAACAACTAGATATCCACGTGCCACATGAAAAGAATGAAGTTGGACCTCTACCTTATGCTAGATACAAAAAAATACTGTTTAACAGGCTAAAGATTAAATGGCATAAATTATAAAACATTGGATGTAAATGTTTGTGACATTGGATTAGGTAATAGTTTCTTAGATTTGACACCAAATGCTTAAGCAACCAAAGGAAAAAAAGATAAATTGGACTTCACTAAAATTAAAAATTCTGGTGCTTCAAAAAATACGACCAAGAAAGTGGGAATACAACTCACAGAATGGGAGAAAATATTTGCAAATCATGTATGTAATACAGGTCTAGTATCCAGTATATATAACTAACTATTACAACTCAACATTAAAAACAACCCAATTTGAAACAAAGGATTTGGATAGACATTTATCCAAAGGAGGTATTTGGACTTCTTTGGCCAAGAAGCACATGGAAAGATACTCAATATCATTAGTCATTAAGGAACTGCAAATCAAAACTACAATGAGATACCATTTCACCCCCATTAGTAAGGCTAAAATAAAAAAAGAGAGACAATAACAAGTTTTAGTGAGGAATGTAAAGAAATTGGAACACTCATACATTGCTCACGGGACTGTAATATGGTGTGGCCACTTTGGGAAACACTTTGGCAGTTACTCAAAATGTTAAACATGGAGTTACCATATGATCCAGCAATTCCACTCATAGGTATATATTAAAGAGAAATTAAAACACACATCTACACAAAAATCTATACATGAATGTCATAGCAGCATTATTCACAATAGCCAAAAAAAACATATGGAACAACCCAAATGTCTATCAATTGATGAATGGATAAACAAAATGTGGTATATTTATACAACTGAATATTATTTGGCCATAAGAAGAAATGCAGTACTGATCCATACTACAACATGGATGAAACTTGGAAACGTCTGGTAAGTGAAAACAGCCAGACACAAAAGGCCATATATTGTGTGGTTCTATTTACATGAAATGTCCAAGATAGGCAAATTTATAGAGAAAAAATGTAGATTAGTGGATGACTAGGTTTGGGGCGGTAAAGCTTGGGTGGAAATGGGGAGTGACTGCTAATGGGTATGATGAGGTTTCTTTTTGGGCTGATGAAAATATTCTAAAATTGATGGTGGTGATGGTTGCATAATTCTTACTAAAAACCATTGAATTGTATACATAAATGGGTAAATTGTGTGGTCTGTGAATTGTATCTTAATAAAGCTGTTAAAAAAGTAAATCTATACATGTGATAAAATTGCACAATATACTATATACACATACATCACACAAATGAGTACGTGTAAAAATTGGTGAAGTCTGAATAACATCTATAGACTATACCAATGTCAATTTCCCTGTTTTTATAATATACTGCAGTAAAGTAAAATGTTATCATTGGGGGAAGCTAGTTGAAGTGTACATGTGACCTCTCTGTACTATTTTTGCAGATTTTTTGAGTCTATAATTAATTTAAAAAATTAAATGGATAGAAAAAGATATACAATGCTAAAACTAATCAAAATGAAGTTGGATATTCATATCAGACAAAGTAGAATTCGGAGCAAAAATTGTTACCAGGGATAAAGTGAGTCACTTAATAATGATAAAGAGATCAATTCAGCTAGACGTTTATACTTTTTCTTTTTAGAGACAGGGTCTTGCTCTGTTACCCAGGCTGGAGCTGGAGTGCAGTGGCATGATCATAGCTCACAAGCTCGAACTCCTGGATTCAAGTGACCCTTCTGCCTCAGTCTCCCAAGTAGCTAGGACCTACAGGAAGGCACCACCATGCCCGCCTAAGTTTTCAATTTTTTGTAGAGATGGGATCTCACTATGTTGCCTAGGCTGGTCTCCAATTCCTGGGCTTCGTCCTCCTGCCTCAGCCTCCCAAAGTGCTGGGATTATAGGTGTAAACTGCCACACCTGGCCCATTTATAGTCTTAATAACAGAGCTTCAAACTACATGAAGGAAAAATTGATAAAGCTGTAGTGAGAACTAGACAAATCCACAGTTATAATAGGAGATTTTAACACTCTCCTCTGAATAATTGACAGATTATATAGACAAAAAAAATCAGTAAAGATAAAGAAGACTTGAAAAACATTATCAACCAACCTAATCTAATTCACATCTATGGAACACTCTATTACACCAGAATATACACTCTTTCAGGTACACACAGAACTTTTACTAAGATAGGACATATTCTGGGCCATAATACAAATCTCAATAAATTTACAAAGGTTCCAGTCATACAAATTATGTTCTAGGGTCATAGTGGAATTAAATTAGGAACCAAAACCAAAAAGATATCTAGAAAATCCCCAAACATGTGAAACTAAATAAAACAATTCTAAATAAACCATGAGTCGAAGAAGAAATCAGAAAGGAAATTTTAAAATATTTGAACTGAATGAAAATATAAACACATTATATTAAAAATTGTGGAATTTAGTAAAAAAGTACTTTACTTGCCTGGTTGGGAAATTAGTACTAAAACTACTAACTATTCAGCAATAAAAGGGAACAAACTGGTTTTTTTTTCTTCTTTTAGGTCCTCTGCTTCCAAGGAACAAACTTTTGATTCACCCAGCAACATAAATGAATCTCAAACTAATCATTCTGAGTGAAAGAAGCCAGATAAAGAAAATTATATCTAGTATGATTCCAGTTTCAGCTTTAAAAAATTCTAGAAAATGCAAACATCTCTAGTGACATAAAACAGATCAGTGGTTGCTGGTGAAAGGGTTGGGATAGGAAGGAGGAAGGGATTACAAAGGCGTATTAGGAAGCTTTTTGGGGTGCTTGATATGTTTATTATCTTTTTATTTATTTATTTATTTTTGAGACAGGTTGCCTGGCTAGATACAGTGTAGTGGCTTCATCATAGCTCACTGCAACCTCAAACTCCTGGGCTTGAGCGATCCTCCTGCCCCTGCCTCCAGAGTAGCTGGGACTACAGGCGTGGGTCACCAGCCCAGCTAATTTTTCTATTTTTAGTGGAGTTGGGTCTCATTCTTGCTCAGGCTGGTCTCTAACTCCTGGCCTCAAGTGATCCTCCCGTCTTGGCCTCCCAAAGTGCTGGGATTACAGGCGTCAGCCACCACACCTGGCCCAAATAAAAAAAAATTTTTTTTTAAAAATGGGCTGTAGTGTTGTTTTTTTTTTCAATTTCAGAATATTATGGGGAATTTTTTTTTTTTTTTGAGACAGATTCTCGCTCTGTTGACTGGGCTGGAGTGCTGTGGCGTCAATCTAGCTCACAGCAACCTCAAACTCCTGGGTTCAACCAATCCTCCTGCCTCGGCCTCCCAGAGTTCTAGGATTACAGGCGTGAGCCATTGAGCCTGGTCCCGGAATAAAATTTTTAAAAAAGATAAAGCTGGGTGTGGTCAGTGGCTCAAGCCTGTAATTCCCAGCACTTTGGGAGGCTGAGGCGGGAGGATCACTTGAGACCAGGAGTTCCAGACCAGCCTCAGCAACATGGCGAGAACCCGTATCTACAAAAAATAGATAAATTAAATTAAAAAAAATATCCGGGCACCTGCCTGTAGTGCCAGGTACTGGGGAGGCTGAGGCAGGAGGATTGCTTGAGCCCCGGAGTTTGAGGGTGCAGTGAGCTATGATGATGCCATTGTACTCTAGCCCTGGCAACAGAGGAATAAATTTTTTTTATTTATATAAATTTAAGGGGTGCAAGTGTAATTTTGTTACATGGATATAGTGCATAATAGTGAAATCTGGGCTTTTAGTGTATCCATCGTTTGAATAATGTATATTGTACCCATTAAGTAATTTTCCTCATATATCCCCCTCCCACTCTATTATCTTAATCTTGGTAATGGTTTATGGATATATAAATATGTAAAAACTTACCAAATTGTACACCTTAAATATGAGCATTTATTTAAATTGTACCTCAATAAACTGTTTAAAAATTAAATTAAAAAATAGAGTACAGAAATCTGCATAGAGATCTTACATTTTTGATTGAATATTAAGGTGTACATGTGAGGATAAGTTTCTACTTAGTTTTTCCTAAGTTGTATTCTCTTAAAACATTTGGGCCCGATTATTGGACATATATTGGGAATGTCCAATATGCCCCAGTTCTACAAGCAGCTCTCATCCAGGAGTACCAAAGCAAATTTTCAGGAGCCAGGCATGTATATATGTGTGCCACCAGACAAGAAAATACAGAGATTATAGTAAGGCCAAGTGTGGAAGTAATAAAATCCAAATACTGTATTTAAACATCTCCATACTGGCCAAACATTTCTATGGGCTAAATGTAGCCCACCATTTCATCACTCCTATTGTAGATAGATAAGGGCAAAAAGTATGACAGTTACAAGGTATGCTGGCATTTCAGGCAAAAACACAGGCAAAGGATTGCAAAGTAAAACAGCTTGCTTTAGTCAAGTACTATAGTTAGAGCATCATATTTAAGTGAAAGAAGGGTCCGAGATGTGTTCCCTTATAACAATACTTGTTCCTTTATAACGTGCACTGAGATTTTCAACTACTTGTGTATTTACCTAGTACTATCATCAGTACTAGGTACTGATGGCAGTGGGGGAGAGTCTCTGGGGCCTATTCCAGTGCCTGGCACACAGGCTGAATACATACTCCCTGAATGAATGATTCAGAAATATTTAGAGCCATATATGGAAGCCAAGCTAAAGAATTTAGATGGTTATATTTGCCTCTCCCATTAGACTGTAATTTCCATGAGGGCAGATACTGTATCTTATTCTCCTCTGGATCCTCAGTGCTTAGCAAATTGTAGGAACTGAGGAACTTACTGAATTACGGATTAATGCTGATTCCTAATTGTTTTCATTTTCTGTTCCAATGAGACGGATATGTAAGGCTGAGTAGGCAAGGCTCCAGACACAGTATCTTCAACCAGAGTTTTATGTTAGGATTTTAGTTAAGACTTATTTTGAATAAATGATTTCATGATTAAAGTTTGAAAGTTGCTGCTTTATTTATTCAACAGGACTTCAAGTGTGAGAGGATTTTAGAACTAACCCACCTACGAAGGCAAGCATAGAGGGATTCTGAATGAAGGGTAGGAGAATAGTCAGGGGTCTATAGCCCAGGCCATCTACGTGGTTCTTAATTAAGGCAATAGCATGAGGACTAAAGAGGGGGATAAACAAAATTATTTAGAAAGTAAAACTGGTAGGAGATGGCTAAGAGGAGTTTAGGATGATGGCAAGGTTGGGTTTTTTTTTCCTTCTTAAACAATTTTTTTTTTTTAGAAACAGGGTCTTACTCTGTTATCCTTGCTAGAGTGCAGTGGTGCGATCATAGCTCACTGCAGCCTCAAAATCCTGGGCTCAAGCGATCCTCCTGCCTCAGCCTCCCGAGTAGCTAGTACTATAGCTGCACATGCCACCACGCCACCACTGCCTGGCTAACTTTTTTATTTTTTGTAGAGATGGGGTATTGCTATGCTACCCAGGCTGGTCTTGAACTCCTGGGCTCAGGTGATCTTCCTGCCTCAGCATCCCAAAGCGCTGGGATTACAGGCATGAGCCACTGTGCTGGGACCAAAATTTAAAAAAAAATTTGCTAAAATACACTTCACAAAAAATTTCCTGTCTTAACCATTTTAAGTGTATAGTTCAGTGGCATTAATTACATTCACGTTGTTGTGCAACCATCAGCACCATCCATCCATACAGCTTTTTCCTCTTGTAAAACCGAAACTTTGTACCCCTTAAACAATAACTACCTATCCTCCTCCTCCCCGCAGTCTGTGGCAACCACCATTTACTTTCTGTCTCTATGAATTTAACTAATCTAGGTAGGTACCTCATAAAAGAGGAATCATACAATAATTGTCCTTTGGTGACCGGCTTATTTCACTTAGCATAACATCAAGTTTCATTCATGTTGCAGCATGTGCCAGTATTTCCTTTCTTTTTAAGGCTGATTAATATTCCCTTGTATGTATATACATTTTATTTATTCATTCATTCATTCATTCACCCATTGATGGACACTTGCGTTGTTTCCACCTTTGTCCATTGTGAATAATGTTGCTACAAACGTGGGTGTACCGAGTCCCTGCTTTCAATTACTTTGGGTGTATACCCAGAAATGGATTGCTGGATCATATGGTAATTCTATTTTTAATTTTTTGAAGAACCACCACACTATTTTTCACATTTTACATTCCCACCAACAGTGCACAAGTGTTCCAATTTCTTCACATCCTTGCCAACACTTGTTAGTAGTTTCTTTTGTAAGTAGCCATCCTAATGGGTGTGAGGAGGTATCTCACTGTGGTTTTGATTTGCACTTCCCTAATGATTAGTGATGTTGGGCATCTTTTCAAGTACTGTTGGCCATTTGTCTATCTTCTTTGGAGAAATGTCTACTCAAGTCCTTTGCCAATTTTAAATCCGGTAGTTTTTTGTTGAGTTGTAGGAATTCTTTATATATCCTGGATATTAACCCCTTATCAGATACATCAAGTATTTTCTCCCATTCCATGGGTTGCCTTTCACACTGTTGTGTCCTTCGATGCACAAGGGTTTTTTGATGATGTCCAATTTATCTATTTTTTCTTTTGTTGCCTGTGCTTTTGGTGGCATATAAAAGAAATAATCATTAAAGCCAATGTCATGAAGCTTGTCTCCTGTTTTCTTCTGAATATTATGGTTTTAGGTCCTACATTTAGGTTCTTGATTCATTTTGAATTAATTTTTGTATATATGGTGTAAGACACGGGTTCAACTTCATTGCTTTGCTAACTTTTTTTGAAAAGACCAGATTTCTTTTTTATAGGACTGAATGGATAGCTGTGTCATTTATTACCTACATTAGCAGGCAATACAGATGGAAGAAGTTAGATCATGGAATGAATTTTGGACACTTTGAAATGGAGGATTAGTCAGATTTTAAGAGAAATCAAGAGAATGGTCTCAAGGAAACTAATTTGAAGAATAGACAAAGGTAGCCATATGTGAAGAATGTCCATTGCAGTTAGCAACTAGGTGACCTTGATGAAAGCCAGTTTGGTGGAAAGGTAGAGATAAAAGCCAGACTAGTGAACTGGAAAGGAAATGAATAGAGCTACATTTATTGCTATAGTGTTGAAGTGAAAATAAAAATGTAGAGATAAATCTCTATTTTTTTTTTTTTTTTTGAGACAGGGTCTTGCTCTGTTGCCTGGGCTAGAGTGCAGTGGTGTCATCATAGCTCACTGCAACCTCAAATTCCTGGCCTCAAGCAATCCTCCTGCCTCAGCCTCCCAAGTAGCTGGGGTTACCGGTGTGTGCCACCTTTCCCAGCTAATTTTTCTATTTTTTGTAGAGATGGGGTCTGTATTTTGCTCACGCTGGTCTCGAACTCCTTGGCCTCAAGCAGTCTTGCCACTCAGCCTCCCAAAGTGCTAGGATGGCATGAGCCACCTGGCTTGGCTCTAAATCTCTAAATTCAATGTCATTTGGGAAGAATTGCCATCTTGGGCATACACATAGACTGGGTGGTTTTTGGTATGTCCAAACAACAGAGGTTAGAAGTTTTATAAAAAAGGAGAAAAGCTACGTATTCCTCTTTGAGAAAGTTCATTGGCACTAGTATGAGTTTGGGGCGCTGGCAAGCTCCAATTGGTGAGTGATGGTGGTGGGCAAAATTAATCTCACAGTTGTAGCAAGTAACCTCTGAAGCTATAGGTAAAACTGGTTTCCCGTTACAATAAGCAGCTCAGCAGTCAGGCTTGCAGAGAATTACATATATTCTTGGAGCAATGTTTTGTACCCTGAGTGCTTTCCTCCACCCCGTATCTTGACTGCTTTAGTTAAGTATGACAAGAATGACCCAATTTGTATGATCAAATTTCATAACAGATAAATCTTGGAGACAAAGTTGAACTGAAAAGCAATTTGCAGGAAGATATGTATTGTACAATCATATTTAGTTTTCTTTTTTAAAAATTTTAATCTTTTTCCTGTGTACTGATTGACAGTTTTCTTTTTATTATTTGTTTTAGAGACAGGGTCTCACTCTGTCACCCAAGCTGGAATGCAGTGGTGAGATCCGTAACTCACGGTAACCTTGAACTCCTGGTCTCAAGCAATCCTCCCTAAGCCTCCCAAAGTGCTGGGATAATAGGCGTGAACCATGGCGCCTGGCCTTATAGCTTTAAAACTTGCAGAACACTAACATATATTTGGATACATAAATATGAACAGGAATTAAAAAACATCAGTTCACTTTTTAAGAAAAAAGTGTCACTACATTGGCCAGGCTGGAGTGCAGCAGCTACTTACAGGCTTCGCCACCACGTCTGGCAGATCAATTTCTACATGAATGGTAAAAGCACCACAAGCTGTACTGGCATCCTAGGATAAGATGTTTTTCTTTAGAAATCAGAAGGGTCATATAGTAAGTAACCTATGCCAATAATTTCACATAGATTTTTAGCAAATACCTCTAACAATTCTGTGTGTTTTGGGAGTACAAGGCCTAATTTTACAGATGAGGTCAGAGCAATAACTTAGGTGGAAGTGGCTCAAGACTGTAATCCAAGCACTTTGGGAGGCCAAGGCAGCAGGATCACCTGAGACCAGGAGATGAAGACCAGTCTGAGCAACATAGCAAGGTCCTATTTCTACAAATAATAAAAAACATTAGCCAGGTGTGGTGGCATGTGCCTATAGTCCCAGCTACTCCAGAGGCTGAGGCAGGAGGAGGATTGCTCGAGCCCAGGGGTTTGAAGTTGCAGTGAGCTACAACGATGCCACTGCACTCTAGCTAGGGTGACAGGGCGAGACTGTCTCAAAACAAACAAACAAAAAAAAAGGATTGTTAAATGGCCTAATTAAATATTTGAATACAAGCCTTTCAGTTTTAGAACCAGGAAGGAATAATTCTTTAAAAGACCCTGCTCTTTAGTGGCTATCTGTTAAGTCTTAATTATTCTTCCCAATTTCTAAATTTCAGCCCTGTGCTTTCTCCCAGAGCATTCTCTGACAATCCAAAGTCAAACTTTTTCTTGGGATTCATATATAGCTATTTATATTTATCATAAACTAGCTAATTGTCCTTATGTTCTTGTTTGCCTAAGACAGTCCTGGTTTTCATTTATTGTCCTAGCATAATCATGGCTACCCTAACCGTAACTTACCTTGTAGATTATGTCTGTAGAAAGTTTACACTATAGTCAAAATCCTCCCCTTCATGAGGTAGCTTTTCATCTTCTACAAAGTGCAGCCTTTTTATCCACATCCACCCTGTACTAAGCCCTTTTATGTGGAGATGTAACCAATGTGAACTTCTCAGAGGCCAGACAAGCCCCAACATGTACTCGGGGCTGATTAGATACAGAAGAATCAGGATCTGCTAAGGGTTAACATCTGGGAAAGAAAGTGGAAATGAGGAACTTTACAGTTAAGCTTTATTCTCTGAAGACAAGGTCCTAACAGCTTAATGTAACTTCTTACAACAGGTACAAAGTCTAAGACTTGTAACTGGGGAATCTGTGGCACTAAATCTTTTCAACTGATAAGGTCTTAAGAGTAGATTAATAACTTACTAGAGCGTACAGTTTTTTTGTGGGAAGAGACCAAGCACAGTGAGTTCATCCAACAAGAAGCCATAACTTTATTAATGATAGAAACAGTACAAATTTCAAACCAAGCTGCAGTTACTCTTTTGAAACACCAAAAAAAGTCCTTGTTTTCAGATGGTTACATTGTTAATTCCTGTAAGAGAAAAAAGATAATTAGAGGTAGTTACAAGTAAATTGGGAGAATTCAGGTCACTAAAACCCAAGGCAACTCAGAATGGGCTTTGGAACAGGCTTCCCAATTAGCTGATATTAATCAGAGGACAAAGCGTCACTCATAATTGGTCAGGGCAGTAGGAGTTAAAGAATAAAGGGTTGGATGCTTACCATAATAGCATTTACAATATCATTACTGTTGTTCTTCAGGGCTCGGACTGCCTTTGCTCTCGACACATTTGCTTGTGACATGACCAATTCTATGTCCTTAACTTCCACACCTGTTTCATCAACCTGAGAAGTGGAGGGAAAAAACTTAATAAATTTAAAAACTTCAGCAGTTCCATGGAACCTAAGTCTCTTGAATCTAGTTCTTAATGTAACTCAAAAACCACGTAACTCAATGGGGTTAGAGAACCTAAAACAATATAAAATTCACCAGACAAACATATTGCTATACAGAGAGAATTGAAAGTATAGATTCCTTGCCAGAACAGTTTTGAAATGGTTTGAGGCCTTGCCCTGCTCCATCCAGTGCAAGGCTATAGAAATTTTAGAAAACTGGCTGGGTATGGTGGTTCACGCCTGTAAACCTAATCCTAGCACTATGGGAGGCTCAGGCAGAAGGATTGCTTGAGGCCAGGAGTTGGAGACCAGCCTGACCACAAGAAATAGAAAAATTAGCTGAGCTTGGGGTGGGGACGCCTGTAGCCCCAGCTACTTGGGAGGCTGAGGCAAGAGGATGGCTTGAGCCCAGGCATTTGAGGTTGCACAGCTATGACGACACCACTGCACTCTACCCGGGGTGACAGAGTCAGACCCTGTCTCAGAAAAAGAAAAAAAAAAAAAGAAAAAAGAAAGAGAGGGAGAGAGAAAAATTCCAGACAATTAAAAAAAAATTTCCTGGCATACCTCTTCCTCTTCACTCTCCTCTTGCACGGTTGGAGTCTGTGTGTTTTCTTGAATGTTTGAGACAGCTTCACCTTGAACTTTGAATTTCTCAGCAGCTGCTAGCTGTGCTTGCTGAGATAAATCCTCGATCTACAGGGCAGAGAACACAGATTCACATGAAACTACAATAACTGAAAAATCAATCATGTATCTTTCCAAAACTCTCACCCTAAACTTACTTCAGGTAATTTTCACTCAGACTATATATCACAGTAGAAAGAGAAGCAGCTTAGGTCTAGAGCAGTGGTTCTCAACTGGCAGGGTGGGGATGTGGGGGTGTGATTAGGTCTCCCAGGGGATATGTGGCAATGTCTGGAGATTTTTTTTGGTTATCACAAATGGATGTAATGCTGCTAAAACATCCATAATGCACAGGATAGCTTTTCCATAGAAAGAATTATCTGACACAATATGTCGGTAGTTCTGAGGTTGAGAAACCCTGGTCTAGAGCAACCAAGAAAACTTTACTCACCAAGAAACTTTACTCCCAAGAAAACTTTACTCACCTTGGCTTCCCCAAAAACTATGTAGGTATCTGAAGCTGGGCTCTTGTAGACATCTGGTTTTGTGATGACAAAGAGGATATTCTTAGATTTCCGGATAGTGACTCTAGTAACCCCTGTAACCTGTCGAAGACCCAGTTTGGACATAGCCTAAAGAATAGAAAAGATCAAGTTTTCAACTTCGTTAGAAGCAACTTCAAGAAGCAAGGAACATAATATCGCATTCAAAGCAAAGCCTTTTTCAAGGCTAGGAAAAGTTTATACAAGTTAAGAATAGAGAACCAGTTTTCATGACTCCTGGGTTTTCTGCCACAGTAACTTCTATACTTTACTACAGAGTTCCACTACGGTGTTCTACTCTCTGAAGTTGCTTCATTAGAAGCTCTAATCCTTGTTTATAACTTAAAATCTTACCTTCCGTGCCTTCTTTTCACTCCGACTCTGTTTTGCTTTACTGACTGGTTCTTCATCGATTTCAGCTGCTGCTGCCAGCTAACAAGACAAAGCAGCTATGAGTAAACTGGAACTTAAGATCTGGATACCACAATCTCCATGTGGTTTTCCCTATATGAAGAGCCACAGTTCCAAACAGAAAAGTCAGCTCTGATCAACCTTGCTTCCTTGACCCAAGCTCCAGTTAATAAGAGAATACCCACCTGTGCTTGCTGTGTGGTTGCCTGTGTGGAATCTTGTTCCTCGAGCTCTGGTACTGATTCATCGCTGTCAGATTCTGTTCCAGACCCTAAGATGACAAACAATGTTTACTATCTTATAGTAGAGATTATAAGGAAGCGGTACATCACCATGGCTTGCCTGGACTAGAGGTCAATATCTCATGCTAGACCTAACAAAGTTAATATAAACCAACTGGCTTGTGTGAAGCCAGCTTAACAGCCCCAACCTTAGTCACTAACTAGTGTGTACACATCTATTAAAGACCCAGCCCCAGAAATGAGTGGTAATCACTAGATACAGCTGAGCAGTTTATGTACTGTAACTGCTTTCTTTCCCTCAAGGTCTTTATTTCTAGGCAGAAGCAAACACCAATGACCCATGTAACTCCAAATTTTACCCAATAGCCCAGCCATACCAGAAAGTTCTGCCATAAGGTGTTTCTAGTAAGTGAAAAGCAAAAAAACCCCACATTGTGGAGGCAGAATAGGCAGGGCATTTCCCCATATCCTTTAAACTGGGTTAGAGGAGGCCAAAAGCAGTTGCGTACACACATTGAGGCTTATTTTCAAACCACTCACCCTAGCAATTTGATCTAATCAACATAGCTGGAAGATTCTCAGTGATGTCGACCTATAGCTCTAACAGTCACTTTCTCTACTAGATACTGTCCTGTGACTTCCCCCATTTTCTCCAATCATAATTCACATATTTTAAGTTTCCCTCAATTGAAAGGCCAAGCATCAATAAAGACTATTGAGGAAAAAAAAGAAAAAGCATCTACCCGCACCATTCTCAGGCTAGGAAAAACAGGTCTCCACGTTTTTAAGAAAAGGGAGTCCCTGGGCAACTGGTCATTACTAAGTGAAAAAGAAAGACAAATAGCTTCCGATTCCCCAATGTTTTAGCAAATCCCAGGCCCAGGGACAAGGTTAGTGATGTGGTAGGGATTAGAGCAAATTAAAGTTATGGCAAGTCTTGGTTTTCAATGTCAGATCAGTTAGGTACAAAAGATGGCAGACCCAGGGTTTAGTCTGGGCCACATTACACAAAATGATATACAAGGCACTATCTGAGGTGATGAAAACCAAGATTCAGTCTCATACTCCTAGAGCTTTTGCATGTAAAATTATCATTCTATGTTCTATGTCCAAACACAAGCAGGTACACTGGAGAAAGCGGCGCATCCTAGGGTTAGTATTGGTGGGTAGCCCCCAAGAGGGGTGTGGGCAACACACCATGCACACAGCAAACCAAGGCAAATACCCTTGTTGTTCTTCAGAACAGGCTGCTTGGCAGAGGGGGTTGGGGCAGGGATTCCAGCAGGTTTGGGGGTGGGCATGTTGACGAAGACCGACTGGAAAGGCACTCCCCCAGAGATTGGTTCCGGGGGAAGCAGAGGCGGCAGCTCATCCTCATCAGCAGGGGCTATGGGCTTAGAGGATGATTCCAGCACCAGCCCAGGTGAGGACGGCAGAAATTGCTGTTTAGGAAGCAGAGGGGGAACTGGGGTGGGAGTAAGAGGCAGAGAGACTGGTGGGGTGGGTGCTGGAAAGACAGATGCCGATCCACCTTTAGGAAGGACGTTTTCAGAGGCAGCTGCTGCCAGAGGGGTAGATGCCTTAGACTCAGGGGGAGGAGCCAAGGGGCCCTTTGGGGAATGAAGAGAATCTTTGCCTTTCCCAGGAGAAATAGGGAGAGCCTTTGCAGTCTTTGAAGAGCCTTTCTGAGTAGGGAGTGTGAGTAGAGGGGCTGAAGCCACTGTGGAAAGGGGGTCTTTAGTACCATTCTTAGCTGAGGGATCTGGGCACACAGGAGGTGAAGTAGCAGAACTCTTCTTGGCCTGTGGACCTTTCTGAGTGGGAGCTGGGGCAAGTAGTACTTCTTTGACAGCTGTGGGTCCCTTCTTTGCTGGAAGCCCTTTAGATGCCTGAGGGGCAACAGACCCCACGGTACATGTCATTGAAACTGGGGAGGTAGGGGGGTCTTTGGGGGAGGAAGAAGTCACATGTGGGGAGGCAGGGGCCCCTTCAAGGACTGGAGTTGATGGGGTCTTTTTGGGGGAGAGAGGGGCCACAGCTGGAGTAGGGGCCTCTTTGGGGGATGGGGAAACCGGGGTCCCTTTGGGTGAGTAAGAAGTCATATCTGAGGGAATGGGGGCCTCTTTAGTGGATGGGGCCCCTTTGTGAGAGAGAGGAGTAAGGGCCGGGGGAGTGGGGCCCTCTTTGGATGAAGTCCCTTTGGGGTAGGGAGTCATGGCTGGGGGAGTGGAGGCCCCTTTGGGGGCTGGGGGAGTGGAGGCCCCTTTGGGGGCTGGGGTCTTTTTGGGGGAAGGAGGAGTCACAGCCGGGACTCCTTTGGGGACTGGAGTTGGGGTCTCTTTGGAGGAGGGAGGAGTCACTGTTGGCAAAGCGGGATCCCCTTTGGAGAACGGGGTAGCAGGGCCTCCTTTGGGAGCTGGGGGTTGCTGGGGTCTCTTTGGGGGAGGGAGGAGTCACTGCTGGGGGAGTGGGTCCCTTTGTGGAGGTGGGGTGAGCGTCACTCTGGGAGTGGGTCCTTTTGGAGGATGGGTAGCTGGCCTCTTTGGGGCTGGGGCTCTTTGGGGAGGGAGGAGTCACTGCTGGGGGAGTGGGATCCCCTTTGGAGGATGGGGTAGCTGGGCCTCCTTTGGGTGCTGGGGCCTCTTTGGGGGAGGGAGGAGTCACTGCTGGGGGAGTGGGATCCCCTTTGGAGGATGGGGTAGCTGGGCCTCCTTTGGGTGCTGGGGCCTTTTTAGGGAAGGGAGGAGTCACTGCTGGGGGAGTGGGATCCCCTTTGGAGGACGGGATAGCTGCGGCTCCTTTGGGTGCTGGGGCCTTTTTGGGGGAGGGAGGAGCCACAGCTGGGGGACTGGGAGTCCCTGGAGCCTCTGTGAGGGAGGGTATAGTCACAGCTGGAGAAGTGGGGGCCCCTTTGGGGGCTAGGGCCCTTTTAGAGGATGGGGTAGCTGGGTCCTCTTTGGGGGAGGGAGGCATCACATCTGAGGGAGTGGGAGTCTCTTTGGGGGATAGGGTTACTCCTTTGGGAAAGGGAGAAGTCACCGTTGAGGGAGCAGGGGCCCCTTTGGGGGATGGAGGAGTGGGAGAATTCTTCTTGGTTGGTGAGCCTTTAGGGCCTTGAAAAGAAAGACTGGTCACTGGAAGAAAGGAAGCTTCAGTTGGACAAATAGGAGATGAGAGATGTCCAATAGAAGCATCAGGGATAGCAGAACCCTGCTTGGTTGGAGGTCTTTTCGTCTGAGACATACTAATCCCTAAAGAAGATGGGGAGTCAGCTAGGTAAGTCAGGGTTCCTTTGGAAGATGCAGTAACAGAAGCACCAGAGTCCTCAGTTGGGCACCCTTTAGGACAGGAAGTGACAGATGCCAATGCTGAGGTATGAAAAATACCATCAACTTTCTTTGCACCGGAAGGAATCCCAACTGGGGGAATAGAAGGAGAGGGCACAGACTTGGGGATTTCAGGAGCCAGTGCCAAAGTAGCTGGAGCCACAGGGCAACTTTCAGAGGCTGTAAGAACCAAAGGTAAAGTAGTAAGAGTGGAAGTACCTTTCTTAGCTGGGCGGTTTTTAGGAGCTAAAGAGACAGTTCCTTCTAGAAAAGGGCTGGCTGTAGTTGTAGGAGTTGAGGTACTTTTGGCAGTTATAGGAGCCACTCCAGCAGAGTTAGCACTTTCCAAAGGAGATGAAGTCATTGTTGTGGTAGTGAGAGAACTTCTGAGGAGCAGACTATCAGGGTCTGGACTTGTATAAGGATCTGTATCAATTATAGAAGTTGGGGTGTTAACACCCTGGGGAGAGGGAGTGGCACTGGCCAGCTTACCTATAGGGACAGGCCCTGCAAGGCTTTTCTTTGTTAGGGTAGCTTCAAGAGAAAGAGACATCTCCAGAGATGATGATGTACTTTGGGGAGAGGGGAAATTTTTAGGGGCTGCCAGGGTCAGTGGTGGTAGAGTGGGGTCTTTCTTGATAGGGAGTCCTGCCTGGGCTGGAGAAACAAAAGCTCCTACAGGAGAGGAAGGTACAGTTTGGAGATCTTTTTGTGTTGGGAATTTAACCAATACTGAAGTGGGGAGATTTTTGGGGTCTTCAGAGTCTGGCAGAGGAGGAGAAACTGGTGTCCCCAGAGTGGCTGCTACTTGAGTAGGAAACTCTTTGGGAGCCACAGGTGCCATAACAAAGGCAGTAGGGGAAGTTGGTTCTTTACTACTTATGAGACCTGATGAAACTGGAAGAGAGACACAAGTAGCTACCTCAAAGGGAATAGATGCTGCAGAAATTGTAGAGGGGTTAGTCATCACAAGTGGGGTGGTTCCAATAGAAGAAACGGGAGTTTCTTTCAAGCCTGGACTTCCTGGAGAAGTAGGAATCTGGGCCACCAGAGCGTGAGTAGCGGCATTAGAAGCGCCTTTGAGAACGAAAGAGGCTGTAGGAGATAGTGAAGAAGTGGCAGCTACGCTTGGGGCACCAGAAGGGTTATAGGACGTCATGCTAGTGATGGTAGAGGGGCCCTTGTTAACAGATGGAGCCAGAGGCAAAGCTGGAGCCACCAAAGGAAAAGCAGCCCCAGCAGCAGGAACTACCTCATTTCTGGAAGCAAGGGGAGGAATTACAGATCTCCGAGAAGGATAAGAGGCCCCCACGGAAGAATGGTCTACAGAAATGGTATTTACTGTGGGATCTGACAGAGCATTAGGACCTGTCTGACCTAAAGGCTGGACAGGAGAACCAGAAGAACTATGCTGTAAAGAGCCCAAAGTGGGAAAAACTGGGGGGATGTTGGGAGCCACAGTCTTTTGAGAAGAGGTCACCACAGGCATAGACTGGGGTGAAACACATAAGGCAGCAGGTGGACTAACAGGCCCCTTTAGGTTGAGGCTTCCTGGGTTTTGTGGAGAAGTAGGAGCTGAGGAAACAGGGATACCTTTGACCTGAGGGGAAGTGATGGCCAGGGAAGTGGTGGGCGGTAGTGTCTGAGGACAGGAGGCTACTCCAGATTGAACAGAGGCCAAGGGAGTTACAAGGTGGGAAGGAACAGCACTGATTGTACCTGAAGGACTCGGGGTACCTTCTGGATTAGGGACTACCTGAGAGGGAACTTGAATAGAAGTCTGTTTGGAAGGAACAGTGGGAGCTGATAGGGATATCACTGATGCTGACTCAGCTACAGCAACTGAAGGAGGTGAAGTAAGAGGGTCAGCTGGAAAAGCAGAACTCTTTTGAACTGAGTGGGGAGCCAAGGCAACCAGAGCCAAGGGAGCTGAAGAGGAATGGGCCCCTTTCAGAGTTGGACCTATCATGGGAGAGGCCAGAGCTAAGGCAGCTGGGGAGATGGGAGGCCCTATTAGGTTTGGTAGGAAAATTGGGGTGTCAGAGGCATTTCCCAAAGGCAGGGCTGCTCCAGAGGATGACTGGGGAAAAGGAGTTTCAAAATGGGTTGAGGCAATAGCAGAGGGGGAAGGGAATGGGGAAGGCTGGTTAGCAGTTGCCAGAGGGCATTGTTGGGGGGCCAGGGAGCAAGGAGAGTGAAGGGTAGGTAGAGGCTGCCCTAAGGCAGCAGTGACACTCAAGGCTGAAGGCATAGGAAGCATAGCTGGAGGAGAAAAGCAAAAAAGAAGATAAAGAAGGAAAGGGAAAAAAAATTGAGTTATATGGCCCAACTTGGCACAACATGCCTCACAGGAAACACTGGAGTTTTAAATCTGAGAATGAAAGTCACCATACAGGATTAGACAAAGGTGACAGGTAACACCAACCTTCCCCAAACATCTTCTAGTGGTCAAGTGAAAAGACATCCCTCTCCTAATTTTCCACACTCCCCAAGTTCTACCAAAACAAACCAACCATTTTAGGGTAGGGAGAACAGTCTAAGAGCAGCCTATCTCTAAATGGGGAGCACAGGCCTTAGAGTGGGTTGGACACAATATGCTTTCTACCCTTGCCTCCCGAAAGGGACCCCATTCCCAAGTCTTTCTCACAGCCAATACAATTACCACTAGAACAGCCATGCTACCCTGTGCAACCACGGATCATGAACTAACTGAAACAGATACTGAAAACTGGAACAAGGAAGGTAGTGAGCAGTGATAATGATGGGGAATCAGAGCTGAATGAGAAAAAACAAGTTTTTACATTCTCAGGCTTCCACTAGGTTAGGAAAAATCTGACTCTTAGAATAAAGGTTTAGGAAGGGGATGCCTGGCACAATTCAGTTTTTCCTAAAGTTGAAACTTTTCAGAATTTAATACTAAGTATTAAGTACTAAGTCACTTAGCCTCCTTATACCTCACCAAAGTTTACTTAGTCAACAAAACCAAACCAAAAAACCACAAAAGGGTTAAGACCCAATAGCCTCTACAGACCTTTCTAGGTAATGTTACTTCTTCAGACATTAATCCAAGATGAATTAGACCTCCAGGGAGAGAGCTTAGTCACAAGGGTAGGGACTGAATTATGAAAACTGTAACCCAACTTGTTAAACCAGACTGTGGTTCTATTTTGGAAGCAGAGAATTGGAGTGGAGAGAATTAAGAACACACTAGACCCCAACTCCCTAACCTGGGTAAGTATTTCATTCTGTAAAAACAGACCAATATTTGGCACTATAGTAAAAGGTTTTCTGAATGATGAAAAAAATACCACGTCTGTCATTCAGGAGATAACACAGGATTAGATCAACAAATGCTCAATGCCTAGAAGGGAGTGTTTAAGGGAAGAAAAAAAAAAAGCCCACAGCATCCAAATATACAATTCACTCAACAATAATTCTCAAGTTTTTATAGTATCCTACCATAGAAAAGATAGGTGGCTCAACCAGTTTTTCCTGGAGAGTTGGTAGGTCAAAGTCTCATGATTACAGAACAAGTACTTTCAAACATATTAGTCAGAATGTAAAACATGGAATACGTTTTCTTCTGATTGGACCTCAAGAAGGGATAAGGCTCGAATTACTTGCTTTGACACCATAACCAATTTCCTAAGCTAGCTTCTTCATTCATTCATTCAGACCATTTAATTATAGTTATAGACAAAATCCTGAGTTATTTATCACAGGTACTCCCTTAATATAATTATATACTATACAAACTCAGACTATTTAGGAATACATTTAACACTAAGGATTGCTTGAGAAGTAAATGGCATTAGTTTTGAAGCTTGAATCAAGTTATTCTAGATTCATCTCAATTCCAGTCTCCATATTTGTAAAATTGTTCAATGACACAATCTCTAAAATCTTGTTTAGCACTGAAATTACAGGATCTTTAGAGACCAGACCCCTATTTTTTCCCCTTCCTTTAACCCCTGTACTTCAAGAATTTCATTTTGTTCATACCCCAGCTTAGGGGGCCCCCTCCTTTCTCTTTCCTAGCAGCTGTATTAATCCCTTCAGCTGCTAAAATCAGACAGGTGGGAAGAGAGAACACTAATGCTTTCAAGAATAAACAGTTCTATTTTAACTCCAAAAGGGGACAGAAATTGCCCGTAAGTAACAAGTGTAATTAAAAAAAAATTTTACCATTAAAAAAAAGGTGAGGATGGAGATTACATCCTGAAGATTCCTTTCACTTAGCTCTGCATAACTGACTCAGAAAGACTATTCCTTTAAAATTGTTTTCACTACCTCCTAAGTGTTCTACTGAGATATGTTTTAATTAGAATTCAAAACTTGCCTTCACACTATATGCTATTCCCATTAATTTCAACACTTTAAGATCAAAGGAAGGATTTATTTCAATCCTGGGTTCCAGACAATGATGCAGGGTCTATTCCAGCACACTAGAAACATCTCTAAAACAACCCCTAAAACAACTTAACTGACTAAGGAGGACTCTGGGGCCCAGTAGGACACATTTACCACCAGCACACATCTCATCCAGACATGTGATGAAGGCACAACGCCAGGCTCTGCTATCTAAAACCTTGATGCAACTTGCTGGCTGGAACTTCACAAATGCTCAGGTCTCCTTGGCCTGTCTGTGTGTCATCCAGTTCCAATAGGTAAGAATCACTGAGCCCCTTCCCTGCTCAGTTTTCTTACCCGAGGTGGGGGTTCCACAGCAGAGCTTCTTTTGAGGCAGTAGGTATAACACACACAACAGGCTAGGGAACTCTTAATGTCCATGAACCTTAAAAATATAATTTTTATTCCATCCCCCTAAAGAAGTTCCTCCGGGATAGTAGTTAATTTTACGGTCTATCCTTCCTGGTAAGCTGGAACCCCATCATCTTTAAGGGGAGTTAACTCTAAAAGGCACAGTGTATTTCCCTTTTGTCACTTTACCCACCAAATGGCCTTAGGCTCAATATTAATTAAGGCAAGGGAGCTAAGGGAACCTACCTGTCTCAGCCTGAGGCTGTGGCAACTCCTGCTCTGTAGCAGGGACGGTTTCTGTGGCTTCACCGGGCATTTCTGAAGGGAATAAAGAGGAGGCCTGAATTGGCTGGGATGCATTCACTCGCCCAACCCAGAGTGAAGTATTCTTAAAAACTCTGCGGAGGGTTGCTAAAAAACATCAAGAGGCTGTTTGGGGACAACCCTCTCCAAAGAATCTAGGTATAGGTGGGAAATACGACGTGACCCTCAGATTTCTACCAAGCAAATCATCTCTTACCGAGCCTCTTCACTCGGCACCGAGCAACTTCCCAGTGCCCAAAATTCTTTTTCTCCACACTCCAAACCCCACAAGGCCAGCAATCACCACTCCGTTCTCAACCCAAGGAGGATCTCGGTCGGGCTCCCGACCATGGGAAACTTCAAACGCCACCTTGAACGCCCACCCCTCCTAACATTCACACTGCCTGGGCTGGGGCCTCCAGGACTACCGTCTGCCGACTTCTGAGAGCCAGGAGGGGAAAGACGGTGCTCTATAGTCCCAGTACTTGCTTGTCACAATAAGAACGGTGATGGGGTTCTAAGACTGTGACTCCTTAACCTCCTCCGCACCTCGTAAAGCCATTCCCAACAGCAGACACATTCCGCTTCCGCCCCCAACACTGTAACTGCTCTCATCTCTCCAGGCCTGGATTCCGGGCCCGGCCCGCAGCCCTTCTGCCCTGCTTTTGCCAGGACCCCAACCGCAGACCCCATTTTGTCCAGACGCCTAGGGCCGAGTGGGAACCCTATGGCCCCATAAGGCCTCCAGCTCTCCTTAACTCTCAATCCCCGGGTCAGCTTAGCTCGAAAGAAAAGCGGATGGCTACGGATGGAGAGTAGCGGCGCAAAAAGCACTTACTGAGCAGGGAACGCGGAACCAAGATGGCGGCAGAAAGAGAGCCAGCGAGAGCGTGACCCACGCCTGTTGCAGAAGGAAGCCTGGCGCGGAGGGGGCGGGACTAAGATCCGATTCCGGGTCAAGAGCTGCCAGGAGCTACTTCCTTTAACGAATGACCCGTCTGGCTGTTCCCAAGGTGGGGGTGGTGACGAGCCTAAATAAGGGTAAGAATTTAGAACAGGACGCTCTGGCCGCGGAGCCACGCAGTCCTCAGATAGCCGACTCCTTCCCTTCCAGCGGGCAGCCGTGAGAAAAGCAAGCTTCGCCTCCCAGTCCGCAAAGTAGCGACGTCCGTAATGAAGGCGACTTCTCGATATCCCTTTCTCAAATAATGCAGGAAAATATGAGACATTAAATAATAGTGAATGCCACAGAGACTGTATTCACACCACTGGAAGGTGGAAGTGACCTAGGCTAACCCTCAGTTATTTTACTTTTGGAATAATGATTTAAGCCGATGTTAAAACTATGAAACTATAGATTTCTCTCTCCAGAAAAAAAGAACATAGGCACATATACAATTATTTTGCCTGCTGTTTTGGGCACTAGTTTTATATCCTGAAACTCATCCATTCTAGGTTTCCTGGACTTCACCTTAAGAACCCATGCTTTGTGCAGTAGGATTCTTGAAAAGAATGTAAAATCAGTGTTGTGTTAATGAGAAGACTGATTCCCATATCCTCCTTCAGCCCTACAAAAGGACTCAACAAATTTGTACTGTACCTGAATTAACTTAAACTACTAAACACTGTTTGATCTAATGGCTTTAAGATTATTGTGGCTGCCTTTTAAGGGAAACAGTGAAAATTTAAAATGCTTTGAAAGCTACTTTAAAATGTCAGATTTTTAACATAGTGAAGTGAGGGTTAGGATTAAGTGAGATAATGGAGTTTACCAGGAATAGGAAATTTTGAAATCCTCCTCAGGAGAGGAAGTATTGTGGAGTGATTAAGAAGTCAGGCTCCTTTGTCTGAATCTGTCTGGGCACCTTAGGCAATTTAATTAATCTGTTTTCATCCCAGTTCCCTCATCTGTAAAATGGAGAAAACAGTAGCTACTTGGTAGGAAAGAAACATTAAATTAGGTAATATATAAAAAGTGTTTATTGTTCTTATTTTTATTTTTTATAGAAAGTTCCAGAGAAGGAAAAGATCAACCCCTGGGAGTGGAGGAGACCGAAAAAAGTGTTTATTGTTGTATTAAAATTGTAGATAGAATTTCTACCTAAGTAAATATGTGATCTGGAAGATTTTCAATGCAGTCCATTTACCTTCAGAAGAACCAGAAATAGCCAATCATCTCCTTAGACACAACTATGTATTGACCATTCCCCTGTCTTCTCCAGCAAGCCCACTGACTTTTTCTCTCTGTTGTAATGACTAGCCAAGGAAGGATGTATTTTATTTTTCTTTGGGTTTCTTTATAAATTGGCAAGTTTGGAGATGGCCCCTTCTTTTTACAATTCTACATCAGTGAATTGGCAAATCAGGGAAAAAGGAAGTCAGTAGTCTTTGAACATGTTTTTGCTGTCTTCAAGAACTAAATATTTATTATTATTTTTTGAGACAGTCTTGCTCTGTTTCCTGGGCTACAGTGCAGTGATGTCATCATAGCTCACTGCAACCTTAAACTACTGGTTGATACTGTATGTACATGCCACCATGCCTGGCTAACTTTTTGTTTTTCTTTACTTTTTGTAGAGACAGGGTTTCCCTATGTTGCTCAGGCTAGTCTCCAACTCCTGGCCTCAAGTGATCCTCCCACCTTGGCCTCCCAAAGTGCTAGGATTACAGGTAGGAGCCACTGCACCCAGCCCATTTATTCTTTTTAATGAGCACATGTTCTATAATTAATAATCTTATGGCAAGTATGCCAGCTTTTATCCAAGGCCTTTAATATTAAAGCATTAATATAAAACCATAATGAAAGCTTAACACATCTCTTGTTGAAAGCATAATACCAGTCTTTCCACTCTCATTCTGAGTTCTTAAAATGAACTGAGTCTTTAGTAATTTTGTATTCAGGAGTTTTATTGACCCACTGTTTTTAGAACCTGAAGACTGAATCCGTATTACACAGAAGCTCAAATGGTGAGGAGTTTTGCACCTTTATATTTGCCTTTAATATTTTTTCTTAAAAAAAAATACAAAGCATTTCAGTGTGTTGGCTGCATTAGTCTGTTTTATATAAACCAAAAGATAAATGAGGAAACAATGTAAAAGAAAACGCAAAGGAAGGAAGGAAAGCACCAGCCTGACAGCTTGTGTCTCAATGTTTCTCAGAAGATATAATGTAAACTACAATAACTGTTTTGTTTAGCTTGGTTGTAAAACCAGGCAAGATAAGTCTGACCCACCATTAGAATCCACACAGAATCAAAGAAAGAAAACTTTTAAAATTTAAGGACCTTAAATTTTAAAATTTTAGATATGTAAAAAGTTCAAGTGTTTTGACAAGTATAACAGGTTTTATTTTGGTGAAGTTGGTTATTTTTTTCTAAGCCGCTTCTTCACAGTAGACTAATCACACTCTGCAGAAAAAAGTTAGGGGCTATGATTGCAGTAGTTATAAAAAAACACTCTACTAGGCCTAATGTTGTTAATCTAATAACTCATATCTTTTTAAGTTTTGGTAGGTTTAGATGCCCAGTTTAAAATGATTTTAAAAAGATGGCCAGTGGAGTGTGGCCTGATCAATAAAAATAACAGTAAGAAAAACCAGGAAGTTAGTGAATATATGCTCCAGGTATAATTAAGTGTCTAAAACTCCAGGTATAATTAAGTGACAAAGCCCCCATTCACCCAGAAATAAGGAGGTTGTATCCAGTGAGCTGAGCTGAGAGTCTTGGGCATATTACTGCTCACTTACCTCTATCTATAGCAACTGGTAGAACTGAATATATCAGAAGTCTTACAATTATCTTTGTATAATATTAAATTTTACAAAATTATCTGTAATCCACTTATTCCTTTTATTGCTCCCTCCAGGTATCTTGACACTGTCCTTTGGTGGTCTCAGGAAATCTTTTCAATGTCAGTTATTTCTCAAGAAAAGAAATTTTACTTTGAACATTAACACACACACATGGTTCTGCCATATTTATTAAGTGGTTCTAGAAGTATTTGATCCTTGATTAAAGGTGGAAGATACCCACATTGGTTTGAAGGGAGTTGTTATCTTCAGAAATCTTTTTGTAAATCTAAAATAGAATAGATATTTATCAAAGGATAGCAAAACAAAAGAAAGCCCATTTATAGTCATATTCCTTTTTTTTTTGAGACAGGGTCTTGCTCTGTTGCCCAGTCTGGAGTGCAGTGGCTCACTGTAGCCTTGAACTCCTAGGCTCAAGCAATCCTCCCACCCTGGCCTCCCAAAGTGTTGGGATTACAGGCATGAGCCACCACACCTAGCCTATTTTCACATTTTTTTTTTTTGAGACAGGGTCTTGCTCTGTCTCTTGGGCTAGAGTGCAGTGGTGTCCTCATAGCTCACTGTAACCTCCAACTCCTGGGCTCGAGTGATCTTCCTGTCTCAGCCACCCAAGCAGCTGGGACTACAGGCACGCACCAGCACACCTGGCTAATTTTTCTATTTTTTGTAGAGACAGGGTCTTACTCTTGTGCAGGCTGGTCTCAAATTCCTGGCCTCAAGCGATCCTCCCGCCTTGGCCTCCCAAAGTGCTAGGATTACAGGGGTGAACCACCGCACCTGGCCCTATTTTCACGTTCTTATTTGCTTAATGCTTTCATTAAACTCACATCATGTACAAAGGTTTGCTTACACATTTGCTGAAGCCCACATTGTAGGCTAAGCTAGTATGGAACAACAAGAATACAAAGTACTTACTATGGTCAGTTGGAATGGCAGCTTCAAGGAGGCTTTCCAAATTCATAGTCATCATTGTTCATTCAATAAGCACATGTTTGAATGTCTGCTATGACTAGAGCATTCTCTTAGCCATCCTTAAACTCCTTACTTCTTAAACCATCACACATTTAATTAACATTGCCACAGTTTTCTAGGATACCTATCAATCTCTTGAATAATACACACTGCTGATTTTTTCCCTTTTGGCTTACACATATGCTCAGGTCTCTCCTATTCAAAGAACTCTTCATTTGACACTGCTATCCTATTTGCAGTGTCTATAGTCAACAACTCTTCTAGTTCTATAGTCAACAGGATTTTATTAGTTCTCTCCTGCATTTGACACTTGATAATCTCCTTGAAACTCTTTCTCCTGGCTTCTGTGACACTTCACCTTCTGTCTTTCATCTCCCCACTTCTTCTTTTTACTATTTATTTATTTTTTCCACAGCATATAAGTAATGCGCTGATGTCTAACAAGGTTTGAGGGAAGACACATCTCACACATGAGTGTGACAACCCGATCATCACACTTACAAACTATGAAGGGATCTACCTCTCCACTTCTAAATTATTACCAAGTCTTAAGCATGGTTCCAGTATTTGTACTTTTTGGAGCTCTCCAGTGTTACTGCCCTAATGGCAATAGCTCAATTGACCTTTTGGGCTCCATTCTATCCCCTACCTTTCCCCAGATTTATCTTTCTAGATAAAACTATAAATCATGGCACTCTGTTCCTCAAAACCATTTTTTGTCGTGAGACAGGGTCTCACTCTGTTGCCAAGGCTAGAGTGCAGTGGTGTCATCATAGCTCACTGCAACCTCAAACTCCTGGACTCAAGAGATCCTCCTGCCTCAGCCTCCTGAGCAGCTGGAACTACAGGTATGAGCCACCATGCCCAACTTCCTTAAAACCTTTAATAGCTTCTCTATTCCTATTGAATTAAGCCCAGACATCTAAGTCTAGAATTCAAGGCCATCTATACTTTGGCTTTAGCCTGCTTCTTCAGATTTATATCCCATCATTTTCAGATACATGTTTTCCCAGATTAGCCATATTAATTTTTGTTTCCACAGTGACCTGATGCTTTCCTGCCTCTATGCCTTTTTTCTTGCTGTACTTTCAAGAATGAACAACCCTTCTCCTTTTTATACCCCTATACCCATATCCCATCAAATCTCTGTGGAAATCCTGCTCATACCTCAAAGCATGGTATATTGGCATTTGGGATTAGAATTCTTACAGCAGCTCACTGAAAAGAGTTCACGTACTACCCTTTTCGTATGAAATGTCAGATTCAGTCAGATGACATCTCTTTCTTAGCATTTTGTGCTTTTTTTGTTTTGTAGCAAGTTAGTACTTCTTAAGGGCAAGGAGGCATGGTGTGGAAATCATCTTTGTATAATTCATCTTTGTTTTCTCTCATAGTACCTGACATTTAGAACATGTTTAATAAATACGTGTTGAATTGAATTAAAAAACCTCAATTTTTCAAAAACATTAAGGACAGTAAGACAAATCAGTACATTTTTTTGGGAGGGCAAAGAAACACCAGAACTCAAAAATTGCTCATTTGGCTGGGTGTGGTGGCTCATGCCTATAATCCCAGCACTTTGGGAGGCTGAGGTGGGAGGATCACTTGAACCCAGGAGTTAAGACCAGCTAGGCAACATAACGAGACCCCGTCTCTACAAAAAATTTAAAAAATCAGCTGTGTTTGGTGGCCTGTAGTGCACCTGTAGTCCCTAGTCCCAGTTACTTGGGAGGCTGAGGTAGGAGGATCGCTTGAGGCCAGGAGTTCGAGACTAGCCTGGGCAACATAGCAGGACCCTGTTTCTGCAAAAAAAAAGAGAAAAAACTGGTCATTTGCTGGATGCTTTATACTACTTATACTAAAATCTAACTAGATAAAAGGGAATGGCATAGAGTCTTACCACTCTTCTTGAGAAGTTCTCCTTTTCGGGATTTATCCAGGCTTTCAAGAAACTGTTCAAAAACTTTCACATATGGCGCTAGACTGGTCTTCTTATAATCTAAATTATGAAGAATATATATTATAATCAGCATGTTGGCAGCAAGAATAACATGCAAATATACCTTTAAGTTTCTTGTAAGAATTCTCTACAATAGTGCTGTCCCTAATAGAAATATGAGAGAAACATACGTACTTCTTGATACTCTAGTAGTCACATTAACAAAAGGTAAAATTAGGCCAGGTGCAGTGGCTCACACCTGTAATCCCAGCGCTTTGGGAGGCTGAGGTGGGAGGATCACTTGAGGCTAGGAGTTTGAGACCAGCCTGGGCAACATGAGGAGACCCCTCTGTTTGAGGCTGCAGTGAGCTACGATCACATCACTGCACTTCAAACTGGGCAACAGAGCAAGACCCTGTCTCTAAGAAAAAAAAAGTGAAATTAATTTAATAAGATGTTTAACCCAGTATATCTAAAATATTATCATTTCAACATGTAAGAAAAATTGAGATTTTTATATACTCTTTTATACAAGTCTTTGAAATCTAGTATGTATTTTATACTTAAAGTACAGCTCAATTCAGGTGCTATATTACAATCAGAAATACTTGACCTATATTTAGGTTTAAATGATAAAATACACAGTTGAAAATGTATGCTTACATACCCAAGTTTATCTAACATACTTAAAAGTTTTCTAATAATTGAATTGACTATCAGTTTTTAATTTTAAATTAATTATAAAATTAAATTGCTGAGCATGGTTGCTCACACCCATAGTCCCAGCTACTTGGGAGGCTGGGGCAGGACAATTGCTTGAGCCTAGGAGTTTGGGACCAGCCAGGGCAACACAGTGAGACCCATCTCTACAAAAATGAAAAAAAATTAGCTGGGTGTGGTGGCATATGCCTATATTCCTAGCTAACAGGACCGAGGAGGCTGAGGTGGGAGGATTGCTTGAGCCCAGGAGTTTGAGGTTACAGTAAACTATGATCACACCGTGCACTCCAGCCTGGATGATGGAGGGAGACCCTGTCTCTAAAAAAATAAAATGTGAAGTCAGGCCATGTCTTCTGGAGATGATCAGAAGTTTATAGTCATACCACATTGAGTAGAGGTATTCTTTGATTCATAAAATAGTCCTAAAAATGTATACAACAGGCCGAGTGTGGTGGCTCACACCTGTAATCCTAGCACTCTGGGGGGGCTGAGGCAGGAGGATCGCTGAGCTCAGGAGTTTGAGACCAGCCTGAGCAAGAGCGAGACCCTGACTCTATTAAAAATAGAAAAAATTGGCCTGGCGTGGTGGCAGACCTGTAGTCCCAGCTACTTAGGAGGCTGAAGCAGGAGGACTGCTGGAGCCCAGGAGTTTGAGGTTGCAGTGAGCTATGATGATGCCACTGCACTCTAGCCCAGGCAACAAAGCAAAACTGTCTCAAAAAAAAATGTAAAAACCCACAAAAAATTTGAATATACAATTTTATTCATCCATTCAATTACACAATCTATAATTAATACCCAACAGGGGAAAATCTGAGAACAAGAAGGGGTTTAACATGGGATTTGGATTTTACTAGTATGCTATGTCTGCATGGGATTAAGAGTCTTCATGATAATTCATTAAAAAGAGTAAGAAGAGAAATTGTACTCTTAAAAAATTTAGTAAATATTATCTGACTTACTTGGACTGGAAAAGAAATCTTGATGAGAGTATTTAGGATGAATATCTGAATTGTGGCAATTATGACAGTACATTATAATTTTGTTCTAAACTTATATATTATGCATTTTCATATAATGAATAAACTTATACTAAGGAAATAGCTTACTTTGGGATCAACTATATAGTACTTTGAACCTTTAATTCAAGAGTGTAAGCTCCTTGGATGAAGATCTATATTTTTGTTTCACCATTTGGAATACATAATAAGCACTCAATAATTATTTAAACAAATATTTACTGACTACCTAGTAGTCACTAGCCACATCTGGCTATTAAGTACTTGGCTAATTTTTTTAAAAGTATAAGCCATAGTACTTGGTCTTAAGAAGTTTTTAAATCAATTGGAAAAACAAGATGTATATGTAGTAATAGAAAACGATATATGATTAAAGGTCAAATAGGCATATGGGTAATTATAGGAGTCCAAAGAACTGACCAATCAATGTTGACTGAGGTGGATATGAGCTGGGTCTTAGAAAAGATGCAATTAGAATAGAGAGGAGGATTTGGGAAGTAGAAAGGAAGGAGCAAATGGTAGTATGAAAAAAGGCAAAAGCTTAAAATAACAGAAACAAAAGAGATAATAAAGAATTTACATGTCACCTGTTCCAACCTCCTAAGGCCTCTAAAGCATCCCAGACCTAGTGGCTATTAGCCTATTTATGAATACTTGAAATGATAGGCAGTTCAGTTTGTTTTTGTAATTATATTTATTAGAAAGTTTCTCCTAGGGCTGAGCACAGTGGCTCATGCTTGTAATCCTAGCACTCTGGGGGGCCGAGGCGGGAGGATCACTTGCGCTCAGGAGTTAGAGACCTGCCTGAGCAAGAGCGAGACCCCGTCTCCACTAATAATAGAAAAAATTAGCTGGGTGATTAAAAATAGAAAAAAAAATTAGCCAGGCGTGGTGGTGTACACCTGTAGTCCCAGCTGCTTGGGAGGCTGAGGCAGGAGGATTGCTTGAGCCCAGGAGTTTGAGGTTGCTGTGAGCTAGGCTGACACCACTGCACGCAAGCCCAGACAACAGAGTGAGACTCTGTCTAAAAAAAAAACAAAAAAGAAGAAAGTTTCTCCTTATAAGGAGCCAAACTTGCCTCCTTAAAAACTCTGGATAAAAGAAAAAGATGTTCACAAAGAGACAATATTCAATTTAAAAAACTGTGTTAAAGTAATACATACATTGTTTAAAAGAGTAAAATAATACTAACAGGTTTATAAGGGAAAAAACAGCAGCCCCCAACGCTAATTCTGACTCTCCCCATCCTCTTAAAGGCAACTACTTTAGTTAGGTGTGTGGCTTTTTTCAGGGGATGGTGGTGGTGGTTCTGAAAGCTTTTACTTTTTCTTAATTCTCAGTGTCCTGAACTTTCAAAATGATGTACCTTTGATGTAGGTCTGTTTTCATATGATTGTGCTGAAGCCTTTTAATAAAGGGCTCATTTTTGGGATATTTTCCAAATAATTTTGACAATTTCTTCCTCTCTGTTTTATTTATTCTCTTTCTGAAATGTCAATAGTCAGATATTAGTCCTCCTGAACCAGTCCTCCAATTTTCTTTATCTTTTTCTTCCTTAAAACAACAATAAACTTGTCTTTTTTAAATTACTTTCTGGGAAATTTCAACTTTTCTCTTCCAACTCTTCCACTGAATTTTTTATTCTAATGATTATGTTTTTGATTTTTAAGAGCACTTTCTTGTTCTCTGAGTGTTTACTTTTCATAGCATTCTGATTTTGCTTCATGGATGTTTACCATTCTCTGACAATATCACAGTTTTTTTAAAAAAGGTTTCCTTTGTTCCTTGCATTGTCTTTTTTCCCTGAGTTCCCTTTTCCAGTTTATTCTTTCTTGTTTTTATGTTAGAGACTTTTTTCAAATACTTTGAACAGAATACTTGTAATTATTCTACAACATAATAGTGGAATGTACTATGTTTTGGTGTTATGTTAGAGCTGGAAGAGACAAAGTGATATTTGAGCTTGGGGTTTTGAAAGAAGCGTAGCAACATTTGAACAAAAAAGGTCAATCAGAGACCACAAATCTGCACTGTCCAATACAGTAGTCACTAGCCACATCTGGCTATTTAAATTAAAATTAAATAAAACTAAAAATTTAGTTTCTAAGTCACATTAGCCACATCTCAAGCGCTCAAAAGCCAAATGTTGCTAGTGACTATCATATCAGGCAGTGCAAATGTATAATATTTCTATCATCACAGAAAGTGCTATTGGATCCTATTGCTATAGAGTGTTTCTTGGGTGTTGGTATAAGAAGGTTTGCCTTTCATTTGCAGGAAGATTTAGAAACTCCTTAACTTCTTCAAATTCTTGAATATACAATTCAATCAACAGTTTAGACATATATTTATCATAAAACCTATCTGGATGCATCAAAAACAAAGGACAAAAGTACTGCACATATAGTAGGTGTTAAATAAATAGCTGTTGAATCTAAGGGACTGAGATTCAGTCATCAATACCAATTGATAATTTAACCTTACAATATAGATCCCAGCATTTAGAAGTTGCTTACTAAATATTTGTTGCATCAGATTGGATTCAATAGCACCCCTTAGGCAACTGATGAAGAAAGGACAGAAACATTGCTATAACATTATTGTTACTGAGCTGGTTTCAGGGTAACGCTGATCCATTCTGGGCTGAATCCAAGGAAAATTAACTACTAGGGTGACAGATGGATATCTACATAAAAAGCTTAAAGTGAAGCTTCAGTATATTAACCTACCTCTGGTTCTATGTTTGATACCAGATTCAGTTTCATTCTCCTCCTTTTCCTCTTCATTAGTGGAATTGGCATCCAATTCATGGCAGATGAAGCTACAAGTAACAGAATAAGAGAATTTTAAAGTTGGTTCTTGGTCAACATTACCCAGTGTATGATAGCACATGAATCCCATAAGATTTTCTGTGAAAAAATTATGTGGCCAATTAAATTTGGGATATTCTAAAAATCATGACCTTTTCTTGGAGTTTTTCATACACATTATCATATTAAAGACTGGGAAATCTTGTAGTAAAAGAAACTTTTCATCTGTTTAAGTAAGCATTTCCCAAACTTACTTGACCTTAAATTTTTTTTTTTTTTTTTTAAGAGACAAGGTCTCACTATGTTGCCTGGGCTGGCCTTGAGCTCCTGGGCTCAAGTGATCCTCTCGCCTCAACCTCCCAAGTAGCTGGGACTATAGGAGTGTACCACCATGCCGGGCTTTAAAATCTTTTTCTTGCATACTAGCCGATGAAAAACTTCTATTGCTCCATTAGGGAAATATCATCTAATCTCAGAATCTTATTTGGTTTCCATAATCAAATATACCATTCCCATGCAGCTACCTCTCTAAGAAGGAATCTAATCCAATTTACTTCAAATTCAGAATAATCACAAACAAATACAGAGTGATCAGTATGGAACATACCTTATGGTTGGAACAGTAAATGGATCAAACTGATCTACTTTCTGCAAATCAATAGGCACAGAAATGCGACCTGTAAGAACCAAAAGTTATAAATTGATGATTGTGGACTATAACTCATTTTAGGCTGTCTCTATGACAAAAGGTTCAACTTATCTGTTAAGAACAGTATTTAGAAATATACATTAAACTACTTTCACAGTAGCTGTCCTTTTTATTTTTCTTTAAAAAACAAAAAACAGGTGTGAAGACTGTTGAGCTATTTCCCAGTTGCTCTTATCTCTATTTTTATTTCTATATTTACAAATAAAATATATTTAAGTATTTCATATTTAAGTTCAGAACAATCTCAAATTTAGTGGGTCCTGAAGAAAAAAATAGGTGGAAATAGTTCATTAAATTGATTTGGCTTATTTGTTGAGATCAAAACAGACACCTACATGGCAAACATCTTTAGAAAGAATTTTGGAAATAAAGTGGACAACATTGTCTTACCCTTTTATAATATCCACACCTGGAATACCACATAACATTCATCATATCTGAAAAATGATATAATGAATCTAAAGAGTGCCAGGTGAGTAAAAAGTAAAATAATTAAGGGAGTTGGGAGTTGCTATTTGAAAACAGTAAAAAGACTGTAGATACTTAATATGAAAGGAGAAAGGACTTAATTAAAATGTATATTTATACTTATGAGTGAATATAATTTTCTACCCAAATCTTGAATATTAGAATGAGGGGATACCCACTGAAGCTTTAGAATTGAGCTTAAAATAAATAATAAGAAATATTAAGCTCATTACCAAAATAAGCTAAAAATACATAGTTGATAGGTTTGAAGAGGGGCTATATAAATGTGTGAACTGCACAGTCATTACAGATTATTGAAGGAAACTAGGCAGTTTGGAAGAATTGAATGTGTGCCAGACACTCCTAAGCAGTTTACATTTTAGATCTTTACAATAACCCATTGAGGTAGACACTATTATTATCTTTATTTTACAGATGAGAAAACTGAGGCACAGGAGGGTTAATTTGCCTAAGGTGGCACAGAGTTGGATTGTTAACAGTAAAGAGGACAACTATATACTCCTCTATTATTGGCTGGATGGAACAAAGTTTTATGCCAGTATAGCTACTTTTATGTTTACTTTAAAGTCAGTTTCAGTCCATCAAATCTTATCTAAGAGAAATGTGAAAGAGTAAAGCTAAAACTATTGGGGAAAAAAAATCACAAAAAACTGAGGGAGGTAGCATAATGGAAAAAGCACAGAACTTTGAGGGTTTTTTTTTTTTTTTTTTTTCTGAGGCAGGGTCTCATTCTGTCGCCTGGGCTAGAATGCAGTGGCGTCGTCATAGCTCATTGCAACCTCAAACTCCTGGGCTCAAGTGATCCTCCTGTCTCAGCCTCCCGAGTAGCTGGGACTACAGGCATGCACCACCAGTTAATTTTAAACATTTTTTGTAGAGGTGAGGTTTTGCTCCGTAGCTCAGGCTGGTCTCCAACTCCTTGCTTCAAGAGATCCTCCCACCTCCGCCTCCCAAAGTGCTAGGATTACAGGCGTGAGCCACCGTGCCCAGCCCAATTTTTCTTTTAGTTTTCCTTTCTTTATATAGTACCTGTTTTAGGATGAACACTAAAAGGGCTCTTCAGTAAATGATTGATTCCTTTGCTAACATTGATATCCAGCCGTGGGAAACAGTACTGGAGCATAATCTCCCACTCCAGCCAGGGTCCACACTTGTCATTTTTGGTGTTATTCTAAAAGCAGATGCAAGGCCAGCATGAGGATCAGTAGGAACATTTGAGGTTTTCTTTAAAGAAAGTTAAAAAAATGATCTTCAACCATCTTTAACTTAGCAAAACAATCAGAATTTAATTAAGAATTGCATTATTATATTTGTAATACAGATTTTAGTGGAATATACCTGACATCTGCTGGCTGCTTTCTTCAAATGCTCCCAACGCTGAAGCGAACTGTGAGACTTTTGGAAGCTTTGTTGAAGTTCATCATGAATTGGTGATGAGTCATTAAGGAACACACTCATTTAGGGCACACCAATGAACAACTTAGTTTTCAGTATGTATTATCACAAGGATATCTTATAAATACTTAGTAATTATTAATGTCCTCTAAAACACAAATATTAAACACTTGTATCCTTGAAAAATTCCCCTGCAAAAATACAGTGGTGATATGACAGAAACAATGTCAAAATAACTATAAGGTGTAATGTAAAGCTCTTCCTAGTCTGCACATATTTTGACTAAATGATTCATCATTCTTTAGTCATTAATTCTAGGACCAGCTTCCAAAATGAGGAAGCTGATTTACAAAATGGCTCTGATTCTTACTGTATTCTGGACAAAAGATACAAAAATCCAGAAATACAGGAGATATTTTGTATAACAAAATTAAACTTATAGGAATAAGTATATGTCACGCAAGCAGGCATGTCTGCACATTTATAATATCACAGATTGATAAAACCAGTTCATACAGAGATGGTCTTGGGCAAGGATATTTTCAGGAACAAGGGCTAAAATCTTATCCCAGCTTTCTTTATTTTCAAGAATATCTTGATCAACCAAGGCATATTTTTCAAAGTATTTTTTAATTATGTTTATAGATCTTCTGTAGGAACAACAATAACAACAAAGTTCCAACATATTAGCAACACATATGCCACATAGGTATTGTTGCCCTTGGGTGGGAGACTACTGCTTATTTTCACTGAATTTTTAGTCCTAGGTAAAATGGGAGTACCACCCCTTTGCAGGGTTATGAGAATGAAATGAGATGCTTTAAGGGGAAAGAACCTAGCTTAGTACCTGGCACAGAATATGTATTCAAGAACTGTTTATTTTTTAAACCCCACAACCTAGAAGGTTAATGGCATCATAAATAGGCAACAAGGGTAAAAAGCAGCCAACTCAGGACAACATAATACATTAGTAAGTAGAATGTGAAATACAGTCTATAGTTTCTACTCTGAATTGCTTGTTTTAACATCTCAACAATCATATAATGCTTGCAGTTTGCAAATATACTTCACATTTACTGTTTCATTTAGCCTCTGCCACAACTCTGAGACAGGTAGAGCAGATGTTATTCTCCCCATCATACAGATAAGAAATGAAGGTTCCGATATTTTATCAAGGTCATAGTAAGTGTCAGAATAGGAATATTTACTCCTAATGTAAGGCTCTTTCCACTATCCTAGAGAAGCAGTGAATTCAGTGGAAAAAGCATGGGCTTTGGAGTCAGGCAGACCAGGACACGAACCCTAAATTTAACAAATACTTGCTGTGCGATGCCAAGCAAATTACATTCTCTCTCTAAAACTCACTTTCCTTATCTGTAAATAGAGATACTGTCATGTCTGTCATAAGGTTGTTGTGAAGACAAATGAGAAGAATTGTAAAGCACCTATCATGAATACTGCAGCATAAAATAGGCACTCAATTAACTGTAGCTATTATTATAAAATGCTACCCAGCAATGAAAATTGATAGCAAGATAATTCTAAAAGCACATGCAAGTAAATCAGAGACAGCTTAAACTGCATGGAATCTTTTCCAACAGACCTGACAAAAGGGTGAATTTTTTCACTTAGGTGAACTTTCTTTTTAACGTCTTGACCACCCTGAAAAATACCATCAAAAAAACCTTCATGTATATTATATTACATAAATGAAATACAGTCATGTGCAGCATAATGATGTTTTGGTCAATGACAGACTGCATATAAGACAGTGGCCCCATAAGATTATAATACTGTATTTTTACTGTACGTTTTCTATGTTTAGATATGTTTAGCTACATAAATACTTACCATTTTGTAACAATTGCCTGTAGTATTCAGTACAGTAACATGCTGTACAGGTTTGTAGCCCAAGAGCAATAGGCTCTATCATATACCCTAGGTGTGTAGTAGGCTATACCATCTAGGTTCACATAAGTACACTCTATGATGTTTGTACAATGACACATTTCTCAGTTTATATCCCCATCAATAAATGATATGTGACTGTTATTTAAAATATTCTTTAACATGTTCAATTATTATATTTAAAACTATGTAAATTCAGAGATACTGATTAAATTCTGTTAATGTATAGAAGACTGGATGCTATTTTATATAGTCTCAATACCTGTAACTTTCTAGGTTAATTTTACTTGACATAATTGAACTAGAAAAGTAAATTAAACTTCCTCTTACCACAAAGGAGAATACTTATAGCAAAATAAAATATCTTAAAACATGTGGCTACTATGACTTTAAATTATCTATTGGTAGGATCACCTACTCTTGAATGTAAATGCTATAAAAGATAGTTTAATTTTCTTTCTTTTTTTTTTTTCCAGAATATTACAGGGATACAAATGTTTTGGTTACATGGATTGCTTTTGTATTGCTTGAGACAAAGTTAGAATAATTTTCTTTATTATTAAACATACCAGGCTTGGTAACATCTAGTAAATTAAGCAATATAAATTACAATTAAGAAGACCTTACCTTTACAAGACTCAAATACTCAACTATTCCAGAACGTACTGCAGAGGACAATTTTCTAACTGATTCATCACAGACCCAACAATGAACACCTCTCCTTCCAGAATACACCCAGAGACAATGCTTAAATCCAAAGTCCTCTGAGAAGGGGAGAAATAATAGGTTAAAAAAAAAATCATAAACTCCTTGTTCTTGCTTACTTTTTTAGATTCATTTTTTACCTGATATCCACATGTACTCTCACCTTAACTATATTAAATTACTTGTAGTTTCCTGTGCTCCCCATGTTTTTGCCTTCATCTCTTTACCCATCATGGTCTCTCTGCCAAAAATTTCATTACGCCCCAGTGTTTCCATCTCTCCCTGACCAACTGCCATTTAATCTTAAAGACTTAGCCTAGGAGTATTAAAAAGAGTTAATATATTTAGTGTTTAGAACAGGGCCTGGCACATAATAAGCCCCCTATACAAGGGTTAGCTTTCATCATCATCATCTTTACCACCTTTTCTGACCTAATCTCTTCCCATTCCTATATATACTCCTGCTGTATGTATCTCCATAGCACTCTGTGCATATTACTTAACACCAATATAATCCTCAACTTTCTTATTGGTCTCCTTCTTAGACTATATAACGTATTTGAGGTAAGAATTGTTATTTTTTATATTCCCCTCATCTAGAACAGTACATAGTACATAAAGTTGCTCAATTGATGACTGAATTGGAAAAAAACCCCACACTGGTTTGTTCAACAGCTTTTAAAATTTCCACTTCAACTTTATTCTTATCTTTTATTTTCCTCTCATGTGTTTCAAGGAAACATATTAGAAATTTATGAGATTTGATTATAAAATACAGAGACTAATATTCAGAGGGAAACATATCCTTGCATTTGATCCCCCTCAGACACTGCTGATACTTGCCCTTTAATGCTCGGTCGATGATGCGTATGGCCATTGTCATGAGGGTCCAGCACTTAGAGCATATGTCTGCAGAACTGGAGCAGAGTCATCATTACTCACTGTCAATGATATTACCCACCCTAATAGCAAGCACACAGTGCTTACCTACAACATCTCCTCACATCGTCATAGTCTGTCATGTCAATATCAAACACCAGTTCTTTTTCCTGAGCCTGGAAAGCTCCCAGCTTCACTGTATTGTGTTGATTGGGCTACAAATACAAAATATCAGTTCTCTATAAGAGCTGCCATGGTGCTAAATATGCTTATTTTCTACCCACATGGAAAAAGTGGCCAAAGAGAAGCAAAGAAACTATATCATGCCAAGTGTGTCAGTTAAAATTCATCCCACACACAGAATTGATGACAGTTTTAACTATCACTTACTTAAAACAGGGTTTGATGAATAAATATCCACAATAAATATATGTTGGTCAATAAAAAATCACAATAAAGCTGTTTTTACGTTTCTGATGAGGAAAAGTATACACAAATAATGCCCTACTGCAAGGTGTTTTAAGGACCTTTACTTGTTATTGTATATACAAGTAACAAATGTGTATTTAAAATTTTGCAATAATTAAAAAAACCCCCTTATTAGTTTGAATTGAGACTTTATTATAAAGAGGTTACAGTCTACCAGGTAAAGAAGGTGGACTGAATATAGCTACTGACTGGGCATGGTGGTGCACACCTGTTGTCCCAGCTATTCAGGAGCTGAGGCAGGAGGATCACTTGAGCCCAGGAGTTTGAGGCTGTAGTATGCTATGATCGCACCTGTGAATAGCCACTGCACTCCAGCCTGGGCAACATAGTAAGACCCCCCCACCTCTGAAAATAACCTGCTAACTAAATACAAGTACTTAATTTGCTCCTTCCAAATCCCACAAAAATGACAGTAAGGTGGTGGTGGTTGTTTTTTTAATGGAATATGCCTTTTAACAAAGAACCAGAGAGGAGACAATACTACCACAATTTTTATAACTGTAAATCAGAAGGGAGTCGTAAATGAAGAGACTCATAATCTTAAACTGTCAGTAAGGAAAGATAAGCAGCAACCCAGTTTATACCTCAGAACCCCCAAAAGCCTCAGGAAAAGATGATGCCAGATATCTCTGGAATAAGTAAATGCATGTGTGTGGTGGTGAAGCTGAGATTAAAAACAGGAGGGTTGGTTCAAAGCCCATTTAAGAAGCAGTTAGCTCCCCAGATTCCTACACTTACCCTGCACAGCTAGGTGACTGCTCTTCCCTTTCCCCGGCATCTGAATTATCTATCAGGAGAGTAAAACACAGAGGGTCTCTGGACTGGGAGGAGCGGGGGATGACAACAGACACATTGAAGAAGAGTGTATCATACTGATATTGGGATTAATTAGACAATTATGGAATGTTAAGACACATAGCCCTTACTCCCTACTTCTGTACCCTGCCAACCCAGGCAGGAGACTGGAAGATTCCTTTCTAAAGAATATGACTAGATGTGCCAGGTACTGTTTTAGGCTCTAGGGATAAATCAGTGATCAAAACAAAGATCTCTGTGCTAGTGGAGTTTTCATTCTAGCAGTGATCTAGAGAAAATGACATCAGAGATTCCCTAATAACATGGCCTAGCCAGATTGCCCTGCAGTAAAGAAATCTCAGCCATGTGTACAGAGCTTCCAATGAGCTTTTTAGTACTCCATTCTTTTTTTTTCTTTGAGACAGGGTCTCATTTTGTCACCTGGGCTACAGTGCAGTGGCATCACCATGGCTCACTGCAGCCTCAAACTCCTGGGCTCAAGCCATCCTCCTGCCTCAGCCTCCCGAGTAGCTGGGACTACAGGCATGCACCACCACACCCAGCTAATTTTTCTATTTTTTGTAGAGACGGGGTCTCGCTTTTGCTCAGGCTGGTCTTGAACTCATGGCCTCATGTGATCCTTCTGCCTCTGCCTCAAAAAGTGCTAGCATTACAAGTGTGAGCCACCATGCCTGGTCTCCATTCTTAAATATAAGTAACAAGCAAAAAATTAACAGGCATATGAGGAAAGCCTCTAATATGAAAGAAGGGGAAAAGTAACCAGGAAAAAAAGCAACTTAGAGAAAACAGACTGTACAACAAAGAAAACTTAAAAAACTATCACTGATATCCTCAGATAAGACATATCAATGAAGAAATGACTAGATGCTCTTAGAAAAAAGCCCTTAGAAATTAATATACAATAGCAGAAACGAAAACCTCTGAGGAAGTTCCCTAGAAAGTAGAGCAAAAAGACCGAGATGGGAAATAGGATGAAAAGAAAATAGAATTAGAAGACTTGTCTAAAAGACTCATCTGATTTTAGGCTTTCTAGAGAGACCAGAGAAAATTGGTAGAAAAAATTATGTTTTAAAAAAAAGGGAAAATTTTTCAGAATTGAAGGGCATGAGTTCGTTATCATAAGGGCCCATCTAGCACAATAGATGAAAAAAGATACACATGAAGGTACATGATTATAAAATTTTAGAACATTAGGGACAGAGGGGATAGACAGAAAGCCCTAAGAGCTTCCAGGTCCAACACAATGGTATAAGAATCAGAATGGCATTCGTCTTCTAAACAGTAACATTGAAAACTAACAGATAATGTAGCACTGTTTTCAAAATTCTAAGGGAAAATGATTCCTAAACTCAACCATCAGTAAAGTATAATGACAGAATGGAGACATTTTCCAGAAACATAAGGTGTCAAAAATTTTGTCTTCCATGTATCATTTTTTAGGAAGCTCCTGGGGGATGTGCTCCACCAAAACAAGGAAGTAAACCAAGAAAGAGGAAGACATAGGATTTGGGCAACAGGAGATCTGGCATTAGGAGAGAGGTGAAAGGAAACTAGGGTGATTATAAGATCATATTTATCCTTCAGGCTTAGAGAGCAATCAATCCAGATTGGAGGTCACAAGGCTAAAGGGGAAATTTCTTCAAGATGAAATCAACAAACTACACAATGGGTCTGAATACACTGGGAGATTTTGACAATTGGCAAAGAGTTTGGAATTGAATTAGTGATCCAACCCCAATTTTTAATCTAACAAAAAATTATATTAGGAGCATGTGGGAATGGGAAAGTCATATGTGTGGCGAGGGCTAAATCCTAATCTTCCAGAGTATAAAGTCAGTAGATAATACTTAACACATTGCCACACTACAAAAAATTTTTTTTCCTTGGGGCCATGGTGTTTTATTACAAAAATAGAATAGAAACTTCAAAAACAAAATGATCCTTTTTAATTTAATGAAAAATTTGTTATTTTTTATTGCTTTCTGTGCATGAGTTATATGCAATAGTCAATATTAATTGTAACAATAAGAACATCAACAAGTAAGATTTTCACAAACCAACTGCAGTTATATGCTTCATGAGGCCCCAGGCTCAAAACTAGGATGAGTTAAATGAAACTCACATGGCAGTTAATGTGTTAAAATGGAAAAAATATAAGCATGTTATTTAGTGACAAGGAGGCAAATACTTTAAGAATCAGCTTGGTCCCCCAACCTTTTTGGTCCCAGGGACTGGTTTCATGGAAGACAATTTTTCCACTGATGGGGCAGTGGTGGGGGGCTGTTGGGTGGTAAGCCAAGGGGTCAGCTGTAAATAAATACAGATGATAACTCCCTGCTCACCTCCTGTGTGGCCTGGTTCAGTAACAGGCCACACACTGGTACCAGTCCGCGGCCCGGGGGGTTGGGGACAGCAGAAAAAGAAAGCAGTTGCCTCTGGGTAATAAAAAATGAGATGGAGGGGTGGCCGATTTTTTTTTTAAGCCCAATAGAAGTACCTGATTTTGTAAAGTATGTGCATACAAAACTGATAAAAATCACAGAACAAAACACAAAAAGATAAAAAGGTCTATAGATGCTTCTATCTTGGCTCAATAAAAAAATGAGACTTTTTTCTATTTCTTCTTTTTTTTTTTTGAGACAGAGTCTCACTCTGTTGCCCTGGCTAGAATGCAGTGGCGTCATCGTAGCTCACTGCAACCTCAAACTCCTGGCTCAAGGGATCCTCCTGCCTCAGCCTCCCAAGTAGCTGGGATTACAGGCGTGCCACAACTCCCAGCTAATTTTTCTATTTTTAGTAGAGACAGGGTCTCACTTTTGCTCAGGCTGGTCTTGAACTCCTAAACTCAAGCAATCCTTCTGCTTTGGCCTCCCAGTGTGCTAGGGATTACAGGCGTGAGCCACCGCACCCGGCCGACTTTTTTCTTCTTTCAGTGGTAGGGAGAAGGAAGTAGAGTGGCACCCTGGCCCTTCTTTAGAGTTTCATTCTCAATCTTTAAAGAAGAAGTAAACAGCTCCAAAGTATTTTTCCTGCCTGCCTTTTCTTACCTCTTCTCCCCTTAACCTGATGATGAGGAACAAGTCTGGGATTTAGAGTCAGAAAACCTTGGTTCAAGTCCTAGCTTATCATTTAGAAATTGTGTGACCTTGGGCTAACTATTCAAGTTCTCTGAGCCCATATTCTCCTTTGTAAAAAGAATGAGGATTGATATGAAGAACAAGTTACACAATATGTGAAAAACTCCATACAAAAACTATTATGCCATGTGTGTATTCCCTCTGCCCCACAATGTGTGTATTGTTAAGAAGGGCAGTTTTGGTTTGTTCATTCATTCAACAAATACCGTGTACTCTCTCTGCCAGGCACTCTTCTAGGCACTTAGAATATATCAGTGGGGATGGGAGGAGTAGCAGGTAGTAGTGGGCCTCATTGAGAAGGTGCTACTTGAGTTAAGACTTGAAGGAGGTGAGAGAACAAACCAAGTAGATAAGGGGGAAGGGGGAAGGGGTTCTTGGCAGTGGAAACAGCTTGAGGAAGGGTCAGCCTCGCAGGAATGGAGTGAGTGGGGGGAGAGAAGGGCATTCAGTCTGAGTGAAATGAGGAACCACCAGAGAACAGTCTTGAGCAGAGGAATCACAGAATCTGAGTTGTTTTAAAAGGATTACTCTAGTTTTTATGTTGAGAATCAATTCTAGATACTATAGGGGCAAATTGTTAGGAGGTTTTTACATTAATTCAGATAAGAGATGACGCTGCTGGTAACACTGGTAGTAGTGGTTGGATTTTAGATAGATATGGTAGAGCCAAAGGGATTTCCTAACAGAACAGATATGGGACAGGTATAGGAGTGTGAGAGAAAGAGAGGAAAATCAAGAATAACTCCAATGCTGGGAGAGAATGTAATTCTCTTTTATTTACTTCTCTTAGATCATGCTGACTTCCTAATTTAGTCTTTTAGCCAGATACTCAATTTCTTTGTCCTATTGAGAATGCAACCAATTCACTTTCAAATGATTTCCAGTCAGTAATGCAAAGTGTCAAAGAACAAAAAGATCAACTACTTGCAAAAACAGTTAAAAAGTGGCTTTTCAACCTGAGAAAATTCTAAAAATTTATCTCAAAACGCTGGAGGCACCAACCTATTCTTGGTTTAAGAAACAAAACAACAAAATACGTTACAAAAAGATTTCTTACTCTGTGGGAATATACCGCGCCTACATCAATCTTGTATGGATTCATTTTCTGCATCTCCTTTTCCAGATCACTCTGGTTGTTGAAGGATTGGTAGCGAATGTAAATATCATCTTTCAAAGTGAATGAAAATTCACGGTGTTGAAAGTAATTCTTTATCACTGCAAAAATGAGTGTACATTTTAAAGTTAATTTGGTACTTTATTCAGCTCAGGGCATTATAATTTTAACCAATGAGAAGATATTTTTAATGAGTCCCCTGTGCCCAACACTGTGCTAGATAGATGTAAAATAAAAAGATAGGGCCTAGTTCCTAATTTGAAAGGGCTTACCATCCCACATTAGCTAGGGAAAAGTAAAGATGAGGAAACAGATGCAGAAATATTTTAAATATGTAAGCCACCTCTCTCTCCTCACTGGGCACTAATAAATTCAGTTGCGAGGAAGCAGAGGCTCTTCTGTCCCTGATGCAAACCACACCTCTGTAACTTCATGCTACGACCTAGTAACCCCCTTGGCACTGCTGCAGATAAACGGGGCACCACCTAACGTGAACCTGACCACGTAGCGGTAGGAGCAGCGGCTGTTTTTTTACTGTGTGGCCGAAGCCTGGTTATTATATCCTCTCTCGGCCCATTTACTCCTCAGAGGTGGTGGGAAGGACTTGAGACAGAGCATGAAGGTGCCCGACACAATGGCCGGCGCACAGGGGGCACTTCATATTGTCATTCTAAGGGACACCCCGCCCGGAACCTCCTCACGCTCCGTTCCCGACCCACTCCCCACCCCACTCCCCGCCTCCATCACCTCCGCCGTAGTTGAGCCAGCGATAGTACTGGGCGTACGGAAAGAGCCTCCGGTAATAAAGTTTAAGCAGCTCGGGCAGCTCGGTGGGGTCAAACGTCTCCATTGAGCGCGGAGCCAGACCCAGGCTAGATTACAGGAAGAATTGGCGGGAACCGGACAGACGAACCTGCGTCACTGCGCAGGCGCAAGGTCCGCCGCCCGCCGTCTGCCGGGGCCGCCGGGAATTGTAGTTCCCTCTAGGTGTTGGCCCGGGCTGCGGGAGGGGCAGGAGTGGGCAGTCACCTGCTCCGACACTAGGTCCGCGGCTCTGTGGGCAGAAAAAGGAGGCCATACCCGTTCCAGGAAGAGGATCTTTTCCGGCAATATGAAACCTGTAGCATATTGACTGAGGTTATTAAGATGAAGTAAAAAAGATGTTCCATGCGAACTTTATGAATGTTTTAGAAATTAGGCCGGGTGTGGTGGCTCACGCCTGTAATCCTAGAGCTCTGGGAGGCCGAGGTGGGAGGATCACTTGAGCTCAGGAGTTGGAACCCAGCCTGAGCAAGAGCGAGATCCCGTCTCTACTAAAAATAGAAAAAAATTAGCCAGGCGTGGTGGCGCGCGCCTGTAGTCTCAGGTACTTGGGAGGCTGAGGCAGGAGGATCGTTTCAGCCCAGAAGTTTGAGGTTGCAGTGAGCTATGATGACGCCACTGCACTCTAGTCGGGACGACAGAGCGAGACTCTGTCTCCACAAAAACAAACAAACAAAAAAACCCACTAATAATTTTTAAGAGATTTTGTAAATTAGTTCTTCATAGAATTACTAGGTCCAATATGTGGAAATAAACGAAGACCAACCAGGTAAGAAAAGCATAGGCTATTTGTTCAGGGCTTACTATAGGAAGGTAGTCACACACCATCACTTGCATTTGGTAGGGCCTCAAAGGCAGGCCGAGGAGTGGGAAAGCTTTATAGTGGAAAAAAGGGAAGGCTTCAGGTATGCCCTGATTGGAGGCTGTTGGCCTGGAGAAGCTGTAGGTAGACTAACTAGAAGGATGTCTTAGTCTTATGTGACTGGTTAGGGATGCAAGTTTGGCTTTCTGTGATTGGATCTAAGTTGGAAGCTGTGACAAAATTAGGGAAGCTGTCAGTTATTAATAAGGTTCTGGCCATTTTGGTCTCATTGTTACAGAGGTTATTTTTTGTCCTCCTAGACCATTACTAGTGAGAGCAGTCTGACTTCCTACAAATGTGACTTATGGCAGGCTGGCTTCCTGGGCTATTTATTACAGATAGGGAAGTTGGTTTCCTGGACAGGTTGCTGCAGATTGTGGGTCTGACTTCAGTTTTTATATATGATCTGGCCATTGTCTGTTAGTATATTCAGCCTCTCAAACAGAACACTCAAGAATACTAAAATATGAATTAGAGGAAGATTGCAGAATCATCAAGAGCTTTAAAAGTATGAAAGGGGCCCATTTCCTATCAGTGTGCAGATCTGCCAGTCAGCCTTACTGTGTAATGATAGTTCTCATTGCAGTTGTGGACTGGAGTGGGCAGTCTAGTAATCACTTCAGTAATGAGTTACTTGATAACCATCATTTTAATGAATTTTATTTTTCCAGCAATAGGGCAAGAGCAAGGAGAGACTAGAGTCTCTAATAAGTTATTATTAGCCTAATCCTGAAAAGGATCACCGTCTCCCAACTCCTCTGATCAAAGTAGTAAAAAATGGGCTCTGGGCAGATAATACTTATTTGAATATTCCTAGAGATCTGGCTTCCTCCCTAAAACTTAGTTGCTTTTCACAACCCCTATGCATCCTGTTTTGGGTAGGGCAAATTTCCTTACTGGGAGGGTCTTCACTCTAACAAATAGTAAGAGGAGTGCTTTGTAGAGTGCTCTTTTCTGGAACCATATTTCCCACTGGACTTTCTTTTTGTTTTTTTTTTTGAGACAGAGTCTCGCTCTGTCGCCCTGGTAGAGTGTAGTGGCATCATCATAGCACATTGCAACCTCCAACTCCTGAGCTCAAGCAATCCTCCCGCCTTGGCCTTCCAGAGTGCTAGGATTACAGGCATGAGCCACTTCCCTCTGGACTTTTTAATAGAGGTTTCTCAGCTTCCTTGTTGCTGCCTTTAGGAACTAACTTTTTTGGGTTCATCAGAAGCGTCCTATTTGAATTCCAGGACCCCTAAGGAGGGAAACACTTTAAGCAGCTAAGACATAAGGGGAGAGAGCAAAGTGAGTTATATTTACTGAGTTCCTACTATATGCTTGCTTTGATCTGAATATTTGTGTCCCCCCAAAATTTATATGTTGAAACCTAATCACCAATTGATGGTAATAGGAGGTGGGGCCTTTGGGAGGTGATTAGCTCATAAGGTCTTTGCCCTCATGAATGGGAGCTTATAAAACTGGCTCCAGAGAGCTACCTTCCCCTTCTACCACATGAAGACACAGCTAGAAAGTGCCATCTAGGAACCAGAAAACAGGCTCTTACCAGACACTGAATCTGCTGGCACTTTGATCTTGGACTCCTAGCCTCCAGAACTGTGAGAAATAAATTTCTTTTTTTAATAAGCCACCTAGTTTGTTGTATTTTGTTATAGCAGCCTGAACAGACTAAGAGAATGCTCAATTTACTTAACATTGGTTTTCTTATCAGGAAAAAGGGAATAACAATATAGTAGCTGGCATTTACAGGTATACTTCAGAGATATTGTGAGTTCAGTTCCAGACCACTGCAATAAAGCAAATATTGCAATAAAACGAGTCACAGATTTTTTTGTTTTCTGGTGCATATAAAATTATGTTTACACTATATTGTAGTCTATTAAGTGTACAATAGCATTATGTCTAAAAATGTACATACCTTAATTAAAAAATACTTTATTGCTAAAAAATGCTAATGATCATCTGAGCTTTCAGAGAGTCATAATCTTTTTACTGTTGGGAGGGTCTTGCCTACATGTTGATGGCTACTGCCTGGTCAAGATGGTGGTTGCTGAAGGTTGGGGTGGCTGTGGCAATTTCTTAAAATAAGACAACAGTGAAGTTTGCCACATCAATTGACTGCTCCTTTCACAAAAGATTTCCTTATAGTATGTGATGCTGTTTGATAGTACTTTTTTTTTTTTTTTTGAGACAGAGTCTCACTTTGTCGCCCTGGCTAGAGTGCAGTGGGGTACTCATAGCTCACTGCAACCTCAAACTCAAACTCCTGGGCTCAAGTGATCCTCCTGCCTCAGCTTCCCGAGAAGCTGGGACTGCAGGTGTGCACCACCATGCCCAGCTAATTTTTCTATTTTTTTGTAGATAAGGGGTCTCATTCTTGTCAGGCTGGTCTCAAATGCCTGACCTCAAGTGATCCTCCTGCCTTGGCCTCCAGAGTGCTAGGATAACAGGCATGAACCACCACACCTGGCCTGTTTGATAGCACCTTACCCACAGCAGAACTTCTTTCAAAGTTGGAATCAATCCTCTCAAACCCTGCTGCTGCTTTATCAACTAAATTTGTGTAATATTCTAAATCCTTTGTTGTCATTTCAACAGTGTTCACAGCATCTTCCCCAGGAGTAGATTCTATCTCAAGAAACCACTTTCTTTGCTCACCCATAAGAAGTAACTCATTTGTTCAAGTTTTGTCATGAGATTGTAGCAATTCAGTCACATCTTTGGGCTCTATTTCTAATTTTAGTTCTCTTGCTGTTTCTACCACATCTGCAGTTATTTCCTCCATTGAAGTCTTGAACCCCTCAGAGTCATCCATAAGGGCTGGAATCAACTTCTTCCAAACTCCTGTTAATGTTGATATTTTGCCTCCTCCCAAGAATCACGAGTGTTCTTAATGGCATCTAGAATGGTGACTCCTTTCCAGAAGGTTTTCAACTTACTTTGCACAGATTCATCGGAGGAATCATTATCTATGGCAGCTATAGCCTTGTGTAATGTATTTCCTAAATAATCATACTTGAAAGTCAAAATTACTCCTTGATCCATGGGCTGCAGAATGAATGTTGTGTTAGCAGAAGTGAAAACATTAATCCCCTTGTACATCTCCATCAGAGCTCTTGGGTGACCAGGTGCATTGTCAATGAGTAGTAATATTTTGAAAGGAATCTTTTCTCTGAGCAGTAGGTCTCAACAGTGGGCTTAAAATAGTAAATCATGCTGTAAACACATGTGCTGTCATTCAGGCTTTGTTGTTCCATTTATAGAGCACAGGCAGAGTAGATGCAGCATAATTATTAAGGGCCCTAGGATTTTTGGAATGACAAATGAGCATTGGCTTCAACTTAAAGTCACCAGCTACATAAGCCCCTAACAAGAAAGTCAACCTGTCCTGTGAAGCTTTGAAGCCAGGCATTGACTTCTTCTCTCTAGCTATGAAAGTCCTAGATGACATCTTCTTCCAAGAGAAGGCTGTTTCATCTACATTGAAAATATGTTGTTTAGTGTTGCCACCTTCATCAGTGATCTTAGCTAGATCTTTTGAATAACTTGCTGCAGCATCTACATCAGCTTTTGCTGCTTCACCTTGCGCTTTTATGTTAGGGAGTCAGCTTCTTCCCTTAAACTTCATGAACCATCCTCTGCTAGTTTCAGAATTTTCTTCTGCAGTTTGCTCACCTCTCTCAGCCTTCATAGAATTGAAGAGAGTTAGGGCCTTGCTCTGGATTAGGCTTTGGCTTAGGGGAATGTTGTAGCTGGTTTGATCTTCTATCCAGACCACTAAAACTTGCTCCATATCAGCAATAAGCCTGTTTCATTTTTTTATCATTCTTGTGTTCACTGGAGTAGCACTTTTAATTTCCTTCAAGAACTTTTCCTTTGCATTCACAACTTGGCTAATGGTTTGGCACAAGAGGTCTACATTTTGGTCTATTTAGGCTTTTGATATGCCTTCCTCACTGAGCTTAATCATTTCTAGCTTTTGATTTGAAGTGAGAGATGTGTGACACTTCCTTTCATTTGAACACTCAAAGGCCATTGTAGGGCTATTAAGTGGCCTAATTGCAATGCCGTCATCTCGAGGAATAGGGAGGCCTGAGGAGAGGGAGAGAGCCTTGCGGTGGGGGAGCGTGGGCGTGTCAGAACACACACAACACTTATCGATTAAGTTCGCTGTCTCATATGGGCACAGTTCATGGCACTCCAAAACAATTACAATGGTAACTGTCAAAGATCATGGATCAAAGATTACTGTAACAGATATAATAATGGTAAAAAAGTTTGAAATATTCCAAGAATTGCCAAAATGTGACACAGACACAAAGTGAACACATACTGTTGGAAAAATGGTGCTAATAGACTTGCTCAATGCAGGGTTGCCACAAACCTTCAATTTGTGAAAAAAAATGCAATATCCACGGGGTGCAGGAAAGTGAAACTGGATAAAATGAGGTATGCCTGTATATGGCTTTTGATACACTGTCTCCCCATATTTTTTGCAGACTTGGACCATTTTAAGAATTTAAGAATTTATTTCTCATAAGAACTCTATTTGGTAGGTACCAATATTATTCCTATTTTACAGAGGGGAAATATGCAGAGAATTAAAGTAATTTGTCCAAGGTCACACAGCTAGTACGTAGGAGAGACATTAAGTGGGGAATCAGACAGCCTGACTCCAGAGTCTGTGTGTTTGACCCCTAAGCTACATATTGTATCTCTATAAGGGGTCATTGTGAGAGTTAAATGAGATAAAACTAAGGAGCGTCTGGCACAGATAGCCCATAGTCCAGAACCACTGAATGTGAGAGAGCTACTTATTCCTTAAAAGTCCTCTGACATAGAGGCCTTTATCCCAAGTGCCACTGGGAGGCAGTATTGCCATTCAGTTTGTTTCCCCTTGTGATTTCATCAGTGCAAAAACCCTTTTTTCCTGCAAACCTTTAGCTATGTGGCTCTACCATCCTCTTTCGCTTTTTTGGTGTATCTATTAGTCCCAAGTCTGTCTCTCTGTTTTTTGCAGACTTGGACACCTACCTCATGGACTTCCCTTCTAGCTTAACTTCTATTGTTATTCTGGATGCTTTTAGCATCTAAAAGGATGATCTATTCTGTAAAGGTATGGTTAATTCTGTCATTCTTTAATTCATTAATGTATTCCACAAATAATGGACATATATGTTGGGCACTTAGGTAGGCTCTGGGGAAAACAACTAATGACATGATTTCTGCTACTGAGAAAGTTATAGTCTAGTAGGGGCAATAGAAACAAATAAAAATGTGTAATGAATGAAGTGTTATAGATGCATTTTTAACCCAATTGTCTACTGGCATCAGCATGTTCCTTAAGACCTGGCTAAGATTGATACAGGGAACATGGGCATAAAAATGTAAGTGGCATGGCACTTTCAGGAAGAAACTGCCAATAGTTCCATACGGACAGAGCTCAGACTTCAAGGGAAGGCATAGTGAGAGATAAGGCTAAGAGGCAAGCCAGGGCCAGAGCATTGCATGCCAAGCTAAGAAATGTGGAAATAAAAATTTTTCATCTTCCACATTTATTCAGCTTTGATTAAAACGAAAATAAAATACTGATCATATCAATATTTGATGAGAGGCCTTGGAAATAAAAATCTTGTTGAAACAAGTAAGTTGTTTGAAAACTTGAAGTACCCCTATGCTAGTTATTTTCCTTTTCAATAAACTAAGGAAGAGAAGATTACAGAATATGTTCTGTTGACACAGGAACACAATAAACAATGGAAGACAATCTAGGTGGGGCCAAGGTCATATTTCAGCTTAAATATGATAGATTCTGTCTCTTGTTATTATAAACTATTGAAAAGTAGCAGAGAGTGCCCTCATATTTGTTTAATGCCAGAGTTTTAGTTTAATCTCACAGGAATATTTCCTCTAACCATAAAGCATGTGATGATCTCAAAGCCGATAAAATGTGTTCTAGGACATTGTAATTGTTCTTTAATCTTTATAATGGGTTCGATATAGGAAACTGAATTTTTTAAACCTAAACTGTAAATTAACTTACCAGGATTTTGATAAGTAATCTGCCAATATACATATTATGTAGGTTCTCTTGTAAGTCATAAAGCTACATACTCTTTGGGTCTAGCTTTCTCCTTGCAGACTGCTTGAAATAAAGAATTGGCAGATTCAAATCAAAACACAGTATCAACACAAAGCACAATCAGCAAAGAGAAAACCGCCCCCACAACATCAAGCCTTGTTCCTTTGCAGAAATTTGGATTTGTCTGAGGACAATGGGGAGCCATGGAAGGGTTTTAAGCAGAAGAGAAACATAATCAAGATTGTGTTTTAGGAATAAACTCTGGAGCCTTGTGGAGGGCAAATAGGAGGGGAGAGAGCAACCAGAGGTAGAGCAATCCTAGGAGACTGTTGCTGGAATACAGGTGAGAAATACTCATGGCCAAACTAAGGGAGTAAAGTGGAGATAGAGGTGATAAGATGGACATAATGATTTAAGGAGATAGAATTAATACTGATTGGACATGAGGGATGAGGAAGGGGTCTAGGATGATTCCCAGGTTTCAGACTTGGGCAACTGGATGGAAGGGGATTGTCTGGGACCTAGTAGGCACATATTAAATTTCTTGAGTGTTTGTTGAATACATTAAAATAAGGAGGAGAGGCTAGGCACGGTGGCTCATGCCTGTAATCCTAGCACTTTGGGGGGCTGAGGCAGGAGGATTGCTTGGGGTCAGGAGTTCAAGACCAGCCTGAGCAACATAGCAAAACCCTGTCTGTACAAAAAATAGAAGAATTAGCTGGACGTGGTGGTGCACACCTGTAGTCCCAGCTACTTAGGAAGCTGAGGCAGGAGGATCACTTGAGCCCAGGAATTTGAGGTTGCGGTGAGCCATAATGATGCCACTACACTCTAGCCTGGGCGACAGGGCGAGACCTTGTCTCAAAAAAAAAAAACCTAAAATAAAATAAAATAAGGAGGAGGACCAGATGCAGTGAATCATCATTATTTCAGTTTTGAACATGTTGAGTTTGAGGTACTGCTGTGATATTCCCTGAGCACCTTGTGTTTTTCTTTCATAGGCCTCATCACAGTGTGTAACTGTATAATATATTTACAATGTGCATATATTCATTTGTGAGAATATATGTTTAATGTCTGTTTTCCCTGCTAAGACTGTAAATTCTAAGAGTTCAAATATCGTGCCTATTTTACTCACCTGTATTATCTCCAGTAAGTAGTTCAGGGCCTAGCCTATAGTAGGGACTCCATGTTTATGGAATGAATGGATGAACCTAGGTGGCAGATGTCCAGCAGGCAGTTGGATATAAGGGCTGGATCTCAGGAGAGAGATCTGGGCTGACGTCAGAGATTTGCAAATCATTAAAACTCAGGCCACGATGGTGACTGAGATCACCAAACAAAGAGGGTGTGTTCAATGAGAAGAGAAGGGCCAGGATAGAATTATTAAGGATATTGACTTTAAAAATTAGGTACAGGAAGATAGGCCAGCAAAGGACAATGAGAACAAATAGTAATAGAAGCAGAACGAGAGCTAGGCGAGAATGATTTCATAGGAGCCAAGGGCGGAGAGGGTTGGGAAAGGGCGAATATGGTCAATTAAGATGAAGACTGCAAACAGCCTGTCAGATTTGGCAACCAGGATGTTATTCATGGTCTTTGCCAGATCTGTTGTATGGAATGGTTGGGGCAGAAGGCAGATTTCAGTGGGCTCCCGAGTCAAAGAGGGGTCTCTCCTCCTGTTTTTCTAATCTCACTTCCTTGCGCTACCACTGTCAACCCAGTTGCCCAAGATGGGACCTAGGAGTCAGTCTGAGACTTCTTCCTCTGCCACACTCCTACATCTAAGCCAGCAATAACCCCTGTGCATCCTAGTTCTCATGTCTCTGGGTGTGTCCTTCATCCCCATTGCCACTGCCTGAGTTCATTCAGATTCTTACTGTCTTTAACTTAGATTGTTGCAATACACTTCTTTTTTTTTTTTTTTTTTTGAGACAGGGTCTTGCTCTGTCATCTAGGCTGGAGTACAGGGGCATCATCATAACTCACTGCAACCTCAAACTCTTCGGCTCAAGCGATCCTCCCGCCTCAGCCTCCTGAGTAGCTGGGATTACAGGTGGGCGCCACCACACCTGGCTAATTTGTTTGTATTTTGTAGAGACAGGGTCTTGCTATGTTGCCCAGGCTGGTCTTGAACTCCTGGCCTTGAGTGATCCTCGCATCTTGGTCTCCCAAAATGCTAGGATTATAAGCATGAGCCACTGCACCTAGGCTGCAATACACTTCTAATTGGTCCCCCCATTCTAGTCTTGTTCCTTTTCATTGTTGTAGGGATATTTCTAAGAGACTGCTTAAGATTCTTTAAAGGCTCCCAAAGTTTGTTCTTGACAGGTTCCTTGCCAGACTCTAACTTGATCTTCTGTCCCCTCACCTGAAGTTTGCACTTTAGTTGTATAGAACAGTCTTTAAATGCTTGGTGTTCTTCCATGCTTTTGTGACCTTGCACATGCTGTTCCTAATACCTAGAACGCCATTTTCTGTTGTCTTCTGATTCTGATTCATCTTCCTCTTTTGTGAAGCCGTCACCCTTCTTCCAGGTAGAGTCTTTCTGTATCTTCTGTTCAAAAAACATTCAGAGAATAAAATAACAAACATCCTTGTATCCATTGCTTATATTTGAGGAAATCTTTACATTTTCCATATTTTTATTCAGGTACAGTCAAAATCCCTTATAAACCCCTTTCTCTCATCCTGAAGCTAATCACTTTCCTGAATTTGGCATTTATGATTATATGATATAAGATATCCATATAGATATTATACACACACACATATGTATATAGGTTTTCATCCATGCTTCCTGGCTCATAACTCCCATACCCTTTATTAGAATATTGGGGTGCTTTAGGCCTCAGAAGCAAGACTCAGAAAAAAAAAATCTCTCTCTCTCTCTCCTGCCCTCCTTTCGCCTGCTCCTTTGTCTCCCCAAGGCAGAAATCTTCTCCTTCCTTGCTGTCTTGGAGTTGCCGTAAAGAAACTTTCTGACCTACTTTGTCTGAATGTAGGTTGTAAGACCCCAATTTCAGAAAGAGTTCTGCCCCATACCCTGGAGCAAGGAAGGCTGCACAGGGAGGCCAAGAAGAATCTGAACAGACAGGCCTTACATTTCCACATGGTTGTGAATCATGACTGTCCAATGAAATCTCCATAAAAGGCCCAAGAGGGTGGGGTTCTGAGAGTTTCTGGTTAGCTGAACATGTGGAGGCTTATAGGAAGGTGAACAAGAACTTCCACTTGGTGGGAGGGTGGTGCACCCCAACTCCACAGGGACACAAGCTTCTGTGCTCAGAACTCTTCCAGACCTCATCCTATGTGTCTCTTCATCTGGCTGTTTATCTGTATCCTTTAAAATATCCTTTTTTAAACTTTGTTAATTCTTATTTTTTCTGTCACCTCAACTCAAACCATAAAATATCCTTTGTAATAAACTGGTAAAAATAAGTAAGTGTTTCCCTGAGTTCTGTGTGTTGCTCTAGCAAATTAATTAGACCTAAAGAGGGGGTGGTGGGAACCCCAACTTGAAGCTGGTTGGTTAGACGTTCCAGAGGCCTGGATTTGTGACTGGTGGGAAGGAGGTAGATAGCATCAGAACTGAACTGAATTGGAGGACACCCAGCTGGTGTCCGCCACAGAACTGATTGCTTGCTTGGTGTGTAGGGGACAAACTCCCCCACATTTGGTCACAGAAGTTTTCTATGATGATTGTTGTTGTTGAGTGAGAGAATAGGAAAAGCACTTTGAGTTTGTGTGTGTGTCTTTTACGCCAATATTAACATTCCCAGTAACATTTATTTATTAATACTTTTATCCATATGTATCTCTTCATAAACAATATATGAAGCTTTTTTGCATTTTAAAAAATGTATGTAAATGGAACCATACTTTACATATATAAATAGACTCATACTATAGGTATTATTCTACTAATTGTAATTTTTTGCTATATATTATAGTATATTTTTAAACCTCTTTTATAGAATTTATTATATTATATTGTGTTAGTTTCCTGATGGCAGGATTTTTTTTTCTTAATTGTCTGTATTAGCTTTAGCATCATTCCTTGAACTGACAGGTGTTCAAAATGTTAAAACAGAATGGGATTGTGTTGGGAGGGGCAGGGTAAGTCTTTTGTTATTTGTGCAACAGGAGATGGCCCAGCCCAGACCTGGTAAAGGGAGGTCCTGTGTGGAGGTCACGGGATTGTCTTCAGTGGAGATGGAACAATCAGAATCATCCACTGTAGTTGAACAACAATTGCCTGAAGCTCTATAGCCTCCCTTTAAAAGCTCTGTATTTCTGCTTATTATTAGGACGATGGCATTTCAGACAGGAGTCTCCATCCTCTTCCTTTGCAGGCAAAGTAATAAAACTTCTCTTTCCATCTCCTCAAAAAAAAAAAAGAAAAAGAATGGGATTATGGGCAATTTTTTATTTTCGGTGAACTTTTCTGTATTTTCAAAGTTCTTACAGTTATTACTTTTGAAATGAGAAAAAATCCAATAATTTCTTCCTATAAACATTTCGCAAACTGCAGAGCCAGGAGCACAGTTGTTATTGGAAAGAATGATCAATATCTAGTGGGGCTTCCTCTCTAAGTGTGTGGTTTTCTGTAGTTTGGGTAACCTCTAATGGCATGAAGTTCTTCTTTGTGCAGTGTTTGTGCTGTAGTTGCCAGGTTTTACTAAAGGGTCTTACTGTGACTCCTCACATCTAATAAAAAATGAAAAATGGGCAAAAGACTTGAATAGGCATTTCACCAAGAAGACATACAAATGGACAATAAGCACATGAAAGGATGCTCAACATCATTAGTTATTAGGGAAACGCAAATCAAAACCACAATGGAATATCACTTCATACCAACTAGGATGGCTAAAATTAAAAAGACAGATAATAAGAAATGTTGGTGAGTGTGTGGAGAAATTGGAGCCCTTATACACCGCTGGTGGGATTGCACAATGGTGCAGCCACTTTGAAAAACAGGTTGGCAATTCCTCAAAATGTTAAAAATAGAGTTACCATTTGACCCAGCAATTCCACTCCTAGGGTATATACCCAAGAGAACTGAAAACATGTATTCACACAAAAACCTACATATTAATATTCATATCAGCATTCATAATAGCACAAAAAAGTAGAAATAACTGAAATGTCTATCAACTGATGAATGGATAAACAAAATGTGGAATAGCTATATGATGGACTATAATTCAGACATAAAAAGGAAGGAAATACTGATACATGCTACAACATGGATAAACCTTGAAAACATCATGCTAAACAAAAGAAGCCAGTCACAAAAGGCCACATACTGTGTGATTCCATTTTTATGAAATGTCTAGAATAGGCAAATCCATACACATGGAAAGTAGATTTGTGGTTGCTAGGGGGGTAGTGGGGGGAGGAAGGAATGGGAAGAGACTGCTTAGCATGGAGTTCTTCTTGGGGTGATAAAAGTGTTCTGAAACTAGATAGTAATGATCATTATGTAACAAAGGTTATGACTTGGGAGCGGGAATGGTCTCTCCTTTTAAGACCCAGCAGGGAACTCAAATTGGCCAGAGGGCACGTGTAGCTGGGGCAGGGCAATTTCCACTATGGCGATATCTGATACAGGGCTTAACAAAAAGCTAATGAAGATTCCTCTGAATTTTTGGAATGCATCTATCAGGCATATCGGAAATACACAGATGTGGATCCAGAGGCCCCTGAAAATTTGCACATGGTTAACATGACGTTTATAGGGCAGAGTGCTCCAGGTATAAGGAGGATAACTACAGCATGTAGAAGGGCCAATTGGCATGAATCCCTCATGGCTTGTTGATATCACCTTTAAAGTATATAATGCTAGAGAAGAACAGAAACTGAAACCTATGGGTGTTTTGTTAGCTATCCCAACCAAGGGTCCTTTGAGACAGTCAAAAGGAAAGGGTGGAAAAGGCCACTCTAGGTTGAAGTACAATCAGTGTGCTTTTTGTCAAGAGGAAGGACATTGGAAAGAACACTGCCTGAAATTGCAAAGGCTCCAGTTAACAAGAAACTCCCAGGAAAGCAAATGGTTTCTTGAATCTAGGACTCAGATGACAAATGAGGGGGCCTGGTGCTCCATGCCTCACTGGTGGCTCTGATCCAAATATCCCCACAGAAGCCCCAGGCACAAATGACAGTGGGGACTTGATTGGTGGGCTTTTAATTGACACAGGAGATACCTTTTCTGTTCTAAACTCTAAACTAACTTCCCTTAGCAAGGACATGGTGGCAGTGGTTGCGGTAACTGGTCAGACCCAATGATGACCTATCCTCCAACCTCTTAAGTGCCAACTGGGAGGCCAAAAGTTGAGACACAGTTTCTTATGTACGCCAGTCTGTCTAATACCTGTCCTAGGCCATGATTTGTTATGCAAGTTGAATGCTCAAATAAGTTTTTCTCTGGCGAAGAAACAGCTCCACTTGCAGGTCCCACCCAAAAATGCTCTCTGGTTTCAATTTCTACTTGCCACAAAGAAGAAACAAACTTCATTCCTCCCCAGGTCTACCAAAAAGTGAGTAAGGCCATATGGGCTGATGGGACCCCAAAATGTGCCATAACAGCCACACCAATTACCATTCTGTTAATAGAAGGGGCCTCATGCCCTCATAAGAAACAATACCCCCTTAAAAAGGAAGCATTGGAAGGAATTCAACTTATATTGAACAGATTTCTTTGCATGGACTAATTTGTTTCTGTTGGTCCCCTTGTAATATACCAATTTTACCTGTCAAGAAGTCCTATACCAATGAGTGCAGATTCATGCAGGATCTACATGCAATTAATGATATCATGTAAGACATACACCCTGCAGTGCCAAACTCATTGGACAGCAGTACCAGGTGACTATGAATGGTACTCAGTACTGGATTTGAAAGATGCTTTCTTTTGCATTTCTTTGGAAATAGACACCCAACTCCTTTTTGCATTTGACCAAGGTATGGACTCCCTTTCTCCATACAGAGTGATAATGGACCCTCCTTTATGTCAGAAGTAACTCAGCATGTAAGTAATGCCCTACATCTAGAATGGAAATTGCATGCATCCTGGAGACCTCAATCTATGGGAAAAACAGAGAAAATGAATCATACTTTAAAGAAAACTATAACAAAATTGATGCAGGAAACCCATCTAAGTGGGACAAGGCGTTGCCAATTGCTCTCCTCCAGATAAGTGTAGCCCCTAGAAGCAGACTTAAGTTAAGCCCCTACGAAATAGTTTATGAAAGACCCTTCCTAGTGCCCTAAGGTAAGTATGGTAATATAACCATAAATGAAAAAAACAGAGTAAAACAATATGTCAAACAGATAAATCAAATTCTAACCACTATACATGAGTTTGCCTCTTTCAGGACCCTGCCCCAGTTGGAAGCACCCCTCCATCCCTTCAAACCAGGAGACTGGGTGTTGCTTAAAGCCTGGAAAGAACAAGAACCTGAACAACAACTGGTGGAGAAATGGAAGGGACCCTATGAAGTACTTCTAACAACACACCTTGTTGAAATTGTCAGGAGTGAAACCCTGGGTCCTTTATACCAGAGTAAAGAAGTGTCCTGCGGAAGAAGAGGACAAAAGACCCCAGTTGATGGGCCAGTCTTTAGGTGATCTAAAGTACCTGTTTAAGAAAAAGGAAAAATGAAAACATTGATATTTTTGCTAACCTTTCTTTGGTTATTTGTTCTATCTATAGGATGGAGAGACAACTCCTTAGTGAGGATTTTCCAAACTATCACCCCTTCTGCTGATCTGTCTCGATGCTGGGTTTGTCATTGCAACTAATAGCTCCATACTCAGAGGTCCCATGTTTCTTTCTTACCCAGCTCCGTATCAGACATTACGTACAAGGTGACAGTAAGGACCCACAGTCTTACCGGTGTCTTAGATACCAAGTCGGGTAAAATCCTTATCAGGTATCCTCCTTTTTGCCTTGGCAATTCTCATGGTTGTAGTTGTTGCCTATGCCCTTTTTTGCCTGGTAATCTGTTACATTCTTTATTTTTTGTAACTCTACTGCCAAAACTTTGACAAACCAGAAAGAGCAATGGCATAAACAAATACAAACCTTCCATCTAAAACGTCACCCCAACTCAGCAGGAAATAGCTTGGCAACTACGCGCCCCTTGTCCCATAGATATAAAAGGATTAAATTGACAGTGAGGAATATGTAACATAGGTAAAGTTTTGAAAAAAAGCAACGAAATGTTTTACAAGTTGTTTCTTTAAAATCTCCCACCCTCTTTGGGAATTAAAACCTACATTCCTTCCTGAGGCCAGTAATCAAAGGGGCAGAAAAATATTCTTTGCTGTTGTTTCTAGTATTTTAAACTACAGGAGATGGCTCAACAGAATTGTCCAAGGGTCACAAGATCATTGTCACTGGAGATAAGGTCTACCAAAACCACCAATTATAGCTAAACAACAATAGCCCAAAGCCACGCCATGTGACACCAGTCACATAGGCCTGAGCCCAACCACCGAAGATCCCCCCCTTTTAAAAAGTTCTATTTTTCTGCTTAAAGACAGGATGGTGGTCTTTGATATACTAGTCCACCACTCTCCTCATTTGCTGGCAAATTAATAAACTTGTCTTTCCTTTTTCTCAAATCACTTGTCCTCGTTCCTTGTTCTCACTGATTCAGCCTTGGGGACAAGTACCAAACTTTTGGTACCAATTACACAACTCTGTGTATATACTAAAACCCACTGAATTCTACACTTTAAAGGGGTGAATTATATGGTATATGAATTATGCCTCAATAAAGCTGTTATTAAAAAAATATATATATATATAACCCTAGCTGCAGGGCCCAAGACACAAAATGGCTACAATTCCTTTGGAAAGGTATCTGAGAGTCCCAGTTTGCAGCAGGTGATTTCCAGTTGGCAGTCTAAGCAACTGGGCTCTGCTAAAATCTGCTTCCACCCCCTCTCCACTCCAGCAGGGGATTTGCATCCTGGTATTCCAACTTAAATTAGAGGATGGGGGCTGAAGAGCACAGGAAACTCTCTGGCTGGTCAGGGCAGCTCTTTTCTTTCATTCTGCTTTTCATTTTGTCAAAAACAGATCTGATTCTCCAGCTGAGCAAGGATGACACTGGTGAGAACTGCACAAGGAAGCGGAGCAGCCTGGACTCTTACCACGAGAGGGAGGTGTTGTGAAAGCAGTGCACAAGGTGGGGGTGGGCAGCGAGCAGGAAAGGAGGAAGAGGATGGCTGCCTAGTTGGGGAGCCAGGACTGTACTCTTCCTGAACAAGTCAGGTTTGTGTGTGTGTGTGTGTGTGTGTGTGTGTGTGTGTGTGTGTGTTGGGTGGGGAAGGGGAGATAGTCTGTTTGGAGATATGTCTTGATTATGGTTTTTTATTTTCTTAAAAGATCCTTCAACTATGGTTCCTGAAATTAATTTTGTCACTATTTTTCTTCTCTGCTTTTTTGATTTTCACTCCCTTGGAGTTTGGGAAAATATTGGTTATAAGTTGGGGGTGATTTTATACTTACAAATAGGAATTCTGAAAAACTGGGGATTCTTGACAGTGGGGAAAACCAGCTCTTTCATGGTTTATGCTGATAGTTGTGGGCTAACTTTGTGAAACTCTGGGTGAACAAAAGGGGCCTGCTGTAATTGGGCCGTGAGAATTGTGTTGCTTAAGCTCTGTAGTCTAGGCTGAGGTTGCTGCTCTAACACCACCTTCATTTCCCACTGCCCAATCTCTTTGTAGTGGGAGTGGTGAAATTTTTCCTTTCATTTTTATTTCCCTCATGGCCAGTAAACAAGGATATTAGTAGTTTCCTTATTCTTTCCCACCTGCTACACCTGTAATCTGTGGAGAACAGAGAGGAAATAAAATTCCAGAGGAAGCAAACTACAAGTGTTTGAAATACAGCATATATTTCCAAACAAGAATTCTTCAGGTAACATTTTCTCTTTCTCTTTGTGGAATTTTATATACTGATATGAAATGAGGTGTGATTAAAAAAAATGTGAGTATAAGGCATTGGCTGTCCGAATATTTGCTAACTTTTTTTTTCATTTGGCACAGGGAAGTGAGGCAACTTTTGGAATGAGGTTGAGATTGGAGAATCCATTAGTCAAGTTTTAGTCTTGGACAAATGTGGCATTTTCAAAAAGAGTTGAGGTAACCTAAAGTAAAAGACACATATACAATAAGGTTTTTAAAATGCAAATAGAAATACAAAAAAATAGAAAATCAAAGAAGTGAAAAAGAAGAGAGGAAGAAAAAGTGCTGTCTACAAGGGCTGGTAGAATGACTATAATTGAACCTTAAATCTGGTCTTGAACTTCTAAGATAATATGAAGAACTAGATAATTTTAAACAATCAATAGTATACTGTTTACTTAGAAAAGACAAAATCTTTCCTGGTACTAAGTATATGATAGGATTTATCACATGGGATCATGAAGAGTGTGCAGATACAGTGTTCTTGATAAGAATTTTGTAGCAAATGCAGAAGTGATTGTCCTTGGACTATTTCTTTTTGTTGTTATTCGAAGAGTTATTTTTATTTTTCTAATTTGAGTCTAAAACACAAAGATCATAAATGAACAGTTTAGGGAATTTTCACAAAAATTAACGCTCCTATTATAACTATACAGGTCAAGAAATAGAACATTACCAGCACCACAAACAACCCCAATACTCCCCCAACCCTTCCTTCTCCCCAAAGGTAACTGCTAATCTGATTTCTAGCAACACAAATTAGTTTTGCCTATTTAAAATTTTATGTAGATGGAATCATACAGTATGTGTTCTTTTGTGTCACAACATTATGTTTGTGAGATTCATTCATGTGTATAGTTGTATTTTTTCATTTTTTGTCACTGTATAGCATTCCATTGTATGGGATATCTCCATTTATTTATTCATTCTACTGTTGGCGGATGTTGGGGTTGTTTCCAGCTTTTTTTTTTTTTTTTTTTGAGATAGGGTCTTTGTCGCCCAGGCTGGAATGCAGTGGTGAGATCATAAGTCACTGCAGCCTTGAACTCTTAGGCTCAAGCCATCTTCCTGCCTCACTCTCCTGAGTAGCTGGGACTACAAGTACATGCCACCACACCTGGCTAGTTTAAAAAAAATTTCTTTTTGTAGAGATGGGGTCTCGCTATGTTTCCCAGGCTGATCTTGAACTTCTGGCCTCAAGCAATCCTCCCATCTTGGCCTCCCAAAGTGTTGGGATTACAGGTGTGAGCCACCATGCCTGGCCCTGTTTCCAGCTTTTGGCTGTTACAAATAATGCTGCCATGAACACATCTTAGAGAGCACATATTTTGTTGTTGTATACCTAAAAGTGGAATCCATGTGTGTAGGGAAGGTGGATCTTTATCTTTGGTAGATAAGTGTAGACCCAAATAAGTGACTGAGGCAAAAATCTCAATCAATGGAGGTTTATTAAGCCAAAGTTGAGGACACATCTGGGAAAAACACACAAACTGCAGACAAGGCTGTGGCTATTTTTCCAAAGGGAAAGTTGGAACTTTCAGCATTTAAAGGCATACAGAGAGAAGGAAAGGTTTGGGAGGTGGGTGTTGATGAGGCAAAGTGGTTACAGGAAATCCACATTTTACATAAAATAAGGGGAATGTTAGAAGGGAAAAAGGGGGTGGAGGAAGCACTAATTATGTAGATGTCTCTGGGTAGGTGGAAGAATGTCTCATTCTGTCTTATTTCCAGTTCTGTTACCTGTAACGATACACTTGTAATTCATTATTAGTGTGGAATCAAGCAGGCTTTAGTTTTAGGTGCCAGACATAGTTACAATTTGCATGGCCTTGCTTATGGGAGGTCAGCATGGAATTTCCTTAATGAGTGATCTGTGGGGCCAGTTCTTCACAGGTGTCTGAGGCCTTTACCTTCTCTTTTGTTTAAGGAGTTGGGTTGGTGAGGTGGCCCTGAGATTTTGATTTTCTTTTTACATAAGGACAAACCATTTTTTTCAAATCTATAGAACCAGTTTACTCTTTCAACAGCAGTGCTAAATTGTTCCCCATTATCAACCTTGTAACAGAGGGAACGGCCTGAAAAAGGGTAAAATGTTTTATGAGTTGTATCTTTAAAACTCCCCCTACTCTTTTTGAGAATTAAAACCTACATCCCTGCCTGAGGTCAGTAATCAGACAGGTAGGGAAGTGTCCTTTGTTCTTTGTACCACAGGAAATGGCTCAACAGAATTGTCTGGGCTGAGTTCGAGAGATTGTCTTCACTGAAGATGGGATGGATCACAAACACCTACTATAGTTAAATAGAAATAGCCTGAAGCTGAAAACCCTCCCTTTAAAAGCTCTGTGTTTCTGCCTGTAGTTAGGACTGTGGTACTTTAAGATGTGAGTCTGTCATACTCCTCCTTTGCCAGCAAATTAATAAACTCCCCTTTCCTTCTCCTCAAACCACTTGTCCTCCTTCTTCTGATGTGGCCTTGGGGACAATTGCCAAACTTTTGTAACAGCCTTTTTCAGTAAACATTATGGTGGGTGCATAGTGTCATCTAATTGTGAAAAAACAATTATTGTCTCTAAGAACACAGTCTGTATGCTCAATGTCAACAGAAAAGAACCCAAACTCTGTAAAATAATTTCAAGAGGTTTATTCTGAGCCCAGAGAGCCATGCCCAAGAAGCCTTGAGCAAGTGGTCTCACTGTGATTGGGTTACAGATTGGTTTTATACATTTCAGGGAGACAGGAATTACACATAAAGTCATAAATCAATACATGGAAGGTGTATATTGGTTTGGTCCCAAAAGGTGGAATATCTTGAAGCAGGGGGTCACAGGTTACAGGTGAGTTTAAAGAATCTTTGATTTGTAATTGGTTAAAGACATGAAGCTTTTTCTAAAGGCTTGGAATGTTTTAAGTTAAGATAAGGAAATCTGTTAACCAGAGAAAAGTCACTGGACATATAGGACATATACTCAGACTCACGTGATCTGTTAAGTAAATTGATGACCTGCAGGTGTGGTTTAAGCTTTGTTTTGCATAGCCTTAGGCCTGTTAATGAGTTACAAAGGATATCTCTAAGAAGGGAAGGGGGCATAAGGAGGCATGTCTGACCTCCCTTCTCATGGCCAGCAACTCAGCTTTTGGGTATTTCTGGGGTCCCGTTGGCCAAGAGGGGGTCAATTCAGTTGGCTGGAGGGGGGACTTAATATTTTATTTTAGTTCACACCAATGTGGGAGCAAAAGAATTTCATGGTAGGTCAGTTCAGGGAGCCATGTGGTATTTATAGACTCACTCTTAGGATCAGTGACTAGTCTGATTGGAGCTTATGACAAACCCAGGTCTGAAGATTTTAACTAAGGAAGGGAATAAAGGCTGCTTCTTACTTCATCATGTACTATATTGCAGAGAGAGAGGTCCTCTGCTTGAGACTGAAAAACGTTAAGGTGAACTAGCATGGTCCAGTGTAGGGATAAAGAACTGTAGAAATGATTATGGATGTTGCAATACATGGAGTTACACATCTTGTGCAAAAGTGGTGGCCATAATGCGCCAGATAATGTATGTTCCCAGGGTGAAATTTCCTTTTGTGAAAGCCCAAGGGAAGAGGCAGGGCTCAGGGAGAAAGGCCTAAGATGGCAGTAATAAGATAACAACAATAAAAATAATACTAATATTTAGCAATTATATAGTGCTTTACATGTGTTAACTCATTTAATCCCCTCAACAAATCACTGAGGTGTCCTTTTCCCGTTTTGAAGATAAGCACTCAGGTACAGAGGCTAATTCACTTACCAAAGGCTGCACAAGCAGTATTACTAAATGGTAGAGCTTGACTTTGAACTCAGGCAACCTGGCCTTGAAGTCTATGCTCATGACTCTATATGGTCCATAAAATCAGGGTTGGGGCAGGGGGGCTCATGCAGAGAGCTTCTTGGAAAGGAAAAAAAGGAGAAGCAGGCAGGGGATCAGCCAGGTGGTCTTGCTGGTATCTCCATTTGTTCGTGCTCTGGTACTTTCCACATTCCAAATGTTTGTTCTCACCATTCCCTTTGCCTGAAATGCCCTTGCTCCCCATCTCTGCATGTCAAATACTGCCTGTGCCTTCGAGGCTCATCAAATCACACTTCTGCATTTTAAGCTCTTTGGTTTGGATGGACCATAGGCTGTGTGAGAAGGAGGAGGGGGGGAAAGGTTGGGACCCAATCATGGAGGGCCTTATACAACTAACTGAGATTTTAGATTTAGATTTTATTCAGTAGGTTGGATGCTTTTCAGGTAGTCACATCAGCAGAGGTATGCTTTAGGAAAATTAACCAGACGTCACTGTGTAGAAGTGAGAATGACACTGTGGGGACAGTGAGAAGGCTTCTGTGACGGGCCAAACAAGAGGCATGGGGAATCCTTGCAGGTAGGGTGTAGAAGGGAGTGAAGAGCTGGAGGGGGAGAAGGGGAATGGGCGCTGTGACAGCCACAGTGGAAGTCAAGGGAGGGGCATGTTCCCCAGATCGGGCAGTCAGAAGGATCAAACCATGACTTCCGGTTGTGAGAGGCAGGAGCTGAGGGGGAAACATAGGCCAGGGCCAGACCATGAAAGGTCTTCCAGGGAAAGGTAGTGTGGTGTAGTGGTTAGATGCAAGGCTTCTGCAGGTAGACAGATTTGATCCTGTCTCTACTACTCACTGTCTATTTGACCTTGGAAAAGCGACTTGATTTTTTGCCTTAATCTGTGCCTCAGTTTACTCATGTGAAAAATGGGCCATATCCTATATTGTATATATAGAGTGTTTTGGACAGTGCCTGGCACACAGGAAAGTTCTGTATAACTGTTCACTATTATGTGTCAAGCTGAAGAGTTCTGACTTTATCTTATGAATGACAGGGAGCCACAGGCAGATTGCAACGAGGGCATGGCATGATCTGAAAGAAATCTCCTTCACCCAAGACCAGGTTAGAATCTGAGAATCAGATAAAACCACTAGGAAAAAGAAAGTGCTAAATATTGCAGCGGGGTCTGAGGAGGAGAGAGAGGGCCTTGGGAGTTGGCTGCTAGTAGGCCCTAGGTGAGCTCTGGGAGTTTCCAGAGAGTGATGGGAATGGAAGGTGGAGTGCAAGGGCTTGGGGAGCTTATGGGTGCCAAGAAAATAGAGGCCCTGTGGGGACGCAAGAGGTATGAATTAGAGTGTGCAGGCCATTGGTTTGGACATGGGGAGGATGGAGGTTGAGCTGATCTGGATTTTGGCAGGGAAGCAAGATGTAGGCTCCTCTGTGGAAGGAGAGCCAGATGAATATGAGGTTGGGAAATTGAGAAGGTTGGTCAACATTTGGAATAGTTGTTGGGAAAACATATCGTAGGAGTCAAACAGAAGGTTTGCCTTGTATCAATGAGGGCCCAGCTGAGACAGTATAGCATCAGTTTGTTGTAGAAATAACTAGCTTGTTTTCTGGCTTTTGTCTAGCACCACTTGGCAGGTGGCAACTAGAGAATGTGGATGGTAAAGGTTTTGGGGTGCTAGTGAAGCACCCCTAAAATGGCCAACCATGAGACCCAGGCTGAATAAGTAGGTCAATGAAACCATGAGAAGATTGTAGTAACAGAGAGAGGCTGAAGAAACGAAAGGCACAGTGGGAGGAAAGATGTAGTTGGAGGGGAAGGAGGGAGGGAGGGGAAGAGCCCCAAAGACAGTCTCAGCTGTTCAAGATCTTTGTGGGAGAGTAGCTCCAATCAATGATGAAGACCAAGGTGTGGGACATGACTGAAGTAAATAGTGGAAGGTCTTAGCTTATGCATTGTGATTATTAAGGTGTTTTCTAGGTTCAACTTCAAAGCTCATTAAAGAAAATTGACCAGAAAGCACCATGTAGGTGACAAGGGAAGAGACAGGCAATGTGGTGTAAGAAAGCTAAATTCTCATTTCCCATAACAGGAAGTTAATTGAGAATGTGAAAAATTCATAAATCAAGAAATAGTGATGTAAGCACTGTATATAAATCTTCTGGGTCAAAGGCAAAAACAGGGCTGGGCACGGTGGCTCACACCTGTAATCCTAGCACTCTAGGAGGCCAAGGCAGGAGGATCGCTTGATGTCAGGAGTTCAAGACCAGCCTGAGTAAGAGTGAGACCCCATCTATACAAAAAATAGAAAAATTAGCCCAGCGCGGTGGCACGTGCCTGTAGTTACAGCTACTTGGGAGGCTGAGGCAGGAGGATCGCTTGAACCCAGGAGTTTGAGGCTGCAGTGAGCTAGGCTGATGCCATGGCACTCTATCCCAGACAACAGAGTGAGACCCTGTCTCAAACAAACAAACAAACAAAGGCAAAAACGTCAGTAATCGCATAGCTTTTGTAGATGAATGGTTTGTAAAAACAAGCAGGCCTCTTTGGGTTTTATATATGAAATATTCAGGGCATCTTCAGGTATCTGATCCATGTTCAGGTTTGACCTGGGGTTTGAGCTTCTGCCTGACACATCTCTTCTGCAAGTTTTCCTGCTACTAGGCATGTGATGGCTGGATAGTAATACCCAGGAAGGCTGTGAGGTCCAAGCTTCTCCCTAATGGGGGAAATGGGTTTTCATCTTTGACCGGCATCAGGAAATTACCCTTTTAGTGAATAAACAGGCAGGCTGAAGCCCTTTCTGTAACTGTAGTGTGTCAGGGAATGCCAATCGGGCAGAACAGAGGCAGCTGGCCAGAGAACACAGAGTTCTCAAATAGAAGAGAGGCAGAAATCTTCAGAGAAGGGAGGAGAGAGAGGGGGTGAAGAGGGGGGAAGGGGAAGGAAAAAGGAGAGAAGAGAGGATGGAGGGGAAGGGAGGGAGCACTAGATGCCTCTATCAACTGTTTTCTCCCCTCATTTTCTCCTTCCATTTTACTCCCGGGCGCCCTACATTGCCTTCTAGCTACTGGTTCCCTTCTCTCCTTCCCAGACCAGGCTTTTGAAAGAAGAGTCTTCACTTGGCTGTACTTCCTGCTCTCCAATTCATCCATCAGCCCGCTGAAGATTGGCTTCTGTGCCCTTCGCTCCCGAAGAGTCCTCCTGTTGAGATCACCAGTGCCCTCCTAACATGCAAGAGCCTCCCTGCTGCATCGCTGGTCCTCACCAAGTCCCTCTTCCCTTGGCTGTCATCAGCTTTCTTTCTTCTACTTCTCCGGCTCATTCTCCCTGCTATGTTTTTCTCCCTCTGTTTTTTCTCAGGATATTTTCATTTAGTATTACTTAATAGATCTAACAACATTATTAAGCATCTGCTATGTGCCATTCACTGTGGAGGAAGTAGTCAATTCTGCTAGACCAGGGGGCAGGTTAAGAGAGGTCAGGAAAATCTGCCGGGACCAAATCTTGTCCCCTCTTGTGTCTAGTGCTATACTTAATCTCTCAGTGCTCATCTATAAAATAATGTGCCAGCCAGGGTAGGACCAAGGAGGAAGTCAGTGGCCAGAGCACTAGGGGAGCATCCATGTCAAACTAAGGAGTTTGAATTGCATAGACTCGCCTCATGCAGGATGTCTTAGTGGGCCTACACCCACTTTTGACTTCTACCTATGTTGTTATGAATCATGTTAGTTCAGCCAACACCTATAGATGGCCAAAAAATGGTGGACTTTGCTTCAGAACTCCATCCAGAAACATAGGCATCTGTGAATGCTTGTTTCAACAATACGTCTGATTGGTCTATATTTCAAATTGCTTTGGCTGCAATATCACACCCAAACTATTGGGTCTCCTAACTGATCTTCCTGCCTTCACCACAGCCCTGTTTCATCTATCCTCCACTAGCACTGTGAGACAGATCGTCCTAAAGCTAAATCTGGCCATCTTGCTCTACAGTTTAATGCCTTCTACTAGCACATCTTCATTGCCTACAGGATAAGGTCCAGATTCCTGAGTGTGGCCTACAAGGCCCTTCATGATCTGCCCTTCATTGCCTCATCCCCCATCTCTTCCTCTGTATGTTCTGCACTGCACCCCTGCAGAGCTGCTTGGAGATAGCAGCAAGTTTTGTTCTGCTCACTACTCCACTCATGTATACATTGTTACTGCCTGGAATGTCCATCTTCCTTGTCTACTTTCTGAACTCTCACTTATCCTGTAGGAAGTGGTACCAAAATCACTGCTTCTATGAAGCCATTTCTAACTTTGCAGGCTATGGGTAATCCTCCTTTGCAGTTTTATTAGACTGTGTATATACTTCTGTTATGGTACCTGTCACACTGCATTGCCTTTGTTTGGTCACCTCCCTGAGTCCCCTCTCTAGGCTGTGGCTTCTTGATGGTAGGAACAAGTATCAGTCTATACAGAGTCCTCAGTACCTAGTGCAATGCCTGACACATAGTAAATACTGAATAGATATTGGTTAAAGAAAAAAGAAAGGAATAAAACGAAAGCTGTTCTCTTTCTATCGAAGGAGAAGGACATACCCTCAACATGTGGCTGTACCTGGCGGCCCTCGCAGGCCTGTACTACCTTCTGCGCTGGTACCGGGAGAGGCAGGTGGTGAGCCACCTCCGAGACAAGTACGTCTTCATCACGGGCTGTGACTCGGGCTTCGGGAATCTGCTGGCCAGACAGCTGGACTTGCGCGGCTTGAGGGTGCTGGCTGCGTGTCTGACGGAGAAGGGGGCAGAGCAGCTGAGGGCCCAGACATCAGACAGGCTGGAAACGGTGACTCTGGACGTCACCAAGATGGAGAGCATCGCTGCAGCTGCCCAGTGGGTGAAGGAGTGCGTGGGGGACAGAGGTATGAAGAAGTATTTTCTCCTTTCTTTTACTTAGGCATGAAGATGCTAAGGTTATATATACAGTTGTCCCTCGGTATCCATGGGGGATTGGTTCCAGGACTTGCTGTGGATACCAAAATTTGTAGATGCTCAAGTCCCTTATATAAAATGGCATAGTCTTTGCATTATAACCTATGCATATCCTCCCATATACTTTAAATCATCTCTAGACTACTTACAATATCTAATTCAATGTAAATAGTTGTTATACTGTATTGTTTAGGGAATAATGACAAGAAAAATAATTCTGTACGTGTTCAGTAGAGATGTAGATTTTTTTTCGAATATGTCCCGTGCATGGTTGGTTGGATCCACGGACAGGAAGGGTCAACAGCATTATTGGCATTATTGAAAGCAGCGCTTAAAAGGCGGGCTTTGTTATTTGAAGGACTGTCAAAATCTTTTGTGGTGTTTCATTTCCCTAACAATGTTTACATTGAAAAGTGAGCTCAACCAATTTGAGGCCATTAGCTCACCTTGCAGGTAGAATATTTATAAACACAATTCTTCATGTTTGAAGAGTTTTCTTTTATTTATTTATTTATTTTTATTTCATAATATTATGGGGGTACAACACTTTGGCTATATATATTGCCCATGCACTACCCAAGTCAGAGCTACAATCGTGGACATCCCCCAAACTGTGCGCCCTGCATCCATTTGGTGAGAGTTTTCCCATCCCCTCCACTCCCCTCCCGCCTGCCCGCCCCCTGATGAATATTATTTCCATGTGTGATGTAAGTATTGATCAGTTAGTACCAATTTGATGGTGATGTTTGAAGAGTTTTCAAGGTGTTCTTAAGAAACTGATTCATCTTCCTTTGGCTGCTACTTAAAATATAGACATTCCTTGAAGTCAGCCTTTGGTCCTCTTTTTAAAAAATATTTTTCATTTCATTTTATTTGTTTTTAAAAATTAATACACTATTTCTTAGAGTAGTTTTAGGAAATTGAACAGAAAGTACAGAGTTCCTATACACTCCCCCCACCAAGTTTGCCCCTATTTTATTTTATTTTTTTGAGACAAGGTCTCGCTCTGTTGCCCAGGCTGGAGTGCATATGGCCTGTGTGTGACGCATAACTGTTTATTTCTATTGAATTGTTATTGTTTTCCCGTCTGTTAGACTGTGAGCTCCCTGACGGTATGGGCCTGTCTGACCCATTATTGTATTTCCAGCTTCTGGCACATTGCCTGGTACATGTTAAGGGCTCAACAAATGTGGAATGGATCCCACATACTCGTAGTTTTATCTATTGCCTTTACGTCCTTGGTATCTAAATTCTCTCTTACTCCTTACACTTGAATTTCCAGCTACTTGCTGGATAATGTTACTATCCCTTCAGTTATAAGGAATTGTTACCTCGGAGTCATTTTCAGTCCTTACGCTTTCAACCCTTCTGTATCTCCGTATTTTATATGAATCTCTGGGAAGCAGCATGTAGCTGATATAAAAAATAATCCAGTCTGAATTTTTGTTTTTTAATTAGAACATTTCATTCATCTACACTTAATTATTGATATATTTGGATTTATTTCTTTCATCTTATTTTGAGCTTTGTATTTGTCCCATTTTTTTCTGTTTCCTTTTTCCTCTCTTAATGATTGAATTTTTTATTCCACTTTTCCCACTACTAAACTGAAAGTACTGTAATATACTTTACTTATATTTCTTTAGTGGTTCCTCCAGAAATTTTAACTGCATATTTAGTTTGCCAAATGTAAAATTAATATCTTTACCTTTCTCCTTAGTAATCCAAGGCCCTCAGAGCACTTGAATTCCAGTCACCCTTCCTGACATATTCGTATATGCTCTTGCTGTTGTGTATTTTACTTCTGCTTTTTGGGCCTATAAGATATAATGTTTGTTACATTTTTCCCCTATTTACCATTTTTTTTTTGCTTATTATTCCTTCCTGAATTTTCCATCTCAGATTACATGCATCCTGAATGAATATATTCCTTCAAATTTAGAATTTAGAAGATGTTGGGGCAGAATCTCTCTCTATTTTTTTACATTTCTTAAAATGTCTTTATTTTGTCCTCATGATTGAAAAATGTTTTTGCTAGACAGGCAATTTTAAGTTTATGATTATTTTCTCTCAGCATACTGAAGATACCATTCCACTGTTTTCTGGCTCCTGTTGTGCTGCTAAGTCAGTTGTCAGCCTAATTGTTTCTCCTTTGAAAAGAATCTGTCTTCTCTTTCTGGCTATTTAAGGATATTCTCTTTCTTTGATCTTGTTTTTTCTTTGAGCTTTATTTTGGTGTGTCTAGGTGTGAATTTTTCTGTTTAAACTGCTTCAGATTTTTTTTGGGCCTCTTGAATCTGTGGATTATTGTCTTTCATCAGTTCTGGAAAATTCTCAGCCATTATTACTTCGAATATTGCCTTTATTCCACGTCTCCTCTCCTTTCTGTGTGATTAGACATATGTTAGATGTTTTTACTTTGTTCTTGCCTCCTTTTTCTTTCACATTTTTTATCTGTCTTTTTTTCTTTGTGCTACAGTCTGTGTATTTTCCTTTTTCTATTTTCCAGTTTACTACTTTTTCTTTTCCACTATGTCTATCTGCTATTATACCTGTCCACCAAATTTTAAAATTTTAGTTGTTGTACCTTTTATTTCTAGAAGTTCTATTTGGTTCTTTTCCAAATCTGCTTGATCAATTTTATAGAATCTTGTCTTTATTAATATTTTTAGTCCTTTCCTTTATTTTAAAATGATATTTGGCATACTTATTTTATAGTACATGTCTTATAATTCTAGTATCTTTCTAGTATCTAGTTTTTGTGAGTTTTTTTCTGCTCTCTATTGCTTCTGCTGGTTCTTATATTTGATGCTTTGTTTCCTTGTATGTTTAGTAATTTGTGACAAAGAGCTGCTTCTTTTCTTAGTAACTCTTTCTGGTGATTCCTTGAGGCCTGAGATAGATTCTTCCAGAGAGGTTTTTTATTAAAATTAGAGATGGGGTCTTGCTGTGTTGCCCAGCCTGGATGTGAATTCCTGTACTCAAGTGATCCTCCCACCTCAGCCTCCCAAGTAGCTGGGACTATAGGTGTTACTGAAAATTTGGTACTTGTCCCTGAGGCTGAGTCAATAAAAACGAAGAACAAGGACAGTGGTTTGAGGAAAAAGGAAAGAGAAGTTTATTAATTTTCTGGCAAATGAGGAGGGTGGCAGACTAGCATCTCAAAGACCACCATCCTGCCTTTAAGCAGAAAAACAGGGCTTTTAAAAGAGAGGTTTTCAGCAGTTGGGCTTGGGTTGATGTGACTGATGTCACATGTCGTGGCTTTGGGCTATTGTTCCTTAACTATCATCCACAGATTTGGTCTTGGGTTATTGCAGCCTTATCTCCAGTGAGGATGATATTGTGACCCTTGTCTGGACAATTCTGTTGAACCATCTCCTGTGGTTTAAGAAAATAGAAAACAAACAGCAAAGAAAATTTTTCTGCTCCTTTGATCACTGGCCTCGGGAAGGAATGCACATTTTAATTCCCAAAAAGGGAGGGGCTTTAAAGAGGCAACTCATGAAACATTTCATTGCCTTTATTCAGACCTTTACTGCTGTTACACAGGTACACACCACTGCACCTGGCTCCCTCCAGAGAGTATTTATGTTTGCTTCTATCAGGTGCCTGGGAGCACTCAGAGCCCATGGACACCTTAAACTTAATTCTTGGCTTGAGGTTTTTTAGACCACCCAGGTAGTATGAATTTGGGCTGCAAATTCTCATGAGGAATGGATGATTCCTCAGGAGTGATTCTTACCCCTCTCCCCAACACCAAAGTTCAAGACAGATGATTTTTGCCTGAAACCAAACTCCTGATTTGACTCTTATTGTTTTAGGACTTTGGGGCCTGGTCAACAATGCGGGCATTATTGACCCAGTTGCCTACTGCGAGTGGCAGAGTACTGAGGACTCTCTGAATATCCTCAAAGTGAACCTCATTGGTTTGATCCAGGTGACCCTGAGCATGCTTCCCTTGGTGAGGAGAGCTCGGGGGAGGATTGTCAATGTCTCCAGCATTCTGGGAAGAATTGCTTCCTTTGGAGGAGTCTACTGTTGCTCCAAGTATGGAGTAGAAGCCTTTTCAGATATTCTGAGGTAACTCTTTTAAGTTAAAACAAAAACAACTATTGAGCACTTAAATATGTCTTAGACATTATGCTAGTTGAGCTCACCTACCTTATCTTATTCTATCACTCCAAAAATCTTGAGACATAGATAATTTTTACTAGTCTGTTTTATATAGGAAACTGTTAAATAATATGTGACTGAAAATGAGAGAGTTGCACTCAATTGAGGTTTATTAAGCCAAGATTTTAAGGATGCGCCCAGGAAAAGCACAGCCCACAAATATCTGTTGTGGGCTGGGCTCTCCATAGAAGAAGTTGAGGATTTTGCATTTAAAGGGAAAGGGGGGTGCACAGGGAAAAGGGAGGGGTGAAGGATGTGAGCAGTGAGGCAATTGATGGTATTCTTTTGCAGTTCAATTTGGTGCCCAGTAAATCTACATAAGATAAGATGAACATTCATGAAAGGGGTAGAGGAAGTAGTCAATGTTGTGAATCTTCTCAGGGTGGCTAGAAGAGTGATCATACCTCTTCCTTGGCTTATGTTTGTGGAGATAAACTTGTAATTGACATTTAAGAGTTCATTCATGCTACAGTTCTAAGATTATAATTGACATGTTATAAGGGCTATATATGTAGAAGGGTTTTTTTTTTTAGGGCTGAAGGAAGTAAGAAATATTTTAACCCAAAATATATTTTTTTGTCATATTTTGAGGTGGCTACAGGCAAACAGGAATATGCTGCAAGGCTGTCTAGGTGGGGAGGCTGGGGAGAGATTTACGTTTGTAGAGACTCTCTGTTAAATGCAGTCAGTCCTTGCCTATTTGATCTGGGACAGATCTGCAGAAAGTCTAGCACCCTTAAAGGTCTGAATAAAAACGTTTCTTTGAGGGCTGTTACTGTGAGGTTTATCTGCACAACAAGACCACCTTGCCAGTCAGGCTTCTTTTCTCCCTCCCATACCCAGTCCAGAGAGAAAAATCCTGTTTAGCCTGAAGGAGCTCAGGATATTTCATCCCAAAGTATGACTCCTTGGTATAAAGAATATTTTGAACTAAAGTCCCTTTAGAGATCAACAGGCCTTGGAAGGGGTTTTCCCTCTATCTGCATAAAACCAGACAGACCCATCAAAAAGAACAATCAGCTTCCCTTCCGCTCCCTGTTACAGGAAAGAAGATCAAGAATGCAGCCAGACCTGCCCAAATCATTTATTTTATTTTATTTTATCTTTTTTGAGACAGAGTCTCACTCTGTCGCCCCGACTAGAGTGCAGTGGTGTCATCATAGCTCACTACAGCCTCAAACTCCTGGGCTCAAGCAATCCTCCTGCCTCAGCCTCCCGAGCAGCTGGGACTACAGGCATGTGCCACCATGCCTGGCTAATTTTTCTATTTTTAGTAGAGACGGGGGTCTCACTCTTGCTCAGGCTGGTCTCGAACTCCTGAGCTCAAGCAAGCCTCCCGCCTCAGCCTTCCAGAGTGCGAGGATTATAGGCGTGAGCCACCATACCCTGCCCCAAATCATTTTAAATGTAATATCTGCCTCTCAGGTTAATTTAATTTGCAAATAGAATCATTTACAAGTCAATCTATTTCCCCCCATCCATTCATTCTCCCAAGTATCTATTCATCCTCCCTAGCAACCATTTATTGTTCCTAAACAGAATTACCTATACTCCTCATTTCCCCCTCCCCTCTAAAATGTGGGTATATAAATTTCTGGACCTTACTGGGATATTGGGCAATCACTGTGTGATTCTTCCTGCGCTCACGGTAAATAAATCTTTTTTTCTTATTAATCTGCCTTATTGTGAATTGATCTTTCAGCAAGCCTTCCTGGGCAAAGGCAAAGTTTCCCCCACAAGCCATTTTCTAAGCCCCATCATTTCTTAAAAGAGGACCACTCACCTCACTAGGGAGAGGACGGGAGTGCTTGTGTGACTCAGTTCTCAGGCTCAGTTCTCCCTTTTGGCATAATGAATTTTGGAGGGTCCTGAGATTTTTATTTTTCCTTTACAAAACTGAGGCTCAAATTTAAGTATCTTTCCCAAAGTTCATCTGGCCATAGCCAGAATTTGGCAAAACCATGTTTTGACCCCAAGTCTTTGTCTTCTGCCACCACATCACACTTTGATTCTCAAGATTTATTCTTGATAAAATTTCATTTCTGAAGAGAGGATAACTACCTTCCTTCTTCCTTAAAGAGAACTTGTCTTTGTCTCTTCAAGAGAAAGTGATGACTATTTCTCACTGGTTCTTCATCTGCTTCTTACTCCTTTCCTTTACTCCGTATATATTTTCTTTACCTTCTTTTCTTTCTTATAATGTCAATTTGCCATGACCCCTAATAGCTCTGCTTCTACTTCCCGGCTCTTTTTCATGCATCATTTCAGTTTCATGTCCCTCTACCAGCTGCCTGTTTCCTTTTTTTTTTTTTTCTCTTTAAGACAGGGTCTCGCTCTGTCACCCAGGTGGAGTGCAGTGGCATCATCATAGCTCTCTGCAACCACAAACTCCTGGGCTCAAACGATTCTCCTGCCTCAGCCTCCTGAGTAGCTGGGACTACAGATGTGTGCCACTATGCCTGGCTAATATTTTTATTTTCTGTAGAGATGGGGTCTTGCTGGGTTGCTCAGGCTGGTCTTGAACTCCTGGCCTCAAGTGATCCTCTTGCCTTGGCCTCCCAAAGTGCTAGGATTTGCACTGGCTGCTTCTTTCCTTTATAATTCATATATATATATATATATACATATATATATATAAAATATATAAAATTATTATTTTTTTAAAAGAGATGGGGCCTTGCTATGTCACTCAGTTTGAAGTGCAGTGGCTATTCACAGGCATAATTATAGTCACAACAGCCTTGGACTCCTGGGCTCAAGTGATCCTCCTGCCTCAGCTTCCTGAGTAGCTGGGATTACAGGATCATGCCACCGTACCCAGCCTATTTCCCTTATATTTTAATTCCTGAGAGAGAATACTATTGGCTGAGTACATTTTGTGTGTGTATGCCAGGTAACACCACATTGTGTGACATTTTTGTGCACTTATTATGTGTAAGGCACTATTGTAAGTAGTTTACATTCATTAAATCATTAACTTTCTTAGCAACCCAATGAGGAAGGTATTATTTTTATTCTTTTTGTACATCTTAGGAAACTGAGGTGCAGAGGTTTAGTAATTCACCTATGGTCATATAGGTAATAACAGGCAGAGCCACTGTCTAGCCCTAAGAGGGACTGTCCTCCCATCAAGTACCCTCCCTGGTCCAATCAGCTGTGGACATGAGGGACAAAATATTGCTGTACAAACTCCACTTTAGCAGGGGCTGACCTTGGGGAAGTTTCACTTGGAAATGAGCTGTGAATATTGTAGGCAGCATGTATTCACTTTCTGTGGCTACTATAATAAATTATTACAAGTAATTTATGGTATATAGTATCTTAAAACAACACAAATTTATTCTGTTATAGTTCAGGAGGCCAGAAGTCCGAGATCAGTATCACGTCAAAATCGAGGTGTTGAGAGGGCCACGTACTTTTTGGAGGCTCTAGGAGAGAAGCCATCACTTGCCCCTTCTAGCATTCTTTGGCTTGCGCCTCTGTGGTCACATTGTCTTATCTTCTGGCAGTCATCAAATCTGCCTCTGCCTGTCTTATAAAGATGCTTATGATTGCATTTAGGGCCCAATCAGATAATCTAGGATAATCTCCCTATCTCAAGACCCTTAATTTAATCATATCTGCAAAGCCTTTGCCACATAAGCTAACATTTACATGTTCCAGGGATAGGAACATGTAATATCTCTGGGGACCATTATTTAGCTCATTACATACCGTGACTGGTATATGAGTGTTACAGTTTGCATGTTGTATTACCTGCCTAGGAAGGAAACAGGGACATAGCCAAGGAAATTACATGAGTTGTTACCACGTGGCAGGCACCTCTCCTGGCTTCCTGCCTATCCAATATTCTGTCTGCCACACTGAGCTGCTGCCCACTGATTTATCACCACCTAGGATTGATCTCTTGGACTCCTTGACTCTTTCCTAGACTAAGAGCAAAGATCTATCATTCTAACATTCAAATCACTATTTAATTCCTTTAGAAAATACAAGTTCACCTGGTTGTGCTAAGGGTAAACAAGGAAGGGAAGTTTTGTCCTCCATTTGGATTGGAGTGTTAAAAGGGAGTGGAAATGTGGTGTGGTAAGGATCAGAGTGAGAAAACTCCAAGAGGAAATGAAATTTAGAGGAGCAGAGTCACCTCTGGCTTGCATAGCTCTTCCCTCTTCCCCTTGACACGTGGGCACCTGGAGATTCTTTTTCTGAAGCTCTAACACGGAAGATTTTCGGTTTTGGTTTGATAAAGGAGGCTTTTCCTTTAGAACAGTGGTTCTGAAACTCTAGCATATCTCCAGAGTATACGCTACTGTGGTGCATGATGGCATCTTACTTTACTTGGTGTAGGCAGCACTTAGTACACTGCCTAGCACACGGTCAGCCCTTGATAAGTATTTTTGGAACTGTTTGTTCAATTAACCTGAATATTCTGGAATGACCATTGACTTGTAATTTCAAAGCTCACATCGTGTATCATTAATGATCTCTTGTAGTCTTTGAACACACTGTGATTCTCCACGGGCCTGTGCTTTTGCATGTGCAGTTCTCACTGCTGGGTTTGCCACTGTTCCCTTTACCTTCACTTAGAAATTGCCGCTCTATCCTGTAAGGCTCAATTGAAATGTTATCTCCTTACTAAAGCCTTCCCTGACTCCCTCAGAAAAATCTCTCTGTATCTTCCTCTCTACTTTCATAGCCCCTTGAATACCTCTCCTTTATAATTCTTTTGAGTTGTATTACAATTATTTGCTTGTTGGACTTACCTGCTGTGAGTTTTTTGAGGTGAGGAACTGAGTTTTAATCTTCTGAGATTGTGCATGTAAAACACTTAGCACAGTGCCTGTCATAATACATGCTAATTTTATTTATTATTACTTTTATCCCTCATGCTTCCAGTATCTAGCATATGGTAGGTACTTAATAACTCTTTATTAAAAGACTGATTGTGGAAGTGAATGGTTATGGTAGTTGCTATAATCATGCCTCAGTTGTTGGACCTAAGGATTTTAAATTCTTATTTTTTCTTTCCATTTCTTTATCCTTTAAAATATTCTGGAAAGGTCTTTTAACAATCTTTTGATAATCTTTTTTGTTTTGTTTTTCCCTCCCTGAGACATTGAAATGGTGATGTCTTTCAATCAAAGGAGTTAACTTGAGGAATTTTATTTCAGGCGTGAGCTTCGACATTTTGGGGTGAAAATCAGCATAATTGAACCTGGCTACTTCAGAACGGGAATGACAGACATGAAGAAGTACTTAGGGAGAGTGAAGCAAGCCTGGGAAGAAGCCCCCACGCATATCAAGGAGTCCTATGGACAACAACTTTTTGACACCTGTAAGCTTTTTTCTTTTGATAGGGATAATGGGTACCCTTGTATGAGAAGGAGGAAAGCTGGACAATGATTGGCAGATCCTCTGAGAGCAAAGATTTTTTTTTTTAAATTTAAAAGACGTTTATTCTAAGCTGAATATGTGTGACCATGGCCCAGAGAGTTAGACCCAAGAAGCCTTGAGCAAGTGGTCCCTGAGAACAAAGATTCTTACACAAAGCCTTCCCAGGACAGAAGGAGATCAGGAAGGTCCTAGTGCCCTCATGGTTGGTTTGTATGATGGCTGTTGTGGTTGAGGAAGGGAACATACAGGCAGGCCAGGGTCTTCCCTGCCATGTTACCTGTGGGCCTGGCCACCTAAGCACTAGGAAGTGTTACATACTTGGAGGCATGGAACCTCTGGGTCTTGAGAGGGGGTGCTCCTTGGTAGTTTGGCAGGGCTGGTGTGAGATGTCTGCTCAACTAAAGCACAGTCTTCATTGCCGTTTACCCTTTTAGTAACAAAGGGCCTGCCACAAACTATGGGTCTTATTGTGATGGGAGAGAGGGTGTAGGTTGGAGGAGGTAAGTGGGAGAGGACAAGATTTGCAGGGCCCTATCAGCCATTCCTAGAGACTAGACCTCTCAAGTGCAGGCCACAGGAGACTTGTGGGTGTGAGATTGTTCAATTTCATGTAAGAACATCATTCTGATGACCCGGAGGAGGAGGAGGCAGTGGCGTGGGTTGGAGTCAAGGCCAGTCATCTTAGTAGAAGTAAGCCATGTATGCTGGTATGGGGCTGCACCTCCCTTCGGGGAGGGATTCTTTTTCTTCACGCAAAGATGTCAGCAACTTGCCAAGGCTGAAGGGAGATGCTCTCTTTTCCATTTCACAAAAAGGCAGTGGAGAGCAGTAGTTCTGTTGCTGGCTTTGGGTGATATTGTAGTCCAGACAAAAGGAGAAGGGGAATATGCAGATAGAAGATTCTCAACTTTGAGCCCTGTCTTCTGGGTGCATCAGGCCTAAGAGGGTCACCATCAACAGAGGGGAGAGAAGTTGGATTAGGGAAAGGCTGACAAGACAGTGCCTGAGCCTTTCAGAACTCATCCAGTTGGGGAACTGCAGTTCCCCACATGTTACAGGGCTGGCCATTGTTATAAGCTCCTCCGCATCTAAAGTTTTAAACTATTAAGGAATTTTTTCCCTTTGTGGGTACATATAGTTTAACAGTAGAAATCAATGGGAACCTAGAACTGACTCTGAAGTGACTATACATAAAAGGTAGGATATTTGTATTTTCTGATTTAAAAGGAATTGAAATGGTTTATGTATTTGTCCATGGATCAGAATAATCTAGATCGGTGCTGTCTAATAGAAATATGAGAGCCACATATGTTATCTTAAAATTTCTAGTAGCTACATTAAAAGAAGCAAAAAGAAACAGATGAAACTAATTTTAGTAATATATTTTGTTTCATCCAATATATCCAAAATACTATCATATCAACATTTATTATAAATATAAATGTTATTAATAAGACATTTTATATTCTTTTTATGTTAGTCTTTGAAAATTGGTTTTTATTTTACGCTTGCAGCACCTCTTAACTTGGATGCTAAGTTTTCCTAGGAAATACTACATTTGTATTATTTAGATTTAGTAAAATTTACAGTTGCCAGCAGTATTATTCATAATAGCCCCAAAGTGGAAATAACCCAAATGTCCATCAACTGAATGGATGAACAAAACAGGATATAGCCATATGTTGGAATATTATTTGGCAATCAAAGGGAATGAAGTACTGATACATGCTACGACATGGATGAACCTTGAAAACATTTTGCTCAGTGAAGGAAGCCAAATCGCAAGGAACCACAATGTATGATTCCATTTATATGAAATACCCAGAAAAGTCAAATCCATAGAGATAGAAAATGGATTAGTGGTTGCCTGAGCTGAGGGGGGCGGTTGGTGAGAAATGTTCTAAATTTAAATTGTGATGATGGTTACACAACTCTAAATATACTAAAAATCATTCATTCTTATACTTTAAATGACTGAATTTTATGATATATGAATTATATCTCAATAGAGTTGTTAAAAAATTTCCAGTTGGAAAAGTAGATTCACATATACCTATGTTGTTCCCAATATACTTAAAAGTTTTCCAGTAACAGAGTAGAGTGTGGAATGATAGACAATGGAGACTCGGAAGGAGGAGTGGGAGGGTGGGTGATGAAAAAATTACTTAATGGTACAATGTACATTACTCCGATGATGGATATGCTAAAAGCCCTGAGTTAAGCATTATGCAGTATATCAGTGTAACACAATTATACTTGTACCCCACAAATTTATACAAATAAAAATTTTTAAAAAGTTTTCCAGTAACAGAATTGAATTTTAAAATTAAAATTAATTAAAATTAAATAAAATTAAAAATTCAGTTTTCAGTCACACTAGCTATATTTTAAGTGCTCAATAGCTACATGTGGCTGGGCTCATGCCTGTAATCTGAACACTTTGGGAGGCCAAGGCAGGAGGATTGCTTCAGGCCAGGAGTTCAAGACCAGCCTGGGCAACATAGCAAGACCCTGTGTCTACAAAAAATAGGAAAAATTAGCCGGGCATGGTGGCGCATGCCTGTAGTCCCAGGTACTCGGGAGGCTGAGGCAGGAGGATGGCTTGAGCTCAGGAGTTGGAGGCTGCACCACTGATTGCAGTGCACTCCACTGCACCCACTGCACTCCAGCTTGGGCAACAGAATGAGACCCTGTCTTAAAAAAAAAAAGCTATGTGTGGCTAGTGGCTGTCATATTGGGAAGCACAGTCTAGATTGTCCTCACCCTTGTAGAAAATAAATGTGGTTAGGCTTCTGTGACTGTATGCAAGAGGATTTAAAAATATGGGGGAATCAGATTGTTGACCACCATTTCTCTTTTTGCTTACAGTTTATGATAGTGTCAAACAAGGGCTGTTGGGATGTAGCACAAACCTGAACCTGGTTACTGACTGCATGGAGCACGCTCTGACATCTGTGCATCCTCGTACTCGATATTCAGCTGGATGGGATGCTCAATTTTACTTCATCCCTCTATCTTATTTACCTACATCACTGGCAGACTACATATTGACTAGATCTTCGCCCAAACCAGCCCAGGTGGTATAAAAAAAACTGGTTTGGTGGCTCTTGGAATGAAGATAAACGTCTGGAATTAGTTGTTAGTGTCTCCGTAATCCTTATTTAGAACCCAAACTTTCTGTAATAATAAGCTTTCTTGCCTAAACTCATTTATCTGACATTATCAGAGAACCAACATGTTTATATTTCAGATATCCAAAGGCTGACTACTTTAGGTGATCAATCTTGACAATTTTGACCACTTTTTGACAAGAATATTTCCGGAATGAATCATTCTTTCTTGCCCTATCAAACGGAGTAGATTGAGAACAATTTAACCTGTTTTGATGTCATTTCTTTAGGTATATGAACAGTTGTCCTGTGCTGTGATAACCTGTTGCTCAGAGACTACCGAGAAATATGTGGGTCTGTTTATCCTTACTTGAAATGGGTCTGTACTATGGTACTTTTAATAAATATTTGATTTTTCCTTTCTTCTTTTTTTGCCAGCTGTCATTTTTCAATATATTTCTTCCTTGTTTAAAAAGAGATGATTTTTAATTTTTAAATCAAAATAATGCACACATACATAGTTAAAAATGCAATTAATATTCAAAAGCTTAAAGTGACAAATAGCAGTCCCTCACCCTTGTCCCCATCCTTCATTGCTGCTCGTCAGAGGCAAATGCCCTTAACTTTTAGCTATTTCTGGTGTTTATCCTTGCATTTCTAAATAATATGCTTATACTATCTTTAAAAATTTATTAATCTTAGACATTCTCTATTGACTTTCTTTTATGGCAAATGCAAATTTAGCTTTTCTATACCACTTTCCTGCCCATTTCCTTTATTCTCATATTTTTAATATAGTTTTATCACATTTTTGGTTAAGTTAATAGTGTTTATATTGTTAAATATGTGAATATTGTTTACTTTTTTTTTTGAGACACTTTCACTCTGTCACCCCAGGTAGAGTGCAGTGGCGTCATCATAGCTCACTGCAACCTCAAATTGCTTGGGTTCAAATGATCCTTCTGCCGCAGCCTCCCGAGTAGCTGGGACTACAGGCGCACTCAATGACACCCGGTTAGTTTTTTCTATTTTTTGTAGAGACGGGGTCTCACTCTTGCTGAGGCTGGTCTTGAATTCCTGACCTCAAATGATCCTCCTGCCTCGGCCTCCCAGAGTGCTAGGATTACAGGCGTGAGCCACTGCACCTGGCCTGTTTACTGTTTAGTCAAGTGTTTTTCCTGTATAGTAACATTTTTTGTTTTTCTGGGATTTAATTATTGCCTTGCTTTTTTGCTTGCAAAGGTTTTTATTTACTTTAATGTTTTTTAGTTGTCCTCTCAGATCTGTCAGAACACTACCAGTACTATTTTCCAGACAGTTAAATAGATTATAGAATTCTCCATTCTCTTTCAGCCCCTCCCTCCCTGGCCCTGGAGACCTCCCTGTCACAGCTTTCTTCTATTTCTGTAGGGGATGGTTGGTTGCTCTCTAGTTCTGCTTCTCAGGTATTTTCCTACCACTCCCCTTCATCTCCTTCCTGCTGTCTGATCCTCTATTTCCTGGAGCATATGGCCTCTTGGTTTTCTCCCTTATTTTGGCAGAACTCATTCTTACTAGCTTTCTAAGTCTTTGCACGTCTGAAAAGGTCTCCATTCTCATAACAGATTGGCTGAGCATGGACTTCTTGGGTTGATAATAATTTTCTCTCGGATTTTAAAGACATGGCTCCACTTTCTTGTAGTGTCTGTTAAGAACCTTCATGCCATTCTGATTCTTGTTCCTTTGTGTGGGAGCCATTTTTGTCCCCATTTTATGGAAGCTTTTAGACCCTTTTTATTAGAAGATAAATAAATATTTATTTATTTTATTTGGAATCTTTATCTTTTATTGTATTTGGTCTAAAATTTCAGAACAATGGACATGGGGTAGACCTTTTATTCAGTAATTGTGCTGGGTTCTCAGCATAAGTCATGATGTGGGAGAGAGATTGGAGACTTGCTGAAAGGATGGCAAGAAGGTGAGAGAGGATTGGGTTTGGTGCACAAGTGGAAGCCTTGGCTTCAGATAGTGCCATGACTTAAGTAAGAGTTTGTTTTCTTAAGTGATAGTAAGTGGGTAGACAGGTGGTCATTGGCATTGGTCCAGTAGCTCATCTATGTCAGGGTTAAAATCTATGTGCATCTTTTGGCCTTTTCCTCCAGCTTGTCACCTCAAGGTTGCGAGATGGTTGCTGCAGATGCAGACATCACATAGGTTTTCAAGTGACACCGTATATGTCAACCTAAATAGCAAACCGGGAGAGGCTTTCTAAAAGAAAATGACATTTATTTGGGAATAGAACATTGCAATGGGAGCATGTGTGCCATAGTAAACTCTGTGCATATTCAGGGAGGTAAAGGAGGACAAAAGTTTTTAAAGGAAAAAAATGAGGAGGATTACATAATTGTTTTGAAATAATTATCCTTGGCTACAAGGATCAATAACAAAGGTGACACCAGTCTGAGGTTGTACAGGCAGTTGTCCTTGCAGAAGTATTTTTTGTGTAAGGTTGGAATGGCTTTTGTGCATGGTTATGATTTCTCCAGAGTTTTTTTTGTTATTAGACATACAAGCATGAGAACCTTCTTTCATGGCCTTGCCTGCCTCTATCTGTTAGGGATTTCTTTTTTTTTTTAACATTAGTGACTCCGTTTTGATTCTGACAATTTTCACACAAAACAGAATGATAGTTTAAGGGAGAAGGACGATGATGTCTGCATCTATCCTCCTCCATGAGGAGGGCAAAATATGTCTCAGAAATGCCCACTGCAGACTTTTCCTTATGTAGAGTGGCCATATAAATTATTGCCTGAACTGGGTCACTTTTGAGAGTGAAAGGAGGCACTATTAATAATCTACACAGAACCCTGATTTGATCTTTACACATTATATGAATGTATCAAATTATCACATGTACCCCCAAAATATATACATCTATTATATATCAATAAACAAATAGAAGAAAAAAATTTACACAGGGACAAAAATGAACTAGAACTAGTCCTGGTAAACTGGGACATCTGGTCACTTCAATGCAATACCATTATCTAATATTTAGTTCTTATATAAATTCTGCCAATTGTTCCAAAATGTTCTATATAGCAATTAAACATTTTTTTTCCAGGATCCAATACAGGATCACACTTTGCATTTAGTTGTCATGTTCCTGTACTCATTTAATTTAGAATGGTTTCTTAACTTTTTTGTTGGTCTTTTAGGATTCTGACATTTTTGAAGAAAGAGTATTTGGCAGAAATGCCACAGAAGTGATATTGTGTCCTTCTCAGTGCATCAAGTCAGTAGGCATAGGTGTCAGTAAATCTCATTATTTGTATGTTAATTTTGAATCCTTGGTTAGAGTCCCCATGTTTCTCCACTAGCAAGTCAGTATTTTTCCTTTGTAATTAAGAAGTAATTTGTGTCCTATTCCTCATCAAGCTTTTTTTTTTTTTTTTTTTGAGACAGAGTCTTGCTCTGCTGCCCAGGCTAGAGTGCAGTGGCATCATGATAGCTCACTGCAACCTCAAACTCCTGGGCTCAAGTGATCCTCCTGCCTCAGCCTCTGGAGTAGCTGGGACTACAGGCGTGTGCAACCATGCCCAGATCATTTCTTTTGTTTTTAGTAGAGACAGGGTCTCACTCTTACTCAGGCTGGTCTTTAACTCCTGAGCTCAAGCAATCTTTCTGCATTGGCCTCCCAGAGTGCTAGGATTACAGGCATGAGCCACCATGCCCAGCCCCTCATCAAACTTTAAGAAGCTAATTTTAGAATTATTAATGATTCTTATCTAAATCAGTTATTACTATGGTGGTTGCAAACAATGATTTATAACTCTCTCATTCCATCTATTATACATTTATGAGTTGACATTCCATCCCCTTTTAGTTTTTATTTATTATAAGAATAGGCTCATGAATTCTTATTTTATTCAATTAATCAGAAAGAAGCCACTTCTGTCATTATGTGTTGAAGCAAATCTCAGACATCATATAGGAGCTGTAATTTAAAAAACATTACCATTTGCAATAGCAACAACAAAAATATAAGGTACCTAGGAATAAATCTGACAGAAAATGTATATTTTTTTTAAGAGGAGGAAAGGTAGATTTATTAATTTGCCAGCAAATGAGGAAAATGGCAGACTCCTGTCTTAAGATACCAATTTTCCTAACTATAAGCAGAAATACAGAGTTTTTAAAGGGAGGGTTTTCAGCTTCAGGCTATTGCTATTTAACTACAGTTGATGATTCTGATCCATCCCATCTACAGTGAAGACAAACTTGTGACCTCCACCTGGACAGTTCTGTTGAGCCATCTCCTGTGGTACAAAGAACAAAGGACACTCCCCTGTCCCTCTGGATGACTGGCCTGGGGCAGGGATGCAGGTTTTAATTCCCATAAAGAGTGGGGGAAGTTTTAAAGACACAGCTTGTAAAACATTTTTACCCTTTTTTCAGGCCATTCCCTCTGTCATATTCCCCAATGTCAATTTTACCCTTCCATATCTATGGGAGGAGGGGTGACGTAGTCATTGAGCTACTTCCTGCTGAATTGGGGTGGTGTTTTAGATGGAAGGTTTATACTCACTTACGCCATTGTAAAGATACAGGGCTGGGTAAGAAAGAAAAATGGGACCTCTGAATGCAGAACTATTGGTTGCATCCTGTAGGTGATCTGAGAGACCAGCTTCTGCAAATTTAGAAATCATATACAGAAATACTTGCACCAAATGAGGTTTAGGATGACAAACCCAGCAGTGAGACAGATCAACAGAAGATGCGATAGCCCAGGAGATCCTCACTAAGGAGTAGTCCCTCCATCCTCTAGCCAGAATGAATAATCGAAGAAAGGTGAGTGAAAATATCAACATTTTCATTTTTCCTTCTTCTAAAACAGATACTTCAGATTGCCTAAAGGCTGGCCCCTCCACTGGGTGTTTGGGTCCTCTTCTTCCATGGGACACCTCTTTACTCTGGTATGATGGACAGAATGGAGAGCTGAGACATATATGGACACTTGCTATGACAGAGGTAGCATTATGAGGTGGTGGAGATATGATATAATAAATGGTGATAGGATAGCTTTTTTAAAAAAGGAGAATAATGAAATCAGATACCTACCCCATACCACACACAAAAACAAATCCCAGTGGAATAAATACCTAAATGTGAAAAACAAAACTTTAAAACCTTTAAAATAAAATATTGAGAACATATTTATGTGTTCAGGGTAGGGAAGCCTCTTTAAACGAGGTACACAAAAGCACAATCATAAAGGAAGATTGTTAAATTTGATCAAAATAAAATAAAGAACTTCTCTACATCAAAATATATCTTAATTTAGGGCAAAAAGACAAGCCACTGACTGGGATAAGCTATATTTGCATCATAGCCACAAGGTTTCATTGTTAAGAAATAGAATTTCTATAAATTTATAAGCAAAAGAAATCTTCATAGAAAAGTGGACAGAGGAAAAGAAAATGAGAATGGCCAATAAACATACAAAATATGCTAATTTTCACTAGTAGTTAAGGAAATGCAAAGTAAAACCATAGTGAGATACAATTTCACATCAATCATACTGACAAAAATTTAAAAGTCAGCCATTAATATGAATGAAACTATGTAGATCAATGGTACCTCAAACACTTCTGGAGTGAGTGTTAATTTGTACAACCACTTTTGTGAACAATTTGGGAAATGTCTGATAAAGGTAAAACACATTTTTCCTATGACCCAATAATTCCAATCTTAGATACAGATCATAAATATCATACACGTACATAAGAAGATTTGTATGAGAATCTTCATTGCTCTATTGTTTGAATCATAATGAATTGAAAACAACTTATATGCCCATTCACAGGAAAATGGGTAACTTGTAGTATGTTCATACAATGGTTAGTTGTTTTGTCTGGCTATCTATATCTAAGTATTATTTATCCATCCATCCATCCATCTATTTATATGATGGTTAACATGAATGAGGTTGAGTTACATGTATGAACATAGGTAAATGTAAATTCTAAGAACATAATGAGTGAAAAAGTAAGTTGCTGACGATATGAATAGTGGTAGGATATTTTGTTTAACATGTTAAAACGTGCAGAAAGTCCTATCTGTTGCTTATGGATATATATGTATATAGTAAAAGTACTAAAATGTTTATGAGAATGATAAACCTCAAATTCCTGACAGAAGTAACCTTTGGGGATTGAGGAGGGATATTGGAGATGTCAACTGAAATAATGTATTTCTTAAAACTAAATGTTAGATACATAAGTGTAGGTATTAGTTAATATTCTCTACAATATTTTGTATGCCTCAAATATTTAGTAATAAAAATAAAATGTAAGGCTGAGTGCGGTGGCGTGCACCTGTAGTCCCAGCTACCTGGGAGGCTGGGGCAGGAGGATCACTTGAGCCCAGGAGTTTGAGGTTGCAGTGAGCTCTGATGACACGACTGCACTCTAGTCTGGGTGACAGAGCAAGACCCTGCCTCAAAAAAAAAAAAGTTAAGAAAATGTCATGGTCTGTGTTATCTCTATTATAGGAACTACCTCTTTACATATGCCTTGTGTAAACAGTCGAAAAGCATTTGTTGAATGCAAAAAATAAACCATATATTTTCAATAGGGACTGGTAACTTCAATCTGCGTCTCTATGTTCTCATTTTAGTGGATATTGTTGGGAATTTTCTTGTGGCCAAACACTGTTTTAAAGAATTTGTTCAAGTAGATCATTAATAGGAAGACCTTTTTATCCTGTCAACTGACCTCAGTAAAATGTGGAATGTTTGGGAGGGCAGCCTCATTGCAAAATAACTTAGCTCTTGGGAAGGAAATAAATAAATAAATATGTCAATAAATCTTTAACCTCCAGGATCTTGTACCTAGTAGCCATTCAATAACTACTTGCTGAATGAGGCAAGTGCAGGAAATATAAAATTATATGAAGTGCAAAGGCTGTTTTTCTTATGCTTTTAGAGGGAGGGTGTTTTTGATAAGTTAAAACTGTAGGAAAAAGAATCAGAATTTGAATTATTGACTGGAACTCAAAAGAGTGAAATAGCTCTCCATGCATGTTTCTGAGTTTTCGCCTTGGGCTACACTATTTTGTAATGCTGCCAGCCTCTAAACATTGATTTAGATCTGCTGGGCAGTATAAACAAAACATTGATCTTCCTTTTAATTACTTCAGCAAAATCTCTAAACCATCAATTTCTTATCTACATGGAAATCTGTGTCTAAGATACATTATTAAGTAAAAAGTATAGAGTAGCCTGTATGATATGAAACCTCCATGAAAATAAATTTATATGTGTGTATACATACACCCATGCATATGCATGCATGTGTGTGTGTGTGTGAGAGAGAGAGAGAAAAATAATTCCAATTGTTGGTGTTTGTCTCTGGGGGTTGGACCTATACTTTTGAGTTTTCTATAACTTGTGTTATATTTCTGATGGGGGGATATTTATATTTAACACATTTCTGGCAGGTCAGACAACTAGTCTGCTAATTGGTGTGGTGTTCTTGTTCTCAGGGAGTAGGGGAAAGACACTGGGGAAGATGATGGGGTGGGAGTTGAGGAAAGCACTACCCAAAGCCTCTGCAATGACTTAAGGGCCAGGTTGATGCTCTCACCACCTATAGAGCTTCTTATTGCAAGAGTAGCAAGTAAGCCACTCTTGATGTTGTCATACTGTTACTCCTAGTTGAAGGAATCCAAATCCTGAATGGTTTTTGGGGTTTTCCTTGACCTGGACCTTTCACCTCAGTACCAGCAGCAACTACCACCCTCCAAAAGGATGCAGCAGGTCCATAAAGAAGCCTGAAGTCCTGGCCCAGGGCACACATGCACACACACAAAGAAAAACCTGGAAGGATACACATTAAATTGTTTACGAGGTGTATCTCCAGTGGGACAATGGGTAGTTCTTCCTCCTTCCGTTGCCTTCCTTCCTTCCTTTGTTCTTTCGTTTTTCCTTTCTTTCCTTTCTTCCTGTATATCATATTTATAAAATTTCTTACAATGAGTATCTGTAATAAGCAAAAAAATCAATAGTAATAGTTTTTAAAAGTCTAAGTTCAGGGTGCCCAACAATGTGAATGTACTTAATGCTACTGAACTGTACACTTAAAATGGTTAAAAATGGTAGATTTTATGTTATGTATATTTTACCACCATAAAAAAAAGTCTCAGTTCAGGTATCACTTCTGAAAACCCTTTCCCAACTGCACCTCTCTTCCTCTTAGTCTGATGAGTTGCTTCTCTGGTCATAGCACAATGTCAGGATGTGTGGCTACCCTAGTACCTATCCCACTGCCATCAAAGTGTTGGGTATCTTAGCCATCTCTTCCACTAGACTGTAAAATTTTGATGACTTCAGTTTCCCCTGGAGCCTTCCAGGATTTGGCACACAGAGATTTGTTGAGTGAATGAATAAAAAATAAAAACACCACCTCTCATTTAGTTGTCTCCCTACATCCATGGTAAATAAGAGTTTGGAGTTGGAGTATGATTTTAAATAAAAATCCAAATCTTGATCCTTACTACATGCTAGCCCTATCTTCTAGAATGACCTGCCCCAGGTGACCTTTCCCTGCTGGGGATTCCTGTGCCACTCCATCAACAGTTTCCAAGCTGCCTTCTGTTTTCTATCCACAGGCTTCTCTCCCACTGTAGATTATAACATTCTGGAGAGCAGCATGCCCCTCAGGGTACCCAGCCCTGGGCCTGGTGAGATATAAACACAGTAAATATTTGTAGAATGAATGGAGGTAAACAATTTTCCAACACCAACACATCAGATTGAAAGGAGGAAACCCTAACATGGCAAAATATATTAAATCCCTATCTTTGATCTTCAAGACAAGTTGTTTACTTTAAACTCTTGTCAAGGAAGGATGAGGACAAGTGCAGAGAGGTGAACATGTACATCCTAAAACTCCATGAGATGTTTTGAAGAGTTTTTCAACATGGGAAAATGTTAAAGATATAATGTTACTTGGAAAAGAAAACAGATATAAAAATGGTATATGATCCCAAATATGAGGTGACCAAATAATTTATTGCCAAAACCAGGACATTTTTGGGAATGAAAGGTGGTGCTGAATAATATATTTTAAAATTAAGAGACAATTCATGTATTTTTAAAACTCATAAATCTTTAACATAATGTGTTTTGAAAACATTTCTTTATTATTAAAAAATTAAATCCACACATAGTCTTAATAAACCACTCCAAATTCCACTGTATTTTTTCCCTTAATGTGCAATTGGTAAAACAATTTATTTCTAAAATTCAAAATATTTCCATCTTTTACTTTAATGTAGAAGAATGTTACCCTGAACACCTACCTCATGCATAATTTACAACACTGCTGTAAGTCGACCACAAAGGGCCTCTCCGCTTAGATTTTCTTCATGCCTCTTACATTTCAGTGTCCTTAATCTTTCATGAAAAAGTATATGAATGATGCTCACCTAATATAGAAAGGCCTCTCATAGCTCTGTTGCAGCAACAATTGACAACATGCTTTCACATAAACACTAGGAATAAAAGGATAGCATCAAGTCATTTGAGAGCTGAATTACATCAATAATATTTGCTTTTCAAAAAATCTCAAAATTTTTTCAATGCCAAGAAAGTATACATTTAATGTAATTATACTGATCCAAAAAAATCAATCTCCTACTCCTTTTAAACATACATACAAACCAATTTAATGCATGTAATTACACCCTTCCAAAAAAAATCAATTTTCTGCTCCCTTTAAACATACATAAAAATCAATTATCTAATTATTTTGACTTTGGATTATTCTCTATAATCAACACTCTGATTTAGAGTAATGTATGAAAGTGTTAGTGTCTTACTACTTCCTAGTGGAAATCATCTGATGTTTATTTAGGCTTGATTTTTGATTAAATACTTTTCCACATTTACTGCATCTGAAAGTATCTTTCAGTATGAACTCTATGGTATTTTCTTAGGTATATTTTTTGGACAAAGGTCTTTCTAAACTCATTACATTTGTAGGGTTTCTCTTTAATATGAATGTCCTGATGTTGAATAAAGTTTGAGCAACAGTCCATTTCTGTCCAACATTCTGTCCAAAACCTATAAACTGTTGCTGTTGGAAGGTTTCTTTCTAGCATAAATTCTCCTATGTACAATAAGATCTGTGGTATAATTAAAGGCATTGCATTACTCTTTATATTTGTAACATTATGTTCTCTAGTATGAATGAATACTCTTGTGCATGCTATATATATATTTTAGAGACAGGATCTTGCTATGTTGCCAGGCTGGCCTTGAACCCTTGGGCTCAAGCGATCCTCCCACTTCAGCCTCCTGAATAGCTGGGACTACAAGTGTGTGCCGTCATGCCTGGCTCTAAGGCTTATATTTTGAGAAAGATCTTTCCACAGTCACCACATGTAGAGGATTTTTATCCAGCATGAATTCTCTAATGTCAAGTAAGAAGTGAGCACTGATTAAAGACTTTGCCACATTCTTTACATTTGAAAGTTTCTTCCCCAGTATGCCTTATCTTATGACTAATTAGATTTGGTCATTTACTAAAGACTTTCCCACATTTATTACATCTGAGGTTTTTGCTATGGGTGGTTGGCAAACATTGGTTAAGTCCATTATAACATCCTTTTTGCCTTTCACCCTTGCCCACACTTTCCCAGTCTTTCCTTAAGTGTAAATTCTCAAGGCAACAGCTTTCATATCTTCCCGGTATCATTATTGGAATGAATCTTTTATGCCCTGCTCTGGCAAAAGACCTTGGATGTAATGAAAAGGCATAGCTGGGGGCATGGTTACTGTCTCCATTTTCTTCACATTCCAGGGCTCTTTCCTTTGTCCAGACATGCGATTAGGTCCAACTTAGGGAGAGTGAGACTCAGTGAGACCAGAGGTCACAGAGCGACAGAAGCTGCAGCAGAGTCACCTATGCCTCCCGGATCAGAGGAGACAGAGCAGTGGAGACCAAAATCTTCTTCATATTGATTATGTAAGTATTAAAGTAGCCTAACCAAAATTCTTATTTTTGGTACTAATTCATGTTCTTTAATGAGAATATTAGCTGTACCTGTCTTTACTGAGTCAAGGACATTTTTTTCTGAAGAATGTATTTTTTCAATAAGACCTTTGATTTTTAATTTTTCATTAAATTGCATATAATTTATTAATAAATTTTTAATTATTGACAAAAATCAATTGGCATCTTTCTGTAGCCTATAATATTTTTAATTGAAAAATACTTTCTCTACAGGTGCTGAGTGTCTAGTAGCTGCAGAGGAAATTCTATTAAATGGAGGATATTTTCAATTTTATTGAAAAGTATATGTATTTCAGCCCAAATATTGTCATAAATACTTTGCTTTTAGCTACATTCAAAGTACCTTTCTTCAATAAACATTTTTGACCAAAAAACAGAAAGAAAAACTCTTCCCTCTATGGTTTCACCAAATCTAGATGCTGTAAAGTTTTAAAAAATTCTTGATTTGAGTTCTCAATGTTAATTGTTCTGTTTCTCTTTTACTTTTGTAGGGATGAATTTAAATGTCTTGCTGTTTACAAGGTTTGTTTTCAGTAATTGCAGTTTTTGGCTGGGTGCTGTGGCTTACACCTGTAATCCTAGCACTTTGGGAGGCTAAGGCAGGATGATTGCTTGAGGCCAGGAGTTTGAGACCAGCCTGAGCAAGAGCAAGACACTGTCTCTACAAAAAGTAGAAAAATTAGGCCAGTGTGGTGGCCCATGCCTGTAGTCTCAGCTACTTGGGAGGCTGAGGCAGGAGGATGGCTTGAGCCCAGGAGTTTGAGGTTGCAGTGAGCTATGATGACACCACTGCACTCTAACCTGGGTGACAGAGTGAGACCTTGTCTCAAAAAAAAAAATTGCAGTTTTCTAAAAGTGTCAGCAATGGTATTCTATTTGTTGCATATTGAATAAGGATTTTTCAACTGATTTTCAACTAAATACAATAAAAATTTAGAGGACTCATTAACAAATGCTAAAAAATGTGGAGTACTGATTGATTTATAAGGTAAATCTTCAAAGGCTCACACATTTTAAAATTTAATGACATGTAGGAAAGAGAGGAAGGGTGTACTGTCACACCAAAGTATTTTTTAAAACTGCTTTATTGAGATATAATTTACATGCTATAAAATTCTTCCTTTTAAAGTGTACAATTTAGTAGCATTTAGTATATTCACAGAGCTGTGCAGCCATTACTGCTATATAATTTCAGAACATCTCATCACCCTAAAAAGAAACCCTGTACCCAAAGTATTTATTTATTTCATTTTATTTTTAATATTATTTTGACTATGAAATATGATGTACATACAAGAAATGCATAAATATATATGTAGATTTTAATAAATAATTATAAATTGAATACCCTTGTAACTTCCACTCTGGTAAACATATGGACATTGCCACCCCAACATATACCTTCCTCATTTGACCATCTAGAAGTAATCACTATCCACACTTTAATTAAAATCATTTCCTTGGTTTTCTTTTTAGTTTAACTACTTCTGATTGTATTGCTAAACAACGTGGTCTTGTTTTGCCTATTTTGAATCTTATATATCTTGCTTACTAGATTTGTCTTTATTGTTGTACGTGGAAGTAGTTTGTTCATTTTCATTACTATATTGTGTATTCAAAAACACATGGGGATTTTCTAGGAATCATTTAATTATTTATTTGTACCATAATTATCTTTTGGTCAGAGAACTTTGTCAACAGAGGATTTTGAAATTTGTTGATAATTGCTTTGTGGCCTAATATATGGTGAATTTTTGTACAAAATATTTATTGTTTAACATCAGCTTTGCCACACCAATTAGTTCAGTTACTTTGTATATAAATTAAAACATTTGTAAATTTTGACAGATACAGCTTCTAATTTGGTTGGTAGAAGATCACAGCTTGTTTGGAAACAATCATTAATATGTGTACCACAGCCCAGTCCCAGTACATTTCTTTGCCATAGGTTTTTAATTTAATGAGAACATTGTTCTCATTATGATACTAAACTCTACTAATATTTGTACTTGTAATTATTGCTGACAAAACTACTAAGTTTATCTTTAATGTTGAACTTTTAAAGCTAATTTACAGTAACATCTGCAATATCACATATTTTTCCTCTTTGACAGAATTAACTTTCAAAAACTTTACTTGGATTTTAATAATTAGATTAAAAAATGAAAGCATTGTTGGAATTAACTCATTTTCTACTTGAATCACATGATAACACTGGCATAGAATGGCATTATTTAGCTGTTTGTGAAGTTCTTCTGCTAATGGAGTTGACACATCAACAGCTGTGGCTTCATTTTTCATTTGTGCACAAGAAAACTTGGAAGTAAATTTGTCCAAAATGAAAAGCCATTCTTTACAGATTATACGTAAATGTATTGCCTGCAACTGCAGGTGTTAAGTCTTTGTTTTTGGGTACAGTCTTCTTAAAATAATGACTAACTTTCAAAGTAGATGTAGTGCTTCTTCAGCCTTCATGAGATTGGCCAGTGATACCACTGTGGCCCCCATATGTCAACAAATATTGTGTGCAAGTTATATTCATCATTAACTTTCTAAAGAAATAGAGATTCATTGTTTAATTTTTAGATTAAATATGCACTTTTTAAGCTCATTGCTTCCAAGGGTTTATTGCAAAATAAAAAAGTATCATCAGGCTGGGTACAGTGGGTGGCTCATGTCTGTAATCCCAGCACTTTGGGAGGCCGAGGTGGGAGAATTGCTTGAGGCTAGGAGTTGGAGACCAGCCTGTACAATAAAGCGAGGCCCTGTTTCTACAAAAAATAAAAAAATAGCTGGGTGTGGTGGCGTGCACCTGTAGTCCCAATTACTCAGGAGGCCGAGGCAGGAGGATCACTTGAGCCCAGGAGTTGGAGGCTGCAGTGAGCTATAATGATGCCACTGCACTCCAGCCTGGGTGAGAGAGCGAGATCCTGTTTCTAAAAAACAAGTATCATCTAACAGTAAAATAAATAGTTGTAGATTTGTACCATACAAAACCACTGTAAGCAAAAACGTTCAGACTGTGGCAGTACTATTCCGCCTGTTTCCTGTGCATATTCCTGTGCATTTAACCTTTATCACTGCTCCCACAGGCCACAGCATAGAGCGCCACACAACTGGCTGGTTCATTCACCAAGTGACCAGTAGGAGCAGCAGTATGGAATACTTTCCCTCTGACCACTTGAAACCAGGAGTCAGCTATCCCTATCTGCTCATGTCCAAGTATACTTTGCATTTTGTGTTATCATTAAACACCCTGGAAAGGGTTGGGAAAAGAGAGATGCATGTATGCTGCTTTGTTTTTGAATTTAACTACCTGTTAAAGTGAGAGCTCACTTCAGTGCTGCTAGACAAGCATGGCAGAAGATAGAAGTACAAAGGGGAAGTCTTCCAAACCCATCTTGGTTTATTTTAATAATTATTAATAAAATTCATCATAAAAGAAAAAATTCAGGATAAATGTTAAACCAAATGCAACACTGGGACAACAGGCATAAACTGGGACTGCCCCAGGCAAACCAGGATGTGTAGTCACCTTACAATTGTATTAGTTAGGGCCCTGTAGATGCAAGCAGAAGAAACCAACTCTGGTTAATTAAAATAAAAAGACGATTTATGGGGAGAATTTTTGGGGGTGGTATATAGAATTGAAGGCTGAAGGTCCAGGCTTGGAGAAAGGTTCTCAGCAGCAGAATCTGGTCAGGTTTGTCGGGGAACCACCCTGAAAATGTGTCCCAACCAGCTTTTGCATTTGTACCGTTCTGTACTGCTCAGAGGAGAGAGAAGGACTGATTTCAGTTGGCCTAACTGTGGTATTGTGCCCACTCCCTTGGCTAGAGGAGAGCGAGGTGCTAGAATTTACGTACTCTCCCAGCCTGCAGGCCACAGAGAGAGGTAATTCTCCAAAGGGAAATCAGGGTGTTGTATTAGAAGAAACGGAAGCTGGGCAGTCAGAAACCAAATGCCCGCCATACCCATGATGTGAAAACCTGGCTTAGGGTCTTCCTCTCCGTCACAGTCTTGCCATCATTTTGGGTGTCTTCAGTGCTCATGAAGATGATACAATATTTTAGCTTCATACTTTATTGATCTCTTTAACTTTAGTGACCTTCATTTCTGTTTCAGGAAACCGTAGATCATAACCTCAATCTGGACTTTTAGCACTCAGAGCCACTGAAGCCTCTGAAGTCTTACGTTCCAGTACCTAGTTCTGATCACATAGTCCTATCTTTCCAGGTCTCTCACTTTTGTCCTCCTAAATCTGTTCTTTGACCTCACGTAGACTACAGCTCCCTTGACCATTTCCTTCTATCTATCAACCTGCTCCTGCCTTCACCTTCTTCCCAGGACAGACCCGTGATCCTTTCTTTCAGTCACTTGCTAGTATAATATTGAGCTTGTAGCCTAGTGCTGAGCTTACTGCAGCAGCTTCTATGTCCTTAACCAGTTGTCCCCCAATTCCCCAGGAGTTATTTTAAACATTAACCGTTGTTCTCAATGCCTTGACCCCACCATCTACTTGCCATACGGACAGAAAACTGGAGATAAACACATGAGAAATCCCTTCACTTCCTGTCTTCCCTACCGACCAAAATAGTTTCCTCCCCTGCAGTTTTACAGAAGAAGTGTCCCTCTCCTATGGAAGGATAACTCCTTCCCCTAGGTTCTAAACCTAATCTCCTCCCTTGTTCTTACTCCAACAAGTATTCCTTCCCTAGCCTGTGTCCTCGGCCTCTCCTGTCCACTGGCTCTTCCCCCAAGCCTAGATACACATTTGCATCTCTGCCATCTTGAAAAGCTTCCCTTTGTACCCTAGGACCTCTTTCTAGATACTATGCTGTCTTTCTCTTCCTTTGAAATCAAATTCCTAAAGGTTCATACTCTCCCCTCCACTTTGTTACCCTCTCGCCCTCCTCAATCCAGTGCAATTCAGCTCTTTTCTTTGCCAGTGCTGAAACTGCTCTTGTAACCTGTGGATTGCAAAATTAACGAGTGCTAGTTAGCCTGTCCTTCAGTTGAGGTCACTATAGCATCTGCCTCTTGGCCATCCCTCCTTTTCATACTTCTCCCCCATAACACCACACCTTCCTAAGGCTCCCTTAAGGAGGGTCCTTCCTCTGCGTGTCCCCAGGCTCTCCCATCTCACCCCAGCCCTGTTCTCCACGTAGAACCAACTTTGTAATCTTCTTTATTGTGTTAGAAACCGAACTTCTATTTCTATGCAATTCAGTTTTATGAGGAAGAGTGATGCATTTTATTACAGAAGACAAGGACTTCAGCTCTGCTGGTCAGAGGATACACTTTACTTCTAACGTAGTGTGGTCGCTTCTCATTAGGCATAGGGGTGATCGCGAACAGCAAAGTTTTCCTAAACTTTAATAGCCTTATTTTAAAAGCTGTTCCTGGATGGCTTGTATCATGCAGGCAGACTAAGTTATAAAAGTTTAAAAGGCACAAGGAAAGCTGGGACAAGATGTAATGATTTTGAAAGCAGGAGTTGCAGAGGTAAAGCTGTATGCACCCTCGTCTGTCACTATTCAGTGTCTGGGTGTACATTTATAATAACGCCTTTATTTATCTCTGGCAGTGGGGCTCAAGAGGGCTGACAAAAGAGATTGTTCCTTGAACATAATAGTTACTTAATAAATATTCATTGAATGAGAAAGCAGAGACAGGTACTTTACATCTTTGCAGACAGGAAGAATTGCTCATTGAGATGTGCTGCAGGTTTCTGGCGTGGGTGGAAGTGGTAATAAAATGGCAGTTTTATGTGGAACACGCAGGGCACAGAGGCAATGGATGGCAAATAGTGCCTTGAAAAACTTCTGCTGTGATTATGTAACAAAGTTACCCAGAGCTGAGGGCTCTTCAGTCTAGACCAAAGGAAATCCTTCTTATATTCTTTTTGCTTTTATTTTTCAAATTGGCATCCATTTAACATAACCAAGCCCTTGTGAGCCAGGCACTGGGCCATGGAGGCCAGGAGGCAAGGATCCCTGCCTTCAGAGAGCACATAGTTTAAACTGCAGCAAACAACTACCACCCCAGGTGGTTTAACAACAGCACCAGCTCAGAGACAGAAGCCATTGCTCAGGGGATGGGGGAGGAAAGGAAAGACTCTGGGGAAGATTTCTCAGAGAATGTACCAGGTGAGCTAGGCCATGAAAGTAAAGCAGAAATTTGCTTCCAAAGAAATCGTGTGTGCGTGTGTGTGTGTGTGTGTGTGTGAGATGTGTTTTGAAGAGAAAGGTCTTACAAGCAGCAGCTGACAAGGCATAGAATGATTGATGAAACAAATATGAAGTTGCCTGAGATCATTTTCAAGGATTTGAAATCAGGTAAAAGTTATGCCAAGTCACCCTCCCTGGGGCTGCTGGTTCTTCAGGCTGGACTTTTTCTGAGGGAGTTGGGAGAAAACAAGTGGGAACTGAGTCATCACGTGGAGAGGGGAGTGGGGAAGAGAATCTACTGTCATTTGAAAGAATAGAAATTGACAAACAACAGATGCCGGCCAGCCTGGCCCAGGTGACTGCCCTGGCCTCTGAATGGGCCTTCCACCTCCAGCTTCCTCTCCTGACCCTTCTTTTCAGAATACTTGTTCAAGGGAGTATGGCTCAGTGGTAGAGCATTTGACTGCAGAATACTTGTTCATGACAACCTCACTTCTCTTGCTCAAAAAACTTCAGGCATCCATCATCTACGATAGAGTAAAAAGTAGCCAGTAAAGGTCAAATTGTAGAAGGATGATTCTTAATGAATGGGGAAATGTTTGCAATATATGGCTAAGTAAAATGTAGATTATGTTGGGTATGATCCAAATTCCACTAAAAATATAGGTCAAAATGACTGAAAAGCTATAAATCAGGAGTCTAACAGTGGTGAGATTTCAAATGATTTTATCTTTCTGTATTTTCCAGTTATCTACAACAAATAGATTTTATTTTTGTCTTCAAAAAAATTTCACAATAATTGCTTGATGCCCTGAGATATAGAAATAAAAAAAGATCTCACAATAAATTTTTAAAAAGACAAAAAATGTCCATCAATAGGCCAATGGAGGAATAAGTTGTGGGATAGTCATACAGTGGAAAATTATTCAGCAATGAGAATGAATGAACTACACTATATAATATCAACATGGATTAATTTTAGCAATATGAGGCTGAGTGACCAAAGGAGGATTATAAGGATGAGTATGAAAAGATTTTTGTAAAGTTCAAAAACAAGGAAAACTAAGCAAATGTTGTTTAGGGATATATATGGCAAATCTAGGGAAAAAGATAAGAGATCAGGATGGTGGTTACCTCCGGGGGAAGCAAGAGCTTTTGATGGAGAAGGACTCTCTGGAAGCATCAATAATACTGGTAATATTCTAATCCTGGTGGAGGGCTCATGGCTGTTTAGTTTGCTTCCTAACTTACCTAGACACACTATACATATGCCTTTGTATGTGCAAATAATTATAATGAAAAAGAGGGGAAAAAATTGCTTGAGGAATTTCGACCTGCTGCTTCTGCCTGTCTGAGACTTGCCGGGGAGCACCAGCAGCAGGGGGAGGCTGAGAGTAAGAGGGCCGAAACCAAGTTACAGAGCACGGAACAGGATCTAGGTTAGGTGAGCACAGAGTCAGGCTGTCAAACCAAGGTTGGGAACATGGGCTGAGGGCCTCCAGGGACTCTCCAGTGTTCCTGAGCACCTGAGAGCCGAGGCGCTGAGGCCAGGCCATAAAGGGAAGCGCTGCAGCTTTTCCAGAGCAGGTGTTTCTGCCTTCTCTTTCCCTGCCAAATGCATGCACACGCCGGACTTCTCCCCAAGATCTTGGCACCTTTATGCGGCTTCCTTCCTCCGGCTCCCCGGTCCTCAGCACAGCCCTCTTTCCAAAGAGACTGGTCTCTGCACGTCCCCTGGAAATGCTAGCTCGTCCTTACCCTGGAATTTGCTCCTGCTGCTCCTCTGAAACGCCTTCCCTTCCCTTCCCCTTTCTTTTCTGATTCTTCTGACCCAAACTCTCTCCTTCCTGTTTTGCTTCCCATGGTACTCATAGTCTATACCACACGCTTTGGCATTGTGCAAGGATTGAAGCTTGTTTAAGGATTAATAAAAATGCATACAAAACCCTTAGCATAGTGTTTAACATTTAGAATATAATCAAAAAGTGTTGCTTTTGTTAATTAACCCAGATGCAGGTGGTCTGTGCTCTAGCTCTGGTAGCCATGCCTGTTTTTGCCCCACATAATCCCAAAAGCAGAACTCAGAATCTCCCCATTTTCTCCCCAGAGTCAGTTTACAAAAGGGTAGTTGGTGGTGGGCACCTGTACTAAGGATTTTTGTAGGGGAGAAGCCAGAAGGTGTTTATGTTGCTCATCTCAAAGCAAGCAGTTTAAAACTCCATAATTGACAGGCTTGATCCCCCAAACCTCTTCTCTGCTGCCTTTATCCCACGGCCTTCTCTCCCAGATGCTGGTCCACCTGCACCCAGCCTCTCAACTTCTCCCCGTTGCTCTGGGATTTCCCCCTGGGCACACCAAATTCTCCATCATGCAGATTGATTCAGCCCCATCCCATTTCCTGTCCCAGGTGTGCAAACCCATGTTTTCTCTGTGCTCAGTTAACAAAAGGTCCTTCAGTTATTCAGATCTGATATTCAGATCTCCTTATGGGGTCCTATTTACTCCTATAGCCTCAGAATAATTATTAATAGGTCCCCTTCATGCTCTCAAAAATGACTTGGTTTAGACAATAAATTATATGTTCCAAGTTGTAGACAACTTTCCTCCCTTAGGGAGCTAGTTCTTTAGAGTTTATCTGGTTTCTCACAGACTGATGGCTCTTAGGTAAGGGTCCCAATCTTCTATATGTTTGTATTATTTGTCTTGGTAGCTGTTCAATAAGTACTTGTTAAATAGGACAAGAGGAGCCAAAGGGTATGAGCAGGCCAGTGCCGAGGTAGGTGTGGGATCAGGAAGGGGCCTTCCCTAAAGGAAAATTCATGCTGGGGAACCCTGGTGGGAGGCTGAATGGAAAAGGCAGGGCCTGTAAAGGTCAGTAACTGCATGAAGGAACACATTAAATGGGATAATGTGTGTGTGTGTGTGTGTGTGTGTGTGTGTTCAGGCATATGTGTGTATGTAGAGAGATCTTAGCACTATGGCCTTAGTATAGATGCTCAGAGGCATCCCGTGACCAGTGGCATGTCAAAGCCACTGAACAATACTGTGAGAGGATGGCCTCTTTGCCTCTGGGCAATAATAGCTGCTTGTGAGTTGTGTCTATTCTCAATCCTGCCACCCTTTTGCCAGCCAAAGAGAATGAGCCTTTACAACATGACTGTTTAGAAGTTCTGGAGGCTGTGTATTTCAGCAGGATGGATCTGTCAGATCAGCTGATGCCAGAGCAAGACTGGGATATTTTCACAGATGGGAGCAGTTTTATGGACAACGAGGGGCTAGATATGCAGTGATCACAGCAGTGACACTGCCATCTGGGACTTCAGCCCAGGAAGCTGAGTTGCAGTTATCAAGAGGAAAAAGGTAAACATTCATACAGACTCTAAATATGCTTTTATGATTGTGCATGCTCATAGTGCCATTTGAAAGAAAAGAGGTCCCCTGATGGCAGGAAATAAGAATATTAAGTATGCCACTGATATAATGGCCTCGATACAGGCTGTGGCTAAGCCCAAGCAGGTGGCCAGCAGAGCAAAAAGAAGTCAGGCCACTGGCAGAGCTGCTAAGGAGGCTGCTGGAGGTGATCTGTTCCTTGAGGCCTTGATACCCAGGCTAGGTTTAGACCTCCTTAAAAACTAAAGACTGGGGCTCTGACATTTGGGATGGCACAGCTAAATGGAGACAGAATTCTCATAGACTTGTCTCCTACCCAAAGCTTTGGTTTGGCCTTTTATGAGGTACCTACATAAATACACACATTGGGTGCATGATGCCTTGATGGATTTGGTGGGACCTCATTTGACAGGACCCTGTTTACAACTATTTATGTGCTTGGGGTGATCCAAGGACAGAAAGGTGACCCAGTACACAGGGAACCCAACATGAGGGGGTCCACCCTTTCAATGGTTGGCAGTTTCACTCAGATGCCTAGGCTTGTATTGGTAGATACCTTTTCAGGCTGGGTAGAGGCTTGTCCTACCCAGAGGAAAGAAAGGAGCACCCAAGGTTACTGGAATCCTTCTGTAGGAACTTACTCCCAGATGGGCTCCTACCAGGAGCTGACAGGGCCTTTGCCAAGTTCCTGCACACGTACAGGAACAGGCCTTAGAGAATGATGGGATGATGGGCATCAACAGTCTAGGGAAAGAGGCCAAGCAAATAGAGAATAACATGCTGGTGATGGAGGCCATGGACAGACAGCTACAGAGATGGCTCAGCAACTCCTCCTCCTACAGTGAAGACATCAACAGACACCCCATTGCTAACAGGACCCAGGAGCACACTCCACGGAGCCCTGGACATTTGGCAAGAGTGATAACAGACCCTCCTTTGTAGCAGAGGTAACCCAACAAGTAAACAAAGCCTTACACCTAGAATAGAAATTGCATGCATCCTGGAATTGATACAGGAAACCCATCTAAAGTGGGATAAGATATTGCCGCTTACCCTCCTCTGGATAAGGGTAGCCCTTTAGAAGCAGGCTTAAGTTAAACCCCTAAGAAATAGTTTACAAGAGACCCTTCCTAGCACCCCAAGGTAAGTATGGTAATATAACCATGAATAAAGGAAAATATAGTAAAACAATATGTGAAATGAGTGGGCCAGGTGCTAACCACTATACATGAGTTTGCCTATTTCAGGTCCCTGCCCCAGTTGGAAGCAGAGAAGTGGAAGGGATCCTATGAAGTCCTTCTAACAACTCACACCTCGTTAAAATTGTCAGAAGTGAAATCTTGGGTCCATAATACCAAAGTAGAAAGGTGTAGCCCCCGGTGGAGGGGCCAGCATTTAGGTGATCTAAAGTATCTGTTTGAGAAAAAGAAAAGAATGGAAATGTTGATATTTTCACTAATCTTTCTTTGGTGATTTGTTTTGTCTATAGGACAGAGGGACAACTCCTTAGTGAGGATTTCCCTGGGCTATTGCCTCTTCTGTTAATCTGTCTTACTGCTGGCTGTGTTATCCCAAACCTTGTTCGGTACAAGTATTTCTGTATGTGATTTTGAATTTGCAGAAACTGGTCTTTTGGATCACCTACAGTGTACAACTAATAGCTCTGTGCTCAGAGGTCCTGTTTCTTTTCTAACCCAGCCCTGTATTGGACATTATGTGCAAGGTGACAATCCATTTCACCATGTCAGTCCTCATGGTTATAGTTATTGCTTATGCCCTTTTTCAACTGATAATCTGTACCTTCCATCTAAAACATCGCCCCAATTCAGCAGGAAGTAGCTTGATGACTACATTGCCCCTCCTCCCATAGATATGGAAGGGTAAAATTAACAGTGTGGAATATGTAACAGAGAAAGTGGCCTGGAAAAGGGTAAAAATGTTTTCTGTCTCTTCAAAACCCCTCGAGAACTAAAACCTATATCCCTGCCTCAGGCCAGTGGTCAGGAGGCACAGGGGAGTGTCCTTTGTTCTTTGTGCCACAGGAGATGGCTCAAGGGAATTGTCCAGGCAGACATCACGAGATTGTCTTAGCTGAAGATGGGATGAATCAGAACCTTTAAAAGCTTTATACTTCTGCTCTGAAGCAGGACATTGGTACTTTGGGATGGGAGTCTGCCAACCTCCTGATTTGTCAGCAAATTAATGAACTCCTCTTTCCTTCTCCTAAAAAAAAAAAATCACAAATACTTTTAAATAACCTAAATGTCCAATTACTAGAAGTTACATGAATTCCATTGTAACACAAATCATTAAAATTTATAAAGATTATGCAGAATGAAAGAATATTAAGTGAAAAAAATTATTTCTACACTATAATTAAAACATCAAAATTATGTCTGCATACTGACAAGAACTAGAAGAAAATGTAGAAAAACCAAACAGTTTGATTTGTGTAGCTACTATTATTGTTGCCCATTCCCTCTGGGGCTGAGGTTAGGATTTTCTCTGAGTTTAAAACTGACTGGCCCACAGTTAAACAGATAACAGACCAGTCTTTCAGGGTGTCAATCAATCTCTATTAGTATTCTAAACTCAGACTAGATCTTGAATGCAAAGTTTCTATTTTATGTGTCCAGATTCTTTTCTCCCTCCCTTGAAAATGTGGGTCTACCTTCAATTATATAAATAATATATGTTTATTATAAAAATTATAAGACATAAAAGTATAAGAAGAAAAACAGTTTGATTTATTAGGGTGACTAAATTCTTATTAGTTGGCTTCTTTTCTTTCTTTCCTTTTCATTTCTGTAAATGTCGTTCATTCACTGCAAATTTTAAAATCATTTTCTAAAGAATCTAGCCATTATCAAATCATGATTATTGATGATTTGAAAACCAAGTTATTTTACCTTGAACTCTATTATCCCTTTTGTAAAATAGGGATAAATAATAATACATACCTCACAGGGGTATTGAGACTTAAAAAAAACCTAGACAATGTTTTTATCAGCACTTTGGAAACTGCCCAAGATTAAGCAAATATACAGCTACATTAAAAAGTTAGTGAGATATAAATATGAAAATGAAAGTAATATTCATTGAATACCTCCTATTTCATGACAGTCCTTTGTCTCAAAGGACCCTGCCAGTTGTTCTTGCACATTCAAGTCCCCTACCTGATATGGCTGCATATTGCCTGCCCTGCCTATGGGTTCCCTCTGGCCCAAATTGAGTTTGCTGCTGGGAGAGACCATTCCAAACCTTGATTCATAATATACTGGGCATGGGATTGAAGAGTTAGTTCAGGCAGCACCCTCTCCAGCTCTTCCCATGGTGCCAAGATGGTGGTAGCGGCAGGAGTTCCTTCTCCCTTGCTGTATGCTAATAGGCGGTGGGCTGTGTGTGCTGGTCCTCCCTCCTGTCAGGTCTGCCCCTGGGCTGTGGCCCCACCTGGTGCCTCACACTGGCTGACTGTGGGGGTTCCAGCAGGGGTAGGAGGACCTCATTTATCAATAATTATACAAACATAGATCATTTTGTATACCATAAACAATGAGTTTATCTCAATCAGAGAGCTTGAGACTCAACATTCTAACTCTATAGTGGCAGATTGACCATTTGAGCTCTGAATTTTCAAAGAAGCAATAGCTCAGAATAAATCAGGGACCCTCAACCACCACTTTTCCTCACACTCCAGACAAGTGGTTTCACAATAACCTTTAGACATTGGGTACAAAAACTCACCAGACAAAAACTCACAAACAATCAAACACAAACAATATAGGGAATTCCCAACATAAACAATCTAAAATGCCAAGGCCTATCAATCAAATGGGAATTTTCATTTAATTGCCACATCTCCTTACACTCCAGCACATACATTGGATTACAATAACACCATTCTCTTTACACATAGGTTTGTAGCTGTAAGTTAACCATTCAACCAAAGTTTTTCACAAGGGACTTTGAGATGGAGCTTTCCTACATTGCACCAAAACTTTACAAACAAACAAACACAGATAATACAGGGAATCCCCAACACAAAATGTCATGGCCAACCAAATGGGAACCACAAAATGAGAACCAAATCCTCAGTTGAGAATCAGCATCTCCCAATCCTAAAGGGGACAAACCAAGAACCAAATTCTTTCAGACAAAAGAACCAATATCTCCCAATTCCCCCTGGTTCCCTGGTAACTGCAAATGAGCTTAATCCAAACCAAGTTTCCTAGTTCCACTCAATCTCTTGACTTCCAGCCCCAAATTGGTGCTTCAAAACACCAACAGAGAGGTGTGAAACCCCCTCCTCCATGGGGGTGGAAACAGGGTTTTGGTGTCCCAGGGAACTTTACTTACAAATGGCCATGGTTGTTGTGACACTTCCCAAATCTGTTTCCTTCTCCTCAACACAGTTCAGGTTGTGGGGAGCTGTGTCTACTTTGGGAAGACAGAGACAGGAGTTCCCCAGAGCTAAAACAGGCTCTGGCAGCTGCAAGGGCCATCCCTTTCTCTCTCACTTCAAAAAAAAATTGCTCCTACCCACAAAGACCCTTGGCTTTGACCCGGGGCTGCTCCCTGCTTCTTCCAGCAGTTGTGGGGTGCCATTCCACTGGGGCGCCAATGGGCCCCACCCAGGGATGCCAAATTCTGTTACCAAAAGTTCAGCACTTGTCCCTGAGGCTGCATCGGAAGAACAAGGACAAGTGGTGTGAGAAGAAGGAAAGAGGAGTTTATTAATTTGCCAGCAAATGAGGAGGTTGGCAGACTCCCATCTCAAAGTACCAACGTCCTCTTGTGATTTTAAATAATGCTATAATAAGCATTAATGGGACTACAGGTCTATCATCTTTTGTATTATTTTCTTGGAAGGAGGTCAGGGAACATAAACATTTTCATGGATCCACAACAGCTGGTTTGAAAATAGAAAAATTCCCTTAAGTTATAGCAAAGGTGCCAGACCCCTATAAATCCATTTCTTTTCTGTCCCATAGTACAAAATTCTGTGGTCTATTATCTAATGGGTTCTTGATGTTTTTGTCTACCGACATGTGTGGACATTTTATATGACACAGTTATTAAGTATTTGCTTATCATAGTTGCTACACCTTCTATGTCCCAGAGAGGAGATGCAGTTGTGACCAAGATGGTTATGATCATTAATGTCAAGTTAGTGGGAATAAGAAAGAATAAGACTGGAGAAAAGGGAATCAGAAGGGTACAGGGACCTAAGAGGAGGTGATGATGATGATGGCCTGGAGAAAGGAGACCATAGTGGAAATGACAATGATATCTAGCATTTGGATAGTACTTTCCAATTTACAGAAAACATTAAAAACCTATTACTTACTTACTTTTTATTGATTGATTGATTGATTGAGACAGGGTGTCACTCTGTTGCCCAGGCTGGAGTGCAGTGGCACGATCATAGCTTACTGCAGCTTTGAACTCCTGGGCTCAAGCAGTCCTCTAGCCTCAGCCTCCTGAGTAGCTGGAACTACAGGCACATGTGCCTGGCTAATTCTTGTTTAAATTTTTGTAGAGACAAGGTCTTGCTATGTTGCTCACGCCAGTCTCGAACTCCTGGCCTCAAGTGATCCTCCCTCCTTGCCTCCCAAAGCTCTGTGATTATAGGTGTAAGCCACTGTGCCCAACCTATTATCTTATTTTGAAATGAAAGGAAAGATCCTAGAGGCACTACAAAGAAAGAATGAGTGGGCCTTGGTGACTGATTTTATAAAGTGGTGAGGAAAGATTCCAGTGATCTAAGAAGGACCAAGAGCAATTATCTTGAGCAATCAGGTGTTATGTACCTTTTGATGAAAAGGTGTTTCTTTTTCCAAATGTCGTGATTCCCACCTTATAGATATGAATTCTGCACTTTTGTAAGTGCACTAAGTGGTGTATATACATGAAAAACCAAGTTTTTGGCTTCTACTTCTTAAAAGATATAATAATTTGGGGTTAGGCTGAAAATAGAAACTATTTGACAAAATTCAATAAATCCATCCAGGAAAATATCTAGCTCAACTTGTATAACATTTACGTAACACTAACACCTTTTTGACAAACATGAACTATTAAGAAATGTATTGAAATAGATGGCTTTGACAGCTTTGGGTTTTCGTGTTCATCATGGTTCACATTTGCTTAGGGCAGAGATATCACAAGGCATCATTTGAATTAAAGAGACTTCTTTAATATCAAGATATTTATCTGGGGTGGACAGGTGAGTGCTCAGAATTTATGTTTTCACAAAATGTGAGATTAATGTATTTAAGGAATAAAAAAGGAATGGATTTGAGGAAGAAATATTCCAAAGCATCAATATGATTGAGAATAACATACCACAGGCCATATATTAAATTCATCCACTAATTTTTCTAACCTCATTTTGGCCAAGGTGGAGTTGTTTTTAGGAGCCTCTTATGCTTGGGCTCTTTCTGTCTACCTTTCCCCTCTTGGTGAGGCCAAACTCCCATCTTGGATATTCAGCTGTTTCTGCCTAGGGTTTCTCAAGTGGAAGTCCTTTGTGTCTTTAATCCATGTGGTGGTTGACCTGTTTTGTTTGGTTAAACCTCACATTCCATTTGATGCCTTGGGACTTAAACTGAAAGAGTTAGAAGAAGAAAATCCCCCTTGGAGAATCGATTGTACTTTAGTACATAACCACTTTCATATAACCTATTGACTTGCCTGCCCAAGGCAAAGGCTGTTCTTCTGACTTAGTGTTGCGCCCACTTCTGAGGGCCCATCTGCTTTCCTACGGGAGCTCAGAGGTCTTTCAGGACTAGCCAGCTCTGCCCTCCATGACCTACAGTGGAGCCTGGTCCCAGCTCATATCGATTTCTAGAAACCAAACATCACGGCTTTTCATTAAATGCAAATAAGGATGAATCAAAGAAGCTTGTGCTGTTTAAATCCTAAGATGACTGGGTACTCAATAAATTGAGAAATAGAAGAATGATTACTTGGGATGGGCTTTTAAGAGAACTGTGATTATGTTTCTTTGACAAAATTAAAACTTAGGAACTCAGGGAACATTTTGTCTAACCTAGATAATGAAAGCAAAATCCTCATTTTTTTTTGTTTAAATGAGAAGGGGAGGCTGGGTTAGATGGGAGTAAACTGGGAGGACACAGAAATCTGTATTTGGAATGTGGGAAATATACTAGGCATTTAGAAACAACAATATTGGTCATCACTATTTTAGCTACATCTTATAAATTGATTACTTTTTAGGAAAATAGAACTTTGTCTAGATGATTGTATAAGCTCTAGAAAAAAAATGATGGCCTACATAAAGGTTTGGGATCATCAACTTCCATTTATGTTTTTGATCAAATACTATTTGGCTAATACATTTGTAAGGTCCCCCAGTTTTCCTCACCTTTTTCTCTGTTCTGACCAAGAAATACAGATTGCCTTGACCACTCTGGACTTGGCCAGCTGTATGTTCCCTTCAGCCCTGAACCCAAGTCAGGGCCTTGAACATTCCCAAGCTCTGATAAAAGTGTTGAGTTTTGTGAAGGAAAAATAAAAATCTTAGGACACCCAAAACTCATTATGCCAAAGGGAGAACTGAGCCTGGGAACTGAGTCACATAAACACTGTCATCCTCTCCCTAAACTCAACTCCTCAATGAGGTACAGAGGTTTTTTCCTAAGAAATGAAGTGGGGGCTTGGATAATGACAGAGCAGGTTTTTGGTAGATATGGAGGAAGAAAGGAAGCCTGGCTAATAAAGGTGGTCTTGTGATGCAGACAAGCCTCACAGGAGCATCCTTCAGGGAGAATAGATGGTCAATGTTTTTAGTCAGACCTTTAAGGGTGTCAGACTCTCAGGCATTATTTCTGTTTGTCGGCAGCCATCTCAAAATATGTCAAAGAAATGTATTTTGGGGTAAAATATTTCTGATTTTTTTCAGCACTAAAACCTTTCAAGATATATAGCCCCCTATAAATGAGTACATGTCAATTATAACCTTAGGACTGTAGCCTAAATAAACCCTTGAATGTCAATTATGAGCTTATCTCCATGGATGCAGGCCAAGGAAGAGATAAGATCAATCACTCTTCTACCCAACCAGAGAAGACTACAAAATTAACTGTTCCCTCTACTCCCCTTTTTTGAATGTTTATCTTATCTTATGTAAAATGTAGATTTACTGAGCATTAAATAGAGCTTCTCAAGAATGCAATCATATGCCTCACTGCTCACCTCCCCCCCCCCTTCACTTAAATATGGAATTCTCAAATCCTTCTGGGGAGAGCCCAAGCCACAGATGGCTTGTGGTCTGTGCTTTTGCTGGGTGCATCCTCAGACTTTGGCTAAATAAGCTTCAATTAAGTGTGACTCTTGTTTTCAGTCACTTTTTATTTAAGTTAAAATGATGACCATGAAGGGACCTCTAAAAAGAGTTTGGCCTTTTTAACCCACAGTGACTCTCCTATCAGTACCCTGGTACCAGCTAGAGCTTCTTACTGTATTGCTCTGACTGATGGGGCAATTCACTGAGGTTTGGGCTGCTCTCTCCAGAGATCACTGATCTCCCAACTTTTCAGCTGAGATCAGAGGTTTGTTCTACCATGAATCTCCTTTAGGAGAGTTTTTCTCACTTCTGATAAAGAAGCTGAGTTCTTCTGCTCCTGTGATGACAGAGAACAGTTTCTTAAGCTTTGGCCCCATTGTTAGATAAAAAAATTGTGTCAAGGTTTTGTCTTTAAAAAAATTATTTTTCTTTTCTTTGATGACTAAGGTTAAGGGTATTTACCAGCTGGTCTTAAATTTTCTTTCATTACATTTAGAGTGTTCAGTATTCATATACATTTTATGTGATTGCTTATTTTGCTTACTCAGTTTGTTTTGATTTAGGCCCCTCTTCTGTCACATTTGGCCAACTCTCAGCCCCTTTAGCATATGAGGGTGGAACTTTCCACTCTGAAGAGAAAGAACACTTGCTCCCCTCAGCCTTTTGGGGCATTCTCAGATGATGGAGAATCACATGAAGGTGTCAAGGGAGGACTGCTCCCAAAGATGTGCAGCGACTATGACTAGCCTCCCCTCTCTAAAGAATATATTAGGGACTGATCTTGTCTGAGAGGTACATATAAAGAACTGACCCTTCTGTGTCTTGAGCCTCTGATGCTGTCAGTTTGCCAAGACACAATGGAATGAACTGACTCAGAAGGTAATGGCCCTAAGGAGCTAGGTCCATAAACAGCACAATTTGTGTCCTAAACACTTTCCAACTTAGTCAAATCAGAAGGGGAACTCCAAATTATGAAGAACAAGGCCTCTAAGTTGGCTGATCAGAGTTTCCCCTTCCTGTAATTTTCAGATGGAGGTCTGGGGCCAGGGCCTGTGGAGAGTCAGAAGGGGGTGAGGCTTTTAAGGCTAAACTCTTTGTTTGTCTCTCACGATCACCCCATTTTGGGAAAAACTGGTGACAGGTAGGGGAACCCCGGCAATTGTCTATCAACCTTGGTCAAAGGCTGAATTGTGGGGCATGTTAAAGAATTTCCTGATGCCCATAAAAACCAGTTGGGTTTGCCCAAGAATTTAAACTTATCATTAAAAGTTATGACCTAGGTCATTCAGACCTTTACCACTTGATCCACATGTTGATATCAGAGGCCAAAGCTAAAGAATGACTAAAAAAGCACATAAGTAAAGCACAGCATTATCAGAAAGAAAAAAAAAAGAAAGGAAAAGAAAAAGCACAGCGGTCAGACCCTTTGATAGATTTAACCACCAATGGCCCAATAAGACCACAAAGCCCCCCAAAGGCCCAGAAGACAGGCACGAGGATGCACAAGAATGAGCAGCTGCTCTGTTAAACACCATTCCTTTAGTGTTCCAAAAGGTTATAGACTAGAATAAAATCCAGCAATGCCACCAGAACCCAGATAAAGCAGTTTTAGCTTATTTTTCACACGCTTTGACAAGACCTTAAAACGATATTATGGGCTGTTGGCTGACAGCTTCAAAACCAATAAAAATAACACATTATTAAATTCAAGTTTCCTAAATGTGCTAAATGATGACCTAGCCATCCTTATAAAATGCCACATGACAAATTGGGCCACAGCCAGAACTAATAAACTAGTTAACTTAGCTGACCAATTCTCCTGCACTATTAAAAAAAAAAAAAGGCGGATCACAGCGGAGGTCATGTGTTTACAATGAAAACAACTGACCTCCCAAACTTCTCGGCCCCTTAGTATTGAGGGCTCTTCTCTCCAGTCTGTTACTACCATAAAAAACCAAGACTCACTGAGAATGTCTAAAGCTAAAACAAAACAACAAGAAGATAAAACCCCAAAAGACTAGGGGTGCTCTGAGGAAATCGAAGGGTTTGTCCTCTCCTAATACTCTACTTTGACCAACAGATTGGGAGAGATTGCCTTAATAGACATGGAAGCTACTTTATCAGTCATAAATCCCACCTTATTTAGAAACCCCATTCCTCAGAGTAATGAAAAGGTTAACATGGTCATGTGTCTAACAAAACTACCTCAAGTTGCAAACCTAAACCCATCCCTTTCGATTTTGTAGGGTAGTGGTCCCCATCCTTTTTGGCACCAGGGACCAGTTTCATGCAAAACAATTTTTCCGCGGACCTGGGTTAGGGGGTGGTGTGGAGTTCAGGCAGTGATTCGAGTGAGCTGTAAATACAGATGAAGCTTTGCTAGCTCACCTGCCACTCACCTCCTGCAGTGCGGCCCCCATCCCCTTCCTAAGTTTCATGGAAGACAATTTTTCCATGGACCGGGGTGGGAGTTGGGGGAGCAGTGGATCTCTGTGGCCGGGTCCCTAACAGGCCGCAGACTGGTACCGGTCCGAGGCCTGCAGGCTGGGGACTGCAATTGTATGATCTTGCCTACCTCCACCCCCACCTGGGGCTGTAAATATAATACATTCAGTCCATCCTATGAGTTTCTAATATGCCCTAGGGCTCCTGTCAATCTTTTAGGCCAACATCTCCTCAACATCCATAATGATCATATCTCCTTTTCATCAAAAGGGATGTTTTACCTGGAATTAGAATCTTGGGACCAGGAAGAGCAAATGTTAAAATGCCCTGATAACATACCTCAGTTCAGTGCTTAAAAGTATGAGTGTCATATTATGACTGAGAAAATGGACTGGTGAGAAAAAGGGAGACCTTAGAAGCAACAGGGAGGAAATGGAACAAAGGATAGGAAAGTTGTAAAACTTTTTCTAGGCTCTCCAATTTTCCTGTCAACCTTTGAAGTTGAGAAACTGCTTGAGGTCATCCTCTCTCACCTGCGATTCCAGTCAAATACAGATATAGGAAAAATACTCTCAGTCATTCCAATCAAAGTTGAAATAAACTTAAACAGACCCTTACCTAACATTAAACAATATCCATTATGACAGGAAGCCATAGATGAAATTACTCCTATCGTACAAGTGTGAACTAAAATAAAATCCTAAGCCCCCCACTGACTGGCCAAGGGGACCCCAGAGAAACCTTAAAGCTGAGTTCCCAGCTATGACAGGATGGGAGGTCAGACATGCCTCACTATAGCCCTTCCCTTGCTAATGGCCATCAGCTTTTTTCCTAAGGGTTACACAGAAACCAATCTTGTGATCCAGACCAGCATTCTTTCCTGATAAGAGACCACCAACTGTGGAGTGGTTTTGACCCGTCTATGGACCATGCGCTGAGAGGGTTTTCATGCCCTCTGCTTCACCTTTTGACACCTGAGGACAGCCATTTTCTGAACATGGGTCCCATAAAGGGGCATAAAGCTGAATGTGTGTGTTCATGGTTCTCCTTTCACAATATTCATGACCCCTCCTTTAGCTTATTAAATATGTATATTTGGCCATCCACTCAGTATAAATTCCTGCTTCCATTGTCCCTGCCTCGAAGCATGTGTTCCTGGCTTCTGGCTGGGGGCTCTGCCTTCCAGCCTGTTGGAATTGCCACCCACAGACTGCAACTCTCTATGAGAAATAAAACTCTCCTTTCCAAATTTATGAATCTCATCATTTTCTTTTTTTGTAAATTTCAAAATATTACGGGGTTACAAATGCTTTGGTCACATTAAGTTGCCTTTGCACTGCCCAAGTCAAAGCTACAAGCATGCCCATCCCCCAGACAGCACTCACCACACCCATTAGGTGTGAATTACCCATCCCCACCTGCCCGATCCCCAATGAATGTTACTTCCATATGTGTTCCATAAGTGTTGATCAATTAGTACCAATTTAATGGTGAGTATACATGGTGTTTGTTTTTCCATTCTTGTGATACTTCACTTAGAAGAATGGGCTCCAGCTCCACCCAGGATAATACAAGAGGTATTAGTTCCCCATTTTTTTATGGCTGAGTATACTCCATGGTATACGTATACCACATTTTATTAATCCACTCATGTATTGATGGGCACTTGGGTTGTTTCCACATCTTTGCAATTGTGAATTGTGCTGCTATAAGCATTCGAGTGCAAATGTCTTTTTATAGAATGTCTTTTTTTCCTTTGGGTAAATATCCAGTAGTGGGATTGCTGGATCAAATGGTAGTTCTACTTTTAGTTCTTTGAGGTATCTCCATACTACTTTCCATAGAGATTGTACTAGTTTGCAGTCCCACCAGCAGTGTATGAGTGTTCCTATCTCTCCACATCCATACCAACATTTGTTGTTTTGGGACTTTTTGATAAAAGCTATTCTCCCTGGAGTTAAGTGATATCTCATTGTGGTTTTGATTTGCATTTCCCTGGTGATTAGAGATGTTGAGCATTATTTCATATGTTTCTTGGCCATTAGTCTATCTTCTTTTGAAGAGTTTCTGTTTCTGTCCTTTGTCCACTTTTTAATGTGGTTGTTTGAGTTTTCCTTGATGATTTACCTGAGTTCTTTATAGATTCTAGTTATTAGCCCTTTGTTGGATGTATAGCATGCAAATATTTTCTACCATTCCATAGGTTGTCTATTTGCTCTAATGATTGTTTCCTTGGCTGTGCAGAAGCTTTTAAATTTGATCAGGTCCTATTTATTTATTTTTGTTATTGCTGTGATTGCTTCTGGGATCTTCTTCATAAATTCTTTGCCTAGGCTGATGTCCATAAGATTTTTTCAAATGCTTTCTACTAGAATTATTATGGTTTTATGCCTTAGGTTTAAGTCTGTTATCCATCATGAGTTAATTTTTGTGAGAGGTAAGAGGTGCAGATCCTGTTTCAGTCTTCTACATGTGGCTATCCAATTTTCCCAGCACCATTTATTGAATAGGGATTCTTTTCCCCAGCATATGTTTTTGTGTGCTTTGTCAAAGATCAGATGGCAATATGAGGATGGTTTTATATCTGTGTTCTCTGTTCTGTTCCATTGGTTTATGTCTCTGTTCTTGTGCCAGTACCATGCTGTTTTGGTTACTATAGCCTTGTAGTATAGATTGAAGTCTAGTAAAGTGATGTCTCCCAATTTGCTCTTTTTGCTTAAGGTTGCTTTTGCTATATGGGGTCTTCTCTGGTTCCATATGAAGTGTAGAATTATTTTTTCTAGATCTGTGAAAAATGATGTTGGTATTTTAAGAGGGATTGCATTGAATCTGTAGATCACTTTGGGTAGTATAGACATTTTAACAATGTTGATTCTGCCAATCCATGAGCATGGTAGGGTTTTCCATCTGTTTACGTCCTCTGCTATTTCCTTCCTCAATGTTTCATAATTCTCCCTGTAGGGGTCTTTCACCTCCTTAGTTAAATATGTTCCTAGGTATTTTATTTTCTTTGTTGCTGTTGTGAAGGGTATTGAGCCTTTGATTTGGTTTTCAGCTTGACTGTTGTTGGCGTATATGAATGCTGCTGATTTGTGTACCTTGATTTTGTAACCTGAGACTTTGCTGAATTTATTTATCAATTCAAGTAGTCTCTTGGCAGATTCTTTTGGGTTTTCTAGATAAGATCATATCATCAGCAAAGAGTGAAGTTTGACCTCTTCTGCCCCCATTTGGATACCCTTGATTTCCTTCTCTTGTCTGATTGCTCTCGCTAAGACTTCCAGCACTATGTTGAATAGTAGCGGTGATACAGGGCAACCTTGTCTGGTTCCAGTTCTAAGCAGGAATGCTTTCAATTTTTCCCCATTCAGTATGATTTTGGCTGTGGGTTTTTTGTATATGGCTTTTATCACTTTGAGGTAAGTCCCATCTATGCCTATTTTTTTAAGAGTTCTTGTCATAAAAGGGTGCTGAATTTTGTCAAATGCTTTTCCTGCATCTATTGAGAGGATCATATGGTCTTATATTTTTACTTCTATTTATGTGGTGAATTACATTTATAGATTTGTGTATGTTGAACCATCCCTGCATTTCTGGGATGAAGGCCACTTAGTCATGATGGATTATTTTTTTGATGAGCAGCTAATTTTGGTTTGCTAGGATTTTATTGAGAATTTTTGCATCTATATTCATAAGAGATGTTGGTCTGTAGTTTTCTTTTTTTGTTGAGCCCTTTCCTGGCTTTGGTATCAAGGTGATGTTGGCTTTGTAAAACGTGTTGGGGAGGATTCCTTTCTTCTTGTTGTTACGGAATAATTTCTGCAGGATAGGCACCAGTTGTTCTTTGTAGGTCTGGTAAAATTCAGGTGTGAAACCATCTGGTCTGGGACTGTTTTTTTTTGGAAGATTTTTTATTCCTGCTTCAATTTCAGTACTTGATATTGGTCTGTTCAGGAATTCTATTTCTTCCTGATTGAGCCTAGGGAGGCTGTGTGTTTCTAAGAATTTGTCCATTTCCTCCATGTCTTCAAGTTTCTGTGTATAGAGATTTTTGTAGTATTCAGATATGATATTTTGTATTTCCGTGATTGCAGTTATAATTTCTCCTTTTTCATTCCTAATTGAGCTTATTAGAGTCCTTTCTTTTCTGCTTCTGGTTAATCTAGCAAGAGGCATGTCAATTTTGTTTATCTTTTCAAAGAACCAACTTTTAGTTTCATTAATCTTCTGGATAGTTCTTTTGTTATTGATTTCATTTAGTTCTTCTCTGATCTTGGTTATTTCTTTTCTTCTGCTGGGTTTGGGATTGGTTTGCTCATCCTTTTCCAGTTCCTTGAGATGATTCATTAGATTGTTGATTTGTGATCTTTCTGTCTTTTGGAGGTAGGTATTTATGGCTATGAATTTTCCTCTCAGGACTGCTTTAGGTGTGTCCCCTTTATCATTTAGTTCAAAGAATCTTTTGATTTCCATCTTAATTTCCTCCTTGACCTGGATATCATTCAGCAATAGGTTGTTTAGTTTCCATGACTTTGTGTAGACATGAGTGTTTCTGTTGGAGTTGATTTCTAACTTTATTCCACTGTGGTCTGAGAAGATGCATGGTATAATTTCTATTTTTAAAAATTTGTTGAGACATATATTGTGGCATAGGATTTGATCAATCTTAGAGAATGTTCTATGAGCTGATGAGAAGAATGTATATTTAGTGGTTTTTGGGTAGAATGTTCTGTAAATGTCTGTTAGGCCCATTTGTTCTAGAGTTCTATTTAAGTCCACTGTTTCTTTGTATATTTTCTATTTGGAGGATCTGTCCTATTCTGTCAGAGGGGTATTGAAGTCCCCAGCTGTTATGGTGCTACTGTTTATCATTTTGTTTAGATCAAGTAGGATTTGCTTTATGAATCTGGGTGCACCAGTGTTAGGTGCATAAATATTTACAATTGTTATGTCTTCTTGTTGAATTGTTCCCTTTGACATTCTATAATGACCATCTCTGTCTTTCATTACTTTTGTTGATTTGAAGACTATGTTATCTGATATGAGAACTGCTACCCCAGCTTTCTTTTAGTTTCCATTTGCATGGAATATTGTTTTCCATCCTTTCACCTTGAGTCTGAATGAGTCCTTGTGGGTTAGATGTGTTTCCTGGATACAGCAGATAATTGGCCTGCACTTTTTTATCCATTCAGCCAGACTATGTCTCTTCAGTGGAGAGTGCAAACCATTCACATTTATTGAAAGAATTGATAGGTGTGGTGGATTTCTGTTCATCCTGTTGAGTAGGACTTTGTTGCTTTGTTTTATCTCTTGAACCATTGTGGTATCTGGGCTTTGACCTTTAGCTTTTGGGTGATTTTACACTGGTGGGTGTCTATTGTGCTGGTCTGTGTATAATGCAGTTCTGAGTACTTCCTGCAGGGCAGGTCTAGTCTTGACAAACTCCCTCAGTGCTTGTCTGAGAAAGTCTTATTTCCCCCTCATATATGAAACTTAGTTTTGCAGGATACAAAATTCTAGGCTAGCCATTATTCTGTTTGAGAAGACTGAGAATGGGGCCCCAATCTCTTCTGGCTTGTAAGATCTCAGTTGAGAAGTCCACAGTTAATCTGCTGGGTTTTCCTTTGTATACCTGCTGCTTTCACCTTACAGCTCATAGGAGCACCTCTTTCATATTTATTTTGGCCAGTCTGATGATTATGTGTTGTGGTGTTTGCCTCTTTGCGATGAATCTCCCAGGAGTCCTTTTAGCTTCTTGTACCTGGATATCTAGATTTCTAGTAAGGCCAGGGAAATTTTCCTCAATTATTCTCTTAAATAGGTTTTCCAATCCTTGTGTATTTTATTCTTCACCCTCAGGGATGCCTATGATTCTTATATTAGGCCTCTTTACATAAGCCCATATTTCTTGTAGGCTTTGCTCGTTCCTCTTATTTCTATGCTTTATATCCTTGACTGACTTGTTAAATTCAGAGGTGTTGTCTTCAAGCTCTGAGAGTCTTTCTTCTGCCTGATCTAACCTATTCTTAAGGCTTTCCACTGTGTTTTGTAATTCCTTGAATGAATTTTTCATTTCCAGTTTTGTTTGATTTTTCTTTAATAATTCTTTAGTGAATTTTTCATTCATTTCCTGCATTGTTTTTGTGGTTTCCTTGTGTTGGGTTTCCATATTATCTTGTATTTCATTGAGCTTCCTTACAATCCATGTTCAAAGTTCTTTATCTGTCATTTCAATATTCTGATTTTGGTTGGTATCTCTTGCTAGAGAGGTGGTGTTACATTTTGGGGGCGTCCTTTCACTCTGATTCTTCATACTTCTAGAGTTCTTTTGCTGATTCCTTCTCATCTGGAGCAGCTGTTGCTTCTTACTTTTGGGTTTTCTTTTGTTTAGATAATGACATGCCCAGTTTAGTCTCTGAGGCAGTAGGTGGTGCTTGGTGCTTGTGGGTGAGAATCAATCGCACCCTGTATGATAAGTCAGTAAATGCAGTAAAAGGGCATGCAAATTGACCTACCTGTCAATAGGTGGCGCTTGCCAGGAGGAACAGCAGCAATGTTATTTTTGGGTCCTGTGACCAGTTCTAGTTCTTCTGGAGAAGCACTCAAATGCCCCAGGTGGTGGGTGGGGCCCTGGTGGGGGAGTGAGGTGGGTGGGGCTGGGTTGGGTGAGCCTGACCTCAAGCTCCACAAATGCTGTCATCAGATCTGCAGGGGTCAAAGGTCCATTCCCCGCCTCTGGGCAAAGCTGCCAGGGAGGGACTAAAGTGGCCCCACTCAAGCAGAAAGTCTGTGTGGAGGCAGAGCTGTGGAGACCCTCAATCAGGCAATCTGGAGCAGGCCTCACTCCTTTCCACCCTCCCCTATTCCACAGTTTCTCCCAGGCCTCTGCCAGCAGGCAGGACCTCCAGCCAGTCGAGTTCCCCTACAACTGTGTTGCAGACAGGGAGGTTCCCTGCTCGGGACCTCGGCCCTCTCATGGGAGGAGGGCTGCCCCATAAGCATACTCGCTCTCCCCTTGATCTGCCCCTGTGGACACCAACACTTCCTGAGTCTAATTCACAAATATACCCTCTGTGCCCCCAGCCAATGCAATCAAGATCTGGGGGTATGGGATCTGGCCCGTGGGCCCATCCCGGGGCTCCCAGAGATCAATCCCAGACCACACCAGGGAGAAGTATGCAGGTCCTGAGTCACCCATGGGGTGCCCAAGCTGGTTTGATGTCCCTCTGCCTCGGGACGTGCCCCACTCTGATGGGGCCACCAGGCAAGCAGCACCAGGGAGGGCCGGCAGGCAGGGGGCTCACAGTCTGAGCCCCCCTCAGTCTACGACAGTACCGAAAAAAGAGGTCTGAGCCCCGCTCCTTGTGGAAGCCTCCATGTGGCGGCTCAATTGTCTCTCTCAGCAGCCGTGGGTGGGGGAGGGGAAGGGGAGAAAAAAGTCTGGGTGTAAGAAAGTTACACTCTGGTCATCTCTGATCCTCTCTCCAGAAGGCAGTCCACCCAGAATGACCAGGCTCTGGTGTCATGCAGATCACCCGGCACCTACTGTACCCCTGTGGCTCCTGCAGTCTCAGCCAGAGTCGGGAAATGTCTGTGTGGGGATCAGCAAGATGGAACCTGAGGAGTTGAAGCCCCCTGGGGAGGAAAAAGGCCCATGGTGAGTAGAGAAGCAATATGGCACCTGCCGTCCAGCTTGGGTCTGTGGAGTGGGAGGCACTGGGGGGTTCCTGGGAGCCTGGTGCCCTGTCGGCAAGAAGCTCCCAGCTCACTGGTGACTGCAGTCTCTGTGCTCATGTGGGCAGAAGGTATCTCCTGCAGCTTGGGAACCCACCAACAGTCCGAAATACGAGGGAGGGAGAAATTAACCCCTCCACCTACTCTTCTTGCTGGTCTCTGAGCCTCTTGGGGGTTAATCACCGCCAATACCTTTCTCCTTCCAGTTCTGCTCCACAATCTCTTCCCGTGGAGTCTCCTGTAGGTTCTGGCACCCTTCCTTCAGACTCTTTCTGATCTATGTTTGCCTGTCTGTTTTTTTCTGTCATCTAAAACTTCTCCTTCTTAGTGAGACACTCTGGCTGGTGGTGTCTCTGGTCCGCCATCTTGGTTTCTCCTCATCATTTTCTTTAGTTAACATAAGATTACCTCGAAAAGGGTCTCATTATTCCTTGCACCAGCCCTTGCAACACCCTAATCTTCCCTGTAAAAACAAACAAACAAACAAACCAAAAAAACAAAATGGGAAAAGATGGAGGTTCATACAAGACTTAAGGGTCATAAATAACATTGTGATACCCAGACACCCAGTAGTTCCCAACCCACATACCCTTCTGTCAGCTATACCCACTGCCAGTCAACACTTTTCTGTTGTAGATCTCTGTAGTGCCTTTTTTTTTTTTAGCATTCTTGTGGATCCATATAGTCAATATTTATTTGCCTTTGCTTGGAAAGAATGAGAATATACTCAGACTATGGTGCCCCAGTGGTACACAGACAGCCCAACCTATTTTCCCCAAATAGTAAAATCTGATCTGAAGGAATTAAACTTTCCCCAGGGCTCAACACTCATCCAATATGTGGATGGCTTCCTCCTCTGCTCACTCTCTTCTTTCCAAGAGGACAGTCTATATTTACTGAAACAACTAGCTACCAAAGGACACAAAGTGTCCAAAGATAAACACCAATGCTTCCCCCAAGTTAAGTATCTGGGACACATCATTTTGGCTAAAGGGCTGAGCATTAACCCTGATAGAATTGAAGAAATTCTGGTTTTCCCAACACCTACCACATAAAAAAAAAATCTTAGAAGATCTTTGGGACTAGCCAGCTATTGTAGAAGCTGGATACCAAATTTTTCCCTTATGGTCCAACTTCTGTACACATACCTAAAAAGTGAACAACTTGATACCATCATGTGGACTCCAGAAGGGGAATCAGCCATACAACAAATAAAAGAAACCCTAAATAATGCACCAGCTTTGGGATGCCCTAACTACAAACTGCCTTTCTCCCTTTTCATACATGAAATCAGAGGAAATGCATCTGGGGTGTTAATCCAAAAACATGGCAATCATCAGAGGCTATTATAGTCAACAACTAGACCCAGTGGCTTGGGGGGCTGCCTCCCTGTTTGAGGGTGATATCAGCCATGGCCCTTTTTTTCAAATCTGTTGAAGAAATAGTTATGGGTTCCTCCCTTACCATTTTTGTACCACATTCTCTTGAGCTTTTCTAAATTCTCATCACACTCAGCACCTTTCTATTAATAGACTAATCTCTTACAATGTATGGCTTCTATCATCTCCAAATATTACCATTTCTTGCTGTAACAAACTTAACCAGGCCACTCTTTTACCAGGCCCTTCTGACGAGACCCCTTATGACTGTATCTTGATGACTGATAAACTTCTCACTGTTAGGATGGACCTACAAGAAACACCATTGGATAATGCTGGAGTAAAATGGTATATAGATGGGTCTTACTTAAGAGGCGAGGATGGAAATTTCAAAACAGGACATGCTATGGTTTCCTTATCGGAGGACATCCAGGCCAGCCCTTTCACCCAGGCCAAATCAGCTCAAGGAGCCGAATTGATTGCCCTGACTCAAGCTTGTCAATTGGCAAAAGACAAGACTGCAAAACTTCCCCCACTCTTTTTGGGAACTGAGACCTGTATCCCTGTCTCAGGCAGGTGGCTGGGAGGGGCAGGGGAATATTCTTGTTCTTTGTGCTGCAAGAGATAGCTCAGCTGAGCTGCTGGCTCCATCCCAGGCCCAGTGCCTTAACACTATCACCCACTGTTGCCCATGAAACAAACTTGTTCTTACAGTGGGCCTAGGATTATACAGACAGATTATAACAGGACAACTGCTGAATATGTGGTCTCATGCCTCTCTCTAGTGGCTCTGGCCTGCCATGGTGGGTATACTTTTTCCAAGGTTAGGACTGGATAAAATACCAAAAATTTATTACTTCACAGAAACAGTCCAATGTCCTTAGTGCTGGCATGACTAAAAATGATATATACCACTGGCCCATTAATGACACTCTAAAAAACAAGGGACATAGAAAATGCTTTTCAATAAAAAAGACTAGTACATTAGGTCTTACATTATCATCACCTCAACTAGAAGAAAAAAAAATAACATCCCCCCCAGACCATAACCTGTTTTTCAAATGAAATAACACAAATTTGGGCTGGGTCTATTTGGCTCACCCCTTCATTTGGCCAACTCAGTTAGAATGCTTCTTAATGCTAGGAACAGGAAAACCATCTCAAAGACCATTGGCCAAATAGCACTAGAGATATGGGATAGATACCCAGAGAATGATATGACCACACCATCATATTACAGAGTACTGACTGGCATGCCACTGATTAGATACAGTGGTCTGGTATTTCCTGGCTAGCCCCAAATAGAACATATTGGCTACGTGGTACCAACTTATGGCCATAGTTACCTCTAGGATGGTTAGGGAGGTATACTCTGGGTTATGCTTGGGCGCAAGGATGAGTAATTCCAACCTGCCAACACCAGCAAATTTTCTTCATTTAAAATCTTGCTGGACACACTCTGTGTTCTGCTTGGTATGATCACTTAGCCTGTATCTTCATACTACAAGTGGGTATTGAAAATGTCATATGGCATATAGAGTCATTAACAAATTATAGCCAAAAGCCTTTTTTCTTTTTTGGAGACAGAGTCTCACTCTGTCACCCTGAGTAGAGTGCAGTGGTGTCATCATAGCTCACTGCAACCTCAAACTCCTGGGCTCAAGTGATCTTCTTGCTTCAGCCTCCCGAGTAGCTGGGACTACAGGCATGAGCCATTATGCATGGTTAATTTTTCTATTTTTAGTAGAGATAGGGTCTCGCTCTTGCTCAGGCTGGTCTCGAACTCCTAAGCTGAAGCAATCCTCCCACCTCGGCCTCCCAGAGTGCTAGGATTACAGGCGTGAGCCACCATGCCTGCCCCAAAAGGCTCTTAATGACAGTTGCATGAGCTTCTCACTATTAAATAATGAAGTCTCACTTATGAGAAAAGCTCTGCTACAAAATCATATGGCCTTAGACATACTCACTGCAGCTCAGGGGGGGAGATGTGATATCATTAAAATTGAATTCTGTGTTTATAGCCCAGATGAGTCAAGTAACATTACTCCACTGACGACTGACATGAAAACCCAAATAACCAATCTTTCAGATCCAAAACTCTCACTAACTGACTGGTTGAGCAGTTGGTTTGGGTCCTGGAAAACTTGGTGGCAAAAGCTATTACTCATAATAGTAACAATAATAATAATTTGTGTTCTGTCTTTCTTCTGCCTACAATGTTGTTACAGTATCTGTCTGCAACTGAAAGAGTCAGAACAATAATTGGCTGAAGAACGAAAAATTGCTCTGATTGAGGAGGCAGTTACAGTTTTCAGGATAACTATTTCCTTTTGTTGCTATAATTCAGCCTTGGTCCTCTATTTTCCTTCCTGAATTCCCACCCCTTTTATTCTATGTGAGAAACGAGACACTAGACACTAGACGACATGATTTCCCAAGAATAAGACTTCCTAATGTAACAGAGGTAAAGGTCCAAAAAAGGGCAACGAAATGTTTGAGTTGTCTCTTAAAACCCCCCCAACCTTTTGGGGAATTAGAACCTTTTCAAATCTTTTATTATCAGATTTTAGCCAGGACAAACAGAAAGTAGGTCTCCCATTCAATTCGTTTGGTTCTAAAAGCAGCTTTTCCCAACTGTGCATGCAAATGATTATTTTAGGCATTTCAAGAACCCCCATTTTGGCCATTGCTGCTTATCACCATACTGTTGGGTCACTGTTCTGAGACCAGTGGGTCCACGTTCCTAGATATTTATAAGAAGACACCCCGTAAGTGTTGTACATAAAACCAGCTGATGTTTAACTAACAGGAGTTGGTCACAAATGAAAAAGTAAGCCCCAATCTCAAACAGTAGAATCAGCTGCAATCTTAAAAGCATACTATATAAAAGGAGACCACTGGTGCCCTCCTGAGGCAGAGGTGGAAAAACCTTGACCTGAACCTTCTGCTGCGCAACAGAGGTGGGGGAAAAAGGCAGTTCTCTGCAGAGCTCTTACCTGATTCTCCTGTCCATTGACAGGGACTGAAGCCCTCACTCTTAAAGGAAAGAGAGGATTTGAAAAATAGCCCAAATGAAGTCTAGACCTTCAGCCCAAGAGTGGGAGGTCCGAATTCAGGAGAACTCACCTGAAACACCTGATGGGACTTCCAAAGATGGAGAAAACACAATGGGTTTGTGCTGGTACCAAGTGCCACTTTCAGAGAGAAATGCCAGGTGGTTGAAGGAGTCACTCTGAATCCTGCTGGCTTGTGCCAAATACATTGACCTAAAAGGAAGAAGCTGAGGAAAACCTAATATAAATAGAGAGTTTATTTGGGCCAAGCTTGAGGATTGCAACCCAGGAGCATAAGTTCAAGTTGCCCTGAGTATAAGCTCCAATTAGCAGGAGGTGCAAGTGGATTTTTAAAGGAAAAGAAGAGGCAGTTCCTGAGTTGTACCAAGAATTTATATTAAAATAACAAAAGCTATTGATTGGCTATACATTGTTCTTTCTATCACAAATTCCAGGAACTTGAAGTTAATGGGTGAGCTAGCCAGGAACAAAATGCCTTTAAAAAATTGCCCCCAGGTGTGGATGGTGGGGGGGTACTGAAGTCCCATCCTCAAGTCTCACTGGGTCTGATAAATTTTGCATACCTCACAGAACTCAGACTGCTCTGAGCTATTTTTCTTTTCTCAAAAATATATCAACTTCATTGGTTGATTATAATTTGTTCCTAAACATTATTACATTGAAAATAAATTATAGATTAGTTATCATCACCTCGAACAAATTCCTGAACTTCTAAGAGGAAAAATTGTAAGTAATTATTAGTAAATGTAAACTAAAAATAAAATCCAAAGTGCCCCCCTTCCCACTGACTCAATGGACACCCCCCTTGGCCAAGGGGACCCCAGAAAAACTTTAAAACTGAGTTCCTGGCCATGAAGGGAAGGGAGGTTGGGCATGCCTCCTCATACCCCCTCCTTTTTGGAGTTTGGACACACCAGCATTAATGTTAAAATAGAGATCATAAGACTGACAAAACAGACTCTTTGTAGCAACAAGATACTAAATTACAAACAGGACCTAAGGCCATGCAAAGCAAAGGTTAAGTCAGGCCTTACTGTCAATGGAAAAAAACCCAAACTCTGTAAAATAATTTAAAGAGGTTTATTTTGAGTTGAGTAAGTGTGACCATGGCCTGGAGAGCCACCCCCAAGAATCCTTGAGCAAGTGGTCCTGCCATGGTTGGGTTACAGTTTGGTTTTATACATTTTAGGGAGACAGAAATTACACATAAAATCATAAATCAATACACAGAAGGCATACATTGGTTTGGCCCAGAAAGGCAGGACATCTTGAAGCAGGGGCTTACATGTCACAGGTGGGTTTAAAGAATCTTTGATTTGTAATTGGTTAAAGACATGAAGCTTTGTCTAAAGGCTTAGAATGTTTTAAGTTAAGGAAATCTGTTAATCAGATGCTGTCAAGTAAATCAGGAACCTGAGAAAAACAAATTAAGTCATTTCCTTGTCATGAGTTTTAACTACAGATCTGTGCTGTTGTCAAGAGCTTTGAAAAGGCTTTGCTTGCTCAAATCTCAAAAGGAAGATGTTTTGCTTTCCTCAAACAGAAATAATCCCAGGGCTAAAATACTCTGCCAGCCCGGGACTCAGGGCCTCTAGGGATGGGAGGACAGCAGGGTCCGGCAAAGAATATTAATTCCCTATTTCCTTTTCAAAACTGGGAGTGGGAGGGATATGTGCAGGAGGAAAATGCAAGATAACTACAGACTGAATTACAAAGAAAGCAACAGTTTAACCAAGTCCTTGCATCTCTCACCACCTCCCCCTCGCCCATGTCCTGCCCTGGACCTTGGGAAAGTAAATATTAACTTGAATGGAGCAATTAAACTTCTGCCTGGCCAAAGGTTTTCCCAAAGGACATGCTGCAACTGTAAGGTATCTTAACGACCCCTTTGTTTGAGTGACTATTGAGTTTTTACTCACTGAGAAACCTTGTTTTCTAAAAGCACAGACTATCAAAAACTTCAGTGTTTAAAATTATGTCAGTTAGAACAAATATCCCACTCTTGCCTCTGAGTCACTTTGACACAGAAGCAGCCTCGATATACAATCCAAGTGTAGAGCTTTAGATAAGGGGTTGCTGGAAACATTTTATATCTATCTTAACTGGATAAGGAAACAGGACCTTGGGTTCATTTTGTAGTCCAGACCAGAGGTCGACCTCTTTTCACAGAGCTCTGCTTTGCCTGGAGCCTATCAAGACATTCCTTCATCCCCATATCCTATAATAATTCTCTTTTTCTTTGTTTGGTCAGATGAGTCATGGGTCCCCAGGTCTGCAGTCTCTATCATGGCAATCGGGCAAAAGACCTGACTTGGACCTCAGGTTTGTTCCTGGTGCGTTAGGCTGATCAGCCTAGGTGACTTTTTGGCTTCAGCCTCTCTCTGTGGGGTTTTCTGTCCTTCACTTGTCAGAGCACTTGTACAGGATGCTGGCTGGCCTGAGCCTGTGCCACACTGGTGCAAGGAGGAGAGTAAAGACCTGCAAGGATGAGTCTAGGGAATGTGTAAAAATTGCATATTGGAGCTCAACTGCAGCTGGTCCTGCTGTCCTGTTGGGTGTGCTCCTCTGCCTCCAGAGGGCCCCAAATGATCTGTTTTGGGGTTTCTTCTAGCAATCAGTGAAACTTGGCTCCTATCTGAGAGTCAGTCTTTAGGCTCACAGGTTTCTGCTGATTCCCTGGGCTGCCCCAAAAACTCTTGCTTACAACTGATAGTAGGAAACAATACCCAGAAAAACACAGATCATGCCTTAGTGATCAGAATATAGATGTGACTTGATTGCCTCATACCAAGACTCACCTAGGGGTATTTTTTGAAAAATAAGACTTCTTAGGAATCCTCCTGGATTCATCTTTCTGATCTTATGACCATGCAAGTTTGGGAAACACTGATTTACACAAGTGATCCACCCTCAGGAAAACATAAAATAAAATGTGGTCAGTGTAATTGCCTCCTGCTTTAAGGGATGTAACTAAGAATCCTTTTATGAAGCAAGACTTTTCTCAGAATAAGAATGAAAAAAAATAAGCACCCCTTCCTTACTAAGTTAGCATTTTTATGCCCCGGGCTTTCAAGGGCCACAGTTCCAGTGGTTTGCCTTCTACACCACAGTTACCTGTTTCTATTCTTTTACTGTCTGTACCTCCCTATCTTTCATTCCCTCCTCCTACCCAGATATATACCATACAACCTGGATATTCCAGAGCAATCTTGACTCCAAGCATTCATTCACTATTCTTATGAAAATGCTTGTATTTGTCACTCCTGAAAACAGTCATTGTACCTAATTTGTCAACAATGAAAACACATCCCCAGTATGCCCAACCTAACCCTAAGACTTTGTACCTGGAACATTAACTGGCTAACCGAAGACACTGAGAGCAAAGCAGTTTGTCTAATGGACAGACTCCCCTCACTCCCTTCAACCTTGGCCATACTCTGTCCCCGACACACTCCTTCACCCACTCGGCAGCTGCAGCGACTCTCTCTGTCTTGGTGACATCCAGAGACACTGTCTCTAGCCTGTCTGATGTCTATGCCCTCAGCTGCTCGGCCCCCTTCTCTGTCCTACATGCAGCCAGCACCCTCAAGCCTCGCATGTCCAGCAGTCTGGCCAGCAGGTTCCCGAAGGCCGAATCACAGCCCATGATGAAGACATACTTGTCTCGGAGGTGGCTCACCACCTGCCTCTGCTGGTACCAACCCAGAAGGAGTACAGGCCAAGAGGGCCCACGAGGGCTGCCAACTAGTACCATGTGGAAGGGATCTCTCCTTCACCTTGAGAAAGAAAGAAATTCTAGACTCACCCCATCAGAGGTTGGGTTCACCAGAGTTAGAGGCCCAGCTCTCAGGTGCCTACAATTTAGTGCCATCTGTTCTACCTTCCAGCTATTAAATATGGTTATTATAACATTTACCAAAATGATCCCTATTATGTAATGTTTGGGGTAGCTCAGGTAAGCTGCCAAATTCTTACATTCTTTGAGGACTATTTTTTTTAAAGAGATGAGTCTCATTATGTTGCCCAGGCTAGATTCTAACTCCTGGGCTCCAGCGATCCTCCTGCCTCAGCATCTGGAATAGCTGGGACTACAGGCGTGAGCCACCACTCCTGGCCCCAATGTTTGTTCTTTTATGTTTGGATTATTTCACTTAGTATAATGTTTTTGATGCATATCCATACTGTAGCATGTATCAGAATTTCATCCCATTTTAAGGCTGGATGATATTCCATTATATGTATATACCATATTTTGTTTATCCATTCATCCATCAATGGGCATTTGGGTACATTTTGGCTATGTGAATAATGCTGTTATGAACGTGGGTGTACTAATATCTGTTTGAGTCCCAGCTTTCAATTCTTTGAGATATATACCTAGAGATGGAATTGCTAGATCATATGAATTCCATGTTTAATTTTTTGAGGAACCGCCATACTGTTTCCCACAGTGGCTGCACCATTTTACCACACATTTTATTTTAAAAATTGAAGTAATTTTATTTTTCTTAAGTAATTGGATGGGAAGGTTGAATATTATAAATCTGTCCAAGTTAACACATGAATTAAATCTAAACCAATTGGATTCCTGACAAATTGATAATGAAGTATCCCTGGAGGAAAAATTCTTGGAAATATCACAAACATATTTGAAAAAGAATAACAGGAGAAAATTGCCTTACCAAGTGTCAAAACTCACTTTTTTATGGGGATTAAAACTGTGTGGTACTAACACTGAGATTTACAAAATCCCCAAACAGAACCATGAATATATGAATATATATGATAAGGATGATGTTTCAAATCATTTCAGAAAGAACAGATTCTCACTAAATGGTATTGGGACAGTTGACTGTCTGTGCTAATGATCAATTCAATGCCTCTAAACTCCATATTCATTCTTCAGCACCTGCTCTGTGACAGTGAACCGGACTGTTTAAGCATTTTCTCCCTTACTGTGATTACGATGTTAAATTAAGCTTTGCTAGTAGAGGGTGCCAGAGGGACATTATACAAGGAAGGGATCCATCTTCCAGATTTTCATGTGTGTTCCTCAGTGACCTCACAGCACTTGACCCAGGCCTTGAGCCTGCCACTGTAGCATTCCAACTCCCTCTGTGCACCTGAACTGGCACTCTGAGCTTTGTTTTCCGTGGCCCTATCTGAAGTAAACTATGCCCCTGCTCCCCAGCCAACTATGAACCAGCTCTGGCCCAGGCAGCCAAGAGAACTTCACTGTCATCTAGTAGACTACAACCACACCTTCTCCAGCCTTGGGGAGAGAGTCCTCCTTCCAGGTTTATCCTTCCTTGAGTACTCTCTCTCAGACTTAGGGTATCCTTTAGAGTTCTCTTAATGCACTTATATTCACCCTCATGACAGCTTAATGCCTTTTTAAATTAAATTCTAATAAACACAAATGTGTGGTTTCTATCTCCTGATTGGATCCAGACTGATACACCAACTAATGGAAAAGAAACGTAAAAATTCCTATATTACACCTGTTAACCTAAACAATAAACAGAGAGAGGTTTTTAAGCTATAAGTGAAGTGATATAATATTACTTGAAGGTACACTATGACAAGTTGAAGATGTGCAAATCCTAAAGCATCCATTAAAATAACAAAACAAAGAGATATGGCTAATAAGACAACAGAGGAGACAAAATGGAATCAGAGGAAGAGGGAAAAGGAGACAGGAAAAGATGGGACAGGCCAGGCTTGGTGGCTCATGCCAGCAAGCTTACACTTTGGGAAGCTGAGGTGGGAGGATTGCTTGAGGCCAGGAGTTCAAGATTGGCCTGAGCAAGAGCAAGAGCTCATCTCTACAAAAAATACAAAAATTAGCAGGGTGTGGTGGCACACACCTGTAGTCCCAGCTACTTGGAAGGCTAAGGCAGGAGGATCACTTGAGCCCAGGAGTTTGAGGTTGCAGTGAGCTATGATGATGCCACTGCACTCTAGCCTGGGCAATGGAGTGAGACCCTGTTTCAAAAAAAAAAAAAAAAGACAAAGAAAAAAGAAAAGAAAAGATGGGACAGATAGAAACAAATAGTAGCAGATGATAGGTTTAAATTCAACTATATTAATAATTACATTAAATGTAAATGTTCAAAACATTCCAATGAAAAGTCAGTGTTTGTCAAATTATATAAATACCAAAACCACAACCCAACTACATGCTGACTATAAGAAACCCACTTTAAATATGAAGACATAAGTAGATTAATAGTATAAGGATAGAAAATGATATACCAGGTTTATACTAATTAAAAAAAAACAAGAATGGCTATGCCAATATTAGAAAAAATTATATTTCAGAGCAAAGAATATTACCAGGGATAAAGAAGGTCCATTGCATAATAATTAAGGGGCCAATTTATCAAGAGGAAATGAACATCCTGACTGTTTATGCCCCTAATAATAGAGCTTCAAAATACATGAAACCAAAACTGATAGAACTGAGGAAAAATAGAAAAATCTATACAGAATACACATTTTTCAAGTGCACATGGAACATTTACTAAGATAGACCATATTGGGGGTCATAAAACAAGTCAAAGTAAATTTAGATAATTTAAACCTTACAAATTATGTTCTCTGACCATAATGGAATTAAAATAGAAATAAATATCAGAAAGATATCTGAAAAATCTCCAAGTAGTTGGAAAATTCCCAAGTATTTGACTGACTGACACTCTTCTAAATAACACATAGATCAGAAAAGAAATAAAAAGGAAAATTAGAAAATATTTCAATTGAGTGACAATAAAAATATGGTATATTAAAGTTTGCAGGGTGGTACTAAACAGCACTTAGACAGAAATTTATAACACTAAATGATTATATTAGAAAAGAATAAAGGTTTCCAATCAATGACCTAAGCTTCCATCTTAAGAAACTATTAATAGAAAAAGAGGAGCAAATTAAAATCAAAACAAGCAGAAGGAAGAAAATAATAGATATAAGAGCAGAAATCAATAAAGTTGGAAAACTAACAAAAACTATAGAGAAAATCAATGAAACCAAAGCTGGTTCTTAGAAAAGATCTATAAAATTGAAAACCTCTACCCAGACTTACAAAGAAAAAAAGAGAAAAGACAATATTACCAATATCAGAAATGAACAAGGGTATACCACTACAAATCCCACAGACATTATGAGGATGACAAATATTATGAATAACTTTATGCCCATTAATCTGGCAACTAGATAGAATCAACAAATTTCTTGAAAGACACAAACTGACAATGCTCTTAAGAGAGACAGATAACCAGAATAGTCCTATATTTATTGAAGAAATTGAGTTCATAGTTAAAAATTTTTTGTAGGTTGAATTGTGTCCTCCCAAAAAGATATGTTAGAGTCCTAACCTCCAGCACCTCACAATGTGACCTCTTTTTGGAGATAGGGTCTTTACAAAGGATAATCAAGTTAAAATGATGTCATTAGGATGGTTCCTAATCCATATGACTGGTGTCCTTATAAATAGGAGAATAGTTGGATACAGAGACACTCACACAGGAGAACACCATGTGAACATGAAAGCAGACATCAGGGTGATACATCTACAAGCCAAGGAACACCAAAGATTTCCAGCAAACCATCAGAAGCTGGGAGAGAGGGATGGAACAGATTCGCCCTCACAGCCTTCAGAAAGAGCAAACCCTACTGACACCTTGATCTCAGATTTCTAGCCTCCAGAACTATGAGACAATAAATGTCTGTTGTTAAGCCACCCAGTTTGTGGTACTTCAATACAGCAGCCTTAGCAAACCACTACATCTTCTGACAAAGAAAATATCTGGCCAAATGGCTTCACTAATTTTTACCAAACATTCATGGAAGAAATGATATCAATTTTATATAAATTCATCAAGAAAATAGAAGCAGAGGGGACATGTCCCATCTTACTTTATGAAGTCAGCATTATCCTGATAACAAAATCAAACAAAGACACTATAAGAAAAGACTACTGGCCAATATGCCTCATGAACAAAGAAATAATGCTAACGAACCAAATCTAGCAATATACAAAATGATAATATATCATTGTGACCAAGTGGAATTTATCCCAGGAATGCCAGACTGGTACAATATTCAAAAGTCGACCAATGTAAATTACTATATCAACAGACTAAAGAATAAAAAAAATCATCTTATGATAAAAAGCATGTGACAAAATTCAGCATAAATTCATAATGAAGTTTCTCAGCAAACTAGAAATAGAAGGAAGTTTCTTCATTCTGATAAAGGACATCTTCAAAAAATTGCCACTAACACAAGAGGCTTAGAATTGTTCTTTAGAGAAGAACTAACACAAAGGGAAACCTTAGCACAGAGACACCTGAGATGGTAATGTGACTGATGAAGACATATTCTTCTGAAGGGAGCCTGTACTTCTAATAAGTACTCCTAATAATCCATTCCATGACCACTGAATCCTTGTGTTTGGGATTTCATACTGATATCTTCTACCACACCCAAGTAGATGGTGTGTGACTTCATATATAATAGAAAACGTAGTCCCCATTTAAACTCTTGCCCTACCCTACATTTTCACCTAGAAAGATGATGTCCTATTCTGTCCTCAGAGTTCCCATTGCAGGTGTCTCTCGGTATCAACATAATTGAGTAGAAAAATGGGAGAGGAATAGGAAAAGAAGAGTCAGTGCATGCTGAGGGCTGGGCTTAAGGATTCCTTACCAAATTGATATCTCTGTTTTTCCCAAATGTGGTAAAAATTTATTCCTCTCTAGGTAGTAGAGTAAGAGAAGGAAGGGCTCCACCCAACCAAGGAAGTAGAAGATGGAATCAACAGCCTAGGAGCTGAGTTTGAACTCAGCCATGGCACACTAAAGGTCCTCAGAAATGGAGGTAACAGTGGTTATCTATCTCAGGCAACTAAGAATATACACTCTAAACTAGAGTTCCAGGCCTGTACCACTGTTCTTACTCAGGCTGGTCTCAAACTCTTGACCTCAAATGATCCTCCCAGCTCGGCCTCCTAAAGTGCTAGGATTATAGGCGTGAGCCACTGTGCCCAGCCTTCCCTCCTCTTGAAGTTCTTCAGATCTGGTGAGGAAGCAGGCTGTGGCTATTGTCGCTTTGAGTTTTTACTTGGACATCTTCCCCAGATGCCTGGGTATACGCTTCCATATTCTTCCTTCACTTATACGCCTTTCTTGAAACATTTTGCCTTGGGCATTCTTCGTATAGAAGGGGTAGGATTGATTGGCTCACAGGCTCATGCTGTTCCCTTGGTTAACACTCTCTTGCCTTGCATTTCAGAAGACAGCTTTGTCCTTTTTGTGTTCATATTGCTGCATAGTACCTGGGAACATTAAAACATCCATTTTCCCTGACAGTATACATAATATACTCAAGGAGATTTGGAGCCAAATGTCCCCATATGTGAAGGAAAGCTACTGAGACAAGTATTTTGAAGGCTGTAAGTTCTTACTTGATATCCATACAGCAGGGATAGTGACTTCATTAATTCAAAAAATTACTCTGTGCCAGGCAGGATCCCAGGCTCACTTGTAGCTGCTCTCTCCTGCCTCTTTCCCCTGAGGCTCAACATGCCCCTGGTACACATGAGCTCCAACCCAGGCACTATGTGAGAATCAACTCAGTCAGTCCTCACAACCCTACGATGGGAAGTACTATTCTTATACCCTGTTCACAGATAAGGAAACTGAGGCCTGAAATGTTGAGTTATTTCCCAAGATCACTCAGCAAGCAAGTGGTAAAGTGATGAATTGAACCCTGGCAATTCACCTGGTAGCCCAATAGAAATATAATGCGAGCCACAAAGGAAGCCACATATGTAATTTTAATTTTTCTACTAGCCACACTTTAAAAAAAGAAGTAAAATAAACAAAACAAATAGGTGAATTTAATCTGGACTAGACTGAGGAATATTATCATTTCAAGAAGTAATCAATATAAAAATTGTTAATAAGATATTTAACATTCTTTTTTCTTACTAAGTCTTTGACACCCAATGTGAACTTTTACACATTTATTGCACATCTCAATTGTACTGGCCACATTTCTTGTACTCAGCTGCCACATGTGACTTGTGGCTGCAGTGCTGGACGGCACAGCTGCGGAACCTATGCTGAGCCCTGCATGCTGCCTCCTCGGCCACCACCCAGCTGTCAGATCTGGAACACAAGACAATCCTCTTCTCCAACCTGCTCTCCCTTATCCCCTTCCAATACTGTTCGTTTCTTGTGTTTTCTCCCGCATCTTTTCATATTTATGTGTTCCTACTGTTCTAATAATTTTTCTCTATAACAGATTGCCAATGTTTTAATAACATCATCTCTCAAGGATAGAAGAGTCTGACCCCTGTCACTGCCTGTGTGGAGTGCACCCTATAACAAAGCTAAGGCACAGCCCCTGTACCGCTGTTTCTTCATATAAATACTGTTATCAGTTGGATGCGCATCCTTCCACACCTTTGCTCTTCATTCGCATGCACAAACACACATACACTTAGAATGTGTACAGTGGATTTCTTTTTACATAAGATGTATCATATTGTTCACATTCTGCAGCAAGCCTCTTTTATTCAACAAGTAGCTTATTGATCTACCCATTTATTATAATACATGTAGATCTACCTTGTCCTTCCTAGCTGCTGCAGAGTATTCCATTAAATTGATATGCCATTTTTTAAGGTTGGTAGATCCTTGTTTCCTATTTTTCATTATTATAAACAATGCTACAGTGAACATCCTTCTAAATGCCTCATTGTACATATATACAAGCAATTCTCTAGTACATACCTAGAAATTGAATTTCTGGTCGCATTTAAAAAATACATATTTCTTTATTTTAAAATATTAATTTAAAAATTCAATAGAAAGTACATACACACAGTTAAAAAAATAATTAAATGAAAGAGGTGTGCAATGAAAAGTAAGTTTTTCCCTCAGGACTGTCTCCCAGTGCTCCAGTTCTCTTCCCTAGAGGCAACCACTATTGCTAGTTCTTGGGTATTTTTCTAGAATTATCCCCTTTTAACATAAATGTTGCTTTATGAGTACATTCTATTATGCACTTTGCTTTTTTAATATGGAAATAATCTCAAATATACAGAAAAGTTGCAAATACAGTATAAACATTTTTTTCTGAATTATTTGAGAGCAAGTTGCTAATATGATGCCCCATCACACTTGAACACTTTAGCTGTATTTCGTATCAACAAGGACATTCTCCTACAGAACCACAATAATGGGGTCAGAGGTTTTTCTGGAGGTGAAATGAATACTGTATCAGGGGAGTGAGCATCATTACATGTTTGGGGCCGAGTGCAGGTCTTGCAAGCACCGTGAGAAATCATGCTAGTACATACATCCCATGATCAAAAAATGGCAGATAAGTCCCTCCCAGGGAGGGGATTTTAGTAGTATAATGAGCTAGGGGTTAATACTGGTCACTCTTTCAGCCTAGTGCACAGGCAGGATGTGAGGAGTAGGCTGCTCAGTGGGTCCTTGGGCACAATCTGTGGTGGGGTGTCACTTACCTTGCCTTCTCCAAACAAACAGGTGGTGTAAGCCTTTGTAGTTTCCTCGTGGCTGCAAAGAGGCTCTGCCGTTTCTGGGAAAGAAACTCAAAAGGGAAGCCATCCGTGCAACAGACAGTTACACAGTTCTTGTCAGCAAATCTTACTGGCCTGGGAACTTGAAACACAAGAGAACTATTAAAAAAAACTATAAAATAAACGTTTTCTTGCTTATGGAGCCAGTTACAAAACTGGGTAAATATTGTATTAGCCATGTGAAAGTTGATACAAATTGGGTCTTTCTTGTCATACCCAACTTTAACAGAGTTGAGGGACCAGGGCAGGGGGTGAAGCACTCAGTGTACAAAACATTACTCCAAGAATGTAATTCTCTGCAAGCCTGACTGCTGAAACTGCTTACTGTAACCTGAAACCAGTTTTATCTATAGCTTCTGAGATAACTTCCTGCAATTCTGGGACTAATTTTGCCTACTGCCTTGCTCACCAAAACCTCTAACCTTCACTTTGTTCTTCAGACATACTGAAGATCATCCGATCTGTGTGTATGCTCCAAATTGGAATTCTTTCTTCTCAAATAAAACATTAAATTTAAAGATTCATCTTTACATTTTTATTTTGACTTTGATACCCATTAACTAATTAATTAATATCAGTATATTAACATGCTAGGGTTGCCATGACAAAATACCATACAGTGGGTGGCTTAAACAACAGAAATTGATTTTCTTATAGCTCTGGAAGTTGGACAGTCCAAGATCAAAGTCCAGCATGGTTTGGTTTTGGTGAGGGGTCTCTTATTTGCTTGTAGATGGCAGTCTCCTTGGTGTGTTCTCACGGAGGGGGAGAGAGAGAGAGAGAGAGACAGAGGGAGAGAAAGAACTGTCTTTTCCTCTTCTTATGATGTCATTTAGCCTTAATTACCTTGTAAAGGCCCTATCTCCAAACACATATCTACAAATACATTGGTGGTTAGGGTTTCAACATATTAATTTTGGGGGAATACAATTCAGTCCATTAGTATGCACTCAAGGTTTCCTATCTTATTCAATTGGTTATTATCTATTAATTTCAATATTTATTTTGATGCTCAAAATGTCACTCATTTAGCCAGTGTGACCCCTTTCAAAGAAGCTTGGCTCATCTTATATTTTCCCTGCATCAGTCCTGAAGTCATCTATTTCTCCAAGTATCTTGTTTGTTTTTAATGGAGAATGGTAATTAGAAGCCAAGATCGGGGTGCTAGGTGTTCTCATTATTATTGGGATATTGCTGCTCCCAGGCCTTCTCAGAGAGAGAAGGAACATATGCATATATTCACATATACACACAAACATACTCATGTTTAACTATTGCTGTGGTTTGCATGTGTCCTCCAAAAGTTCATGTGTTGGAAACTTAATCTCCAGTGCAACAGTGTTGGAAGATGGTGCCTAATAAGAGGTGATTGGTCATGAGGGCAGAGCCCTACATGAATGGATTAAGGCCATTATTGTGGGAGTAGATTAGTTATCAAAGGAATGGGTTCCTGATAAAAAATTAGGAGTTCAGCTGATTTCTTCTCTCTGTCTTGTGTGCTTGCTCCTTCCTTCTGCTCTTCCATCATGTCGTGACACAGCAAGAAGACCCTTGCCAGATGCCAGTGTCATGCTCTTGGACTGTCTGGCCTCCAGAATCATGAGCCAAATAAACTTCTATTGTTTGTAAATTACCCAGTCTGTGGTGTTCTGTTATAGCTGCAAAAAACAGGCTAAGATGAGTATCTACCTACCTACCTAATGAAAACCTTGACTTCACATGGATACCTTCAATTCCAATCCACATCTCAGCGCTCATTTTAGTTTTCTCCTGTAATAGCATGAAATATATATTTGGTCTTTGTCCCCATTTCCTGACATACAGCTCTCAAAGTCCCTGGAATCTCTGGAGTGATAAGTATCTTTTTTATGCTAGTGAGATGACTGGTGGCTGGGGGCCCTAGATAGTCTCAGGGTGGGAACTGGTTGCCAGGGGAACCACATGATTAGAGGGTTGGAACTTTCAGTCCCCCACACCTCTGGGGAAGGGAGAGGGGCTGAAGGCTGAGTCAATAAACCAATGGCCAATGATTTAATCAATCATGCCTACATAATGAAGCTTCCATAAAAACCCAAAGAATCCAGAAGGACTGAGTTCTGGGAGCTTTCAGATAACTGAACATGTGTTGTTGCCTGAAGGGTGTTCCAAAGAGGGCATGGAAACTCTGAGCCCCTCCCCACCAGCCTCACCATATGTGTCTCTTCCATCTGGCTCTTCATCTGTATCCTTCATAACAGATAGGTAGACATAAGTAAGTGTTTCCCTGAGTTCTGTGAGCCATCCTAGTAAATTAAACTTGAGGAGGGGATAGTGAGAACTCCAATTTATAGCTGATCTGTCAGAAGTAAAAGTGACAACCTATTGCTTGTGATTGGTGTCTGAAGTGGGGGCAGTCTTGTGGGACTGAGCCCTCAACCTGTGGGATCTGGCACTATCTCCAGGTAGATAGTATTAGAATTGAACTGAATTAGAGGACACCCAGCTGTGTCTTCCGGAGACTCTGCTGGAGAATTGGTTGTTGGTGGGGGAAAATCCTCACACATCTGGGGTAACAGAAGTATGCTGTGTTGATTGAGTGTTAAGATACCGTGGTTTTTTCCTCTCTATATCCTTATATCTCTCTTTCCATATTTCTTGCTCCCTTCCCAGTGAGCATTCAGGTTTCCTAAGATTTGCTTATTTGAGCAAAACCCCTGCATATAACCAACCAAGTTCCCATTGCCCCTCTTGCACGCATATTTCCTTCATACCCCATTTGGGCTCCAACACCTCATGCCAGACAGCTTTCCTTCATGGACTCCCTCTTCAACCTGCTTGGGCTCTGACACTGCCTTCTGGCCATTTTGGCTCCTGCCATATGCTGTTGCCTCCCCCCAGCATACAGTTACCTTGTTTTAGAACTGAATTATTCAGGAATGGACTGGTAGAGAAGAAGAAAAGTGAACTTTGCTTTGTAGAAGTGTTATTTTATTACTAATTTAAAAATAACAATATTTAAAAATTATGTTTAAAATTAGAATATTACAGATAAAACTGAAGGCTGTTTTGCTCATTATCCCCTGTTCTGCTCTGCTTACTCTTTCTCTAGAAGTAACCCTCTGTTACTAGTTTGATGTGTAGCCTTCTAAATTAAAAAAAAAATTTATATTCATACATATGTTCCCAAAGGAAAAAAATACATATTAATCTTCTAAATTTCACCCTACATTTTAGGAAAGGCCATTGAGACCAGAACACTTAGAATCCGATGGAAAGTCTCCTCTTCCTTGAACAAGGCTTATCTGGAATATTAGTCAGGACTCTTTTGGTTGTCAGTGACAGAAATTCCACTCAAGGTGGCTTAGGCAAAAAGGGAATGTATTGGCTCATATAATTGGGAAGTTCAAGGTACAGGAACACTGGGAGAACAGCAAGGACACAGACCACATAACCGTGTACATCTAGGTCAGCAGTCAGTGCAGCTCCACCTGGAATAGCAAGATATCTGCCTCCTGGCATTGTACAATCACGTGGAGGGAGAATGTGACAAGTATATATGAAGGAGAGATTTTGCAAATTCTAGCTAGTATATTCCGGAACAAGTTTTTGGTTTGCTAAATTGAACATTGTGCAATTCTAGGTGGCAGTTCAAAGGGTTGAATTCCCAGCTCTGTCCCAAGGTATACCAGGGCAGCCAGCATGGAGAACAGTGGATGAAACTCTAAAGGTTCAACATCTTGGTACATAGTATTCTGTTCAAAGAGAAAACATTTAAGGAAGAAAATGTCCAGGTAGATTCAGGACCTTAAACTGTATCATTAGTAAACTGTCCCTCTCCATCTCATGGTTCCAGTCTCTCTGTGTTGATGTCATTCTCAGTCAAGCTCTCTCCTTGATATGGTAAAAATGGCCAGTAGTTAGGCTTACATTCTGCCAGCGTTGCTGTTGAGAGGAAGGTGAATGGTCAAGACTTCTTTACTTAGCCTCAATTGAGTACTCTCGCTCTATCCAGAAACCCTGTTTGCCCCCAAACAGGGCATTAACTTTAAGTACTCGAGCTGCTGTATCTTTTAATCCAGTAAAATTTTACATTTTTAATATCTTAAACTCTAAAATTATTCATCTGTTTTTTGAACTTTTTAAAAACACGTTTTGTCTTTTTGTCTACTTAATTTTTACATTTCTAATTGTATTGTATATTTACTGTGTCTAATTAGGTAGAGTTTTCTTTTTATTATTAACCCTATCTTCATTTTGACTGAATTTTTTCTCCTATTTTATAATTTTTTATAGTTCTCTGGATTTAATAATATTATGTTTATCTTCTTGTTTTTGTATTATAACTGTGATCAGCATGCTAAACTTTGACTTTTATATAAACTTCTTAAATATAGTCTTTTCTATTTCATTTTCCCTCATTTTAGAAGTAATTTTACCATTTTAATTACCTTTTATTTTACTTTCTTTTCTCTTTATTGTTGAAGTACTTTCTGTTTTAACTTTGGACTGCTTCATTTACACATTTATACATTCATTTATACATTTTATAATTCCTTTTCTTCTTCTTTTTTTTTGAAGTGGGGTCTCGCTATATTGCTCAGCTGGTCTCAAACTTCTAGGTTCAGCAATCCTCCTGCCTCAGCCTCCTGAGTAGCTGGGACTACAGGCGTGAAGCACCACACCCAGCTCATTTAAAAATTTCTTAATCTTTTATTTGGTGGTGTTGACCAATCTCTTTTACTTGTAATTAATTTTGTTTATTTATTGTTAAGCAGTGGTTCTGTTTTTCTTGCTCCATAATATACCTGAAGGATATAAACCAGTCCCATCAGTAACATTGGCTCCTTATACTGGAGGAAACCTAGATCTCATTGTCCAAATAGAAATGCTTTTGAAAGAAAAAGGGAGCACTATTAATAATCATGCCAGGACAACAAGTATAAACCAGGATTTTTCCAGGCAAACACTGATAACATCTCTATATAGTTGTACAATGACACTTCTGCCCACAGGGTTTCTCTGCCTGCATTTCCCAGGTTGACTCTACACAAATGCTTAACTCGAATCTCTACTGCAACCTTGGTTTGCAGTAATTGATGTGAGCCAGCTGACCCTCTTATGAATTCTGCCCATGTGGTGTTAACTTGTACTATAAGCCAGACTCCTTTATCCCAGCCAACTGGCTAATCTTACTATCCTTTGACTCGCTAGAGCTAGGGTTGTTCATTTAGAGTTATCAAAATCAATTTGAAGCTATAATCCCTTAATTCTAAATGACATAAAGCTAATAGCTTCATCCTTGCAGTTCTAGGAGATTTCCTGGAACATACCCCCTCCTATCCTTTGCACCAAATAACCAAATCCCAATCTGTGAGCTTTTCTTCTGAGGTTTAATATCTTGGATGTGGAAGAGATCTGGATTTGAGAGAAAAGATGACCTTATTTTCAAGGCTGTAGGTGCTTCTTTCTAATTCTTTGAAGTCAAAGTGTTGGCAAAGGCAAGGGTGAATTGGCCATTCTAATCTCTGTCAATATTACTTACTTGCCAGGATCCTATAAAAGGAACCAATTCTTTCTCTTTTAAATTTGGTTCCCAATAAGATGGATAAGAGATACATCACTTTACACTGTTTGAACTAGAGGGGATAAAAAAAGCAATAAATAATGGCAGTGTAACCACACCAGACCAATCTGGCTCAACTTTTATGTAATAAAGTTGTGAGTTGCTTTTCAGTTGCTACGGACCCCCAGGTTGAAGGTCACATAACCAGAGTATGCCCAGATGAACCAAGTGTGCAACCATGAGCAGAACTTAGGTGCTCAGGTTGAGAAGTGGGGACTGAATTAAGAAGTGGACAATGCATGGCAGGATCCAGGATCCAATCAGATCAAGCCCTGGCATCACTCCATGGCATGGCCCAGTCAGAGCATGCCTCCTATAGGGCATCACCTCATTGCAAGATCCGATCAGATCACACCTCATTACCCTAAGCTTATAAAACCTGACCCATCCCCCAGCTCAGGGAGACAGATTTGAGCATTTCCACCTGTCTCCTTGCTGGTCAACTTGTAATAAAGCTTTTCTTTTCTCAAGGGCCAGTGCCATGGTATTGGCTTCTGTGCACATTGAGCAGTGAGCCCATTGGTTGCTCAGTAACAGCAGCTTTAGAAGGTCAATTTTAGGTGATAAGGACATCAAAAACTAAGCAAATTAAAAAAAATAATTATTAACTCTAGAGAAAACAAGATGTGCTGGGAATCAAAAATTGTTATTTGCATAGTCATCATAATGTAACACTGAGTATCAATCTGGCCAAATTTCATCTTAACTAAATTGGGAGCATGTGGGGTGAGCGGTACTGAAACAGCTTAAAGTCTCATCCTCCACGGTGAGAAGCAATGGGAAGTATCCAAATCAAAACCAAGCAATATGAAAGTGTGTTATTCAGACATATGGAAGTAAATACCAAAAGAAATGGCTAAAAGAGTCCAAAGTGGTGTCCTCCGTGGAGTGGGAAATGGAGGGAGAAAGGGGAAGGGGTCCCGCAGGTTTTCACAGCAGCCCTTACAGAACTGTTCATCTGTCTGTGTGTCCACATAATATTTGTAAAAACAAAAACCGCAAATGAAAAAGCAATGAGATAGAGAGAAGGGGCCCCTTATTGCTGCCAGCCTCTTCTGTCACAGACACTTAAGAGTGCGGCTTGGAAGAAATATCAAAATTATAAAGAAGAAAATAAAAACCACGAGCACCTAATTACTCAGAGATAATTACTGTTAAGATTTCAGCTAGGACTCAGTATATTTCCTCCCAGCTGAATATTTAACCCAGCACATTTCTGTTGCATTTCAAGATTCAACGGAATGAAATAAACACAAGCTGGGCACCTACTATGTGCCAGGTGTTGTGTTAAGTTTTGAGGGTGGGGAACCTGCGGCCTTGGGGCCATACATGGCCTTCTGGATCCTTGAGTACAGCCTTTTGACTGAATTCAAATTTTACAGAACAAATCCTTTTAATATAGTAATTTGCCCTCATTTCTTTCTTATTAACAAACCAACACTGTACTTACTGAATTTAATCCTTGCAGCCCCAGAAGTTCTAAAAAGAAAAGAAACTTTGCCAAGGCCAGTAATATGCTTTTCTTTCTTTCTTTTTTTTTTTTTTTTTTTGAGACAGGGTCTCACTCTGATGTCTAGGCTGGAGTGCAGTGGTGTGATCTCAACTCACTACAACCTCCAACTCCCAAGCTCAAGTGATCCTCCTGGCTCAGCCTCCCAAGTAGCTAGGACTATAGGAACATGCAACCATGCCCGGCTAATTTTTAAATATTTTGTAGAGATGGGGCCTCAATGTGTTGCCCAGGCTGGTCTTGAACTCCTGGCCTCAAGCAATCTCCCCACCTCAGCCTCCCAAAGTGCTAGGATTACAGGCATGAGCCACCACGCCCAGCCCAGTGATGTGATTTCAAAGTGATATACATGATAGGCTAAACAGAAATTTAAAATTTAATTTTTATTATATGCTTATCTGCTATAACGGCTTACAGGCCTTGACTTTGGCTGACATAACTGGTGTGGCTTTGGTATAAAGGCTGGGGCTCTACAGTTACCTGGTGACCCCAGGTGGTTGATTTCTTCCAATTTTATAATTCCAATAGGAAAAATTAAATTCTGTATACTTTAAGCCCAATTTGGTTCAAGAATGCCATAATTTCTTTTCTTATGCCAATCTGACAAAGGAAAAAAATCAATCCAGGAAAACAGATGAAAAAATGCTTTGCATCAGAGCTCTTCACTGGGCACCGGGCTCTTGAATCCACTTAGCTCTGCAGTTACAATCCTCTGTGAAGGTGGGAGATAGCAGCATTGCACAGCAGTTCAGCATCTGTCTCTGGAGCCTGACCAGCCAGATTGGAAGCCCACCTCTCCTCTCACTTGGTTCCTCATCTGTAGAATTGGCATGTTAATAATAGCAAAGGATTGTTAAGGAGGATTAAATGAGTTAGTATTTGCAATGCACATAGACCACTGTCTGGCACCTAACAAGGGATACGTAAGCATTTCTTGAATAATAAAAATAAACCCTGTCTGAATGGACTCAAATAAAACTTTATGCCCGTTACTATCACAAAAGATTATAGACTTAAGAGTTAACTAACAAGTCCTTACATTCTTTATGTCAACTACTTAACAAGCTGATTGGTTTTCTCTTTCCCATGAAATTCATGAGAAATAAAACACTCCACAATTATTACATGATAGATATTCTATCACATACTAATGATGTAATAGCAAACACTTATGTAGAACTTACTATATATCAGACGCAGTTTTAATCAATGTGCATCATCTCATTTAATCTTTACAACAACTCATGTTAAAGTTAAGGAATCCAGGCACAGAGAAGTTAAGTTACTTGCCCAAGGTTACATATTTGGTAGATGGTGGAGCTAAGATTCAGTCCTAGGCAAACTGACTCCAGAGTCCATATGCTTCCCCATGATGCTCTGCTGCCCTTCAGAAAGCATGCTCTGTCAGGAATAACATGCAACTTCAACTGCTACTGATCTTGATGTATTTTCTCTGGATAGAAACCTGTTATTCCTCAAGCCTCATCAAGATTCATCTTTTCATATGATGGCATTTCTGCTGGCCACACAACCACCACCTTCTTCCCTTTCTGAACTTTTATTTCCACTTCCATCAAAATTTGCTTTAGTCCACAGAAAGGTCATAATCTGCTATATCTGAATTCTAATCTGAATTCTATATCCACCAGACTCATAGTCAAAGTTTAGCTAAAGAAAATTCACTAAAAGTCAGGAGATATGGAATCTGCCCACACACATAGCTCACCACTGCTACAGCCTGCAAACAACTAGCAACTGAGAAAACCACTACACTAAGGTTATCTATAATCAAGGCATCCATCCAGAACCTAGATTGCCATCAAAGCACCCATAAGCAAAGCCAAAGTTTCTTACCCAACGTATGCTACAGTCACACCCATATGAGTTAGGGGGAGGAAAAAAAAGAAGCCCTATATAAACAAAAGAAAATCCAAAAATAAGAAGCAACAGCTGCTCAAGATGAGAAGGAATCAGCAAAAGAACTCTGGAAGTATGAACAATCAGAGTGAAAGGACAACTCCCAAAAGGGAACACCAGCTCACTAGCAATGGATACCAACCAAAATGAAAATACTGAAATGACAGATAAAGAATTCCAAATATGGATTGTGAGGAAGCTCAATGAAATCCAAGAGAAAATGGAAAACCAGCTCAAGGAAACCATAAAAACAATTCAGGAAATGAATGAAAAATTCACTAAAGAGATCAACATATTAAGAAAACCCAAATATTAATAGAACTTATGGAAATGAAAAATTCATTTAAGGAAATACAAAACACAGTGGGAAGTTTTAAGAACAGACTAGACCAGGCAGAAGAAAGAATCTCAGAACTTAAAGACAGCTCTGTTGAATTAACTCAGTCAGCCAAAAATAAAGAACAGAGAATTAAGAGGAATGAACAAAGCCTACAAGAAATATGGGATTATGTAAAATGGCCAAATATAAGAATCATAGGCATCCCTGAGGGTGAAGAAAAAAATGTACGAGGGCTGGAAAACCTATTTGAGGGAATAATTGAGGAAAATTTCCTGGTCTTGCTAGAGATTTAGACATCCAGGTATAAGAAGCTCAACAAATACCTGGGAGATTCATTGCAAAGAGGCAATCACCAAGACGCATAGTCATAAGACTGGCTAAAGTCAACACGAAGGAGGAATTCCTGCGAGCTGTGAGGGAAAAACATGAAGTAACTTATAAGGGAAAACCCATGAGGCTAACTGCAGACTTCTCAACTGAGACCTTACAAGCCAGAAGGGATTGGGGCCCCATCTTCAGTCTTCTTAAATAGAACAGCTGCCAGCCTAAATTTTGTATCCAGCAAAACTAAGTTTCATATATGAAGGAGAAATAAAGACCTTTCCAGATGAGCAAACACTGAGGGAATTTGTCAAGACCAGACCTGCCCTGCAGGAAATACTTGGAACTACATTATACATGGATCAGCACAATAGACACCCACCAGTATAAAACCACCCAAAAATTAAAGCTTGGAGCGCATATAAAACAATAGCACAAGGGGTAAAACAAAGCAACAAGGTACTACCCAACAGGATGAACAGAACAGCATTCCATGTATCAATTTTTTCAATCAATGTGAATGGTTGGAATGTCCCACTCAAGAGACATAGGCTGGCTGAATGGATGAAAAAATACAACTGAACTATCTGATGTCTCCAGGAAACACATCTAACCCACAAGGACTCATACAGACTCAAGGTGAAGGGATGGAAAAAAATATTCCATGCAAATGGAAACCAAAATAAAGCAGGTGTAGCCATTCTTATATCAGATAAAATTGACTTTAAATCAACAATAGTAAAGAAAGACAAAGATGGTCATTGTATAATGGTAAAGGGAGCAATTCAACAAGAAGATATAACAATCCTAAATATTTATGCATCTAACCAGGAGCACACAGATTCATAAAGCAAACCCCACTAGATCTAAGCAAAGAGATAAACAGCAGCAGAGATAATTGCCAGGGACTTCAACATCCCACTGACAGAACTGGACAGATCATCCAAGCAGAAAATAAATAAAGAAACACCTGACTTAAATGGGACTCTATAACAAATGGGCCTAACAGATGTTTATAGAACATTTTGCCCCAAAACTACTGAATATACATTCTTCTCATCAGCACAAGGAACATTCTCCAAGATTGAGCATATCTCAGGCCACAAATCTTGTCTCAACAGAAATCATACCAGATATCTTCTCAGACCACAGTGGAATAAAACTAGAAACCAACTCCAAAAGAAACACTCAATTCTACACAGAGTCATGGATATTAAACAACCTGATGCTGGACAATTATTGGGTCAATAATGAAATTAAGGTGCAAATCAAAAGATTGCTTGAGCTGAATGACAAAGGAGACACAAGCTACCAAAATCTATGGAATTCAGCAAAAGCAGCCCTAAGGGGGAAATTCATAGCCCTAAATGCCTACATCAAAAAGACAGAAAGATCACAAATTAACAATCTAATGACACGTCTCAAAGAACTAGAAAAGGAAGAGCAAACCAAATCCAAAGCTAGCAGAAGAAAAGAAATAACTAAGGTCAGAACTAAATGAAATGGAAAACAAACAAACAAAAATACAACAGATCAATGAAACAAAAAGTTTGTTGTTTGAAAAGATAAACAAAATTAATAGGCCTCTTGCTAGGTTAACCAGGAATAGAAGAGAAAAGACCCAAATAAGCTCAATCAGAAATGAAAAAGGAGATATTACAAGTGATACCACAGAAATACAAAATATCATCTGTGAATACTATGGAAATCTTTATGCACATAAATTCAAAAACATAGAGGAAATGGACAAATTCCTGGAAACATACAACCTCCCAATGCTCAATCAGGAAGAAATAGAACTCCTAAACAGACTAATAACAAGCAATGAGATTGAAGCAGTAGTAAAAAACCTTCCAACAAAAAAAAGCCCTGGACCAGATGGATTCACAGGTGAATTTTACCAGACCTACAAAGAAGAGCTGGTACCCATACTGCAGAAATTATTCCATAACATCGAGAAGGAGGGACTCCTCCCCAACTCATTCTACAAAGCCAGTATCACCTTGATACTAAAGCCAGGAAAGGACATAACAACAACAACAACAACAAAAGAAAACTACAGACCAATATCCCTTATGAATATAGATGTAAAAATCCTCAATAAAACACTAGCAAACCAAATTCAACAGCACATCAAAAAAGTAATCCACCATGACCAAGTGGGCTTCATCCCAGGGATGCAAGGATGGTTCAACATACATAAATCATTAAATGTGATTCACCACATAAACAGAAGCAAAAACAAAGACCATATGATCATCTCAATAGATGCAGAAAAAGCATCTGACAAAATCCAGCAATGTTTCATGATAAAAACTCTCAACAAATTAGGCATAGAAGGAATATATCTCAAAATTACAAAAGCCATATTTGACAAACCCACAGCCAACATCATACTGAATGGGGAAAAGTTGAAAGCATTCCTACTAAGAACTGGAACAAGACAAGTGAGCCCACTGTCACCACTTCTATTCAACATATGCTGGAAGTCCTAGCCAGAGCAATCAGAGAAAGAAATAAAGAGTATCCAAATCAGGAAAGAGGAGGTCAAACTATCACTTTTTGCTGACAATATTATCTTTTATCTAGAAAACTCCAAAGACTCCACCAAGAGACTCCTAGAATTGATAAACAAATTCAGCAGAGTCTCAGGTTAGAAAATCAATGTACACAAATCAGTAACATTCCTATACACCAATAACAGTCAAGCTGAGAGTCAAATTAAAGACTCAATACCCTTCACCATAGCTGTTAATACAAAGAAAATAAAATACCGAGGAATATACTTAACTAATGAGGTGAAAGATCTCTACAAAGAAACCATGAAACACTGAGGAAAGAAATTGCAGATGACACAAACAAATGGAAAAACATATGCTCATGGATCAGTAGAATCAACATTGTTAAAATGTCCATACTACCCAAAATGATTTACAGATGTGATTCCCATCAAAAGTGGTATTTTGAGCCTCAACAAAATACCAAGGTCATATTTCATAGACCTATACAAAATAATTCTGCACTTCATTTGGAACCAGAAAAGAGCCTGAGTAGCCAAAGCAATCTTAAGCAAAAAGAACAAATCTGGGGGAATCACATTATCAGACATCAAACTATACTACAAAGCTACAGTAACCAAAACAGCATGGTATTGGCACAAAAACAGAGACATAGACCAATGGAACAGAACAGAGAACCCAGATATAAAACCATCCACATACATCCAACTGATCTTTGACAAAGGAGACAATAATATACACTGGGGAAAAGAAGCCCTATTCAATAAATGGTGCTGGGGAAATTGGATAGCCACATGCAGAAGAATAAAACAGGATCCATATCTCTCACCACTCACAAAAATTAGTTCAAGATGGATAAAAGACTTAAATGTAAGGCATGAAACCTTAAGAATTCTAGAAGAAAATTTTGGAAAAACTCTTCTAGATATCAGCCTAGGCAAAGAATCTATGAAGAAGACCCCAGTGGCAATCACAGCAACAACAAAAATTAAAAAATGGGACTTGATTGAATTAAAAGGCTTCTGCACAGCTAAGGAAATAATCAACAGAGCAAATAGACAACATACAGAATGGGAGAAAATATTCACAAGCTATATGTCCAATAAAGGGCTAATAACAAGAATCTACAAAGAACTCAAGCAAATCAGCAAGAAAAAACAACTCCATTAAAAAGTGGGCAAAAGATATGAACAGAGGCTTTTCAAAAGAAGATATACAAATGGCCAATAAACATATTAAAAAACATTCAATGTCACTAATCATCAGGGAAATGCAAATTAAAACCACAGTGAGATATCACCTTACCCCAGTTAGAATGCCTTTTATTAAAAAGTCCAAAAACAATAGATGCTGGCATGGATGCAGAAAGAAAGAATGTTTATATACTATTGGTGGGACTGCAAATTAGTACAACCTCCATGGAAAACGGTATGGACATTCCTCAAAGAACTAAAAGTAGACCTACCATTTGATTCAGCAATCCCATTACTAGGTATTCACCCAAAGGAAAAGAAGTCATTTTATCAAAAAGACACCTGCATGCGAATGTTTATCGTAGTACAATTCACAATTGCAAAGTTGTGGAATCAACCTAAGTGCCCATCAATTTATGAGTGGATTAACAAAATGGTATATGTATACTATGGAATACTATGCAGCCATGAAGAAGGATGAATTAAGGCCTTTTGCAACAATCTGGATGGAACTGGAGACCATTATCCTAAGTGAAGTATCTAAAGACTAGAAAAACAAACACCACATGTACTTGCTATTAAATTGGACTAACTGATGAGCACACATGTACACAGAGGGAAGTAAAACTCAGAGGAAATCAAACGGGGGGCAGGTGGGTGAAAAGCTACCTAACGGGTACAGTGAACACTATCTGGGTGATGGGCACACTTACAACCCTGACTCAAGCATAACAAAGTTGATACCCAAAAACATTTGTACCCCTGTACTATTTTGAAATTAAATAAATAAGTAAATAAATAAGAAAAAGAAAAGATAAAAGAAAATTCACTAAAAATCAGAAGGTCAACTGGACAATTTGGACCCCATCAGTGGACTCTGCTTGGTGAAGGAGCCCTCAAGCAAAGTCTGTATTTCACTTTGCACACCCTCACATCCAATTCCAGCCATTACCCCAGAAGGTCAAGCTCTAACAGGAAGTTGATTTATAAACCAAGATCCCAGTTTACAGGGGAAGCTACTTCTGTGTGTAAAACCTACCCAAGGCATTTTCATAGGAAAACTTATTCTGAGTGAGACCAAGAACACCGAGGGTACCTATCATAGATCAGAAGGTTGTTTGGTAAAGGCAGGTTTAGAGCCAACAGAATTTGAAGTTTTTAAAGACTATTTCCATGAAGTTCCCTGAGTGAACTACCCTCTTTCCACTCTAGTAGTATGGGGTCCTGAGGACGAGCAGCAGCCTTCATTCCTGGGCAGGGCAGCAGACTACCTGGCATGGCCCTTCTCTTTGACTACATGCTCCTAGGCTCAAAGCAACCCATCATCCCTCTATCACACCCCACTTTACTCACACTTGTTGCAGTGTGTCGAGTACATGAATAGAATGTGTACACATTAAATTCCAGGCCTGCTTTCTTAGGGGACTGCCTTGCCCTGATGAAACTCTAGAGTGTCTCATGACACTTCAGCATGATACTTGCAAACCATCTCTTGGGTAGGGTTCCTTCTAAGATGACTCACATTACATTTGAGTGACATTATTTCTAAACTTATTCCCAAATACTGAGCTTATCTCCCAACTTAGAGCCAATAGCTGCCTTATGCATCAACTAGGGATTCAACATTTATAAGTGGAGTGATAATATATGATTGTAGTAGTTTGTAGAAGAGGAGAGAGAGGAAGGAGGAAGGAAAGGAAGACCTTTTGGTTGAGTTAAACCTAGTTAATTGCCAGTAATTATTTATTCAAATAACTTTAACACTTTGTACTTATCCTGCTGCTTTATTTATCTTGGCCAAAGGCAATTTAAAAAATCTGTTGTCACTAAAATGACCTTAGAATTGTGACCTTAGAATCAGACACAGACTTGATAGATGTCACTTGGATATCAATAAAAATTATGGCATTACAGATAGGAAAAATAGAAAAAAAAATTCAGCTTAGATACAACTAGAAGTAATCTGTTGGATCCAATCAGTTGGTGAAGCCACTCAGATGGGAGCTGCAGGCTTAGATCAGACGTGAGAATTAGGGCTACCTACTCCAATGCAGGGGTAGAGTGATACCCCTTATCTGGAATAAGGACATGAAAAGAGGTTTCTAGTAACACTTGTCCCCCATCTTTGTGAGAAAACTCACCCAAGATGTCTACAGCTATAAATATTCTTATCCCAATCAAAATCTCAGGTCTATATGCAACCTCAGCCATACTAGAGGGCAATGTCAGATTACTTGGAATGAAATAATTTCCTCCTTCATGGGTAAATGGCTGAGGAGATTTAGACTATAGAGATGGTAAAGTATTGAAACGACCAAGTAAACCAAACCCTGAATTATTATTATTTTGAATTAAATTTGGGGATAATCTATAGCTATATAGTATTTTAAGTATTTAAAACATATAAGAGAATTTGGCATATTATGAACAATTTCACATATTTCACATATTAGACTATCTAACAGATTCACTTTCTAATTCCAATTTTTAAATGTGTAATGAGTATTTGATTATATTTGTCATTTTAAGAAAATTGTGCTATATTAATAAACCATATTATAAAGTTTAAGATAATTTGGCTTTGCCATATGTATGTGTTGTATTACTTGATTTATAAGGCAGTCACACAATTGTACTTTAAAAGAAAGTTAAACATGTTACATTTATGAGCACAGTTTAAATTTTTCAAGGGAGTTTAATTAACAGAATGAAATATTAATTGAAGTCCCCCTTAAGAAATTGATAAAAGTTTGCTAATTTTTAAGAATAAAATAAAATCTATGAAATGAACAAATTGTTAAAGAAAAATAATGTTTTAAATTACAACTTAAACCAAACATTAATTTTAATAATCCAAGTAGCCCTGGAAAATACCCTGCTCAAGGACCCACACATACATACATACACACACACACACACACACACACACACACAAAACCTCATGTAGCACCTGTCATTACAAAATGGGCTTTCAGTCAAAGCCATCCTGGGCACTGATGTAACTCCCATGGAAAAAAAGGCATTTAATAATTCAACAGAAAAAGAAGCAAAAGACTCAAATATTTACAAAAGATAAAAGCATCAAAAAACATAGAAGGGAAATTTTACCTACCCAGTGATTTAAAAAATGTCAAGTGAAACAAGAATGACTTTGCAATAACCAAATGTCTTGTTTGCATTGTTCTGTTTTTAATATGCGTCCAGGGCTGGCAAGAACTCAAAGACTTGGGTACTCAGACATTGATAGTGGGGGCTGAGGGTAATTTGGTAGCTCACAAAAAATGTTAAACACTACATAAAATACGTACACCCATTAGACCAGCATTTTTATTTTAAAAATTTTATCCTAAGGTAATAATAAAATAACTACTTAAACGTTTAACTACCTTGCAGTGCTGTGAGTAGTTGCTAACAATTGGAAACAATTTAGCCAGCCAAGAATAAATAAGATATGGTATATTTATACAATAAAAACAATGTGACCTAAATATGACATAAAATATATTTAGTAAATATATATTAAAAGGAAAAAGTATCATATGAACACTGTGACCCATTTTTAAAGCATAGACATGCATAATGAAAAGTCTGCATGTATGGTCACAAAAATATTAATAGTGATTATCTCTGAGTAGTATAGATATTATTATCTCTACTAATTATATTTCTACTAACTATACCTATTACTACTAGTACTTTCATTATCTCTACTACTATTAATGAGATATATATGCTCATTATTATTTTCTCCTTTTTGTTATCCATGTGTTCTAATGTCTTACAATGAGTATATATTACTTACATAATAATGAAAAACAATAAAAGAGCGTGTGTGTGTGTGTGTGTGTTGCTTGTTTGTTCATTTGTTTTAAGGTAAATGGTAACATGGGAAAAATAGATGAAACCCAGACACAGGTGAGGTTTACTAAATGTATAATCAAACTCTTCCTTTGCTATACACTCAGAAACAAGATGAACAACATTGCTATAAGGGGAAAATAAGCCCAAGAAATACACCTTTCCTTTAGGAAGCAAATAACTGTGTGACATCCATTCATCCCACAAACACTATTGAGCAATTCCTAAGAGCAGAACATTGTGCTATGGGTTGAGGATACAGAAATGAAAAACAATGTCCCTGCCCTCAGGGAGCACAGTCTCCTGAGGAAGACCATCAGGCTGTGGGAGTTGAGAGGACAGTCACCTAACGAGAGGGTTCAGGGAAAGCTTCCTGGAGGATACGATGCTTATAGGAAGCCTTGAAGAACTAAAGGGGATTGCTTGGTAGAGGTGAGGAGGACATTCCAAGACTTGCTTTCCCCTTCTAGAAATGCTGTCTAGCATAGGTTTCCATCTCTAGGATAGAAAGGGAAAGGTGAGGTTGATTCTAACCTGAGCTGCAAATCCTGCTTATGGAAGTGATACATTCTAGCCTTCCCATGTCCCTAGTACAACCTATCTTAAAACAAGTGAACAATGCAGACACAACACAGATCATATCATGTTTGGGGTTTGCAAACCATTTTGGTTTAATTGGAATGTGAGTAGTGCAGTGGTTTGATATACGTAATGATCGAGTAGATAAAAATTACTTGGAATTTTAAAGGCCTACTCCAAAGGCAAATTAATAATAAATTATGGGGCCATAGCTTTGATGGAGAATTGGTTTAGAGAAAAGAAGTAGAGACAGAAATGTAAACAGTGGAGGATACAGGGGTCAGTAATAGGCCTGGTCATGTTTATCTCAAGTTTATCACAACGCCCTGCTCTGAAGTGAACACTTTGCTGACATTACACACTTAATCTTCAAAACAATTCTGAGAGGCAAGATGTAATAATTCTCATCTTACCACAACATGCTGTGACATCTGGGTAATGACAATCTGAGAGGAGGTGGTGTCACGAACCCTCACAAAATGGCACAAGTGGCCACTTAGCTCATGCAGTGGCATGTTCCAATGTGGAGGGACCAGCCCCCCTAGACTGAAAGGGCATTGTCCCCTGATTATTTGCTTATGATGAAAGTGCAGAATGTCATCCAGAGACAAAGGTTGGATGACTTGCTTGAGGCAGGTTGGGCTAGATCAGGGCTATTTACTATAATCTTGAACAATTTGTGTAATCTCTCTGAGGCTGTTTCCTCTTTTACAAAATAGGGGACATACTTCATAAACTTAAAGGTGATAATGCATGTAAATGTATATGCAAATGCTTAGCCCAGGGCTTGACACATAGAATGGGCTCAATAAATGTTGGCTGTTAGTATTGTTTTATTTTTTCTCCTATCTTATTGGAGGCTTTCATACCTAGAACAGTGTAGAACTCTCACTCTGAGAGAGCTAGTGACCTGACACTTCCTTTAAAGTATCCTTGTCTTCTATTGTAGAATCAGAAAGGCACAACCATTTGCAGATTAGAATGCTTGTGTGGTAAACATTCCCTTTGTGTGTCAGTTATAAACAGCTTAATCATTCATTCTTCATTTTCCCCAGATGAAATGAAAACCAACTTGACACCCCTTGACCTCCTCCACCATCCCACCATGTCCACACACCACACACACGTCACACACACCACACCACACACACACAACACACTACATCTCACCATACATGCCACATATTACACACCATACACCGCACACACACCTATACCACACCACACACACCACACACACGTACCACATACACACACCACATACACCACACACACTACACATACACACCACACACACACACACACATTCTCTCTCTCTCTCTCTATTGGCTGTGTGTATATCTCACACTTTTAGGGCATCCCTCCCCTGCTCCCTTGATCATGCAAGAACCTTGGGCTTACACTGAATTAAAGTGTTGTCCGCCACATTCCACTCCCAGCAGGAATGTTAAAAAAGAAGTCATTTAATCTAAAACTGCAAATTGGAAACTTTGGGTTCACTCTAAGCATACTGAAGACCTTTGTATTCAGCCAAGACTACTGAGTCATGCTGTTGTGGGATTTTGTCAGAATAGGACTTGTCATTATATGGGAGTTGTTTGGCTTAAACTGGCATGTAGCATATAGATACATGGAGAGGGCTGTGGAGTGAGTCCGCCTCACTTACTGCAGGTTTTTGCCTAGTACCACTTAGAAGCAGGGGTTCTTCCAGGAGAGCTAGTTAGTAAGAGCGAGGAACGTAATAAAACTTGACAGAGTAGGAAGTGTGGGGTTATGAAACAGTCAATGTGTGTCCTTGCTGTCTATCCCTAGAAATAGATCTGATTGGCTTCAATCAATAACATTTATAAGTAGGAACAATCTATAGGTGCACAATGGAAGCCTTCTGCAACCTCGTGGAGGAAAGGGTTATGACAAAAGTGCAGCGTAAGCTTGAGAGAGTTGCTGGTGGTGGACTGCAAGCCTGCCAGCTCTACTCCTAAACGCTACCTTGGCATTTTAGGTAGAATCTTTCTCATTTTAGTGAGGACCTCAGCTTGCTTTCTATGGCACCACCCATTCAAGAATCATTTCTATTTAGCTTTGCAAAATAACTTGATTTGCTTCCTATTAGAGGTGGAAGGCAACTGGGGACTGACTTACCCTTCTCTTTTGCTAATAAAAAACAAGGGAGCTAGTGAGGTTAAGAAACTTGCCCAACATCATGCAGTTACTCAATAACAGACACAGGACTAGGATTTCAGGGTTATGTAGTCCCACCCCATTAGGTGTCTGAATCTCTTCTAGAGAAGCCTGGCCAACTGGTTTAACATATCATGCTCAGAAGCTGCTAGGAATTTGGGGGTTTTGTTTCTCAATCATTGGGTCAAGGATTGTCTTGATGGCTATATACTTACCTTTCTAAATCTATCTGGCTCAAATAAATGTAAATATGAGCTGGCATTCCTGGAAGGTCACATAGCAAATTACATAGATGGGGTGAGGCAAGGAGGCAAAGTGGAGGAGGTGACCTAGAAGTAAGGTGAGTGGGTGAGTTAAATGTGCCTGGGCTTGAACATTTATGAATAATGCCAGCTAGCTGCCTGCCTACTCTGACTCATTCCATAGTCTCAGTTCAGACATTACTCCTTCCAAGAAGCCTTCGCTGATGCCCCAAGTCTAGACTAACTGCCAATGCCTTATATGAGTTCCTACAACAGCCTGTTCCTCTCTTGCTGTTATGCTTATCACTCTTTCTTAGAAGTGCTTATTTATTTGTGTCTACTCCCAGAAACTGAAAGACCCTCGAGAGTGAGAACCATGGCATGTTCATCACCATATCCCCAGGCCCTAGCACAGTGCTGGCTCATAGTAGGTGCTTCAACACAAATCAGCTAAATGAATGAATAAGCCATGCCCCTAATTTTTGGCACTTAGAGGAGAATATCTTCAGCAGCCTCATCCAGGGCTTTCATTGGGGCACCTCAGCTATAGGTTAGTGGTCTCACTGAAGCCAGAGTTGGATTGCTCTAGAAAGCAAATTTCCAGTGTATCTGTGTACACAAGCAGGCATGTAAGATGCAGTGGGGAAGATGGGAGAATGGGGAAACCCAACATGCTAGGGAGAAGCAGCTATCACAGAATAAGGCCTCAGAAAGCTAGCTCTATGGGTATAAAGCCAGCCAGCTTTGAGGGACTTGTCCCCCATGGATCTGTTGAGTTAGAATAAAAATGTAGAGACAAATCTCTAAATTTAAAGTTTTATTTAGGAAGAAAAATTGCAATTTAGGGCATACACGCAGACCAGGCCATCTTTGGTATGTCCAAAGAACAAAGAGAAGGTTGGAGGTTTTATAAGAAAGAGAAATGTTATATATAGCTCTTTAAGATAAAGTTCACTGCCATTAGCAAGGTTCTGGGGAGCTGGCAAGTTCTGATTGGTGAGTGATGGTGGTGAGCAAAATTAGTCTCAGAGTTGCAGCGGTCATTTCAGCAACTATTAGATAAAAATAGTTTCAGGTTGTATCAGGGAGTTTCAGCAGCCAGGTTGGCAGAGAATTACATTTCTGGAGCAATGTTATATGTCCTTAGTGTTTTTCCCCCTGGCTTTTTGACTATGTTTTAGTTAGGTATGACAAGAATGACCCAATTTGTATGATCAGCTTTGACAGATCAGTTATTCTGAACCAAAGGTCAAAAATGCTTGCCGACTGCTGACTGGAAAGGGCCCACAGCTCTCAAAGAACTTCTACTTTTAGTTTTCTCTACTTTCCAGAGAAACATGGTTCCAGACTTCCTCAAGGATGCTGTTTACTCCTTTGGGAGTGAGAATGGCTATCCAGAAAATGCCAGGTTTTATGATGCAAACTTTATTTCAAAAGTTAAAGTGTTAGTGGGGGGGACTTCCAACTACGGAGTGAAGATGTCAGCAAGGCCTCCCCTTCAAAAACAAGTATGAAATTGGACAAGGCTGTGAAAAACAATGATTTAGGGGCTCTGGAAATCAACCAAAGGTAAACAACAAAACAAGAATCATTTGTTCATCCAAAATCTTCGGAGAGGTCGGCAGGAATCTGTACCACTCCTTCATCCCCACTGCAGCTCACTAGGCAAGAATGGCAATGTGGCCGGGCGCTGGCTGGAAAATCAGCAGCTTTGCTGCCAGAGGGGGCAGGCAGAAGGTGAAAACACAACACAGCATTATCAGTAAAAGTAGCAAACTTGGTAGGAAGTGAACAGGAAAACCCACAGCTCCTCTAGCCTGAGCTTGTGGCCTTGGAAAACTATTCACATGCACGGGGAGACCCGTGAGGGCCGAGCTGAAAGTAAAGCCAAGGCTGATTTGAGAACTGCATGAACTCCAAATGCCCTTCCAGGCTGTGACAACCAAAAATGTCCCCAGACATTTCCATATGTCTTGTGGCAGGAGTGAGGAGAGAAATATTGCCCCTCAGTTGAGAACTACTGCTCTAGAGCAACTATTAAGAAAATAACATCTAATTGCTGTACTGCTTCGATGAAAGTACATTTGAACCCTCTTCCATCTGACAACTGAGAAAAAAAAAGAAAATAACATTTTAAAAAGTTTTCAAAAATCAACAGAGGAATTAAAATGGTATAATAAAATTTTTAAACACAAAAGATGGCAGTAAATGAGGAACAAAAGAACAAAAATGATGTAAGATCTATAGAAAACAAATCAGATGAAAGATATAAAGCCAACCACATCAATAATTACATTGTTGTAAATGGACTAAACATTCTAATCAAAAGGTAGACTTGTGGGAGTGGATATGAAAGCAAAACCCAACTATTTGCAGTCTACAAGAGACATACTTTAGGTCCAAAGACACAAGCAGATTGAAAGATATACCATGCAAACAAAAATTGTAAGAGCGCTCCTACAGCTATATTAAGACTTTAAGAAAAGAAATATTACTAGAGACAAATAGGGACATTTTATAATGATAAAAATCAATATTTCAGGAAGGTATAAAAATTGTAATGTGTATGCATCTAACAACAGAACCCCAAAATACATGAAGCAAAATGACCAGAATTGCAAGGAAACAGATAACCCGCACTACAGTTGGAGATTTCAATATTCCTCTCGAGTATTGATAAAACAATTAGACAAAAAATTAGTAAGGATATAGGAGACTTGAACAACATTATCAGCTAACTTGACTGATAGTTATAGAATACTCTACCCAACAACACCGGAATATACTTTGTTTTCAAGCAAGTATATAACACTCTCTAGAATAGATGATATATTTGGCCATAAAACAAGTCTCAATAAATTTTAAAAGATTAAAACCATACAAAGATTGTTCTACAACCTCTAACTTAATTTAGAGGAATTAAATTAGAATTCAACAACAAGAAGAAATTTGAAAAATCCCCACCAAATATCTGGAAATTAATAACACATATTTAAATAATCCTTGGATCAAAGACAAATCACACAGGAAATCAGGAAATGTCTTGAATGAAAATGAAAATATGATATATCAAAATTTATGGGAGGCAGCTAAAACAGTGCTTAGAGGGAATTTTATAGCTTTTCATGTGCTCAATATCATTAATAATCAGGGAAATACAAATTAAAACCATAATGGGCTACCACTACACACCAACTGGCGTGGCTATAATCCAAAAGATTGACAATGCCAAGTGTTGGTGAGGACATGGGGAAACTAGAACTCTCATACATTGCTGGTGGGAATGTAAAATGGTGCAGTCTCTTTGGAAAACAGTTTGGCAATATCTTAAAAAGTTAACATATGACCCAGTAATTCCACTCCTAGGTATCTACTCAAGAGAAATGAAAACTATATTTATACAAAGTCTGGTATTTGAATGTTCACAGTAGCATTATCTATAATAGCCAAAAACTAGAAGCAATCCAAATGTCCATCACTGGTGAATGGGTAAACAAAATGTGGTATATCCATACTATAGAATACAATTCAGTGATTAAAAAAAGAGTGAACTATTGACATATGCAATAACATGGATAAACCCAAAAACATCATTCTAAGTAAAAGAGGCAAGACACAAAGGACTACATATTATATGATTTTATTTATATAAAATTTGTAGAAAAGGTAAGTCCATAGAGACAGAAAGCAGATCAGTGGTTGCCTAAGAAAACTTGGAGTGTAAGTGGGAATTGACTTCAAACAGGCACAAGAGAACATTTTGGATGAAGAAAATATTTTATTACCGGATTATGTGATAGTTGCATAAATTGTATAAATTTAGTAAAAATTATCAAACTGCACATTTACATGAAATTTAGTAAGTGAATTTGATGGTGTGTAAATTATACCTCAACAAAACTGTTTTTAAAAACCCAAAAACAAACAGCAAGGATCTCCAACCTACAAAGGAAACAACCCAAAGACCAAAACTGATCATAAGAAATGTCTCCAAAGTTTCCTCAATTCTGTGCTGTTAAGAGACTCATGTGCATTTAGAAGAGGAGAATTCCTAGAGTCTGAAAGTCCAATCCACTCCTCCTAGAGAAATCAGAACCCATCAGTTCAGAAATGCAATTATTAAACCCATCTAACACCAAAGAAAGAAGAAGCTGTTGCTGTGCATCCCCCCCAAAGAACTGACATATTCTGAGTGGCAGAGACTGCCAGCTGTCCTACAATATATAATTTTCCCCTTCTTCCACGAAATGGAATTTTCAGCTGAATGCATGGCTGCTCAGAATGAAAAGCATAGTTTCAACCTTTCTTGCAGCTAAGTGTGACAATGTGACTAAATTCTGGCCAATATATGTAAGCACAGGGAGGTGTGCAAAACGTCCATGTAATGCTCTTAAAGGGTACAGGCCTGTCCTCCCTTTCCCCATTCCTGCTGACTGGAGCCATCTTGGATGACAGGATAACAAAGCAAAAAGACAAAAGGAGTCTGGGCCCTGACAAATTAATAGAGAATAGATATCACATCATTCCAGCTTCTTCCATGAGAAAGAAAAAAAGTCTGTCATGTGTAATCTACTGTTAATTTCGGTGTCTGTCACATGCAGCCGAAAGTACATCCTACAATAAGAATACAATCTGTTGAGACTACTTTATCAATCCCAAGGTCATTGAGTGTGAGCAGTTATTTGCATTAACCATTCAGAAAGAAGGGAAGGATGGCAGGGAAGAAGGGAGGGAAGGAGGAAAGAAGGAAGGGAGAAAGGAAGGGAGAAAGAGGGGGGAGACAGAGATAGAGACAGAGATAGATAGAGACAGAGAAAGAGAGAGAGAGATTTCTATCCACCCCGACATCTGTAGCATTTTTCTGCTGAGCAGCCAGGAACCCAGTATGAGCCTAGAGAAGATCACTGTGATTGGCAAACCTCTCTTGCCCCATGAAAAGAACAGAAACTAATGTGAGAAATGCCAGAACTACTGAGCCAATTCTACCCAGGGGCGGGGAGGCTCTTTTGAGCGCCTGGTTCCAGGTCTGAGCCCAAAGCTCATGAAAAACCCCCGTACAGAGGCTGTGAACAGTTATAGGACAGGCCACTGGGGAGTCAAAGGCTGAGAGGCTGGCTGGAGAGGAGAGAAAGAACGTTTCTTAGAGAAAGAAAAATGCAAAAGGCAGGAAATTATTCTGAAATTAGTTGGCCCCCCAAACTATGCCAATGCTGGAGAAGGAAGGGCATAAATATAGATGGGCAAAATCAAATCAACAGAGACAGAGATTGTGGTGGGTAGCCCCTGGGACTCAGACAAACCCCTGCCCTGTGAAGACACAGTGAAAGATTGAATAAGGGGTTAGAAATTGGACAATAAAGAACCACCCATTTCCACAGGTTTGTCAGAGGAGACATCTCCAAGAACCAAACAGGCAGAAAAACACTTTTTATCGGGAACAAGAATCCAGAAGAACACATCAAAATTCTAAAAGTAGGCTCTCCAACTAAAATAAAGCCACAAAAAAGTGTCATAAACTGAAGGTGAAGAAGAAACTGATCAAATATGCCCCCTCTGAATGCTGCCAGCAGCAAACAAAGATCCTCATTTACTGCTGGAAGAGCAAACTGCCAGAGATTCTGTAGAAAACAGTCACCACCTCCGAGAATTTAAAGAGCATCAGACTTGGAGAGGCCCACAACCTTGATGACCTTAAAATGCTGCCTTTTATTTATTAAAAAAATAAAAAAAAACTAATACATGTTCATTGTAGAAATATTGGAACTAAAAATTTAAAAATAAGAATTTTCCTCATTTCTATTACTCAAGACAAACACTGTTATGGTTAATTTTTTGTTATACAACCTTCTAATTATAAATATATAAATTTATAAATATATAATACAAGGAAATATATTTATCTTGTATATGTATGTCGTTATATATATGTAAGCTTTTTAATTTTTGAAATTATTTTTAAACAAAATTTAAATTTTACCATAAAATGATTTTATAAACTACTTTTTCCACTTTGCCCATGTAGGGGACATTTATCCTCCTGGCCCTTAAACAGCATTTGTGTACCTATTCATCTCTCTTTCTAGAAAATATTCTTTCTCGTGGTTTAAATGGAAGATGCCATCATCTTAGAGATCCCACCCACTCCTAACACCACTGATGGATCAAGGACTGGGCCTCTGACGCAAGCTAGGCTGATATTAGAACTCTGGACTCCTGGCTACGGTCAGTTGGTTCAGGGATTGTCACCTGCCAAGTATTTTAAAACTTGGTTCCAATGAGAGCCAGTCTTAACCCTGATCTGATGATAAAGCTGTGAAGTGTGAGGTTGGGACTGTCCAAGGCCATGTGGCACTGCAGAGAGGAAACCAGTCTCAGAGAGGAGCTAGGTTGTGGACAACAGCTAAAGCCTCCACTTATACACCTTCCCTACTCAAAGTTTGCAGCCCTTCTTTCCTACTCAAAGATACCAACCAAGCAACCCTTCCCTGCCTCCTGCCACATTAACTTTTACACCCTCTGTCAGATCTTTGCCATCCACACACAAACATGCTGTTATGTCTCCCACCTTCAAAACGAATGGAGTCTTTTGACTCCACTTCTGTCCTAGCTACTGCCCCATTCCTCTGTTCCTTATCAGACCAAAACCCCTTGAAGGCTTTGTCTGTGCTGATGGTCCTCACTTCTTCTCCTCCCCCTCTTCAGAGGGATAACTTTGTGAGGCAGGTAACCAAGAGGGAATGGCCATGGCATGGAGATCTAATGAGGAGAAGGTCCAATATATGGGGCCAAATATGGCTCCCCCATCACCGCAGAAAGTAAGAAAGCCACAAGCAGGGGTCTCTCCTTCCCCTTCAGTAGACAGAGAAATTCAGATCTTTCCTTTCCTGGCGAAATTAGAGGGAAGAGTTGGCATTTCTTTCCTTATGTGCAAAGCCTTCTAATATGTCTCCCATGGGGAGTCTCAGTTCAGCCTTCGGAGAAATTGTTTACTTGTAGTTCATTTTCATCTCCTGGTTGAAACTTGTCCTTGACTGTTAAATATACACATACAATTTTTTTAATCCTCACCCCCTGTCCCCCACGTCAGAAATTCCAAAAGGAACATTTTGTTTATTGTTCCAAGTATGGCATTAAAATTATCTGTATTCGTTTGTTCTGGTGTAGAGGCACTATTTACACTGTTCTTGTATAAATATGGCTCAAAAAGGCTTACCAGGCACAGTTCAGTAATCTTCATATTACTCTGGATTCCTCTGTCTTCTCCCACCAACCCTTACTTTTTTTTTTCTTTTCTTTGAAACAGGGTCACACTCTGTCACCCAGGCTGGAGTGCAACGGCATCATCACAGTTCACTGTAACCTTCAACTGAGGCTCCAGAAATCCTCCTGCCCCAGCCTCTCGGGTAGCTGGGACTACAGGTGTGTGCCACCATGCCCAGCTGATTTTTTTACTTTTTGTAGAGACAGTCTTTCTGTGCTTCTCAGGCTGGTTGTGAACTCCTGGCTTTAAACAATCCTCCCACCTTGGCCTCCCAAAGTGCTGGGATTACATTTTTTTCACTGAAGTTCACTGAAGACCAGGGAACTTGCTGAGATTCAGAGGAAAGGCAGGTATATCCCACAGGAGAAGAGGAGGCCCCTGAAGGACAGAGGCCTGCTGTCTTCACGGGGAAAGAGAGCCAGTCTTAACTCCAGTCTGATAAAACTGGAAGAGAGGCCCAAGCAAGGTGGGTTAGGAGACGTTTCAGAAGATTCATGGAAACAGAAGCGAGCCACATCATAGCTGCTGACCAGGAAACCTGCTGCAAATATGTGTGGACAGACATGCTCTCCAGGATGAAATAAAGCAATGACAGGGTCAGAGAATAGGAAGGATCTGCTCTGCCAGTTGCTTATAGGGTAGTAATTACCCTCTCTGGGCCTCAGTTTCCTCTTCCATTAAAACTAGAATAATAATAATACCTACCTTAGGATTGTTGTGAAGATTAAGGTGTTTAGAACAGTGCCTGGCATATAGTGAGCACTGTGGAAGTGTCTGCTATTGTAGTGTGTGGTGAACCTCAAGATGGAGTCCTGACTCTGCCACTTATTAGCTGTGTAATTTTGTGCAAATTACTTAACCTCTCTGAGCCTTGGTTTCCTTCTCTATGAAATAGGAGTAACCTCACAGGACTTGTTGCAGAGATTAAATAAAATTAAATAGATAATATGTAGCAAACACTAAACATAGTGCTTGAAATTGAGTAAATGTCCAATAAATGCTAATCATTATTATTATTTCTATTATTTTTTTGTTACATTTCTCTCATCTGTAGACTTGTTCCTGTCATACCTGTCCAATCCCGTTCATTTCAATTCATTCCCTAACGGCAGCAAAAGTGATCTTCTTTAGAAGCAAGCAGCCTCAAAACAAATCTATACTGACAGCAAGCATATCAGTGGTTGTCCAGAGCCAGGGCAGAGGGGTGGGGAGATTAACTGCAAATGGGCAAAGAGGAACTTTCTACGATTAGAAAAATGGTCTGTATTTTGACTGATGGCACAAGTGTATTCATATGACAAGACTCATCAAACTGTACCCCTAAATGATGCATTTGTTCTTATGTAAATTTTACCTCAATAATGTTAATTATAAAAAAAAGGTAAGCAGCCTCCCCGGTCACCGATTCCATTACTATATTTTCTCTTCCCCGTGGCGCTTATCAGCATATAAAATTATTTCTCTTTTCTTTATATGTCTGTTGTCCAACCCCTCCCTCCATTAGAATATAAATTCTTTGGGGGCAAGGACTCTGTCTTATCCCCCTTTGTAACTCCAGAATCTAGAACACTGTCTAGCACATGGTAGGAGCAAGATAAATTCTTCCTGAAAGACTGACTAACATTAAAATCCATCAGTGGTTCTACTTCCAAATTATGCACTAATTTCATCCATTCTCATCATTCCTGCTGCCACCACTGTAACCCAGGGCACTGCCATCTCCTGCCTGGGTTACGCAGTGGCCTCCTTGCTTCCACCACTGCCCTCTCTCATTTCAGTCTCCACAGAGCCCCCTGTGATCTTTGAAAAATGTAAATCAGATCACATTACTCCCCTACTTAAAAAAAAAGGGGAGATATAATTATTAGGAAGCAGAATAAGTGAACCAGAAAAGGAAAGGCAATTTAAAACACTAGGAAAATACAAAAGCTATATAAGAAATGTCATGTTCCTTATATGAAATAAACTAAAATGTAACATTGGAGCAGATAAGACTCTCAGTCCACAAATTCAAAAAATACCTCAGCTGTTAATGATAAGGTGGAGGGCTGGCCCTAAGACTGAAAAGTTAAGTCTTCCATCTGTACAGGTTACCACTTGCATGTCTGCTGTCCCAGTCCACATGCCCTTCATAGCTGGCGAATCTCTACTGCCTTCCTGCCATGGTGGGACACACGAGCCTTCCATGAGGTCATCCAGGGTCTCATCTGCCTAAACACACAATGCAGCTGTGACTCTCTTGAGTCTTGCCACCTCCCCAAGGTGCTTCCAGAAAGTGAACCCTCGTCCCTCCTGCTCTGGAATCTCCAAACCTCATCTTCTTTTCTCATCAGCCAGAGTGAAACTCCTTGTCTATGGGGAAAGGCCCTGCTTCTCTGCGACATTGTATACACCCAAGAGTCACGTTCCCTTTTGCTTCTTTCCCCAAACTCTATAATTTCTCTAAAAATATTGGGGTTGGGGGAAACTAAAGCTGGAGAAAGTGCAGGAAATTTATGTGTTCTATCCTTTAAAACATCCCACCCTAGGTAAAAGAGTACCAAATTGGCTACCCTACTTGAGTGGGGAAAGGAGAAATAGGAAAACAAGGAGGAATGAAAAAGTATAAAATTATTAGCTCAAAATATTACCTAGCTATAGTTTCTGCCTAGTCAATTTTTGTGTCTTCAACCAAAAAAAGAATTATTTTTTGATCTTTGTTCAACCCTTTCAACAGCATAGATGCCTGAGTTTTGAATTTTCCAGGGCAATAGGCATTGTGACTGACTCCCCAGTGTCCCATTCTGTCCTACGATCAATCTAAGCAATTCACAGCAGTTTACCCCCTTGCCAGCGATTGGTTCAGGGATTGACAAGCCTAAGTGAATTTGGGCCAATGAGATTCAAGGAGAGCTTTGATGAGGACTCTGGGGAAGAAATTTCCTCAATCTTGAATGCCATGGAAAGGCAGCTCTTTCTTCTCCTATAAGTCGCAAATGAGGAAACGTAGAGTTCCCATTGCCACTGGCAGTCATACCACAACAATAAAGGATAAAGCCAAAACTGTGGGTGGCAGAGCAAAGGAGTAGAAAGAGCCTACATCCTCGATGCCATTATTCAGCCACTGGGCCCTGCTCTCACTTTTTATTTTTAGTTTAGTTTTTATTTGTATATATTCATAGGGTACAAGTGAAATTTCCCTACATTGATATATTGCATTGTAGTGAAGTCAGGGCCTTCTGTGCATCCATCACTGGAGCAATGCACATTGTACCCACCAAGCAACCTGAGCAACCTCCCATTGTCCACCTTTCTCCCATCCCCCCATCTCTCCAGGTCCCCACTGTCCATCATTCCACACTCTGCTTCCATGTGCACATATTATTTAGCTCCTATTTATAAGTGAGAACATGCAGTATTTGTCTTTCTATTTCTGAGTTGTTTCACTTAAGATATTGGCCTCCAGTTCCATCCATGTACTGCAAAAGACACAATTTCCTTCTTTTTATGGCTGAATTATATTCCATTGTGTATATATACCACACTTTCTTTACCCAGTCCTCCACTGATGGACACTTAGGTTGATTCCCTACCTTTGTGAATAGTGCTGCAATAAACATACAAGTGCAAGTATCTTTTTTATATGTTGATTTCTTTTCCTTTGTGTAGGTACCCAGTAGTGGTACAAAGGGCCCATGCAACATCCCCCCAAAGAAATAAATAAACAATAATGATTAACCTTCTTCAAATTATATTTTTATAAAGATATTATTCATATATGTTCCAAAACTATATAAAATTCCTAAAATTCTAATAATATCTTAGCATGTCATCATGCATAATTATAGTTATTAAGTTATAGGCCATAAAAATAACCAAATTTTCTTGTCAATTGTGTCTTTAAATATGACCATTTTAAATCTTTTCCATAGTGAATTATTTAATTCTAATACATTTTCTACAAACTCTTTACAAACAAATAAAATCCTAGAGTGTTACATCTTCAAAGAGATTCATAAAAAAATAAAAAATAAAAAAGACCGTGATAAACACTCTTAAGTACAGAGATTTCTATTAATAATAACTTTAAGACCATATCATTTAGGTAAAACTCTAATAAAGACACTGACTAGTTTATAAAACTTCTAATTCAAACAAAATAACACATAAATAAAAATAACAGATAAATCAAAATAAAATAAAAATTAAATACCAAAAAATACTTTGCTAGATTTTCATACTAAATCAGCCAATACTAAAATTGTTTAAATATGCAAGTTAAATAAATTCCTTAGTACAAGCCAAATTATCTATAATAACCCATATAATAAACAATACTATATACCTAAATTACAAAACAATATTAGTATTTAAAAAATATAAATCCAAAATCAAACATAGCCTCATAGAACCTAGACAGCAGCCTAGTCCTTCCTGAGTCCTTAAATTTTCCATTATTAAAAACTCTACACTCCATAACTCATCATAAAAATAAAATAATCCAAATTATATTTTTAAAATGTCAGTACAGTAACTATTCTGAATTACTAAAATGGTTTATTACCAATATCTAGTTTGTCAAACCCATAACCCTAAAAGACAATGAATACTTCAGGTACATTTCTACTACCTGATGGACCATTTAAACATTTATTTTAAAAATTCATTCAATTGTCATTTTCAACACATACTTTCTAGTTATATAAAAACTTTCCCATACAAAAAGACTAATACTATAATGATAACTAAAAATTATTAAAAATATATTTCCCTCATAAGACATTCCTAAAAACACTCCAACAATAAAAATACTTATTTTACTAAACAAGTTATAAAACAATTAAATAAAGTATTACAAATACAATAACACTTGACAAAACTAAATAAATTAACAAAATTTTGACAAAATTACCTTAGTCAAAAATATTACAAATTAATGACAATCAAATCCACTTCCAATAAAAAACATAAGTTGACCCCCCTATAAAATAGTCACTTTTAAAAGGCCTATCCTCCTAATAATAAAACCTCATATATCTTTCACTCCTAAACTCTAACATGACTAAGTACTACGAGACTTTAATACATTATACCAAAATATATTTTCAATAGATAAAAAAATCTTTTCATAGCCCACCAACTAAAAACAGTTAAGCCCTTCATAATCTAAAACCCAGAGATTGGGTCTTCTAAAAATGACATTAAAAAAAAAATACTGCCCTTGCCACCCACACTACAACAAAACTTCTTGACTTTAAACTTTGGGTCCATAATCTCACAACTCTGAAAAGCCCCTTCACACTCTTAAAAACTATACACCCTATAAAAAACTTAAAATAGAACTAACCAAAAAAGTTTCTCTCCCAAAACAGATGACATCCTAGACATAGACAGCTTTCCCAAGATCACAGATCAAGACTTCTCTACTCTCTTGAGACTCTGATCTCTCTCAATTTTTTCCATACTTACACCTCTATAAACAATAAACTAAAAAAGAGTCTTAGATACACTCATGGGATATACTTTTATTTTTAAAAGATTTCACAACCAACCTTATATATAAACAATCTTATGCCTTAATAAATAAAAAGTAAAGGGCCAATATAAACAAAAAATTTTTAATAATACCTTTATTTATTCCTCCATCATCAGTCAAAAATAAAACACTAGTCCACTCCTTTTAACTTACATCATAGGCTAAATAAAACATAGCCAAAAGGACTTCACTATTCTAAATAGATATCATTTACTGTCTCTTTTTTCCATGATTTAAAATAAATAAGACAAAATTTAAAAATTTTCCCTCATAATAGACTCTGTAACATATTCTACTACAAAGACTATAATTACATGACAGATGTCTTTAAATTCTCTTACTAAAGTTATACTAAATAATAAAATTACTCTAGATTACTTACTGGCTAAACAAAAAAAAATCTATACAGTTGCTAACACTACTTGTTACACATAAATACATCAAATATTATAAAAATTGAATTATAAAATATTGATAGACTTCTTGATGAAAACAAATAGACTCTTTATATGACTCATTCTTTAATCTACTTAATTTTAATTGGCTTAGCTCATAGAGACCCTGACTAAAAAACATGTTACAAACTCTTAATATTATCCTCCCACTAGCCACAATAATTATCTCCCTAACACACTATATTCTCTCAAATAAATGTTTACATACAGCCATCCATGAACTGTCAAATAGTCTCTCTTCTACTAAAACGACAAAGCTCAAACAAATACATCATCATAAAGATAACATAACCTATAAATAACATACTAAGACCAAAAACCCAAAATAATAATAACTAAAAATAACCCTTGAGCCCTAAGTTTTAGTCAAACTCTCCCCTAAGTAAAAAACTGACCCCCAAAAAATTATTAAACAAAATTATAAAAGGCCATTATTTTAGGCTAAACTCATACACTAGACCCCAATGGACCAGACCACACCAAAATAAAATCGCTCATACAAAATACAACATAAACAAACTAAAACTTTAAAAAAAACAAATAAATCCCAAAACAGACCATTTTTTCTCCTAAAAACAAAAAATTCCAATATAATATTAATTTTAAAAGTCCCCTCTGCTCTAACTCATACAAAAAAAATAAGCTGAAGCCCTTATTCCCACCTTACAAAGCCCATTATTCTATTTCCCAGTAAAATTTAAGGCCTAATAAATACATTTACAGTAATGACAAAATGACATTAATGCCTAAAGTTTTGGTCAACCTCTCAAATCGGAGAGGTTGCCAAAAAAAAATTGTTAAATTATGTTTAGCCTAAAACTGCCTCCTTACGTATTTTAAATTCAGCCTAGAAGCTTCTCCATACATAGTAAACTATAACCTAACTATATATATAAACAGAAAGGCAGCCAGCTATTCAAACCGTGTTCCAATAAAACAAATGCTGAACTATAACCAGTTCAACTGTTTCTATGCCTCATTTTTGTTTTCTATACGTCGCTTTCCTTTTTCTGTCTATAAATCCTCTCTGACCAGTCAACAGTGACAGAGTCTCTGTAAACCTATTCTGGTTTGGGGAGCTGCACAATATACAAATCTTTTTTTCCTCAACTAAACTGTTACATTTAATTTGTCTAAAATTTTTCTTTTAACATCTGGAAAAAGAGTCTCTGGAGATGTAATTATTAATAAGTTACATTTTATTATTTTCCAAGGTCATCCAGATGTTGAAGAAACACCAGTTAAAGACATTTAATAAAAGAAATTCACATTTGACCTTCATTACATGACCATACATCAAGATCAAAAAAGTCTTTTCACAGAACTTCACATGACCCAGAAGTTTAAGGCCTTTTAAAAAAATTTAGTTCCGTGACTTATTTGGCAAGGTTACTAATTTCAGAAATTGATTTTCTTATAACTAAAAAGAATCCTCATCTGGGAGTCTGAATACCTGAGTTTTGTTCCTGTCTTGGTCACTAAATTGAGTAGCCTTGGGGAGGTCAATTTCCCCTCTGAGCATGAGTTACTTCTTCTGTGGAACTATCGGTGGCTCCCAAGTGCTCCGGTGCATCAGAATCATCTAGGTCCTTCTTCTAAATACATATTTCTGGGCCCTATCCCAGGCCTACTGAATCAGATTTTCTAACATTGTGTCAGGAATCTGTATTTTTAATTAACTGGGTGATTATGACGTACAGCCAACTTTGAGAGCTATTGGATGATGACCTCCAGGGTCCCTCACAGCTTTAAAACTTTGTTTTTTGATTTTTGTTCCTTCTATCACCGTTGTCTCTCCTGCTAAAACAAACACGGCTAAAAAAACAAACAAAAAAACAATAAAACAAAACTTAGTTCCAATCACTATATCCGCAGCACTACAATCTGTGTAGTAGGCATTGAATAATTTTTTGAAGAATTAATCAATGGTGATTAAATAAATGAATGTTATTTTATGTGGATCCCAATCACCTACGGATAGAGAAATCTAAAGGAGAAAAACTTTTACCATTGTCTGATATACCTTGCTCATCCCTGGTTATGCACGCATTCAAAACGGTTAGGCACATTGAGAGGCCATAGGAAGGTGGTGGAGATTCCCCTGGGTGCTCATGCACTGTACTGGGGGGTCGACAACTGAGAGGGCCTTACTTCAGCTGCAGATGATAAATCCTCCTTACTTTCCGGTCCAGAAAAAGCCATTCCTGGGGCATGGACATCTTGGGGCCACCTGCAGTCCGAACCACAAGGCCCCTCAGATTCCTGTGGGGCCCCACCGGGTGGGAAGAGGCACTCACCTTCTGTTAGAAGTTACCAGTAGATTTGCCAGCAGTGAGTGGCAGCTGAGCAAAGCATCTATTGCAGCCAGTACCCTAAGGATGTCTGATACCACCTCTGTGACCCCACAGTTCTCTCTCCCACTCCCTCCTCTACACTCCACCGACCACCCCTTGAGCCTCCCCACCTCAGACACTGTCCGCTGGCCTTGGAAGATACCGGCTCAGGATGAAATCTGTTACAGGGGTGGGCAACTTAGCCAGGGGGATGTAGAGGAGTTTGGCATCCAGGCCAGGGTTGTAGCGGATGCGGGGACTCCGGGAAACAATAGCATGCTCCATGCTGTTGGTGACATCTCTGATTCTCGGCTCTGCCAGCATCATCATGTTTGTTAACTTCTCAATGTCTGTTTGAGGGTACGGGGGAAAAAATGAAAGGCTCTGTTATTCTTTATAAAGATAGTTTCTTCTGAATTCCATCCAAGCTCCTTTTCCATCAGATCCCTGATCTAACATTTCAGGTAGGTCTGCCACAACCTCCAGGTTGTCCCTTACACAAACACCCATGTATAAGATTACTGTAAGTAATCTTATTTCCTCTTCCTGAATTCAATAATTGTGCTTTGAATTCCTACCGTTGCATTAGACTAGCAATGAGAAGAAATGTGTCCAGTTCTTCTGGTAACTGTGCCACTTATTAGTTGTGTGACCTTGGGCTTAAACTTTTCCTTATCTGTAAAATGGGGATAATACCTGCCCTGAAGAATAACAAAGATGATTAATAGCAAAGTAGACAGTGAGGAAGGACAAGATAGAAAACACATGTATATAAGTCTATAGAAAAATTGGAATGAAGGAACTAAAAATATTGTCTGGCTGGTGGGATTCCTAGCTACTGGAGGCTTTTTTTCCCCAAATTTTCTACAAAAGCATGCAGGAGAAAATGTTATTAAGAAATAGTAACACTACCCCTCCCTTGGTCATAAGGCCACTGTGGACTCAAATGATCTAAGGCACACACAGGCACCTTGTAAGGCTCTAACAAATTTGAGGGGCTGTTCTGCTTGCACTGTGCACACAGATGCCGAGCTGGGTGCAGAACACCTGGGTGGTATTAAATACAAGTCTACCGAAGCTCACAACATAAACAGGAGATGGGCCACACCATGCACTTACTGGCCCTCATCTGTACCCTTGCCCCAGGACTCTGGGACAGGAGTGGGCTGGTGGGATTCATGCTCAGTGAAAACCCCAAGGACTCCAGAGAAAATGGTGCCTTAGAGTCAGTCTTCCCTGATGGGAAGAATGGTCCAGGCAGGCAGAGAATTCACCCCCTTTGGGTCAGGACCTGTGTGGGTGGGTGGTTGGTGAGGGCAGAGCAGTGTCGCTCAAGTCCCCTTCACTCCAGACTCTAAGGAATTCCCTTTCTGTTTCCTGGAGAGAAAAACTGCTGTGGAGAAAAGACCAAACTACATTTTGGGGTCCCCAAAAGAGCCATGCTAGCTTAAAGCCAGACTGTCTGTAGAGTGATAATGTCCTGGGAGGACACACACTGTCCTCTGACCTGGAGCCTGACACGGAGTCCACCACCAGTGGGACTGAGGCAGGCAAGTGAGTGTCAAAGGAATCATTCAGGATGCCCAGGACTGTGCGCTTCCCTCTGGGCCAGGCAGCGTGTGTGGGTGGAGGAGGCGGAGGCATGCTGACATGATGAGATGGGATGAGAACTAGGCTCTGACAGGCAGGGTAGAAGAAGCCACCCCAGACATGGGAAGTGGTATGAGGCACATCCTTTCCTTGTTCCCTCAAATATTTACTAGCTGCTATTTAATGCTGGGCACCCTGCTAGGCATGGAGTGGGAAGAGGGACAGAAGTATCCCTTGAGCCCTGTCATTCTCCTCAACAGTGAGACAGGAAGAACATGGGCTTTGGATTTGGACACCTAGAAAACCATTTTTGATATAGCAAGAATTAAGCAAGATAAAGTCTATAAAGTATCATGGACCAGGCTTTGGCACTTTGTCCCCTTCTCCTTTGCCAGGGACACGTCCTGGGCTTCTGACGTAGACCCTCCCCAGGAAGAAACAGGGACTAAAAGGGGAATATTTGACGGCCTTCACAGCAGAGCTGAGACGAAAAAAGAAACTTGGCCAGGTGGCTGGGCTTCTCCTGAGCAATGCTGAGCATTAACTTGAGGTCTGTTAGTACCATACCAGAACACTGCACTCTGCGCGCACCTGCCATGCTGATGCTGCATGCCACTTCTTTGGGAACGTGTCCATATCAGTTGCTATTAATTAGCCATTTCCAATATGGTTCTGTTTTGGGTGCAGTTAAAAATGACTCCAAGAACTCTGGGGCCTGATCCTGGGGTTTACAAGCCAGGGGCCTGTTTGGTTGGCCACGGCAGTTTGCTGGAGTTTGTGGCCCGTGGTGCAGTATGACCGCTCCTAAATGTTTCTCCAGTCTATTGCACAGCACCTCCTTCCCACGACTCATAACTTCACGTCTTTATCTTTCCTCCACTGGGTTTCTGCAATAGCCTCCCAGCTGGCCTCTTGATCCTTCCCACAGTGACACAAATCTGATCAGTCACATCAGAGCCATTTAAAAGTCTCTCCAGTGACTTCAGAGTAAGATCCACACTGCTCAGTGTAGCCATGGAAGCCGTGTACAATCTGATCCCTGATCTCTCCCCACCTCAATCCCCACCATAATCCCTTCACACTTCACTCTTGCCAGGCTAGGGGTAATAACTATGGCTACGTGTGTTGAACTCTTACTGTGGCTGAGCTGAGTACTTTGCATTTTTGCATCTTTGTTTAATTTTCCTAACAATCTATGAGAGAGGAATCGTACTTTTTTCTTCTTCTTCTTTTTTGTTTTTTTTAGAGGCAAGGTCACCCAGGCTGGAGTGCAGTGGTGTGATCATAGCTCCAAGTAACCTTGAACACTTGGGCTCAAGCGATCCTCCCACCTAAGCCTCCCAAATAGCTGAGACTACAGGGGCATGCCACCACACCCAGGTAATTAAAAAATTTTTTTTTTGCAGAGATGGGGCCTCTCTATGTTGCCCAGGCTGGTCTACAACTCTTGGCCTCAAACGATCCTCCCACCTTGGCCTCCCAAAGTGCTGGGATTACAGGCGTGAGCCACCACCCAGCCTTTTTCTTCTTTTTTTTCAGAGACAGGGTCTCACTTTGTCACCCAGAGTGCAGTGGCGTCATCATAGCTCACTGCAGCCTCGAGCTAACTCCTGGGCTCAAGCAATCCTCCCACCTCAGCCTCCTGAGTTGCTGGGATTACAGGGGAATTATATTTTATAAATGAATAAGCCGAAGTCTAGAAAGTTGTGTAATATGACCAGAGGGACTGCTGGGATCCGAGCCCTGAATCCATACTGTCTCCAAAAACATACAACGCTAAGTCAGCTCTCCAAAGCATTGCTCGTGTTCTTTCTTCTTTGCGAAACACCCATCTCTTTCCATTTTGGTGAATTCCTATTCATCCTTCAAAACTCACTAAGGCATTGTCACATCTGTGAGGCTTTTGTGACAGCATATTTAAGTCTCTGTACTGTTGCTTTGTTTTGTATGTATGTCCATTATCGCACAGTTCTCCATGTAGTGTTGTATTTCCTTTCAGATCTCCTCTACTAGATTCCCGGAGACTTTGTCTCATCTCTATACCCCAGTAAATACTAGGTAACTGAAGTGAAAATTAGAGCATAACCAGTTGGGAGAATGTTTTATCTAAAGACAGTTGACACCTGCCTGAAAATTTTCCTCTGAAACTATGGTGTGGACTACAGATAAATTGGCACATGGTATTTTATAAACCCACAATCCTTAACTATTTTTCAGTATAACAATACTAGCTTTTTGACAAGTGGTTTTCAGAGGAAGTTTGCCTGTATACATATTCTCTCTTTTTTTTTTTTTTTTTTTTTTAGAGACAGGGTCTTGCTCTGTGGCCCAGGCTGGAGTACAGTGGAGCAATCATAGCTCACTGCAGCCCAGAACTCCTGGACTCAAGCAATCCTCCCACCTCAGCCTCCCAAGTACCTAGGATTACAGGCATGTGCCACTATGCCTAACTAATTTTTAAAAATATTTTTTGTAGAGATGGGGCCTTGCTCTGTTGCCCAGGCTGGTCTCGAGTTCCTGGCCTCAAGCAGTCCTTCCACCTCAGCCTCCCAAAATGTTGGGATTACAGGCGTGAACCACCACCGTTGGCCTCTTTCATGGACTGCACTAAAGACTCTACAACCTCTCTCTGCATTGATTACTTACTTAGAAAATAACTTGGTGAAGTTTCCAGACACTGGCTGAATCTGTTTCACTCTAGCCTCATAGGAGCTCCATAAATAATTTGAACCACTCTTTGCTAAGGGAGTTTTAGGGCAATCACACAGGGGATATATATTCCCCCTGCCTGCTAACATCTACTCCCCTTGTTCCCAACAGCTGCCAATTTCCCTTTGGGGATCCATGCCTCCCCCATTCTGAGTCCTTTGGTCAGGGCAGAGCACATGACCCAGCCTGAGCCAATCAGACTTTCACATTCCCCTGGGCACAGTGATTAGTTCAAGGTTGGGTATATCCTGGGTTCCTTCTGATTCAGCCACCAAAGGCCCTCTAAGTCAAAGTGAACATTAGAATGTTTGGGGGAGCTACTGGAAAGGACTCTCCCTTTTTCCCAGCAGACCTCACCCTAGGAGGAGGTGAAGAGATGCTGTGGCCACATGGTCCCCACAGGGGAGAGAGCTTGTGAGACTGGAGTCAATACAAAAGAAGCAGAGCCAAGACATAGGGTGAAACCAGGTCCTAACATCATTTGTGGGCTGGATCAGGCTGTACCTGAAGCCCATCTTGCTCAATTTTTTAGTCATGTGAGTCAAGAAATTCATTTTCTGCTTAAATAATTTGGGCTGGATTCTCTGTGACTTGTTGCTGAGAAAGTCCCAACTAAGGTAAATTATCAGACATATTTTCTCCTCACAGAATTCTAACATGTCCAGAACTAAAAGATTACTTTTTACCAAGGAATACTTCTCCAAATGTTTTTCCCGGAGGCTTCCCTAAATCAATGAATGAATGATACCTCCATCCACCAGGTTCCTCGAGCTTTAAACCTAGCACTTGTCTTTCATGGTTCCCTCTCACTCACCCCTATAGCAGCAGGTCTAATATACACCTGGCATCCATCAGCTTCTTTCCAACTCCTCTACCTTCTTTCCAGTCCAAACCACTGGCTGATCTAGCCTAGGATAGTGCAGCAACCAAAGTGGTCTTTTCTAATCACAAATCAGATCACATCCTTAATCCTCAGTGTGCTTTGATGCTCTAATTCACCCTGTGCCCCCTCCAGCTACCCCCCATTGCTCCCCACCCTCTGGTTTCTTCAAAGTTCCTCAAAAGGAGTTTCCTGCCTCAGAGCCCTCCCGCAAAAAAAAAGTCCCTGCCCATCCGCCCTTTCTCCTTTCCAGCAACGCCTCACTCTTCCTCTTCCTCTTCCTCAGAAGCTCTCTCCCAGGCCACAATCTGAATTGGGGCTCTAACTCCCAGCCCCGCTCTTCTTTCATAGCCCTGTGTTTCTCCTCCATGGCACTTATCCACACTTGTCACTAACCATGTGTGTTTTTATCGACTCCTGTGCCCCCAGTGGGCCTCAAGCTACAGGCCGCGATGGGTGAGCACGCTGCTTTGTCCACTCCAGCTCCCCAGTCTGGGATGGTGCCTGGCACATGGCAGCCTCACACTAAAATGTGTATTAAGTGAAGAAATGGCTGTCTTGTTTTTTATGTTTTGGCATTATACATATGATGTCCAGGAGACAACTTCTGCTACACAAAGTTTTGGGGCAGCATAGTAAACAGCTGTCACGTCCTGCCTCTACCCTCCCAAAACACCTCAGGTTCACAGGAGACCCTTAACTCAGGGACAGAAAGGGAACCGCCTAAAGACCCTTGCTTTTAAATACCCACATGCTCATTTTCTTCAAGCACTCAGAGTGCGCAAGAGACTTCACACGTATTAATCCTCATAGCAACCCTGTGAGGTAGGCACTATCATTAGTTCCATTTTATAGATAAGAAAACTGAGGCACCAGGAGGCTAGATAATATGTCCAAAGTCTCCTAGCTGGTCAGTGGCAGAGCAAGGATTTGAACTCAGGTAGTCTGGCTCCAGCAGCCATGCTCTTAGTCACGTCTCCCGATTCATCTCGGTGCATTGTCACTGGATTCACTTGCATAATGATGTTTTGGGAGCAGGTGCCAGGAGTGGGCAGTGTCTCTTACCTCTCCCCATCTCCCCAGCAGCCACGGTTTTGCCACTTGGTCTCTATTCTCAAACCCCAGCCCTGCCACTAGCTGTGTGGCCTTGGGCCCTGAACCCCTCTGAGCCTCTGTCTCAACAGCCGTAAAGTGAAAGCCGGTCAGTGACACCGGAGACCCGCCCGACCTGCCTGCCCGCCGCGAACTCACAGACGCGGAAGTACTCCTCGCCGTAGCTGTCCCGGGTCTCCTGAGGCAGCCGCGCCCACAGCTTGCGCATGCGCGACTCTAGGCCCTCCTTGCCCAGGATGGCTGTGCGGTAGTTCCCCGGCTCAATGATGCTGACCTTCACTCCAAAGTAGTGGAGCTCACGCCTGGGAGAGAAGATTTGCACTCAGTCTGGGTCCCGAGATGGCAGTCATCAGGGAGAGTCACCTCTGGAGGGGCCTGTCTCCCCAGGAACCTGGAGGTGTTCTCCCACCCCTTCCCCTGGCCTCGGCGTTGCTTTCATGCAATAAGCCCTTCCTTAGGGCCTCAGCCCTTTTTCCAAACTGGTCCAGCAGACTCTGGGCAATTTGCGTCAGGCAAACCCAGAGGAGAGGAAGACAAGAGAGAATCTAGGCCAAGCCTTGCCTCCTACCAGGCCCCTCCCACCCTCAGCCCCACACCCGACACCCACATGGCAAAAGGAGTGAGGGGTCTACACAAGGCCTGCATCCTCTTCTGCCCCAGGCCTGTCTGTCTGTTTGGGGGACTCTCCCTCTGACTCCCACAGGCCCAAACAGGGTTTCGCTCGCTCTGGGACAGCGCAAGGGAAGGCCCACCGGACACCTCCTGTCTCCACGCGCCTCTTCTCGTTGCTTCTCCTCTCGGTCCTTGGGGAAGGCCCCTTGAGGTCTAACCTCTTCTGCTACTGTTTTCGCTTCCTCCCTTCAGGACCCCCTGCCCACACACTGTCACCCAGCCCTCTCTTCCTGAGGTGAATCTCCCAGGATTCCCGCCCACAGTGGTTTGGTACCAGGGACCAGTCACCTGATGCTGTCAGAGAAGGCCTCAACACCAAACTTGGAGACACAGTAGCCGCCACCAATGATAGCGACACGACCACCAGAGCTGGACATGTTGACGACCCTGCCCCGGGCTCTCTTGACCATGGGCAGCATGTGAAGGGTCACTTCGATCAGTCCCACCAGGTTCACATTGATCACCTTCACAAAGTCCTCCTTGGTCAGCCATTCATTCGGCCCGCTGGGCAGGCCCACACCAGCATTGTTCACCAGGGCCCAGAGGCCTGGGGGCAAGATGGAGGAAGAGAGAACCACACAGAAATCAGCAGTGTCTCTGGGAAAGCACCAGGGTCCGCTCCGCACCAGCTCAGGGCCACCAAGGATGATTGAACAGGCGCAGAAGACACAAAACTGCCGGGCCTGGGGCCTGGGGTGGGGAGCTATAACAGCCTGAAGGAAGGTGTACCTTTTACTAATTAGTTTTCCCTGAAGAGGCACTTTTTCCTGATTCACAGAAAGGCTGCCAGCTAGCTGGGGCTCTGTACCAGCTACAATCCAGGCTTTAGCTAACAGCACCTAAGCTATTAGCTCTGAGATAAAAGATATCATGTTGCTACCAATGGATTAATGTTTGGATCCCTTCCCCTGCCATGCTTCCCCCCTCTATCCACCTAAGTGTAACCAACTGCATTTCACACATGCACACATTCATTCACTCATACATTTACTCTGTGCCAATTACAGAACAAAGGAGACATAAAATGAACAACACAGGGTCGTATCCCTCAAGGAGTTCACAAACCAGAGAGGAAATGTAATAATTATAAATAAATACATAAAACATTTAAATAAAATAATTATGGAAAAATGTGATAAGGGCTCTGTTCGAGATATTTAAATGGTATAAATGGAGAGAAATAATGCTACATGTTATCATTCCACTCTGCAGGGGCCCAGGGTTGAAGAGTCTCAGTTCCAGTCCTGGTTCTACCTCCAGCCTTGGACAAGTCCCTTCCTCTCCCTGGGCCTCCTTCCATTGCCCCCACCCACCCCCATCCCCCCAGTTCCCACTGCTTCTTAGACCAAGAACATTGCCCAGAGGCCTAGGCAGAATAATGGTTCTCTAAAGCTATTCCCATCCTAATCTCTGGAGCCTGTGAACATGTTGGGTTACATGGGAAAGGGGAATTAAGGTTGTAGGTGGAGTGAAGGTTGCTAATTAACTGACTGCTAAGTGGGGGAGAGTATCCTGGATTAGCCTGGTGAGCCCGACATAATCACAAAGGTCCTTTTAAGTGGAAGAAAGAGGCAGAAGTCAGAGAACTGGAAAAAGCACGAAAAGGACTCAGCCCAACCTTGCTGGCCTTGGAGATGGAGGCAGTGGGCCATGAGCCAGGGAATGTGGCCACCTCTATAAGCTGGAAAAAGCAAGGAAATGGATTCTCCCCTAGGGCCTCCAGAAGAAACACAGCTCTGCTGACACCTTGATTTTAGCCCAGTGAGACCCATTTTGGACTTCTCTACTCCAGAACTAAGGGATAATAAATTTGTGTTGCTGTGAACCACTACATTTGTGTTAATTTGTTACAGCAGCAATAGGAAACTCATATACCCAGTGAGTCATGAATACAAGTGGCTCAAGGATGAATGTAGGGAGCTGGCCAAGGCAGCCTGTTGAAGAAAGAGGCTCACTCTTGCTGAATTAGTCAATAATTAGTTCATTCAACAAATGTTTATTGAGCATCTGACTAGGTGCCGGACACTATTACGGGTACTAAGGATATGCAGTAAATAAAAGAGACAAAAAGCCCTGCCCCCAGGTAGCTTTATTCTAGCAGAGGAAACAGACAATAAATAAGAAAAAGAAGTAAAATATATTACATATTGAATAGTGATAAGTGCTAAGGAGAAAAATAAAGCAGAGAGTTACTGTCTGACTCCTCCTGGCTCCAGGGCTCTGTTGCCCACCCCTGTGCACAGACCCCAGACTAGTTCCTGTGGGAGTAAGGACTTCCCCCAGGCTGCTCCTTCTGCAACCGAGCTATCCTGTTCCTCCTGTTCCTGCACCCACACCCTGTGTGCTGGAAGGTCGTGGGGCAGGTCCCCAAGCAGTCCTGGTCCAGCCCCAGTCCACAGGCTCCTTTCCCAATAGGATCAGCCACTCTGACATAAAGGCACTTCATAGGCACTTGCCCTGAAGTGAAACCAACATCCACTGTGATGTCAGGAAAAGAGATCTCTCTCTCCCTGCCTGACTCAGTTAAGGAGAGCAAAGGCACCCACTCATGGGATCCAACCTCCTGTCTCCTTCCACCTCCCACTAGTCTAATCTCAACAAGAAATGTGTTTTGTATTTCTATAGGAGCTGATGGTTAGGACTACTGAGGTCTCAGAGAGGCACCTCCATCTTTAGAGGTTTGGACATACAGAACACATCTTCCCTCCCTCACCTCCTAGATCAACCTCTTCCCTCTTCCTCTGAGTTTCCAGGAGAGAAAACTTGCGTGGGAAATCACTCCCTCATGTAAGCAGGTCAAACCATGCAGTGGCTTCCAGTACACCTGAGCCAGAGCCTTAGCCCTTTTCCCCACATCACCTCTCCCATCCCAACTGGACATCAGGGTCCCTGATACTGTCAGACGCTTTGGGAGAGAGAGAGAGAAAGAAGGAGAAACTAAGAAAGCCAAAGAACGCAATTGCCCCACCTTGCTCGCCCACTTGGTCCCTCACCCACTGGGCTGCAGCCTGGATGCTCTCGGTCTTGGTGACATCCAGTAGGGTGGTCTGCAGCTGATAGGAGGTATCCTGCTGAAGTTTCTGGGCCCCCTCCTCAGTGAAGCAAGCAGCCAGCACCCGCATGCCCCGATCAACCAGCTGTCTAGCCAGCAGGTTCCCGAAGCCCGAGTCGCAGCCTGTGATGAAGACATACTTCTCTGAGAGGTTGCGGACCAAATTGCAGTTCTTGAACCAGCGGTACATAAAGGAGAGGTCCGTGAGAGCCGCCATAGGGCAGGGGGAAAGTGATGGCCAGCAAGCACTGGGCTCAGGAGTCAGCAAGAGAGGCTGGTCCTCTGAGCCCCAGCCAGCAGTCTGCTGGAGCCCACTGGGAAGAAGAGCTCTCCTCCCTCCCACTGCTTACAACAGATGCGGGGCCTCTGGGTGAGCCACTCTGTAATTTTTATAGGTGGATGCATCACCATACCAATTAGACCAGTTGCAAGAAATTCAAGTCCAACCTGAAGCCTTGTCACCTCTGACAGTGCTGGTGGCTGCCTCCCTCTCTCCCACTGCCCTGATGGGTAAAGGGGCCAAGAATGGGAAAGGCCCCAATGGCAATGTTGGTGATGACAGGTGGCTCACCCTGTGGTGTAAAGGGGGCAAATGAGAAAGGAGGTCTCAGCCCAGAGAGCCCCCCGGAAACTTCCCATCCCGGCCCCAGCCCTGGCCCAGGGATCAAAATCATTTGCCGTAAATACAGTCATGTAAACAAATTTAATTTTTATTTTCAGGGGAAAAAAATAAGACAAATTCATTAATGCAAAACAAACAAAAATTGGTTCTGTGCTTTCTAAACCCCCAGAGAAACAAGTTCCAGGTCAGCAGCTTTTTGGAATTCTTAGGCAAGTCTCCACCATGACAGAGAATGAGAAACACAGGATTCCCCCATAAGGATGTGCCCTTATCATCCTGAGGCCAGGGGCAGCAGGCCCTTCCTATAGGGGAGGCTGGTGATGTGAGGTCCCACTCCCAGACAGTAGAAGGACCTGACGGACTTGATCCTGACTCCTTGGGGGGGTGATACTTGGGTCACCAGTCAGGAATGCCCAGCCAGGTGATGCAGAGGGCTCCTGTGCTCACAGGGCTCAGAGGGAAAGGCCTGGGAGGAGTCCTTGGCTCTGGGAGGGGATGAGATATAGGAGGAGCAGAGAACTGGGGCCAGAGACTCAGAACATTCTCAGAGTCAGGACTTGGAGAAGAAGGAGAGATTCTGGGCAATTGGGCAAAGAACGCACAGAAAAGTAGGAGGGAAGGTAGTGAAGGAAAGGAAATAAGGAAACCAGACAAAGGCGTAAGTAGTGAGGGGCCACACCCAGAACTGCATAAGATGTAGGGACAGAATGATGCTAGAGTCTAGTGTGGTTCCTTGGATCAACCGCCATGGTCACCATTCCTCAGGAGCCTGGTCACCAGCCCATACCTTCTCACTTTAGAGGATCTGAGACAGAAATGGGGCCACAGAGTTCCCTAGAGTGAAGGGACAAAGCATGCATTTCTGTGCTTCACTATTAACCCAGTCTGGCCAGCCCCAGAATCAGATAAAGCAGGTGTCACCAGGGCTTGGCTGTTCTGTACTAACAGTGTTTGGAGTGGGGGGGGGGTGGTGGTGGAGGGTGGAGGGGGAAGGGGCGGTTAGACCATGGACCCATCCCTGAAGAGCAGACCCAAAGCCCATAGGGGAGGGAGGCGGGCAGTGGTGGAAGGCAACCCTTACCTAATTCATGGCCACCCTAAGGCAGAGCCCCTCCTACACTGGATCTGGGAAGCACCTCCCTGTCTCTCTTTGCCTCCTGGGTGAGTGAACCGGCCCAGGGGCAGTGGGTATCCCAGTTCTTACACAGGTAAGATCCAGAGGTTGGCTCTGGACCTGGGTACGGTGACTCAGAACTGCCCCACTATAGGCCCGGGCCTGACTCAGCACTCCTGGGCCTCTCTGCTGACTGCTGGCCAAGGTAGTGTTCCCCTGGCCTCAGACTGAAAATACAGGCCATGGAAGTGGGGGTGTGAAGGCTGTGGGACCACGTAGACGACGCTTCCTCCCAGGGCTGGGAATACTTCCCACTCTCAGATGACAGGTCTCCCTGCTGAGTTGGCAACTGAGGCCTGACGGGTCAGGTTGGTGGTTGCCCTCCCCATCCCGATCCCATGTGCACAGGTACTTCCAGAGGAGGGAGTGCTCTCCTCCAGGCAATTTCCATCCTGTGGGAGAGTGTAGACTGTCCAGGCCAGGCATAGCCTGATGAGGGAGAAATGAGGCAGAGTGGCTTCACCCCCATTGCTCCTGTCCTCCCAAAAGTGTGCCTTCCCCAGGGTGGCAGGTGGGCCATGAGGCTCAGAGCCTCGAGTGACTGCTTAAGGAAATAGGATGTCAATATATGTCACTGGGTCTCCCCTCCTAAGCTGCAAATGTGGTTCTTTTCTCTTAATATCCCCAGAGTCTTGCCTAATGTCCCAGGAAAAACCTGGGGCACATATGACAAGGGGGGTGAGGAATGTGACCCTGGAGACTTGAGAGCTCCCTCCCACCTCTCTGTTTCCCACCCCATGACACATCACCCCTCACCCATCATGGCCAAGACATGAGGATGGAGGTAAGATAGGTGACCTGCTGACATGAGAGCTCCCTCCTTCCCCCCATTTCTCTCCCCAGGACACATCACCCCTCACACAGCCTCTCGGCTCCAGCCTAACAGTTCCAATTGTGGTAAGCTTGGATTCATGCTCTAGGTGATCTGTTAGCCACATAGCACCCTGGGAATGGGGCTGAAGGTCCTGACTGTGTGGGGGAGGCTGAACTTCCCTCCCCCACCCCCGTCAGGAGGATAGACCCTCATGGTGTTGGAGGCACTAATGACGGACCCGGGTATGCTTCTCTCCTCACTGTCCACAGCACACCCACAGGATGCCAGAAACTTCTCTCCGTAGATCTCCCTGGTCTTGGAGCTGGCCCGGTCCCACACCTCCTGGGCATTCCGCAAAACTCTCCCAGGGATAGTCATGTTTGTCTTGAATCTACCAGGCTCAATTACACCCACCTTTACCCCAAAGTGGGAGAGCTCCCTCCTGCAAGACAGATAGGCAGAGAGCAAGGACTTCAGAGGTATGGGAGGCAAAACAAAAAAACCCAAATAAACCCAATAAAGACCCAACACAAGACGGTGGTGAGATAAGCCAGAAAGCTTGGCAAGTTGGGAGTGCAGCAGGCCAACAAAAATTATGACAATGGCATTGCTTGTGTACAGGGTTGACATATTTTACATACCGAGCTTACTAGCTCTGAATCCCCTGGATTCTGCTGCAAGGCACCACTGCAGGACTATCTCCCCCCATGCCCCTCACATCCAGGGCATCACCAGGATTCGCCCATTTCACCCTCTATGTTCCTCAGTCCCCTTCCTCCCTTTCCCTCCCCAGTAAACTCCCTGGCCATCTCTCAGCGGGGTGATTCCTGCTGTCTTCCGAGGAGCACCCCTCTGCCTTCAGTCGCAGCTCCCCACATGCACAGCCATTCTGCACTGTGCAGCCAGTGGGTGTCTAGATGCCCGTTACACCAAGCAGCTGCCCTGAGTACATCCAGTTGTGGGTTGCACTGCCAACAGGATGAACTATGGCACATGTCCCGGGCCCACAGGCCACCATGGCCCACCCCTGCCCCCTGCCCAGCTCCCCACACCAGGCCTGGCCTTGTCCATTGGCCCAGGAGGACTCCGCAGTACAGCGGTGGGCTCACGCTCACACTGGGCCTGGGCTGATGCCATCCTCTCATCAGAAGCCCTGTACACCCCTCCTTAGCAGGCTGCCAGGTCGAGTCCTTCAGTTCTCAGTTCAGACCACACATCCAGGACCCTCCCCAAATCTGGAGGCTGCCACAGCCACCATGGCTGACTTGGTCACAACCCCTATAAGGGTTGGCAAGAATGTTTTTGTATCTCTTGTCCCTCTCCCTCTCAGCTGTCCACATTTTTAGGTCAAGAACAAAACCTTGGTGTTCCAGGGTGCGTTGATTCTGCACTCACACTAGTGCCCGCTGCTATGTGTTGTGCTGAGTCAGAGGCTACACCCAGCCCCTCATGGGCTCCCTGCACCCAAATATCTCAGTAGCTCTGGACATGGGCTCTGCAGCCAAATTATTCCAATTCCAATCTGCTTCAGATTTCTCCTGTCTTTGGGCCCTCCTCAGAAGGCTCAGAACTATGTTATACAATTTCTTAGGCCTGGAGTCCATCCCTCTACCAGGACATGTAGAGGAGGTCCCAAGGAATGGCTGGCTAAATCCAGACAGAGGGTAGGGCCAAAGAGCCTGAGAGAGAGATCTCCAGGGAGGGGCCTTTAAAACTGTGACTAAATCAAATGCCTGCAAATGCTCCCACAGAAGAACAGGAACAGGAAGACTCAGGCCAGGGCCCTATCCCAGTGCAATACCTGAGGGAGTCTGAGAAGGCCTCTACGCCGTACTTGGAGATGCAATAGCCCCCACCTGTAACAGACACCCTGCCTGCCATGCTGGAGACATTGACCAGGCGGCCCCTCGCCTTCCTCACTAAGGGCAGCAGGCTCAGAGTCACCTCGATCATCCCCAGAAGGTTCATGTCCAGTATGGTCACAAAGTCTTGTTTCGTCAGCAACTCATTGTGGGCCATGGGCACAGAGATGCCAGCGTTATTCACCAGGCCCCAAAGCCCTAGGGACAGTGACAAGATGAGAGAGCAACATTATGTTGTGCCTGTGCAGTGTGGACACATTTAGGGTTCAAGTTCATAGTCCAGTTGAATTTATTTATACAGTCAACAAGAATGTGCTACAGGGTCCAAAGGAAAAGAGTGGGGGAGAGGAAATGGAGATGTGGTGGCTTCAGGGCGTCAGGGTTTGCATATCGTTCAAGCTATTGGAGGTTAGGGATGGTCCTTTTAATCTCTGCTCCCAGTGCCTGGTACCCAGCATGCAATAAACCCAGCTTTGTTAAGTGCGTGGACAGAGTTTGAGAAAATAGAGTGAGTGCTCAAGAAATATTTCATGTGGGGGGAGAGAGAGAGAGAGAGACAGTAAAAGAGGAATGGGGTAAAAGAAACCAAGGGCAATGCAGAGACAAGAAAGGAAAAAAGGGAAAGAAAGGGAAAAAAACCCATGAATAATTGTTTTCTATACCCTGGTTGGGAAAGACACACTTAAAACCCTAAGACTGGGGGAACTTAGAGAACAGGCCTGCTTTGGACATCAGGGATCAAGCTGTGATACAACGTGCACCAATTACAAGGCCATATCTGCTGAGTGAGCAAAGTTCACCCTCTGTAGCTGGGAATTCCAAAGCTCACCATGGAGTGGATACCCAGTGCAAACAGGGGAGGAGGCCTCAGGCCACACCAGTGTCCAGACTGCACCCTTGGCCCCAGGAAATGTCATCTCCTTCCACCCTCCCCAAAGTCCACCCTTGACCTAACCTCGCAGGTCCCCAGCCCACTTAGCACTCGGAAAGACTCTCTGGAAGATGTAGAGGAAAGAAGACACAACATCAAAGATTTGAAATAGTCGGACTTACCCACCTACAGACCCAAGGTCAGCAGGGGCAGGGTTTTCAGTAGGCAAGGGCGGGGGGAGCAGAGTAGACAAAGTTTGACTGTAGGAATACTGGAAAGAGAATAAGGCCTTGCAATATTGGTCCTTCCCCCACACAAAAACTGTCTTGGCCTTAAAGAAATGAGTATTCTTTGATCTAATTATTTTACTTTACTTGAATAGCATTGCTAAGCATGTGAACAAACCTTATTACAGAATCTTTATTGAGATGTTATTTATGCCAAGAAAAGTGGGAAACAAACTTCGTCGTCCAAGACTATGGGACTGCTTAAGTAAATTATATTCTCTCAACATGAATATATAGACATTGAATATTATGTTTTGCAAGGGAGTTGATGATATAAAGCCAATCCCAGAATACATAAGGTAGAGAGTAATTAACTCTGGAGGGTGGGATCAGGGTGAAAGTTGTTTGACCTTCATCCTCTTCTCTGTTTTCCTCAATGAGCATGATTTACATTTACAATCAGAACAAAGAAATCCAAGATCTCCCTTTTCACAAAAAGAACAGGCAGCATAACATAGTAGAAAGAACAGGAGCTATCACTCGGTATTTGATATGAAGTCCCTTCAGCACTCTAAGCCTCAATGTCCTCGTGAGTCAAGTGAGGATAGATAATCTTAGAGCCCTCGGGGGCACAAGTGTGAAGGAACCAGTAAGAAAATGCTGAGATCATGAGCCTGGATCCAGCCCCGCCCAGGCCCCCACTGTCACGTGCCAACCCTCAAGGTCTCGCTCAAGGGCCTAACCTTCTCTAGGGAGTCGACCCTGAACGTAGGCTGGGCTTATCTAACCGATAGGTGGGGCTCGGGCACAATCACTCTAGGACTTCTGCTCTGGAAACACAAAGCTCATAGTCCTTGAAAATCCAAACATCTTGGCACTCTTCCCAGTTAGCAGACAAAAGTTCCCCCCTTCACAGAGAGAGAAGAAACAGGTACAAACAGGAATCGGGGTGGTACCTCTGTCTCCCACATGCTCCTTCACCCACTGGGTGGCTGCAGTGATGCTCTCTGTCTTGGAGACGTCCAGAGTCACCGTCTCTGGCCTGTCTTATGCCGAGGCCCTCGGCTGCTCAGCCCCCTTGTCTGTCCTACACGCAGCCAGCACCCTCAAGCCTTGCATGTCCAGCTGTCTGGCCAGCAGGTTCCTGAAGCCAGAGCCACAACCTGTGATGAAGATGTATTTGTCTCGGAGGTGGCTCACCACCTGCCTCTCCTGGTACCAGCGCAGAAGGTAGTACAGGCCCACAAGGGCCACCAGGTACAGCCACATGGCTTTTCAGAGGACAGTGCCTGACAGCTACGACTGTGCTAGAGTTCTAGCACTCTCTGTTGTGTTGCTCTACAGGTTTCCCTATTTACAGGAATTCTTGAATTTTGATTTCAATGCTGCTGTGAAGAAATCCAGAGGGCTGATCAGACATGCTATTGATTTTCCCCAGCCCCACGTCTTCCAGCCCCTCCTCCCTGCCATCCCCTCACCTCACCTCCCATGTACACTGGAGCTCCCCTCTAACCTAGGTCTTAGACTTTAGAAATCGTCTGTGCTTATTTTGTCCACCACTCAGTAAATGTTTACTTCTGTAACATTCCAAATGACTAAGCCAATGTTATCACATTACAGTATATTGTTCAATAGCATAATATCCCCTGAAGTCTCCGTAACCTTGTTTTTATGAGGAAGGTGAGCTAAGACGACTGGGAGGTACCACCCAACTCCAATTTGTACTTAGCCCAGGAATCAATATGACTTTCTGAAAATGCCTTCTTTGTTAAGTGCATTCTTAGAACATTATCAAAATAGTGTAGACACAGTGAGCTGGGGTCTCAGGAAGCAATGGATAATCCAGGGGAATTTCTGTCCAGCACACTGCAGGTGCTTAACGAAGTCTAGCAGAAAATGAAAGACTGGGGTCCACAAAGACTCTCGCTCCATGCCACTGGAGGTTTGTGGGGGCTGGCTGGAGTGGCAGGAGATGGAGGTGTGGTGACTCTGGAGGAGGGGGCAGGTGCTGAGGGCCACGGAGGAAGCCTTGATGTCCACCTGGGATGGGGGCCCTTGCCCATTCCTTATTGAATTTTTTTTGTTTGCCCATGCTTGTGTCTATTCCTGTGACTCCAAGCTACTTGATAAATCCTGGAAAGGAAACAATTGCCCACTCTTCTGTGACTGGGAGGCCTGAGAGAGGGCAGGGATAATCTACCTGCCCTCTCCAAATCCCTTCTCAGGTCATCCCTCTCACCCCCTGACCTCTGTGAACACACCTGCTGCTTCTTCCTTTGGAGCCACACCCCTTGCCTCCCTTAGAGTAGGGGCAACTCACTGGACATGGGTAAACTTTTTAACTTACATTTTGAGGCAAAGATAACCAAGGTAAATGCATGGTGTCAAGAAAAGGCAAAAACTGCTTCTGTGCCCTTGAAACCCTAAAAGAAATGAGCCCCATGTCATCCCCTTTGGAATTCTCTGCCTCTAGTTGAGTCTCCATAATTAGAGACAAAGGATTTTCCCCACGGTGGCTGTGCCATCACTGTCCTGAAGGAAAAGGCAATAGGGTCCTCTTATAGGGGAAGCTGATGGTGTGAAGCCCCAACTACCAGAAAGAGGAAAGAGCCAAGGGTCCCGGGGCCAAAATGTAATCACTGAGACAATCGTAATGTTTCGTGGACATCACGTACCGCCAGGGTGGATACAAATCAGAAACAAAAAATTAATTTTCCCTAGTGCAATAAGGGAAAGAGACTGCTTACCCCTTTTTCTGGGAGCACTTACTTTAGGATTGGTAACTGTAAATTCATTCTCTGCCCTTTGAAAAGTAAGTAAATATGTAGGTAGCAGTGAGTAGTCCCTGTTGTACTCCAGGAAGGTCCTGCTTCTCCCTAGTTACCAGGTGAATGGAGAGAGTCGAGGACTGAGGACACATCAGTTCCCCCGTCCCTAAGGGAATTTTCCCTTAACCCCCGGGACCAGGCACCCGTAGGTGGTGAGACGAGCTAGGGTGGGGGCAAAGGGCCATGAAGCCAGCTGACACTGTGGCTAATTAGGTGAGCAGTGTCAAGGGAGGCCAGGGAGCGAAATGATGCCAGAATTTGTGAGCATCAAGATACTGGGATAGAGTCCCAGCTTCGCCACTGATGTCCCCCAAACTGCTACCACCTACTTGTCATAAAACCTGCAGTTATGGGTAAAAAGGAGCTAGTGCACAAGTTGAAGCTGCCTAAGCAGGCAGAGCAATGTGATGACATGGCCATCTACAGAAAGTCTGTAACCTGCCTTTCCCAGTACCAGCGCAGATGGTAGTACAGGCCCACGAGAGCTGCCAGGTACAGCCACATGGCTTGGGGGAGGACAGACACAGACAGGCTGAGGTGAAAGGAGAGTGTGGACAGTGTTCAGACAGAAGGAGTTAAGAAAACAGGTGGTAGGCAGTTAAGACCCTGGGCACTGTGGCATGGAGTCCTCAAGTTTCTTCCTGTTGGTCTACTCATGTCATTTTTAATAGATTCCATTGGATTTTCCAAAGAACGATTTGACATGAGGACATTTCTCCCAGCTACCTTCTCCTGGTCCCCCAATCCTCACCGACGCCCTCAACCCAGTTCTCATCACCAGCGCACACACTGGAGCCCTCGCTATCCTGAGTCTTATCATTCAGAACCCCTCACCTTTTTCCTGCTTATGTCCTGAGCAGCCGAATCTTCTTATGAAGAAGATGCACTTTGAATGAAGACACAGGTAGGTTCAAACCCACCTCTGCTAGCAGCTAGCTGAGTGACCTTGGGCAGCTTGCTTACCCCTTGGAGCCTGGGTTTGCTTGTCCGGCTCCAAACCCAGAATCACTCCTCAGAAAGCTAAGTCACTGTCAGTCTCTCCAGGATTACAGTGAAAAGGCAAAAAGACTGGACAGGAATAGGTCCCCTCTGGCTAGAGTAGTTCTCTGGATACAAGGAGTACGAGATGCCAAAGGGGCAGTCAGACCTCAGCAGGAAGAAAGGGGAGGGAAAGGGAACAGGGCTGGGAACCGACAGGAAAGAAACTCCCAGAGTTGCTGGGAGGGAGGAAAGGAAAAACTCACACAAAGCAGGTGGCACAGTGTTTACCATTCACCTCCTGAAGATGTCTTTCCCCAGCCCTGGGAGCTGGGTACACTGCCCTCTGCCCTCCTGCTCTGGGCCCTGCCCTGCCTGGTCACATATCCCAAATCTGCTCAGGGACTTCCATTTCCTTCAGCCATGAATTCTCAGTGGCTGTGCACAGACGCATTTCCCAGTCCTCACGCCTACTGCTCACTCTTGCTCATGCTGAGAGTAGTATGACGCTTTGCTGGGGTGCCGGGATCTTCCCAGGCCACTCCAGAGTCTGCAGCCACCCCAGCAAGTCCCAAGGGAGCAGCCAGAGGGAGGGACACTCCCTCACCTGGACCCTCGGGCAAACATGAAATCCTCTGGATCCCCCACCCCTGCCCAGTCCTTCCACTGAGACCCCCGCACAATGTGGGGGACCCAGAGGTCATCTCTAACCCCACTTTGCTTTTACTGGGCTCTTTAGCTGGTGGCTTCCCCCAGGCTGTGCACACATACCAGCTGAGATCAGGCCCCAGGGGAGCCCAGCTCACCCTCCTGGTGACACTCTCCAGCCTCAGGGCCACCCCATCCATGGCCCCTTCTCCATCCGGGACGGGTCTCTTGAAGGCCAGCAGGTGTAGGAGAGGAAAAGCAAAGCTGGAAGAGACAGGAAGTCAGGGTCCATGATACAACCTGTGTCCAGCCCTGCAGGCCTGCAGCCCCTCCTAAGCCTGGGGTGGGGACCCAGAAAGGAAGGGTCACATGCCCTGCAGGCACCGGAGATCAGGAGGCTGGAGGGGAAGACAGTGTCCTGTGGGGACTGAATAGCCCTGTGCTCCTCAGAGAGGACCAGGGCAGCAAAGGGAAGGAGTGAAGGCAGCTTCTGTGGCACCCGGGGACTCTGTGGGATTGGGCTCCAGTCGCTGCACAGCTCCACGGGACTGGACCTGGCTCCCTCGCTGAGGAAAGACACCTGGAAGGAAGACAAGGGGAGGGTCTGCGGAGGGTAGGGGGTGGGGGTGGGGATGTGCACTGCTTTACTTTAGACTTTATTTGTGGCCATGATTGTTCTCTCAGGGCAAAGGTGGCCCCCTTGACTCAGAGTCCATGACTTGGGCCAGAGATCGAGCCTCGGTGCAGCTGCACCCCCCCAGTGGAGCCCAGCACGGAGGGCCAGGGTTTTGCGCCCTCACGGTCTCTGAGTCTCCGGACAGCACTCCTGGGGGTGAGTCCATCGTCCTGAACAGCTACCCCGTGAGCTACCAAGTGAATTGCAGTCCCTTATTTCATTTCAGTTTATTCCCTGGTGTGTGTGTGTGTGTGTGTGCATATGTGTATTCAGATAGAAAGAATTATTCATATTGAAAAAGGGTCTGGAGGCTTCAGATTGCATATGAGACTGTTGCTTTGCTGTCACCTGGGGCGCCATGGAAGGACAAGCGGTGGCCTGGCCCTACAGCAGTCAGGGCCTTGGTCCTCCTGGAGGACCCTTCCTGGCCATCTTCACATCTTCAGCATTGAGATTCCCCACACAAATGCTCACTTCATGTTTTCCATGAATCCGAGCTCATTTTCTGTTTTCACAACCAACACTGATTTCTTCAACAACACAAGGTCCCCTGAAGGCTCCATATCCTCAATTTTTATAGTGTGGGAAGAAAACCAAGACGCCCACGGAGGTACCTCCCAGCTACAAATTCACCTTAGCCCAGGCATCTTTATCACCTTCTGCAAATGCTTTCTGTGTTGGGACACACTTATAACACCAGAACACCGAAGACATTAGAGCCGGGGTCTCAGAAAGCACTGGATAATTCCAGGGAATTTTTCCCCCAGCACACAGCAGGTGCTCAACAAAAGTTAGCAGAAAATGAAAGACTGGGGTCCAAAAGTGACTCTCACTGCATTCCACTGGAGCGGTGGCTGTGGGGGTGTGGGGTTGGGGGCCCTGAGGGATGGCACAAGAGGGAAGGGCAGTGACTTTAAGTGAGGGTTGATCCCTGAGGGACACAGAGCAGGTGCTGGTGAGGGCAGGAAGACTTCAGCTGCTCCAGGGAAGGGATCTGAGACCTGCCAGTCCTTCTTGACATCCTCTTAGTTGCCTGTCCTTCTGTCTATTCCTGTGACCTCAGGATACTTAATAAACCCTGCAAAGGAAAGCATTGCCCCTGGCCCCCGTGGCAGGCAGGGCTGAGAGGGGGCAGGAGTAATCTACTCGCCCTCTTCGTATCCCTCCTCAGGTCATCCCGCTCATCCCCTGATCTCCGTGAAGGCACCTGCCTCTTGCTCCCATAAATCTGCACCCCACGTTGCCCAAGTCCACAATTTAAAGGAATGTTCCTGGATGAACCAGAAATGTTTATTCTAAAACAAAAATAATCAACAGACATCCACGGGTTCAAGACTAATGAAGAACTGGTTTCTGCGTCTTCCATCAGGATCCCAACGGAAGACACCACCTTCCAGCCAATGCCTCTGGAGCTGGCAGCCGAGGAGTCGGGGGTCGGGTTGAGGGTTGTGCTCTCCCCCTCACCCCATGTGCACAGGCGTCTTCAGAGGAGGGGTGCTCTGAAGGAGGAGGATATAGACTGAGGAGGATATAGACTGGCCAGGCAAACGCCCACCTCGGGAGGTAGGCAGAAGGCAGGGCACGTGTGGACTGAGCCCGCTTCCACCTTCTCACACCTTCCCCAATTGTGTGGATTCCTCAGAATTTAAGAGACTCAAGCCTCGAGTGGCCACCCAAGCTAACAGGATGCCAACGAGGGCTATTGGGTTGCCATTCGTCAGCAGAAGACCTTGGCTCTTTCCTCCTCATATCACCAGAGTCTGGAGTAATATCCCACCAGAATCCTTAGGAGAGGATGAGGAAGAAGGTGGGACAGGTGCACTGCTGGCATGCGAGCTCCCTCCCCCGAGCCTACAACCCTCTGGCAGATGTATCCCTCCCTCGCACAGCAGCCAATGCCCTTCAACCATGTGCCCCAGTCTTGCCTTCACAGGGCTTCAGCCGGCCTTGGAGAGCCCCAGGTGAGGATGGCGTCCACCAGGAAGGTGGGCATGTAGCTCATGGGGATGTAGAGGAGCTTGGCGTCCCAGCCAGCTGAGTACCGGGTGCGGGGGTGGCAGGCGGTCAGCGCATGCTCCATGCAGTCCGTCACCAAGGACAGATCCTTTGTGAAGGTTCGTCCCATTGGTTCTAGTGATTTTATGTCTGTACAGAATGAGAAAAGACCCATGTCTACTTCCACCTGCAATTGCTTGTGCTCTGTGTTCAACTTAAGAGTGGAAAGTTTCTAAAAACTCATGGCTCCCCCAAAGCAACACCCCAAATCATCCATCCAAACTCCCTGAAGAGTGTCCCAATCTTAGCCCATGAAGAATTGTTGCACACTAAGACACCTCTGCCTCTTTTCCTGGGAAATCTGGACTGCACAAGTGCAGGGTGTCGACCAGTACTAGAAATCTAAGCACATGGACCCAGCTGTCCCACACGTCTCACATGGAATGCCAGTTGGCCATGAGTCCATGAGTGTCCACCCCCCCTGGCTTTCCTTTGCTCTTCAAAATACTGACGGGTTCAGATAGCTACTGGGCTAATAAGACAGAAACAATTTCTAATAAGCCTGGATACTTGCTTTATGTGGCCAGTGGACCACCCAGCACCCACCATGGAAATGAGTCTACAGGTCCCCACTTTGTGCAAGCGGCTGAGCTTCTCTCACCCCTGTCAGGAGGACACACCCTCTAGGGAGGCACTAATGATGGACCCACAATTCCAGATGAGGGTTGGCTTCTCTCCCCACTGTCCATAGCTCACTCACAGGACGCCAGAAACCTCTTGCCATAGATCTGCTTGACTTCTGAGCTGGTCCGGTCCCACAAGTCCTTGATGTTTTTCAAGTGTATCTCCTTACTGGTCACAGCAGTCTTGAAGTAACCAGGCTCAATCAAAGCCACCTTCACCCCAATGTAGGATAGCTCTCTCCTGCAAGGCAGAGAGGCAGAGGGGAAAGGATTTCAGAATTCTTGGGAGGCAAACACAAATAATAAGAAAACAACATCACCCTAAAAACTACTGGGCACGTATAAGCTAGAAAGCCTGAGATTTTCAATGTGAGCCGAAAGGGGTAAATATTTGGATGAAGGCATTGCCTTGGTATAATAACTAATTATTGTTCCAAATATTTTACATACTGAGCTTACTAGCTCCTAATCCCCCGGATTCTGCTGCAAGGCACCATTGCAGGACTATCTCCCCCCATGCCCCTCACATCCAGGGCATCACCAGGATTCGCCCATTTCACCCTCTATGTTCCTCAGTCCCCTTCCGCCCTCTCCTGCCCCAGTAAACTCTCTGGGCATCTCTCAGCTGGGCTTTGCGGCTATCTTCCGAGGAGCACCCCTCTGCATTCAGTCGCAGCTCCCCACATGCACAGCCATTTTGCACCGTGCAGCCAGTGGGTGTCTAGATGCCCGTTACACCAAGCAGCTGCCCTGAGTACATCCAGTCGTGGGTTCCACTGCCAACAGGATGAACTATGACACGTGTCCCAGGCCCACAGGCCTCCACAGCCCATTCCTGCTCACCTGCCCAGCTCCTCACACCAGGCTGGTCTTGTCCTTTGGCCCAGGAGCACCCCACACACAGGCGATGGGCTCATGCTCACCATGGGCCTGGGCTGATGCCATCCTCTCATCAGAAGCCCTGTACACCCCTCCTTAGCAGGCTGCCTAGTCGAGTCCTTCAGTTCTCAGCTCAGACCACACATCCAGGACCCTCCCCAAATCTGGAAGCTGCCACAGCCACCATGGCTGACTTGGTCACAACCCCTATAAGGGTTGGCAAGAATGTTTTTGTATCTCTTGTCCCTCTCCCTCTCAGCTGTCCACATTTTTAGGTCAAGGACAAAACCCTGGCGTCCAAGGGTACACTGATTCTGCACTAACACCAGTACCCGCTGCTATGTGTTGTGCTGAGTCAGAGGCTGCACCCATCCCTCAAGGGCTCCCTGCACCCAAATATCTCAGTAGCTCTGGACAAGGGCTTTGCAGCCAAATTATCCTAGTTCCAATCTGCTTCAGACATAGCCTATCTGTGGGCCCTCCTCCGGAGGCTCAGAAGTATGTTACATAATTTCTTGGGCCTGGGGCCTCTTCATCTACCAGGACATGTAGAGGAGGTCCCAAGGAATGGCTGGCTAAATCCAGACAGAGGGTAGGGCCAAAGAGCCTGAGAGAGAGATCTCCAGGGAGGGGCCTCTAAAGCTGTGATAAAATCAAACTTCTGCAAATGCTCCCACAGAAGAACAGGAACAGGAGGACTCAGGCCAGGGCCCTATCCCAGTGCAATACCTGAGGGAGTCTGAGAAGGCCTCTACGCCGTACTTGGAGATGCAGTAGCCACCACCAAAAAGCGATAGCCTGCCTGCCATGCTGGAGACATTGACCAGGCGGCCCCTCGCCTTCCTCACTAAGGGCAGCAGGCTCAGAGTCACCTCGATCATCCCCAGAAGGTTCACGTCCAGTATGGTCACAAAATCCTGTTTGGTCATCCACTCATTGGGGCCCACGGGCATGGAGATGCCAGCGTTATTCACCAGGCCCCAGAGCCCTAGGGACAGTAGGAAGAAGAGAGAGCAACACTGTGTTGTGCCTGTGTAGTGTGGACACAGTTAGGGTTCAAGTTCATATCCCAATAGACTGAGAGCATTATGGTGGATGGTGGAAGGGGAACTAGGAGAGAACATATGACAACATGGTATCTGCAGGGTTAGGGGGCTTCACATCCTGCAGCTGTTGGAGGACAGAACCCATGTCTTCCTCCTCCTTTTATTCTTCATAGGCCAGCCTTCGGCCTGGTAGACAACAGGCATTGACCCCACATTTCATGACTATAGCAACTGATATTGAAGAATTACTGTGCATCCATTAGTCTGGACACACGGAGGCCAAAGTTTGGTTATTTACACATTAATGTGGTCCTTGCAGACATTATGCACATTCACCTACATTTTCAGATTTTCTGGAAAGCTCATATAGTGAGTGCTCAACATCTATCTCTTGAAGGCAAAAGAGAGACAGGAGACAGGGAAAGTGATGAAGACAGTGATGAGAGGAAGAGAAAAAGATAAAAGAAAAAAACAGACAGGCTAAAATCTGGGTAAAGTTAGGTTGGGAAGGACAGACCTGAAATCCTTCATTTGGGAGAATGTGGAAAACAATCTTGTATTTGGCCTCTGGGGACAGGCCTTGGAACATCCTGAATCAATATTGAGCAACATTCCTACAGGAAGTTCTTGGGAATTCCAATGGGCAGGCTTTGGGGAGGAGACAAGGCCAACTCACCCCACCCCCCAGTACACAGACTCCACCACTGCCCAAAAAATCGTGTCACCTCCTCCCACTGAAACAGAAGGCCACCCTTGCTCCTTCCCCTTCAGTCCCATGTTCACTTCACTCTGGGAAAATCTCTCTGGAAGATGCAAACACACAATCACAAGGATTCAAATTCAACAGACTTTCCAACCTATACACCTTGGGGAGCGGGAGCAGAGGACACTCTGAGCCACGGCTGGCGGTGGCAGTTGTTGATCTGGAAGAATTGGCCTTGGGAGCAAAGTCCCTCACCTGCCCGTATGGAAATGCATATTCCTTTGCCAAGATACCTTATTTTTTTCTAAGAATACAATCAATATACACATTTATAGAGATGCAGGTAAATAAAAGTTTACCAGGACGACATTTATGACAATAAAAAGTAGGAAAAAATTCCAATATCCGAACACCAACTATGGCTTAAATAAGTAATGCTGTATCAAGGAAAAGAATGTTCTAAATCACTAAATACTATGTCTTAAAAAACTGTTGCATTATGTTGAAAAATGTTCATCTTTTTCTGAGACAATACAATGTGATACAAACTGTGAACAAAATATAATCCCAATTACATCAACATGTAAAACATATGTATGTCTAGATGGTGACTGGAGGATGAATTTTGCTTCTATCTTTATACTTTTCAGTATTTCCCACAATGACCGTGTTCTACATTTATTCTTAGATCAAAGAAATCCACATCCTTTTCATCCCCATAACAAGACAGACAAAGTAGTGCTGTGAAAAGAAGAAGGAAAGAAAAATAACTCCTTCCTACTTCTGCCTTTCTAAACAAAGCCCTCAACTTGTGTCCTCTGAAAATGGGGATGGTCTTCCTCTCCACGGACCGGGGTCGGCCCTCGTAAGAACAGCTGAAGAGCTGAGGACATGAGCCCGGCTCTGGCATGGCCCCCCTCCATGCACACCCCAGCCCAGTGGTGGCCTGATGGGTGGAAATACTAGACAGCTAGTAGCACTTCAACCTGGGAATACTGTGGACATCTACCCAGGGAGAGGACAGGAGGTGTCCCCTTCATACAGAAGGAAGAGCAAACAGAGTTGAGGAATTGGGGTGGTACCTCTGTCCCCAACACGCTCCTTCACCCACTGGGCAGCTGCAGAGATGCTCTCTGTCTTGGTGACATCCAGGCTCACCGTCTCCAGCCTGTCTGATGTCTGGGCCCTCAGCTTCTCTGCCCCCTTCTCCGTCAGACACGCAGCCAGCACCCTCAAGCCGCGCAAGTCCAGCTGTCTGGCCAGCAGGTTCCCGAAGCCCGAGTCACAGCCCGTGATGAAGACGTACTTGTCTCGGAGGTGGCTCACCACCTGCTTCTCCCGGTGCCAGCGCAGAAGGTAGTACAGGCCCAGGAGAGCTGCCAGGTACAGCCACATGGCTTTGGGGAGGACAGACACACACAGGCTGGGCAGAAAGGAGAATGTGTTCAGTGTTCAGACAGGAGGACTTAAGAACACAGAGGGCTGCGGTAGGTAGATAAGCCTCCAGGCGCTCTGGCATGGAGTCTTCAAGTTTCTTCTTGTTGGTCTACTCATGTCATTTTTAATAGATTCCATTGGATTTTCCAAAGAACGATTTGACATGAGGACACTTCTCCTAGCTGCCTTCTCCTGGTCCCCCAATCCTCACCGACGCCCTCGACCCAGCTCTCATCCCCAGCGCACACACATTGGAGCCCTCGCTGTCCTGAGTCTTATCATTCAGAACCCCTCACCTTTTTCCTGCTTATGTCCTGAGCAGCCGAATCTTCTTATGAAGAAGATGCGCTTTGAATGAAGACACAGGTAGGTTCAAACCCACCTCTGCTAGCAGCTAGCTGAGTGACCTTGGGCAGCTTGCTTACCCCTCGGAGCCTGGGTTTGCTTATCCGGCTCAGCAACCAGAACCACTCCTCAGAAAGCTAAGTCACTGTCAGTCTCTCCAGGACTACAAGCAAAAGGCAAAATGACTGGACAGGAATAGGTCCCCTCCTGCTAGAGTAGTTTTCTGGGCCAGAAAGTACGGGATCCCAAAGTCGCAGCCAGGTCTCAGAAGCAAAGGAAGGAGAAAAAGAGAAAATGAAGGAAGTTTCTTTCCTGGGAACCCACAGGAAAGAAACTCCCAGAGTTGCTGGGAGGGAGAAAAGGAATGACTTACACAAAGCAGGTGTCACAGTGTTTACCGTTCACCTCCTGAAGATAGCCTTTCCCCAGCCCTGGGTGCTGGGTACACTGCCCTCTGCCCTCTGCCCTCCTGCTCCAGGCCCTCCCCTGGCAGGTCACACATCTGGAATCTGGACCCCTCAGACAGTGATAATCTAAAAGCTAAAGATTCAGTTGCACAAGGACGTTAGGGATGGTGTGTCCTAAACCTCGCCCAAACATGGAAGGCTCTAAACCCTAATAACTGGAAAGGCATTAGTTCAGTTTATGTCAGGGTGTTTATGGATAGGAGGAGCTTCCCCTCAGGAGCCTGGACCTCATACATACCGTCCTTGGAGAGGCTGTCAGGGTGACACTGAGGATACCACTTCATAACAGGGGGATGGGACACAGAGGGGCAGGGAGCTAGGGGAATGGGGCAGGGACAGAAGAAGTCATGGTTGCACTGCACTGGGCTTCTCCCCTACTGTCCACGTTTACCCAAAAATCTGTTAACCCTAATTAAGGGAAGAAGAGGAGATTGCCTGGGAGCGGGAAGGAAAGGTTTCCTGCAGAAACCAGAGGCTAGAGAAGAGCCGCGCGCCCCCTGGTGATTCGTCTGCGGCACTGCAGTCTCGGCGTGGGTGTTGGCCCGGGATCGCCCACGGACCTAGCCCATCCCCACAATGGCCACTCTATCCGGTGGCTGGGCGCCTCCCCGTGGCCTACGTAGGTTCTCCAAGAAGGAAGGAAACAGCAAGACTGTTGGCTGATAAGGGACTGGATTAAGCGTTAATTACACAAACCTGTTTCTAGCCCTACAGGGCACACAGCGCCCTTCTCTGCCTGGGACAGGAACCCATAACTGAAAAATACACCCCTTCCTTGCAGGAGTCAAAGATCTGGAAGGCAGAAGGAGGATGAGAGGTGGGAAGTCAGTGACCCTCTGCTCCTCAGAAAGGGCCAGGACAGCAAAGGGAAGGAGTGAAGGCACTTTCCTCAGAATTGTGGACCAGGCTCCCTTCCCAGGAAAGAGGCATGGGGGGGTGGAACATGCTAAGGCCCGGTACATTGCATTTCTTTGTCAATGTGGTCCTTCTCCCACCATGGCAAGGCCCTTGAGTTGTGCCACACCACGTGGAGCCCTCTAGCATGCATCCTGGTTTGTGTCCATCAGGAGGTGCTAGCAGAAATCAGAGACCTAACCAATCCAGGTCCCTGACATTCTTGGAGAGGACTCCTGGAGGTGAGCCCCCCTGAGAGTTACAAAATGCCTCAATAATCATTGTCTTTTTTGGAGAAGGAAAAGGATAGAAATCCAGAAGCTCCAGTTTAAGCCTGAAGCAGTGATTTCATTTTAATGAAGCAACACTGATGGTGCCTTGACTGTGCTGAACTCTAGAGCTTCCGTGAGCTCTGAGCCCCTTGAGGGCTGGACTGAGTCTCATCATTTTTTATTTCCAGTCCCCGGCGGTGCTAGCATCTGGCAGAGGTGAATGAATATCAAGGTCAATGACATTGCAACATCTGGCATCACTTTCCATTTTCGTCTACATTTCTCACATTGTCCGACAATATGGGATTTCATAAAGCCTCCATTTTTCTCATCTTTGTAATGAAGGAGGAGAATCAAGATGACTTTGGCAAGTCCTCCCAACTCCAACTTTTGGGGAGTCTAAGAATCATATGTATTTATCAAGATGGTGAAAATTTAGGAAGTTGAGGCCTGGAGAAGCACTGGAGAATTTCTGTCCCGCATACATCAGGTGTTCAACAAAAGTTAACAGACGTAAGAAATTTGGAATCAGCAAGAGACTGTTACCACATATCCATGGAGAGGCTGGGGGTTGTGGGGGTCATGGGGGAATCTGAGGGCACAGCAGAAGCCAGGGGAGGGACAGGAGGCTGAAGAGAGGGGAAGAGCGGAGGCACGAGGAGTTGCTGGCAGTGTGGGGGCAGGGGACCTATCTGGGGCCCTCCCAGTCTCTTATCAATCTTCCCAAGCTTCCTGTTCCTCAGATGAATGTTGCACCCTCCCTTCCCCCACTCTTGGGAAATCACAGAAAGGAAACAGTTGTCCTTCATCTTGTGGAAGGATGGGAGGTGGAAAGCAAAGACATTCACCTTCCCCTTCTCAAATCCCTTCCCAGATGGTCCCACGTATCCCTCAGGTTCCATGAAGGAGACCCCTCCTACCTCACTCAGGGAATTTCCCAGAATTCCCAGGGCTGAGTGGCCTCCATAGAAGTGGATGCTCAACCTTGCTTTTTCATCCTGGCGCCGACCCATGAGAAGCTCTTCAGGGGTGGTCTTATTTAACCTTTTTCACATCATGGACCCCTTTGAGAAGCTAAGGAAGGCTCTAAGTGTCCATAAAAATGCACATAACACAACAATCAAAATTTTGCATCCACTTTTCAGAGAGTTCACACCTAAAGCCATTAGGTGTAAGGAATCCAGGTCAAGAATTCTCATAATATGGGTTTATTGAATTTTTAGCAGTGTGACTTGGGCAGGTTATTTAAACTTTCTGTGCCCCAGTTTCCTTGTTTAGTATAAAACCCACCTTGTGAAGTAGTTGGAAGGATTACATGAGGTAATACGTGTAAAGACAGCCCTTCAACCGTGTCTAGCAAGTGGTGAGTGTTCAGTAAGTGTTAGCTGTTGCTATTACTACAGCTCTTCTGTGGTAACTCCTAGTGGCATTTGGAAATGTTCTCGCCCTTCTATGTAAGAAACACAACCCCAGACAACTAAAAATAATGAAAGAGGAAGCTGGTGTTGATCTAATTCAGACAGAAAAATGGCTAGTGGTGGTGAGACTTAGAGAGGTCTCTCAATATTAATTCCACAAGAGGGAATCTCTTCTTCCTTATCCTCAAGAAGTAGGAAAAGGGCATGCTAGTGCCAAGTACTTTACATATATTATCTCATGTGTCCCATATAACAACCTTGTGAGGCAAGCGGCATTATCCTCATTTTACATATAAAGAAATAGAGACTCAGAAAAGTTAAGGGACTTGCCCAAGGTCACACGGCAACTGAGTGGTGGAACAGGGTATCAAAGACAAGTCTGACACCCAAACTGGCGTTAACTCCACTGTGTCTTGTGAAGGGTGGTGAGGAGGGAAGAGCTGAGCAGAGAGAGCCAAGGACAGGGCAGCAGGCCATATCCTCGTCTGGTGCTGCTGAGCAGACAGGCTGCCTTTCAGGCTTGGGGAAGCCGTGGCAGGAGGGCAGAGCGACGTCCACGGCCAGACTTGGCTTCTTTACTCAGTGACATTCTGGGAATTCGCGCTGGGGATGGGAGTGTGATCACTGCCACACGCCTCAGCCTGACCTTTCCTCCGTGCACCTGCCCCGCCCCACCCCTTCCTCCAGAACCACGCCCACCCCTGGGAAGCTGCCTGCCTTTATCTATGCCTCTCAATACCTCCTGCCTGGTATCTTCCTTCCTTTCTGATTGTTGATCACAATGTCTTGTCTACACTTTGGGGCAAAAAAATGGGGGGGGGAGGAGAGAGAAAAAGTAAATTTCCAGGAATTGTTTTGCTGCTGTTGCTTAGAGCCGAGCTGCTTGCCCTCCTTCTGCCCAGATTGGCAAGGAGCCTAGCCTCCTGCCCCCGCCTCTTTCCCTTCCTCCCAGTCTCTCTCTTTCTAGCTCCCCCCACCCCCAAAAAACTCCACATGAAAACTGCAGAGCTATCACTTATTTCTTCCTGAGGGAGCAGCTTTCCCTCTGAGCCTCTGCCATCAGGAACCACCATCACTTCCTCTTGCTGCAAATACACACTGGATGGTGAGAGTAGGTGGGGGCTGGCAAGTGGAGGTGAGGCTGCAGGGGGTATGTTTCCAGGTGGAGGGGAGATTCAGAGACCCAGGAGACATGAACCACTAAAATACAGCCTTGAGAAGAATGGAAATGGCCACGGGTGTTGATATGTCATAATGATTTGTAATCCTAATGTCTCAAGATGGAGTCCCTAATGTCAAATAGCATTGAGCCCACAGTGAAGTTGTTCGCCCTCCCAAAGCAATAAACATATATGTAATGGACTAAGGTAATAAGATAACATCTGCTGTCACCTAGTAATGAGAATAAGACCCATCTGGAGGATAATAAAAGCAGGAACCTGCCACTAGTATGCAAGGACCATTCTGGAGTAAAACTCCAGGACCTTTAGGTCTCATTCTGTTGGATCTGCAGCTATCCCCATGGACGCAGTTGGTCCTCCAGCAGCCTCCCCTTTAATTACGCCGGCTCGTTGAATTACTGCTGTTGTGGTGAATATAAGGCCTAGCATAACGGTGAAGTCGAGCTATATAACTGGCTATTGAGTCATGTTAGATAAGGCCTTGACCCTAATTAACACCAGATCGGGCAGCCAATTTAGCAAAGTGGCATGTGGACAGGTGCTAGAGACCAGAAAAGGCTCTGGAGAGGTTTCGTTAGGGTTTTGTCCAGAGCTGCCTGCATGGGTCAAAGGCATGGAGAGGGAAGCAAAAACTCTCAGAAGGCTCCTTACTGGAAGAAGATATCAATGGGATAGAAACTAAGATCCTAAAGAGAAAGAGCAAAACTGAAAATGAAGTAATCCACATTTCACATTGTCATAGTTCATCATAACAGATTCTTGATCTAGGAGTGGTCTAATATGTGAGGCATGCTTAAGAAAACTGCAAAATTAAAAATATCCCCTCCCATGGAGATGGATGGTGGTAATGGTTGCAAACAATGTGTATGTACTTAATGCCACTGAGCTGTACACCTAAAAATGGTTAAGACAGCATGGTGGCATGCACCAGTAGTCCTAGCTACTCAGGAGGCTGAGGGAGGAGGATCACTTGAGCCCAGGAGCCTGAGGTTGTTGTGAGCTATGATCACGCCACTGCACTCCAGCCTGGGTGACAGAGCGAGACCTTGTCTCAAAAAGAAAAAAAATGGTGAAGACAGTAAATGTTATGTTATGCATATTTTACCATAATAAAAAAATCAATTAACAAACACACACACAAAAATCCCTTCTTTGAGTGGATAAACAAAATGTGATATAATGAAATATTACTCAGCCATGAAAGGGAATGAAGTACAAATACATGTTACAATGTGGATGAACCTTGAAAACATTATGCTAAGTAAAAAAAAAAACCAGACAAAAAAGGTCACATATTATATGATTCCATTTATATTAAATATTCAGAATAGGCAAATCCATAGAGACAGAAAGCAGAATGGTGGTTGCCAGGGGCTGGCAAGAGGGGGACATAGGGAGCAACTGCTTAATGGATATGGGGTTTTCTTTGCAGGAGATGAAAATGTTTGCGACTTAGAGGTGGTGGCTGCACAACAATGTGAATGTACTAAATGCCACTGAGTTGTACACTTCAAAATTTTAACTTTATGTTATGGGAATTTCACCTCGATTAAATATATATATATTTAATCTCCTCCAGCCAACACACCCTTGGCCCTACAGTCTACAAAACATGGGCCCAGGTCCAGGCAACTCTGCGATCTGTGCAGTGTGGCTTGAGTAAGACAGGCAGCCTCTCTGGGCCTCAAAGAGGATAAAGAAGCCCATCCTCCCTCCCCACAGGGGTATCTCAAGAATCAAACGAGATTAACTGAGGTGAAAGTGCTCTGAGAGGCAGGAAGCTCTGCTGACAAAAGATGTTCACCAACAACACGAGTCATGGGCTCACCCCGCCCCCCCCAACATCCCATTCTCTGTGCCCCCAGCACGGGAGGCGTACAGAGCTGTGGAGGAAGAGGATGCTGTCCTCCTCTCGCCCTCCCAACTCAGGAGTCTCCCTGAAACTTTGATGCAGCCCTTTCCCACTCCACAGTCTTTCCTCTGTCCCCAGAGCCTCACCTCCAAGCGCAAGATGAGGGCAGGGAGCCAGAAACCCTGTGAGGGAAGCACGGCAAGGGTGGGCGCGAACTAGCAGGGTCCAGGCCAGAGTCACTAACATCCCAGCTGGTTTTTTGGATTTATTTTAGCCCCACAGCCCCCCATCCAGTTCCACTCTAGTAGGAATCAAGACAGACATGGGAGAGTGGGATTCCAAGTCGACTTAGAGGGAGGAAAATACACACATATATAAAGCACTTGCCACTGGCAGGGCCCTGTGCTGAGTGCTTTACCTTGATGGCTCATTTAATTCTCACAACATACTATTGTTGTCCCCATTTTGCAGAGGAGAGAAGAACTGAGACTTTAAAAAAAGAGTAAATTCACACAGCTAGTGAGTGAAGAGTTGGGGTTTTAATGCTCACAGCCTGACCTCCCCACCACTGGCACAGTGGGACGTCCTCTCTAAGTGGATTGGGGAAATGCAGGAAAAATCCCAGCCCTCTCCCACAGAGCCTCAGCCAGTGATAGCTACTTCCCGGATGAGAAGGGCGGCCCTGAAGCCAGCTACAACACCAGCCTCACAGCCACAGGCCCTCCCTGCCTCCTCGCAGCTCCCAATAGCCTGGACCCGCCGGCCCTCTAGGATTAAGGTGCTCCCAGGGGAAATTCAGGTGAGTGGTCCCATTGCCCTCCCCCAGGAAAGATGAAAATCAGGGGTTGGAGACAACTGGCTTTCCTGCATGACCCACAGATTTTCCCAGGCATGAATGAGGTTGGGGGGGGGTCCCACACCCATAGCCCAAATAATAAGACAGAGCAAGAGCAATGGAGGAGTGCTCTACAAAAGGGCCAAGGAGTGAAATGCCAGAAGAGAAGTAGAGGCCAGAGAGCACCTAGGGATGGAGGGGGTGGGACTGGCTGGGGCTGGGAGGAAATCTTGGTGGGCACTGACAGTCCTGGTTTCTTCCAGCACTGAAAACCCTTAACAATGTTCTCTGCTCTTGGGTCAAAACTGGTAAGTGGGCCAGGCGTGGTGGCTCACACCTGTCATCCTAGCATTTTGGGAGGCCAAGGCAGGAGGATCACTTGAGGTCAGGAGTTCGAGACCAGCCTGAGCAACACAGCAAGACCCCCGTCTCTACAGAAAATTTAAAAATTAGCTGGGTGTGGTGGTACACATCTGTAGTCCCAGCCACGTGGGAGGCTGAGGCAGGAGGATTTCTTGAGCCCAGGAGTTTGAGGCTGCAGTGAGCTATGATGACGCCACTACACTCTAGCCAGGGTGAAAGAGCAAGACCCTGTCCCAACCACAACAACAAAGCTGGCAAGGGAGTTGTGTATTATTTATTCACAGTTTGAATGCTAAACTTCTCACTTCTCTTTCTTGCCTCATCAGCCTCAGCATCTTTCCCCAAAGTCCCCCAGTCCCTGTGGGCTTCTACCTTGGGGACAGAAGGCTGCTTTTGAGGTCTCTTTTCCCTTCCAACTCTTCCTTCTTCTCAAGAGGCGTTTGCTGGTCCTCATGTCAGTCAAACCCAGCTCGGGGCCCAGCCTCTCGGAGGGGTTCACTGCAGTGCCTGCCAATGACTTTGGAGAGATCCACAACTGGACTGAACTGCTCTACTTCTTCAACCACACGTTGTCTGAGTGCCATGTGGAGCTCAGCGAGAGCACCAAACGTGTGATCCTCTTTGTCCTCTACCTGGCCATGTTTGTGGTTGGGCTGGTGGAAAACCTCCTGGTGATATGCATCAACTGGCATCGCTCAGGCCGGGTGGGGCTGCTGAACCTCTACATCCTCAATATGGCCATAGCGGACCTGGGTGTCATCCTGTCTCTGCCTGTGTGGATGCTGGAGGTCACACTGGACTACACCTGGCTCTGGGGCAGCTTCTCCTGCCGCTTCGCTCACTACTTCTACTTCGCCAACATGTACAGCAGCATCTTCTTCCTGGTGTGCCTCAGCGTTGACCGCTACATCACCCTCACCAATGCCTCCCCCTCCTGGCAGCACCACCAGCACCGAGTGCGGCGGGCTGTGTGTGCAGGTGTCTGGGTCCTCTCAGCCATCATCCCGCTGCCTGAGGTGGTTCACATCCAGCTGGTGGAGGGCTCCGAGCCCATGTGCCTCTTCATGGCACCCTTTGAAACATACAGCACGTGGGCTCTGGCGGTGGCCCTGTCCACCACCATCCTGGGCTTCCTGCTGCCCTTCCCTCTCATTGTGGTCTTCAATGTGCTGACGGCCTGCAGGCTTCGGCGACCAGGACAGCCCGAGGGCCGGCGTCACTGCCTGCTGGTGTGTGCCTATGTAGCCATCTTTGTCATCTGCTGGCTGCCCTACCACATGACCCTGCTGCTGCTCACACTGCACGGGACCCACGTCGCCCTCCACTGCCACCTGGCCCACCTGCTCTACTTCTTTTACGACGTCATCGACTGCTTCTCCATGCTGCACTGTGTCGTCAATCCCATCCTCTACAACTTTCTCAGCCCGAGCTTCCGGGGCCGGCTGCTGAGCGCTGTGGTCCGTTACCTTCCCAAGGACCAGGCCAGGGCAGGCGCGCGCGCTTCCTCCTCCTCCTCTTCCACCCAGCATTCCATCGTCATCACCAAGGAGGGCCCCCAGCCCAGCGCAGGCCCCAGCCCCACCCATGCCTGAACTTCCAGGCAGCCTCTTTGCCTCCAAATACCTCACCCATCTCTACTCCTCAAGCTCTTACATCCAGCTGAGGTAGATTCCAGGCTCCTCCTTCGGTGAAGTAAAAGGTTGGAGGTGTAGGTGAGAGATGTGGGGCGGATGGGAGAGAGGGTCAATTTTGAATATATCTTAAAATACTGAGGTGGGGAGAGGGAGAAGGGGCAGGGAGGGATAAGGACAGGTCCTTGGTGTTGTACTGTTTGTCTCGGTCCTTGTATCTAAGGGAGCCATGCAGAAAAAAAGGTGAAATAAATAATAAAGACAGCCATGACTCTGGATCTTTGAAAAATATGCACTTCTGGCTGGGATTGGGAAGGGAGCTAGGGCTAAAGACTTGCTGGCGGAGGAAACTAGATGCACTCATTTCGTAAATCACCCTGGCCGGAAAGAGCGAGCTCCACAGAAACCTCACAAAAACTTTCCTTTTGTTTGTGAGCTTGTTGATCTTCCAGCTCACTATCCAGGTTGTGGGGACAAGAGGCCAGAGGCCAAGTAACCAGGAGGCCTCAGCAGGACGTTCCCTAGCTGTGCGTCCTCAGTGCTATGATAAGTGGAGGGGGTGGGGACAGGTCTGCCCTGCAGCTGGCTTGGCAGGATGGCCTCTCCACCCATGGTCATCCAGGAAACACAGATCCATTTCCTTGCCTATACCTTCCCCTCCCCCTTGACCATCCTGCTCCCCTCCCCCCAAAGCAGAGGAGCTGTCCCAGTCAATGCTCCTCCTAGCTGACCTCCTCCCAGCTTTGAGCTTCAGATCTAGGACACTTCAGACTTATTCTAGGGAGACACAGAGCTATCAGAAAGTCTGCTCCACCCCCATCTCTCCCTTTCCCTCCAGATCATAGGAAAATATCAGGGGACATCCATTCCGGGAGCAGACCTTGGGACAGCCAGCAGCAGATGTTGAGAGAGGTTTTAACCTTGGCCTTTGTCCCCTGCATGGGATGGGGAAGCCAAAGTGGAAATTTCCCAATTCTCTCACAGGGCAGTGCCCTGACACTGTTGTAGGTCAGTTCTCCCTGGCCAAGTCTTTTCATAATTTTCCTGTCCAGCAATTTATGTTTATTAACACCTGTTCCACAGATAGGAAAAGTCCTCTTGTTAACAAGTAGGCCTTCTGCAAAAGGATCATTTATCAGTTTAGGAAACTAGCAGTGTCCATGAAGAACTCTGAAGTAAAAGTCTAAGAACAGGTTCTAGTTTCCACCTTCCACTTCCATACCCTTGGCCTCTTAATCCTGCTTGTGGAGAGCGGGGGGAGTGTGGATGTAATTGCTGATATCCTCTTCACCGCCTCCTGTCCCACTCAAGCACTCAGTGTGTCCGGAACATTTAACTTGGAATAACTATGCGCTTACCTGGACACCGTCGCCTCTACTTTTAGAAGTCAGAGCCTATATTCACCAGGTGCATTAAATATGTGCTCCAATTGTGTATGCACCCCAGGCTTGTCAGGTGTGTGGAGCAAAACCTGCATCTACCACTCGCCTGCACACAGGGCCCAAACCTGAAAGGGTCTTAAGCTACAAACAGCTGCTCAGTAGCACAGAGCTGAAGGCTTTTTGAATCAGGAGTCTGGGTTGTGGCTTGGGTTGCAGTAAGGGCTTAACCTAACAAAGCAGAAACTGAATTTAAAAGACTTTCTTCTCTTGTCCCAACATAAAAACCAAGCCCTTATCACTGCCTCTTCTGACTTGGGCTACAGTTTTCTCCAGGAAACCAAATTTTACATCTCTGTCACATCCCAGGTCGCCTCAGAGGCCACTTTCCCAAGATTCGTTATCACCCTGGCAGGATGAATACTTCCTTAGGGCCTTTCCACCCATGGAAGGGAAGAGTGGGAACTGGCTGTGCTGACACAAGGTTGTTCTGCTCAGCATCTGCTGAGCTTTGATGGGGCCCAGCCTGGGCAACGTGCTGGGACCAAAGGGACCACATCACTCCCTAACTTCTAGTGGTCTGTCTCCTCTGTGGGAACACGTGTGGCAACCTCATGAAATTATGCCAAACCTTTGCCTCCTCCCTATTTGACTCTTCCTCTCCCCTCTTACTTTCCTTCTGCTTCTCTCCACTCAAAGACACACTGTGTCACAGTGAATTCAATCCATTGGCAAGACAAATTGTAGCCAGACTCTCACTTAGCAACGTTAGTCCAACTAGACATCAGCAGAGTCCCACCACTCTCTCTGGGCTGACAGAAGATACTCTCAACCTGAAAAGGTTGAGTCTTTGACTTAACTTCCCACCAAAAACAAGTCAACAAGTCAATCCTGGGGAATTCCAGCTACAGGAAAGGAAAATGTGCTACCTGAAAGAGCTGTGGCATCTTCTGGGCAGAAATTTGCTACTGAAAGGGTGATAAGCCCAGATATTTTTAGCTCCAGGTGTGAGCATATTCACAGTAAATAGGAAAAGAACTCCCATTTCAAATTTTTTTTATTCTAAATAAAAACCACACTTTGTGCTGAACAATGGAATATAAAAGAATCAGATGTACAACGATTTTAGACATCTACTATTTGGGAAAAAAAGTTTACAAAATATACAAAACTTTACAGCAATAGATAGTAAACACTTAAATATCAGGAGGTCAGTACTTATTAATTTAATGGAAGGAGTTAGACATCAACAACTCTTCTCTGTTTCTTAAGAGACTTTAGTGATTAGAGGTGGGGGTGGGTGGGTTGAACAGGGGAAGGGTTTTAAAGAAACATCAAAATCAAAACAGCTTCATTTTCATTCTGATGTTAAGTTCATGATGCATAATCACATTAAAACCAATGCTGTGTGCCCTGCTTCCTGACTCATTTGGTGCAGGACTTAAGGAAAAGGACATGAGGGACTCCCAAACGGGCACAGACCGCGCCACACAGCCCACTCCATGCCAACAAATTCAGTGTCCATCTATAAAGGGATTTAAATTCACTTTGGAAGTTGAGTAGTCTGGGCTCTGGGGAATAGGGCATAGCAGGAAGCCAGAAGAGGAAGAAAATTCATCAGTAGCAAAAACCTGACTGGGGAAAAGATACTTAAGCCCAAAGGTTTGTCCTGGAGACAAAGGGGTACTGATAGATCACAACAGAAGAAAGTCAAAAGAACTTTTACCCATCTCCTGGTTCTTAGGGGTCACCTGGCCCAACCCCCACCCCACCTCCTTTCTTCTCAACAAGCCATGAACTGTAGGGACTCCATGGAGTCTTAATATTTAGGACCAAATACTAAGGTTGCAGCATCAGTGAGTCACCAATGGATCATCAGCATGCCAGGATATTGATCCCCTCCTCTGGCCACAAGTAGCCTCTGCTGTTTATCCCCAGTGTGCCATACATACAACCATTTTCCCCTTAGGAAACAAGTTGGGAACAGCCCCATATTTGGTTTAATGCTCTATGAGCACCATCTTGAAATTCTTAATAAGTTGTGAACAAGAGGGCTCCACAAATGACGTTGCTGGTCCTGAGTACAGATCAAGAAAAAGGGAAAAAGGGAGAAGAGAGGACATTCAAGAGTCAAACAGAACTTCAGAGCAATACAGGAGACAGTACTAAACTGGGCTCCCGGAGAGAGGGGGCAACGACATCAAATGAACAGGTCAAAAAAATTAAAACTGAAAAATAAAACGAATACCTTCCCCTTTGACACAAGTGTTTCAAGTAAAACAATTCAGAAAAGGGTGAGCTAGAGGCAGAGGAAGCAAACATGACTTCAGAGAGGAGTTGAGGTGTGAACATGGGGGACACCCACCAGGACAGGGTTTAGTCAATGAGCCTTATGAGCTAGTGATCCTGTGACATATTTGAAGAGGACCAACTGGACCACCCTGATCAACCACAGCCTCAGGGATTGGGGGTGCAGTTTTTTGTTTAGTGTTTCAAGGGCAAAGTTTCAAGGACCTGCTTTTTGGCTTACTGGCAAAAAGGGAAAACTTCACAGTTTCAGGTTAAGTATACAGACACCCAGAATCCATGATGCCCTCTGTTAAGGAAAAGGGTTTCTCCAGCACATTTATGTGCTCTCAGCTACCTGGCTAGGTTCCAGAAATTATCACCTCTCTCAAACTGGCCATTCAAAAATCAGTCCTCACAAACAGTCTGGGAGGGAACATTCATGCTTGAAAAGCTCAGCAGATAATTGACTGCAGTCTGTTACGCATTTCCTTCTTCAATTTCTAATGGTCAGTGTAAGGAAGGGAGAAGCCAGTCAATAATGAAAAGTCTCAACACTGCTTTCCTGATGAGAATGTCCCAAGGGGACACTGAACAAGTTGAATTTAGATGGTCAAAGGGGGGCCTTTAAACTGGCCACTGTGCAAGTCCCTTCATCTAATAGTCACCCCTCCAGACAGCAAAGCCATGTGCTCCAACTCTGAGGATTTATCAGTCCAGGGATAGGGAGAGAGGCAGCATGTCCAACAGGGATAGAGCTTTGGTTTGCCTGTATGTCTTAATATAGACAAGGACAGGAGGCTTCCCAAGTGTAGGAAAGATGAGAAACTGCAAAAATGTTCTTCAAGTGACTTGTCCCCCTCAACCCAGTCTCTAATCTACTCCAGGATGGAAGGGGGAGGAAAGGCCTGGAAATTTAACTGGCCCCAACTTCCTAGAACTTATACCTATCACCTAAAGGGTTCCCTGGGTTTACTATGCTAGAGGCTATCTGGAGAGGAAAAATAGAATTTGCTTGCTTAATAGGTTTGACATGTTATTCCCTAGTTATATCCCTGTTCCCCAAATCTCTGGCCAGGACTGTCCTCTGGAATATGGCTACTTGCTGGGAGAAACTCATTTTCCTAAAGTCTTTTATCCAAAAGAGATGCTGGGTAATATGTATACAAAAACAAAAAATAAATAAATATTAATGTCCAAAAAGGCTTTGTGAATTAATTAAAACCACTTGCTTGTGAAACAGCCTGGGGTGCTGCTGAGTCCCACCAGGGGTAGTGTCAGGGCTGAGGCCAGGGACTCCCAGAGCTCCTCTGAGCAGGGTGAGGTAGTATGAGCTACTGAGGTGCCACCTCGTGAGTACGTGAGATAGAGGGCCCTCTCCCTCAAGCCTTCTTTGGGCAAGACCCCTTAGAAAACCAACTAAGAAGGGAGCCAACTGGCCTCGTGTACTGGGCAGACCCACTCCCAGCCGCCTAGAGAGGGCCCGAACTAGCTGCCATCCAACAGCACCCCCTGGAGGTGATGCAATGACAGACCAGGATAAATTCCAGCAGGTCAAAGGTGAGCTGCCAAAGCTCCCACACCGTTAGCACAAAGTAAACAACAGGTAACCCAACTGGGACAGACAGAGAGAATGCACACCCTGCTACACACCACCAGTTACTCAGGTCCCTTTAATCCTGAAGGGCTCATAGTCCCCCACTCCACGTCATGGAATCTTCTCATCTACGCTAAGGGCCTAACTCTTCTGGGTGGGAGACTAGATATAAATTAAAGCAAGGCTGCTGCTGTCAGAGACATCCCCACCTCCTCACCAGAAAACTCAAGGCCAATGGAGGTGGCCAAAATGACAGGTGACTATATCAAAGTGGTTCCCTGTTCTCTTTGCCCCACACGGAAGGCCTGACAACCTGGGCCACCATCCCATAATTTTCTTTGGAAACAAGGAGAAAAGAGAAACCTCCTTTCCCATCTATCCAGGCTGCCACTTCTGGCGGCACTGCAGGATACCCCTTCTGGCTGGCAAGGATTCATCCCAAAGCTTTCTAAACTAAATAGAAAGATTTGTCCCCAGTTTGGATCTAGCTGCCAGAAGATTTTCACTGTCCAGTCAGCAGATTAGGGCCGAGGGGCAAGCAGTTGCCTCCATCCCTGACACCTTTTCCCTGCCAAGGGCTGGCACTGGAACCTGAGGTGAACTGCCCTGCTGACTGGTATTTTCTGAATGACCACGTTCCCAAAATCTTTCTCACAGTTGGTTGTCCCAGTTGGTGACCTGGCAGTAATACCCACAGTGAAAATCTCTCTTCACTTCCTCTATTCAGTGAGGCTGTTGGTTGGATTCTTAGCAGCATAAAACCTATCAGTAAACTAAAACTACAGAGGCTGGGGAAAGGGATCTAGTTGACACCAACTGCTTGCCTAGATCCCAAAACCAGCCTCAAAAGAATCAAAAACACAGCCCTTCATGGGCAAGAACAGGTATGGAGGTAAATGCAATAGGGCTGTTGCTTCTCAAAAAAAGTAACAGCTTATGTGCTATTTCTTCTTTTTTCTTCTTTAAACACAACACAAAACAGAATTCCTAGCAAGGCAAAATTGTAACTTCAGCTGGGGAGGGACCAACAGCCATTAGAAAATCAATGTCCTGGCTGCTGCTGGGGAGCCCCCTGGCTCTGCCAGGACCCAGTCAGCTGTCCGGGTTCTTTTCCGCCTCTTTGGAATGGATAATGTACATGAAGGTCTGCTCGATGGTGAAGTCAGGCGGGAGGCTGCCTTTGTGCACACCAACATGCTTGCTCATGAGGTTAAGGGTGGAACTATAGTGGCCACAGACTGTGCAGCGGTACATAAGGGCCCCCGAGTGCGTCTTGAGGTGGCACTTGATGGTCGAGCGGCCTCGGAAAAACTTGTGGCACACCTTACACTGGTACGGCTTCTCGCCTGTGTGGATCCGCCGGTGGTAGTTGAACTCACTTGTGTGGGCAAACCTTTTGCCACAGACCTTGCAGCTATACTTGCTGTTCCCAGGTTGGCCCTGCAGAGCCAGCTCTTCACTCAGAAACTCCTCTGGTGGCAGCTTCCGCTTCTGGAGAGCTGGGTGCTGTAGCCCAAAACCAGGCCGCGCCTCAAGGCCACTGTTACATTTGTGCTGGCTGACGTGGTAGCGATAGGCAGCCTCCGACTTGAAGCTCTGGCTGCACAAGTGGCAGTGGAAGAGGGCATCTTCCAGACTTTGGTGCACAGCCATGTGCTTCTCTAGAAGATGCCAGTCCACAAAGCTGTTGGCACAGACAGAGCAGGAGAAGACTGAAATGCCGAGATGGGAGAGTGTATGCCACATGAGGCTGCAGAGGTTGAGGTGACGCTGGTCACAGATGCTGCAGGCCTGGCCCTTCAAGTTTAGATGATCGAGGATGTGGCCCCGGACCACATGGAAATCTTTGGCCAGTGCTTTTCCACAGGCAGCACATTTCATCTCTGGGGAGGCTGCCCCTGAGAACAGAGCCAGCTTCCCAGGCAGGGGATCATTGGGGTGGACAACGATGTTGTTCTCAAATATTCCATCCCGTCGGTGTAGGGTCAGCTGCCACTGGGTAAAAAACTTAGTTTCACACATGTCACAGGAGAATAGGAAAATACCAATGTGGGACAAGACGTGGGTCACCCGGGAGTTTCGGTCCTGGAAGTGGGTCTCACAGACCTTGCAGTTGCCTGTCAGCAGGTCCACGTGATCCCGAGCATGCTGCCGGATCAGTTGAATGTTGGGCTCTAGAACTTTCTTGCACACCTGGCAGGGCATGGCCTTATTCTCCCGATTGTCATTCTCTCCAAAAGTCAGCTCGTCCTCACTGTCATCACTCAGCTCAATCACCTCCTCAGCTGTGCCTATCTCCTCAGAGGGGTCTTCAAACTGCAAGTCATCGTCCCCCAGGTCCTCCAGCTGGAGCTCATCCATCTGCCCAAAGCTGGGATCTTTGGAGTGGTCGCTATTGCTCAGACAGGAGTTGGTCCCAGTGGTAATGTCTATTGCGTTGTCAGGGGTAAAGAAGCTGTTTTTACTGAAGTCTCCATTGCTTTGAACTTTGTATAGCTGGCAGGAGCTCGTGCTGGTCTGGATGCCCGTGCTGATAGTGCCTACGACTGGCTGGGTCACCATACTGGGAGTGGATGTGAAAGGCATAGGGGCATCATGGTCTTCCGTCTTTGGTGGTAGAGATGGCTGTGGCAGAGGCAGGCTATGGTTAGTGTCGCTGGCAGCATTCCTCTCTTCTTCTTTATAGCTCCCTCCAGCATCACTGGGCAACATATAGTTTCTGTCAGGACCAAAGTGCTCCCCACCACCCCGGAGCTCTCCAAGGCGATGGGCAGATTCTGCTGAAGGACAACTCAGGGTACCAGAGTGGCTCTCACTGGTGCTGGTCAGGGGCTTGGCCACAGCAGTGCTCTCCAGGTCAGGAAAGGTAGAGTGACAAGCCCGCAGAAGGTCCTCCATACCCAGACGCTCAGCCACCTCATAGATGACCCCGACGTTGATCAGGTCAGTGAAGAGCTCTGATGTATAGACAAAGCTCAGAATCTTCTCAAAGTTGGCAGGGGTGATAAAGTCCACCACATAGGTCCTGGCAGCATCAAGCCCAGTATTCAGGAAGAGGTTCTGGAAGTAGCCAGCTGCGCAGGCCAGCACAGCCTTGTGGGCTGGGAAGGAGCGGCTCCCCACCACGATGGTGACGTCACACATGGTCTCTGAAAGCCGGCACTTGTTGAGTTCCTTCAGCAGGTTGTTGGGGTGGTTGGTGCTTTGCAGTTTGATCCTCATGCCCATCTTAGCAGCTCCTATGAAGTTACCTCCTTATTAGCACAGTTAATCTGTGGACAGCAAGAGAAAAAGATGGATGGCTAGACACATCCCTGCAAGAGAGGGGCTCTGCAGGAGAAAACACCACTATTCTCAACCCTTCCAAGACCCAGGTAGGGAGTGGGACTGAATGGACATGGAGAGCTGCTCCATTCTAGTAGAGGCAAGGACAACACCAACGACAAGGCGATGACATCTCTCACTGCATATATCCAAATACACAGTCATCGTGACAAAACCCAAAAGGACTGAAAAAAATCTGACAGCTTGGTCTTAAGAGTCCACAAGAGTTTGTAGGCCTGGCTAGACAGAAGCTAGTGCCCAGGGTCCAGCCAGAGGCACTCCCTCAGACATAATCTTATACTTCACTACCAGAGCGACTGGCTCAAACTTTTCTCACATTAATTTCCTCCTAAATACAAGCTTTCCTATCTCATTGAGTATATTCTCTTCCCCACAATGCCAAATGCCATACATATACTTGAACACAACTATCAAAGCTCCTTTAGCTACTGAGGAAAAGGGTACTTCATCTTTTAGTTTTCTGTCATTGCTGTGTCCTCTCAGCCCCTAAAAAAATCTCTAAATAAATCTCACTTTCTTGAATCCCCATCTCTCTCTACCTACACTACATGCCTGCTCTCTGGCCTTTCTATAAGCCAGCCATCCCGGACACTGCTGTATCATGTTCCCTGCATTCTGTGGATGAAGTTAAAACACTCAGAACCCAAAGAAGTAAAGCAAAGTAGAACACAACTGGCAGTATTTAGTATTACTTGAATATGTTTTATTCCTTTTTACCACCCTTTTCAGAGTTTATGCTTATGTTGACCCTGTATCAACAGATTTACTTGATGTCCTAAGAAAGACATCTAATTGTATAGGTAAGAGTCCTAGAGGCTTGTTCAGTACCACTTTTTCCCCTTTTTCCTCCTGCACGCCTGAGAAAGAAGAGCTGGTTGCATTCTTGCTCAGTCTCACCACTCTCCCTGAGCAACACAGCCCTTTTCTCCATCTCACCAGATTCTAGCAACAACTCCCAACTTTTTCTGGGGCCCAGGAAGCTTCTGAGTATCGTCGGGTGCCAGCCAAGCATCTCCCGGGCCCCGGTGGCTACCCATCAACGGTCGGCGGGTCGGGGCACCGGGCAGCCTGAGCGGGGGGCGGGAAGGGGGAGTCGGAACTTCCGAGGACACCCCGACAATCGGATGGCGCCGCGTTCCCCCCTCCGGAGAGCCGAATCCAGGAGGGAAGGCGTTGGACCGGGCTGGGGCACTCCATCTGGGGGCACCAAGCGCCTCGGTCCCTCCACAAACAGCGCGGGGTTCACCCGCGCGACCTGGGCGGGGGCGCAGGGCTGCACTGGGGGCCGAGGGAGGGGCGGCGGGGCCGGCCGGGCTCGGCGCGCTGGCGGGGAGGATCGTCCGGCCGAGAGGAGCGGGCAGGAGGGAGCCTGCGAGAGCGAGAGAGAGCCCGGGCTGGGGCAGCCCTCGGCCCGGCCGCGCTTACCCGGCTCCGCGGGGCCCCGAGCACCATCGCCGCCGCCGCCTCACACAAAGGCCCCGGCCCTCCGTGCCCGGCCCGACGAGGAGGCGGCGTCGCCGGCCGCGGCCAGACTCTCCATCCGCCGCGCGGCTCGCCGGCCCGGGCCGCCCCCGCTGCCGGCCCGCAGCGCCCCCCGCCGCCCGGGAGGAGGCAGCGCCCCCCCACGGCGGGGCTCGGCGCGAGGCCCGGCGGAGCCGCGCGGGCGCGTTCCAGGCCCCCGGGCTGGCTTTTGGCAAGCGCTGATCCGCGTGCGCAGGACCGCTGCCGCCGCGCCCTGGTGCCTGAAGAGTGGAAACACCCCTCCAGGCTCCCATCGCCTCCCCTGCTCTGCGCTCACAGTTCCAAAAGCTTCTCCTCAGAACGTCTGCTGTTGTAGTTTTACAAAAAGTGGTAAGATTATTTGATTAATGAGCTTCCTGAAGGCAGGGATCTGTGACTTTGCACACGACTGTATCTGCACTCTTAGCACGCTTCCTGGCACGATGATAAGAGCTTAATAAAGCCTGTTTGAATGAATGGATGATGGAGCACTTGCGGGCTAGACCAGTAGAAGCCTTCTGATAATCCGCTGCTGTCCCTCCTTCCACCTAGATGGCCAAATGAAGGAAGTCACAGGATCCCACTGTACTTTGGCACCTCAGGCCTGTTTCCTGAAGCCTGTCCTCCCCAACTGTTTCTAGAACTTGATCACTCTGCCTCCCCACCTTTCTCCCAATTCTTTTCAAATGCTCCTGCCCAAGAATTGTCATCAAATCCAGACTACCTATCTGGCCTGCCGCCACCCCAATGCAAAGACATTATAAGTCTTGGTCACCCCACTCCCTCTCCTCACTACAGAGGAAGCCCTCAGGCTCCAAGACTTCGGGCTTCAGTTTCACCCTCACTCCCATCCCATCCCATCCCCTGCCTGACAATAGCAGCAGCCAAACACAAATCCCCAGGACAGGCACGTGGTCGAGTTCAGTAATTCCTTGATGGATAAATGGGAAGGAGGAGACACACAGGATGTTGCCAAGTGATCTAAGCCAGTCCGGCCATTCAGCAATTGTCAGATCTCTTGATGAATTTGGGAGATTGTCTGCCCTTCTGTCCACAACCTTGCTAACTGGTGGCAGATTATACTGGAAGGAAGCACTATACCAAATGCTGCCAAACATGTAACATTTATTATCTAGGAGACACAAAAACAGCCTTAGGACCTGTTCTTATAGTTTGGGGGCAAGGAATCTCACTTTGCCATCTAGTGAAAGGGTTACTTGGGGGCTGATACAATGTTCCAATGGCAGACTCAGCTCCCACGGCTGGGCAAGGTGACCGAGTCCCCCTGAAGTGGAACATCACACGACCAGCAGGCTCCAGACCTCCAGCATGACTCTAGAGACACGAGACTGCAGGGATTGCAGGGGCCTTGGCCTGTTCGGTCTTTCTAACCAACTGCCTCAGCTGTCTGTGAAGTGTTGACCCAGCAAACTTCACATGCTAACAAACCACCCGGGGAATGTAGATGGAAGTTTATACTGTTTATACTGAAATCTTTTTAAAGTAAATCACCACACAGTCACAATCACACACATACACAAAGCTAAATGAAGAATAAAGGGCCAGGAATTTAGTTGAGGTCTTGTTGACCAAGTCTCCTTAGGCATCAACCTCTTTACAACAGGAAGGGGAGGATCAGGAGCCCTTCACACAGTCTCCAAGTACAAAAACAGGAATCTGATTTAAAATCTGTCTTCATTTTCCCTGGAGTCCCCAGTACTGCAATTTTTGTGAGTCCCACCAGAGAGCAACCTTTCTGCATTTATGCTCTTCGTTGGCAAAGCAACTGTCTCATCTCAGCCTATATGCCTGACTCCTACCACGTCTGAGCAGAACCAACTCTTGAAGCTTTTGTTACCCAAAGAAATCCCTCAGACCCTGCAAAATGTCATCACTTTAAAACCCTATAGATAGATTTTGAAAAATCAAAGAGATGACTCACTAGAGAAAGGCTGTAGGATCTGGGGTGGGGGCAATAATTGACCCCTCTGGCTATAAAGTTGATACCAGTGATGCTGGGGTGAGCGCTCCCTCCTTTCCCTGACCTCCACTATACAGCTGTCAGTCCAAAGAGGCCCCAGTCAGGTTCTGGGAAGATAGAACTTTCACTGGAATGCAAGAACTGCAGGAAGTTGCCTCTGGCTCTGTAGCCCTGTCCTCACACTGCCTTGGGAAATCTGAATATCAATTTTGTGTCAGTGTGATTCAGGGGCATAACAAAGGGCCCTGCACCAGGCTAAGATAGGGAGACTGAGGATTTCCCAGGCTGTTCCATTAGGGTACAGAACCCCCCTTGGGGTCAGTTTGCTGTGCTGGTTAGCATCTCAGATTAATAAAAGAAGCCCATAACCACACATGTAATTGCCTTACACATTCTGGAGACTTCTAGGCCAGAGCTGTAGGGGCTGGTAACAGGAGCCTTATAGAGGAGTCTGAAATAAATTTGGTCCCTTTATAATAACTAAGGCAGCATGTTAATGCTGAGGATACCTGCTCCTCTCTTTATTGGCCTCTGCAATAACTTCCCTGCCCACCCCCAATCCAAGCTGCATCAAGTTCTGTTTGCTTGTCCACAGCCCTGCTAGATTGTAAACACTGTATATAGGTCACCATCTCATCCCCAGGATCTGTCACAGAACCCATTCTTAGAGACAGAAAAACAGTACAGTGTTATAGATTCATCCTTCTCTGTGGCTGGATCTTTGCACAGACTTGATCCTTACCTCCCTCTCTAATGAAGTAGGGTCAGATGCAGGGACTGATGTCTACCAGGCCCATGCTAGTAACATAGACAAGCTATTCAGAATATCTGCTTTTTCTTTATCTGAAGCTGGTCTGTGAAAATCTCTGAGTGTTAGAAACCATCTTCCAAATTCATTTATGTATTCTTTTAATCACTAAAAATCAGATACTAATTGTGCAAAGCACTGTGTAAAGCATTATTCAGGAAATAGATATGTGTACAAAATAAAGATACTTCCATTTAAATATGATGTGTGTATATCACATGTGTGTATTTATGTGTTATGTAGCTGGAATAGTCAAGAAAAAGGAAAACCTACTAGCCAAATAAGCAAATACATCACATCACTCATGTAAAAATCCTTTATTGTTGAGGAGTAGAGAGAGACATTATATTTTTAATGTAGGACACTACAGACACTCTATGGGAATTTATAGATGATGCCTATTGGGACTGGAGACACTCATTACACAATTTCTATGCCAGGGTGGGGTAGAAGAGATGGGGAAGGAGTCACAGCACAAGAATGTTAAAATAATGGGGAAGAGAACGGGAAATAGGAGAGCGTGCACCTGGGGGTTGGGACAGGGAGACAGTGTCTTCATGATGCAGTCCAGGGATCCAGAAGTGGAGCGCTGAAGACCAAGAAATCCCTGAAATTACATCTCATGTCCTGTAAAACTCGCACTGACCACCCACAGGGGAAGCTGCGGAGAAGGGGAGGGGCATCTGTGAGGGAGAAGAGAGAACGGAGTCTTAACCCTCAGCTTTCCCTACTGCCTTTGAGCTAGAGGACAGAACTCTTCTAGCAGCAGGGGCTTGCACCTTCCCAGCTGTATTTATCATGCTACTCTACACACCTGTGTGCATGGCCTGTAGGGCCCATGCTACCCTAGCACCCCAGGAGCCAGGCATACACACAGCCCTGTCCAGGGTGCCCTGCTGCTAATGCTCACCTGCCTTACCAGTCCCTCCTCTTCCTAAAAAACCTCCCCGAGGAAGGACAGGCCCGGGGGATCACTTCGTTTTTCAGCGATTTCACATGAATGAAATAAGATGACACAATGATCTGTGTTGATCTATCTCACCTAATCACCTTTAAATGCCAGCCTCCAGGAATCTTATGTCCTATTCTTCCTGGCACCTAACAGGTTGAGAACGCTCCATGAGTAGTGAGATTGTGAAGGCTGCAATTATGGGTCTGGTCCCTCTGAAAGAGCCTGGATTCACAAGCAAGCATTAAAAGTAGATTTCCACAATGCACTTGTTTTTGCCATTTGTATAAAATACTATGGCAAAATTGCACTGTAATTATCTTTATGGCCAGTGCCTAACGCTGGAAGAGAGTATGTCATCCAGATATAACTGACCATATAATTATCTGGCCAACGGCAGGACTGAAATAACCATCTAATGAGAGCAAAATGATATGGTAAGTACCATGTAATCAGCAAGTTACAGTTATTATAGCTCTTTGTGCCCTGTCACCCAACACTAAATGGGGGGCCAGACCCAGTCTCTGGTCCCGGGCGTCATGCACAGGCAGTACCAAGAGCCAGCTCCTTGGGTCTCGGGCTTTCCACCTTGAGACCAATGAGTGTGGATAACAGGGATATAGGGTGAGAGGCAGGAGTCTCTGCATGATTACTTAGGCTTCCCCATCCCGCTCTCTTTCCTTTTCACCCCCCTTCTTTGGAAGCTAGTGAAAAGAAAGCCATCAGTGGAGCTGCTATTTCTGTGTGTGGGAAGATGGTGTCAAGGCAGAAGTTTCTGTGTTTTGACTAGACACTTCCCTGGGGGACTCTCATACTTGCATACCAAGTGAGGAATCTATCAGCCCACTCAGGCCTGAGGTTCGGCCCAGACAGCTCTAGGCAGGCAGACCAGAGCCAGTCAGGGGAAACACTAGGACATCCCCCACACCTCCCAAACTGGAATGATCATAATAAAGCTCACACACAGCACTGTGCACCAGGCACTGTTCTGAATACTACCTATACTCAATCCTCAAAACCACAACCCTGCACAATACTATTATCACCTTCATTTTTCAGAAGAGGAAACTGAGGCACAGAAGGGTTATGCAATTTGGCCAAGGGGATACAGCTAGAGAGTAGCAGGTCCAGGATTCAGATTCAGGCCATGCTCTTATCCATTATGCTATACAAAAATACGAAGATATGGTTTCTAGCTACTCCCAATCAGATTTCAGAGTTCCTTGCATTTCTTCCTAAATCACTTTTGTGCATAACTACACTCTGGACCCAAAAACCTGGGATTCTGAACGATCTGAAGGGTTCAGCCTATCTGGGAGGCAAACACTTCACCTGTGAATTGGATGTAATATCTGTAATTATCAGAGGATGATCTCGCCATCTTTTGTACAGATCACAAGAGAATGGAGTCCAAACAACTGAAGTTGCCCATCAGAGAAGCCCCAGGGAAAACCCCTCTCTCCCTATCTCCCACCACTCACTCCTCCTGCTCAGTAGTCAGCAGGGGTCCATGATACAGGATACAGAGAGGAAAAAGAGGGATGGGTAGTATGCATGCACACGTGCTTCTAAGTGCCTTTGTGTTTGACAGTGTACTGGGGCACTGGCAGTGTATTTTAGGGCAAATTTATGAGCATTAATGCCTGTATCATCAGAGGAAATGCACAACGAGCAACCCGACTCCCACCCCCAACACAGTCCCCTCTCCTCTCTCCAATCAACAATCCTTACCTTATTCTGCATCAGGGGAATACTTGAGGGTGCCAAAGCTGGGGATGTCCGCTTGATTCACATCAGTAGGAGTATCTAGGATAAACAGTGTGGTTAGGAGGGATTTTAAAAAATTTAACCTTCACCCTGACCCAACAGCGAAGGGCTGGCTATGAAGGGCAGTGTTAGAAGATAGAGTTGGGAGAATGAGGAGGAAGCAGAACCTCCCTGCCCCTCCCTCCCAGCTGCAGCAGGACTACCTTGGGGGGGGGGGCCTTGACTGTGGATCCAAGCTGATTGGGAAGAAGGGGCCCAGGAACCCTCACTAAAGTTAAGAAAAGTCCTGTCTTTCCCTCTGGTGACACATATGAGGCACCTGACTTCTGTTATATTCTTGCCAGTACCCCAAACCCTTCCACTGTACTTCCACACACTCCTACCTGGCTGGATGTTCCTCTTGCCCATAAGTCCCACAAAGAAGTCATGCATGTCACCTGCAGCAAAGGGCCAACATTGTCAACAGCAATGGTGAGAAAACAATGCATTTCCCTGGACATGTGTCAAGACTTCCGAGATTGGGTTTCTGGTCTCTGTTCCTTCATCTTGCCACAGCTTGAGTCCCCATAGTTAGCAGGATATCCCCCAAGCCCATTTTCTCTGCCCATCTCTCCCTCCTCCACATTTCAAGAAATTCTCTGCCCCAGCAGTTGCCTGGCTTAGAACAGCACCAGGAGAACTTCTTGTTTTCCAGTGACAAGTCAGTGGAGGGAGAGTCCACCACGTCCCTCACACCATGTTCCTCCTAGTTCCCTGTGGCCTCTCCCTTTCAGGAAAGACTGGCTGAGTGGTTGCAGCTGGCATATAGTTTGCACCAGCTGAGATGGGGCCAGCCAAAATGGCCCCTGGCCCCCATGCCCATGGAGCTCTGGCCAAGTGGTCAGCAGATATAGAGAGGGAGAAGAGGCTACTCACGTTTCTGGGGAAGTGACAATTCCTTGGGATCTGTGAAAGCAAGAACAAGTGTGTAAATGGGGAGTAGAAGCTGGGAAGTGACTATTAGAGGGAGGATCAGGGCAGGACCCTCACAGATTCACTAAGCCATCCCCCATTTCTCTCCCATCTGAAAGGGTCTCCAGACTTATCTAATCTTCAGAATCCTGCCCCTCCCACCCCTCTCTTCCCAGGGCCCCTTCCTACCAAGGCTAGCCTTGCTCAGCACTTTCAGCAACCCCTCCAGAGAGACTGAGCGGCTGTCGTAGAGTCTCCGGAGCAAGGACGAAGGGGGCAGCTGGTAGAGATTCGAGTCCTTCTAGGGGAGAGAAACAAAGAGGGCTGACATAGGAGGCTCACACCCAAATCCACTCATTTTTTTCCCACAAGAAACAGCCTCTTCCTGAGCCCATCACAGCTGAATCTGACATCCTATTTCTTTCAGGATTCCCTCTGGTTTACGCTGGAAGAGAAGTGGGCACTCAAAGTGTGGTCTGTGGACCAGCAGCAGCAGCAGTACCACTGGAGAGCTTGTTAAAAATGCAGAATCTTGGTCCTACCCTAGACCTACTGAGACAGAATCTGCATCTTAACCAGACCCCCAGGTGATTCATATGCACAGTGAGGTTTGAGAAACCCAGGTGAAGGAAAGACATTGGGCATCTTTGTAGGCTGGCCAATTGTCCTGGTTTGCCCAGGACTAAGGACTTCTTGGATGTGGGACTTTCAGTGTTCACACTGGGACAGTTGATCATGCTATAGCCAAAGCTCAAAGGGGACTGTCCTTTGGGGCCCTATCCCAGCTCCTGCCACCTCTCAGTGGGAAGGGACATAGGTCTTTTCTCCCTGGCATAACAGGAACCAATCTGTCCAAGAATGCGGTTGTCCCACTGAATGAGCCGTGAATTCCTCGCTCCCAAGAAAGGTCCAGTAGACAGCAGGTATCCTCTGATCTGCGTTCCATGACTGAGTCATAGACAGGACTTGGTCCTGGGACAGTTGGTAGCAGGCAGCCAGAGCATATCCATACCCTGAGATTCCTCCACTCTGTGCTGTGTCCGTGGATGTTTCTCTCCCTGTTTTTCCACTGCCTCTCGTTCTTTCTCCTTCTCCATGGCTTTCTGCCTCTGTCTTCTCTCCCTCTCCCCTTTCTGCCCTAGATCTAGAATTTCAGGAAGGCAATATGCTCAGAAGGGCCCCTTCTTCCCCCCCCCAACTGAATCCCAAATCCTGGAGCTGCTGCCCAGCAGGGGCTCTTCATTGTCCTTGTGATTCTTTTTAGCAACTTGGGCACAGCAGGGTGGTGGGCATACGCCACACACCCAGTTAATTGTAGCTGCAGGAAGACAATGACAATGATCGTGTTTGAAGATTCTCACCTTGAATCTCAGCAGTGCCTCTCTCTCCAGAGCCCAGGCGTCCTTGGGCTGCTGTGCACACACACAAGTGCATTTACACAGGTCACACCCCAACACATACCAACCTGGTTGCCTAGACGTACATATATCCTACCTTCTTCCTGCCCCAATTTCCCTCATCCTTACAGGTCCTCGAGGAGGAATAGGGTAGTAATCCCTCCCTTTCATTGACCAAGAGGGGCAGAGGGGACTTCTCCCTGCCCAAAGTCCTGCAGCAAGTTTGTCTCAGAAGAACCCAGATACACTGACTATCCCAGGCTGGAACTTTGAGGCTCCAAACACAGTGTCTAGCCCATATTTGACACTCCTTGGGTGTTTTTTGAATGGGTTCTCATCTTGTGGATCTGGCACAACTGCTGCCACCTGCAAGGCTGCCCTTGTGAGCTCTCTCGGCCTGGCGCATGGCTTCCAGGCAGCCATTTTTCCCAAATTGTTCGAATACTCTGCCCACCTCCTTTAATGAGATGCTAAACAGTTTGAGCTGGAGAAGCACTTAGACTTCACACACTGAATTTATAATAAAAGTCCCACTTGTAATCATCTTAAAAGCATTTGTACCAATGTAATTGCTGTCATTTCAAAATCTTGAAAAGACTTCCTCCCTGCTCTCCCTCTGTACCCCTACCCTGACAATTCTTATTCTTTGTCTTAGAGGAACTTTGGAAATTGGAGCTCAACCTGCTTTTCTGTTTTTTGTTTTTCTATCCTGACTAAGCAGAGGATAGAGGTGGACAAGGGAGAGGAGAGAAGGAAGGGGTTGGTATCTTAGAAGCACCTGAGGTTACCAGGGGTGGATAAGCAGAGGATAAGAGAATTTATTTGCACTTTGAAAATAAAATAATACATATAACTGATAGGTAAAATAGCATACAAATGACTATTTGGGAAAGAAAGTCTTATTGTGTTTCATACCATCCAGGGAGTGGAGGAGATCTGTCCCCTGTAAAGGGACAGAACCTGAGCTAGACCATAAAGAACCTTAGACCAACCTAGCTCACCCCTCACAATACCATCCAATCATCACATCCAACAAACAAAACAACCAACAAAACAACATATTTGTAAGGCAGCTTTTTATGTACGAGGTGTTAAAGACACACAGAGATACAGAGACACTTACAGACACACCCAGAGACAGTGTCAGGGAGTACCAAATATGTGCTAGACACATGAAAGGACCAGAGAGGTAGAGAATTCCAAAGGGAGACAAAATGTCCTCTGATGGATAACCCACATAGCTCCTAACCCCACCCACCCACCTTCCTCACTACAGCTGTCCAGACAGGCAGAGCCCCAGGTTCCCATGATGTTCCCTGTACTCTGCCAGAGGCTGACTTACCTTGCTGTGGCCCACACTAGGCACCACCTGCTCCTGTGACTCCTCACAAATAGCCCCAAAACTCTGAGCCAGGCTGAGGGCCAGGATGGCTGTGAACAGCAGGGTGCTCCTCATGGTGCCTGAGAGGGCAAAGGGACAGGACCCGAGTAGGGTGGGAGAGGAAGAGGAGACAGCACAGGTGAAAATGCAGAAGACATTCATGACAAGCAGACTGGCTTGACCTCGCTTCCCTAACTCCCAACTCTCCCGTCCAAGGCCTGGTCTAGAGAGAGTGGAAAGGATCTCTGAGCAGGGGTACAGCCTTGGGCTCCATTTCCCTGCTCCTCCATCAGACATCTCCCCAGGATATGACCCTGGCAATGATCAATGGTGCACTGGTGCCAGGGGATTCTAGCTCCCAAGGAAGATGATAGATTTATAGTACACGCACTGGTCTGTTTCCATAGTTGGCTGGAGGGGGGATCCTGGGTGCTATTTTCTAGTACTGGATAACCCCAAGACTTGGCAAAAACTTTCTGGTATGGAAGAATCAGTCTGCACTGACAGGCTCCAAACATTAACCAGCTCTCAACCCTACAGGCGCTTTCTGCTCATCCTCCTAGTAGCCTGCTCCCCTATCAAAGGCTGCCATCTCCTTTATTCCCTCCTGACTCTGGCTCCTGTCCCTTGGTGCCAGCTCCAGTCCACCTGACATTCTCCTGCTCACCTACCTGTGGAGCAGCTCTGCGCTCAGGGCTGGATGGTCTGGCAGGATCAGGGAGCTGGCTGGCAGCACTGCTGGCTCCCCACACACACTGGAGCTGCCGCTGCTGCCGCTGCTGCTGCTGCTGCTACAAGGAAAGAAACAGTGGAGGGGATCTGGGAAGGTGGCAGGTACTCAGTCCCAGCTCCCTGATAAAGGCTCTGGGAAGGTCTGGGGGAGCCAAGGGGAGGGACTGAGAGTCACCAATCCCAGGGTGGCTGGAGGGGAGGCGGGAGGCTGGTGGGGAGGAAGGAGGATGCAGGCTGCCGCCACACACCCAGACACATACACACACATGCGCACACACACACACACAGACCACAGACCCAGCAGTGAGCTAGAGTGGTCCAGCAGCCTACTTTCTAACAGCACATGAGCTGGGCACTCTAAGGAATGTTGTGTATGGTTTGTCACAAAATTCCCGTGCCTGGTCTAGTCAATAGGTGTGGCCCCTGGCGCCTTTCCCCTCCTTGTTCAGCCACCAGCTCCTTGCCCTTTAAACCCTCAGGCTTGACTGCCAGGCTGGAACAGTGTCAGGCACGTGCTTCTCTGCCCCTGCCCCCACCAGGACGAGCAGGCTCAGGGCCCTGAAGATTGGGAGGCAAGTCTGGCATCTCCTCCAGTCCTCATATCTCCTTCTGTCCTCCTCCCAATGCGAGCTGCCCCATCACACTGGTCCTCGCACCATTGAGTGCCATACTTCTCCCCTCCTGCCGAATGCAGAAACCTCCAGTGTCGGCCTCCCTCCCCCCTCACCAGTGCTAATGTCTCTCCCACCCCACTCCTTCTTGACCCCAGAATCAGCTGGACTTAGTTGCATCCTTCTAGAGTTCTACCTTCTATCCCTCCTGCTGTACTCTCAGAGAGGGGGAACAGAACCCCATGGCTGGGCTGCTCCCCTACCCCAACCCTGCCCCAGCACTGATCTCTTAATTGTTTCCCTTCTTCCTCACAGTTTCATTTTTCCCACTCTAGTCTGTCTCCCAGAAGCTTAGGCATTTTTCTCCTCTGACCTTTCAAGCCTCTTGTTTATACCCCACACAGATGAGGGGGATTATCTGCTCATTTCACACCCCAGGGAGAGAGCCCCAGGGGGCAGAGTCAGAGCCAGGGTCAGAAACAAGAACTAAAGGGAGATGCTACTACTGGATCACACCAGGGGAGACGTAAAGTGAAAGTTGCTTCGAGCCCACATTTGTAACGGGTGCAGGGTTTGGACATTTGCAAGGTGCTTTGGCATGGAACAATCCATTTGATTTGCATCACCACCGCCCTGTAAGCAGGAATATTCCTATTTTTCAGATGAGGAAACAGGTCCAGAAGGTTCAGTCAGTTGCTCTAGGATGTATGGCTACTAATCAGTGGAGAACACCTACAAATTCAGGTTTTTCTTGCTCCAAATCTCCCATTCCTTTTACTGCACTGGCACAAATTTTGACTTGTGAGGGAAAGGTTAACTGTCCCAGAGGGAGTGGGTGGCCCACCTCCCCCAAGAGACTTGGGACCTTCTACATCCTGGGATTGGGAGAGAACTGTGTCTCTGTCTCGTATTTACCACCAAGACTCCTGCTCAATGAGGTCCTCCCCAATCACCCTATTCTATTTAAAATTACCACCACCCCAATACCCCACATATCCTGCTCCTGTTTTTTTCTTCATGCACTTGTTACATCCAACAAGCTTAGTGTTTTGCTTATTGATTGTCTCTCTACCACATTCCCTCCACCAGAATTATCATGCCAGCGTGAATTTTTGTCTGTTTTGTTTGCTATTGTATCCCTTGCTTTATAGTGTTTGGCATGTAATAGGTTCTCAATAAAAATTTATTTCTAAAACAAAAAAAGAAGCCAGATCCAAACTTTTTTTACCTCAGTCCAAATCATGGAGTCTCCATGGAGCCTCTCAAGTGCTGCTGGGGTCCTGAAGTGTTTGTCTCCCCAGTCCACCCACCCTGGGACTTGGACCATACTGAGAGAAGTCACCCTGGCTACACAAGGCCCTGTGTTCACCCCACAGTGAGGACAGCAGCTGGGTCTCAAGGCTTCTTTATTATGAGATGCTAAGGGGCCTCATTAAAAGCTTCTCATTACCCGACTAATTATTGTGTGGGCAAAGAACATGGGCCAGGACCCAGGGTTGGGAGTGTTTGGTGGATGAAGACTAGAAGTGGGAAGCTGTTTACATGCTTCCTTTGAGAAGCTCCGGTGCTGTTCCTAATTGGACCCAGCCATCTCCCTCCTCCTCCTCTCCCACCCCCACCAATCTGGAGACGGAGGCCCAGGCTAGGCAGGCTGGAGGGAGTTGGGTGTGCAGGAGGAGGTGTTAGACCAAGAGCTAAGGAACAAAAGCCTCCTGGGTCCGATCTCTCCATCAATCCCTTTCCCCCACCAACCCACCCATCCCTGCCCCAAGCCCTGGCACCAGGGAAGCAGGGCTTCAGCAAAGGTCCACCATAAATAATGTCCTTTGATGATGCAGCATCTCACAGAGGATGGCAGGAGCCAAGGATGGGAGAGCAAGGCGATGTCTGAGAGCGCTGAACACCCCTTGATCTCAGTGATTAGCAAAGACTTGAAAGAGCCGATGCCCACTTTAGAGAGGTGATAAGGGAGGGAGGCATTGGAGGGCTGGAGCAGGCCTGGCTGCTTTTTGCCTACAAATTATATGGAAATGACGTGAAAAGTGGGTGTTGCAGCTATAAAGCACCTGGGTGTTTTTTCTTAGAACACACCTACTGTTTACTTCAGCCACATCTCAGATGTTGTCCCTGGCCTACCAGGAGCAGGATACTTGGAGTCCAGGGTCCCTAGCAGCTCTACCCCCATAGCTCCGCTTCTTTGTTGTCAGGGTGGGTTAAAGGTGAGGCCAGGAAAAGGTGTGTACAGGCCAGGTGCGGTGGCTCACGCCTGTAATCCTAGGCCTCTGGGAGGCTGAGGTGGGAGGATTGCTTGAGCTCAGGAGTTCAAGAACAGCCTGAGCAAGAGTGAGACCCTGTCTCTACTAAAAATAGAAAAAATTAGCCGGGCGTGGTGGTGCACACCTATAGTCCCAGCTACTCAGGAGGCTGAGGCAGGAGGATCGCTTGGGCCCAGGAGTTTGAGGTTGCTGTAAGCTAGGCTGATGCCACGGCACTCTAGCTCGGGTGACAGAGCGAGACTCTGTCTCAAAAAGGAAAGAAAAGATATGTACAGTTGTGCTGAGTTGAGACAGGTTAGTAGACAGTTCACTAGGCCTAGAGGTGGAGGCAGGCCCAGCACGTGCTTGTAAACACGAGATGGCCTGAATATGTCCACCACATGCACAACTTGTGGAGTTCCTCAACATCCTAGAGGGGTGCTGAGTCCGGGGCCATGTGTGACACTGGGTGGAAAAACCAGTGCAGAACAGAAGGGTGGCAGCTTCTAAGTCCTGCCACTTCCTGCGGGCAAGAGACAGCCGCAGAAAACCCACACAGCAAAGAACAAGAGCCCCTCAGAGCCTGGGGAAGAAATGGACTGAGCCAGGAGGACTGAGCTAGAGCTGGTTTAAGCTGTGAGATACTAGAATGTCTCCTCACATGGGTTAGGGGAGTCCAGTGCTGCTTGTGCCCCTCAGAGGCTGAAACAACCTAGACTTTGAGAGTGCTGGACTGGCTGAGGAGAAAGAGGGCTGGGTGTGGGGAGGACTGCAAGCCCAACTCCAGCTTCTCCCACAGCGATGGAGCCAATGCCAGCCCTGTGACACAGGTGGGGACACTGAGCCCTTATGGTCTTCAGGGGATGAAAACACACACTCCTGGGCTCCAGAAAAGAAGAGAGGCAGAGACAGGAAAAAGGAAAAGGAAAGAGGGATAGAAGGGTGAAGGAGAAGGAGAAGAGCCCCTATCCTTCCTTGAGTTAGTATCCACCCCCATGGCTGATGCAGGGAGGACAGGAGGGACACCAGGGACCCTAGCCCTTCCCCTCTACCATCCCCAGCCCAGGGAGCTTCAGCCCTGGGGAAGGAAAAGCAGGATAGGGAGCAGCAGCTGCATGTTCTCCTGAAATTGCTTCTGAATATGACAAGACACTTCACTGGGAAAGTGACGACAATTTGGGCCCTGGGAGCAGGAGATGAGGCGGAGAGCGGGGGCGATCAGGCTTGGGTCACCAACCCCCTCTCAACCAGACAGGCTCTTCCTGGCCTGATTCTGAGAAGTCAAGGATTGGGGGAGCTGTTGGGGGTGGGGAAGGCTGGCCAGAGCCTGAGCTACCCCTACTCTGGACACAGCCCCTCCACACCACAAGGCAGGCTCTAGCCCCTCACCCACTTGGGAACAGCTGACTCCCTGGGTCCTATCTCAGCAAAGAGCAGGGTGTACCAGAAGCATGGGCCTCGCGCTCAGAGAGCAAGATTAATCTGCAGGAAGGAAGAGAAGTTAATCAGGTCTCCCTTGCCAGTATGATTACCTGGGGCTGTGAGCTGCCTGCAGGTGGAAGTTGAGGTGGAGGGAGACCCCAGCCTCAGGGCACAAAGAACTCAGGGGAGGAGACAGGGAAGGGGCAGGAAGATCGTGAAGGGAGGAAGAGACATCCAGAAACAGAAACAAAGGCAGCCCTTGGTAAGCTCTCAAGACCACAGATCTAAATTTTAATGTGAATACATGAGCAGCTTGTTCCCGAAAGGTAGAGACCGGGATGGTGAGAGGCTGAGATAAGACAGAGTCTATGTGGAAATAGATACGAAGGGGAGTGGAAAAATATTTAAAGCATTTTATAAAATATTACCTATTATTATTAGAGCCCACAGAAATGGGGACGAGATGGTGTGACACAGTTGGAGATTGGGAAAAATATAGTGATGATGACACAGGGGAGACAAATGAAGACAAGAGGAAAGGGGTCAGGTCACAGGGATGGGAGAATCTCCCCCTGTCAATTGGCACCGGCTGCAGGCCCCAGCTGTGGGACAGTGATGAGCAAGGCAACTGCTGGCAGCAGCTTGGCATCCTGGGTCTATGGAAAGAAAGGGGGTGCCAGGGAGGCTACTGGGATGCAGCCCTGTGCTGAGCATGGGGGTGGAGGGGCAATGGAGCTCCTGGGTGTAGGGGACCCTGCGTTCCCCAGCTCACCTCAGCTTGCATGAGCCCTCCAGCCTTGGGCCTCTTTTCAGATTAAATCTCCAAAGGATCCCAGTTTCCGCCAAGGCAGGGATCCTCACTTCTTTCCTTCAGGGACACACTTAATGAATCAGCCCATTGGCCACCTGCGACCTGAGCCCCATCTCCGATGCCTCCACCCCCCACCCCAGTCTCTCGAAACCCCCTCAGAGCTCAGCCGGTCAAGGAGCCCAGAGACAATTTCCCTTCCTTTCCATTCTTATTATCTGCACTAGCTGGCTCCAAGGAGCCCGAGGGAGGGAAAAGGGCGTGGGGGAAGGGGATCTAAGTACAACTGGGTGAGAAGATGGGGGAACAGGGATCCACCCACACCGACCAAACCTTTCAGAAGTCACATGTTTTATTAGTGGGCAAAGAGGCTAAGGGCGGGATGAAGCTACTTTTTGAGGAGAATACTGGAAGGGTTTGGGAAAAGGGTCCTCTTTGAGGATTTGTCAATCTCCAGGCCCCACCCCACCATCAGAGGGGTTAGACGTGAGATACTCCCACACAGGTGGGCAGAGGGGGGTTAGTGCTGGTCCAGGAGGAAGAAGCTGCTCTCTTGGCCTTAGGCCCCCTCCTCTTCACTGCACAGTCACCTCCAGGCAATGACTCCCCTTCTTCTTGCAGCTTATCTTGCTATTCCCATCACCCCCAGGTCCCTGGATGACCTTGACAGCTACACTGCTCTCCTTGAACTTCACTGAGAACCTGGAGGGGAAACAGACAGAAAAACCAAAGCTAGTTCCCTCCCCTCACCCCAACTTCCATATTTCCCTGATGGCTCCCTGAAGCAAGCACATGGTACCTCCCCCACCCCCTGTCAGATGACTCGGTGCCCCAGAGAACTTCGGTAGGGGGACTGAGAAACACCTCCAAGCCCTGCCCTGACACAGTATGCTTCGCTTTCTGATTGCACAAATTTCCTCAGTTACAATGACCATCGGCCTGGTCATCTGCCCCACGCCCCCAGCTTATGGTCTTACTTGTCAGTCACGATGACTGGAAGCTGCCTCTGTGTGGCATTCAGCACAGCCTGGTACATTTTGGTCAGCAGTTCAACCACATGCTCACTGACCAGCAGGAAGTCCCCCTTGGAGCCCACCGATGTCATCTTAGGAAGAGGGAAAAACAGCAGGGAAGGGATTCATTTTTTCTTCTCAGGAGTAGCCTGAGGGACATCCAAGGCCCAGAGCAAGAGGTCTGGTCCCTATCACCTCCAGCCTGCCCCAGCCCTGAGATGCCCCCACCCAGCTGTGATACCTCATTCACATGCAAGATAAAGAGCCCATCTTTGAGGCTGGTGACTGACACCCCAGCCAAACTGTCCAGCCCAATGACAGTTTTGGCCTGGGACTTCTTGGTGTCTGTGAGAATCACATGCCCCTTGGTCAGGAGGAGAATCCGAGAAGAAGTCTAGGGGTGGAACAGGAAAGGGTGAGGAAAGGCAGGATTAACCACCCCCTTCCACTTTACTCGGTAGAGCACGCACACAGCCTGCAGTCTGTTCTCCAGCTGCCAACAACCCACAGCTCCAGGCTGGCTGTGGAAGGGGCTCAGCACGCTGGCCTTCACCTTGCCGTTGCCGCGATTGACCTTCTTCACGGTCTCTGCCATCAGAACAGGCCCTTCCTCCCCGCCTTTCAGCTTCTGCAGCTTGGGGTTCCCTTGTAGCCCAATGTAGTCACCATGGAATGGAACGGGGACACTGAGGACACACAGGAGGTGTGCAGTGGAGACAAGGACCCACAAGGCTTCCCCCTACCCCCTGAGTTCCCATCTTAGTCCTCCCTTGCCCTTCCGCCACCCTCCGTGTATCCTCTCTCAGTGGTTCACAGGACATGGTCCAGGACCAAAACATCAGCACCACCTCGGGACTTTTAGAAAGGCAAAATTTGGGCCCTACCCCAGACCTGCTGAATCAGAGACTCTGAGGAGGGGCATCTGGGTGTTAACAATCCTGCCAGGTCAGCTGGCATTCTGATGCAGGCTCAAGTTTGAGAATTACCACTTGATGGAACTGGCTAGGCAGACTCTGAGGCCCTTACCTCTGGGGATATGAAGCCTTCTTGCCCTTAAACAGTTTGCTGGCACAGAGCTTTTCCCTCAGTATCTCTACTTGCTTTGGGGACAGCTGATCCCGGAACTTCTTGCACTGTGAGGAGGGAGGGACAGGAGCTAAGATCATGGAAGGGGAGGTCAGAGGTGAGAGTATGGTCTAGAAGACACTAGGGGAGAGACACAGAGGGAAAATGACAGGCACTAGACACTTCAGGGAGAGGGCAGGGACTGGAAGACCATTGAGGAGGAGGGTGGGAACTGAGGGATGCTGGGGGTAGGGAATGGAAACAATCAAAAGCACCATAAGGGCAGCATGCCCAGCACTCAGGGCAAGGCTTAGTCCCAGACAGGTGCTCAGTAAGCATTTCCTGGATAAAAGAACAAATGACATTATGTTAAATGAAATAAGCCAGACACAGAAAGACAAATATTATATGATTTTCACTTACATGAGGTACCTAGAATATCAAATTCATAGAAACAGAAAGTAGATTATAGGCTGCCAGGAGTTGGGGGAAGGGGGAAGGGGAAGTTATTGCTTAGTGGGTACAGATTCCAGTTTGGGGTGATAAAAAAAGAGCAGGAGATGGATGGTGGTGATGGCTGTATAACAACATGAATGTACTTAATGCCACTGTACTGTACACTTAAAAGGGTTAAAGTGGTAAGTCTTATGTATATTTTAACACAATAAAAAATGGGGAAAAAATGTAGAAGAAGGAGGCAGAAGAGGAAAATCAGAGGAAGAAAAAAAAAAAAGAACAAAGGAGAAGTACTTGGGCCACAGTCACCTTCCACTGGTAGAAGAGCTGCCGCAGCTCCTGATTGGCTGTGCTGAAGCACTTGTACGGGGCAGCTGGCCACTTGTTGTCTAAGACATTGGTGGATGGCAAATTGTTCTTCAGCTCCAGTAGGAATTTTTGTGCCTGGATTGGGAGCAGGGGGATTGGGAGTAGAATGAGGAGAAGAAATACTTCTTAACAGGCAAACTGGCACCCAGATCCTACCACTTAAAAGGAGGAAGGTCACCTATAGTGAGAAGCAAGGAGTGAAGCTAAAGAGATGGAAAGGAGTCACCTCCTGGATCTCTTTCAGCATGAAGTGTAGGCTTGACGCTGGGAGGTAAGAGCTTAAAGGGGAGATTGGAGGGAGAGAAGGATTAGTTCCAACCAGAGACCTGGTACCCAGGCCAGTAAGGTGGGAGAACCAACATGAAAAGCTGGTCTCAATATATTGCTCCTGTAGCTTCCCATTCTCTCAGCTCACAATTGCCTATCACTGCCTGGTACTAAATCTCCCCTCCTCTCTGACAGTCAAGCCTGCCATTCAAAGTCCTCCATTTAGAGCCCAACCACTTGGCACAGTACCCCTGCACTCCCCAGACACACTACCCAGACAAGATGCATTGCCGTGCCCTCTACCCAGTCCATGCATTATCCTCTGTGCCTTAGCTCATACTACTCTCTTAGTTCAACTTGGCCAACCCAGATTCTACCCATTCTGGGAGATTCAGCTCAAAGTCCTCCCTGATTCCCCAGGCCATGGATTGCCTCTCCTTTCTTTGAAGTCCCACAGCACTTTATCTATATCTCTGTCTTTGAACTACAATTATTTGCATGGAAAACATCTCCCTCTTCTAGACAGTGAGTGCTTGTGAGTTAGGATCCCAGATCTCAAATTCTTTTCACCCTTCAACATTTATTGAGTGTCTACCCTGTGCCTGGCACTGTTCTAGGTATGGGGACAGAGCAGTGAACAGAGCAAAGTCTTGATTCTCATTGGGCTAACATTCTAATGGGCAGTGGGGAAGGGGACAGGCCACCAATAAATAATAAATATATACTGTAATGTCAGATAATGATATCTGCTATGATGCAAAGAAGTAGGCCCTAAGGCAGGATGAGTGGTAGCATATTACAGAAACATAAAGAAAGCCAGTATGGCTGGAATAAATTGAGAAAGAAGAGAGAAGATCAGAGAGTTGTTCAGGGGCAGATCACAAAGGGCCTTGTAGGCTGTGGTAAGTATGTAGGCTTTTATTCTGAGTGAAATGGAACACCATTAGAGGATTTTAAGCAGAAGAGTAACATAATCTGACTTGAGTTTTTTAAGTTAATAGAGTTTATTTTTTATTTTGAAAGTTTTTAAACTTGCAGAAAGTTGAAAAAACAATACAATGAACATCTATATACTTTATACCCCTCACCTAAATTCACCAACTGATAATGTTAACACCTTGCCCTATCTGTGTGCTTTCTCGTGTGTGTGCTTTCTTATGCTCTAACACGCACATATGTGTATGTATGTACATAAATATATACATACACACATATACACAAGTCCTTGCTACCACACCATCCTAAAGTAGGTTACAGATATCATGACATTTTCCCCTAAAAATTCAGCACGCATCTCCCAATAACTGGGACATTCTCTTACTCGATCATAATTCCATCACCACACCTAAGACTATCAACATTAATTAGATACACTCATCCAACAGCAATCCACACTCAATTTCTCCACATGTCTTTTATAAACTTCTAAACATATCATTTTTAGCTTTGTTTTTATTTTTCCTGTTCCAGGATCCAATCAAGTTTCATCCACGGCATCTGACTGTTTAATCTCTCCCAATCTAGAACAAGGATTCTTAAGTTTTTATACCTCAGAGAGCACCTAGCACCCTGTTTATAACAGAATTATTGAAGACATAAAAAATGACCTGATCTTGGGCATTTCCCAGCTCTACCACTTACCAGCTTTGGGACCCCTGGCAAGTTATTTAACCTCTCTGAGCCTTAGTTTTTTACCTACAAAATGGGGGAAAGAGGAGGGCCTACCTCACAGGGTTGTTGAAAGCATCAGAGTTATTGTATATAAAGAGCTTAGCACATAGTAAGTGTTCTAAAGATAATGAGTAGTAGCGTTAGTTATAGTCAAGGCAATGGCAAACTATGTAACAGTCAGAAGCACTGAGGGAATGAATGCCCAGTGGCCCCTGCATGCTTGGGGTGGGGGGTGGGGTGATTTATGGAAATATTGGTCTAAACCCAGCAGCTCCTGGGTTGACATTTAGCAGCTGTCTGATGATATACAGGTGAAAGAAAAGGTGGAAGATGGGCAGTCAGGAGATAAGAGCAAAATCAGATTAAGGACTCAGGTATGTAGCAAGAGAGCACGTACTCTGGGAAGGCAGACACACCGGAGCCGGTAAGAGAGGACACCACGCAACAGAAGAGGCCAGGAGGATGGAACTTCCTCAGGGAGGGGAGGAAGAGGTAGAAATGAAGGCTCAGGGTGGCAATGAAGAGGCCCAGAGCCTCAGAACTCCTATTCCTTTCCTCAGCTGAAGTGTCCAGCCTCCCTAACAAAAGAGGGGCTCCAGATGAATGTGTCTCGTGTCTGAATGAGCATATTTAGTAAGAGTCCCAACAACTGTCAAAAATCAAATCACTGGAGGTCAGTTACAATTTACTCAGTTGCCTGTCCAAGATCTCCTGCTCTTCCTCCTTCTCTCTGGCCTTTCTTGAGGTTTCACTGGAAGTGCTGCGCTCTCCCTAGTTCCCCTCTGACACGTCTCAGAAGCACCACTACTATCTGGCATGTCTCCAGAAATCACTCTTCTCTGTTCCTGTTTTTCTTCCACTGAAAATTACCCATAGTTTGAATGTGTAGGCCTGGTCCTGGCTTCTTCCTGTCCATTCTGATCCAAGTCCTCCTGAATTAAGTTAGAGATTTGCTTTCTGACTTGCCCGCTATAGTTTCAGAGGGGATAGAAGGAAGGTATGATTCTTCCACCCTCACCCCAACCCTGAAATGGATACTGGAAGGTTAACCCTACATGTGCCTCGCCACTCTGTTCTTCAGTGAGGCTTAGCCTCTTCAACTATTGTTAAACATTTGGCCCCAGTTTCTTCTCAAGCCTATTCACCCATGGACCAGCTGGTTGGTGGGCTGGAACCCCATCTTGCCACAAGGTTGCCTGCAATGTCTCCACTCATATCAAAATACTGTCTGATTTTCCCCCGGGGCCCAAGGCACTGGGGCCTGTTTCTGCAAGTTGCTGCCCCATCTCCTCTTCTCCTAGGACTTAAGTACATGCAGATTGAGGAAGCTCTTAGGGGAAAGCTTTGAGTCACCTTTTCTCAAACCCCACATCTTCCTCTCCCAAACTTGTCCCTCCCTGCCCCACCTCTACTTCCACCCTAATCCCACCACTTACTATGCTCTTGTAGATGAAATTTGCCAAGGTGAGGGCAGCCCCTGACCGGAAATACTTTCGGTAATTCTTGCGGGCCTGGCAGGGACATACAAGAAACAAGCCAAAGTGAAGACAGATTCTAAAAGAGGGTCTACTATTTTTCAACCACACAAAGAACAGAGTAAGATAAAGAGCTGAGACCGTAGCTGGAAGAGGGTGGAAGTAAAGTCAGACAAGTTGGCAGTGAAGAGGACACTCAGAGCAGAAGGCAGAGCTCTGCTGCCAAGTCAGAGACACACCCAGACATATACACAGGACTGCCCAACAGGCATCCACAACGCCAGACACATCCACACGCAGAGGTATAGCCTGGGTGCAGGCAGGACTCGCTCTCTGATGTTCTTTCTCCCAGAGCAGGTGGCACAGTCCAGGAGGAACCATGTGTGGGGAGGAAACCCCTCTCCCATTCCCCATTACCTTCCACCCTCTCACAAAAGCCTGGATCAACAATGCGGATGCCTTTATCTTCCCGTAGCGTTTCTTTTGCTGTAGAAAACATTGGAGTTGTTAGAAAAACCCTGCCTCCTGAACCATCTCTCACCTCCCTATTGAAGTGAAGGGGATGGGACTTTGGGGGTGACTATACCATGTTGCCCCGAAACCAAGAGGAGATGAGGATCTGACTCTTTCGCATCAGCTGGTAGTGGGTGCGGCAACGCCAGCCTCGGTAGATCTTCTGTATGAGTGTGGCCAGCTGCTGGAGTCTAAGGCGCCTCTGCTCCTCCAGGTAGAAGAGCTGGGGAGAGATGGAAGGCTGGGACAGAGAGGCTGGCCTAGGAGAGGAGTGCTCTCTCCTCGTATACCCCACAGTACTGAGGCCTCCCAGCCGGCGTCCCGTTTGATCATTCCTTCATTTTCTTAGTTCATTCATTTATTCATTCACTTAACAAGCATCTACTGAACTCAAACTCTGTAGCAGGCACTGTGCTAGGTGTTGAGAAATCAGACACAAGCAGCCCATCACCCCAACCCATAAGAGTTCTGCCTCAGGCAGAGGTGCTCAGAGAGGGCCATGCAGCACACTTAGCTCCCAAGGCTCATGGCAGGGTGGGAACCCAAGGATTCAGTTCCCAGGGATTAAGTTTCTGCAGAGAGGAGACTTCCCCATCCACTATCCATTCCAGGTAATAGATGCTCCCCTCTCCTCCAGCCTCTTTCTCAGGTGGGCTCTCAACTCTTCCACTTTCCACCCCTACCATATGCAAGTACACTCTCTAACTCACAGTCTTGGGGCTTCTAATGAAGATCTTTGTCTTCCCAAAACCCAGCTCCTCTGAGGACAGGCTCAGCTCCCCGAGGACCTTCTCGACCCCCTCCCTACAGGAGCAGATGAAGGAAAGCTGCAGAGGGCTATCTCAGGAGAGAGTCCTCTTCCACCTTTCCCCTAAACCCTTTCTGCCTCTGAGAAGTGATCATTCAATTCATTCCCCCAAGAATCCGTTCACTGAGCTTCAGCAGATATGCACAGCACCTCCAGGTTTCTTCCCCCAGAGATGTTTCCTGCATTGACCTTCCCTGCTCCCCAGTCTCCACACGGGGTCTTACCGGTCTCCACCATTCCAGTGAGGCCAGGTGCTGCGGCTCAGCAATCGGTACCTTTCCAGGAAAGGCCTGTATGCCTGGCGGTGGGCATAGCCTGCCCGTCGCACCCGCACATTCTCCAGCAGCCCCAGGTACCGAGCCTGGGATGCCACTAGGTCTGAGGAGAACTGACCTCGCTGCTGATGCTCATTGGGCTTTATGCACCTGGGTGAGAGGTAGGGCAAGGCACAGGCTTCAGGAGCTGACTCCATTGCCAGTGTAAGTCAGCCTAGTCTCTACATTCCTATTCTGCACACATTCCCCGTAGCTGAAAAATTTCAAAGGAAGTGGACACACTGGCGTTCCTAGTTTCACTCACTTCTGCATGCTTTCCCTCCTACAGGACTCTCAGCTCCTCATCTGGCTCTGTTTTCCATAACGAAAAGGCCTCTGATATCCTCATTCCAGAGACCCCCCACACACACACATGGACATGTTCTACAGTGCATGGACCCTGCAAATGCCATCACATATGTAGCATATTCCCTGGTATGCCAGCATGTCACCTGATGTAGTTGGGGTTCTTGGAATATAGGTTCTTCATGAGTATAGCCACAGAACTCTTGAACTGGGCCCCAGCAGTTGGGGGACGTTTGAGAGACGCCTGCTTGGGATCTCCTTCAGGAAACAAGGACCGCAGTAGAGGGTGTTGGGCCTTCCACATGGTTTGGGACAGGTCTCGGAAGAGTAGGTCATTATTCTTGTCAATAAAGCTGGTCACATTGTATGTCACCTGTAGAGGAGCAGCTACCAGTTTGGAGACACCATGACCTTGTCCCAGCACTTGGCCCTCCCAGTCTCATTGTCAAGTATTCCTGGCTCTCACCTCCCTCCAGTTCCTCTCCTATTGCCTTCTGCCTGTTCCCGGGCCCTAGTCTTTACCCTCCAGCCCTGCCATATTACCTTGCCCGCATAGTGGCAGATGCGGAAGCAGCTGAGGCCCATGGTGTGGTCATACTGGTGTTGGGCATTCTGGGTAACTTTGCTCTCATAGTGACCATGCTTGGAGAATTGCTGGTTCAGCTTCGCTAGGAAAGTGGAGTCACTGACCACCCCAGGCCGCAGGCACTCCTCGTCCAACATGGCCAGGATGCCTCGCTGATTCTGGGCCAGGGGAACAAGAGCAGCCCAACCTAGACCTGGTCCTCCAAGATAGCTATGTTCTCATTGCTGCCCCCTCTGCCCCTCTCATCCTCTGCCTGCTTTGCCATCCTTACCAAGAGGGGAATCAGGGGGAGGGACAGCGGAAGGGTGTTCAGGCAGCCTGGAAGGGGAGGTCCCAGAGATGAAAGATAACTCACATGCTCAATGAGGTTGCAGATGATACCATTATCAAAATAATCCACCTTCGCCCATGGTATGCCCTGGTGAGGGGAAACATAACAAATTACAGGGAGTAGGTCCATGTCAAGTCTCCAAAGACCTCACCAGATCCAGCCTTCCATTCACCCACCCCACAAATGGTCAGAAAGCCCCACAGTTCAGAGGGATCCTTGGTATGATTTCTATTCATGTCCCCATGCCTCCAAGGTTGGGGGAGAGTTTGTGGGGTGGGTGGATAGACACATGGGGGGAACCAGAGCAGCTGTGAGAGAGGGTGAGACAATGCAGAGATCCCTGCAGGTGGTGTAGGGTGGAGAGGGAAGTGTAAAATGTTGAGTGTAGATTGGGATATAGATTTCCCCAGTGTGGGAGTAGGGAAGGATCCATGTGCATGTGGAGTAGCAAATGGCCACACTACTCTGTGCTCTATAAAACCAGAGCACATGAGCGAGACTTCATCATCAAACAACAAAGCTAATTGGATCACTGTAGATCTTCAAAGATCTACGTCAGTGATTCTCAAGCTTGAGTGTGCATCACAGTCACCTGGAGGGCTTGTCAAAGGACAGATTGCTGGGTCCCACTCCCCAGGTTTCTGATTCAGCAGGTCTGGGATGGGGCCCAGGAATTTTTTTTTCTAACTTGTTTCCAGGTGATGCTGATGCTGCTGGTCCAGGATCACACTTGAAGAACCACTGGTCTACATGATATTTTGGGACTATATAATTTTTTAAAAAGCAAGAACAGTACAGAAGCAAAAGACCCAAAGACAATCATTCTCTAATATGCGGACTTGCTGAGCCTTCAGGCCCCACAGGCAGGACAGCTCCTGATTCAGCACAAGGGCCATACATCCCAGGTGCGGCCATTCACAGGTGAGGCTGGGGGGCATAGGCCTTTCTTTCCCTCCTCCCTCACAGGTCTTTAGAGAAAGCAGAATGAAATTAAGTAAATGGCCCTCCCACATCATCCCCAAAATACCTTCCCCAACTGGTTAAATGAATTATGATATCCTTACAATCCTATGTCACTGTAAAAAAGGATCTTTATATACTGATATGGAAAGATTCCTTGTTGAGTGATGAAAAAAGGTGCAGAACAGAGTGTATTTACTGCCATTTTTATAAATTTTGTGGAAAAATATATTTACAGATTTGCTTTTATATGTGTAAGAGACCTCGGGAAGGGAAGCTCTGGGTTGCGGGAAAGGGAACTAAGAGGCTGGGGGCAGGGGTGGGAGGGGACCTTTCTTTTTTTTTTTCTTTTTTTTTTTGCAAATTGGGCAGTCCCAAACCAGAATAGGTTCAGAGAGACTCCTGGGACCTTTCTTTATACACCTTTTTAAGCTTTTTGATTTTTGAAGCATGGGAATGTATTATGTATTTGATCACATAAATCATTAAAATAAAAACATGCAGAACAACTAAAAAAAACTTTTCCACACATTGTGATCACATTGCCTGAAATTCTGCTACAACAGATTCCTGAGGGCTCACAAGGGAACATCCCTGGGAGGGTTTTGATGTGTAAGACTCTTAGACATTCACACTTGGGAGTGATTAGCTCAATCAGAGAGCTTTTCTAACACCTAGCCATAGAAAACAGGGGTTTTCACTGAATTAGGGAAGGAATGTGGAAATTTGGAGCCATGGGGCAATTCTGGTGAGGAAGTCTGGGATCAGGGTGCTACAAGAGGGGATGGCAACATCAGCCAGGGCGGGGAGGAGACAAAGGATTCTGAGATGTTAAAGAAGGGCACCCAAAGGGATGTGGTAGGGTGCCAAGCCCAGGAGAAATGTGCCTTCTATATTTGGCTCACAGTCTGCCATAGGCCAGGCACAGCTGTCACTTCCCTCTTGTCAGGATGCTCCACACATATACCCTTCCATCAATCTGCCCCCTGCCTTGCCTGGCCTAGAGTGGGAGGCTGGGAAAACGGAGGATAGAGAGCAGAGAATTAAGGCTACTTGGTAAAGCTAGAATGATCAGCTGTGCAAGGGAAACTTTTGTCCTTTGTGTTCCCATCTGGGGACAACTTAGAGGAAATTGTGATCAAGGAGAAAGGAAGACCTGGCATATGCCTAGAAATCAGTTAAGAGAGGGGACGTAAGGAGAAGACTTAGTTTACCTCTCTCTTATATTCCTCTTGCTCCTCTTTCAGGGTCATTTCTATGAACACCTGCTGCAGCTTCTCATTGCAATAGTTGATCACAAATTGCTCAAAGCTATTATCCTGAGGAAGGGTACACAGGTCAAAGAGCTCACTCCAAGACCCTTCCACCCTCTCAACCCTACTTCCCCTCTCTCGCATCCCCCCACAGGCCTGCCCACCACTAACCCTAGGGAAGCAGGGTGATGAGGTTGGGGGAAACTCTCTCACCTCTAATATCTCAAAACCGTAGATATCCAGGACCCCCATTACCTTCTTATTCTCCCCAGTGCCCACCTGAACAGGAGGGAAGAATAAATCTGAGGACAGTCCCCCTCTGTGTACCAAGCCGAGCCCTTCTGGCTGGGGTTGGAGTAGGGGGCAAACACAACCAGAGTGAGCTTGATCAAGCTGGAAAGAAACTATTGTAATTTTATTCTCCTTCCTCCTCCATATGCTAGAGGACAAGCAAACAGGGAGGAAAGGAGGAAAAGGAAGATGCAAATAGATTCCAGGATGGTGCTCCCATGGTATGAGGTAAAAAGACATTAAAATCCCCTCAGGACAAGAACCATCCCTTATATTTGTAGAGTATTTTACAAAAAAATTCCATGTTCTTATTTAATTAAGTCTTATCATAACTTTATAAGGTATGATTATTCCCATTTTACAGATGAAAAAGTCAAGTTTCAGAAGGGTAACCATTTACCAAGCCTAGATTCAAACCCCATCTTACCCTACTGCCTTTCAGTAATAGCTTCTAAATAGATGGAACTTTCATGTTGATAATTTTGTAATAATAGTTTTATCAAATATAATTCACATACTATGTACAATTCAGTGGTTTTTTAGTATTTTTGAAATGTTGTATAACCATCACCACTACCTAATTTCAGACCATTTTCATCACCAAAAAAAAGTCCTGTACCCACTAAAAGTCACTCCCCATTCCCCTTTCCTCCCAGCCCCTGGCAATTACTGATCTACTTTCTACCTCTATGGATATGCCTATTATGGGCAATTCATATAAATAGAATCATACAAAATGTGGCCTTTTGTGACTGGCTTCTTTCACTCAGCATAATGTTTTCAAGGTTCATCAATGTTGTACCATGTATCAGTACTTCATTCCTTTTTATGGCCAAATAATAATCTTTTATGTGGATATACCACATTTTGTTTATCTGTTCATCAGTTGAAGGACATTTGGGTTATTTACATTTTTTGGCTATTACAAATAAGACCTCTATGAACATTTGTGTCCAAGTTTTTGTAAGGACATCTATTTTCAGTTCTCTTGAATATATACCTAGGTGTGGAATTGCTGGATCCTATGGTAACCATGTACGTAATTTTATCTGATCCTCACTAAACCTTATAAAGCAGGTGGGCATTAGTGTTTCTTAGCGGGCATTTCCAAATCAGGAAATGAGGCCCAGAATCTTTGTGAAATTGAAAGTCCACATGACTGGTAAGTAGATGGATCCAGATTGTCTAATAACAGACTATTGGAAAGAACTATACACTCCCCCTTCATCCTCCTTACTCTGTTCATCTGAGAAACCAAGGTATGGGGATGGTGACCAGGGCAAGAAGGTGAGGCAAACAGGAAAATGTTGAGAGAGGACAACAATCACTCACCTTGATGCTCTCATTGATTCGATTTACTATCCAGTTGAAGAGACGGCTGTAGATGTTCTTAGCCAGAGCATCCCGAGCATACTGAGCCTGTGGGGTGGGGCCAAGCCAGTTACTATGGCAGCCACAGAACATACTCAAAATCAGCCTTCTACAGTAGGGCCCCTTACCTGGATAACATTCAGTGCAGTGACCACCTTTTCTTTGGCTGTTTCCATGGTCCTTGAACACAAAGCTCTCTCTAGTTCCTCAGATTTCAAACCCACCATATCCCCAATCTCCCGAACACCTGGAGTAATGAGAAAATACAACATGGCCTTGGAGGGGGCTTTCTCTCAGGGGAGGGAGGGAGAGTTGGTAAGTGAAGACTGATGTCCCTGGGTCTCGCTGAGGGAGTCATTGCAGCCAACCCAGAACATGGCCCTAGAGGAATCTCTGGGGGGAGGGGGCAGAAGGAGGGAGATCTGGGTACTTTGTGTGCATTATCCACTTTAATATGAGAATCTCCTGATATAGGTGTGATTATCCCCATTTTGCAGAAGAATAAACTGAGAGTCAGAGAAGTTGCAGACCTAGATCTATCAAACTTCAAAACCTTGTTCTAATATGCTTCACTGGGAGATGTCGATAAGTCTGTTTGGGGGAGTACTCAGGAGTGGGCTGAGTGGGACTGTATCAGGGTGAAGTGGATTACAATATGGTGGAAGAACAGGACTTGCTGTAAGAGATTCAGGGGGCTGGGTGGGGGCTCCAGCAGGGTGGTGCAGACCTCTCCCATCATGGATGCCACTTGCTGGTATCCCATTGGCCTGGAACTCGTCAGCCACTTCCACGTTCCCCAGCTTCAGCACCAGGGATGTCACCTCTAGCACTTGTCGAATCTCCTCCTCCGAGAACCCAATCACCATCATTGCACTCTTAGGCAGAAAGCAGAAATCAGAAGCTGAACTGGTGGTGCCAGTCCAGTGTCTCCCTTCTCAATGAGAACACAGCCTAGGCTCAAGGGACAACCTAAGGGCCCAAGTCTAACCCACTGTGGGCACCCACCTGTACAACCCTGAAGCTGGAGGCGTCGTCCATGCCATCCACTCTGGACACCTCCTGGTTCAGATAGGCGTAGCCACTGGTATCCCGCTCGAGCTTCAGAGCCTCTGGGAGGGCCAGTGTGTGGGAAGAGGGTTAGTACCTGGGCTCTGTGGAGCCCTCCTGCTTTGATACCTCACAGTGCTTGCCTTTAGTGGGTTTGTTCATTTATTCAAAGTAGCCATTTTTGTTTTAGGTTCTTCCCTTGCCTCTTTTGTTTTGGGGTCATTAATTCCCATGATGATAGACTAAATTTTTAAGTAGTATTTAGGATTTAGGCATTCATACTTGTTGGGTTTCTTCTCCAACTTTTATGAAACAAAAGCCTCATTCTACTCTTCTCCCCACCTTCAGAGTTTTAAACAACAAAAACAAACAAGCAAACCCTCCATTCTGCTCAGGTGCCTCTGGAAGGATGACAGGGAGGGAAGAAGGGTAAGCGCGTATCCCCCCCGCCCCCAGCCTCAACACCACACTCTTGGCCTGGGTTGGCTCATTCATTGTTTGTCCGCTGAACACCAACAAGGGAACAGGTAGTATGTTCTCTGATCCTTACACCTCTTCTGGAAAGTTTTCTCTGACACTGAGGGACTTAGCCAAATGGCTCTCTTATGTTCCAATGTTGACTCTCTATCCTAGCCCCTAACACTTGGACTAGGTTTTGTTTTTTCTGTCTCTCCCACAAATGAGCAACTTGTGTGTTGGAACTGTGTTTCTCATCTCCGTAGTCTATGTGTCTGGCTGGCATGAAGGAACTTTTTTCTTTTTAATAAATGAATCAATGGAATGGTCAAACCTGTTCACCTGAGATGGTAAGGATTGGGTTAATCATGGAGCTTGAGAGATGTCAATTATCTGTTATGCAAATGATCTGAGAATCTGGGAGTGTCTTTCAAATTTGAGTTTAATGGCAGCTTCCCCTGGCACACAAATTTTGAAACAAGAGCCTGCTTAGGAGGGGCATCTGGAGGGAGAATGAGTCAGAAAGCCTGGTGATGATGACACCAGGGAGACCTCACCCAGAGTCAGCTTAAACCAACGGGTGACAGAATCAGGGCAGAACAAGACATTAGTGCCTATGATTCAGACAAATTGAACACGACCAAAACTATTAAGACAGGAAGGAGGATGAGACCTGTGGAGGCTCTTGAAGATTACAGAGATCTCCAGGAGGGGAAAAGGAGATAGCAAAGGTCCAGCAAGAATAACCAGAAACCAAAGAGACAGATCCTTGGAGGACAGATAGTCATAGTGCTCACAGATGGAGGGGAGATAGAGAGGCAAACTCTGGCAGGACTTAAAATCCCTCCAGATCCTCTAGTGATGCCCACCCACAGCCACCTCTGGCCAGTCCAGCATCCAGGCTGGAATAGGATCTTTCCCAGGACAAGGCAGGGGCTCCGTGTCTTCTGCTCCTATAGCCACCTGTATAGGCCTGATAGCCCTGATCACACTGTATTGCAATGGATCTGTTCACATATCTATCATCCCTAGAAGACTATAAGTTCTTTGAGGACAGGGCTCATGTTTTACTCAACTCTGTATCCCTAAAGGCTAGCATAATATTTGATCATAGTAGTAGGTATTCAAGAGATGTTTGATGAATTAATTAATTAATTAATGAAACCTCCATAGATCTAAGAAGAGAAAATCAGGCACAGGGTCCTAAGTGAGGCAAATGTAGACCCAGGACAGCTTCAACTAGAGCTCAATGAAAGTTCTTGAGCACTTACAACATCCTGCCTGCTTCCCTGCTGAACTATCAAGAAAGCCCCTTAAGATCTAGACAACATAATAAGCAGGAATGCCATAATTGCAGGGGACTTCAACACCCCACTGACGGAACTGGACAGATCCTCCAAACAAAAATAAATAGAGAAATAAAAGACCTAAACAGGACTCTAGATCATTGGGCCTAACAGATATCTACAGAACACTCCACCCAAATAACACTGAATATACATTCTTCTCATCAGCTCATGGAACTTTCTCTAAAATTGACCACATCCTAGGCCACAAAACAGATCTAAACAAATTCAAAAAAATAGAAATCATACCATGTATCTTTTCAGACCACAGCGGAATAAAATTAGATATCAATTCCAACAGAAACTCACATCTTCCTCCAAAAACTTGGAAACTAAACAATCTATTGATGATGATTATTGGGTCAAAGAGGAGATTCAAATGAAATCAAAAGATTCTTCGAACTAAACGATAATGGGGACACAAGTTATAAAATCTGTGGATACAGCAAAAGCAGTCTGAGAGGAAAACTTATCGCCCTAATTCCCACATCAAAAGACAGAAAAGTACAAATCAGTAAACTAATGAATCATCTTAAGGAATGGAAAAGGAAGAGCAAAGCAATCCTAAAACCAGCAGAGAAAAGAAATAACCAAAATTAGAGCAGAATTAAATGAAATCGAGAACAAAAGAACAATACAGAAGATCAATGAAACGAAAAGCTGGTTCTTTGAAAAGTAAACAAAATAGACAGGCCACTTGCCAGGTTGACCAGAAGCAAAAAGGAAAGGACTCTAATAAGCTCAATTAGAAATGAAAAAGGAGAAGTCACAACTGATACCATGGAAATACAAAATCATCTTTGAATACTACAAAAATCTCTATGCCCACAAACACGAAAACGTGGAGGAAATGGACAAATTCTTAGAAACACACTACCTCCCTAGGCTCAACCAGGAAGAAACTGAATTTCTAAACAGACCAATATCAAGCACCGAAATTGAAGCAGTAATTAAAAATCTACCAACAAAAAAAAGTCCCGGACCAGATGGGTTCACACCTGAATTCTACCAAGTTTACAAAGAAGAACTGGTGCCTATACTGCAGAAATTATTTGAAAATATCCAGAAGGATGGAATCCTCCCAAACTCATTCTACGAAGCCAATATCACCTTGATACCAAAGCCAGGAAAGGACACAACAAAAAAAGAAAACTACAGACCAATATCCCTTATGAATATAGATGCAAAAATTCTCAATAAAATCCTTGCAAACCGAATTCAAATGTACATCAAAAAAATAATCCATCATGATCAGGTGGGCTTCATTCCCGAGATGCAGGGATGGTTCAACGTACGCAAATCTATAAATGTAATTCACCATATAAATAAAAGCAAGAACAAAGATTATATGATCCTTTCAATAGATGCAGAAAAGGCTTTTGACAAAATCCAACACCCTTTTATGATAAGAACTCTTAACAATATAGGCATAGATGGCTCATTCCTAGAAACTATTAAAGCCATATACGATAAACCCACAGCCAATATCATACTGAATGGGGAAAAATTGAAGGCATTCCCCCTTAAAACTGGCACCAGACAAGGGTGTCCACTATCTCCACTTCTTTTCAACATAGTGCTGGAAGTCCTGGCCACAGCAATTAGACAAGACAGAGGAATCAGGGGCGTCCAGATAGGGGCAGAAGAGGTCAAACTTTCACTATTCGCAGACGATATGATATTATACATAGAAAACCCCAAGGATTCAACCAAGAGATTACTGGAATGATAAATGAATTCAGCAAAGTCTCAGGATACAAAATTAATACACACAAATCCATAGCCTTCATATATGCTAATAACAATCAAGCCGAGAAACAAATTAAAGATGCTATACCTTTTGCAATAGCAACAAAGAAAATTAAATATTTAGGAATATATCTAACTAAGGAGATCAAAGACCTATATAGAGAGAATTATGAAACACTGAGAAAGGAAATTGCAGAGGATGTAAATAGATGGAAAACCTTACCATGCTCTTGGATAGGCAGAGTCAACATAGTAAAATGGCTTGCTACCTAAATTAATTTACAGAATCAATGCAATCCCTATCAAAATACCAACATCATTTTTTGCCGATCTAGAAAAAATAATTCTACGCTTCGTGTGGAACCAGAGAAGACCCCGTCTAGCCAAAGCAATCTTAAGCAAAAAGAACAAATTGGGAGGCATCTGTCTACCAGACTTCAAACTATACTACAAGGCTATAGTAACCAAAACTGCATGGTATTGGCACAAGAACAGACACGTAGACCAATGGAACAGGACTGAGAACCCAAATATAAAACCAACCTCATACAGTCACCTGATCTTTGACAAATTCCAGAAAAACGTACACTGGGGAAAAGATTCCCTATTCAACAAATGGTGCTGGGAAAATTGGATGGCCATATGTAGAAGACTGAAAGTGGACCCACACCTCTCACCTCTCACAAAAATCAAATCACAATGGATAACAGATCTAAACCTAAGACATGAAACCATAAGAATTCTCGAAGAAAACGTTGGAAAAACTCTTATGGACATTGGCCTAGGCAAAGAATTTATGAAGAAGACCCCCAAAGCTTCTGCACAGCCAAGGAAACTATCACTAGAGTGAACAGACAACCTACAGAATGGGAGAAAATATTTGCATGCTACACCTCTGATAAAGGGCTTATAACCAGAATCTATACAGAACTTAGGAAAATCAACAAGAAAAAATCAAACAACCCTATTAAAAAATGGGCAAAGGACATGAACAAAAACTTTTCCAAAGAAGACAGAATGATGGCCAGCAAACATATAAAAAAGTGCTCAACTTCTCTAATCATCAGGGAAATGCAAATCAAAACCACAATGAGATATCACTTAACTCCAGTGAGATTGGCTCATATCAAAAAATCCCCAAATAACAAAATGTTGGCGGGGATGTGGACAGGTAGGAACACTCATACACTGCTGGTGGGACTGCAAATTAGTACAACCTCTATGGAAAAGAATATGGAGATACCTCAAAGAATTAAAAGTAGAATTACCATTTGACCCAGCAATCCCACTACTGGGTATTTATCCAAAAGAAAAAAAGACATTTTATAATAAAGACCTCTGCTCTCGAATGTTCATAGCAGCACAATTCACAATTGCAAAGTTGTGGAAACAACCCAGGTGCCCATCAATACACGAGTGGATCAATAAATGTGGTATATGTATACCATGGAGTATTACTCAGCAATAAGGAACAATAGTGAATTAACACATCTGGTATTATCCTGGTTGGAGCTAGAACCCATTCTTCGAAGCGAAGTGTCACAGGATTGGAAAAACAAGCATCACTGGTACTCACCATCAAACTGGTACTAACTGATGAACACTTACATCACACAGGGCAATAACATTCATCAGAGGGCGGGCGGGCGGGAGGGGGGTGGAAGGGATGGGAAAAACTCTCACTGAATGGATGTGGGGAGCACAGTTTGGGAGACGACCACGATTGTGGCTCTGACACGGGCAGAACAGGGGCAATGTGGATGGCCAAAGTGTTGTACCCCCATGATATTCTGAAATTAAAAAAATAAATTATAAAAAAAAAAAAAAAAAAGAAAGCCCCTTAAATTGAAGGTAGGCAGGTAGATGCAGATGAGTGTTCCATGTTTGAAGCCAGCTTGAGGAAAGAGGAACCCAGGCAGGACAGAGGAATGAGAGCAGTGAAGAGGCAAGAAGGTATATCCCTGGCAATAAAACCTCAGAAAAGGAAGAAAACAGATGGGTCAAGGGATTTGTTCCCAACAATGGGTGGGTGAGGTTCAGGGTGGGGAATGCAGTCAAGGAAAAGTCTGGAAGGCGGCTCAAGGGAAGAGGGCTGCAGGGGATCAGAAGGGACCAGAGGTTCTGAGATTGGATGGAGGTTGGGGATGCTTCGCCATGTGTCCAGGGCAGGCACATACTCAGCAGCTGTGCATCTGCTCCAGCCAGTAGCTGATAGAAGATGTGGAAGTTCCTTTCTCCTTTGAGCTGCTTCACCACTCGGGATTTCTCAAGCAGATCTGGCAGAGAGTTACAAAATAACATCCTGAGGGCCTGAGAGATGCCACAGCTTCCTTGTAACTCTGCCCTCATCCCTGGTATTCCTAGTCATTGAGAAGTCTAATATGCCTCCTTCCTACAGGAGCAGATTAGCAGAAAGGGATGGCACAGGGCAGGCAGAAGAGAGAGAGGTGAGTGAAATGGGGGAGACACGTACAGTTTGTGATGACGCCACCAAGGGGGGATCCCTTGAAGTCAAATTCAATATCCATGTATTTTCCCTTTAGAGAGAGAGCAGAGAGAAAGACTTTGCTTCCTCCTCTTCTCACCACCCTGTCCAGGAGGGTCTGTCCCGCATTCCTCCCTTTCAAGCCCCCACACCCTCTCCTCCCAGGCTGGGGAGATGTTTACTCACAAATCGAGAGGAGTTGTTGTTGCGAATGGTCTTGGCGTTGCCAAAAGCTGCAGAGATGCAGGGAACAGGTGAGGGGCTGAGGGGAGAAGCAGGACCAGAGAAGGGAAAGGAGGAGGGCTTCCGGTCCTCGCACCAACCTCAGATTTTTCAGGCTGAATGAGAGCAGTGGTTTTGGAGCACTGGGGAAGAGGGTCTAGGGCCGAGTGACTGCGGGCATTGGGGGGCGGGGTGGAGAGGGCACAGACCAGAATTCTCACCCTCCAGCACTGGGTTTGACTGAAGCAGTTGCTCCTTCACGGAGTTCACCTGCTCTCCTTTCCCACAGACGGCCGCCACATAAGACATCACCAGCTTGCTAGCCTCTGTGCACGAGAAACCCCACGTGGCTTCTCACCCAGGTGACCCATCCTCCCACACGCTCTTAACTTCCCTCACCCCCTCACCTCACCACCCCGCACAGTCAGAAAAACTGGGAAGGAAGTTCTGGGGAGTGGGGGGACAGGACTAGGCCTGGCTTGGTGTGGGACAAGGGGGTGGTTCCAGAGGTGACTCCACGGGTCCCCCCAGCCAGATGTCTCACCAGTCTTCCCAGCTCCACTCTCGCCTGTGATGAGGATACACTGGTCTCGGTCCCGGTCCCTCAGTGACTGGTATGCTACATTTGCCAATGCATACCTTGGGGGTGGGAAATGAGCAGTGACCAATGTGGGGCCAGTCCAAGACACCATCTTTCACTCAATCCCCAGCTCCTAGGTTCATCCACTCTCCCCGCTTGGACCAGCCTAGGCAAGTGACAGGCCTAGAAAGGGGCCTCCAGAGGGCCAGGCAAGGAAGGGGCAGCTGAAGACTCCCCTCTGGGGGAAGGGATAAAAGAAATTAGGATGCCTCATTGTCAAGCAGGTGGGGCCCTGCCAGCCTTCCCTTAGCCCTTCTACTCACACATGGGGCTTCAGCTCATAGAAGGTATAGTCCTGATATTTGGCAATAAACTCTGGGCCATAGATGGGCAGCTGCTGGTAGGGATTCACTGAGATCACCACGTTCCCAATGTAGGTCTGGAGCCAGGAAGAAGGTGAAGGGAATGAGTCAGGGGGTTAGGGGTGGGAGTACATGAACTCTCTCACCACAGGCACAGCCAGGGGCACCCATACTGCACTCACATAAATCTCCTTGTTTTCATAACGCAGTTGAAGGTTCTTGAGCAGAGATTCCTCCACCAGGGGTTCCAGAAGGACAAGGTCCTCCACACCCACAGAACCTTCCAGGAGAGGCATGTCCAGAGAGCTTACTGATCCTGGGAGCAAGGGGGGCAGTTTGCTGATGTCAGTTCAGCTTTAGGGGCCAGTAACTATTTGAGGGGAGGAGGGCAGAAGGACCTAACAGAGCCTTTCTCTCCCGACTGCCCTGGCTCTATAGAGAGCCCCCAACCTGGGAGAGACCTCTGGACTAGTCCAAGCTAACTAAGAATGGCTGAAACTCTCAGCAGGAGGTGGCAGAATCCTCTGCTCCCTGGGTGGGTGGGCGTGGGGGAGGGGTGGGAAAAGAACACCTGCCTCTCACCACCAGGGGAAGGAAGTAGGCTGCAACTGGGGGAGCACAGTTGTGGTTGGAGGAGAGGGGGCTGTGGAGGAAAGCATAAGCAAAACTTTGTGCTGCAGCCAGATACAGAAAACTCTCTCCCTCCTGCAATGGGGCCCTAGCCAGGGTCCAGATTCCCTGACTACTTGCCCTAGTATTCTTTCTCAACCCCTTACCTCCCACGGCTCCTATTTCAGTCACCCAACCCGCCTATAGCCATTCTTCCAAAGGTCTCTCCTCTCCTATCATTGCTACAGTGAGCTTCACTTTTTAAATGGGGACTGGGGCCAGGCACAGTAGCTCACACCTGGAATCCCAGTGCTTTGGGAGCCTGAGGCAGGAGGATCGCTTGAGCCCAGGAGTTTGAGCTTGCAGTGAGCTATGATGATGCCACTGCACTCTACCCAGGGCGACAGAGTGAGACTTTGTCTCTAAAAAAAAAATTAAAAATAAATGGGGCCTGGACAAAGTGATGAGTTAGAGGACAGAGGCAGGAGTTCCTCCATAAAAGATTGAAATACCTCAAAGAAAATGAAAACGGGGTTTGTTTCCCCAACAAACAAGTAGTTGTCAGGGCCTCTGGATGAGCTACATGTCTGTCCCTATTTTTCCATCTCCAGCTTTTACACCCATTCCTGTAAACTTCTGGCATGGACTTTGCCCCGGAGGAACACACCCAGCTTTTCAGTAGCTGGTGGGAGTAGGCAAGGAGGAGCAGAGTTGGAGCTGCAGGAAGCTTGTGAGGCTCAGCCTCCATGCAGTAGGCACATGGCAGGTGTTCCCTAAGGAGGAAGCCCAGCCCTCCCCAGTCTTCCCTGTGAGACTGAGTAGGCGGGGTGGCCAGGTGCAGGACAGAATTATTAGTACAATGGTCAATGCCACTCACGCACAGGAATAAAAGGGACACATCCTCCAACTCTCCTGCATCTCTGAACCTGGGTGGGGGAGGGGAGTGGAGGAAGCAGGAATGGAAACAGAGCAAAAAAGGGGCACAGGCTTCCTTCTCCCTTCACTCAGCTTTCCCCAAGCTCCAGAAAAAGAGAGTACCTGTCACTTCCTAGAAGGACACATCTGAGGAAGTAATAAGAATACCTGCTAATAACAGCAGTCTCTAGAAATCATGTAGCATTTACCATGGGCCAGGCAGGACTCTGAACACAACATATACTAATTCATTTGATGCTGACAATATCCCCATCAAGTAGGTACTATTACTATCTCATATTTTCCAGATTAAAAAAAAAACCTAACTTGGCAGGGAAGGGTGAGAAGCAGAAGGTGGTTGGAGGAAGGCATCTTCTTTGGATTTAGGTTTGAGGGGAGTGAGAATATGATGGGTTGGGTGTAGGGAGGGGAAAGGAAGTGGGCCCCAGATGGAGCACCCCAAGGTGTTAAAGGGAGCAGTGACAGGTCAAGACAGGACTCACCCAACACTGGAACTAAGGTATAACTTCAGTGTCCCTTGACAATGGTGGATGAAATCCCAATTTGACAGGAAGAGGGCATAGGAGTCTGTGGTCCCAAGGGTGGAGAGGTGTCTTAGTTAATGGGAGCTGTCCATGGTGTCAGGGAAGCCAGCAGAGGCTGCTCTCCTCTCGCCAGTGTCCACTCTTCTGACCTTCCTTTGTGCTGCCTCCTCAAGCCCACACTCCCTGTGCCCGACAGACCAGGAGAGACCGGAGATGGCTGCTCAGCACAAAGTCCGAGGCTGTTCCTGCTGAAGGCGTGGCTCACTTAACCCTTCACAGGCCTGAAGCCCCAGAGGGAGCCGCTCAGTCTCTCTCTAGGTAGAAAAGGGTATCTGGCTGGCCTTAGCTGAGAAGCTTAGGAGGAGAGTTCTTGCTCTATTGTCCTCCAAATTTGGAAATGAGAGCCAGAGAATGGAATTTTTAACCAAGAAAAAGATTTTCTAAAGACAAGTCAGGAATTTTGTCAAGGTAGGGTGGAGTGTCTTCCTAGCAAAGAAACAGCGTCTCCCTTAAACCTACCCTTTCTATCTTATTGGGAGTCAGGGGTGTTAATAAGATTACTTGGGGAGCTAAGCAGACAAAATTCCCCAAATTCCTCTCCACTTCCCTTCGCCTATGAATCAGACCCCACCATAGAGACCTAAAGGTTAAAGTTATTAGTAATAATATCTCACATTTGTATAATTTGTATAAATGTCCCAGTTTCATTGAACTCCTACCTATATCGTCTCACTGAATAGCACTACCCTGAGGAAAGCAATGCAGATACTCATTAAAAAGGAAAACTAGAGGCAAACGCCAGGCTCAGAGAGGTTACACGATGTGTCCATAGTTCCACAGCTGGTACATAGCAGAACCAGAACAGAATGCAGGTTCCTAACCCTAAGTCTGCCATACATTGCAGCCCAAGTTCTGATTTTTCTAATTTTAATTCTTCTTCAGCACCAGGACACTGAATAAGACCCTGAGATGCTGTTTCCTGGACATTAGCCCAGTGGGAAATAGCTCCCTGTGATAGATAGATAAGCAGCTTATAAAATCCTATTTTCCAGGTACTCCCTCATCTACCCAGGAGAATTCCTGAACAGCAGGCCCCCTCTACTACCATCCTCTCTCCTAGGCATGCATAAAGAGCAAATCAGTTAACTTTAGACACTCAACTGAAGCAGTTGTTTATTTATCAGCAGAATATTCAACAAAAAATAATCAACTGAAGACTTGATTCTCCAACTCCCAGCCACGGCTGCTTGGTGCAAGGTCCAAACTCTACTGCTCTCACAGAAGCATTCTGCGTGAGTCTGGCCCATCAGCAGTTCCATTATCAACCTGCCTTTACATAATTTATTGATCTACTATATATACTTGAAGGGGGGTGAAAAAGGCAAGGAAAAGAGAGACATAAAGAAAGCTGAGTGGAAGTGACATCAAAACATGATCCCAAGGGAGCCGGTCCACCGCCCAAATGGAAGCCTGGATGTGCATGTGGAGACAGGGCTAGTGGGAGACGGTTGCAATGAACACGGTGCTGTCGCAGGCGAACTTGCTGTTCACCTTCTTGCTGAGCATGAATGATGGCGGCACTCACTTTCAGCTGCTTCATCACCACTGCCTTCAAAGACAGGAGTGCCCCGGTGCGGCTGCATATCTCACAGGTCATGCTAAAAAATGAAGACGACTTCACTGGACCTAGAGAAAGAAGTGATCTGGGATTCATTACATTTGATATAATTGCTGATCTAGAGAATATATTTGATTGGAATGTTAAGCAGTTGTTTATTTATCAGCAGAATATTCAACAAAAAATAATGCTCTGAACCAAGTTGTCCTATGGGGTAAGATTGTTCTGAGAGGTGATAATCCAAAGCTGCTGCTGAAAGATGTAAGAACAAAATTTTTTTCTTCGATGATGGAAATGGTCTCAAGGGAAACAGGAATGTCACTTTATCCTGTCTTGAAACGTTGTACCAAATGCTGGAATTCTGCCACTTGTAACAGGATCAGGACACGTATCTGTCCCATTTCCAGATATAGATGAAATAACAAAGTTATTAACTTACTCTGAATTTGAAACAACAAAAAAACATAATCCCATGTATAGGTGGAGCAGTATCACCATGTCCAGAGGCAAAAATGACTACAGATTCTCTATTTTCAGTAGAAGAAACAAAGATCGAGAAAACCACTTTCCCGGGGTTACACCAGTGTAAATCTGGCGAAGTTGGCACCGGAACCCAGGTTTCATGTTCTCTAGGCCAGGAATCTGTAGCCACTTGGGGTTTATCTGTATGTCCACCATTCACTCGTTTGAGTGCTATTTGCTCACATGGGACAAGTGACTTTAAAATGAGATGGCAAACCCAGGCTTAAAAACAATGACATGAAAAAAAAAAAAAAAACCAATGGCATGGACATCACAGCCAGGGCAATCAACCATGCTGGTCTGCCTGGGACCCAAGGTCCACTCAGTTTTCTCTTTTCTTTGCCTTTTTTCCCACTTCGAGTATGTATAGTAAATCAATAAATTATGTAAAGGCAGGTTGATAATGTTCTCTAGACATGAGAATTTGAGTGCTAAAACTAGGAAAGTCTTGGGCAAACTGGAACAAGTGGGTCACCCCAAATTAACAAGGTATGAAATACACATTCAAGTCACCTGGGATTTCAAGATCTGTCAAAACATTCCTAGGTGGGGAGGAGGCATGGGTGGGATACAGCTTTGTGACCTCCTGCTTTCTGAGCAAAACTGAAGCAACTAGAGCTTATTAGTCTTCTTCTACTGTCTTACTCCTAAATCACCTTCCTTTTTCCCCCATTAAAATTTCTAGTCCATGCAAGGTGCATGAGGGAACTTTTTGGGGTGATGGAAATGTTCTATATCATGATTGTGGTTTTGGTTATGCAACTGTCTCCATTTGTCAAAACTCAGCAAAATTGTACACGTAAAACCAGTAAATTTTATTTTATTTTTTTTGAGACAGGGTCTTGTTTTGTCACCCAGGATGGAATGTGGTAGTGCGATCACAGCTCACTGCAACCTCCAACTCCCAGCCTCAAGCAAGTCTTCTGCCTCAGCCTCCCAATTAGCTGGGACCATAGGTGTGTACCACCATGCCTGCTAATTTTTTTATTTTTGTAGAGACAGAGTCTTGCTATGTTGCCCAGGCTGGTCTCAAACTCCTGGTCTTGAGGTATCCTCCCACCTCAGCTTCTCAAAGTGCTAGGATTACAGGTGTGAGCCACCACACCAGGCTGTAAATTTTATTGTATATAAGTTATACTTCAATAAAGCTGACCAAAAAAAAAATCCTTTGGTGCTTTGTTTTTTTTTTTTTTTTTAGCCACATGCAATGCTAGCAATTATATGAATTTTTGTTTGTTTTTTGAGACAGGGTCTCACTCTGTTGCCTGGGCTGGAGTGCAGTGGTGTCATCATAGCTCACTGCAGCCTCAAACTCCTGGGCTCAAGTAATCCTCCTGTCTCAGCCTCCCACGTAGCTGGGACTACAGGCGTGCACCACCACACCCAGCTAAGTTTTCTATGTTTAGTATAGACAGGGTCTCACTCTTGCTCAGGCTGGTCTCGAACTCCTGACCTCAAGCGATGCTCCCACCTCACCCTCCCAGAGTGCTAGGATTACAGGCATGAGCCACCGTGCCCGGCTGGTGCTGATTTCTGACAAAGTTGGGAGGGCAGCAAGATGATTAAACCAATTCACTCACTCATCAATCCTCCCAGAGATGCTAATTTTTTATACTATGTGCCAGGCAACAAGCTAAGTGCTTTACATCATTGCTATTTAAAATGAGTTCCACAGACCAGAAGCATCTGAATCACCTGGGAGCTTATTAGAAATGCAGAATCTTGGGCACCATTGCAGACTTACTGATTCAGAATCTGCATTTTAACAAGATCCCCAGGTGATTCCTATGCATGTTAAAGTCTGAGAATTGCCTTATACACCTTAATCTTTTTTCACCGTCACTAAAACCCTATGATATAGCACACCTAGCAATTATGCTTTAAGTTTGTATTAATTCAACCATTAATGATCACCTATGTCTTTTATGTAGTAGTAGTTATGGAAGGGAGAAAAGATGTCATTAGTGTGCATAAATCTACATAAATTTATGTATGGTCTACATCATGTTTTCTTCCTACTTTGCCAACTGTCTTAAAAAAAGACAATGGATTTCCATGTAGTCTAAATAACTGAGAAGAGAGAAGACAGATACAGAATTAATACAAATGTCATAAAGGATTCTTATAGCAAAGAAAATAGCCAATACACAAAAGAAAATGGAAGGTACCAGACTCCTACTGCAGAAGCAGGGCCTAGACATAATGGAAGTTTTTATTCCATGGCTCCTAATGCTTACTACAGCTCTGCTCCCTCTTCCACCCTATACAAAGCTCTTGGCAGGCAACCCACAGCTGGGTTCGTAGGTCTTCCTCCCACCCCAATGGACAGATACTTTACACCATTAAAAAAAAGAATTGAAGCACAATCAGAGTAGCTCCCTGGACCAGGAATAACCTATATTTTGCTTTTCTATGATATAAGATAGCACAGTAGTACAACCTGCTGCTCCTGCAAGAATACCCCTTAGAGATGTGGCCTCTTGGGAAATCATCCAGTCCAAGGATGGAAGTAGACCGATAAGACTCAGGATGGGAAGGGGTGGGTAAGAAAAAAAAGGGAAAATCAATGCCATGCAAAACCATCTTATTAGAAAGATGAAACTGAGGAGTTAATAGCTGATTACCTGAAAACAAGAGAGCCAAACAAGAAAAGCACATGCTCATTAAGAGAGACCACTATGTATCTATAAAACTTTATTAAAATTGGGATTACTTACAAACTGTACAATAAAAATGAAAAAATTCATAAGACATCATTATATTTTCTCATAGAAAAGAGGGTAAAAATGAGACCCATGGCAAAGAGCAATCCCTGATAATTTTGTTCCTTTCAAACATTCACGAACATTTATATTAAATACAAATGACAAATCTTTTATTGAAGTAACACTAAGGCGTTACCCACAGGCTAAAACTTACCCAGTAATTCCTTAGTCCTGCTATTTCAACATCAATTCTGTAAACATGGAAAACCGTGGCAACTGCAGGCTGTAATAGTTTCTAATGTCAGCATTATGAGCTATCTATTATGTTAACATAAGAATGCTGCTCATGTTATAGTCAAGTTCAGAGAAGGTGACTTCACCATTTTCAAGTTATTATCAAAAGAGTGTGAAAAAGGAAGACAACACACATGGGTGAGTGGTGTGGAAATCCAAAGCCTACATTTTGGGAGTATGTGTGACCCAGTCCCATTCCCCTTAAAGCTACAAGTCGATATTGACATGAATCTGCTTTGTTTATTCCTAGCAGGCTCTGGCTCCTGTCACATAAGGCACCAAACACTTTTCAAGGTAGTAACCATCTAGAATCCAATTCAATAGCAACCTGAATCTATAAGCTAAGTCACCAAAAGACAACATTGGGTCACAACAATTACACAGGTTCCCCTAAAAAAAAAAAAAATCAATTTCTGCTACATAGAAACAGAAACAAAAGGTTTAGGTGCACTTGCCTTGTGCAATGGCTATTTTATATGTTTATTACTTGGTTTCAGTGCCTATATAATATGAAGGCACAATAAATCTGTCAAACTGTCCTCTCTGGGTTCAGATAAAATTCCTGGCATTTCAATACAGGTTATTATCTCATATGTCAGACCTGAGTCCAAAGGAATACTAGAAGGACATTTAATTTCCTTTCCTCATACTTCAACTTTCACTACTCAATTCAGAGAAAAGTTATGAGTACATAGCTAGGAACCATTTTTACGCAGGCATCCATCTAAGCCCATCTTTTTTTTCTGAAACAACAAAAAGATTGAGGACAATTATATAATCCATTCCCAGGCCTTTTACGGGTATCAGGGCCTGTGGGGACTATCTGGCCTATTTGGGTCCTTTTATTCTTCAAATCTCTATAATACAAGCCAAATAGGGATTGAGTTACAAGGAATAATCAATGAAGAGAGGACTAGGCCCCAGAATGGATGAATTAGCCTAAAATGGAACAGTAAGACCCAAAGAACTATCATCAGCAAAATTCCCTTTGTAACAACCATAAAAATCATGAATTTGAGGGGAAGAAATAAAATAGCTTTGGTAGGATGCAGTGGCTGATAGGAATTCCTTATTAGAAGGTATCAAAGTTGCTAAATTGTCCTTGTTTGTGGTCACTGTGTTCTGTTGGTCTCATGAAAACAATCTGAGTGGGAAAGTGAAGAGGAAATGTTTTATACCAGATGCCTCTTGTATTCCTATTAACGGCAGTCAGGCTCTACACAGCTTGGTCAGATCAATTAAAGGCAATAGACTTCCAATGCTGATGAGACCCTGAGCCCTGGAGCCCATTTACGGCTTGATATTTGCCAAGCAAGATGCTGACATGGCAGCAGACATGGCTCCAATGTCCAGCTCACCCCACAGTTATCCCTTCAATCCTTCTTGATGAGATCAGTCTGAGAGATGAGACTGTGCTGAAATTGCAAGAGCTGTAACTGCCAGAGGAAATTAAATGGGGGCTTCAAGTAGTGACTGAGCCAGCAGACTAAGCGGCCAAGAGGGAGACAAGAGCAGCTCACTCGTAAAGAAGGTTTACGAAGTCAAGCAATCTCCCGGCACACAAGGCTCTGAAGCATCTGGGCAGAGCCACAAGGCAGACAGGGCAAGGACACATAGCACACCAAAGAAGTACCATCCTTCACGGAGAGCAATTTTCATGCTGCAGGACCAATTGTCATCTTCACTACCTTCAGCTCAGGTCTCCAACTACCAGACAGGGGATTAATAAACTGAGTATGATTTTACTCACCCCAAATTCAAACACAGTGAAAAAAACCAGCCTTGAGACGGAAACTCTATTTCATAGGAGTTCACTAAACAAAATAGGAGGAGAATCTTTCCCTATTTCACAATGCTTTCTCACTGAAATAAAGACATGAGCCAGGAAAAGTTACCCTAGAGGCAAGCTACCACCTTCCTAAGTAGCTATTTTGGAGAAGGCACCAAAATCTCCAGAGAATCTTGAGACCATTTGTACAGCTGAATTATTTTTTCAAATCAACTTATGCTCAAATATGCTAGGTCTCAGTTTCTATAAATAAGGTTTAAAAAAAAAAAGTATATTTCAGAAGTTTTAATAGTTCGTTGTAGAGGGATGAAATTTTACTATGTACATAATTTACAAAGGCATAACAGTTTCCCAATATAAAGTCCCTTTTACCCTGCAACTTTAACCCATACTATCTGACCGAATACTGCTCATTTTCCACTATATGTCTCTTTGCTGCCAATTGAGGTAGTTGTCACTTTAGGACAGTTTAAGGCTGTGGGAAATACTGGTAGAAATAATCAACCTGGAGGGGAGTCTCACAGCTGACACTCTGGAAGTCAGCAATGGAGCCAGGGCCTTTCACAATTATCTGCTAAATGGCTGGTCTGAAGGAGTCATTACAGCTTTTTAAAAAAATCATCTGCCTTCCCCATGATCATGGTAAGTAAGCCAGTAAAGCTGATGCTGTGCTCTTGCCATGAGCATCTACCTTCCAGGCTAAAGTAATTACAGCTTTTTCCAAGGTATTAGGGTGAAGATCACAAAGAAGCAACCAAGCAAATGACAAACACTTGGGAATTTGCTCCCTCATAAATGACATCATTGGTTTATAAGGGTACTTTCCAACAGCAAGAGAATCTGAAACTAATGCCACTGTAATAAAAGGCAGCATAAATCTCAGGTCATTCCATTTCTCAGGTCAGAAATGGAATTGCAAGTAAGTATAAGTTCATAGAAAAATGTGTCTAATCCTGATGGCTGAATGAGCATCCAGAGACATGAAGATAGCCTGGAGGTCTATTTCCTGGCCGTGCAAACTGTAGCAGCTACATAGCTACAACTTATACGTCAAAAAATTTCATAGATAGGTTCAGGGCTTATAAATTAGCTAGATTTAGGGGAGTGCAGGTGGTGAGAAAAGGCTGAAAGGAATGAGTAGACCAGCTAGACAAAGGAGAAGGGGAAGGAAAAGGAGATAGTTTCTTGATTTCACAGCAACTCAAAGATATGTGACCCAGTGATAGGAAAAATGTATAACCTGTAAAAAGCATCTGAATATCCCCTAAACAAAATCACTTCTCCTAGCTAGCAGGAATAATGCTATAAACTAAGGAGAAGGAGGTGTAATAAATAAAATAAACTGACTTGTACATACTTCACAAGTGAGGGAATATACCTTTCCTGAAAGAGAAAGGGGGGCAAGGAGGAATGGGAAGGGAAGAACATAAATGTATTTTCAAGATGGAATTAAAAGTTGAATATAATAATAAGCCTAAGACACCTCACCTACAGAAAAGCCTACAGGCATGTTCCTAAAAGCAAGCAAGACTTAGAATATTATATGTGTGAGAACTAATTCAAAGCTCAAAACAATAGCTCCTGGGGCTTAGGGGCCTAGGGGGCTTGTCATTCTGGAGCACTCACTGGTTCTGGAACATGAGTTTGTTATATTTTTAAAAAGACATTCATTTAAAAAAAAAACCAAGACAAAAATCCATTTTCCTCCCAAAAAGAGTTAAATCAAGGATTATTCTAAAGTCACTAAAATAAAAGCAGAAGTGAAGGAGGCTCAGACTTGTGGATTTTTCTCTGGAAGATGCAGCCTATAGTCATTGTAACAAGTCTTACTTTGGAGGGCCAGCCTTTGACAGAAATACCACAATTGAATCAATCATGCTAGCTGTGGCCATCCAGTTACTTTGCGAACATAGAAGTGGGATGATAGATTAACCAATGGGCATGTACTATTTATTCACTCTCCTTCCTCAGGGATCCCACAGAGACCACCAAGACCATTTCCAGAAGCAGGCCTACTGAGGCCTCTCATTTCAGTGCGAGAATTTCTGCACTGTTTCAAAGGGTTGGAAGCAATTGCACAACACATGCAACATGAACCAATGAGGCACCAAGCCAGTCCACATAAAGATAACTGACTGCCACTTAAGTCAAGTAGTTGTTTTGTGTGATAGTGGGGCACCGGGAATATGAGTCTTCTTCCTCAGAGGATGTTTCCTCACAGATTTCATCCTGGGCAATAATGCTCCCTAATCCATACTCCTGCTCATGGACAGAAACTTCATTTGGTGTGAGGTGGGAAGAGCCTTCCACAAAGTCAGCAAATCTGGAAAAGAGAAGATAATACTGATTAGCAATCTGCCTTCTGTCCTTTCTGGTTTTCTTTCAAAATAAGAATAAACTGAAACCCTTGATATGCTCACAGCTCAAATTATATTGAGTCTAGCCAACATCCCTGCTCTTACTCTGGCAGGTAAGTAGACTAAAGCAAGAAATAAGGAGAAAAGGAAAGCTGGGATCATAGGCCAGTATCTCCTGGAACTCTATCGTGCTTAATAAGCACTAGCCTACCTTTTTAGTTATGGAAGTGCTAAGGTTCCTTTAGTCATCCGTAATCCTGATAAGATTAAGGCGCATTACATAGTTATTCGTGCTTATGGCCCTATAAACTTTATGCCATCAGGATTCCAAATTGAAGCTTCACATACTCATTGGTTGCTCTCAACTAAAAAGGAAAAAAAAAACCCCACTAACTCAGAGCAATGCAAAACTTTCAGAGGGGAAATTTAATATGGTACTGTAATCGTCCCATATCAATGCCACAAACAAAGCTAGAGTAGATATTTCCTTGAGGAAACAGGAAACAGGCTACTGCTTAACATATGATATATGTTATATACCTTTCGCTTGACTACTCCTAGGTTAATAGATAAACAAAGGCCACAAATACAACATGATTATCTAGAAGTATGATCACTGTTAGAATTCAAGGTCACAATTACCCTGACAGATGCTTGGTATATCTGCCCAAGAGTTTACCTTTTTGGAGACTGGATTCGAGAAACAGTCTTCCAAGCAGAGCAGTCTGGACTATTACAAAATTCTCGGAGCTCCTCTAAAGCCTTTCGGGTTTCTATCTCTCCTTGTATTCGATACTCTTCTTCTGTCAGGAGACGAGGAGGGACAGGCTTTTCTGTTGCCTTACACATCTTTCTGTGCTCACCAAAATAACATCATGAATCATTAATCAGTAATCTATATCTATCCCTACCTCCAGCTCCCTTCAGTGAGCCAAGCATACAGCAGACAGCCTGAACATTAAGTATCATCACTCCCACCTTTCTTCCATAGGCATCTTTAGTTAGACTATGAGTGACAAGAAACAGTAGTAGATATTATCCACTAATATGAATAAATTTGCTTATTTTCCAATAAATGGTAAACAAAATATTTATTTTCCAATAAATGGAAAAATGAAAAGAAAATGATGGTATAAGACTGTGGTCCACAGAAAGACAAATACTTCATGTTTTCACTTATAAGTGGGAACTAAACAATGTGTACACATGGACATAGACTATGGAATGATAGATAATGGAGACTTAGAAGGGTAAGAGGGGTGGGAGGGGGGTAGGTGATGAGAAATTACTTAATGGGTACCATGTATGTTGTTCAGGCAATAGATACACCAAAAGTCCCAACTTCACCACTATATAATATATTCATGTAACAGAATTACACTTGTGCCCCATAAATCCATACAAGTTAAAAAAGAAAATATGAAAGCAAAATAAAGAAATTATTTGGCCAGGCACAGTGGCTCACACCTGTAATCCTAGCACTTTGGGAGGCCGAGGCAGGAGGATCGCTTGAGGCCAGGAGCTCAAGACCAGCCTGGGCAACATAGCAAAACCCCATCTCTACAAAATAAAGAAAAATTAGCCAGGCACATTGGCATGAGCCTGTAGTCCTGGGTACTTGGGAGGCTGAAGCAGGCAGACCACTTGAGCCCAGGAGTTTGAGGTTGCAGTGAGCTATGATCATGCCACTACACTCTAGCCTGGGCAACAGAGCGAGACCCTGTCTTAAAAAAAAAAAAAAGAAAAGAAAGAAAGAAAAGAAATTATTTGATTGGTTAAAAAAAAGATTGTGGCCCATTACATTGGTTCCCCAAACTGAAGGCATCACTTTGACTATCTACAATAGACAACCTCAGAACCTATGAACATTCCATATTCATTATGCAAGGTGATAACATGCTATGAATTGCATCTTAAAATAAGACTAGGACTTCCAGAGCAATCTCAGAGCCAATGTGAAATAACCTGAAACCAGGTGGGTGACTTGAGGCATGTAGTATAAAACTGATATAATTTGCACCACCTAGTGGTAACAAGAACACATGACACTTTACTGGATGTTTTTATTTTACATAAAATGACTAGCACAAAAATATAAAAATGCCTACAGAGAGTCTAAAAAAATAGACTCAGGAAGGAACAAATGTGGAAGCATAATACAATAACTTCATAAACAAAGAGGCTCCCAGGTCAACACCTCTGTATCCTTTTGCTGCAACTGTATCCCATATTGTACATGTCAATACAAAGTTTCATTGCTTTTCAGTCACCTGTAGGTGATGTACAGCCACTGAATAGGGTACTCCAGGTTCTTAGTACACAAAGCAATGATGATAATGGCAAGGGCAATGTGTGGTATCTGGATGCCGGAATACATGAAACACAGGCCCATCAGCTGCAAGGTCCAGGTCAGTAGGTTGATACTTCGTTCATTCTCCAAGGGCCCATACTTGTAACACACTGCAAAACTCATGAATCCAACCGTGAGGATGTAGCCTGTGAGAAGAGTTACCAGAAGACATTCTTTTTAATCTATACCTGGTAAAAATAATTTGTGTGGGGAGTAGTAAATCCACTATATAGCATCTATTGAACCAGGAAATCAGACAAGATCTTTCCTCAATAATTCACACTTTTTTCATTATTAGAATGTATTTATTTCTTTAAGTTCCTATACTTTCTGTTGTCCCAAATTTATCTGGTTCAAACAAAGCATTAAAGCTACATGTTGAACAACTCTGAAACAGTCTATTTAAAAAACGCAATATATGAAAATCCAGAATAATCACCTCTCAAAGGATAGATCAAAGGTTACTATCTGTATGACCAAAGGATTCTTACTTAATAGATAAAAATTCACTGCAGAGTCCTCTATTTAAGGTCCCCCAGTGTATTTAAAATATGATTAATAAAATTAAATTACAGCTTTTTCAGGAAGAACGCTTATTGTATAAAGAAAGGTGCATTTACAAATACCAATAAATTAGTAATCTTCTCCTTAGCAGCATCATTTTAATTTAAGAGAAGATGATGATTGTACAGGGGTTTAGAAATAAGTGAAAAATTCTAACTTTTAAAACTTAATAAAATGACATGAACTATTATCTCCTGTAAGCAGGCAACATCTTTTCATGATCAAATTAACTAAAACAGCCTAAAAACATACAAAAAGGAAAGCAAAACCAACAACACTTACTTAAAAGATACTGCCAGTAACACCTCCAGATCTCTTGTAAATTTTTAAAAACTAGTTGAATGAGGTACAGAGAAAAAGACCAGCCTCCTACCAGGATGACGTAAATGGGACTTTTCTAAGACAGAGAGTAGAAGTGAAAGCAAAAAGTTACAACAAGCTTTCCATACATAAATGGAGCAAAATGGAACAAAGATTTTTTTTAAATTTCAACCTACTCAAAATGCACAAAAAACACATCTCTCAAAAAGATGGCCTTTATATTTAAAATGGTACTGTCTACAAGCTACACTGGGAAGATGAGATGCTAAATAACCTAAAAGCCTGGCTATGTAACTGAAAAACAGGAAGGAGAGACTTTAATCCCCCACTGAGCACAGGATTTTAAATAAAAAGAATCTGTCTGTAATCAGACTCCAAGTTTCATCATGGAAAGTACCTTTCTGAATCAAGAAAGGAGTAGGACATTGACTCATCAGCCACTAATGCAAATTTTTAGTGTTCTAAGATTACGCAGGAAAATAGTCTTTCAGCTATCCAAGTTCATCCTAACTGCATATGAGGATTCTGCTACTTACCTTGGGCATGAACTTAGATAGTATAAAAATGATGATTAGTAGAGATGCCACAATTCCCACACTCATCCCAGTGGAATAGTAGAAAATTTGACTTCTGCAGAGAGAAAATATATTTCATGACTATATGTGTATATACTTCATACAAAACATTGTTGAAACTAAGACAAATAACTCAGCCACAAGATTTTAAAAGGTTCGAGTATCAGGTGCCGCAGCAACACTTTGGGAGATCGAGGTGGGAGGATCACTTGAGGCCAGGAGTTCAAGACCAGCCTAGGCAACACAGCAAGACCCTGTCTCTACAAAAAATTTAAAAATTAGCTGGGCATGGTGGTACGCACACCTATAGTCTTAGCTACTCGTGAGGCTAAAGTGGGGGGATCACTTGAGCCCAGGAGTTCTAAGCTGCATTGAGCTATGATTGTGCCACTGCATTCCAGCCTGGGCAACAAGACCTTGTCTCTAAAAATAAAAAAATAAAAAGGTACAAGATTAGAGCAAGTACAGGCATACACTGAAAATATCTTCAGTTCAGTTCCAGACCACTTCAATAAAGTGAATATTGCAATAAACTGAGCATCGCAATTAAGTGAGTCACACAATCTTTGTGGTTTCCCAGTGCATATAAAAATTACATTTATATTATACTGTAGTCTAGTAAGTGCACAATAGCATTATATCTTAAAAAAACAATGTACATACCTTAATTAAACATGCTTTCTTGCTAAAAAAAAAATGCTAACTATCATCTGAGCCCTCAGTGAGTTGTAATGTTTTTGCTGGTCCAGGGTCTTGCCTCAATGTTGATGGCTGCTCACTGATCAGGGTGGTGGTTGCTGTGGCAATTTCTTAAAATAAGACAACAATGAGGTTTTCCATATGAACTGACTCTTCCTTTCATGAAAGGTTTGTCTATAGTATGTGATGCTGCCCAACAGAATTTTACCCACAGTAGAACTTCATTCAAAATTAGAGTCAATCCTATCAAATACTGCTGCTGCTTTACCAACTAAGTTGATGTTATATTCTAAATATAATATTCTAAATCCTTTATTGTCATTTCAACAATGCTCATAGCATCTTCGCCAGGAGTAGATTCCACCTCAAGAAACCACTTTCTTTGCTCGTAAGAAATAATTCCTCATCTGTTCAAGTTTTACCACGAGATTGTAGCAATTCAGTCACACCTTCAGGCTCCGCTTCTAATTCTAGTTCTCTTGCTATTTCCCCCACCTCTGCAGTTACTTCCTCCAATGAAGTCTTGAACTCCTCAAAGTCATTCATGAGGGTTGGGAATCAACTTCTTCCAAATTCCTGTTAATGCTGATATTCTGACCTCCTTCCACGAATCATGAATGTTCTTAATGGCATCAAGAATGGTGAACCTATATATAGAGCCAAAGTGTTGTACCCCCATAATATTCTGAAATTTAAAAATAAATAAATAAATAAAAGAATGGTGAACCCTTTCCAGAAAGTTTTCAATTTACTTTGCCCAGATCCACCAAAGGAATCACTATCTATGGCCGCTATAGCCTTATGAAATATATTTCTTAAATAGAAAGACTTGAAAGTCAAAAGTCCTCCTTGATCCATGGGCTGCAGAATGAACGTTGTGTTAGCAGGCATGAAAACAGCAATCTCCTTGTACATCTCCATCAGAGTTCTTGTGTGACTAAGTGCATTGTCAATGAGCAGTAATATTTTGAAAGGAATCTTTTTTTCCGAGCAGTAGGTCTCAACACTGGGCTTAAAATATTCAGTAAACCATGCTATAAACAGATGTGCTGTCATCTAGGTTTTGTTGTTCCATTTATAGAGCACAGGCAGAGTCGATTTAGTATAATTCTTAAAGGCCCTAGGATTTTCAGAATAGTAAATAAGCACTGGCTTCAATTTAGTCATCAGCTGCATTAGCCCTAACAAGAGAGTCAGCCTGTCCTTTGAAGCTTTAAAGCCAAGCACTGACTTCTCTCTAGCTGTGAAAGTCCTAATCTTCTTCCAATAGAAGGCTATTTTGTCTACATTGAAAATCTGTTGTTTAGTGTAGCCACCTCTATCAATGACCTTAGCTAGATCTTCTGAATAACTTACTGCAGCTTCTCCATTAGCACTTGCTTCACCTTGCATTTGTATGTTATGGACATGGATTCTTTCCTTAAACCTCATGAAGCAACCTCTGCTAGCTTCCAACTTTTCTTCTGCAGCTTAATCACCTCTCTAAGCCTTCACAGAATTGGAGAGAGTTTGGGCCTTTGCTTTGGCTTAAGGGAATGTTGTGGCTGGTTTGATCTTCTTTCCAGACCACTAAAACTTTCTTCATATCAGCCATAGGCTGTTTCACTTTCTTACCATTTGTGTGTTTGTTGGAGCAGCACTTTTAATTTCCTTCAAGAACTTTTCCTTTGCATTCACAACTTGGCTAACTGCTCGGTGCAAGAGGCCTAGCTTTTGGCCTATTTTGGCTTTCAGCATGCCTTCCTCACTAACCTTAATCACTTCTAGTTTTTGATTTAAAGTGAGAGACGTATGACTCTTCCTTTTACTTGAACACTTAGAGGCCACTGTAGGGTTATTAATTGGCCTAATTTCAATATTATTATGTCTCAGGGAATAGGGAGGCCCATTGAAAGGGAGAGAAATAGGGGAATGGTCAGTTCGTGGAGCTGTCAGAACACACATGGCATTTATCGATTAAGTTTGTTGTCTCGTATGGGCATATGGCGCCCCAAAACAATTACAATAGTAGCATCAAAGATCACTGATCACAGATTACCATAACTGATATAATCATATGAGAAGTTTGAAATATTGCAAGAATTACCAAAATATGACACAGACACAAACTGAGCACGTGCTACTGGAAAAATGGTGCCAACAGACTTGCTTGACACAGGGTTACCACAAACTTTCAATTTGTAAAAAATGCAGTATCTGTGAAGTGCAATAAAGTGAAGTACAATAAAGGGAGGTATGCCTGTATTTGCCCAAAACTTGGAGTTAGAGAACTGTAGACTGATACTATGTAGTTACTGCCAGATTATGAAGATTAGTATCAATGAGGTCCCCTCAAATATATCCCTATAACTGCAAATTAGTACAACCTCTATGGAAAGTAATATGGAGATACCTCAAAGAATTAAAAGTAGAATTACCATTTGACCCAGCAATCCCACTACTGGGTATTTACCCAAAGGAAAAAAAGACATTTTATAATAAAGACATCTGCTCGCGAATGTTTATAGCAGCACAATTCACAATCGCAAAGTTATGGAAACAACCCAGGTGCCCGTCAATACACGAGTGGATTAATAAAATGTGGTATATGTATACCATGGAGTATTACTCAGCAATAAGGAACAATAGTGAATTAACACATCTGGTATTATCCTGGTTGGAGCTAGAACCCATTCTTCGAAGCGAAGTGTCACAGGAATGGAAAAACAAGCACCACTGGTACTCACCATCAAATTGGTACTAACTGATCAACACCTACATCACACAGGGCAATAATATTCATCAGGGGGCAGGCAGGAGGGAGGGGGGTGGAGGGGCTGGGAAAAACTCTCACTGAATGGATGTGGGGAGCACAGTTTGGGAGATGACCACGATTGTAGCTCTGACACGTGCAGTGCATGAGCAATATATATAACCAAAGTGTTGTACCCCCATAATATTCTCAAATAAAAAAATAAATTAAAAAAATAATAATAATAATAGATACAGTTGAAAAAAAAAATATATCCCTATAATAAACCTCTGCATAATCTCCCATTCCCAACCCCATAAACTCTCCCAACCAATTTTTATTTCTTCTGAGGAACTGCACAGCTTCTCTGGGGAGAAGGAAGAGGCAAGAATGCTGCCCAAGTGGAGCCTGTAAATTGGAACTAAACTGATTACCTAGAAGGAGAAATCAATCCTTCATGGGGCCTAGAACAGAGAGCTCCTACTCCTATTTCAGGGTCTTTCTACTAGTTATTCCTTCCTCGCTGTGTTTCTCTCAGCATCTCCAAAATAAGGAACAACTTTCACCAACCCTACTCCAATCGGACTTCAAACTCCAATTGTTAATTTTTCATCACTACTCCACAAATACTCTTTTTACTTGTATACAAATTTAATGTTGATTCTACCTTCATCCAACATTTGTTTAGTTATCTACATGTTTCCTTCATATTTGTACATGTCAGTCTCACCTATCTTAGCTAGCAGGTTTCTAGAGAAAGGATATGAATAAGTAGTTGATGTTTGTCTCTTTACAACTGAATGGCATGAAACTCATCAACACGTGGCCCTGTAAAAATGAGACCTTAACATACTACTTTTAACGGTAGAAAGGATGGTGATGTTCAACTTCACAGAGCTGGTTAACTCCTATCAAACTATTGATGGGTCAATCTAACGGGGGAATTTCATTACTGCCAATATTATTCAAATAAGAAAAATTAAAAAATCATAATACACATTAAAGAATTTTTTAAAAATATACAAGTAGGCAATGGCCAAGACATAAAGGTCCTAGAAAAGGGAATGACAGTACTTACGGTTTTTATGATAAAAGTCAAGCAGGGTGGGTATGAGCCTTATCATTCTACACACTAGTCTTGTAACCTACCTGCTCAGCAAGTCTCCACAAAAAAACAGCATAAGTCCAAGGAGAAAAACAAGGAATAGTTTGGGGTCAAATCCTGAAATAAATGAAGATTTTTGCTTAATAGGGAAACAAAACAGTTTAAGTATTATAGGATATAAGGCAATGTTGGCATTATTGGTCAGCCACAGTAAAATAAATGCAAACAGCATTGTAAACTCCGAACAAAGCCAGCCTGGGCACTCTTCCAAAGTATAATTAGGTCTCTGTCTAACCTGTACATGCCTGAAGACCTTATTTTTATTTTGCCTACCTATGCTAAGGCTAACAGGAACTAAGCTTCACTTTGGACAAAGCTAGACATAGTGCCAGCAGTACTTCATGCAACCGCCCACAAGGGGTCTCTACCACTCTGGCTTTCAAACCCTAAATCACTCACAATCACAGAATACAGCAGATTTGCCAAGGATTTTGGGTCAGAGCCTTGTGTTCCTCACTGGCTGGTTTTCTTGCCGAACACCACCACCTACTTTCCTTCGCTACATAACACTATGCTGGAAAAGCCTACATGCAAACACATCTCACCCAGGACCAGGGGGCCCAAGCAAAGGCCCTTAGTAGCATACCAGATACTCCCACAGCTTTCATATTCATGAGCTCTAACTCTAGGAGAGGCCCACAAACAGAACGGGAGCAGGAGGGATCAGAAAATGTATAAGGAATGCAAAAAAACAGACCAATCCTATACAGCAAAAGAACTGTGGAGCCCTAGGACAATTGGAAGGGCTTAATCTATCTTGTAGCAAAACCTAAAAACATTTCTACTACTCACAACATCCCAGGACCCTGGGTAGTAACCAAGGAGAAACCAAGTCAGAGGGCATTCAACAGGATCTACCTCCTCTGAAACTTTCTCAGACACCTTATGAGAAGGGAAAACTTCTCCTAGTTCCACTGAAGAAGCCTTAAACTGCAGTGGTCTTCATTTTTATTTACAGTTCCACAAATACTTTTTATTAATACTTGTGAAATATTAATATTCAATTTTACCTTTCTTCAATTTTTATTGTTTAACCATTCATGTCTTTAAATGTAGGCCTGTACATATTGGGACAGCTACCTTTCTCTAGAAGTGTCCAGAAGGCAGGAACACATATATCTGATTTACTCTAAGAGTGCTTGGCATATCAGCTCAGGGCCATTAGCAGTGCACTGTATTAGGAATACAAGTCTTCACAATTCTAGGTAAGGAGGTATTCAGAATTTTCTGAGGTAAAGTCTTGATTTTAGGCCTAAAGAGTCTGATGTGGGGTACAGTCTCCATGAACTGTTTGGAGCAGCGGAGTACACATGGTTATAATCAGAACCCAGATGGAACTGTCTTGGGCTGACTTCTCTGTCTCACTAATTATACCCTCCAAAACTCATTCCCTCCTCACTACAGAATCCATCAGAAAAACAGAGATGAGACTTACTCCGGATCACAATGACACTGTATTTGGTGTCCTTCTCTATAATCTCAACTTTGAGGCAGGTTTTTGTGCTGTATAGACCCACGTTAACATAGGTGTCATTCAATTTCTCTTTTAAAAAGGAGGAAAAAAAGTTCCAGATACTAAACTGCTCTAGCTCCTTCAGTTTCTCCTCATTCTCCACCTGGGTGACTCGAACCAATTTGGAACTATTTACCCGGATCTGTAACACAAGTAAAATCAGGATGAAAAAGAAGGAAATAAGAACTTAAATTTTTCACAAATATACTTTTTTAAAAACCCTCAGAGTAAATAGCTAAATCAATAATGGTGCCAGTTTTCCATAAGGCTTATGAGAAATACAGAGATGCAACAGCTAAAACATAATTGGGCAAATAGCATCACACATGGTACAGAGATACAGCTGTTAGAATGTATTCTTTTTAACATGATCTGAATCTACTATTAGGCCAGAACATAGGAGGGAAAAAAGACTTCCAAGCTGAAAGAGTTATCAATACAGCTATTTATGAGAGATCATACAAAGCAAGAGTCTAGAACATTAAGAAAACTGCTAGGTACAAACAGCCCCAGAAAACTGAAAATGTTTCCCATAATGACAGGCTGAGAAGTTCAACCCATTGTCACAAGTCACTGATAATGGGTAAATGTTGGTTAAAACGTGCCCCAGATGGAGTATGATTTTTATATCAAACAAAATAAGAGAATTAAAAAAAACCCCACAATCCCACCCTTATGCTTTTGATATGAACAACAAATGCCCTTATCAGTAACTATGCTTAAAGCAGCAGCAGCATTTCCAAAAGGACTCATTTTGTTCAATCACTATTACAGCCATTCTTGTTTGCCAGGTGACTTAACAGTGTTATGAAAAACATGAGATCAAAGTCATTGTATCAAGGGGAAACTTCAGCTCAGAGGTTTTATGAAACATCTCATGTAGAATCAAAATAGAATAGGAGTGGCAAGGTAAAAAGAGTTTACATCCTGACAGGCACACAACAGTTTCCAGCCCAAAGAAGGTATAAAGCCTTTAAAAAGAGGTGTGTGTGCACACGCATGTACATATTGGAAAAGGACAGATGGGAAGAGAAGGAAGCAGTTTGTTTGGGAAAAGGAGGAAGGAAGGAAGTTTACCTCAGGGTCAGAATACTGTAAGCTACTTAAGGGAACAGAGAGAAAAAAACACAAAGTAGACATAAATGCTTATTGATGAAAGCACAGTTCAGGATAATCTTAACCCTAAAAAGATTGTTAACAATACTTTTTAAAAAAAATTTTGTGTGAAAGGGAAAAAGGTATCAAACTATTCACTAATCACAGACAGATATTCATAGGAGCTGCCCCCGCCAGGGGCGTCCAAGTAATTACCTGTATTCTCGTCCATACATCATGCCATTTTGGGACAAGCACATTTGTATAACAGAATTGTTGGCTGGTACTCCTGTCATAAACTTTGGATTCCTGAAGCATGACCACATTTACATCAATTCCAGCTTTATACAAAGAAAGGAAAAGAAGAATTAAGCATAGCATAACAAAACAAGCTAATAACTATAACTCATTTCATGAAAGGAATTAAACTGACCACTTTCTTAAATTTGGGGTTAAAATGTCAGTGTCACTGAGAAACAAGAAAAAAACTGAGATGAGGGAAGAAATAAGGCAGTCTTACTTCTGTCAAATTTAATCATTTAAATATTACACACATTCACTCAGAATAAGTAATAATAAAAGCTACTATTAAGTGTTTATTAACACAGTATGCTGTCTGTCTCATTTAACCCTCCCAGCAATGCTGAGTTAGGCACTCTCATAATCTCTATTTTACAAATGAGGAACTGGTATTTAAGAGATTAAGTAATTTGACCTAATCATACAGCCAGTAAATAGCCTGAGATTCACACCCAGGTCTGACTGTGGTCTTAACCACTAGTTATCCTGCCTTTCTTATAAAGGAATAGTTAAAGTAAGCTAAAGTACCCCATCTGTTCATTTTCTCTTTCCCTTTCCAGGGTAGGATGAACAGAATTGGCAATATTTTTTACGTATAGTACTTTAGGAGGACACTAAAAGATTGCAAAGCTGCTTTCTTTCAGCTGTTTTGTTTCATTTCAAGTTTTAATAGCAGCCAATGATTATATGCAGCCCCTGATTTACCAGAACAGATTCTCTCCTCAGTTTCTCAGCTAATTCAAGGTTTAAAAGTGTCCACTCTCCTTATCTTTCCACCCAAGTTTGCCCAAACTACCTTCTTTACCACAAAACATTTAAATAACTTCTTCCTTGAGTTCTATTGCAAAGGAAAATAAAAATTTCAGGACCCCCACCCTCCAAAACACACACTCCTTATGCAAAAGGGAAAGTCAAGCCTAGAGGATAAGTCATGAACACTCCCTTCCAAATGGATATGATTTAGATGTTTGGCCCCTCCAAATCTCTGTCGAAATTCGATCCCCAGTGTTGGAGGTGGGGCCTGGTGGGAGGTGTTCGGGTAATGGGGGCCGATCCCTCATGAATGGCTTGGTGCCCTCCCCATAATGAGTGAGTTCTCACTTTACTCACTTTATTAGCTCACATGAGAGCTGGTTGTTTAAAAGAGCTTGGCACCACCTCCTCCCTCTCTTGCTCTTGCTCTCACCATGTGACACACTTGCTACCCTTCCCCTTCTGCCATGAGTGGAAGCTCCCTTGAAGCCCTCACCAGAAGCAGATGCTGGTGCCACACTTGTACAGTCTGCAGAACTGCGAGCCAAATAACCTCTTTTCTTTATAAATTACCCAGCCTCAGTTATTTCCTTTATAGCAACTCAAAAGGGACTAACACACAAATAGCTTTGACTAACATTATGCATCAGCCAGATCCCCAGGAAAGGTAAAAGGCCTCAGGCAGGCATCTACAAGGACTGTCACCTCAGATCATTCATAAGGAAATTCTTTGCTGGCTTCCCATAAACAAGGACATGCAAATTGTAACTTTAGGTCTACAGGCTAAGTCTAGCTCCTAAAACTAAAATCTGTTTAATTCCACACTAATAATGTTGATTATGAGTTTATCTTCCCAGGTGCAGAACAGAGACAAGACCAATCATTCTTCTACCTACCCAGGGACATCTACATAACTGATTCCTCCTTTACTCCCTTTTTCTCTTAATTATTATCTTACTCACCTTATTATGTAAAATGTGGATTTCCTCAGCACTAACTAAAGTCTCATAAGAATGTAACCACTTGCCTCACTGCCCACCCCCCTCTTCCTTTTTCTGTTTGCCCTCTTCCCTTAAACACTGAGTTCCCAAAACCCTCTTCAGAGAGCACAGATCACAGATGCTTCTGTGGTTCAAGCTTTTCCTGGGTGCATCCTCAAACTTTGGCTTAATAAACCTCCACTGATTAAGATCTTTGCCTCAGTCACTTATTATGGGTTGTCACTATATTGTGCTTTCCTACTTAATCAAGTGCTTCTCTAAGCGAAAATTTAGTTATCACTTTGGTACTTAGTATAAAGGTGAGTAGATGTAAATAAACTAAAAAACAAAAGATCTCAACCAAAACTTAGAAAGCCAAAGTTACACACAATAAAAGGCACTGATGCCTACCAATCCAAAATGGTTTTAGGGTGAACTAAAACTAATTTTGAAGTTAAATTCAGTCTTAAACCTAAATGTAAAACTATAAAACTTAGAAGAAAACATAGGTGTAATGACCTTGGATAAAGCAATGGTTTCTTAAATATGACACTAAGCATAAACAACCAAGGAAAAAAATAGGCAAACTGGACTTCATAAAAATTAAAAATTTTGTGCTTCAAAGGACACTATCAAGAAAGTGAAGATGGCCGGGCATGGCGGCTCATGCCTTTAATCCTAGCACTTTGGGAGGCTGAGGCAGGAGGATAGCTTAAGGCCAGGAATTCAAGACCAGCCTGAACAACATAACAAGACCCTGTCTCTACAAAAAATTAAAAAATTAGCCAAGGCATGGTGGCTCACACCTGTAGTCTCAGCTACTTGGGAGGCTGAGGTAGTAGGACTGCCTGAACCCAGGAGTTTGAGACTGCAGCAAGCTATGATGATGCCACTGTACTCCCTGGGTCTCAAAAAAAAAAAGAAAAGGTGTAGACAACCCACAAAATCAGGGAAAATATTTGCAAATCATACATCTGATAATGGTCTAGTTATCTACAATACATAAAGAACTAATATGTTTATTTGTCAACAATAAAATGACAAATAACCAATTTTTTCAATGGGCAAAACACTTGAATAGACCTTTCTCCAAAGATACACAAATGGCCAATAAGCACATGAAAAGAGGCTCAATATCATTCATCATTAGGAAACCATAAAATAAAACCACAATGAAATACCATGTCATACTCACCAGGATGGCTATAATCAAAAAGAGGACAATAACAAGTGTTAGTGGGGATATGGAGAACTGTAACCCTTATATATTGCTGGTGAGAATGTAAAATGGTATAGTCTCTTTGGAAAACAGTTTGTCAGTTCTTCAAAAAGTTAAACATAGAGTCACCATATAACTCAGGAATTCCACACCCAGGTATATACCCAAGAGAATTGGAAACGTATGTTCACACAAGAACTTGTACATGAATGTTCTTAGCAGCATTATCTATAATAACCAAAAAGTAAAAACACCACAAATGTCCATCTACTAACGAATGGATAAACAAAATGTGGTATATCCATACAATGAAAAGGAATAAAGTAAAAGAAATGAAGCCATAAAAAGGAATGAAGCACCAATACATGCTACAACATGGGCAAACCTTGAAAACATTAAGCTGACTGTAAGAAGAAACAAAAAAAAGGCCACATATTGTATGATTCCATCTATATGAAAAGTCCAGAATAGGCAAAAGCACAGAGATTAATGGTTGCTAGGGGCTGGGATGAGGGAAGTAAGGAGTGACAGCTATGGTGTATGGAGTTTCATTTTGGACTGATTAAAATATTCTGGAATTAGACAGTGGTGATGTTTGCACAACCTTGTGAATACAAAAAATACCACTGAAAGTGAATTTTATGACATGTGAATTATATCTCCATTTTTTAAAAATTAGGTCATGAGATACTATCAGTTTCTCACTAGGGTTTAATCCAATAGTAATTAGATATCCTCCAAATCTTTCTTTATCTTTCATAAAATGAAACCTTTTTTTTATTAAAATGAAATCTTTTAAAAACCCCATTGACATTTATCTCACTAACAAGCCCATAAATATACTGAAAGGATATCCACTCACAAATATGGATCAAGAGTATTTTCTTCTGGAAAGTGAATAGTAAGGTTATGTGAAACTTAAAAACACTATACTTACAAATTCACTGAGGTCTGCAAAAACACTGGGAAGTATTTTTAAAAAAATAAAAAGTAAGAACCTATCACTTCCTTAAAATAATATCCAGTCTATTTACAAAGCCCCAAGTAAAAACATACACGTATCCAAAAAATAAATAAAAGACTCACTTATTAACCCCTTCTCTCCCACAATATCAAGTAATATAACACTACACCTTTTAAAGTCCATAATTATTTTCAAGAAGGTAGTAAGATACAAATAATGTGTTAAAAGCACAGGCCATTTGAAAAAGTTCATGCCAAGAAAAGGCATCACTGTTTTTAAACTAAGTTTAAAATTCTTAAATGCCAAATTCCTAAAGAAAGAAAACTGTTTTAAAAGAAGAAATGAGCCGGGCATGGTGGTGCATGCCTGTAATCCCAGCTACCCAGGAGGCTGAGGCAAGAGGATCTCTTGAGCCCAAGAGTTCCAAGCTGCAGTGAGCTATGATCGAGTCACTGCACTGCACTCCACTCCAGCGTGGGCAACAGCACGAGACCCTGTCTCAAAAAAAAAAAAAAGAAGTAGAAGAAGAAGAAATGCCAGAATTAACATATCTAGTTCTTTCTTTTCTTGATTTCCACACCACTCAAGGAAAAGAATTTTAAGTAAATAAATAAATAAATCTCTTTGCTAGTAACCACCTACAGAAATCAGCACCTTGGCCAGCCACATCTTAAATGCATTGAGGGAGAAAATACACTAATTCAGCCTAAGGAGAATAATCTGTGGAAACGATCACCACTCCAGCTGTAGCTTAAATTTTTAGAAACACAGGACTAAACCAAATGACCTTAAACACATACAAGTTGTCAAAATGTTCATGTTAGTACCTTGTGCTTCCCACAGCAAAATGACATATATCATCTTTCTTCCCCCCCCAAAGGGAGTTAGCCAGTATGTTAAAAAGCACAATAAATTAAGCATTCAGGAAAATGCCTTCTGAACTTCTTGGAATTTACTGAATCACAACTTGCTTATTGTACTTACCTACAGAGCAGCTATTCAAAGGTTAATAACTTTATATTCACTTGCAATCATTATGAACTTAATTTTCACCTACTTTTCAATTAACAACACTGAAAATTTAACACCTACAGACAGAAGATAACAAAAATGATTCATAGTACTTAAGGATGGAAGGAACCCTAAAAAGTCATGAAAAACAGGCTAGGCACAGTGGCTTACATCTGTAATCCCAGCGCTTTGGGAGGCCGAGGCGGATCACTTGAGCCCAGGAATTCAAGACCAGCCTGGGCAACATAGCAAGACACCCATCTCTAGGAAAAAAAAAAAATTAGCTGGGCATGGTGGTACCCACGTCTAGTCCCAGCTACTCGCTTAAGCCCAGGAATTCAAGGTCACAGTGAGCTATGATCGTGCCAGCCTTGGTGACAGAGACGACCATCTCTCATTTAAAAAAACAAAAAAAGCATCATGAAAAACAACCTCTCCTAATTCTCAAATAGCCTCTATTCATTTCCGTCAAGAGGTAATCCAGTTCATACTTACAAGTCTCCTTAAAACTACCATTTTAAATTAGTGGGATTATTCAATGGGGATTCTAGGGCAACTGACTAGCTATTTGGAAAATAAAATGTATCTAAATCCTCACCTCACACCAAATGCCAACATGAATTACAAATTAAAAAGTAAAATTTTTAAAAATTAAATTTTGCCATGAAAAGCAAAAATAAAATAGCAATTCAATTTTGGACAACTATTTAAGTGTAAAAACAATGGAAACAAATCTAAAGAATGAAAATAAAGTCACCACAGAAAAAATACAGATCTACTAAAAAAGATAAAAGGGGGCAAACAAGGAAAACTTCTGCAATAAATAGATTATTAAAAAATATGTCCTTAATATATTAAAAAAGTCATAAATTTGTTTTTGAAAGTACACAAAAATCCCCATAAATAACAATCACAAGTCAAGGACAAAGGACACACAACCTCCCCAAAATTTAAGTCCATATGAAAATCCTAATAGCTAATAACCAGTTGAAAAATGCTCACTCTAATAACGCAAGATATGCAAAGTAAAATAAGATACCATGTTCAATCTTTCAAATTAACACAAATATTACAGTCTAGAGTATCCAATACTGGCAAGGGATGGGCCACAAGAAAACACTGCTGATGGTGGTGAAAACTAGCACACTTTTTCAAGAAAGCAAGATGTTTTCAGGATCTTAAAAGATATTTTAACTTTTAATCTAATAAATTCATTTCTGAGAATCTATCCTTAAAAAATAGTCCAAATGCAACAAAAAACCTATACACAAAGATGTTCACAAATTTACAATAATGAAAAACTAGAAAAACCACAAATATCCAACAGCAGGAATACCACAAATATCCAACCAAATGTTTAATCCAGAAAAATTAAATAAATAATAGTCTGTCCATACAATGGAATGCAATACAAGTAAAATAACATTTATGAAGAATTTTAAATAACTTAGGAAAATTATTGTGCTACAAAATCAAATGAGAAAACTACCTTTGGTAACAATTGGTGGCCTCCAGGAAAGAGAACTAGATTACTGACTGGATATGAATGTATTATATTATCAAATTTAAAAAGATTTTTAAACTAAAAACGTATGGGGAAAAAACAGAAGAAAGTGTGCTAAAATGGACAGCCTAGGAATGGAAGTGAGGTTTCTGCCTACTTCTTTATACTTAATTGTACTTGCCAAATAGTCTAAAATAAACATGCATTATTTATATAATAAAATTTTTCAAAAAACTGCCAGTGAAAAGGAACTCTCTACCTTTTGAAGTATTCCATTCTATCTTTGCATACTTCTAACTTTTAGAAAGTTATTCTCTATTACATGATTGTTCTTTGTAGCTGCCACCCACATAATCTAACAGGCTGTACGTAACAAGTATCAGCCCGAGTTTACACCTCTCTAAGCCAGGAAGTCCCTGTTCCTCTCCTCTTTAAAGAAACTTAGAAGAGAAAAACACTGCTTATTGATTGCTTACTATGTAAGAGCATTTTTGCATATATTTTCTCCTTTTATCCCCACAACCCACCACCTCATTTTTTAGAAGTTCATTCTGATAGATAGCCATTCCAATGTTATTCCAGGCCCTGTAGAAAATACCTTCCAAAATAGCTACTCCCCTCTCCCTAAAAAATCCATTTTCCGAAGGATGCTGCACTTTGGAACTAGATCTATGGATGCTGAGGCCACCTTAAAGCTGCAGCTAAGGATAATCACAAGTGACAGCACGAGATAGGCAGGAACCAAAGGGAGAGGTGAGACAGCATAATGTGTGTTTACAAGACATGATTATCTTTATTCTCCTGAGTTTCAACTCCCTTCAGTGGAAGCTTGGAAACCTCATTATTTTTCTGTTGTCAATTTAACAAGAGGATAGAAGGAGGTTTTCTACAAACACACTTTAAGTTTTCTGAATTGGAGCGGAAAATGAAAACTGTTCCTCCAGCAGCAGGTACCAAATAAGTTTGCTTGAAAAAAATGAATAAATTTCCAAAAGAAACCTATTTGATGCTAAATGGCACACGTATCATTTTTGGAAACTGGGATATAATGACTCCAGGTCCGTTCTACAGGGCTGTTAGAGGCCAAAGTCTCCCAAGAGCATACGATATTAGAGATCACTGCAGTTCCGTGAACCATAATTATCTGTTCGGCCACCGATGCTGACAGAGCATACTCTCAGAAGGTATTTGCTAAATTGCTCAATGAATGGGATGCTCCCTTTCCCGTGGCAGCTCCGCCTGCCCGGAATGGTCCCCCAGTCTCCTCCCTTTTAACCAAGAAACTCGAGGAGGCCTCCGTAGCGCTACACAGCCCCCAGGACCGCTTCTCACTCAGTCTAGGCCTTCCTGTCTCGGCCAAAAAGCTCTAGGCTCCTCCCCAGTCTGCGGAGCTCCCCCAGCCCGCCCCAGGGCCCTGACCCCTCAGTGCCAAAGCCCACTAGCCGACGAAACTTGTTCCTTCGCACCACGTCTGCGCCCCTCGGTAGAGCCACCGCCCCCCGGCAGAGTAACCGCGCGCGCCCTCGGGACTATCCCCACTTTTCCAAAAAATAACCCTCTCGGCACCCGCCCCCTTGGCAGCTGCTGCCCGGGCGGTACCTGAGCCGCAGACAAAGCAGCTGGAGAAGACCAAGAGCAGCCGTATTGCCCCACCGCCCCCGGCCCCCCAGCCCCAGGACCCGGGACCAACAGCCGGCGAGACCGCCACTTTCATTCCTCCCGCCATGGTTGCCTCACGGCGCCTCCTCTTCACGTGCCTTCCACCCCGCCCAGCAACTAACCCCAAACAGGCAATGCCAACAGCCTGTCCGCTACAAGGCCCGCCCCTACCAACCAATCGGACGAGTGAGGCTTCGAGCACCCAGTCCTCCACGGACCCTAGGAGTCCCGCCCCTTAGCAACTGATGAGAGAGGGCGGGAGAAGCAGTTTTCAGCCTATTAGAAACTGGTTCTCACCCTACAATGGCGACAGGAAGGTCCCACCCCTTAACAACATGCTTCCGTCTCCAGTTTATTTACAACTGGTGCGATTGATGGTAAGACTAACCAATAGAAAATCAGAATGGGCGACGCCTCCTGGACCAAACTTGGTATTTCCATCTAAACTGTCTCAAGTTCCTTTGGTTTTCTTTCTTTCCTTTTTACGACGATCTTTCTGTTATGGGAAGCCTATAATCGAGATATCTTTATGAAGAGGGGACCTGACAGGACAATTTTTTAGTGTAAAACGATCGACAACGTTTGGTCCTCCAAAGTCCTAAAGGATTCAAAACAGAAGTCACAAAAAAATTATCAAGTGTTTTATAGGCATGAACATTAGCATTTAAAAATGTAGTCATAGGATTTTTATTTTGGGAAACAAAATGAATGTGAGGATTAAGAGAAGATTTCTTTATTCCTCACATCATCTCGTGAGACAAATATAATTCTCTCCATTTAAGAAGCCAAGGCAGGCTGGGTGCGGTGGCTCATGCCTGTAATCCTAGCATTTTGGGAGGCCCAGGTGGGAGGATCACTTGAGGCCAGGAGTTCAAGGCCAGCCTGACCAATGTAGCAAGACCTTGTCTCTACAAAAAATACAAAAATTATTCAGGTGTGGTGATGCATGCCTGTGGTCTCAGCTACTGGGGAGGATGAGACAGGAGGATCGCTTGAGCCCAGGAGTTTGTGGTTGCAGTGAGCTATGATGATGCCACTGCACTCTAGCCCAGGCAGAAGAGCTAGACCCTCTCTCAAAAAAAACCAAAAAGCAGCAGGCAAGGCAAAGACAGTCAAAGGAACCTGCCCAAGATTTCATAGTTTGTTCCTGTGGGCTGCTGTCCCAACCTAAATCTTACTGACCCCAAAGCCTGAGTTATTTCCGTGCATCAGCTGCTTCCCATTGAATGATCTAACACAGTAAGGGCCTAGCAGAGTGCCTGGCACACAGCAGGTGTTAAGAAACTGTTAGTAGAAATTGAAACATCTTTTTTAAGAGGATCTGATGGTGCGGGGTAGGAAGACTAGAAATGATGGAGCCAAGTGAGTTGAGAAATTCAAGGAGGTGGGTAACTTTTGGGCAAGGTTCAAGCTTTCTGAACAAGAAATTTTTAAAAAGTCAAAATGGGGCTGAGCTATGAGCAAGAGAAGAAATTTCACCCTCAGAAAAATCTCGGCCAACTGTGCCACAATGGTCATCCTATGTCTTACACACACACTCCCTCGGCTGACCTAGAGAGGTCAGCATCAACAGCAATAAATCACACTGATACTATGTACCTCTGAAATCATGTGATAAAAATGGCATTTTTACCTCTGTGGTCTTCCTTCCCCAAACCCGTAACACTAGTCTAATCATGAGAAAAGCATTAGACAAATTCCAATAGAGTCCTATTACACTCAGGAATTTTTTTTTTTTAATTTCAATAGAGGGGCATCCTACAAAATACCTGATAAGTACTCCTCAGAACTGTCAAGGTCATCAAAAACAAGGAAAGTCTGAGGAACTGTCACAGCCAAGAGGAGCCTAAGGAGACATGAGAACTAAATGTAATGTGGTATTGTGGGTGGGATCCTGGAACAGAAAAAAACATTAGGTTAAAAAAAAACTAAGGAAATCTGAATAAAGATTTAATTTGCACTTTAATAATAATGTATCAATACTGGTCCATTAATGGTGGCCAATGTACCATACTAATGTAATAGTAGGGGAAATTGGATGTGGGGTATATGGGAACACTCTGAAATATCATTTCAATTTTTCTATAAATCTAAAACTATTTAAAAAAATTTTTTTTAATTTACAGTAGCTCACGCCTGTAATCCTAGCACTCTGGGAAGCTGAGGCAGGAGGATTGCTTGAGGCCAGGAGTTCAAGACCAGCCTGAGCAAGAGCCTGTCTCTACAAAAAATAGAAAAATTAGCTGGACATGGTGGCGCACACCTGTAGTCCCAGCTACTTGGGAGGCTGAGGCAGAAGGATCACTTGAGCCCAGGAGTTTGTGGTTGCAGTGAGCTATGATGACACCACTGCACTCTAGCCTGGGCAACAGAGCAACACTCTATCTCAAAACAAATAAATAAATAAAGTCTACTAATATATATGTATACATGTACAAATGTATATTATTGATGTGTATGTATATATACACATATATAAACACACACACACGCTCTTCATTTTCTCTTTCAGGCCCCATTCTCACCATTCAGAGCTTGCTCTTTGGTTTTGACTAAAGGCAAGACCGGAGAAAATAATTTCAGGTTTGGGAACTAATTCCACAATATCACTGACCACTGACTATTAAAATGTGTAAAAGAGGTGTACAGTAATGAGACCGGTTGTCCAAAAACACATCTCAATTTATCACCCAAATAAGTGTTATCACTTCAAGATAGTCATTCAAGAAGCTTTTAGCCTTGTTTTAATAAAGAGGACACTGCTCAAAACACTTTGAGAATCTCCTTCAAAGTCTACAGCACACAATGCAATGAATATTCACTATCTGCAGGTGGATCTGGTTTATGCAAATAGCCAAAAGAACTCAGGCCAAGACTGATGAGTAAATAGGGCAGGAAGTCTGGTTGGTAAATGCGTTTCAAAATTTTTTGGATTTTCGAAAGTTATTATAGTATGGTGCCTATACAAAACATAAGGCAACAATCCCAATGGCATCTGGACAGCACTCAGTAATCAAACAAATTAATATTTCTGCAATGACATATGAATATTTATACCAGGATAAATCAAAGAGGAATAAATGAAAATTATAAATAACCTCATGTAAGTTTAGTTCAGGTTCTGCCACAGAATAAATTCAGGTCAGATTAGGTTTTATTGCCAAATAAGTTATGAAAAAACTTAGTTTTCATAATTTTTTAATTTGGGAATTGTGGATAAAGGATTGCATATCGTGAATATTTGATGAAGTCAATTCCAAAGTTTTGAGAAGGAGCACTCCATCCCATATACTCAGACACCCAAGCTAGAAGCCTGGGAGTCACCCTACACCCTTGTTCTCTCCCCTGAACTCCTTAGCCAATCAAGTCCTACTGATTTTACCTTCTGACCATCTTTTGAATCTGTTCTTTTCTCTCCATCCCAAGCCACTGATTTCATCCAACACCTTGCCATCTCTCACTTGGAACTTCAAGTGAGAAGGTCTTCAGTTTACTTCAAGCCAGCCTCCCTGATGTTTTTGCCACCATAAATCCTTCCTCCACTCTACTCCTAAATGCAGATCTGACCATGCCATTACCATGTAACAGAGGCTTTGTGGTTCCACAATAACTCCATAGGATGAAGTACAGGGTCCTTAGTATGGCCTAAAATATAGATGTAAAGAAACAAGTAACTATAATATAACAATACAATCCAAAGTTTGTTACCAATCTGCAATGAAACAATTTCATAAATTAAGTGTAAGCATTTAAAAAGTTGTATAGCAATTTGATAGAGAAATTTTGTATTTAATCTAATAAAAATGGGGGGTTATTTCATTTTTTGAATAATTCACTTTTAGTGTATTTTATAAAAGTAGTGGACAATAAGAAATTGGAAACATTTTAAAAATTGGTCCTTAACCATAGTTTGAGAAGCACTAGTCTGTATCTTTAATGTAATGGCCTTGTACACCTCCTTAGGCTCATTTCTAACCACCTCCACCTGCTTGCTACCCAGCAATAATGAACAATTTCTAGTTTCTCATACTTACCATTCTGTTTCGTACCTCCATGCAAGTGTACATTCTGGTCTCCCTGATTGACTTCCCTTCCTCCTGGACATCTTCTTTTCATACTTCAAAATCCTGGACTGCATCATCACTTCCTTTGGATGCCTGTCTAAACCAGCCCCTCACAACCCCAGGCAGAATAGACCACTTGTTCTCTTATGCTTCTGTCATTGTTTGTACCCCTATTATTGCACTATGCTATAATTATTTGCTTACATGGCTATCTCCCCTATTAGTCGGAGTTCCTTTTAGGCAGTGATTAGGATCATTTGTATTTGAGGGGTGAAACATTTCTTGTAAAATAACTAAGAAATACTCCTTACATGATAAATTCTGACGTGATACTGAAAAGAGGAAAAGAAGGAAGATCATTACTTTCTTTTCATATTTTTCTATTACCGCATGGATTTCAGCCTTGTACCTTAAGCACCTGGGTGTGAATTAACAGAACAGTAAACATTTTAGAAGGCCAAGATATCAGACTTGTGGGACTCACTGGAAATGTTAAAAGGGAACGAGATCCCAGCACTTTGGGAGGCCAAGGCAGGAGGATCACTTAAGTCCAGGAGTTTGAGACCAGCCTTGGCAAAACAGCAAGACCACGTCTCTACAAAAAAATGTAAAAATTAGCCAGGCATGCTGGCATGCAATTGTAGTCCCAAATACTTGGGAGGCTGAAGCAGAAGGATTGCTTGAGCCCAGGAATTTGAGGTTTCGGTGAGCTACGATCATGCCACTGCACTCCAGCCTGGACAACACAGGAAGAGTCTGTCTCTTAAAAAATTTTTTTTAAAAAGTTTCTACTCTAACAGTTTTGCTCAGGCTCAGCCCCTTTTAGAGTAAAATCTGTCAACTGCCCTTTTCAAAATTGCTCAGGCCTATAAATAGCATCATCAATTCATTCATTTCAGAGGGTCTACCAGATACTAGGCCTACCCTGGAGAGATCCTGGGCCAAGAGTGAAACAAGCAACTATAATTGAAATGTGTACAAAGAGCCACGAGGCCACTGAGGGGTGGGAGGAATTAATTCTGCCTGGAGGAGTGGAGGGGGTCCAGGAAGGAGAGGTTTGAGCCAAATCTTGCTAAGTGAGTTGGATTTGGCCCGGTGAAAACGTGGGGGGAGGACTGAGCAGAGCAATCTGCTAGATGAAAATCTACACGTGCCTAGGAACAGTCTCCTCACTCCTCTTCCACCCACTTTCCCCCCTTTCTTCACAATCTTTTCCTCTTTTCTTGGAAAACTAGGACTAACGATACTGTTTCCCTTCCTTCAAGAGGCCAGAGTAGGTGATAAAGAGAATATTAGTCCTTGATTAAATGAGAGCAGTTGCTCTGCGCTGTGTGTCTTTGAGAACACTGGGGGAAAGGGGAAGCAGGTGAGTCAGGCAGGGAAGTGGTCCTGTGTGAGAAAAAGGGACACTGGGGAGAATGGGGCCCATGCAGAAAAAAGAGATGAAAATTCTTGTATTTGTTCCCCACTCCCTTTTTTGTCATCCCCCCCCCACCACCTGTCTCTAATCTTTATGTTTTTCTACAGTTTCCCGTGGTCTCAGTCTCTCTTTGTCTCTCTCCCTCTGCTAAAGGCTGGAATTTCCTTGTTCTCAACGGAAGGGAGTAGGAGGGGAGTTGGGGGTGGTGGGAGTGGGAGGGAAGAACAGACATCTCAGCAGCTCGGGCTGCGGGGGCGCTCTGGGCCTCCGGCGGGGCCTGACAAGTCAATGATTTTTTTTTAAATAGGGGCTCAGATACAAACCTAGAGAGACAGAGACACAGAAATACAAGTAGATGTAAAGAAACGTATAAATCCCAGGGTACAGAGACACAAACTGGCAATATCGTCTTAAACGTGCTTAGCATTCTACAATTTACAAAGAGTTTTCCCATACATTCTCTCACTTGAACCTCACGACAATCTCCAGAAACAAGGATACAACATTCGGTCGTTACACTCTCACACAGGTTCGCACCCGGACCCCTTCTGACTCCCCCCGGGGAGTAGGCAGGCTCCTTCCGGGGGGGATTTTTCTTCCCTCCTCCCTCTCTGGCAGAGCACCCGCCCCAGAACCGGGGAGTAGAGGTCTGAAAGTCGGCTCCTCCCTCGTCCCCTTTCCTGGACAGAGACCCAGGAGCCCGGCGCCTGGGACGTTGCTGCGCCCTTGCTTCACGCCCTACTCCGCCCCACTCTGTGGGCGGGCGTCTCCCTCCAGATCCCAGGGCTCAGCGCCGCCCCATGGGGGCCCGGGTGGGAGGGAGGGGGGCGCCTCGAGCAGAGGCTGCGTGGGCGGAGGATGTGCGTCACGGGGAGCGTGGGCAGGGGGAGGGGGGGCACGTGGAAACCCGGGGCCAGCGGCTGGCAGCCCAAGATCCAAAATAACCGGGAGGGGGGGGTGCCCACAGACCAGAGAGGGGATCGGGGAGCGCCCCTGCCGGAGCCAGTCTAGCGGCGCCCTCCAGTTGCAGGGCAGGGGATTGGGAGAGGGGACTATGCCCGTTCCTACCACCCCCGCTGTGTTTGGCTGTTAATGGGATGAAGAAGAGAATGTGAGCTACAGAAAGCCCGCTACCGATAACGCACTCCTCTTCCCCTGCCCCCACCAGAGACGGAAAGGTCCCCTCGCCAGGCCGGAATGTAGAACCAGCCCCGGCCCACGCCACCCACGCCCTTGCTTGGCCCGGCCACTCAGAAGTGCGGAACTGCGGGGCGGCACTGAGGTTTTGGACCAGAGGGAACCAAGCCTGTGGCCAGACCGCTAGCGTCCCGCTGCCCCCTCCCCCCAATTTCCCTGGGGCCTAGAGCCATTGGGCCTGGCCCTCAGAGCCCCCGCCCCTAGCCCTCCCAGCCGTAGGCGGGAGTGTAATGGGAACCAGATGGGGCTAAGAGAAACCAAGGGGGGAGGGGATGGTGGGTTGGGAGGGGAGCTAGGCTCCTTGAAGGTGCTCCTCCCTCCAGCTCCTCCGTAGGGAGTCATGTTGGACGTTCCCGGCCTTCTGCTCATCTTCCACTGGACTGTCTAGGGCAAGGTCCCCTGATAGACGTCCCCAGAAAGGGTATCCTCCGTATCGAAGCTTTGTCACACAGAGTTGCTAGGCAGAGCCTCAACCTTAGCAAATAGGGTACAAGTAGAGCGAGGAAGGATACTCCCCACCTCTGCCTGACCTTAGCGCTAACAAAACCCGACGCGCCTAATCAACACGCGCACCTAAATGGTGGCTCCTAGCATAACCCGCCTATCCTCTGTTTCCCAAACTTCGGCAATGTCTGGAAGCAAGGATGGAGGAGGCCTGGGTTTCTGAGTGTTCTCAAATTACTACTTTGGGAGCTAGGGAAGCGCGCTCGGGTATCTATGGGGTTCCTGCAGAGCCCCACGCTCTCAGACCTGCCCCGAGTGCACTCTATGGGAGTCAGATGCACGCACAGGAGTCGCTGTGCACCCCGAGTTTTCGCCAACTTTTCCGGCTCACTTCTAACATTCACACGTACAGCACCGCAAGGCCTGACTGTGGACAGCGGGCGTCCGCGCAGTTGTTTAGACGCGTGTGCACGTCCGTGCGCTTCTGTGTCTTTGGGTACCTGTGCGTGCTTGTGAAACTCCGCTCTCAGCTCGGAGGGGTAGGAGTAGGGGGGAAGTAGGAATGTCGCCGGCCGGGCGCTCACGTGGGTACGTGGGCGCAGAGAGGGCCGGCTGTGCATCCGGCGTGGGCGGCACGGAGCGACCTCGCCCCTCCCGCTGGGTCCCCAAGCCCGCCCTCCACATCCCGGCCTGGTTCACCTCGGTCCCTAACTCAGCGCCCCGGCTGAGTCCCCGCCCCCGCCTCCTGTTCCACACCCCCTTCCTCCAGTCTCCGCCTCTCCCAGTCTCTTGGCCCCGGCGTCTGGGCGGCCGGGAGGCTCCGGCGCCCGCCCCCCGCCTCTGCCCCCGCCCCCGCCCCCGCCCCCGGCTGTGCCCACGCCCTCCACCCGCCAGCCCGGCAGCCAGCGCAGCGCGGGCCTCGCTCCCCGTGCGTCCTGCGGGGGCGGAGGCGCGGAGAGGCTGCAAGCGCAGCCGGGGAGGGGGGGGCAGAGGCACAGACAGAGGCGCGGAGGCTCGGAGAGAAAAGACGTGGAGGGAGGGACGGAGCCTGGACAGCGGTGGACACGGCATCGTGCGCGGGGAAGAGCGCAGCGCGCAGCAGGCGCCGAGCGCCGGGCACCGAGGGGGGCAGCCCGGGTGGTCTCCGGCCGTCCATGCACAGGGCGCCTTCCCCCACAGCCGAGCAGCCGCCGGGCGGAGGGGACAGCGCCCGCCGGACCCCGAAGCCCAGACTCAAGTTAGTGGGCAAAGGGAGGCGGTGGGGAAGGGAGATGGGTGGAGCCGGACTCCGGATTGGGGTCCGGAGGGTGGAGGTCGAGGAGAGGACGTGGGGAAGTGGGACGGGGGTGGGGGGTGGAGACTGATGGAAGAGGGGGTGCGTCTTCGAATTAGGGGACCCTGGGAGCAGGCAAGGATCTGATGTAGCTGGCTATGAAAGAGTAGTACCTAATTCTCCAATTCTGGTTTACTTTGTGGGCATGACCTGGCATGTGAACCCCCTGCAAAGAATGTGGGAGCCCCCAAGCGCCAGGGGAAGCCCCGGAACTCGAGCTGGCAACAGTGCGGGGAGGGATTGGGGGGTGTTCAGTTGGCTCAGTCTGTCGTTGGCACGGAGCGCGCGGGGGGGCCCCCGGGGTCCAGGAGAAGCCGGCACCTTTGAGTTAAAGGAGCATCCGCGGGGCTGAAGAGAGGCAGGAGATGTTTTAGGCGTCCCTTCCCATAATTGTCCCTTTATTCACAGAGTCCAGAGGGGAGTATCGGTGTGCAGCCCCTCCACCAGGAGGCCTTGAGCCGCTCCCCCACTCCACTTGAAGATGTGGGTGGAAAATAAGGGAGAGGAGTAGGCGGGAGCCCTGGGGCGGTTTTCGCCCACAGACGCTACCACTGTGGGAGTGTGTGGGGGCGGAACGGCCCCAGAGAAGAACAATTGAGGTGCCCCTCCCCTACCGCGGGCCCCTGAGCTGAAGGCGTACAGGGCAAGTGGGGAATGTCACTGCTAGGATAGGGCAACTGAGGGGCACTAGGCAGTCTAGAAGGGAGGAGCGGTCCTGAGGGGAGAGAGTAAGGGTGCATTAAAAATGCCTAATCCTTGGGAAAAGGTGAAGGAAAAGGAGCAGGAATCTACCTGGCTCACTGAATGGGAAGGCCAGGGAAGGGCCACACCCCTCCCTCTCAGCCACCTGGGCAGGATGCCACCAGGGAATGAAGCTGGCCAGCAGTGGCTGCCAGTATCTGCTGTGGGGAGGACAGGGGTTCTGCATTTACCTTGGTGTGGGATGTCACCTTAAGTAGTGTTGAGGCTTCTGGGTGTTTAGGGTGGAAGGTGAGGACTGTGTTTTGGGTGAGAGGGAGATCCAGCCATCCCAGAGGTTTGCTTGTTGGCCTCAGGGCTCAAAGTCATCTTGCCCCAGACCAGAAGGGTTCCTGCACCTGCAGAGACAGGGTACTGGCTTTTGGTGCTTCTGGCTAGTCTGGGATGGCATTGCGTCTGAGCAGTGCGTGATTATTATAGTCTGTGGTCAGATCTCAGCTCTGGGCAGAATAGCATTCAAACAGGGAGGGGAAGAGAAGCAGGCAAGAAGGGGAGGACAGTTGTTAATGTGGGTTGGTACCCAGCAGGGGGACTTGCACTGACTGCCTCTCTCTTGTGCCCTTCCTTCTCAGGCCCGGTGCCCGCACCATGGCACTGCCTCGGACACTGGGGGAGCTGCAGCTGTACCGGGTCCTGCAACGTGCTAACCTCCTTTCTTACTACGAGACCTTCATCCAGCAGGGAGGGGATGATGTGCAGCAGCTGTGTGAGGCCGGCGAGGAGGAGTTCCTGGAGATAATGGCACTTGTGGGCATGGCCACCAAGCCCCTTCATGTCCGACGCCTGCAGAAGGCACTGAGAGAGTGGGCTACCAATCCAGGGCTCTTCAGTCAACCAGTGCCTGCCGTGCCTGTCTCCAGCATCCCGCTCTTCAAGATCTCTGAGACTGCGGGTAGCCGGAAAGGGAGCATGAGCAATGGTCATGGCAGCCCAGGGGAAAAGGCAGGCAGTGCCCGCAGTTTTAGCCCCAAGAGCCCCCTTGAACTTGGAGAAAAGCTATCACCACTGCCTGGGGGACCTGGGGCTGGCGACCCCCGGATCTGGCCAGGTCGGAGCACTCCAGAGTCGGACGTTGGGGCAGGAGGAGAAGAGGAGGCTGGCTCGCCCCCCTTCTCCCCACCTGCGGGGGGAGGAGCCTCTGAGGGGACTGGGGCTGGGGGGTTGGCAGCAGGTGGGGCTTCAGGTGGTCCAGACCGGCTGGAGCCAGAGATGGTACGCATGGTGGTGGAGAGTGTGGAGAGGATCTTCCGGAGCTTCCCTAGGGGGGATGCTGGGGAGGTCACGTCCCTGCTGAAGCTGAATAAGAAGCTGGCACGTAGTGTGGGGCACATCTTTGAGATGGATGATAATGACAGCCAGAAGGAAGAGGAGATCCGCAAATACAGCATCATCTATGGCCGCTTTGACTCCAAGCGGCGGGAGGGCAAGCAACTTAGCCTGCATGAGGTGAGGACATGGGCCTCAACCCACTTACCTCTGAGAATTCTTACATTTTCCAACTCTGTTTCATTGCCCCTTGACCAGGACCCCAGGCCCAGACCCCCTCCCTCACACACCCCAACCCCAGCTGCTGTAGTGCTTCCATCCTCAACTGGGGAGGAAGCAGAGATGCAGGTGAGAGCCCAGCTATACAGCTCTGTGTCACTCAGGACCCCACAGGAGTGGAGGTGGCCCCAGGCATTCCTCAGAAGCTGTGGGTGGTGATCTCTGTCTTCCTCCCTTAGAAAGCTGTATAATGTCAAAACCAAAGCAAGCCTCCAAGGGATGGGCCTCACTTGTCTGGTGGAGAAGAGGGTGAGGACATCTGGGTGAGGCGGCAGGGGAGTGAGGATTCTGACTGTTCTGGCTGCCCTCTCTCCACAGCTGACCATCAATGAGGCTGCTGCCCAGTTCTGCATGAGGGACAATACACTCTTACTGCGGAGAGTGGAGCTCTTCTCCCTGTCCCGCCAAGTGGCCCGAGAGAGCACCTACTTGTCCTCCTTGAAGGGCTCCAGGTGAGATCCCTTCCCCAGGTCCTTCTTAGGTTGGAATCCTGCCAAGGAGTTGGATCATGTCCTAACCTCCAGCTCAGGCGCCTCTGGGCCTGCTTCCCACTCACTGCATGTCCTGCTTTTGGCCAAGTCAGCTTGTCTGAGGTCTAGTCCCTCCCCACATCCATCTTAGGTTCCCCCAGCCCCCCACAACAATAGTGTCTGAGCTGGAAACTCCTACCCAGCCATCTTCTTTGCAAAGCTTTTAAATAACACATGCTCCTGGCCAGATCCTGTGTCCTGCCCATCATGTGGCCCTCCCCAGCCTCACCTTTTCATTCTTCTCTCTCTTTGCAGGCTCCACCCTGAAGAATTGGGAGGCCCCCCACTAAAGAAGCTGAAACAGGAGGTATGTTTTCCAGAGTCCATGTAGGAGGGTGGGGCAGCCTTCCCCAACCCTGTCCCTTGCCAGATCCTCATTTTCCCATTTGGGGCCTCCACAGGTTGGAGAACAGAGTCACCCTGAAATCCAGCAGCCTCCCCCAGGCCCTGAGTCCTATGTACCCCCATACCGCCCCAGCCTGGAGGAAGACAGCGCCAGCCTGTCTGGAGAGAGTCTAGATGGACATTTGCAGGGTGAGTGTGCATTCAAACACTTAAGTTCATTGGCGGGGAGGAGTGGGGTGGAGGGGGGGAGGAGTGGGGTGGAGGTGGGTGGAGTAAGCCAAGAGGCAACTGCCTGGAACAGGGTTGGGAGGCCTGGCTGGATGGGGGCAGAAGGATCTGTGGGTCTGGCTGTGTGGTTGAGGGTGGGGGTTCCCTTGGCTGCAGCCCCTTGCCTGACCAGTGCCCATGCCCACAGCTGTGGGGTCGTGCCCAAGGCTGACGCCGCCCCGCATGCCTGCGTTGGCATTGCCAGCCCATGGGCTATGGAGCCGCCACATCCTGCAGCAGACACTGATGGACGAGGGGCTGCGGCTCGCCCGCCTCGTCTCCCACGACCGTGTGGGCCGCCTCAGCCCCTGTGTGCCTGCAAAGCCACCTCTCGCAGGTGAGGCAGCCAGCAGTGCTGTCCCCAAGCACCCCAGCCACTCAGGCCCCACACAGCAATCCTAGTGTCCTGGGACCAGGTGGGAGAAAGAGGAACGTAGTCACCAGAGAGGGTAGGAGGGTGGGGCTCTAGCCAACCGGGCCTTGGGTTGAGGAGAGGAGGACCCTGCTGTTCCTACTGGGGAGGGTCTGGTCCTAATGGAGATCTGTGAAGGGGGAGCTGGAGGGAGCCGGGGACAGAGAATAGGGGGTGAAGGGGAGCAGGAAGGAGGGTCACCAATAAGGGAAGCTCGGACAGAATTTCCACCAATGCAGGACTAGGAGTTGTGGGGGTGGGGTTGCCCAGCTTGGAAGCAGAGGAGCCCAAAGGGGGGATGCTTTGTGTGTGGAAGGGGGAAGAGAGAGTGGGCCGGCAGAGGGCTGGGCAGCGGCTGGGCTGAGAGTGACGCAGCAGACAAAGCCACCAACCCTGGCTCGGTATTTTTAAACTGTGTGTGGGTGGGAAGTGTGGGCGGGGACTGGAAGGGGGGCTCTTCTTGAGGGAGGAGCTGGGAGGCTGGCTTCCTGTGTTCCCCCTGATTTGGCTACCAGAAAACCTGGGGGGCCATGGTAGGTTGGGTGGGGCCTGGGAGGGGGCCAGGGATGAGTGGGGGTGGCAGAGCATGGGGAGGGGGGAGGGGGAGAGGTCAGAGCCAAACCGCCCCCGCAGCTCCTGACAGAACCAGAAATTCCAGCAGAACGGAGGCGGGAGAGACAGAGAAAGAGAGAGACACACACAGAGACAGAGAGCTACACACAGCCAGAAGGGGGAGAGGGGCTGCACACGCCTGGGTATGGAACCTCCCCATTCACACACACTGGGCAGGAGGCAGTAATTGAATAACTTGAGCTCATTTTCACAGTTTTCTCTGCCCCTGCTTCTGTTCCCAAACCCTGCTCTCTTCGGCCTCCACCCCATCTATAGTCTCCTAACCGACCCCTTTTCTCTCCCGCAGAGTTCGAAGAAGGGCTGCTGGACCGCTGCCCTGCCCCAGGACCCCATCCCGCTCTGGTGGAAGGTCGCAGGAGCAGCGTGAAAGTGGAGGCTGAGGCTAGCCGGCAGTGAGGGGTGGGCTGGTGTCCTCAGACCCAGGACCCCAGACTTCTGGGTCACACAGACCCCACACCCTCCATCCCTGGAAGCCTAGTTACAACCCTGGATCCTTCCGCTGCCCTTCTCCTGCCTCCCCACCTGCTCCATGGGCATAAGACTATGGGGCTTCAAGCAATAACGAGCAGGGACCTGGCGAGAGGACACAAGGAGGGTGCATGGTGCCCCTCACCCTTGCCCAGAGCGAGGGGCAAGGACTCTGCCTCCAGGGCATTTGGGGTTCTCCCCTCCCTCACACAGCACACTCCCATTCTCTAGGTTTGCACCAGTGGTGTGAGCAGTTGGACTCAGTTTGGACATGGGGGAAAGTGGGACTTCCCTGGGAAGGTCCAACAGCTAAAAATGGCAGCATTTCCCCCCAGAGCTGGGGGCCTGGGAACACTGGACTTGCTCCTTCTCCCCTCTCCTTCCCCATTTTTGTGCTTCTAGTTTGTTTCTTTAATTTAGTAAGTGCTGCAGTTTGCCCTCCCATCCCCCTCTCTCCCCCCAAGTCCTCAGCAGTTTTTTCCCTCCTGCCCTGGGGGCAGGGGGCAGTGGATGTGGGATCCCTTCACTGGCCCCTAACCCCCTCGGGAGGCCTGGGTTGGACCCAGGGTCTCCCCCAGCTGGGGGCTGGACTGCAGCACCTATCTGAGCAGTTAGAGCATCTTTCTTTTCAGATTGTGTACAGTAGATTATTTATTTTGTTATTTTGGAATAAAATTTATTTTATGGCTTAGGATCTATGACCCCTCCTCAAGAGGGAGAAAGGGTGGCATGGGATGGGGAGTGAAGGGAAGCTGGTGGTGGATGGGGAAACAGAAGAGATGCAGCGGGCAGGACCCTAATACATCGAGAGCCACGTGGCTGGGCTTGGACTCTGACTGCCTTTCTCCCAGGCAGCATTGGAGGTGTTAAGCCATGTACAGATGTCATAACCACACAGAGCCACCTGGACACAGTCATACTCAAAACTGAGAGTGCATTTGGGTCAGCATATGTCAGGCTAGCACACTCATGGGTGTCTTTTGTCCAATATGTCATGCTCCCAAATTGTGTTGTCACATAGGCAAAAGCAGATAGATGTATGTTCTGTGTGGCTGTACAACTAACTTGTGTGCCATCTACACATTAACATGTCTCAGGTACATATATTTTCACACAGCTATACGCAGACTTGGCTCCCATCCTTCTGCACAACCTCATACATGTACCAGAATCTGCATCTGGCTGACAGGAATTTGGGGCTTCTGGGGATTTGTTTTTTAATCTGGGCAAAACCCCTATCAGTAACCAGGTGTCCAGACCCCTCCTCTCCTCTCACCCAGGGTCCCCTGAACTGCTTCCCCATTTCCTAGGGTTGGGACCCAATTCTCTCTATCCCTGGCCTCTAGTGCAAATGTGTCTGCATGTTTCTACATACACGTCCCGGGCCCTGGCTCGGAGTGGGCCGAGAAGCCCTCCATGCCCTAACCTGTGCTCCCCCGCACCCAGCCCCTCTCCTGTTCAACCCCATCTTCCATGGAGAGGGGTGTGTGTGTGTGTGCGTGCGTTCTCCAGGTGCAGGCGTGTTGGGGCGTGTCTCACTTTGGATCCTGAACTTCCCTTCTAGTGCTGGAAGGAGGTGGAGGTGGGCAGGGGTGTGTAGTAGGAAGGAAAGAGTGGATTGGCTCCACCCACCATGGTGCATTCTCCTGGCAGTCTTTGCTTCCTGACCGAGGAGTAGGTGGGGCCAGGAGGGCACCCTCCACACTTGCTGCTTGGTAGGAGCATGAGCAGGTGTCCAGGGCAGGTCCATGGGGTATAGAAGAACTGCCTCTCTGGGCTCCCCCTCCAGCTGGGATCACCAACTGGGGTTGGCCCTTAGGTCCAGGTGGGACAATGAGATCCCAGATTGCCCATAGGGGGAGGGCTGCAGGAGGGGCTGGGCCCCCAAGGACCCTCCTCCTGACTCCCCTTGCCCCTCCAGGAGAAGCTTGGTGAGGTCCTGTTCAGTGGGAGGCAGCAGGTGGGGGAACATGTCTTCACCAATCCTGCAAGGAGACAGGGAGAAGCAGTGGAGTAGGCGTGACACTCCCCTATCCCCTACCCAGCTGCCACCCCCAGGCCGACACTCACCAGGTGCCCCGAGGAAACCCTCCCACCGGCTGGCTCAGGCAGCTGTCTTCCGCCATGGTCACATCTGAGCAAAGCAGGGGCTCGGGGCTGGAAACAGCATGCTTCTGAGGCGGGCATTGCAGCAGACCCCTGCCAGGAACCAGAACAGAAAATAAGGAGGGGGCAGGGTGGGGCCAGGCAAGAATGGAAGCATGGAGACAGGAGGGGCTTTGTCACTCACTGGGGGTGTGACTGGTCAAAGGGCAGGCTCATCTGGCTCAGGCTGGGGGGAATCTGCAGGTGAGGCCTGGAAGCAGGAAGGAGAGCACAGTCAGAGGAAGCATGGCAAAGGCAGGGTGATGCAAAGTCAAGACCACTGAGTGAGGAAATAAGCTCCAGCTCCTGATCCTGACTACTTAGCTGCTTATGACTGCATGGCCTTGGGCAAGCCAGTTCTATGCTCTGAGGTCAGTCTTCTCATCTGTAAAATGGGGGGTGGGGAGGGTTGGATCAGCCAATTTCTTATGTTTCTTTGGACTCTGAACTCTGGTGGTTCTAAGTCCCCATGTCCCCACCCCCACCTCACCTGGGAGGGGACATGTGCCTTGACTAAGAGTTAATAAGCTGCCTTGAACAGGGATGAAAAAAATGAAAATAAAAAATAAATTTAAAAATTTTTAAAAAGAATTAATAAGCACCCAAAAATGTCTAGGCCACTTCAAAGCCAAAACAGATGAGTAAATAAAAATCAACACAGCAGATAAGTGACAGTGGATTTCAGGGGCAGGACAGAAAGTACTAATACAGTCATGCTGCATAACAACCTGTGGGTCAATAGCAGACCTCATGTACAACGGTGGTCCCATCAGATTATAATGGGGCTGAAAATTTCCTATTGCACAAGTATGAAAGGTATCATTCTGTATAGGTTTGTAGCTTAGGAGTAATAGGCTATACCACACAGCCTAGGTGTGTCATGGGTTATACCATCTAGGTTTGTGTAAGTGCACTCTATGAGGTTTGCACCATAAAATCGCCTAAGGACCACTTTCTCAGAATGTGCCCCTGTTGTTAAGGGACACATGACACAAAAAGTTAAATAGTTTTTGCTATAAGCCAGGCACTATCCTCAGCTTTACAAATATTATGAACTCATTTAACCTTCACAATAATCCCATGAGGTAGGGATTATTATTATTATCATTATTATCCCCATTTTACAGATGAGGCACCAGAGGTTACATAACTTGCCCAAAGTCAGTAGGTGGCAGAGCTGGAATTCAAATCCAGGCAGTCTGGACCACTACCCCCTAAATAGAATGGACAGAAAAAAAGAAGAAAGGGTGTTAGCATTTGCTGCCCCTTCCTCACACAAAAGCCTCTTCTAACAAATGCAAACGCACACCCAGCCTCCTTGGAGTGGGATGGTATCTGCCCTACATCCCCAAGAAGTGTTGACTTACTCCTGGAAGGCTGGCAGCACACTGACCGGTTCTTCTTGGGGGAGGCCTTGATATGAGGGGATGGAGTGAGGGTGTGCCGGGTACGCCGCCGCTGGGGGCCTGGAGAAGGAAAGCAGACACCCTGAGCCAGCCCTTCCCCTGGACACGCCCATACCCTGCCTGGGGAAGGGGAATCTCTTTCATGGAAAGGAAAGTTCCCAGCTCAGCCCCCAATGTCAGCTCTCCCACGCTGAAAGTTGTCTGCACAGACCACTCCCATTCCTGTCTCTGGAGCTCCTTACCGTATACCTGGGCCAAGCTGAATGCTCAGGGAGGAGTCAGGGGCCATTCCAAGATCATAAGAGGGCACCATGGTAGGCATCTGGGGCTCTGGGGTAGGAAGTGGCTGGTCCCTGGAGGAAAGAAGGAGGCACACGTGACTGACCACAGGTTGCTGTCACCACTCCTTCCTGAAGGTAAGCACCAGCCCCAAATCCCACCCACCATCCACACCACCACAGTCACCTTTCCACAGTCATCTTGATGGTAGCTGGGACATAACCCCTGCCATCTTTACCCATCTGTTCAGCTGTTGTGGAAAGGAAAGGAGATCCATGGAGTGCTCTGAGGTTAGGGAAGAAGGGAGGTAGAAAAGGCAGGCATGGCTGATGGACAGTAGAAGTGGGACTACAAGAGTGGGGAGAGAAGTCGGGGGGTGACACACAATGGGCAGGAAGAGGATTCATCTGGGAGCAGGGAGGAGGTGGGTGTCAGGAAGGAATCAGAGCTGCTAGCTCCAGCTCACGCTTGTAGTGGCTCCGGAAAGCCTCATCCTTGGGTTTCTTGGGGTAGAGATTTTTGAGCTGAGCAAGATCCCGGATTCGGTCCCCCAGGGAGCGAATGGACAGGTCTTTGGCGGAAAACGGCTGGATGTTCTCTATCTGTGGCGAGCCTACAATAGGAAGGAGACCCTGAATCCCCTCTGTCCCGACATTCTCCCTGTCCCCAGCCAACACACAGCCCCCACCATTCTCAATGCGCCAGAGCAGGAAGAGAGGACTTGCGGGGGGATCCTAAGGGAGGGAGACCCAGTAGGCTCCCTTCCCACAGAGCTCACAGTAAGAAGGTGGAAGTTTACACCACAGAAGGCAGATAGAAGCAGGATCTAAAGAAGACCTTCCTGAAGATCAGGGTTGGCATCAAGGAAGGCCAGGACATTTCCTTCCCAGAAGAAACCCCAGAGGGCACAGGCACAGAGGCAGAGGACTGGCTGGGGTGATCTCACCATCTTGACCCCGGATGACATGGGCAATGGTGATGCCCCCAATCTCTGAGTCACTGAAGCGGAGGAGAAAGGTTCCATCAGGCTCGTTGAGAAGAAGGTTAGTGACATACTGTTTGCTGATGAAGCCGATGATCAGCCTGGCCAGGATGAAGGAGAAGATGGGGTAGTGGGCACTGGTGGAGAGGGAGCTGGAGGCACAGCTGCTCAGGCCACCTGGGGCAGGGACTCACCGGTCTGACCAGTAGCTCCGGAGACAGCGCTTGGTGAGGTCCAATACACCATCGAACCACTGCCAAAATGTAAAGCCACGGCCCAGCAGGATCTCCTGGGGGCAGGGGAGCTGTGTGAGGGGTGGGCAGGGCTGGAGCCTGGTTAGGGCAGGCACTAGGCTGTGAGTGCCCACACAACAGAATCACAGGGCCAAGGAACCAAACTGGACCTGAGACCCCATCAATGACAATAGCCAACACACCTTACTGTGTGCCAGGCACTATTCCAAGTCTTTCCATATATTAATTTATTTGATCTTTACAAAGCTATGGGGTTATGTACTATAACAACCCCATCTTACAGAGGAAGACATGGAAGCCCAGAAAGGTCAAATGACTTGCCCAGATCTACACAGCTGGTGAGAGGTGGAGCTGGGATTTAAACCCAGGCAGTCTGGCACTCGAGCCCCTCATAACTACTGTGCTAAGGTGGAGTCCAGAGGAAGGTCACTTGCTGGGTGTCATAGTCCTGCTCTCTTTGCTAACACATCCTCTGATCACATGGGCTTTTCTTTCTTCCCTTTCTTAAAATTTAGTTTTGTTTTTAAAAATTTTTTGACACAGGAGTCTCACTATGTTGTCCAGGCTGGACTTGAGCTCTTGGGCTCAAGCAGTCCTCCCATCTCAGCCTCCTGAGTAGCTGGGATTATAGGCACATGCCACCGCGCCCAGCCTCTTCCTTTTTTTTAAAGATAACAGTACCAGCTGTGTTTACCCAGCTGGTTGTCAACTAAGATGTCTAGATCTCCTCTTTCCTCTGTTCTTGTAAGTGACCCAATCCTAAGCACCTCATTCTGGAGACAGTAAAATATAGCAGTTAAGAGCAAGAGTCAGAAATATAGGGGTCCGGCTGGGTGCGGTGGCTCACGCCTTAATCCTAGCACTTTGGGAGGCCAAGGAAGGAGGATGGCTTGAGGCCAGGAGTTTGAGACCAGCCTGAGCAAGAGCAAGACCCCGTCTCTACAAATAATAGAAAAATTAGCCGGGCATGGTGGTGCGCATCTGTAATCCCAGCTACTCAGGAGGCTAAGGCAGGAGGATTGCTTGAGATCAAGAGTTTGAGGTTGCAGTGAGCTGTGATGATGCCGCTGCACTCTAGCCTGGGTGACAAAGTAAGACCCTGTCTCAAAAAAAAAAAAAGAGAAAGAAATATAGGGGTCCATCCTAGCCATGCTACTCACCTGCTGTGAGACCTTGGACAAACTACCTAACCCCTCTGAGCATCAGGTTCCTCACCTGTAAAATGGGGGTGATAACAGTGCCTACCTGAAAGGGATGTTGGGAGGATTAAGTGAGATAACATACAAAAGTGTTATGCACAGTGCCTGGCATATAGTAAGCTGTCAACACATGGTAACTGGTATTACTGCACATGTCCTGTGGAATTTTGTCTGGTTTTTGCAATAGGAACTATTTTTCCAATGGGTCAAAGTCATTTTGAACCAGAGCTCTGTTCACACAAAATCTAGATGAGTCATGCAAGCCACTGGTAAAGAGGAAGGACAGAGGGCCCCCAGACCAAAACCTGAGGGATGCCATAGAATGCATCTTCAGCCCCCAGGGCTGAGGGGTTTTCCTGCCTGGGCCATGACAGAGGCCTTCCTGACAGACAGGGTGGGGCACTGTGAAGATCCCAGTGGTCAGTCCCTGGGTGAAGGTTTGGGGAGGCCCTGAGTGCCTGAGTTCCAAAGGGCAGGGAAATGACCTTGTTGAACTGTGACCAGGACACAGAACGGTGCTGGAAGGCCTCCATGCTGAGGCTGTTGTCATTGAAGATCTTCTGGGCCAGGAAGAGGAAGTGCTCTGGGAGCAGTCCCCGGTTGGTCCCCACCTCAGCCATGAACTTGAGGTTTAGAGTTTCACACATTTTCTCCCAAGGCACCCGCTCAGCCACCACAAAGGGGACACGGTCCTGGGGCGAGGAGGAAGGAGAGAGCGCCTCAGGCTATGATCCCAGTCCTTCCTCAGGAAGGCGGGCCTTCATCCTTCCCACCTTCCTGAGGCCTACCACCCCTCCCCAGCACTGTCACCCTGAGCTCGCTCACGAACACGGTGCTTTTTCAATAGTAGTTTATGGTGCTATGGCATGAGAGTTGGTAAGACAAGGGTGAAAAGAGGTCAGAAATACAAAAGCAGGCCCATGAGAAGGAGTCAAGGTCACGCCCATTTGAACATGCCTGCCACCTCACCAACCAGCCTGCACCACCCGCATGTTATAACCTGCCCTGCCCCGTCCCCCCCAACTCCAGGTCTTTCCTCACCATCTCAGAGAACGCATTGTCCCACAGGATGGTGGCTTTGGCATTGTTGTCTTGGTTGCCATGGACAATGACCACCAGGGGCAGAGACAGGGCCTAAGGGAGTGAGGACAGGGTTTCTTCTTAGTGGAGCAAGAGGTTTCCTTGGTGGGGCTGGCTCCATGCATGCAGGGAAATAATTGTACTCACACAACACAGTTAAAAAGCTCATGGCATGTTATTAAATGCTTTCCAAAGCTCAATCAAGGCCTTACCGTAGAGACGTGGTTACAAGTCACCACTGGGGAGCCAGACTTCTAGGTCTCAAATACCAGCTCCAACACTTGGTAGCTGTCTGACCTGGGCAAACTACTTAATCTCTCTGTGTCTCAATGTACTTACCTGCAAAATGAGGCTAAGTAATAGTACCTACCTCGTAATGTTATTGTGGAAACCAAACACACTCTATGTGTGTGTATCACATAGAGTGTCCTGGTCCATAAAAAGTGCTTAGTAGGTGTTAGTTGCTCTACGCTCACGTTCCTTCATACGCACACTCGTGTTCTTGCTCCTCGCCACTCACCCTGGCCCCAGTGTGCAGGAATCCTAGACACATGGGGCACGGAGCAGTCACAGGGCCCCAGTGTGTGGCATGGAGGGGGACTTGGGGTCCCAGATTGGGGTAGGGCTGGGGCCGTGGTTCACCTGGAGCTGGATGGGGAGTTTGTTGGGGCCGAGTGTGAAGCTGGCGGAGAACAGCACAGCACACTTCTCCTCGGTGACAGACTCGGTGCCCTTCCGCTCACACCGCTTAATTTTCTTCAGAAGCTGCCAGGTTGAGTGAAGGAAAGCAGGGATGAGGGCGTAAAGGCAGAGACCACTTCTCCTGGGCTCCCCAACATCCTCTCCAAGGAGAGTCCCATAGTCCCCTAGTGGGCTCCCCCCTTTCCCTGTCCACTGCACCCTGAAGCCTCTCACCAGGTTCTTGAACAGGGCAGAGCAGCAGTTCCCAGGAATGCTGTTCTCCAAGGGCACAGTGTTGTTGAGGATTTCTCCAGTGCTTTCTCTGCCAGGGCAGGTCAGAATGTGAATGAGCTCATCCCAGTTGGGCCAGGTGTGATGAGGAGCTTGAGTCCCCGGGTGAATGAATGGTGTGGACTACCTGCTGTCACTGGCCCTAAATCTCTACTGGCCCTAAATCTCAAGGAAGGAGTCCTCATCTTGGCCAAATCATGATGCCCCCACCCCATTCCAGCTCTGAGTGGGTGTCTCCCCTTCCTCTGCCTTGACTATTCAGGGTCTCCACATCCCTTGGCCCTTGCTCCCCATCACCCTGCTCTTTGTAGTGCCAGCCCCCCAGGCTCCTCTTGCCTCTATCACCCCAACAGGCCTTTTCCAGCCCCAGGTCCAACCCCAGCTTACACTCCAGCCCCAGGCCCCTGTGGCATGCTCAGCTCCCTCGCTTGCTTCTCAGTCACCATGTCGGCCCTGACCAGTGGAGGCTTGGCTGGGGTCCCCAGGAACCGCAGGCCCAGCAGGAATCGAACCCCAGCCTGGAACTTGGTCTGTGTCTTCAGAACCTGGGGGGGCTGCTTCTCCACCAGGAAAGAGCTGGGAGGAGTGAGGAGGACACAAGGGGAGTTAGGATCTGGGTCCCTCCCGGTACAACTCTAGCTCCTTCCTTCAAGGGGGTCTGCTCCAGGCCAGGCTAGGGGCTCACAGGGCATACCTGGTGATGAGGGTTTGCAGGACTTCATCCAGCCGGTTAATCAGTGATGCCCGGGTCTTGGGCTCAAGCTCCCCACCAGCTGCCCCTACCTCCTGCTGTAGCTGGGAATAAATGTCCACCAGGCTCTCACACCTGGGGCCAGGACAGTGGTCAGGGGGCACAGGATTCAGGATTCCTGTTCCAGCCCAGACCCCCTTCCCCTAAACCCAGAGAGAAAGCAGGATATCATGTGTGGAGGGGTGGAGTGGGTCCTAGGTGTGGCTACAAGGCACCTGGGCTGCAGGGGGTTCTGAGACCTGCCTACGATCTGGGCAGGAGGTTCATTCTCAGTGCCTAGATCCCATGTGGAAACCTGGCTGCCTCTCCCCCAGGGCTCTTGTACCCAGGACAGCTGCCAGCACATATAGTGTTTTTGCCCAAACTGGAAAGTGCTCCCACCAAACAGACCAAGTGAGAAAAGGCTCCCTATTCCTCTGGCCATGGGGCTTGAAGAGAGAAGCATGGGTTGGTTAAGGCCCATCTTGTGCCCCCTTGACTGGGCACAGTTGTACAGGGTGCAACCTGAACAACAGTGTGCACAGCCCTGCTGGAACTGATTTCTCTACATCTTGGCCCACTCCAAGGCCCTCCCACCTGGCTTCTTCTCTCTCTCCCCTGCAGGTCCTCCAGCAGGGATAGCAAGTGCCTACTCCCAGCCTGTCCCCTTTCCCCAACAGCCCTGCCCTAACCTCTCCTGTAGCGGGGCCAGGCTCTCCTCAAAGGGTGCACCATTCCCTGCCAGCTGCTGCTGTCGTTTCCAAATCTGGATCCTCTTCAGCACCAGGGCCTCAGCCGCCTCCAGCTCCCCGATGGTCTCCTGTAACAGTGCCGCCAGGGCCTGCGGGCAGGGCGAGGCCTGAGCCAGGGCCACACACTGTCTCTTCCCCCAGCACCTGAAGAAGGCTCTCTTTTTCACCTCTCTGGCACTACTTTACCCCACCTCAGTCTGTGTCTCTCTGAGATCTAACCTCCATCCCTCCAGCTGCACTTTGAGCTCAGTTTCCACCTCTCAGTCCATTACTCACCTCACTTGGCCCAGTCCCATTGGCAGGAGTTTCTATCAAGCTGTGCAGGGACACTGAGGATAGGGGCAGAAATCAGGGATGCAGATAGATTGGAGGTTCAGTCAAGGTTGAGGTCCAAGAGGGGACCACTCCCACACACTCCCCAGAACCCTCTTAGGGCTCCAGGCCCTAGCCTCCACCTTGGCCAGCCTCCCCTCCCTGCAGGGCTTCTCGGAGAAGGCGGGTCTCTCCCAGGCGGTGCTGCAGCCTCTGCAGGGCCGTATTAAATTTCAGTTCTTCCTGCTTCCAGTGGAAGGGCATTGGCAGGTGGCGGAACTGCACGGGGGGTGGGGACAGATGCCAAGAGGTAAGACATTCCTCTGCCTACCCCTCTACACCTGGCCTCCACTCTGCTCTGCAGAGAAGGAGCATTTTCTGGATCCTCTCTCCCCTTTGGCAGTTCTTCCTGACCTTTTAGAATGCCTTGGGGGATAAGACCTTTCTCCTGGCAGAATCAGCTCCTTGCCCCTTACTCTATCCTCCCCAGGCCTCATTACCCTTAGTTCTTGACTGGAAGCTTCCCTGAGTTTGGGATTCACTCTGACCCCAGGAACCTGGGCCTAGAACACTGAGCCTTTCCAAAGGTCCAAATTCTTTCTAGTTTCTTGTGGCTCAGGCTAAAGTCCCAGGGAGTTGAGTTGGGGTGGGAAGTGGGATATCACAATACCTGTTCCATAACAGCTTTTTTCTCCCCTTGAAGTATTTGTCTGAAAGTGGCCACCAGCTTCAGGGGGTCCCTCTGATATATGCTCTATAGAAATGAGGGTGGTAGATAGTTAGCATGGCTCTTACCCATGTCCTTCTCCCCCTCCTATCCCCAGGCTCCCATTCACACATACACTGTAAGGCAGCACTACTGTAGACTCTAGAAGTTTTTGTGCGTTTTCATCCTTTTAAAATCTAATTTGCATGCTAGTTAACAGCTAACCACAGGAACACCAATTTACTTCCAACATCCAACCAAATTTCTTCCAGCATGCAATGCTCACGCCAGCTCCGCCTCAGCCCCACCCAGCCTAGTCCCCTCCCCTCCTACCCCACCTCCAGGGTGCTGATGTGTTGCAAGATGGCGCTCCCCTCCCCCTGCTCTCCCGTGGAGGCCTGAAGGCGCTGGACGGTGGCTGAAAGTAGGGCGCTAGCCATGTTGCAGCAGAAAGCGTCTGAGCCGACCAGGAACTCCCTGTGGGAAGAGCACGATGAGGCTACCTCAGGCCAGGGCTTCCTCAGCTCTTCTGATCCTACATCCACCAGCCAAAAGCTCCGCTGTTCCTTTCCCCCTCCTCATTCTCCATCTAGGCCCCCTGCAGCCTTCGCCAGTGCCCCTTATTTCCCAGTCTTCCAGCTGTTAAGAGAAGTGCCCTTGCCCCAGCCCTGATGCCCCCCCCTCTTTGGCTCAGCCTCCTAAGAGGTGGGGTCTCCATGTGTCAACAAGCATAGTCTGGTCTTGATGGGGCACAGCCTCCCCAATAAATCTAGGAATAACAGGTCCTAAGTCCCAAATCCGTGGGTAGGGAGAGGACAACTAAGGAGAAGGAAGACGGGTAGGTGAGGACTTGGGGGACCAGCACAGGGCAGCCAGGACTCACCAGGGCTGGTTCTCCAGCCAGTCTCCCAGGAGATGCCGCAGGTGTTGGGGAAAGTCAACATAGAGTCGCTGCAGTTTTTCTGGGGGCATCTTCGAGACCAGACCCCACAGAGACATGATCTGGGATTTGGGGGGGTGCCTGGAGGAGAGGAACAAGGCCATTCCAAATGCCCGAGAAACTTGCCCTATCTTCTGGGGCAGCCAGGGACCTGCTACAAACAGCCCTCCCAGAGACCATTTCCACCACCACTCACTGCCAGACCACCTTAAACCAGGACATCCTTAGTCAATGCCTGAGACAGGGTAAGCCTTCCATGGTAAACAGGAGGTGATGGAGGTGATGGGGGTGGGAAGAGCTGAGCTGCAACCAGAGGTGTGGGGAAACAAGAGGAGACAGAGCGGTAGGGAAAGATCTCTCTTAGAAAAGGCAGAGGACTTGGGTTGCAGCTCTAGACGTGGCTCTGGTTCTGTGGGCAGGGAGCCTCCCCTCTGTGAGCCTCAATCTTCTCATCTATAAAATATGAGGGTTGGATGACTGGAGAACTTTCCAAACTTTTTAAAGCAGTAGACAAATTTAGTTCTTAATCTGTGGAATCCCAATTACATAAAAGGTATAAAATTGGAGTTGCTCTGTTGAAATAAGTGGGGAAAGCCTGGACCTCGACTGCTTCTACTCCCCTCTCCCAACCTCCTGACCCCAAAGGTGTCCCTGGGAAAACCTCTCAAAAGTCTAGGTATCCATGAGATAATCTGAAAACCACCAGGCTAGATGATGAACAGGCTGATAGAGTAATAGTTCCTACCATTTATTAAGCATTTATTATGTATGAAGCATTATACTCAGTACATTATCTCATTAGAGCCTCACAACAATTTTGAAAATATATAATTATCCCCTTTCATAGCTGAAGAAACTGAGGCTTAAGGAGTGTCTCTAACTCGCCCAAGGCCACTCAACAAGTGAGTTTCAGAAATCAGGCTTTGAATCTGAGTGGGGATTAACCACCACACTGTGCTGATAGGATTCCTATCGCAGCCCCTACATTCCCGAGTCTTCTGACGGTAGGACCACAGGATCAAACCCATCATCCTACAAAGGGGGGAGGGTGGGAGGCCACTTGGAGGCGGAGAGATGGAGAAAAAGTGAAAGTAGAGAGAACTAAGGAAGAGGGTGCGAGAGACTGGAGAAAAAGTGGGGTTAGTAAGCCTGAAGTGAAGAGCCTAAAAGAGGGGGAGAGGAAGCTGGAGGGCTAGAAGGCTAAGGGGGGAGAAGAAAGGGGGGGGGAAGCAGGGGAGAGGGCTCCATCCTCCTTTCTGGGTGAGTTATGGGGAGGTGGTGCTGGGTAGGCCAGCGGTCTCCCAGAGGTCTCTCAGTTCATGTTTCTCATAATACCCCTCTCCCAGAGATGAGGGAGAGGAGGGGATGGCAACTCCCTAGGCCTCTCCCAAACCTAGCGACCTCAAGTCCTCCTGTTGTACTTTCAGCCTCTCCCCTCTCCCCAGGGCTCCCAAAGGGATGGAAAACAGAGAGGCCCCTTCTCTGGACATTTCTCCTCCAAGACCCTCATGCCCCTCTTTCCTCCAGTCCCTACTCCCCCCAGCTCTCTTCTCCCAAAGGCTGAATCCTCCTCCCTCCTGCTCAGGGCCCTCCAATAGGCCTTTCTCTAACCACCCCCCTTCTGGAGGGTGGGGCACGTTTGGTCTGTTTCAAATTCAAGGGAGGACTCCATTCCTCTCTTCTCTCTTCCTCCCTGTCTCTCAGGGTGCTCGGATTCCAGGGGTTCCAGACGTTTGACTCCCCTACCCCTGGTCTATTGGGGATTGGAGAGAGCCCCCTTTCCTCTACATCCCCTTATGGAGTGACACCCCTCCTGGCATGGCCCTGGCTATAAGTTTCCAACCCCCTGCCTCCCCAGATATCAGGAGGCCACATTTCTCCCCACCTTCACCCCATAACAAGGCTGGGTCGATTAGCCTGGCCAGGACAGAGGCACCTTCCACCTTCACCCGCTGAAGGGGGCGTGGAGGGCGGAGCCACGGTGTGAGGGGGCGGGGCCAGTGTGCCCTCCAAACCGAGAAGGGCAGCCCGACGTCCAGGGTCCTCATCGCCCGCTTGGTGGCCTAAACCCTATCATCGCAGCCCCTACATTCCCGAGTCTTCTGACGGCAGGACCACAGGATCAAAAGTAGAGGAGCTTCTCCGAGTTGCCCAATGTGTGCATGTGGCGGTAGGGGCGGGGGAGTGGGGCGCAGAGAGGCGGAGCCAGTTCAGCACGAGGAGGGTTAACTCGGCGCCGCCGGGAAATCTCGGCGTCTACAGCAGCCAAGCGTGGAGCAGTTTTAAGGGGGAAATTCCCCCTCCTTTGGGGCACCATGAGGTCTATCTACATCTGGGGCTCGCGCACCCCCAGCCACACCCTTGAACTGGAACCTTTATGGGGGAGAGGATAGGGGTTTGACAAGGACCCACTCCTTCTGGCATCAACTCTCTAGGGAGGGGCAGTTACTTCCCCCCCACCCAGAGGGCCAAGGGGCACTCCTTCACCTCCTTTCCCTGACTTTCCATGCCCCTGGAGGTGCAGGGGTAAGGGTGTGGAAAAGTGACCCATGGGGGAGGGGAATGCTGAGGCCCATAACCACCCCCCATTCCTCCCACAGTTCGAAACTGCCAAAAACCAGTACCGCCAGCTACCAACATTAGCTGAAACAATTTCTTGAGGACCATCCACCCAGCCCAGGGGAGGATCTCAGGAAGCCCCTCTCTCCTCCACCCCCCCACTCACAGTCAGGGCCCCCCTCCCCTCCTTGTAAGCATCCCCTCACCTTGGCAACCCCTCTGCTGTCTTCTCCCTCTCTCAGCAGGCACTGCCAGGCCCCATGGGTCTGTAGCTGTCCAGTGAGTTCAGGGCTTGCCCTGCTAGCACTCCCTACCCTCCACCACCACCACCAAAAAGAAAAGAAAAATAGAACACACACACACACACACACACACACACACACTCCTCTCCCGGTCCTTCCTCTTCAATGTAAGCAGTGGCTGCCCCAGCCCGCTGTTTCCGGCTTCTCCGTCTACCCAGGTCCCTCCCTGTAGCTCTGACGACACAGAGAAGAGAAAGTGGGCTGGAGGAGGAAGAGGAAGAAAGTGGGGTGAACATGTGTGCCTCCTGTGCTGGGTGGGTAGCAGGGTGGGGGGAGGTCAGCACTAGGGCTCCAGGCCCTGAAGCCAGGCTGGAGAGGAGGCTGACCCCCACCTACTCTAGCCCCCTCAAAAACAATCAACTTTGTCCAGAAAGTCACCTAATACCAAGCAGAGGTGCTGCCACAAACTGCCTGGCTCCCATACTCAAACTTTTGCAAGGGCTGGGGTTTGGGCCCACGAGGAACTAGGCTCCCCGGGGCCTCAGGAAAAGCAAATCCCTCTGGACTCCGTGCTCCCTCCAGTGGAGGACCCTGAAAAGCAGCTGGGGAGCTTAATGCTGGCTGGAACTCCTATGTCCCCCTCCCTTCTCTGGGGAACGCCTTAGAGGTCACGTGACCAGTGATGGGAGGCAGAGGAGGAGGGGAACCCTCAGCTCAGAATTCTGGAACACTCCTGGAGTCCCTTGGACTGAAGCCTGTCTTTGCCCCCTCCTCATAGGGCATCACTCCTGAGACCCTGGTGGGAGCCAGCACAAGCTGGAGCTGCTGCCTACAGATTCCCAAGGGACAAGTTTGCATATGAGTCTGTTGTGCAGCCTTGGCGAAGTTCCTATCTGTTTCTGGGGCAAACACTGAGACACGCCCAGAAACAAACACATACATGCACAACTTCCCTGGCTACAAGACTACACACACACACACACACAGGTGCAGGCACACATGTCAGCACTCAGAGCCACTTGCAATCACAATGGTGTACACACACACACACACACACACACACACACACGCACGCGCGCGCGTGCGCACGGCTTGCTCAGCTTCTGAGTCATCATCATAAGTAATGGATGGTTCCGCAGTTTTTGCTGGGGGAGGAACTGGAGGGACCCAAGGGACCCAGAGAGGCCTTCATACCCCCAAACCTGAGAGCCGTGGTGTGTGGAAAGGGTGTGAGGGGTGGTGGGAGGTGGGGTGAAGTTTCTACTCCCCTTCTCTTTTCCTTAACAGGGCTGGGCTGAAGGACCAAAGCTAGGCCTATGCTGCCCCCTGGTGCCTGAAACGATTCCCAGAACCCAGCTCCTCCTCTGTCCCTTGCTAACCAGTGTGTCTATGCATGAGTGCACATGTGTACAGACCCAGCCAGGCAAAACAGGGTAGGAACAAACAGCAGAATATGGCAGTTAAGAGCTTGGACTCTGGACACGGGCTGCTTGGGTTCAAATCCTGCCAGTACTGCTAACCACACAACCCTGGACAATTTACTCTGTGATTCAGTCTTGTCATCTGTAAAATGGAGCAAATAAGAGTCTTAACCCATAATGTTGTGAGAATGAAATGTGATAATACATGTGATGCCTGGCACATAGTAAATGTCAGACACTATCTTTATGGTCCAGAATAAACCAGGTGCAAGGAAAGCAGAAGGGTCTCCATCCTATTCAGAGGTCCCCAGATTTGGGGGTGATATTACTGCCAAAAAGACAGAGCCTATTGAAAGTATGTGTGTTTATGTGTTTATTGCGTCTGCAAGGCAGTGAATCAAAGAGGAGGAAGGACAGGGGTGGAGATAGCAGGCAGGGAATCTGCCCATTGGCTTATCCAGCAAGCAATGCTAGGATCGAGGTGTGTACACATATGTGCTCACAGCACATGTACTTTGTATGTGCTCCCTGGGGCCCACTCTGCCTACGACATCCAGAGACAGCAGCTAAGGCCAGGCTTCACCATCTAAGGATCTCAGGAGATCCAAGTCTCTGAAGACTTGGGCAGGAGGAGGGGAAAGAGTAAATGCAGTCAGTTTGGCTCCTTTTAGGGGATAGGAAGATGAGGAGCAACTGGTAGATAAATAATATTTATTGTCTTCCTTTCTTACAGATTGCACCAATTGGGACACTGATGTCATGAAAAGAACCCAGAATTTAGAAGCAAATTTGGCTTGGGTCTGACTCCACTTAGGAGCTTCATGACTGTGTGTCAACCCCTCAAATGGGGACAGTAGTTATACCTGCTTCAACAGAGTCTAGACTAGGGTAAGGCTCCTGGGGCACAAAATTTAAGGAGGCTCTCATCATCAGATTGTGCACTTGCAGGGTTGGCGAGACCTTTAGTGATAACATCCCCACTTGCATGACCCTGAGAATGAGGGTTGCATTACCCTCCTCTGGGCCCCGCCATCCCACTGAGTGGCTATGAAGATTGCATGAGAGAAAGCATAGGAAAAAAAGAACTTTATGATCTGTGAACTGCAGGTTGTACCCCAATAGTGAGTCACAAATATCAGTTTGGTGAGTGTATTAGTTTGCTATGGCTGCTGTAACAAAGTACCACAAACTGAGTGGCTTAAACAAGAGAAATTTGTCTCAATGCTGGAAGCTAGAAGTCCAAAAGCAAGGTGTTAGTAGGGTTGATTCCTTCTCAGGACTGTGAGGAAAGGATCTATTCCAGACCTCTCTCCTTGGCTTGTAGATGTCCATCTTAATGTTCACATGGTGTTTTCCCTGAATACAAGTCTGCCTCCAAATTTCCCCCTTTTATAAGGATACCAGTCATATTGGATTAGGGCCCACCCTAATGACCTCATTTTAACTCAACCTCTGTGAAGATTCTATCTCAAAATAAGGTCAAATTCTGAGGTACTGGGTGTTAGGACTTCCACGTATGAATTTTTGAGGGGCACAATTTGCTCATAATACTATATTGACCATCACTTTTTAAAAATGAAGTAGAATAGAATAGAATAGAAAATATCAGCAGGTATCATGCAAATTAAGGGTAAGTATTGTTTAATGAAACTTTTGTTTCAGCTTTATATATGTATCTGAATTCTAGGTCATGCTATAAAACATACTTTTTAGTGCAGACTGTATTCAAAAAACAAAGCACCATTTAGATGTCAGTAACTATCACGTATCACTGTGCATTGCTTTTAAATTATTTTATGGATACATCTTTCTTCTGCAACAAGAACATAAGCTTGAAGAGGACCAGGACGTGGACTGTACACACTGCTATGCAGCAGCTACAAAAGACACATGCATTCTTGCTAGTAAATACAAAAAGAGCTACCATTTATTGAGTATTTCCTATGTACCTGGTGCTGGGCTAAATGTCTTAAACACACTCTCTTATATAAGGACTAAACTTATCGATGGATTGATTGCTGGAGCTCCATACATTTCATAGACAAGACAGTTCAGGAACACTGGGCAGTGGCCTGGGATTTGTGGAAGATTGAGGGGTGGGAGGAAAAGGTCACAGAAGAAATGTGGGAAGCTGCTGAGGGCCCCTAGCCCTCTATCTCTGAGGCCTTCATACCAACTCACCACTTAGATTAGAGGAAACAGAGGCCATCAGTTGGGCAATCCCCCAATTTCCTGCCTACTCCCTACCAACAGGCATACGCATTGGCACCTGCAAGCTCAGAGGAAAGGGTGCCTCTGTCTCTGCCCATGCCCAAGGTATGTTCCTCCATCTGTGCTCAGGGTCCCTCCCTTCTGCCTCTTCAGGCACTTGTTCTGTTCATTTTCTCCTCCATCTCCCAAATTACTAACCTCTTGCTCTCTAAGTATTTCAGCTCTATACTCTCAGCATATAAACATTCAAATCCTTCCAACTTTTAGAAAAGTAAAATCAAACTGATATCAAACAGACAAAACCAATCCTCCCAACACCTGTGTCCAGTTAATTTAACAAACATTTGTTGAGTTTCTATCCTCAGGCACTTATGCTGAGTTGGAGTCAGACTAGTTAACAGACGAGGAGATGACAGCTTAGTCAGGGCTGCAATTTTAGTGAGCACAGGGTGCCAGGGGAGCACACAGGAGGGGCATCTAAACTAGGTAGCAGGTAGGGGAGATCAGGAAGGGCTTCTTGGAGGAGGTGTTGCCTGAAATGAATCTTGAAGAAAAATGGGAGTTATTCAGGCAAAGAGCAAGGAGAGAGTTAAACCAGGAAGAAGGTCAAGCATATGCAAAGGCATAGATACCTGTTGGAACATGGTACCTTCTGGGAATGGGTAGTAGTTGGCAATGGGGAACATTAGAAGACTTGGGCAAGTGAGTAATATGATGAGATTTAGGAGAGAGATCACCCTACCTGCAGTGTGGAGGGTGGATTTAAAGGGTAAGTCTGAAGCCAGGAGACTGGTTCAGAAGGTTAATAACAACAGGGAAGGAGACCATATAGTTGAAGAGCAGAGGTGAAGCACTGTGGAACGGGGGCTGGTTAGGAAAAGAAGTGAAGACATGAGGGGCCATTGGGTATGGAAGGAATGGAGTCAAGGAACTGGAAGTCTCAACAGACCTAAAGACCAGGCTTCCTGGGAACAAGGGAAAGAAAGAGCTGTAGGGATTAGGATGTTGTGATGTTGTGGTCAGAGACTAGGGGGTGAGATTTCAGTCCAACTCTCCTGGAAGGGTGTGGTACAGCTTGTGGCTATGGGAGTGAGTGGCTATGGCAACATGGAGGTGAGTCACTGGAGGTAAGGAGGGCAAGGAACCAAGAGGCCAGGGTGCTGGCTGGACTACCTTCGTGAACACTGAAGCCATCTGGGTTTGTGGAAGACCTGAGGTGGATGGGAAGACAATGAGTCAGCTGCCAAAGTCTTCATGGAGTGTAGTCAAGTGACCAGGACATCAGTGGGTGACAACAAAAATACTAAGAACTCACATTTAGTAAGGCTTTATGTGTTACTTCAATTCCTACTTAAAAATTGAAGCACTGTGCATTTTATCCTACACTAATGCTATGAGATGGAACTATGTGTCCAATATAGTAGCCACTAACCACATGTAGCTATTTAATTTTAATTTAAAAATTTAATTCCTCAGATGCACTAGCCACATTTCAAGTGCTCAGTAGCCACATATGACTAGTGGCTGCTATATTAGCACAGACATTTCCATCCTCACAGAAAATTCTATGGGATAGTGCTGAAAGCCCTCATTTTACAGACGAGGAAACTGTGGCATGGACAGTTTATGTACCTTGCCCAAGGCCAAAGCGAGAGAGCTGGGATGAGACCTGGCACCAGCACTGTTGCCCTTAAGCAGTAGTATGTCACACATCTCAATGGAAGGTGAAATAGCTGGCCCTTAAAGGAAGAGGACTTTTATATGACTGTTGTGGCAAGCACTAACGGTGCCTACTCAGCAGCCAAGAAGTTCTCCCTTGCTAGCGAAGTCTGGGCTTTGTACAGGTGTTCCCCTCCCATGTATTCAGGGGATGAATCTAATTGGTGTAACTAATCACAGTATTTTCATTCTGCTGGCCAGTGACCCAATCCTGGCCAATAGCACTTGGGGAGCTCCTGGGAAAGGTTTTGTTCTTCAGTGCCATGCCCATTTGTGAGGATTGGAATGGCTGCAACCATGTCGAAACTGTAAGGGGAGCTACCACCAACCAGCGGTCCCCAACCTTTTTGTCACCAGGGACCATTTTCATGGAAGACAACTTTTCCATGGACTGGCGGGGGGATGGTTTCAGGATGATTCAAGTGCATTACATTTGTTGTGCACTTTATTTCTATTATTATTACATTGTAATATATAATGAAATAATTATACAACTCACCATAGGTTGGGAGCCCTTGACACCAACCACTGAGGGTAGAGTATCAGTGTGCAGAGGTGGAAAACCCTTGATGAATCAATTAGCCCTGGACCTGCTCTAGAACACCTCATTGTTCAGTTCATTTTAATTGGGTCTTCTACTGCTTGCTGCTAAATGCACCCCTAACTAAGACCCTGGTGAAGTCATAATGGCTGTAGGAAATGGAAAGCCCAGAGCAGGTGGCCTGCCCATGCTCCCCAAGCCACCTGTCTGGTGTGCTTGGGAGAACAAGTGATAGGTCATTAAAGGAAGTGTGTCCTCAGGGAAGAGCCATGTTTCGGACAAGCAAAGAGGGGCAGGGACAATGTGAGCTAAGGGTGGGCTAGGGTTTTCTGCAAGGAGCAGGTGGGGAGCAGTACAAGAGTGGTTAGGAAGAGGAAGCACTGGGTTTAGTGGAGAAGGGTGGACACCCGTCAAGGTCTGCCAGGGACGACAGGATGTGAGCAATGGTGGAGTCAGCTGATTTCCAAATGGAGCCCCTCGGGCTGTCAGAGGCTTACAGTGACCAATAGACCTTCACCTCACAGAAGGACAAGTAGCAGCCCTGGTGGGTGGGCAAAGTCAAGCATCTCTGGATGGAGCCAGCTGTGGTCAGAATTGAGTCTCTGTAAGGAAATTCCAGCCCTCTAATTACTGTCTTGCCCTTCTCTCTCTCTCTCTTCCCCTGTGCAGCCAAGCTTCCTGGGAAAGTTATTCACATTCACTGTCTTCCCTTCCTCACCTCTTCATTACACTGCCAGCTGGCTGCTGTCCCCACCAGTCCAATGAACCTGTTCCGGCCCATGTCACACATGCCCACCTAAGTGCCAAGAACAATGGCACACCCCTGTCCTTACCTTGCTGGACCTCTTGGCAGTACTCAACACTGTTAGCCATTCTTGAGTAAGCTCTCCCCCAACTGGTCTTCATGGTTTTTCTCTCTTGTTTTCCTCCTAGCAGTCTGGGTGCTCCTTCTCAGTTGCCTGTCTTCACAGGATGCTCTTGCTGTGTGATCTCATCACACCTGAGGCTCCACATCGCAGGCAAGGTGATGCAGTATGGTGGTTCAAACCATGGCCTCTGGGCCCAGACCACCAAATCTCTGACGTGGTTGCTGTGGGACACCCAAACCCCTATCAAGATGTAGATCATAACCCTTCCCCCAGAGAGAGCTACTGTTCTGATTTTTTTAGAATTCTTATAAATGAAGTAATGGAATGTACTTTTATGTCTGGCTTCTTTTACACAAGGTGTTTTGAGATTAATCTATGTCGTTGCATGTATCCACAGTTTGTTCATTTTTATTGCTGGATAGAATCCCATTGTACAGATATACCACAGTTTATCCTGTTTTTAAAATAATGCATGGACACCTGGGCTATACCAAGTTTTGGGCTATCATGAAGAAAACAGCTACAAACATTCTATGTTCAAGTCTGTGTGTGAACACACACTTTCATTTCTCTTGGATAAATAACTAGGAGCATAATTGCTGAGTCACAGGGTAGGTGTATGCTTAGTTTTATAAGAAACTGCTACGTATTGTTCCAAATTGATAATGCATTTTACATTCCCCACCAATGAGGTATGAGGGCTCCAGTTGCTCTACATTCCCACTAATATTTGATAGTGTAAGTTTTTAAAAATTTAATCATTTTGTGGGTATGGAGAGGTATCATATTGTAGTTTCAATTTGCACTTTCTTGATGACTAAAGATGTTGAGTACTTTTCATGTGCTTACTGGCCATTCTCCATTGGGTTGTCTTTTTATTACTATGGTATAGGAATTTTTAATATATCTTGCATACCGTTGTCCTTTCTCAGATCAATGTTTTGCCTAATTATTTGGCTTACTTATTCATTTTCTTAATGTTTTTTTTTTTTTAGACAGGGTGTCTTGCTTTGTTGCCTGGGCTAGAATGCAGTAGTATGATCATAGCTTACTGTAACCCCAAACTCCTGGGCTCAAGTGATCCTTCTGCCTTGGCCTCCCAAAGTGCTGAGATTATAGGCATGAGCCACTGAGCCTGGCCAGTGATTTCTTTTGATGAGCAAAAGTTTTCAATTTTGATGTTTCATTTACGGTTATTGCTTTCTATGGCTTAACAAGGTTTGCCTACCTCCAAGTCATGAAGATATTCTGTGTTTTTACCTAAAAGCTTTATGATTTTAGCTTTTATGGTTTAGGTCTATAATCCATCTTGAATTAATTTTTGCCTATGGTGTGACGTAGGGGTCAAGTTTCATTTATTTCTCCCATATGGATATTAAGTTGTTTCAGCACCATTTGTTGAGAAGACATTCCTTTCCCCATTGGATTGCTTTGACATCTTTGTCAAAATCATATGACCTTTGCAGTGACATCAGCAAGTTGATGCAATAGGAAGTCCCACCTCTCATCCCCTCACAGAAACACAGATTTAACAATATATTGATAAAAATACCTTTAGGGGAAGTCCAGGATCCAATTGAGAGGTACGGTACCCCAGACAAGCACAGAGCTGAGAACAGCTGCATTGAGATGGGTCCTGCATCCCTGGGTCTAGGAGTGGGGGCTTTCTCAGTAGTACCACCCTCCACCAGTAGGAGACCTCCAATAGTGTGATCTCAGACAGTTTCCAGCTCTAAGTGAAATTCCAGATCAGTGGTGAAGAAGAGTTAAAGAATGGAGGCTGTGCCTAATCAACACTCAGGCAAGAATGCAGAGGTTGCATACGGCAAGGTGGGGAGGATCAGGGTGCAGGGATGGTAACCACTAAGGAATTGGAACAAGAAATTTAACAATTATCTGATTTTTTTTATTATATTGAAAGATTTTGGGAAAATGATAGCTGCATAGAAAAACTAATCAAATGAAAAATAATAATTCCAAGATAAAAGTGTACAAAACTATCATTATAAAATTAAAAATGCACATAGAATTTTAATTTTTTTTTAAAAAATAAATGATTGCAAATCTATTTCTGGCTCTCTATTCTGTTCCATGGATCTGTTTGTCAGTCCTTATGCCAATACCACATTGTCTTGATTACTGTAGCTTATAAGTCTCGAAATCAAGTAGTGTAAGTCTTAGGATTTTTTTTTTTTAGCATTGGGATTTTTAAAAGCGCCCCAGGTGATTCTAATGTGAGCCAAGGTTTCTAGACCCAGCTTTCTATGTCACTATCTCTAGACCTACGAAATAATCCAATTAATATGCTTGATCCTACTTCCTTATTGTCTTGGAACCCTCTTCCTCGATCGCTGATGCATTAAGGACTTCATCAGTTTCTCACCTGGCTCTATAATACTTCTAGAAAATAAAATTCTAACTCCTTAGGGTGGCTAAAATCATCTTTTGTGATTAGGCTTTCTGATACTTTATCCATTAGCCTCCCCAAAAAGTACTTTAAACTTCAGCCATATTATATTTGCTGTTCCTCAAATGTCTTAAACTTCCTCATGCCTCTGCGTGTCCCCCAACTTAAAACACCCTTTCCTCCTGTCATTGCTTGTCATTTCCTTCTTTTCTTTCAACATTTAGCCTGGCATCATCTGCCCCTCTCATCTGGAAGAGGTGTCCTTCCCTGGTTTCCATGGCCCTCTATGCATGCCTTCAAAACCGGCACTAAGGTGCTGTGACATAATCATCAGTCACCTTGATGAGCAGTCCAATTAATCTGTAAGCTTCTTGAAGGCTGAGACAATATGTTTCCATCTCTTGTGCCTAGTGCCTAGCAATGTGCCTTGCACATGTGAGGTACCTAATAAATGTTCATTAAATGAATGCAGCCTGGGCTCCGATCTGCATTGTGATTTGGGGCAGATTCCCTAATCTCTCAGAGCACCCTATTTCCTTATCTACAAACTGGAAATAACACCCATGCCACAAGGTGGTTATAAGACTTAAGCAAGCTAATCTATGTAAATTGTGTGGGCCTGGTACATGGTAAGCGCTCAATAAATGTCGATCCTTTTCCCTCTCCCCACCATCCACCCGACCCTTCAGAGATACCCCTTCCTACGCACACTTCCTTAACTGGCCACTAGGTGGTGGTAGCCTCTGGCGTGACATTCAGTCCCAGAGCTGCCCCCTTAATGTCCCCTCCCAGGCCCTGTTACACTCTGACAGAAAAGGGGGGTGTTTGATAATTTGCTGAGGGAGCCAACAAAGGAGATATCCTTTTCCCACACTAACTTCTTTGCCCTATCACCATTCTAGGCATCCCAGTTATGAATTTCAGAGAATTCCTCCTTGATTCCCCACTATTTTGGTTATAATTCCAACCCCAGGATTTGAAGATGGAAGAACCTGCTTAAGAATAGAAGTTGGGAGAAAGAGAAAATGCTGAGGCAGAGAGGGATTAAATAAAGAGCGCTACAGGAGAAAGCAGAGAAGATGCTTGAAGTCACATCCCGTTCCAGGGCAGGCACCCCTAGTGCTAACACTCCTGCCAGCTTCCCCACCAATAAAGAGCTCCTCACACTGGGTGAACGAAAGAAGAACACATGGTCCCTGCCCTCAAGCAGTTCATGGTCTGGTGGTAGACACAGAACCCACAAAATTAAGTGCTAAATTCTAGATACTGAAGCAAGATTCTTGAGTACAAGTTTGGAACAAGAGAGATAGGTAGAGCAAGAATAACGGGAGAGCTTTTCTGAGGAGGGTAGAGAAGAACTGGGGCGGGGGGGCAAGGGATAGTATAATCAAAAGGTGCAGGTAGAAATATGCATTCTCTCATCTTACAGAGACACCCTCAGCAGTTCACATACTGGAAATAACCCCAGCACCCAACAATCCCAATAGATTGTGGAGCATCCAAGCAAGGAAATTCCAAGTAGCCAACATAAGCTAGATGTGTACATACAATTTGGAAAGGAATCAAGCTAAGTTAATTGAAAAAAGTAAGCTACAGAACAATATATATTATACGGGCTCATTTGTGGTTTTAAAGAATATTTAATTATATTTGTGTACCAAAAAAAAAAAACCACTCCTGGAAGGAGACAGAACAAACCGTTAGTAGTAGTTAACTCTGAGGGTGCCGCTGAAGAACAGGAGCACAGACAGCAGCAAGTTTACTTTTCACCTTACACTTTCCTGTACTCTTTGAGGTTTTTAACTACTGGGTTTTATCATTTTTTTAACAATACAAAGTTAATAAAAATAAATATACATTCGCATTCAGATAGCAGGGGCTGGAAGGTAGCAAGTGAGAAGTAAGTGTCCACATGCCAGCTGAGGCCAGATTTTGGAAGGCCACGACTGAAGAAGAGTTCACATTTGACTCAGTTGTCCATAGAAACCCTGGAGAGGTTCACCAACAAGGAAGAGATACAGGGAAAGCAGAATTTTAGGACGATTCATCTGTGTAAGATAGATGTGAGGTGGGAGGAAGAGCCCTTTCATAGCCCTCTCAGGCTACATATGGTTGCTCCAGATATCTTTTTCTTTTCAAAGCTGTCTGAAGTCCCTTTCAACTTGATTTCACTTGGATGACGATATTGGGTGGGGCCCCAGAAGGAACCGGGTAGGCATGCACTAAAAACATTTGGTGAATCCCCACTGTGTGCCTCACTCTGTGTCAGGCCTTGAGAGCTGGATAAAAGGAGAAACAAGACCCCACCCCTGTCCAGAGAAACTCTGGCCGTGGAAATGGAGGAAATCTGAGATATACAGCAAAGAAAAAAAAAATGACAGGCTTTGAGCACAGGCTGGCAAGATTGGATATAGGAAGGAAAGGCCCTCTTTTGAGTTGGCAAAAAGTCTGAGGTTTCCAGCCTGGGAGACTAAAGGCAGGTGGCCGTGGCCCTGAGCAAAGCAAGCTGGAAGAAGCTAAAGATTGAGCTCACTGTCTTTAAGGGACAAGTCCTCCTTGCTGCTCCCCCTTCTGCGAGGGACAGACTGGAGTGGGAACTCCAGTCTTTTCCGTGACTAGAACTTAAAAGGGAGAAGGGTGGTGCAACCTTCCCTCATCTCTAACGTCAATTTTTGGCAGCCCACGTAGCCCTGCCGGGCTCCCTAAACCCTGACTTCCAGACACCCAGAAAGTCAGACACCAAGGGTATAGCCTTAAAACGCCGCCCAGAAGGGGGCAGTGACCAGAAGCACGCTCACCGGCACCTGGGAACCGCCCGGTGCCTTCTGGACTCAGTATATCATTCCCGTAAGGGCTGAGCCCAGGGACAAAGGTCTGGCACTTAGCAGACACCCCTTTAGAACCCGAGCCCTGGAAGTGGAGGTCCAGAGTCTCTCAGCCTGATCTAAATCCTGGTGCTTGGAATCTAAACCCTCACTTGATGGGAAGCCAGTCAGAAAGTATTTTTAAAAAACCACACAAAAATAAATGAACCCCTACCTCTTGGGACGAAAGGGGATGGCCCTTCCTCAACCCCACCCGCAGGTGACTCACCTCCCTCTAAACCAGGGCCTGCCCCTCCCGCGCCCGGTGCCAGGCGGGCAAGGCGTGGCTGGTACTCAGGTGGGCTCCATCCTCGAGCTCTAGGCGGGCGGACAAGCTCCGGCGTGTCCCCGTGGTGTCCCTGTTTACTCCGAGCCCTGGAGCGAGGTGGGGGCGGGCCCTCGCGGCCCCTCCCCCACCCCGCCCCACTCCGCCGCAGGCCCCAATCCAGGTCCGATCATACAAAATCTCCAAATCCGAGCGCAGCCTTTCACTGTACCTTCCCCGCAGACTGGTGGCCCCTGCTCCCACCCCGGGGCAGGGGAGGCACAGTCAGCGTTCTCCAAGGAAATCAGGCCTCAGCCCGGGCCACCGGGTCCTGGACCTCCCAGAGGGGGCCTGAAATCCTAGTGTATGACACAGAGTTTCAAAGAGGAGCCGCTCAGCTCTCCTCGCCCACTGCCCAATCCCACTCTCGGTCCCTTCAGCTCTCTGGAGCGCGCAGGAGAAAGGTCCAGCCAGGGGAGGGGACGCCCCAGGCCCCAAACTGGCTAGCGGGCTCCCGAGACCCCCCACTCTCGGACCGCTTCCCAGAACTCCAAATACTGTCGCTGCTCCCACTCCCCCTCCCCAGGGCAGCGCGCCAAATCGGCGCATGCGCACTCACTGAATTGCCGCGTAGCTCTTTCTCCCCCCCCTTTTTCTTTCCCCGCCCCTTTCCTCCCTCTCTCCCTCCTCTAGTCGTCCCCTCCCTCTCCCCATTCAGCCCCCCCGCGGCACTTCAGTCCGGGGAACAGCGGTGCGAGCTCCAGGCCCATGCACTGAGGAGGCGGAAACCAGGGGAGCCCCCAAAGCTCCATCAGGCCCCTTCCACTGGCTCCCCAACCCGGTCCACGCCCCCCACCCCCCACCCCGCCTCCTCCCAATTGTGCATTTTTGCAGCCGGAGGCGGCTCGAAGATGGGGCTGTGAGCTTCACCCAGGGAGGGGGAGAGAGCAGCGAGGAGTAAGGCGGGGGGTAAAGGGTTTGGATTTGGGGGCAGGGGGCGCACCCCCATCAGCAGGCCCTTCCCCAAAGGGCTCGGAACTCTACCTCTTCACCCACGTCCCTGGTGCGCTTTGCCGAAGGAAAGAATAGAAAAGGAGGAGGGGGAAAAGAGGAAAAAGGGGGACCCCCCAATTGGGGGGGCGAAGGCGAGAAGTAGCAGGACCAGAGGGGAACGGGCTCTGCTTGCATCAGCCCACACCATGCGGACCCCGCCGTTGCTACTGCTGCTGCCCCTGCTCTCAGCTTTGGTCGCGGCCGCTATCGATGGTGAGTGAGATTCCGCGGCCCCCTTGAACCCCTGGGGGCACCCCTCCCCAGCCCCCACTCCTGCTCACGGATGGGGAAGGGAGACGCGGGAGGGGGTGCCTTTTGTTATCCCAGCCCAGCTGACACAGCAGAGGCCCGGCTGGGGGCGGGGATGGGGGTCCGATTTGAGGGATGGGGGCCTTGGGTAAATGATGCTTCCGGGGTCCCCCAGTCCAGACAAAGGCAAGAGGCCTGGGTAGAGAGAAGGCTCCCCCTTTTTCTGGTCCTGGGATCCAGAGGCCTTCTCTTCCTATCTCTGTTCGGGGAGGGCCTCCGCCTCCCCTACATCCTCCACCCCCCCATCTGAATTGTGAAGGAATCCGGATTTGCAATGTACGGCTGCAAAAGGGGGCGGGGGTGGGGGGCTTTTGCTGTGGCCTCTGAAGCGAAGGGGAAGCCGGGCTAGGGGTACCCCGCTGGGCAGAGGGCAGGCAGGCCGGTAGGCTGTGGGTGGGGAGAGGGAGGGCCCCCTGCTTGGGTGTGGAATCGCCAGCGCCCGGTGTGGAGGCCTGGGTTTTGAAGTGGGCTCTTCCCCCTCTCAGGGCCTCTGTCAGTAGCCTGGGTAGGGCAGTGTTGGGGGGCGGAGGGGGGGCTGGCGATGCTATGTGACTTTGAATTTTCCTTCTTAATTCCTGGGAGCTTTGAGATGAACAAACGTCAGATGTCATCGTTGGGGAAGGGGACTGGAGAATGGCTTGGAATGCTGGGGTAGGAGGGTGGGGGAGGCTGCTTTCTCCCTGACTTCTGGCTGGATCACAGTTTGGATTGGAAGGAGAGTTGGAGGTTGGATGGGGGTTATGGCTATGCCCCCACACTCCTTTAGTAAATGTGTTTATTCCCTGCCCCCCATCCCATATACACACACACTTTGTATACTGCAGAGTTAGGCTGGGGCTTGAACTGTGTTCTGTTGGGGAAGTGGGGTACCCCTTTTCCCTTTTTCCATCAGCTGTTTTTTCTCTTACTTGTGAGTCACTGGTTCAAGTCTTGCCCAAGCTTTAAGCTAGGGTCATAGGGTTGGGCTGGGCTGGGTCCCTGATTTGAAAAAGGGTGGGATCTCATCCCTTCCAGTCATCTTAGCCCTCTCATCCAAGGACAAAATTGGGCCCAGTACCATCATACACCACCCCCCTCTGCCTTCTAAATCTTGCTGGGCTGGGACTGGGAAAGTTTTTCTCTGAAACCAGATGATCTCCCCAAGCCAACTTGCTTCAATTGGGGCAGGAGGGTCAGAGGGTCAGGAAGAGGCTGTGCCCAGAAAAGTTACATTCATTGGCCCTCAATCATGCCATCTTGGGGACTGTCTGTCTGCTCCCCACCCCCTAATTTCCAGGAGGAAGAAAGAAGCTCTGCCCTGAGTATCCTCCAGGTCAGCCCTCACAGCCAGCCCCTGCCCATGACTCCCTTCATTAATTAGCATGTTCTTTCCTCTTGTTCTCAGCCCTGTGAGGTGAGAGGGGAAACCGAGGCAGAGAGATTTGGGCACAGCTGCTTCTAGGAGGGTTAGAAAAAAATTTTTGAGAGAGAGACCCATCCCCATGAAGGAGGGTGAGTGGAGTTAGGCAGAAGCAAGAGCAGAGAAGGCCACCTGCCCACTCAGGAATGGGCCCCAGGTAGCTTCACTCCCAGGTCCTAAAGGGGTTCTATTTGCCACACCAAGTGGGTTGGGGATGATTGTAAGAGGGAGACTGTTCATGTTCTCCTTGACTATCTCCCTACCCTTTCCTAAAATCTCCACCCAGTCTACCTCTGTATCTCCAGCTCAGGCTGAACTCCATCCAAAGGGAGAGGACCCTTCCCCAAACACACACCAATATTCCTACCTTGGGAATGGGAATATAAATAACTGGTTACACCCCACTCTGGAGGGTGGGAAAGGGGAATTGCAAAGAAATATAGGTCCAACTCTCTCCAGAGGCAGCCTAGGGGATCCCCTTGTCCCTACCGCTCCCTCTTGCCTTGGGGCCCACAGACACAACTTTCTTCTTTGCTTTGCAGAAAAGGAAACCTCCTGGCCCAGCTTAACTGACTTAGTGTCCAACCTTCCTCCTGCTATCACAGCCTTGCTGCTTTCCCTCCTTGGGAGCAGTCCTAGGGGCCTTCCCTACCTCTTCTGCCTTCTCTTCTATGCCTAAAACTGCCCCCAGGGTACCCTCTTTGGGGAGAATTCCACTCCCTGCTAGTAGACAAAATTCAGTGCACTTGCCACTGGGAAAGATGGAAAAAGATGGGGTAGAGAGTGGGAAGAAGAAGGGATTATTGAGGGCCCTGCTGAGACTAGGGAACATTTTATAGTGGAGAGGGCACCCCCAGGCAGATACAGCTCAGGGAAGAAGACTGACTTCCTCCCTCTCCTCCTCTCTGTCTCCACACACCCCCTTGAGCCAGTATATTACCAGTTACTAGAAAAGGTGGGCAGTGGAAGTGAGTTATAAGGCTGGGGTGTTAGCCTCCTGGCTCCCTGAGAGAAGGTCCCAAACCCCGTTCTCCTTGGTCAGACCCAGATCCTTAAACATCTCCCCTTACCTCATCTTTCAAAGCAGGGTTGTATAGGAAGATCATTTTGGGATTGGAGGAACATTTTGATGTTTGGGGCTGCTTCACGAGACTTCCTTTTCTTCCAATCTTGTTCCCTGTCCCTTCATTTTCTCCATATTTTTTTTACCCTCAACCACTCCCCCATCACTGGGCCTCCCATAGGGTGACAGCTGGGTCCCTGGCCAGACCTGTCCAAATCCCCCACTCTTCAAAAACTCTTCCTTACCTTCGAAAAGCCCTTCCTTACTGAATTCTAACTCCTTTTCCTCCTGCCGCAGTCTCAGAACCCCCAAACCTACTGGGTTTATTCCCCCCAAGTATTCTCCTCTCTGGGTCCTCCCCACCTCTTGGACTCCCCACCTTTTAGGTCCTCCAGCTCTGGATGGGGGGCTTCCTGCTCTTGGGGAATATCAGTACAGTTGAGTGGGACTGTGCAAGGGTCCCTGACTTGGATGGTGGCGGGTGTAAGTGGTCAGGGAACCTGGCCTCCCTTCTGTCCCAGATTTCAGCCTGGTTAGCAGGATCCTGCATTGTTTGGAGAAGGAAGCAGTTGGCTCTGGAGTGTTTCCGGTGCAATGGCCTCAGGCACCAATATAAAATCTCCCTGGGAAAGAGGTGAGAGGTGTGGGAGGAGAGACAGTTGTCCCTTTGCTCCCTGAGGGGAGACTAGAGTCCCTCCCAGGCCTTGGCTTCCCTGGCTGAAAAGCTCCACTTTGCCTTCCTCCCACCCTCCTGCTTCGAGGGGCGGCAGTGGCTGTATTCTGGGTCTCCCTTGGGTCAGACACTGCTAGGGCCGGGACTCCATCTCCCCAAGCCAGGTTATATGCTGCCCCGCACCCTACTGTGAGTCTCAGTGGGGTAGTCACTCTCTGGATTCATCCCAGGACAACTGTGTCACCGTCTTGGCAACCTCTGGGCCAAGCCCCCTTCCTGTCTTCCTGGCCTGTCTGTCTGTCTGTAACTGGGGTGCGCCTGTCATCAGTGTGTGCCGTCCTGGCCTTCAGAACCTCCCTGTCTCATCTCTCTCATTGCCCGTCCTCTGTGGCGTCCTCTGCCCTGACTCTCTCCAACTCTGTCACTTATCTTATTCTTCTCTGCCTGGCTCCGTTTACTTCCATCCAGGCCTCTTGGTATCCCGAGAGCCACCTGGGAGTGAGAGTCTCTCCTGGGCTTTCCCACTTGCTTCTGAGCTCCCACCTCTCCATTTTGGTTATTCTTCCCCTCCCGGCCAAACCCGCAGTGAAAGTTCCCCCTCCACTTTCCTCCAAGTGCCAATGTCTTCTTTCCCCTCACTAATTTTGGGAATGGGTTTTGGAGAGAATGTTTCTGGAAGAAAGGAACTTGATACCCTTTTGGGCTAAGAGGGAGAAAGGAGGTATTTCAGATGGAAGGAGGGAGGTTAGACTTCTGGTAGAACTTCCTCCTGACCAGGAGCCTAAGAACTGGAGAAGGATGTAGGGAGTGGGGCAAGGGCTTAGAGCTTTTACTTCTGGTGAGCACAGGCCATGTGCGTATGTATGGTAGGTGGGGGGAGTAGGTAGGGAGGGCAAATAAAGGCCTGGTAAGAGATATGGTGACCTCTGGAGGCATTTTAGGGGTCTGGATTTTATTTGCGTGGAAAGGAAAAGATGTTGGGGAGGTCACAGGTCAGGCTAATGTCCTGCTGAGTCAATATTGACTCAAAGTGGAAGGGAAGACCCTTCCCCTCCCCTGGCGATCCAAGCCACCCCGTCTGTCTGTCTGTCCAGGCCGCAAAGCAGAGGCCCAGACTCAGGAATGACAAAAATGTGTCTGAGCCTCACTGAGCTGCGGGAAGGAGCCACCCCCGGGTAACACCCAAAATACATAAAATTCAGTGGAAAGCTCTCAGTTTGGGTCTGGGAGGCCTTTGCTGCCCCACCCCCATATGTTTGAAAGTTCAGATTCCTGTTGGCTCTAGCCCCTACCCCCTGGGCTTTCCCCCTTCCCTTAGATATATCATGTGGTTCCCTGTAGAAAACATCCCCCCACCTATCTCAGAGGGGGAGCCTATCTCTCCCTCTGCTGTGTCCACTCTTGAAAAGGGCCCCAAGGGTCTCTTTCATGCTTTTCCTGCCTCTGAGCCTCCTTGTCCTTTAGGAAGCATGATCTGCGGTTTTAGTGGTCTTCTTCTCCCTCACTCCCTCAAGGGGTATCGCAGGATGGGTCCCCCTCCTCTAGAGAAGATTCTGTGGGGGCCTGGACTTCTCTGTCGCCCTCTCTTCTCTGGCCAGGCATTCTCACCCTCCTCCCCCACACCACCCCCAAGGTCCCAGAATGGGACAGAGGATGACAGCCAAGGCTCAAGCAAGGCAGTGGGGTCTGTGTTGTGTCTGGACACACACCCAACCCTACACCTCCTGCCCTGGCTCCAGCTTGGTGGCCCTGGGGGCCATGCTGGGCTGGATGCCTGCGTTGGGGGTGGGCAGGGTGTTGGCCAAGTTAGCATGGTGGTCACATTCGTCTTCAGGCAAAGCTGAGAACAGACGGCCCCTGTGTCCTGGTGTTCTTCCCTCAACCTCGCTCCCTCTTCTCCCTCTCTAGTTCTCTCCTCCTCCTTCTCCCTCCTGTCTCACCCCTCTCTGTCCCATTCTTGTCCCTTTCCATCTCTCCCATGCTCTCCCCTCCTCTCTGAGGAGCCCTGGAGGCCACCCCTCACAATCCCTCTCCCCACTCCCAATGCCAGAGAAGGAGAGAGTTCTCCCTGTGGTTTCCCTTCTTAACCCGGCTCCACCTGCTCCGTTAGTAACCACTGGGTGCCTCAGTTCCCTCATCCGTAAGATGGGGATTGCAACGGAAGCCCCCTCACAGCATTGTGAGCCCCTAAATGAGTTAACGTGTGCAGCATTACAGATCAGTGGCTGGCGCTTAGTGACCATGTTAAAAAGCGTTAGCTCATAGTGTTAGGAAGCCGCAGCTCTCCTCAGGGGCGGGAGGCAGGGGAGGCTGTTAGTTGCTTCCGAACTTAGGGCAAAGTTGTTCCCTGGTCTAAACTGCGGCCACAAAGGAGGGTTTTCTGGTGCTGGATTCAGATACAGGAGGCTCAATGAGGGGAGTGGGATTGGCTTTGCCTCTAAGCAGATTATAAGTTCCCTACCCCGCCCCCAGCTCAGAGTGAGGCTTCCGTGTGCTATGTGCACTGCCCCAAAGTAGGTTATTTGTTTCTTTCCTCCCCTCTCCCCCTGAAGGAAATCAAAGACAGGCCTCAGCCTTCTCACTCAAGATTCTGGGGCTTTCTCCACCATCCCTGACAGGAAGGAAGTTCTTTCTCATATCCTTCCACAATCCTTGTGCTGTCCTGGCCCACGGGAGATGTGCCCCCTCAGTCCCCGTGCTCTGGGCCTAAGGAGATGCTGCTGGGGGACAGGGGCCCGCACCCTCCTGGTGCTTCCATTCGCCCCCATCCCCCACTCCCCTCCTTCTGCAAGAGCACATCTGGTTTGTGAATGTCTCTCATTCCAGCTTTCGGAGTTTGCCAGCTGCTGTTTCCTCTGTCGAGTTCAGGCCAAAAATGGGGGTGGGGGACAGTAGGGGGACTATGTGAGGGCCAAAGGAGGGGGAACTGTAGCTGGAACGTGGAATGGAGGGGAAGTTAGAGTGACCAGCCAGTGACCTCAGGCCCTGACTGTGAGCTCTGCCCTGGGGAGGAACAGGGGCACGGACCACATCCCAGGTGGGGAAGGGAAGAAGTGGATGGCACGGGGGTCCGTTTCTGGGTTCCAAACATGCCATCTGCTTCTGAGTCCCAATCCACCCCTCTCCCCTCCCCTCAGCTGGCCTCGGCTGGTCAGGGGAAACGGACGGTTCTCTGGCATGCTAACTAGGTTGGCGGGCTGTGTTTCCCGGGAAGACCTCACAGCTGGCCCAGTGGGGCAATGAACTCAGCATTATCCACCTCCTCAAGGGGCCTTTATTCCCAGCTCAGGGTGGAAGGGAGGGGAGGGGGGTTGGGGGGGCCTGGCTAGGCCATCCTTGATGTGTTTCCTGAACTCGGTCATTCTGGCCAGGGGCCGGAGTGCAGTCCCCTCTGCCAGAGATGGAGTTTAAGGAGGGAGGACATCTCCATGGGCCCCATCACATTCCCTGACCACCAGAGCCCAGCACCCTTTTCTATTCTGTGTCTCTGCCCTGTGTTCGAATTAGTTGTGCACACTGTCTTCCTAGGGGACTGTGGCTCCTGAGGGGCAGAGGGGGCATCTCACCCTTCCTTGGCACCCCAGTGCCTACTGCAGTGCCTGGCACAGAGCTGGCCTTCAGTGTGTGCCAGCAGAATAGAAATGGAGTTGACACAGCCTGAGGAAAAGGCGATGAAGGGCCAGGAGACTGGGAACCCAGCCCTGGGTGGGGGTGCAGGGGGCAGGCGACTGTACTTCCTGTGAGGACGTGGCAAGAGGGGTTGGGAGGGCCGCTCCAAGTTTCTCTCAGGGGGAGTGGGAGGACTGGTGTGGGCTGCACTGGTTCAGAGCCTAGAGTCAGCTGAACTGGTGAGTCCTGGTTTTGCCGCTTGTCTGCTGTGTGACCCTGGGCAAGTCACCCGCCCCTGTTTCCTCATCTGTGAAATAGTGGTATTAGTCATCCCTACTTTGTCATACTGCAGAGAGGATTAAATAAGATGATACTTGGAAAGAACTGGTTTACCACAGTTCCCGGCACACACTCAGCGCATGCATAGTAAGCGTTAGCTGTTAGCATTCTTATTTCCTCCTTGGGGAATGAGGTAAGAATGGGAGAGAGGCAGAGAGGTCCCGGATGTGGTAACTTCACAGGCTGGCTGGGCTGACACCAGCTCCTGGAGGTCATCCCAGCCACCCCCCTGCCTCTGCTCCTCAAGTCTATTTTCCTGAGCAATCTTTAGGTGCCTCTTAGCTTCGAGGATGTCTACTGAAAGCCCCGCCTGCCGCAGATCTAACCAGCAGGAGAGACTGTGTCTTTAGAGAGTGGAGGTGGAAGCAGGGCCCTCCACCCTGCCCACTCCCGCCCAGCCCGGCCTTGCCCTCCTGTACCTCTGTTCATTCCATCTCGGTGCTAGGCTGTGTTTGCAGGGGGGGGCCCACCCCACAGTTCCTGCCTGGTGGGGGCCTGGTGGTTAGGGGTTGGGGATGGCTGGGGTGATGGGTCAAGGGACCAGGAGTATTTCAGAAGGCAGGGAAGCAGAGAGGTCAGAGAAGACCAGCCCTGGTCTTCTAGTGGGAGTGAGAGGAAAATAAAGAGAAAACATGTCAAAGGCCTAAATGCCCCCCTTCACCATCGCTGTAAGTCATCAAAGCCAGGGGATGTGTGTGTCTGATCAGAGTAGCCAAAAACAACAAGGGCTTTGACCCTGGCTCCTAGGGACAAGCAACCTAGGGGACTTAGGTGGGAGGCAGTAAAATGTGCTCCTGGATCCTCCCCCTCCCCCCACCAGATACATAGTGTCTAGGAGTGACCCAAAGCCACCCCCCTGGCTCAGAGTCCGGGCCAGCTGGAGAATGATGCTGGGGAAGGAGAAAGAGTTTTGGGGCCACAGAGTTGGCCTCCACCCTTCACTTACACCCCCCTTTTCTTGCTTTGCTCCTAGTCCCTAAGACTTGCAGCCCTAAACAGTTTGCCTGCAGAGACCAGATCACCTGTATCTCAAAGGGCTGGCGGTGTGATGGTGAACGGGACTGCCCTGACGGCTCCGATGAGGCCCCTGAGATTTGTAAGTACCTTTTCTAGATCCCTCTCCCCCGACCCTTGACTTATTCCTCTTTCTTTGGCAGATATTTGGGAGGAGGATAGGTGATCTCTAGCCTAGTGTGGACCTTGCTCTGTGATTTTATTTGTCCATGACACAGCTCAAACTGTCCTTTCCCCCTCTTCAAAGTGCCCGGCACAGTGCCTGGTGTGCTTAGAAATGGCACCCTGGATTTCTCCCTCAGCCACTAACCCTCAAGCCTGTCAGAAACAATGTTCTCTGGGCTGACAGCTTTGCAAGAAGACAGCCCAGCGTCCCCTCCCTTCCAGCTTTTCCCTCTTCGTCCCACCTCTGAGTTTCCCTGACCCTTGATGAGGGGCCCCCAGGTCTTGACGAGTCCCCTTCCATCCTTAGGCTCCTGGGCCAAAGGCCACCAGCTCTTGCTCAGCTCCTGTACCAGAAGCCCCACCCCTGTGCGTTTCCCGCCACCCCCGCCTTCCCCTGCCCCCAATAAGTGGTGTAATCAGAGGCAGCTGTTTAAACTGGGAAAAAGGTCCCCGCCTAGCCTTCACCCTGCCAAGGGGAGGGGGTGTTGGTGGAGGACTTGCTGGCTGGACCCCAGAGTCCTGGGAAGCTGGCAGAGTCCTGGAGTCTCCACCTTCAGCCTCTCCCCTGCTTGGCTCATCTGGGCCAGGGTCTAGGAGACCCTGAATTTCTAGGTCTGTCTCTGTTCTCTCTGCTGGGCTTTATCCTGCTCCGGTCCCATCTGTGTCCTCTCCTCATGCTCCCACCCATAATTATCAGGAGTAATTTTAGGGCTGGAAAGAGAGCCACTACTTCTCTCTGCCTCACCCCCACACCCTGCCCTGGAGGGGCAGGGGCCAGGGACATTCAGCGAGTGTATCTGTGGTGGGGGCGGTTCAGCCTGGAGTCTCTTCTGATGCCACCTTCACCTGCCACATTTCTGACCTTGATGCTTGGGTGTTAGGAGTAAAGAAAGCCACGCAGAAGGGCCAGATCTGGCTCTTTTTGTTCACTCTTCCCTTAGTAAACCTCACCTTGTATACATTCCCATGCTGTTTACACTCATACACACTCCTGGACCCATTGTAGTCATACACAGACCGACCTGGGCACTGAAGCACCCACCTCCACCTAGATAAAGGCACAAACACGTTTTCACAGCAACACAGAGTCAACACTCTCAAACATGGATGCAGAAACACAGCCTACACTCAGACAGATGCCCTCAGATACACACACTGACAAAGAAACACAGACACACACACACACATACCCCTACCTGGACTCACTCACAAAAGGACATGGAAACTCACATACTGAGGACAGGAGCACCAGCTCACATAGAGACATACAGACACACCCTTGCTGCACACCATTACACACATACCTACTCTCTCACTGCATGTGGACTCCTTCCCAGGCACACATGTGTAGGTGCACCAGCACATAGACGCTCTCACTCACACATGCTGTCCAGGCTTAGGGCCAACAGGCAGTGGTCTGTCTATCTCATCCATCCTCTTGGGCAACAGAGGAAGTACCAGAGACATCACCAGTTGGCCACAACCTTTGACCTTTCCCAAATCCTTCCATGAGGCTAGTTGCTCCAGGGTTGGAAGTCTAGAATGGTGCTGTCCAATGGGAGTATATTGCAAGCCACATATGCAACTTTGAAACTTTCTAGTAGCCACTTTTAAAAAGGTGAAAAGAAACAGGGGAAATTAATTTAAATATTTTATCCAATGTATCCAAAATATTATCATTTCAGTACAGTATATTATCCATATGAAATTATTAAAGATATTTTGCTTTTTTTTGGCATTAAGTCTTCAAAATCCAGTGTGTATTTTATACTTACAGTTTGAACTAGCCACATTTCAAGTGCCCAACAGCCACATGTGGAGGGTGCTATGTCTTGGACAGTGCATTTCTAGAATATCTGGCACTGCTCTTGGCCCCAGGCTCTGTGACCTGGGGAGCTGTGGGAAGGGGATGTTCTTTGCATTTGAGCTTCTCTGCCATAAACTCTGCTTCCCTCAGTTCATCAGAATCTTTTGCCTCTGACCTTAGCCTGTCTCCCCAGCATAGAATGTTGAGGCATTGATGTCCATAAGTGTGGGGCATTTAGGGTGTGGACTCTTTACTGAAGGCCTAGTTTCCACCTCCACCTGGTTGCTTCCAGATGTGTGGCTACTGTTGGGAATGGCGTTGAAGAGCTCTAGGTGGAAGAGTCTAACCAGCCCCTGAGGCCTCCTGAGATCTAAAAACACAGGTGTCTAAAACCCTTGTCCAAGTTTATCCCCACCCCCAACTCCCGGTGAACATCTGGCCAGACAGCCCCCATAGCCAGCTTGGTCATGCCAGCCGTTCTGTCTGCCCCCAGGTCCACAGAGTAAGGCCCAGCGATGCCAGCCGAATGAGCACAATTGCCTGGGCACCGAGCTCTGTGTTGCCATGTCTCGCCTCTGCAACGGGGTCCAGGACTGCATGGATGGCTCGGATGAGGGGCCCCACTGCCGAGGTAAGGACTCTTCCACACTCTCCAGTCCCAGGCGGATGCCGTGAGCTCTCAGTGGGCACCTGGTGGGATTGGAGGCCCCCCCATCCAAGGACTGTCCTTGCACCTTCAGTGGGGATGAGGCCTTGTCCTGGTCCCCTGCCTAGATTTGCCAACAGACAGTAGAGGAAATTGGTGCACCCCTTGGGCTTAAAGCTTGGCCAAATAGCCCTGTGGGCCTCAGTGATGGGCCCAGGCCTAGGCACTTCCCTCTGGCTATGTGTGCTTGGACAAGTTGCTGCCTCTCTCCAGGTCCCAGTTTCTCATCTGTAAAATGAGAGATCAGTGTTTTTGGATTCGTTTTTTAATAGTGTGGTCCTTTCTTCAAAAGGTTTTCTACGTGAAACCTGAGTGGGAACACAGAGAGGAGCAGAGATGCTGTGATTCAAGCTGGAGTTAGGGACCTAGAGTTTAGTTCACCTGCCACCCCCACCAGTGCCCTGGAAGGCATCCCCCAGGAACTGCAGATCATTGAGGGACCCTGAAGCTGCTTTAGGCTCTCCTTCTCTGACATTCTGTACATTCTGAGGGGGTTGATGGGAAAGCTATCCAGGCTGAGGAGAGAACATTAGCATGATAAGTCAGATTCTTCCCATCTGTGGCTCAGGTCACCAGCTCTGCAATCTTTCCCCTGAAGGTCCCTGTGGGCTACGGATAGTCTGGGCCACTGAGCAATTGGGGAGGAGTCCACGATGAGGGGGGAAATGGAGCCTCAGGCCTGCATGTCAGGGAATAGTGACTTCTCCCTTCTGCTGTCCTCGGGGCCTGGACCTGGAGCAGGAGGCTGGCTTCGAGAGGCCCTGAGCAACGCCCTGGGGTATGGACAGTTTTGATGGGGTGGGGGCCATGTCCTGTGCCATATGCATGTCAGAAAACATCTGTCTGTAGGAGGAGACTCATCAGGATCCTGTTCACATGGGGCAGGGAGTATGGAGCAAGGGAGTCTGTGGAAGATTTTTCTCCTTTCCTTTGGCTGATTTTGCATGTTTTTATCTGAAGCTCCTGAGATGGAATGCAGAATGTGGGCCTGGGGGCTGACTTCAATTACCACTCACCCTCCTTCTTATGGATGGTACATGTTCAAGTTTGCTTCCTTTTGAATACCTTTTCGGTTTCAAAAACAACAAAGAACCTCAAAAACCTAGGATTTGAACTTCCTTCAAATATTCTGATATTACAGAACTTGGGCCTCCTCATCCCCCCATGCCATATCCAGAAGAGAAACTCTTTTCTAGGTTTTCCAGAGCAAATGATATTTTCCCCCTTTGTGGGGGAAGGCTGCACAGGCAGCACAGATGGGCTCTCGGGTGAAAGTGGGGAGGAGAAGGAATAGCTGGGGCCTGGCCCCCCATCCCAACTCTTCCTGGCAGGCTTAGTGCCTGTAAACGTCTTAGCATCTCGGGCGGCTCTCTCCTAAAGCGGGGGCGGGGGGGGGGAGCGGGGGTGTGAGGCAGCTGGACAAAGGGGTCCTTGTGGCCAGGCCGCCCGGCCCCACACAAGGCCATTAACTGGGTCGCTGGTCTGGGGGGGGCAACTGCTCTCCCACCTCTTCCCCCTCCTGTCCCGTTCCCTTCTGTCTCCCCTGTGGAAGTGGGTCAGTGGCAGGAGAAAGATTAGAAAAGGATCCCGAGGGAAACGGTTTTGCTCCTCCTCCCCATCCTCCACCTGGACCTTAGGCCTTCTCTCTGAGACCTCTGAAGCTCAAGGGATGGGGTGGAGGGGTGCTTCCACACCAGAGCTGGGATCCTGCCGAGACAGACTCGATTCCATGACCACTCTTCCCCTCAGCTGAAGCCAACGTTGTAATCCCCATGCAGTGCAGACAAGAGATGTAGGAAAGGGATAAGACTCACTGTCCCCACTTCCTGTTGACCCCAACTAAGTATCAGAACCCCTCCCTACGGGGACAGAGGTGGTCCAGAGCAGCCAGAGCAGGGAGATGTGGATTCTAAGCCATAATTGGCTATGTGATCTTGGGCCTGTCTTATGTCCTCTCTGGGCCTCAGTTTCCTCTCTTACAAAATATAGTTGGTGCTTCCCAAGGCCCCTTCCATCTCTGACACTGCAGCCCTTAGAAGTGGTTTCTGAAGGTTGCCTGGAATTGGGAGAAAGTGGTCTGGCTGTGGCTGCCAGGTCTGGAGGCCTGAATGTGTCTCTCCTGCCCCCACACAGAGCTCCGAAGCAACTGCTCTCGACTGGGCTGCCAGCACCATTGTGTCCCCACACTTGATGGGCCCACCTGCTACTGCAACAACAGCTTTCAGCTGCAGGCAGATGGCAAGACCTGCAAAGGTACGTGAGTGCATGTGCTTGTATGTACAGGTGTGTGTGCCAGGGGCCAGGTAGGGTGGGCAGGGGCAGGAGGCCTGGCTTGGGCAGGAGAAAGGAGAAGGAAGGTGCAAGAGAGGGAAGGCTACTGCTCCAGGGCATGAATGTGCACCCCAACCATTTGCTTCCACCAAACTTTTCAAAATTCGTCTTAAAATTATAGGTCATATATGAATTTTCTTGTTGTAAAAAAATTAAAGCATTACAGATAAAGCCAAAGTCTCCTTTGACAAATCCCCCTCAATTCCAGTCCCTGTCCCTTCTCTCTAGAGCTCCACTCCATTATCAGTTTGCTATCTCTGTTTCCAGGCCCTTTTTTTGTGCATTTGTGTGTATGTACTCATGGAAAATCTAATTGGAAGTATTGCTTATGTGTGTGTGTTTTTTACATAAATGGTGTCATACCGTCTGCTTCATTGTCAGTGGTTTTCACTCATCAGTATGTTCCAGTATGTTACAGTTTTTGTGTGTTAATATGGAGAGATCTACATCATTCTTTTAAGAACCACTATGATGTGAGACCATTACCACAGTTTACTTGGCCATCTTCTTATTGATGAGTAAGATGTTCCCAATTTTTCACTGCTACAAGCAATGCAAAGTTTTCTGTTTTAAATTTGCCTACCTTGGGTCTTTGTGCAAATGACACCTTCTTGGTGAAGCCGTTCTTGACTCCTCTAAAATCACACCCCATCCCCCCTGCAATTTCTGTCCCTTTTCTTTCCATTGCACGGGCACCTCTGACGTACACTTTACCTTTTTGCTTCATTTATTATTATAATAACAAATATTTCATTTTTTATCAGAATATTTAGAGTTTCATAAAGACAGCAATGTGGGTCTATTTTAAAATTCACTGGTATTCCCCCGGCACCTGGTACATAGTAGGTACTCAGGACATCTTTTCTGAATGAATGAGTGACATGTGCATGTGTTTTTCTTTAGAGTAGACTCCAAGACTGGACTTCCTGGGTGATAAACTTTGCACATTTCGTGCTGTAATAGATTCTGCCAAACAGTCCTTCAAAGTAGCTGTAAGGATGGACACACTGGTGGTGTCTGAGGGGCACCTCTTCACTGCCCTTGTCACACTGGAAATTGCTACACTCTTGCCTTTTTCCTGGCAGACTTTGACGAGTGTTCAGTGTACGGCACCTGCAGCCAGCTATGCACCAACACAGATGGCTCCTTCACTTGTGGCTGCGTCGAAGGATACCTGCTGCAGCCAGACAACCGCTCCTGCAAGGCCAAGAACGGTGGGTGGGGTTGCCTGTGGCCACAGTGTGATGTGCCCTCAGTGCAACGCGCCCTCAGTGCTATTCCCTAATGGGTGGTGGTATGAGAGGTCCGAGGGCTCTAGCTGCACTGACTTTTCTCTCTCCCTTCCCCAGAGCCAGTAGACCGGTTCCCTGTGCTGTTGATTGCCAACTCCCAGAACATCTTGGCTACATACCTGAGTGGGGCCCAGGTGTCTACCATCACACCTACTAGCACGCGGCAGACCACAGCCATGGACTTTAGCTACGCCAACGAGACTGTATGCTGGGTGCACGTTGGAGACAGTGCCGCCCAGACACAGCTCAAGTGTGCCCGCATTCCTGGCCTAAAGGGCTTCGTGGATGAGCACACCATCAACATCTCCCTCAGTCTGCACCGTGAGTCATCTGCTCCCAGCTCGGAGGGCAGGGGAGGGCAGGGGAGATGGGCAAGAGGGACCTTGTCTGGAACAGGGGCAGGGAGTTAGCCAGGATGACCCCTGTCTAGGGCAGGAGCCTAGTCGAGATGCCCCGATTAAGGCCAAGGCGAGGGGCTAGACACAACAACACCTGTTTGGGGCCAGGCAGAGCTTCCTCCCCTCTCCCTGAGCACGTCTCTGGATGGCTCCTGTATTTCTGGCCCAGGGCTGAGGGGGCAATGAATGATCAATCTCCAGAGACCGGGGACTGTCCCTCCTCTAAGAGAGCAGCATTGATTAGACCGCAGAGGGACTTTCCTGTGCACTGGGAGCCAGGACTGGGGAAAGAAGGAGTTGGAGCCTGGGGAGCCCTGTTAAGCTGTGGCTAAGGGTGAAGGAGCCCAGGCCCAGCTGGGTCTGTCCCCAGGTTCCATTGTTTCCTTCAGGGGGCATTGCCAGCATGGACTGTCCACTACAGGGTGGGTGGGGTATCCTGCAGGTATTTCTGTGGGGCTTTGTGGCAGTGAATGGGACTGTGGGAGGAGTATGAGCCACATGAGCATTTTAGGATATCCTGGATGTTCCCATTCGGGCTCCCTCCCTAGGCTGTACTTTCATATCTTAGGGGTGGAGGAAGGGGTGTCACAGGATGGGGCATGAACATGGCTGGGTGTAGAGCCACTGCCTGGAACAGTCCTGCGCATCTCAGATGTGGTTACACAAACAAACAAAAAACCTCAACAGCTTTAAAGTCAGAATCTGGCATCATCACATTTCCGCGAAACGCACCACAGGGCTGAGGGGAAGAATCTGGCCTATAGTTGATCTGACCCCTGCGGGAGAATAACTTGATCTGTGACCTTGAGTAAACCAGAATTCTCTGTCTCTGCCTTGGTTTCCTAATCTGCATAATGGGTTTGAGCTTGTAAAGGACAGCACACATTTGAGGTTTCAGACTGTGAACCTTGGGCCCCTCTAGAAGATCTTCAAGTTCCTTTATTCGGTCCCTGTGATGATCCCCACGGAAAACAGAGATCCCAGGTAGTTACATTCTGGAAAAGGGAAAGGGGTCTCTGGGGATGATGGGGAGCAGGGCTTCCTCTGAGAGCCCTCACTCTCTGCGGCCTCATCATATGGGCCACATCTCAGCCTTTGGCTCTTCCAGAGTGTGCCCGATGGTATACAAGGCTCACCTGTGATCAGATATGTTCTTCCTCGGGGTGCTGGGCTGGAGGCTGCCAAGCCTGGTTGGCTGAGCTCTTGAGGAGTGGGCCACCCAGGGAACCCCATGGCCAGTAGGGTGGGATTGGGGCAAGACTCCGTGATACAGCTACCCTCCCGTGTTCCTGGTCCATTGCGCTACACAACAGGCCTGTCTGGGCAAACAGCTCCAGCCCTGCCTCAGAGCCAGACAATGGGCTTTTAGGTAGGTGGCTACAGGGTACCCTGGTGGGAACCTTCTCAACTTCTGCTCTGGCTTGGTCCGCTTGTCTGACACCCTCCCCAGGAGAAGCAGGAAATAACTACAGGCAGGTACCCCTCCCTTGGCAAATAGTCTTGCCTCCCAGTTTGCTAGACTCATTGGGCCCCTCTGGGGCAGAGTCCAGGAGGCTGGAAGAGTCCAAGGTTCTGGGGGGAAATGCTTGTGGGGTAAATGAGTAGGTTCCTCTTGCCCTAGCTTCTGTCCCTTCCTGTCTTGCCCTCCCCCACCCCACACCCCTGCCGCCTGAATGTCTGGCTGTCACCCTGAGGATGGTTGTTTTGCTCTCATCCCACAAACTAATTATGGGCTCTGAGCTGAGGATGTCTGAAGTGTCTCTCTGCTGGTACCCTCCCCCATCCCCAGGTCATCCCTCTCCCCAGGAAAGGCTGGCTGGCCTGCCCTGGTGTGTGGGGTGGCCAGTCCCAGGCACTCACCTGGCAGTGCCTGCTGGTCTGTAATTAGCTCCCCAAGGAGGATGAAAAAGAAAGATGCTGCTTTCTCCTGCTTTCTCTTTGCCCTCCGGGACAGGACTCCTTGCAATAATCCCATTCTTTGCTGTGACTGTGACCTCTGTTGGACCCCTGGGGCTCAGCCCCATGGGGTGGGCACAGAGGGAGGAGTCTGACAATTGAGAGGTGTTGGAGCCTGTGAGGCCGGCCTGCTGGTGTGGGGAGAAGGGGGAGCCTGCCCCAGAGAAAACTCGGGAAACAGAAATAGAATAGAAAGAAGGAAGGAGGCCAGGAAATGAGCCGAGCCTGGTTCACATGGTTCCTGGGACACGTGAGCCAGACCTGCTCTGAGTATTGAGAGCCCCAGAGGGCCCCTCCAAGGCCCCACAGGGTGTGTGCCTGGGCTGCTGACCCTTCCTGCCCTGGCCCCAGTGTCTTCCCTCAGCCTGGGTTGGGTTGGGTGGTCTTTTCCCCTCCCACCTGGGATTGCACCCCAGGGCCCATCCTTCCCTCTGCTGCTGGCCCAGTGGGAGGTCTAGGAGGCTCCCATTCCATGACTGGCAAACTGGATTGTGAGAGCTGGAAGAGAAGCAAAGACCCTTAGCAAGCACCAAGAGCAGCCCCCAGGCTTTCAATACTGCCTTTCCCAGGGTGGCTACACCTTGATTTTAGGTGGTACATGGACAAGATTTTTTTTGTTGTTATAATTATGTTTTTATTTGATACTCATTAGGAAACTCCTATAGCTAGCATATCAAATCTATGATTTCATAAATTGTTTAGAATGTAGCAAAGTAAGAAAAGAGAGTTGATTCAATGAACTAGTAAGAAAATAATATTACAAGCTATACATAAACATGGCAAGCATTTTGAAAGCAATACACAAAAGACTAAAGTGAGGCTCAGAGGGGTCAACAGGCCTGGTAGTCCCAGAGCCAGGGACCTGGCCTGCCCACCCTACCCCACCTCTGACCACCCTCTCAAGGAACCTCCAGCCCTGTCCCACCCCTGCAGGGCTGCCCCTGTGCAGGACTGGTGGTCCAGCCCACCGACCCCAGCCCAGCCCAGCCCAGCTCTGCATCTCCTGAGCCAAGCATCTCTGACCTGTATTCCCTTCAGCTTTGAGGTTGTTGCCACTGCAGAAAGAATGAGGCAAACTGCAGGAGTGGGGCTCCGGGAAGGTATGTGTAATGGTAAGGGGAGGTTCTGAGGTTGCAAATAGAGGCCTTGAAGGAAATAAGGTTTGCTGAAGTCACTTAGCAATTTTGGACTGTGTGTGAGAGGATGGTCTAGAGGGGCCCTCAGACGTCCTAGTGTTTCCCCTCTTTGCACCAGGCTGCATGAGGAAGAAGAAGGTGGGCGGGGAGGTCCAGAAAAGCCCCCTAGGCTGTAGGCAGCAAGGTTGCCAAACGGGTCCCCAAGTCCAGCTGGCTAAATTTACTCTTCCCTCCCTCTTTCTTCTGTGTGTGTGTGTGTGTGTGTGTGTGTATGTGTGTGTGTGTTTAAAATCACCACAGGAAATGGGGTAGTGATTTGAGAGGGGAGGCAAGAAGGGCAGACCGCAGCCCCTCTGAGTCTGTGATGAAGTGGCTCCCACCGCTGCAAGGGGAGCTGTCTCCCCACTGCACTGGGCGCCCCCAGGCCCTCTCAGCCTCCCACCCATGCCCACAGAACACTTCCAGACTTTACATGTGAGAGCCACCCTCCCCCTTCCTTGGCCTTCTGACCCACAGGGTGTCAGATTATCTTTCCTTGGGCCCCCTGCATCCTGGCACTTTTGCTTCCCCTTCCTGTTCCGAGTTTCCCAATCATTTAACAGCCCTTTCGTGCTCCTCCTCTCTTCTGGCCACAGCCAGCCTTGCATCTCCCGGCTCAGATCCAGCCCTGTCCTCTCCTCCCCCGCTGTCTCCTTGAAGTTGTCTCTCCACCCAGCTTGTTCCCAGCGCTCCCCTCCCTGTTTTCTGGCCAAAAGAAGTAACTTAAGCAAGAGAGATGTGTTTTAGAGCCCAGCAAGGATTTCTCAATAGTGGGAAGACCCTAAGATGGGCTGAGCAGAATCCAGGCATCTCATCCCTGGGATCCAGGACGTAATGCCAGCTGGGGGCCTGCACCAGGCAGGGGAAGGGAGCAGGGTGTAACCCCAGGCTGGAACTGCGAGCAGGGGCAGGAAGGGAGCCCAGGGAAAAGAGGCAACACAATGTGGCTAAGCTCTGGGCTTGCTGGGGGAAGGAGGAAGAGCTGAAGTCAGGACCCTGCAGGAAACAAGGAGCACGAGGCCACATCACTCAGCAACATTGCTGCCAGGCCCACAGTCTCCTTCCTACCTTCGAAGTCCCCAGACTCTTGATCATCCCTCCCAACCCTTTGGGTGAGATCCCTGAGCGGGATTACCAGTGGGACTCTCCCGAGGCCAGAGAAGGAGGATCCTGGCGGTAGACGGAATGGGGAAAATGACGTCCCAGCTCTAGGACAACAGAGTGAGAACTCAATATCCAATAAATATTTGCTAAACGGATCAATACCTGTGTGTCAGGCACTGGGGACAGAGTTGAAAGGCAGCGCCCTGACCTCACAATATTTGTAGTCAGGTGAACAGTCCATGACAAAAGAAGCTCTGGAGGCCTGTGGAGCCTGTGATAGGAAAAGCTTCCTTCTGGGAGCCTGAGCCAAGTCTTAAAGAATAGTAGGTGTTAGCCCCAGACTGCCCACCAGGGCCCATCTGTGGTTGAGAGGTGACAGGCTCTGGCTGGAGGCACAGATGGCAACTTGGTGGAGAAGGTGGGAAAGGATGGGGTTGGGGTGAGACAGGACGGTGGTACAAACAGCAGCTCCTGTGTGTGGATTGTTTAGGATGTGCCAGGACCTGTGCTAAGTGCTCTTAGTGTACTACCCAATTTTACAGACGAGGAGACAGAGACTCAGAGATAATAAGTAACTTGTCCAGACTCCCACAGTTGGAAGGTGACAGAACCAGAGTTCAAACCCAGGCTGTCAGTGCCTAGAGCCCAGCTGGGTCCAGGGCAGAGCAGAGTAATGGGAAGAGAGGTGGGGAGGTTCCTGGAATAAGGGCCAGAATCCAGTGTGTTCCCTGGTTATCGTGGAAATGGGATCCTTCTTCCCCATCCAGGGACCTCGCACCATATCCTATAGTCTTTGGGTGTGTAGATGTGTTGGGGGACATTTTCTCAGGGCATAAATGCTCCCTTCCTCCCCCAGATTTCTTTATTTTGGAGAGAGTGACTGGAGTCCTGCAGCTGAATCTAGAGTCCTCCTGGACATGGGGTGGGAGCCCGTGTTCTGGGAGAGTGGCCACTATCTAGGGGGGTGCCTCTTGAGCAGTGTGAGTGATGGAGAACTTGAGAACCACTGGGCTGCAGGGCATTGCAGGGAGTGCAGAATGCTCAGCACTGGTACACACACATCCCAGGTCTATTCTGGGGCCTGGAACTGAAAGTCCTTTGTGACATCCCAGGTGGCTGTGGTTTCTCCTCTGACTCCTGCATCCCCCACCCAGCTTCCTAGCCTCCCTCTTTACGCTGGAGTCCCCAGCTCCTCTGCGCCCTGACCCAGCCCAAAATTCTTCCACATCACCCTCCCTCCTCTGGGTTTGAGATTCTCCTGTCCTCAGGATTTGGGGCCTTTGATCAGAGCCCCTCCATAGGTGGTCTGGGATGGGTCAGCCCTGAGCAGGCTGGACCACAAAGGGACAGCTTCCCTCTGGGTTTGTGGACCCAGAATGCTCAGGTCCTCTGGGCTGAAGCCCAGGATGCCACCTGAATCCCAATTCATAGGACAGAGGGGAGTAACCCAGATACCACCTATGAGGGAGCCCTGGCGGGGAAGTTCCTCCTCCTCCTCTGAACCCATCTCTCTAGGCTGGCCTTGGAGTGGTAGCCAAGTGTATGCGTGCGTGTGCAAGTGTGTGTGTGTGTGTGTGTGTGTGTTGTGGTGGGACAAGCAGAGGAATCTGAACTTTAGGAGAGAGGAAAATAAAGTGGTGGAGGGAGTTGGATAACAAAGGATTTTTGCTTGCAACTAATAGTCTCCAGCTGCAAAAATACCAAAGGGGAGGCCAGGCAGGCTGGGGACTCCAGTTCTTGCCAACTCCTCACCGGCCTGCTGAGTGGGGCCCTGCCTGGCCTTTGGGGAGGTGGAAGGGAGACTGGCCAAGGGTAAATATCTGAGAGCAGGGACGATCTCTCTGCCTTCCTTCCCGGAATTGGGAGGGAATCCAGGCCACATCCTGAGGCTGGGGGGATGATTGTGGAGCTGCACCTGGGATGGGGGCATCGGATCTCTGCAGGTTTCCTCCTCCTCCCCTCTTGCCAAGGAAAGGGTGGATGGGGGAGCAGGGGCAGGGTGTTGCCAGCCCTGGGGCTGGGCAGTGACTCAGGGAAGCCTCAGGAAGTTGGAGAGAAGGACGTAGCCACGCCAGCTGGTGCTAGGAAAACAGCTTTCACTGATGAAGTTTATATACATGCCAGCAGCCCCCCAGACCCCTGCCGTGCCCACTAAGTAAAGGGCACACAGCCCTATTTGACTTTCAGCCGCGCTGCTGGCTGCCTGGGGCTGCAGGCAGGTCCCCCGCTTCGGGACTTCAGTTTCCTTTGGAGTTAGCCCAGCAGCATTCATTTTAATCTGTTTTCTCTGTGGTAACGGTGTATAGGGCAAAGAATTTGGTTGCCTTGCTCCTGCACTGGGCCCTTTTCCTACAGGGCCTGGAACTCCCCAGGCTCCTCTGCCCCCTCTCTCTGACCTCATTGGGATGGGACAGTGTTGGGGGCCCACAGGAAAGAATGTCTGGGTTTGGGAATGCATGAGCACTTACAGGGGTGACACCTCATCCCTGTGACATCCTTCTCCAGTCATCTCGGGATGGGGTTTAGTAGAGGGGACCTGAAGAGGAAACTAGTTTGATGAAGGCCTCAAATTGGCTCTTTCCCTTCCTCCCCTCAGCCTTGGTCCTGTGACTGTGAGTCAGTGTCAGGGCCCAGCCAAGTTCCTCGGGAGCCACGTTCCTGTTCCCTTTGCCCCCACCCCCACCCGCACCCACTGTTAGGAAACAGCCCCTGAGTCCCTGTGGGGAGGAAGGGGAGGAGGGAGAGGTTGAACAGAACACCATGTCATGATTCCTGCGGCTGTATGGGGCAGAATAATCCCCACCAGGTTGAGTGTGGGTAGTGGGGGATAAGTTTCAGTCAAAAGCAGGTGGTCCAAAGATTTCTTTACCTGTTGGGGAAATCAGTGGAGATGGAGTTCAAGGCAGGGGTCCCAGAAAGTCACTGCCTTAGGAATTCCCCAGTTTGCAAGAGGCATCACCTCTGATGGTGGTAGTTGGAGGGGGTGGTGAGTGGATGGGAGCCAGTGTGTCCTGGAGAGGAGGGGCCCAGAGGAGGGCAGCAGGGGTCCGTGTCCCCAGACTTCCTGCTGCCTGGCCCTGCCCTGCCTTTCTTTGCCCTTCTTGGCCTCTTCATCTCCTCCAGAACCGTGGCAGAAACAGAGTGTGGGCATCTGGTCTCCACTTTGTTCCCCAACTCCCACCTTCCTGAAGCCCTGTCTCTTGCTGAGCCATGCCTCAGTTTACCTTCAGGGTCTTTTCATGGCCCTCCTCTTAGACTCTTCAGAGAGAGAGTCTATATCCTATTCCCAACTTCTTCTGGCCCTTCCTAGGAAATGAGGAAATTGAGCAATAGGGACATTGAAGGAACAGGGGAATGGAGTGAGTAGAGGAAGTTTGGCCCATGTCACTCATTTGCAACTTTTGCCGCCACGGACCTTCCCTTTTTGATCTCCGTGGAGCCCATATTTTGAAATACTTTTCTCTCAAACTGGGTTTATTAATGTATAGCTGGCTTTTTCATTTTTTAAATTTATGCAATATGTACAGCCTCCAGTCAGTGCTTCTGATAGCATGAGATAACTAGACTTACCATATAAAGTTGATAAAAGTCCCGCGAAAAGCAAAGGTGAGTTAGCCTGGGTGCTCTTATCTCAAATAAAAGAAAAGTAAACAAAATACACTGGAATGAGCTAGTGGGCCTGTCCTCTCTACCTTTTGGTGCCCCAGGAAGATGGGCCCTGTTCAAGGATGGGCTAGAGTTGGGGGAGCCTGTCAAATCAACATTTACCCAAGGCCTCCCGAGGACCGACCCTGATCTTAGCATGGGGGCTGTGTGAGGATATTCTCTTCGGAGAAAACAGATTTGTGGAAAGATCGCCAAGAATACAAGGCAAAATATGCCACTCCTGGTAACTCCCACAGGAGCTCAGGGAAGGGAGACAGCTGTGGCTACGGGGTGGAAGAGGGCGTCCAGGGAAGGTAGGCTTATAGGTGTGGGTTCTCACCAGCACAGGGTGGGTGTGTCTGTGGGAGCACCTACCCCACCCCATAGCTCTTTCACTCATACTCTCCAGATGTGGAACAGATGGCCATCGACTGGCTGACGGGCAACTTCTACTTTGTGGATGACATCGATGATAGAATCTTTGTCTGCAACAGAAACGGGGACACATGTGTCACTTTGCTAGACCTGGAACTCTACAACCCTAAGGGCATTGCACTGGACCCTGCTATGGGGTGAGAGTGGCAGGCAGGGGTTCTGGCCCTGGAAGGCGGGAGGCAGAGGCCGTAGTGGGAAGGAAGGTGCCCGATATCCAGACCCCATTTAATATGCATCTCCCCACAGGAAGGTGTTTTTCACTGACTATGGGCAGATCCCAAAGGTGGAGCGCTGTGACATGGATGGGCAGAACCGCACCAAGCTGGTCGATAGCAAGATTGTTTTTCCTCATGGCATCACGCTGGACCTGGTCAGCCGCCTTGTCTACTGGGCTGACGCCTACCTGGACTACATCGAGGTGGTGGACTACGAGGGCAAGGGCCGGCAGACCATCATCCAGGGCATCCTGGTGAGAGAGCCGTTGTCTGAGGTTATTGTGGGGGAACCATTATCCAGGGCCTGCTGGTGAGGGGGAAGCCTTTTCCGGGGAACCGTTCTCCTAGCCTCCTGGTAAGGGGAGGACAATGTGGGAGCACGGTTGCCCAAAATCCTCTGTGGGATTGGGGCAGGCATGAGCGCTTCAGAGAAAGCACAGGATATGGCTTCTGCTGTGATGTGATAGTCATTTTAGAATCACCTTTCTCTTCCTTTTTTCTCATTTGATCCTTACAATAACCCCTGGGAGATGAGCAGGGAGGTATTTCAGTTCTCTTTTGGCAGTTGAAAAAAGCAGGGTTCAAAGAGGTTAAGTGATTTGCCTGAGCTTACAAAGCTGGGCAATAATACTGGAACCTAGTCTAGAACCTTGCTGGCTCAGAGTGGCACCTCCCTTCTGGGATGATTAGGGTGACCAACCATCTCAGTTTGCCCAGGACTGTCCCATTTGTAGCCCTGAAAGTCCCATGAACCAGCAAACCCGTTAGTCTTAGGCAAATTGGGACAGTTGGACACCCCAGATAAGCTACGTGGGTGGTCTGGCTGTTGTAGGGCTTGCACAGGGCAGTGTGTCCTCTCAACACTCTCAAAGCTGGTGGCTGGAGTGAGGCTACAAATGTTCTCTCTGGGCAGAGTTAGGGCCCAACTCTATTTCAGTCTAAAATCATTAAGGCATCTACTGTGTTCCTAATTCTGTGAGAGACATGGTTCCTCCCCCCAAGGGGTCTGAGTATAGTGGGTGGCCTAAGTCCACAAATCACCACACCCAGACGCTGGATAACAGGGTGTCACCGGAGAGACAGAGGGTAGAAGGAGAGAACATCTCTGGCTGGAAGATTCCAGAAGTTCTTCAAAGAGATGCTGTGTAAAGGGTGAGTGGGATCTTGGCATGCAAAAAATCTCAAGAACAGGATAGCCCAGCCAGAAGAGACAGGAGTAAAGCAGAGAGTTTAAAAAAACAGTAGGATGAATTTGGGAATGCAGGTAATGAAGTTTGGATGGAAGCTGAGGGATGGAATGACCCTCTTCTCATCTCGTGCTGACCATTCCTGCCTGCCCATCTTAGATCGAGCATCTGTACGGCCTGACCGTGTTTGAGAATTATCTCTACGCCACCAATTCAGACAATGCCAATGCCCAGCAGAAGACGAGTGTGATCCGTGTGAACCGCTTTAACAGCACTGAGTACCAGGTCGTCACCCGTGTGGACAAGGGTGGTGCCCTCCACGTCTACCACCAGCGGCGCCAGCCCCGAGGTGAGTGGGGCTCCACAGCCCCTCCAAAGCTGACTTTCCCTCAGGATCACAGCTCCTCCATGGGCCCTCCTGTGGGGCCCCCTGATTCTTTCACCATCCACCCCAGACGACCTGCCCTGGCCCCTCAGATTCCCCTGCCGGCTCCTTTCTACCCCTTCAGCCTCTAGATCCCACCCCCATGGAACCCATTCTGCCCTCCCAGTTCCCTTGACAGTCTAGAGCAGAAGCATCTGGCTATGGGCAGCTCTCTCCCCTGACCACCAAAGCCCCCACCCAAGAGAGTCTGGAGGCTATGTTGTGGTAGGGCAGAGGAATTCCAGTCCTGTGGCTTCCAAATCCTAAAATGGGAGAATAGGCACAAAGACCACAGCAGTGAGGATGTGGTCAGATTCAGGAAGGCTTCTCAAGGCCTGGGCACAGGGTCTCTGAGGGTCCTGACAGCTCTCCACCTGCCCCCAGTGAGGAGCCACGCCTGTGAGAATGACCAGTATGGGAAGCCAGGTGGCTGCTCCGACATCTGCCTGCTGGCCAACAGCCACAAGGCAAGGACCTGCCGCTGCCGCTCTGGCTTCAGCCTGGGCAGTGATGGGAAGTCATGCAAGAGTGAGTAGCAGGGAAGGGCTCGTGTGCTACTGGGATGGGGCGGGAGGGTATCCTCACGTGTCCCCTACAGCCCGGCTGCTTCTGTCTGAGATGCAGAGAGATGAAGGAAATTACCCAAAGTGTCATTGCTAGTGAGGGGCAGAGATAGGACTTGAACCCACATCCTAGAAAAGCACTATTCCCACTACCCCAGAGTGGGTTCCACGGAAGACTGTAAACTGGCCCATTCATTCATTCAGCAAGTGTCCAGTGAGCACTCACTACATGTTTGGCACTGTTCTGGAGATAAGGATTCAGCAGTGAACAAGACAGATGTTGTCCCCAGCCTCATGGAGCTTATAGCCTAGTAGGGAAAACAGATAAACAAATATAACTTTAGATGTTGATAGGTTTTATGGAGAAAATAAAGCAGAGAATAGAGTTAGTGATGACAGTGAGGGCTTCTCTGAGGATGTGGCATTTGAGCCGAGCTCTCTGTGAAGTGAAGAAGCCAACCAGATGACACCTGAGGGAAGAACATTCTGGCAGAGGGGATGGACAGTGCAAAGGCCCTAAGGCCACATGAGCTTGGTGTGCTGAAGGAGGAGCAGCACAGAGGCCAGCAGGGATGAGTGGTGGGAGGGCAGACAAGGAGGGAGAGATTGGATTTTATTCTAACTGGGATGAGAAGCTCATGGAGACTTGTGAGAAGGGAATTGATGTGCCTGGACTCACATTAATATAGAAATCACGCTGTTGCTGGGTGGAGGATGGATAGTAGGGAAGTGTCCAGGAGGCTATTTCAGTGGGATGGGCAAGAAGTGATGTGGTTTAGACTAGGATGGTAGCAGAGGAAGTGGTAAAAAGTGATCCGATCCCAACATATTTTGAAGGTACTCCTCCTTTTAGGCCACAAATTTCACTACTGAGCAGTGGGCAAACTTGCTGTCTTTCCCCCATTTCCCAGCACTAGAGTATGTAGGTCAAACCCCCAGGGCATTGTGGCCCAGGACTCAGCATCATACATGTTAGTGTGTGTGTGGTCTGTCCATCTGACACAGAGCCCCACCTCTCCCACGTCTCCTGACCCAGTATAGCCGAGCCATTGCAGCCCCTTGGGCCGTGGCCCCAAGGTGGGGTGATTGTCATGTGCATATGTCTGACTTTGTGCCCTGGCTTGTGCCTGCCCTAGAGCCAGAGCATGAGCTGTTCCTTGTGTATGGCAAGGGCCGGCCAGGCATCATCCGGGGCATGGATATGGGGGCCAAGGTCCAAGATGAGCACATGATCCCCATCGAGAACCTCATGAACCCCCGAGCCCTGGACTTCCACGCTGAGACTGGCTTCATCTACTTTGCCGACACCACTAGCTACCTCATTGGCCGCCAGAAGATTGATGGCACTGAGCGGGAAACCATCCTGAAAGACGGTAAGGGCCTCTGAAGCAGGAGACCTCTGGGTAGGACTTCCAGCGATGTGGCCCACTGGATGGGAAGTGGCCTGGGGCCTAGGCGTCTCTTTCTTGGTGCCCTCTCAGCATGGACAGTCCTCTGCCGACTCGCTGGCTGGGCTGGTTGGCATGGAGATGAGGGGATAGACAGATTGACCCCTGTGTGACCCCCTTCTTGGCTGAGCCGAAAAGAGGCAGGAGGATGGATGGGTTAGGCAGTGTAGGCTGTCCTTGCCAGCCCTTGGGAAAACTCAGGGTCTCTCTGTCATTGGCTCAGAGCCCTGGAGCTGCATGCAGCACACAGCCGGGAGAGGACTCAGGCCTTGAATCGGAGCCGGGCCTGCCAGATGGGAACAGGGCACAGCCACACGAGTGTGCACACTCAGGGTCTGTACAGCTAGACCTTACAGCTGCCAAAAACTGCATGCTCACATGTCCTGAGAAAGTTATGTTTTGTGAATTGAATCCAGGTTTTCCCTCTGGGCTGCTCGGGCAGGTCCACAGTGCATTGTCTTCTGAATATCTGCATGGAGTATCCTGAGTTCTATGAGTTCTGCCCCAAACCTACACCTGGGCCCTGGGATTAGGCCCCCTCCCTGGTCAATCCAGTTGATAGCAGTTACTACCTTTGCCCTGCTCCCACACCCCCCACTGCAGCTCAGAGAACCTCAGCAGTCAGCAATTATATCATAAGACTCTGGAGAAATCAAAAGTAACTCCTCATCAGGAAAAGATTGGGGTTCCCTATACCAGGGGGACTGCTATTTAAAGGACACTTGAGATGAAGCCTTTGGCTAAGTGAAAAATCACTTCCTAATTTATTCATTTTGTTAGTTCAGGATTTTTAGTCCTAGAACATGACGTCACACTTGTGCCCAGAGCCACTTGCACATTGCTCCAGCTCTCTGCTCACACATAGGCCAGACATGCCCTTACGTGAGAGCCTACATCAGCCACATAGTTTACCAGCTGCCATATGCAGTTTTGAGAGACTGTGCCTCAGCACAGATGTAGCGACACAATGGCCTTCCCCACTCCTTCCTCCAGCCTCCTGTCCCCATCCCCATCCACCTGTCTAGGGCATCAGAGGCTCCCTGCACTCCCACCTAGACCAGGCTGCTCAAGGGTACATGCACCCTGCAGGGTCAGAGGCAGCAGTTTTGAGCTTCCTCTGAGGCTCTTGGTCACGGGCCCTCCACTCCACAGGCATCCACAATGTGGAGGGTGTGGCCGTGGACTGGATGGGGGACAATCTGTACTGGACGGATGATGGGCCCAAGAAGACCATCAGTGTGGCCAGGCTAGAGAAAGCTGCTCAGACCCGCAAGACCCTAATTGAGGGAAAAATGACACACCCCAGGGCCATTGTGGTGGATCCGCTCAATGGGTGAGTCTTCCCTGGGTCTTGGGGTGGAAGGAGCCGGGGAGTATGTGAGCCTCAGAGAACTGGGGGATGAGACGGAGAGCCAACCAGGCAGGGCAGCTGAAGCGGGGCACAACAGGACTTGGAGGCTGAAAGGGGAGGAGGTGTCCCCGTCTTCAGGGTGATGGGAGTGATGCCTTAAACACATAAAGAGAAATCTGTGGCCACGACTCCTAGCTCCGAGCCTTCACCAGGTCCCCATACACTTAGAATGAAACCCATGTTCCTCATCAGGCCTGCACATCCCCATCGGGTCTGCTTGGGGCTTGTGTGACCTCAGCTGCACCTTGCTTTCCACACTTGGAAGTTGTTCTGTCCCCACTGCCTGCTGTCTGTTCCTCAAACAAACACCCCAGCTCCTCCTGCCTCTGAGCTTTTGCTCTTGGAGTTTCTCTGCCTGGAGCTCCCAAATGTTTGCGGGGCTGGCTCCTTCTCTGCATCAAGTCTCAGAGAGGCCTTCCCCATCACCCTTCTGATGTTTACCGCCCCCTGCTCCCGGTCACTCTCCACCACATCACCCTGTTTCATTTCCTTCCTGGCTTTTGTCACTGTCCTATGTGACCTTCTTGATTGACTTGTTTCTTGTGGGACGGGAGCTCCATGGTAGCAGGGACCTTGGCTGACTTCTTCTCTGCTGTGTCCCTGAGTGCCAAAACTGTGCCCAACTTACATTAGGCACTCAACAAATTTTTGATGAATAGAGGAACAAAGGAATGAATGAAATGTGTGGTCCAGGAAGACCCCTGTGAGGGGCTCTGGGACAGCACCCGAGGATGAGGATCACAGGAGAGGCTGTTGATGGCAGGGGTGGCCCACGTGGTGCTGACCCTTTGCTGCCCACAGGTGGATGTACTGGACAGACTGGGAGGAAGACCCTAAGGACAGTCGGCGAGGGCGGCTGGAGAGGGCCTGGATGGATGGCTCACACCGAGACATCTTTGTCACCTCCAAAACCGTGCTTTGGCCCAATGGGCTAAGCCTGGACATCCCAGCTGGGCGCCTCTACTGGGTGGATGCCTTCTATGACCGTATTGAGACCATACTGCTCAATGGCACAGACCGGAAGGTGGGAAGACATGTGCCTGTGTGTGGGCTTCCCTGTGTGTGTTGCTAGGCCACGTTTGTGTATGGATGAGGCTCTGTGTGAGTATGTGGGTATCTGTGTGTGTCCAGGCCTGTGTACTTCATGTATGTTTACCTGTGTATCTATAGATGTGCCCATTTGTGTGCTTGTGTATCTTATGTATCATGTCGTTTGTCTGAGGATTGTCTCTATTAGTGTGTATCTGTGTCTGTCCATGTTGTCTGTGGGCTTGACTGCCCACGTGCATATCTCTGTACACACATCATGTGCACCTCTGCATATGTACACACGTACGTACACAGCATGCTTCGGTGTGTGTCTGTGCTCTGTGCAAGGGTGAGATGCCTGGGGATGACATGTAGGTATGCTTGTTCATTTAGGTGGTTATATGCTTTGTGAGTTGTGTGCATGTCTGAGTGTGGGGACCAAACCCTTTCATGGTGTATAAGGCCCTTCATGATATGGCCCCTGACTCCCTCTGTGGTCTCATTTCTCCCTGCTCCCTGCATCCCAACACTCTTTGAACAGGCAACACTAGACAGCTTGTAATTCCTAGCCACACCATAGAGCATCTACCCTCTGTGCCACTGCTCATGCAGTTCTTCCTGCCCGGAGGGTCCATCCCAGCTCCTCTTCCCCTGGCAAACTGCCCAGGGGCCACCTCCTCTGGGATGCTGTCTCCAGACCCTCTTCCACACTGTTTACCCATGAGAGCCCTCCATAAGACAATGAGCAGTTCAAGGGCAGAGGCCACATCTTTTTCATCTCTTAGTGCCTGCCACAGCTTGGCCCTTAATAGATTCTGGTAAATGTTGGATAAAGAAATGAATGGATGATTTCTGGCTGTCTGCTCAGTTGTGTGTGTGTGTATGTGTGTTGGGGGGATATGAATGAATATAAATGAGCCCAAGAGAGGACAGTACGGACAACCTCACCATCAGCAGCCTTGCTGGATCACCCAATCCCCTGTTGGATTCAGGATCTAGCATCTCACTGTGTGCAAAGCTGTCACCCCAGGGGGCTCCCAGGCTAATGGGGGAAACATGACCCATGCTCAGGTCATGAACTAATGAATATACAAAAAACAATCATCTCCTGGGTCTCCCCCAGGCACCCTTGATTGCCTCCCACCTCCTTAGCAACATTGCCTCTGTTCCTAGATTGTGTACGAGGGTCCTGAGCTGAACCACGCCTTTGGCCTGTGTCACCATGGCAACTACCTCTTCTGGACTGAGTACCGGAGTGGCAGTGTCTACCGCTTGGAACGGGGCTCAGGAGGTGCACCTCCCACTGTGACGCTTCTGCGCAGCGAACGGCCCCCCATCTTTGAGATCCGCATGTATGATGCCCAGCAGCAGCAAGGTACCCCCTTGGGGCTGGGGCTGGGGGCAGGGGGCATGGGGCACCTAGATGGGAGGGCTAGGACCTAGGCTGAGATTTGAGGCTCCTCTGGGGTGAAGGCACTTCCCAGGGATCCTAGACTCTGACTTTTGAGACTCCTGAGAAAGGAAGTCACCCAACTCAGTTTAACTCTCTGTTCCCCATTTCCCTTCCTGCCCCATGTCTATATCTCCTCTTCTTCAACATGCTCTTCTTCCTCTTAATATTTCCTCTTTCTGTCTCCTCACTTTAATGTGTCTCCTCCCCTGTCCCCTACTACCCTTTCTTCCCTTTCCCCGACCCTGTTGCAATCCATGCCCTGTCCTCTCCCTTCCCCTCCCCCAAAGTTGGGACCAACAAATGCCGGGTGAACAATGGTGGCTGCAGCAGCCTGTGCCTGGCCACCCCTGGGAGCCGCCAGTGTGCCTGTGCTGAGGACCAGGTGTTGGATGCAGACGGTGTCACTTGCTTGGGTATGAGGGGCCCAGTTGGGTGGGAGTGGGGGGGAACAGACCCCGTAGGGGGACACCACAGAGAGGGCAGGGGAGGCTGCAGGGTCCCAGTCAGAGATTAATGAGGCAAAGAGGGGCCCTGTGGGCACCAACAGGAAGCCAGGGATAGGGGTGAGGAAGGCTCTGTGGGCGGGAGGGGTTTCAGGAGGACTGGGGGAGGAGGGGACTTGGCAGGGCGTGGAGACTGGGGAAACTGAGTGAGGATGGGACGGCTATGGAAGGAGGAAAAATATTCTCAACTTCTTTTAAATTTATTTCCTCATTATTAAAGTAAAATAACAGTAGTTCAAAATATCAGAAATTAGGCAGGAGAAAAAAAGCCCAAATCCCACCAACACACACCCCTATATTGTTAGCATTGTGGTAAGTTGAACACCATTGTTGTTTTGTACACAGCTGTAATCGTACATATATGAACCGTTTTATGCCCTTTCCAGCTCCAGTGTCACAGCATTTTCTGTGGTATTATTGCATTATTTTAAGTAGCCTTGCTTTTTATAAAAGTGGGTCATGCTCATTTCATTGTAAAAATAAGAAGTATAGAAAAATATAAAGGAGAAAGTACAAATCACCCGAAATTCCAACACCCATAGATAACCGCTGTTACCATTTTGGAGAACATCCTCCCAAACATTTCTCTGTGCATTTACTTTTACGTAAATGGAATCATGGTGCACACGCTGTTCTGTTTACTGCCTTTGTCACTTGACCGTATGTCATGAATACATAAGCAGCATTTTTAATGGCTAAAATATATTTCATTTAGTAAATATCCCATAATTTACTCAACCCTTTCTCTACTGTTGGATGCTTAGGTTGTTTGCAGTTTTTTGTTATAATCACAGACCAATTTGTTGAGCACAGGCTATGTGCTCGGTGCTGTTATAAGCATTTTCTGTGCAGTAACTTATTTACTCCTTAAAACATCCCTGTGGTTTTATTGTCGCCATTTTACAGATAAAGAAATTGAGGCCCAAAGTTAGAGCAGGGATCCGAACCCAGGAAGTCTGATCCAAAGCCCATTTCTCAGTCACTCCCTCTGCTATTTCTCACATCTTCACACCTTTCCATATTCTGGATGGTTTCTTTGCGACAGAATCCCAGAAGTGAAAATGGGTCAGTGAAGTTATAATGTACAGATGATAGCGAGTGGCTGAGGTTAGGCGAGAGCATTGGTGCAGGTGGGTTAAGGAAGTGAGGGACCACCGTAGTGGGAGGATCGTCTACGTGGAAGTTGAAGTCACCCTGAATTGAACCAGGAGTGATTTTGGAGAAAGTAGCACTGAGCCAGGAGCTAAAAACCCTGACAGATGACAGGGAGTGGCCTGGGCACTCTGTAGAAGTAGAGGCTGGTATAGTCTAATAACGTGAAAGCCAACACTGACTTTTTAGAAAGGAGAGGGAAGAATAGCCAGGAAGCAGTAGAGAGGAGCACAGAGGACCCATACCAGCCTCCAGGCCCAGTGGTCCATGGGTAAGGAGAGAAGATAGTCACCTGTGGGATCCTTGGGAAGTTTCAGAGATCAGAGAGGGTGAGGGATGGGTCAGACAGGGACGCACACAGCTGAAGGGTCTGGGGACAGGGCTGACGCAGGAGGCCTGGGCTTCTTGAGGTTACCAATGTGAACACCAACAAAGGACATAATGATTTTACTGCTGATGGCCAAGGCAGATGGTGATGGTGAGCCTCGGTGTTGGGGACAGGAGGAGTGGAGCCTGCAGAGTTCTGGGGCCCATCTTCCCTCCTGCTGGCAGAGTTGATGCAGCTATGAGAGAAAAAGTCCAGGGACCAGGGCAGGGCGCTGGGGATCCCAAAGGTGACTTCCAAGGGGCAGTTGTTCATGGAGAAGGCAGGGATGGCTGGGGAGAGGCCTGCTTGGGAGTGACAAATGTTTGGGGGCTCTCCCTATGCTCTCCAGGAAGCTGCTTTGTTCTCAGGCCATGTTGAAGTACAGGAGTGATTAAGTAAACATCGTGCTGTTGCTAGAGAAAGAACAAAGTTTCCATCTAGATAATTTGTTCATGAAGAATTATATACTAGAAAAAATTACCTTGTATTATTAAAAATCAGTAAAAGAAACAAAAATAGTACGGGGGCTTAGCACCTGTCCCCTGACCTAGGTCTGACTCTCCCCCCACACTCCTGTGGTGTCCACAGCGAACCCATCCTACGTGCCCCCACCCCAGTGCCAGCCGGGCGAGTTTGCCTGTGCCAACAGCCACTGCATCCAGGAGCGCTGGAAGTGTGACGGGGACAACGACTGCCTGGACAACAGTGACGAGGCCCCAGCCCTCTGCCGTGAGTCGCCCGCCCCTCCCTGTTGGCCAGCAGGCCTGCAGGGCAGCTCGGCTCTGGCAGTGCCAGTCCCAGGGCGGGTGGAGAGCTGGGGGCCTCCCCCTCTCACTGAGCCCAGACCTGTCCCCTCCCCAGATCAGCACACCTGCCCCTCGGACCGATTCAAGTGCGAGAACAACCGGTGCATCCCCAACCGCTGGCTCTGTGATGGGGACAACGACTGTGGGAACAGTGAAGACGAGTCCAACGCCACTTGTTCAGGTGTGGGCGGGGGGACACGTGGGCACCCGCAGTCACGGAGGCAGGGAGGTGGGGGCAGGCTTGGGAAGACAGCAGGGCCTCAGGGGAAGAAGGAAAAGAGCCCCGTGCAGGAGAGCAGGAGGCGGCGGTGGAGCAGGCTCCAGCCCGGAAATGAGGGGCGAGGCAGGGTGCATCTCCTGGGAGGACGCCAGGGACCCCTCAAGAGGTAGGGTAGAGCATCTGGTGGGAGACCACATGGGTGGTTTTGAACTTCTCTGGGAGAAATGGCTTTGGACCCTTGGGAATAAGGGTCTCAAAAGGCAGAGAATAACAGGGAGAGAAGGAAATGAAGGGAGGGTTGGGACACTGAGCACTCACACCCTTCCTGTCCCCCAGCTCGCACCTGCCCACCCAACCAGTTCTCCTGTGCTAGTGGCCGCTGCATCCCCATCTCCTGGACATGCGATCTGGACGACGACTGTGGGGACCGCTCTGACGAGTCAGCCTCATGTGGTCAGTGGAAGACCAGGCTGGGCCTCGGGGAGGGGAAGCCCATAAGAACGTGCCCTGGGGGCCTGGAGACACCCTGCAGCTTAGTACCTGGGTGGCCTTGAGCAAGTTACTTAATATCGGTGGCCTCTGTGAGTTTTGTCTGCAAAGTAGGGATAAGGATGGCACCAACATCACAGCATTGATGTGGGGGCTCAGCAGGCTTGTGCATGAAAAGCGCTCGGCACAGGACCTGTGTCTGGTGACTAGCAGGAATGAATGAGCAGAGGTTCCGGCTCAGACACCGCCAGACTGGGCTGTGGGCTGACTAGGCTAAGGGCTGGGCTAAGGGCTGCTGGCTGTGGGTGGGCCCCCTGAACCCACCTGCTCAGTGCTGTGGTGCTGGGTCCTCTTAAGGGCCCTACTCAGATACTCTTTCTCCCTCACAGCCTATCCCACCTGCTTCCCCCTGACTCAGTTTACCTGCAACAATGGCAGATGTATCAACATCAACTGGCGGTGTGACAATGGTAAGAGCTTGCCTCCCTGCACGTGCCCTGATTCCCAGGACAGCTAGAGGCTGCAGCCAGGCCCTGGGAGGGAAGGGAAGGGGCTGTAGAATCACTGAAGCCTGCTGGGTTGGCTGGGAGAACAGAGGAGCCAGAAATGCTGTGGGGGAACCAAGATGGATTGAGGAGAGACCCTGCTCATCGCCTGTTAGTGCCGTTCCTGCCCCAGGCAGAGCTCGGGGGCTGGGGAGATATGAGTGCGAAGGGCCAGAGGGGCAGAGCCAGGAGAGCCTGGTGCCTGGCTCCCTTCTCCCTGCAAATCCCCATCTCCTAGAGTCCTTGGTGCACCCCTCAGGCTCTGGGCTTCAGGCTCGGGAGCCCACCTGGCAGTCAACCATGGACCAGGTGACGTCAACCCTGAGTCACAGGGGCCACTGTGCATGTAAACGTGCGGGCGAGTGACCGCTGTGTGTGTGCCGTCTCGGGGCCTGTTGCGTCTGGTCTGTGTTGTGTTGTGACGTGCTGCCAGTGGCTCCAGCCCCGGCTCACATGGAGAGGATGTGTTGGGGCAGCCCCACGTTACCCCTCATCTGTGCCGTGTCTCGTGTGCCAATGTTGCCCCGGCGGTTTCTGTGTTTCAGAGAAGGATTGTGGGGACGGCTCTGATGAAAAGACCTGTCCTGAGCCTGCCGGTCAGTGCATAGAAGCACATGCACCATCACCCCAGAGCCCCAGCTGGCCTCAGCCGCCTCCCGGGACCCCAGGCCCATGCACCAGAGCTGCTAGAATGTGAAGAAAAAGCAACAGAGAGGAGGGAGAGAGAGCAGGAAAGAGAGGGAGAAAGACAACAGTGGACGGGAAAGAAGCAGGCAGAGGGCAGAGGGAACCACTCAGAGGAAAGGAGAGGGCAGAGAGGTGGCCACAAGAAGGCCAGGACGGAGCAGGGAGGAGGGAAGCAAATCCAGATGGAAAAGAGGCAGAAATACAACCTAAACCCCAATCTTAAACCACATGTCCTGTAAATGGGGAGGAAAGTCCAGTAGCCACACCCCAAGGCCTAGAAAGCAGGACTTTTCATCCAGCCAGCCTCAGAGGCCTTCTGTCCAAAAGTGGCCCCTGAGCTTCCCAGCTGCAGGCGAGGCCCCTGTGAGCCAGGCACCCAGAGCATGGTGCCCAGCAACGCCAAGCTCAGGGCAGGGGCCCGCTGAAGCCCTTCCCACCCCAGCAGAGAGGCCTCACCTACACTCCGCCTACCTCTCTCCCTCCAAAACTAGAGAAATCTCGGCCTTGCCCTGCAAAGCAAGCAGACCCCCGTTCCCACACCTGCCAAAAAGAGGAAAGGAACTTTTCCTGTCCTCTACCCCCAGCCTTTCCAAGACTCAGGGAGGGGCCCTCCTGGAGCCTGTCCCCCCTCTCCCCACCCCACCACATGGGCCATGGTGCATGCTGCAGTCTATGCAGTTTCTGTGTCTTTTCTGTTTGTTATTTTTTTCTCAGTGTGGGAGGATGGCCTGGGGGGGCTGAGGATGGGAATGGGGGGGCCCAAGCTGGGGTCACAGAGAAGGCCGCTCTGCCAACTCCCTCTCTGCCTCTCCCCCTCTTCCCTCCCCCCAGACAATGACTGTGGGGACAACAGTGACGAGGCCGGCTGCAGCCACTCCTGCTCTAGCACCCAGTTCAAGTGCAACAGCGGGCGCTGCATCCCTGAGCACTGGACCTGTGATGGGGACAATGACTGCGGGGACTACAGTGATGAGACACACGCCAACTGCACCAACCAGGGTGGGCACTGGGGCCCTCAGGGTGGGGATGCGACCACAGCCCCTGCATGGGGCACCCAGCCTGTCTGTCCAGCCTCCTGCCCCACTGTGTGTCAGCCACCATCTGGGAACCAGAGATGTAGACATGACTGTTATCCTTCAGGAGTGTCCCGTCCTGTGGGAGGGTGAGATTGGTGGCAAATCGTTGCCACACGCTGTTAAGATCATGGGCTTTGCAGTTGGGTGACCTTGGGTTTGAGCTCCAGCTCTGTAACTTATTATCTGGGTGGCCTTGAGCAAGTTACTTAATCTCCTTGGGCCTCTGATATTTGTCTGCAAAGTGGGGTAATAATAACACCAACATCACAGCATTGATGCGGAGGTTTGGTGAGGTCATGCACGAAAAGGGCTTCGTGCAAGGCCCGTGTTTGGTAAATTGTAGCTTGAGAAAAGGATGCTACAGGCAGGGATGAATGAGCATAGGGACCAAAGGAGAGAGGGGCTGGCTTTGCAAGGTTCCCAGTGCCCAGGCCTCAAAGGCCCAGCTGCAGGGGAGCAGGGGCTGGGTTTCCTGGAGGGCAACAGGCCCTCTTGAGGGGTATTGGCTTCTTAGCTCTGGCCTATTGTTACCATGGAGGAATGTAAACCCAGGGTTGCCCTGGCTTCAAGAAGAGTCAGAAATGCAGATTTTTATGTGAAATCTACCAAATTTTTAACACTAGAGTATTAGTTTCCTAGGGCTGCTATAAAAAACTGAATAGCTTAAACAACAGAAATATATTGTCTCAGCGTCGGTTTTTTCTGAGAGCTGTGAGGGAGGATCTGTCCCATGCCTCTGCCCTGGCCTGTGGTGGTTTGCTGGCAGTCTTTGACGTTCCTGGGGCTCGTAAATGCATCACCCCGATCTCTGCCTTCGTCTTCACATGGTGTCTTCCTTGTGTGCTTGTCTGTCTCTGGGTCCAAGTGGCCCCTTTATATAAGGACACCAGTCATATTAGATTAGGGCCTGCCTTAATGACCTCATCTTAAGTTGATCATCCGCAAAGACACTATTTTCAAATAAGGTCGTATTCACAGGTATTATGGGTTGGGCCTTCAACATCTTTTTAGGGAAGACAATTCAACCCATAACAACTGGCATTTGATTTTAGAAGTTGAAAAAATACTACAGGCTAAAATCTTCCACAGGCCTCATCTGACCATGGACCACCAGCTTACAACCCCTGCCTTGTAGAGTTAAGGCACATTCCCACGTGAGTGGGAACAGTGCTGAGTAGTATCCAGCACCCACAGTGAGCCCAGCTCTGAGAGGGAGGACAAGGAAGGTCACAGAAGGCTCAGAAACAGTAACTGAGTCTCCAGGGCCCTGTCTGAAAAGGGCTAGGTAAGGGGGACAGGTGATAGTGCCATCGGGTTCTGAGAAGGGGCCACTGGAGGCTGTGTGGTCTGGCGAGAAGAGCTCCCTGCCCCTCCCGATGACCTGGGTAAACTTAGACAAATTGCTTCCTCTGAGCCTGGGCTTCCTCTATGAAATGAGATATGTGAGGCCTGGCACGTAGGGGCGGGGTTATCGCTGTTGGTAGTGATTGTTAACTATGGCTGTGCGATGGACTGGTCTGGGACCCGGACGAGGGGGATTTGAACTGAACCCTGATGAGGGATTAGACTGTGGGTAAATGGACAAGAGGGAGGATCTTCCAATGGGGGATGGGGTGACCTGGAAAACCCTGCAGTAAAGACTTAGAGGGTGAGAGTGAGCACTTCTATAGGGTGACAGTGGGGCCAGGCAGACCAAGGGGATGGCTTGTGTGGGGCCAGTGGGAATGAGGGTGTCCCCAAAGGGGACAGATTATGACAGCAGGTGAAAGGCAGGCAGAGGTGTGATTTGGGAGGCACTGGGGACACTGGAAGGATTTCGAAGCTAGAGGGTGATGTGATATAGGAGGTGCTTTAGGAAGACAGCCCTGGAAGGGAATTAGATTGGAAAGAGGTTCAGGGACCCTGAGGAAGGCTGCTACTGCAAGTCCAGGGACAATGAGTGTCGATGTGTCCGTGGTAGGGAGGGTAGAGGAGCAGGACATGCAGCAGCAGCAGAGTGAGTGTGGGGCTCAGCTCGGCACTGAGTGGTCTGCACCTTTCAGCGACTGTTCCTGCTTTTGCTCCCTTCCCTGCCTCCGGAGTCAGACCTCAGCCCAGCAGCCAGAGTGATCCTAACAGACTTAAGTCAGATCATGCCCCAGCCCTGCCCTCAAGCCTGTACTGGCTCCCTGCATGCTTGGAACAAATGCCAAGCCCCTCCCACGGCCTGCCGGGCCCTCCCCACCTCTCTGTCCTGCTCCACACGCTCCCCTCCCCCTTCACTGTACTCGGGCTGTGCAACCTTCTGGGCATTTTTTGAACGTACCTGGCATAGTCCCATCTCAGAGGCTCTGCAGTGGCTGTCGCTATGCCTCCAGGCATCCTCACGGCTAGCTCTCACTTCAGTCAGGCTTCTGCTGGCCTCTGCTCACGTGCCTCCTGCTCAGGGGCCTTTGCTGACTGCCTTATCTACATGTCACCCCATCCCTCTCCAGCCTCTACCTGGCTTTGTCTCCATAGCATTTGTCATTACCTGCAATCACGTTCTGAATTTATGGGTTATGTCTCCATTGTCTCTCTTCCCCATTAGAACCCAAGCTCCATGAGGGCAAGGACTTTGTTTTATTCACTGCTGGCACCTGGAACAGTGCCTGGCACACGGTAGACACTCAGTAAATGTTTGTGGAATGAATGAAACAGAGGCTAAGGTGGGAGGCATTTGCTCTCTGGCCTAGCAGATTGCTTATCCAGTTGAGATCTCTTGTGTAAAATGGGGAGATTAGACGAGATGATCACTGGGGTCCTCAAAGGTGTAACATCTCCTGACTCTAATACTGAGTTGGTGTTTCCAAGGAGCGTCAGCAGGGCTCAGGCCTCTCCAGGGCTGCCTCAGCTCATAGTCCCTAGCTGGGCATGGCCAGAGGGGCTGGGGAAGCAGAGATGAGGATGGCTGACCTGGAGCACCCACCTCCTTCCTGGTCCCCTCCCCCGTCCCTCTGCAGCCACAAGGCCCCCTGGCGGTTGCCACACCGATGAGTTCCAGTGCCGGCTGGACGGACTATGCATCCCCCTGCGGTGGCGCTGTGATGGGGACACTGACTGTATGGACTCCAGTGATGAGAAGAGCTGTGAAGGAGTGACCCACGTCTGTGACCCCAATGTCAAGTTTGGCTGCAAGGATTCAGGTGAAAAGGAGAGTTGCGGGGAGCCCAGAACGGGTCAGCACAGGCAGGGGGAGACCATATTGAGAGCAGAGCAGTGGCGAGGGGGACAGGGGTGGGAACGGTGCGAGGCAAAAGGCAGCACAGAGAAAGTTGTGCATCATGCTCGGGGGAAGGCATGAAGGGGCCAGGGCCTGCTCGAAGGACCCTGAGAAGCAAAACCCTCACCAGAGTCAAGCTTCAGCACCTCCTGTGGATTCCTGCCTTCTTTGCTGCCTGTGTGAATTTGACAGAAAAGGCCTCAGGGTTCCTGGTAGTACCTTGCGGTTCCACCGGGCACTGCAGTCATGCCTCTTAGAGAAGCCCACTGAGTGTGGGAAGAAGGGCAGAGAGAGCCCACTGCCCGGGCCTGGCCCCTCACGCTGCCCCGTCCCTCAGCTCGCTGCATCAGCAAAGCGTGGGTGTGTGACGGCGACAGCGACTGTGAAGATAACTCAGATGAGGAGAACTGTGAGTCCCTGGCCTGCAGGCCACCCTCGCACCCCTGTGCCAACAACACCTCGGTCTGCCTGCCCCCTGACAAGCTGTGCGACGGTGACGACGACTGTGGAGACGGCTCAGACGAGGGCGAGCTCTGCGGTGAGGCCCAGCGCGTGGGGCTGGGGGGCCTGGCCGGGGCGGGCCGGGGAGGGGCTGGGGGGTCTGGGCAGCACAGGTCTGTGGGAGGGGTCCGAGGCTAGGCGAGAGCAGCGCCCAGAGTGGTCACCGGCAGCCTGTGCTGACTAGGGCTCGCTCGCCTTGGCGCTGTGCTAAGCGAGTCACACTGTTACGCACTTCACCCACAAAGCATCCCTGCAAGGCAGGTGCTGTACCCTCTCCACTGTACACAGAAGAAAGCTAAGCCACAGAGAGGTTCAATAGGTGATCCAAGGTCACAAAGCTCCTATGGCACTGTGGGGACAGCGCTGTGCATGCCCTCCCTGCAGGCACAGACCCCTCAGCTAACTCACAAAACGGGAGGAACGGGCTTGGGCACCAGGGTTGAGTGGTGATGGTCAGGGAAGGCTTCCCGGAGGAGGTGGGGATTGAACTGGGTTCCCGAGGACAAGCAGAACTTTCAGAGTGAGTGGGAAATCTGGGGGAGGAGGGTGCCCATTCAAGGTTGAAAGAAACGAGGTTGGGGGAGGCAGGGAGGGCCACATGTGTGACTTGGGGAGCAGAGCAGCCGTATCTTGTCCTCTGAGCCAGGCAGAGCACCCAGTTCCTTGGAAGGACAGGAGTGGGAGATAAGGCCGCTGGAACCGGCCGGGAGAACAGTTGACAGGTGGTCAGTCGGGCTGGTGGGTTGTTCCTGGGTGTGTCAGAGGCCCCAGGGGCAGGACATGCCCTACTGCACCCCACCCCAGATCAGGAGAGATCGGCAAAAGGGGACTGAACCTAAGGACCCCCCAGGGAGGAGGCAGAAAGCTGGGGTTCCAACTGCAGGCCCAAGAAGGGGTAGGGAAATACAGACCAGAGAGAGAGATGGGGGGGTGCTCCTCAAGGAAAGGGGAGGGCTGGTCCTAGGTGACAGATGCTGGGGTCCCAACCCTGGTCCTGAGGGAGCCTGGGAAGCGCTGGGGCAGAGGCTTGACAGGAACAGAGACAGAGGAGGCCATAGGCAGGCACACGGGCTTGGACCAGGCTGCCCTGGAGTTGGGGCTCAGCGGGGCCATGGTCCCGCCTTCTCCCAGATTCTGACCTTGAGTCTGTCCCCTGCTTGCCCCCCAGACCAGTGCTCTCTGAATAACGGTGGCTGCAGCCACAATTGCTCGGTGGCACCTGGCGAAGGCATTGTGTGCTCATGCCCTCTGGGCATGGAGCTAGGGCCCGACAACCACACCTGCCAGATCCAGAGCTACTGTGCCAGGCATCTCAAGTGCAGCCAGAAGTGCGACCAAAACAAGTTCAGTGTGAAGTGCTCCTGCTACGAGGGCTGGGTCCTGGAGCCTGATGGCGAGAGCTGCCGCAGCCTGGGTAAGACCCGAGTGAGGGGTGGCTGGGCAGGCCAGGCAGGCCAGGGCAGGCCCCTGAGCTGCCATGTGCTGGGCTTAGTGGCCAAATGCCAAAGGCTGATTTTTCCATCCGGGCCCCCAGTGCCAGGGCCAGCAGAGACCTGCCTGCACGTGGACAGGGTGGCATGCAGGCAGCAGGCCCCTCGCTGACCCCATCATGTCCCTCCCAACCCCAGACCCCTTCAAGCCGTTCATCATCTTCTCCAATCGCCATGAGATTCGGCGCATCGACCTTCACAAGGGGGACTACAGCGTCCTGGTGCCCGGCCTGCGCAATACCATCGCTCTGGACTTCCACCTCAGCCAGAGCGCCCTCTACTGGACTGACGTGGTGGAGGACAAGATCTACCGCGGGAAGCTGCTGGACAACGGAGGTGACCACTGGCCACGCCTGGGGCTGATGCCAGGGCGGGGTGCACCCAGACAGAGCACTTAGGACTCAGGGACACAGGTCCAGATCCAGTTGGCCCCAGAGCAGAGGCCTTACCCCCATCCCCCACACTCCTGTTAATTGGGTTAGATTTTGCTGTGGGTCTCAGTGCCTGGCGCCCCGTAATTATCGTCAGCAGAGCTGCCAGGCTGATAATTAACAAAATGATCAGCCTTTCCTTGGAACGGCCTAGAGCTCGGCTCCCCAAGTCCTAGAATTGCGGACTTGGAAGGAAAAAGCCACTTAGGAGAGGAGTACCTGAACCCTGCCTCCTGTGCCCAAGCAGCCTAGCCCATCCTAGACACCCTTCAATCACACAGTGCTGGGCAGGGGGGATGCAGCAGTGATGGAAACAGGCTGCCTTCCATTGTGTGGTCAGGGAAGGTCCCCTGAGAAGGCAACATCCAAGCAAAGACTTGAGAGAGGCACATTTTACTAGAGGAGCTTGTACTATTTATGACAAAGAAAACTTGAAACCATCGTAAATGTCCATCAACAAAGGGATGGCTAAGTAAACTGTGATAATATTCACACTGTGAAGCAGTCTCTAAAATAATGAGGTACAGATATTAGAATGGAAAAATATTCCAGTCTGTAGAGGGACTTCTAAAAAGTTCTGTCCTCCTCAACGTGAGTCCAGTTCTGTTCCCCAAAGCCTCTGCCCGCTGCTTCGCCTGCTCCCACAGGTTAGCCCTTCACACAGCTGCTGCAGAAGGTGCTTGCCTCCCACCGTCCTCTAGGCTTCTCTCCTCCCTGACCTCCTCCTGGGACGGGGGCCTGGGTGAGGGGAGTGGGGATGTTAGGAGCTCCCACATCAAATCTGGGCACATCAGAGGCATTGGCAGAGGGGTCATGGTTGAGGGTGGGTCACCAAGGGCTCCTAGGATTCTGCATGTTCACAGCACACTGCCCCAGGGGATGCTAACCGAGTGCACCTCTCTTCTCCAGCCCTGACCAGCTTTGAGGTGGTGATTCAGTATGGCCTAGCTACACCCGAGGGCCTGGCTGTAGACTGGATTGCAGGCAACATCTACTGGGTGGAGAGTAACCTGGACCAGATTGAGGTGGCCAAGCTGGATGGGACCCTCCGGACCACCCTGCTGGCTGGTGACATTGAACACCCAAGGGCAATTGCGCTAGATCCCCGGGATGGGTGAGGACCCTGCCCAGCCTCTCCTGGCCCATGGTCCCCGAAGTCCTGTTCAGCCTAGCCAGGGACACCTGTCTCCTCAGAGCTGTTTGCTCCTCCCACCTCTTACCTAGGATCCTACCACAGGCCCCCCCCACCAGGCGTCCAGCTTTAGCCCTCCTGCCCCCTCCCCACTCCACAGGATCCTGTTTTGGACAGACTGGGATGCCAGCTTGCCCCGAATCGAGGCAGCCTCTATGAGTGGGGCCGGGCGCCGCACTGTCCACCGGGAGACGGGCTCCGGGGGCTGGCCCAACGGGCTCACCGTGGACTACCTGGAGAAGCGCATCCTCTGGATTGATGCCAGGTCAGCACCCTCCCCGACACCCTGGGGAGGCCCAAGTCAGCAGTACCAGCATGGGGGCGGGGGACCAGGTGCAGTGACGAGGGTGGGGAGGAGGCCCAGGGGATCTGGGACCAGAACAGGGTGGCAAAGGACTGGCACAATAGAAGGAGGACTGTGGGGATGGTGGCAGAAGAGATGGAGGCAGGGCTGTCGCCTGTGGTTATCCAAGCTGTGCCCTCTACTCCACTCACACATCTGTGCCCTCTGCTGGGGCTGTGTCTGCCCAGAGGGAGAGGAGACTTTCTAATTGATCTGCCCAGAGAGGGTGCCTTTCTCTAATTTGCACCAAAGCCCTGTGTGCCAACAGTGGCCCTGGGGAGGAGTGAGCCAGAAGACTCCCTTGGAGGGCTTGGGAACTGGGCTATGAGAGCTGGACCTAGACCTGTTGGCTTCTCCCACCATGTCTGCTCTGTCTGCCTTCTCTGGCCAGCAGGGCTTGGGGCGAGGGATGCTCCAGTGTGTTCAGCTGGGAGGGCTGTGGGCCAGGGCATGGGAGGGGGAGCCCGGGCTGAGTGCTCTGAGGGCAGAAACCCCAGCAGCCTCCTCACTCTGCCCCAACCATGCTCTCAGGTCAGATGCCATTTACTCAGCCCGTTACGACGGCTCCGGCCACATGGAGGTGCTCCGGGGACACGAGTTCCTGTCGCACCCGTTTGCAGTGACACTGTATGGGGGGGAGGTGTATTGGACTGACTGGCGAACAAACACACTGGCCAAGGCCAACAAGTGGACCGGCCACAATGTCACCGTGGTACAGAGGACCAACACTCAGCCCTTCGACCTGCAGGTGTACCACCCCTCCCGGCAGCCCATGGGTAAGGGGCTTGGAGCCTCGCAGGCAGCTGGAAAGAGCCAGAGCCTCTTAGAAGCTCTTAAGAGAGGAGAAGGCAGTGAGAGCAGGGGACGGGCACGTGTTAGGATGGCAGGGGTGCACCAGCCTGTGAACAGAGGTGCCGTCTGGCAACAGAGGAGGGTCTAGCAGCAGGGGATGCTGCAGCAGGGAGGATGAGAGTGGGTGAGGAGGGGGTGGTCTGGGCAAGAAAGGCCAAGTAGGAACCAACAAATCATAGGATGTTCTTGCTTCTTCTGTCCCCTTCCTGCCCCAGCCCCCAATCCATGTGAGGCCAACGGGGGCCGGGGCCCCTGCTCCCACCTCTGTCTCATCAATTACAACCGGACTGTCTCCTGCGCCTGCCCCCACCTCATGAAGCTCCACAAGGACAACACCACCTGCTATGGTAGGTGGCAGACTGCGGCTGGAGGGGAAGGTCTCTGGTGCCCCGACTCCCGGTTGTGAGCGAAGGCAGAGTCCCAATTTCGAGGGTCCGACAGGGAGGCTCCAGAGACAACCACTGTGAGGAGAGGCTGCACCTGAGAGGTGGCCATGGGCCAGCAGCAAACGGAAGGAACCAGAAGGAGGGACCCTAATTTGGGGGGAAGGAGCAAGGATGCAGGGCTGCCCTCAGCAACCTGCCCGTGCCCCGCAGAGTTTAAGAAGTTCCTGCTGTACGCGCGTCAGATGGAGATCCGGGGGGTGGACCTGGACGCCCCCTACTACAACTACATCATCTCCTTCACGGTGCCCGACATCGACAACGTCACAGTACTGGACTACGATGCCCGTGAGCAGCGCGTGTACTGGTCCGACGTGCGGACACAGGCCATCAAGCGGGCCTTCATCAATGGCACAGGCGTGGAGACAGTCGTCTCTGCAGGTTCTGTCCTGGCCCTGGACCCCCCACCAGTGGGCATGGGCACTCCCCACCCAGCCCTTTCTCCCAGCCCTGGTCCTCTTGGTCCTGATGTTCCTTCTCTAAATCCCATCCCCTCAGTGTGCCAATCCTGGTTTCCTGATCCCTATCCTCCAGAAACCACAGCGGCTCCCCTCCTGACCTATGCCCAGCAGACACCCAAACACCAACTCCCTGCTTGTGCCCCCAGACTTGCCAAATGCCCACGGGCTGGCCGTGGACTGGGTGTCCCGAAACCTATTCTGGACAAGCTACGACACCAACAAGAAGCAGATCAACGTGGCCCGGCTGGATGGCTCCTTCAAGAACGCGGTGGTGCAGGGCCTGGAGCAGCCCCATGGCCTTGTCGTCCACCCCCTGCGTGGGTCGGTCCAGGGCCCAGGGCTGGGAAGAGTGGGGTGTGGGGCTGGGAAGAAGAGGACTCTGACGCCTTCCTCGGCACCCTCCCCCCAGGAAGCTCTACTGGACCGACGGTGACAACATCAGCATGGCCAACATGGACGGCAGCAATCGCACCTTGCTCTTCAGTGGCCAGAAGGGACCTGTGGGTATGAGGTTGCCCCGCCTGCCCCTGCAGCGCCCCCGAGCTCCTTGACTAGGAGAATCTCCCAGGGTCCCTCATATGCCCCTCGCCAGAGCTGGGGGGCTTCGTGCCTGTTCTCACCACCCTCCCCCACAACCACAAGCCCTCTCACACACTCTGTTCCCATTCCTGGATCCCTGCCTGGTGCCAGGCTTCCTGGCAGTGACACCTCCTTCTTCCAGGCCTGGCTATTGACTTCCCTGAAAGCAAACTCTACTGGATCAGCTCTGGCAACCACACCATCAACCGCTGCAACCTGGATGGGAGCGGGCTGGAGATCATTGACGCCATGCGGAGCCAGCTGGGCAAGGCCACTGCACTGGCTGTCATGGGTGAGGGCTGCTGGAGGAAGCAGAGACAGAGCAGAGTGGGCCAGACCAGCGGGGAAACAGAGGCTGGCTGGGGGCCTGATAGCTTAGGGGCAACAGGCCCTTCAGGAGCTGGGTGTGGGGCTTTCCCAAGGGTCTCATCCCCTCCTGCTGCCCCAGGGGACAAGCTGTGGTGGGCAGATCAGGTGTCGGAGAAGATGGGCACGTGCTCCAAGGCTGACGGCTCAGGGTCTGTGGTCCTGCGGAACAGCACCACACTGGTGATGCACATGAAGGTGTACGACGAAAGCATCCAGCTGGGTAGGTGGGGGGGCCAGGGGCAGGGCCTCCAGGGCTCTGAGGCAACAGGGTTGGGTAGGAGAAAGGAGCAGGCTGCAGCAGCAGGGCCAAGGGGATGAGCGGGAATGAAAGCAGGTTGGGCTCCATACACCATCCACAAAGGCGTGTTATACACCCCCAGCAGCCCTGGTCACAAGGCACAAGGGAAGAGAGAAAACCTGAGAGTTGGGTTGGGTGGTGACCCCTGCCAGGTCCAGGGTGAAGGCAGTGACCATCCTGTCCCTGAATAGCCCAAGCCTGACTCTCACGTCCCAAGGAGGGCCACCTAACCCTTTCTGTCTGCCTCCTGCCCACCCCAAGACCATGAAGGCACCAATCCCTGCAGTGTCAACAATGGTGACTGCTCCCAGCTCTGCCTGCCCACATCAGAGACAACCCGCTCCTGCATGTGCACAGCTGGCTACAGCCTCCGGAGCGGCCAGCAGGCCTGTGAAGGTCAGTGCCTGGCCTCTCCTCCCCACCTTGGTCCAGGTCCCCAGCTGCGACCCCTCCTACCCTACAGCCATACCTTCCTCTTCCTACCTCGGGGACAAGACTACATTCATCATGTATGAAGCACCCTCTGGGTTAGATACTTAATAAGTCCCCACTGTGCTGGGTGCTGTGGGGGAATCCAGGGGGCATAAGTCCCTATCCATGTGCCTTGCAGGCTTAACCAGAAGTTGGAGACAACATGTAGGGGAAACTGGACCATGAAGTGGCTCTGACTGTCCAGTGCCTGCCATAGGATTTTGGAGAATCCTATGTGTTAGCAGGCAGATCAGGGCCAGCTTCGTGGAAGTGGTGTGCCGTGAGCTGTGTTTTCTGTGGGACAAGTAGGATTTGGCTGTGTGGCTCAAAGGAGGAGGGACTGTGCATGAGGTGTGGGGGGTATCACAAAAGCAAGGGCCCAGCTGAATAGCAGGGTGATGAAGGGTCCCTGAGCCCACAGTAGGGGGCAGGGGGCAGGGCGTGGCGAAGTCCCGGAGATGAGGCTGTGAGGTAGGCGTGGCTCCTGGGGGTTCTCAGCCAGGAGTGCCTGGAAAGTGACCTCTGGGAAAGATTACCTGGCAGTGGGGGAGGGAGAAACCGAGGCAGTTAAACCAGTTAGGAGGCTATTAGGAGTGTGAGGAGATGGGCCTGGGCTGGGTTTAGCAGCTGGGTTGAAGAGAAGGTTTCACAAGAACTTGCTAACTGATTTACAAGCTTGCCCCAGGACAGCATTTCCCAAAGAGCACTCCTAGGAACCTCCCTCTTTGATGTGGGTAGATATTACAGAAAGAAACTCTGGGTTGAACAAAGTTTAAAAAATTTAAAAGTGTTTTTGACTGCAGAGCTTCTCAGAGCCTTGAATATGCTCATGTGCACTGAGAGGCTTTCAAGGGAGGACTCGTGTTTGGGGTTTTCCCAAACTCACTTGACCTTTCATCCTTTGTTTCACGGAGCCGAAGTAACCAGAGCCCATTTGGGGGTTCATTTGGGACGCGCTGCATCAGAGGGATAAAGACAAGGGGGGATTCTAGGATGCATGGATAGTGGCGCCTCATAAGACATGGGAAAACGGGAATGAGGCTGTCTTGGGAGCAAGGTGCTGGGAAGGTTGAGTTTTAGGTGTTGGAGAGAGGGTGTGGCATAGACCAGACAGAGGGAGAACACAGAGCAAACTAAGGTCAGGCTGTGTGCTGAACTGGAGATCTAGATTTTGGAGTCACCCAGTCCTGATGGTCTCCTTTGAACCTCCCAGAGTTTCGCTAAGAAACCTGGTGGGTGTAGCAGGATTGTGCTGGGTGAAGGAGGAGGGCAGAGCACAGGGAGGGAAATCCCAGTCTCTGCTGCCCTCTCTTGGTGGCTAGGGGTCCTGCAGTGCCCCCCAGAGCTGCAGCTCTTCCCCCCACCAGCTGCTCAGGCAAGGGTGTGTGAGTGTGTTGAGGGTGGGGGTGGTGGCTGGGAGAGTATCTCAAAGGGGAAGCAGAGAACAGCTTGAGGGTGACAGGAGCCATGCTTAAAGGAGTGTCAACGAGGCCCATGCCTTAAATGTCCTGGTGTTTTAGGTGTGGGCTCCTTTCTCCTGTACTCTGTGCACGAGGGAATCCGGGGGATTCCTCTGGATCCCAATGACAAGTCAGATGCCCTGGTCCCAGTGTCAGGCACCTCGCTGGCTGTTGGCATCGACTTCCATGCTGGTGAGCCATCTCATGGCAGGGGGCAGTGGGTCATGACTCAGGAGCTTTGGGGGTGGTGTGCTCTGAGGGTCCAGTGAGATGCTGCCGAACTGGCTTGAGGGGAGGCCTTTACCACAGCTGCCCCCAGCTCCCCTTCCAAGCACCTGGCACCTCCAGCACTCACTCACCTCTCTCCTGGCCCCCGCCTTGCTGGGCATCCTCCACCTCCAGAAAATGACACCATTTACTGGGTGGACATGGGTCTGAGCACCATCAGCCGGGCCAAGCGGGACCAGACATGGCGTGAGGATGTGGTGACCAATGGCATTGGCCGCGTGGAGGGCATTGCAGTGGACTGGATTGCCGGTGAGTGGCGGGAGGGCTCATGGGCCTCAGGATGAGGGTTAGAAGGAGGAGCAGGCAGGAGCCGATGGGGAGGTGCCGGGGTGCCAGGTGCATGTGTGCCCACCCAAGCTCCCTGATCCCCACCAACTCCCTCCTCAGGCAACATCTACTGGACGGACCAGGGCTTTGACGTCATCGAGGTCGCCCGGCTCAATGGCTCTTTCCGCTACGTGGTCATCTCCCAGGGTCTAGACAAGCCCCGGGCCATCACTGTCCACCCAGAGAAGGGGTGAGGTGCTGGACAAGCTGGCTCAGTCTGGCCTGTCACTCTGGACTCAGCCCCCACTGATGAGGGCCTGTCTCCTCCAGGGCCTGGGCACTGACCCTCCACTTCCACCTTCATCCCACAGGTACTTGTTCTGGACTGAGTGGGGTCAGTACCCGCGTATCGAGCGGTCTCGATTAGACGGCACGGATCGAGTGGTGCTGGTTAATGTCAGCATCAGCTGGCCAAACGGCATCTCAGTGGACTATCAGGTTTGGACGCAGACTTGGTTCTAGAGCCCTGGTAGACCCCCTTGCCCTGTGCCCTGCTCGCCTTTGCATCTCCCTGTGGTGAGCCCCACTCAGTGGGAGGACATGGAGCCTGGGGGAGTTGTGGGCTCTCCTGGCCCACCTCCGACACAGAGAAGGGCTCCCCAGAAGTGGGGCATAGAGGTCAGCTCCTCAGCAGGTCGGGGGCAGGCAGTATGGACAAGGCAGGAGTGAGCAGGGAAGCCGAACCCGGCTCAGGCCCGCACAATCCCTGCTGCCTGGGGCATGGGGGCTGGCAGGGAGTGTGGCAGTGAGACAGGTGCCTCTGGCCTGTAGGATGGGAAGCTGTACTGGTGTGATGCACGGACAGACAAGATCGAGCGGATTGACCTGGAGACAGGTGAGAACCGTGAGGTGGTTCTATCCAGCAACAACATGGACATGTTTTCAGTGTCTGTGTTTGAGGATTTCATCTACTGGAGTGACAGGTGAGGGCGTCTGACCTGGCCTTCCCATCATCCCATCTGTCCCCTCCCTCCTAGCCCCATCAACACCCTGCTCTTGCCCTTCCCCTTCCCCAGGACACATGCCAACGGCTCCATCAAGCGCGGGAGCAAAGACAATGCCACAGATTCCGTGCCGCTGCGCACTGGCATTGGTGTGCAGCTTAAAGACATCAAAGTCTTCAACCGGGACCGACAGAAAGGTGAGGCTGGGGCTCTGGGCTGGGGAGGAGACGTGTGAGGGGACACCCTGGCATGGGAGTGCTCTCCCCAGGGAACCCAGAGTCAGAGGGCCAGGAGGGAAGTTAGACCCACGGGGGCCCTTCCCAATGGCCTGGGAGACACAGGGATGGGAAAGAGAGGTTGAGGAGTGATGGGGCCTGTAGGGTCATGTGAGCTGGGGAGACTGAGGCAGAGCAGGGTGCCAACCAGAGTTTCTGCCTCAGCCTGGATGACAGAGGCAGCAGTGAACCTTTCCCTGAGGCAGGCTGTGCCTCTGTAACCTCCCTTCCCCAGGCACCAACGTGTGTGCAGTGGCCAATGGTGGGTGCCAGCAGCTGTGCCTGTACCGGGGCGGTGGGCAGCGGGCCTGCGCCTGTGCACACGGGATGCTGGCTGAAGACGGGGCATCATGCCGTGAGTACGCCGGTTACCTGCTCTACTCAGAGCGCACCATCCTCAAAAGCATCCATCTGTCAGATGAGCGCAACCTCAACGCGCCCGTGCAGCCCTTCGAGGACCCTGAGCACATGAAGAACGTCATCGCTCTGGCCTTTGACTACCGGGCAGGCACCTCCCCAGGAACCCCCAATCGCATCTTCTTCAGCGACATCCACTTTGGGAACATCCAGCAGATCAACGACGATGGCTCTGGGAGGACCACCATTGTGGAGAGTGAGCCCAGACCCGAGTCTTCCCAGGAAGTGTGTATGGGGGGAAGTGTGTGTGAGCACAGACCCTCAGCCATCAGCCACCCCCACCCCAGATCGGAATCCCACTGGCTGCAGAGCAGCCAGACTGCACTGCGCCCACTGCAGTTTCTTGAAAGTTTCTCCATATTTGGAGTCAGAGCTGGCCCCCTCTGACTGCCCCCACTAGTCCTGGTTCTGCCTCTAGGCTGCACAGACAAGCCAGAGGTCTCCTCTGTGGAGCCCCACTCTCACACACACAGGCTGCAGAGACGGGGCTCAGCTCCTGTCACTTAGAAGTTCAGTGACTTGGGCAAGTTTCTGCCTCTCACCAAGCCTGAGCTTTCTCATCTGAGTAATGAGACAGGATTCCCTGAGATGGTTCAAGTGCAGGCTGAGCTCAGCGCAGGGGACATAGTGTGTGCTCTGTAAGAGTAGTTGTGGTGTCAGAGCTGTCATTATAGGACAGCCTTTCAGCTCTTTGAAAACTGCTATTTTGTCCCCCTACATTTTCTCTCCTTCAGGCTGGATACCCTGAGGTCCTTTGACTCATTCATTTGCTCATTTATTCATTCAGCTGGTCTGTAAAGACCTGCCAGGCGCCGAACTAGGTGCTGGGCCTACAGAGGTGAAAAAAACCAGACCTGTCCTCTCAGCTTCCTCTGGGACATTTTCTGCTCCACATAGTCCAGTCCACATGTCTGTATAAAAATGTAGTGTCCAAAGCTAAACTCAATATTCTGTAGCCTTAGCTTGATCAGGAGAGAATAGCAGAGCGTCCCCTCCCCTCTGGCTGTTGTGCAGACTAAAGCACAACGTCACCTTTTGGCAACCTTGTCACCATGCAGCTTGGAGTCACTAATCCCCGAGTCTTTCCTCTTACTCTGCTGTTCAGCTGCATCTCTCTCCTGTGCCTTAGTTCTTTAACCTGAGGTCAAGATGTCTGCTTTAAAAACAATCCGGTTCAGGGTCTTTTTAAGCAGGAAGCTCCCAGTACAGGCCAATCAAACAGTACAGGTTTGATTTACTGAAACCCACGTTGCACTCAACTCAGCAGAACTCCACCTCCAGAAACTGTGACGACAACATGAGGCCAAATGGCGTGGAGAGTGGGTGACACAGGAGGAGGGCTAGGGAGGTGGGCTGTGAGTCATCTGGGTGGGCCATGGAGCAGCACAGCAGGGGTTGGGGACACTGGACTTCAGACCTGGGTGCTCCCGGGCTCTCTCTGCTGCACCCCCACACGTTCCCATGCCCTACTGCCCCTCTGGCTCTGCTGTCCGGCCCCCTCGCCAGCCACGGCTGCTCCTGTCTCTTCACAGATGTGGGCTCCGTGGAAGGCCTGGCCTATCACCGTGACTGGGATACGCTCTACTGGACAAGCTACACAACATCCACCATCACCCGCCACACAGTGGACCAGACCCGCCCAGGGGCCTTTGAGCGCGAGACAGTCATCACCATGTCTGGAGACGACCACCCCCGGGCCTTCGTGCTGGATGAGTGCCAGAAGTGAGCAGCTACCCTGGGGGGTGGTAGCAGAAACTGCCCCCAGCAGACCCAGGTGGGGGGTGCAGAAGAGGTGGGCTCTATCCCGAGCTCCACCCTTCCTTGCTATATGACCTTGGGTGAGTTGCAGAAGCCTCCGTATCCTCTTCTGTGATATGAGGGTGTTAACATTTCAGGTGCCTGAACCCAGGGGAGGATCTGGACTGTGGGGGATGCTTCTGGCCTTGTGATTGATTCATTCACCAGACAGCCATGTGGCTCTGGGACTCGCTGAAGCCCGGTCGGGTGGGAGCCTTAAGCTGGGCCCTTTCGAGCCACCTAGCTGGGAAGAGCAGGAGCAGGGATGACGGGCACAGGGCTGTGTGCCATGGAGGCAGTGAACCGGCACAGGGCCTGGAAGTGGAAAGACACAGAAGGGCGGACAGGGGAAGAGAAGCTCAAGGCAGGGCAGGACAGCAAGGGGACCTCCCATGCCAGGGGGCGGAGCAGGCCTGAGGATGGCCGGGAAACGCGGTCTGGTTTCGAGGCGTCCAGAGCACAAGCCAGGAAGAACGTGGGAGGACATGCCCAGGCTGGGGGCTGCCCCCAGGGCCCACCTGCAGTCTCTGCTGGCTCTGTACTCCCACAGGGGCAGCCCTGTCCCCACTGCAAGGGCCTCTAGTGAACCACCCCCTCACTTTAGCAATCCTGGCCCACATATGAGCAACAGTTTTTTTCCCCTGATTCAGCAGCATTTGGAATGTTTTTAAAAAGCTTTACTAGGAAACTAAGGGACAAACAAAACCCAAAAGCAACTGCATAGAAACGGTGAGTGTACTGAACCTAGATTCCTTACCCTGATGTAAATCAAGTCCAGTCCCAGCCCAGCCTGCCTGGCACAGCCAACCCAGCACAAGGGCCCTCTGTTCCCTCCTGCCTCAGCCGTCTGGCACATAGACGGCTGATGACGGAGATCCAGTCTTTCCTGCCATGGCCCTTGGTGACCTCACCTGTCTGGGGCTGGTCCCTCATGGTCTGGAGCCTCCATGGAGGGGCCCTCGTGCTGGCTCCCCTGCCTCCTCCCACCCCACCCCAGAGGAAGCCCCCATGGTTGCCCACCAAGTTCCTTTCCTCTGAGCCCAGGGGGTTCTGTTGTTCATTCAGAAAGTAGCTTTTGAGAACAATGATGTGCTGAGGATCCAGTGGAGAACAAGAGGGACATGGGCCCTGCATCGGACGTATCTGATTTACTCACGCAGAGGCTTCAGAGAGCCTCGTGACCACGCCAAGGACCTGCCCCAGCCTGGAGGTCTTGGAACATGTCCTCAAGGAGGCGGTGCATGAGCAGCATCCGAGGATGACTGGAGTGAGTTGAGCAGGAGCCGGCTCAGCACCTGAGGAGAGAGCTGAGCTGTCAGGAGGGGCCTTCCTTGGCCAGAAGTGGGCACATTAGGGGCATTGCAAGGAGCCAGTGTGGACCCAGATGGAGGGGCAGGGGTGAGTGGAGGCTCTGACGACCCAGCCTCCTCCAGAGCCCACCCTGAAGCTGGCATTGGGGCACTGGCAGGCCCGGGGAGCTCACAGTCGGACGTTTGGAAAATCCACCAGGGTCCTGGCCACTGACCACTAGCCCCCCAGGAAAGCTTCTCTTCTTGTTCCTCTTGCCATCCCAGGGAGCAGTTTTACCAAACCCACAGTTGTGTCACATATAATCTTTCTATATGTAAGAGTTTGTCGACGACAAGAGGAAAGCCATTGCCTGCTGTGAGTGTGAGCAAGGCTTGACCCTAGGGTGTGGAAGTCCCTGGTGGGGACCAACAAGTCAAGCCGAGTCCTGACATGTCAAGGAAGGTGACTGGCTGCTGCCCTGGGACACCCGTCTTCTCTTGTGGAGGCCTCCTGCAAGCTCACATCCTGACTCCAGAGCCATCTAGTACCCCGTCCTCCCCCCGGATGAGGTCTTTAAAATCAGAGCCTTATCCTCGTGAGCTCACCGAGGCTCAGGAGCAGTGGCATCTCCCTAAGGGGCAAGAAGCATCATTTTGCTACATGAGCCTAGCAGAAGGAGGCAATGGTTCAACCCTGATGGAGACGCTGGGAGGGGGAGTGAAAAGAGTGAGGCCTGCAGAGGATTGAGGAGACAAGTTCACAGCTGGAGGACAGATCTGTGGCCAGGACAGCAGAGAGGTGGGGCAGGTGGGGGGCAGAGGCCTTGGGGTGGGGGCAAGGGCAGGTGTTGTTAGAGGACTGGGGGATGGGACTGACTCTTATGTGGCTCGGTGGTTCTCAAACTCCAGCATGCATAAGGATCACCTGGGGAGCGTGGGAACGTGCTGGTCCATCCCCTGCGAAACTCTGAGGTCTTCCACAGCCGTCTCTCCGGCCCCACCTCCACCCCGAGAGGATCATGGCATGATTGGTGGCTGGCTGTTCCTATCACCTCCTTTACTGAGAGGAAGCCAAGGCTCAGAGGGGCCAAGAGGCTCCTTTGAGGTCAGAGCCAGGAAGAGTGAAGCTGGAGCTCCAACCCAAATGTGCAAAGGCCTTAAATCATGGAAAAGCTGATTCTCAAGAGCTCCTTGAGGGTAGGGTCCACGTGTCCCTAAGACCTACGACACACTCCACACTCAGCAAGGGTTTCCTGCATGACTGGAAGGGAGCCAGGTTCACTGCAGAGAAGAGAGCAGCTAAGGATAAAATCATGGAAAATACGTGCACACTGTGTGCCATCTGTCATTACAATGGGGATCAACTTCTTCAAAATTCTCCCAACCACTCTGTGAGGCAGGTGGTGTTACTCTCCCCACTTCATAGAGGAGGAAACTGAGGCACGAGGCAGTTAAGTAAGTTGCCTAAGGGCACCCAGCTGGTAAGCGGTGGAGCCGGGATTGGAACCCCCGAGCCTATCTCACTTGGCTACACTGTCTCTCATCTCAGCAAATGCAGATGGGCATTTCACAGACACCAGTGTGCGTGTGCACACACACGGCACACACAGAGTAAATCAGACTCGGCCACGTGATGCATGAATTGTCCGTGCAGCAGCCGGGCCCTTCCTGGGCATCAGGGCTGTGCTGGCCCCCACAGCTCCGAGGCTGCCTCTGCACAGGGTCTGGTCCACACGCTGGCCGGCCTCTGGGCTCCAGGTGCCTGCACATCCTGGCCTGTGCCCTCTGTGGCGGCCTCTCTGGCTTTGGATCCTGATCCCTGTGCCCTCTTCCCCAGCCTGATGTTCTGGACCAACTGGAACGAGCAGCACCCCAGTATCATGCGGGCGGCCCTGTCAGGAGCCAACGTCCTGATGCTCATCGAGAAGGACATCCGCACGCCCAATGGCCTGGCCATTGACCACCGTGCAGAGAAGCTCTACTTCTCCGACGCCACCCTGGATAAGATCGAACGTTGCGAGTATGACGGCTCCCACCGCTATGTGAGTCTGCGGGTGGGCAGGCGAGCGGGCAGCAGGAGGGGAGGCTGGGGCCAGGAGACAGCCAGTCTGCTCAAGCACAGAGTGGAAGGGGAGGAGCCAGGGAGTCCTGTCCAGCCCCAGGCCTTGGGCAGCCCCACCCTGTCTGGCCTGGTTTCCTCATCAGTTAGGCGAGGGAGACGGAAAGATGCCTGTGCAGGTCCTTGTCATCCTGTGGCTGTCGGCCCAGGCCCCTTGTCTCTGAAGCCAGTTGCAGTCAGGTGGAGAGGCCTGAGCAATACCAGGATGGTGATGGTGCCGTCTCCACAGGTGATCCTGAAGTCAGAGCCCGTGCACCCCTTCGGGTTGGCTGTATACGGGGAGCATATCTTCTGGACCGACTGGGTGCGGCGGGCAGTGCAGCGGGCCAACAAGTACGTGGGCAGTGACATGAAGCTGCTGCGCGTGGACATCCCCCAGCAGCCCATGGGCATCATTGCTGTGGCCAAGGACACCAACAGCTGTGAGTGGGGCCACTGCCACCAGCCTTGCCCCGCTGCCCACTGCACCTGCACACAGACGCACATGCTCGCTACAGCCAGATCCTGCTCCCCAGGCTTCCATTGCACATACACCTGTACACACCTTTGCCCCCAAGAAACTCCAAAACACCTAACACTCCTCCGCCCTGGCTCCCCCAAGACCACTGTGCACACACACATGGCCTTTGCACACGCCTGGGCGTCTCATCCAAATCACACACACATGCTTTTATATCACCCATCCCCCGGCCCCCAAGGGCTCATCCACGCCCTTGAACACCCCCAGCACTTGCCCTGGTCATTCCCCTCACCTGAGGCCACACATACATCCCAGAGTCTGACCACACAGAGGCATGCCAGGCTCTGCCCGCACTTGCCCTCAGCGTGCACAAGTGCATGTACATGCTGCACTAGGCTGGCTGACCTCGCGTCCCCCTAACGGATCTGCAGCTTCCTCAGGCCTCTCACACATGCCGTGGGGCCCACCACGACACACGTGATCTCAAGGCCCTTGGATCAGAATCTCCTAAAATACACCTCGAAGCCCACAGTGCCCCACCTAAGAGTACACACATCCTCGACCTCACAACCCACCCTCAAACACCCTGCACCTGCCCTCCTGCAGCAGCCTTCCCCTATGCCCTCCCCACTGGCCGCAAGCCACTGTGCCTGCAGTAGCAGTGCAGGAGGCCATGCAACTCCGTGAAACTCTGTGGGTGGGTAGGGCACTTTGACTGCGTGCACAGCCGAGAATGCTCTGTAGCCCCATGGTTGCTCCGTCCCTGCTCAGGTGAACTCTCCCCTTGCCGAATCAACAATGGGGGCTGCCAGGACCTGTGTCTGCTCACTCACCAAGGCCATGTCAACTGCTCATGCCGCGGGGGCCGAATCCTCCAGGAGGACCTCACCTGCCGAGGTGAGCGGGGGTGGGAGGAGGGGCTGGTGGGGGACCCAAGCACACACTGGGGACCATTTCCTCCCATGTTCTCCAGCCCAGCCCCTCAAAGCCTTTTGCCAGGGAGAAGCTGATGTGACCTCAGTTCCTGGGGGGAGAGGGGTATGGGGCACTCGGGCCAGGACCCTGGCTCACAGAGCTCCCCCACATCCCTCCCCAGCGGTGAATTCCTCTTGTCGAGCACAAGACGAATTTGAATGTGCCAACGGCGAGTGTATCAACTTCAGCCTGACATGTGATGGTGTCTCCCACTGCAAAGACAAGTCTGATGAGAAGCCGTCCTACTGCAGTAAGGAGCCAACTCCAGCCCCTGCCTCTCACGGGCACAGAGTCCAGGTCCTCCTCCCTCAGACCCCAGGCCCTTGGGCACCAGCCTCAGCCTTTGCAGGGTGGGGCATGAGCATGACCCAGCTCCCCGGCCTGAGGAGGGGCTTGGGGAGCTCATGAAGGGCAGAGCTACCGTTAGCCTGTACCAGACTGATGGGGGGACTGAACATATGCATGACATCTCATCAGAGGCAGTCCCTTCCCTGTGCCTGTGGCTGACTCGCATCCTGCTCCCCCATCTGCAGACTCACGCCGCTGCAAGAAGACTTTCCGCCAGTGCAACAATGGACGCTGTGTGTCCAACATACTATGGTGCAACGGGGCAGATGACTGTGGGGACGGCTCTGACGAGATCCCCTGCAACAGTGAGTGGACGCTCCGGCACCCCATCTGAACCTGCTCCTCTGCTCCACCTCAGCGTCACTGAGCCTTTGTCCCCAGGCTCCACAGTGTCTGGTTCAGGGCACTCTGTGGTGGGCCTGGGGAGCTGCTTTGGGCCAGGAGCTCTGTCCTGGCCTTCCTGGCCCCACAGAGAGGACGCTGGCCTGATGGTACGGGTGGGTGCTGTTCTAGAGACGGCCTGTGGTGTGGGCGAATTCCGCTGCCGGGACGGGACCTGCATCGGGAACTCCAGCCGCTGCAACCAGTTCGTGGATTGTGAGGATGCCTCGGATGAGATGAACTGCAGTGAGTGACACCCCCTTGCCATGCCTCCTGGGCTCCCCACCTGTCTCTGTCCCCGCCTCTCCTTGAGGCCCTCCCTCCAGCCCCACATGGCAGCCTCCATCTCCCGGCAGCCCTGTCCCTGTCCTGCTCCTGGGCTCCTCTGGGAGTGGATGGTGTGAACGGTGCCCCACCCAAAGGGCACAGTTCAACTTTGTGAAGCACACAAAGGTGCTGTAGGGCTGGCAGCTGCCCCAGGGGGTGTTTTGGAGGAAACCAGGCATCACCCTCGCCCCGTCCCCACCAGGTGCCACTGACTGCAGCAGCTACTTCCGCCTGGGTGTGAAGGGCGTGCTCTTCCAGCCCTGCGAGCGCACCTCCCTCTGCTATGCACCCAGCTGGGTCTGCGATGGTGCCAACGACTGCGGGGACTACAGTGATGAGCGTGACTGCCCAGGTAGGCCACGGGCAAGTGTGCGGTGGGTGGCAGCTGGGGCGAGCAGGGCCCTCACACCCCACTTGCCCCCAGGTGTGAAGCGCCCCAGATGCCCCCTGAATTACTTCGCCTGCCCCAGTGGGCGTTGCATCCCCATGAGCTGGACATGTGACAAGGAGGACGACTGCGAACATGGCGAGGACGAGACCCACTGCAGTGAGTGACCACAGCACCCTCTCACCTGAGCACTAAGACCCTGCTCAGCACCACCCCTGTGCCTCCCAGGAAACAACCCCTCCCAGAAGGGCACCCAGGCCCTTTTCCCTGTGCCCCGCACCCCAGACTCCAGGCTTGGAAGCGGAACCTGTCCGTAGCTCCGGCTGAGCTCCCTCAGGGGTGCCATGAGCACCTCCCTGTCCTCCCATGGCATCGGCCTGCCCAGCTGGGTGACCTGTCACCCTTCCCCCTCTAACTATGGCTTCCAACTGCCCCAGACAAGTTCTGCTCAGAGGCCCAGTTTGAGTGCCAGAACCATCGCTGCATCTCCAAGCAGTGGCTGTGCGATGGCAGCGATGACTGTGGGGACGGCTCGGATGAGGCGGCTCACTGTGGTGAGGGGGCTGGGATAGTGCCAGGGAGCAGGGAGGTGACACCCTCTTGCAAGGGGGCAGCACAGCAGGGGGGCTGGCTGGCCCGCCCTGTCTGTCCCTGAGTCTTGGTGGTCCCCTGCTCCCCCACAGAAGGCAAGACGTGCGGCCCCTCCTCCTTCTCCTGCCCTGGCACCCACGTGTGCGTCCCAGAGCGCTGGCTCTGCGATGGGGACAAGGACTGTGCCGACGGCGCTGATGAGAGCATCACGGCCGGCTGCTGTGAGTGGCGGGGGGTGAGGAGTGGGCGGCCAGCCAGCAGCCAGGCTCACTAAGGAGGGGGGTGCCTCAGCGGGGCTCCCACAGCCCGTTAGTGGCAGAGCCATCGCTACAGCCCAGGTGCCCAGACTCCCGTCCGGTGCTCTGCCCACTCCACCACTGGGACCATAGGAGGCCGGGGCTGGGGACAGTCAGCCAAGTGTGGGGCGGGGGCTAGGGCGCGGCAGGGCCGAGGGGCCACATCCGCCTCTGTCTGCAGTGTACAACAGCACCTGCGATGACCGAGCGTTCATGTGCCAGAACCGCCAGTGCATCCCCAAGCACTTCGTGTGCGACCATGACCGTGACTGCACGGACGGCTCCGACGAGTCCCCCGAGTGTGGTGAGCCCCGGCTGTGGTGGGGGCAGCCCCTGGCCTCGGCTGCGCCTGGGCGTCGTTCTCACCGCCCCCTCCTCCCCCAGAGTACCCGACCTGCGGCCCCACCGAGTTCCGCTGCGCCAACGGGCGCTGCCTGAGCTCCCGCCAGTGGGAGTGCGACGGCGAGAACGACTGCCACGACCAGAGCGACGAGGCCCCCGCGAACCCGCACTGCACCAGCCCAGGTGGGCCCCGCCCCGCCGCCCGGCTCTGACTCTCGCTCTCTGGCTCTCGCGGGCTGCTCTCGCGGGCTGCGGGGCCCGCTGACCCACCGCCTCCGCCCTTCCCAGAGCACAAGTGCAACGCCTCGTCGCAGTTCCTGTGCAGCAGCGGGCGCTGCGTGGCCGAGACGCTGCTCTGCAACGGCCAGGACGACTGTGGCGACGGCGCGGACGAGCGCGGCTGCCACATCAACGAGTGCCTCAGCCACAAGCTCAGCGGCTGCAGCCAGGACTGTGAGGACCTCAAGATCGGCTTCAAGGTGTGCCCAGCCCCGGGGTGGGAGCGCCCACGCCCAAGCCCGGCCAGAGCCCCCTTCTCACTGCCTCATTTGTCCCTTCATCTGACAAGTGTTTACTGAGCACCTATTCTATGCCAGGCAGTGTTCCAGGCACTGGGGATACAGCAGTGAACAAGACAGAAATCTCTGCTTGGCTGGGTTCTGCATCTGTCTGGGGAGGAGAGCCAGCAGGATTCCAGGGGAAGGGGAGGAGATGTCAGCAGGCAACATCCACAGGTCCAGAGTTCGAGGGAGAGACCCCAACTGGAGAGAGAAACCTGGGAGTTTTCACTATGGAGATGCTTTTTAAATCCATGAGTCTGGGTGCGATTCCCAAGGGAGTGAGTGTAGTTGGGAAAAGGAGGAGGTCCAGGACCTAAGCCCCTAGCTAGGCAACACCAGGGGTGGGGAGGGAGGGCCACTGGCGGAGGAGCCTGAGAAGGAACAGCCACTGAGGTTGACACGGCCATGTGAAGAAGGTTTTTCTGGGGAAGAGCGTGGGCAGCTCTGCCAGGTGATGCTCACAGGGCACATGGGAGGAGGCCTGGGCATCAGCTTCTGGGTGCAGAAAACGTGCAAACACGGCGACCTCATTCACCTGCTTCCTGTGGGGTGAAGGCCAGACTGCTAACTGGGTCGGCTCAGTACCCATGTGCTCCCTGCCTCCCCTGGCAAGGCAGGCTGGAGGGAATCGGAGCCTCAGAGGCCCTCCGACCCAGGTCTCCAGGGTGGGAGGCCCAAATCCCTGCCGCACACCCAGCCAAGGCTCCTTGTACCTGCAGTGCCGCTGTCGCCCTGGCTTCCGGCTGAAGGATGATGGCCGCACGTGTGCCGATGTGGACGAATGCAGCACCACCTTCCCCTGCAGCCAGCGTTGCATCAACACGCACGGCAGCTACAAGTGTCTGTGTGTGGAGGGCTACGCCCCCCGTGGCGGTGACCCCCACAGCTGCAAAGCTGTGACTGGTGAGACGGGTGCCCAGAGGGTGTGAGGTGGCCTGGGCAGCTGGGGGATGTGGCTGGGGTGCTGAGGAACAGGGCTGCTGGAGCGTGCCCAGGCCAGGAACTGAGGCAGGCTCCTTTGTCTCTAGACGAGGAGCCATTTCTGATCTTCGCCAATCGCTACTACCTGCGCAAGCTCAATCTAGATGGCTCCAACTACACGTTGCTCAAGCAGGTGCCAAAGCTGGGCCCTCCTCCACCCTGCCCATCTCTCCCGCCCAGTACAGCTTCACCCCATTCCCCCACTTGGGCTGTGGTCATCACCCCTACTACTTCTCCGGCCACCTCCCCCAGCTGCAGATATGGCCACAGCAGACTTCTCCCCTCCCCCGTTCCCCAAATCAGGGCCTGAACAATGCCGTCGCCTTGGACTTTGACTACCGAGAGCAGATGATTTACTGGACAGACGTGACAACCCAGGGCAGCATGATCCGGAGGATGCATCTTAATGGGAGCAACGTGCAGGTGAGGCAGGCGGGGCCTCTGTGCTGACACCCTGTGGCCCCCCGGATGCAGCCCCAGGGCCCCCCCAGACCACTCTCTGCTTTAAGGTCATCTCCCCTTTTCCCCACCTTCCTGCCAAAGTTATTTCCTTCTCTCCCCAGAGTCACCACGTGATTCTGCTTGTCCTAGCTTCTTTCTTTCTCCTCCAAGCCCAGAGAGCAAAGACTGGGGATTCCTCTGGCTCTTCCCCCATCTGCCATCCCCAATCTCCCTCATTACCAGGAAGTTCCCCCTTATGTCTGACCTCCCTTAAACGTGTACTCCAGGCTCTGGGAGAGGGAGCTCTGCCCCATTTTCTCTGTGGGGGTGCCGAGCCCCAGAGAGGCTGAGGGTCCTTCCCCAGGTCACCAGGGCTCTCCTCCATGCTCCTGACTACAGGTGCTGCATCGAACAGGCCTCAGCAACCCTGATGGGCTGGCTGTGGACTGGGTGGGCGGCAACCTGTACTGGTGCGACAAAGGCCGGGACACCATCGAAGTGTCCAAGCTCAACGGGGCCTATCGGACGGTGCTGGTCAGCTCTGGCCTCCGTGAGCCCAGGGCTCTGGTGGTGGACGTGCAGAATGGGTATGTGGGCGAAGAGGGTTGGGGGCCCTGAAAGCAGGTAGTACCCTCAGACATCGAGGCCCAGCCTCCCTGCAGGCCCCACGTGGGATCAGTCATTGGATGTCTTGGGGCTCACTACCCATCCCCTGCCAGGTACCTGTACTGGACAGACTGGGGTGACCACTCACTGATAGGCCGGATCGGCATGGATGGGTCCAGCCGCAGTGTCATCGTGGACACCAAGATTACATGGCCCAATGGGCTGACGCTGGACTACGTCACCGAGCGCATCTACTGGGCTGATGCACGAGAGGACTACATTGAGTTTGCCAGCCTGGATGGCTCCAATCGCCACGTTGGTCAGTGTGCCAGTGAGGCAGCCTGGGCACAGCAGACCTCGTGGGATGGGTGTCTGAAGCAATAGGGGATTGAGTGTTTGGGGCAAGAATGGCCAGAAAAGCCAGAGGATGTGGTCCCAGAACACCACCCACCAGGGCTGTGGGGGTTTAGAGCACCCCAGGGTGCTCCCCCTGGACTGGCCACCATCCACCCTTGGGAAGGAGGGAAAGGGGGCCCTTCCCTTGTACAGTTCTGGATGACAGGCCCCGAAGAAGGTGGGAGTGGGAGGCCTGGGGCTGGGAACTGCAGCACCCCCACTCCCTGATGGGAACCACGTACTATTGTAGAGCAGGGACTTGCTGTCAGACAGTCTGGGTCTGGACTCCAGCTCTGCCACTTGTTAGCTCTGTGACCTTGGGAAGCCACTGAGCCATCTGGACCCAGATTCATGCCCCCTCGTAGGTTGTGGTGGGGGCTGGGGCCAAGTAGGCAGGGTGCCCGGCTGCACTCAGCACTGACTGGTGCTCTGTTGCCCCCGGCCCTGCAGTGCTGAGCCAGGACATCCCGCACATCTTTGCACTGACCCTGTTTGAGGACTACGTCTACTGGACCGATTGGGAGACAAAGTCCATCAACCGAGCCCACAAGACCACGGGCGCCAACAAAACACTCCTCATCAGCACCCTGCACCGGCCCATGGACCTGCACGTCTTCCACGCCCTGCGCCAGCCCGACGGTAAGCAGCAAGGGTAGAAGCAGGGTTCCCTGTGGTAGTGTGGGAACCCAGTGGGGGTTCCTGCTCATCCCCTCTCCAACATCGATTGAGCAGTCTTTGCCAAATCCTGGAAGATTCCAGGAGGTTGTAGACAGAGTATGATCCAGCTCCGGGGGCTGGGTGCAGCCCTGGAGTCTTGCGGCAGCAAGGCCCTGAGCCAGTGAAGCAGCAGTAGAGGGGGGGCAGGTCTGGGTGCAGGCCAGGCCTCAGGGGGCCGGCAGGAAAGCAGGCCTGGTGAGGCGGGGTGTGGGCTTCGGGCCTGGCCTGAGCCTGGGACCCTGAGAGAGTCTGCTCCTGTCTCTGGCTTCAGCTCCCTCCTGGAAGAGGCAGGATTTAGATCCACCCACCTCCGCCTAGGACAGAGGGAGCTAGGCAGCCTTTGCAAGACCAGAAAATGTGTCACCAGCAAGCACTGCCCTCACTCTGCCAGCAACCAACGGCTCAGGGAGCAGTGGTCCATAAACTGGGCCCAGTTGGCCGCCCTTTAACCACTTTTCTCTGGCAGTGCCCAATCACCCCTGCAAGGTCAACAATGGTGGCTGCAGCAACCTGTGCCTGCTGTCCCCGGGAGGCGGCCACAAATGTGCCTGCCCCACCAACTTCTACCTGGGCGGCGATGGGCGCACCTGTGTGTCCAACTGCACGGCAAGCCAGGTGAGGTTCTCCCTCTAGACGCTCCCTGCCAATGCCCGTTCCCCTGACCCCTGCACCAGCACGCCCAGCCCTCTTGGACCCCAGCACCTGCTCTGATGTCCTCATGCATCTGGTTTTCCCACACTAACACCCCCACATTTCTTGCCTACCTCTTGTCTCCCCACAGCAATACTTTTACACCTGTCACCTCACACAAACACCTCCACACCCTACCTCGACCCTCCTCACCGAGCCCCTGGCACTAAGCTCCGCACATTTGCCCTGCACCTGGCCCTCCTGCACTCATCATACCCCAGCTTGTGGCTGGGCAGCTCAACCTCCCCCCATAATACCCTGACCCCACTGCTCCTCTGGAACATCCCAGCCCCTCAAAAAAACTGAGTTCCCGAGACCCCCACCAACCCCTCTTACCCCCACCTGCCCTCCAGTTTGTGTGCAAGAACGACAAGTGCATCCCCTTCTGGTGGAAGTGTGACACTGAGGATGACTGCGGGGACCACTCGGATGAGCCCCCAGACTGTCGTGAGTGCCCAGGGCAGGGTGGCAGGATGGTCCTCAGGCTGCAGTGCCCCTCAAGGGGGCCTGGCTGCACCCACCCAGCCCTTCTGACACTGAACCTTCCTCCTGGCAGCTGAGTTCAAATGCCGCCCAGGACAGTTCCAGTGCTCCACAGGCATCTGTACAAACCCTGCCTTCATCTGTGATGGGGACAATGACTGCCAGGACAACAGTGACGAGGCCAATTGTGGTAAAGGGCTACCCAGTCACCACTGCCCTCCTTCCCTCACTTTTTTGTCTCCCTAGAATTTGGGAGTTTCAGGGGCAAGGAAGCTCCAGGCAACGGTAGCTTTCCCTCTGGGCTGGATTCCTGATGCCTGAAGCCCTGAGCCTGCACCCTCCCCGCTGAGGGAATGGGCACCTCCTCCCCGCCATTAGTCACCTGTCCTCCCCCACAGACATCCACGTCTGCCTGCCCAGTCAGTTCAAGTGCACCAACACCAACCGCTGTATTCCCGGCATCTTCCGCTGCAACGGGCAGGACAACTGCGGAGACGGGGAGGACGAGAGGGACTGCCGTGAGTGCCTGGGGGCAGGCGGGGCTGGGTGGTGGGAGGCAGTGTGGAAGCACAGTGGACTGGAGCCTGCCTGCGCTCCTAGGGGCTCCCAAGTAACCGTATTAGATGGGCAACATAAATTATATTGGGCGTAACCCGGTATACTCATACCATCATCGTGTGTGGTATAGAGATATGTAGCTCCAGAAAACAAAAGGCACCAAAATTGGAGATAAACTGTTCCTTCTTCCCAAGAACTTGCTGGCAAGCCCAGGGCCAGGGCTTGGAAGAGGGAGAAGCCAGTGATCTTGAACTGAGATGGCAGGTGTAAGGGAGGGTCCTCCTTCTCTCGCTCACCCTGCAGCCGAGGTGACCTGCGCCCCCAACCAGTTCCAGTGCTCCATCACCAAGCGCTGCATCCCCCGAGTCTGGGTCTGTGACCGGGACAATGACTGTGTGGACGGCAGCGATGAGCCCGCCAATTGTAGTGAGTCGCCTGGTGCCCCTGGAGCCCACCTTCCCTCGCGGTGTCTGCTGCTCCCGCCCACTGCCCGCTCACGGCAGCTCCTGGAAGGAGCCTCACCCTTGCCCCGGGCCCACCCCCTCACAGCCCAGATGACCTGCGGAGTGGACGAGTTCCGCTGCAAGGACTCAGGCCGCTGCATCCCAGCACGCTGGAAGTGTGACGGAGAGGACGACTGTGGCGACGGCTCAGATGAACCCAAGGAAGAGTGTGGTGAGCCCAGCCCCACTCCAAGAGGAAGGCAGTCTGGCTGGGGGCAGGGGCAGAGGTCTGGGGCCGCCTGCTGACTAGGTCGCAGCGTGGCCCTGGCACCAGGCTTCCTGTGCCCACTGTGGTGCTGGCAAGGGAGGCCTGACACTGGCAGGAGCTCACTTTCCCACGTCCACCCATGCCTAGCACCTCCTGACACCCCTGTCCATGCCCCACGCACACTGCCTGGCTGCCGGGAGCTGACCCTTCTCAGGCTGGGATGCCCCCCCTGACCACACCTGCCCGAAATCCCAATGTCTGCCCCCCAGCCCGTCCCTGACTGCCCCAACATTTGCCCCCAATCTTGCCTCCCCTAGACGAGCGCACCTGTGAGCCATACCAGTTCCGCTGCAAGAACAACCGCTGTGTGCCAGGCCGCTGGCAGTGTGACTACGACAACGACTGTGGGGACAACTCCGACGAGGAGAGCTGCAGTATGTCCCCCACCCAGCCCAGCCCAGCGCGAGCATTCCCCAGACCTCAGGCCCCCCCTTCTCATCAGCCTTGCCCCTCCTGCCAGCAGGCTGTGCTAGAGCAGGTGGCCGCCTCCCTCCTCACCCACCCCACCCCACTCCATGTTGTGTATTGAGTTTGTGCCATTTCACCTCATCTCATGTTTCTCTCCATTTTCACACTGTCCTCCTGGGGTTGCAGAGGTAGGTGTCTCTGACATGCCTGTGTTCCCACCACACCCTGCCTCTGCCCCAGAGCCCCTGTCCCTGTGCTGTGCCTCTGCCCATCATCCCTTACTGGCCTATCCCCAAACCCTGGTGCTTGTCTTAGTGGTCCTCACCCTCCTTTCCCTCCCCATACTCAGTCTGTCCTGAGGGCAAGGCCAGGGACCTATGCCCTCCCTCGTGTGTCTGTCCCCAATGGGGTAAGTGTGAGCACCCTCTGTGCCTGGCTGCTCCCATAAGGGCAGCAAGTTGGCTCTGCCCAGGAGTGGTTGAGCATCTTGGTCATTATGCCAGTCAGCTGTGGCCTTCGGGGACACAGGGATGGGCCTTGGGCTCAGGAGTTTCACTCTGCCAGGGGTTGGAGATGTTCCAAGGGCTGAGTCCCTGTGCCCACCCTCCTGGGGCCTGTCTCTCCCCTGTCCTTCCCCAGCCCCTCGGCCCTGCTCTGAGAGTGAGTTCTCCTGTGCCAATGGCCGCTGCATCGCTGGGCGCTGGAAATGTGACGGGGACCACGACTGTGCAGACGGCTCAGACGAGGTGGGCAGAGACCAAAAGGAAGGAGAGGTGGCCCCAGGAGAGTTCAGGCAGGGCTCCAGGGGTGCCCAGAGCTGACCAGGCTGCTGCTCCCATGCCCACAGAAAGACTGCACCCCCCGCTGTGACATGGACCAATTCCAGTGCAAGAGCGGTCACTGCATCCCCCTGCGCTGGCGCTGTGATGCGGATGCCGACTGCATGGACGGCAGTGACGAGGAAGCCTGTGGCACTGGCGGTGAGCCCCTCCAGCTTGACTTCCCTGGACCCTACCACTGTCCCCCCACCCCATCATGTGGCCCAGTTATTCATTCATTCTCTCTTTCCCGTATTCATTCTTGATGCAACAAATATTTATTGAGCATTTACCGTTTGCTAGGCACTGGCATAGGTGTTGGGGATGTAGCAGTAAACAGGGCACAGGGGCCCAGGTACACATTTTTGTGCAGTCTGTGCCTGGTACAGTGGCACCTGGTCAAGGGGCCAAAATCCATCAGAAAGCTTTGGGCTGTCTAGGCCCCACCCCACAAGTTCCTGCTAGACAGTTGGCTGCCCTGAGAAGCAAAGTCCTGCTCGCTTTCCTTTCCTAGGGCAGTGAGACAGTGCTTGCCTCTCGCTGGCCTGCCAGGACTTAGCAGCCCAGAGCGGGTGGCATGAAGCCTGGGGCTTGTAGCAGGGTCCCCACCTGTGAGGGCAAACATCTTGGCTCTGCCCTGGTGGGCGAGGTCTCCCGCTCCCAGCCCGGTGCTGCTCTTCTGTATCTGCCGTGGAACTACACTCCCCGGGGGCCCTTGGAGCGCGGCCCCCACCTGTGGAGGGAGGGGTGTACCCAAGCTAGCTCCCGCCCCCAGCAGCCTGTGGCCGGTGGCCCATTCCTCTCTCTTTGCCCTCCCCCTCACGGCTCGCAGTGCGGACCTGCCCCCTGGACGAGTTCCAGTGCAACAACACCCTGTGCAAGCCGCTGGCCTGGAAGTGCGACGGCGAGGACGACTGCGGAGACAACTCGGATGAGAACCCTGAGGAGTGCTGTGAGATTTGGGGCGCAGGCGCAGGGGCGTGGCTCCCGGTGGGCGGGGCTCCCGGGTGCCCCCGTGGCTGGCAGCCTACCCCCGCACCCCAGGACTGATTCTGGCTGTGTCCTCCTGGCTGCGGCAGCCCGGTTTGTGTGCCCGCCCAACCGGCCCTTCCGTTGCAAGAACGACCGCGTCTGCCTGTGGATCGGGCGCCAGTGCGATGGCACCGACAACTGCGGGGATGGGACTGATGAAGAGGACTGTGGTGAGCGGGGGAGGGGGCCGGCGATGGGGGACTGCAGTGCTGGTGCTGCACAGGGCACGAGTGTGGGCCACGCGGGGGCTGCATCTGTGGAGCAGACTCACCCGGGATGGGGAGGATGCATTGCTGGGAGCCTGGGGGCCCGCCCTTGGGAGAGGGAAGCCCCTGGGGTAGGTCCTGGAGGCTTCCTGGTGCCCTAGGTCTTGGACGTGGGGTTGGGAATGTGAATGTTTAACCAGCTCCCCCTGCAAGCTTGACAAACAGCCAGGAATTGGGACCCACTGGTATACATGGGGTCCCTGTGGGAGGAGGGGGCAAGGGTGAATACCCAGGGCCTGAAGCCCCTACCCTCCCCAGAGCCCCCCACGGCCCAGACCCCCCACTGCAAAGACAGGAAGGAGTTTCTGTGCCGGAACCAGCACTGCCTCTCCTCCTCACTGCGTTGCAACATGTTCGATGACTGTGGGGACGGCTCTGACGAGGAGGACTGCAGCATTGGTGAGACCAGCACACTGCGGCGGCATGTGGGGAGGGGCAGAGCACTGAGCCCAGGCCCGGGGTGGCTCAGAGGAGGGAACCCACTCTCTGTCTCCCACAGACCCCAAGCTGACCAGCTGCGCCACCAACGCCAGCATCTGCGGAGATGAGGCCCGCTGCGTGCGCACCGAGAAAGCTGCCTACTGTGCCTGCCGCTCAGGCTTCCACACTGTGCCAGGCCAGCCCGGATGCCAGGGTAGGGAAGTGGGACCAAAAGAGGGTGGGCAGAAACCCCAGCTGTAGACTCCCATGACCCTCCCGTGTAACCCCCAGACATCAATGAGTGCCTGCGCTTCGGCACCTGCTCACAACTCTGCAACAACACCAAGGGTGGCCACCTCTGCAGCTGCGCTCGGAATTTCATGAAGACACACAACACCTGCAAGGCCGAAGGTACCAGAGCTGGGTGAGGGCAGAAAGGGTGGGTGGGGCTGGGTGACACCAGCATATAAAATGGGGCCAACCCAAGATGGAATGTTTTCCTCCACACACCCTTGTCCAGGCATGGAACCCCAGACCCACGGATACAGCTTCTCCAGCATGGTGCTGGCCTGAGCAGTGGGTGCGGGTCCTGGGGCTTCTCACTGAAGGAGTTCAGGGTGGGGCAGCACGCCTACTTCACACACATGCCTTCTCACCACCACTCCCAGCATGAAAGTATGCCCAGACACGCATTGGCACACGCACAGCCATGTATGCCCCACCTGCACATTCCCCACACACCTTGACCCACACCTGTACTTTCTACGTGCCCGTGCACAAACACCTACACACTCCCGTGCACACATACCGTATGTGTACTTGTGCATGTATATACATACACAACCCACCCATGTGCCCAAGTGCACTCACGTGCCCATGCACACCCACATCTTCCATGCCGTGAACATACACCCCACATGCATGTGCACCCCCAACCACGTGTCAGGCAGTATGTAGCAGAGAACGTGGTGATGCCATCCAGAGGCCATGGGGAGGCAGAGGTCCCTGGAGCTGGAGGGGCAGGGACAGCTTTCTGGAGGAGAAGGTCACACTGGCTCAGCTCGAGGGAGGAGAGGAGGAAACCCAGAGGCTGAGGCTGGAGCCTGAGAGCCAGGTGCAGGGAATATGAGCATCAGCTTCTGGCCACAGCAGGCGGTTTCATCAGGAAGGAAAATACTGCTAGTTTGAAAGGGGCTAAGCTGGGTTTGGGTGCACATCTCAAGTGCCTCCTCCCAGCATCCCACAGCCCCAGCCCTGGCCTCTTGCCCCTCTAGGCTCTGAGTACCAGGTCCTATACATCGCCGATGACAATGAAATCCGCAGCCTGTTCCCCGGGCACCCCCATTCGGCTTACGAGCAGGCATTCCAAGGTGACGAGAGTGTCCGCATCGATGCCATGGATGTCCATGTAAAGGCTGGCCGCATCTATTGGACCAACTGGCACACAGGCACCATCTCCTACCGCAGCCTGCCACCTGCTGCACCTCCTACCACTTCCAACCGCCACCGGCGACAGATCGACCGGGGTGTCACCCACCTCAACGTGAGCACCCAGCCTGACATGGATCGGGTGGAAGAGCTCCATAGAGCAGACGGTTCAGAGCAGAATTTGAAAAGGGCAGTGGAAGGGGGCAGAGGGTGAGACTGGGGGGCAAGGGCAGTCTTAGGATTATGTTCTGAGGCGCCAATGACAGGTAGACAGAGCAGTGAGAGTCGTCAGTAACTGGCTTTGCCACCAGCCCAGGGTGCAGGGCATGGTGGGCCGCCAGGCCCTCAGCATTAGAGCCAGCTCCAGGCCCCGACTGTCCCTGCCATTCACTGTGTGACTCTTAGCCTACTGCGTAACCTCTTTGGGCCTCACTTTGTTTATCAGGAAAATGAGGTAGTAATGCCTGTCTCATAGGCTTTTAGTGAGGATTAACAGGCAAAACATGTGAAAGCTCCAACTCTGACACATAAGCTAAGTGTCAGTGGACTCTCTTTAAAGCCAGGGACTGGCTGTCAGTCTGGAGTGACGTTTCAGCAGGGACAGACTGGCAGGGGGTAGGGGGTTTGGGCAAAGATAATGGCAGGAAAACAAAAGCTGGTAGCCCCTGAACCTGTGACCCCCCCCATTCAGATTTCAGGGCTGAAGATGCCACGAGGCATTGCCATCGACTGGGTGGCCGGGAATGTGTACTGGACCGACTCGGGCCGAGACGTGATTGAGGTGGCACAAATGAAGGGTGAGAACCGGAAGACACTCATCTCGGGCATGATCGACGAGCCCCACGCCATTGTGGTGGACCCGCTAAGGGGGTGAGCAAGGGTCCTGGGGCACGGGGCGGGGCCTCTTCCACAGGTGTGCCCTTCCCTCCCAGACCAGCCTGAGGCAGAGCCCTCCCCAGGCCCTCTGGCCATCCAGGCTGCCCCGCCCTGGCCCTCCCGGTGCTGCCTTTACCCAGGGCTCCCTGCAGGCCAGCTGGATGTCACGGACAGCCCAGCTCTGGACTTCTCCTCTGCCCCAGGGAACAGCTCTGCCCACTTAGATGTCTCTAGATGAGCACATTGTGGTTTTAGAGTAAAAGATTCTTAATCTGGTCAGAAGCTGACACCCCGTCCTCTCTGTAGGAGGACAGAACACCCTCCTCCCAGTCCCCAGCAGTCCCTGTGCCCAGACCTAGAAGCTGGTGTCCCACCTTGGTCTGCCTCCCCTGGCCCTTGGACCTGCCCACACTCACCCCTTCTCCTTCCCCAGCACTATGTACTGGTCAGACTGGGGCAACCACCCCAAGATTGAGACAGCAGCAATGGACGGGACCCTTCGGGAGACACTGGTACAGGACAACATTCAGTGGCCCACAGGTTTGTGGGGGCAGGGGTAGGCTCACTGAGCCCAGCTGCTGAGGAAGGCACACAAAAGCTAGGGTGGGGAGGGGACTTGGACTGGGATGGGGCAGATGGGTTGTGGAGGCTTTTCACAGAAGGGCTGATTGGGAGAGGCAGGTGACAGGGTGGAGCTGTCTCAGATCTGGAGACAGTTCTGCTTTCTACCCCCAGCCTGGGGCAAGAGGTTTGAGCCCTCACAGTGCTGTCCACTTCCCCCAGGCCTGGCTGTGGATTATCACAATGAACGGCTGTACTGGGCGGATGCCAAGCTTTCGGTCATCGGCAGTATCCGGCTCAATGGCACAGACCCCGTCATGGCTGCTGACAGTAAACAAGGTCAGAGCCGGGCAGCGCCTTGGTCCCCAGCTCTGCCCTCAGGCCTCCCATCCTCCCCACTGAGCCCAAAGGCCTTGCTTCAATGCCCACTGTCCTCTGTCAGCCTGGCCCCCAACAGTTCTGCAGTGCCTTCCAGGCCTCCCCCATCTGGGTTCCTCCTGAATCCACCCCGCAGGCCTGAGGCCCACCTGACCCTCCTGCCTATGTGTCCACTCATTCGTTCCGGCAGTGAAATGGAGTCTCGAGGAGGCAGCATAGGTGGCATCAGGAACTTAGTAAATGTGGGGAGAAGCAGCAGAAGTGAACTTTAACCCCAGAAGTCTTGGGGTGATGGGACCTTTTGCCAGTAGTGGCCACTGGAGGAGGAATGGGTGTGGGGAGGGGGATTTTGGTCTTGGATGTGTGAAGTTTGAGGCACCTGGGAGCCACGGGTGCCAGTGTCCTGGAGAGTGCAGCCAGGGCCTGAGTGCCCCTTGGAGTCCCCTCTGACTCCACCTCCTCCCCCAGGCCTGAGTCACCCCTTCAGCATCGATGTCTTTGAGGATTACATTTATGGCGTCACCTACATCAATAATCGTGTCTTCAAGATCCATAAGTTTGGACACAGCCCCTTGATCAACCTGACAGGGGGCCTGAGCCATGCCTCTGATGTGGTCCTGTACCATCAGCACAAGCAGCCTGAAGGTGGAGTGCAGGGAGAGCCCGGGCTGGGCAAGGGAAGGCCTGGGGGCATTGAGTCTCCAACCTGTGACCTCAGGACCTGGTAGGGAGGGGGTCGTTCTGGGTCCACAGGAATCAGGGAAGTGTCCTGCTTAGTGTCCTCCCCACCCCCACCCATACCTGCAGTGACCAACCCCTGTGACCGCAAGAAGTGCGAGTGGCTCTGCTTGCTGAGCCCCAGTGGGCCTGTCTGCACCTGTCCCAATGGGAAGCGGCTGGACAATGGCACTTGTGTGCCTGTGCCCTCTCCAACGCCCCCACCAGACGGTATGCTCAGGGCCCTCCCCAGTGCCCTACCCCATGCCTCAGGACCCTCCTCCGTGTGACCCTGATTTCCCCTGATCCCTGCTGCCCATCCCTCCTGCCCCCTTCCCTGGCTCAGACCCTGACCAATCCTTTCTGCAGCTCCCCGACCTGGAACCTGCAACCTGCAGTGCTTCAACGGTGGCAGCTGTTTCCTCAATGCACGGAGGCAGCCCAAGTGCCGCTGCCAGCCCCGCTATACGGGTGACAAGTGTGAGCTGGACCAGTGCTGGGAGCACTGTCGAAATGGGGGCACTTGCGCTGCCTCCCCATCTGGTACGCCCCTCCTCCGTCCCCAGCCCCACACCTGCTGGCCGCTGCCCCTGCCCCTGGTCAAGCCCAGCCGCTGCCCCACCCCCTCCTCCTCTCCACAGCCCCTGTCGGTCTGTCCCTCTGGTCTTTGCCTCCCGCCCAGGTCCTCCCAGCCCTGTTCCTCTGCGGTAGGACCAGGTGTACCTGAGGGCCACAGACCCGCTCATACATCCTCTCCCACCAGGCATGCCCACGTGCCGGTGCCCCACAGGCTTCACAGGCCCCAAATGCACCCAGCAGGTGTGTGCAGGCTACTGTGCCAACAACAGCACCTGCACTGTCAACCAGGGCAACCAGCCCCAGTGCCGATGCCTACCCGGCTTCCTGGGTGACCGCTGCCAGTACCGTGAGTGGGCCACCCCGGGCCCAGAGGAGGGAGGAGGGGAGCCAAGGGGTCCCAGAGCCAAGGGTGGTGGTCATCCTGGACCTGGGGCCTGCAGGGGCAAGCTCAGGACTGGGGAGCCACACGCTGCTGAGCCAGGCCCAAGCTGCCATGCTTCCCCACAGAGGTGTTGGCACACTTTGCCTGCAGTAGTGAGCCCCCAGCATCAGGATTATTCCAGCAAAAGCAGAGCCCTGTCAGGATGCTCAGGGACATCCTTGTGCCCTGGAGCCTGTGATATGGGGGCAGCAGGGGACTCAGGAGGTGGGAGTCAGCCACAGGACCTGGGGTCCCCTCAGGTGCCCAGCTCCCCCCACAACCTATGGAGGACTCTCCTGAGGGTGGGGCTTGAGGCACTTCCTCTCCTACCCCAACCACAGGGCAGTGCTCTGGCTACTGTGAGAACTTTGGCACATGCCAGATGGCTGCTGATGGCTCCCGACAATGCCGCTGCTCTGCCTACTTCGAAGGACAGAGGTGTGAGGTGAACAAGTGCAGCCGCTGTCTCCAAGGAGCCTGTGTGGTCAACAAGCAAAGCGGGGATGTCACCTGCAAGTGAGTGTGGGCCCTGCTTCACAATTCTGCCCAGCCTGGACCCTGCCCCGTCCCAGACTACACCCCCTAGTCCTGCACCCCAGCCCTGCTGCCTACTCAGCATCACAGACACCCCTCTACCAGCCCCAGCCCCAGCCTCTGATTCCTTCCTGCAGCTGCACAGACGGCCGGGTGGCCCCTAGCTGTCTGACCTGTGTTGGCCACTGCAGCAATGGCGGTTCCTGCACCATGAACAGCAAAATGATGCCTGAGTGCCAGTGAGTTGGGCCCAAGCCTCGCCCCGGCAAGGGTCATCCCTCCCTTCCCCAGATCTGAGCAAGAGGACTGCCAGGCGCCTGGGCCACACCCAGTTCCGCTGGCCACAGTGGCCTTGGAGGGTACACCTATTCAGCTCTGCCCCCCACCTCTGCAGGTGCCCACCCCACATGACAGGACCCCGGTGTGAGGAGCAGGTCGTCAACCAGCAGCAGGCTGGACGTAGGTGGCAGGGGGTGGGGCAGGCAGGGCTGCCGGGACCTAGAACAGGGGGAGTTTGTGCCTCCTGCTTCCCTGGGCCCTTCTGACTCAGTTTCCTGAATCTTCCCTCCAGATATGGCCTCCATCCTAATCCCTGTGCTGTTGCTGCTGGTGCTGCTTCTGGTGGCTGGAGTGGTATTCTGGTATAAGCGGCGAGTCCGAGGGTGAGTCACTGGGAGTCTGGAAAGTTCTGACCATTATTTGACCACCCCAGCCTTATGCCCCCAAACTCTCTGCCCCCTTATACTCCCACCTCTCCCCAGGGCTAAGGGCTTCCAGCACCAGCGGATGACCAACGGGGCCATGAACGTGGAGATTGGGAACCCCACCTACAAGATGTACGAAGGTGGAGAGCCCGATGATGTAGGGGGCCTACTGGACGCTGACTTTGCCCTGGACCCTGACAAGGTGGGCTGGGAGGGCAGGGCCAAGACACTGTGGGTAGGATGACTAAGGGTGCTTGGTTGGATGATGGGATGGAGGTGGGGGGTGGGGCAACCCCAGCCACAGAGCCCAGCCCCTGAGCCCCACCTGAACCCTCTGTCGCCTTGCAGCCCACCAACTTCACCAACCCCGTGTATGCCACACTCTACATGGGGGGCCACGGCAGCCGCCACTCCCTGGCCAGCACGGACGAGAAGCGAGAACTCCTGGGCCGGGGCCCTGAGGACGAGATAGGGGACCCCTTGGCATAGGGTCCTGCCCCATTGAACTTCCCCAGAGAGCCTCTGCCCCCTCCAGAGAAGTCCTTCAATGAGCACCTCCCCAGAAAGCCCTTCCCTGGCCCTGCCAGATGTATAAATGTAAAAATGAAGGAATTACTTTTATATGTGAGTGAGCAAGCGAGCACAGTATTATCTCTTTCCATTCTCCTCTTCCTGCCTGCTCCTCAGTGCCCCCCATGCTGCCTTCAGGGAGGGGCACAGGGAGGGCTCTAGGGGCTCCTGCTGTGTAAGGGAGCCCATCTCCTCCCTTCCCACCAAACGCACCCCACTGGGAGAGCTGGTGGTGCTGCCTGCCCCTCCCCGTGCCAGACACTTTGTGCAGGCTCTCCCCTCTCACCCCTCCTGCTTACTGCTCCCCAGCTCCCTGAGGGCTAATTCTGGGGAGGGAGAGTTCTTTGCTGCCCCTGTCTGGAAGATTTGGCTCTAGCTGAGGTAGGAAGGCGAGGATGGAGTTTTTTGGTTCTTCTTGGGGGAGGCCACACAGGCTCCAGCCCCGACTCCAGGGACACCTCTGACATGGCCATGCTCAATACCCCTCCCAGGCAGGCCCTCCCCCTCTCCGGAGCCCCCACCGTGGGCTCCCAGGGCTGGAAATTTTCTTTGGTAAACAGTCCCCTAGCCTCCCCTCCCCTGGGGACGAGGGGAAGTCGGGCACACCAAGGAATAGCAAGTGGGCAGCCCCGTTTTGGGGACATGAACGTTTTAATAATTTTTGCTGAATTCCTTTACAACTAAATAACACAGATATTGTTATAAATAAAATTGTAAAAAAAAAGCCGCTTGTGTCTGCCTGAGAGTGAGACTCTGGGAGCTGGGGCTGCGTTTGCCTGCTTCGGCCACCAGAGGGAACCCTGTCTGTGCTGGAGGCGGCTTGGCGTCCGGTTTTCAGTGCCCTTCTTCGAGAGCCATCGCCCTGTCCTTATTGCTGGCGGGCAAGCAGGTGGCACTGGACTTGACAGGAAGATGTGCTTCTCCTGGCTGTGTGACCTTGAGCCAGTGACTTCAGCTCTCTGGATCTTGTGTTCCCTCTGGCTCCAGGACATTAACTCGAAGATCTGTTTCTCTGCATCCTCACTTCTGTTGGACACCCCCCACCCCCGCCACCCAAAATGATCTCCCACAGTGAGAAATCCCACCATGGAAATGAATACGTTGGGGTTGTGAAGGCTTTCTAATCCTTCAGGGTGGTCCCATACGCTTCTCTCTGCCTGAATTTGCTCTTAAAACATTGACATCTCACTTCACGGGGACTAATCAGATGCCCAGAGCAAAACCCTGCATTCAAGAGAGGGAGGGACCTGGATTGAACCAGAGCTGGGAAGACCAGTTTGCCAGGCCCCACTGGCCACCAACAGATCCAGCTTGCCAATCATTTCAGACATTCCAGGGGTTGACAGGGAAGGACAAAGACAAGCAAAGGTGTCCCAGGTCTACTTCAACCCTTGCCCAGGGACTGAGAGGGTTAGAGCTGCCCTCTCCCCACAACAGCAAATATGAGCTCAGGGAGGGCAGCTGCAGATGCCTGAAGAACACTTGTCCAGCTCCCAAGGGGCCACTGCCTTTCGTTTCCCCTCCCTCACGGGTTCAACCTCCCCAGGGTATTCCTCCCTGGCCTCTTCCTGCCTTGAGGAAGCTATGGGTCTAGGCACCTGCAGAAACAAGAGCCCTCCCCTTCCCTCTTAGCCCTGAGATTCCCCCTCCAACCTCATCCTCCAAGCCAATTCTGAGATCCTCCTCTGCCCTCACAGTTCCCCAGGGGCCAAGGGCCCTGGGGTGAGCAACTCTGCTGGGGAAAAGGGTTGTCCTTGATTGCTGAGTGGGAGGCTTGTGCCCCCATCTGGTCACCAGGTGGCGTCCGTACTCCTGCAGCACGGCCTATCCTGAAGCCCAGCACAGCCCCCTCCTCAACACACACACTAATTATGTACCTGCAGGGCACCCCAGGCCAGCCTCACTTCCTCCCCTCAGGCTATTTTGCCACACCCCCTCCACCCTTGGCCTTCCGGCTTCTCCCCCTCCCCCAGCGCCTCCCTGCTCCCCCCCACCAGACCCACCCCCTTACCCCCTCCCTCTGCCAGCCATGCATCTGGTGCCCCCGGGGAGCCACTGATTCTCTGCCTGTCACCTCAAGATCCTGGGCAGAGCGACAAGGCCCCCAGCTGCAGCTGGGAAGGCACACGCCTCCAGTCAGCACCCTCCCTCTGTCCTCTAGGACTGCCACCCTCCCAGAGGCAGATCTCCCAAACTCCCCACCCAGCAAGGCAGGAAGGAGCCTAAGACAGAGATGGCAAAGGGACTTGGCAGAACCAGGGACAGAGCTGATACCAACAGAATGGGAGACAGAGATACAGAGATGGAGAGACACAGGGACAGAGGCCAGGGACCGGAGACAGGGAGTAGTGTGTGTAACAGCGGGTATGTGTGAGTAACTGGAGAGAGAACAGGGTGACCTGAGACTGTAGCAAAAGGAGGAGAGATGCAGCGGGCTGGATCTCCAGAAGATCAGGACCTTGATGATGGACTTCTGTCCTGGGCACCCTAGGCCTGGGTGTGCCACTGTCTCCATCCACTGCCAAAGCTTGGGACCTGGGCTCTGGATTCTGGTTGGGGCCTTCTGGCCTTGAACCTGGACACTTCTGCCCCTTCCTGCCTCTCTCCTCTCCTAGCTTATATCTGTCTCCCCCCTCCCCCCGTGTCTCTGTGTCTGCCTCATCCTCTCAGCACCCCTGTACTTTACCTGACTCTTTTTTGTGTGTCTGTCACATCCCATACCTGTCTGTCTCTTTGTATGTGCCTCTGCTTGTCTTTTGGACTGTCACGGCCAGCATACACCTGTGTGTGTGTCTCAGCGTGCATGTCCATCTCTGCCAAGGCAAGGGGGGGCTCTCTCTGAGTACTCCTCTGGGTGTGCTTGTCTCTTGGCGCAAGTGTGCATTTGTCTGTCACTGTGTGCTCTTCTGTGTGTAAAGCAAGTGTGTCCATCTGTGTGTGTTGGTGTGCCTCCAGGTGTGCACCTGTCTGTGCGTGTGTGCTGGTCTCTGTGGGTGAATGTATTTTGCTGTGTGTGTGCTCACCTCTTCCAGGTGGCCTATCCCTGTGAATGCATCTGCATGCATGCCTGGGGGAGTGAGAGGCGGGGCAGGGGGAGTTGGTGTCTAGGGTATGTACCTGTCTCTGTCTCTTTGCTTGTCCCTACCTCTCGCTGTCTAGGTGTGGGTCATACCACAACTTCAGCCACAGCCTCAGTGCATAGCAACAGCTGACAGCTGAAGACTCCCCGGGCAGGGAAGAGAGAGAGACTGGGGGGAGGAGGGAGCCGATGAAGAAACAGAGAAGAGGATGGGGACAGAGACAGGGCTGGGACTGGGGACAGAGGCAAGGACAGAGAGAGACAGGGAAGGGATCAAGAATGGAGAAGAGCTGATGGTGAAAGATGGGACAGTGGGAGGGAAGGGACAGCCACTGCACCAAGAGGCAGGCAGCACCGAGGGGGATTTCCTGCCCAGCCCCCACGCAGCAAGGGCGTGGGGGGCCGCGCGGGGGCGGGGCGGGGGCAGCGGTGGGGGGCTAAGAGCAAAGGTGAACGGCCAGTCTAACCCTGGGGTCCTGAGACTGCGGAGGTGCCCTGGGGCGGGGGCGGGGGCGGCGGGCGCCGTTTGTCAGCCCTATTGACAGACGTGATGGGGTTTCCGTCCGTGATCAATGATTCTCATCTCCAGGCCGAATGAGCCGCGGGGCGCCCATCCATCCCCGTCAGCACCACGCCGCGGCAGCGGCCCGCGGCCCCGCCCGCCCTCACCTTGGCCCCTGCCCTGCTCCTGCCCCGGGCCCACCTTGGCCCAGAGCAGAGAAGGGGCCCCGGAGCATGGGAGCAACGAGGGACCCTTGTCCTGCTGCGCCACTGAGCCTGGCCGGGCTCCTGCTCCGCGGTGCCCACACTTCGGGTGCACGGTCCCGGAGCCTCGAGCCCCACGCCCTGCCCTATTCCCCATCTGCGCACAGACCCGGCCTCTCGGGTACGCGGTCCCTGAGCCCCTCAACCCTCTGGCTTCGCACCTGGGCCAGGGGCGTGTCTGGGGCGTGTCAGGGTGAAAGTCACCTTCCGTGCCCCCAGCTGGGCGGGAGGGGGCGCGCGGGGCGCGGCCGGGATTGGAGCCTCGCTGAGCCCCGCCCCCCCCGCCCGCGGGAGTCAGACCCAACTTTCTCCCCCGCCCGCGCCCCGCCCCCAGCGCCGGCTCCGCGCCTCTCGCTCAGTCCGCGGGCCGCGCCGCCTGCTCCCGCCGCTCCCGCAGCTCCCGCAGCCGCCCCGCCGCCGCCCGCCCGGAGCCCCGCGGCCCCAGGCCCGACTCCGGCCCGCCCCGGGACCCGCCCCGCCCGCCCCGCTCAGCCACCCGGGAAGATGCGGCTGCTCCCGGAATGGCTCCTCTTGCTCTTTGGCCCGTGGCTCCTTAGGAAGGTAAGGAAGGCAAGGAAGGCAGGGCTGTGGCGCCAGCGCGGGGGTTTGGGACGCAAAGGTCCCAGAGTGCGAGGGGCTCCGTGCGCCCGCCCCGCCCCCAGCTCCAAGCGTCCCAACTTTGCGCCGCGTGGGGGACGCGGACAGACAGACTGCCGGATTCAGGACTGGCACTCTCCCAGCGCAAGTTGGCTGAGGGTAGGAAGGGCTGCCGGGTGGAGGCCCCGCTCGGATCTGGCTTCAGGCGCGGCGGGGGAGGGGACGAAGCCCGACCCGTGAGTGCGCCAGACAGAGCGGGAGTGCGAGACAGACAGACAAGCCAGCAGGGTGTCAGCCTTGCCGTCTTTCCGCGCCAACCTCGCTCGCCTTCCTCGCTGTCTGTCTGTCCTTCCACCCCTCCACCCCCGCCTTCCCGTTTCTCTTCTCCGCACTTGTCACAATGCCGGTGGGCTCTGTGTTCTGAGCATACACGCGCGCACACGGACTCACACAGACACGGGGAACTTGGCTACAATCTCCCATCACATTTCCCACAGAGACACCATCTCCCCTGCACAACCTCACAGACACACCCCCCTCTCCCCTCTTGCGCCCCACTGATGGGGGGGCTGTCTGGAAGGGGAGTCTCTCCTCTCATCGCCTCCCAGTCTCCACCCCCCCACCTTGGCTGCTTCTTTCCCTGTGGCTCCTGGGTGAGGACCGAGAGGCTAAGGGGGCCCAGGCTTGATCTGCCTCCCTGCCGACTTGGAGGCTTCAGACAGTGTACATGATGCACTCATATGTGCTGGTGTGGATCGTGTGGGTAAATGTGTGCACCTGTGTGCATGTGTGTCCAGGGAAGCCAGGCTTGGTGTCCAGTGCTGGGGCCCAGGGTGCAGGTATATGCTGGTGTGGTGTGGTGATGTTGGCTTTGCATGGGTGAGTGCGAAGGCCCACTTCACAGTGCAGTCAACTGTGCCTGGGTGTGTGCCCACAGTGGGGCCTAAGCCCTGGGCCCCCATCCCCTTCCATCAGCCCCTTCTGCCCATGGTTTCCCTGTTTCCTGCACCCAACTGTGACCTACCTAGTTTGGGGACAGGCAGGTGGCTCCCTAAACCCTCAGTCTCTGCACCCCAACCCCCAGCCCCTGTAGAGTCTGGAAGGGGTATAGTCCCCCCCCCAACACTTAGACCCCACCTGCTCAGCCAAATCACACTCAGCAACTCCAGCAGGGCGGGGGCTGCCCTAGTGCAGCCAGCGATAGAGCTCCCTGGTTCTCCCAGACCCGCCTGGTGACCTTGAGGGGCTGGAAGGTGGGCAGAAAAGCCCCCTCCATTAAAACTGCTTTCACTGGCAGGAGCTTCTTTTGGACTTGCTGCCCAGCTCTGCCCATAGAGGACTGCAGGAGGGGGTCTGTGCCCCACCACCCACCCACCCATGTGTGAAGGCCTGCGGTCAAGAGGTGGTAGGGATGGCACTCCCCAGCCCCTCCTTTCACTTCATCCCACCTCCTCTCCACTCTCCCTGTCGAATAAACTCCCCTGTGGACAGATCTGGTTTAATTTCCTTTGCCCCCTGAAGGGGAATGGAACATCTGGTGGAGACTTAAGGGAGAGTGATGGTGAGGATATGAGCTATCTGAGTGTGTGTGAGAGAGCTGCAGCTGTGGGGCCTGCATGCAGGAGTCAGCGGGGGAGAGTGTATCTGCCCTTCAGTCCAGCTTGTGTGCATGTGAGAATCCGTGTTTACGTGTGTGCATACACTGCGGGTGTGTGAATATGTATAACTGTGCACAGAGAAGTGTGTGTAGAGAAGTGTTTATGTGTCAAAATACTGTGTGTGCTTGTGTGCACTTGTGAGTATGGTATGTGCACATATGTGTACCCCAGGGTCTCTGATGCATCCGTGTGCTGGGACACGTGTGTTGTCTCTGTGTGAGTCTCTGGGGTTTGTGAGTGTGTTTCCGTGTGCTTGTGGTTTTGAGTGCACTTGAGTATAGGTATGGGGTTGTGAGCCTCAGGATGTGTCCGTATGTCTCAGTGTGGCTTGTGTGTGTGTGTGTGTGTGTGTGTATGTGCGAGCACGCGCGCGCGTGCACGCACCCACTCAAGGGTGTCTTGGTGTCAGCGTTGGGAGTGGCCAAAGGTGAGGCTGACCCTGGGTACGGAGTCAGGTAGGGAACACTTTATAGGGCAGCTCTTGGGAAACCCTAACCATCAAAAGATAACAACCCTGCCTTCTCCCATCCTGCCCATTTGCCCTTCCTCCGGGAGTTCTCTCCCTGCTTCCTGCATGCTCCATGCTTCTGGTCTGCTCTCGGGGCCTGGGACTTCTGGCTTCCACTGCCCCTGGGGTTCTGGCCTCTCCACCAGGGATTCTTCAGGATCTTTCTAATACAGTCCATGACTCCTTCTTTCCCTCTCTGTCTCTGTCCCTCCCACCCCTTTCCAAAGCAGCTGCCTACTGGGAGAAGCAGCAGGCGATCAATAGTCACTAATCACTAATCACTAATTACTAATTAGCTGGGGGAGGGCAGGGGCGGGGCCCTGTGGGACCTTCCAGCTCTATCCCGCCTCAGGAAAGGATTAGGCCCAAGCAAGTCTCTCTCGGAGCTGGCCAGCCCAGCCCCTCATCCAGCCACCCCCTCCCCGCCTGCATACCTTCCTCTAGCCCCCCAGCTAATCCCTGGCTGGGCCACTTAGGCACGAACAGCCTGGGCTGGGGCCCAGAGCTGCTGGTGGGGATTTGGGGGTAATCAGGGGCTGCAGCTGGGCCAGGGGTACAGGGGAGGGGGCTGCTGTGACAGCTCCTTTGGGCCAGAGCCTGCAGTGGAAGCTCTACATTCTGAATAGGAGGGGCACCCCTTGGAAGGAATTTGGAAAGGAGTGTCATGGGTTGGGGTGAGGAGGTGGAGATCCAGGAGGGGGTGACTGGGGAAGAGGTGAGGTAATAAGGACAGAAGCAAGGCAAAGAGGGGTCACTGGAGTCAGGGATGGGGTAATTGGGGAGGGGCAAGATAAACGTGGAAAGAAAGCAGGTAAGTGGAGGGGGCCTCGCAGGGGTCAGAGATGGAATAATTGGCTAGGAGATGGGGAACTTTGGACAGAGCCTCATCGGCTCTGCTAGGCGGATCCATTAGGGGACAGGGCAACCGAGAGGGGGCAGGGTCATAGGGGAGGGCTCAGGGGCTCAAGCGCAGGGGGTGGGTCTCAGCGCATGGGGTGGAAACTAGCTGCCTAGCGGGGATGGGGAGCGGGGAGCGCTGCCTTGAGCGCTGGAAATTGGCGAGTCTCCCCCTCTCCCCCGCCTGCCCCTCCTCCACCTCCACCCCGCCCACTCCCCCTCCAGCTCCGGCTTCGGGAAATTACATCCGTGCTCCGCGGCTCCCCCCGCCACCGCGCCCCGGAGCCAGCGCCTTTATAGGCACATTTATTGCAATAATAAAGTGAGGCGCGGGGCGGGGGGCGGGGGGCGGCCGTTCCCGCGGGGACCGCGCCGGCTCTAGGAAGCAGGGAAATAAAATAAAATAAAATAAAATAAAAATTCAGATAACGGTGAGCCTTGCGCAGCAGGCCGCGAGAAGGCGGGCAGGCGGGGCTGAGGGGGAGAGGCGCCCGGCCCAAGGGCAGAGCCCACTCCCCCAGCCGTCCCCCACCAACGCTGTCCTAGGGTCTGGAAGGCGGTATCTTCCCTTCACCTGGCCTGCCCCCTCCCATAGCCTGATCCTGCCTGGTCTTCTGCCTTTTCCTCTGGCTTGTCTGCCATACCAGTCCTCAGCTCCATCTCTGTCCATGTCTCCTATCTCTTTCCCTGTCCCGCACTTCCCATTCCAGTCCCCACTCCCCTCTCCCATCCCGGTCTCTCTGCATCCATCCCTATTTCTGCCTAATAACCATCCCCATCCCCCATTTCTGTTCTGCCCCAATCCTGTCCCCATCCCCATCTCCCTGACTCTGTTCCATCCTCATTTCTGCCTGTCCCCAAGGTCCATCCGACTTCCACCATCCCTTTCCCCTTTGGGTTTCCATCCTTTCTTCAGCCCATCTTCATTCCTCTGGTCCCTACCCCATCCACATCCCTGTCTCTGCCCAGTGCCTGTCCACCATTTCTGATCTCCTCCTCATCCCTGTCCCCATGCTTATCCTTGTTGCATGCTCATGCCTGTACCCTATATCTGTGACTGCCAGTCCCCAATCCCAGTCCCCCTCGATCTCTGTCCCTCAGCCTGTCCTGTCCACCCCACCTCTGTCCTCACCCACATCTCAATATCTGGTTCCCAGCCAGATTCAGGCCTGCCCTGACTGTGGTGCCCCTGCCTCTTTCTAAGTGCAGGGGCTCAGTATGCTATTTTCTCCCCTTCCCCAACCCAGTCCTGGACCGTTCCTTTTCCAGCCACAGGGTGCTTTCCCCTCCCTCAGCTGAATCCTGGGAGTGCCCCACCTGACCCAAGCGGCAGGAGAGAAGCAAGGACCAGTCCGGAGGCCTGGGGGAGGTGCACCCCGCAATGCGGCTGGGGGACTGACAGCCTGATCCTCCCCCCATTCCCAGTAGTCCTATCCCAAAAGAGCTTACTCCCTCACACCCATGGAGTTTGTTGTTCCCAGCAGCAAGAGGTGGCCTCAACTCCCCTCAGGTTCGTGGGCCCACTGCCTTGGGGGCAAAGTGCTCCTGGCACAACTCCCACCCACTGGCATGGGCCTGGAGGAGTCAGCTGAACACCCCCTAGCCGCTGTGCCTCCGTCCCCACCAACAGCCGCGCTAGCCTCTCCCCTCCGCAAATGTCACCGCGCCCAATTAGCTTAATTAAACCAGCTCTGGAGGAGGGGGACTCCTACTCGGACAACACCCTGCCCCGCCCTCAGCCATAGCGGGGAGGGACGGGTCTCGGAGCAATGAGGAGCTCCCTTACCGCCTTGCCTTCCTCTCACGCCCACCCCCACCACGGAAGACAGATGACCTGAAGGACAGAGGGAGAGAACCACGGCCAGAAACAGAGAGAAGAACAGAGTCATAGAAGGAGGAAATTAGAGACAGAGAGAGGGAAGAGACTGAGAGACAAGAGTGGGGAGATGGAAAACAGCGAAAGAGAGAGAGCAAGAGAGGGAGCGTGTGAGCGATCAAGGAAGCCAGAGGGAGGATTTTATTTTATTTTATTCCATGTTCCCATTTCTTGCCTCGTTTCCTTCCAGACTCTGGCCCTTCCCTGTCCAAACTCCCCCACAGGTTGCTTCAGCTGCCCCCCCAACTCTTCCTTTTTATCCTGGCTGTCTCCAGCGGCTGGTGGGGGGTGGAGTGCCCAAAGGCAGGGGATTTGCCAGGATCAGAGAAGCAGAGACAGCAATTTGCCTGGGATCAGAGGTGGGGGGCACCGTGGCACCTCTCCCTGCCCTGCCAAACGTCATCCCCTGCCCCAGTCCCTGCCTTGTAGGAGTCACTGGACTGAACCAGCCCTGGCCAGGTTTTGACTGGGTGTAGGACATAGTGGTGCTGGGGTGTCCTGGGAGGAGGTGGCTTCTAGGCATTTGGGGTCATAACATCAGGCGACAGGGGACTTGGATGGCTGGGCTCCCCAGGAAAGGGCAGCGGTTGGGTCCAAAGGGGTGAGATTAGGGGTCAGAGTTCAAATGACTCCACCCTTCAGCCTTCCCGGGAAGCCTTACTCCCTCCTCCAATGCCCTCTCCTGGGCTCAGGCCTTTCCCTCTCCAAGACTAACACTCAGGGCCTCCTCTCCCTCGGCTGTGGCCTGAGACCCCTTCCCCTAGCCCCTCTCAGGCCCACCTTCTGGGTGCTTAGCTGCCAGCTCAAGCTTGTCTGTCTGAGTCAATCATTCTTGCCACCCCCTTCACCTGGGCTGGGAGGAGGGATGGATGGGAGGAGGAATGAGGGGGGCGATAAATATGTATGACGAGCAGGTGGTGGCAGCATTAATAACCTGGGATGGCAGCGCTGCGGGGACCAGGACCAGGCAGTGGAGATTCTAGCCCAGCAGCTTGGCTCTGCCGTTCCTGTCCCCCGTGGACACAGAGTATGTACACACAGGTGTGTGTGCAAACAGTGGAGGCACCCATGCTGCCAGGCCACCTTACCTACCCAAAGCTCAGCCTGAAGGCCAGTGTGGGACACCCCCCAGGGGCCACTCATATACACATATACACACACATACCCCGTGGGAACACAGGGAGACCACACTTGTTTTATCACTGTGGATACACCCCCTTTAGAAAGAGCTTGGCACATGGACAGAGGATGATAGGAGCTCACACAGGAAAAGTGACACTTCCAGACAATCACACACAACCACCCTCAGACCACTATACACAGGGAGCCAACCCAGCCATTCCAGTCACACAGACACCACTACCACAAATTGATACACACAGCCTCACTCAGATCAACACACACAGACACACACACAGCCAATCCAGGCACATATATGTAGCCACCACAGACTTACAACAGTCATGCAGCACCACAAGCAGGCAGACACACACACCAGCCTCCTCAGACTGATAGACATAGGCATACAGACACAGACACACAGTCGACACAGACACACAGTCACCACAGCCACAGACGACCACCACAGACTGATACAAGTGCAAGCTACCCCGGGCAGACACACACACAACCACTCTAGGTAGACAGACACACCTACAACCATTGCAAGCTAACAGAAACACACCCACCCCAGACTGACACCCACAATACTGCCTCGCCCCAGGGGACCTGCATGCAGTCAGGGCCACACAGCACAACAGCGGCTAGCGCAGGCTGACTGACACACTCTGACACGCTCGGCTCCCTTTCCTCCCGCTCCAGCGCGGCATCTCCATATTTCTTCCTCACGCTCTCCCGTCTCCTTCACTCCCGGCCACCCCCGCCCCCCCTCAGATAATTGATGGCCCGGGCCTGGCCCGGCCGCTCCCGCCTCTCGATCCATCTTGTCCTCGAGTGCCCGCACTGTCTCCCAGATTGGCGGCCACCTGAGACACATGGAGGTGGGTGGGGGCGGGTGGGCGGCTCCTCCAGCCAGGGAGCCCAAGGAAGGCCAGCCCCGAGGCCTCCACCGCAGCGGGAGTGCTGGGGACGGGGAGGGAGCGCCTGGACTCTCTTCCTCAGCTCAACCGGTTTCCAGCGCCTCCTCCCCAAGGCCAGTCGCCGAGACTCCGGTGAGGGCTCTAGTCTCAGAAGAGGCCCAGAGAGGTCTTCCCACCTCTTTCTTAATGCTGGAGTGTTGATGTGGCCATAGCCTCCCTTGCTGCAGTCCAGCTCCTCCCTGCCTATTACTGGGAACCAACAGGGGCCAGGCTAGGGCAGACCAAGCTGGGATCCAGAGCGCCACTCCCTACTCATGCTCACACTGATTTTGGCGTTTTGGCCCTCAGTGGGGCTCTGTGAGAACACAAGGATTCTCAGCATCATTTCACAGATGTGAAACTGAGGCCTAGATAGATGAAGTGACTTGGCCAAGACCACATAGCTTGAAAGAGCTGCAGGTCTACTCCAGTGCACACTCCCTGAACCACCTGCAGGGGACTGTGGGATTCCATTTGGTGTCCTGGCAGTGGCTGTGGAGGAAAGGGACTGGTGTGGTTAGGACTGTGACCGGATGTCTAGGGACAACTCCAGCATCTCTCTTTCTTACTCTTTCTTGGTGCACAGGCCGTTAGTGCCCAGATACCGGAGTCTGGAAGGCCGCAGTACCTGGAGCTGCGCCCCGCCACGGCCGGAGGGGGTGCCCCTGGCCAACAACTCCCAGCGCCAAAGTCTTCCGACGGCCTGGGCACCGCCCGGGCCTGGAGCTGGGCCTGGCCGGCTAACCACACCGGGGCGCTGGCCCGGGCGGGGGCGGCCGGGGCGCTGCCTGCGCAGCGTACCAAGAGGAAGCCGTCCATCAAAGCGGCCCGCGCCAAAAAGATCTTCGGCTGGGGGGACTTCTACTTTCGGGTGCATACCCTCAAGTTCTCGCTGCTGGTGACCGGCAAGATCGTGGACCATGTGAACGGCACCTTCAGTGTGTATTTCCGCCACAACTCGTCCAGCCTGGGCAACCTCACTGTCAGCATCGTGCCACCTTCCAAGCGTGTCGAGTTCGGGGGCGTCTGGCTGCCTGGGCCTGCCCCCCACTCTCTGCAGTCTACGCTGGCCCTGGAGGGGGTGCTTCCTGGGCTGGGGCCCCCGCTGGGGATGGCAGCAGCGGCGGCGGGGCCAGGGCCTTGGGGGCACACTCGGAGGCGCACTGGCGGGGCCACTCGGGGGTGCGCTGGGAGTGCCCGGGGCCAAAGAGTCACGCGCTTTCAATTGCCACGTGGAGTATGAGAAGACAAACCGCGCGCGCAAGCACCGCCCGTGCCTGTACGACCCATCTCAAGTGTGCTTCACAGAGCATACGCAGAGCCAGGCCGCCTGGCTTTGTGCCAAGCCCTTCAAAGTCATCTGTATCTTCGTCTCCTTCCTCAGCTTTGACTACAAACTGGTGCAGAAGGTGTGCCCAGACTATAACTTCCAGAGCGAGCACCCCTACTTTGGATAGCCCGCTCCTCCCCAGCCCCAGTCCTGAGCCTCCCGCCAAATTCTGGCCTGTCTAGGTGGGACCCCTTCCTGTATCCCGCCGCTCCTTTGGCCGGGTCCACCTCTTCCACTGGGGAGGACCATTAGCCAGCGTGAGTCCCCTTTTCCTTATGGGGAGTGCCTACGAGGCTGGGGTAGGCTCCTTCAATACACCCTAAAGTGGCGGGGTAAGAGCACCGCCCCAAAATAGGCGGGGCTTTGAGGCGGTCCCAGCGTCCCCTAGGTCCACACTGGGTCCCCTGTTCGCCCCTCGCGCTGGGCTGGGCACTCCTTTTTCCCCCGCAGCTTTAATAATGCCAGGCCGGCACCCTCATCCCGCCCTGACTTTCTTAACCCAAGCGCTTGTCCTCCTACTCCACCCTGTCCCCGCCTAAAGACTGTAAAGGCCTATAAACCTGCCCCCTGGCGTATCCCCGTCCCTTTCTGCCTGCCGAATGCCTGTCCCCTTTTCCTGGCAGCCCCATTAGGGCAGCAGAAGCAGAACTCCTGGGCAAAGGCGCTGGCCTGGCCTCTGCCCTCTGCACGCCTCCCTCTCATCCCTGCAGTCCAGTTCCACCTGCCCTCTCCAGCTGCTTCCTCTCAGTGATATTTTTTCTACGCCAAAACAGATGGGAAAAGGAACAAAATAAAGTGAAATCCAATACATGTCTGTGAGACCTTTGTAGGGAGGAGCGAGGGAGGTGTGGGCTTCTGTCTGGTAGAGACCTGGCCAGGGCCTCCTCCCTCCGTGGCTTGTGGGGAAACTGAGGCAAAGACTGACAGAACTAGCACTTGGAGATCATCCAAGACCGGATTAAAGAGAGATGAGGGTGACCCTTGGGGTAGGAGCCCCACCTGAGGTGGGGATTCTCCTCTCTGAGGGGGCAAAGGGAAGCTGCAGCAGATAGGATGGGGATTAGACCTGAGTGGGGACTACCAGCGGACTATTTGGGATGACTTGGGGGAAAGACTTTTAAGACCTTGAATGGGATGGAGATGCAGGAACAGTGTAGGCAGAGCGCTGACAACCTGCTAAGCTCCACAGGGCGGCGGGAGGCAGCAGGTTGGGAGGGAGGGGGAACAGTGTTTGCAGCATCTGGAGTCATCGATCTTCCTTTTTCTTCCTAATTTCGTGGGCGCTGAGTTTGCAGACGGATGAGGGAGGGAGGGAGCATTGGGATGAGGGGATGGGGGAAGGGAGAGTGTGAGTTTGGAGGGCGGGGCCTCATCATGGCTGCCTCTGGCCAGCAAAACACAGTCCTGTTCAGCCAGCTGCCCACCCTCCCTGCCCACCCCCACCTCCAGCTCTCTCCAGCATCCAAGGCTGCTAATTTTATCCGCCCCCCCACCCCGGCCTGGGCGTTAATTGACTGCGGCTTCATTAGCAGTTCTCAGTTCAGCCGCCCCCCTCCCCTTGGGACCCCTGACGGGGCAGAGGGGCGGGGTGCAGACAAGCTGAGGCACAGAGAAACTCCTTGTCTTAAGCCTTCCTTAGCTTTGAGTCCTGGGTCAAGGTGCCCACTGGGAGAGGGCAGTGTTCTCCAGGGGATTGCCCACAGGCTCCAGCCCCAAACTGAGTCAGAGACGGGTCTGACCCAGACATACCTGGGAGTGAAAAGTCAGTAAGCAGAAAAATATCTGCAGGCTGGCTGGATGGATGAACAACAGGATCAACTGAAAGGAGAAGGGAGATGGGGAGTGGTTCTGGGTCAGAGATTGGAGAAAGAAGAACCCAGAGGTCTCCTAACACCAGGCCTATTGCTGGGAACACCTGAGAAAAGCTGAGGCTAGAGTGGCAGGGAAGGAGGTTACAGCTAAGGGGGGGACTTCTAAGGCCTAGTATGAGAGCCAGGTGGGAATGACTGGAATTAGCAAGTTAGCCTATCTAGGCCTCAGTTTCCTCACTTGTACAGCCATAGTAAAATAAGGTATGGTGGGGATTAAATGAGACTGCATGTGAATGTGCTCTGGGATGGATTGTCCTCCCCCTCTTCCTCTGACTCACAAACCTGCCTCCTCAGTGGCCATCTCCTCCTCTCCCTCTTCTTCCTCCTCCTCCTCTTCCTCTTCCTCCTCTTCCTCTTGCTCCTCATTCTCCTCCTTATACATCTAGACATCTGAGAGCAGAGTGAGGTGTCCCTGTCTGTTATTGCACTTGTCAGATTTTGTTCCTGGTTCACCTCTTGATGTCCTGGCTGTCAGTGAGTTCTTCATATATCTCCAGGGTTATGGCATGCCTGGCATGGAGTAGGAGCGGATTATGTCTGTTGAATGAATATATAATATTGCTATGTAAGGCAATGGTTCTCAAAACCACTGCCTATCAGAACCACTGAGGAGAAGTTTGGTTGTGTTGTCAGCATAAGTGGGCAAATGCCCACTCTTTGAGATCCATTGAATTAGAACCTCTGAGGAGAGGGCCCACACTCACATTTATATCATATTTTCCAACCCATTCTGATGCCCAGGTTTGGAAAGCTACTCCTGGAGAGGTCAATGTATCCCACCCCCACAGGTTTTTTCCAGATGAAGTCAGGCTAAAAGCAAGATCCCTCCCAGTCCCAAGGATCTATAGCCCTGGGGGATATAAATAGAGCTCACTGACTGCTGGGACATCAAGAGGTGAACAGGTAACAAAATGCCACATGTGCAAAATTAGGAGGGGGCACCTCCCTCTGCTCCTAGATATCTGAGGAGGAGGAGGAGGTAGCCACGGAGGAGGCAGTTTGTGAGTCAGAAGAGGAGGAGGACAATCCATCGCACAGCATTTTCACATGAAAAGTCTCATTTAATTCCCACCACACACTATTTTATTATGGCTTTACAAGTGAGGAAACTGAGTCCTACATAGGCTAATTTGCTACTTCCAAACCAGGGTGCTTTCCAGTGCACCATAGCTCTCTGTCTTGTATGGGAATCTTCAGATCTCCCAGAGAGCCTAATAACGCTAGATATTCAGTAGGCACCAAATAAACGTTTGTCTTGACAACCAACAGGGGAAAAAAATCCCTGAAAAGCTTCAGGACAGTAAGGAGATGGGGCAACACGGGAATTCTTTTCTTTCAGGCAAGGGCCTCTGACCCTGGGGCTGCAGATGAGGAAATGAGGCGAAAGAAGGGGGAAAAAACTACAATTCCCTAAAGGCCACCACAAAGGGCCACCATTACGCATGCGTGGGTCCCTCCCCTTAACTCTGGCTTCTCGGGTCGCTCTCTTCGAGCATGCGCTCTCCGACCGGTCTTCTTCCAACAGCTTGCTGCCCCAGGCCAGAGTTTGTGGCTGGACCTCCTGCGACTTCGGGTTGCGATGCTGCCTTTCTCTTTGCTGTGGGCGGCTCCGGTAAGAATCGGGCTCCGGAGACTGGGTAACCAGTGGAAAGGAAGCCCCCCTCCTACCTTCGTTCCCATTCACAAACTCTGGGGTTTTCTTGGCTTTTCCACGCACGTGGTCTGGGGCCTCAGGGAGCGGACACGTAAGCAGGGAATCCCTGAGACCCCTGGGAGCGTGGGGTGAACTGGGGCCCCTCCCCTCCCCATTCTGGCGATCAGATGCCTCAGGGCCTTGTGACCTCCCATTTCCCGTGGCATTAGGGGAGAGGACTGCCCCGGATGTCCCGCGGACCCTGCGCTGGGGAACAAGCGGACCCTGTGCAGGGGAACAAGCGGGGTTTTCGGCCTGGACGCACAAGCTGGGCCTTTCCCGCCGGCTCTGAGTTGTGCAGATGATGCAACCGAGTCCCACTGCTTGCATCAGGCAGGGGTCCTGCGGCAGTGTGGGGGCTGGGAGGATGTGGAAAGGGTGGGGAGCAAAGAGGACAGGATAGGGATTTTGGCCTCCCTTCACACAGACACCCTCCCCCCCCTTCCCCAGGGAGTGTTAAAGGTGTCCCCTTCCACCTCCATTGCTCTGGAAACCACCTCTACAGCCTGTGGCCTTAACCCCTGCCAGTTCAGCCTCTTCCCCTGACTGGGATATTAGTTGATGGAGGTGCTGCAGGAATGCCCTTTGGCTCCTGTGGGTGGGGCGGTCCTGGAATGTCAGTGGCCCTCTCTGGAGTTTGGGAGACATAGACTTCTGGAGGACAAGCTTTGCCCCGTGGCTTTGCAGAGTAGTTCATGGAGTGAGATGGAGGGATATGCTGAGGTGAGGTAAATAGAGCAAATCAGAACCAACCCCTGGACATTGATCTCAACCTTGGCTCTAGAACTGACTTTTGAAAGTGGAGGTGGGGGTAGTGGGAAGCAGAACAGGCTGGCTGGACAGCTGGCTGCTCGGTGCAGCCAGAGGGCTTTGTAAGCATGGCAGAGGGTGATTGGGAGACTATTTGTTTGGACTGTTTTCATTTGACCCTGGCTTTTCCTGCTTCTAGCCTCTGCAGAGATGTGGTCAGCTGGCCAGGATGGCTGTTCGGGCTCAGCGCAGCGAGGCAGCCCAGACTCAGACTGGGGAAGCAACCAGGGGCTGGACAGGCCAGGAGAGTCTGTCAGACAGTGACCCTGAGATGTGGGAGCTGCTGCAGAGGGAGAAGGACAGGCAGTGTCGTGGCCTGGAGCTCATTGCCTCAGAGGTGGGAACTGGGGAGAGGGGGCAGGGATTGGGCCACCGTGGGTGCAGGAAGTAACAAGTCATCTTACTGATATTTCTCCAGATCTTCCTTTCAGACTCAGGGCCTTACTATTGGGCCTTATCTCCCTTTCTTTTTACTGTCCTCTGAAGCAAAGGCAGGGCCAGTCCAGTTTACGGGGTTGGAACTTTAGGGAGCTTCCAGGGCCCCTACAGTCTCATCTGGTCCCTCCCTCCCTCCCAAGAGGAAAGAGGAGCCTGGAAGCACAAGTTTGAGTGGGCAGGTGGTCTTGCTGGGGACACTGGCAGCTGGATTTCTAAGAATGCTGCCTCTGGCCGTGCCCCGGGCCTGGACCTCTGAGTGAACAGAGCTTTCTGTGGAGCATGGCTCCCCCTTACAGCCTGTGGGGCTCTGGAAGGGTGGGGCTGTGGGAGTCCAGGGGAAGGGGCTTGATACCTTCTGACATTGCCCCCCCCCCCACAGAACTTCTGCAGCCGAGCTGCACTGGAGGCCCTGGGGTCCTGTCTGAACAACAAGTACTCGGAGGGTTATCCTGGCAAGAGGTGAGGGCTAGGCACCAGAGGGCTGGAGGGCAACATCTGGGATGGTGTTCTCAGTGGGGGAAACCTACCTGTACCCTCCTGGTGTTTATTGAGGAGTGACCTTGCCAATCCTTTGCTACTGGTTGTGAGTCCTTTATCTGTGCCCTTATGTACCCCTCTCCCATGGCAGATATTATGGGGGAACAGAGGTAGTAGATGAAATAGAGCTGCTGTGCCAGCGCCGGGCCTTGGAAGCCTTTGACCTGGATCCTGCACAGTGGGGAGTCAACGTCCAACCCTACTCTGGGTCCCCAGCCAATCTGGCCGCCTATACAGCCCTTCTGCAGCCTCACGACCGAATCATGGGGCTGGACCTGCCCGATGGGGGCCAGTGAGTATGGATGGGGTGGATGATGGACTTGGTGGGCAGTATTGGCATGGGAAAGGAGTTATTTATTGAAAGCTTGCTGTGGACCATATGGATGGAACAGGCCTCTCCCCGTCCTGCATGTTACAGTTGATGAGGAAGATGAGATCCCACTGACATCAGTGCCCACCACAGAGTAGACAGAGCATGAGGTGGTGCATGCTAGGACCAGTGTTCTGGGGACAGAGGCCTATGGAGCTTGGCAGGAAGGGAGTGGTTAAGTCTGGGGTTTCTTCCACTCTGAGGCCCACCTACTTCCTCTCACTTCCCAGTCTTACCCATGGCTACATGTCTGATGTCAAGCGGGTCTCAGCCACATCCATCTTCTTCGAGTCCATGCCCTATAAGCTCAACGTGAGTGCTCCAGGGTGTGGGGAGGGGCTTGGCCCCCAGGGTCAAGGAGGAGAGTGAGCTGCCCTGCTTCCTTCTCAGGGCTTTAGCTGTTTTTATTCTGTTTGTCCAGCCCAAAACTGGCCTTATTGACTATGACCAGCTGGCACTGACTGCTCGACTTTTCCGACCTCGGCTCATCATAGCTGGCACCAGTGCCTATGCTCGCCTCATTGACTATGCCCGCATGAGAGAGGTTCGTGAGGGGCTGAAGTACCAAGCACCTCCCCAGGGGGTGGCCAGGAGGTTTGGGAGGAGGGGCAGCCTTGGATAGGCCTGTCTGGGCCCTTCCCCGGCTGAGGCCTGTCTCTGTACCTGCCCAGGTGTGTGATGAGGTCAAGGCACACCTGCTGGCAGACATGGCCCACATCAGTGGCCTGGTGGCTGCCAAGGTGATCCCCTCACCTTTCAAGCATGCAGACATTGTCACCACCACCACTCACAAGACTCTTCGAGGGGCCAGGTCAGGACTCCCTGAAGTTGGGCCTTGCCCCTTTCCCTGCCTTCATGTTCTGTTCCCTGGGGCATTGTTGGGCTGGATCTGAGAGAAATTCATTCCTACCTGCAGCCCTGAAGACTCCTACCCAGTCTGTGATGATTCTCCCTCTCTTGCCCATGGTGGCCATTCCCTGGTAGGGGATTTGGGGATGGGTGTAAGGGGCTAATGCCCCTACCACTGGCTTCCAGTGCACAAGCCAACTGAGATGGACTCCGAGGTGGGCCCTTGGGGGCCCAGGCCAGCCAGCTTCCTTTGCTTTCCCCGTCCTGTCCTTATTTTCAGCTTAGATTCTGACTACCCACCTCCCGCACAGGTCAGGACTCATCTTCTACCGGAAGGGGGTACGGGCTGTGGACCCCAAGACTGGCCGGGAGATCCCTTACACATTTGAGGACCAAGTCAACTTTGCTGTGTTCCCATCCCTGCAGGGGGGCCCCCACAACCACGCCATTGCTGCAGTAGCTGTGGCCCTAAAGCAGGTTGGGGAGCTTGCCCTTATGTGGTGGGTGGGGGACATCGGCCTGGAGGTTTAGACCCTGCAGCTTGCTAACTGATGTTGGGGCTGACGAATGGAAATGCAGGATGGGAGGGGTCAAGTCTGGGGTCACAAAGTTATGCTGGAGGTGAAGGGGCAAGAGGGCAGGGCAGAGCTTGGGTCCAGGCCTGGGGTCACAGATGCTGCTGTCTCATCACTAGGCCTGCACCCCCATGTTCCGGGAGTATTCCCTGCAGGTTCTGAAGAATGCTCGGGCTATGGCTGATGCCCTGCTAGAGCGAGGCTACTCACTGGTGTCTGGTGAGCCATGGGATTGGGTGAGGGCCTCTGTAGCTTCAGGCAGAGGCTCAGGACTCACTCCCCAGTTATTGTCACCCTTAGGTGGCACTGACAACCACCTAGTGCTGGTGGACCTTCGGCCTAAGGGTCTGGATGGAGCTCGGGCTGAGCGAGTGCTGGAGCTTGTATCCATCACTGCCAACAAGAACACTTGTCCTGGAGACCGAAGTGCCATCACACCTGGGGGCCTGCGGCTTGGTGAGACCTGGGGTTTGAGGAGGGAAGGGGTCCCCACACTGGATGGCTATCAGGTGGGCATGGGCTACACTAATCCTCTCTCTTCTGCCTCTCTCACAGGGGCCCCAGCCTTGACCTCTCGACAGTTCCGTGAGGATGACTTCCGGAGAGTTGTAGACTTTATAGATGAAGGGGTCAACATTGGCTTGGAGGTGAAGAGCAAGACTGGTGAGTGGGGCAAGACCCCCATGCCAGCCAGTTCCAACCCACTGTCTGCTCCCTTCCCCAGCTGATGTCACTGCCTTCCCTCAAGCTCTGACCACTTTTTTCCTTACCCCTCTCTAGCCAAACTCCAGGATTTCAAGTCCTTCCTGCTCAAGGACCCAGAAACAAGTCAGCGTCTGGCCAACCTCAGGCAACGGGTGGAGCAGTTTGCCAGGGCCTTCCCCATGCCTGGTTTTGATGAGCGCTGAAGGCACCTGGGAAATGAGGCCCACAGACTGGATGTTACTCTCCCTCCTCACTACTTGGGCCAGTGGAAGGGAAACCCTTTCTGGTTTTTTATGGAGGAGGGAAGGCCTCCCACTTAGGGCAAGAGCAAAGTATAGTCCCCCTTCCCAGAATTTGTAGCTGAGATTTTTTTTTTTTAGTAACAAGACTTAGAAGGAGGGCCCAGGAACAAACTCCAGCTCTTTTGTGGGGAGGGGGAGTACCCTTCTGAGCCAGTGGAAGGGGTGGGTAGGCACCCTCCTTCCTGTTTTTATGTAATAAAATGCCAGCCTGCCCTGAGTTTCTGTTACTGTGGGAGGGGTCCCCTGGGCTAAGCAGTGATTCATCTCCCTCACGTGTACCTCCTTCCCTCCCACTACCACCACAAGGACCCCTGGGGCTGCAGCCTCCTCTCTCTGTCTCTGATCAGAGCCGACACCAGACGTGATTAGCAGGCGCAGCAAATTCAATTTGTTAAATGAAATTGTATTTTGCCCACGGCTGCTTCCGTTTGATCCCAGGGGACAGAGGGGAGCAAGGGAGGGGAGGGGTGGGGAGCGGCAAGGGGAGGCCCAGGTATGAGGCGGAAGGGAGGCAGCAGCCTTGGGCAGGGGAGGCACGCACTGCCTCTCCTCTGGACACATAGGTGCCCCATCTTGGGCAGGCCGGGCAGACTGAGGCGAGCCTGAGTTGAGCAGTGCTGCCCCTGGCTGGCGCCCAAAGCCTGGGCTAGTGTGGAGCCCGCCACGTAGCTTGGCACTCAGAGGCCTCTGCTTCCTTCTGTCTCACGTTAGCCACGCTCAACACGTAGCCTGTGCCACACCCTGTGAGGCCTGGGTAGGAGGGCAGAGGGGCTGGCTTGGACCTTTTGGATTGACCCCTGCTGCTGCCTTCCCTCCTGACTCCTCCTCCATGTGGGACTCCAGCCAAGGGTCAGGGGCGCTTCCGCTGCTGCTGGGAGCCAGGGAGGAGCGTGGGGGTGGAGCTGCCTCCCCTCTGCATGGGAACCCAGCCTGTGTAAGCAGGAGCTGGGCAGCGTGGCCGGACTGACGCCTTGGGGTCTGAGGGGAGGAGTGGAAGAAACGAGCGGGCTGGCTGGTTGGCCGTGGTTTACGTCAAACTTGCAGTCCAGCCTGGCTTAGAAGTCTGGCCTGTCCTTCTTCAGCTTCTTATAGTCAGTGGAAACGGCAAGGAACTAAGAGGAGAGGGAGGGGGGTTGCACTGAGCACCCCAAGCCTCCCTTTGCTCCTAGTGTGGGAGGGGTGGGTCCAGGGACCAGGAGATGGGAGGCTGGGGGAGCAAACCTAGAGCCACCAGGAGGTACCTTGTATTGGTCATTGGGGCTCAGGCGGTTCCAGGGCTCCGGGTTGTTCTTTCGGTCCCAGCTGTGAAGGGGGGGAGGGGGGTTAGGATGTCCTCCCTGGGAGCCAGGACTCTGGAACCCAAAGTGATCCCAAGCTCCAGCCAGGGTCTCTGGCCCCACCCCAGTACCCCTACCCCTGTCTTCTACCCTGGGGGGGACCATTTCCCAGAGACTGACAGGGGAGGGGTCATGTTAATGGGTGCTGACCAGCTATAGAAGAAGCCTGTCACTGTTGTCAGTGTAGAGCCAGGGGACAAACTGACAACCTAGCCTGGGGACTCCCACTCACTCCCTACCACCCTAAGTTAACTCTGAAGAGCAGAGTCTTGGGAATCAGGCAGGGGCTGGGGTTTTGGTGATGTGCCTCAAATTCCAATAATGCCATGGGTGGTACACCTTTCCATTGCCAGAGGACCCCCCACTCCTGCCACCTTTGGCCAGGGGTGAAGTCTCTGCACCACCCTGGGCCCCAACAGTACCCCCAGCAGCTCACCCGGCCACACCCCCAGTGTTCTGGTGTGGACATAGAGGTACCCAAAAGCCTGAGGCTGCCAGCAGAGCAGCGTGACCATGGCAACCAGGCTGGGAGCAGCGCTGGTTCCGCAGCCTGGGTGGGCCAAGTCGTGAGCCACAGAGGAGTGAGTGGCCAGGTAGGCTGGAGGGGAGGTGAAGGTCTCCTAGGTCAGCAGTGGGTTCTAGCCCTGAGATGCCAGTGGTAAAGTTGGAGGTGCATGGCCTGGAGATCCCCACTAGAGCCACCCATTCCCACCATTCCTGAGAGGTGCCTGTGTTCCCGTTCCCACCCCATCTTGCCCCTCCAAGGACCCCTGCCAGTGTCCCAAGCCTGGCCTTTACCAGACATCCGGGCTGCGCAGGGCGAGTCGTAGCAAGTAGAGTGCGGCACTGCCCATGCCCAGGCCAATGAAGCCGATCATCGGAATGAGCTGAGGGAAGACAGAAGGCACTTTCAGCCTTTCAGCTCTCTCCCTGCAGTTCCCAGTTGCCCTTTACAAGCTTTTCTGCCCCCCTTCCCCACCCCAATCCCTCCAACCCTGTCTGCTGACACTCCCTCCCTTCTGGAAGAGGGGACCTGGATCCTCCTACAACCATATTTTCTACAGTGGTTTCCTTCACCCTACAGTGAACCTGTCCAAGGTAGTTGAGGGACACGGGGGCATGTTGTAGGGAGAGATTGGGGCAACCTGGGGGAAGATTAGGAGCGTTGGAGGCACTGGAGGATTTAGAGGGCAGGTCAGCAAGAGAGTTAGGAGTTAGAATCAGTGGCTCTGAGAACCAACTCACCCCTGGATGTCTTTTGATCTGCCGGTAGAAGCGGGCCCCAAGACTGGTTCCTGCCATGTCGCCTGTCCAGTGTCTGGCTTCTCCAGTGGCTCTGTCTCTCTCTCCTCCTGGGGTCCCGCCCCCCCCCGGAGGGAGGGATCAAGGGATCAGCCCAGCCCTGCCCAGCCTGGCCCAGCCCCACAGTCCGCTTCTTTGGACTCATCCCACTCCCGCTTAGCCGGCTTCCTCCCTCAATTCCTGGCCCAAAGGCAGAAGGGGAGTTTTTGGGGAGCCAAGAGGTTTCTGTTCTCTGACTCTCTCCTCCAGATACCTGCACCTGGCCCAAGAGACACCATCATACTTGGGCTTTGGGCCTTACTGGCACAGGACCTGAGACTGAAGAGGTAGCCAGATGTGGGAGGAGGGGTGGCCATGGGACAGGCAAGCAGACAGACCCCCAGAAAAATGTACCTGCGGAGTGTTCACAGGTGGAACCAGGAGGGGCCAGGGACTAGTGAGGGCATATGCAGCACTTCCCTGAAACCTCTAGAGCCACCCAGGAACTAGTAGGTCCTGAGGACCTTGGTTCTGCCCCCTCCACAGTGTAGTGAAAGAAGGAAGACAGTCCCACATCACTAAAGCTGCCCCAACCCCTCTTGTCCTGAGCTGGTTCTCCAAGTTGTGGTTGGACTGGAATAGTGGTGGGAGGCTGGAAGAAACGAGTATATCTTAATTCCAACTTAGGATAGAATTAGTTCTTGCAGTTTGGGGGTTTGAGAGACTTGCTTGCCTTGCCTACCTGGGGTAGGGGTGAAGGTGCAGCCACTCAAGGAGGCCACCCTCTGCCTCTGGCTGTGGGATGGAGGAAGAGAATGGAGTGGGGGTAGCTGAGATGGCAAAGATGTTGAAGTAGGAAAGAGAACAAGACACAGAGACCAAACTGCATGTCCTTCCTCAGCCAACTCAGGTGTACACTATGCTGCCAGGGTGGGGAGGTTCACAGCTTCAGTCTTTGGGGAATTGTGGTCTTAGGGATGCCTCTCCCCATTCCCACGCGGACCTCCACCACCCCCCTCCTGCATCCGCAGCCGCGTCCTGCCCATCTGTCCCTTCTCCCCTCTAGAACCCGCCCTGTGGAAGGCGCGGGTAGGGGCGAGCAGGGCACCCGCCGCTGGGCCCCTCGGAGCACAAGGAGGGAGAGGGCCCTTCCTGGAGGCCCCCTCCCTTTCCCGAGTGCTGATACCTCCCCCGCCCCCCTGAGCTGACAAGCGCGGCTGTAATTAGGCTGCGGGGTCCCAGGCTTTCCGCCTCCCTCCGGCGGATAATGAGATAAAGTGTCAGAGACTGGGCGAGAACAAAGAGACAGAGACTCGCTGCCATGTGTGTGGGGGGAGAGAGGGGGGCTGACGGGTTGTCAGAGCCTCCAGCTACGCAGAGCCCTCCCTGAGCGCCTGCACCTCCAGGGCTAGGGCAGGGAGGGGGTGTCCTGTCACTTGTGCACCCCGGCCCTCTAGTCTCCGGGACTAAAAATCAATCCCAGAGCTCGAGCGAGTGGCCACACAGCTGGGCTGCACATCTGGTTCTCTGTGGCACAGCTGGGGAGCGAGGACGCCGAGAGGGATTCCTGGCCCTTGTGCCCGTCCTTTTGCTGTCGAGCCCTGGCCCACCTCCCTGTACCCTTTCTGCTGAGTTCTGGTGACCCCGGCCTGGCGTGTCCCAGACCCTCTGTCCCACTCCTTTCCTAGAGCCACGGCTATTTCTCCAGCCTGGGCCTCCGTCCCACTCACCGAGCTACAATATTACATTACTGCTTCTGCTCCCGCCTCCCCGCGACTCCTTGACCCTTCACCCGCTTCTGGTCCCTGTCTCTGTGAATCTATTTCTAAGCCCCCTCCCATCTTTGGTACCCGTCTCTGGACCGTGGCCTCTGGGGCCGATCCGGGACACAGAACTCCTTGGGTTCCAGATCTCATCTCTCCTCCTCTCCGCACTTTCCCACCGCAAGGACTCAGGCCACGCTAGCCAGTGGGATGAGGGACCGCAGGAGTCGTTAGCCTATTAGGCACAGCGGAGAATCCCGCTGGGACTGGACTCTGAGCGCTAAACCGCACCAGGATGCTAATCCTCGCACAGGCTACGCAGCAAGTCAAACACAGCTGGACTCGGCGGAACAAGAAGGTTGCGGGGGCGGTGGGCGCGGGCGCCCCCTGGAGGCCGAGAGGCACCCAAGCTCGGGAAAGAGGCCTCGGGCGCCCCCTGTGGGGAGGCACCGGCCCTGCACTCCCGACATTTGGACAGGTAAGTCTGTGACTGCTGTGTTGGTTCATGCCCAGTCCATCATTCCGGCCACTCCCGCCTCCCGCCGCCAAGGCAGTGGGTCCTGCAGCCTCCCCTCTTCTGGTGTGAGGTGGGGCTGGAGGGCGGAGAGGAGAGGCGGAAGCTCCTGCCTCGCCAGCCACAGGCAGAACCCAGGGTTCAGGCTGGTTCCTGAACCAGGAGCTGTCGCGGAGCTGGACGGCCTCAGACGCCTGAAGCTTCATCTCAGCTCTGGGGCTGCAGGTCTCTAGACCGCCCTACGTCTTCTGACTCGGCCTGCCCTAGCCTCTGGCTTCCCTTCTTTCTGCCTCTTTCTTCTTCTGGCCGTCTGTCTGTCTCTCTGTCTCTGTCTGTCTCTGTCTCTCTGGGTATATCTATGTCTCTCTATTCCTTATCATTCCGGCTGTGTCTGTCTGGCTCTCCTTCTGCTCCTCTGTCTACAAGGCTTTGTCCCTCTGCATCTGTGTCTCTGTGTCTGTCTCTCCTTCTTCCCTCTGTATCTCTCTACCTCCCGGTGTCTCTCTTTACAAATGCCTCTCTTTGTTTCCCCCACACCTCATTCCCCAGCTCTATTCCTATTCTCTGGTTTGCTGTCCCTGCGGAGCTGCAGCAATCCAACAGGACAGCCCGGAGACACCTCGGGGCACTGCCCCGGGTCCTCCTCCTGGTCACCTCCACATGCCTGTCACCTCGGCGCAGCCTTGGTCTTCCTGCTGCAGCTGTGGGACTTGGAGGGGGCTCCTGGGAGGTAAGACACAGTGCCCAGCATCTGCTCGGGAACCCTGGGGCCCCGATCCCCTCTGCCGCTATTAAGGGCGCCAGGTCCCGAGGCTCGGAGATGATCATGATTGCATCAGCCAGACAGAAGCGGAGCTGGGAGCTGCGGGGCGAGCGAGCAAGCAAGACAAAGACGCCCGCGCCATCTGTTTATGCAAAGCGCTCTCCGCCGGGGACCCCGGCGTCTCGGCTCCTGGCCCGGCTCCGGGCACAGGGTCATAAGCCCGCTCCCACCCGGCGCTCCCGCCGCGCCTTGGCTTTCCCTCTCCCCAGCACCCAGAGGGGACGCGGGGCGAGCAGAACAGGGAGGGGGCGGGGGTGTTGATGTGATTGGAGCGGACGCGGCTGTTTCTTCAATAATGGATGGAGATGATGCGGACGGCGGAGCCGAGCCGAGCCGGCCCGGAGAGGAGAGAGGAATAGAAATGGGGAAAAGAAGGAGTGGGGGCGGGAGACTCACCCAGGCGCGCGCGCGTCACACTGTCATTCGGATACGACGCCGTGCGGCTCACACCCAGGCACACGCCCACGCACTGTCACTGAGACACACACACCTGCAGGCAGAGAGCAACACACACTTACCAGTGGTTCTTCCTTATTTTCACACATACACAGTTCTGCAAGCAGAGACACATGGAAACGCCCCCACGTGGGGCACACCCAGGCGTGAAGAGCAAACAGACACCTAGACACACCAAAGCATACAGGCACAACCAGAAATCTAGACACCCTGGGGCTTAGACAGACAGAAATCATAGAGATGGGGGCTAGGTAGCAGGGAATGGACAAGCCCAACACAGACACACTCAGAAGCACACACCCAGGGGCACAGACTCAGGCATACACCTGGGGCTCTGATAGACACACCTCACCCAGGGTACAGACACACACACACATACCACACACCAGAGGTATAGACACCCATAATTTCCAGCAGCACAGAGAACTCTGACCACCTACACCCACTCAGAGGCTCACACCTATGCAGGAACTGCCATCTGTGCCCTGCAGGGTGGAGTGTGGCAGAGAGGTCGTCAGGGTCTCTGAAGCAGGCCTCCTCAGCCTAGCAGTATAATGAGGTTGCAGTCACAGGAGATGCCTGGGGCTGTGGACTCAGAGGCCTGTGGCCCACTTGACTGCCTGCAAGCTTCCTTCCCTGCTTCTAGGGCAGGTGCAGCAACCTTGGACTCCCCTTGAGCAGCAGACCCAGCAGGCCCCAACTCTAGCAGTTTGGGGGCAGGGGAGCCATAAGAGGAACATTGGGGCTGCACTAGGAGATTCCCAGGATTCCCAACATGGCTGATGGTGGAGGTTGAAGAGAGGGTCACTCTGTACCCTACCTTGTCCCCCATACTGCCAATCCTCCGACTTCAAGGCTCCCCCTATTTTTGCCAAGATTGGGGTGGGCAGTGGAGGAAGTTGAGGTGGTGCAGGTTGTGTCTTATACCCTAGTATACCAGCCCTTCCTCCATCTGTTTTCAATTCAGTCTGCTCCTTGGCCCAGACTTACGACCTTTGCAGCGTGTGGCAGTATCATCCATCACCCAGGTGGCCACTTGTGGGATGGAGAGTGCTGGGGGCTCACACCCAGTGGCTACCACCCCTGCTCCCTTCTCCCTGGACCTGCTCTCCCAGGGCCAGTGAGCCTGGGCTCAACAGCCCTAGTAAGTACTGAGGGGAGGCTGTGACCATGGGGCTCAATTGCAACACCGAGCCTTGTGTCCCCACTCCTGGTACCCCAGTATTCCTCCTTCCAGCTCAGCACAGCTTGTCTCCCCGCTCCTCCCGCCTCCCTTCTCTCGGGCCCTTTGCTTAATTTCCTATTAACTGCTGATAAATCCAATTAAACCACCACTCTAATTAGGGACAGCTGCCGGCTCGGTGAGGCTAGGGAGGGGCATGCCCCCCCAGTGCAGGGGGAGAACAGCCTCTCTCCCTGCTCCTCAGCATTGGCACCCCGCACACCAACATCGCCGCCCAATGAGCCAGTAAATTGGTTTTGCTTCAGCATTGTGGGGGGCTGTCCTGAAGATCTGGGAGGGGGGCTCCGGTTTCGAGTCCCTCCGACCTTTATGAACAGAGGTGACCGGAGTACTCGCAGTCCCTCCTCTCATGTACTTGTGGTAGGCGGATCCCAAGGAAGGATGGGGGCAAAAGGCTTGATATGTGTGTGGTTGGGGTGTGTGTGTGTGCCTGTGATCTGCTCCTATTCCAGCCCAGTTGCGATTAAAAGGGGTCTTCCTTCATGACCCCGCCGCCATTCCTTAGGCGTCCGGGACAATCAAGGGCAAACAGAACAGAAAACCGAACCCGGTTCCACAGAGTCTTCTTGTGTGTGCCTCCTTACCCCCATTACACCTCAGCCTTCTGGAAGGAAGGGGGGTGTGCCCGTTCTGGGCCCTTCTCTTCCCCAGCCCAGCTGAGCCTCTGCCCTCCCCCACCTCCACGCACCCCCCACAACCCCCCAACCGCCAGCAGCAGATGGTGCCTGGACTCCCGCTGCCAACCTTGCTAGGCGGTGCCAACCTCAGTCCTGGCAGACAACGGGCAGACAAGAAGAGGAGCTCCTGGCTAGCCAGGCCGACCCTCCCCCACCCGCCATCAAGCTCACGACCCTCTGCCTGCTCCACTCCAGCGACTACCCCAGCCTGCCTCTCACTGGTCCGCTCCCAGGTCCCCAAACTCCTCGTCTCCTTCTGATCCCTTCCCCACACCTTCCGGCCCCTCGCCACCTGCCGCCCTGACCAGGGCCGGCATATTTGCATATTTGCATATGCAAACGACAACATTTGCATACGGCGCTTCGCAGCGGGGGTGTCCGCCAGAGCGGGTTAGCAGTCTGCCTTGAGTCTGCTCACTCTGTACCTGTCGGAAAGGGCTGGGGCAGTGGCAGCGCGGGAGGGGTTAGGCCCCCCGGCCTAGCTAGCTCTGTTCCCAGAGGACTTGAGGAAGTGTTGCCATGGAGACGGCACGCACCCCACCCCCTCCCAGGCCTAGGGTCTCGGGCTTGGTGTCTCTGGTTCTCTCCCCTTGCCCACCCTCCACTCCCTCCCTATCCCTCGCTCTCCAACCGAGATCTTGCATCGCCCCCTGGCGGCCTAGCTCGGCGCTGAGCCAGATTTAGAAATGCTAGGGGCTGCCGGCAGCTAAATCACCAAGAGCGAGGAGGCTCTACCGTGCTACGCGATCCCGCTCCCAGCCGCAGGGGCTCAGGGGCGGCGGCTCTAGTCCGGCTCCCCTTTCTTCACTAACAGTCCTCGCCTGGCAGACGCACCTGTCTCCCCACCTCCCAGCAGCCTCGGCCCAGATGGGTCTCAGGTTACCCCATAGTAGTGAGGTGGGACAGCTGGGGAGGATACTCCACCACTCCGCAGGCTCTCTCCTTGCCCCCAGTTTAATGAACAACTTTTCTTGGCCCGGCACTGTAGTACACGCCTGTAATCCCAGCATTTTGGGAGGTCGAGGTGGAGGATCGCTTGAGGCCAGGAGTTGGAGATCAGCCTGGGCAACATAGCGAGACCCTGTCTCTACATTTAAAAAAAAAATTAACTGGGTGTGGTGGCTTTTGTTCGTAGTTCCAGCTACGCGGGAGAAGCACCTGATCGCCTGAGCCCAGTTCAAGGTTACAGTGAGCTATATGATTGCACCACTGCACTCCAGCCTGGTTGACAGAGTGAGACCTTGTCTGAAAAAAAAACCAAAAGAACTTTTCTAACTTTTGTCAGAACTTTAGTAAATTCGCAACATTCGATAGTTAGCCCCTGACCGCCTTCCCCCCACCCCCACCCCCCGCCACCCAGTGAGATATTTTCTTTTTCCAGCTCTCGCAGGCTAGGCCCGAGGGGTTTCGGGTGCGGGCTGCTCTAGGCACCAGATATCCGAGGCCCCAGGCCGGGGGAGAGGGCGGGAACCAGTCCCTTCCCAGAAGCCCTGTCAGGCTCTGGCGGGCCTTCCCATCCCTCCCCCATCCGGCAGTCCAGTTGCTTTCGCCCTTTTCCTCCCCAACCTCCACTGGGCCCGCCCAGAATGGGGGCATGGGTGTCTCCCGCCAGCAGGCGCCCGCACGGCTAAATCTCCTCCAGGAAGTCGGCGGGGAACAGCCCCACCTTGCGGCCGGTGTAGACCTTGACGTAGCCACCCGCTTCGTCTCCTTTCTGCACCACGATCTAGAGGATTAAAGGATTAGCGGGTAGGAGAGGAATCAAGGGGAAAGGCAGAAGAGAGCAGGGGAAACCGGGGTTAGAGAGGTTCATCTCATTAATGGATAAAATCTCCAAGGAATGTGGTCAGCTGAGGAGCATTCAGGCCTGGGATTGGGTTGGGGCACCAGAGCTACCTGGTCCTTCTTGAGTGTGATCTGCCCTATCTCGCGGTTCCCCACGAAGGATCTTGTTACGCGGTGCACACGTTCTCCAGCCCGGACCCGAATGATGAAATTTGGAGGGAAAAATCCGACCTTCTCCCCGATTTTCCCCTGGGGAAGATAGGGAGAATCAATCTCTCAATCTCAGGTTCTAGACTCAAATCACATCCCACTCTGGCCCCAGCAATTTCTCTTACCCGCCACCACTCCTCATTGGAGTCATCAATGACTGTGATCTTCTCTCCTGGCCTGGGAGAGGAAGGGAGGGGCCTCTGAAATTTAGGGGACTCACATACCAGGTCCCTGGTTGTTCCCCAGGTCCAGCCCCAATAGGCTCCAAGTTGTGAGTCCCCCCTTTGCCTTTCCCATAGGCAGCACAGTTCGCCTCTCTTACTCCACAGTACTCGCCTCCCCCCACCAAGGCCTCTCACGGAAAATCCAGATCGTCCTTCTCCAGGGCTTTGAACCGATAGAGAGCCACAAAATAATGAGACTGCTGGAAGCCAGGCTGCTTGTGCTGGGGGTGGAAGGAGGTGATTAGTCTTAGGGCTCCTTTACCCCATGCTGCAGGGGCAGGCGTGCAAGGCAGGGGCATTCTCCAGACACACTACATCCAACTCTCTTCCAGGTCCCTGAACTGAGAGGAGTTTATTGGTTGTGGATATGTGTTGGGAACCCAAGGAGTTAAGTGTGAGCTTCTGCTGAGGCTATGAGTGGTGTCAGACCTGGGTTGGGGAGAGGACCGGGGTCCTTGCAGGGAGGAAGGATTCTCACTTTGTCATCAGGCGTCTTCTTCTCAGCCTTCTTATCTCCTTCAGGGTTTCCTGGGATGGGAAACACCAACAAATTGTCTGGCTCCTGGAGGGCAGTCCTCATTGTTTTACCCTATCTGTAAAAGGGCCTGTCCTGTCCTTTGCTCCTCCACCCCCTGTGCCACAGATGAGCCCCTGATCCTACTCCATCTCTGTGGCTGGGTGACACTCACCATCCTGGGGTTTGCCTTCTTCTGGTCGGGCCGACTCTGGCTCCTCCTCCATCATGGCTGCTAGAGGCTGGAGGGGGTACCAGAGTTAGGGAGATTCTGTTTGGGGAACTCATGCTTGCCCTGGCTGTCTGCAGTCAGGTCAGAGAACTATAGAATAATGAGATCTCAGGATTGGAATAAGCCTGGGAGGAAATATCTAGTACAACTACCTGCCTAATACAGGGACTTCCTCTAAAACATCCTGGCAGGTGGGTCACCCACATTGTGCTTGAATGTAGTTAATGACAAGGAGTTCACTACCTTACAAAGTAACCCTATGCAAATTTTGGGGCAATTCCCTACATTAGACCTATGTCAGTCTCCCTGTAACTTTTACTTATTAGTCCTGATTTGTTCTCTGGAGCAATAAATGTAAAACAAATATGGTCCCTTTAAATATCTGAGGACAGCTGACATGTCTCTATTTCTTTTCTAATCATTCTTCTCTAATCATTCTCAGTCCATTCAAATCACCCCCATGATCCTTCACTATACCGTCTGCCTTTAAAAATACTCCAGTGTGTCAGAGAAAAATGGCCAGCAGTTTTTATAATTCCCTTAAGAGAACAGAACCCAAGAGTGTGCTAGCCCTTCTAGAAGCAGCCAAATCACACTGCTAGTCCCTTATAAGTCATAGTTCACTCCACAGAAATTCCTAATCTGTGCCAAACCTCCACATCAACTACTTTGAGGCCAGATCTCTAGTTCTGTGCAGATCTCTAGTTTTTGTGCAGTTGATATTTGATCCAAGAATAGATATGTACATTTTCCTTATGAAATTTCAAATTATTAGTTTTGGCCCTTCTAGACTGTAAGAGTTTTAAATGTATTATTCAGTATATAAGTTTTCCCTCCTAGCTTTCCCATAACGTTAATAAATATACCATTTATATCTTCTTTTGCATCAGTGATCAAAATGTCCATAGGTGAAGACCATGGAAATATCCCTCTAGCTGGACACTCCCTAAAGCACCTGGACTCTTTGGGTACGCCATTCAACCAAGTTGAGGAATCTATCTAAGTGTAACCATCATTTATACTAGTCCATTCTGGTTGTCCAGAAAGATATAAGAATGCTCTAACAGGCCTAGTGGCTCATGCCTGTAATCCCAGCACTTTGGGATGCTGAGGCAGGAGGATTGCTTGAGGCCAGAAGTTCAAGATTAGCCTGAGCAATATAGTGAGACCCCGTCTCTACAAAAAATGAAAAAATTAGCCAGGAGTGGTGGTGCACACCTGTAGTCCCAGCTACTTGGGAGGCTGAGGTAGGATTGCTTGGGCCCAGGAGGTTGGTGACAGTGAGCTATGATTTAGTGCACCACTACACTCCAGCATGGGCAATAAAGTAAGACCCTGTCTCTAAAAAAAAAGACTGTCCTAACAAATTTCTGAATGCAATTTGGCATTACCAACCTATTAACCCTATTACAAAAGGAAATAAAGTTGCTCTTGGCCAATAGCTTTGTGCTTCAGTTTCATCATCTATAAGATGAATGGGTCAGACCAGATGATCTTCATGGACCCTTGCATGGTTCTAGAATTCTCTGATTACTTGGCATGACAAGTTCTCTTCCCCAAATCCAAAAGCACAGGTCTTGCCTGAGTGTCACTCAGCACTGCCAAGGGCCCAGGGACTAGCCTTCAGGTGGTTGTGATGGTTAATCTGACAATCTCAGAAGGGAGTTGAGAAAACACATTCTATGGCAGGAGTTCTTAATATGAGGCTCATGGTGAGCTGCAGCAGGTCCAAAACACCCTCTAAAATTGCACGCAAAAATTTGTCTGTTCGGTAATGTGCAATTTTAAGGGAAGAGGATCCATAGCTTCTGTCATTCCAAAGGGGGAAATGACCTGCCCCATGGGGCCTCTGGGAGGGAACTCTGTGGGAGGTATGGTGCTCACATTTTTCTTATCTGCCTGTCCCTTCTTCCGTTCCTTGTTTGCCATGATCACCCCAGTGCGCAGGGTTTCAAACACAGGGTCATTTCGATTGGCAGTAGCTAGTGGAATGGGAGGAGAAAGAAGACATTACTGGGGAGGCAGAGAAAGGCTTGGAGCAAAGAGAGAGACCTCCTAAGGCAGAGGTAGGAATGAGTAGATGGATATCCATGGGGAAGTGTGTGTGTGTGTGTGTGTGTGAGAGAGAGAGAGAGAGAGAGACAGAGAGAGGGGTAGGGTTGGGGGAGGATTAGGGAAGGATCAGCTGGGCAATACCTAGGTCACCAATCTATAAAGGGCTCTAAAAACGTCACTGGTGATGTAATGTGATGGAGAAAGATATTTACCAGAACTCTTTCCAGACAGTATTACATGATGTTGGAAAGACAACTTTAGTAAGTTGCTTGGGAGTTGGGGCATGCTCAGAATCACTATTCTCTTTCTAAGGAGAGTGGTCCCTTAACTGCTGGCTTTTGTTCTGCTGAGTGACATGTACAAGCTGGGATGCTACCACCAGCAAGTTCTTTTACACCCATGCTCCTTACGGAATTCAGCTTCTCCTCCAAATAAATGTTGGGCAAACTGTCAATGAATATGTTTTTAAGGGTTGCCAAATTATGAACATTCCCAGGCTGCCCACAGCTCTTGGTCTGGTCCTGAATCTGGTATGACTCTGTAACAAGGATGAGGACGGTCTAGAATCCTTGTTCTTGCTTAGAAATGGTTTTGCACATGAAGAATTTATATTTGAAGCTAGCAACTGAAGGTTTCAGTCTTGGCCCTACTCTTGCTAGCTCTATGTAGCTGCAGCTAAATCTATTCTCCCTCCACTGTAAAACAGGGGAATATTGACTCTGTATCCAAATGGCTTTAAAAATATTAGGTTGAAGGAGAATCATGGGAAATAGAATGTTTCTGTTGCAGAATTTGGCTTCCAAAACTAGAGAAGGCATAAAACCATCTCCAGGCTTGCCCATTCCCTCAGGTCCCATAAGGGGCACTTACAGAGATCTTTGACACAAGCGTACTGCTGGTTGCTGTAGAGTGGGGAGCTATAGGCCCGACGGAAACCAGGGGGCTGTAGGATGGGATAGGAGGAAGCATTAGAGGTAGCAAGGTAAGGTTCAGACCCCATCTCTCCCATGAGTGCTCACCCCTTCTAGAGTAAGAGGTGGGCTGAGAAAGAAACAACAGGGAAATGTATGGGATAACTGGAGGAGTGACCAGCAAGGGGGTAACTGGCAACACACCCCCTCCCTTCTTTCTTGCTCTCCAGAGCCTACTCACGATCTTGCCAAAGCATCTCTGCATCTCCACATAGGACTGACAATGTTCGTGGATGTTGGTTTTGCAGTTCTTACAGCGAAGCCCAAATTTGTTGTTGACTTGGGAGAGGGGGAGAACATTCGGGTAAGATTCTTGATTGCCCTTTCCCTTTGCACCACTGCTGCCACTCTAGCTCTTAGGTTCCCTTTTCTGTCTGGGACCCTACTTTCCCAATCTCTAATAGAATTGTTTTAAGCCAAATCTATCCATTGCCAAATACTCTCTGAAACCCTCTCCCCCACCCACTGCCTTCAACATCACACTCTCCACTTCCCTTCATGACTCACGAACAATCATCCGGGCACAGACATCACAGAACTTTGGCTTCTTAAAGAAGTGATCTTTGAATTTGTGGGGCTTATCGTTGACAAGCTTAGGAGGTTCTAGGGGTGGTTCCTCCTCCTCCTCTTCTTCTTCCTCCTCTTCCTCATAGATGTAGTAGATGGGCCCACCCCCAGCTCCCACTGCCTCCCCATTGGCCTGGGGCTCTGGGGGAATCTCCATCTCGTTTGTCTCTGTAGACCCCTTCCTGAATAACTGCTTCAACCGCTGTAGCTGAGGGAGGGAATGAAGGAAACCCAATGTTAAAAGGACTGTCACCCTCTCTAGAGTTGGTTGGGCTAAAGCTAACTGGACATCTTTTGAGCTCGGGGCAAGGAACATGTCCCACGGTAAGGGGGTATTGAGGGCTGCAGGTTCTGGCTAGCATCCTAACAATAAATGAGTCACACAAGTTGAGATTAATTCAAGCACTTTTCTTCAGGGGCTGTAATGACTTCCCAGCCCCCCACACCCGGTGGTCAGAGGCCCAGACTCACCCCACTTTGCCGAGTCTCTGCTGGGAAGGAGGGCTTAGGGGACTCCAGTACCTCCTTTTCTGTCATCCTGCAAGAGGTTGGACCCCACTATGAAATCTAATCCCTGACTGCCACTCTTCCCTCCCTTATTTCTGTCCCTCGAAGTAGGGTGGTCCTTGAAGGGAAGGCTTTGGGAGAAATCTGCTTAAACAGAGATCCTTTGCCAGGGATTATGAATAGAAAGATTACATGAAGGTCCATAAAAAAAAGCCCAACAGACTAAACTTCCCAGTCAGTTCCTCAAACTGATACCCATCCTTTCACCCTAAGGGCAACCCCAGATTTACAGCCCCAACACAGTGCTCAAGGCTGCATGGTTTAGGTATTTTCCTAGAGGTACTTTGTTTCTCTTGGGAATCTGTGGGCAACAGAGATGTGACACACACCTTTCCAGATCCCCTCTTTTTAGGAAGTTTAATGTGTGTCCCTGTGTGTATACATGGCGGGATGGAGACATTTGTTCTCCCCTACTTCTTTCTTGAGCCCTGGAGGCCCCATGCCTAGTTCTGTCCCAGCCTGCCTCAGGCCTCAGCTATTTTAAGTTTTCAGAGTAATATGAGCCTTTCTTTCCCTTACAATTCCATTCCTTTGATCCCACCCCCACCCCATGCTCCAATCCTAGTTCATCCTGCAGTAGAATAAGAATTTCACTCCTAAAACCCAAACTACTCACAGACAAGGAGACAAATGGAGAAGCTGAATAGACTACAAATTGGGGCAGCTGGGGTGAGCAGGAAATGGAAAGAGGATGAAGAGGCAACTTACGTTTGGGATTCCCTAAGTCAGTCCACAGTCTGTGGAGGGAAGTGGGAGGCCCTGGGGCCTTGATGGTGGTGCAGGGGAGGACTGGTCCTCTTCCTTGGGGGCTAAGCCCCCCCAGTACCCTCCGTACTCACACCAGCTACCCAGACGCTATTTGTAGACCTCCTAACCTCTTGCCTTGGTGTCAGAGCTGAAATGACAGGGCTGGAGGAAAGTGGACAGCTGAGCAACACAGCTGACACAGAGAAATTGGACACGGGGAGGTCTGAGGCAGGGCCGGACCCTAACTCCTCCCATCCCCCAGAGCTGCTCTTCCCTGATTCTTCATCTATAGCAAGCAAGTCAGTACTGGCTAAATTCAGGAAGGGACAGTTTCTGTTCATGCTGCACAGTCTTTTGAGAGGATTTCAGATGACTGAAAGTAAAGTTAAGATGAATTATAAACTTATTTCTCCATCCCTTTTCCCCAAGGTCCAAACACTTCTCGAAGTCTACCCTCCCTGGACCTACTATAGGAACTAGACTTCTCAGCCATTGTCTTCTTGTGGCCATCTGTTTATATACCCTCAACGATTGATCTAGCCTCAAACCTTTAGGCTAGGAAAGGGCTGGGAGGTGGAGAGGAAAGATTAATTTGAACTCTCAGAGCTCCCCTATCAGCTGACCACACTAGATTGCTTTCTTACTCATGGGTAGTTGGAGGGGTACCCTGTTATCTTGCAAAGGAGTGAAGAATATGTACTGCCTTGTTCTCTCCAGCAGCCCCCAGAGACATCTTCCCTCTATTACTCTAAAATCTTGTCCTTAGGGTGAAGGGAATTGCCAGGGCTACTAAAAAAAGACAGGCTGGGCCTTCCATCTAAGGGGCTGTAAGCAGTGAGAATGTAATGACCAGGCAGAGATGGTCTAGTTAACACTGGACAGAAAGCTTTAGCTGCCACATAAGTTTTTATCATTTGTAAGTAATGTCCCCTTCCCCATGAGAACTACAAACTCTCAAAGGAAGGATGGCCAAGGCTCATACTTCCTCAACCCTTTTGATTCCTTGATCCCATCTCCTACCTTTGATGCCCCAGTATATGAACTGATGGGTCAGAGAGACAGATGGCATTCTTATCTCATAGGGACGCGGCCTTCTCCTACTCTTTGGGCTGTGACATGGCTGAAAAAGGAAATACTCCCACCTCAGAGGAGAGCAATTTAGGGTGTTGATGCAGTACTGCCTTATCCCTTGTATCTGTAAGAAATAAAGGACTACTTTGGAGGTTGGGTCAGACAAGCTCCCAGAGGAGCATGGTTTAGAGATACAGCTACACAGATCCAAGAGATTTCCAGGACAATGTGCTTTGTCATTCCCACCCACTGCTCTTTTTTCTGAGTCTATAGGCTCTTTAATGGCCCTATTCTGACAGGCTGCAGAACAACAGGGCTAGCTTTGAGAAGCCCCAGATATAGGAAAACTGCATCTTGTAGGCAGGGTGACTTCTACTCTTCACCTTTCTTCAGCTGCATAGACAGGGTCTGCTGAGCATGCCTGGACAACACAGCATCTTGGCACTGCAAGTTCAGTTGATGTAGTTTTTATTGTAAGAAACATCCACTTCTGTTCCTGCCAGGTACCCAATCCTCTGTCTTTAGGATTAAAGAAAGGCCCAAGTTCTCCATCTCTGAAGGGTTTTCAGAAGATTAGATGGACAGGTATGAGGCCATTATCTCAACCCAGTTCTGGACCTCATTCATCCCTCCCTCCCCAGCTCAGCCACGAGGGCCCTAAATGAGTATCACATAATTAACAGACAGGAAGGAACCTCAGAGGTCACGTAGTCAGTCCAAGTCTCTTATTTTATGGACACAGAGGTTCAGAGTAGTGATGTGCTCTATGAACCATAGTTAGTGGCAGAGCCGGGAGAGCCCAAAACCAAGGTCCCATTAGAGACTCGGTCATCTATCAGAATTATATACAGGGAAGAAGATGGGATGGAGGGAACAGTGTTAGGAATAGTGTGCCTATGCTAGGGAAAGCCATCCCAACCCACAGCAAATCCCTCCAACAGCTGTGGGGCTAAACCTACCCAGAGTCTCCAACCTCCATCCATATCAGGGCGGCAACAGAGAAACAGTGACTGATATCCAGTGACAGATTTTTTTTATATTTAAAAACAAAACCAACCTCCCCCCAAATAACCCCCCAAACAAACAAAAAACCAGATTAAATAAAATTTACAGTGAATATACCCAGCAAACATCTGTATGTGCAATTAAATACTGTGTCTGTTACTGCGGCACAAATCTCAAACAAACAATATACAAGTGTTCTAGGGGGTGGGGGGAGTCCCAAGTTTTAACTCTGTGGGGTTTGGGGGAAGACAAGATGGGGGAAGTGAGAGAATGGGGAAATCAATTTTTTCTTAATTCTGTCCATATAAATATATTCGTAAAGACCAAAAAAGGAAAGGAAGCTTGGGATGTTAAGGAAATAGGAGAATAGGGAAGTGTAGGGCCCTCCCAATTCTACCTGACCAAAAAATATGAAAGAAATTAATTTCATGGTGGGAGAAGACATAAAAAATGATAGAAAAGGATGGGATGGAGAGGGAAGCAGAGGGGGGACAACCAGGGAAAAAGAGGGGACTCATGGCAGGGGAGCAAGAAGGAGTCCAGTGCCAGTGTGTCTGTTTCCATCTTCATCTGTTTCCATCCCTAATGTCTTAGGCTCCAGTTGAGTGTCACTCTCATTATTTCCTGCCTCTGTCCGTGGTCTGTCAGGATCCCTTAACCCCCTCCACCCTGCCTCCGCCCCTACTGTGCCGGTCCTTTCCCCTCCTCCATTTATTGGGAGCTGGCTCGCTCCAGGATCCTCAGGTCATAGTTCTTTTTGGCCATTCGAAGTTTGAAGCGACTCACGGAGTTGTTGAGACGAAGGGAGGCATTTTGGGCAGCCAGGGGGCTGGGGAACACAGCCACGATGGTATACAAGGCAGCGAGGTCCGAGTGGCGGCCATTCTCAGCAGTCCCACCGTTGTCCCCCCCACCCCCACCAGGCAGCCCCTGAGCATCCTTGAGCCACTGGATCTTGGCGCCGGACATGGCAAGCTGTGTGAAGAGTTTGTCCGCCTCAGTACGGGTGATGCCCTCAGGGAGATCTGTCACCTCCAGCACCCGCCCCAGGACTGGAAGGGGAGGAGAGAGGACATGGTTGTGAAAGGAGTAGGGTAGGAAGAACTGAACAGCACTCTGGCTGTGCAGTATCCACTGACTAAGTCTGTATATAATGTCCTCAAAAGCCTGGCCTTTCCCACTTAACCCTTTCTTCCCCTCCCCAAATCAACCCAATTCCCCACTATGCAGACTCTGATCAGGACAACTAGGAGGAAAAAAATGAACCTTTCTCTTCTTTTAGCCCAGAGATGTAGGCAATAAGGGACTGGGAATCAGAATCCCAGGTTTATAATCTGGGGACCTATACCTCAGGTTCTCTCACAGGGTGCCACTCCTATGAAAGAAATGTGGCTTTTGCTGATTTTCTTTAGCAAAGTCAATGGATCAATCTGAGATATGTTCCATAGTTCCCTTCCCACTCACAGGCTGGCCCAAATAGATTCTTCCTTCTTATCATCTCAGGAAGTCAGTTTCCCTTCTTTTCCTTGTTTAGCAGACTGCTCTAGACAGGGGACATCCCGAGAGATCTTGTATGCCCACTATGGAAGGCCTGCAGGAGGAGACTTACTTCCCCATATTTTCTACTAATCTTTTCCTAAACTGGGTCTAGGACTACCAAAGGTAGATGTCCTAGATTAGGGTCAGGACTGCTCCCAGAAGACTTTTAATAAGAGGCTCAGCAACTCCCATCATTGCATTATTCCCAATTTTTACCATGATCTTCCTCAGGACCTGGGATGACGTGGTAAGGACTGAGATACTTCATTTCTCCAGTTTCTGCTTGCTTTTGCTCACAAAGGGTCCCATTTCCACACCCCACCCTAAGCTGTCTTTTTCTACTTGTCCTAGGCTGGTAATGAAGGGCTGGAGGGGCGGACACCCCCTCTCAGGGATTCAGCATCCTGTGACTCACCAACGTCTGCCGTCCCCAGGTCAGTGGAGGCAGATTTGAGTGCTTGTCTCTTGCCCCGATTTCCATGCTTCAGTCCACTCTGTCCCTTCAACATTGGAAAGATAACTTTCACCTCAGGTAAACAACACTGACTGCCTTGCATCCTAATGGCTGCCTGATAAATTGAGGAGTAGCACCCAACCCTGAGGACTCCATCCCACCAGGCAGTGACAATGGCCAAGGAGTAGCCACTGAGAAACAAAGAGCCCCTTCCTGTTGGCACTGGGGTTGAGTGGGAAGAACGAGTACAGAAGTAGGGCAACGTTCTTCCTGCTTTGTTCATTCTGTGTTGTCTCCCTTGTACATCCAGCTAGTTGAAATGGGTGGCTCAGAGATAGGGGGCCCAGATGAGAAGGGGGGTCTGATGGCCCTAGGCTGATGGTGGACACCTTACCTGGTGCACTGTGTAAGTCGACTGGCTGTGGAGCAAGGGAGGGCAGATGGACAGATTGTACTGTAATGGCTGGCCCAAGAGGGAGTAGCGCCCATCACCTAGGGAGTAAGAGCAGATGGTCTTCTGGGAGCTTGGGCTTCATGGTAAGACTTTTATGAGACTTCAGGGGGTTTGGAGATAGACAGCAACAATGCATACTATTCCTGCTTTTCTATGATGGGAGTACCCACATGACTGATTTAAGAGTTGTCTCTCTTCCTAAACCCTCTGGCTCTCAGCTATATCTCACAAATGGGACTATTAGGTCCCTTCACTCTTAAAAGAAGGGCTCTGTCCACTGTAGACAAAAGGCCCTATGAAAATGACTAGGGAAGAAACCTATAGACCCTTATGAATATCTTTTTTCTCTTACGCAGATTCTCCCCATCTCCAAACCCAGGGTTCAAGTTTCTGACTCATGTGAGAGGCAATACAGCATAATGGACAAGAGCATAGATTTGGAGCCAGACTTCTTAGGTTTAAATACTGGCTCTGTTGCTAGAAATGTGATGTTGGGTATGTTTTCCCTCCCTAGTGTTGCCGGAAAGGTTAAACAAACATAAGACATGTAAAGCACTTATAGCAATACCTGGTACATGTTAAGCACCATAAATGTTACCTATGATTGATAAATATTACATTTCAGAGCACTTTCAAGTTTTTAAACCATATTCTTTTTTTTTTTTTTTTTGAGACAGAGTCTCACTCTGTCGCCCTGGTTAGAGTGTAGTGGCGTCATCGTAGCTCACTGCAGCCTTAAACTCCTGGGCTCAAGCGATCCTCCTGCCTCAGCCTCCTGAGTAGCTGGGACTATAGGCGTGTGCCATGATGCCTGGCTAATTTTTCTATTTTTTGTAGAGACGGGGTCTCACTCTTGCTCAGGCTAGTCTCGAACTCCTGAGCTCAAGCAATCCTCCCGCCTCAGCCTCCCGGAGCACTAGGATTATAGGCATGAGCCACCATGCCCGGCCTACACCATATTCTTATCTTCTTGAAAACAGGTAAGATTATTCCCATCTTATGGGTGATTAACCTTATCTTATAGATTAGAAAACTGAAGTCTAGTTCTGAGTTTAAGTAACTTGCTCAACATCACAAAGGTAGTTAGTGGGGAAACTAGAACTTGAATCCAAATCCAGTGTTCCCTCTTCTAAAACCATACTGTTTCTGACACAGCCTCACATTCCCAGCCCTCAGATTCAGTACTGATGCTAGGTTAAACTCTTTGATTCATTATAAAGTCCAAGGAATTCTTTTCCCCAGCCCCTTTCACCCTACTTGGTGGTGCATAACAAGTATGTAAAGGAAGGCTGGAGTAAGTTAAGCACGGGCAGCACTAGAGAGGGACAAGTGTTTGTGGCCTGAACAGCTCAAGGAAGAGTTAGCTCCCAGAATTTGTGAATTCCATAGCAGCCAGGCCTAATCTAACCCCCTACCCTGTGCTGGACCCCCAGGCCGAGGGAACTGTGTGAGGACAGGCAGGGGACTGAGTCCTGTGCAGACGCTGCTGAGGCTGGTGACAGGAGAAGGTGCTGGAGACTGGGTAGGAGATGTGACAGGGCTGCTGCTCATCTGTGTGCTGGCCTGTGGAAGAGAGGAGCACACATCACACAAACACCAAATGTTACTCTCTGGATTTTCCTATGGCTTGGCTTAAAATTCACCTCTCTAAGGAAAAAAGTTTCTCTTGCTGAACCCTGCCAAAGTCAAACTGCTTCTTCATACTGTCCCCTTAGTCCTCAATTCATTTGTGTATTTAATTAAATTAATTAATTAATTAATTTTTGAAACAGGGTCAGTCTCTGTCACCCGGGCTAGAGTGCAGTGGCATCATAATAGCTCACTGCAACCTCAAACTCCTGGGCTCACAAGATCCTCCTGCCTCAGCCACCTGAGTAGCTAGGACTATAGGTGGGCACCACCACCACGCCCGGTTAATTTCTCTATTTGTTGTAGAGACAGGGTCTTGCTTTTGCTCAGGCTGATCTCAAACTCCTGGCCTCAAGCGATCCTCCTGCCTCGACCTTCCAAAATGCTAGGATTACCAGGTGTGAGCCACTGCACCTGGCCCAATTGTGTATTTTAATATCTATTTTTGACATACTGTTTTAAGTATTCTCTGATCATTTTCAAGTGTGTCCTATCTCCCACTTTAGATATTAGGTTCCTTAAAAGAAAATGCTCCCTTCTATTTCTTGTGTTTCTCCCCCAAAAGTACACAGGGAAAGACATGTAAAAGAGGCTGCTTAGTCAATGGCAAAAATTGCTCCCTGGGAAGAATCTGGTCACCTCCTTGCCAAGACAAGGCTGGGTTGCAGAACTCACCTGGGGACTACTGTCAGGATTGTAGAGGTCTCCAGGCTTCTGACCCCGCTGGTCCATGTTGTAATATTTACAGTGACTCCACTGGACCATGGATGGGTTCTGGGGGTGCTGGGGTCCATTAGGAACATTCAGCTGCATGACCACCACACCTGGTCCAGAAGGTGACACTCCTGAGGGCCAGAAAGAAATCAGTTGGTTGTAAATTCAAACTGTATTTTGGCCATCCAGCTAGCCCTGAGTGGGAAAGCCAGTAAGCAAATCCACCCACTCGCTTCAGGGTCACTCAAACTATGTCCCACCAGGAATCTGAGATGGTTGCTGATTTGGCTTTTGATTCCCTTTCCACCAAACCAGTGGAAATCTGAGTGGAAGGGAGATGAATCCTAGCTGTCAATGCTCTCCTGGCCTTTACCTGGTGAGGGGTATTTTGGTATGCTTGGCAGAAAACAACTCCATTCTGTCAAAGTTGGGTATTACCAAATGCCCAGGTCAGATTGCTCAAATGTCTGGGCATGGTACAGGTCCTAGTCTGGGCCAAGGGCAGGGGTGCAGACATGTGCCGTCTTTTCTGGTAATGGCTATAGATAAGTCAGTGATCTCTGGTTGTTCTGGAGGAGATAAATGCACATAGTGTCACTAAGCCAGACCTAGGAAGTACTTCTTGGCCAAGGGTAGGGTGAGTTGGGAAACATTTCAAGCAGAGGGAATGGCATGTTCAGGAAATGAAAAATAATTCCAGGTGCTAAGACACAGGGGCTAAGTAGGGGAAGTAGCAGGAGATGAGACACATTTATTCGTTTATTTAACAAACATTTATTGAATATTTACTATGTCCCAGTTCCTATGCTGGGCACTGAGCATACAACAAACAAACCTGTTCCTGCCCTCATAGAATGGATAGTCTATTGGGGAGTCAGACATTAAACAAATAGTTGGTGTCAGGGTTTGAAGCACATTCTGTAAGATATTTGGACTTTATCCTATAGGTGTTGGGACTAGGATTTATGCTTTGGAGAGCTAACTCAAGTGGGCTAAATGTAGGATGGCTAAAGGGAGGGAAACACTAACAGCAAAAAGACCACTTAGAAAACTCCTGAAACAGAATGAGGAGACTCTGAACTAGGGAAATGCCAGCAGGAATGGAGTAGGAGGGTCAGACCCTCTGAAGATTACACTGACAGGTTCAGGTGACTGATTGGATGTGACTCTAAGGTTTTAGCACAGCACCCATGGACAGCCTCATTCTCTCAGGATAGGGGAAGGAAAGGCCTCACTGAGGAGGAACATTAAGTCCTAAATCTTCCTCATGGTGAAAAACAAAGTAAGGAGTTAGGGAGAAGCAGTTTGATGGACAGTCCTGCTGGGAGGGATAGGCAGGAGCTATGCTTCCCCACTGGGGATTATCCAGAGTGAGAGTTTGCTCTTGACCTCCTAGGCTATATTCCTGTTGAGGCTGAGTTCATGTGTGTGTGGTGATAGAGAAATGGGAGCTAGGGTTTACTAGCTCGAAAACCTGCTGCAATGCTGCTGTTTTCATGGCTCGGTGCTCCAAGGCTGCCTCTGCTGCTGCCATCACACTGCTTCCTATGACAAGAAATGTTACAGCCTTTGCCCTGAGCACCAGACATTCTGGGAAGTAAATGTGATTGTTTTTCTCAGGTACTATCGGTCAAAGGAATGGAAAAGAAATGGCAGGAGGCCTGAGAGAGCAGCTCAGGAGACACAGCATCTGTCATATGCTGCTCCCCAGCTAATATGTGCCCTCTACCCTCTACCCTAGGGTTCATCCAGTCAGAGAGCACAAATATTCACAGCAACAGGCTCACATCTCCCCATCCACTGCCAAGAGGGACAGCATAGCTGTAGAAGGGCCACAGGAAAATTGCACAGTTGTGGAGTGTCACGCATTTAACAACTCTCGGCTTACTATAGTTGTTCTGGGCATTTTATTTCCCTATCCTAAGAGTCTCACCTGCTACAACATCGTCTACCAACAAAATTGCAATTGACCTTATTCAAATATCATTGCTACCTGAGGATCCAACACAAAAATAATTAAATCTAGAGCTTTTCTAGAAGGCAGCTCATAAGCTGAGCCTAACTAATGCCCTGGGTCAGGAAAGGTGGGATGTGTCTGAGTGTGTAGGGGTAAGCATAAGCAAGGCAGTGGAAGCTCTTTGTAACACCAACATGTAGCCATAAGGAGCTATTGGGGGCTCAAGGGCAGGGGGAAAGAGAACAAAGTCCTCATATTATTTTCTCTGATCCCACAAAAACAAAGTCTCGGCCTCTGTTCTGAGCTGCTCCCCACACTGAGTCCTCCCCCACTGGCCTGGAGCATTGTTCCTCCACTCAGCCGAGGACACAGCTACTCTGCTGATAAGCTGATTTTTATGCTTCTCTTCCTCAAGCCCAAAGCAGGTAGCACCCGTTAGCAGCTGAACTGTTCTTAATAGACACGGCAATAAAAAAAACCAAAAAATAAAACCAAACCCGCTGTCCAGTGACAGCACTTTCATATAATCAGGCTGGGGGAAGACGCCTGGGTTGGGAGTGGGTGGGAAGGGGGAGAAAGGGGTTGAATAAGGAAATTAATTTCAACTTGAAAGCTCTGAAAGGAGAGGGGACGTGTGAATATCTTTTTAAGTGGCATCATTAAACCTGGGCAGAAAGGTCGATTGGGTAGACCAAATCGCATAAATACAAACAGATGACATTTACGTCTGGCAGAATTGTTTTTCGTTTTTTTTTAAATCACTGAGGTAGAAAACTGATAAGGTTTCTTCCCTACCACCAGAAATCAAATCTATTGAAAGAAATGTCCAGAGAAATAAAATCCACAGGCATCTTTCCCAAATTATAAGATAGAATCCAATAATATCTTGGTTTTTTTCCTTTTTTTGGTGGGGGAGCAAGGTATCTCAGGAAGTGGGAAAGAAAAGAGTAGTCTCAGCTTTGGAAACCCCTTGGCTAAAAAATGAGCCAGTAAGTAGTGATAGGCTATTTCTGCATACATTTCCCTCTATCCATGATGCTGCGTCACTGTGAGTTGGGAGTCTATGCATAAGCATCACTGCCACTTCCTGTCTGTGTGCATCTTTCCCAGACAAGTATCCCTACAGAAACCTCAAAGGACTTGCAAGCCATCATTTTAGTGGCAAGAAAAGTGTTTCCTGGGGTTATAGTTATGTCTAATATTACAGTGGAGGAATTAGGGTACAGGCCTGGGGGTAAACTGGGCAACTACAAAAACGTATTAATAAACCACAACAGTTGTTCCAGGAACAGCCAATCCTAATCCCTGCCTTTATTTTTGGAAAAGTGACCATGTTGCTACATGAGAGGAGGGCGGGTGACTGCCCTCTGAAGGTGACAGAGGGGCCCTTGTGGCCTGTGCTTGCCTCTTTCCAGTAAAGGGTGAACTGGAAAGGAAGGCAGAATAAACACTTGTTTCCCTTTTTCCACTCCCTCTTAGATTCCCATGAGCAGAATTAAAGACTTTTAAAGTCAGTGGTATGGTGACTATGGTCTCTTAGATGATGCAGGTGGAACAGAGGGTCCCACCATCTAGGAAAAGTACAAGGGGTCAGTTAGAAGCCCAGAGTCCCTCAGGGTTGCTAGGAGTAAAGGAGATAAAACTGCGAAAATTCCAAAGAAGCAAGGGAAATAGATGGTGAAGACAGTTTTCCCATGTCCTTTGACTTGGGAAGCCTAGATTATCTCCTTCCAACCCCAGTCCAGATCTCTAGTGCTGCCAACTTCCAGAACAATAGTTGTTTTAGTTTTCTTAACCCAGTACTAGGTCCAGAGTAGGTAATGAAAAATTCTTTTTACTTGGTTTGCTCTTGATTCAAAGACCTAGTATTGAAGATGAACAGATATAACCACAGAAACCCAATAGACACACTGCCATTCCACAAAGGATGCACACAAAAATGCACATACAAGTATGCCCGTATACACATGCATACACTTATTTTAACAAATAGGAGAGAAAATGCCCTGCGGTACCATGCACCACCCCAGGCTACAGTGATTCTTGGAGCTGGTTTCTACAATTTCCATACCCCACTGGGAATTTCAAGGCCAAGTGCCCCTGGCGGACATTAGGAGAAACAGCTAGAAATTACCAATAATGTAAAAAATGGTAAGAGCTGTTGAACTGAAAACTTCAGCCTGTAAGAGATTCATGTGTGGCCTGGATGAAGGCAGAAGTCATTGTTCCTTAAAGGTAAGAACTGATCACATCTAACAAGTAAGAGTAATTCTGGAATCTCTTCCACAGCATCTAACACAGTGAGGATGCAAAAAATCTTTTAGTAAAAAATATTCCATTTCTAAATGGGGAAAACAGGCAAAACATCTCCCTCTCACCAGAAGAGGGCACTCTGACATCCCCATAGTAGAGTGGAATGGGGATGGTTAGAGGCTAAAAATTAAGACTTTGTCCTCTCCAGAACCCCTGAAATTTAATTGCAGTGTTGCTATGTCAGGGTAGGGTAAAAGGTGTACAAACAGGGACAGCTGTACTTGGAGTGTAGGGGAAGTTCTTGGCAAAGGCTGTGAGAGGCTGCATGGCATAAACTTATTGACCTGGAATAGGTGGCTCCTCCAAAGAGGGCCTTTAGCTGTTTAACATGATGTCCATTTATTTCCCACTGGAGGGAAAGGAATAGAGTACAAAGCCTGTTGAAAATGTGTTGAAGATGCAGCATGGGATATGGAAAAGTCAAAAGACTCAAGTTCAAGTTCTAGGACTGTGACCTTAAGCAAGTCATTTAATCTCTTTAAACCAAATTTCTGCCTCATAAAGTTGTGGTGAGAATTAAAATGTTACAATGTATGTGAGCACACTAAAAACTGCTAAACAAATCTAAGATATGACTTAAAAAGCATTTAATCAACTTCCCTCATACTCCCAAGAGAAAAGAAAAGCTGTCTGTAGGAAGAATGCGTGTAGAAGACACAGGTAAGTATTTCATGACCCAAAGGCATGTGAGTGTAATGCTGGATTCAGAAAAAAAAGAAAAGAAAATAAAAAAGACAAGAAAACAAGGAATTCAATCAGAGATGTGGCCTCCCAGGGATGAGGCAACCAACCCTCACCTGTTGAATGGTCAGCCTCAGCACCCCTGGAAAACACCAGGCAAGACTTTGTTCTTTCTTCGTGAGAGAGTCACAGTAGGGACAGAGCCAACCCCTGAACTCTTTCTGCCTTTCCCAGCTCTCGAGCACAAGCCCTTTAGCAGTGTTTGCTCTTCTCAGTGCCCAAGATCCCCCAATTCTTCATCCTCTTACCTGAGTACTGCTGTGGCATCTGTGGTGGACTGCAGGGAGAGGGAGACTGAGGCATCTGGTACTGCTCAGAGCCGGGAGGCTGCAGAAACCCCACAGAAGGGCTGGGGAGATGGAGAAGAGAGGAGTGGTGAAATGGCAGAGGGAGGAACACAGCTCTTGGCAAGCAGCTGCTGCTTCCTGGGCCTCCCCTGTGGGAAGCAGAGGCAGCTCCAAGCCATTCCCAGACCAATTTGCCATGCAATTTCTAAAATCACTCATCAGTTCAAAGTTAATTATATATATTTTGTACTTGATCATCTTTCAATTAGGAAGCTGCTAATCAGTGCTACAGATGGAATGCTAGCAACACATGCTCTTCCGAACACTCTGGAAACACCATATATATATGTGCACATGCACACACACAGATTCCGAGAAACACAACAGAAATACAAAGAGAGTGCCAGAGACAGGCACACAATGCTAGAGAGAGATGGATTTTAAAAAAGCCTAAGGATTGCTAATTATTTTTGTCCTAAAAGTAAAAAATTAAAAAAAACCCACTAAGACGACATGTGATTTAAGATCTGTACACAATGACAAACACAGTCACCTAAAGACAAACAGGAAAAAAAAAACCCCACAAAACTCAAAACAACATGGAGACATACACATAAAAAGAGATAAACATACACACATTGGGAGACAGACACACAGAAACACATACAGTTAGGCCCAGTTCTAGTTGTAGTTCCAGCTCTGCTTGTAACTAGCTGTGTAAATTTGAGTAAGTTTCTTAACATCCCTGGCTAGAATTTCCTCATTTAAAAAATAAGGAAGAAAAATAAAACAAGAGGAGTGGACTAGATTATTTCTAAGATGTGTTGTACCCCTAAAATTCTATTAGCTACGACCTACACTCAGATATATAGAAATAGACATATAGAAATAGACACACCTATGGTGTTTCATCCATAGATCCAAACAGAAGTACACAGAAAAATTTACATATATACACTCCAAAATTGCTTCTCTTAACAATGAATAGTCTCTATCCCATAGTTCTGAATCCTGTTGCTTTGAAAAACAAAAAATGGGGGAAATCATAAATTATAAATCTCTGAAGCAGGAATTGTTTTCTGCTAACGAGCTCTTATGCAAATGTCAAATCAATGAGGAGAAGAGGAGAATGAACTCTCTCATGTTCTATCTGCATTAGCACACTACTGGGATCTTTACTCCTGCCTTTCTTAAGCCAGTGGAAACAAAACCATGGTGCAACAGTTGCTGAAGGTCTATGGGAGATGTGCGTCATTCTTTTGGAGTCCTCACCTCGTACCATTCTGCTGAGCTGGGGGGATCATGCTGTAGTACACAGGTACACCCCCTGCTGGGAGGCCTCCTTGCACAGACTGGCTTGCAGGGACCAGCATAGGTTGCTGGAAAGGCGGCTGGACCACATTTTGTGAGTCATTACCCACTGGAACCTGGGTGGGAAAGAGAAGAGAATGACTACTCACACTCCCACTGAGATCCAGGCAATGGCCTAGTTATCACTAGAAAGGGGCATTACAACTTCCTTCCCTACCTTTTACAGCCTCCTCCTTCTTTCCCCATCTGCCTAAAGAAAATTTAGGCATTTCTCCCTTCTCCAAATACCACCCTTGGGCATCTGACATAGAGGAAGGAGCCTGATTTCCTTTAGACACTGTATTCCTGGGCATATGCTCATTTGTATGGCTGTATAAAGACCAAACAATTTAAAGACTCTTCTTAGACTCTATGGGCTTTCTCTCAGAGGAAAAAAACCTAACAATTCTAGGGGGAAGTGGACAATATTTTAGTACTGGAGTTATCAGTCTGGATGACCCCGGGAAGCTCTCCTTTTCCTCATCCTGAGGACTGGGTGATCTTTCTCAATGCAGAATGCACCCACTTGGTAAGAAGGCAGTGGAGTGTACTGAACCACCAGGCCTTGCATCTGGCCCCCCATGCTGCTCCTCTGGTTGCTGAGCAGGCCCTGGTTCTGTGGCTGCTGGACCCCAATCATGCCTTGGTAAGCCGCCTGCTGCTGGTTAGCCATCATGGGCTGTAAGCCTAGAGATGGGCAAGGCAGAGAAGACATTAGAATGAACGTTAGGAGGTCACACTCTATCAGTAATTTCCCTTTCCATTCTATTTTACCTTTTCTTTTTCTGGAGATCCTGGGTCCCTTCTTAGGACCCTAATCATTCCTGACCCCCCACCCCCTTTTTTCAAATGGTAAAAGTAATTCTTCTCTCATTCCCAGTCTGCCCTTCCCCCATTCACTGCCTTCTTACACCAGCAGTTCCTCTTACCAGGCTGCTGGGATGGCTGAGGCAGCTGTTGGCCACGTTGGGGGCTGTAGGCCACCGGGTGAGAGAGAGGTCGATATTGCTGGTTGGAGTTAGGATACTGTCCAGGGGGATAGTAGGAAACCTGGATCTATGTGTGGTAAGAGGAAAAAGATGGGTGAGAGGTCCCTCAAATTCAGCCCTACCATTACTAAATGCCTCAGGGTTGATGGCCAGAAGTATGTAAATAGAGATATTTTGGACCTGCAATTGTGGGAATAGTATAGAAGTTTGAAATAAAACAGGAAGGACTTGTGTTATACAGAAAGACGATCTTCTAGCTAGAACAACTCTCAAGTGCAAGGTGGGGAGAGGAATCCCCTCTGGTCTGTCTAAACTAGCAGAAGAAAGAAGGTATAATACTGGACAAACTGAATTAGTGATTTAAGCTTGGAACTAGAGCTGCTCACCTGTTGAGGGGGCTGCATGTAGCCCTGGGGTGGCAGGACTTGCTGCGTAGGTGGTGCATGGCTAGAGGTGGAATAGTTGGAAGTGGGGAGGGGCTGTCCCGTGGAAGCCATGATGAAGCTAGTCTGCTGAGGGTGCTGGGAGATAAGTGGGGGCTGGAACAGAGCTGAGGATGGGTCAGCTGCTTCAGTAGAGCCTTGGCGGCTAAGGTTCATTTGTCCAAAGGGATTGCTGAGGTCATCTGCCTGTTGAGAGAGTAGGGGATTCAAGGACTGAGGCTTGTATCAAGCCTCATGTCTTTGGCTTCAACACAGACAGACAGAAATAGCAATTCTCTCTACAGATTTGGGATAGTCCTGCCTCAGTGCCCTAAGAGGTGATTTTTAGCCCTAAGCCTGTCATGTGGTATTTTAAATTGCTATGAATTGAACAGCTGTTTCAAGCCCAACTCCAGAACCAGTCTCCCTACCACATATGAGGTAACGATGGCCACCCTGATTATGATCATTACTAGGATTAGTCCTGGGGAGATGGGAGCAATGATACAATTTCTACATATAGAAAAAACAGGACAAACTAGTGAGTTAAAGAAAACTATTATAAGAGTCTTTCCATTTCTTGTCTTCCTCATACCCACAACCACAAAAAGGGCCCCTACATTGCCATAACTCCTGTTTTTATAATAAAGGACCCAGATAACATCTTGAGCAGATCATGGGTGGCTAGGTTCGTGCGCCTCCACAGCTCTGCCTATGCAGCAGCAAGACTTGGGGGCTCCTACTCCTGCTGCTCATCTCCTTACTCCCTCTCGAGGTTATTTCCACCTTTGTTCTCTGACACTAGCCTAGAGTTCTCTGCCCTTCGGAAACCACTTCCAATTCTCACCTCTGAAAGGAGGCCAGGGTGAGTGGCTAACCTGGAGAATGAGACTGACTGGCCAGGCTGTAATTACCTTCTTTCTCAGCTCTCCTCCCTAAGCAGCAAGGGTGATGGTGTTCCATCTCTCACTTATATGGTGATAGGTTAGAGGTTGTTAGCTTCCTCTTCCCTTCTGCTCCCTCGACAGTAATTGACACACACACACACACACACACACGCACATACACACACTCCAGAGCAGGAATTCTTTTGCAAAAGAAACTAGTAGAAACCAACAGATAATGCTTTTCTGTAGTTTCATTCAGTTTTCAGGGATCTGATTTTCAAGTTAGTTGTTTTGCTGCCTTATTGGGCAGGAGTAGATGACAAGTGGACTGGATTGCAGATTACTTTGAGGCCCATATTCCAGGACTTTCCAGAATGGAGATAAGAGGTAGGAGGAAATAGGGGATTCAAGTGAAAAAGCTAGAGGTATGATTAACACAAAGCAAAAAATCAGGGCTCCTATAACCATGATGGAAGTTATCAACTACAAGGTAAATCAGATCTTCAAAAGGTTTGTAGTAATAGCACAAACAATTTAAACAGCATGTGCTATGCAGTGGAAGAGGGTTATTTTTATATAAAATGACATGGTAAAATATGGGAACTGTTCAAGTTTTTACCAGTGGTACCAGAGAAGTCTGTAGTTCTGTTTTTATTTTTAAAGGAAATTATAGAGAGTCATTCTGTACAGAATAAACTGGGTTCCTCAGATATGTCTAGGGAACAAATGAGATGAACAATGTACATGGTAGAGAGATGAGGAGCCTAGGTTATACCAACATCCAATTTCATTACCCCTCCTGAAACTTGAGGGAACTCAGTGTTCCCCTGTCTTATATTTAAGCATCTTTTGATGTGCTGTGATGAGGCCATTAGAATGGAGTATAGTTCAGCCTATGCTGGCCCCTTAAGAAGGAACACTTTCGAACATGCCCTCCAAAAGCACAACATGCTTGTGAGGCCATCACAGACTGACCCAGGCATACCCACAGATACAGGCCACACATGGACAAGACAAAAAGGGGGAATGGAGTTTATACCATGTTGTACTGCTGGGGCGGAGAGACTGGCAGAAGGACTTGGGGACAGGAGCTTGGAGAGAACTGAACAGGCTGCGGAGAGGGCTGCAGAGACGGGACTGGCTGTGGACCAGCAGAGAGGCATGTGGAAAAGGGAAGAGAAAAGGGAGGCACAGGAAGAGGCAGGAGGATAGAGATGGGGAGGGAAAGGAAAGGAACAACAAGGTTAATAACTGTAAGAGAAACTTCACATGAATAGCAAGGCTGCTAGGCGTGCCTGTGGCCAAGCCCAGAAGGGCTTGTGCATTTCACATCTCTTTGACAAACAGGCAATTTCTCTGGAGAGGCTGCACTCCCCACCCCATTGGCCATTCAGAACTCTGCAGCTATTGTGAGCAATCTGAGGACTGTCAGGGCCAGGGTCTGCTGCCTGATCCCAAACACAGCTTTTCCCAAAGCATTTTTTCTGAACACACAATTCCTGGGGAGCACAATCATAATCATCCTTGAATGCCCACTTGAAGGGATTCCTGTCTGCATTGCTGTACTGCTTCTGTAGGAAGGGTCATCCAAGGTCTGGCTCAGCCACACTCTGATTTCACCCATAGCTCTCCTGGAGGAAGTGCTCATTCACAAGGATCGTCTCCTTCCCAAGGGCAGAGAAAGAAAAAACACCCAAGTTCACGCCTGCTTCTGGCTACTTCCTTCTGCTCCATGATCGTTCTGTGTTCCTCCAGGCTCTGAGGGCAGTATGAACTCCCACCCCCAATCCCCCAAAACAGGGAAGATTTAGGAATAAAATATAAATAGCCTAGCTTTAGTTTTTGTCCCTTTAGTCCCTTCACTAGCCTCAAGCAGGGGGATTCGTTTATTAGGAGCATGGAGTGTTCTAAACCAAGTAATGGTTATTTTTTCTCTCCTTCCCCTCCAGCCGTTTCGATCACCTCATCAGTTCTCTAGTCACAGCCCCTGGTGGTGGGAGGAATGGGAGAGGGAGAGAGGAGAGGAAGAGGTTGGAAGTAGCATTTATACACATTGTCTCATTACATACATTGTCTCATTTCAGCCTCACATAAGAATCCTATAGGGAGATATGATAACTTGCATTTGCAATTAAGAAAGTAAGGCTCAGAGAAATCAAATCACTCATCTAGGATCACACAGTTGATATGGCAGGGCTGGGATTGAAACCTAGTTCTGCCTGACATATATTCTTCCCACTCCACTCTAGCAGTGGGGAGGAAGTGAAAGAAGTCAAACAGAATTATCCAAACATCTTCCAGAGGCTCTTCCCTTCTCACTTAGAGTATTAAGAGGTGTAGATGCCATGGTATCAATATCCTCTTCCGCCACATATCTCCAGACAGATTGTTTTACAGAGAGGACTAACAGTTCAGAAGGCACAGAGTACAGGAATTAGAAGATTACCAAAAAGGGAGAATACTCTGCAGGTCTCAGCAGAGGACCCAATATCTAGATTAAATAAAATGTAAGTCATTTGCGTTAGGAAAAATTATTAAGAATCCACTGTATAACCTGGGAGAGATGCTGCTGTAGCCTTGAAAATAAACTCTTAGCTCTACTGGCATTACCTATTTTCTTTAAGCCAATGGCATTCCAAATATAACTGATAGCCAAGCTGCTCAACATTAGCCGCTTATGCTGGTGGCTTTCATACATATTTTCTATTATCCTAATCCTCCTCTTTCTCTTCGGGGAGGGCCTAACTTGGTTAAGGCCTTATATACTCTGGGGGAAAAAGGACAGTAAAATGGTAAAACAACAGCCTGTTTTCCTCACACTTGTGAGTTTTGAATAAAGAGTAAAATAAGAAGAAATGATGCTCCTCTCTTAGGCCTCCCCTAACTGGGGAAGGGCAGTGGTACAGGGAAGGAGTCTCAGTGCTATTTTTTAGTTATTCCACAGCTACCCTCAGCTATAGTTCTCTTCTTAAAAAGTCTCAAACTCCAGAGCCGGAGAACCTCTGAGAAACCACAGGGAAACTTATTTTAAAAAAAGAAAAAAGGAAAAGAAAAGACAAGACTGGCCCTGAGGGATGGGGCTGCCACCTACTGGTGAATTCTGGGCTAGATCACTGGCTCTTAGATGCCTGAGGACAACAGGACATAGGTTCAGAGGGCTCCTTTTCAAGAGGTCTACTCTGTTTTAAGTAAATTGGGCAAAAGGAAGACACTGGCCCTTTAATCCTCAGTCTCTCCCCTTGGTTTCATATGCTTCACTGACATATGACACAAGGGCATGCTCAGACAGAGGAGGCCTGCCAAGAAGAGAAAGAGCAGAGTTTAGCCAGCACTGTTCCTAGGCCTGGGGCAAATAACTGTTGCTACAGAGCTAAAGGTAACTACCTTTTCTCAAAGTTTTTCTAAAGGAAAACAAAACCTGAGTAGAAGTTTGCTTAGAGTAAGCACAGTGGTATATGTGCGTGTGGTCACATCCTAATCCCTGCACTGTCATGTGCCATTTCAGAAACTGAACAATAATTATTCTTGGGCTCAGCAACTTCAATTTGGAGAGCCCCCAACGCTGAGAGCCAGTCAGGGAAAAAGAAAACAAAAGAAAGAAAGAAAATAGCAGTAGGAAGAGGAAGAAAAAAATAGAGAGGGAGAAAAAGTAGAGAGGAATTAAAAAGAAGATATATACAGTGTGGTGGTGGTGGTGGTGGTATAATCTTAGCAGCTTCCATAAATGCTTCCAAGACACCAAAATTTACCTGGATAAGATTCTTCAGTTTGGAGTTAGCGATCACAATTAATCTCAAGAATGAATTTCTAAGAGAACAGAGAACTCTATACCAAACCATGCTCCCTTATCCCCAAGCTACAGCCCCTAACCTACCACCACACTCAGAAGATAAGTCAATACCAACAACTGACCAACTGACCCTCATAATCCAGTGGCAGGAACAAAACCTGAGTAGAAGTTTGGGGTTTAGGGCCCATCGTCTGAACATTGTCTAAATTTTATTCCCAAATGGTTATTCTCTTATCTCTTTATTCTTCTCCCACTCTTGCTGTCTGTTTCTAGGTGTGGATGGCAGGTGGAAGGTGGAGGCAGATGGAAGACTAAGAAGAAGAAAAGAGAGCAAGACTGTATTAAAATGCACACATTTTAGGAAAAAAAATAGAAATATGGGGACCTTGGGAAAGCGAGTCATACACGTATAAAAACACAGTAGGAGACACCCAGAAGGAGAGAAGCACAGAGTTTATCCACTTACAGGTTCAAATTAAAATAAGAAGAAAAAAGCACACACACACACCATGCTTCAGTACGGAGTCAGGTAAGCTGGTATGAATGAGACTTAATAGGGGAGATGGTAGAACAAAAAAGTCAGGACTACAGAGAAACTGATTTAGGAACTAAGATGAAGGACTGCAATGACTTGCATGTGGGTTACATTTAGACACAAAGCAGAATTTCCTAGATCTTCACTATTCTGTATTTTAGCTTCGTTTCATAATATTTAAGATAGGGCAGTACTGGGCCATTCTGTAGTCTTTCCACTCTAGTTTCCAATTCCTGGAGTATTAGTGCTTAGGACTTGCTTCTTATACCTAGGCAAGAGATATATCTAAGGCCAAACTGGACTAACTGAGCAGGGGGATGAGGGACCCTAGGAGGTGAACCGAGAACTCAAATTGCAGCAGAAAAGAATGTAGAAATATGGGCTTCCTGACTACCAGAGAATACTTCAGGATAAAATATGGGGTTCTACTCAGGAAGAGCTGTATTAATGGGAGAAAAGAATAAGTGAAGATCTCAGCACGGCTCTACTCAGAGTATTAAGGCGACTTTTAAACCTAGAACACTGAGGTTCAAGTTTAGAATAGGACCTGATTCTTAGGCTGATGACTTTCATGGTCTCCACAGAAACAAAACTTCACTCAAACCCTAGTTGGTACCAACATCTACCAGTCCAGCAACAGAAGGAAAAAGATATAGCCCTTTTATGGTATGGGAAACAAAGACAACATTTGGGTCTTTCAGTGTTGTGGCATATGTATAGCAGGGGTCTTGAGTGTAATTTCTTTCCCCTCCAAAACCCAACACATAAATATGTGTTTATGGGTCAACAACACAGTAAGTCAGATGATGGTGGGAGCTTTGATCTTTTCAAGTTCCACATATGGATATAGTGAAAAAAATCACCTTGCTAATTACACAGGATTTAGAGGGAGATGGGGTACAGAAGAAATGTGGTGTGGGATAAAATCCTATTGACAATTCTCAGGAGAAAGAAGAAGAAATAAAAAGCAAAAAACTCCCAGGCTGACTGTACTAAGAGTACTTTGGCTAAACCTTTGCCCTTATTCTTCTCTCCCTACAACTAATAAATGAGAAATGGGGGAGGGAATAGCATGTCTCCAAAAACTGATCTTTCCTGCCACCCACAGGACAAGAGACATGACTGTACTTCCAGAGCTTGCTTGAATCAGGATGGAGGAGGCTCTGACACTGAGTGGTGACTCACCTGTGAGATCATGTGATTATTCAAGGGTGGCTGTTGCTGAGGCGTGGGTGGGAGAGCAGGAAGTTGCTGCTGCTGCTGTTGCTGCTGGACAGTACAAGGGAGAAGGCCCCGGACAGACTGGGATGAGGTGACCTGGTTGCACACTTCTGGGGCACCTAGCACCATACCTAAGGCAAAGAGGAGACCCACCAAAAGTTGTAAGCACAAGCCATGAACATGCTACCCCTGGAGGGTATAGTTGCAGGTTTTTACTTTTTCCTTGCCCTTAGTCTTCACTCCCCCACTGCCTTTTGAAGATCCACACATGACCACAGATACATTTCAGCTGCTTTGCTGATGGCAGTCCTCATCTTAGCAGGTTTCTGCTCCCCAGGGATAGGAACCACCTTGACTGTCAACGTTTGGTTTTGGAATTGGATAAAATGTGAGGCTGCTGAGGCACCTCCTCTGAAGTGCCTAGAATCTGTCCATCATGATTAGACAGCTGAAAACATGAATTCTTACTTCCTGGGAAGGTACAGATTCCTGGTCCCTTAAGGGACCTGTCTTCTCTCTGCTTTCTTCTTAACTTGCAGTGTCTCTTATACAAGTTGCTGAGAAGACAACCTTGCCTCTTCAAGTACATGCTTGAACACATACATATACACAAACTTTACCCAAGTATTTTTCCTATTTCCAGGCTCTCCAAGGCATGAACACATTCACATGATATACTTTCACTGAGTATCTACTATGTGCCAGGCATTGGGTAATGAACTAAAGACATAAAGGTGAATGAAACACAGTCCTTGCCCTTAAGCAGCACAGGATCTTCCAATGGGAGATGAACATCCACATACCTACTACAATCTGATAAGGATAAGGGATACATCAGTGATACCAACAAAGTTGTTTGAAAGCAAAGATGAGGAAGCAATAACTCTCAGGGAAGGATTTAAAAAGGAGGTGGCAGGAGCGCTGGGTTTGAAGGATGAACAGAGCTTGTCAGACTGAGAAGGGACAAAGCTAATGCCATATTCAAGAAATGGTTGGAAGGCTAGAGGAGGACAGATATCTGGAAATGAGACCACAATGGCAAACCAGTGTCAGGAAGTTACGCTATATTAAGTAGTTTGGACTTTATTATGCAGGTGATACAGAAACAAATGTTTTTAAGAGGGGACTGACGTGTTTAGATCTATGTTTTAGATTGGCAAACTGGCTCTAAAAAGGGCAAAGAACAGAGCTGGGAGATCAACTTGGAGCTAGTGTCATAATTAAAGAAAAGAAAATAAAGGTCTGGATAAAAGCTGAGACAATGGGATCAGAAAGAAGGTAACAGAGAACAGCAGTAGAAAGCTAAGGGTCAGAAGCAAAATCTTCAGCACTACTGATGTCTACTGGGGATAAGACCTACAGAACTTCTGGGATGAGATTCAAGCAATTCATCAGAGAGAGGAAGATGGTGAAATAGAGGTCCACCAGGTATAGAGAGCTAAATGCCCCCCGTAAGAGTGCAGCAGGAATAGACTGAGAGAGCTATGCAGCAGATCAGGAGAGGTGACGGGTGGTTACAGGGCTTTTGTGAATGTCTGCTCCTTCCAGCCGCTGAACTCCAGAGAAGCAGCCAGAGCAACATCCCTCTAAGTTCTAGCCTACTGGTTGCTACCAACTAATATAAAACAACTAAACTCTATGGGTTCCCTCTACTCTACAAAGCCTCTTTATAATCTCAAGGGACACAGAATGAAAGTAGCTATCATTTTCATCTTAGTGTATAATCTGAACCTGGGCTGATAGGGATTCCCACCTTAGTAAAAAATCAGATGAAATAATCTAATTCAAGTAAGTTTTTTTTTTTTTTTTTCAATCAGGGCAGAAGGTTTGAAAAAAATTGGGAGAAGGGACTAGATACAAGAAAGGACAATGGATCTAAAAAATCAAATCCCCTTGCAGCTGTGTCAGGTTTCCAAGAAATTATATTGGGACAAGTGTTTTATTAAAAGTAAATATCAGAGATGTGATAGTTCATTACACAAGCAAGAAGAAAAACAAGAAGGGATGGGCATGACATGGAAGGAAAGAAGCTGTAGTACCTGGCCTGGAGATCCTTCCTGCACTGCCACCTTTACTGCTGCCAATGCTGTCACCTCGGGTGAGGATAGAGATTCCACTGAAGCTGCTGGCTTTGGTGACAGGGGGTCGCATGCTCCGGACAGAGCCATCAGAGTCCGTGCTGCTCCAAGGCCGTGGCTCCAGGGATTTGAGTTCGCTGTCTGTGCTGCTCTGGCGGCTGCTTGAGGTGCGGCTCAGCCCTTCACGGTTCCCCCTGCAGAGACCACAGTGGTCAGAGCACCCCCCACCCACCAATCTAGCAGAAGGGCTAGGAGAGAGTTCATTTCTATTCTCTCAATAACAAAGAAAGGGTGAGGATTAGGGAGAGGATGGACACTGACTTCTTGTTAGTTGGTTGGCCAACTAAGACTTGATGGGAGCAGACAGAACAAGATTCAGTACAGTAACAAAGAACACAGAGGCAAATCTGGAAGATGGTGAACTGGCAATTAATTCAGTACATCAGACCAGAGGTGGATGGGAAACCACATACATGATGCTGAGATTGGCTGTGGTCTCTTCCCCACCCCTTGAGGGGAATCCCACACATGCAGGAAACAGTGGGGAGCAGAGGGGCACCAGTTCCTTCCGGGAGTTCTTAAAGCAGGACTCCTAGAAGTTACTATTGCCAGAAGGCAGGAGTAGCCAATGACATGGATAAATCCCACAACAGGTCTTCCACATAACACGTGTCTAAGCCAACAGAGGTGCTGCTTATGGCCACCTTTCCAGGGGTTGGAAGAAGAGTATAGTGGACTAAAGGGGCACTCTGGAAAACAAAGTCTGAAAGTCTGGAATTGACCCAACCTGTTTTGTGGAAGTTCCATGTTAGTGTCTGGGAACAATTGGTTCCAGGGTCTCTAAGGGCTGAAGTCCTCAGCAAGATCAAGCAAATATGCCCTTGGGACTCAGGATGGCAAGGGGCAGGGGAGTTGACTGTGTCTAGTTGCCTCCATATTCATAATACTATTGCCCTAGGCAAAGCTATTAAGAAAAGGGGTTCTTTTTCTCTTATTTTTCTCTGGAAACATCAGGGTATCCTGATGTTATAATCACTGTCTATGATTACAAACACCTGCATGCCTCACGATAGTGAGGTTGTCCTGAAAACCCTGTCTTGTCGAGCTCTTACTGCTTCTTAATCAATAAGCAACCAAGAGCCAGCAATTTTTCTTTTACACCCCTATCCCCAACAACTAATGACCTAAGGAAACCAAATGACAACAATTACAAAGATTTTGGTATGTATACTGAGAACAATTAAGCAAAAATCACCATAGTTTGGGCTCCCTTCTTTTCACCATTATCCTGCCAAAAGCAAATAGAAACCCCGTCCCAATCTCCTTAGCTCTAAAGGCACTAGGCTCAGAATTATTCTAATAAAGAAAGATGTTTTTCTTAAGTAGATTAATATTGAAGAAAACACCTTTCTTTATTAGAGTACCTATTCTAAAAGCACTGTAGGGAAAATGAGCAAAATACATGGTAGGGTCACTTTTTTAGTTTTTGGCCAAGCCAATCATAGTGAGTGAAGAACACACTGGCACAGCTGGTTAGGAACATGCTAATTCTTCTCTGCAACCCTAAGTAGGGGTGTGTGTGTGTGTGTGTGTGTGTATACATATATATGCGTATGCACACACACACATATAAAAAACTTTAATGCTTCTCTCTATATAGTTAGAATAGAGGATTGGAAAATATTCCTGTTTCCCCAAAACTTTACCCCTTTCTCTTGGAATGTCAAAGTAGAATGGGAAACAAGAAAGAAGTATACATTTGGGATTTACTGGGAACAGAATCAGCCTGAAAAGAGCCAATAGCTCTGTCTCAATGGACAAAGGCAAGCATACTGAAAGGACTCAATAAAAATGCATGTGTTTCTGGGATAAGGGGATACAACAGTGGCAATGGATGAGGCTGCTCACTAGACACTAGGGCTTGAATTTTGCAAGACAAGTCCTCATAGCCTTTTCCACCTAAATCATACACTTTACTATCTATTAGAGCAATCCTGCCATTTACTTTCTCTTACTGCCAGAGTTAGACAGGGAACACGGCAACTTTAAACCAAATATCTTGGGAAGCTAGGGCCAAAATGGCAGCGTTTCTGTACTCACCCAGTTCCCCCAAGACAGTGATGACCAAATGCTCAAAATGTGATCTGTCTGATGATCTTCTGACTAACCTGGGCTAGGACACTATTCCCCTGAGAGTTAGAGAATCTAAGTCTTGGCAGGAAAGAGATCAGTTTTCCCTCTCTACAAATAAACCTAATCAATCTCTAGTCATGTCTCTATACTTCACTAAAAATAAGGCAATTAGGGAAAGGTACTCAGATTCAATTCTAAGCACTGAACTGGGTTGAGTGTGTGCTGGAGAGATGGAAGCCAAGGACAAAGAGCATTCATACCTCATTCTCCTGTAAAATCAGAGCTGATTTAGTTTTTATAAGTAGATTTAGTGTTGAGTCTGGGGAGTGGGAGGAGAGGCCTGTGGAAGAGGTGGCAATAAATAACAGTAAGCCTCGCTGTGGCTTATTTATCAATGGAGTAAAATTTTCCAAAGAACTGGGAAATTGCCATGATTATTGCCAATGTGGATGATGGAATTTGATGTACAGGTATTTGTTTCACAAACGTAAACTGGGGCAGAAAGGGTATAAAGCAGTTAGCCTAAGCAACATAGTGAGACCTCGTCTCTACAAAAAATAGAAAAATTAGCCGGGCATGGGGGTGCATGCCTGTAGTCCCAGCTACTCAGGAGACTGAGGCTTAAGCCCAGGTGCTTGAGGTTTCAGTGAGCTATGATGATACCACTGCCCTCTAGCCTGGGCAACAAAGCAAGACCCTGTCTCAAAGAAAAAAAAAAAAGCAGTTAGAGAAGATCAGCTTCTGATCATTAGAGCTACGGACTAGTATCCAAATAGGGGAAAAAGTTAACCCCTTAAGAGCCCATGAAACTGCATTTTAGATGACCTAGATCTATAATCAAAGCTCAGTTTGAAAAGTAGCAGCTTAAAAGGAGGTCTGGAGAGGAAAGGGCTACACCTGTTCACTAGATCCTTCAAGCTATTATCTGCAGAGTTTTATGCTCCACAGTACTAATAAGGGCATCATTCTTAGCAGTGAATCTGGATTAGGACTCTGAATAGAACAGTACTCAGAGAGGATGGGGTGACATTTGTAGAGAGCTGGTACGGTGTAGTGAAAAGAACACTGGACAAAGAATCAGCTCCAGTTTTGCCACTAATAGCCATGTAAATGGGCTAGCCCCTTAATCTCTCTGTTTTTGTTTTCTTAGATGTAAACCAGCTGACCAAATCAGGATGTTGAGAGAACTGAATCAGATAAAGTATACTCTGGTGACTGTAAGGCACTGTACATTAATTCACACACAGGAGTTGGCTTAAAACTGCTTTTATTATAGGTATTCTGGGATGATCTATGATCCTGAAGAGTTGACTGTGGAGCAGGATTATTTATTTATTTATCTATTTATTTTAATGTGGGATTCTATCTATCTCTACCACCACCACCAATGCAAGGCCCTCTCTGTGGGGTTTTTAGATGGATCTAAGGGCAGGATAGCCTAGGAGAGAGATGGAACATCCTCCATGTCAACAAAGGGAAATCTCACTATCTCAATTTCCACATAGTTTGACTAGCTTTAGAAAGGACAATAGGGAAGGGACAATAAAAGTAGAAATGAGATCTCAAATCTGAGTTAGTCAGATAGTCCCTTTCAACTATAGTATTCAAAAAGAGAGAAACATTTTGGAAAATGCTAGACCTAAATCCTAGTGTTAAATACTCAGATTCTCTGTATTCATTGGTAAAATGGGAAGAATATACTTAAAATGAGTTGGTACCAGGACAGGGCCCTAACATAGTTCTTCTCTCATCACTGCCTTGTATTATCCTCTGGGGTGGGACTGAGAGACTGAAATGAAAGAGAGATTCTTATAATTGCTTTGTGGGAAAATGGAGAATATTAGGCACTGGAGAAGTTAATACAGCAGCTTTTACCAGCATTAAGAGTAAGTAATGGGCCAGGCATGGTGGCTCACGCCTATAATCCTAGCACTCTGGGAAGCCAAGGTGGGAGAACTACTTGAGCTCGAGTTCGAGACCAGCCTGAGCAAGAGTGAGACCCTGCCTCTACAAAAAATAGAAAAAATAGCCAGGCGTGGTGGCACATGCCTGTAGTCCCAGCTACTCGGGAGGCTGAGGCAGGAGGATAACTTGAGCCCAGGAGTTTGAGGTTGCAGTGAGCTACGATAACACCACCACTCTAGCCAGGGCGACAGAGCAAGACTCTGTCTCAAAAAAAAAAAAAAAACAGCAAGTAATGGACAATCATATAAAGGACATGCTTTAAGTCCATTCTAAGGCAGAAGGTCCTTTAGGTCTTCTCTGAGGTCATCTTACACATTACATTGTCTCAAAGAGAAAACTACATAAACGAAAGTGTTCATGTATGTTTCTACATGTGTAATATGTACTATTTTTTCTTAAAGTTATGAAGCATTCCTAATGCTGGATCAGGAATAGGCTCTCTACATCTTTCCATAGATTTAGAAAAGGTAGCCAGAAGACACCCATTCTTTTACCTTACTATAAATATACGTTTGAGTCTCAAAAATGCCCAATTTCAGCAAACTTCTGGAAGGAAGCAGTACCTATCCCAGACACACCTATTCAGTCCCCTTCACCACCTATTTAGGACTCAAAATGAAATTGGCAACAATAAAAATAAAGTAATTGAGCAGGAGCCTTTTTTTTTTAATGGGGAAAAATATCCAATGTTGCAAAAACCACAAATTTAATTATTCCACAAACAGCCATGCATGGAGCAAACCCACTCCGCTGAAAGGATTGCAGCAAAACAAAACAAAATTTAAAATAAACAGAAGAGATATCGATTACACAGAGGTACCTAAAAATCTGCCTTCTCTTGTGAGAGCTAGAAGAAAAGGCTTCTTTGGAGAGTCTGTTGGTTAACATCAAAGAAAAGCATCATTACAGGATTATATTAACCTCACTGACAAAGCTCAATGAGAAGCAGGGAACATGCTAAGTGGTACTAACCTGATGTCATTTAGATATCCGTTCTGGCCAGTCTAGGTGAGGGGGAGAAAACGGAAAATAACTTATAAGAAAACAGCATGGCATAACCAAAAAGGATGTCCATGATGCTATGAATACCCAAGGTCCTCAAACCAAAGCTCACCCCACCAACAGGGAGAGAGGGAGCAGGGACAGGATGACCCACACCCACACATACACCCAATCTGACTTCTCACCTTTAATGGGAAAGAGCATTTGGCATTTTTAGTATTCCCACAGACAGTTTTAAAAGAGAGGTTGATAAAGGTAGAAGTATGGAAAGGAGGAAGAAGAAAGTATTAACCTAATGATTATTTCCTTTTTAGCTCTAAATTTACTGCTCTAGAGGTAAGCTAGCATAATAATTGTTGTGCTTGGTCCTGAAGAGTGTATTCAAAGGGAAAGAAAAGGGAGACAAGAGAAAGAAACATCGTTTTTTGGAAATCATCCTCAACGGCTATTTCATTTCTATCTTCTAAACTGGCCAAAATGAAAGACATTCTGACCTGAGACCCAAGGAGGGTGGGATATTGGGGAAGCAGGTACTTTTCAGAGCCTAGAAAAAATGAGAAAATTAAAAGCCTGAAACATTCCCCTTGGGGATCATTTCCTGACAAAGCCACTGAGCTGAGTGACATGAGCATTGTGGTGCACTCCCAAGCCTTAGAATAAGGTAACAAGAGTGTCCAGCTGCTGAGCAGAATGGGCTCCATGCAGAGCAGAGCCTATGTTGGGCAGCTGTCTTAATACACAGCTCAGGCTCCAGAGAAGGCTGCACCAGCAGCATTTCCATCCAAACACCCTTCTTGCCACTTCCCTTTCTTTTTGGCCTGCCTCCTGCTCCCATCTTCATTCCCCAGACCTACAACTCCACCCTTAATCAGCTCCCTTTGACTGGCCAGGATCCTCTCCACATGGAATCTTTGGAGTATAATGGACTTTGGCTATTGTTCCTTGTCTAGACCTTCTGAGATTCCCGATGCCTCTACCACGACAAGAGTTATGAAGTGCTGACATGAAAGTGATAAATCCACAAGGATTTAACAAAGAATACATATATTAGTAGAGGCTTGAGAGACTAGAAATCAGGAGGAAAAAAGGAGAGAAGAGCTAACTTGCCACTGTTATGGTTGTAAGTAGATATATTCCAGTGTTGTGAATCAGCTCCAATACCCTATTATAAGTCACCTGTGCTTTCAGAACATCTGTGGCTTTGCTAATGGCTGGCATAGAGGGGCAGTCATTTTCCATGTATAAGCGAAGCAGAGGTGAAGCAGATAGTTAGTTAGGCTATGATGTCACTAGCACTTCTTAATCTGAAGAGCCCAGAGTAGAGCAAACTATTGAGAGGTAGTATATATTAGGGGTTAAGAGCATGGACTCTGGAGCCAGACTGCCTGAATTCAAATACCTAGCTCTTTTGCTAACTAGTAATGTGAAATTAAGTAGTTGCTTAACCTCTCTGTGCCTCAGTTCCTTATTTATAAAATGGGGAAAATAACGTAACCTACCTCATAGGCCTTGTGTGAGGATTCAGTGAATTAATCTACATAAAGCGCTAAGACCAATGTCTGAAAGATAGTAAGCGCTACGTAAGTGTTCGCTATTATTATCCACCAACCTGCTCTGTCCACAATTTAGGGTCATCACTGGCCACAGTCATGTACAAATGATGTCTCTCCTCTCATTCCACCCAAATGGTTTGTAGGTAAAGGTAGAGAACTCTCTTTGGGCTATGGTTGGATAATTTGGAGGACACACTTTTCTGCCTCAGAATGGAAGTTTATATAACAGAAGGTAAGAAGATTCCTTCTCCCTGGACTTTGGGCCAGAAGGCTTGTCGTATATCAGTCCCCAGTGAGGATATCTAGAAGAACTTTGGTTTCTTGAGACAATGGAAACAAGTACATAGAGAAATTCAGTTTTTAGTTGGAGACAATATTTTTCTGGGTGAGCTGATGATGAAAAGATAGATATTTTTTTTTCCTGCTGAGAGAAGGGAGAGTGGGGAAATGGGAGGAGAGTAGTGTCCATTTAAGTATATTGATTAAAACTGACCATCTTTTGACAATGAAGGGATAGTGGCTTTCCCTCCTTTGTTGCTAGTCTGTGAGATGGTGCTGCTATCTGGATCCTACATTTTCTGGAGATTTGTTCCTCTCTTGATTATCCACACCCTTTCCTGAATTTCTGCTATACTTCTCTTCAATCTAGTAGGCAAAGGCCACCAGACACAAAGGTACCAAGCATATTTGATATGGCTCACAATTATTAAGAATAAAGTTGCCTAAACTGATTCATATTGGCTGTTGGCCCAAGGAGCCAGTCCTGTTTTAGGAGGCAAGGTAAGAAATATAGGAAGAAAGAGACTTTCTGTTCAGGTAGAGACTGGAGGGAATAGTAGTACCCTCTGTGCATGTAGAATGTGGACCTCAAAGAGGATGGATGCCACACCTGTGCTCTAACAATAACCAACATATCCTAAAAACAAGGCTGGTCAAACAAGATGAATGTATAGCCTGTGTGAACACTATGTCTTCCACTTAGAAGCAAAGACGCCTAAAACGGATAGTGGGAGTGAAAGAGGGTAAGCGGGAGGAGGGTTTCACAGGCAAGATTCAGGGCCCTTCCACAAGCCCTGCCAAAACCATTTCTATTTTCAGTCTAGTCATATTTACCAAATTCAGCCACTCCAAGTTTTAGTTCTCTTTGTATACCATATGGCAGAATGTATTTAAAAATAATAAAAACGAAAATCTGCAGCTTCCCAATAAGCCACATTTAATTTTAGAGATCCAATCTGGGGCTGGCTGATGTTGGTTAAAAAAACAAACAAACAAAAAAACCCAAAAACATTTATGGAGGGTTCATTCCATTCACAGTTCCAAGGATTAAGAGCTAAAAGCTATGGGCTGACAACTCTCAGATGCTACACTTACCTCTCGGGCAAATATTCTCTCTCGGACCCTTTGATATTCCTCCTCTCTCTCTTCTATTGACTTGCTCCTCCTTCCATCCTGCAATGGAACTCTGATCTAGATCGATGAGCAGAATTAAGCTAGTTAAGTTCTCCTCGTACTGCAAGCTCACTGCACACCAGCAAGGAAGAGAAACCGGGAAAGTTTACAGTCGCCATCAAAAAAGTGGTAAAAAAAAGAAATAAAATTTCCAGTCCAGGACAGGTTTCACTGGGTACATCTGACCATGCAGTTTGGGAGATCAGGTTTTCTGGATGGTTGGGGACTCTCCATCTCCCCACCCCCAACCCCCCAAAGTATCAAGAACAACAACTATTTATAGGGACTGGGTTGCTTCCCTGTAATAATCAGGTACCCTCCAGTCAGTAAGGATCAAGAAAAAAAAGCCCTGGGAAAATAAACAACATTGCTTTAGAGGGAAAGCAAGGGACAGAAGGAAGCTACAGAGGGAGAAGAAACAGGTGTTTAGCAGAGCCTAACGTAGAGTAGGAGGTTTACAGAACTAGCACCTGACATTATTCCTTCTTTGGTCACTAATGCCATGGCCTGAAGACCCAAGTCACACATAGCTCAGGAAAGAGGGCCTTGGAAATGAAATCCCAAGGGCGAAGCTAAACTTAAAGCCTAAGCATTCTTTTTCTCATCTTAACTGGAGGGAGGGAAGGAGAGAAAGAAATTACAGAAATAAAGAAGAAAGAGAACAGAGCAACACAAAGAGAAGAAAAAGCAAAGGAGAATAGAATAGGAAGAAAGATGGACAGAGTGAGGAACAGACAAATAGGTACAGTGGAGGGAGGGGTGAGACAGAGAGATAGACAGGGAAAAGAAAGAAATGGAGCATAGATAACCTTACATTCTCTGGAAAATGTAGTGAAGTGACTAGAAGGGATGGCTGGGCAGATCATCACCTCTGACTGGCCTACCACCTAACTCCCCATCAGTGCCTTTTCTCTCTTGGTTTGTGATTTGTGAACACTTTCTGGGGTAGGGTGTAACAGAGTATCCTTTTCCATAATGCTCCTGAAGGCAAGGAGCTCAGGGAGAAAACTCATCAAATGAATGTCGTCAGGTTCTAAAAGATTCTGACCTCCAATCCAGAGGCTTCGAAAGCTTCAGATGAAGCAACCAAGGAGACTGCTGCTCTAGGCTGATCTTCACCAATCTCCAGAGGTAGCCATAACTTCAGGAATATCAACTTCTACTAGATTTAGTTCTCACTAGCCTTAAGAACATAAATCCTACTAAATTTTCTTTTATAAATTCCACTCCAAGAAGACATAAGACCTCAAGGAGCTATACTGTCCTCAGCCCCTAGCACTGGTAAACCAATGGCAGAGTAGAAAGAGCATAATGGGTTTTGAGGTCAGGCAGAATCTAAGCTCTGCCACTTCCCAGTAACATGACTTTAGGTAAGTAACTTAACATCTCTTAGCCTCAGTTTTCTCACATGTAAAGTGGGGATAATAACCCCCATCTACATTGGATTGTGGAGAGGATTAAAAGAGATAATACATAGAACATGTTTAGAACAGAGTCTGGTTCAGGGAAAACACTCAATAAAATAGCAATTATTATCCTTATTATTAATATCACAGACAGACAGTATATACAGTCCACCCTATTATGGATCGAGCCTGAAGCTGAGAGATGAAAAGTTCACAATAGGGACAGATTCCACTCTGCCCCAATGTGCCTCTAGGCCTGAATAATTCCTGATCCAAAGAAAAATGGTTTTGGGAAAATGGAGAGAAGGGCATCAGGATGGAAAGGCTCTTTCTTGTTTTTAAAATTTTGTCTTTTTGTATGTTTCTTCATTTTCAATCAGACCCGGCATGTTTGTCCACAATAGATATGGCACTTTTCTCAAAAGGACTCCCTCAAATACTCAAGTAGCAAGCAGGAAAGGTCCTGGTCTCAAGACCACACAATATCCCAAGAAAATCAATTTTGACTTTAGAGGTAAGATATTATTATAATTATCATTAGTTAGCAAGCCTCATATTGGTTCTACACAAGCATGCTCCTCAAATCTAATCCCCTTTGAAGGCCAAGCAGAAACAGGCTCGATCTAAACCCTCTATTTAGCTAGGAAAACTAACCCCCAAATAATCACTTACTATCTAAAGGATGGGCTAGAGATCAGGGCAACAGCCTGGCCCATAAATAAAGGGATGGGACAGGTTGTTCACTTCTTAGTCCCATAGCAGTGGATCACAAAGAGGATACTGCCTGAGGTTCCCAGCATCAAAAGTCAAATTAACTCACTCACCTTGGTGGAAAGAGCTGGGAAAAGATTAAGGAGTTTGCAGAAAGTGATCTGAAACACCTTTATAACCAGGTAAATTACAACTTTGCCAGTTCAGGGCTAGCCCTGAGCTAGCATAAGAGTAGAAGTGGGTTAAAGTAGCTTTTTGTGGTTCCCAAAGAAATCCCTAACTATTAAAGAAAAAAAGAATGAAATCATCAGCTGGATGAAGGCTGAGGCAGGGAGGGACCATGCTTTATCCAAAATGATGTGGCATTAGAAATCAGCGGCAGACCTAAGGAGTTCCAGGCCAAATGAAATTACCCAGCAAACCTCAGCACCATGTCTCTCTGGTGCTAAGAGGGTGGCATCCAGCTCAGCAAGTGAAGTCAGTCCTCAACATTAAGCCAAAGCCAACTCAGTATAGTTCAAGACATTTTTCCAGACTAAGATATTCTGAGTTTTCTCTATCCCACAAAAATTCTTCACCCTTCCCAGTTTCTCTTACTGCAATCTCTCTCCATAGGCCCACCCCTTTCCATTCTTCACCTGGTTATCATCTCGGTCCATACTGGCATCGTCTCTCTTAAGAATGAATCTCTGTTGAAATTCTGTATTCTTCTCATCCTTTATATGTTCTGAGAACCTCTGTTCAGGGCTGGGATTTAGAGAGAAATGTGGAAGGAAGGGAGGACAAAGACCCTTTTGTTAGGAAGCAGACCTCCTACATATAGCTCTCCTAAATTCCGCAACTCAGATTCAGTGAATTTCTGGATTTGGGCATCCAAAAAGTCACATGAAGGTTTTACTGAAATCCTCAGGGTCTGTTCTTTATACATCTATAACTTCTCTTCCTCCATAGTTTTACCTGTCCTATCAGTGAAGGTGAAGAGAGGCTAGGACCAGCCTTCACAAAACACCAGTGCCTCTAGGATCTATCTCCAAGGTCTCACAAAGAATAGGAACTGATGATATAACCCCTCCATTCCCTCCCCTGGAAGAGACTTCTTGATCCTAGACCTTCCTCTTCCACCCCAGCAGGTTATCCCAGGAAAGTCTTCCCAATCCGTAGTTTCCTCCCTTACATTCTTGTGTTACTGGTTTTGTTGATGATGACAGCTTTCCCAGTTTGATCAACATTGTGGTCCATCCCAAAATAGGCAGCTACCCGGTGTAATAGCATCCGGTGATATGAGGTCATCTGAGGGAACTTCTTGAACTGGTTACTGAAGAGAAACCCAGGGGAAAAAAGTGAAATAAGATAAACAAGAGCAACAATAGCCAATTGTAATTTTTCTTCCAAGTGTCTAGAGTAGAGAAATCATTAGAAGAAACATACATATTATAAGGAAGATATTTAGTCAATGGGAACCAAAAAGGTTTCTCTCAGCTTCTTTATCTACAGTATTTTGCAGATCACTCTGACCCACTATTCTCATTAAGACTACTTATTATGAAAGCATGCTATTCAGTAAAAAAAAAAAAGACTACTTATTAAGCCCTAGGTTCCACCCACTTGGATGATGTTCAACAAACTAAAAAGGGAAAAATTTAAGAATAATAAAATCTGGCACAAGGGCTAGCTGCTGAAAAGATATAAATTCTTTTTCAACTCAAGTCTGTGCAATAACTTAAAACCTCACATATACTTTTAATCTATTCTGATTGTTTCTCCCTAACTCCTTTTGTCCCCCAGTAATTACTTCAAAATTCATACTTTAAGAGACAAATGAAAGAGGGATATCCTAAAATTGTATCTACATTTCTTTCCAGTGCCCCCTCCCACCTCTAAATATGTATTTCATACAAGTAACTTACTTGTTGTCATTAATAAATTCCAGAATCTCCTGTTCTAATTTTAGCAGCATCATTCTGTCCCTGTTTAAAAAAGATTAAAACAAAACAAAACAAAAAGCAGCCCTCCCATAGACATTGAAAACAGAGATTAAAAACACAGCTTGTGCACTACAGAAGTTGAAGGGAGGGATATATCCAAACCTCAATAATGGATCATCATGCAGAGGCTGCTAAGCCTCACCAGCCTGTCTTATGGTATTTTAAAAAAGAAAAACAACCCAAGTATAAATTCTGCAGATCCTTCCTAATCATGTACCTTGTTATACCATATCAGAAATCTAATTTTGTTAGCTGTATATTCATATAAACACATACTTTAAACTTATAAATCTAATCATTAGCCTATATTCTATCTGGTTATTTATAGAATTTTAAAGCAATTATGATTTAGCTTATGTACAAATCAATTTTTTTTTCTTCTGTGCTTTTTAATCAGTACACTCCCAAGTTTTCATATTTCTTTGTCTCTGCATTCCTCTTCCACAGAATTTTTCTCAACTCTTCTGAAAGCAGAAATCTTAATGTAAGGGTATTGTGAATCCCTCACAGAATATAAAACTATACTTGAAAAAGACTGGGGAGGGAGGCATCCTAAATTCTAACAATGTAAAAAATGTGGGAAGCTGCTTGGCCTCTTGGAATCCTGCTGGCCTCTATCCCCTTTTCCTCTTACACCAATCATGTTATTACCTTGGGTTTTTTTTCAGTGTATTTACAAGAAATTCATGTAGGTCTATTCCAGTAGAGTCCGTATATTCTTGGCTGGAGTCTAGAACCACCACAACAAAAGAAATTTAAAATAAATGAAACTGCCTTGCATGGTATCTAATCCCAAGCAGAAGCCCACAGCCTAATCAGGAGAGATGAGAATAGGAAAGTAAAATCAAACTTTAGGGATTTTAGCATAAAATCCAAAATGACCTTAATGTGCTAACCCCCAGCCCCCCAAATTCCCCATAAAACTAACAGAAGGAAGAATCTGGGCCATAGTGTTGCATCAATACTACACTGAGAAGCTACCAATCATCAGTAAGTATTTACTGAATGCCCTGATCAAAACAAAGCAGGTTTTATTCTAGTTAAAGAACATAAATTCCAGGTAAGGACAGACAGGGCTGAACTTTCCAGAATCTCAGTAAATATGCCCAAATATTGACTATTTTTAACCAATCAAGGTTGCCTTTTCTTGTCAACTATCACTTTTATGGACTATGTCTTTTTGCTACCAATGCAAGAGTTTAAAGCCAAAGAGAGTCTAATAATTAGAGGCAAATCTGTATTATTTAAAAAAAAATCACCCTAGCCATCCCATAACCAAAATATAAATGGCATCTGGAGGATCTGCTACCAGTGATTTTCCATATCACCATTTATTCCAGAGCACAAATACAATCAGAATTGACTACACTGTCCTCCTTCGGGTAGTGCTAACGCAGTTGGAATAGCTTTCTGTGGCATATAAGCCCCTAAGGCAGGGTGGGTTAAAGAAGTAAAGAAAGTGACCTAGTTAGGCATCTTCCCAAGCAACCAAGTCAGCAGGACACTATGAACTGATGGGCCAGTAAGGCCAGTGGGTGCCAGGCTTCAGGATGGAAGGAAAGGGAACTGCAGAACCAGGCCCTGGAACAGATGAAAGATGGGGAAAATCCTCACCTCTGGATAGCATCTTCCTTGGGACCTTTTCTTTGTTTTTGTCCTTGTCTTCCTTTTCAGAGACATCTTTTGTGGACTTTTCTTCCTCCTTGTCAGAGGGGCAACTGATGTGCAATTGAATTATATCCTTAAACAAGGGGAAAGAGGATAATCAAAGGGGAAAAAGGATTCTAACTATCTTGCAGCTCCCTTGGAATATCAAAGAAGGTAAATCTTGACGTGGCAGCTCCCTCTTAAAGAAGAGTGTATTTTGTTAATTAAGTTGGTTTAGTTTTGTTCTATCAAAAGGGCAGAGGTGAAGCTTTTTCTGCCAGCAATTACAACCTACTATACAGAGAGCTCAAGTTATACTGGCTGTTTTTGGCATAGGAACTGAATGGAAATAGTTCTAACCACTGGAGGGGAAGAGTGTGGGTGGGAAAACAAGATCCAGCCCTGGGATCTCCTTGTCTGCATCATCTTGACTGGTCAAGATATGAAGATCTACACTTCATGTTCTCACCATGCCCTGCACTTTACTGCAACAGCTTTTATTTTAAAGGGCCTTCTACCCTGATTTCCAAGCCTGATATTAGTGCTGTGATTGCTATAATACACTTTACCAAACAACTGCCAAGCTCAAAAGCTACTTTACTACTGTAAATGACCTACCTGGGTTTCTAGTGGCCCATCAGCAAATGGGGTGGAGGACTCTTCACATACTGCCAGGCTGCGCACCAACTTCAGCTTGGAATTAGACTGAAAAAAAAATACACATATATCTTCTCTTGATGAACATTCAGAAGACTTTTGGGTGAATGAAGAGAATCTTCTTTGACTCTGTTAGTTGCTGTTTCCATTAAATAGGGTTTTTTCAAACAGGTCCTATTCACCAGTTTCTGATTCAATTGAAAGAAAATTCTCTTGCTTACAAGAGTAAACACGTACAAACAAAATGACTATTTGGACAGATGGTAGGAAATCATTTCACTTAGCCCTCTTCTCTCTCAGTGAGACTGGAACCCAGTGCTCCAACTTTAGACTCAGAAGTTTACTGCGAATACACAGCAGCATAGCATAGTAGAAAGACACTGGGTTTGACAGCCAGAAGTCCAAGCTTCAATTTCTGGTTTTGCACTTATAACCTGAGACCCTGAGCAAATTACTTGACCTTTCAGGGTCTCTGTTTTTCCTGAGTAAAACTGCCATAAAAATACTTAGACCACTGTTCTAAGAATCAGGTAATATATAGTATGTAAACATACATATCATTAAATAGTGCTTAGCATACAGTAGACAATAAATGCTAAATTACTCTAAACCTGAGGTGGCAAGGGTATGGAAAGAAGTGTCTAAGAAAAGAGTAAAGAGAAAGATAAAAAAAGATTAAAAAACTTTATAACACTTGGGATTTAATGCAATAAAAAGCTAATCCACCTGCTTTACTTCTGCTAGCTGGTGAATCCCAAAAAGATCTGAAATCCACTGTGCAAGTCACTGCTCTCTTAGGGATCCTCAAAGCTAAAAATTCTAGAGTGACTCATTAGAATTAGTAATAAAATAAACATTTGCTGAGAGTTCTTACAATAAAACCAAGGTTTACAGTAAATACTAAAGCACAAAACATGTTATATGTATTCCAGGTAGTGCAGTACAGCAAAAAGAACTCATAAATCTGAAGAAATGACTTCAGGCCTACTTTTGCTACTTGCTACTGAATGTCCTTTGTTAAGTTACTCAGTCTCTATAGCCCAAGTTTCCTTATCTATAATATGGAGATAATAACTGTCTTACTCACCTCAAAAAGTTTGGGAGGAACTAAAGTAGCAGTGAGTATGTTAAAGTTCTCTTTTGAACTTTAACATCAAGTCCATCACTATGGATGAGGCCATGTAAGGCAAGACACAGAACCAATTTATCATACCGCTTGGCCTTCTTCAAACCCAAGCCATATACTGGGTTCGAAGTTTATTTTTCTGGGGGAAGGGGGTGGCCACTCTTAATTATTACTTCTAGTGACAATTCTTCCCAGTGCAAGAAAAGTTTAATATTTTACTGTTTCCCAGCTACATTAAAAGGCTATCACACACTAACACATATAGTCTTCCCTGAACTCAGCTTAAAATAATCTGTGATGTGCTAATTTTATCATACAATGATTAAAAATAAAATCCTCCTCCTTGCCCCTAAAAAGTGAAACATAAAAAAAAAGCCTATGTTTTTTGGATATCCAAAAATGTTGAGTCATTTCTACTAATGGGGCAGGATTTATCTTAAAGGAAAATTCACAGGGGGGGAAAAAAAATGGAAATGTGAAGAGGAATAAAAAGACTCACATAAGCAGCCATTCTCCCAGAGAAGCCAGGGGTGAGCAGAGAAACTGGTATCTCAGCACAACCAGTACCAAATTCTCTCAGGCTCTGTGGAAGGCTCCAGCTGGGTATCCTTCCAGGCATCAGAAACAGACTGTGACTGAACCATAGATAATGGAGTAAAATAAAGCCAGACCTTCCATTAGGAAGTGTGTGTGCGTGTGTGTGTGTGTGCATGCATATATGCATGTTCACACTTAGGGCACAAAGTGCTGGCAAGAAAACTCTGCCTATATAACCCAAATAAACTAGATATCGATGATAAGTCCATTTGTGAAATATATTACTAATAACATTAGAAAAGAAGCTATAGAGGAAGGGCTCTCACCTTGGCTCTTTTCCTGGCATGGCCATGGTTGGATGTGCGCCTCTGTTAGAAGGGGATTAGAAAATATTAAAGGTGGAGAAAATCAACAAAGCAATATATGTTTACAAAGAAAAATCACTAACCATAAAAACCATTATAGTGATAGCCAAACTATGATGAGAACCACTCGGTGTGGGTTTCCCCCTATAACACCAGCAACTGTGACATGGAAGGGACCACAGGCCACCTACCTTCAAATCACCATTCACCATGAAGATATAGAGTAGGAAGACAATGATTTGTTGGCCTATTTCACAGACCAATAAAAATTACTTTTGGACAAACCATGGAATCCTCTCCTGATTAGGATAATTCTGGAAATGTCACTACCATGGCATGAGTATTTTTCCCCCAAGCTTGCTCACAGGAGACTTTTGAATCCATAATGGACGTGAAATATGGCTCCTAACCATCACTTATATTAACATCTTTATAGGACAACACATTCAGAGTTCCAACTTGAGATACACAAAACACCTGTTCCAATAGCTGCAGAAATGAAATGAAGAGTCTTACTGTCAAATGCCTCCCTCTGTGAGTATGAGAATTCTCCCAGTTCTAAGATCCTAGTGGTGACTCTTACAGCCTGTCTGGGTCAGAGATATAAGATGGGACAGGATAAAAAGAAGGGAGTATAGAAGATAGGGATAAGACCTCCAGAGCAAGGGGAGAAGAATGGATAAGGAGCAGGGTGGAAGCTGAGCAAGATAAAGAATGAGGGCCTGAGGTGGGATGAGGGAAGACACAGCTAATTAATAAGATTTCCAAACATCTGAGAAGTCAAAATGGGGGCTTTTGGGAAGAGGTTGGGTAGGGTTATATATGGGATGAGGCACTTAGGGGCTCTGAGATGTCTGGAATGGAACTCACTGCCAGTGGGGTGTAGAGAAAACTGAGGCAGGAGGGTGGGAGAGGGGAAACAAGTCAGAGGTAGAATACCAGCATGGTCTTGGGTAGGTGAGGATTTCTCTTTCCTTGGTCCTCTTCACTAGTTAGCAAACAACACTGCTACAATGCAAAATGGAGAACTGGGAAGGTGGATGGGAAGAATAAGAAATGATGATGGATCTGGTCAGTGGCAAGATCTGTTGCAGTAAAGGAAGATTCATAGTCCAGAAATAAGAAGCAGTATTTGTCACTACTTTTTCAAATAGGAAATAACATACACATGGCACAAACATTGAAGAAGTCTAATGAGGGCATATACAGAACAGTAAGCCTCCTTTCATAACTGTCTCCCAGATACCTGGTTCTCTCCTAAAGGGTCAACTAGTATTGAATTTCTTTTATATCTATCCAGAGATCTTTTATGCATATATATGCTTATTGTATATGTGCATAGTTTTTTAAAAACCAAATATGTTGTATACACTACTCTGAACGTTGCTTTTAAACTTTTTCTCATAGATATTATTGTATAGAAGATCTACCCTGTTTTTCTTAATGTCTACATGGTATTCCCTTGTGTGGCTATTCCATAACTTATTTTACCAGTCCCTAATATTGCACCATTTAGGATGTTTCTGACTTTTGCTAGTATAAACAATGACCATATAATTGAATATAAGTAAATACAGTATATCTGTAGTCCATTTAAAAATTTTATAAAGTATTGCTAAATTATCCCTTAAAGTGGTTGTACAAATTTATATTCTTACCAACAATATATGAATTTGCTTATTTCCCAAAATAAATAGTTTTGATTTAACAGTCAAACACATATTGAAAGCCTAATATGCACCAGGTATCATGCTAGCTACAGGAGGATACAGAGATAAAAGGCACAAACCTTGTCAAAAAGGAATTCATAATCCTGTTGGAGAAGACAGACAAATAGACAATTATAATACAGTACATTAAGTGTGTTACAGAGGTACTCATGGAGTGCTACGAGAGCACACAGCAGAAGCATCTAACTCAGACCTAGCAATACATAAGTTCATATAGTCACAGACACTGAGTGCCTCCTATGTGCAAGGCACTATGTTAAGCTTTGAGGACAAAATGGTGAACCCAAACTGACCTAATCCTAGGCATCACAGAGCTTATAGTTCTGTGAGGAAGATGGACATTAATCAAAGAATTATACAACAGAGACCTGCAATAGGTGAGTAAGGTAGTCAAGGAAGGCTTCCTGGAGAAAGACACATCTGGATTGAGTTTTGAAGGATACATAGGTATTAGACAGATGTTGGGAGGGGGATTCAGGAGTTGGAGGAGACCAGGGAAGGAATATTAAGGAGGGCATTCTAGGCAGAGAAAGCATGTATAAAAGCATGCTTTCCCCAAATTTTCAGCTCCCATTTATAACAGGGACCAAGGAATCAGATAATGCTGAATCACTGCATGCCAGAGGTGATGGCTGACAGGCAAGGGAATAGGTTATAACATCCTGAGAAAATCTGGGACTTGGCCTAGGGCAGTAAGACACACAGAAAGCTTGAAGAGAATCAACACAATCAGTTGTTTATTTTGCAGCCATCTTTCTAAAGCGGTATGGAAGATTTATCAGAAGGGATTACAAGTTTAAAGGCAGAAAGCCCAACTAGGAGGCCGTACTCAGCTGGTTGGTTGGTTGGTTATTTATTTATTTATTATTTTTTTCCCTCCCATATTTTTTATGAGCCAGCTGGTTACTTAAAGGACACACCTCAGTATGCGTTAAATGAGGGCTTGTCCATTCTGAACAAAATCTCAGAACCTGCATTTTGTAGCACTGTTTCCATGCAAAAGATGTTCTGAGTTTCAATTGCTGATTCCAAGAATATATTTCATGCACTACAAGTAATGAAAGTCTCATTTCCCCAAACTTTTCAGCTCCAATTCATAACAGGGACTCCCTTGACAGTACCACTTAGATTCTTATGGAGACTTTCAGGGTATGAGTGGCGGGTAGGTAGGAGAAGCAGAATTTTTAGTGCTATTGAAGGAGCACATGATGTGTTGGGAATGGTAGAGAGAAGAGGGCTTCCTAAGGGATTGATCCATAGGATCTAGGATGGCCGACAATATTGAAGACTTTGCAAAAGGAGCAGGAACTCCAGTAGATGGCAGCAGCAGCTCCACCTGCTCTAGCATTAACATAAGGAGTCAAGTCAGAGGGGAGGCAGGTCCCCTCCAGCTCCCTACACAACCTATTTGTTTGTATATCTAGGTGAAGACATTTTAAAACCAAGTGAGTGCCCATAAGGAGTATAAACCTATAGATGTCCTTTTTTTCTGAACATCTTCAAGTACACAAAACAGAAGTTCAGAACACCATTTATAATAGCCTCCTGAGAATAGAATAATTTGGACCCCAAAATTAATTTAATTATTATCTTTCATGTAACATGACAGCATATAATTAAACATTCATCACTTATCTGTCCTAAGGATTTAAAATTCATTATTGGTATCGGTGGAGGCTGGAAGTACAGTTTGAAAAGTGGCAGGCTGTCTCCATAAACTCTGGAAGAATGGGTGGGGAATGACAACTCACATGTAAAAGATAATGGAAAGAAAAACAGCCAGGACAGAGATCTGGCAAACTGTAAGAGGAAAGACAGTAGAAAAGCAGGCAGCTAGAGAACAAAATATTTCAGAGAGCTGTCTGATTTTAATTTATCCCTTTACATTGTGGCTGTTTTAATCTTTAAAGAAGACAAGCCCTAGGTGAATTGAGTTGTCTAGAAAAATTATGCTTCAAGTTTCCAGACCCTCCAAAATGTTGCTGCCCTGCTTTTTAATCTAACTTCTTGCTAGCATTAATGGTCTATCTCCTGAGCTTATAATAAAGACCAGTCTCACCCTTGGGCATGAAGGAAAGGATTTATTATAAGTTGGGCTTGGGTAACAGAAGAAATTGGCAGTGACCACAGAAGAAAAGAAGGGTTATAATAGGCAGAAGAGGCTCAGAGTCTAGGCTGGGTGGGCAGGCGTCAAAGAAGAACCATGGAAGAGACTTGGCTGACTACCCACTGCCATCATTTCTGTACTGCAGTATAAATTTGGACGGAAAATAACATGGCAACCAAAGAGTGAAATTCCTCTCACTCACATTTACCAAGTGGCAAGTTCAGAAACTATTTCTGACCCAGAAAATGCCGACTGCTTTAACACAATCAGGATATGAATTTAACACTGTGTGTAAAGCCAGGCAGTTCTAGTTTTAAGTTTATTATATCAGTCATTTTTATGATTTTGTGTTTGTATACAGTTTATTTTTTGATAGTTAAAAAATATCAAAATGCAGCAAATGTATCAAGACCCAGTGAACTCAGGTACAAATGGATAAGGGATTTCCCTCTGTCCTCTTTAGACTTCATTGTGGACTCTATGACAAAAGGGAGAGATGTTTCTTAAAAGCTGAAGTTAGGGTTTTTGGTTGTCATTGTTTTTATGACAGGGTCTTGCTCTGTGGCCTGGGCTGTACAGTGGCACAATCATAGCTTACTGTAACCTCCAACTCCTGGGCTCAAGTGATCCTCCTGCCTCAGCCTCCCAAGTATCTGGGACTACAGGTGTGCACCACCATGCCCAGCTGATTTTTAAAAATTTTTTGTAGAGATGGGGTCTTGCTATGTTGTCAAGGCTGGTCTTCAACTCCTGACCTCAAGCAATCCTCCCACTTCAGCCTCTCAAATGCTGGGATCACAGGCATGAGCCACCACACCCAGCCAAGAGCTGAAGTTGGGGTTTTTAAGGAGAATCAAGTGTTTGTATAAATGACTAGATTCCTAGAGATTTCCACTTCTATTCAGGTATAAAGAGTGTGCACATGATGCACTTCTAATTCTTACCTGTGTCTCCTGACGCAAACTGGCATCTTCACTTTCTTTCTCAATTTCTTCCTTACTTGGAGTCTTAGATACAAACTTGTTTTTGTTTACAGATTCTTCCACCAGTTTTTTTTCTGATTCTTTCATTATTTCCAGGGTCTCTTGAGTAGTGTTACTGTTAGACATGTTCTTCAATACAATACAGTAGCCTCTATGGACTCCTAAAGAAACATCAAATGCATTAAACAGGAGGTGTGTATCCATACTTAACACACGTAAGACTTGTATTTTACACAGGTACTTTTTTTACAGCAGCCTCCCTGTAACCAAAAAAAGAGTCCTTTGATAAACGCTACCCCTGGACTCATTTCTTTTCTTTTTTTTAATAGCTTTATTGAGGCAAAATTGACATACTACAAACTGCATATATTTAAAATGTACAATTTGATGAGTTATGACACATGCATACACCTATGAAACCATCACCACAATCAAGACAGCAAACATTGTTCTGTGAAGTTTGGGGAAAAAAAAAAAAAACGGAAAGAAAAAAAAAAAAAGACAGTAAACACATCCATCACCCCAAAAGTTTCCTCAAGTCCCTCTAATCTCTCCCTTCCCTCCCTCCCCACAACCCCCAGCCAACCACTGATCTACTTTCTGCTAGTCTGCACTTTCTAGAATTTTATATAAATGAAGTCATATACTGTCTAGGCCCCTCTTTTACTCAGCATAATTATTTTGAGATTCACTAGGATTCAGTTCTAAAGCAATTTAGTGTAAGTCCTCTTGGTACTTTATTTGCCCACCCTTGTTCCCTATAGAAATTTGCTCACATTTTCAGCTCAATCACTTAACTTGCTAGATTCTCTCCAGAAAGAAAAACATATTATAAAGCTCTATTCACCACTAGAGAGGAACACTCTCTTTCCCAAGGGAAAACTTCCACAGCTACCACAAACTACAACATTGTCACCAACTTCAAGCTACTCCCCCATCAAAAAGAAGCAAAATCAGACAATGGTTATATAATCGTAAATGCTTTCCTTTATCTTAAGAAAACTGAAAAAGCCAGAAGAGAACTTTGTAGTCATTTATCCTTCAGAAAGACTGGGTCTATCCTTGGAGGAGGAATCTTCAGTTTGCTATTTGGGTTCAGTTAATTTACTGCCACCCAATGATACAGAGTATCTATAGTGCAGGGGGTGGCTGGCTCTTTATCTCTTACTATCACCACCTGGGAAATCCTATAATGAAACCAACACAGTTCTCCAAGCACACACTAACAGAAGTTGATACTCTATACACAGATTCATGTCCTCAACTGCTGAAGTCAAACATGCTTGGCTCCAACAATGGTTTGTAGAGGTTTCTCCTTACATGGGTTACTGACTGTACTTCAATCCTAAAAACACCTTTCCCTCCTTTAAAAAGATAAGACTGATTCTCTATCAATATAGAGGAAAAATAAAATTAAATAAATAAATAAAAAGATAAGACTGGCTGGGTGGGGTGTGGTGGTGCACGCCTGTAGTCCTACCTACTAAGGACGCTGAGGCAGGAGGATTGCTTGAGCCCAGGAGTTTGAGGTTCCAGTGAGCTATGACGACACCACTGCACTCTAGCCTGGTTGACAGAGTGAGACCCTGTCTCAAAAAAAAAAAAAAAAAAAAAAAAAAGACTGGAAACCTTCCCAGATGCTGCATCTATTCCCAGCACAACCCTAGAAACTGAGCTAAATAAACAAACAAATGGTTAGGAATGTTTCAACAAAATTGTCACAACAGAAAATTTTCTCTCCTTCAAATCCATTTAAAGAGTAAGACCCAGAAGGCTTTCAAGCAGCACAGTAACCTCATCGTGACATAAGTTAGATAGTCTGCAAGATTATTGCTTTGTTCACCTTGTGGTGGCTCCTGAGCTGCAGCATGGAGACTTAGTTTGCTCAGAGCTAGAAAAATTCTCTTATTTTAAAGGGCTAGGGAGTCATTCACACAATCACAGTCATACAGTTGAATTTGAAGAAATATTGGAAGAAACTGACTACAAAAGAAAATGTTCAACATTTCCCCCTGCCCCCGCTTTCTTTTTTTAAGAGAAAGTTCTTCTCTGTCACCCAGACTGGAGTGCAGTGGCACAATCACAGCTCACTGCAGCCTCAAACTCCTGGGCTCAAAAGATCCTACTGCCTCAACCTCCCCCACCATACTTGGCTAATTTTAAAAAATTTTTATTTTTGTATAGACAGGGTCTCCCTACTTTGCCCAGGCTGGTCTCAAATTTCTGGCCTCAAGTGATCCTCCTACCTTGGCCTCCCAAAGTGTTGGGATTACAGGTGGGAGCTACCTGCCTGGCTTGGTAGTTGCTTTCTTAACCTTTATGCAATACTGCTTCTAAGTAAGGGGACAGATAGTTTTAGATGAGAAAGGAAAATAAAAAGTCTACCAAAGATACAAAGGAATCATGAAATCTCTTAATTGGAAGGGCACTTAGCTTTCTCAGTCAGCTCCATCCTTCTACATCCATAGTCCTCCATAATTAGCTTGTTGAATTAGTACTAACTCTGAAAAATGGTTGTCCTGTCCCTGCTTGTATACCTCTAGTGAAGGGGAGTCTTCACCTCCAGATATAAACCATTTTTTTTTTTAGAACACTTTCCTTGTAAAAAGGCAAAATTCATCTCCCTGGTACTTCCTCCCCCTGGTCCCAGTTTAGCTTTCTGTGCAAGTCATAAAGAACCACCTTAATCTTGCTTCCATGTCGGTCCTTTACAAAAGACAACTTTATCTTATTTCCTTCTCTAAACATTCCCAGCATTTAGTCAGATATTCAAATCACATGGTTTTAAGTCTCCTCACCATTTTGCTTCTAGGTTAAAAGCAGCTGCCCTGAAGTAGACAGGCTAGTAATGAGGGGTCAGAGTGTTACTATTCTGGAGTCAAGAATGCACTACATTGGAAGATACACTAAGCATAAAACCGTATGTCTTACACTGAGGTTCTCTTTTGCTCTCCAAAATAACCTTTTTATTTTTTTGTTTCTTTTTCTCTTTTTAAAATTTTTTAATTTTTTATTTATTTATTTTTTTCCGACTCAATCACTCCCTCACCCACTCACCCACTCTCTCATCCCAAATAACCTTTTGAAAGGTAGTGGACAGTAGGGATGCAAGCTCCCCACTCCAACTCTCTGTCTCACCTCCTGCCAAAAAACCAGATTCCAAGGACTCAGATAAGCTGGTCTCACAGAGAAAAGAGAGAAAATAAAGAACACCTGCAACAACCTTGCAACAGCTTCTGTTATCAGTCTGCTAAAGCAGAGGAAAAAAATAACCAAAAAAACAATTTTTACCCTTTAAAACTCCAAGCAGCTTTTTCTCAGGGCCCAGCATTTCTACTCCTTCAGTCGTGTGCTGTGGCCACTCACTCCCCCGCCCTCTCTCTTTTGCTCTCTCTCTCTTTCTTTCTCAGAAAATAAACTTTTACTTCTGTATATCCTAAATTCTGTGTGAGAAATCTTTCTCCACCCACCTATGAATTTCACACCCTTTCACCTTTAATTGAGGTCATTTCCAGGCCTGTAATCTAATGCAAAAGAACTTCTTTTTTTTTTTTTTTTTGAGACAGAGTCTTGCTCTGTCACCTGTGGTAGAGTACAGTGGCATCATAACTCACTGCCACCTCAAACTCCTGGGCTCAAGCAATCCTCCTGCCTCAGCTTCCCGAGTAGCTGGGACTACAGGCACCTGGCTAATTTTTCTATTTTTTGTAGAGATGGGGTCTCGCTCTTGCTCAGGCTGGTATGGAACACCTGACCTCACAAGCAATCCTCCCGCCTCGGCCTCCCAAAGTGCTGGGATTACAGGCGTGAGCCACCACACCCTGCCACAAAAGGGCTCTTCTTACTTTTGGGGCATAGGGATTCCTAGTAACAAATTTTTCTGGGCCAAAAGAAAAGCAAAAGTTGCAGATGAAAGACAATTTACTAACTAGAGAAGCTTTCAAGAGTGAAAATAAAGCCAGTAGCAGGTTAAAAGGCAGAGAAGTAATTTCCACTCTTGATAGTTTATTTGGTATTCAGAGGAAATTAAAGGCTTTGGGAGGTTTTTGGGTGAGAGAAGAAGAAAGGAACTATCTCATGTGTAACTGTGGCTAGAACAAAGCAAAGACATTAAGCTCCCAGGAGGGCCTAGATGTGTGCTTCCCTACAACCTATTTGTGCACAGTATACATTTCAACCAGGCAGACAGCAAAATTTCAAAGGCAGAATGTCTCCTGAGGACACTCAGTGGCTCAAAGCTGCACAGAGGGGACTGTCAGATGTGGGGGGCAAGGAGGAAGAGCAAGGAAACAGGATGATACAGGGGAGGATGATTGGGAGCCAAGATTCGGCAATTTTTTCCAGAGAGAATACAACATATTCCCCATAAATTTTTTGACTGCCAAGGTAAGTACCTTCCAGAACACAGTGAGATTATATATCCTTCCATCAATTCTATAAACAACTTTCTAGGCATTGGGCCAAAAGGAATACATTATATAGGGAACACTCACAGACAGAAGAACAGTTTCATTTTCTACCTTTTAATCTATGGCCAAGTAGAGAGAATGCAAGCAAGAAGATAATATCCAGGTGCTAAAAATTCTGATTAACCCAGTGGCAAATTCCCTGTAAAGCTTTCCAGTCCTTTACTAATTTGTATATCAATAGTAAATTACTCCTAATGGATAGTCACATTTTAAAAAATTGTTTAAAATCTAGGAGTTCAGGAGAATGGATAAACAAACTGTGATATATTCATACAATACGATACTGTTTAACAATAACAAAAATAAACTATAAGCTGAGCAACCCTAATCCAAAATTCTGAAATCTGAAATACTCCAAAACAGGTAACTTCTGAGCATCAACATGATGTGCAAAGGAAATGCTCATTGGAGCATTTTGGATTTTGGGGTTAGGGATGCTCAATTGGGTAAGCATAAACCAAATATTCCAAAATCCAAAAAAATGTGAAATCCAAAATACTTCTAGTCCCAAGCATTTCAGCAAAGGAACACTCAACCTGAGATATATATATATACACACACACACACAGAGTGTATATTCTGCTACACATAAAAACATGGATGATGGATCTCAAAACTATTATGGTAAATGAAGGAAAGCAGACTGCCCCCCCCAGTACATGTTATATAAGTCTATTTATATGAAGTTCAAGAACAAGCAAAACAAACACAGTGATTGAAATCAGAAAGAGATTGCTCAGGGCTTAGGGGATAAATATTGATTAGAAAGAGAAATAAGGGACCCTCCAGGAGTGATAGAAATATTCTCTTGTTTGGGGCAGTGGTTACATGGGTGAATACAATTGTCAAAACTCGTTAACTGAATACTTAAGATCTGTGCATTTTATTATATGTTATTTTAACCACACCAAAAAAAAAAAGAATGCCCCTAGGAATCAAGCAGTGGGGACAAAACACCCACAGGGGTACAATGGTAGGTTAAAAACAAAACAAACAAAACAGTCTAGGTGCTCATGCATTGCAAGCCTTTTCTTTTGTCCTTTGACATTGGAGTTAGGAGAAAAGGAAACGGTGTTAATGTTTATTGAGCATGATTATGAAGATTATGAACCTGGTGCTTTATACGCTTCAACTCACATCCACCAAGTGTAGCTAAGCTACTTGATCAAGGTCACACCACTACTAAGTGGCAGAACTGACCAGAACCCAGGTAGTGTCTGATTCCAAAATCTACATTCTCTCTATGACTTTCATTTTTTTCCTTTTTATTATTTCTATACATTATTTAATCTTAATACAACTCTTTGTTAGGGTTACTTTTCAGGTGAAAAAAACCAAAGCTCACAGAAATTAAATAACTTTTCCAAGTCAACACAAGAGGGGCAAGGGCAAGATTCCAACCTAGTTGTGTCTGATCCCAAAACTAAAGTTCTAAGTGTTCCAAGGTGGCTGGCCATTCAGGAGAATTCTGGGGTGCAGAGTGTGGGATGGGAAGGGTGACTAGATCTGAGGCCTCTCTTCAGAGATTATCAGTGGGGGACATATTTTTGGATTCAAAAATTAGGTTTGGGCCACGTGCAATGGCTGTAATCCCAGCACTTTGGGAGGCCAAGGCAGGAGGATCGCTTGAGGCCAGGAGTTCGAGACCAGCCTGAGCAACATGGTGTGACCCCATCTCTACAAAAAAAAAAACAAAACCACAATTAGCCAAGCATGGTGGCACACACCTATAGTCCCAGCTACTCAGGAGGCCAAAGCAGGAAGACTCGTTGAGCCCAGGAGTTTGAGGTTGCACCGAGCTACAATGATGCCACTGCACTCTAGCCTGGGCAACAGAGCAAGACTCTGTCTCAAAAAAAACAAAAAACAAAAAATTAGGTGTAAACTCTCCCATCTTTCCCTTCGACTTGGATCTGCCCCTCATGACCTCAAATTTTTTACAGTTGAAAGAAATCATCTTACTTGATCTTCTCAAGGTATAAAGTGTTATCTCTACTTGAAATTAAAAGTCTACTTGAGGGCTGGGCACAGTGGCTCACACCTGTAATCCTAGGACTTTGGGAGGCCAAGGCAGGAGGACTGCTTGAAGCCAGGGGTTTCAGATCAGCCTGAGCAAGAGCTAAACCCTAACTCTGCAAAAAAATAGAAAAATTAGCCAGGCGTGGTGGCACATGCCTGTAATCCCAGTTACTTGGGAGGCTGAGGCAGGAGGATCTCTTGAGCCCAGTAGTTTGAGATTACAGTGAGCTATGGTGATGCCACTGCACACTAGCCTGGGGCGACAGAATGAGATCCGTGTCTCAAAAAAAAAAAAAAAAAAAGGCTACTTGAGGAAACGTATAAGTGATAAAAAGGCAAAACAGCCTTATTGCTAATATGGAGAAAGTCTGAGCAGTCTGGATAGAAGATACACCAGCCACAACATTCCCTTAATTAAGCCAAAGCCTAATCCAGAGCAAGGCCCTAATTCTCTTCAATTCTATGAAGGCTAAGAGAGGTAAGGAAGCTGCAGAAAAAAAGGCTGCAGCTAACAGAGGATGGTTCACGAGGTTTAAGGAAAGAAGCTGTCTCCATAATATAAAAGTACAAGGTAAAGCAGGGAGTGCTAATGGAGAAGCTGCAGCAAGTTATCCAGGCGATCTAGCTAAGATAATTCATAAAGGTGACTACACTAAACAACAATTTTCTTTTTGTTTTTTTGAGACAGGGTCTCACTCTTTTGCTTGCAGTAGAGTGCAGCGGCATCATCATAGTTTACTGCAACCTCAAACTCCTGGGCTCAAGTGATCCTCCTCCCTCAGCCTCCTTAGTAGATGGGACTATAGGCACATGCCATTGCGCCTAACAGCAATAAAGTATTTTTAAATTAAGGCATGTACATTTGTTTTTAGACATAATGCTACTACACACTTAATAAACTATAGTATAGTGTAAACATAACTTTTACATGCACCGAGAAACCAAAAAATTTGTGTGACTCGCTTTATTGTGATATTCACTTTATTGCAGTGGTCTGGAACTGAACCCACAGTATCTCAGAGGTATGCCTCTATCTGGGTTTTGCTGTTAATTCCAGCAGAACCCAAACCTAATACACTCCCTACTTGATATCTCATATATATAAAACATATGCGCACTCTAAGTAACAATGATGAAGATGATGATAAACAATTTCTATAAGCAAGGAATCCTACAGCAATACCCTGGAGCTCATATGTATTTGGGAGGGAAGAGGTAAAATAAGGGAGAGTTGGCCATTTTTATGGAGGATATAAGGATATCACCCTTGTGCCTAACACTACCTCTGTTGCATGGAAAAAGATGAGCATCAATATAGGGTAAGAGGCGGCACCCACCAAAATAAAGAACATCCAATCTCTACAGTGTAGGAGTGAGTCAGCATGTTATAGTAGATAAGATTATGGGCTTTGTAGTTCAACATGAATTTGACCAGGTGACTACTATTTCCACAACTTATTAACTGTGTAACTGAGCCTCGGCCCCCTTATCTGTAAGACAGACACAATACATACCTCACAGAGCCACTAAAAAAATCACAAGTAACAAATGTAAGGTGCTTGCACTCAATAGATGTTCAGTGAATGCTAGTTCCTCCTAATCACAGTCTCTACTAAGAAGACGGAAAGACAATTGAGAGATCTCTTTTCCTTGGTTTACTGGTACTGTTTTTCACTTTTGAGTTAACATGTTTCCATTACAAAATTGGCATGATGTGTATAGCCTTTTCCTAGTCAGTACTGAACCCACGCTACATTGCATAGGTGAGACCCTTGCCTATTTTAATGAGAATTAGTGTAAGTCTGCAAGGAAGAGAAAAGATAAGAATTCTATTTATCCCTTCCTATACTTGGCTTCCTATTTTTCTTGGTACTTTTGTATTCTAAGAATTGTTTTTTTGGCTGGGCGCAGTGGCTCATACCTGTAATCTTAGCACCCTAAGAGGCCAAGGCAGGAGGATTGCTTGAGGCGGGAGGATCTCTTGAGGTCAGGAGTTTGAGACTAGCCTGAGCAAGAGTGAGACCCCGTCTCCACTAAAAATAGAAAAAATTAGCCAGGCGTGGTGGTGCACACCTGTAGTCCCAGCTACTCAGGAGGCTGAGGCAGGAGGATCACTTGAGCTCAGAAGTTTGAGGTTGCAGTGAGTTATGATGACACCACTGCACTCTAGCTGGGGTGACAGAGCAAGACTCTGTCTCAAAAAAAAAAAAAAAAAGAATTGTTCTTCAAAAGTCAATTTAGGTAAACGCTTCTTTCAAAAGAGAGAACTCCAATGTTTACTATGGTGTAAGCTTAGGCCTAAGGCAAGAGATGGATCACTGAATAGTGGTTGGATCCTTCAGACTCCGTTGCCCATGATGGCTGATCAGGTGTTTAAAGAACACACAATGTTTGATGGCTCAGATCCTAAGGAGTCCTCACTTCCATTAATAGAATGTTTATTATTTATCACTGTATTGTATACACAGAGCTAGCAACTTTATAAGTAGATATTAATATTCCTATTTTATGGAGGAGTAAACTGAAGCTCAAAATGATCAGGAAGCAAATCCTGTTAACTCTAATTTCAAAATATATCCAAAACCTGATGACCTCTTACATTTCTACTGCTACCACCCTGGTCCAAGCTGCTATCCTCTCTTTTTTTTACCCCCAATTTAAAAAATTATGGTAAAATACACATAAAATTTATTACCTTAACCATTTTTAAGTATACAGCTCAGTGGTATTAAATATACTCATAATGTTGTGCAACCATCACCACCATCCATATCCATAATTCTTTTTATCTTGTAAAACTGAACTCTGTGTTCATTAAACAATAACTCCCCATTCCCCACTCTGCCCAGCCCCTCGCAACTGCCATCCTACTTTCTGTCTTTATAATTTTGACTACTCTAACTACCTCATATAAGTAGAATCATACAGTATTTGTCTTTTTGTGACTGGCTTATTTTACTTAGCATGATGTCCTCAAGGTTTATCCATAATGTAGCATATGTCAGAATTTCCTTCCCTTTAAGGCTGATTATTTTATTTTATGTATATACCATTTTGCTATCCATCCTGTTCATGGACACTTGAGATGCTTCCACAATTTAGCTATTATGAATAATGTTATGAACATGGGTTCATAAATATCTATTCAAGACCCTGTTTTCAATTCTTATGGATATATACCCAACAGTGGGATTTCTAGACCATATGGTAATTCTACTTTTAATTTTTTGAGCAACTGCCAGAGTTTTCCACAATGGCTGTACCATTTCACATTCCCACCAACAGTACATAAGGGTTCCAATTTCTCCACATCCTCACCAATACTTGTTTTCTTTTCTTTTTTTATCATAGCCATCACAATGGGTATGAGGTGGTATCTCATTGCAGTTTTGATTTGCATTTCCCTAATGATTAGTGATATTGAGCATTTTTTCATGTGCTTATTGGCCATTTATATTAACATATTTTCTCTGGTGAAATGTCCATTCAAGTCCTTAACCTGCTTTTTTTAAATTGGGTTTCTTTGTTGTTGAGTTTTAAGACTTCTGTATATATTCTAGATATTAATCCCTTATCAGACATATGATTTGCAAATATTTTCTCCCATCCTGTGGGTTGCCTTTTCACTGTGTTAATACAGTCTGATTTTTTTTTTTTTTTTTTTTGAGATAGTGTCTCTCTCTGTTGACCATGCTGGAGCGCAGTGGTATGATCATAGCTCATTGCAACCTTGAACTCCAGGGCTCAAGCGATCTTTCTGCCTTAGCTTCCTGGACAGCTGGAACTACAGGCACATGCCACCATGCTTGGCTAATATTTCTTATTTTCTGTAGAGACGGGGTCTCTCTATGTTGCCCAGCCTGGTCTCAAACTCCTGGTCTCAAGTGATCCTCACGCCTCAGTACCCAGCATTGATGCCTTTTATTTCTTTTTCTTGCCTGAAGTTCCACCATCCTCTCTTGGCTGAATGATTCCAATAGCCTTCTAACTGGTCTCCTTGCTTCCACCTTCATCCCCCTACAGTATTTTGTAAACAGCAGCCAGAATGATTGTGTAAAAACATTGTCATATCATTTTACACCTTTGCTCAAAATCCTCCAGTGGCTCCCCATCTCGCTCAGAGCAAAAGCTGAAGTCCTTAAAATGATCTACGATATTGGCCTCATGCCTATAATCCCAGCACTTTGGGAGGCCGAGGTGGGAGGATTGTTTGAGGCCAGGACTTTGAGACCAGCCTGGGCAACACAGGGAGACTCTATCTCTACAAAAAATAAGAAATATTAGCCAGGCATGGTGATGCACACCTGTAGTCCCAGTTACTCGGGAGGCTGAGGCAGGAGAATCACTTGAGCCCAAGAGTTCAGGGCTGCAGCAAGCTATGAATCCCACCACTACTGTACTACAGCCTGGGTGACAGAACAAGACTCTGACTAAAAAACAAAAACAAAACAAAAAAACAAAAAAGAAAAGCTCTACAAGATCTTAAATGATCTGACCACTAGTTTGCCCTCTGACCCTATCTCTTACTATTCCCCCTATTTACGTATTTATGTAGTTCTAATTACACTGGCTCTTCCCTGTGCCCCAAAACAACTTTAGGGTGATTGCTTTCCTTCTGCCTGGAATGTTCTCCCCCCAGATAACTGCATGACTTGTTTACACTTTTCCTTCAAGTCTTTACTCAAATGTCATCTCAGCGAGCCCTTTTTTGGCTGTAACAACTAAAATTACAAAATCCCAAATACTTCCTATCCTACTTTCCTGCCTTCATTTTCTCCTCAGCATTTATCACTGTCGAACACTCCATGTATTTTACTAATTTACTAATTTACTAATTTTTGTTTATTATCTCTCTCTCCTCAATATACACTCAAAAAGGGCAGGGATTTTTATTTTGTTTCATTCACTGCCTACTACCAGGGTCTAGAACAGTGCTTGGCACATAGTAAATATATTTTTAAATAAATAAAGGAATTAAGGTCATTTACCTATATATTCACAAAATGTAAGTGGCAAAGCTAGAATTCAACTCAAGATTGTCTCCAAACTCTTGCTTTCTTTGACACCACACTGCTTTCTCAAAATGGCCTGTTGCTTTCCCAAATTCAGATCGGGATGGCTTTCCACAATTCTCATCTAAGAGATCAATGATTCCCATTTAAAATAAAGCCTAGCAAGAAGATCTGTTTCTAAACAACTGTGTGAGCTAAGTGAGGTTCAAGCTTATAACCTGTGAGTCTAACCTGACACTTTTTCCTCCTGCTTTATTTATGTTTATCCAATGAACCAAACCATATCCCTTATTCTTACCCTACGGCCTCCCTCATAAAAAGTTATTCAGTCGGATACCAAACAGACTTTTTGCTCCTCTGTGCGTAACAGATGAATCTAAAGTTTGTTTTTTCCTGAGACAGAGGCAATGGTATGATGAAAAGTTCACATCTTACTGACAGAGACTTGAATAACTCAAAAGAGAGGAATGAACCCATAGACCTCTTGATATCTCTTTCAATCCCTCAGTTCTGTAATAGCTAAGCATGAGAACATTGGGGGAGCAAAAAACAAGACCCACCATAATTTCTCAAGTATCCCTTAACATGAAGTGTAAGAAGAGAAACACAATACCCTTGACTTCTTTCATTTGCAAGATCTAGTGAAAGAATTTTCTTTATATGAATGAATCATTTCTTAGTCTCTAGGGCAATACAGTAGAGAAGATACATGCCATAATCTGACATGAAAAGGAACCAACATTAAGCTTAGTGAAATCTCCCAGACCTAAGTCAGTAAATATGAACAAGCTAGGGAAGTGAAGGTGGACAACATGGAAGCTATCTCCAGCTAATCCTCTATCTCCAACAATGTTGACAGGGATCTACCCATGTCAGAGTGGAAAAGAAAGAAGAAAAAAACAAGTAAGAAAAAAGCTGTTAATTTCTGACTCAGCTTTAAAGCTACCAAAATAAGCAAGGCAGATTCATATATAAAGACAAACCTCCTCTGGTCTAGAAGGCCACAGTTAGGATTGGCATAAGCCCAACTGACTGCAGCAGAGGCCCAATTCACAGACAGGTGGTAGGTGTTTCCCACCATATCTTCTCCTAATCAAATCACATTAAGAATATACAATTAAAGTGTTTAAATTTAACAGCAAATTCTGAAAACACCTCACCCATTTTTGAAACATTTTATTCACAGCTCTATATACAGTTATGGTATTAATGTCATCTATCATGGAATAAATGAATTCTGCAAGGTTAAATGATGATGTGTTTATGTTCTATCTGCTCATTGGCCCCTGGGTCAGCCAATCTGATCCAGGGCTCCATGGCAACAGGCTCTATCACTAAGAGCTACAAGATGAGATTCCCCTTTCCTTTTTTTTTTTTTTTTAAATAAAGCATTTTCCACAGAAACTGCTGCAAATACTGTCATAGAATAGTCTCTATAGACAAATAAGAAATGCTGCCATTCTGGTATACTAAAAATGAATGGGGACAGGCATAGTGAATAGCAATGACAATGACTCCATGCAGATAACAAAGGGATCTCAAAAACCCTGGAGATTTTTCCTTGTTTAATTTCCATAGGGAAATTCAGGAATCCTTGAACTGCCAGAAAACCAACACCAGGATAAACTGAGGAATTAGTATAATGGGAGTGCTGCCTAGCTGAAATCACAATATTTAAGCTTCCCATGCCTCAAGATACAGAGAAAGCTAAAGGTTTTAATTTGGGACTGCTGACCTTTGTAAATTTCCCACAACTTTTTTGGAAAGTTAAAATGAGCACAAAACTCACAGATTCTCCATATTCTTATTCTCCATATTCTCAAATCACAGTCAGCTCACACAGTCCTTGGAATTCTTATGTCTGTTCTCTTCTCTACACCCTACTACCACCACTAGGCTTAGAGAAAAAAAAACTGCTGTGTCCGAATGAAGAAATAAGACATTTGCTCTTCACATTCTATATGCCCCCATTCCTTCTCCTTCAGGGGCAGACCTCCCTGAAGCAAAGAGGGAAGGAATGAGATAATTATTAACTGGATGAGAAAACTAGACAAAAAGCAAAACAAAACAAAAATATCATTTTTTCCCAATGGTGCTAATTAACATTCTAAAATCCAACTGGGCATATTAGAAGTTATTCTCCCTTTCTGGCATGCTTTTCACCAATAATTGATGTAATATCTCAGGCTGTAACAAGCAACTTTAGTCCCCACCTTCTGGTATATAGTGTTAAGAGAATGCTGAGAACTGGATAGCATCTGAGATGTCAGGGTCAAAATTAGCTTGGAAAGTGTGCATTGTCATCTGGCTCACATTATAGTTTTGTTTTGTTATTAATTGTGGTAAAATACACATAACATAAAATTTACCATTTTAACCATTTTTAAGTGTACAGTTCGTCGATATTAATTACATTCATATTATGAATTAAAGAAGAGAAAATGGTTTCAGGTACAAAAGCCATGGTATCAAGAGACTACAGTCATTCTTTTGATGAATATTTAATGAACATGCATTTATTGTACAAGTCACTTATATTAAGAACTATAGGGGATATGAAGAATAAACAGTCAACTGTTAAGACTCTTTACTGTCCAGTAAAAATAGCTATCAACACACATATTTCCAGTGTGTGTTTTACATGCTGAATGCAGTTTCTTACATGCCCATCTCAGTTCCTAAAAAAGTCCAAAGTGGATGGATGTCTAGATCTTTTTTGTCAACACTTTGTTCCAAGGGACCCACAGGCAGACTAACATGAGAAGCAACAGACAGAATTCCAAAAATTCCTAGAACTGAGAAAACCTTTTCTGTAACACTGTTTCAAATTTTCCAAGAATTCTTAAGGAGACAACCCAGAAAAGGAGGTAGAAGCAACTTTTAGTGGGAGTCATAAATTGTATTAAAGCTATTTTTTTTAAAAAGTCACTGCAAAGAAAGTCACTACTAGGCCTCTCTCTACATCAAATTTCATCTATACCATCACAAAAGAAAACCAAAACATTTCACTCTAGTCCGACAACCTTTTTTTTTTTTTTTTAAAAAAAGATCCGGTCTATTAGCTGTAGAAGGAGAACATACGTATTGACCTCAGAAGGACAAGAAGCTGCATGAATAGAATATTTTCTCAGTGATGCTATCTCCCAATATGAAAGCCCCAGGCTCTGATTTGAGGAAGGAGGCTATCTTCCTCAAATAATAATAATAGCAGCAGCTACCATTTATTGAGCATTAACTGCGCTCCAAACACTATGCTCAGCAATTTGTATAGATCACATTTATCTGAATTTAACAAATGCTAAACATTTACTTTCAGATACTAACAGTAGGGATTAAAAAAAATTTTTTTATGATTAGAAAAGTGCTACAGGCTTCTTTATACTTATAAAAAACACACAAGTATAGAGAAGAAAACAAAAAAAATTACCAATAATCAATAATTCAGAGATTAACTGCTATTAATTACAGCAATGTTTTGAGGTATATCTTTCTAAACTTTGTTTCCATATCTGTATGGAATTTGTATCCATACTGGATATGCTTCCATAGCCAATAATATTTATGTAATTGACATGACACAGAACATTTTTACATCATGCCTTTTTCAACTACTAAACTATAACCATTTTCCATTTATTACTTTTAACATAAAGTCATTTTAACATTTATCTAATGTTCTATTACATACATGTACCATAATTTATCTAATCATTTCCCTATTATTGGAAATTTAGGCAGCCATTAATTTTTATAATAAAATAACGCTGTGATGAACATCTTTGTACCTAAATCCTTTTTTTTTTGAGACCAGGTCTCACTCTGTTGCCAGGCTACAGTGCAGTGGCATCAACATAGCTCACTGTAACCTCAAACTCCTGGGTTCAAGCGATCCTTCTGCCTCAGCCTCCTGAGTAGCTGGGACTATAGGCATGCACCACCCTGCCTGGCTAATTTTTCTATTTTTTGTAGAGATGGGGTCTTGCTCTTGCTCAGGCTGGTCTTGAACTCCTGACCTCAAGCAATCCACCCACCTCAGACTCCCAAAGTGCTAGGATTACAGGCATGAGCCATCACGCCCAAACTACACCTAAATCTTTATTCACATTTCTCATCAACTCCCCAGGATAAATGCATTCAAGAGTTTAGGAGATAAAACATTTCCCTAGTTCATTCTAGTTAACAGAAGCAAGGACAATCACACTAACAAATTATAGTGTTTCCCAACTGTTCCCCCAGCAACAAATAATGTTTACTTCCCAGGTCCCATGGTGGTGCCTTGGACTTTCAGGACATTCACCTAGGTAGTGCTTCTCATTTTGTATTTTTCTTCAATTTCTGCCTCCTTTTAATAATATTAAGTCTCCCTTTTGTCATATATTAGTGGTATATACTACACTAGAGAAGGGATATACCACTGACTCCTTGACAATCACTGGCCTGAAAAAATTAATAGGGAGGAAAAGATAAAAAGATACATGGGGAATATTCTCTTTGCCATTAATGTAACACACATTAATATGTCATGTCAATGTACTCCAGTAGTTTAGTGAATAATTCAAAAGTCAAGACCTCAAAAAACACACAAAAAAACCACTCTTTAACCACTCTTCTAAAAACAAGTCTTTAACATGAAATTAAAAGAAGGTAAAAGGGAACGGGAATATTGGATATTTTAGCATTTGTTGTTTGACATTTGGTCCATTTAAAATCCTAGATTTTTTTATGCTAGTGATTTTAAGAAGTCTTCATACATATTACTTCATATAAATCTTAAGAACACCACCACCACATCAACTCACGGAAGGCAAAGCAGAGGTAACAAAGTTTCAGAGGTAGACACCAAAGGCAAGTGTCCTAAGATCTGAAAGTAGATCAGAACCAATGGCAGAAAGTAAAAAACAAAAACAAAATAAAACACAAAAACCAACCATCATCTGTAGGAGTCAAAAGAACAAAAATAGCATGTTTGCAATTAGGCCTTCAAGCATCAAATTAGAAAAGATACTTCCTAAAAGGATCAACTGTATCAATATTAAGCTTAAATGTTTAGATTACACTTCACTTTAAAAACTCAGTGTCTATATGGCTTGAAAATCTCTTCTGACTTCCTCAAAAATTACATGTGATCTGAAGATACAAATGGTATATCCCTACTTAATTTCTAAATATTAATAATAATGGCTAACACTAAATAAGCCTTTAAAACGACCAGGAACTGTTTAAAGGCTTTATATGTATGTATTAACTCTTTTAATACTCAATATAAGCCTAGGAGGTAGGTACTATTATTATCTTCATTTTACATATGAAGAAATGGAGAGGTTAAGTAATTTGTCCAAGGTCACAGAACCAGCAATTGGCAGAGCTGGGATTTGAACTCCAGAGGGCAAGCACTCAACTAGTATGCTTTTCTTAAAGAAACACTCTTAACAGGTTCTATAATAACAGTGACTGGGGGTGGGCCAAGAGAGAGGCTGGAGAAAAGAGAATTAAGTAGGTATAGTAACTTTTAAGGCACAGAAACGGCCCCTATCAATTTAGCCAGAAAGTCCTTCCAACATAAATCACATTTTTAATTATCCGAAATGGGGTGATGCTAAAACACCTTTTGCAAAAGCTGCTCTTGATCTTTCCTTCCTCCTCCAAAAAATTTTTTTAAAGAATGAAAAAAAGAAGTATAAAAAGAAACTGAAATATTACTTCTTTAACACTTTTCAACAGCTTTTCTTCCCTTGACCCTTTTCAAAACCTTGATGGTTAGAAAACAAAGATTTTAAAAGAAGGCACTTCCAGCTGAAATAAAAAGACATTTTGATAATTTTTCCGTTGGTAATGACTGAAACATTTAAGGAAGACTTTAGGTCTATCCCACTCATCCTCAAATGGAAGGAAAATCAAGTTAACAAAACCGTCATCTTTTAATTTCACAGCAGTTTTCTTCCCCCTCAAAGGCTATTCCTGTCCTAGCTGCAGACGGGGAACTGCTCCCAGTGACGTCAGAGCAGTCTCCCAGCAACGATTAATGAGGGTTGTCCACCACAGGGGTTTCCTGAAAAGCTAGCTAAAGAAATTATCCACATATTTGCTGCAATATCAAGATGCAAGGATGCAGTGGAATTTCTCTTAACCCTTACAGCTCCAGTCTCTGGCAAGGTTCTAAATAGGTTATTCTTCTAAAACGCTCTACATTTACCCTAGGATTACCTTCCTCTTCCCCTCCAAATACAGTTAGATTTTTGGGTTTGAAACACTTATGTTATACTAAATATTAATATCATTGAGCTACCACAGAAAACAGAAATGTATAATGTAAGTTGAAAAACAGACATTATTACTCTTTTCACTTCACAGAAAGAATCTAGAGTAAATGAAAGCACAGAGCAGAAAAGAAAATAAAGATAGAAAATAAACCACTATGTTCTTCTTTCTTTTTTTTTTTTGCAATTGCAAAAACCACTAAGTTCTTAAAGGCTTTTTTCACATCCGCTATCCAAACACACATCCACAGATAGGCAAACCTTAAATTTCCCTGGGCTCTAATCTACTGAGTTTCAAAGATCAGAAGTATTAAAATGGAGTTGCATAAAAAGGAATTGGCAGCCTAAACACTCAATCCAAAAAAAATGGGTTAGGCTATTGTGTTCATACCTAAGAATATATCTAATAATTTCTTCCTAAAGCTTTGCTTTAACTACATACATTCAAAATTAGAATTTTACTCTAAACTAGAGTAGCAAGGAATTTTATATAACTACCTATTTTTGAGATCTGAGAAACAGCGCACAACCTGCCTGCTCTGCTCAGAACCAGGGCAAATAAGGCAGAAGAATTCCGAATTTCAAAACTCAGCCTAGAATTAATGCATCCTAGGTTCCAGAAACCTGCTTATGAGCAATTTTTCCTTCCATATTTAGAAAAGGCAATTAGGTTAAATTCATTAACAGCAGGATATATAGGGTTAATTCAGCCACCCTGCTTCAGCAATTCTGACTTTGGTCTGAGCCTGCTCTAAAAGGGAACAAAGAAAATAGTACCCCTATCATTAAACTATACCCCTTTGGCTTTAGTTCTATTCAATGGCACCCAGTTATCAACATCAAGTCATAGATGGGAGAACGCACCGCTTCAGATGGATTTTTCTTCTTCCTTCTCTCCGTCCCCTCCCTCTCAGGAGAAAAAGACTGCAAACAAAATCACTACGTCACTGGAGGTAGAGGGAATCCCATCTCTGCACTCCTTAGAAGCCAAGGCCAGCAAACAAAAACAAGCCAATTATAAGAAACAAACAAGTAATCCAAAATAAGCAGTAGACCCAGAATAAATTAACATTGACAACATCGACACATCAAAAGGCATGTTTTAGTAAAAAGGTTTTAAGAATTCTTCCTAGGATGTTCATAATCAAAAAAGCTCCCTAGACATAGCAAAGGCGACATATTTCTTATCATATTTAAAGACTAGGGGACAGTTACATAAAAACATAGGACAGAGAGGCACATTCACCAGCCAGGTGTGGATAGCTGGGTAATGACACAGTGAAGGATATTTATAGGGGATTCCCTGCTTCCTGCAATGTGCGTCAACAGCATCACCAAAGAGAACAGAAATCACCACTTTTCTCATAAGCTAAATCTGAATGAGGCATTGCTTGAAATAGCCATGGAAGAGGTAGAATCTGAATAGAGTAAAAGTTCTAGCAAACCTAATTTTTAAAATATTTAAAGATAAAAAACAGCAAACAAAAATGTCCATAAAACCCTCATAAAACTTAACACTTGAAAATTCTCTAATTTCCCTAGTGTGTATTACATAGTTAAATCAGCCAAGATAGAAAATGTATCTATCTTTCTAGCTCCTTCCCCACCCAGTCTGTGGAGTTCAAGGACTTTTATATAAAGAAAGAAAATTATCCAAAACTCACCCCAGATGGATCTGCACTTACACCAACAGCAAGCTCACGTTATTAATGGAGGCCTCATTGTAAGGATCTGTTCTGCCGGAATTTTGCCGGAAGAAATTCCTTCTGGGAAACCTGTGCCTCTTCCCCCACCCACAGTCCCCTCCCGCCCCCTTCACCCTTGAATGAAATGCTACTGATCCTTGCTGCTGCGTCTCCAGCTAGCTAATTGCTCTGACAAGCAGCTCTGAAGCAGACCATGGCCCAGCTGTTCAGAGAGATGTCACCCAGAGCTCTGCCAACAGTCACACTTGCACATACACTGTCACACACACACACACACACAGAGGCTGCAAGAGCACCCCCTCCCACCTCCTCTTCTCGCTCTCATTCAAGTACTTCAGTGGCATGCCTGCCTCCACACAGCTCTGAGGATAGCTTTTAAAGACACAGCAACAGCTCCTTTCTGCTGCAAAATGTAGAGATGCCAAAATAGTCTTTTTAGTGAAGAATAATGAGTCAAGGATATGTCCTGAATTAAAAGTTCACCTTTAAATTTACCTTACCTTTTTCTCACTTGCAAAATAATCAAGGCCAGAGAAATGATCTTTGCCTAAAAGCTACTGGGCTGGCCTTTAGAAATGTAAAATTAAGACCAAACCTAGTTACAGAGAATTTTCTTTCCAGTGAGCTATATTTAGTAAAATCATTTTTCATTTTGGGCAGAAGGCAGGAAGCATAAGAAACTAGGAGCTATCTGTTCTCCTCCCATATTTGCCCCCAAAAGATGGGGAGAAGACTTTCACTATAAAACCATGGTATAAGGGAATAAGGAAACCATGACGGTACTTTACCGACAGAACTGATTAAAAAAAAGGATGGGAATAGAGAGTGTAAGTATAGGGATGAGAATAATTAGATTAAAATAAAGAAAGTGGTACAAAGGAGACCAGGAAAAAACAGTAATAGTTCTAGAAAGTACACATGGCTCTGGAATGTCAAACTTAGATATGACCTTCATGTCCTAATTTTAAGAGCCCAAGGAAAGATAGTAATAATCTCCATTGCTCAGGAAGTAATGGACATTACAGGTGGTGCAAGGCCTGCAATAGCACACATGGCTTAGGGTCCAGGCATCCTGAGGAAAACAATAAAACCTGTCACAAAGACACATCTATTTATTCATTCAAACACATATTTGTTGTGTCCTTGGGTTCTTACTATGGGCCAGGTATTATAATAAGCTCTAGGAATGTAAGATAGATTCATTAAGGGCCATACAAAAGAAAAAAAGGACTCTGGCTTTTACTCCGAAAAGGGAAGCCATTAGGGTTGGAAGACAGATCCTGAAGGGTCAAATAAACCACTGAAAGGAATCTGACTTTTACACTTACGTGAGATGAGAGGTCATTGGTGGTTTTTAAGCAGAGGAGTAACATGGTTTTGACCTATATTTCTTTGTTGTCCTCAAATTTTTGCTGGAGAAATTTCTAATATACAGAGAATGTGCAAAATTAGTACAACAATCACCTAGATCCATACACAAATTTATTTATACATATATATGCATATAGGATGTGGGTATAAATTTTTTTCACAACTATCTGAAATGTTCTCATGATGACTCTTCACACCTAAAACAATTCAGTATGTATTTCCTAACATTAAGGTCATCCTGAACTATAGTAATAGCCATCAGCCAAGTCCCAGATGAGTGGCTGGGTGCAGTACATGCAAGGCAGATCTAAATAGCACTGCAAAGGCTTCAAAAACTGAAATGACTTTGGAATCACCACTCACAGAAGGATGCATAGAACTTACAAGCTGAACCCAACCAGGTCAAATGTCTCCTAAAATAAAGGTCAACATTCACTGTAGGAATTAAACAAAGACCCTGACTCTCATGATACAGTAGTCAAAATTTCCAGGATACAATCTAGAATTACTTAGATTAGCTGGGTGTGATAGCACATTTGGGAGGCTGAGGCGAAAGGATCACGTGAGCCCAGGTGTTCCAAGTTACAGTGAGCTATGATCACGCCACTGCACTCCAGCCTGGGCAACAGAGGGAGATCCCATCTCTAAAAAAAAATAATAAATAAATAAATTTAAAAAAAATAAATAAATAAAATTACTTGGCATATGAAGAACCAAGATAATTCAAATTGCACAGGAAAAGAGATGAAAAGCCAAAACAGCAAAATGACACAGATGTTAGAAATTACTGGCCTGACAACAACCTTAAAGCAAATAGAATAAAAATGCTCCAACAAGTTAGGACAAACACTCTTGAAACTAATGGAAAGATAAAATGTCTCAGCAAAGAAACAGGGGTTATAAAGAAGAACCAAACAAAAATTTTAGAACTGAAAAATATAACCAAAATATAAACACTCACTCGATGGGTTCAATAGCAGAACAAAAATGACAGAGGAAAGAAGTCAGTGAAATGGAAGACAGATCAACAGAAATGTAAATATGAATAATGAATCTGAACAATAAAGAGGAAAAACAATTGGGGAAAAAAAAGAATAGATCAACAAGGACCTGTGGGACAATATCAAAATGTCTAATATTCAGACCATTAGAGTTCCAAAAGGAGGGCAGAAAGAGTGTGGTAAAATATTTAGAGAAATAATGGCTGAAAGCTTCACAAATTGGACAAAAGACATAAACCAATAGATTCAAGAGGCTCAGTAATCTCCAAACAAGATAAATGCAAAATCCACTCCTGGATTCATCACAATATAACAGCTGAAAACTAAAAGACAAAAAAAAGAAATCTTGAAATCAACCAGAGGAAAATGATGCATTCTTATTAAGCAAATAATGATTCAAATGGATTCATATTTCCTATCAGAAATCATAAAGACTAGAAGAAGCCTGAGCAAGAGACCCATCTCTACTAAAAATAGAAAAAATTAGCCGGGCATTGTGGCTAGCGCCTGTAGTCCCGGATACTCAGGAGGCTGAGGTAGGAGGATCGCTTGAGTTGGAGGTTGCAGTGAGCTATGATGATGCCATTGCAACTCTAGCTTGGGCGACAGAGCAAGACCCTGCCTCAAAAAAAAAAAAAAAAAAAAGACTAGAAGGAAGTGAAACATTTTAAAAATGCTAAATGAAAGAACTATAAATGCAGAATTCTATATCCAGAGAAAATATCCTTTAGGAATGAAGATAAAATAAAGACATTCTCAGATGAAGAAAAACTAAGAGAACGCCTTGCAGCAGACCTGTTATAAAAGAATGGCCAAAGAAAGTTCTTCAAAAAGAAGGCAAATGAGAACACAACAAACCTTGGAACACCAGGAATGAAGGAAGAAAAACATAAATGGCAAATATTAGATTACATATAATAATCTCCTATACAGTTCTTTACAATATGTTTAATATTTGAAAGCAAAAATTGTAAGATTGTCTGACAGGGTTTCCAACATACGTAGATGTAAAAGATAAGACAACTACAACATAAAGGGAGGGTAGCAAAGAAACCTATATGGTGGTAAGGTTTCAAAATTCCCCCTGAAATGGTAAAATATCAATTGTAAGTATTAAAAGTTAGGAGTGTATATATGTTTGTGTGTATATATGTATGTGAACAGAGAGATCCCTAGAGCAACCAAATTTTAAAAACTATACAAAAAGATTCAGTTAAAACCTAATAGATAAATTAAGATGATTAAAACGGAATACTACAAAATGTTCAAATGAAGGTCAGGCACGGTAGCTCACATCTGTAACCCTAGCATTTTTTGGAGGCCAAGGTGGGAGGATTGCTTGAGTCCAGGAGTTTGAGACTCACCTGAGCAACATAGCAAGACCCTGTCTCTACAAAAAATAAAAAATCAGCCAAGTATACTGGCGCACACCTGTAATCCCAGCTACTCAGGAGGCTGAGGCAGGAGGATTGCTTGAGCCTAGGAGTTTGAGGTTGCAGTGAGCTATGACGATGCCACTGTACTCCAGCCTGGGTGACAGAGCAACACCCTGTCTCAAAAAAGAAAAAAAAAAAGAGTTCAAATGACTGAAAAGGCAAGAAAAGGGAATCAACAGGAGATTCAAAAATAAAAGGAACACAGAGAAAACAAATAATAAGATGGTAGACCAAAATCTAAACATATCAATAATTACATTAAGGGTAAGTGGTCTAAAAATGCCAATTAAAAGAGATTGTCCAAACAGATTAAAAAACATGACCCAACTATATGGTATCTAAAAGAAAGTCACTGCAAATATAATGATATAGGCAGGTTAAAAGCAAATGGATTAAACTATTCTGTACTTTAATGGTGGATACATGACATTATACATTTGTCAAAATCAAAAGAACTGTGTAATACAAAGAGTGAAACCTAATGCAAACTATGGACTTTAGTTAATAATAATATACCAATATTGGTTTATCAGTTTTAACACATGTATCACATTAATGCAAGATGTTAATAAGAGAGGAAACTGTTGTGTGTATGGAGGGCAGGGGGTAGTATATGGGAACTCTCTGTACTTTCTCCTCAATTTTTCCACAAACTTAGAAGTGTTCTAAAAAATAAAGTCTATTAATTAATTAATTTTTAAAGAGATGGGGTCTCACTCTGTTGCCCAGGCTGGAATGCAGTAGCACAATCACAGCTCACTGCAGCCTCGAACTCCTGGGCTCAGATATCCTCCTGGCTCAGCCTCCCTAGTAGCTGGGACTACAGGCATGCACGACCACGCCTGGCTATAAAATCTATTAATTCAAAAAAAATGGATAGAAAAAGATACCATATAAACACTAACCAAAAAAGCTGGAATAATATATTAGTATTAGACAAAGTACACCTCAGAACAAATAAAATTACCAGGGATGAAGAGAAGTATTACATAATGATGATTCACCAAGAAGACAAAACAATTCTAAATGTCTGTGTACCTAATAACAGAGCTTCAAAATACACAGAGCAAAAACTGAGAACTAAAAGGAAAAACAGACAAATGCATAGTTACAGTTGGGTATTTCAACACCCCTCTGTCAGGAATAGATAGAACCATTAGACAGAAAATAAGCAAGGATATAGAACTGAACAACAAAATCAACACATGAGAACTAACACATTTATGGAACACTCTAACTGAAAACAGAATATACATTGTTTTCAAGTGCTCATGGAGCATTCACCAAGACAGACTATATTGAGTCACAAAACAACTTTAACAAATTTAAAAGAATAAAAATCATACAAAGTATGTTCTCTGACCATAATGGAATTAAACTAAAAATCAATAACAAAAATAGAACAGGAAAATCTCCAAACACTTGGAAATTAAAGAACACACTTCTAAATAATCCATGGATGAAAGAAGAGGTCTCAAGTAAAATTGGAAAATATTTTCAGCTGAACAAAAATAGAAATATAATATATTGAAATTTGTGGGATGCAAACTAAAGAAATGCCTAGAGGGAAATATATACATAGCACCAAACGCTTATATTAGAAAAGCAGTGTTATAGACAGAATGTTTGTGTCTTTCCAAAATTCATACGTTGAAGCCCTAGCCCCCAGTATGGCTGTATTTGGAAGGGGCCTCTAAGAAAGTAATTAAGGTTAAATAAGGTCATAAGGGTGGGGGACCTTATCTGATAGGATTAGTGTCCTTATAAGAAGAGACATCAGAAAGCTCTCCCTCTCCCTCTCTACCTTTCCCACAAAGAAGAGGTCATGTGAGCACACAGAGCGATGGTAGCTGCCTACAAGCCAAGAGAAAGACTTCAAAATGATACCTATCTTGCCAGCACCTTGATCTTGGAATTCTCAGCCTCTAGAATGATAAGAAATAAATTTCTGCTGTTTAAGCCACCCAGTCTATTGTATTTTATAATAGCAGCCTGAGCTAATACAAGTAGAAAGGTCTCATAGCTGTAATCTAACTTTCTGTCTTAAGAAACTAAAAAACAAAGGACAAAATAAACTCAAAGCAATCAGAATGAAGGTAATAATAAAGAGGAGAAAGAAATGAAATTGAAAACAGGGGAAAAATCAATGAAAGATAGAGTCAGATAAATAAACTGGCATAAATTCATACAATGGAACTCTATTCAGCAATAAAAAGGAATGAACTACTAGTATATGTAACAACTTGGATGAATCTCAAAGACATTATGCTGAGTTAAAGAAGTCAGTCTCAAAACGTTATAGACTGTGTGATTCCATTTACATGACCTTCTGGAAAAGCCAAAATTATATTGACAATATATTAGTGGTTGCCAGGGTCTAGGGTTAAGAGGAGGGGACCGACTAAAAGGGGCAAAAGAGAACCATTTGAGGTGATGGAGATACTTTATTTCATTATTGTGGTGGTTATGGTTACAAAATTGTATATTTTTGTCAAAATTTAGAGAACTATTCACCGAAAAAGGTTAAGAGTTACTAAGTGTAAATTATACTCAATAAATGAGACTTTAAAAAATAAGAAGAAAAATAATAATCAAGTGGGGGTAGGCAATGAGTAGAGTTATAGGTTAAACAAGAGTAGTAGAATGTTTACTTTCTATGTTTGAAATTTTCATTTAAAAAAAAAGTGTCAGAAGAACCAGCAAAGGAGACTTAAGAAGGAATGGCCATCCAAGATCAAGGTATGGGGAAAAAAAAAAAAAAAAAAAAAGAAGGAATGGCCAGTGCAAAAAGAAAGTGTGGTGTTTTGGAAGCCAAGTGAAAAGCATTTCAAAAAGGAGAAGATGATAAACTATGTCAAGTACTGATAGGTCAAATGATGAAAACTTATATCTGATTACTGGATTTAGGAATAGAGAGTAATGGGTAAAAGCCTAACTGGAGAGGGTTTAAGAAGGAAAAAGAGAAAGTGGGGACAGCAAGAATAGACAACTCTTTCAAATAATTTTGCTGTAAAGAGAAATGAGGTGGTAGCTGGAGCAAGGAGGAAATCAAGAGAGGTTTTTATGAAGATGGGACAAATTATATATTTGAATGCTAATGTTCCTTCACAAAGTTACTCTCTTAAAGAATCATTTATGGGCTGAGTGTAGCGGCTCATGCCTGTATCCTAGCACTTTGGGAGGCCAAGGCAGGAGGATTACTTGGGGTCAGGAGTTTGAGACCAGCCTGAGCAATAGAGGGAGACCCCATCTCAACAAAAAATTTTTTCAAAAAATTAGCCAAGCATGGTGGCATGGGCCTGTAGTTCCAGCTACTTGGGAGGCTGAGGCAGGAGGATCATTGGAGCCCAGGAGTTTGATGTTGCAGTGAGCTATGATGACAACACTGCCCTCATGCCCGCATGTTTTTTGAGATGACCTCAAAAAACAAAACAAAACAAAGAATAACTTACTAAATCCATACATACATAGTATGGAAATACCTCCAGGACATATTAAGTGATAAAAGCAAGTTGCATTTGCCAAAATCTTTTTCAGTACTTTCTATAGTCTATTTTAAGCATTTTAAGTGCTTTACATTGAAATCCCATACTTCAATAATCAAAATATATAAAACAATTATATATAAAGATGTTCACAAGCATTATTTATAATAGGTAAAAATCTGAAAATAAGTTGAACCAAAAATAGGAACAATAATAAACAATGGCACATTCACATGAATGAATCTTATAGTCATTTTTGTGATGTGTTCATAAATTTTTTTAATCACGAGGGAGAATTATGATAGTTTAGAAATAAAACTTAACATGCGAAACTATATACATTATGATATTAACTATAAATAAATACTTATGAAAAGATCACACAATAAGAAAAGATACCCTGGACACAACTGGGAAAAACCGAACATGAACTGGATATTGGATGATTGAGTATTATTGTTATTTTTGTGAAATATGATAATGGCATGGTGTTTATTTTTTAAAAGTCCTTATTAGTTATAGATGCATATTGAAGTATTTACAGGTGAAATGGCATGTGTGGGTTTACTTTAAAATATTCCAACTTTGTTTCTTTCAATTGCGTTAGCACCATGCTGCCATTGCTCTCTAATGCCATGCTGTCTCTCCTGGATCCCCAGCAGAAGGGTAATAAGTAAGAAGGTATCTATACCATGGTTTGTACAGACTGCCTGCAAATCAACCAGTGACAAAGCACCCAGGAAACAACTGGCTGCTCCCAAGAGTGCGTCCTTTACTGGAAGGATGAAGAACTTCATTGTTACAGGCCTGGTACTGCGGCACTCTGTGAAATAAGACATTATCAGAAGTCCACTGAACTTCTGATTTTCAAACCTTCCTTCCAGCATCTCATGTGAGAATTGCTCAGGACTTTAAAACAGGTCTGGGCTTCCAGAGCACAGCTATTGGTGTTTTGCAGGAGGCAAGTGAGGCCTATTTCTCTGGCCTTTTTATTTTTTATTTTTTTTTATTTAAAATTTTTTTTTAGAGACAGGGTCTCACTCTGTTACCCAGACTGGAATGCAGTAGTTATAGCTCACTGTAACTTTGACCTCCTGAGCACAAGCAATCCTCCCACCTTGACCTCCCAAAGTGCTGGGATTACAGGTGTGAGCCACCACACTCAGCCAAGCTGGCCTTTTTGAAGACACCAACCTGTGTCCTATCCATGCCAAACACATAACAATTATACCAAAAGACATCCAGCTAGCATGCTGCACGTATGGAGATCATGCTTAAAAATGTAGTATGATGAGAAACATTCCATTCTCAAAAAAACAACAAAAAAATTCTTTTCTTTCTGTTACTGGTAGTTCTGAATGTTCCATATTTTCTTCCACGAGGTCAAAAGGTACCTAAGTAAATGACTGCAAGTGGAAAAACAAGAAACACAAATCAAGTATTGGCAGTTTTTCCATTTTCATTTGTGTGTGAATTTTTAATATAAATGTGGGTACATAAAGCATTAATGCAAATCCAAATGTTTCTGTGAGTAAGTTTCAGCAGTTCAACTTTATAATAATTATAAATAAACCTGTTACATTTTTCTGGACATAGGTGGATGTGGTGGCACACACCTGTAGTCCTAGCTTCTTGGTAGGCTAAGGCAGGAGGATCACTTGAGTCTAGGAGTTTGAGGTTACAGTGAGCTATGACCAGGTCAGCTTAGATGAATGAGGAGAGCTGAGACTTTAGGTAAATTTCCAAGACTTCTCCCACAACTGGATGGCAAATAAAACCACGACAAATGTGTAAAGAATGAAAAAAGAGATCTAGAACAGAGAGCTGCTGGTGATTCTGACAGGCAAAATCTGCTTATGTGATGAATAAGGCATACTCTGAATTAAGCAATAATGAACACTAAAAAACAATAGTGTTCATTCACATCAACAGGATATAAAAGGAATCAGTAAGTAAGGTCTGTGGATGATGAGTACTGAGGGAGTATGTGCCATTTCTATAGCACACAGCAGATGGAGAATTCACTTTAAAAATGTCAGCATTTCATTTTAGCAAGACTTTCTACTCCTCCCCACTGAGAGATTTTTCTCAAGGTAAAGCACAAGAACTAACAGTGACTGGTTCCCAGACCTACTACTCACTAATCATGTAACAGGCAAACTACTCTACCTCATTGAACTTCATCTATAAAATGGGGATAACTCTTACCTGCCTTGCAAGATATTACAAAAATTAAAAACAAATCACTGGCACAGGACCTGGCATGCAGTAGGCACTTAATAAGTTGCAGTTAATATTATTATTACTGAGTTTAACAGGAAAGAACAACACTCATTAGTGAGGAACGATATAAGGATGCTCACCACCACCATCTCTATTCAATATTGAATGAGAAGGCTTAGACAAAAGCAATAAGACATAAGAAAAAAATGAGGTATAAGAATTAGAAAGACAAAATTTTCCTAAATTTAGCCAATGTGACTATCTAGAATCCAAGAAAATCTAAGTACCAAACATTTATCATTTCAAGGAGTTCAGCTGAAATGAAGATCAAGGTACTAAAATCAACAATGTACAATGTTACTACATTCTAACAACTGTAGAGAAAGGGAACACACAACATAACAACCCAAACTACCTAGGGACAAATCTAACAGAAGAGGATAAAAGGATGTTTAATGAAAAAGTTATAAAATATTATTGAAGGGTATAAGTAACCCAAACAAATGGAGTTATAATAGACCATATTTCTGGCTGGAAATACTCAATATTGTGAAGAAGCTTATTCTCCCCATGTTAATCTATAAATTCCAAAAATGTGGATGGAGTTTAAACAAGATGAACAAGTTGGAGATATCTGTCCTGTTGGGCACAAGCTTCTTATATGGTAACTAAGACATGGAGATTGAGCAGACCAATGGAAAAGAATAGAGATCCTAGAACAGACCTACACATCTCTGAAAACTTGATTATATCAGAGGAGGTATAATTAATATTTAATAACAAATGGTTTGGGGCAACTAGTAAAAGCCAGAGCTTTATTCATAACGCACACAAACATAAATTTCAGGTGGATTAAAAACCTATATATAAAAAGCAAATCCTTATAACTTTTAGAAACAAGTATACAAGAATCTTTATGGCCTCAGCATAAAGAAGGATTTCTTGAATAAGAATCAGAAAGCACATAGCAAAAAAAAAAAAAAAGACTGAACTGTTTGATGACTTCAGAATTGAAAATTTCTATACAATTCTTAAAATTCATAAACATTTAAAAGATAAGCTATGGACTGGAAGGTTTTTTTTTTTGAAACATACATATATGACAAATAATTGGTATCAGTATATTAAAAAAATTATAAACTAAAAAGAAGAGACAAATAATTAATTAGAAAACTTGGCAAAAACTGACAAGTAGAACCCCAAATGGCCAATAATTTAAAAAAAAATAGAAATTTTCATCTTCTCCTAGTAATTAGGAAAATACAAATTAAAACAAAGAAATACCATGTCACACCAAACAGACTGTCAAAAACCTTTAAAAATTAATAAGTCTTATATGGTGTGTCAATCAATTGTTCATTTTTATTGTTGAGTTGTATACCACTGTATGGATAAAGCAGAATTTGTTTATCCGTTCATCTGTTCAGGAATATCTGGATTATTTCAAATTTTTTATTTTTATTTAAGAGACAGGGTCTTGCTATGTTGCCCAGGCTGGCCTGGAAAACTCCTGGAGTCCCGAACTCCGGGGATCCTCCTGCGTCAGCACCCCAAGTAGCCAAGACTATAAGCACATGCCACTGTGCCTGATTGTTCCCAATTTTTAACTATTACAAATAGAGCTAGTATAAACATTCACGAACAAATTTGATGTGAACATGGATTCATTTCTCTTGAATAAATACTAAGAGGTGTGAAATATATGTATGGTATGGTAGAAGTATGTTTAATTTTTTTAAAAAGTCAAACAATTTCAAAGTGGTTGTACCATCTTACATTCTTGTCAGCAACATGAGGGTTCCAGTTGCTCCACGTCCTTACCCACATTTAGTATGGTCACACTTTTCAAGATTAGCCATTCTAATAGTTGTGTAGCAGCATCTCCTTATGGTTTTAATTGCATTTCCCTAATGACCAATATTGAACATTTTCATGTGCTCATTTGTCAACCCTGTACCTTCTTTGGTAAAGTGTCTGTTCACATCTCTTGTCCATTTTTTAATTGGATTTTCTTCTTATTGATGAATTATAAAAGTTCTTAACCTAGTCTACATACAAGTATTTTCTAATTTATACTTTCTACCAGTCTATAACTTGCCTTTTTATTTTCTCAAGTGTCTTTAGAAGTTTTTAATTTTGATGAAATCAAATTTATAATTTTTAAATTTTATACTTGTGCTTGGTGTGTTCTACTTATGTAACCTTTGCCTAATCTATGATCACAATGATTTTTTTTTAGTTTTCTTCAAGAATTTAGTAGTTTTAGCCTTTGTATATGTCTGTGATCCATCCTGAGTTAACTTTTTTATGGTGTGAAGTAAATACGGAGGTTTGTTTGTTTTTAATGTGGTTATCCAATTGTTTAAGGACCAATTCTTAAAAAGTCATCTTTTTCCCATTGAAATGACCTGGCAACTCTGTCAAAAATCAATTGACCATACATATATCAATTTTTGGATTCTCTATTCCCTCCCATTGATTTATGTTTATTTTACACCAATACCACACACCATCTTAATTACTGAACCTTTATAATAAGTCTTGACATCAGGTAGTGTAGTCTTCCAACTTTACTCTTCATTTTGTTTTTGTTTTGAAACAGAATCTTGCTTGGTTGCCCCAAGTAGAGTGCAGTGGTGTCATCATAGCTCACTGCAACCTCAAACTCCTGGGCTCAAGCGATCCTCCTGCCTCAGCCTCCCGAGTAGCTGGGACTACAGGCAAGTGCCACCATGCCCAACTAATTCTTCTATTTTTAGTAGAGACTGAGTCTCGCTCTTGCTGAGGCTGGTCTTGAACTCCCGAGCTCAAGCAATCCTCCTGCCTCGGCCTCCCAGAGTGCTAGGATTATAGGTGTGAGCCACCGTGCCCAGAGTAATCTTCATTTTCAAACTTGTTTTGCCTTATCTAGACCCTCTGTGCTTCCAGACAAATTTTAGAATCAGCTTGTTTGATAGGGATTGTATTGGATCTATGGATCCAGGAAGAACAGAAATCTTAACAAGATCAAATTTTCTGATTCAAAAGCAATGTTTTGATCCATAAGCAATGGTACTGTATATGTCATGTCAAATTTAGCCTTAAGTATTTCATATTTTTATGCTATTTGTAGATGATATATTTTATCAGTTTCAGTTTGCTCTTGCTAATATACAAACATACAATTGACTTTTAAATACTGACTTTGTATCCTACACCCTTCTTAAACTTTTCTAGTTTTATAGATTCCTTATGATTCTCTACCTACGTGATGCTGTTTTTCCAGTGGGAAAACTGTTTTTCCTTTTCAATATTATATCTTTTATTGCTTCCCATCCTCCTCACTTAATGCACTGACCAGAATCATGAGTACCATGTTGAAAAGTAGTAATAAGAGCAAATATCCATGCCTCTTGCTTATTCTTAGAGGCTTAGAATTCAGTATTTCACCAATAAGTATTGTATCAGCTGTAGGTTTTTTGTAAATGCTCTCTATCAATTGAGGATGTTTCCATCTAAATTTATTCAGTTTCTAACATGAATTGACGCTGAATTTTGTCAAATACTTTTTCTGCTTTTACTGAGATGATCATGGGTTTTTTGTTTTTTTTCAGTCTGTTAATAGTGAATTACGTTGGTTGAATTTTGAATGTTAAACAAACCTTAAACTCCTGGGATAAACCCCACCTGGTAATGATATATTCTCCTTTTTATATATCATTGGCTTTAATTTATTTAAACTTTGGTAAGGATTTTTGCATCTATGTTCACAAAGGACCTTGGTCTGTAGTTTTCTTAAGTCTTTGTCTGGTTTTGGAATCAGAGTAAGGTTGGGCTCATAACATGAGTTGGGAGTTGTTCCCTCCCGTTCTATGCTCTTCAAAAGTTTGTACAGAAATTATCTCTCTTAAATTATTGGTAGACTTCAGCAGTGAAGCCACCTAAGCCTGTGGATGAGTTTTTCAACTACAATTTCTCTAACAGATAAAGGCTTATTCAGGTTATCTTTTTCTGACTGAGCTTTAGCAGTTCGTGTTTCTCAAGGAATTTGTCCCTTTAATAGAAACTGGCAAATTTATTGGCATAGAATGGTTCATGGTATTCTGTTATTTTTTAACGCCTGAAAAATCATCAGTGATGTCTCTCATACCTAATACTGGTAAGATGTATCTTATCTCTTCCTTTCCTAGTAAATCTGGCTAAAAGTTTATCAATTTGTTAATCTTTTTAAAGAACTAGCTTTTGGTTTTGGTGATTTTTCCTTTCTTTGGTGGAGGGGTTAGTTCACTGATTTTTGCTCTAGCCTTTAGAATTTACTCTCTTCTGTTTACTTAGTTTGTTCTCCTTTTCTAATGTCTTAAGGTGGAAGAGCTTAGGTCAATGATTTTAGATCTTTCTACTTCCCAATGTAACTATTTAATGCTATAAATTTCCCTCAGGTACTGCATTAATTGCATCCCACAAATTTTGCTATTTGTGTTCTCATTTTCATTCTGTTAAGAACATTTTCTAATTTCACTTGTTACTTCTTTGTTGACCAATGTCTGATTTAGAGTGTGTTTAATTTTCAAACACTTGGAGATTTTCCAGATGTTTTTCTGTTACTGGTTTCTAATTTAATCCTTTTATGATAAAACAACATACTCTGTATAATTTAAATCCTAAATTTATTGAAATTTCTTTTATAGCCCAAGATATGGTCTATCTTAGTAAACATTCTATGAACAGTAGAAAAAAATGTATAACATGCTGTTGTTGGAATGGTCTGTGTCAACTAGGTCATTAATTACTGATTTTTTTTTACTTGTTCTATCAATTATTGAGAGAGTGGTATTGAAATGTCCAATTATACTGGCGGACTCTCTACTTCTTTCAGTTCTAATACTTCATGCTTCATGTATTTTGAAGCTTTTACTAAATGTATAAACGTTTAAGATCATTAGGTCCTCTTGAAGAACTGACTCCTTTTTCATCATGAAATAAGCCACTATATCCATGGTAATATTCCTTGCTCTGAAATCCACTTTGTCTGATATTAATATAGTAACTTCTGATTTCTTCCGTTAGTGTTTATATGGTTTACCTTCTTTCATCCTTCTACTTTTAATCTGTGTCTTTAAATATATCTAAAATGGCTTCTTGCAGACAGCACTTAGTGGGGTCTTGCTTTTAGATGTAATCTGATAATTTTCACCTATTAATTATGGTGTTTAGATTATTTGCATTTAACATGATTATTGATATGGCTGATTTAAATTAACCATCTTGCTGTTTTCTATTTGTCCAATACGTTCATTTTCCCCTTCAAGACTTCTTTTAGATTAAGTAATATTTTTTAGGATTCAATTTTATCTCCTTTATTGGCTTATTAGCTGTAATTCTTTGCTTTTTTTTGCAAGTGGTTTCTTTAGGGTTTAAGGTATATGCTTTTTCTTTTTCTTTTTTTTTGAGAGACAGGGTTTCACTCTGTTCCCCAGGCTGGAGTGCAGTGGCCCAATCATAGCTCACCGTAACCTCAAACTTCTGGGCTCAAGTGATCCTCCTGTAGCTAACTGTAGCTATGACTACAGTTGTGTCACCACACCCAGCTAATTTTTTTTTTTTTTTTTGTAGAGAGAGAATATTGCTATGTTGCCCAGGCTGGTCTCAAACTCCTGGGCTCAAGCGATCCTCCCGCCTCTGCCTCCCAAAGTGCTGGGATTATAGGTGTGAACCACCAGGCCTGGCCTAATTTATCATAATCTACCTTCAAGCAATATACCATTGAACCTTAAAACAATATATAGTTGACCCTTGAACATACGGGTTTAAACTGTGCCGGTCCACTTGTACACAGATTTTTTTTTTCAATAAATACATTGAGAAATTTTTTAGAGATTTATGACAACTTGAAAAAACCTGCAGATGAACCACATAGCTGAGAATTATCAAAAAAATTAAGAAAACGTTAGGGATGTTGTGAATGCATAAAATATACATACATAGTAATCTATTTTATTATTTGCTACCATAAAATATACACAAATCTATTATAAAAAGTTAAAATTATCAGAACTTACACACACACTTACACACTATAAACAAACAGGCTGGGCATGGTAGTTCACACCAGTAATCCCAGCTCTCTGGGAGGATTGCTTGAGGCCAGGAGTTTGAGACCTGCCTGGGCAAGATAGCAAGACTCCCATCTCAACAAAAAAAATTTTTAAAAATTAGCCAGGCAGGGTGGCAGTGAGCTATCATGGTGCCACAGCACTCCAGCCTTGGTAACAGAGTGAGACCCTGTCTCAAAAAGTAAATAAATTAATTAATAATAAAAATTTTAAAAGGAAATTTGTTTCTTTTCTTTCCTTTTTTTTTTGTTGAGACAGGATCCCACTCTGTCGCCAGGGCAAGAGTACAGTGGTGTCATCACAGCTCACTGCAATCTCAAGGTCCTGACCTCAAGCGATCCTCCCACCTTGCCCTCCCACAGGGCTAGGATTATAGGCGTGAGCCACCACACCCTGCCAGAAATTTGTGAAGTTGTCACTGCAGTAACACCAGCAGGTACAAAAACCTTACACTTTTTGCAAAATACTGTAACAGAAGAAATGGCTTGAAAAAACAGCAAAAATGTTTTATGTCTCTTTAAAACATTCCCCACTCCTTTTGGAGAACTAGGACCTGCATCCCTGCCTCAGGCCAGTGGTCTGGAGGGGCAGGGGAATGTCTTTTGTTCTTTGTACCCCAGGAGATGGCTCAAGGGAATTGTCTGGGTGGAGGTCACAAGATTGGCTTAGCCGAAGATGGGATTGATCAGAACCTTTAAAAGCTCTGTACTTCTGCTCAGAAGGAGGACGTTGGTACTTTGAGACAGGAGTCTGCCAATCTCCTCATTTGCTGGCAAATAAACTTTTCTTTCCTTCTTCTCAAACCACTTTTTAAATACCTTTTAAATCTTGTACTGAAAACTCAGCTTTTATGTGGGTACAGGATTGCTATAAGAAAGGCATACCTAATTTAAGGTTCATCCATGTTGAAAAAAAAAAAGAAAATAGAAATAATAAAAAGAAAGGCATACCTATTGACTCTAACATGATTTGAGAGAAAGCAAAGTCTCTATATGACAAACCAAAAGGAAGGTGAAGGATCTAAAGTGCAAGAATTTAATGACAGCAAAGGATGGTTTGATAATTTTAGAAAGAGGTTTGGCTTTAAAAATGTCAAAATAACAGAAGAAACAGCTTCTGCCGATCAAGAGGCAGCAGAAGAGTTCCTAGACACCTTTAAGAAAATCATTGAGAAGAAACGTTATCTGGGCCAGGTATGGTGGCTCACACCTGTAATCCTAGCACTCTGGAGGCCAAGGCGGGAGGATTCCTTGAGCTCAGGAGTTCGAGACCAGCCTGAGCAAGAGCGAGACCCAGTCTCTACAAAAAATAGAAAAATTAGCCAGGTGTGGTGGTGCACACCAGTAGTCCCACCTACTCAGGAGGCTGAGGCAGGCAGACTACTTGAGCCCAGGAGTTTGAGGTTGCACTGAGCTATGACGACACCACTGCACTCTACCTATGGAGACAGTCTTGCTCCATAGCAAAAAAAAAAAAAAGGGGAAATCTGCCTGAACAGGAATTTTACTGCAGACAAAAATACCCTACTCTGGAAAAAAAAAAGTCACAAAGAACATTTATTAGCAAGGCAAAGAAGTAAGCACCAGGATTTAAGGTGGGAAGGGATAGGCTAACTCTATTGTTCTGTGCAAATATTTATGATTGGGACTGTCTTTATCTATACAGCTGCCAACCCTCAAGCCTTTAAGGGAAAAGGTAAACACCAGCTGCCAGTCTTTTGGTTGTATAAGAAGGCCTGAATGATGAGAAGCCTTTTTCTGGATTGGTTCCATCACTGCTTTGTCCCTGAAGTATTTTGCCAGTAACGGACTGCCTTTTAAATTTCTTTTGATACTGGACAATGCCCCTTGCCACCCAGAACCCAATGAGTTTAACACTTGAAGGCGTCAAAGTAGTCTACTTGCCCCCAAACACAATGTATTTAATTTAGCCTCTAGATCAGAAGGTCACAGGGACCCTTAAGACTCATTACACACAGTACTCTATGGAAAAGACTATCAACGCTATGGAAGAGAACCCTGATGGGGAAATCATCATGGAAGTCTGGGAAGATTACACCATTAGGATGTCATCACATCCAGGTATGATGCCTGAAAGAAAAAGAAAAAAGAAAATAAAAAAATTTTAAAAAAAAGAAAGAAAAGATGCCATCACAGCACTGAAAAAGCCATGAAAGCTATCAAACCCAAACCAATAAATTCCTGCTGGAAAAAACTGTGCCCAGATGTTGTGTGTGATTTCACTGGATTTACAATACAGCTAATCAAAGAAATCATTAAAGAGACTGTGGATATAGCAAAAAATGTGAGGGGAGAAGGGTTTGAAGATATGGATCTTGGAGACACCGTACCAAAGGAATAAACGGAAGATGACTTGAGATGAGTGCTTCCGAACCAGTGCCACATGAAGAGGAAGATGACACAGAAGTAGTGCCAAAAAACAAACTGACATTAGACAAAAGATCAGAAGGGTTCCAATTATTCAAGACTGCTTTTAACCTCTTTTACAACATGGATCCTTCTATGATATGGGCACTAAAACTAAAACAAACAGCGTTAAGAAGGAATGGTACTGTACAGAAACATTGTTAGAGAAATGAAAAAAAAAAAGTCAGACAGAAATTATGACATACATCATAAAAGTTATACCGAGCACACTTCCCTTTCCTGCTCCCCTTCCATCTGCTCCACCTATTCCATCTCTGCCACCCCTGAGACAGCAAGACCATCCCTCCTCTTCTTCCTCCATCCACTCAATATGAAAACAAGGTTTAAGACCTTTATGATGATCCAATCCTACTTAATGGATAGTAAATATATTTTCTCTTCCTTATGATTTTTTTAATTGCTTAACTCTTTAATGCTGTTGACATGTACTAAATATAAAATACTGCCATTTAGATAATGGAGGAGGTAAGAGCAAAAGGACTCTGCTCCCTCAGGTCCACTGCTCACATGGGGTGAGAATCATTTTTATGGCTCCTTTCATAACTCGCTGATGACTCCAAGCGTATTCTCACCATAAGGTTTGTGTAAATACCACTTTGCACACTTATCCTTGTGGTTCATCTGGTCGATGGAGCAGATTTCAGATCCTTGACTTACTCTGTGTACATTTTGGCCTCTCGCAAAGAGAGACTGCTTATTATTCTGAGAAAGTGTTGTTGCTGTTCCCCGAATGCTTAGCATAGTTGAGAGCAGTTCATGTATAGGGAAAATAGTTTCCCAAGTATAGTTATTCCTTAACTCATGCATACATGTTTAAAATTTGGTTTTGATCTCTACCTCGATCTTTTCTGCAGTATGACCTTTCTAGTGCTAACCCATTTAAATATTTGTTTATAAATTTTTTTTAATGAATGGTAAATTTTTGAACATATCTTTCTCAGGTAAGTCTATAATATTTGGATTTGAAAAGAGGCAGGAAGGCAGCAGTCTTTGTGTTTGTTACCTTTATTCCATCCTCTTCTTTCTCCTGCCAAATGCATTGGTTTCCTTCTTTTATACTCATTTCCTCATACTTCTTCGGCTTCATTATGAACTCCATGCCCTCCTTATGGTTTTCTTAATAACATTTTCTTTTCTCTAGCTTACTTTATTGTAAAAATACAGTATATGATACATGTAAGATACAAAATATGTGTTATCAACAGTGTATGTTACTAGTAAGGTTTCCAGTCAACAGTAGACTATTGGTAGTTAAGTTTTGAGGAGTTAAAAGTTATACATGGATGTCTGACTGCTTGTGGGGTTGGCGCTCCTAACCCCCACATTGTTCAAGGATCAACTATACTTCTATTTCACATCTCCCAACCTTTTAGGCAATTGCTGTCATCCATTTTACTTCTACACGTTATAAACCCCACAATAGTTTTATTATTTTTGCTTTAAACAGTCAATTATCTTTATTTTTTATTTTTTAAATTTATTTCAGAGTATTATGGGGGTACAGACGTTCAGGTTACATGTATCGCCTTTACTCTGCCCGAGTAAGAGCTACAAGCATGCCTATCTCCCAGATAGTGCGCACTGCACCCCTTAGGTGTGAATTTACCCATCCCCTCTTCCCCTCTCCCACCTGCCCAACACCCAATAAATGTTACTTCCATATGTGTGCATAAAAATTGATCAATTAGTATCAATTTGATGGTGAGTACATGTGGTGCCTGTTTTTCCATTCTTGAGCTACTTCGCTTTGAAGAATGGGCTCCAGTTCCATCCAGGATAATATAAGAGGAGTTAGTTCACCATCATAAACAGTCAATTATCTTTTAAAGTTACCTTTCTCAAATAAAAGAAGTCTTCAACATTTTCTCCACAGATTTCTGATTCTCTTCATTCTTTTATGTAGATCTACATTTCAATATGGTACAGTTTTCTCCTGACTGTAACACTTTTAAAAATAGTTTATTCCTTTTTATTGGTGAGTAGTATTCCATTGTGTGAATATACCACAATTTGAGCTAACTGTCATTGATGCTTTTCTGAGTTACTGGGTTTGTTTTCAGCTTATGGATATTAAAGATAAAGCTGTTCTAAGCGTTCATATGCAAGTGTTTGTGTGGACATGTGCTTTTATTCATTTTGGGTAAACAAAATTTACCCAGAATTTAAATGGCTGAATCTTAAGGCAGATATATGTTAATGCCAAATATTTTCCTTTTACATTCCTACAAGAAATGTATTAGAATTCCAGCTACTTCAAATACTGGTGCACACTTGATATAGTTGGTCATTTTAATTTTAGCCATCCGAAGAAATGTGTAGTAGTATCTCACTGTTATTTTAATTTGCATTATCCTGATGACCAATGATATTGAACATTTTTATGTTTATTGATTATCCATATTTCTTCTTTGTTAAAGTGTCTGTTTAAATCAAGCTTTTTGCATCCTATTTAAGAAATCTTTGCTGAATCCAAGGTCAAAGACTTTTTCCTATATTTCCTTCTAGAAGGACTACAGTTTTAGGTTTTAGTTTTTACATTTTAAGGCAATTATGTTCTATATCCACCAATTCCAACATCTGGTTTCTGTGGGTCTGGATTAGTTGTTTCTGCTGATGCTTATTCAAAGCAACTTGTTTCTTTTGTGATTTTTTTTTTGTTATAATTTTAAGCTCATATATGCTGGCAATCTATCTTTAAGAATTCTTTGAAGCCAGGGATGAGGTATATTCTACCAGGAATGATCTGAGTTTGTATCTCTCAGGTGCCTACTCTTTTAAAAAAATTCAATTTCTATATATTTAACTTTTTGAGCAGAAATAAATTTGCATGGTTCAAAAGAATTTAAACTAGTTCCCTTCCCCTTCCTCTTAGCTGGGCCTGAGACATCAACTAACACAATATGCAGTCAAGAATTTAACCTTGCCCATAGAGAGGTCAGGCCTTTAGCTCTTAGGAAGTAATCTTAAATCCCTGGAATGTCCTCTTGGTAAGAGCCTCTTTACTGGGGTCCTTGAGTCATGCCAGATAGTCTAACAATGTGATTTATGGTGGGGATTTTGGGTCACACCATTATCAGTTTGACCTCAGGAAGGGTTGGAGACTGAGGTCAGTCACTTGGGTAGTCAACCACATCTATGTGATAGAGCCCCAGTAAAAATTCAGGACACCAAGGCTAAGGTAAACTTGCTAGGTTGCCAATACTCTGTGGGTATTACTGCACATCATTGACACGAAGAGTTAAAGCTGTCTGTGACTCCACTGGGAGAGGAAAACTGGAAGCTCAGCATCTGAAACACTTCTGGTCTCTGCCTGTATGTCTCTTCCCTTGGCTGATTTTAATCTCTATCCTTTCACTATAATAAACTGTAACTGTGAGTTTAAAAGCTTTAGTGAGTTCTGTGAGTTCTTCTAGTGACTTACTGAAGCTGAGAGTGGTCTTGGGGACCCCCAAACTCTGCTGTTGGTGCCAGAAGTAAGGAAGGACTTGGGAATTGTTTCCTAATTTTGCACAGTCAGCAGAGCCAGGTCTGGGGATTTACCTGACATGGCTAATGTGGAGCTAAGAGGCAGCACAAGTGGTCAGGAGACTAATTTACAATCTCCTAATTCTAATACAGAAGGATTAGGCAAATGAGTAATTTCAAGTAGTGTTTCTCCTAGCCTTTACTCAGGAACTTTCTTGTTGCCTACGCTTATTTCCCATCCCCCACTTCCTACCCCTGCCTCAGCACCTTAACACCGTCAAGTGATCTAAAAAGTGTCACAAAAATGAAACATAGCTCCACATCTTAAAAGGTCAGCAACTGTAGTTCTGAATTAAGATCTCTAAAGTAAACCCAACTCTTGTCCAAAATGTCATGGGGATTTTGCAAATGAGGTTAACAGCCATGCAGATAATATGTGATTCTGGTTCTAGAAGTCACCGAAAAGACTTTTGTAGTAAATTGATGTAAACTCAATTTTATTAAGATAAGAATGTAAAACTATATTATCAGGCCATCAGGGATAGACTTTAGCTCAAGTAAGAACCCTTCTTGCATGCCAGTAATAAATATGCATTAACTTTGTTATGTAGAGAAAACCTGGAAATCTAGCATGTCTTTTTTTTGTACATTCAATTTGTAGTCTGTGTCATTTTAGTCTCCAAAATATAATTTCAAATAAGACTGTAAAGCCTTAGAATTCTTAAGGCACAAAACAGAAAATCCCCAACCTAGGCTGTCTCTTTTCCTGTACTGGTACACTATCATCCAATGAGTCTGCCCCATGTTAAGGAGTATGACAGCAGAAAGAATAGTTCATAGGATTCCACAGAAAAAAAAGATCCTTGCTCTTGCCCTTACAATTGAAATCTGGAGTTTAAAAAAAACAGATATGTGAAATTTAAAAGAAATAGAAATTCAAAATACTAAGAGAAAAACAAGTCCATTCATTTCTTATTTCATCCTAAGATAACTCTTTGAGTGCAGAGACTATGCTTTAAATCATAAGCATCTTCAAAACAGAAGGCACAATAAATACAAAATAAAAGAGTATATACAAATTAATAAGAGTTGGATAGCTTAAATCATAGAAAGTATCCTAAAGAATATAATTTTCATATGGGTTTTTCAAGGAGTCATAGAAATATATTAACAAACAGAGGGTCAAGATAAACTGGAAGGGAGCAAAAGCACTAGGGAAAGATGTAAATTTAGTCTAGTTCAACTTGGTTGACACAGTCCAAAGAAATGGGTTAATGTCAGAAGAACAGTCAGTGGGCAGGGCTGAGATAAGGTCTTGCTGAGAAATATGGGATTTATGCAACTGAGAGCCCCTATACAGGGGAATGGAAGGATAATAATAACAGGAATCACTGAGCAGTCATATACCAGTTTCTGGGCCAGGGGAACTGACTAGGAGCAGCAACAAAAGATCAAAAAGCTTATTCTGGTTCAAAATATAAAAATATTCCATCATTACTCCAAGAATGGGAATCAAATCTATACCATAACTTTTTTATAAAAAAGGTATGTGCAAACTCAGAGATGGCCAATATAGTAGGGCAGCAGTCCCAAACCTTTTTGGCACCAGGGACCAGTTTCATGGAAGACAATTTTTCCACAGACCGGGGGGTGGGGGGGAGAGGGGAAGAGCTCAGGTGGTGATGCGAGTGATAGGGAGTGGCTATAAATACAGATGAAGCTTTCCTCACTCTCCCACTCACCTCCTGCTGTGTGGCCCAGTTCCTAACAGGTACCAGTCTGTGGCCCGGGGGTTGGGGACCCCAGGAGTAGAGCAGGCAAACAAAGTTTCACCCTCTTCAGTGCCCAAATGAGTGACAGCTATCCCTTTTCTGCCTACAGTGATATGAAAGGGTTAAATATTTACAGAAGTAAAGAATACACAAATAGTTGGTGTCCATATCAAAGAGGAAAAAAAGCAGCACTATCAAAGGATAGAAAAATATTTTCATGAAAGATAGGATGCAGGAAAAAACACAAATGAAGATAAAAGAAAAACTTCAGTTCTGATGCACTGCAAAACAAAAAAAGGAAGAAATATCATTCAAAATAATTGCCTTGCTCTTAGGTTTTGCCATCCTTCTTCCAAGCCAATAGTCTGTAATAAGATGAGAGAATAGGCAATGAAAAGAAATACTCCCAAACAAAACAAACCAATCCCCCACAGCCCATACCCCCAAACCAGAGAATTTCAAAGTATCCCCAAATATCCAGGTCATATTTATAACTACAATGAATCTTGATTTAATGTTGTGCTTCTCATCGGGATTTCTCCCCCATCTCTCCTAAATAAGCAACATCGATACAACTAGAAAAACAAAAAGTAAATATCATCAGAAAAGCCAGCATAACACAATCTCTATTATTGAGCAGAGTCTAAGGGAAGAATATGGCATTGCTTTTCTCTGTCCCACTGCTTCTGAAACAAAATAACAATAATCTAAAAGTCTGAATGATTTTACAGTATATCACAGATTGTGGCCTGTTCCCACACTGCTTTGAAGCCTTCCCAGGACGAGCCAGTGGGATTTAACATGAACCAAATCTGTCAACCAAGTTGAAGACAGACACGTGGGTTTCTAATGAGCAGTGGTGAAAAAACATACTGCTCCATTCAGCTCCAAACAATGATAAATAATTCAGGAAAAGAACTGCCGCAACACAGAGCAGAGGAGCAAGATTTAAAAATAGACCACAGGCTAGAAGGCCTAGGTGGGGGAATCAAGAATCATAGAGAAAATGGATTTCTGTCAACAAATTCCCAAGCTCTTGCAATAAACGATGCTGCTGAAATTGCCACTCAAACCAAATGCCAGAATTTTAATGTATCTTTTTAAAAGTATTTTTTTAGGAATTTGGCAAATCTGATAATGAAAGCTAATAAGCAATAGTACTATTTGGCAATAAGAGTTATTACAAAAAAAGTAAATCCAAATGACACAGGGAAAACATTTTTAAAAAAAAAATTAGAAGGGGGTTAAAACTCTATTTTCCATACCACCAAATTCTAGGTCAAACATAAATCTAGACTTTTATTCACTAATTATGCCTCTGGTATTGCAAGTACACAACACTCAAGATTTTGCTTTGTTTTTCTACCTCTAACAGATCCTACCATACAACACATGCAAACACAAGATTCTTACACATCAGTAAAAAGAATAGCTTGAAAATGGAACAAAAGCCATGATTATGGTCTTCCCACATTTAAATTAAACTCTAACTGTAACAGAACTGATGAATTTATAATTAGATGAGAATAGTCCAAAATCCTGGGTTCATGTGGATGATGCAGGTTTCAACCTACTCAAGATGGCTTCAAGTATGGCATCTGATGAATAGTGTGGCTGGACAGTCAATCTTAAGACTAGTATCTTTAGGACTACAAGAATGATCAGAACCCAGATATGTTCTACAAACTCAACAATGTGTGTGATAAAGAACCAACATTCTGCATCCAAAACTGCATTTCCCACAGCCATCAAAATACACACCTCTCTATCTTCATAAGCCTGAGATCAATTTCAGACAACTGAAAATTTTAAGACCATTTAAGATAACTCTAACAACGCCTAATATCCCTATAGAAGTATGATGCAGAATATAAAAGAAACCATAATCTGAGCTTTTTATATACTACTTTATGCTAACTAAGCAAAACAACTGGTACCAAAAAAATTCTTGTCCAGTATAAACTACAGGCCAATATATAAAAAAGATGAATATGCTCCTGCCTCACCTATTTTTAGAAGAAAAAATGACTACGTCTCCTCATAATTGTGCCATTCAACTTAAACTACAAAAAGACCAGAATGCACTTGGAATAAGATGAAGTTTTTTGTCAATTCTATAGATTCTACAAGTTAATACTAAACAGTATTTTAAAAAAAGAAACAGACTGGTTCATTCAAAATATGGTCCATTTAAAGTGCTTGCTGGGTGTGGTAGCTCACAACGTTATGAATTATTTCATACTACTGAAATATTAAGATGATAAATGTTATGTTATGGTTAAGATGGTAAATTCTATGTTATGTGTGTTTCAACGCAATAAAAAATTGGAAAATTTTTAAAAAGTAAGCTTTATAAGGGCAGGAATTTTTTCTCTTTCTTCATTGCTATAACCCTTGCTCTCAGTTCTGATACAATGAACCCATTAAGTATTTGTTAAATAAGCGATTAGGCACAGAAAGCAAATATGGAGGAGTGGTTATCTGATATTCCAATATCAAAATGTAAGCGCATATATATATATATAAACACATGCTTAGCATACCCAGAAAATGAATGATTTTTATGTGCCTACTTAGTGCCTCTAATTTCAGGGCAGTTTCCTTAAAAATAAAATTAAGGAAAATACTACAGTAATGTCTTTAATATAAAGGCACTTTTGATCTCTTCAACTTCTCTTTCTCACCTGTCTGCACAGGCATACTAATGATACTCAGTAATTCCACACATAATCTCACCAGAGGAAGTTACTAGGATAATTCAATTAACTAAAGTCTACTGAAGTGCTGGCTTTAAGCTCCAAATATGATGGGATGTACTAGAGAGAGAAGTTCAAAAGAGCAGGTGAGGAAAAAGGCACCTTTCTTCCTGTTTCTCATGTTTTTATCCCCAACCCTATCTTGTGTAGGTCAATCCTACCAACTCCTAAGAACTCAAAGCAAGTCTACATACTATATCCTACACCCCATGACATTCTCAAACGTCCTTCATTAATCCATTTATTTCTCTGATGAAAGCTCATTCCCCAACTGAAGGTTAGAATATTAAGCAGAAGTAGGTGATTCAGAATAAAATCTATCCTGAGACAGATTTAAATAACACTAATATTATACAGAAGACATTTGCAGGTAGACAGAATGATGGCTGGTAAAAGAGAACTTAACAACACATCCTGCAAGGCATAACTGAGAGTTAAAGTGTGTCAACAAGGGAGTCAGGCTGCAGATATGTTTTCCGTGTTACACAAATCCCAAAACTAGCCTGGGTACTTATTCAAAGATTTATTTTAATAAGATTGCATCCTCCACATTGCTCTGATTCTGAAATTCACCTGTAACAAATGGCATCATCTTCAAGAAAAACTCTTGGTGACCTCAAAATGCTATTAACAAAAGATAAGTATGATATTCCTGGGCACTGGCAAAATAAACTTCAGGCAACACTAAATTCCATGACTGGTCTTAGATGGAGTAACACAAATTCAGAACAGAATTTCCTGAACAGAATTCAAAGCCTTTTTAAGAATAATAATTTTAAAAAAATACAAAAGTCAACAAGCTCCAACACATCACATTCTAAACCAAAATTACAAACTTGTAAATGTCTAGAAATGCCTCAAGGTGTATAATTATTGAAGTTAACTAGCATTCTCAAAATTAAACATCCATTGCAATGCTCAAGAGACTGGAGAGGTGGGCAGAAAGAAGGAATGGGCGATGAATTCCACCAAAAAGATAAAATTCAGATGTATCTGCCTAATAAATAAAGAAAATAGGATTCTAGAATTAAACAATGTAACTTACTAGAAGAAAAATGATATGAACCTCTTAAGTCACAACTAAAATGTGCAACTTTTTGTTGATGTTATTCATTGGGAAAGTGGGAATTAATTGGGCAGGAAGTTCAGAACTGTGATAATGATTTTTTAATAGAAGATAACACGAGGCCAGGCACAGTGGCTCAAGCCTGTAATCCTAGCACTCTGGGAGGTCAAGGCTGGAGGACTGCTCAGGAGTTCCAGACCAGCCTGAGCAAGAGCAAGACCCCCGTCTCTACAAAAAATAAAAAAATTAGCCAGGCGTCATGGTGCATGCCTGTAGTCCCAGCTACTCACGAGGCTGAGGCAGGAGGATCACTTGAGCCCAGGAGTTTGAGGTTGCAGTGAGCTATGATGATGCCACCACACTCTACATGGGGCGACAGAGCGAGAATCTGTCTCAGAAAAAAAAAAAAAAAAAAGATAACATGAAAGCTCCTTTTATTCATATAGAAAAGATATTATTTTAAAAAGAAATCAGGTTACAGAAGCAAGACAAGGAAAAAAAACCACGTTTTAAAAAATCTATACTACATCATCTTTTTTCTATAAGATACCACACCAGAGCTGTGCTACATAATTTTACTTTTAATAATTATGTTATCCTAATAAAGAATTTAACTATGAGATCTTGGATAAAGAAGATTCTGTACAGTATAATTGTTCAGAGATTTGATTTCTACCTCTGCCACTTATAAGCTGTGTGATCTTGAGCAAGTTACTTAACCTCTTAGTGCCTCAGTTTCCCTTATCTGTAAAACAAAGGTAATAGTAACTATCTCATGAGGCTGTAAAGATTAAATGAGTTATCCCACTGCTGGGTGTCTACCCACAGGAAAAGAAGTCATTATATCAAAAAGATACCTGCACTCATATATTTATTGCAGCATAATTGACAATTGCAAAGATACGGAATCAACCTAAGTGCCCATCAACTGATGAGCGGATAAAGAAAATGTGGTACACATACACCATGGAATACCACTAAGCAATAAAGACAAATGAAATCATGCCTTTTGCAGCAACTTGGATGGAATTGGAAGCCATTATCCTAAGTGAAGTATCTCAGGAACAGAAAAACAAATTCCACGTGTACTCACTTATAAGTGGGAGCTAAATGAGGGGTATACATGGTCACACAGAGTGGTATAATGAACTTGGGAGACTCAGAAGGGGGGCGATGAGTGAGCAAAACCTCTCGGGTACAATGTACACTATTTGGGTGATAGGTATACTAAAAGCCCTGACTTCACTACTACACAATTCATCCATGTAACAAAACACTACTCATACCCCCAATCTATTGAAATTAAAAAATACATATATATGCCCACACAAAGTATTATGAACAATGATCAAAGCAATTTATTTGAAATAGTCCCAAACTGGAAAAAATCTAAATGCCCATTAACAAGTGAGTAAATTACGGCATATCTATACAATAGAATATTACTCAGCAATAAAAAACACCTGTAGTCCCAGCTGATATACATATCAATATGGATGAATCTCAAAGCGTTTATGCTAAACCAGAAAAAAGCCAGATACAAAAGAGCACATACTATACGATTACATTAATATAAAATTATAGAAAATGCAAACTAATCTACAACAACAAAAAGCAGATCAGTAGTTGTCTGAGGCCAGGAGTATAGGATGGGATGGCTGGTCAGAGGGTATAAGAGAATTTGGGGGCAATAATGAAAATGTTCTATATCTTGATTGTGGTGGTGGTTTCATAGGCATATATGTTTGCCAAAACTCACTGAATTGTACATTTTTAAAATGTATTTATTTATTTATTTTTAGGCTAGTCAAGTGAAGCAGTGGGAGTGGAAAAGGAACAAAGTAATCTGTAACTGATCATGATCAATTAGTTGTAAAGACCACTGCGCTCGGACCAGCCATATTGTATACTCTAAATGGATATAGTTAACAATATATAAATTATGTCAATAAAGTTAATAAAAATTTTTTTTTCCTACAACAAAAAGAGATTAAATGAGTTAATACACAGGTAAAATGCTTAGACACATGGAAAGCATTTAAATAAATGTTAGCTATTAGTTTTTGTTGTTATTTAGTCTTCTCTAAACTAATACAATAAGAGATTGGGGTCTCTATTTTAAAAACCTGGAAGAATTAATAATAATATACGATCTGTTTTACAGCTCCTCCCAAACTAAGAGTCCTGTTTGCTTAGAATGAACAGAATAAGTAGGCCCTGAGCCAGACATCAGGTTTTAAGGATCTCAACATGCATTTTTTCCTTAGACACAAATAGTCTGGGATGCAATCTAATATTCCTATGCCAAAGAAATGAAGTTTCCTGACAAACAAGTAAAATTATAATGTATCACATTAAGTGCTAGCTAGAGCTGCTCACAAGGTTAAATGGCAATCTAAATTAGGCCATACGAAAGGATTCCAGAAGGAGAGGATACTTAAGCCTGATCCTCAAGGACAAACAGTATTTAGCCAAATAGAGAAGTGGGGAAACAGATCTACGTTCCGCATTTACCAACTAGAAAATATGAGGAAAGTTAGGCAAACTCAAACAATAATTTTTTTTTTTTTTTGAGACACAGCCTTGCTCTGTTGCTCAGGCTAGAGTGCAGTGGCATCATCATAGCTCACTGCAACCTCAAACTCCTAGGCTCAAGCAATCCTTCTGCCTCAGCCTGCCAAGTAGCTGGGACTACAGGTGTGCACCACCACGCTGGGCTAATTTTCCTATTTTTTGAAGAGACAGGGTCTCGCTCTTGCTCAGGCTGTTCTTGAACTCCTGGCCTCAAGCAATCCTCCCACCTCAGCCTCCCAAAGTGCTAGGATTACAGGCACGAACCACTCTGCCCGGCTGATAAACAATAATATTATTAATACAGATATATAGGTCACTACGATATTTTTTCTATATTGCATAAAGAAAGCTATAGCATAAGGTACTCACAGAGAAGTGGCTTGAGAAAAATCTAGGGAGGTTAGTGGAAATAGGATTATAGAACATTTTACATATATACTAACTAAAGCTATGAGAAACTTATAAAGGATTTTTGGAAAGGAGTTACATCACCAGATTTCTATTTTAGAAAGATTACTTTTGTTACAATGTGGAGGGCCTAGGAAGAAGACAGAATAGAGGAAGGAACACCAGACAGGAAAAAGATGAGAAAAATGCTCTGGCTGTGGAATGAGGAGACTCTGACCCAAAAGACATTAAGGAGGCAGAATCTTTAAGACATAGTAACATAGGAGATCCTCGTGATGACAGGGAGAAAAGACAACTAAGAGAACACCCGGGGGACTGAATACAAAAGCAGCTCTCAAAGTGTGGCCTGGGACCCCCTTGGGAATCCCCAAGACTTCCATGGGACCTGCAGGGTCAAATCCATTCTCATAATAATATCAAAACCTTGCCTGACCTTTTCACTCTCATACTGTCATGGGTGTACGGTGGCGTTTCCCAGAAGATACACAACATGTAATATTGTAACTATTTTCACTGAAAATGCAGATATCAGAGTCTAGCTGTTTTATTAATCTCACCATTAGAAAGAATTGCAAAAATGAAAAAAAGACCCGCCACATTTCTCACTAAATCTTGTTGTTGCTGCTTTGGGAAATTATTTTGCATAAAAATTTACTTTTATGTTAATATTGGGTTTATCACTATTTCCTAATGAATTAATAAATGTTTTTAAATTTCTCAGTTTTAATTTCTAATACATTAATATTTATAGTTATAACCCACATAAACAAAAGCTCTTTGGAGACCTCAATCATTTGTAAGAGTGTAAAGGGGTTCTGATACCCAAAAGTTTGAGAACCACTAGGTGGATAATACTTCCACTCATTGAGATAGGAATACTGAAGAAAAAACCAGTTTGGAAAGAAAGATGAAATATGTTACACATGTCATGCGCCCATGAGCTGACAAAATTAAATGCCCAATGGGCAGTTACATGGGAAATCTAGACCACCAAACTGAGAGCAGTTGAAACCTTGGATTTTAAACAGGGTCACACTGGGAGAATACATGGTGAGAACAGTGGCTGTACAGCAAAAGAAAAGATTAGAAGAAAAGCAGAGGCCTTAGAACACACCAATATTTAAGGGATAAAGAAGAGAAAGAAGCTTTCATATGGAGGGGGGAAATGTCATAAAAACGAGAAATTAAAATGAAAAATATAAGAGGACATCACTAGCTATAAATTAAAGAAAGAAAAAGTTAGGGCAAAAATAGCAAAAACTTAATCCACTACCAGGAGTGGTAGGGAGAAGTAGAATAGAAAAATGAAATACAACACTAACTACAAAATTTCATTTTTGCCAAGTGTTTCAATCTCTTCTCGTATAACGCTTTTTCTTATCAAAGTTAATCATGAACAAAAGGATAGTTTTAGGTTTATCTCCTTTGCCTTCTTGGTTTACCCTCCAGAGGAAATGCAAACAAGTAAGAAAATGACCAAAAGGATAGAAATGGAAAGAAAAGGAAAGATCCTGGATAAAATGCAAGAAGGGAGTTGACTGAAGCAGTGACTCAACGAAGAGGCATTCATTCATTCATTCAACAAATGATTACTGAGTAACCACTCACAAGGTATCACGACAGGCACTGTTGAAAATAGCGACTAATATACAAAGCTACGTCCTTGGTTCATCAACAGAAGCGAAAGACTGGAAATACAAATACAAATTTACTGATAAGACTGCCATAATACATAGATTCCCAAGGTAGATCTAGCAGAAGATTCCCAGAGCCCAAAGTCACCTAATTACTGAAATGTGGCCTGAAAATAACTCCAAAGGAATATTTTCTTCAAGTGTTTGACAGCTATGTGATCCTGTGGCAATGCCATATCTTGCTGAGTTTTTCTTTTTTTTCTAATTATTTATTTATTTATTTAGCTTTTTTTTTTTCTTTCTCTTGCTGAGTTTTTTTTTAAATAGATAAGTGCAGCACTGAAATACACAGATAAATCTTTAAGAAATTATAGTATATATACTAAACTGTCCAACTCTGATATAAGCTCCAAAATGAATAATAAAGATCAAAGGAGAATTACCTAGCTAGATGCACTTAGGCTGTAAAGTCTGTAAAGTTTAACTGGTCAACTCTACTCTTTAAATGTAGAAGTTGTGATTTTATAAATATGACCATTTTTTTTTGAGAAAAAGAATAAAAAGATAGAATAGAGAAAAAGCATGTAACACCCAGAATTTAGCATTGTATCCAAAGAGAACCCTCAACAAAAAAGAACATATTATCATGCACTAGCTGTCACTAAAATCTTTTCACACCATCACTTTGTGCTACGGTAGCTGACCTATTTCTAGCTCTAAGCCTGTATCCGATTGATTTGCAATTTTCTGGAACTGCCTGGGCTTCAACAGACACTGAACAGCATCAGAAGTATCTTTTTGTCTGAGTTCTATTTGCCCTCCATTCCCCCTTTTTAAGAACTTCAGGCCAGGTGCAGTGGCTCATGCCTGTAATCCCAGCACTTTGGGAGGCGGAGGCAGGAGGATTGCTTGAGGCCAGGCATTCAAGACCAGCTTGGGCAACATAGCAAGACTCCATTTCTACAAAAAATAACTAGCTGGTCATGGTAGCATGCACCTGTAGTCCTAGCTACTTGGGAGGCTGAAGCAGGAGGTCACTTGAGCCCAGGAGTTCTAGGTTGCAACAAGCTGTGATCATGCCACTGCACTCCAGCCTGGGCAGCACAGCAAGACTCTGACTCTAAAAAAAGAAAAAATAAAAAAACTTGAGAAAGTAAGGAATTATTTGACAGTAGTCAGTAACAACGGGTGTACCTAATGTTAATGAAAATTTTATGGGTTGGGGTGGGATTGCACTTCTGGCTAACATGGAGCAACAGGAATCAGATTTACCTTAACAGCAGAAACAACAGAAAAAAAACAAGACATAATGTATGAAACAATTATTTTTAAGTCATTGGACATCAGGCAATGAAGGACAGTGATTCCTGAGATATGGGAAATGAATGATATGAGCTCTATGATTACTCAAGCTTAATGCCTGGAGAGTGTTTCCAAGTAAAGTAACAGGGAAAGGAAGTCTAGAGGGAAAACAGGCAGAGTCCAGCATGCTCCCTGAGTGAAGATGACAGGCCTGAGAGTCTGAGAAAGCGAAGAAGTCTACAGTTCACAGGGAGAGTAAGCTAAAAATGGGAGAAAATATTGGAAACCACATATCTATCAAAGAACTTATATCCAGAATATATAAAGAACTCTCAGACTCAACATCAAAGAAATAAACAATTCAATTAGAAAACAGGCAAAAGGCATAAAACAGACAGGTTCAAAATCATTAGCCATTAGGGAAACTAAAGTTAAAACCATAATGAGGTATCACTACACACCTATCATAACAGCTAAAATTAAAAATACTGACAATACCAATGCTGACAAGGATGAAGAAAAACTGGACCACTCATACATTGCTGGTGGGAAAGTAAAATGGTATAGTCACTTTGGAAGACAGTTTTGCAATGTCTTATAAAAATGAAATATGTAATTACCATATCCCCTAGCAGTCGCACTGTTGGACATTTATCCCAAAGACATAAAAACTAATAATTACCCAAAAATCTGTACATGAACATTTACAGTAGCTTTATTCATAATAGACAAAAAATTGGAACCAACACAACAGTCTTTCAATACATGAATGATTAAAGAAACTGTGGTATAGCCATACCATGGAATACTACTCAGCAATAAAAAAAGAACAGATTATTGATACATGCAACAACTTGATTGAATCTCATGAGAATTATGCTGAGTGAAAAAAAAAAGCTAATTTCAAAAGAAAAAAAAGCAAATAGTATATACTGTTATGATTCTATTTATGTAATTTTTTTGAAATAACAATATTACAGAGATGGAGAATATATTAGTGGTTACAGGGGTTACAGGTGGGGAGAATGGGGTGGAGGGAGGTGGGTGTAGTCATAAAAGGGCAACAGGAAGGATCCTTGTGGGGATGGAACTGTTCTGTATCTTGATAGTGATGTTGGATATACAAAGTCACACACTATGAATTGCATAGAACCACACATACACACACACACACACACACACACACAAATGCATGTAAAACTGATCAAATATTTCTATAGATTTTACCAATGTCAATTGCTTAGTTTTGATACTGTACTATAGTTACACAATGTTACCACTTGGAGACACTGAGTGAAAGGTTCACGGGGATATCACTGTACTTTTTTTTGCAACTTTCTGTAAATCCATTCGTATTTCATAATGAAAAGTTAAATGACTGAGAAATGATACAAATTATAGAATTAGTAAAGAAAAGCACTTAAAAAGTTATTACAACCATACTCCACATGTGCAAAGAACTATAGGGAAAAGTGACCATTTTAGGTAGAAGTAAGAAAGTCTTTGAAATGTTAGAGATAAAAATACCCTATATAGGACTAAGAACAGATTAAATTGTCGGAAAAAAATAGGGAAAATCTGGACATAAAATAAAACACCAAACCAAAGATATAAATCTGAAATGCCACAAAAATCAGTGGATTCCAGAAATTAAATGGGCCTAATAGATGTTCAGTGGAATATCCAAAGACAAAAAGGAAAAATTTAAAAAAATAAAAAAGCTTCAACTGAGAAAAACTATAACACACAATCCAAGAACAAAAACCAAGCAAAGCAATCTTCAATTCTTCTTAAAACTGTGATAAAATCTTTTGTTTCTTTTGTTACTGAAAAGTAGTTGAGAAATCTTTTGTTCAAGAGACAGGGTCTCCTATGTTCCCAGACTGAGTGCAGTCGCTTTCACAAGCCATTCACTGCACAACAGCCTTTGACCCAGGGCTCAAAAGATCCTTCGGCTCAGCCCCCAGTAGTGGCTACAGGTCACCCTATGCCGTCAGGGAAAATCTTAAAAGCCGTAGAGAAAAGAAATACACAATTCAGAATAAAATAAGAGCAAATTCATCATGTAAACTTTCAAGACCCAAAGACAAAGATAACTCTTAAAGCAAGAAAAAAAAAAATCACAGATTCTATATCTAGGCAAAAAATCTTAAAAATCTAAAGCACAAAACAACTAGCTCAGATAACTAAACTGAAAGATAACTGCAGACATACTAGCCCTTCAGACTGAATGAATATGATAACAGATGGAAAGCTAGATCTATACAAAGGAATGAAGAACACCTGAAATGGTAACTATGTGGGGAAATATAAAAGACTTTTTTGCTCATTATTTAAATGTCTTTAAAAGATAGTCAACTATTGGAAGCAAAAAAAAATTTTAAATATACTGTATAATTTATAAGTACAAGTAAATTGTATGACCAGAATAGGGCACTGGCCAAGAGGGGAGAAGAAAAAGAAGTATACCATTGTAAGGTTCTTATATACCACACCTGAAGCAGTATATTGCCTTGAAGTAGAATGTACAGCCCATAACAGGAAAAATGGCAATCAACAGAAACTCACTTAGGAAGGCCAGACACTGAACTTACTAGATCAACTTTATTTATTTATTTTTTTAGACATAGTCTCACTCTGTCGCCCTGGGTAGAGTGCAATGGCATCATCCCAGCTCACCGCAACCTCAAACTCCTGGGCTCAAGCGATCCTCCTGCCTCAGCCTCTTGAGGAGCTGGCACTACAGGCATGCCAGACACCTGGGTAATTTTTCTATTTTTAGTAGAGACAGGGTCTCACTCTTCCTCAGGGTGATCTCGAACTCCTGAGTTCAAGCAATCCTCCTGCCTCGGCTTCCCAGAGTGCTAGGATTACAGGTGTGAGCCACTATGCCCCACCTAGATCAACTTTAAATCAGGTATCTTAAATAAGTTCAAAAGGGAAGGAAATCATTTATAAAGAACCAAATGAATGAACGAGAACAATGTCTCACCAAACTTATAATATCAATAGAAAGAGAGAAATTATAAAAAGGAAGCAAGAGAAATTTTGGAGTTGAAAAGTGTAATAACAGAAATGAAAAAAAAATCAGCAGAGGGGTTCAAAATCAGATTTCAGCAGGCATAAAAAAAGAAACAACAAATGTGAAGCTAGGTTAATCAAAATTACCTATTTGAAGCTGGGTACAGTGGAATGTGCCTATAATACCAGCTGTGTGGGAGGATACAGCAGGAGGGTCACTTGAGCCCAGGAGTTCAAGGCTGTAGTATGCTATGATCATGCCTGTGAATAGCCACTGCACTCCAGCCTGGGCTACATAGCAAGACCCCATCTCTAAAAACAAAATAATAAAACAAAATAAAATAAAGATTATTCAGTTTGGGGAACAAAAAGAAAAAAGAATGAAGAAAAATGAACAAAGCCTCAGAGCCTGGGACATCATCAAGCATACCAACAAATACACACTGGGAGTCCTGTGAGAGGAGAAAAAGAGACAGAAAGAATATTTAATAAAATAGTGGCCAAAAACTTCTCAAATTTGATGAAAATCACTATTCCACTCATCCGGGAAGCTCAATAAATTCCAACTAGGAAAAACTCAAAGATCTATACTAGGCATATCATAACCAAATTGTAAAAAAATAAATAAAATTTTAAAAGACAGAGATTCTTAAAAGCAGCAAGAGAGAAGTGTCTTATCATATACAAGAGATTCTCAATAAGATAATAGCACATTTCTCATTAGAAACCATGGAAGCCAAAAAGCAATAGGAAGATATATTCAAAGTGCTGAAAGAAAAATACAGTCAACCAAGAATTCAGTATCCAGTAAAACTATCTCTCAAAAATAAAAGAGAAATTAAGACATTCCCAGATAAACAGTAAGACAAAATTTGTCACTAGAATACTTCCTCTACAAGAAATGGCTCTACTGTAAAAGCAGCCATTTAGGCTGAAATGAAAGGACACTAGACAGTAACTCAAACCCAAATGAAGAAATAAAGAATATTGGTAAACGTAACTACATAGGTAAACATAAAAGACTATATTCAATGCATTTTTTGTTTGTAACACTTTTTTCTTCTTTTGTCTGATTTAAAAGACTGCATAAAGCTACCATTATAAATCTGTGTTGATGGGGACACAATGCATAAAGATGTAATTTGTATGACAACAGCACAAGAGGGGAGCACTCTAAATTACCTATATAGGCACAAAGGTTTTATATACTATTGTAGTTGAGTTGGTAGTGATCAAATTACATTGCTATAAGTTAAAATGTTAACTATAATCCCTATTCCAATGTAATGTTTCTTCTTTTCTTTTATATGATTTATATAACTGCTAAGGTTTTAATATCCAGAATATACAGATATATAAAAAACCTCTTATGTATACCTTAAACATACACAATAAAATTTATTTTTTTAAAAAAACTCTTATTAGCTGGGCATGGTGGCGCACACCTGTAGTCCTAGCTACTGGGGAGGCTGAGTCAGGAGGATCATTTGAGCCCAGGAGTCTGAGGTTGCAGTGAGCTGTGATAATGCCACTGCACTCTAGCCTGGGCAATAAAGTGAGACCCTGTCTCAAAACAACAACAGGAAAAAAAAAAAAAAAAAACCTCTTACAACTCAACAATATAAAGACAATTTTTAAAATGGGCAAGGGATTTAAATAGACATTTCTCCAAACGACATATAAAAATGGCCAAGCAGCACATGAAAAAATGTTCAACATCACTGGTCATTAAGGAAATACAAAGCGAAACCACAATGATGGCTGGGCACAGTGGCTTACAACTGTAATTCTAGCACTTTGGGAGGCCAAGGCAGGAGGATCACTTGAGGCCAGGAGTTCAAGACCAGCCTGAGCAACATAGCAAGACCCCATCTCTACAAAATATATTATAGAAAAATAAGCCAGGCATGGTAGTGCATGCCTATATTCCCAGATACTCGGGAGACTGAGGCAAGAGAATTGCTTGAGCCCAGGAGTTTAAGGTTGCAGTGAGCTATGATGATGCCACTGCACTCTAGCCCAGGCAGCAGACCAAGACCCTCTCACACACACAAAAAAAAACCTAGAAAATAAGTGTTGGCAAGGATGCTGAGAAATAGGAATCCTCATGCACTACTGGCGGAAATGTAAAATGGTGCAGTACTGAGCACTGTGGAACAGTTTGATGTTTCCTCAGAAAGTTGAACATAGAATTACCATATGCCCAGCAATTCCACTCTTAGGTATACAGTCAAAAGAACTGAAAACAGAGACTAAAACAGATATTTTTAGAGGAATAATTATAGCAGCATTATTCATAATACTCAAAAGGTGGAAACAACCCCAATGTCCATCAACTGATGAATGGATTAACAAATTGTTGTATACACACACAGTGGAATATTCTTCAGCCATAAAAAGGAACAAAGTACTGATACATGCTACAACTTAGATAAACGTCGAAAATATTATGCTAAGTGAAAGAAGTCAGACACAACAGGCCAAATATTGTAGGATTCCTTTTCTAAGATTCCTTTTATATGGTAAATCCATAAAGTCAGAAAACAGATTAGAGGTTACCAGAAATGAGGGGAGGACAGAATGGAGAGTGACTACTTAATGGGTATGGAGTGGTTTATGGGATGATGAAAAAGTTTTGAAACTAGAGAAAGCTAGTGGTTGTACAACATTGTCAATACACTAAATACCACTGAACTGTACGTTTTACAGTAGTTAATTGTGTTACATGAATTTCACCTCAATTTTTAAAAAAAGAAATTAACTTGGAGGGAAAAAAATATGTCCACACAAAGACTTACATACAAATATTTATAGCACAGCTTTATTTGTATTGCCAAAAACTAGAAACAACCCAAACGTCCATCAGCAAGTGAATGGATAAACAAATTGTGATTTATCTATAGAATGGATTGTTACCCAGCACTTAAAAAGAATGAACTACTGATACATGAAACAACATAGATGAATCTCAAAATAATTATGCTGAGTAAAAAAAGTCAGACCAAAAATAAATAAATGAGTACACACTATATGATTCCATTTATATAACATTCTAGACAATACAAACTATTCTACAGTGATATAAAGAAGATCAGTGGTTGCCTGGAGACCACAGAGGTTGGGGGAATGATTACAAATGGGGATAAGAAAACTTGTGGGAGTGATGAACATGTTCATTATCTCAGTTGTGGTGATAGTTTCCTTGGTGTATACATATGTTGAAACTTAAGTTGTATACTTTCAATATGTGTGATTTACTGTATGTCAATTATACCTCAATAAAGGTCTCTTTTTTAAAAGATAGGGACAAGAAAATAGGGCAAATGTACTTGTGCTGGTTATTCAATAACTGGTAAGATACTACTAAAAGCAATTTTACTTTACCCAGCTGAGTGTAGAGACAACATGGAGAACTACTCAAAGTAGCATATAAATTTGAATTTTTATAAACTTAAAAATACTTCCATTAATCTACATTATCATGTCAGAGATGCTCAATCTGCATTTTTGGACTGATCTTCAGTCAGTAGTGCTAGAAACCCTCCCAGTTATCCTCTAAGTCTGGCAAGTACTACATTTAATGTGATTTGTAAATAAGCATTTAAATGCACCAAGAAAGCTCCTATAAAAAACCCTAATAAGGTTTCTTAAAACTGAAAATACCTGTAAACAGTATCTCAAGTGAGAAGATATCAACAACAGATTTCTGTTATCTATATTAATCACCTCTTAAGAAAAAATTCCCTAGTTATAGATATTTACCTTATATAGATATTCACTCAAATTGTAACTATTTCAAAACTTTTAACCTACTTTATAAAAAGTCAGGAAGACTTTAAGGTTAAAAATCCTAATCTGGATTTTTCTTTACAAAAAGGTGTATCCAAAAAAAAAAAAAACAAAACAAAACAAAAAGGTGTATCCATTGATTTAAAGACAAACCAAAATTATGATGTATTCACTAGTGGGGAAAAAGCTATGGAATTTGGGGTAAAGTCAATCAAAACTGCTTTACATTTGTGATTTTTCTTTTCTTTTTATTTTTTGAGACAGGGTCTTGCTCTGTCACCCAGGGTGGAGTGCAGCAGCATGCTATCATAGCTCACTGCAAGCCTCGAACTTCTAGGCTCAAGTGAACTCCCACCTCAGCCTCCCAAGTTGCTGTGATTACAGGCGCATACCACCACATGCGGCTTTTTTTTTTTTTTTTAAGAGATGGTGTCTTGCTGCATTCCCCAGGCTGGTCTCAAACTCCTGGCCTCAAGCAATCCTTCTGCCTCAGCCTCCCAAAGCATTGGGAATTACAGGCGTGAGCCACCGCACCCAGCTACATTCATAATATTTATGGCAGGTGAGCAATGGCATCATCTAACCCAAGCGACTAGCACCTCTTACTTTGACTGCAACAGTGGGCTTTATTTTTTAATTCAGCTGAACTCAATCTTGATATACTCCATGCATCTCAAATTTTTTAATCTATTAAATGGGTACAACATTACTTCCAACCCCACAGGGTTGTGTGAGGATTAAATGAGAATAAAGGTATAGCACTTAGTTTGTTGTCTGGCACATAGAAAGTGCTCCATAAATGTTACCTATTATTACCTGAATAAATGCTCAGCCTCCATGAGTCCAGTACTGGAATGGCATCACATACAAGAAACAAGTCTAACCTCAAAAAAAAAAAAAAAAAAGCAAGTTAAAAGCAATTTTAAATCTTAGTATATTAAGACCTTCAAAGAAAATAAAATTAGATCCAATTCAAAATCCACAGCACCACCTCTTAATGTCGTCTTTCCCAATACCTTCTGTTCACAATGCTTCTCATAATCCCTGCACTTGCTCTGTACTTTCCATCTCCATTTCCTCTCTCAATTCACAGTAAAAAAACTCTGCTCATGGCTGGACACTGTGGCTCATGCCTGTAATCCCAGCACTCTGGGAGGCTGAGGCAGGAGGACTGCTTGAGGCCAGGAGTTCGAGACCAGCCTAAGTGAGCAAGAGCAAGACCCCTGTCTCTACTAAAAATAGAAAAATTAGCCAGGTGCAGTAGTACATGCCTGTAGTCCCACCTACTTGGGAGGCTGAGTCAGGAGGATCGCTTGAGCCAAGGAGTTTGAGGTTGCGGCGACCTACGACGATGCCACCGCACTCTACTGGGACAACAGAGTAAGACTCTGCCTCAAAAAAAAAAAACAAAAAAAAACTTTGCTCATTTTGCTCTTTTCCCTCTACTGATTCCCTCTTACAAGCAGTTCTTGGTCTACTTTCTAGTATAAATTAATCATCCAGTCTTACTCCTTGAAATTCTTCGGCTGTTTTTTACTCATTATCTTTTTACACAAGACAAGTCTAGAACTGAGCAAACAAAACTAGAATCTCTCTTAGTGGGTGAGAAGCACAGTGAAGATAGGCCAGAGACAGAATTTTCTTTTGTGAGTATAACTAAACATTGCAAACAAATAAGTTAATATCTCCTCATCCCAACTGCAGTATTTCTTATTATTATTACAAGATCCACAGGGCTGGTTGCTGTTTAATCTGCTTCAGGAGCCCTGAGTGCTACTGGAATCCTTAACATGCCCAAGTCAGTCTGTACTCTTGGAAGCCCTCGCAACACCTAAACCCTACTGTGTTCTATGCTAAAGTGAGGAGTATCCCTAGCTCACTATTTTGTTTTACAACTCTGTTCCACAAATAGCACGTTGCTAAAGTATGCCCTGTCTATATCTTACAAAGATTTCTATGAAAGAGCTCTTCTAGTTTTTTTATAGCCCCTGCACTTCAGGGTTTTCACATTAGGGATGTGTAGCAGTTGGTTACGGTTGGGAAGGCATGGCCAGAGGATATTGCCTTTCCCCTTTTCACCACCAACCTTGGTCCTAAAACACTACTCTTGCGGTAAATTTTTTCCCATGAAATACCTTGTTCTCCCACATACAAAGAAATTACTAGTTGCCTTTCCCCATAGGCCCTCCAGCCATGCCCAGATAAGTCTGGTTTTTAAGTGGGCATGGTGATTCACACTGAGAGCCTTGCCACACCAAGAGGTCACTCTCTAACTTTGAGTAATAGAGCATGATTGATCATGGCTGAGAGCTGGAAAAAAAAAGCAACATAATTCAAAACACCCGCTAGTACTTATTGCTTTAATGGTTTTCTTGCCCTAGTTGTAATCTTATCATAATTAAAAGTGGAATACTTTCTTGAATAAGTTGGGTTTGTTTTTTTGTTTTTTTGAGACAAGGTATCGCTCTGTGACCCAGGCTAGAGTACACTGGCATCATCATAGCTCACTGAAACCTCCAACTCCTGGGCTCAAGCAATCCTCCTGCCTCAGCCTCCCAATTAGCTGGAACTACAGGCACGTGCCACCACACCTGGATAATTTTTCTATTTTTTGTAGAGACAGGTCTTGCTATGTTGCTCAGGCTGGTCTCAAACTCCTGGCCTCAACCATTCCTCCCGCCTTAGCCTCCGAAAGTGCTAGGATTACAGGCGTGAGCCACTGCACCTGGCCTTTGAATAAGTTTAATTCCTTTCTGCCCTCCATCCTTTATAACCCTCAAATAGCTTACAGTTTTTTAATAAAGTGCAATAGCCTCTTAGTCTCTTCCACTCTTGACACCCTGCAATCTATTCTCCCCAGAGAAGAATGAATGATCTTTTTAAAATGTAAATCAGATCATTTATCTTCCTTGTTCAACTGGCTGCCTCACACCAATGGCTTCCCATCATTCCATGAAAGGTCTACAGAGCGCTACAAAATCTGGCCTCTGCCAATTCTTTTTTTTTTTTTTTTTTTTTGCCTCTGCCAATTCTTGAACATACCAAACCAAATCCTCCCCACAAATCCTTTGTATTTGTTGTTCCCTCTGCCCAGAACACTCCTCTTCCATCAAGGAAATGCTAGTTCTGTCTCCCCTTCAAAGAACAGTTCATGTATCACAACAAAGAGGTCTTCCCTGACCACCCCAATCTGAAGCATCCCCCCTTGCTCTCTATCACATCACCACATCTATTTTCTTCACAGCGTATATCACAATGTATAATTATTTTATTTACTTGAAAATTGTCTACCTTCCTAGACAAAAATGTAAGCTCTTTGAGGGCAGAAATCTTGTATATCTTGTTCATATCAGTACCTGCAATGCTAAAGAATGTCTGATACACAATAAGCACTGAGATAGTTTTCTAATTGTTTGATTCATTTGCAAAGCTAAGAAGTAACTTCCTCTGAGGTAAACTTAGGATCTTTAAGGTATTTAAAAGTTATCTGTACAGCCAATAGGACAGCCAAACTGTCAAAACCCTATGTTTCCTTATTCATTCTAACATCTGCCTTGTATTCTAAGAAATCTTCCCTCTTTTCTCTGAAGGTAAAATTTACAATTAGAAAATAAGATGGCAATCCTATCTGGCAACTGTTCTCTGGCTCTGTGGGGCCCACATCTAATCTTCTCAGGCAACAGCAACTGTCAAAGGTCTGGCTACCAGCATTACATTGAGGAGTGCCTCACAGCCAAAAACAATTTAGGCTAAATTGACCCAAGTTGCAAACACCTGTGAGAGAATCACTGCTGATAAGAGTTCTGTGAAGGACTCCAAATGCCTTAAAGATAACCTCACAGGAGCAGAAATAAGCTGAACTCAGCCATCTGACTAGTGAAGCATCCTATAAAGCTTTAATAATGACCCTGTCACCAGAAAAACAGATACTCTGCCCTAGCCTTCTAATCAGCTGTATTTAGCAGCCAACATCCATCTTTTGCAATAAAATGCCACCTCTGACTTCCTATTCCTATCAAATTATCACTGGTTTGGGCAATAGATATATTAGAAACTACATTTAACAAATCCACTTGTCTGGAACCCAAGATAATTAATTAAACTTACTTGGAAAAGCAGAATAGCCTCTAGTAAAGATCCTAACAACTGTAACACTTGGGCAAAACCAAAATGGCTATCATCTGAAAAACAGCCACATGTCACTTCCACTGGGACCTATACTGAAAAAGTGACCTTTCCCCTCAAAAATAAATAGTATCTGAATCTTGAACAATGACTTGCTTTTCTCTAAAATAAGGGCTATGACAGCTACCCTAATGGGATGCCCAATAAACCCAGGGCAAGGGGCTCATTGTGCTGCCATTGTCACCTCACCTAGGACTTCTGATAATTCATCCTGATGGGCTGACAAGTCACTGACATCTGAGCCTTGCCCAAGATTCTCATTTATTTCACATATAAAAGCACTGTCTACTCAAGACAACAACAATCCAGACACCTTCTCCTGCTACGGAGCCTTTCCTTCCCTGACTTCATGGAGCACCTGGCAAAAAAAAGTTATTTCAGGGCAATATTAGCAACTCTGGATGACTAATAAGCCATGGAAGGGCGGGGAACAGAGCCCATAAAAAGACCACAGTGTTAACTCTCAGCAATTACCAATTTAAAAAAAAGATCAAAATCACCCAGGGAAGAAACTCGTCTTTTCAGCATTAACAGATGTTTGGTATTATTATGGCAAAACAGTTGCAAAGTCAGGACCTGAAAGTATCAGTCCCTGGCCACACCAAGTAATCACAGAAGACATCCTTTAACCCAATAAGTGTTGTTCTAACATGAACTTCAAAAAGAGACAGCACCTATAATCCTAGTACTGTGGGATGCCTAGGTGGGAGGATCACTGAGGCCAGGAGTTGGAGACCAGCCTGGACAACATAGTGAGACCCCACCTCTACAAAAAAATAAAAACTTAGCCAGGCATGGTGGCTCGTGCCTGTGGTCCCAGCTATTCGGGAGTCTGAGGCAAGAGGATCAAAGAGCCCAGGAGTCTGAGTGCATTGCAGTAAGCTATGATCATGCCACTGCACCCCAGCCTGGGAAACAGAGAGAGACCCTCTTAAAAAAAAAAGACGAGTCAAGGCAGTAAAAACAAAAAACCATCCATTTCATTTAAAAGGAATTAAAGAAAGAGAAAGGAAAAAAAAAAGGAGAGAAAAACTATACCCATTTTTTACATCGCCAGAATTATTTAACATGGCCACAATTATTTGTAGGAACTGCCATCAAGAAGTGGAGTTCGTTTCCCCAACCCTTAAATCTGACTTGGCCTTATGACTTGCTTGACCAACAGTGTGCAGCATGAATGACACTCCAAGTTCTGAGCCCAGGCCTTAAGAAGCCTTGCAACTTCCACTCTCACCCTCTTGGAACCTAGCCATCACAAAAAGAAGCCAAGCCAGCCTACAGGAGAGGCCACAGCAACCTAGCTGACAGCTTCAGCCCAAGGCTATACAAGTGTAACCAGCCCCTAGCTAACCTACCAACTGGCCACAAACACATACATGAGCCCAGCCAATCCTATGTGGAATAGAAGCAAAATGTGCTAGATGAGCCTTGCCCAGATTGCCAACCCACTTAAACCATAAGCAAATAAATACAGTTGACCCTTGAACAGACTAGTTTAATCTGCACGGGTCCACTTATACACAGCTTTTTTTCAACCAAACGTGGATCAAAAATACAGTATTCTTGGGATGCAAAACCCACCTATACAGAGGGCCAACTTTCCTATACACAGGTTCCACAGGACTGACTGCAAGACTTGAGTATGAGCAGATTTGGTTATATGCGGACAGTCCTGGAATCAATCCTCCAGCATACTGATGAACAACTGTGGTTACTTTAAACCACTAATTTTTGGCGTGGTTTGTTTCACAGCAATAGATAACAGAAACACCCACAATCAGCTGCACCTAATTCAAAACGTCAACAGCAACCCACTCAAAATCGGCATGTGCATTCCCAACATATAAGGCAATTAGAATCTGTAAAGAACAATATACAGGACTACCTTTGATTGATAAGACATATACTAGGGAATCCCAACAAAAAGTTCAGGTTTATCAATTCGTTCCTGCATCTATTGCACGTGTAAAACCCACAGAAGATACGTGCAAATATATGTATCCAATGAAGAACTCATACACAAAATACACACAGAATGTCTACCAATCAATAAGAAAAAGACAAGCAACCCAATTTTTAAAACGGGCAAAAGACTTAAACATACACTTCACATAAGAGGATACTAAAAAACTAATAACCACATGAAAAAATGAGTAAACATCAATAGTCATCAAGGAAATGCAAATTAAAACCACCAAAAAACCCACTACACCCTCAACAGATCAGCTAAAATTAAAAGGACTGACAATACTAAGTGTAGTCAAATTTGTAGCACAACCAGAATTCTCATACATTGCTGGCAAGAGAATAAATTAACACAACTACTTTGGAAAACTGGTAGTACTTGCTAAAGCTAAACATACGTATATCCTATGACCTAGTAATTCTACTCATGGGCATATAGCCAATAGAAATGACTGCTTGTGTCTATGAAAAGACATGTACAAGAATGTTCATAGCAAAAATTATTTTATAAAAAAGACACCTACACCTGAATGTTTATTGAAGCACAATTCACAATTGCAAAGATAAGGAATCAACCTAAGTGCCCATCAATTCGTGAGTGGATAAAGAAAATGTGGTATGTGTGTGTATACATATATATATGTATGTATGTGTATATATATGTATACACACACACCATGGAGTACTACTCAGCCATAAAAAGGAATGAAATAATGTCTTTTGCAGCAACTTGGATGGAACTGGAGTCCATTAGCCTAAGTGAAGTATCTCAGGAATGGAAAAATAAATACTACATGTTCTCACTAATAAGCGGGAGCTATAATGAATAATGGATACACACAGGCACAAAGAAACATGAAGGACACTGGAAACTAAGAAGGTGGGGATGGGAGGGGGGTGAATGATTAAAAACTTAGCTATCAGGTACAATGAACATTGTTCAGGTGATTGGCACACTGAAAGCCCTGACTTCAGCATTATACAGTGTATTCGTGTAACAAAAACATTTGTACCCCCTTAATATTTTGAAATTTAAAAAAAATGTTCATAGCAGTACTATTCATAATAGTGCAAAACTGGAAATGACTCAAAAAAATTATGGCATGGTCAGAAAATGAAATATTACACAGCAATGATAAAGAATAAATCACTGCTATATGCAACTACATTCATGAATCTCAAAGACAATGCTGATCAAAAAGAAGACATGAGAGTATATATGGTTCTATAATTAAAAAATTCAAAAACAAGTAAAACTCAGCTGGGCATGGTGGTTCACGCCTGTAATACCAGCACTTTTCGAGGCCAAGGCAGGAAGACTGCTTGAGGCCAGGAGTTCAAGACCAGCCCAGGCAAGATAGAGAGACCCCCCCCCCACCTCGACAAAAAATTTTAAAACTAGCCAGGCACAGTGGTGTACACCTGTAGTCCCAGCTACTTGGGAGCCTGAGGTGGGAGGATTGCCTGAGCCTGGCAGTTCAGGCTGCAGTGAGCTGTGATAATGCCACTGCACTCTACCCAAGGTGAAAGAGTGAGAACTCTGTCTCCACAAAAAAAAAAAAATTCAACTAGATGACCCTCCTCACAAACCACCCCCTTAATAAAAAAAAAAAGAAACTTCAATTAGATATACTTGAAAACGTACATTATTTTGTAAAAATCTAACTACTACATACTTAATAATTTCAAAAAATGAAAACTATTTCTTAATTTTAACGTTAACTAACCTTTTAATGACTGTTGTGTCTGCTTTTTGTTACAAAGCATTTCAATATTTGGTTGCAGAATGGAGGTCTGTAGTTTCAGTTGATCCTCCAGAGCTGCGGTCCCCAACCCCCAACCCCCAACCCCCAACCCCCGGGCCACGGCCGGGTAACAATCCATGCCCTGTTAGGAACCAGGCCGCACATCACCACCTGAGCTCCACCGACCCCCCGCCCCCTTGCTCGGTGGAAAAATTGTCTTCTGTGAAACCGGTCCCTGGTGCCGAAAACAATGGGGACCCCTGCTCTAGAGGGTATCAGTCATTTGTGACCCTGAGGGCATCTTGATTTGAGTTAGGTAGGAGAATGTGGATTCACAGCAGTAAGTGGTTGAAAAGCAAGAAAGCATTTTTTGGGTATGTTGCCAAAGGCGTGGATATTCTACTGCATTTTCCCCTATTTCAATCCGATCTTTCTTAGCATCAAACAGTGACTTTAAAATGTCATCTACTGAGAGCTCAATCAATTCCATCTGTAGTTCTTTAGGTGCCTTGATGATATCAACTAGGTGAGGCCAAAATGCTAATTTGAGTGTGATGTCGTGATTCTCAAAGTCATTGAACCTTTCATTGTATTCTCCAATTGATAGGTCTATAAGAGCTGTGTATTCTTCAGATGATTCGCATATATCATCCTGCTCATCGGTGACCTTTGCTAACTGGGGAAAATGTTCATCCAAAATTTCATTTTGAAGAAATGTTTTGAAAAAAGATAGCTTTTTTTGAAATGCTTGGATTTTTTGCCACATATCATATATATACACTTAGTTTTACCTTGCAAAGAAATATTCAAGTTGTTCTGCTTTGACATGATATCACACAGAAATGCTGCGTTCCTATAGAAATCTTCTTTCAATAATTCACATTGCTGATTCTGTTCTTCATAAAATTTAACTATCTGTTCTCGCAGAGATAAAATTTTGGCTAACACCTGTCCCTGCGATAGCCAACGCACTTTAGAATGATATGGCAAATCCACACCGAATACCTCATCATTCAACTTTACCATGTTATGAATCTGAGGATGCTGTGTTGCATTTGCAGGAATATAGGTAACAATACTTATAACTTGTTGCAAAGTGTCACTTTAAAATAGTAGCTTTATCACAGAGATTTTGTTGATGCAGGGTACAGTGAAAAGAAATGAGAACATCTGGATCTGTTAATATTTTTTTTTATGTGTGCAATAAGCCCTTCATGTTTTCCTGTCAGGGAAGGTACACTGTCTGTACACTCACTCACTAAATTTACCAAATTCAGTCCAACTTCACGACATTTATCTTGAAAGTTGTTGAAGATGTCTATTCCCTGTGTTTGGTTCGCAAGAGTGCCCAAAGCGAGTAACTCTTCGTAGCAAAGAAAATCTTCTGTTATGACCCCAATGAAGTATAAAACCTGCACCGAGTCAGTAGTAACAGTTGATTCATCCAAAGTGACTGAATAATATGTATTTTCCTTTTGAAGTACTGCATGATGTTGTTCTGTTAAGTTGATGGCTAATTCATGCTGCCGATCAGTTAAGGTTCTCCTCGAAAGAGGCAGTTGTTTGTACTTTGAAACGTTATCAGGGTCTGAGCAGCCTACAACTTCGAGGATGCATTCTTTCACAATTTCTACATCACTGAATGGCTTCCCTTTTTCCTGAGTATGTAAGTTTCTTTATAAGTTGCTTCGGTGGCAGTATTTCCAGGTCTTATTGCTGCTTGAAAGAATTGTCTTGGCTTTTGCTCTTCATCTATTAATTTCTACAATACAACCTTTAGCGCCTCTCCCTCTAATTTAAAATATTTGTGGTCCTTATGAGTGTTACAATGCTGATGAGCATTGAATTTCTTTAATGTTGATATTGCAGTATCACAAAGCAAGCAAATCGTCTTATCTTTAGCAGAAACAAGATAATATTGCAATTCCCAATCCTCATTAAAAAATCTGTTTTCTTCCTTCAGCTTTCTCTTCGTCTTCTTTGACATGATGGGCTGTTTGTGTAAGCAGAAACAATTAAAAAATGCTGTCGATCTGTGCAACTATTCACAAATTCCACTTCAAACAGACACACAGTGCACCGTTGTTAAAAGCTCACAACAAACTGGCGTACTCAACCCCCATAAACTCTCGCCAACCAGCCTCGTGTGGTAGTGGTGCCAGTCAAGCTGGGGAGGTTAGAACTAAATTATGAGGGTAGCAGCCATCAATTTAGCCCTTATGGCTTACTAATGTTCAAATTGTGCCAGTCAATCTGGGAGTATTATTTCGTTGAAACTTATTCTTTGGTATTTTAAATACATTCATTTTTAAAATAATATAAAAGATGAACAAAAATGTATTAATAAAAATAAAAGTATTTGTTCTATAAAATTTGGATTCAGTCAAATGGCCACCTTTAAGGACCTAGAAGGCCACATGTGGCCTTAAGGCAGCAGGTTCCCCATCCCTGGTCCAAGAGCTAGAGAATGTACTGCTCTGGGACTCTTCACGAAACAAGTCATATCATTTTAGTCCACAGAACTATTTTGCAGTGAGAGTGAAACCCATTAAACCTATCTATATATTCCTGTGATGTTAAAACATGTCAATAAGCTGTAAGGAAGGTAATGATGGCCTATTAACATGTTCTGTGTAGCCACGCAGGTTGCCATGTTCTTTAGTCCCAGCTACTGGGGAGGCTGAGGCGGGAGGATTGCTTCAGCCCAGTTTGAGGCTGCAGTGAGCTATGATCACGCCACTACTTTCCAGCCTGGGTGACAGAGCAAGACCCCATTTCTAAAAAAAAATTAAAAATAAAATATGTTCTATTGAGGTATTTAAAATACTGCATATTAACCCTGTGGAGGAAATATAGAATATATTTTGGAGGGGGAAGGCAGTCATTCCCAGTAATCATAGCTAGTATTTTAATTAACACCATTACTAACCTATCAGTTAATTATATGGCTTAGTGAGTGCTCTAAGATTACTTAAGAAATTCGCTGCCTGGTAACATAAAAATGCAGATATTAGAGTGAATTGTATGCCTTCCAACTATTTCTATTACTTGGCTAAATTTAGAACCATGTAGAGCTCCTGTAGAATTGAAATCTCTGAAGATTTTAATAGTTAAGACAGACATTATTCAGCTTTTCAGAGTAAAGAAGAAAAAAGGTAGTCTCAAATTAATTTTTTTACTGTCACCCAAACTACTTAATTAAGATACAGAGTCCAGTGAAAACTCAGAACTGTTCTGAGAATTTTATTTGACTATTGCTGAAGTGTTAGAGCCTAGCCTCAGGGTGGTGAAAGATAATTTTTTTCCCTCTTAAGCGAATTGCTAGAAGATATACATGTCCTTTATCAAATGTCTCTCCAAAATATACTTGATAAATAGTTCTTATTTTATTTTATTTTTGTCTTTTATACGAAATTTATCAGGCCCAGAGATAAATTCAATTCTTAATGTTTCACCTGGATGGATGAGGCAATACATCTGAGTGAGAGATCAGGTGAGCCTTACACTTGGGTGCTTGTGAGAAAATTTTATGATGCTGGAATTGTTGTGTGTGTGTGTGAATTCAGACTAGAGTTTATGTAGGATATTTTAAGGAGAAACTTAGTTATTCCATGTGTATTTAGCTGTACATGAAATGTGATCTATGGATATAGCTGGGTAGGACCTCAACACAAGAAATGGCAGATACATGGAATGGTTACTTAGAGTAACGAATTTAAGTTAAAAAATAAGTAAAAATACAGTAAGATTTCACATCCAGAGTAAATATCGTGTGTTTACTACCTGATTTGGTAACTGGAAAAGTACGACCTTGTCACTACTATAGCAAGAAATTTTAGGAACACTGGAAAAAATTTTAAAATTTATTACTCACCAACAAGAAGAATCCATAAAAATACTATGTATGGTTGGTTATTCTGTTTGGCTTTCTTTTTTTTTACATTTATAAAGAAAATCTCCATGGTTGGTTATTCTGACCCTGGATTTATACAATTGGTTAAATGTAAAAAAGTTGAAAGGCAAGTCTACATATTACTCTCACTGAACTAAGCCTATGTGCACTGTGTGTCTGTTTGAAGTGGAATTTGTGAATAGTTGCACAGATCGACAGCATTTTTTAATTGTTTCTGCTTACACAAACAGCCCATCATGTCAAAGAAGACGAAGAGAAAGCTGAAGGAAGAAAACAGATTTTTTAATGAGGATTGGGAATTGCAATATTATCTTGTTTCTGCTAAAGATAAGACGATTTGCTTGCTTTGTGATACTGCAATATCAACATTAAAGAAATTCAATGCTCATCAGCATTGTAACACTCATAAGGACCACAAATATTTTAAATTAGAGGGAGAGGCGCTAAAGGTTGTATTGTAGAAATTAATAGATGAAGAGCAAAAGCCAAGACAATTCTTTCAAGCAGCAATAAGACCTGGAAATACTGCCACCGAAGCAACTTATAAAGAAACTTACATACTCAGGAAAAAGGGAAGCCATTCAGTGATGTAGAAATTGTGAAAGAATGCATCCTCGAAGTTGTAGGCTGCTCAGACCCTGATAACGTTTCAAAGTACAAACAACTGCCTCTTTCGAGGAGAACCTTAACTGATCGGCAGCATGAATTAGCCATCAACTTAACAGAACAACATCATGCAGTACTTCAAAAGGAAAATACATATTATTCAGTCACTTTGGATGAATCAACTGTTACTACTGACTCGGTGCAGGTTTTATACTTCATTGGGGTCATAACAGAAGATTTTCTTTGCTACGAAGAGTTACTCGCTTTGGGCACTCTTGCGAACCAAACACAGGGAATAGACATCTTCAACAACTTTCAAGATAAATGTCGTGAAGTTGGACTGAATTTGGTAAATTTAGTGAGTGAGTGTACAGACAGTGTACCTTCCCTGACAGGAAAACATGAAGGGCTTATTGCACACATAAAAAAAAATATTAACAGATCCAGATGTTCTCATTTCTTTTCACTGTACCCTGCATCAACAAAATCTCTGTGATAAAGCTACTATTTTTAAAGTGACACTTTGCAACAAGTTATAAGTATTGTTAACTATATTCCTGCAAATGCAACACAGCATCGTCAGTTTCATAACATGCTAAAGTTGAATGATGAGGTATTCGGTGTGGATTTGCCATATCATTCTAAAGTGCGTTGGCTATCGCAGGGACAGGTGTTAGCCAAAATTTTATCTCTGCGAGAACAGATAGTTAAATTTTATGAAGAACAGAATCAGCAATGTGAATTATTGAAAGAAGATTTCTATAGGAACGCAGCATTTCTGTGTGATATCATGTCAAAGCAGAACAACTTGAATATTTCTTTGCAAGGTAAAACTAAGTGTATATATATGATATGTGGCAAAAAATCCAAGCATTTCAAAAAAAGCTATCTTTTTTCAAAACATTTCTTCAAAATGAAATTTTGGATGAACATTTTCCCCAGTTAGCAAAGGTCACCGATGAGCAGGATGATATATGCGAATCATCTGAAGAATACACAGCTCTTATAGACCTATCAATTGGAGAATACAATGAAAGGTTCAATGACTTTGAGAATCACGACATCACACTCAAATTAGCATTTTGGCCTCACCTAGTTGATATCATCAAGGCACCTAAAGAACTACAGATGGAATTGATTGAGCTCTCAGTAGATGACATTTTAAAGTCACTGTTTGATGCTAAGAAAGATCGGATTGAAATAGGGGAAAATGCAGTAGAATATCCACGCCTTTGGCAACATACCCAAAAAATGCTTCTTGCTTTTCAACCACTTACTGCTGTAAATCCACATTCTCCTACCTAACTCAAATCAAGATGCCCTCAGGGTCACAAATGACTGATACCCTCTAGAGCAGGGGTCCCCATTGTTTTCGGCACCAGGGACCGGTTTCACAGAAGACAATTTTTCCACCGAGCAAGGGGCGGGGGTCGGTGGAGCTCAGGTGGTGATGTGCGGCCTGGTTCCTAACAGGGCATGGATTGTTACCCGGCCGTGGCCCGGGGGTTGGGGGTTGGGGGTTGGGGGTTGGGGACCGCAGCTCTGGAGGATCAACTGAAACTACAGACCTCCATTCTGCAACCAAATATTGAAATGCTTTGTAACAAAAAGCAGACACAACAGTCATTAAAAGGTTAGTTAACGTTAAAATTAAGAAATAGTTTTCATTTTTTGAAATTATTAAGTATGTAGTAGTTAGATTTTTACAAAATAATGTACGTTTTCAAGTATATCTAATCGAAGTTTCTTGAATGCAGCCTTATTTGATTACAGCTAAATTAATGCGGCCTTCCAACACAAAAAGGTTCCCCACCCCTGGGTTGGACCATAAGTGATTTTGGTATACTAGATCCCAATTCTAAGGTTAATCTTATTTTGGATTCTCTAAAACATCACACATCAAGAGCCATAAAACAGAAATATTTAATATATTAAACACCCTAACTTCAATTAGTTTGTTAGATTGTATTTACTGACCAACATGTAAAACATATATGCAGATGAATCCAAGATGCAGGTTCAAAGCACAAAGTATGAAAGGCCCGGGTTTAGAAGTTTCCCTATTTAAGAAGATCCTAACTCAGACAGCAGAAGATACAAAGAGGGAAACAACTCCTACGTGACTGGATTACAAGAAAATAAGAAGGATATGAAAACTTATTTTCACCTTCATATGTCACCACCAAGTTAGGGAATAAAAACAATGTAATGTGATTGTATAGCAATACCCCATCTCCCATAGCAAGTCACCATAGCCACCTATAAATCACTTCATTGTGTGAAATAATTTTTTTTTTTTGAGACAGGATCTCGCTGTGCCGCCCTGGGTAGAGTGCAATGGCATCATTGTAGCTCACTGCAACCTCAAACTCCTGGGCTCAAGTGATCCTCCTGCCTCAGCCTCCCGTGTAGCTAGGACCATAGGCACGAGCCACAACACCCAGCTAATTTTTCTTTTTAGTAGAGATTGGGTCTCGCTCTTGCTATCTGAATCTGTTATTATATTGGTGGTTTCAACATATTGATTTTCATATTCTCTCATTCCTTTTACATTAGCCAGTATTGTTCTAAAGAGAAGAGGTTTCTCCTTTTTGTTTTTGAGGATCACTATAGAGTTGAAATTTTTTAAAAAATTCAACAAGTTACAATCTATTGCTGTCAGTACTAAAAATATGAACAATATTTAACTATTAAAAACACTAAAATTGTCATAAATTTGGTCAATGGGAGCCCCTTCAAGCTGGCTCCTATGTCCTTTGGACATGTCCCTGTTGGGTTTTGAGCACTTCCTTACACTCTGGCACAACAAGGGATTCTGGGCTCACTTTGTATTCTACTTGCCTCTGACAAGGAGTCAATCATTTCTGCAAGGAATTCTGATTCCTTTAGTAGGGAATGGTTCCTGTCAAGGGAAATTACTTCTCATTCTTAATTATCTATCCTTTGTTATTTTTATGGGATCAATTATTTCCAGTAAAAAAAAAAACAGAGGAGATTTCAGACTAAGATCCTATCTCTGTCTTCCCAGATATGCTTGAGTAATAAAGTACCTAAACTGAATTACTAGGCTGGGCATGATGGCTCACGTCTGAATCCCAGTGCTTTTGGAGGCCGAGGTGGGAGGACTGCGTGAGGCCAGGAGTTTGAGACCAGCCTGGGCAACACAGCAAGACCCCCATCTATACAAAAAAATTTTTGGAAAATTAGCAAGGCATGGCAGCGTGTGCCTGTAGTCATAGCTCCTCAGGAGGCTGAGGCAGGATTGCTTAAGCCCAGGAATTGGAGGTTACAGTGAGCTATGATCATGCCACTGCACTCCAGCCTAGGCAACAGAGCTAGACTCTGTCACAAAAGATAAATAAATAACACGAAAAACCAAAAAAAAAGGGAAAAGAAGAAACATGACAATTAAAAGTAACACATGATCCTCGAACGAATCCAGGATTGGCGGGAAAGCTATAAAGCACATTGAGATAAATGAGGAAATCTGAATATCGACTCTATATAATATTATTATGTCACTGTAAAATATTTTGGACGTGATAATGAGTTTGATAATGGTATTGTGGAGAACACTCTTGTTCTTAGGTGATACATGCTTAAGAAATTTTGAGGTGAAGTGTCCTGATGTCTGTAATTTATTTCCTAAAAACACTAATAAAAATTCCTAAAACACAATAATACAATAAAAAACTTGTGTGTATTAGGGAGGAAGGAGGAAGAGAGGAAAGAAAAAGTGAGAGGGAAAGAGCAAGCACACAAATGTGGCAAAATATTATCAATTGGTAAATATAGGTTAAAGTAAGACTGGTATTCACTGTATCATTCCTTCAACTTTCCTACAGGTTTTAAATTCTTCCAAATAAAAAGTTGGGGCCGGGCACAATGGCTCATGCCTAAAATCCCAGCATTTTGGGAAACCAATGCAGGAGGATCGCTTAAGGCCAGGAATTTGAGACCAGCCTGACCAACATAGAGAGACCTCATCTCTACCAAAAAATTTAAAAGTTGGGGCCAAAAAGAACATGAAGCAACATTAACCCAAACACTTGTCTGTCCAGTGCAAACTTCACGTGTCCTGAAAAGTAATTTCAGTTGGTGGTTAAAAGCACAGACTTCAACAACAAACTGGGTTTATATCCTGGCTGTATGATGACGGACATATAACCTAACCTCCCTACGGCTCACTGTTTATGGGGATAATATAGTACTACTACATGGAGATTATTATTCTGAGGAATAAATGATCTAATATGTCCCATTTATTACTATACTCCCGTGATATTATCACATTCTTTGTTCACTTAACTTTGTTGTAAATATGGGAAAACTGAACCAATTTTTAACTTTTTTGTGTCTTGGCAGTTAACTTACAGGTAACTTTGTCAAAATTTTGTGAATTGACAAATATATCCAAAACCAAATAAGAGAATTAAAATACATTCCATCTGAGGACAAATAAAAATAAATCCTCCATTAGCACAAATAACTGAGAACTAACATACTCTAAAGAACATATCAAATGATGGAAAACACAGCTTCCAAGCTTATGTTTGCCCCATCCTCAAAAAATTACTAGTGGGTTACTTGTCAGGAATGGGCACAAGCTGCCTTGGTTCCAAAAATGTCAATCTTAACACTAAAATCTAATGCCATCAAGCCAGGAACATCCCTAAAATTCTGGTATTTCCTGTGGCTCCATCTTAGCTCTCTTACCACTCTACAAGTTTAACCTGAAAGATCTCATTTCCTATCAAGGATTGAACCCCTTTCTTGTGCAGAGTACTCCCAAATCTAAATACCACTACCTCTCTATAGCGTTCCAGATCCATTTAGACAACTTGCTGCTAGACATATCCAAAAGTAAGCTCACTACCAACGTTCCTCTAATCCCAAACCTGCCCTTTTCTTATCTCAGCAACACCATTCAGTCACCCAAGACAGAAACCTGAGAGTTATCCATCCACAATTCCTTCCTTCTCCACCCACGTTTAAACAATCTCCAAATTCTGGCACCGTCTCCCAGATCCATCTGATCTTCTCAGCTACTGCTCCATCTTCTCTACTCCCATCACTTCTGTGCAGAGCATTTAGCTAACGCAGCAAGACCTCCAGAGCTCTCTTTTGCCTCCAGCAGAGGAACTGGCAATGTTCCCAATGGTGGCTGCTCTGGCTGCTCTGTTGGTCTTTGTCCCTGAACAACTAAAAGTTTCTAGCCTATCCGTGATGGACACGGACATGCAGTGTGATGAGAAATAAAACTGTTGTTTCAAGCTACTGATATTTGGGGGCTGTTTCTTACGCAGCATATACCTTAGTATATCCTGACTTCAATATCTCTTACATGGATTACAACAGCCTCCTAACCAGTGTCACTCCCTCTACTTTAAATCCAGTGTAACTATTTGTCCAAATTGCCACCATAGTTTCCTTTGTAAAAGACGAAATAAATCATTCAATTTCTCTGATTAAAATCTTCAGAGGGGCCAGGCCCAGTGGCTCACGCCTATAATCCTAGCAGTTTGGGAGGCTGAGGTGGGAGGAATGCTTGAGGCCAGGAGTTTGAGACCAGCCTGAGCAACCCAGCAAGACCCCATGTCTACAAAAAATTAAAAAATTAGTCAGGCACAATGGCACATGCCTATAGTCCCAGCTACGCAGGAGGCTGCGGCAGGAGGATTGCTTGAGCCCAGGCATTGGAGGCTGCAGTGAGCTATGATGATGCCACTGCACTCTAGCCTTGGCAACAGAGCGAGACCCTGTCTCAAAAAAAAAAAAATCTTCAGAGGTTCCCCTTTGCCTCAAAATATTCCAAATTCCTTAATATAGCTTATAAAGACCTCCATAAAATCAGGCCCTAAATACGTCCTTCTCTCCAGCCATTCAAAATATTGCTCCATACATACTGTATTCTTTAATACCCCTAGGTCATTTCCCAGGCTCTTCTGTCTGCTTGGAATGCCTTCCCACCCTTACACTACCCTACCATACCTTTGTCTGTCTAGCCATACAAGACCCCTAGGAAACTATCCCTCTCATTCTCTCAACAGCTATTCAAATTTGCCTCTCTTCTCAAGGCCCCTATTCTAGCAACTTGCCTTACTATAACATTACACCCCAGCCCCCTGCCCCAAAAAGATAAGTCTCCTACATCACAAGTAATATAAAGGTCATAAGGTAGGAACTCCTTCAAATTCCTTTATCTAAATATTTACCAAATATTTCTCCCCACCCCTTTCTTGATCTTTTCCTTATCTTAATGAAGGGAATAATAATTCTTCTACCTCTGCTTTGGATTTCATCTTCATTACATGCTCAAGAACTTCACTCTGTTATCACTACTCTCCATTGTCTTACTCATTCTCCCAAACATATAAATATAGATGCTCAAGTCTCTAATCTTAAAAAACTCTTCCTTGAACCTCACATTCCCTCTCACAACTGTCCTCTCTCTCTCCACCTTCTTGTAATCATCTTGAAAGACCCTCCTCTCACCAATAACTTGAGTACCAAATCCAATGAGCTCTTCTCTGTCCTTATCACACTTGACCTTTCCACCACATCTGATACTATTGCCTTCTTCCTTGACACTCTCTCCTCTTAGTTCCCACCACACACACTTCACTAGTTTTCCATCCACCTTTCTGGCCTACTCAGATTTCTTCCATACATCTCCATGTCTAACAGATTCTATCTCCTAAAGGACTCTTTTTTTTTTTTTTTTGGCTGGAGCACAGTGGCATCATCATAGGTCACTGCAACCTCAAACTCCTGGGCTCAAGAGATCCTCCTGCCTCAGCCTCCTGAGTGGCTTGGACTACAGGCACATGCCACCGTGTCTGGCTAATTTTTCTACTTTTAGTAGAGATGGGATCTTGCTTTTGCTCAGACTGGTCTCGAACTGCTGACCTCAAGTGATCCTCACGCCTCAGCCTCCCAGAGTGCTAGGATTATAGGCGTGAGCCACCGCACCCAGCCCTAAACATCTCTTGAATCCATACATCCCTGTACACCTGCATGACCACTTTAGACACTATTTTTTCCACCGTCATACCTTTTAACTATCAGTGTTCTCTAAGGCCTCTCCTCAGCCTGCAGCTCTTCAGTCTCAACATGCCCCTTAGCTGACCCAAACCTATCACTTCAACTACAATGTATATACTGTTGATTCCCAAATGTCTCTCCAGCCCTGATTTCTCTCTCCACCCGGTATATCCAACTGCCTATTAGGCATTTCCATATGGCTCCAGAGGTACCTCAAATTCAACCAGTCCAAAACCAATCATCTCACTTTTTATTCCCAAACATGCATCTTCCTGTATTCCCTAACTCATAAATGATGTCACCATCCACCCTGGCATGGAACCCAGAAAACCAGAAGAAATCCAAGGGCTCATCCTTCTCATTCCCTCTCTTTCTGTCACTCACTCACATGCTATCTCTTGCTCTCTCTCTCTCACACATACACCCCCCCGCCATGTCTAACAGATTCTATCTCCTAAATATCTCTTGACTCTATCCATCCCTGTACACTTGCATGACCACTTTAGACCCTATTTCTTTTCTGAATTACTGTGATTCTCCCTAAACTGGACTCCCAGATTCCAGCACATGTTCTAATCCAGTCCTCGAACTGCTACAAAGTGATATTTTTAAAAAGTAAATCCTTCAGTTGGTTTCATCGTTTAAGACAAAACTCAAATTTTTTAGCCTATTAAATAAAGGTTTCAAGATTGGGCCCCTACCTACCTCTCTAGCCTTTTCTCTAATCCTGTGATTCCCCAACCCCTGGCCACGGACCAGTACCACTGGTCAGTGGCCTGTTAGGAACCAGGCTGCACAGCAGGAGGTGAGCAGCTGGCAGGCAAGTGAAGCTTCATCTGTATTTACAGCTGCTCCCCATCACTCACATCACCAGCGAATCATCCTGAAACCATCCATCACCCCCCCCCGACTCCCACCCCATCCGTGGAAAACTGTCTTCCATGAAACTGGTTCCTGATGCTAAAAAGGTTGGGGACTGCTGCTCTAATCCCCACAAGCATCCCACATGTAGCCTCATCCCACTCCTTGCAGTTTGGCATCATACTGCAAGGCATCATACTGCTATGTTCTACATGAACTTTCTTCCCCACACTTCTCCGCATAGCTAAGGCCTTCAAGATTCAGCTGGAGCAACACACCCTGATAAAAAACAAAAACAAAAAAAGTCTTTCCAGACTTTCATTGTGCTTCCAAAGCACCTTGTGCATTCCCCTAGCAAAGTGTTCACCAGGCTGCAGTATCACTTACTGACTTGTCTAACCTCTTTGAAGCTAAGGAGTAGTCAGCACCTAATATTGTAGCCATTCAAATGAATTAATGAATCCATTAAGACTCAATTCAAACTTTACCTCCTCTGAAAAGCTGAATCTAATCCTACCATTTAGATCCTCCTCTTTACTCTCCTATCACCTTTTATCACCTCCTTGTAACACTTATTACCTTGTAGTTTATTTACTTTTTTATAATCTAAACCATGAGCTCCTTAAGGATAAAGACAATGTGTCATTAACTGGTATCCTGAGCATAAAACAGAATATCTAACAAATAGTAGGCACCTGTTAAATATGTGAATGAATGAATGAGTTGGCTCCTTTCATGAATTTTCTTGATGTAGGTCTTACTTTGGAAGAAGGTCTGTCAAGTTGACTTCAAGATTCCTCTTTCTATTAGGACCGGAAACTAAGAGAGAATCTTCTAACAGAGAACTGTCCTGGGAAGAAAACACATAGGTGATGTTTACACTAATATAGACTAATAAACTGACAGTTTCTCTGATTTCTAAGCTAATACTATATGATAGGCTCCTAGTGCTCCAAAGCAGTTAAGTAACATGGTTGCATCTCTGTTAAGTGAAAAAAGCTGGGTTGGTAAAGTGAAACAGTGGCAAGTGAACGCCTGCAATTCTTAATTGAAAATCTATCATCTTTCCAGAGAGCCTCACGTGGCCAACCATACGTACACGGGTGAGGCTGAATTTGTTTCCTCTACTGAGCGCAATGAACAAAACACAAGTCAACTAATAAAGGACAGGACAGAATAGAGAAAAGAGAAAATTCTCATGGCCTAGAACATATTAGGGATCTGAACAGATGTTCTGACTGGATCCAGCCAGTCCACCAAAGTGGAAAAAACAACTGCCATATCCCAACCTATGAGAAACTAGGAGAGAGAAAAAGTTATGAAAGTAACATTAATTCCAGAGAGAAAAAGGTAGATGAGAAAATACAACACAAAGAAATAAAGGACCAATTTCCCTCTGACAATATTAACATCAATATTATTTCCAGTTTTAACAGCACTAGAGAACATTATTTAGAGATTAGAAATTAGATAATATTTAACATAGACTGTTCTTCTGTGAGGCAGGCTATGCTTGCTGACTGGCCACATAACAATACATCCCAGCTACTTGGAAAGTATGTTCACTAATATCTGCAGATACTTTAATCCCTCTTCTGTATTATCTATTAAATATGGGTGGAGTAAAATATTGAAGCTAGCCAAAGAATGCATTAAGTGCAGCTTCAATTGCAAGTATTCAAGTTTTAAATCAATAGATGTATGCAAAGTATTACCGTACTTAACCCTAAGGGATACCTCCAAAAGTCAGTTTTCGTCTATCTAAAAGGAAACAGACCATCGATCCCATTTTACACATGATGACACTGATTTGGCAGAGTTAATAAGGGTAAGTAACCACAAAGCCTCAGAGAAATTCAAACAGGGTTAAAAATGCAAAGTTTTAGGCCCAGGACAAGGGGGCTACCTGCCCTTTGGGAGGCCAAGGTGGAAGGATCCCTTGAGGCCAGGAGTTCAGGACCAGCCTGAGCAACATAGCCAGACCCTGTCCCTACCAAAAAAAAAAAAAAAATTAGCTAGGCATGGGCCACCACTTGGGAGGCTGAGGCAGGAGGATCACTTGAGCCCAGGAGTTTGAGGTTGCGGTGAGCTATGATGACACCACTGCACTCTAGCCCAGGCAACAGAACAAGACCCTGTCTCAAAAAAAAAAAAAAAAAAAAAAATTCAAAGATTTAATCATTGGGCTGTGATTTTACTCCCTCACAAAGCCTATGCAAAAACAAAACATATTTGTATTCTTTCCACACTCATATTTTACTAGTCAAATGACTTAATTTTTTAGCCATCATACTCATTTGGTTAAAAAGAAAGAAAAAATATTTCTGCACTATCATTCAGGGAAAATACTCCAAGTGTAAACCCTCTTAGTCTTCTCATTTCTTCCTAGTCAAAAATACTGCTATTATGGAGAGTAACATACAAAGAATTTTAAACCAAGCAACTCTGAAGGGAAAATAAGGAGAATTGGAAAGGGAGATAATACACATAAGGATCAAGATACCATGATAACAGGAAAGGTAATAACTTTGATGGTATAGGCAGCAAGGGCAAAAACTGAGTTCAGGGTTTCAGTTATTGGACTTGGTGTAGCTCTGACCCAAATCAAGACTCAAGAACAATGATCTGTCTTGGGTATAGTGTCAGCTAGAAGGGGCAAAGCAACTGGCAAAATCACAATCTAGAACCTATGTCTCAAACCATTTAGTTTCTTTCTTTCTCTTTTCCCTACAGCTGCTAGAGGAATAAGACAAAAATCACACGCTCTGGAGAGCTCTTTTGGCACTAGAAAGATCACACTCCTAGCATTACTTCAGTGTGGGCAGAAACTCAGAATGGAATGTACAGAGGGAAATATGATAAGGTGAAGACAAAGAGGAACCCAGCTTCCTGGAAATAGGTTCAAAAGAGACAAAGTGAGAGGTTTTGGATGTCCTGAAAGGGTTCCAGAACATGATACCTAAACCAGTAATACTTTTTGTGGTCATGGTGGTGGTTTTGAGGTAGAGAGGTATTCAGGGGAAAACAATGGTGAATTCAAAGGCAGCAAAGTTATAGAACAGGGATGGTGAAAGAACAAAAGTAATTCATCTGTAGCTGATGCCTGACCCCTAAGAGCAAAGGGAAAATAGCAAAATATACCGCAGTTGAGGTAAAGCAGCCAAATCAAAAAAAAAAGCCCAGCCTTTGTACTGGGAGCAAGAAAAAGACATCAAAAGGTTTTAAGCAGGAGAAAATAACAACAGATTTTAATTTTGTTTGGCTGAAGGGCCAGAGCTAAATGAAAGATTGGAAGGAGCAAGACCAGAGCAATGAGGCCAGCAAAAGGCCATAACACTTGTTCAGATGAAAGATGGTGGTCTCCTGAACTAAAGAAGTGGCAATGATGATGGAAAGATAAAAAGATTCAAGATGCCTCAAGAACAGGCAGGTTAAAAAAAGAAAAAAAAGATTCAAAAGAGATTATGATTACCAGATGTTACAGAATAAGAAAGAGAAGACTCAAGTATAACATCCAGGTTTCTGACTTACACAACTATGTGGTGTCATTCACAGGAAAAAACTCAGGAGGAAAAACTGATTTCCATGGAAAAATTATTTTTGCTTTGGTCATGTTGATTCTAAGGTGTTGTGTGATAGCCAAACGGAGGTGTTCAAGAGACCAGTGAATAAATGAACCTAGAGTTCAGGTGAGAGATCAGAGCTGGAGACAGAGAAACACGAAATATCAGCTTATAGTTAATAGATGCCAAACAAAATCATCAGAGTAGATGAGACTGTAAGACCGCATAGAGAGAGCTGTTTTTTCAAAAGTCATACACGACAACTGACCAGAGACATCAGAAACACCTGAAATGTTTGTTAAAATACAAATTATTGGGGTCTATCCCAAACTGACTAAATCAAAATCTCTGGGATAGGACCCAGGAACCCAAATTTCATTCATTCATTCAATAAATGTGTATTGAGGGACTATTTTAGGCACTAGAAATAGCAGTCGATAAAATAAACAAGGTCCCTGTTCTCACAGGTTTTAAGTTCAGGTGTGAGCCAGACTAGGAAACAAACGACATAACTTAAGATAGTGGTGGTGCTATGGAGATAGTAAAACAGAGGAATGTGATGAGGCACAAAGGAAAGTTTGACTATTTTGGAATACGGTGGTCAGGGAAAGTCTATGAAGAAATCATTTGAGCTGAGATGAATGGTGAGAAGAGGTAAGTCAGGTGAAGATCTGGAGGAAAAGCATCAGACAGAAGGAACGACAAGTGCAAAGGGCCTGGGGCAGAAAAAAGCCACTGTGACTAGAGCATAATAAGAACAGGAACATGTAGTAGAAGGTAAGTCAGAGAGGCTGATAGCTGCCAAATCATGAAGGGTCTTGTAGGCCATATTCTTAACAAATCCTCCAAGAGATGCTTATGCCACTAGGTTTAAGAACCAGAGATAAAGAGGGTGAATACATCAGAAACCTTCAGGAAAACAAAACTTTAAGGGATAGGCAGGAAGAAAAAAGCTAGGAATGCAAGTGGAAAAGAAAGTATAGTGTCACCAAAACATTTCAAGGAGAGGGGTCAACAGTGACAAACACTGCAAAAAAACAGAATAAAACAAGGATGAAAGGGGGTCCATTAGATTTTACAACAAGGTCCATGTTCTTCCAGTTGATTTCAATAGCTGCTGGGAGCTGCCTCCACCAACAGCATTAGAAGTGACCACTTCTTATGGGGTGTACGTTTACCTGCTACCCATTCACAACATATTGTCTTCTGAAAATTATCAGCTGGTCACTGTCCCAGATTTTCTTCTTCCCTTTTCCCACAGAATCACAAAGAAAGGGTAAGGAGGAAGTACAATGTGGGAGGATGGGGAAAAAATATATTTCAAATATATCCATTATAAAGTTTGGATTATCACTGCCTTGATTACTTTCTTCCGAGTTCTGTTATTAAGCCTGAAAAGCTTTCACAAGTCTGAACCATCCTTCTCCAGGGAACCAAGGATTTCTTGATGCTCACAATGCTATTCATATGCCAAAACCATGCATAAATTCTTACAACTGGCATATGCAACAATATCACTGCCCCCAACAAAAACATGAACTGCATACTTGGAAAACTTAGTCTTTTAATATACATGTTTATACCATTTTAAGGCCCATTGAGCTTTTAGGAAAGGGAAAAGTGCTTTACAAATATGAAATGTGGTTTTGATCATTATTAATAATAATAATTGCAGCACAAATGATGTTGCTATCAACATGAAATATACCAGAAGCATCCACACAAGGAAGATAATGGGAAATAGGGCAGAGGAAACTAGTTAATGAAGCTAAAACAGTCTGTCTCTATTCTGTGCATTAGATAAGAACCGTATAAAACACCAATAGTAGAAGGAAAATTACCTCCAAAAGATCAAGACACAACTTGACTGGTCTGCAAACCAGCTTTTCCTCTTTCCCTTCCCACTACAGACTAACAATCAACAAATACCAATTAGAAATAAACTAAGTTCCTTTAAACCCTGCTGATTACCTCATTTAACTTTACACTTCTAGCTCTATAGGACAAGGACTTAAGCTGAAAACTTTTGGGACCTCAGAGTAACTGTATGGGTGCAAAACTATAGTTTTTATTTGCTTGCAAAAAAAGCTGTAAAACATACTGTTAATGCCAATTGAGAAATGGAAGAAACAGAACATTGGTCTAAGTTAGGGAAAAGGCCTTAGAAGAGCATTTAACAACTAGGCAGCTTCATTTTTATCCACAAGAAAATACAGGCTGAGTATCTCTTATCCAAAATGCTTGGGACCAGAAGTGTTTTGGATTTCAAATTTTTTCTTATTTTGGAATATTTGCATATAGATATTGAGATATCTTATACACAGGACCCAAGTCTAAACACAAAATTCACTTATGTTCCATATACACTTTATATACCTAGCCTGCCTTATACACCTAGCCTGAAGGTAATTTTATACAACATTTTTAATTCTTTTGTGCATAAAACAAAGTTTTGACTGTGTTTTGACTGCAACCTGTCACATGAAGTCAGGTGTGAAATTTTCCACTTGTGGCATCGTGTTGGCACTCAAAAAGTTTCAGATTTTGAAGCATTTCAGATTTCAGATTTTCAGAGTAGGGATGTTCAACCCGTACACAGAAAGGCCTGAAAATTGTTTCCCAGGAAAAACTGAAAAACCTTTGACAATTTAGAAGAGTCACAGTCTGACAAGTAAGCAAGAAATTAAAGGGAATGAAAAGACTTTTAATGCTTTTGTTAACTGAGAAATAGAATGATTCCTTTAAAACTACCAAAATTGTTTTGACTACTAAGAGACATGACTGCCTTGGACTTTTTTTTCAAGAGATGGGGTTCTTGCTATGTTGCCCAGTCTGAAGATCAGTGGCTATTCACAGGCACCAATATAGCACACTACAGCCTCGAACCTGGGAAAGCTCACTGTCAAAACCATAAAGCTAGGATGGGTGCGGTGGCTCATGTCTGTAATCCTAGCACTCTAGGAGGCTGAGGTGGGAGGATTGCTTGAGGTCAGGACTTTGAAACCAGCCTGAGCAAGAGCGAGACTCCGTCTCTACAAAAAATAGAAAAATTAGCCATGCACAGCGGCACACGCCTGTAGTCCCAGCTACTTGAGATGCTGAGGCAGGAGGATCACTGGAGACCATGAGTTTGAGGTTGTAGTGAGCTATGATGACACCACTGCACTCTATCCCGGGCAACAGAGTGGGAACTACAAAGCTGAAATAGCTTTCCCAGTACAGGCTCAAACAACTGGACTGAACCCACAGAAATCCTGCAGAAAAGCAAAAAGAATACCTAGATTCAGGAAGTATTCCAGAATCTTTCTTCTCATATATCCCAAGTAAAAACGATGCAGATTATTATAATTTTTTTTTTTTTTCCTGAGACAAGAGTCTTGTTCTGTTGCCCGGGCTAGAGTGCAGTGACATCATCACAGCTCACTGCAACCTTAACTCCTGGGCTCAAGCTATCTTCCTGCCTCAACTTCCCAAGTAGCTGGGACTACAGGCACAGGCCACAATGCCCAGCTAATCTTTCCATTTTTCGTAGAGATGGGGGTCTCACTCTTGCTCAGGATGGTCTCGAACTCCTGGCCTCAAGCAATTCTCCCGCTTCAGCCTCCCAAAGTACTAGGATTACAGGCGTGAGCCACCATGCCTGGCCAGATTATTATTATAAGTAAGGGCTTTCAATATCACTTTTCCCCCCCCCAAAGTGTTCTAAGGAAACTCAAAGAGGAGTTAAAACAGATCAAGGTTAAGAAAACTTCTTTCCTATTCATATCTGCTTTCAGAAATAAACTCAAAGTTATTGAAAGGAATGGACAGAGTAACTTCATTGGAGAGATGGAACAGGTGAGTGCTACAATGCTAAATTAGCAACCACAGTAAGAACAAAAGCTTGTCATTAAAAGACTGTTAAGTGGATATAACTAAAGGACAACACTGAGGGCACTGTATATGAAGAAGGTCTCTAAAATCAGACCCACCAACTGTATTCACGCATACATCTTCAAGCCATGAGTCCAGTTATTTTTCCTACTTGTAAATTGATGACACATCCCACAGAGAGACACTCAGAATCCCCTATACAATCTTACACAGATGCACAGAAAAATCTTTATATATATATATATATATATATATACACACATACACACACACATACATAGTTTCACAAAATTCCTCTGCACTTACTGGGACCATATAACCAAAATTCAACACTTTTTTCCCCTTCCTCAAAATCTACTTTTTCCTGAAAGCTTTTGTTATGCGTTCATAAAGAGATGTGGCACAGTAATAAGCACCACACTCATTCAGAAACTGTTTTCTACACTGAAACATTGTCAGTACTCAGTATTTATCTATAAGAGGTAAGAATATGACATAGAGATGTTTAAGTGTCTTTGGGACCTAAAAAAATCCCTAGAAACTTTGTGAAAGGACTTAGAAGGGGACAATAGAAGTTTTGTGGAAGCTTTTACCAATATGCTTTATGTCAGAAATTATTCACAAAACGAGAACTATTAATATACTTTTAATGCAGTTATGTCTAAAAATAACCATTAATTAATAATTATTACTAATAATATCCAGAACAAGATCTAGTCAAACACATACCAGATCCCCAATTCTTTCACCCCCAATGAACTGTTGTCTCATAGGCCTGGCAGCTTCCAATGTCCTGGCATCCTGGCAAAGGTTTAAGAAAAAGCTTTGCCACCAGCATTCCTGCTAAGTGTAAAAGCACACCTCATCCCCTTTGCCTTCCTAAGCTGGAGAAGAGTGGCCAGAACTGCCCCAAAGAGAAATCTCATCCAGGTCACTCTAGCCAGAAGGTCAATGAAGACAATGAATGCACCAAGCAAGAAACCAAGAATGGAAAAAATAAATGAGGAATAATCCACAAAATTCAGGTCCTATTCCTTTTATCCTCAAACAATATAGATGAATTTAGTAGCTAAAAATGCCCCTCAAAATGAACGTGTGAAAAAAGGATCAAATGCTCTGTAGAACCAAACACTTCACCATTGTTAAGAGAAAGCTATTCTTACAGTTTTTGAGCTCATCTGTCTTTACATGAATTGGAGGGTAAAGGTGGGCACTAACCTATACAGTCAGGACTATAATTATTAACATCTTCAGTCCACTGAAAAATTCAAAGTGGAATCAGCCTGCTCAGCAATCCCGGGCCATAAAAGTAAGTATGGCAGTATTTGTCTCAGCAGGGATGTGAACAAACCTCAAGGGAAGAGCCTGAAGTAGGTAAAAATTCTAGCTACATAAGATCTGAAGTAAGACCACCAATATCAAAGATCTCCACACTCCATCCTCCTCTCTGCCTTCAGAATATTTTCATTCAATGGTCTGAAACCACAAGACCTTTGTCAAAAGAGAAATGACCCAAGCACTGACAGAAATAATGTCTCAACGTCTCCCAATGAGGACCTTACAAAACTAGGTTTTTCTAGCAAAAACCCATCCAACCCCTCCAAGCACAACCAACCATGATCAGAAATTTATGACAAGAGGTTAAGAAAAAAAACTGCTCCTCCTTACCTATTCAGTCAATAAATTTGTTGAGCACTTGACTGCATGTCAAGTGCTAAGGATACAATAATTAATAAAACAAAAATATCTGCCCTCCTGAAGCTTACTTTCTAATGGAGGAGACTAAAATATACGTTATAGGTTGATAAGAGGTAAAGAGAAAAATAAAGCAGAAAAGTGGGATAGGGAGTTATGTAAATACACATGGAGGAGGGGCTTTGCAATTTAGAAGCCAGGGAAATGTCACCTTCAGAGGGACATTTGAGTAAAGACCTGAGGTGAGGAGAGAGGCTGTGCAGCTTTATAAGGGAAGGGAAGATGGAAAAAGTGCATAGACTCTGAGGCAGAAGTGTGCCTAGTCTGCTCAGAAACAGCCAGATCACCAGTGTGTATGTTGTGGGAAATGGGGTGCTACAGATCTAGAGCCTTAAAGGCAACTGCAAAGATGGGTTTTTATTCTGAAAGAGAATGGAAGCCATCTTCTCTTTTAATTTTCCATTCAAAAATATCAGGTATGCTATTTTTATTAGGCAAATTTTTTTAAATTTTAATTGTGCAGCTCTTCTGATCGAATAGTGGATACAAAGACAACTGGAAACTGCAACTCTGAAATTTAATTTTTGCTGACGGAGTTCACCAGACCTTCAAGAAATTCTCTGTTCTTTTAACCCTATGGAGAACACCAACAGGGGAAGAAAAATACAACTAAAACCTGAAAGGAATTAACCTAACTTACCACTTTTCACCACTATTTAAACGTTTTGTCTTGATGCCTCAAGTTAAAAAGGGGGTAAAAAAAAAAAAAAAAAAAGAAACATTGGAGGAAGACAACAAAAAAAGAAATACATTAGGAAGAAGAGCCACAAACTGATTCAAGTGCCAATCTGACTATCTGAAAGTACAAGAAAATGCTAGGAATTTACGATATTCCTGAATATCTGAACCTGTCACTTCCCTCCTTCCTTAAGTCTCCATGTTGCCTATAAACATCAGACAAGACTCAGGTTTCTTAATTTTAGTTAAGTCTATTTGAAAAAAATACGTACAAGGACATTCATCCAACTAGGCTCTGAATTTAAATTCTCCCACTTTTCTTTCTTTGGTTTTAACGCAGCTCTGGGGCTGTTACTCGGTCATTTCTCATTATTATTCAAGAACAATTCACTGTGAATAAATAAATATTCCTTGAAGTTACTGGGCTAATGGTCACAAATGTAGAAAAATATTGGCTATACGGGAAACTGAATCGAGAAGCGTTTTCAAGGGCTCAAAAGTGAGTTGTGAGCTTAGAATAGGCCCAACTTCTAAGCTACAGAAACATCTTCCTGTATGTGCCAACTCAAATCCCTGTCCCTGTAATAAACTCGGACCCCGGCATGATTTGAAACACTTCTACACCTCTCCGTCCCATTTTTTCAATGCTCAAAGGAAAACCGATAATCAGGAAACACATGGAGCTAATCACCCCCAAGCACTACAAGGGCGCAAGAGCTTTTAGGTCCCACCACACAGGCCACAGGTGGTGCCAGTCCCCCTGCCCTCACCCCCGCGCCCCCTGAGCACGCTTGGGGCGTCTCCGGCCTCGGGGCGGTTCTTCCTGCGGGGATCCGACTCTGACCCACTGCCCCCGGGCCCCGGCAGCCCCAGCGTGGGGAACCCAGGCCGAGGGGCCTCCTCCCGCCCGTCCGGCCGCGCGGCCGCCACGCCCCCTCCCCCACGGGCCGCTCGGGCTGCCCGCCCCCTCGCCCGGGAGGTGGCCTCACCTCACGCGGGCCGGAGCGGGGAGGGCGCCCGCGTCTCCGCCCGCCGCCCGGGCCCTTGGCCGCTCGGCTGCGGCTCGGCCCCGACGGCCCGCGGCGGCGCGCTTCTGGGGGCGGGCTCTTCTCGGCTGGGGTTTCCCCGGGGCTGAGGGCGGGGGAGCAGGGGACCGGGGCGGGGGAGGGGAAAGGGGCTTGGGAAGGAGGGGGGGAGAGGGGAAGAAAAGGGGGGAACCAAACCCGGAAAGGGAGAAAAGGGGGGAGGGGAAATCAAAAGGGGAAGAAAGGCCCAGAGTCCGCCCCCAGCTGCGGCCTGCGAGCTACGTCACCGCGTCCGGCGTAGTCGTCACCGCGTCCTGCGCTCCTCCAGTCCCTACTTCCCGTGTGCGCCCCTGCACGCTTGCGGACACCCACCGTCTGCGCGCGCGCTCGCTCCTATCGCTCCCTCCGCGTTACCTGTCAAGCCACCAATCCAGATCCTCAGGGCACCTTGAACCCATCGAGACCGTCAGAGAGAATACCCTGTGTGATAGTAATAATAACTATAAAGTTATTTCAATTTACAGAGCACTTTCAAAACAGCATTTCACTTAGAACAGTAACTCCTCCCAAAAGAGCATATACTCAATAAATATTTGTTGTATAAATGGGTATAGGTTGGTAGGTAAATGTCCATTTTATAGACCAAAAAAACTGACCTACAAGGAATTCAGTCCATCCTATTAAAGTCACATTCTTTAAAATACAGCTCTCAAAAGTTATTTTAGGGTGGGAGCGGTGGCTCACGCCTGTAATCCTAACATTTTGGTAGACCAAGGCAGGAGCCTCGCTTGAGGCCAGGAGTTGGAGACCAGCCTGAGCAACATAGTGAGAGCCTGTCCCTACAAAAAGTTAAAAAAAAAAAAAAATAGCAGGCGTGGTGGTGTGCACGTGTAGTCCCAGCTACTTGGGAGGATGACGCAGAAGAGTCCCTTGAGCCCAGGAGGTCCATACTGCAGTGAGCTATGAACATGAAGGTGCTTCTGGACTCCAGCCTGGGTGACAGAGCAGACCCTGTCTCCAAAAAAGAAAAAAACAAAAAGTCATCTTAAATTTCTAACCTCTCCCATTCTGTCCATTCTAGGCAGTTTAGTTATTGATTATCTTACATTGATAGAATTCGACCATTAAATATTTTCTATGTGACAGGAACTGCAGTAGACAAAAAATCAAATAATTATTATAGTACGATGTGTTATAACAGAGAGGTTTCAATTTGCTATGGAAACACAAGAAGGAGCAATTAGTTCTTAGAAGTAAGAGAGACTGAGTAAGCTCTAGAGAAACTCCAGCCAACCTTGAAGAATATAAGTAGGAGTTCACTAGAGAAGTGGGAATGGAGATTCCAGCAAAAGCATAGAGGTATGAAATTCATGTTTCCTTCAAGGATGAGCAAGTTCCAGGTTTTTAATTTGGGGGCAGGAGGCAGTGATGGCAAGGAGGAAGTGATAGATAATATTTGTGTTGTGTGTGTATGTATAACATGGAATGTGTAGCATTCTATATCTATTACTTCTTTCTTTCTTTTCTTTTTTTTTAAGAGACAGGGTCTCCCTCTGTCACCCAGGCTGGAATGCAGTGATGCGATCATAGCTCACTGCAGCCTCAAACTCCTGGCCTCAAGCCATCCTCCTGCCTCAGCCTCCCAAATTGCTGGGATTATAGGCATTAGCCACTGTGCCAGATTTACATATATCATTTCTATCAAATCCTCAAAAAGTAGGTTCTATTAGTATACCTATTGTATAGATGAGGAAACCTGAGGCACAGTAATTCAACCAAAGTCTCAGGCTTTGAACTGAGGCAATTTATCATCAGAGCCCACTCTTAACCACTAAGCTATTAGAAATGTAACTGGAAAGGGCAGATTACGAAGGACCTTATATGTTATGACACAGAGTGGAACAGTCTGAAGTGTTTCTGGGACAAGTGCAGTAACTGAAGAAGAACCAAGAATATCTGGTTTAAGAGCCTATGCTTCTGTTAGGCTTTGGTAAAGCAGTAAAAAAAAATAAGAAGAAGCCTATGCTCCTAACTCCACCCTCCACCCCTGCCAGGTAAATCCTGTGGAAACAGAGGCCTTTCCCTGGAGGTCCACTACTCAACCTTTGGGGGAAAGAGCTAAGAATTCTGGGAAATTTCAAAACTTCTTTTCCTAGGCAGAAAAAACCCCAAAGGCTGAGCAAATCCAGATCTCAAGCCCCTTCCCCATCTTCAGACTTCCCTCTGAGGACACAGAAGACCTGGCTAGAACACTTTGTTTCCCTTTCCTAAACCTTCAGACTTTATGGTTTTGAGCCCTCCAGGGCAAAACCCAACCAGGGCTAACAAAGAAGGTGGGATTGAGAGCCCGAGGGAGGAGGACAGAGGATGGTTTGGAGGTGGGTTTTGAGAAGCACTGGCAAAGACAAATGCAACTCTCAATTACTGTACTTGCATGAAAGTGAGCTAAAGTACCCTACCAATGACCCCTTCTTACTTGAGAGTCACCCTTTAACATTCTATCTTAAAACCTCTGATCTGTCTCTTTCCCCACAGGATTCCCAGCAAGGCCAGTGATCTGAGGAGGAATTTCATCTCTCACCTTTGTCCCAGGCCTGGCAGTTCACTGTCTGCCAACATTGGCCCAGGGACATTTCTTTCCCCAAACAAACCAACCTCTCCTCACATCCCCCACACTGTACTTTCCCTGACTATGTGTTGGCAGATTTTGCCAAATTCTACGGTAACTGGCTTCATTCTTCAAGTCAGATGTTTGCCTGTCCAACCCCAGCAACAAGGAGCCATGCCAGCTGGACACACAATTCTTCCGGGGCCCCTGGCAGCCAGGACAGAGTTGAGACCACAGCTGTTGAGACCGAGCCCTGGGTTTTTGTTGCTCAAGGAAGGCCTCCCCCAACAATGACCTCCTCATTGCTCCTGGCCTTCCTATTCCTGGCTCCAGTCACAGTGGCCACTCCCAGAGCTGGCAGTCATTGTTCAGCATGTGGAGGGCCTGCCTTGGACCTGGAGAGCCAGCGGGAGTTGCTTCTCGACCTGGCCAAAAGAAGCATCTTGGACAAGCTACACCTCAGCCAGCGCCCAACACTGAGCCGGCGAGTGTCCAGAGCTGCTCTGAGGACTGCACTGCAGCGCCTCCATGGGCCCCCACAGGGGGCACTTCCGGAGGATGACAGGGGACAGGAATGTGAAATCATCAGCTTTGCCAAGACAGGTGGGTTCCTGATTTGTAGCTCTTCCCCAGAACTTGACCTCTCAAGGAAATGAAAAGTTTCCTCATCAACCTCACCTCTCACTCCCCCCCTCCAAACCATCCAACCCCTGGCTCCCACAACCTGTAATCTCCTAATCTCAGGCCCCACTACCACTCTCCACCCCCTCCTCCTCCACCCCTCCACCCCCAGCTCAGACCTGACCAATAGGCAGCTTGGCAAGTTGGTAAATTTCACTTCTTTGAGACTGCCTGCCCTCATCTTCTCTCTCTGCAGGCCCCATAAACTTTCACAGGCTGTGGTGTGAGCCGATCTATTTCCTGGGCTTGGACCCATGGGCTGGTAGCTGGGGAATCTATCCTTTTTCAGGCCCCAGGATCCAGCCCCTCCCTTCCCCCCTCCTCCAGATGCCTCATTTGTGTAAAAGGAGAAAAAGTAAAACACCAGTACTACAATACCTCTCCATACATGAGGTATACTTCAGGTTCCCATATCAGAACAGGGTCGAAATGGGACTCAGAAAGATGGATAAAGGGTAGAGGACAGGGAGGAAGAGAGAGTTACTTCCATAGAGGGGGGAGAATATAAAGGGCAGCTGGAGAAAAGATCAAGACTTCTGAGACAGGACCCTAGAAACAATGCAAACTGAGCCTTTTCCAAGCTCTTCCTTTGGTCTGGAAGACCCTTCCCATTCCTGGCCCCTTCTTCCTGTTTAGCACCTATTCCCCTCACCCTTCAAGACCCAGCACAAACTCTGGAGCTAGATAGCCTGGGCTCAGATTCTTGCTTGGCGATTTATTATTGTAATAGTTTTCTCATTTGTAAAATGGGAATAATGAGAGGATAGTTGAGAGAATTAAACAGGCTAATACAGGTGAGGTACTTAGAATGCTGAAGTGGAAGGGAGGAGGAACAGAGAGAAGACTCAGCTCCTGCCTATGAAGGGATTATGGTGAGGGCCTTCTTCTCTCTATAACCTCACCTGGAGGAAAAAGGCAGGGCAGTTCTCTGGGGTCTCTTTTATAAAGGCACTAATCCCATTTATGAGAGCTCCACCCTCATAAAGCCTAATCACCTCCCAAAGGCTTCACCTCCTAGTACCATCACACTGGAGTTAGGATTTCCACATATGAATTTTGAGAGGACACAAACATTCAGTCCATAACAGCCTCTCTCCATGAAGCCTCTTATCATTCAGTAGTCTAGCCCAAGCTTCTTTAAGGAATGGTGGCTGGATTCCAAGAGGACAATTTCAACGTGTAAACATTGTCAAGCTTCTGCATACACCTTGTTTGCTAATGTCCCATTGACAAAGTAAGACATTGTGACCAAGCCCAGAATCAGGATGGGATAGAACTAGACAAAAGCATGAAAATCAGGAGGTACTGTTCATTGGGGACTACCAGTATAGCAATTTACTATAGTCTGCTCTCTGGCCCCTAATAATTCATGTCCCTCCCACAAGCAAAATACAATCACCCTCTCCCAAGCCCGCCCCACCTCGCAGACTTTCATGCCATTACGGCATCTGGATCAGGCTTGAAGTCCAGTGTCTCATCATCTGAATCAGGCACAAATATAGTTGAGGCTCCTTTGGTGCATTTCTTTAGGTGCAGGGGCCTTCAGTGGTGTCCTAGAGCTAGCTCATACTGACTCATGAGAGCTGATTGTGAACATCTTCTCCCAACTCCGCATTCAGTGATGTCACATTAGTAGCTTGAAGTCGGCCATAGTGGGAGAATTTACACTACCGAAATTGGCAAACACTACAAATCAGGGCTTTTAAATTTTTTCCCCGGAGACCAGTTGTTAGACATTTACCAGCACACTACTGCCTGTTTCCTAAAAATACAAGTTATCTGCCTCCCACACACCTAACATACAATGCTGAGACAGGGACAGGATAACCATAATAGACACTCCTGTTCAAAATGGAGTATGGGAGAGTGTGAGACACAAAGCAGTACTGATCCATAGAAATTCTGATATCCAGCCAGGCATATATCTCAGTCCACCCCAAATCCAGAATTCCCTTGGTTAGGGTCTGGTTCTGCCCCCTGGTAGGATTTTCCTACTTTTCACCACTGCTCTCCTGGGCTTCTAAATCCACCCTCTTAGCCCTTGGCTCTCTACTTTCTGATATGTCTCTCCTTTTAAATAGGAAATGATCTGTGTTTGCAGCTGAGTACTTTTCTCAGCCTGATTCCTGCCCAAAGAATTAGGGGGCCCAGAGACCTCTTTTTATTTTGAATTGTCTTTGTCCCTTGTAGTGCAAACTGGGTGCTGCCTTCACTATTAAACTTTTCTTTAAAACTCTGTGGGGATTGGATAAAGAAAATGTGGTGTGTGTGTGTGTGTGACACATACACCATGGAATACTACTCAGCCATAAAAAAGTATAAAATCATGTCTTTTGCAGCAACATGGTTGGAACTGGAGGCCATTATTGTAAGTGAAATAACTCAGAAACAGAAAGTCAAATACTACATGTTCTCATGTATAAGTGGGAGCTAACTAATATGTACACATGGACATAGAGAGTGGAATAATAGACACTGGAAACTTGGAAGGGTGGGAGGATGGAAGGGTGGGGTGGGGTGTAGGATGAGAAATTACCTAATGGTACTACATACACTAATCTAGTGATGGTTACACAAAAAGCCCAGACTTCACCACTATGCAATATATTCATGTAACAAAATTGCATCTGTACCCCCTAAATCTATTTGTTAAAAAAACTCTGTGGGCCTTCTAAATAATAAATTGTAGTCTACTCAGTTAGACAGAAGGCACCCCCCTCTATCAATACAGACCCTTCTTTAGGCAAAAGTGTTGTGGGACAACCTCCTTAAGATTTTTATTATAGAAGCCCTTTTGTCTAGTTGAGAGGGTCTACAGAACATCACCTTAAATTTTAGATCTTGGCTGGGCCGGGTGGCTCATGCCTGTAATCCTAGCACACTGGGAGGCCGAGGTGGGAGGATTGCTTGAGGTCAGGAGTTCAAGACAAGCCTGAACAAAAGCAAAACCCTGTCTCTACAAAAAAATAGAAAAATTAGCCGGACGTGGTGGCATGCGCCTGTAGTCCCAGCTACTCGGGAGGCTGAGGCAGGAGGATTGCTTGAGCCCAGGAATTTGAGGTTGCCATGAGCTATGATGATGCCACTGCACTCTACCCAGGGCTACAGAGTGAGACTCTGTCTCAAAAATAAATAAATAAATAAATTTTAGATCTCAACTACATGTTAGATCTTAACAAAGGGGCTTTTTGTTATTTATTTTTATTTGTCTTATTTTTGTTTGTCTTGAGACAGGGTCTTGCTCTGTTGCCTGGGCTAGAGTGCTAGAGGATTATAGGCCTGAGCCACTGCACCTGGCCATGTTTGTTTTTTTTTTTTTTTAGAGACAGCGTCTCACTATGCACAGGCATTAGCTGCTTCACCCAGCTAACAAAAGGTTTTACTGCTGACCCTTTATTTGTTTTGATCTTCACTCTGAGGCCATTTTTGCTGGCAGTACCCTGGGTTTGATTTTTGCCCTGAGATAATTTCTTGCTTTGAGAGCCTTTTGTTAGACAGAGAGGGGAGGAATGAAAAAGGGTTGTGTTGTTTAATCTAGCAAGTCCTCTTAGAAATATTTTCTCTAACTGGGCATGGTGGCTCATGCCTGTAATCCTAGCACTCTGGGAGGCTGAGGCAGGAGGATCACTTGGGGCCAGAAGTTGGAGACCAGCCTGAGCAAGAGTGAAACCCCGTCTCTACAAAACATAGAAAAATTAGCCAGGTGTGGTGGCATGTGCCTGTAGTCCCAGCTACTTGGGAGGCTGAGGCTTGAGGATCACTAGAGCCCAGGAGTTTGAGGCTGCAGTGAACTATGATGACACCACTGCACTCTACCCAGGACACCAGAGTGAGACCCTGTCTCCATCAGAAAAAAAAAAAGAAAGAAAGAAAGAAATATTTTCTCTAAATTCTGCTTGAAAATTGAACAGTTCCTTTTTTAGTTCATCTCTCTCCTGAAATGCCTTATCATAGGCAGCTAAAATAAGCCAATTGGCATTTTCAGCAATCTTCTTGAAAATATTGTTAGCTAAATTCACAACTTTGTTAGATATCTTTTCTAGCTTCTAAGTTACCGCAGATGATAGCCAATACATAACACAGATTCCCCTTTCTCTAGCTTCCAGTAGCGATTTCCTCATTGTTCTTCCTGCCTTCACTAACAGTCTCTTCCCTATCCTTCTAACCCCTGCTTGCCACTCAGGCCCAAAGCCAATGCTACAAAGTTTAGGTTTTTGTAAGGGTAGCACTCTACTTCTGATACTAACTTCTATTTCAGTTGTTTATTACTATAACAAACCAGCCCAAAACATAGAGGCTTAAAACATTAAATTCATTATTTCTCATGATTTTATGGCATGATTAGGCTTATCTAGAGAGTTCTTCTGCTCCATGTTGTGCAGCTGAGGTCACTCATTCAACTGCATTTGGCTAGGAGCTTGGATGGGACTGGAACATCTAAGATGGTCTCTGGTCCTCCAAAGTCTCTCTCCACATGGCTTCTTATCATTTAGTAGTCTAGCCCAAGTTTCTTTAAAGCACTGTGGCTGGCTTCCAAGGGTATGAAGCCTCAATATGTAGGTACTTAATAAGCACCATGCTTGCTAATGTCTCAGTGGCCAAATCAAGTCACATGGCCAAACCCAGAATCGATATGAAAAGGGACTGCAGAAAGCTATGAATATTGGGAGGTGTTGGTCATTGGGGGCCACCAATATAATAGTCTACCACAGCCTCTGCTTGTCATGTGTCTGCCTGCCATAACTGGAGTGACTTAAAAGGTACTATTTGGTGCTTTGTAAGCTAACAAGAAAAGATTAGTTGGGGCCAATCAAACTCTTCTTTTAGGATTTTGGAATTGGGACACTGGAAGGTCAGCTCTTTTAGCTAGGAGGAGCTAAACAAAAGGTACTATAGACTCAGGAGCTGGGGCCACAATTTTGGGACCTGAGGAAGCTTACAAGGAGACAGAAGTAGATCCACAGACAGAAGCATGGAATAGACTTACACAGAGGTGAGAGCGATCATGTTGGCTCTGAGAGCTGTCAAGAGCAGCCTTATTCCTGACTTTCCAATTCACAAGAAGCCTAGCTGAATTTATTTCCCACCCTTTTGTGCTCATGAAAGTATCGATTGCGTTCCCACAATAAAGCACCCTTTATTTGGAAAAGAAAAACAAGAGTAGCTAAGGCCAAATAAATAATGGGCATTTAACTGCTTCCTGAAAGGATGTGCACTTTATTCACCAATGAGGGTTTTGAGACCATGAATTTTATGATCCCTTCAAGTTTTTAGAAAATAATTCTGGTGTCATTGTAAAAGAATTAAAGAAATGAAAGACCATTCAACAAATATTTATTGAGTACCTACTAGGTACCAAGTACTAGGGATAAAATGGTGAACCATACAGGCACAATCTCTACCTTCATGGAGTTTACATTCTAGCTGGGGAGAGGAGGAAGTGGTAGGAGAAGTACATAGTAAAGAAATGCACAAAGAACCAAGATGATTACTGAAAGTGATAGTGGCTATGAAGACAATTAAGCAGAGCCTGGATGGGTGGCACACGCCTGTAGTCCCAGATACTTGAGAGGAGGATCATTTCAGCCAAGGAGTTCAAGGCCAGCCTGGGCAACATAGTGAATAGTGAGACCCCATCTCTTAAAAAAAAACCCGACCAGACAGTTAAGCAGGATGATATAAGAGAGGTGGAGGCAGAGTTAAAGGCTGCTTTAGACAGGCTAGTAAGGAAATCTCTCTGAGGAGGAAACATTTGAGCTGAATGCCAAAAAGCAGTCATTCATTCAAAGATCTTGGAAAGACATTCCAAGCAAAGGAAATAGTAAGTGCAAAGGTTGTCAGATAGTTTCATGTGTGGTGAGTTCAAGGAACAGAAAAAAGACCAATATAGATAAAGTATAGTAGTTAAATGGCAGACCACCTAATCAAACAAGTTTTCTAAGTTAAGGAGTTTTAGATTTTATCCAAATAGCAATGGGAAGCCTTTGAAGGGTTTTTAGCTGAGGAGATAAAGCTGATCAGATTTATGTAATAAAAAGATGACTCTGGCTGGTATTTGGAGAATGGTTTGGAGGGCAAGCATGAACCACTTAGGAAGCTATTGCTATAGTTCAAGTAAAAGATTATTGTGGATTGGACTAATGTGTAGTAGAGAAGGTGGGGAGAAGTGAAATTATATTATGAATTGGAGGTAGAGTTGATAAATCTTTTAGATAATTTCAAAGTAGAGGACAAGGGAAATCAAAGTTTCGGCTTACGCAGTGCACTTACAGGGAGGAGAAGATTGGAGAAGGAACAGGTTTGGATTGTGCGGATAAATCTAGAGTTCTTCTTTGAACACGAAAAGATTGAGATATCGTTGGATATCCAAGTCAAATATCAGATAGGCAGCTGGATATACAAGCCTGGGGCTCAGGGAAAGGTCAGGGCCAGAGATATATATTTGGGAGTCATCAGCATATAGATGGAATTGAAAGTCATGGCAATTAATGAGATCATTCTGGGAGAGAGTATAGATAGAAAAGAGAAGGGAGCTCAGAACCTCCAACATTGAGACGCCAGGCAGAGAAAGAGGAGCTGTCAGCAAAGGAGACAAAGGTGGAGTGGCCTGTGTCATGAAAGGCAAGAGAAGGAAATATTTAAGAAGGAGGGTGTGGTTAACTGTGTCAAAAACTGCTTAAAGATCAAGTAAGATAAACATAAACAGATGGGTTTGCTATGTGGAAGGTGTTGGTTATCTTGACAAGAGCAATTTCAGTAGAGTGGAGGGAATAGAAACCAAGTCAAGTTGTTTCAATAGGGCAGGAATGATGAGGGGAAATTGGGCAGTAGTAATGGGAACATAAAGAAATGCACAGACATTAGAACCATTCTGATGAGGGGCAGGATGTGGGGAGAGAGGGAGGTGATCACAGAGTTTTTACAGGTAATAAGGAGAGTAGTAGTGCCACCAAGAATGGAAAGAGGGGTATATAGAAAGGAAAATAATGATTTTCAGGGTGGGACAAATTGACTTTAAATGCTGGCAGTTCATTCATGTGACGAAATTAAGCAGTTAGAAATTTAGGCCTGAAGCTTGGTGATTTCCAAATGTATATATCCAGTCTAGTTATGCAAAATGGTCTGGGTTGGACATACAGATTTGAGAAACACCAACATAAAGATTGTGTTGGTTGCCAGGCACGGTGGCTCAGCCTATATAATCCCACAGACTCAGGAGGCTGAGGTGGGAGGATCACTTAAGACCAGGAGTTTGAGACCAACCTGGGCAACATAGTAAGACTCTGTCTCTTTAAAATATGGAAAAAATTAGTCAGATGCAGTGGTATGTGCCTGTAGTCCCAACTACTCAGAAGTCTGAGGCAAGAGGATCACCTGAACCCAGGAATTTGAGGCTGCAGTGAATGATGAAGACATCCTGCATTCCAGCCTGGGCAACAGAGTGAGACCCTATCTCTAAAAAAAAAAAAAAAAAGATTGTGTTGGCTGACCATGAGTGTAAGTAAGAGCTCCAATCAATGTAGAGTAAAAGGAAATAAAGCCAAAGACAGACCTTGGAGAACGCTTGTATTGAAGGGATGGTCAGAGAAAGAAAAACCAGCAAAGAAAACTGAGGGAGAATTATAAGAGAGTTGCATCATGGAAACCAAGAGAAAAAGGATTTTCAAGAAGGAAATAGTGGTCAACAATGCTGTCGTAGTCCATTTTGTGCTGCTATAGCAGAATACCACAGACTGGGTAATTTACAATGAACAGAAATTTATTAGCTCATGGTCTGGAGGCTGGGAAGTCTAAGATCAAGGAGTAGGCATCTGTGAGGGCCATCTTGCTTCGTCATCCCATAGCAGGAGGGCAAAGAGAGAGTAGGGGGAGTGGGAGCTGAACTTATCCTTTTTTTTTTTTCTGAGACAGGATCTTGGGCTAGAGTGTAGTTGCATCATCATAGCTCACTGCAACCTCAGATTCCCGGGCTCAAGTGATCCTCCTGCCTCAGCCTTCTGAGTAGCTGGGAATAAAAGTGTGCTACACTGTGCCTGGCTAATTTTTTTAAAAACTCTTTGTAGAGACAGTGTCTCCTATTGCCTAGTTTGGTCTCAAACTCCTGGCATCAAAAGATCCTCTCACCTCCACCTCCCAAAGTGCTAGGATTACAGACGTGAGCCACTATGACCCAAACACCTCCCATTAGGCCCCACCTCCCAATACCACTGCATTGGGGATCAAATTTCTAACACGTGAACTTTGGGGGACACATTCAAACCATAGCAGATGCCAAGTGCTACAGAGAGTTCAAGTATGCTGAGTATAGAGAAGTAATTGGTAGCATTAACACTTAGAAGGCCACAATAACTGGGGATTCTTGTGTCCACAGGCCTCTCCAATGTCAACCAGACTCGTCTCGATTTTCACTTCTCTGATACAACTGCTGGTGGCATGGAGGTCCAGCAGGCCAGCCTCATGTTCTTTGTGCAGTTCCCTCTCAATACCACCTGGACTTTGAAAGTAAGGGTTCTTGTGCTAGGCCCATATGACACCAACCTCACCTTGGCTACTCAGCACCTACTGGAGGTGGATGCCAGTGGCTGGCACCAGCTCCTCCTGGGGCCTGAAGCTCAGGCTGCCTGCAGCCAGGGGCACCTGACCCTGGAGCTGGTACCTGAAGGTCAGGTAGCCCGGAGTGCAGTCATCCTGGCTGGGGCTGCCCATAGGCCTTTTGTAACAGCCCAGGTGAGAGTTGGAGGCAAGCACCGGGTTCGCCGACGAGGCATCGACTGCCAGGGAGGGTCCAGGATGTGCTGTCGACGAGAGTTCTTTGTGGACTTCCGTGAGATTGGCTGGCATGACTGGATTATCCAGCCTGAGGGCTATGCAATGAACTTTTGCACAGGGCAGTGCCCACTCCATGTGGCAGGCATGCCTGGTATTGCTGCCTCCTTTCATACCGCAGTGCTCAATCTGCTCAAGGCCAATACAGCTGCAGGTACAGCTGGAGGGGGCTCATGCTGTGTGCCTACGGCCCGGCATCCCCTGTCTCTGCTCTACTATGACAGGGACAGCAACATTGTCAAGACTGACATACCTGACATGGTGGTAGAGGCCTGTGGGTGCAGTTAGTCTATGTGTGGTCCAAGCAGCCCAAGATGGGCAAACACACCCTCACAGAAGTGCCCTTCCTTGAGAGGAGGGAATGACCCCATTCTCTCTGTCCAGAACGTAAACTCCTTCTTCCTGAGCAACCTATAGAAATTATCCCACCTTTGACTTGATGAGACCTTCATTCAAGGAGAGTCACTGTACCATCTTCATGACCACTAGCCTCTCTCCCAGGGTATAGTCTGTCCAGCTAGCTCCACCTGCTCAATCCCCACTCCAGGGACTCGGACCCACCTCCAACCATGAGCAATGCCATCTGGTTCCCTGGCAAAGACACTATTAGCTCACCCTTAATTGACCCCATAATTCACCATGCCTCTCTGCCGTTTCCATGTGATGGTCCCCACTCTAAGAGGAGTTGACCCAGCCCCTTCCCCTGATTTTCTGGATCTCCAGAGAGCCCCTTCCTTGGATTCACTAAAGATTAGATCACTGCTCAACGCAGGCTTACCCTGCTCTGAGTCTTGAGCCCCTTTCCTTCTTACTTGCCTGGGTGGGCTACGAATCCTGTCTTTGCATACCCTAATCCACTTTTTGTCCTTCCCTTCCTTGCTCTGTGTCCTTAGGGGCTGACTCACCTGAGCTACATCTGCCCTCTGGCTTCCTGCTGGTTTTAACTAAGGAAAGACAGGCGGGAGACCAAAGGATAGGAGGAGACAGAGGTCAGGGTATTTCTTATTCCTGCTTCCTCTCGGACTAGGTGCCATAGTTCTGTGTACCTGTGGCTGTGCTATGTCCCTATAGCACCCGTCTGGTTATTTCTTTCATGGCTCCAGCTCTGCCTAGGTTCTGATATCATTGCTTCAACATTAGGGGGTCCTAATGACTTTCCACTTTGCTAGTCCCTGGGGGGTTCAATATCCCTTATTGGTTCTCTTAACCCTGCCTATACCTCTGTAAATAATTCTTTCACTATGTCCTCTTGATGAAGCAAACACAGACACTGAGTGGGTCCTCTACTGCCAGGACCCTAACTGCCACCCCAGAGGACACAGAGCCTGCCTGCCCTGCCCACTCTGCTTTCTCTTAACATGGATTCCTTAGGACTTAGCTACTGTATCCATCTCACACTTTATGATTCTTCCTCCCCCAGGCTTCCTCCTCTTCTTTCTTAAACCCCCCTCCATCTTTCCAGAACCATCTTTGATGGTCTCATGGCTAATAAAGACCTAGATTTTACTGGCTCCTCTCCTCCCTCTGTACTCACTCCAAAAGATGAGACAGATCGATGCTCAGTCATTAAGTAAGCTGACAATCTGTGGGCACACAAGTGGTGGGAGGCAGAGGCATGTTCAGAGCTGGCTACCAGCACCTCTGACTTGCCTTCCTCTCACCCACCCCCAGAGCTGCATCCAGGAATCCTGCCTGGAAGCTGGAACTGGCAAGGGCTGCTTGAGTGGGCCAGAAGAAGAGGAAGGCCTGGGATGAGGAGAGGGTGGCATTTGCTCTGGGACGGGTCTTCTTTAGACCTTTGCCCTTCTTCCCCCACCGTCTCCTCCCTTTGGCTGGACAGCCCTGAACGGTGAGGTCGATATTGTCTGCAGCCCAAGGCCGAGTTTGCGTAAAACCCATGTGTCCTTTGGTGAACGTGATGTCTGTGTTTGCTCAGCTTATAACCCTCTCCTACCAGAGTAAGAGGTCCCTGAAATTGGAGCCCTAGAGGAGAAAGTCTGAAGGGACCTCCTGAGGGACTGCAAATCTGAGCTGGGGGGGCTTCCTGAGAAACCCATGGAAGTTATCCCACCTCTGACTTGAGGAGACCTTTATCTAAGGAGAACCTAAGGACGTCTTCTGGTGTCTTTCCCTCTCCCTTCTGCCAGTGTGGCGCCCCCCAGCCCATCTAACCTCCTTCCCTCCAACTGCAGGTTTAGTCACCAAGGCCAAGACTGGGGTAAGGTGAAGTGAGGCACTCACCTTGGGGCAAAATTTTAAGGGGGTGGCAAAAAAATCATCAATCAAGAGAAATAAGATTTTAATGCAATATTTTTTTAAAATCAAAATTAATGCAAAAAATCACAATGAACAAAATAGCATATTTTAAAATAAACACAGGATCACTATTATTCCCTTTCTTTTTGGCTCTGCTTTTTGTAAAACGGGGAAAGAGTGGATCTGTCTTTTTCCAAATATTTTCTTCCAGAGCCTCCTAGCCCCTACCTCTAGACTCCTTCAGGTTTTTCTCATTTAGGCAAGATAACCACTCCCTCTTCTTCCACTTCCTTATCCACCCCAAACCTGTTGTTGCTACCCCCAGCCGCCAACCAGGTTGGTGGTAGGGCAGGCAGTGAGGCAGATGGCTGGGGTATTTATAACCTAGGAGCACTTCTTGGGAAAAGTGACTAAGATGCTAAGAGCATATTTATAGCTGAGCTGTGACGTAAGTGTCAGTGGGGAGGTAGGGCCAGGCCAGGCGCAGCAGCAAGGGGGTGGGAAGAGCTGGAAATTGGGGGCACCCGACCTAGAGATGGGAGAGATGGGGTCAGCGACTCCTGAAGACAATTCTTGTTGCTTCTCCTGACTCTGTCTCCTGACACCAACAGGTAAGCCCTCTGAGGCACCACCCTGGGCAGACACCTCCACTTTGCAGTTCCAGACCCCGGGGGGTAGAGGGCTGTCACTCTTCAGCCCCCACCAACAGAGAGGGAGCTAGGGGCTGGGGAGAGCACTGGACAGAGGGCTTAAATATGTTGCAAGGCCTGGGGAGAAATGCAGGGTGGACAGGAGGGTCTAAGAGTCTCATTGCCTCTCCTCTCCTCTCCATCACAGGGGGCCCTGAGGTTCTAGGAAAAGCCTGGCACTGATCACCAATCTCCATGGCCATGTGGCTTTGTGATGAGGTCCAAAACCAAAGGTAGCAGTGATGTGGGTCCTGAGGACAGCCTCTGCTCTCTGGCAGCGGTGACGGGGAAAGGGCAGAGGATCCAGCTTCTCCTGTGGGTGCAGCAGGGTCCCTAGAATGAGAGGTTGAGGAGTGCTCCCTTGCCCCACTCCCCAGAGCAGCCCCTTCCCTGTCCTTGGGACGCTCCAGTCAGCTACTAGCCACCTGCTGTCCAGTGGCACGGCACTGCCACATGGTGGACACTGGTGGTACTGAGACCCAGCTCTCACAGTGCAACCCCTGTGGCCCTGGTGCCAGATCTACCTGTCTCTCTTGACAGCGCCCACCAGCTAAGTAGAGGGGAGATGAATAAAGAGGAGTAGGAACACATTTCCAAATCACACTCACTTCCCCCTCAAGCTTCTTGAAGAAACTGGGGCATAAAGAGAAAAGCTAGCATGAGGCCCACCTTCATGAGTTTAAGGTGCAGAGGCCTTGGCCCTCCCATTTAAAAGCAGTGAGGAAGTATGGTAAGGAGGGCTGGGTTTGGAAACTAAGTTTGCTGTACTCTCCTCGCTTTGTTCTTGAAAGTCCTTAAATCTCCCATTTCCTATCCCCATTAACAGAGGTCTAGGCCCCAGCATGCCTGTAATCCCAGCATTTTGGGAGGCCAGAGGTGGGAGGAATGCTTGAGGCCAGAAGTTTGAGACCAGATTGGACAACATAGTGAGACCCCCGTCTCTACAAAAAATAGAAAAATCAGCTGGGTTTGGTGGTACGTGCCTGTAGTCCCAACTACTCAGGAGGCTGAGGCAGGAAGATTGCTTGAGCCCAGGAGGTCAAAGCTGCAGTGAGCCATGATCGTGCCATTGTACTCTAAGCACCTGGGCAACAGAGTGAGACCCTGTCTCTTAAAAACAAAAACGAAAACAAAAAACAGAGGTGTGGCACTACTTCTGGAATGCCCCAAATTTGGGCAACTCTCATAGTCCCTTGAAAGAGAAGCAGCTGGGTACAGGCCTTCCCAAGTCGCATGCCCTTCTGCCAGCCTTGATGGACTATGCCCTGCATAAGATTGCATCACCACTACCACCACCTCTCTGGGTTTCCCCAGGCATCACAGTAACACATTCCCTGCCCCCGCTTTCTCTGGCCCTCTTCCATGTTGTGTTCCAGTCCAACTGGACTCTGGGCAGCCAGCACAGCCAGGGTCAGGGAGTGACTTCCGTGCCTCGTGGCACTGCCACCTGGGCCTGAGCAAGAGGGCTCTGTTCTCTAACTGCGCCCCCCCCAATCCTAACCCCTGTCCCAGCCCCAGTGCTAGACATAAAGAGACCAGAATTCTCCTTCTGGCCAAGAGGCCCTAGAGAAATAACCACTGGAACTCACAGCTGGCTCATGGAAACTGCTGCAGCAGTGGTCAAGTTAGGAAGACTGGAGGTATGGTGGAAAATTGCCCTTCCCCATCTGGCTCATATGGAGTTCCCTCCCCCAGTCCCAGACCTTGGGGACTGAGCATGTGAAATCATCCTCTTTCTTGCATCATGCGTGTCCACATTGCCCCCCCCACCCCCATACCCCTACCTCAAGCCCAGTCATCATGGCCAGATGGTGAAACCTGAGCTGGGGGGGGAGGACCTCCACCCCCTGCAAGGGCCTGATGAGCAGCACAGCTGGCCAATCCTGGGGCTTACAGGATAGGTCAGCCGGCTGACCATTAGGTTTGGGAGCCCCCGGCAGCTGGCTCTAAAGAGGCCCCAGGTCAGTAGCCAGACATGAGCTGTGAGGGTCAAACATAGCTACCTATGAGATGATCTACTTTCAGCCTTCCTGAGTCCCAGGCAATAGAAGACAGGTGGCCCTAACCTTGGCCAAAGGGTAGGTGTGGCACTGGTGTCTGCTGCCACTGTGCCCTCATTGGCCCCCACGCAATCAGACTCAACAGACGGAGCAACTGCCATCCGAGGCTCCCGACCTGGGGCAGTTCACCAGGAGCATGGGCCTCCCTGATGTCCAGCTCTCACTGGTGCTGCTGTGGGCACTGGTGTGGGCACAGGGGACAGGATCTGTGTGTCCCTCCTGTGGGGGCCCCACACTGGCACCCCAAGCAGAGCGAGCTCTGGTGCTGCAGCTAGCCAAGCAGCAAATCCTGGAGGGGCTGCGCCTGACCAATCGTCCCAGAATAACTCATCCTCCAACCCAGGCAGCGCTGACCAGAGCCCTTCGGAGACTACAGCTGGGGAGTGTGGCTGCAGGGAATGGGGAGGAGGTCATCAGCTTTGCTACCATCACAGGTGGGTGAGAGAGAGAGAGAGACAGTCAGAGAGCAGACAGGGAAAGGGAGGCAGTAGGGGAGCCTGGCAGAAGACCCAGAGGGAGTGGGGTATGACAGGAGAAGGAGGAGTTGGGGCAGGGACTGGTTGCAGGAGACACAAGGCAGTCCCTGCTTTTTCTAAAGGTGGGTGTGAGAGAGAGCAATGGGCAGGGCTTGGGAGAGTCTCAGAGGAGAGCTTCACCTCTGCTCACATTTCTCTTTCCCGTCTCCATCTTTTGGGCAGACTCCTCTGCTTCAACCTGCAGCTCCATGCTCACCTTCCACCTGTCCACGCCTCGGTCCCACCACCTGTACCATGCCCGCCTCTGGCTACACGTCCTGCCAACCCTTCCTGGCACTCTTTACTTGAGGATCTCCCGATGGGGCTCAAGGAGGAAGCGCCGAGGGTCCCGCACCCTCCTGGCTGAGCACCAAATGACTTCCCCCGGCTGGCATGCCCTGACTCTGCCCTCTAGTGGCTTGAGGGGTGAGGAGTCTGGTGTCTTGAAACTCCAGCTGGACTGCAGACTCCTAGAAGGCAACAGCACAGTTGCTGAACAACCTAGGCTGCTCCTTGACACAGCCGGACACCAGCGGCCCTTCCTGGAGCTTAAGATCCGGGCCAGTGAGCCTGGAGCAGGCCGGGCCAGGAGAAGGACCCCCACATGTGAGCCTGGGAACCCCTTATGTTGTAGGCGAGATCATTATGTAGACTTCCAGGAGCTGGGATGGCGGGACTGGATCCTGCAGCCTGAGGGGTACCAGCTGAATTACTGCAGTGGGCAGTGCCCCCCGCACCTGGCTGGCAGCCCAGGCATTGCTGCCTCTTTCCATTCTGCCGTCTTCAGCCTCCTCAAAGCCAATAATCCTTGGCCTGCCAGTACCTCCTGCTGTGTCCCCACTGCCCGGAGGCCTCTCTCTCTCCTCTACCTTGACCATAATGGCAATGTGGTTAAGACGGATGTGCCAGATATGGTGGTGGAGGCCTGTGGCTGCAGCTAGCAAGACGACCTGGGGATTTAGAGTGAAGAGATCAAGTTGAGGGTTCCCAGGCAAAGGGCATCTGCGGCTGGAGGCATCAGATTTCTGATCCACACACCCACCCAACAGCCACCTGACAATATGACTGGGTTGACCCCATGGGACCCAAATGGGCACTTTCTTGTTCTAGACACTGGCCTATTCTAGACTGGTTGATATGTGGGGAGATGGGTAAAGTGTTTCCTCTAGAGGGGTATACCCAGAAATCATGGTTTCCTACCCTAAGTCCTGTGAAAAGATGACAGGGTCTAGGGAGGGAGGGAGGGGAGGAGAAGGCAAAGAAAAATTACTTAGTCTCTCCCAAGAAGAGAAAGTCCTCAAGTGAGGGGAGGAGGAAGCAGAGAGGGCCCAGCAGGCTTGTGGCAGGGCAAACAGGCTAGCCAAGGACAAGGACTATTGAAGTGCTTTAAGAGAGGGCCAAGGGGGAAATGGGCAAGGTGCTGAGGGAAATGTTTAGGGGAGCCCCAGAAGTCAAGAGAGAGGGGTGCTAAGCCTAAGAAGTTCCCTGGTTTTCCCTAGGGGACAGGACCCACTGGGGAGACAAGCGTTTATACTTTCTTAATAAAATGAGAAAGAAAATCAACAAGTGTGAGTTATGAAGAAGGGTTGGGGTGATGGCCCAGAGCAACAGTTCTCAAAATGTGGTCTGGGGACCTCTGGGAAGTCCCTGAGACCCTTTCAGGGGTGTCCACAAAGTCAAAGCTGTTTTCATAATAATATTAAGGTGTTATTTGCCTTTTTTATTTACATTATCTCGAAATTGTACAGTGGAGTTTTCCAGAGGCTGTGCAGCATGTGATTACACATCTAACATCATTGTTAATGGAATGTGTGCTTATGTATTCTTGTCTTACAATTTTTTCAGTTTTAATTTCTAATATGGTGAATTGATAGATATAAATCACACAAACAAAAGCTCAATAAATTTTAAGAGTGTATAGGGGTCACAAAACCAAAAAATTTGAGAATCACTGATCTACAGAACTGAGGGGAGAAGAAAACAGTGTGTTCTAAGAGAGCTGGGTACAGGTAGCCCCAGCTACTTGGGAGGCTGAGGTGGGAGGATCGCTTGAGGCCAGGAGTTCAAGGCTGCAGTGCACTATGATCATACCAATAGCCAATGCACTTCAGCCTGGGCAACATAGTGAGACCCCATCTCTAAAAATAAATAAATAAATACATACATACATAAATTAAAGAGCTCCTCTGGAAGAAGGGGCACGAGGCTGGGACAGGAGCATGTGTGGGGTGCCTTCTTTTTCAGTGACCACTGGTCTGGCCTGACTGAGCTGGGTTCTGACCCTCTGGGTTAACTGGTCAAAGCCCCATGCCTTCCCCTTATTTTACCTTTTCTTTTCGCCCTTGACTCTCAGACCGAACAGTTAACCTCCCAGGCCCAAGGAGGTGGTCCCTGGAAGCAGAGATAGGATGCGGGAGGTCTGTCTGAGGGGGTGACAGAAAGGGGAAGGGACTCCTGTTCCCCACCATGCTTTTTCCTTTTTCTCATAAAAGGCAGATAGACTGAAATAGCTGCCCCTCCTCTACATCTGGTCACCATGGCAACACAAATCTAAAGGGACAGGGCACATCCCTCAGTCAGGCACTACTGCTGGGCACTAGCATCCTCTGCCGGTGTGCCCTTCCGTTTCTTTGGGTTCACACATCCCCCCCACTCCCTGGGCTCCTAACTGGGCTTTGGTGAGGGAAACTGTCAAGGCCCCTTCTTCAGCTCCCGGTCTCCTCTGCCTCGACTCCAAGAGGGTGTCCTGTGCCAGAATTGGCCAGCAGAGGGAGCAGAAAGCCCTGACGAGCGGAAAGAGCCTGCGGTGGAGAGGAGCGGAGGTGGCCGCAGTCTTCAGAACTTCGAGAGGGAGAGCGGGGACTCTCGGGAAAGGTGCTTCAGATCCAGGGCTCCTTGGTGACCTTGTGAACACATATCCTGCACCCAGCCTCAGCCGCTGCTCCTCTCTTTATGTTCCGTAGATCCCTCACCTTTCAACTCGATTTGCCCCAAACCCTAGCTCTGTCCCAGCCTGTCCAAGTTCCATCCAAAGAATGAGGCCTGCAGCTAAACCACAGGATGGCAGAATGCTCAGCACCAATCAAAGTCGATTACCCTACCTCCAATATTATCTTTCTCTGGTGAACTTCTCCCCTCCTCCGCCCCCCCGCAATATTTTCCTCAATGTTTTTCTGGCTCTGGTTCAGGGTCTCTTTGGGGACAGCCGATCCAGTCATCCATGCCGGGATTTACTGCTCACCACCAGCAGCGTGTTCAGCCGGGGGGTGGGGGGGGAGGCAGTATAGGGTCCCTCAAGGGAGGGGGAGGATCCTGGGGGTCCTGGGGGTGCAATAAGCGCAGCACCCCCTCTCTCCCTTCCAGCTACCCCGCCTCATCCTCCAGAACAGCAAGAGGGAGGGAAATAGTAGGGAGGTTAGGGGCGAGCGGGAAGAACGGTGGCGCGCCAGCGGCTGGAGCGAGGAAAAGTTTTTGCAAAAGGAAAAAAAAAGTTTGCGCTTCTCGCGGGTGGTCCGGGCTTGCGGCCCGGCGGGCTGGGCCGGCGGGAGGGCTGGGGGCCAGGTTGGGGGGGTGGGGGTGGCATTGAGGCTGCGCTGCCGTGGCCCTGTCCGCCCCCCCTCCCCACCGCACACCCCCCAGCCCAGACTCCAGCCCTGGACCGTGCGCATCCCGAGCCCAGCGCCCAGACGGAGGTGAGAAGGGGGGCAGGCGGGGGACCACCTGGTAGCGGTGGGGGAGGGGGCCTGAGGGGATGCTCAGCTTCTAGGGGACTCATCCCAGCCCCCGGGGCACAGAGGCAAATGGGGGTGGAAGAGCCTGGAGTGAGACAGGAGAAAGTTTGGAGGATTTTTCATTTGTATCTTTCTCTGTATCTTCTTTTTCTTCTTTTTTTCCTTGACAGTCTGTGTATCTCTGTCTCAGGCAACCGTGGGTCTCTTTGTCTCTTTCTGCCTCTCCCACATATTTGAAACATCTCACTTTCATGAGGTTGAGACGAAGAGGCCGGGGGGATGGCTAGCTGGAGGTCTGCATGGTAGAGAGGGAACTCCAGGTGTGTCTCTGAGCGTGGGGCAGGAAGACGTCAGTGTTTCCGAAAGGAGGGGACCGCGAAGGAGGGCGCTCCAGGTGGGGTGGGGATGGGTGTGTGCGTGAGGCAACAGAACCACTGGGGACCAGCTGGGCTTGAACCCCTGACCTGTCTTGTGACAGATGTGCCCACAGATGCTTACGTTTTAGGGAAAAGAAGTGTCTTCTGGACTAGGAAGGGGGCTGGAGGGGCTGTCCAAGGTCTAGTCTAGGCCCTAGAATGACCCCAAGGAATTTTGGACTCCTGAGTGGCAAAGGCTGTGGGCTGGGCGCTAAGGAGGAGCTGGGGAGACCTTGTCTTGACCCTCTGACCTCTGGACCACCAGGGCAGCTGGAGCCAGCAGCAGGGAGACCCCTAGTGGGGCTGGGCGGGACCACTGGCCACTTCCAGCCTGTGTATCCCCGTTGGCCCCCCGCCCAAACGGGAGCTGGGGACCGAGGCCCCTTCCCTGGCTCAGACCACCCTGCCTGCCCTTGCTCCCCGCTCTGAATCCTCTTTCAGGCCCCGTGACCCCGAAACAATCAGCCCTGGGCAGCTAGCTTTGGGGACAGGATTAGGGAAAGGGGACCCTGTAGAGATAGAGGACTGAGGGTTTTAGGGGGCTGAGAACTGGGGTCTTCATAGGATAGGTCTTTACGTTCCGGTAGAAGGAGAAGGCTGGGCAGTTTCCCGGGGGAGACGTTAGGGCTGGAATAAGGGTGGTTTTCCCTAGGGGGGCGGGGTCCAGAGACCTCCCCCCCACCCTTATCTCCCCGGCATCCCCGCCCGACGGCTCAGACCCCGCCTTTGACGTCACTAGGGGGTTCCCGGGGGTCTGGAGGGGTTAACCCTTGGGAAGCCGGCTGGGATACCCTGAACCTAAGGTGTCCTGGCCCCTCCTCCTCCTCATACACACCTTATTTTATTTACCCAGTCACTTTCTCTCTCCCACAGTTTATGGATTCTTCTTTCTTTCTCACTCCACCACGGGGACCCCTACCCTCTAATAGTGCTCCCCAGGGCGCCACTGCCTGCTTTCCGGATACTCTAAGAGGAGGAGGCAAGAATGTGTCCCGCCTCTCCACCCCGCCCCCCCCACTAGGGCTCGCTCGACTGGGCTCCCGCGGCGGGCGGGGGAAGCGGAGCAGTCTGCAGCCAGAGCCTGCGGCGGCGACTTGGGTGGGCCGAGGAGGCACGGGGGCGGGGGAGGCGGGACCGGGAGAAGGGGGGCGGAGCCGACTCCTGGGAGTTGGGGAGCGGGGGTGTGAGGGGGACTCAAGAAAACAGGGAGACACGAATGATAATTCAGTGCTCTGGCAGGGGAAACTTACAGCTCCCTGTCCCATGCTGCACTCTCATCCACACCCCAGAAAAACTTTACTGAAGCTGGAAAAGTTGGCGACATTTTTCTTTTACTAGTGTGAGGGGGAGATATGGGTGGGCTGTGGCACGCGTGGGCGAGGAGGGATGTCGCCCCATCTCCATTGAGGCTCCTTGGCGACTGGGCACTGGGGCAGGCAGATGAGTAGGCAAGTTTTGGGGAGTCTCTAGTGTTTGGGGGGTCGTTTGCAAGCCCGCCTCCTTCCCCTGGGTGAGTCATAGAGGAAGGAGGCGGGAGAAGTGTCCCCCCATCCAGCTGCCAGCCAGCTGTGCCCCCCGCCTCCAACAGTAGTGCCAAGGTCGAGTTGGGAGGTCTTGGACATGGGATCCGGATCTCGGCTGGGAAAGGAGTAGTTAGGAAGGGTACAGCCCAGGCTGCGGAGCTCGGGCTGGGTCGTGGGGTTCGGGTTCCGCTCCCCATCTTTCTCCGCCCTCACCCTAAATCCCAGCATCCCGGATCACCCACCGCGTCCGCCGGCCCGCTCCTGGTAGTCTACACCCCACCCCGCCCCACCCCACCCTCACTCCCGGGAGTCCGGAAAACCCGGGATGGATTGAAAATTGGAGTTGGAGAAGAGAAAGGGACAGCAGCACCCTCTCCTTCCTCGCTACTCCTTTCTAATGGATGATGACTTTTTTTTTCCGCTCTCTCAAAGGCTTCCCGCGCAGTCCCTTTCCTGGTCCCCCAAAACAGAGACCAAAAGGGTTAGGTGGGCCCGGGTTCAAACCACCCCAGAATAACACCAGCTTTCATCCTTTGTACCCAACTGACCTAGGAGACTCCCCTCAGAAACCTTACCCTCTCCACCAGTTTTTTCCTAAGAGGGCAGATCTTCGTACTCCTCCTGGCCCCACCGGCCTCTCCGTAGGCTGTGGCGAGTGCTCCCTCTGCTGGACACTGGAGAGATTGTAGAAGGGCTGTCCCCGGGCGGGGCAAGTGAAGGAAAGGGAAAGGAGCCCAGTGCTTGAAGTCAGATCCACCACATGAGTTCCCACATCACACCCCTCAAAGCCAGCCATGGTTAGAGCAAGAAGCAGCAGAAGGTCCATGGCATTAAAATCATTTGAAACTCATACAGGCACAATTTGTCCATAACACCCCCCACCCCCAACACACACACATAAACGAACCACCCAGGCAAAGCTCCTGCCCGATTTCCAAAAAGATCCCCAAGACTACAAGACAAGACTACCTCTGCCTCTTTGGAGCATTTCTCCTTACCCCCTACTTGGCTGAGTGATGCTCTTTTCAACTTGATTTCCATGGCAGATGTCTTAGAGGGGCTGCGAGCACAGGGGAAGAAGTTCTGCCCAGGGTTCTGTGCCTGAGATTGTCATCTGACCTTCCCTATTTCCCTCCACCTTTATAACTTGCAGATCTACTTACCCCTTCTGCAGTGTCCCCACACCCTCCTCTGAGACACCATGTTCAACTCGATGACTCCACCACCAGTCAGTACCTATGGTGAGCCCTGCTGTGTCCGGCCCCTCCCCGGTCAGGGAGCCCCCAGCATGGGGACAGAAGGTCAGTGCATATATCGATCCCGGGCCCTGAGAACCTGGCAGATCTCTCACCCAGCCCCAGTCCCGTACCAGTTTCCCATCTACGAGAGGATTTGAGGCCACATATCATATGGGCTTGGAATCTGGGATTAGGTCTTGCCTGGGGTTTTAAGGTGAGGCTTGTATGTCCTCTGTTTCCATCTCCCATTCCAGCTGTCTCTCTTTTCTAGGACTGCCTGGTCTGCCCTTCTGCCACCAAGCCAACCTCATGTCCGGCCCCCACAATTATGGGCCAGCCAGAGAGAACAACAGCTGCACAGAGGGTGAGGCCTCAGGCAACACCTCTTCCTTCTCTGCCCTTCTAGAGCTTGTGGTGAAGGAGACAGTGGGAGGGCCAGGGATCTAACTTGGAGGAGGAAATGCTTGGAGATGTGAGGGGTCAGAGCACCATCAAGAGGTCACACATGGGATCAGTAGGGCAAAGCAGAGTTAAGTTTATCTTTTTTTTTTTTTTGCCAAGAATCAGAACCCACAGATTGGGTGCATGGAGAGAAATGTCCCTTTACCATATATCTATCTGCCCTGTCTCCTGCCCCAGGCCCACTCTTTCCTCCTCCCCGGAGTGGAGTCAAGTTAACCAAGAAGCGGGCACTTTCCATCTCACCTCTGTCGGATGCCAGCTTGGACCTGCAGACGGTTATCCGCACCTCACCCAGCTCCCTTGTGGCTTTCATCAACTCACGCTGCACGTCTCCAGGAGGCTCTTATGGCCATCTCTCCATTGGCACCATGAGGTGCAGGCAGCCCCGTGCTACTCTTAGCCCCCTTAAAGCCCCTACCAAAACCCATTAGAAGCCTCAAGCCCTCCAAACCACCTGTCCCAATTTGAATCCTTGTCATTTCAAAGGCATTGAAACCCTCCTCAGTACTTCCCTGGGATTGCCTCAACCACTTCAAATACCAGTTCTTCCAGAAACCCTCCGAATAGCCCAAGACCTGAGACTTTTTGATAGTCTTAAGTAACTGCCTCCTCTCCTCCTCCTCAGCCCATCTCTGGGATTCCCACCCCAGATGAACCACCAAAAAGGGACCTCACCTTCCTTCGGGATCCAGCCCTGTGGTCCGCATGACTCTGCCCGGGGTGGGATGATGCCTCATCCTCAGTCCCGGGAACCCCTCCCAACTTGCCAGGTGAGAGTCTCCATACTGCTGATTTCCCTCAGCTCAGGGTGGGTGGGTGGTGGACTTTGTAGGGAAAGGGAAGGACAAGGGTTATAAAAGTTTTTGGTACCAGAAAAGTAGATGTCTGGGTGCTGGGGTTCACTCCTCGGGGTTGAATCAGATGCTTCCAAATGGGATCCCACCTTTTGCCCATCCCATTCACTAGTCTGAGGAGGAAGTCCCTTCCAAACCCAGGGATTCCAGCTGCTTAGGTGGGCACTTAGGGCAGCAAGACCTGGCTCGGCTCCCTCTTCCTTCTGCCCACTCCTACCCTCATCACCCTCACCTCTTTCCCTGGGGAAGCTGAAGTCTGAGCTGGACATGCTGGTTGGCAAGTGCCCGGAGGAGCCCTTGGAAGGCGATATGTCCAGCCCCAACTCCACCGGCACACAAGTAAGGGGAGGGGTGGGGGCTTTACCTCTGGGACCTGAGCAACACAAAAACTGTCATCCAAATGACGCTAAGATTGCCTCTCCTGCCCTAGGATCCCCTGTTGGGGATGCTGGATGGGCGAGAGGACCTCGAAAGAGAGGAAAAGCCTGAGCCTGAATCTGTGTATGAGACTGACTGCCGCTGGGATGGATGCAGCCAGGAATTTGACTCCCAGGAGCAGCTGGTGCATGTGAGCCCTAGGGTGTAACAGGAATGGCTGGCTGGAACCTGTAGGAGATTCTGAGTGGGACATTGTGGACTCTGGCTGAGGGCAGGTCAGAGGAGACTGAGGTTGAATGCTCAGTTGGGTAGGCAGAAGCTCAGAAGCTAGTTTGCCTTAGAGAGCTGGGAAGAACTGAGATGTGGGATATGATGTTCTTCCTGCCTCTTCTTCCTCCATGAGGTAGAGCCATGGAGGAGGACTTGGGGGTCAAGGAGAAGGTTTGCTTTGGGTCTCTGGGGCATAGGAGAGCCCTTGGAGAGCCTCTGCATCTTCTCCCTCAGCACATCAACAGCGAGCACATCCACGGGGAGCGGAAGGAGTTTGTATGCCATTGGGGGGGCTGCTCCAGGGAGCTGAGGCCCTTCAAAGCCCAGTACATGCTGGTGGTGCACATGCGCAGACACACGGGCGAGAAGCCACACAAGTGCACGGTAAGGCACCCACTTCCCAAGCCCAGGGTCTCTCCCTAAATTGGGGCTCCCCATCAAGGTGGGACAAGGCAGACTTTTGCCTTTGTAGGTCCCTTCCTCCATAAACAATTATTAAAAATTATGTTTTTATGGCTGTGTTAGCATAAAGACGAACATACTGATATATATTAAAACATTTTCTTGGACCTAAAAGCTCATTTTTTTCCCCTTGATTTAAAAAGAAATTAAAACATGTTTGTGGTCCCCTTAAAGTATTATGAGCCATTGGCCGGGCACGGTGGCTCATACCTGTAACCCTAGCACTCTGGGAGGCTGAGGCAGGAGGATTGCTTGAGGTCAGGAGTTCAAGACCAGGCAGAACAAGAGCGAGACCCCATCTCTACAAAAAATAGAAAAATTATCCAGGCGTGGTGGCACGCACGTGTAGTCCTAGCTACTTGGGAGGCTGAGGCAGGAGGACTGCTTGAGCCCAGGAGTTTGAGGTTGCAGTGAGCTGTGATGACACCACTGCACTCTACCTGGGCCGACAGAGCGAGACTCTGTCTCCAAAAAAAAAAAAAAAGTATTATAAGCCCTCAGTACTGTGCCTACTACTCTACCTAATGGATAAGCCCTGCACCAAGGATATTAGACATCCTTATATGCCTGTTCCCCAGAGAGACCCCATCCTAGGATAGCCTAAGATTCCCATGCAGGGAGATCTGCTCTGGCTTGACCAGGAGATGCTCTTTGCCTAATCTCCATGTCCCCAAAGGCAGAGTGCCTCCAGCTGCTTCTCTTCCCCCAACTCTTGCCTGCCCTTGTCCCCTAATTTTTGGAATTCTGAAGCCACAGTGCCCTCCCATCTTGAGTTATATTCTCTGATGTATGTTCCTGTGGAGATTTAGGGTTCCTTTAATCTTCATGTCCTTCTGCCTGAGAGCTATCCTTTGACCCCCACATGTCCTCCAGTTTGAAGGGTGCCGGAAATCATACTCACGCCTCGAAAACCTGAAGACGCACCTGCGGTCACACACGGGTGAGAAGCCATACATGTGTGAGCACGAGGGCTGCAGTAAAGCCTTCAGCAATGCCAGTGACAGAGCCAAGCACCAGAATCGGACCCACTCCAATGAGGTGAATGCCCCAACTAAGAGACCCTCCCCACTTGAGAAGCCACCTACTGGGGAGATTACCCCATAAGAACTCCCTTAGCCCAGCACCCACTCCACAGAGGTGAGTTCCCCTCCCCATATAATTCACCCAGAAAAGGCTTTTCTGAAACCAAGAATTTCCACTCGCCACTCCTCCTCCCACCTCTAACCAGCCAAAGGGCTAACCTAAAATAGACCCAGTCTGGAGGAGACTCCTGACCACCCCCAACCCCTCAATCTATGAGGCCTCACAGCTCTAGGTTTACCTCCTCATTTTTCCCAGGCCTAGGCTGTCAGTGTTCCTACTCCTCCCCTAATCCCTTCATCTTTTACTCCCACCCAAGGGCCCCCACCTTCCTTCGGCACCGTGTGTTCCTCCCTTACCCACCTTGTCACCATAGCTCTCTCCCATTCCTTCTGCATTCTCTGCTTTGACCACTTTGCTTTTGCTCTTCACTCTCCACTCAACAGAAGCCGTACGTGTGTAAGCTCCCTGGCTGCACCAAACGCTACACAGATCCCAGCTCGCTCCGAAAACATGTCAAGACAGTGCATGGTCCTGATGCCCATGTGACCAAGCGGCACCGTGGAGATGGCCCCCTGCCCCGGGCACCATCCCTTTCCACAGTGGAGCCTAAGAGGGAGCTGGAAGGAGGCCCCATCAGGGAGGAGAGCAGATTGGCCGTGCCGGAGGGTGCCGTGGTGAGACAGCCCAGGCAACCTTCTGCCTCCATACCCCAGCCTGCCTTGCGGACATCTTTCCAGTTCCTTCCCGACCCATCCATCTCCTCCTACATAAAGCACTCTTCTGTGGCCAGGCCTCCCATCTGTCATCCCAGTGTTGCTCCTTGGGCTACTCAAAATCTAGGGATTTCAGTGTCATTAATTATTTAATAGGTTCAACAAACTCTTTTTTAAAAATATTAAATAGCATTTAGAATATTGTTCCAAGCCTTTTACATGTATAATTTCATGTACTCCTCACAACAACTTTATGAGAAAAGGACTCATTGTCACCATTTTCAGATGAGGAAACTCAGGCATAGAGAAATTGCTCAAGGTCGTAGAATGAAGAGCACGAATTTGAGCCCAGGCCATCTGTGTTCCAGCCTTGGCTCTTCTCATCAAACATCTCTCCTCTGGTTTTCCCCCAGTCTCTCACCTGCTCAGCCCTCTCTATGCTTACAAGCCTCCCCTTGGCCCCAGCAGTCACTAGGACTGAGGTTTTAGCCACTCCCAAAGTGGAGAGAGCTGTGGGGAAGGGGGAAGGGGGAGGAGTGCTGCCCTCAGCCCTCATCTTCTCCACAGAAGCCACAGCCAAGCCCTGGGGCCCAGTCGTCCTGCAGCAGTGACCACTCCCCGGCAGGCAGCGCAGCTAATACAGACAGCGGTGTAGAAATGACTGGCAATGCAGGGGGCAGCACCGAGGACCTGTCCAGCTTGGACGAGGGGCCTTGCATTGCCAGCACTGGTCTGTCTACTCTTCACCGCCTTGAGAACCTCAGGCTGGACCAGCTGCATCAACTCCGGCCAATAGGGACCCGGGGCCTCAAACTGCCCAGCTTGTCCCACACTGGTGAGACCTGGGTGTGGGAGGTGTTGCTGGGCTGAGACATGGACCTGCTCTGAGGTTGGGAGGAGGTGGCCACCCTTCAGGACTGCCATATGGCACCTTTTTACAATTAGAAATAGGTCCCTCTTCCTCAAGACACTTTCCATTTATCAGAAAATTGTTGTGATATACAAATATACAAAGTCCATGATGTGAATGCTGTTCCCTAGGGTTGTGCAGCACACAACCTGTATGACTGTTCACCGTTGTCTGGTGACCAGAAGCAGAATAGGTATGGGAGAAGTAGGAGATAGAACTGAGTGGTTAGGGATAAAGAACTTATTCCCGGGACTCCAGGACAAGGCTGTCACATGGGGGAGGCAGGGTGAGATTCAGGGGGCTCCCTAACCACCCTGCCTTTTCTCCTTTTCTTCCTGTCACTTGCAGGCACCCCTGTGTCCCGCCATCTGGGCCCCCCAGTGTCCCTTGACCGCCGAAGCAGCAGCTCCAGCAGCATCAGCTCTGCCTATACTGTCAGCCGCCGCTCCTCCCTGGCCTCCCCTTTTCCCCCTGGCTCCCCACCAGAGAATGGAGCATCCTCCCTGCCCGGCCTCACTCCTGCCCAGCACTACCTTCTCCGGGCAAGATATGCTTCAGCCAGAGGGGGTGGTACCCCACCCACTGTAGCACCCAGCCTGGATCGGATGGGGGGTCTTCCTGCACCTCCTTGGAGAAGCCGAGCTGAGTATCCAGGATACAACCCCAGTACAGGGGTCACCCGGAGGGCCAGCGACCCAGCCCGGGCTGCTGACCACCCTGCTCCAGCCAGAGTCCAGCGGTTCAAGAGCCTGGGCTGTGTCCACACTCCCCCCACTGTGGCAGGGGGAGGACGGAACCTTGATCCCCACCTCCAAACCTCTGTCTATTCACCACAGCCCCCCAGTATCACTGAGAATATTGCCATGGATACTAGAGGGCTACGGGAGGAGCCAGAGATTGGGACCTCCATGATGGGCAGTGGTCTGAATCCCTACATGGACTTCCCACCTGCTGATAACCTGGGATATGGGGGACCTGAGGGGACAGCGGCTGAACCTTACGGAGCTAGGGGTCCAGGCTCCCTGCCCCTTGGGCCTGGTCCACCCACCAACTACAGCCCCAACCCCTGTCCCCAGCAGATCTCATATCCTGACCCCACCCCAGAAACATGGGGTGAGTTCTCTTCCCACTCTGGGCTGTACCCAGGCCCCAAGGCTCCAGGTGGAGCCTACAGCCAGTGTCCTCGACTTGAACATTACGGACAAGTGCAGGTCAAGCCAGAACAGGGGTGCCCAGTGGGGTCTGACTCCACAGGACTGGCACCCTGCCTCAATGCCCACCCCAATGAGGGGCCTCCACACCCACAGCCTCTGTTCTCCCACTATCCCCAGCCTCCTCCTCCCCAATATCCCCAGTCAGGCCCCTATACCCAGCCACCCCCTGATTATCTTCCTTCAGAACCCAGGCCCGGCCTGGATTTTGATTCCCCCACTCATTCCACAGGACAGCTCAAGGCTCAGCTTGTGTGTAATTATGTTCAGTCTCAACAGGAGCTGCTGTGGGAGGGTGGGGGCAGGGGAGATGGCCCAGTCCAGGAACCTCCCTACCAGAGTCCCAAGTTTCTAGGGGGTTCCCAGGTTAGCCCAAACCCTGCTAAAGCCCCAGTGACCACATACGGATCTGGCTTTGCACCCAACTTGCCCAATCACAAGTCAGGCTCCTATCCCACCCCTTTACCATGCCATGAAAATTTTGTGGTGGGGGCAAACAGGGCTTCCCACAGGGCAGCAGCACCACCCCGACTTCTGCCCCCACTGCCCGCTTGCTATGGGCCCCTCAAGGTGGGGGGCACCAACCCCAGTTGTGGCCATCCTGAGGTGGGCAGGCTAGGAGGGGGTCCTGCCTTATACCCCCCTCCTGAAGGGCAGGTATGTAATCCTCTGGACTCTCTTGATCTTGACAACACTCAGCTGGACTTTGTGGCTATTCTGGATGAGGCCCAGGGGCTGAGTCCTCCCCATTGCCACGATCAGGGGGGAAGCTCTGAACACACCCCACCTCCCTCTGGGCCCCCCAACATGGCTGTGGGCAACATGAGTGTCTTACTGAGATCCCTGCCTGGGGAGACACAATTCCTCAACTCCAGTGCCTAAAGAGTGGGAAACCTTACCCATCACAGATCTGCTTTTCCTAAGGGGTTTACATCCTCCAGCAAGTCGGGGGAGGAGCTGCAGCCCCCGGCACAAGATGCCCCAGGGATGGGAGGTATGGGCTAGGGGCTGTATATAGTCTGTATATGTTTGGGGGAAGAATTTGATAATGACACTGTTTCCTGTTAATAAAGGAACTGCATCAGAAAGAATGCTGCTTTATGTGTTACCATCTTGGGGACGAGTGATAATAGTGAATAAAAAGAGAAGCAGTGGTTAATCCACTCACTTTCCTCTCTAGAGAAGCTCCCTCACCTTATCCCTAGCCCTCAGATCAGACTCACAAAAATGGAGACAGTCATCTGGGAGACACAGGATTTAAGGGGATGCCCTCAAAACAGAACACACCACCACCACCAGAAAGCATTAGAAATACGTTTTCTCTTCTTCCTTGCCCATGTCAGGGGAAGAGGCTGGTGAAGTTGGTGAGCATCAGCTGAACTAAGCTGCCCAGGGTAGAGGGCATGGGCTGCTGGGTCGGATGTCTCCTGCTCTGGCCGAAACAGAGTTGGTCCAAACACAATTCCCAGGTTGTGGGAAGTCATACGATTCTTATCTGAGTGTGCTATCACCCTGTGGGCAAAAGCCAAGGGAAGGGGATATAAGGCAGCAGCTTGCCACTTCACATCAATCCAACCCTTCAAAGGTTTCAGCGGCGAGTTCACTTTGGGATCCTTCCATGTGGTGACTGAAAGAAACCCAGTAGAGAGCCCAGGAGGAACAGAGATGGACCGGTGGAGACATCTTCAGGATACAACCTGAAGATACAACTAGGATACAACTGCCTCTATACAGCTTCAGGGGACTATCCCAAGAGTCCTGTCAGTTCACAGTTTGGGAGGCTTTAATTTAAATGGCCATCCCCTCTCAATAGTCACTGCCCAGGCCCAGCCCAGCTAAACAAGCCATCACCACTGGCCCAGTGGGAGACAAATAGGCAGAGGGAAGGGAGAGGTAAGATTTCCCTTATTTCTCTCACAGCATCCTTGGGCTTCTCTTGGTCCCATTTCCCCATCTGATGTTGACCTATCCAAAGGCTCTGACCCTGGTAACATGCCTTCTGCACAGAGGTTGCCTGTCTCCTCAACTGCCCACTAAACGTAGGTGCTTCCTTACCTTTACCCCACCTAAACAGAGTCCCTGCTGCATGCCCACCCCATCCTCCCCAAACAGGACAAAGATGCTCAGTTTTCCTGACCTGCATAAATGCTCCAGGAGGTACCGCAGAGTGTCATGGTTGGGCTTTGGCATTGAGCCTATTAATTCTTGTATCTGAGAGAGGCGCTGCTCTGATTCAGAGAGTGCTAGAGAGAGAGAGAGAGTGATGGGAAAGGCATGGGAGTGAGGTTAGGGAAGGTGCTAGGACAGGGCAGGTAAATTCACTATTCTTTCCCATACTCATGGAAGACATCATTAATCTATTACAGCTTTCTTTTTCACATAGCCCAGCTATAGCCTCAGAATTCTTTTCAACTCAGCCCTCCAAACATTCACAAAAAAATGAGTTGGCACATGAGTTGAAAGTTATTTTCCATCTCTGTGGTCAGGATGGGACAGGAGAGTGTAAGGGAACCTGTATTCTATTCTTTACTACTCGTGGCCCCCATATCAAGGATGCTGCCCAAGGCTCCCAATTCTTACCAAGGGCAGCACGAAAATGGGGCAGCAACAGTGGGGGCACCAGAGGCTGGGGCAGCTCTCGGAGAAAAAGCTTCAGGGCTCCGGTGACCACATGAATGTCATCCCACTCAGCGCTGTCCAAATCCAACCGGCCTTCTGGAAAGAGAAGGAGGTACAGAGGGGTTCAGGACTCATGAAGGGTCAGAGAGACCCAGAGACTGAGAGATCAGGAGTTTTGGAGAAATCCAGTCAAGGCAGACCATAGGAATGCCTGAAGGGTTCACAATGGGGCAAGACAGCAAAGGTTTAGGGTGGGGACAACCCTCCCAGGAGTGGGATATGGGGGAAATCTATGGGGAGCAAGGAAGGTATTGGGAAGGCTTAAGGGTCTGAGGGGTCTTCCATGTCAGTACCTTGTCCTGGCTGTTCTGGGAACACATACCTCCCATCGGAGGTGACCGCCCGCTCTGCAACATGTATGAGGAGAGATCAGGAGCTAAGATATGTAGTTCCAGCCAGAAGGCCTCCCTGTTCTGCCAGCTCCCTCACCCAGAATCACCCATGGTTCTGAGGCATGCAGCTCTTAAGAACTACCACTTGCCCACAAGCCTTCTCACCTCTGTCCACCAGAAAGCGAAGTTTCTGGACTACTGCCAAGTTCCCACTCACCCGGTAAATGCCATCCACATCTAGACCTAGGAGGTGAGGTAGGGAGCAGATAAGAACTGCTGCTCTAAATTGAGTGTGGTGAGGCACCTGAGGGTGGACCGAAAAAGAGCAGGAGGAAGACTAGGGTGGGGGAGGTGGAAATTCTAGGCCTTGGCCTGTTAGAAGGGGATTCTGGGGTCTCTGGGAAAATGACCTCTTTTATCCACAGCAGCAATGCAGAGTCGCACAAAGCTGGGCACCGTGTCCCCTTCCCGTTGGCACAGTGATTCCAACTGGCAGCCAAACACCTGGTCTGGGGAGGCACAGAGTGAGGCAGGAAGACAGTGCCAGGGGAAGCTCTTCTCAGCACAGGTCTTCACCCCCAATTAAGGCTAGCCCTTCTGGCTGCCTGTGCCAGGCCTGGGGAAGGAGGTATATCCCGCCCCCAAAACAATCTGACAAGAAGGTAAACCTCTCCCCACCCCTCCCCCAAACAATCTGGAGTAGTGGGAAAAGCAGTGGTCTCAGAAGGCTGTGATCTATTAATAGTTCTGGCAAGCTCTACTCTGAGCTTTGCTGCAGTTTTCTCATCCATGAAATGGGCCGATGCCCACATCAGGATGTTAAAGTGCTTGCAAAAACACTAAAGCAGGCACAAAGGAGCAGGGCCCCAGGTGGCACAGCCCACCTCACCTCGGAGCAGACCCCGCTCCTGCAGGCTTTGCAGGGGCGGTCTCTTTGCAATAAGCCGCTTTAGTTTGTTGCGCACGCGATTCTGCTCAGTGCCTTCCGGACCCCGACCTGTAAGAGGCAGGTAGAGTCAGAGCGTGAGAGCGGCCGCCGGGTGGAGGAGCCTCGTCCCACGCTCCAGGCCGGGCTCCCACGACCCGCCCCTTACTGGAGCTCCGGCGGCTGTTAAGGCGCAGTAGTGGCTTGGGTAGGGGCTCCGACTCCTCTTCTTCGTCCTCCCCTGCGCTCAGCTCCCCCAACTCCGCAGGTCCGGAGCCTGACAGACGCAGCTCCAGGGGGTTCTCCCGATCCTAGACCCAGGGGCGGGGTGGTGGGGAAGTGGCGGGGGAGGCCGCGTCGGAGGTTGGACCAAGAGAGAGGAGAGAAATCTGCACCCGTATCTGGACGCAAGGAGACCCTAACCGGCTGCTGGGATCTCACGTCCTAGCCCCATCCCAGGCCAGGGCTCTATGCCGGGACCACCCTGCCCCCCACCCCCTCTGACTCCCATATTGTTCCTACCCCACTCCCTCGGGCCCGGCCCCGCCCGGGCCTCTCCCGGGTCTCCCACCCATCTAACCAGCCGCTCGATGACCGCCCGCAGCGCGCGGTGCCAGGCTCGCAGCTCGGTCTCATGGTCCGACTGCAGCAGGAATTCGTGGCCAGGGACCGTGCGGATCTGAGGGGCCGGCCGGGAAAGGTTTGGGTCAGCAGGGAGGAGCATAGAAAGCAGGGAGGCCGAGCAGGAGAGACCTCGGGCGCACCCTCGGGTCGGGTGGGGCTTTGGAGACGCGCGGGAGGGCACTCACGTGCAGGACGTTGCGGCGGCTGGACAGGTGGCGGCCGTGCGCCAGGGCCGCCCCCCGCAGGTCCACACTACTTTCTGGCCGGCTACCCGCTGGGCCCTGGCAATTAGGGGAGAAACTGAGGCCATGATGTTGTTTCCCTCACTGCTTCCCTCTCACCCAGTGGGCTGCGAGGAGGTGGGAGGCTTCCTCCCTCCTTTACCTTCCTCTACACCGCCGTCCCCACCTCTGCCCCCCCTACAGCTGGCCTGAAGCGGAAAGAACCCCTCCTCACCCCCACTCACCCAGCCTGAGGAGGGCGCAGTCCCGGGTGGATCTCTGTAGAACACCAGGCTGTTACCCGCTAACACCACCCAAGATGGGCCCCAGTTCTTCCTGCGGGGGCGGGGAGAACAGTAGTGATAGTGAAAAGGTCATTCTAGAATTCCATGGGGAGGGCCCTCTCCCAACACCCTGCTCTAACCATGCGGAATCTTAACAGCCCAGAACCCTGCTGTGTTCCAGGGTCTCCTCACCTGAGCTTGCGCCCCCCTTGGGCAATCTTGGTCATGTTGAGCAGGCCAGACTTTTCTACCTCCTGGGAAGTGGAGGGGGAAGCATCTGTAAGTCACCCTGTGCTCTCCACAGTGGCCCCGGCCTTCCCTAAGGGGTTTCCCAGGAGTGAGGTCCCTTAAAGTTGGGGGAAGAGGGCTGGGTAAGAGAGGATACCGAGAAAGAGGAAGATGTTTTTGAAGAGCAGGAATTGGGGGATGGGGCAGGGAGGATCTTGGCATTCACAAGGAAATGGGAGATTCACATGGGGGTCGTCCAGGAGCTGCGGCAGAGGTCGAGGAGTCTGCAAGGCTGGCCGCTGCTCTGAAGGCTCAAGCTGGGAGGTGCGTTGGCGGAGGCCCAGTGAACCCTGGACGGGGATTAGAGAAACAGGTGGAGGAACCTTTAACTTAAGGGTCCCTGGCTGTAGAAGGAAGAGGGCTGCGGATGTGGGTGAGAGGCAGGGGGTGTGGTGGCTAATGAGAAAGTTGTAACAAGTTGGCTTTTTCAGCATGTAATTGGGAGGTGGGAGGGATCTCACCTGTGGGCCAAGCAGTTCTGGGGTCCCTGAATCAGATCCTGAGCCTTTTGCCTGAGGTTTCAGGGCACCGTTGTCCCTATTCAGGGTCTGTGTCCCCTCCATGGAGCCACAGTTCTGGGTTAGGGGAGGGGGAGATAAAGCTACAACAGTTGAGGACTACAACCTCAACCCGCTCTCCACACCCTGCTCACATTTTGCTGATTTCTTCTGCTCTTCTGAGAGCCCCAGAGAGAAAACTCACTACCTTTAGGGTTCAGCAGGGGGAAGAAGGAGATTGAGGGGACAACGGAAGAAGCAGGAGGGAAGGTCTCACCGACTCGCCGCGACTGCGGCGGGGGGGCTTCCAGGACTTGCAACCGGTTATCGAATTGATGTAGAAGCAGCGTCCGGAGTTGGGGTCCAGGTGCTGCTCCCAGGCATCCAGTTTCTGCAGCAGGGGGCATGCAGGGCCCGGGGGTGGGGATCGGGGACAGCGGCGAAGGTCCACCAGGTTACAGTACACAGGGGGCTCTGACATGAGGGGCTGGGGTCCTATCTACCAGGAAAGGGAGAAGAAGGAAGTGGATGTTCTGCCTGTGCCCCTTCCCAACCTTCTCTGCCTTACCGCCTCTTCCTCCCTTCCCCACCATTTTCTCACCACCAGCTCCTGGCTGGGGTAACCCAGGTACTGGGGGAGAAACCCCAGTCCCCAGCTGCTTTTTAAAAATTCTCTCCCTCACAGTCTGCTTTGCTTTTCTCCTCACTTCCTGTTGCCAACTTCCCTCCTCCCCTACCCCACCCCCACCCAAGGGCCACAGGAAAGGGGAACAGGCTTTTATTTGGGGGGGAGGGTTGAGGGGAGTGCCCCACCCTTGCATTCTGCATGGTAAAGGAAAACAGAGAGGGGTCAGAGACCCCTCTGTATGGGGGAGGAGGGGCCATTTTCCATCCACCGGTAAGAAAGAGAGAGTGGAGGGGCTGAGCAAGGGAGTTACATCTCCAGAGGGGACTTGCTGGTGACCTAGCTGGCAAGTCAGAACACAGGAAAAACCCTGCCCTTGGCTACAGGGAGTCAGGAGGAAGAAAGAAAAAATAGGGTTGTCCTTCTCTCAGTCCCTCTATTGTGCCAGGTTCCTTGTCCCCTCAGGGCCTTTGCTACTTGCTGTCCTCATCTCCTAGTTTGCCTATAGCTGCCTCTTTCTCCATTCAGATTCATCTAAATGCCATCACCTCAGAGAGGCCTCCCCAGACCACCTCAGCCACACTCTACCACATTAACTCTCCTTTGTAGTGCTTATCTTACTTATTTGTTTGTGTATTTGTCACCCCAAGGGGAGTCCCTTGAGAGCAAGGATGCTGTCTGTCCTGTTCTCCATTGGGCCTAGACAGGGCCCAGCAGTATCTGTTGACTGTGCTTAGAAAGAGCTATGACTCACCATGCTGGCATTGGCCTCTGACAGCAAGTCTTCCTGGGAGAGGGATCTTCCACTTGGTCCTTCCTGGGTGGGCTTCAGAAGCCTGGGCCTCAAATTAGCAACACTGACACTTCTACACACTTTGAGGGGAAGAGGGGGAGGCTGCTCGGATGTAGGCTGGGCTCTGCCTGGGAGTGCCTGAGACAGGTGTAGCTCCTCCAAGGAGCTATGAAACAACTTTGGCTCTGGAAACAGAAATGGGGGGGCAGGTGATCAGAGGCATCATCTTGGCTGGGTCCCCCATCCTGGAGGCTCACAGAGAAGACAAGGAGGGCAGAGGGAGGCTGTAGAAAATGACATGAGACCTAGAAGGCTTGGGACCAGGAGGAGAGGCAAGGGGATGGGGACACCACAGTGGGGATGAGGGGTAGGCTGATCGGAGGAAAATAAGAGAAGGTGGTTAGCAGAAGCTTGGGGGAGGTGGATCCCCCCAATAATTCCCAGGGAGGGAAGTAGGGAGGTAGGAAGGTGATGGGGGAGGGCTTAGGGCTTACTCACCAGGAGTCCAGAGAGATTGGCTGGGAGTGACAGCAGTTGGGCTCTGGTAAGGGATAGATTCCTCTGTCATGTAGGCAGCTGGGACAAAGATGGGTCGAGAGGTGGAGGGTGTTCCCAGGCGCCTTGCCAACCACCAGTCTGAGTTGGTCTTTCGAAGCAATAGGAACCTGTCCCCTTCAGCCAGAGACACCTGCTGACCATCTGCCCCAGTGTAAGTAAAGGCATAGAGGGCACAGAGCTGGGATCCTCGAGAAGGGTTTCGAGACCCCAGCCCTAGGCTCCCCCAGGTACTTGGCCACCACCGGCCGGACAGCATTGTGGTCATCGCTGTCACCTGTGGGAAAAAGGGGCATTGGAAATCCAGAAGGGAACAAGACTGGCTGTCTCCAGGCAGAGGGACATGGTTCTAAGAGCAGTGTTGGGGGGGATGTAAGAATAAGAACCCTCGGGTAAGAGGAGAGGGTAAAGCAGAGGGCCTGGTGGAGGTCACAGATAGGTTTTGGGGGCTGAGAACTCCTGGGTGATGTGTCTGGTGAGGAAGTATATAAGTAAGATGAGAGAGGATGTGGTCAGCAGGGCTGCATGGCCGGCAAAGCAGGAAATCAGAGAGACGGCCTAGCTCGGTAATTTTCCTACAAGTACCTTATGGGGCCGATCAGATGGTCCAGGGGCAGGAGGAGTTGGTCCTGAGCGGTGGTGGGTGTCTTGAGCTGGACACAGGAAGGAGATGAGGAGAAAGAATCAGGTTTGAGACAGAAACACAGGGAAAGAGGAGGTAATGACAAAGATAAAAAAAAGTTTGTGACTCTTTATTAAATTTACACAAGCATCAATGTTTCCATTACCAATCACCTCAGACGTAAAGCTGTATGCTTCCTGTGCAGACTCAGAGAGGCACAGAGACAGACAAACAGAGAGCCAGAGAAACAGTAAGACCAAATCAGAGAGAAAGACAAACTGGGAGAAACAGAGGGGTGCAGAGTTGAAATATCACCACCCTCCTGACCCCAGAACACATTTTTGGGAGCTCAGAAGCCTTGACATAAACCTCTATACATAAACCTCTTGGGTGGGGACTACTTCAATATGTGTGTTCATTCATTCATGCTCTTAACAAGGAATGATTGAGCACCTCCTGTGTGCAAGGAGCAGTGTTAGGCACTGGAGATGAAAGAGGGGGATGAGCCCTCTTGGAGCTTAAGGAAAGACAGACCTTAACTAATGACACAATAAACTTATTAATTACAATTGAATCAGTGACAAGTAGTACAAGGGATGTAGTACAAGTAGTACAAGTGCTATGAGGGATGACTGATACCAGCTTCTCCCTCGTGGAAGGTGGTTGCTGGCCTCCCCTGGATTGCCAGCACTTTAAAACCCACACTTGTGCTTCCTCCTTACCTGACCATTCTTTTCCCCTTCTCTCGGTTTCTCCACTGCACAATGTGAGGCTTTCTGTTTGGGTTTGGAGAGGTGGAACAGGGAGTGAGTGTCCCCCTGGTGACGCCAGAGAGCCAGCTCTCTTTCCCTGACCTGATCTGAGGGCTTGGTGGCCAGTACTGGGCTTCTGCCTGAATGATCTTCCTCCTTAGTTTACTTCACTTTCAACACATGGAGAACCCTACCCCTCAATTCTTCCTTCCCACTTCATCCACTTTAATCACTAAAATAGTGATTAACTTCATCCATCCACTCATTCATTCATCTGGTGTTTGTTAAGTGCTGGAATCCCATCACTTCTCTGAAGCTTCCTCTCCTGTACTTTGGCTTCTCCTCTTTATTGGCTCCTTCCCATTCACTTTTTTTTTTAGACAGAGTCTCACTTCCTTGCCCCAGCTAGAGTGCAGTGGTGTCATCATAGCTCGCTGCAGCCTCAAATTCCTGGGCTCAAGCAATTCTCCTGCCTCAGCCTCCCGAGTAGCTGGGACTACAGACATGTGCTACCATACCCAGCTAATTTTTCTATTTTTTGTACAGACAAGGTCTCGCTCTTGCTCAGGCTGGTCTCAAACTCCTGGCCTCAAGCGATCCTCCTGGTTCAACCTCCCAGAGTTCTAGGATTACAGGCATGAGCCGATGTGCTGGCTCTATTCACTTTTAAACATATCCGAGTCTCTCTCATCTTTAGACAAACCTCCCCTTACCGGGCTCTCCATTTACCACCCTATGTCTCTCTCTCTCTTTCTCTCTCTCTTCCTTTTTACAGTCAAACTTCTTGAAAGAATTGTCTTCACGTAGGGGTCTCTATTTCCTCTCCTCTGACTCCCTCACCTTTCCAAGGTCACACCTCACCAGGGTCACCCCTGACCTTGCATGGACACTTTGTAGTCTTTATGTTGCTTGACATCTTATCTTGACAGCAGGCAACACAATTGACCTTTCTCTCTTTCTACAAACACTCTGCTGGTGTCCCTCTTACCTTTCTAGCAGCTCCTCCTCTCTGGCATGAGGAATGACCTTCCTCTGCCCTTTCCTTAAACCGCAGAAGCCTGTCTGAGATCCTGTGCCCTTGGTACTTTACACACCCTCCCTAGGTGGTCTTATTCTCTCCCCAGCTCAAATTGACCTCCACATGTTGCTAAGTACCACATCTCTAGTCTAGATCTTTCTCTGGAGTCCCCATCTGATCCACTGTCCACCAAAAAATTCCACTTGGGTATTTTGCAGGTACCACAAACTCAGTATGGACTAAACTGAACTTGTGAGCTTTCCCCACAAACCTGTTCCTCTCCTAGTACCACTATTCAGTTAAATTTAAATTCAATAAATATTGAATGCTTACTACCATATGTGATGGGTAGGAACTGTGTGCCAGGCATTGTCAATTAAAATGGCAAATATGGTCTCTGCCCTCTCATAACAATTAAAATACAGTGTAATAATAATCACTATGACAGAGGAAGTACTATCATCTGTTGTAGCACATAGTGTGCCCTACTGCCCATGCCAGAAACCTATCGGCCAACCTTAATTTCTCTTGTTTCCTCACCACCCATATTGATTCAATTGATCACTGAATACTGCAGCTTATACTTTTCCAATCCACCTACTTCTTTTTATCCCTTCAACTACCACTCCTTTAGCCTGGATGATATAACTTCCTAACTAGTTTCCTTGCATAAAGTTCTGCTCCTCTCCCGTCCATTCCTGACACAACAGCCAGAGTGACCTTTCTAAAACACAAATATGCCCTGCCACTCCTCTGACTTAAACTTGTCAAAGGCTTCTCATTGATCTCATAATAAAGTCCAAATTTTACAATGTAATTTATGGAAAATTCCCCTCTCTAGCCTTTGCACACTCCCCACCACAAACTTCCCACTGCAGCCTTACACTAATTCCTCACATTCTTTTTTTTTTTTTTAATTTCAGAATATTATGGGGGTACAACACTTTGGCTATATATATTGCCCATGCACTGCCCGTGTCAGAGCTACAATCGTGGTCATCCCCCAAACTGTGCTCCCCGCATCCATTCAGTGAGAGTTGTCCCATCCCCTCCACCCCCCTTATTCCTCACATTCTTAAAGTGCATTGAGATCTCCGATCCTTTCCATATGTTGTTTCCTCTACCTAAAACACTTCCCTTTTCCACTCCCTCCAGTCCTCACCTAGCTAAATCTTACTGATCACTGAGATCTCAGCTGAAAGGTCACTTGCACAAGAAGGCCTCTCTTTACTCTTTAGAGAAGCCCTAACTGGGAACTCCCAATGGCAAGCTTTACCTACCCCATCATAACTGTGAACTAAAATAAAATCTTAAGCTGCCCCAACTGACTCAATAGATCCCCTCTTGGCCAAGGGGACCCCAGAAATACCCTAAAGCTGAGTTGCTGGCTATGAGAAGGGAGGTCAGACATGCCTCCTCATGCCCCCACTCCCTTCTTGGAGATATCCTTTGTAACTCATTAGCAGGCCCAAGGCTATACAAGACAAGGCTTAAACGATACCTGCAGGTCATCAATTTTCTTAACAGATCACTTGAGTCTGGGTACATATTTGGCATATGTCCAGTGGTTTGTCTCTGATTAACAGACTACTTTATCTTAACTTAAAACACTCTAAGTCTTTAGACAAAGATTCATTTCTTTAATCGATTACAAATCAAAGAATCTTTGAACCCACTTGTAACCTGTAAGGCCCCACTTTGAAATGTCCTGCCTTTTGGGGCCAAACCAATGTACATCTTCCATGTATTGATTTATGACTTTATGTTTAATTCCTGTCTCCCTGAAATGTATAAAACCAAACTGTGACCCAACCACGGTGAGACCACTTGCTCAAGGCTTCTTCACTGTGGCTCTCTTGGCCATGGTTACACATATTTGGCTCAGAATAAACCTCTTTAAATTATTTTACAGAGTTTGGATTTTTTTCCATTGACATAACTTTCATCACACTTTAAAGATTGATTTTCTGACTTCCAGGAAGACTGTGAGTGCTGCCAAGGTAGAAGCCCATTCCTATTTTGTTGATACAGTACTTTTAATGCCTTGTATGGTTCCTGGCACAAAGTAACCTCTCTAGTCCTCTGTTCCCTCAGTGGTAAAATGGGAATGAAATTACTTACCTTGTAGGGTTTTTTTTTGGTTTGTTTATTTTTGTTTTTACATAACAACAGCCATTTCATTATAGCTCACAATTTTATGGGGCAGAAATTGGGGTAGGGCTCAGCTGGGTGATTCTTCTATCTCATGTGGCCTTGACCCACCAAGGGTCACTTGGTAGCATTCAGCGGGCAGGTGGGCTGGTCTGGAAGACTTCACTTACATGTTTGGCACCTGGGTGGGGATGACTGGAATTCTGGGATCAGCTGGAGCTGTCAGCCAGAATGTCTACATGAGGCCTCTCCAGCATGTCAGTCTCAGGGTAGTAGGACTTCCTCCACAGCAGCTCAGGGCTACCAGTGTTCCAGAAATCCAGAGCAGAAGCTGCAAAGCTTCTAATGGTCTAGCTTCAAAACCACCATAGAGATTTTTTTTTTTTTTTTGAGACAGGGTCTTGCTCTGTTCCCCAGGCTATGATCATGCTACTGCAGCCTCAAAATCATGGGCTAAAGCAACCCCCTGCCTCAGCCTCCCCAGTAGCTGGGACTACAGGTGTGCACCACATGCCTAGCTAATTTTTCTGTATTTTGTAGAAGTGGGGTCTCACTATATTGCTCAGGCTGGTCTTGAACTCTTGGTCTCTGTCTCCGAATGTGCTAGGATTGCAGGCATAAGCCACACTGTGCCCGTTCAGAGTTTTTTGAGAATTAAATGAATTAATGTATGTAAAGTGCTTAAAACAGTGCTAGCTCATAAGTACTACTAGGTATTAATTACTATTAAAGGAAATATAAAGATGAATAAGAAAGGTCTCTTTCTCAATTACAGATAGGTGCTTCCCTGCATAATATATACTTATTGCCAAACTCAGCCTTACTTCCCCTCAATTTGACCTTTTCCTTACAGATGCCCTCCTCCCTGTTTGATGAGATTGTCTAGCTGTATATGAGCTACAGGCTGGTGTTAAATCAATATTTTAATTAGCCACATTTTTTTTGATGATAGGATGGATATCCACACTAATTTCCAGTTTGTTACTAAAAGTAAGGTTACCGTAACTCCCAAGTGTCATGATGGAATAGTTCACGGCGACAGTGAGAGGCTGGCATAAAGATCAGTTCCGGCGCCTCGGGCGGCCCCGGGAACCTGCCGTGGGCCGGTCCGGTGAAGGTCCGGGGCAGAGCAATGTGCCATTAGACGTAGGCCTCGAAGGACCGGCGTTGGTGCGGGGCGGTGGATGAGGGGAGCGGGACGGAGCACATCCCGACCTCGAGTTCGGTTCCGCCACCCGTGCACACGCAACCCTCCAACCTTCCCATTATCCTTCCACCTCATCCCCTCTCCCTCAGTCATCGTCACTTCCCTTATTGCCCTCATATATACCTTCCCTCATCATGCTTCCCTCTGTCGTTTCACTTCCCTTACTCCCCATAAGCCCTTCTTCTCATCCCAGACTTCCCCTACCCTTTTCTGGTCGGCAACCCCTCCACTCTTAGTCCTCCATCCCACACCCTCTAGGCCTTGGGGCCCTTCAGAACTGTCTTCATCGCATGACCCTAGACTTGCGTAGAAATCGCTCTTCAGCAGCCACAACAGACCACGACACTCCTTCTGTTAACCTTCTTTCCATTTTCCCAGCCAATTGTTTGGGTTACTCTTAAGAGGTTCTCTTGTCAGTCCTCCCATGTCTCTTAATTTTGTTCTCCCACAGAACCAGATTTCTCAGATAATTTTGTATCTAGTTTTCTTGGCTGCAGTCTTGGCTAGTACCAACCACCCCTTCTCTGCAGTCCCCATCTGTTGTTTCCAGCTGGCAGTCTCAGCTGAACTCCTGCTGGCCTCTCCACTTTATTCTGGACCCACCTCCTTTCAATTGTCCTATCCTGGAACTTCCAGCTTGAAACTGCCCATCTTTCTTCCCCTTTTTCCTGAACGATGTGAGGTTGTCCTGAGTTGACATGGCATTTGTTTTTTTTCCCCTGCTTTTCACCCATTTTCCTCTCCTGCATCAGAGTGTATGGTCCCGTTCCTAACCCGGCCTAGGGTTCCTGTCTTGCAACTGGATAGTGGCAACTACCTCTTCTCCACTAGTTCAATCTGCCGGTTAGTATTGGTCCTTGGTGTGGGGAGGTGGCTGAATCAAATCAGGCCTCACTGTCTTTTGTGTGGTCTTATTTACAACCACTGTTTCACTATGGGGTGAGAAATGGGCTAGATAAATGGGCCCTTCTAATTCCACCTTCTGTTGCTCCTTTCCTGGGCAGATACTTCTTTCTGTTATCTGGCTGGGAGCAAGATGACCTCACCAACCAGTGGCTGGAATGGGAAGCGACGGAGCTACAGGTGGGACTAAGGCATGGGGGATGGCAGGCAGGCCCTTGCTCTGCATGGCCATCCTGACCAGTGTCCCCTGCATTTTAGCCAGCTTTATCTGCTGCCCTGTACTATTTAGTGGTCCAAGGCAAGAAGGGGGAAGATGTTCTTGGCCCAGTCCGGAGAGCTCTGACTCACATTGACCACAGCTTGAGTCGTCAAAACTGTCCTTTCCTGGCTGGGGTGAGTTGGGCCTTGAGATGAGGTTTGGAGAAGGTTTATGGTATAAGGATTAAGAGGGAAGACTGTATTCAGACTGTTCAAACCCTAACACTGCTACTTACTAGCAGTGTACCCTTGGCAAATCACTTAACTCTAATTTTCAGTTTTTTTCATCTGTGAAATGGGGGTAATATTAGTACCTACTTCACTGAGTTATTGAGAGGATTAAGTGAGATAACGTACAGTGCTTAACACAGTGCTGTTACTTAGTAAGTGTTCAGTAAACATGAAATATTATCATTACTATTGGGAAGAAACTGAGTGTCTCATCTGTGCTTTTTTTTCTTTCCTTTCCCCAACAAAGGAGACAGAATCTCTAGCTGACATTGTTTTGTGGGGAGCACTATACCCATTACTCCAAGATCCAGCCTACCTCCCCGGTGAGAACTGTGCATATCACTCCAATGCCAGGAGCTTGGTGTAAGGGTTACAGAATGGGCAGTAGAATATTGAGTACCCACTTAAAGATGCAGCTTGACATGGCAACTATAGCAGAAGATGGCTGAGGGAACTGGGAAAGCAATTGGAGAAACCTCACAGGGAAGGGGAGGAGGTCCACTCCTGCCTGTGCAATCCAGGTCTTTAGGCTTGCTGATTCTCTCTTTTCTCCCATGCCCACAGAGGAGCTGGGTGCTCTGCGCAGCTGGTTCCAGACCTTGAGTACCCAGGAGCCATGTCAGCGAGCTGCAGAGACTGTGCTGAAACAGCAAGGTGTCCTGGCTCTCCAGCCGTTCCTCCAAAAGCAGCCCCAACCCAGCCCCCCTGATGGGAGGGCTGTCACCAATGAGCCTGAGGTTTGGAACAGGGCAGAGCCTCAGGGCCTGAAGTGGGAGGTGGCTAGGAGACAGACTTTGAGCGTGGCCACTAATTTTTTCAGTTGTTAGAGAGCAAGGAGAGAGTTTCTTTACTCTGCAAGCCTCCTCTCCTGGTAAGGGATTCTATCCAATCTTCACAGGAGGAGGAGCTGGCCACCCTATCTGAGGAGGAGGTCGCCATGGCTGTAACTGCTTGGGAGAAGGGCCTGGGAAGCTTGCCCTCACTTCGGCCCCAGCAGAATCCAGTGTGAGTAGGGACAGATGAGTGGGGCTTGGTTTTTTTAAGAGGAAATAGTTGGTAGAGCCAAAACTTGCTTGCTAGGTCCCCTTTGTTGACATCTCTTTAATTTTTCATTCTCTCCTTTTTGTTCTCACACCTCTTCTTCTTTTTCTTTTTTTCTTTTTTTTTTAGTTCTCTCCACTCCAGTTGTCCCATCTTCACCCATGTTTTCAGCTACTCTTTACCCACTGATAGCAGCTACATCTGATTTTCCAGTCCAGATCTCTGTTCGGAGCTCCAGACATATTTGCCATATTATTTCCTAGATTCCTTCACTTCCTCAGGCATCTCAGACTCAACATGTGCAAAACTAAACCTGTTATCTTTCCTGTTAACTGCTCTTTTTGTTTTGTTTATTCACCTGCCTTAGTTGAACAACCCCCACCTTCCACCTAAAAATCCAAGCCGGAAATCTTGGTGTCGTCTAGACTTCTTCCTTTTTCTCCTGCTATATTATTTATTCCATTACCAAGTCATCGATTCTAACTGCTAAATAGTCCTAAAATACATCCCTTCTCTCTATCCGTACTGCTACTACCTTAGATCAGGCCTTACCATTTCTTACACACTTTCTCCCTGTCAACCCCAACTTCCCACTGCCATGAGAGTGACTGCTTAAAACTGCACATATTACTATCTCACCCTTCTTTTCAGAATTCTACAGAGGGTTCCTTTGTGTAGTTCACAAGGCCTTTCATGATCTGGCTCCTGTCTACATGTTCAGCATCATATTTTGTCACTCTCCTATACTAAGATATTCACACATACACAGATTTTTCCATCAAAATGAAATTATTTATAGTTCTGGACATGTTGTCATTCAACAAAGATTTTGAGTGTTCACTCCTTGCCAGGCCCTGTATGCCAGGAACTGGGTATACAGAGGGGAACAAAGCAGACAGGACCTCTGCTGTCATGGAATTTTGAGTCTTATAAGATAGACAGGTATTGAAAAAACTTTAGCCAGGTGTGGTGGTTCATGCCTATAGTCCCAGCTACTTGGGAGGGTGAGGCAGGAGGATTGCTTGAGCCCAAGAGTTCAAGGCTGCAGTGAGCTATGATTGGCCCACTGCGCTCTAGCCTGGGTGACAGAGTGAGACCCTGTCTCTTATAAACAAAATACAAAAAAATAAAAAACTGTCATACAAATGTGTAATATGTGTAATTACAGATTTTGAAAAGTTCTATGAACAGGATACTATGAGAGAAAATATTAGAGGCAACTAATTTAGAGGCCTCTCTAAAAAAGTGATGTTTAAGTTAAGACTTGAAAGATGAGTAGGAGTGAGTTAGGCAAGGGTAAGGGTGAGGAAGGGGTGTTTTAGATAGAGGAAACCTAATGTGCAAAGATCTGAGGAGCAAGAGAGTTGACTATTAAGGAATTGATAAAAGGCCAGTGGATGGAGGCTGGTCAGTCAAGGAGCAAGTGGGACAAGATGAGTTTTGAGAAGAAAGCAGGGCTGGCCTGATACCATAATCTCTACCTCTTCACCTTTGTACATGCTGTTCCTTCTCCGTGGAATACCTGTGTCTTACCCGCTTCTTATCTGCCTGATGTACAACTCTTCTTCCAGAGAGTTCTGTCTTTTCTTCCTTTGTAGAGTGTGAAACAATCTTAAGTGCTTCATCTTCTGGGAGCTCCTGTTGTCATATTATGTTGTAATTATCTCATATGTCTGTTTCTTCACTAATCTGTAAACATTGAAGGCAGGGCTGTCTCTTTTCTTTTATGGGGCCCAAGTACTAGCACAGGGCCAAGCATTCAATAGACATTGATGAAATTTGAATGAATTAATGAAAGCCTATCCTTTGTTCATTTACTCTTTTTGAGTATTTCTTGAGTACGTATTGTGGATTCAGTCTAGTACTAAGCACTTAAAGACTCATAAAGACTAGGAGGGGCTCATAAAGACTAGGAGGTAGCCTTTCTCAAGTATTTATACAGGCTAACACATTTAAACGCATAAGTAGAGGAGGAGACGATTGGCATGTAAGACCCCATAGTCAAACTAAGCTGTCTTTTAATCTTAGGCTAGAGTGCGTGCTTGCCTTCCTTCAAACTCCTGTGGCACTCTACCTCTCCATTGCACTGATCTCAGTCAGCAGTTATATATTAGAATGGAACCCCCTTGAGGGCAGAACCCAGGGCATACTCACCTATATATCTGGCACAGTAGTAAGCACACACACTCATAATGAGAGAGAAGTGACTGGGTAACACAAAAGGAGCACTATACAATATGATGCAAAGTGGTTAGGGGCTCAGGATACAAGAAAGACTGTGTGGGAAACTGGTTGTCAGTGAAGGAAGGTCTTCCTGAAGGAGCTAATTTCCAAGCTGGCTTTTAGAGAAAATTATGGTTTTCAGTTATGGAGAGGAAGGCCAATGAATGTATGAGAAATTAGTGAGATCTGCTGTGAGGAAATAAGCTGAAAATGTTCTAGGAAGTAGATGGGCCATTTCATTGGGGTATATAGCAGCAGCTGGGACGAAGGGGTGAGGCTTATGCGAGGGAATTAGGGAGCCAGTGATTCTAGGCTGAGAACAGTTAGAAAGATGACAGGAGCCTTAGTGAGGTATTAGTGCTTAGGAGGGAGTGCTTGTTACAGGCTGTGTGTAGCTGAGCTGTCAAGGGTGATGGAGCCTGAAAGAGGAAAACTGAATTGAGTGACTTCAGACAGCAGGTTGAACAGCATGACTAGGACTGATCCTGGGAAAGTGGGAAGCAGAGGGTGGCTGTGAAGGCAGAGCTGAGGCCTGCTGGTTTGCGTTAGGCCATGAGGAAAGGATGGATGTGGGTTAGGGAGAAAAGAGTCAAGGGGTGCAAAAGGACCTGGTAAACCTTGTATATGGGATGATGAGCTGTATGGATTTCAGATAGTGATTGGGGTAGTAGTAACATAGCACCTGGTAAGAAGGGGAGAGGTCAGCAGCAGGTTCTTGGGAGAAATGACAGTGATGATGATTGGACAGAGCCTAGGGAGAATTTTGTCAATATGTGAGAAGTTTCAGCCTGAGAATGAGCAAATAGAAAAGAAGCAGTCACGATTTAGAGATTTAGTCCCTTTTACCAAAGAGATAGAAATCAGTGTTGGAATGAGGTCCCTTAATAGTAGTATATGAGGCTTGCCCACTATGGGCAAGCAGAGCCTTGTACCCGCAGCTGTGGGGGATCTTATGGTCCTGTAAGTTCATGTGAAGAAAGACTTCAGATGTACATGAACCTCTGACAGTAGAAAAAATCTGTTCGGGTGTTCTGTGCACTTTGTTATGTGCACTTTGTTCCTCTTGACTCTCATATTTGCCCCATGGACTGTTCTCTTCCTCCTTCTTTGCCAGGTTGCCTGTGGCTGGGGAAAGGAATGTGCTCATCACCAGTGCTCTCCCATATGTCAACAATGTCCCCCACCTCGGAAACATCATTGGTTGCGTGCTCAGTGCCGATGTCTTTGCCAGGTAGAGCCAGCTGCTGGGGGAGAGACCTCCTGAGGGAGGGATGAGCCTCAAGAGAATAGGATACCTCAAGGGTGGGGCTGGAGGGATCTTAGGGACAAGGAGCAGCTGAGATGGTCCTGTCATGATCACCATATTCCCTTGCAGGTACTCTCGCCTCCGCCAGTGGAACACCCTCTATCTGTGTGGGACAGATGAATATGGTACAGCGACAGAGACCAAGGCAATGGAGGAGGGTTTAACCCCCCAGGAGATCTGTGACAAATACCATGTCGTCCATGCTGACATCTACCGCTGGTTTAACATCTCCTTTGATATTTTTGGTCGTACCACCACTCCACAGCAGACCAAGTAGGTTTCCTCTAATGCAGAAATGGGGGTTGAAGGCTGGGACTGAGGGCAATGAGGATATGCTGGAGGCAGACGGAGCCAGGGTGGCTGTCTAGGCACTCCTCCTAAACTTAGGATCTGAATATTGCCCTGGGCAGTCATCCAGGCATTATTGGGGGGAATCTGTGTGCAGATGCCTGACCAGGGGCTGAAGGAGCAGCCGAGGGAGGGAAGAAACAGGACTTCAGTTCATGGGAAGTAGCTACCTTCCCTATAGTGCCTCCCTTCCTCTTTGGCTGCCCCGGAGTCTTAAGACATTTCCTCCCACTGCTGTGTGCATTTATAACAAAGATACTCAGTCTTCCTCTGCCTGATATGCAGCCTTATAAAAACTTCACATAGTAGACAGGCTGCCAGCTGGTAGTGCTGTGCAGTTTAGCACTTGGACTGATTTAATTTAGGACATATTAAGGAACAGAGACAGTCGTATACTTTTGGAGATTTTTGGTAGTGAAGAATACAAAACAGATAAATCTTTACTCAACAAAAGTAAATTCTAAAAGTGTTGAGGAAAGAGATTGTGTGGGCACTTGAGGAATATGTGTGAGGAGTCTGGGCTCATCCAGGGAAACTCCTAAAAGATGAATAGATGGCCTTTGCTTGAGAAGCCATCTACTTCATTTGTTAGGTGCTTGGACTGAATGAGTTTGGGTCCCTGGTTGGAGTGGCAGGAGGAAGGGGTGCACCCCTTCCTTTGGCTATCTCTCCCCTATCCCTTGCTCACCTCACCAGAATCACCCAAGACATTTTCCAGCGGTTGCTGACACGAGGTTTTGTGCTGCAAGATACTGTGGAGCAACTGCGGTGTGAGCGCTGTGCCCGCTTCCTGGCTGACCGCTTTGTAGAGGGCGTGTGTCCCTTCTGTGGCTATGAGGAGGCCCGGGGCGACCAGTGTGACAAGTGTGGCAAGCTCATCAATGCCATTGAGCTCAAGGTGAGAAGAGGATCTCATGGGAGCCCGGGAGGAGACATTCCTTATTCTTAAGGGACTCCCAGTCTCGTCCCATTCACGATTTTTATTTTAGCATTCAAGACCTTTAACAGTGGCTCTTTCTGCCCCATCTCAGCAATGCATCATTTAGGTTAGTTGAAGAATACTTATTGAGCATTTACTATGGGCTTAGCACTGTGCTAAGAAATAGACAAGTTGAGTTTATACTTCCTGACCTTTGGTTTTGCTTCAGGCCCCCTGATCTACATTTGTTTAGATTCTTCTCTCCCATAAGTCCCTCTCATCTTCTCGTCCATGTTTACTTATTGTTCAATTTATTTATTCATACATTTATTCGACATTTTTTGAGTCCTTAGAATAGGCCCGTTCTAGGTGCTAGGGATGTGGCATCTAGTGTGGAGAGGAGACCAACAACTCTAAACAGGGAAATAATACAAATATAGAACAAACTGCCAGGGAAATGTGATAGAGATTGACTTCTGGGGGAAGATTTAAGTTACGTAGTCAGGGAAGGCCTCTCAGAGGAGGTAACATTTGAACTGAGAGTTTGAAGAATGAGAAGGAGTATGCCAGGTGATAAGTGGGGTTTAGGATGTCTCAAGGAGAAGGACTAGAAGTGCAAAGGCCCTGAGGCAGCAAAGAGCTGAAAAGGCAGAATTAAAAAGGCCTGTGTAGCTGTAGCGTGGTGAGGAGGGTAGATTGAGAGGAGATCAGAGAGAGGGGCAGGGGCCAGATCACCAGGGCCCATTGAGCCATTGTGGGAATTTGGATTTTATTCTAGTTAAATGGCAAGCTGCTCTGTGAACAGTGGGGGGAGGTCAGCAGGATAAAAAGTATGGAGAAGGATTTGGAGAGGCTAGAATCCAGAAATGGGATGATGTTGGTTTGGAGTAGGTTAGTAGCACTAGAAATGAAAAAAAAAAAAAAAAAGGGGGGGCTTGAGATATGTTTTGGAGGCAGACTCTGTAGAGCTGGATGAAGTAGAATTTGATGACTAGAAAAAAATGACTTGTAAGGTTTTGGCTTGAGCAGCTTGGGTAGATGGTAGTACCTTCTATGAACCTGGGCAAGCTTAAGAGAAGAACAGGCATTCAGGTAGGATGCAGTGATCCTGTTTGGGTTTGTTAAGCTTGAGATGTCTGTTAGACATCCGAGTAGAGATGTTAGGTAGGCAGTTGGATATAGGCATGTGGAGTTCAGGAGAGAGGTCCTGAGAGAATTATAATTCCTGATGTTCAGAAACTCAGATTAATACTCACTTGGACGCTTTCATTGATTAGCTCCACCTGTTTATTCCTTTAGCCATCACCCTTTGGTGTTTAGGTACCACACAAGTCTTTCTGGATATCTTGCTCCTGTAAGGGTCTGTACTTGTTTCTTATGCAAGCCGTCTCTCCCTAACTTGATTATAACCTCCTCAAGGAGAGGGGCATGTCTTTGCTTTCGTCTTTCTTTCCTCCCCTCAAACAGCAAAGGACAATGCAGTTCTCTGCACCTAGCCTGTGCTCAGAGAACGCTTTTTTCTCTTCTGGAGTGATAGGATAGAGACAAACGTTATACTCTGCAGACTTGAGTCACCAAGTTTAGAGCAGGCCAAGAGTGATGAGTTGGCCAGGTGTGAGCATGAAGTTAAGCTACATGGCAGACTGAGGAGCCTCTCCCTTTATGCCTTTCTCATTGCCTGGACAGTTTCTCCTGGCCTGCAGGCCTGATCCTGATCGTCCTGCTCTGGGTCACCCCTTCTCTGGGTCAATTTCCCTTTACAGAAGCCTCAGTGTAAAGTCTGCCGATCGTGCCCTGTGGTGAAGTCCTCCCAGCACCTGTTCCTGGACCTGCCTAAGGTAAGGGGGCCTTCCCCTCAACCTAGTTTGCAGGAGGCTTCTTCTGCCCCCTCTGTTTCAGCCAAAATACTGATAGCAAATCACTCTTAAATGTTTTCATTTCCATTAAAAATTATACGTGCTATTAGAAAGAAATGAAACACATTAAAGGGCACAAGGTGGAAGCCGCAGGCCCACTTGCCAGAGGTATTTGCTACTGCTCATTTTCCCTTGTGTCTATTCAGAAACGTCATGTGCCTGTAAAAGTATTTTTATGTCTCTTTTTTTCTTTTTCTTTTTTTTCCCACGCATACTCAAGTCCCAATATGTCTCTTTTTTCCTTAATGCACATTAGATCACAGCATTCACACTTTGCTGCAACCTGCTTTCTTTTGCTTTGTAATGTTTCTTGACCCATTTTCCACATTAGTAGATTTGCCTTTTTATTTCTTTTTAAATTTTTTATTTGGAAACAATTTCAAGCTTGCGAAAAGTTGCAGGAGTAAATTTGCCAGAACAAAGAACCCTGTGTTCTTTACCCAGAAGAACCTCATGTACCTATTACCTAGATTCAGTTAAGATTTTGCCCCATATGCTTTATCATATTCTGTCTCTCTTCCTCCCCTTTTCTCTTTCTCTTCTACCCTCCCCCCAGCATATGTACATATATATCTTTATTCCTAAATACTTCCGTGTGTATTTCCTAAGAAGCAAGATACTTTCTAGCATAACCACAGTATAGTTAACAACTTTAGGAAATTTAACATTGATCTACTTATTTGATCTACCATCAATTATCCCAATATTCTTTTTATTTATTTATTTATTTATTTATTTAGAGACAGGGTCTTGTTCTGTTACCACAGTCATAGCTCACTACAGCCTCAAAATCCTGGGTTCAGGTGATCCTCCTACTTCAGCCTACCAAGTAGCTGGGACTACAGGCACATACTACCTGACTAATTTCTTCATTTTTTGTAGAGACGGGCATCTTGTTATGTTGCCCAGGCTGGTCCCAAACGATCTTCCTGCTTTGGCCTCCCAAAGTGCTGGAATAACAGGCATGCCAATATTCATTTTTTTATTTCATTTATTTATTTTTTAGAGACAGGGTCTTGGCTCTGTCATGCAGACTACAGTGCAGTGGCTCAATCGTAGCTCACTGCACCCTTGAACTCCTGGACGTCAAGCAATCTGCCTGCCTCAGCCTCCTGAGTAGCTGGGACTACAGGCATTTGCTATCACAGCTGGCTAATATTTTTTTATGTTTTGTAGAGACAAGGTCTCTATGCTGTTGAGGCTGGTAATTTAGTTGTCTCTTGTCAATGTAGAGTCTCAATTAGAGTCATGGATTCCTATTTTTTTCAATTGTTTATAATTCATTTCTGTCCTAAATTATTTTCATATTCAAAGTCCCTTATTTGGCCAGTGGAAGCCTGTTCAGGGTGTAGCTTGTTTGCTTTTGAGATCTCCCACCATTTTTTAGCATTTCCTTAATTCTGGCGTAAGAAGATATTCTAGGTTCATCTTATTTCAGCCTTGAAATCAGCGATGTCGCCACAAAGCCCTGATTCATTTTAGTAGGGAACAGTATTAGAAACCAAAATCTAGGTGGTAGATGTGCTCATAGAAGTTGTCTTTGCTTCTAGGCCCTTTGAGCAAAGAGTTAGGCATTTATTTTCAGTTCATACTGACACCTACAATTCTAATCCATCCCCACAGGGTTCTTCTGTACTTTCTCTTATTTCATATTTGTATCTTTCTTTTTCCATAGTAGGTATCCTGGTTCTTAACAAGCATCAGCCTATTTACTCATTTGCTCTATCCTATAATATACCTACAACAATTTCAGGATTGCTTTTCCCTTACCTCTACAAGAAAACAAACCTACTAAAAAGAGTTTATTTAGCATTTGTTGGCAATTCTTACCCCTTCCCTGGACTTGAGGGTATAGTTAAATAATGTGTTCAGAATTTACTTGGATTAGTTTCCCCCCCTTCAGTGTAGTTATATTACTGAAGTAAGTTATAAGTAGCATACTGTATATATCTATCATCTCTTTGCATTTTGCCTTTTTTACTTAATATGTTATGGAAACCACTCCATATTAGCCCATAGAGATCATCCTCATTCTTTTGTTTTAACTGCTACTTAGTACTCCACTCAGTACAGTACCCTAGTTTATTCAGCCAATTTCCTGTGTTCGACATCTAGGTTTCCAATATTTTGCAATTACATATAATGTTGCAGTGAATAATAACCTTGTGCATATGTATTTTTGTATTGTTCGAAGTTTATCTTCAGGATAATTCCTTAAAAGTGATCACTTGCTGTGTGATGGGTAAATACATATGTAGTTCACTACCATATTTTCCTCATTTTGCATTCCCACCAACAGTGTGAGTGCCTGTTTTCCCATAGCCCCACTAATAGAATGTATTGCCAGGCTTCAGAAGCTTACCCCATTTTTTTATTAATAGCAGTATGGTATTGATGTGGGTGAATCCCATAAACCATCCTTTTAAAAAAAAGATTTGTTTTTCTGCTTATGAAAATTATATAAGCTTGTTTTTAAACTTGCAGATGGAGGCTGGGCACAGTGGCTCATGCCTGTAATCCTAGCACTTTGAAAGGCCAAGGCAGGAGGATTGCTTGAGGCCAGCAGTTTGAGACCAGCCTGAGCAACAGAGAGAGACCTCATCTCTACAAAAAACAGAAAAATTAGCTGGGTGTGGTGATGCATGTAGCCTATAGTCCCAGCTACTCGGGAAGTCCTAGCTACTCGGGAGGCAGAGGCGGGTTGATTGCTTGAGCCCAGGATTTTGAAGTTGCAGTGAGCTGTGATTGTGCCGCTACACTGCAGCCTGGGTGACAGAGTGAGACCCTCAAATAAAAAAGGCAGATAGAACTAAATGGTATAAAAGGTGGAAGTTCCCCATAATTAATGTATTCTCAGCACTAATATATATTTTCTCCTTCAGAATTTTTTCTGGCCTTGTATTAATGTATATTTAAAATTTTTCTAATAATAGGATTATATCATATATTGTTTTGCAGTTTGGTTTATTTAATGTATCTCAAAGATCTTTTTCATGTCAATACTTACAGGTCTACATCATTCTTTTCACAGCCTTGTAAATATTTAACTGTAATGATACACCGCATTTCTTTAAACTCATCTGAACCATGGGAGTTAGTTTCAATTTTTTGTCATGAACAGTGCATTTCTTTCTTTCTTTCTTTTTTTTTTTTTCCCAAGAGATAGGCTCTTGCTGTGACACCCAGGCTGGAGTGTAGTGGTGTGATCATAGCTTACTTTAACCTCAAATGCTTGGACTCAAGCGATCCTCCCACCTCAGCCTCCTGAGTAGCTAGGACTACAGGCACACCACCACGGCTGGCTAATTTAAAAAAAATTTTTTTTAGAGATGGGGTCTCACTATGTTGCCCAAGCTGGTATCAAACTCCTGGTCTCAAGTGATTCTCCCACTTTAGCCTCCCAAAGTGCTGAGATTACAGGTGTGAGCCACTGTGTCCAGCCAGTGCATCTCTTTAAGTACACACCTTTATACTCTTTTGTGAATATTTCTGTTGAATAAATTCCTAGAAGTGGGATTGCTGTGTCAAAGTCAGGAGTAATTTAATTTTAATTATATATTGCCAAACAGTACTCCAACAAGGTTACACATTTATCCTTATGCAAACCATGTATGAGACTGTCCTAAGTCAGCCCTGTCTTTTCTCTGCCATCTCAGCTAGAAAAGCGACTGGAGGAGTGGCTGGGGAAGACATTGCCTGGCAGTGACTGGACTCCCAATGCTCGGTTTATCATTCGTTCTTGGCTTCGGGATGGCCTCAAGCCACGCTGCATAACTCGAGACCTCAAATGGGGAACCCCTGTACCCTTAGAAGGTTTTGAGGACAAGGTAAAAACCCTTTAACCTTTATTCATCTCTCAAATTATTCAGCCTTAGGGTTAAGACCCTGGGCTAGCAGAATAGACTGTTGGTTATGTCTTGTTTCAGTCCAAGACTTTGGGTTGGTCCCTACCATGTTTCCATCCTCCTGATCCTCCAGGTATTCTATGTCTGGTTTGATGCCACTATTGGCTACCTGTCCATCACAGCCAACTACACAGACCAGTGGGAGAGATGGTGGAAGAACCCAGAGCAAGTGAGCAAGCAGTTGGTTAGCCTGTCCATGGGAAGGGTGCACGTGAGGGGGTTATGGTGTTAGGGTTGGGTGTCTGGTCTTTCTTGGGTCTTTGAAGAAGGTTTCAGGAAATCTCCTGACTAAATTCTCCTAGGTGGACCTATATCAGTTCATGGCCAAAGACAACGTGCCCTTCCATGGCCTAGTCTTTCCTTGTTCAGCCCTAGGAGCTGAGGACAACTATACGTTGGTCAGCCACCTCATTGCTACAGGTAGGCACGCTGGAAGACTGCAGATGGGTATGAGGATTGAGGTAGTACTTGGAAAGAAGATTCTGGAGAGGTGCTAGGTCTTGAGTTAGGAGTTGAAATGAAATAGGAAATAATTAAAACATGAGAAAGGAAACAAGAACCTGAAGAAAGCAAAAGTCTAAAGCTAAAACTTTGTAGTAAGCAAAGGAAAAAAGCCAGAATGGATAGGAAGGGACTCCCAAGTTCTGTGCAGGCCAGCTACTGAAGGAGAAATGTTTCTGGACACCCATAGATGGGGTTGAGGGAGAGGAAAGAAGAATTAGTGGGTCAGAGCGGGGAAGGATGTGATTTGAGCAGATGGTTCTCATTCTCCTTTTCTGTCCAGAGTACCTGAACTATGAGGATGGGAAATTCTCTAAGAGCCGGGGTGTGGGAGTGTTTGGGGACATGGCCCAGGACACAGGAATCCCTGCTGACATCTGGCGTTTCTATCTGCTATATATTCGGCCTGAGGGCCAGGACAGTGCCTTCTCCTGGACAGACATGCTGCTCAAGAATAATTCTGAGCTGCTTAACAACCTGGGCAACTTCATCAACAGGTGGGACTTGGTAAGGGGTCAGAGTCAACAGATGAGCTGGGATGGGATCTCCTCAGGAGATGGGAATGTGGAGAGAACTAGTAAATGGGCAGGAGGCTGTGAGGGATGGGAAGGACAACGTGGAAAGTTGATTTCTGTCCATTGGGATCTGCTAGCACACAGTAGGCTATGTATGCTTGAGGGAACAAGTTAGCTGTAGAGCTGTGATTTTTTTAAAGTTGGTCACAAAGTGAATTTTTGTAAATTGTTTTTTTATGTTCATTATATAATTGAAGATGTATTCTCTCCTAGCAAAAAAGTTCACCTGCAAATAACTGAAAAGTTTGGCTGAAGAAAGGTTATTTTGGTGTAGGGGTAGGAGGCTTCTGCTGTATTCTTCAGAGTTTTTGTTACTTGAGGTTCATATTCCATTACTGGTCCTTACCTCAGTTCTTTTCCAACCTGAAGAAATATCCTCCATGGCTTAGGATTCTTTAGTCCCACCCTCTGAGTCTTGGGCCTTTAGCTCAGTCCTGCTATCCACCCTTTCAGCTTTGGTCATTAACCACGTTTAATAGTCCTTACTAGAGTATTTGTTTGATAGCAATTAACACATATTTCATCTTGGTCATTTTGAGTATGAACTTCTTAAAAATAAAACATACAGTGCTTAATTTTATCATGTTTCTTTATGTACAGAGTCAGATTCTCAGAGAAGAAACAGAATAAAGAATTAAGGCCGGGTACGTGGCTCATGCCTGTAATCCCAGCACTTTGGGAGGCAGAGGCAGGAGGATTGTGTTTTGTTTCTTTCTATTTTATTTTATTTATTATTTATTTATTTATTTATTTATTTATTTATTTATTTATTTATTTATTTATTTATTTTTACATGGGTACAGGAACCAAGAGGCAGGAGGACTGTTTGAGTCCAGGAGTTCTAGGCCAGCCTAAGCAACATAGCAAGACCTTTTCTCTACAAAAACAATTTAAAAATTAGCCAGGCCTGGTGGTGCACGCCTGTAGTCATAGCTACTCAGGAGGCTGAGGCAGGAGAAAATTGCTTGAGCCCAGGAGTTTGAGGTTGCAGTCAGCTATGATGATGCCACATGCCACTGCACTCTAGCCCAGGCAGTAGAGCAAGAGACTCTGTCTCCAAAAAAGAAAAGAATTAATTTGTTAAGCTTTGCCTTCTAACTTGAGGGAGCCAGGAGGTATGAGTTACAGGCAAGAATCCCGAGAGAATGTACAGTTGTGGAAATTGAGTCAATAAGGAGACTGATTTCCTGAAATCAGATATTAGCTCAGCTCAGGGGGAAAAAACCCTTTTTTTCCTCCTCTCCTCCTTTCTTATCCCCAATTAAGAGCTGGGATGTTTGTGTCTAAATTTTTTGGGGGCTATGTGCCCGAGATGGTGCTTACTCCTGATGATCAGCGCCTGCTGGCCCATGTCACCCTGGAACTCCGGCACTATCACCAGCTGCTTGAGAAGGTTCGGTAAGTAACCTGCACCTCTGTCTCAGCTGCTGGCATTTGAGAGCTCCATACTGATCCCTGTAGGCCCTTATACCTTGGCCTGCCTCATCCTTTCCCAGAATCCGTGATGCCTTACGCAGTATCCTCACCATATCCCGACATGGCAACCAATACATTCAGGTGAATGAGCCCTGGAAGCAGATTAAAGGCAGTGAGGCTGACAGGTAGGTAAGGGGCTAGGGTTGGCTATAGGAATAAGGTGGCTGGTCGGCTGTGTGGCTGTGTCCTCTTAGAGGTCTTGACTAATACCTCTTCCTCCCCAGGCAGCGGGCAGGCACAGTGACAGGCCTGGCAGTGAATATAGCAGCCTTGCTGTCCGTTATGCTCCAGCCTTACATGCCCACGGTTAGCGCCACCATCCAGGCCCAGCTACAGCTCCCACCTCTAGCCTGCAGTATCCTGCTCACAAACTTCCTGTGTACATTACCAGCAGGACACCAGATTGGCACAGTACGTCTTGGAGAGTTGGTAGAGCCAGCCTCTCTGAAAATTCATACTTTTTCCACATAGCCTTTAGAGTGGGGTTAGAGTAGACCTAACATCTTTCCAGCTTTACTTTGGGCATGGGACTCTTAAATTTCTTATATGAAGTCCTTGGTCTTGGGTTACAAGTCCAGTATTATCTGTATATCCTCATTGTTCTTCATGCCAAAACCCAGTACCTGGCACATAAAACTAACTTGTGTACAGATGTTTGAAGAAACACCATGATCAACTGGTTTCCATAATGCTAGCAGATGGTGGGCAGGGAGAATACGGGTAGACATTTCCTCTTTGACACAAGATGATCAAGTACATTCCTAAATTTCTGGATCAACCTAGCATCATTAGATAGTTTAAATAATCTTTGCCCCTATTCATTCTTTGTGCTTGCATAGGGAATGCTAATGCTTTTTCTGAATTTTCCTGAAAGCAGGTATTAGCTTAGTGTTATGCTCCGATTTCTTCTACAACACATTTAGGATTCCTAAATGTCACAGATTGGGGTTGGAGAGGTCCTCTGTATAGACTATACAATCAGTGAATGATTCTTTCTTAACAGGTCAGTCCCTTGTTCCAAAAATTGGAAAATGACCAGATTGAAAGTTTGAGGCAGCGCTTTGGAGGGGGCCAGGTGAGAAAGCCAAAGACTGTGCTGTCATCTCACTCAGCAGTAGCCACAGTGGCACCTCCTTAGTTTCCCTAAGTAGTCCTCACTTACCACTCTTCCATCTTTGGCTCTGCTGCTTCCTCACTTACAGTTTTTCTTTCCTGTCTTAGCTAGAAGAGTCCTTGGAGTTAAAGGTAATCACTTCCCCCCTGAGATGTTATATAAAACTGGAGATCAGGGGATATTTACAGTAGCTGGTGATAACTCTGTTGTTCTTCTCCAGACAAAAGTGTCCCCCAAGCCTGCAGCTGTAGAGACTGTTGCAACAGCTGAGCCACAGCAGATACAAGTGCTGATGGATGAAATAACAAAACAAGTATGAAGCTTAAGACCTGTGAAAGACTGGAAGAGCTGAATCCTAAATAGGCCCTTTTCTGGTCTCACTGTTATTCTCTCCACCCCTCTTTCCCTTAGGGCAATATTGTCCGAGAACTGAAAGCACAAAAGGCAGACAAGAACCAGGTTGCTGCGGAGGTGGCTAAACTCTTGGATCTAAAGAAACAGTTGGCTCTAGCTGAGGGGAAACCCCTTGAAACCCCTAAAGGCAAGAAGAAAAAATGAGAGAGAACTTGGCTCATGGAAAGTCACTTTAATGGATATGGACAGTAATAAATAAATGTACACTCTCTATATACAAGCAGCGACCCTTTCCTTTCGTTTATCCCGAGCCTCCCCCCGAATATGTGGGGTTGAGGGTCACATCATTGGCAGTGGTAAGAAGGTGGTCAGTAGCCACTTCTGGGAAAGGTAGGTAGTGTGGCCTAAGTGGGGGAGCGATGGTTCCAATTGTTCATGGTTGGTGAAGATTAACCATTCGGTCAATCAGAGCTCGGCGAGTCGCCGCTACTTCCCTGGTCAGGCGCTCGATTTCCTGCTTGAGCCGTTCATTCTCTTCAGCTAGCTGTGCCACTTTCCTTTCATTCTCCTGTTCTTTCTCTTTCATGCGTTGCTTTCCAGCCCGGGCTGGTGAATGGCCACTCTGTTTCCGTTTCTTGGTGCTTCTCTGGTCTTCCTCCTCTTCCTCCTGAGCCAGGGAGCTCTGACTGGAATCCGGAGAGCGAGGGCTCTGGGAGGTGCTTGTGACCTCTGCTGGTCCTGGCTCCTCAGTAAGCCAAGCCAAAGAGCCAGGGTCAAGAGTGGTGAAGGTTTTTGATTCTTCCTTCAAGGAAAGAAGGAAAGGGAGAGTTAAGTATTAGTTGGGAAGGGAAAGGTAACATCCCCACAGCTTTAGACCTAGCATTCTTACCTCTTCATTTCCAGGAGGTGAGACATAGGTACCCCCATTTTCATCTGAAGACAGGACCTCTTGCAGGTCCTCATACCAGGCTTCCAGCTCCCAGCTGGACAGTGTCCCAAAAGAGAAAGGCAATGACTCAGCTGCCATCTCTGCAGTTGGATCAGGTCTGGAAAAGTATATACTCAGAATAATGGGAAGTGGGTAGAGTAAGCTTGACACAGCAGTCTATATCACAGCTTGGCAAACTGGTCTACTGCCTGTTTTTGTAGATAAAGTTTTATTGGAATACCACCATATCTATCTATTTACATATTGTTTATGGCTGCTTTCGTGCTATAATGGCAGAGATGAATAGTCGTGACAAAGACTATATGGCCCTCAACATCTAAAAATATTTACTGTCTTGTCCTTTGAAATTTACCAACCCCTAGTCCATACTAATATGCTCTCCTTGCTTTTTGCCCAGGACTTGAAAAAGCAAAGTGCCTGGATATATACATTCTTATGGGCTCCTAATAAAAGTGCTCAGCCCTATGTGGGAATTCTGTTGATAGTTTCCAGGGACAATTACCAGGCTATTTGTGCTCCTTTGTCCTGTGTGGGGAGCTTGGGCAAATAGTCCTCTGGGTCAGTTTAACCTTTGATGGGACTGAAGATTGGTAAGACAAATCAATTATCTTTGTTGGGGCTGACTTTCTTTGAGGGCCAGCTTTCCATCAGGAATAGTAATTTGGTTACCTTGTTAGGGGCAGGCCAGGAGTATAGACATAGCCTGACAGCAAAAGCCTGCTCAGATTCAAACCCTCCTCTCCCACCTTCTCTAGGTCTTTTCATAATCTCTTAGGGTCCCAGCAAAGGGAGCCTAAGCAGCATCTCTTAGGACTTTGTTTTGGGAAAGGGTTAAGTTTACCTGCTTTCAGGTGTGGTGATGTATGAAGATACACTTCCTTCTGGAACACTGTGGGGAATAAAGATAAATGTTAGCCATTTTTGGCAGGGGGAGAGCCAAGTTCTTTTCCTTTTATCTCCAGCCTCCTATCTGTCTTTTCTTACTTCCGGTCTTGTGGATAGTTAATGGTCCCTGTAGCCATTTCCAAGGACAGAAGAGAGCCTGAGTTTCTTTATTTTTAGTTGCTGACATTTGTAGTCCTGATTACATAATAGCAAAGTCCTGGCCAGCTCAGTTTTCTCTAAATTCAAGGCAGGCCTCAAACCTGCCAGGGTGAGGACTAAACTACAGGAAAGGGAACAAATAAGTGGCATTTTCCTAACTCTTTTCCCACACTGACATCTTTTAAATGTATGTTTCCAGTCTCGACCTCTTCTGGAACCTCCAATTCTGTTGTCTACTGCCTCCTTGCCATTTCTTTTTGGATGTCTAACAGGCATCTCAGGCTATGTCCAAAGACAAACTCCTGATCTTCCCCTTCCAAGGTCCTCCCCATCTCAGTAAATGGCAACTCTAGTTGCTTAAGCCAAAAACCTTGTTATCATCCTCGATTCCTCTCCTCTCACACCCCACAATCCAATCTAAAACACTAGCAAATTTTCTCAACTCATTTTTTAAAAATGCCCAGGTTGACATCCAAATGAAAAAAAAAATATCCAGAATCCAAACACTTCTCACCAATTGCACTGTTTCCAATCTATCAATTTATCATCATCTCTCCCCTGGAATGCTGCAGAAGACCCCTGATTGCAGAAGGTCTTCCCGACTCTTTTGCCACCACTCTGTGAGTCTATGCACAATAACGGCAGCCAGAGTGGGCCTTTTAAAACTCATTCCTCTGCTCCAAACCCTCCAATGACTTCCTATTTCATGCATATTAAAGACTTAATACCCTCAAAATGGTTTACAAGGTACTACACAATATGCTCCTTCCTGCCCCTGATTTTTCATCTACCACTCTCCCTCTTGCTCACTCTAGTCCAGTCCATTAGCCTGTTCCCTAAAGATACAAGGCATGCTCCCATCTTACGGTCTCTGCTCTGGCTGTTCCTTCTGGAAAGCTCTTCTTTCCACATAACTGCATGGCCCACTGCCTTGCCTCCTTTGGGTCTTTCAGTTAAACGTCACCTCAGTGAGGTAATTCCCAACCACTTGATGTAAAACTGTAACCTCCACTCAACATTCTCTATACCTTCCCTTGCTTAGTTTTCTCCCTGACATTTATATTTTGTTTCAGTGTATGCCTCCCACTGAGATGACTTTTTTCTCTGTTGTTCATGGATGTACCCTAGGCCCCAAACTGCTTGGCACATAGTAAGTGCTCACTAAGTATTTGTTAGGAATGAATGGGTAAATTCTCCTCAATCTCTCCTATACAGAAGGGAGGACTAAGCCCAGAGACAGAGCAGCAGCTGCCTATCCCTGGCGACTGGAGATGCAATATCACCCTGAGTATTTCTCTGCAGGGCTGTCCTCCCTGGGGAACCCTCCCTTGCCTTCCAGTGTGGGACTTGGCTTTCATCAGCAGTGGAGCCCCAGGCCAGAGGGCTGCAGAGGCAAACAGGGGGCTGGCCTGATGCAATGGTTACACAGAGATCAGGACAGAGGAAAGAGGCAGGAACCAATCCCAGGGGAAAGACAATACACTGGGGAGACCCCAAATGTCTTCCCACACTTAAGATCCAAGCTGCTCTCTTGTGCGGGAGGCCCAGAGACCTCTGGGGGAAAGGGAAAACCCACCTCCCGCTCCCAGTCCATCGGCACCCCTCCTTCCAAAGGCTCGTGTCAGTCTCTTCGAGGTTCTGTTGTTCCCTGCAGTGCCCAGGAGCCCCAGCTAACCGAAGTGACCATGCTGACCCCCGAGGCGCTGCAGCTGAGACGGGACTGGGGAGGGCTAGAGGGAATGCCGCTGGTGGCAAAGCGGCTGAAACGGCTAGAGCCACAGTCAACCAGTCTTCTCAGAGCGGGGGTGTGTCCTGCTGCCCCGCCTCCCACCAGACAGGCCTAATAATGTGGCCCGCAGTTGACGACGGTAGAGAATTAATTTCCCGAGGGCAGCCGGGGTCCTTTCGCCTAACAGCATAGAACAGGGCCCATGCCCTGGGCAGGGATGGAGTGGCGCCGTCGTCCGAAGGAAGAGGAGTCTGTAAGTACCACCCCTGAATAAAGGATTCTCCCAATCCCTCCCTCGGACAGTTCCTAACTTCATAGCGGAGGGGGTAGGGCACATCCTAAAGAGCGGACGCTCCAATTTGGAGGGGACAACTGATGTTCGCGAAGATGGGAGGGTAGAGGGTAGATGGGGAGTCAGTACTTGCCTCTCTCCTCAGGTTCCGGCTCTGATTTTGGCTCTGTCGCTGCCACCCGTTCATCTTCAACATGATATGCTCTGTATCTTAGACTCAAGCCTCTGACTTCAGGATCGCAGAGCTATAATCTTTTACCATGGCCTTGCCCTCCTCCCGGGGGCGGGATCCAGAAGCCTACCAATGAGAAAGCGGCACGCCGGCATTGGCCCCGCCTCATCCCTCACATCCGCCACTCAGGAGCCCCGAGGCACCGCCCCCATTGCTCCCTCCCGTTTGGGGTCGACGTCGTGTCGGACCCGGAAGTGGCTGTGGGTCACGAGGCTTCGCAGAGGCGGTGGGTGAGTCATGCGCGCGCGCGGAGGGGAGTGTAGAGGGGGGAGGGGAGGAAAGGGGGGCGGGGATGATGCAATGTTTGGCAACCAGTGTCTGCGCGCGCACGCGCAGGGGACAACGAGGGTGGTGGGAGGTGCGGGGGGGGGGTGAGGGAGCGGAGAGGGGGCGGGGCGCCAGCTCTCGGCACCCAACGGCCCAAACGGCTATCAACCGTGGACACCCCTAGGCTGCCGTGTGGCGCCTCACTGCAACTTGTTTCCCCAAAGAGCTGTTGATCCGCCTACCCAGCATTAGCCCCCGTTTTACCTCCTCCACAAGGGACTTCTATTTCCCTTGGCTCCTCCCGGCTAATGGGCCCATAGGCCTTTTGAACCTCTCTGTCCTGTGAAAGTTTGCATCCATCTACCAGGATTGTCGACATAAGTCTTCTTAAATGGGTTTCCTCTTTTAGCCCCCTAACCCACCTAAAAGGGACTGAGGTTCTAGAATTCCCTTGGTAGTAATTTTCTGCTCTCAGAACGGCACCCTTGACATTTATCTTGTAGTTTCTGATAAGTCCTCAACATGCCAGAATTCAACGTTTATTGCCCAGCCGACCCGATTCTCACTGTTTCCCCTCTTATTTCTCCCAATGGTGCTCTTGTGCCTTTCACCAATACCAAGACCCTCCCTTTTGACTGTACCAGATAGTAGGTCCTGTGACTCCCTGCTGTGAGGAATTTTCCCCGCCCCCCCCGCAGGCATCCTCCCTCCTAAGGTGTTTGGGGTAGTGATTTACAGTACAGCCTTGTTGCCTAGGACTTGTGCGTGCACTTCAGTGCACGACTGTCCTCGACTGGGTTGTCAGGAGCCCACATTCTAGCCTGAGCTCCCCGTCATTGCCCAGGGATGGTACCGTTCTTGTTTGTAAATTGAAAATAAGGAGTTGTGAAGGTAAAATGAGAACTATGAACTTGGAGGTAACTTGAACAAAAGTAAAAAAGCTCCACGCAAAATGTATTTTTCTTGTGCCATGAAAACAGAGGCCATGTTATCCTGTCATACCCTCATGGGGTTAGCTAGAGTTTAAGAAGAAACTGTCACAAGGCCGATAGTGACTGGAGTGGTGTGGCGGTGACAGGTCCTTGGCCAGGCTGTTTCCTCGCTCCAGTCCATCTCCCCTTCTGTAAATGGGGGAGGTGGTGGGTTGGACCAGATGGCCTCTCCTGGCCTAAAGACAGATCAGGTTGTCAGTGACAGGCAGAGGTCATGTGACTTGACAGGCTGAGGTCGTGTTGTGACATGTTGACCTGGGGAGGCGGGTCAAGTCCCAGCACACTACCCGGGAAGCTTTTGGGGCGGGGCAGGGCAAGTCACGACTTTCATCTTTTGGGGCTGGCCCCTCCCGGACCTGGCGGGCATTCCTGGCTCCCCCAACAGATTGTGGCTTTGGAAGGGGCCCCTCCCCGGGGAGGGCTGGGATTGGCCACCAGTGGCTTGGGAAGAGGCTCAGATCCTTCCGCGGAGGGCGGGGGGGCCGCGTGGGGTGGTTGTTCTCTTGGGGATTAATGGGGGGTTGTGGGGGAAGGGTAGGCGCGCTCCCGCATGCGCACTGCGGCCCCTCCAGTTGGCTCGTCGCTGTCCGCTGGGCGGGGGCCCGGCCCCGCCCCTCTCCCGTCCGGGCAGCTGCGGCGGCGGCGGCTGCGGCGGTGGCGGCGGCAGCGACGGCGGCGGCGGCAGCAGCGGTAGCAGCCTGCGCGGTGCCTTCTGGGAACGGAATCCCCAGGGCTGCCCCTGGCCCCCATGGCGCATGCGCGGGAGGCCGCTCGGTGATCCGCGGCGGCGGCGGCGCTTCCTGCTAGGACCGGCCGGGGCCGTACCGGAGGCTCAGGCTCCACCGACCCTCCTCCCACCCCCTCCCACTCACCCTTTGGGCCGCGACTGCGCAGGGCGGGGCCGGCCGAACCATGGGCCGCGGTGAGTGCGGGGCCCGGCCCCCCCACCCTGCCCCTCCCCCTCCCCTCCCCTCCTGTCCCTACCCTCTGCCCCCTCCGCGTCCTTTCGGCCCCTTTCCCCGGCCCCATCCCCACTCCTCCGCCCTCACCTGCCCCCGCCGTTTCTCCCTCTCATTGCCTGACTTCTGCCTTCCTTACCTCTCTGCTCTGAGTGCTTCGCCCACCCTTCACCCGCCCTCTCCCCAAGTTCCTTCCTACTTCGTGCGCCTTCCCCTCCTCCCCAGGCTGAGGGAAGCAGTCTGGGTGACAGGGCGCCTTGTTACGAGAGGGAAAGTTTGGAAGTCGCCAATGTGGGGTGGGTGCGATGGTGAGGTTGGTGAGGATACTTGGAGGTTTGAGGGGCCTCCGCACATATCAGGGAAGAATCTCTCTTGGAGCTAATTTGAAGCCAGTGGGATAGGGGGTTCTGAATCCCCTTGCCTTAGGCTTGAGGGAAAATCAGGAGCTTCTCAGGACTCTGGGAGAAGACTGAGCTGTGCTTCTAACCTTTCTTAAGACCCGAATGAACTAGATCAGTGACTGGATGGATGGACAGTCAATGGAGCAGGCATAGGGGGAGTTCTGCTTGTACCGCCTCAGCAGGCAGTTGGGCAATTGCCTAGTGACCTGTGGGGCAATCTGTACTTTTTATACGATCTTCCTAGGTAGAGAGCAGCAGGGGCCAGACACTGTGGGAAACTTCCTAGTGGCCTAGCATTATGGGAATTTGCCCACACTCCTGGTTGAAGTCTTCTGTCCCTAATGGGACAAAGGGGCCTTGCCCTTCATGTGTCTAGAAATTGGGCTGATTCCTTGGTCCCTGGGAGTTGAGGCTCTGACCTTCTGATTCCTAGGGACTGGGCTTGGAAAGGATGCTTGTGGACTCAGCCAGCAGATCCCTGACCTCTTTATAAGCACTTACCTCACATTATTAAGGATCTTTCCCTTGAGAGTGTCCTGGGCTGTGGTGCTCTTCTGAGTTGAGCAGATTCCTGACAGTCCCATCTCTCTCCTTGTGTTGCAGGTGTGGGCTAAGCTGGTGGCCCCGGCTTTAGACTGGACCCCACAATGTTTGCAGAGATGTTCAGGTAGCTGTGGTGGTATAGCAGAGGATTCCTCCTTGTTCTCCCTCCCAGCTCTCTGAGGGGTTCCCATCGGCACTCTGGGACTTCTGAGTTTTCTTGGGTCACCCCACAACCCTTGCCTTCCTGGAGTACTCCGTCAGGTGCTCAGCCCAGTTTAATCCTCCTAGTACCCACATGGTATCTGTGTTAACAGGCACGCGGGAGCTGATTACACACAATGAATGGGGGCAATGAGAGCAGTGGAGCAGACAGAGCTGGGGGCCCTGTGGCCACATCTGTCCCCATCGGCTGGCAGCGCTGTGTGCGAGAGGGTGCTGTGCTCTATATCAGGTAGGAATCTTCAAAGTTCCCCGAGTTCTATTGTCCCAGCTGCCCTCAGTTGCCTGGGCTTGCTTCCTTCCACCCCTTCTCTCAGAGTCCAGCTCTCCGGTACCCTATTGCTCTCCTCCATTCCCCTTCCTTTCTCAGCTTTTTACTCTGTATATCTCTGGGCCTTTGAATCCATTCTCCCTTTTTCTGTCTCGTCATATATCCCTTACCCTTTACCTTTCCTAGGAAGGTCTTTAGCTTACAAACTGTCCTTAAGGAGTATCTCCTGATTCACTGTCAACTAACCCCATGTCCTCTGACCCTGTCCTCTCCCAGCCCAAGTGGCACAGAGCTGTCTTCCTTGGAGCAAACCCGGAGCTACCTCCTCAGCGATGGGACCTGCAAGTGTGGTCTGGAGTGTCCACTTAATGTCCCCAAGGTCAGAGCGGTGAGGGGTGCTGGAGAGTACAGGGAGAAGCCAAAAGACTTAATGCAAATTGCTGACCACATAGCCCTTGTCAGGGATTCCACCCCTTCAGGGTCCCTTACAAGGTTTTACCTTACAGGTTTTCAACTTTGACCCTTTGGCCCCGGTGACCCCAGGTGGGGCTGGGGTGGGGCCAGCTTCAGAGGAGGACATGACCAAGCTGTGCAACCACCGGCGGAAAGCTGTTGCCATGGCAACTCTGTACCGCAGCATGGAGACCACCTGCTCACACTCTTCTCCTGGTGAGTCTTTGCCACTTTATAGAAGACAGGAAAATCTAAAGACCTAGAAGTCTCATGGTGGGAGGGGCTGTATGAGAGGGAGCAAAGAGAAGGGTGGAGTTGGGTGGGGAGCTGCTTGGTGAGAGGAGGGGACAAGGAGGTTGGGAACCTGTGGGAGATGGGACTGGAGAAGACAAAAAACAGTTCTGGAAAGGGGAGCCACAGGCTGACCCTTCATTTTTCATTTATTGCAGGAGAGGGAGCAAGCCCCCACATGTTCCACACTGTGTCCCCAGGGCCCCCCTCTGCCCGCCCTCCTTGTCGAGTTCCTTCTACAACTCCACTTAATGGTGGTCCTGGCTCCCTCCCCCCAGAACCACCCTCAGTTCCCCAGGCCTTCCCCCCTATAGCAGGCCCTGGGGGGCTCTTCCCACCACCAAGGCTTCCTGACCCAGTTCCCTCCGGGGGTAGCAGCAGCCCTTGTTTCCTCCCAAGGGGCAATGCCCCCTCTCCCGCCCCACCTCCTCCACCTGCTATCAGCCTCAATGCCCCCTCATACAACTGGGGAGCCGCCCTCCGATCCAGCCTGGTGCCCTCTGACCTGGGCTCTCCTCCAGCTCCTCATGCCTCCTCTTCACCACCTTCAGACCCTCCTCTCTTCCACTGTAGTGATGCCTTAACACCCCCTCCCCTGCCCCCGAGCAATAATCTCCCTGGCCCCCCTGGTCCTGCCACTCAGCCACCAGTGTCTTCAGCCACTATGCACCTGCCTCTGGTCCTGGGACCCCTGGGAGGGGGCCCCGCAGTGGAGGGGCCTGGGGCACCCCCCTTCCTTGCTAGCAGCCTACTCTCTGCAGCGGCCAAGGCACAGCATCCCCCGCTACCCCCTCCCAGCACTTTACAGGGCCGAAGGCCCCGTGCCCAGGCGCCCTCAGCTTCCCACTCCTCATCACTTCGTCCCTCTCAGCGTCGTCCCCGCCGACCCCCAACTGTATTGCGATTGCTAGAAGGGGGAGGCCCTCAAACCCCTAGACGGAGCCGTCCTCGGGCCCCTGCTCCTGTCCCCCAACCCTTTCCTCTCCCAGAGCCATCCCAACCGATTCTCCCTTCTGTGCTGTCCCTGCTGGGACTCTCCACCCCTGGCCCTTCCCACTCTGATGGAAGCTTTAACCTTTTGGGGTCAGATGCACACCTTCCTCCTCCCCCAACCCTCTCCTCAGGGAGCCCTCCCCAGCCCAGGCACCCCATCCAGCCCTCCCTGCCTGGGACCACCAGTGGCAGCTTCAGCAGTGTGCCAGGTATGTGAGTGTTGTGGAGCCCTTCCTCACCCTGGCTGGAAAGAGGCAGCCAAGGCATTTAGGGGAGTGTTTAGAGAGCTCTTTGGCAGTTTTCTGGATTGGGGGCAGGGAGGTTGGGTTCTTTGGATGATGGGAGAAAGGGCCTCACTTAAGATGAATCTCTCTCTTCTTTTACAGGTGCCCCTGCCCCACCAACTGCCTCCAAAGCCCCCATAGTCCCCAGCCCTGTGCTTCAAAGCCCATCTGAAGGGCTGGGGATGGGGGCGGGCCCAGCCTGCCCTCTGCCTCCCCTGGCTGGCGGGGAGGCTTTCCCTTTTCCCAGCCCTGAGCAGGGCCTGGCGCTGAGTGGAGCTGGTTTCCCTGGGATGCTGGGAGCCTTGCCTCTCCCTCTGAGTCTGGGGCAGCCTCCCCCTTCTCCATTGCTCAGCCACAGTTTATTCGGTGTGCTGGCTGGGGGAGGAGGACAGCCACCTCCTGAGCCCCTGCTACCCCCACCAGGGGGACCTGGCCCTCCTCTAGCCCCAGGCGAGCCTGAAGGGCCTTCGCTTTTGGTGGCTCCCTTGCTTCCACCACCCCCCTCAGACCTTCTTCCACCTCCTTCTGCGCCCCCTAGTAACCTCCTTGCCTCTTTCCTGCCCCTGTTGGCCCTAGGCCCCACAGCTGGGGATGGGGAGGGATCTGCAGAGGGAGTCGGGGGTCCAAGTGGGGAGCCATTTTCAGGTTTGGGAGATCTGCCCCCCCTACTATTCCCCCCACTTTCAGCCCCCCCCACCCTCATAGCTTTAAATTCTGCGCTGCTGGCTGCCAGCCTGGATCCCCCCTCGGGGACACCTCCCCAGGTGAGGATAGGGGGTGAATGGGTGGGACAGAACAAGTAGAATCAAAGATGGGAGCTGGGAATCAAAGGCTTTCAGTTTCATGCCTGAGTTCTTCCTTGGGGCCTTTGGGGAGGCCTTAGTTCTTGGCTGGGGGTGGGATGTCTGCAAGAACTGGGTCTGTATTTAATAAGCATAGCCTACCTCACTTGAGGCTTCAGTCAGTGTATATGAAAAGTACTACAAATCTGTTGACTATTTTACACATGTAAGTTTTATAACCATTTTCTTCTTAGCCCTGTGTCCTGAGTGCCCCCCAACCTGGACCACCTACCTCCAGTGTCACCACGGCAACTACTGACCCGGGGGCCTCCTCTCTGGGCAAGGCCCCCTCCAACTCAGGGAGATCCCCCCAACTCCTTAACCCTCTGCTGAGTGCCAGCCTGCTGGGTGAGTCTGAGGGAGTACTCTTGATATGAAAGAGAATCAGTAGAAATTGGGAGTAGAGGCTGAATAAATTGGAGAAGAAAGCCTTTGGCCCCTGGGTAAAGCCTAAAAAATTATAGGGTCTGCTCAGCCTAATTGGTTTGCCTAGGGAGAGACCCCTGACTTTTAAATTTCTCAACAGGTGACCTGTCTTCACTGACCAGCAGCCCTGGAACCCTCCCCAGCCTGTTGCAGCCTCCTGGCCCTCTTCTCTCTGGCCAGTTGGGGCTGCAGCTCCTCCCTGGGGGGGGAGCTCCTCCACCCCTCTCAGAGGCTTCTAGTCCCCTAGCCTGCCTGCTACAGAGTCTCCAGGTGAGAGTGTGGGTGTATATTTGCCAGGGAGAGAATTTTTTCTCAAACTGGAAATTTAAGCTTTCTGAGTTACAGTAGAAGGATTGTATTTGAGACTGACTAAGATACTATTTTTTGCCGGCAGATCCCTCCAGAACAGCCAGAAGCCCCCTGTATACCCCCCGAGAGCCCCACCTCAGCCCTCGAACCGGAGCCTGCCCGGCCTCCCCTCAGTGCCTTAGCCCCACCCCACGGTTCTCCCGACCCCCCAGTCCCTGAGCTGCTCACTGGGAGGGGGTCAGGGAAACGGGGCCGGAGGGGAGGAGGGGGACTTAGGGGCATTAATGGTGAGGCCAGGCCAGGCCGGGGCCGAAAGCCTGGCAGCCGGCGGGAGCCTGGCCGACTGGCCCTCAAATGGGGGACACGTGGTGGCTTCAATGGACAAATGGAACGGTCCCCTAGAAGGACCCACCACTGGCAGCATAATGGGGAGCTGGCTGAAGGGGGTGCTGAGCCCAAGGATCCACCCCCTGCCGGGCCCCATTCTGAGGACCTTAAGGTGAGTACAGAGCGATGGAAGTCTGGCCTCAGGGGCTCTGAGGAAAGGCTGGGGCCATGTTGCCTTTTTCTAACTTTTCCCACACACACAGTCCATCTTTTCTCAGGTGCCCCCAGGGGTAGTCAGAAAGTCTCGTCGTGGCCGGAGGAGAAAATACAAGTAAGTGTTGGGCCCACCACAGTATTGGCCTTTGCCTACATCTTGTTGCATTAGACAATTCCAGTGTCTACATAGTGGTTTGGTTTTCAAAAAGGGCAGATACTTATTTGAATATGAATAAGGATATTACGCCTTTACTATCCAAATGTAGAAAAGTTTCCCAAACTTCTGAAATTCACGTGGTGCTTGGGGAGCTGTTCCTGATCATCTGTGCCCCTTATTGCAGCCCTACACGGAATAGCAATAGCTCCCGCCAGGACGTTACCTTGGAACCCAGCCCTACAACCCGAGTAAGTGTATGTTTGGGTGGGTGTGGGTATTGGTAGGGTATAAGGGATGAGGCAGAAGAAAAAGAGGGTTAGTGGGAGTGGGGAGAAAAGTAAGACTTCCTGATACCTAGTGATTGATCATGTCCTTCAACTTTCCCTCTCATATAGGCGGCTGTCCCTCTGCCTCCCCGGGCCCGCCCTGGCCGTCCTGCCAAAAACAAGAGGAGGAAACTGGCCCCATAGCAGCCATACCTGGAGCTGGATCTGACCCTGATTGGGGAGAGCTGAGTGCTGAGCCTTGGGAGCCCCTGCCAGCCACCTGCACCTGTGGACAGTGGGTGGGGGCACTACTCCCCACTCAGAGCACAAATGCAACCCCTTCCCCTACAATCCCATCCTGAGCCATTGCAGGGGGTAGGGAAGTTCACCCCCTCCCCCCCAAAGCCATGTCACTGAAAAGGCCTGGGGGGGTGGTTTATAGCCCTTTCCCTACCAGGCGCTAAGGGGAACACCCCCTTCCCCAGGTCTTTTATTTGTTTAAGTTATTTTTGCACAAATGACTCTTTTATATTTAATTCGACTTCATTGCCTCCCTTCTTAAAGCCAGCAGGCTCAGTTTACAAACCTGTGAGCTACTGTTGGCTGCTGCCCTCCTTCCCAGTGAAAGGTACAAAGCAATAAGCATCATGCATCCTCCCCTTACCCCTCTAACACCCCTCTCCCTCTGGCTCAGGTTGCTCAAAGCACAGATCCCCCTCTTACCCCTGTCCCCAGGTTTGAAACACATAGCCTCATTTCAAGGTATAGCCAGGTTCCCTCCACTTTCCTCTGGGATATTAAAAGGGGGTAAGGGGGCAAAGAGAGCCCTCTGGGCCTCTCCTCCCATACACACTACACTGCCCCTTCTCCCCCCATCAAAACGCTCAGAGACGTTGTGATGATGCGACTGAGGATTATGCAACGTGGTCCAACCGGAGCGGCCAGCATGACCAGCTGTCCAGGGGCTGCCTCCTGCCTTTTCTTTTGTAAAGACAAGACCCTTGGGAGTTTTAATTCTGTTTTGTACTTGCCCTGTGGGGCCTCCACTGCTTTTCTATGGGAGACACTCTTAATTTAACAGATGAGAATATTTTGAAACTCTGGTTTTGGCTCTGTACTCATTTTTTATTTAGTGCTTTCCTAAGAACAGGTTACAATTTAAATCCTTCTCATGTAGTAGAGAGTGGCTTAGACTGCCTATTATGCTATGAATGTCTGTCTGTGTCTCAGTGCTGCCTCTTCCCCAGGAAATACAGCAGAGGCCACACAGATACAACAGCATTTAATGGTCAGAAACAGTTGTACAGTAAGTATTACAATCAGCCACAGAAGCTGTGTTGGAGGACAGGACCCAATCCTTCCCCACACTGGGCAAAGCAGTATAGGACATGAGCTGGCATGTGGCTGAGCCCACGTCCTTATCCCTTGGGCCCTGGGCCTGAGGGGAGACCACCATCTACTATCTCCCAACTACCACTCAGTATTCATCAGGGGAAGGGTGTAAACCCCACATGCAAGAACACTTGCCCCCAGTGTCAAATGGGATGCGAGAATTATAATGAAGGGGAAACCCTATGTAAGCTGTTAAGAGAGTTCAGAGGGGTAGGGATTACCCCTGTTCTCCAGTTCCCAAAGAGTGCTCACTTTCCCAGCTGCTTCATCCGTTCATCAATGCTGGCAAAGTTCCCCTCAACTGTGGCCAGGTTTTCACGCATGGTTGTCTGCACCTACAAAGTGGTAGAGAGGTTTTACTCTTTTGTCTGGTCCAGTTGCTCACTTGGATGAGGACCTGAAGAAATTCTCTTAGAGAAGACAAAAAAGAAATGGAAGCCCAGTTTATGGGCCCCAGAGCAAGGATGTTTATAGCAGCAGTTTTCAAACTACCCCTGGAGTACCATGGACCTAGCTCAGGGTCTGCCAAGCAAGCAGGACACTTGAGAATTCCCATCCTTATTTTAACCAGAACAGTTCTTTTATCTGTTTTATGTAATGAGAGCCAAATAAGATTTTGTTGAAATGCGGGTTTCATTGGTTCAAAATTTTAGCAAACTGCTGTAGAGGAAGAAGATATTATCCCAAATCTTTTATGTGTATTTTCATTTATCTTAATGGTCCTGTGATGCTGGTCTCTCAACTTTAATTGCTCCCTCCAGCACTGAGAACAGTGCCTCCAACAGAAATTGAGGACTTGCTATGTGCCAGGCATTACTAAAAGGAAGAAACAAGATAAGGCTCGCTGTTCAGGGTCAGAAAGGAAATGGCAGAACCAGGTTGGGGCCTGGCTCCTGATTTCAAAACCCATGTTCTTTCTAATCTACTGTGTTCAGGAGCACCTGGGTAAAGCTAAGCTAAGATGACAAAGGAAAAGAGTAGGTTTTGTAAGAAAAAAACATGTCCACTAACTCCTAACAATTCGCCTACATTCTTTCACCTAATCCAGATAATTCTTGGGGAAGTATAATTTTCCAAATGAAAAGATGGAGGTTCATCAGTTAAATAAGTCGTTTCAAAGGTCCCAGAACCATTGAAAAACAGTCTGGAGACTCAAGCCAACCCCCTGCCACAACAGCATGCTACAAAATGGGCTAAGGCAGAACCCTAGGAGAGTAAGCTAGAGGACCTAGTTTGTATGTGCTGGAGAAAGAGCAGATCAATGAAGAGGCACACACCTGGGTCAACAGGGTGGTATTGTCCTTAAGGGAATTAGCGATCATCTGCTGGGTGGTATCCAAGTGTGTCAGGAGCTGACCAAACTGCATGGCTACAAAAGAAGAAAGAAAGGTATGGTTGAGACTAAAATCCGAGACAAGAGGGAGGGGAACAAAATTTGCCCACTTTTCAATTTCTCTTAGCACCCCTGGCAGCTGGCCTCCCACCTTGCTCATGCAGCTGCTTGATGGTGACAAGTCTCTGCACCAGCTCAGGAAGTGTGGAGGCAATGGGGCTCCAGCGCTGTATGGTTTCATATAACTGGTGCACCTGAAGGGACATTGACAGGGCCCAGAGGGGATGGCTGAGGCAGCCAGTGAAGTATGTACCGACTGCTACTTCACTGCAGTGGGGAAAGAACTGGGCAGAGGGAAGCACTGCCCTGACTTCCTCGGCTGATGAGAGCTTACGAAGACAGGGACGTTACTACTGAGAGAACCCGAGGGAGTGGAAAGGGGTAGGAAGAAGGGGGAGGTGTCTTCCTGACCTTGCTTTGCGTGTCTGCATCCTCCGCAGAGGCTTTATGCTTGGCGATCTCATTCACCTTTCCCAGGACACTCTGGAAGCACAGATTCTAAGGTTGATAGGGCATCCAGGGCTTCCAAAGTCCCAACCTGCCCATAATCCAATTTGCCCTCCATTAATACCTGTAGCCGAGCCTCCACTTGGTCCAAAACTGCAAGGTCTAGAGCGCTCACCTTTGCTTGCAACAGCTCCACAGTCTCCTGAGGGTGGGGGTGGGAACGAGCATCACAAAGAGGTAGGAAGAAGCCTCTCGTATTCCACCAGAGTTAATATATAGCTACAGACCCAAAAATAATTCTCAAAGCAAGCCCAATCCCAATATTCCCTCAGTAATCCAAACACTCCAGTTCCTTCTAAACTCACCATAAGACAGGCTCCCTGTAGACCTGCAGAAAGGGGATTCTGGTGGGAAAAGGAGGGCAGAAATCAGCAGTCTTTGTATCTCTATGTGATTACCACTCTCTCCCATCCTTCCTAGTTCTAGCTGGCAACCCACTGGCTGATCCCTGTAAATAAAACTCTTTCCTGACTCCTCCCAGGCTTATGTGGAATGCTGTGGACCTTAGGGCTCAGGGTGCAGGATCTAAGGCTCAGACTAAGTATAGGACAGCACCTGACCTGAGCATCCTGATCACAGCGTACAGTTGCTTCCAGCTCTGTCAGGCGCTTCTCAAGTTCTGCAACCTAGGAGGAGGAAGAGGGTGAGATTTGCCACCCGCCTCCCTGCTGCTACAGTGGGAGGAATAAGATCCTGTTTGCCACTCCCCTCCACTCCCTGCTCCCAGGGACTCCTTTCCCTGGAACACATCCCTAGTCACAATCTTAAAATCCTAACCAAAGGTAGATGGGTGAAGGAAACATAGAGAATGAGACATCAAGAGGAATCAGAAGCTTCCCAGTACCCTCCTTCCCAGGTCTGAGCCCTTGGAGGGAGGCAGGAAAATCTCTAGGGCCACATCTCCCTGGCTCCCCAGCCAACACTATATACACACTTACTTTGGCAGCTTGAGAGAACTTGTCCTGCTCAGGCCGAGAATGTAGTTCATAAGTGACAAGGCTGCTATCTGGAGGGGTCCCAGTGGTTGTTTTCCCCCCTGAAACCCCTTTGCTGTTCTTTGTTGCTTCCAGCTGTAGCAGTAGGCGCCTAGGTCAGGAGACCAAGTTAATATCACGACTTGAAGGATGAGGGCCAATCACTCTCTCTCACTTTTGCCTCATAGTCAGCATTAAGGAACAGCTAAGCCACCTCTCCCCTTAGCATCCCTGTCAGTAGCTGGCTGAGTCCCTCCACAACCCCAATCAGCAATGATTTTCCAACAAAGTAGGGCACCCACTTAGCCAGAGCTCCATCAGGGTCAGTAAGGTTGATTGCGGCATCTGGTCCCAGCAGCTTCTCCAGGTGGGAAGCAACCAACTGCTGCTTCAGGGCTGCCAGTTGTTTAGCCAGCACCACAGGGGTCAGCTTCTCCTCAGTGGCTGACTCCTTTACTGTTGTCTGGTACGAAAAGAGGTACACAGTGACAGGGTGGCAAGAATAAATCAAGAAAAAAAATGGATCAAGACCCTTAAGGGCAGTTGTGGCTGGAGGTCACCAGGATGGCTTTTAGCATAACACACTGCCCACCTATAGCACTGAATGCAGATGCACGTATATTCCTAAACTCTGGAAACCTTAGCCCCCTTATCCAGGAGCTTAGTCACAGCAGAGATGGAAGAATAGAGTTTATAGTCACCTTGATTTTCTCAACTTCAGTTGTCAGCTCTTGGACCTCATGCAGCAGTCGCTGGTATTTTTGCTGGGGTGTCTCCTTCACTCCCAGACCCTCTCCAAGCTAGAGAACGAGCAGAGGATAACACCATACCTCCCATTACGGGGAGCCTTAAGAATTCATCCAAACCCTGGGCTTAACTCATAAGGGTATCACATCCAACTCAGAATTCACAACACCCCAGTACAGGAGAACTGGAGCTAGCCAGAGGCCTAGAGACTCCCCAGAACAAACAGTAGGGGGTGGAGCATCCTCAACTGTATCCTGCTGTGTTCCTCAGGACGCCCCACCAGAGAAACTCAGAATCCTGATCATATCTCTCGATCTCCCTCCTGAATGCCCTCTAGATAGGACCACCACACCATTCCCATCAACACACACAACAAACCATCTCATATTCTCCAGACTCGTATCCTGTCCTCTTGGTTTTTCCAATACGATCTGAGAAATCTGCCAAGAAAAGGAGATGGAACTGACGGCCTGATCTAGGCCTCATGGTCTCGGAAGACTATGAGAGCCTCCATAAGAGATCTCCATGAGGGACCCTTTCCCCAGAGCAAAAGTCGTGAAGACCTGAGGACAGGAAGCTACTTCTCATGCTTGCCCTCCAGGCTTCCCCCAGCCCAATTTCCAGCCCAGTCTCACCAAGTCCCTTTGTCCCCACTCTCTTGTCTTTGAACTTGTCATAGGCAGCGTTGGGATTGACAATGATGTGCTCCACACTTGTGCTCGTCAGTTCCTCCTGCAGGAACAGGTAGTTTAGGCCAGCACAAACTCATTCTCATCCTAAAACTTCCTCTACCCCACAAATCCCCAAACCATCAAGAAATTGGGCCCTACTTTTCCAAGGGGAAAGGTGGCTCTATTCCAAGCTGCCAACCCAGGCTCAACCTAAGAAACTGAAGCTTCCTGGTAAATTTGGAGCCTCAGTTGTATAAATATTAACACCCTGATTCAACTGGGAACAGAGGCAGCATAACCTCCCCACCCTCTCTGTACATAAGCCTCCCCATCTCCCCACCCCACCCCTCCCAGTTATCTGGCACACACCATGCACTCAAGGCAAGAAACCAACCTGACCTCTTTTAACCTCCCCCTCCCAAAAGTAAATCTCCTTGCCCGCTGAGCAAGTCCATTTTAAAGCTGACCTCCCATCCCTGCTGGAGGGAAAAAGGAGGAAAGGCAGACAATCAGGACACTAACTCTGAGTGTGAATATTAGGACTTTAAACCTGCTGAAGGTAAGACACCAGCTCTCAGATACAAAAGGCAGGTTGGCAGAGGGCCTGACCAGCAGCCTGAGGCCAGAGAATTCATGGATAGAGACAAGAGGCAAGGGCGTGCTGGGTTATTTTTTAAGGGACGTCTTAGAACCAACAAACATAAGCAGTATCTGCTTGCCAAGAGCACCCTTAGGCAAGGGTCATGTGTAAGCCCTGAAATGGAGACAGCCCAGCACCTGCTTTTGCTCCCTGACCCCTCGGCTGTGCTTCAAGCACTGAAGCTCTTCCATAAACAGGGGACACAGTAGAGAGAGTGGAAGAGACTTCACCCTAGAAATTGAAGCAGAGAGGCTCCCTCCTCCTTACTAGACATCTACTTGCTGTTCAGATTCCAATTAACTACATCAAGACTGGGTGTTCTTGACTGCATGTCCCTCCTTCAACTGTCAGAAGCCCGACAGCTCCCAAGACCGTACTGAAGGAAGGGGGGAGACCCAGGAGTCCTTTTCTGTTGGGGATGACATCTCCACCTTCTACAGGAGAAAGGCAAAATGAGTCTTCTTTCCTAGAATAATGGTTCTTGACCATGACTGCACATTAGAATCATTCAGAATTTTTTTTTTTAAAAAAGGCCTGGGCCCACTTCTGTAGATTCTGATTTAATTATTCTGGGGTAGGGCCAGCTACCTAGGTGATGCTAATCCGCAGCCAGGACTGAGAACCGCTCCTTGTGTGTGGGTCTGTGGGGAGAGGGGGTGAGAGGAGAAATGGAGGGACATCAGGAGAAAGAGCAGCAGATAGAAGGAAGTTCATTCCTTCATCTCTGCTCTGCTATTAGTCAGAAAAGGAACCTGTGCGGGTGGCAGCTTTAAAAATAAGGGAGGAGAGGGGAAAGGAGAAAGTATCAACTTTGATATTTATCTCTTCAGGGAATTGCTGGGCAGAGGGGCAAGAGCTATAGATCAAGGGAAAACAAAAGGGCTCAATGTCCCATATGCAAGTGCCTGGGGAAAGAGACATTTGAGTCCCAAATGATTATCTCTTTAACCTTCTCTGCAAAGACCCACCAGCCAAATAGCTGCGTGGTCTCTGGCCTCTACCAACGGTTTGAGAAGGCCTAAGGCTCAGGCTAGACAACCATCTCTAAGTTCATACTCAGGAATATGCCACTTTTTCCTGTGAAAGCCCACAATCAAGGCCAATGAAGAAGAAATCCATTTTTTTTTTAAATTCTCTTAAAAAAGAGGAAGGGGAGGCATAACGTACAGACCAAAGAAAGAAATTAATCACAGCTACCATTTGTTAAGCCCTTATTACGGGCAGGCACTCTGCATATGAAAACCTACTTTCTTATTTACGTTCCTAAGTAGGGAAAGGGAGGAGTAAAAAAGGGTCAACACACAGGAGGTGAGTCTCAGAGGTTCTGGACAGCACTGTCCTTCCACTATGCCCTGCTGTAGGAGCATGTCCTGGGCCAAAAGGGCTGCCCGATTCTGACATCCTCTTGGAGCCTCTCTGAGGCTGTGGCCCCAGGAGACTCAGGTGGGCAGCACACATTCTAGTCCTCCAGTGGCACCTACTCCGCCAGTGTCTCTAAGATCTGGGGTATGGGTTGGGGGCAGCATCACTACAGTGACTTGTGAAATAGGAAAATGCTGTCAGCTGGGTGCGGGACTGAACAGAGGAATGAAAAAGATTTAGTAGAGACAAAAGGATAGAGAAACAACTGCCCATCACAGCACACCCCGTTAAAGAGCAGATGAAAGGTCAGGCTTCTTACCAGCTCCTTGTGGTTTCCCCAGAGGTGAGAAAGTCAAAAGAGTTAAAAGGAAAGGGAGTGGGGGAATGGGGATGAGGGAGGGGGGAAAAAAAGACAAAATTGTTATTAGCAAATTGTCACATGCACTACATGACAGTCTTCAAACACACTGCACCACAGGGCCCCAGGGGAGCCTAGCAAAATTTGGGGGGGGGGGCAAGAAATTTCAGCTGGGGTCACCACATACTCCAAGAGAAAGAAGAGCATGAGACCCTTTCCTCTCTGGTGGTGAGGATGTCATGAAGCTTTGCCGTTAACAGCAACAATTTAGGATCATCTGAGAACTAGGAGTTAGATGTTACAAGCTAGTGGCACGGGATAGGAAAGCGTGGAAGAGAAGGCTGAAGTGGGAGGGAAGCTACAGAAATGGTAGAATATGAAGCAGAGATTATAGAGACTCTGAGGACCTGTAGCTGACAGAAGGTCCAAATTCTCTAGGGGAGAGTTCCCCTTAATAGTTCATGGCCCAAGTCTTCCTGACTCTTGGTTTCTCTAATTGTGAAAAATTAGACAGTTGGATGGCAGAATCAGTTACAATGAGGGTGTTCATGTGGGTGGTCTGATATGGCTTTAGGTTAGGCAGAACAAAACGTGTCAGGTACAGATGATGAGTTTAAGGAAAGATGAAGCACCTAAGTGCAGCCTAGTTCTCATTTCCTGATGCCAGAAAAGAGGTAGAGCAAATCCTGGTCCCTCACACAGCCTGGTATGTTTACAGCCACTTTGAGTGGCTGGTAACTCGCCCTGCAGCTCTGAGGGGCCCAGAGCAATTCTGCCATGATGTGCTAGCACAGAGTCCAGAGGACACCAAGATTCACAGCTGCCAGCCCATGTGCAGAACATGTTTCTTCAACCCTTCACAAGAGTCACAGGGGTTGGAGGGTGGACAAGCGGGAAGGGTGAGAGTATTTCAAAGAGGCCTTATTTTAGTCCAGGCCACATAGATAAGGCTCCCACTTTCAGGCAAGACTGGTTTAGAACTGCCAGGGGAGGAAATCCAGCAGTATGCCCTGCCTTTCCAGGAGCTCTGTTGATGGGCAGATGGAAGCATGGAGAGTTGAGAATGGTTATGTGAGTATGAAAACCCATGGTGGGATAAAGACAAGTGCTTCCTGCCCCAAGATTCCAGCCTGAAACACCTGGCCCTCAATCTCTCTGTTCCCTGACTGATGCCTGGGTCCACCCCAGCCAAGACTCCTGTTTCAGCCACAGTAGGGGTAGCTCCAGGTCCTGTGGTCTAGGCTGGGATGTCTCTGCACAGAGCAGGCATAAGCACTCACAGGTGCACACATGTGAACACACAGAAGTACACACACTATACCTTTCTCTGACTTGTCCCACCAAGCTAAAACCAGCTTGGGAGAAACTCAAGGAGAGAGGACAATGGGCCATAAGTTCAAGTTCAAACCATAAGGAATGGGCAGAACAGGGAGGACAGAAAATCAAAGAAAAGGAAAAGTGGTATATTAGTTTACAAATAGTATATACCACCTCCAGGTCTATCCTATGAGTTGACTGAGGGATGATGAGATTTTAGGCATAACTCCTGTAACCTGGAGTAGTAACAGTCACCATGGAAACCTACTACACCACAGCCACCTTGACTGGAAAATTTCGAGCGCCCTGATCCTGGATACCAGCTTACTTGGTACGTGACTCCCAGTCCCTTTCATTAATGGACTCCCAGAATTCCCCAGGGCTGTTTGGCTAAGTGGTTGTGCCTCAGAGGCAAGACCTCAAGTTCTAAGTCAGACAGAGGAGGTGGCCACTGCCGCTCCTGAGCCTATTCAGGCTCCATGCCAACACTGCAGCCAGGGGGACTTCAGAACCATGATGACAAGGAAGATGAACAGAGCTGTAGAATAAAACTGTCCAGGATGGACCAACATAACGCTGACCATTTTTAAAGGAGGGGTACAGAAACAAAAAGACTTACAAAAGCACAAATAACCCAAATTATCTTAAAATTGCACATAACACCTCCTTCCCATCCCGTTTACATTTCTCTGAAGGCCTAGCATAGGGGACTATTAAAAGGAGATTTTTTCAGGGATAATACACATATAGCTAAGAAGTGAGGGCTTAAAAGTCATTCCATAAAAAAAAACTCTTAATTCCACCTCAGTCTGAGGAGGAGAAAGGCAACCCCCTTCTAACTCCAGCCCCTAAATGCCTCATGTTCAAAAGCATTCATAGCCTCCATGTTTCTATCCCATTCTCCATTGGACAGTTTTATTCTGCAGACCTCACAGGGGGAAAAGACAATGATTCATGGATCATAGTTGTGTTTCTAACCCTTGATTAATGATCTTTAAACATAAGGCCAGCAGGCCCCTCAGTGACCCAGCTAGGGACTCACTGGAATTTAAAACAATTAGTTATGACAATAGCACAGTGGCAGAGCATTGCATGCGAGATGGCAGATGAAAAAAACATGCAGAGAAGAAGCATTGAATGGTCTTACTTGTGCAAACTAGTGTCCAGGCAAGGTGGTGAGGAGGGAGGATGGGGGAAGCATTAGGAAAAACTCAGGTAAGTTCAAGTGCGCCAACAGTAAATGAACACAATCAAGCATACTCTATGATATTCTAAACTATAAGGAAGAAAGCCTACTGTTTCTCATCTCAGGAGTGTCCAGCAGTATCTATTTTTTGGAGAAATTAACTCTCTGCCAGGGCCCCACTGAACTATGGCTAAGTCATTTTTTCCCCTCTTAGATGGCTTGGGGGTAGTTATGCCATAAAGAGAGAAACTAAATCCTGTTTCTAGTGAGGTTTTCTTAATTTACTCCCCTTGCTCCAGCAGTTCAAAAGCCATGAGCAGAATGCCTCATGGACCCAAGGCAGGCTATAGGCCCAGGGGCGAGGAAATTCCATTTGGGAATTAGCTTTCCTAACAAGACATCTTAAGAAAAGTCTCCAAACAAGCCACTGCCCCAATCAACCCAGGAGTGTCTGAAATGCTAAGAGGTCTTCCCAGATTGAGGAGGAAAGGGCTAGCCTGTGCAGTTTCCTGGCCCATTCCTGTTTTAGAATATTTTATTTCTTGCTAAAATTGCTTTAAAGGGATAGCAGAAATCAGGATCATCTGTAGTGAAAGTTAAATCTTTTACTACTTTCCTCCCCCATCCTCCACACTATGGGAATCACAAAACTTTTATGTTTAAGTTAAACTAGCAATTAAGATCTTTCAGGGATATTAAAGGACATTATTTCATTCAGTAAACCAATTTCTTCCACGGTGGAGAAATCAGAGGAAAGTGGTTAAACGACAGCGAGGGTCAACACGACTTGGCTATTTCTTTAAATAGACATCTGGAGACATCCAAAAGGTTCCACAGCCATATTGGTTGTCTCCAAGGAAGAGAATTGAGTGGTAGCAGGGGGAGAGAGAGGGACTTTTCACTACACAGCCTTGAATCTCTTGTTCCATGTGCACATATTACCTATTTTAAAACCTAATTAAAGTAAAGTTGAAAATAATCTGGAGACTGAGGCAGAGCATGCTGTTGCCAGGGGTTAAGAAGGTGACTGAAAACCTCATGGTTCAGCCACAAGAGAGGTGATGTGCACTGTCACCTATGCTAGGTCTTGGGCAGGCAGGCAAGAAGAGGACAGGCTGCTAGTGAGATTCCAGGCCTCATGGACACATTTCTGGATTGTCTAAGCATACAACTCACTGCTCCTCAAGTTGCATACTTACGTCAGTATTAAGAGCAGTGGCAGAGCCATTACTCAGCTGACTTCCCGAAAGCTGCCCTCCTAAGGCCCATAGGGACATGCAGGGGCCAGAGACATTAGCTGACATCAGGAAACATTTCAGCCCTGAGGGCTCCTGAAGCAGAAGGTCTCCCCACCCCACTCCTCCCTAGTGACTGAGAGTCACTTAGCTGAGCCTTAGGAGATGGGGGCAATTCGACTCTTCTTGTATTTGCCATCCAGCTCCTATGCACTTCTATACCGGCATCCTGGGCAACACGCCACAGGAAACGAACACTCACGGTATCCTCTCCCCATCAGCCACCCCACTAGATGCTACTAAAATAGGCTGCTAAGGCTCTATGGAGAGAAAGAGCCTATCAGAGATGCACATTCAGGTTCTTTCACACCTGGAATAGCTGTTATCTTCTTTTTATTAAAAGATATCCCAGTACCTTCAAAAGGAAAATTACAATGTATTTTTTGTTTGGAAAGGGGACTGCTCCGATACTACTTGCTTGTATCACAGTTAGAGACAAAGAATAGAGTTCTATTCATTATGTTACCATGAAGGCTTGATATTTCATAGGCAGAGGCCTAGGCCTGAATTGAACAGTCTCTGAACTGTGGTAGAACAGTAAAGTTCTCAGCATACAGCCATCCCTCAGTATCTGCAGGCAACTGGTTCCAGGACCCTCCTCAGACACCAAAATTTGTGGGTGCTCAAGTCCCTTATATAAATTGGCAAAGTATTTGCATATAACCTACACACGTCCTCCTCTATACTTTAAATCATCTCTAGAACCCAGGGGCCTAACTAAGTCACTAGCCCCAAACCTGTCTTGAGATATTTTAATTTTATTTAAAATACCTAGTACAATGTAAATGCTATGTAAATAGTTGTTATACTGTTTTTTTTTAACTTGTACATTTTTTATTGTTGTATTATTTTCCATTTGTTAAAAATATTTTCAATCCATGGTTGTTTGAATCCATGGATTTGGAACCCACGGATACGGAGAGCTGACTGCACACACTCCTACCCTGTGAAGACAGAGGCAGCTTCCTACTAAGATACATCTTGGAGTGACAGGTGCACACCCAGGTCCTTGGGCAACAGTATCATCTGCATTGTCTCCAAGATACTCAAGCTTGGGGGACAGATAGACATGCCAGCAAGTACAGAAGCCACAAGGAACACACCACTGAAAGAGTGGACAGGGAAGGTGTTTCCCACAATGTAAGAAGCACTTTCACATAGGGGAATCAAATAAGGAATAAGTGAGTACGCCAAGCCATATGTTATAAGCCAGCAACCAGCATTTCCCAGAACTAACCAGCCCCACAGACAGCCACAGGACTTACAGACATACTCACTGTGACGACTCTTTAGTCACACACTTACTGAGATCCCAGCCCAGCTCTCTTTGGAAATAACAGAACCTAAAACACATCCTATAAAACATGCTGATAGATGTTTGTCCCCCTTGGCACTTACACAAAGTTTTTACTATGCTGATTTCCATTTACTCAATTTTGGTTTTTTTCTTCCGTATGTTTCCTGTATGTATCTTAACTCCCCCATTAGTATGGGGCTCCTTGAGGGCAGGGACATTTCTTCCTGTGCATTGCACAAAAATCAACATAGAACGAACACATTCAATAAACAATGCTAAGTGTTTCCCTTCATACTTAAAATGTGTCCGCAGCTAATTTATCCCCCCTCAGGGTTCTTGGATCTGAAAGTGCTACCACAGCCTCTCCTCTGCTGATATGAAAGATTCATGTTCTTCCTCAAATTTGTTTTCCTCTGACCAGGTCCCTTATCTTTCTAAAATCTCCAAATCATTTTTCATTTTTTGCCCAGTACATACTGAATATTCATATAAAATAGTATTTCTCTATACTTCAAAGTCTAGTTCTTGGTAGCAACTAATCAACATGTACAAGTGAAATACTTTATGAAAGAGGATAGCCTTCCTAACCTGAAGCAGTTTATTCTAAGTGCTCAGCTTTCATTATTCATTGCCATGGATTAGAACCCAGAGGCCTAACTACGTCACTAGCCCCAAAACTGTTTTGAGATATTACAATTTTATTTAAAAGGCCCAAGGATTAGGGCTTTGCAAACAGGTCTTCTTAGTTATAATTCCACTGACTTGACTCTCCTTCCTGACATTGCTCACTGGTGGCTGCAAGCCCAGCAAGGCCTTTGCAAGCCCCACAACCTACGTACCACCCAGGCTGGGGTTGGCATACCCGCTTATTGCTGTGGCTTGCCAAAGAAAGGGAAGGGCCTGTCTGGGGAAGAGAGGTCAGAGTCCAGAGGAGTCCTGTGGCAGCACATACTCTTACCGCATCAAACTCCGCTTGATCATCCTCAGGTAGGTCGCTGGTTTCATAAACATCTGGCTCGTTTCTGGCCTGTAGGTATAAGCAGTGACCACCCAACTTCACTACCCAGCATCCACCAACACCCCTTAACCCACTCCATTTAAACAAGTTAATGGAGAAGGCAGGCTGTGATGCCAGGATTCTGTCCTTTCTCCTCCACCTGCTCTGTGAACAGCATGTCAGTTCCCATGTCTCAGAGAGGTGAAGATAACAGTGGGGACAACTGGGACCTGATGGTAAACATGAGTGTTAAGTGATAACGAAGATGTTACCCTGAATCTGGAGGGGAGAGGGTCCTTGACAATCACTATGTCAGAAGTAGGTGAGAGCTATCCTCAAATTAGGCCTTGTACACCACTACCCGGGCACAAGGGTTGAGAGTGACTCAGGACCTTGGTACTCAAGGTCCTGTGCCCCAACCCCCACCCCGAGAATGCAGGCAGGGCAGCACAAAAGGAGGGTACATGCCAGCATGTACACGGGAGGGCATGGGGCCAGGGCACAGGTTCCCCGAAGAACAGAGTTCCCCATCTGGCACAATAAGGGTTCTGCCACGGTAACATCTTCCTTGGCAGGATGAAGGCCATCACTAAGTGGCCTGGTGTGTGTGTCTGGGGGGTAGGGGTGGAGGATCTTATGGGGAGATTTGGGGCTACAAGGACGGCGTTGACACGGATTGTATAAACACTAGGGCACAGTGGTAAGCACCCAGAGATGATTTCTGGGGCCAAGAAACCGGCGACTGCCGGAATGGGGGCCTGGTGCGCCGTCCGACGGCCCGGCCCAGTCGGGTCAGAAGAGTCCGGAAGGTGCTGCGGCCGGTCGGAGAGCGAGCGGCGAGAGCCCTTGGAGCACAGGAGGGGTCGCGGGTTGGTTTCTGTTGGGGGCTCTTGGGAGGTCGGGGGCGCGGTCCTGGGGAGCCGGGGGCGGCCCTGTACTCACAATGCCGGGAAGGTCGGCGTATTTAGGGTCCGCCATGGCGGCGGCGAGGCAGGGCTGGGGGACCAGGGCCTCGGTGGAGCCGGGGCCGGTGTTCGGGTAGGGGAGAGGCTGGGTTCGGGTCCCCGGCTAAGGCGGCAGCAAAGGGAGCGGCAGAGTAGCAGGAAGTCTCGCGACACGAGTAGCACAGCAGAAAGGTAAAGCAAAAGTCGCGAGAACAGCGCACTACCACACCCCCTGGAGAGGCAGGGATTGGCGAGAACGAGGCCAGGAAACGAGGTAATGCCATGGGGACGCCGCTTAGGATTGTGGGATGTGTAGTCTTGGTCTCCTGGGTCTTGGGCGGGGAGGTACAATAACGCACCTTGGGGAGCTGTTTCATACAACTTATTTTCTTTCCTTTTTACACCAAGTCTGTGAAAGCACTTTTATAATTCCTGTTTTGGACTCCTAGAAATTAAGTGACTAGATAAAATCACACAGCTAGTCATGTGGCACGGCCAGGGCTTCAAAAACAAGTAAAATTTAGTAAACGCTTAGTGTATTTTAGGAATAAAAAAGTTAAGCAATCTTCTCAAGTGAGGGCTGTCAGGTAAAATACAGGGCGCCCAGTTAACTTTGAATTTCAGATAAACAACTAGTAGGGTTGTGTTTTTTGGAGTGTATGTGTGTGTGTGTTTTAGTATAAGCATGTCCCATGCCATATTTGGGACATACTAACACACATGAAAAATATTATTTATATGAAATTCAAATTTAACTGGGCATCTTGCTTTCGTTTTTTTGGGTTTCAAATCTGGCAATGCTATCTTAAATTCACAAATAGATAAGTGGTGCTTCCGTGTCTGTTTGAACACTCTCTGTGCTTTTACCACTTCAGTAATAGTTCCCAGACCTTTAAATTTCATAGTTAAATAAAATTAAAACAACAACAAACCTGGAGGTTAAACATGATATTGCTACCTTTTTATTTTACCAAGTAAGTACATTACAGATGGAAAACCTACTATTTACTATCACCATCATTACTTGGTAGAAAAGAAGGAAGGACACATTCTCAGAATAAAAGTCCTTTGAAACTTACTACATCCGGCTTTAGAAAAAACTTACCAAGTTGTTCTTTTGTAGGTGGGGGCATACCCAGTGAACCTTTGTCTCTGACCAGACCCTCTGCACACTGGTATTTTGAAACTCCTTCACTAAGGATGTGAACCTGGAGGCCCAAGGTTGGGATGTTTCCCAGGATGTTTCCTGAGCTTGCAGGATGCTGCAACATTTAGAAATAGTGCCAAACCAAGTGACTGAAGAGTTCCTGAGTTTGGAACTCATTGTCATTCTCTCTTCTGGCTCCTTCCCAAGCCTCTAAGCCTGTTTTTCCATAGTCCTGCTGCCTTCCCGACCAGTTCCTTATGTCCCTTTTCTTTCAGTTGCCTTCGTATTTAAGGTGGGTTAGAGGTGTAGGCTTAACATGGTGAGACCCCCCTCAGCTGAGTTCTGAGTGGTTAGGTCCTGTCTGGCCAGGCCATCAGCCTCTCACCCTTGGCCCATAGTGTCTTAAGTGACCTTAAACATTCACCAGACAATTGCTAAGCAGAGCCTCTATCCCCTCCTCCCTTCTCCCATCACCCTGCCCTTCCTCTTGGCCTAGAGCCTCAACTCCTGCAGTCCAACTCTCTGTTGGCCAGCAGAAGCCTGTGACGTGGAGAAAAATCAACTGGGCTAGCTTCTTCGGTGGTTCTGCCCAGGTTTTGCAGCAGGAATCTGATCCAAGGGGAGGAAGGGCAAGGAATCTCTGGGCTTGGCTTTTTTCTTTTTTCTCTTGTTTTCTTATTTTGCCAAGGAAGGGAGAGAAGCAGAGAAGAAAGGCCTGAGAAGGGGCTGGGGCATTGGGACTCTATCCAACAGTTATGGGGACAGGAAACACTCAAGTTGGTGCCTAAACCTTTCTGAAACCCAAATGCAAGTGTTTGCCTTAGAGGTCCTTTCAAAGCCCCCCTGGCGTTACCTACCCCCACCATCACTCTTCTTTCACCGATTTCTGACTCCCTTTCTCTTGCAAAAGTTATTCCTACCCACCTCCACCCCGGCCCCAACCTAGGAGGCAAAAATAAGAATTTTATTTGCTTTTGAATTTCCATAATCCAGAATGGGAGTTTGTCTTCCCTCCAACTGGGGACCTGGTGTGTATGTTGGGGAGAGAATAAAGTACACCTTTGGATGCAGAAGGGGAAGGGAGTAGCCAGAGCCTCCCATGACACTCCTCCCTGACACCCACCTCCCCAGGGGTACAGGGAGATGTCCCCCTTGAAGGCTGAGTGGGTTGGGAGCCCAGCTTCTGTGCGTGGGGGGGAGGGAGAAGAAGTGTGCTCCCAACTTGGAGAGAGGACTGTTGACCCTCTTCCCTTACACAAGCGACGGGCCCACTTCAGTCCCCTCATCCCTTCCAGAGGATGGAGTCTGGGGGAGGGACGCAGTAAGTGAGTTGGGTTGGGAAGGGGTGAGGGCAAGGTTAACTCCGAGCGTTAGAGGTGCTGGAACGAGGCAAGAAGAGAGGCAAGGTCCCACCATTTGGTGGTCGACGTCGTTCGATCGCCCCCCGCGAAGGGAGCCCCGCCCCGCTGCTCCATCGCGGCCCCGCCCAGGCCCGCAGCGCGGCGCTGCAGCGCGAGGGGCGGAGAGGCAGAGCGCCCAGAGAGGACCAGACGCTCAGGTCGCCCGCATCCCGCTGCCGCAGGAGGGAGAAGCGCGCCCCGGCCCTGCTCCCAGCATTCGCCCGGGCCCCCTCGACTGCTTTCTCGGCCCCAGAGACCGAGCACCTGTCTTCAGCTGAGCGCCCCCTTTCTCCGGAGCACACGCCACCTCTGCAGCCCGAGAAGTGCCCCAGCCGCGCGCCGGCTACTACCATGGCGGAGACCAACAACGAATGCAGCATCAAGGTGCTCTGCCGATTTAGGCCCCTGAACCAGGCTGAGATTCTGCGGGGAGACAAGTTCATCCCCATTTTCCAAGGGGACGACAGCGTCGTTATTGGGGTGAGTGCCGCCCGAGAGAATTCGGGGAGGGGGTGGGAGGCTCAGTCTTCCCCCTGCAGAGCCTAAGCCTCTAAGCCTCTGCCTGTCACTCTTCGCCCCCTCCCCGCCGCACATCCTCCATCCTCTTCGCCGCAGCCCCTCCTCTCTCCTGCATCAGGATGGCTGGGTGTGGCCTGGCCAGGCCTGTGGCCAAGTCTCTGCAGAGTAAGAGGGGGCTACCTCCCCACCATCAGGAGACCTAACTCCCCTTGGGGCTCTCTGCAGCGTCCCCACCCCTTAGAGCCAGTCCTGTGTTTTTCTGATGTTTTCCCTTTCCCCCAGAGAAAGCGCATCTTCCCTTTGTTATTGGCTCAGATCTCTACTCCCACCTTCCAGGAAGGGAGGAGGAAGACTATTAGGTGGCCTTGATGGGAGGTGGGTAGTCCAGGGTCTCTGTGGAGGTATGTATGGGAGTGGGCTGTAGGACCAAGCCCTCCATTATCTCCTGAAGTAGTTACAGCCTTGACTTTGGGGAGGGGGGCACAGGTCTGATGAAGGGTTTTCTGGGAAAGAAATACATTGATGCCACACCCAGTTTTGGGGGGAGCCTCTGGGATCCTAAGGACATGTCTGCCTTTCAGTCCCAGCACAGTAGGAAGAGGATTTCAGACTCTCCAACTGCCCCCCCAAAGAAAAATGTCCAAACCCTGAGATCCTAATAAGTACTTGATTATTCATCCTTTCTCTTGATGATCCAATAGAAAGTAGCAAGCCACCTCTACCTCATCATTACAGCCATACCCATGGAGGAGATCTTAAGGAGAACTAATATTTACAGTGTGCTTATTAGTCTGTGTATATTATTTAATCCTCAGAACAACACTCTGAAGTAGTATCAATATTTCCATTTTACAGATGAGGAAATTGAGGCCCAAAGAAGTTAAATAACTTTATCAAGGTCATACTGTTAATTCATGTATCTGAACCCAAATCTGTGACTCCAAAGCTCAAGTTTTTTCCTTTCAATAACATTGTCTCCCCAGATTTCTGTTCCAGACCTTTTTCTGTGTCGGCCCAAAGGGAATTTCTTGCCCACTCCACCTTTCCTAGGTTGGTAGGGATGTTCAGGCTGTGTGTGAGGTGAAAGGGTCTGGGCTGGAATCCTGTAGGATTTGAGGGGTGCTGGGCCAAGAAACTGTAGCCAGAGAAGGGAGGGGCATATATGAGGGCAGTCCTCAAGGTCAGGGGCACTGCTTGTGCATCTTTATCCACAGTTCTTGGCACAAAGCAGCTGGAAACATGCTTGTTAAAGGATTGAAGGGAAGAAAGGGAGGAAGTCTGGGCCTCCTGAGTCAGTGAGAATGGACTTTGAGTAAACATGCCTCAGGGAGAGCCCTCTTACCTGTCCCTGAGGGTCCCAGTCTGTCACCACCCTGTGCCCTCACCCACACTGTGAACTCAAATGGATGCTTTTGTTGTGCATGTGTGTGTGTGTGTGCGTGTGTTTATCACATGGAAAGAGCCTCTGTTTCTCTTGGCCTCAGGGACCTCTCAGGTCTGGTCAGTCTGGCCAGGCTAAAACAAAAAGCCTGGATCAACCCTGAAGAACCCCTCTCTGAGTAGCCTAGACAGCAAGCATTAACTATGAGAGTTGGAGCTTAAGGTCGCCCTGAGACATAAAGGCTGAGAACAGGAGGGAGGTGATTATAGGGAGGAAATCCATAGGCCCAACTTCCTTGCCCTGGAAGGTTTTTCCGGTAAGTACAAACCAATTCCTTTAGGCTCTCTGGGCCATCCTGATGTGGCAGGATGGGGCAGGGGGGTGATGTTGGGAGGAGGGGTTGTGGTGTTGATCTGTCCAGTTAGCCCAGCTAAACAGGAGGAGAGATGAAGAGAAACCCAGGGCACCTACCAATTCAGATTCTACGTCAGCTGCACAGCTAGTATTTCCTCGTCTGTTCTGATATTTGTAGGGCTGCACCTTTGTCTCACTCTGTATCTTCCCTTGACCTGGCCCTCCTTGTCAGTCTCTCGCTTGAAGATAAATGCTTACAGGGGGCCATTTTGTCTCAGGCAACATCCCTGGAGCTGGCATTTTCAGACTTACTCTTCATTCTTCATTCAGGGGAATGAGGGCTGCAGGAGACATCAAGGGCCTCAGTAAGGGAAGGACAGTGCCTAGCCCTTTTCCTCTTTTTTCCTCTAGCTCCCTTTGGGGCCCAGTGTGTGGGGAACTGTCTGAGGAATTAATGGAGGAGGCTGCTTCAGGATGTCTGGGAAGGTGAGGGAAGAGTGAAGGTGGGAGATATCATCTCTCCAAACCCAGCCCCTACTGCTTCCTGTGACGGCTCTCCCCTTAGCCTCTGCAGCACTGCGGCTAGCTCTGGGCTCCAGAGTCCCTTATGTTCGTGGGTTTTGTTCTGCCTGGCAGAGGATAGGAGAATAAGCTGGCAAGACAGCTCTATGTGTCTTATTTCTCGCCAACTCCTCTGACTTTTCGCAGAAGCCTGGGGGATGGGGCTTGGCCAAACTTAATAGCCTGAGTCATAGTAGAAGGGTGTCTGGATCACTGTCTATGTGTGGTAGGTGTCTTGTTTTGCCCTTTGCACACTCAGAATCCAGTGTAACTTTCTCACTGGACCCATTTAAGTGTTTCTCTGTCTTTCTCTGCCTTGGTCTTTCTCAGCAGTATCCCAATGCCTGCTGTCTGGGGTGCTGTATCTGCACTAGATGTGGGAGGGATGACAGTGAGGAAACATTCTCTCTCTCCCCCCACTTCATTCAAGTGTCCACATGCTACCTCCCTCAGGTCTTCCAGAGGTTAAGTGGGTTCTTAAGGAAGCAGGAAACCAGGACCATCAAGTACCTCATTTGGAAAAGCTAGGTTGGGACCTGCAGGGTTGTTGGAACAGAGTCAGTATTGTTTGGGGTGACCTGGCATTCTTTTGATATCTGAAGGGGGGAGCAGGGCTCCCTTTAGCTTTGGGGAAGTCTCATAAAGGAAAAAGGAGAGGGGAGCTAATGTTCCCTGTGGCCAGTGTCTCTCCAGAATTACCATGGCAACAATCCCCAGGGGTGTCACCATGGAAATCAGCCTGGCACTTGAAGTTCAGCTTCTACCAAGTGCTTTACTGAGGGTTGAACAGGTTGGTCGTCTTTGGACCCCTGACCTTACCTCCCCACGCACATTAGGTCTAGTCAGCACGAATGATGGAAAACTACAGAGAGGTGCCGGGATACACAATGGACAAGAAGACGACAAGGAGGCTTGGAGTGGGGTTAAAGGAGAACAAAGAACCCAGGACTGTGGGACTCTGAAGAGAGGCCCTCCAGAGAAGGCTGTGAGGAGTGCTTAGACTGCTGGGGGTGGGAGAGACATCCGATCTCAGGGGCCTTCCGAAGGGGGAGGGACTCTGTGAGTATGTCTGTTTAACACACAAGGTCTTAGAGTACCTGCAGGTGGAGAGAGTGAGGCAGGCCCTCCTGAAAGGATGGGTGGGAGAATTGCATACTTCCGAAAATGGGACTGAGGTTGGAAAAAGGGAACGAGAAAGGCTTTCGTTCTGTCTGGAAACACGTGGAGAAATGCCCACAGGGGGCAAGGGAGGAGAAGGAAAAGCCCTGATGAGGATCTGATGCAGTGTTGACATTTCAGTTCTTTGATCATTTGGGCAGTATGGGTCTAGAATCAGATTGCTTGAGTTTGAAACTGTGCTCTGCCATCTCTCGGCTGTGTGACTGTGGGCAAGCTACTTGACCTCTCTGAGCCTCAGTTTCCTCATCTGTAAAATGGGAATAATAATAGCACCTACCTCCTAGGATTATTGTGAGCATTAAATGAGATAATGCGGATAAACTGCTTTGTGACAGAGATAGGCAAACAGTAAACTCTCGATAAGAATTCAATGTTATCGTTATTTTATATGCTGTCTCCCCACAGGCTAGCTTTTGACGAAATTGGGGAAGTGAGTAACACTTTCCCCTTTTACTAATTGTTTCATCCAGACTTTCAGGTCCCAAGTATCTTCTTGCTCTCTTCTTCATCAATATCTGTGTTTATTCAACAAATATTTATGAAGAGCATCCTGTAGGCCAGAGACTGTGTTTGGTGTTATGGATTTAGAGGTAATCCTTGCCTTCAAGAACCTCTGGATCTAGGCAGTGATCCACAATCTGCAGAGTGGCCTGGGCAGAGAGAGGGGAGGGGGTCATCAGAAATGGTTTTTGCTAACTATATGTACACTCCCCCAGATTTCTGATAAGGAACCTCCAACATACTACAGTCTGATTCAAAGTAATTGTGTGTTATGAGAGCTGTAAATAATGGTGGTGTTTCACATGTCTAGAGGCAGAAAAAGTAGAAAACCACTGGTCTAGTTATTCTCATGAAAAGATCAGACAAAATTAATTCATTCTGAGTATAATCAATAGAAAATTAAAGGAAATTTACATTTTAAGAGGAATAAAAACCTTAAGATAAAGGAGTAAAGAGCTGGACTTGAAATTTAAGGGCCCAGCCTAGAGTAGGGAAGTAGGTAGCAGGCCTTCCCAGAACCCCTGAAATCATAACCTGTGTCACGTGGCTTTCCCTGCTCACGAGCTTATTAAATGCACCCATTTTTAGCTCTTGGATATCTTTTATCCACACAGGTCTGAGAACCCCACCCTTCTTCCCTCTCTGCTTTTTTCCTTCTTCCCAGCCCAGGCTGAGGAAAAGGGATTCATGAAACGATAGTTGGCTTCAGCATTTGGAGAGCGCCCTCCATGTTAATGCACCTGGGGAGCCTCCTGGACTCCTGTAGCTGGGAATGTTTTGAGTGGGTGTGAGTGTGTGTGTGTGGGATGTGGGTGTGTTGGTGCTCATGTTCCCAGGAGGGAAGAAGGGAGGGGCAAGGTTGGCTTGAGAGTTCCATTTAACCCCCTTTGGCCGGATGCCTGGCTTCATGAAGCATGGATGGAGACCACTGGTGGAGAAGAGGTGAGAGCCATTGGCCTGAGATAGAAGTGTTTTGTTTGTTTCTGTTTCTTGGCCACTGGGTGGGAGAAACATTGAGGTAGTTTATAATTCAAGAATTAAGGTAGGCCAGGCACAGTGGCTCATGCCTGTAGTCCCAAATACTCAGGAGGCTGAGGCAGGAGGATCGCTTGAGCCTAGGAGTATGAGGTTGCAGGGAGCTATGATAATGCCACTCCAGCCTGGATGACAGAGTGAGACCCTATCTCAAAAAAAAAAAAAAAAAAGAATTAAGGTAGATTTTTCTTTAATAACATTAAAAAGAAAGTAATTACAACACTAATACATTTTAACATTGACAAAGTTAAAGACAAAAGCACATAGAAGAAACCAAAATCACCCAAAATCCTGCCACCCCAAGAAAAGCACTGTTGATAATTTGATGTATTTGCTTCAAGTGATTTTTTTCCTACATATATACATATATTAATATACATATATTAACTTTAATACAATTGTATCATAAATGATATATTATTTTATAACCTTATTTTAACTAACAAAATATGACTATTTTACCATTGTTATATATTTTTACATAATTTTATTTATTATTTAATTTAATTAATTTATTTATTTGTTTATTTTGAGACAGGGTCTTGCTCTGTTGCCTGGGCTAGAGTGCAGTGGCATCATTATAGCTCACCGCAACCTCAAACTCCTGGGCTCAAGCAATCCTTCTGCCTCAGCCTCCCATGCCTGGCTAATGTGAAAAATTTTTTTGTAGAGACAGGGTCTTGCTACTGCCCAGGCTTGTCTCGAATTCCTGGCCTCAAGTGATCCTCCTGCCTCAGCCTCCCAAAGTGCTAGGATTATAGGCATGAGCCACCTCGCCTGGCCTATTATTTTATAATTTTTTTTTGTATGGAACGCTTCATGAATTTGTGTGTCATCCTTGTGCAGGGGCCATGCTAATCTTCTCTGTATCATTCCAATTTTAGTATATGTGCTGCCGAAGCGAGCCCTATTTTGTAATTTTTAATTCAAATTTTGAATAAGTCTTACATGCACATGTGACAAAATTCAAACAGTATAAAAAGGTAAACAATGAAAAGTAAGCCTCCTTCTTACCCCACTTCCCCAGCCACCCAGTTCCCCTTTCAGAAGGCAATCATTATTACCAGTTTCTTGTGAATCTTTCCAAAAACATACTATACACTTATAAGCAAATACACATATATATACATACATACTTTTTTTTAAAACATATGGTAGCATACTATACATACTGTTCTGCACCTTGCTTTTTTTATTGTTGCTGTTAACCCTGAGTCTTGGCGATCCTTTCATGTCAGCACATAAAGATTTCTCGGAGGTGGGGGTTGGGGGAGGAGGAGGGGATGGGCAAAGATCTACCTAACTGGTACAATGAACACTATCTGGGTGATGGGCACACTTACAGCCCTGACTCAAGCATTACAAAAGCGACCCATGGAACCAAAAACATTTGTACCCCCATAATATTTTGAAATTTAAAAAAAGATTTATTTCATTCTTTTTAACACTATATAATTTGTTTTAGGGATATGCCATAATTTATTTAACTGGGCCTCTATTGGTGGACATTTAGTGTTGCTGTAATCATTTGCTAAAACAGTTGAATTACCTTATATATATATTTTTTGCATATGTGCAGTATGTCTGTAGGATAAATTTTTAGAAGTAGAGGTCATAAGGTATATGCATTTAAAAATGTGCCAGTTTCCTTTCATAGAGCCGGCCCCAGTTTATATATACCTTCATCAGTCATACGTGCAAATGTCTATTTACTCACATTTTCACCAATGCAGTGCATTGTCTAACTATTTTATTTTGGCCCCTTTGATAGGTAAAAATGGTGTTTCATAGTTTTAGTATGCATTTCGCTTACTAACAGTGAGGTTGAGCATTGATTCCTATGTTTAAGAGCCATTATAACATCATTTTATGATGTTATATTTTATGATAGTGGTATAATTTACATATAGTGCACAAATCTTAAACAGCTTGCCAGATTTTATGACGTATGTAGACATCCATGTAACCACTACCCAGATTAAGATCTGGAACATTTCTGTTGCCCCTGAAAGCTCCTTCATGCCCCCTTCCTGTCAAAATACTACTAATACATTGTTACCACAATAGGAGGTATCTTCAATTTTGACTTCTAGCACTACCCATAAGTTCTGTTCATTCTTGAACTTCATATAAAGGGAATAATATGGTATGTACACTTTTGTGTTTGAATTTTTTCAACATGTTTTTGAGATATTTTGATGTCCTATTTGTTGCTGTTCTATTATATCTTTTTTTTTGTTTTTTTTGAGACAGAGTCTCACTCTGTTGCCCAGGCTAGGGTGCCGTGGCATCAGCCTAGCTCACAGCAACCTCAAATTCCTGGGCTCAAGCGATCCTCCTGCCTCAGCCTCCTGAGTAGCTGGGACTACAGGCACACACCACCACACCTGGCTAATTTTTCTTTTTTTTTTTTTTTTTAACTAGAGACAGTGTCTCGCTCTCTTGCTCAGGCTGGTCTCAAACTCTTGAGTTCAAGCAATCCTCCTGCCTCAGTCTCCCAGAGTGCTAGGATTACATGCGTGAGCCACCGTGCCTGGCCTATTATATAATTTTAAATAGCATCAAATAATAAAATATATGCACATGCCATAATTTAATCAATTTCTTAGGTTAACCAGTCTGCTAAATGTTACTCCTTTAAGTTGTTTTCAATTTCTCATTATTATTAGCAGTGTGATAATAAACATGCTTGTAGCTAAATCTTGCCCATGTGTGTGATTTCCATAGTATGAATTTTAGAAGTAGAATTTCTTCTACAAAATTTAAGGCTTTTGAGTATGCATTTCTTAGTTGCCTGTATAATAGTTGTATGCATGTATTCTCCTACCAGAAAAGAATGAGGGTTCTCCTTTCCTTGAACCCATATCTACACTGGATATTACAATTAAAATTTTGTTTTCTAATTTGATAGGTGAAAAAAGATGTTACTGTTTTAGTTTCTTTTCTTGGAAAATGTTGAACATCTTTGTTTATTGAACATTTGTATTTCTTCTTCTATTGTTAGTACCTAGCTCTTGTCCATTTTTTTTCTGTTTAGTTTTTGTCTTTTTGTTACTATTATTATGATTATTTCTTAGAGACAGTGTCTCACTCTGTCGCCCAGACTGGAGTGCCTTGGCATGATCACAGCTCACTACAACTTCAAACTCTTGGGCTCAAGTGATCCTCTGGCCTCAGCCTTCCAAGTAGCTGGTACTACAGGTGCACACCACGACACCCAGCTAATTTTTTATATTTTTTGTTGAGATGGGGTCTCACTATGTTGTCCAGATTGGTCTCGAACTCCTGGCCTCATGCGATCCTCCCGCCTCAGCTCCCAAAGTGCTAGGATTACATTCATGAGCCACTGTGCCCAACCTCTTTTTGTTACTAATTTATGAGAGTTTTTTGTGTAGTAAGACTATTAATATCTGTTGTAAAAACTTGAAGTTTTTTATTTAAAAATTATGTATTTTTATTTTAGAAAAGTTTTAAATCTAAATCAAAAAGAACAAAAACTCTTAAAATCTTACTGTCTGAGGATAACCACTATTAACATGTTTTTCTGTGCAAGGTATACATATATACATACACGTAATATACAGGTTGAGTATCCCTTATCCAAAATGCTTGGGACCAGAAGTGTTTCCAGTTTTGGAATATTTGCATTATACTTAACAGTCGAGTGTTCCTAATCCGAAAATCCGAAATCCAAAATGCTCCTTGAGCATGACCTTTGGAGCATCATGTTGGTGCTCAAAAAGTTTTGGATTTTAGAGCATTTTGGATTTCAGATTTTCAGATTAAAGATGCTCAACCTGTAGGTGTATGCATATGTGTGTGTGTGTGTGTGTGTGTGTGTAAAATTACAGAAATGGAATCATCCTTTTCATCCTTAATATACTTTTTTTTGTTTTTTACAATAGTATTTTTGTACACTATTTTAAAAACCACTTTTTTTGCCTTACAGTATTTTGTGCACACCTTGTCATGTCATTACATATTCTTTTATAACATCATCTATAATATTGTATACTTTTAACTTAAAAGCAACATGTTATCATTATAAAACATTGAAATATCACAGACAAAATGTAGAAAGTATAAGTTCCTGTCATTCTGCTCTCTAGTGATAACCACTGGACAGTTACTATTAACAGTTCAGTGTATAGTAGTTCATTTCTCTTTTCTAAGGCTATTCTATCCATACACTTTTTTAAAAATGTAGTCACATTATACACATTGTTTGAATTTTTTCAATTAATAATCAATGTTGAACATGTCAATATATATAAACCAGGCTGGGCAAGGTGGCTCATGCCTATAATTCTAGCACTCTGAGAGGCCAAGGCAGGAGGATCGCTTGAGCTCAGGAGTTAGAGACCAGCCTGAGTGCGACCCAGTCTCTACAATAAAATAGAAAAATTAGCCAGGTATGGTGGCACATGCCTGTAGTCCCAGCTACTCGGGAGGCTGAGGCAGGAGGATTGCTTGAGCCCAGGAGTTTGAGGTTGCAGTGAGCTATGATGATGCCACCGCTCTCTAGTCAGGGCAACAGAGGGAGACTCTGTATCAAAAAAAAAAAGTGTAAACCAACCCCACTCATTTTAATGGAGGCACAACCAACCTCTTCTTGATACATGTTTGAATTATTTCTAGTTTTTCTTTAATGCAAACTGGTGCAGTGAACATCCTTCTACATACATCTTTATACACTTTAGCAAATGTCTTATAAAATGAATCCTAGCCTTGGAATTCTGGGACAGAATATGAACGGTATGGACATTCAAATATTTAATAGAATTGCCTTCCAGAAAGGTTCTATCAATATACAGTACTCCCTTCATTACAGAGAGCACTTTTCCAATTCTTTTCCTTTGTGGATTCTGTTTGTTGGACTTCAGAGTCTTTCACCATACAGAGACCAAATAAATATTTTAGGTAGAATTTTTCCATAATCCAGATTTAATTTTTTAAAAATATCTTTAAAATAACATTTATTAGGCTGGGTGCGGTGGCTCATGCCTGTAATCCCAGCACTTTGGGAGGCTGAGGCAGGAGGATTGCTTGAGGCCAGGAGTTCGAGGTCAGTTTGAGCAACATGGTGAGACGCCATCTCTAAAAAAATTAAAAAATTAGCTGGGTGTAGTGGCGTGCACCTGTAGTCCCAGCTATTTGGGAGGCTGAGGCAGAATGTTTGCTTGAGCCCGGGAGTTTGAAGTTGCAGTGAGCTATGATCATGCCACTGCACTCCAGCTTGGGTGACAGAGTGAGACCCTGTCTTTAAAAAAAAAAAAAAGATGGACTCTATAGTAAAACAACTTGACAAGTCCTAGTCTCTTCATACTGAATGGCAGGAAAACACAACTGAGAAATTTGTCACTTATGATAGAGAACAAACATGGTCTTATTTAATCTTACCAGAGATTTACCTTTAATGTAAATCAAATATATTCTTTGTCAAGCTCCTTGAGTTATATTTTGTATCTTTAGCATTCCTACCCGAAAACATGATTTACAGCATATTAACTGAATTAAACAAAGCACTTGTAGATCTGAATGATTTGCTTCACAGTTTCCCTTTAATTTAAGCCGGTTCTCTTCTTAAAGGGAGATCCACATTTCTGATTTCACATATTCCTTTCAGAAAGAGAAAGCTTTTGTTAATGTTTCCACAGCAACACCTCAGTGTACATACAGTATTTCATTTACATAATAGGGAACCTGCTATACATATGTTTCTAACTTTGCATCTTTCACATAGTACATCTTGAAGAGCATTCTATATCAGGGCATTTGGATCTAATGGGGAAGATTTTTTTAAACTTTGAGGTAATTTTTAATGTTAATGAATTGTTCTTCACTTTCTATAGCATGTGGCCCTATTGTCTTTTCTTGTTTGATTTCCCAGGGAGGGTTTTGGGGGTGGTGGGGTGCCAATCCATCACACCAAGACTAAGATTCTCTCACACAGTCTCACTGTATGACAGTCTTCTACCACACAGACACAACTCCTGATATCAATACTAACCTTGCTTCTTTCTCTCTAGTTGCTCTCATCCTTCCAATTTTCCATGTGTTTGGGGGGCTGAAGAACAGCGTGACTTTCTCAGGCTGATGGAAGGGGGCAGTAGTATTTCTTCTCCCTCAAACCCTGCCTGCTGATGTCTGACATCTTTTGTTTTCATTCCAGGGGAAGCCATATGTCTTTGACCGTGTATTTCCTCCAAACACGACTCAGGAGCAAGTTTATCATGCATGTGCCATGCAGATTGTCAAAGGTAATAGATGTATTTTTAGAATGTGTTTTCTCAGGTTCCCCATTCTCTACCCTATTTGTCTCCACCAGTACTCCTTCCCCACCATCTCTTCCAGATGTCCTTGCTGGCTACAATGGCACCATCTTTGCTTATGGACAGACATCCTCAGGGAAAACACATACCATGGAGGTGAGATTTCTGACTCTGTAGGGGGTGAGGAGCCAGGAGAGTCAATGGGAGATCAAACAATCTCAGTGGGGGAAGATCCAGGAATCAAGGATTGCCTGGTCCAGAAGCAGATGGGTACAGAGGATGAACTGAAGGGGGCAGTGTTACAGGGGAAGTTCACTGGAAGCCCTTCAACTGCTGCAATTTATTTACCCTGATTTCCACTACTCCAGTTTTCTTGTTTTGATCTGGAAAAGCAGCAGCAATGAAGGTGCAAAGGGCTGCTCAGTCATCTCCCTCCACTGAGGGGTAGACATGGTGAGCACCTCCTGACTTACTATGGCCTTCATATCAACGCCGACCTTCGTATCCACCTGCACACCTCTGAGTTGTCTCATTCTGCCTGAGCCCAGGCTTTACTCTGGAATACCCTCACTCCCCAGGGAAAGCTGCATGACCCCCAGCTGATGGGAATCATTCCTCGCATTGCCCGAGACATCTTCAACCACATCTACTCGATGGATGAGAACCTCGAGTTCCACATTAAGGTGAGAGGGAGTGGCAGCTGGGCATTCTCAGAGTGGCCTAAGGGGGAGATCTAGGATGAACCCACTGAAAACCCGGGGCTCCCCGGCTTGACCCCTGCACCTTACCTAAGTTCTTCTTTGTCAAGATGTTGTCTCCTGCTCGTTCCCGCACATCACCGTTTGAGTGGGTCATGTTAGCTTGGGCTTCCTGTATCAGATTTAAGACAGGTCCTCCTCGTTTTACACTCCTTTCTCCCTAACCAGGTTTCTTACTTTGAGATTTACCTGGACAAAATTCGTGACCTTCTGGATGGTGAGTGTTTCACCCTGGTGGGTCAGGGTGTGTGAGGAGGGTGAGGAAAAGGAAGACCACGTTGCTCTTGGGATTAGGTACTGCTTGGCAAGGGGTGCATAGGGCACACAGGACTCCTGAGTCCTTTGGCTCTACTCACCAAGAATTGCCAAAAACTGAGAGGGTCAGAAGATGAGCTTAGGGGCCCAGGCCTGCATATAAACAGCCCAAGAGGAGCTAGAGCCTTGAGGAGGAGGAGGAGGAACTGAGCCTTCAGCTCATGCAGGCAGTTTAGTCTGCCTCCCTTTAGAACATAGAAGAAACCACCATCATCTGAGTGAACTGCAGGGTGCAGAGGGGGTGAGTGGAAGTGCAGGCCTTGCTCACTCTGCATTCTCTTGATTCAGTGACCAAGACAAATCTGTCCGTGCACGAGGACAAGAACCGGGTGCCATTTGTCAAGGTGAGAGTGGGGCGGGGCACCTGTGGGGATCAGTGTGTTGAGAGTGTGGGTGAGGGGGGAGGATAGGTCAGTGACCTGGAAGTTGGAGGGTGGCTATCCTGGAGGAGTGAGATGTGCCAAGAGGCCAGGGAGGGTCTGGGAGCTTAGAAAAGACACTGCCTTGAACGGTCATTTGGTCAATGTGCAGTCAATTTAATTTGCAGATCAAAGTTTATGGGTCACTGTCCATTTGTCCCCTGCAGGGTTGTACTGAACGCTTTGTGTCCAGCCCGGAGGAGATTTTGGATGTAATTGATGAGGGGAAATCAAATCGTCATGTGGCTGTCACCAGTGAGTGGGGCTCTTGAGGGGCCCTTTTTTTTTTTCTCCTCGTTCCATCTCCCAGGATGGAGTGCAGTGGTGTCATCATAGCTCACTGCAACCTCAAACTCCAGGGCTCAAGTGATCCTCCTGCCTCAGCCTCCCAGGTAGCCGTAACTACAGGCGTGAGCCACCACGCCCAACTAATTTTTCTATTTTAAGTAGCGATGGGGTCTCTTTCTTGCTCAGGCTGGTCTCAAACTCCTGAGTTCAAGCAATCCTCCCACCTCGGCCTCCCAGAGTGCTAGGATTACAGGCATGAGCCACTGCCCCCAGCCTTGAGGGGCTCTTGAGCCTGGGGGTCCACCTCTTTTCTGTGCCCTCTGTGGTAGAGGGACTCAAAAGTGAGCAAGGGAAGGCTATGCTGTCCAGAGGAGGAGGGGCCCTGGTCTGTGTGCCCCTGCTGCTTGGGAGCTGTGGTGGCAGGGCTAGTCCCGGCAGGCACCTTCTCTCTTGGCGGGTGGGGTGGTGGTCACTGGGGCTGGGGACTGAGGACTTCAGTTCCACAGGGTGGTACAGGTCCTGTTTCTCCTGTGCTCCTGCAGACATGAATGAACACAGCTCTCGGAGCCACAGCATCTTCCTCATCAACATCAAGCAGGAAAATATGGAAACTGAGCAGAAGCTCAGTGGGAAGCTGTATCTGGTGGACCTGGCAGGGAGTGAGAAGGTTGGGGGTCCTATGGGGATGGGGTGGGTGGAAGCCTTGGGGGGGGTGGCCTTTTCTTTCTTAATTAAAATTTTTTTATTGGGATATAATTCACATACTGTAAAGTTCACCATTTTAAAGTGTGCAATTCAGTGGTTTTAGTATGTTTACAAGGTTGTGCACACATCACCACTAATTCTAGAACATTTTCATCGCCCATTCATAGTCACTCTCCATTTTTCCCTGGCCTCAGGCCCTGTCAACCACTAATCTACTTTCTGTCTCTATGGATTTGCCTATCCTGGATGTTTCATATCAATGGAATCGTGTAGTATGTGGCAGGGGGTGGGGACAAGGGGACCTTTGGCAAGAGAGTTTAGAGTTTACTCCATCCTCTTCCCTGTTCCCTCCCCTCTCCTTGGACTGAACCCTGCTGAGTGGAAAAGTGGTGGTGAGAGCCCTCTCCCTTGGCAGCTGCTCATGACACATCTGTCCCTTAATGCCCTGGTAGGTCAGCAAGACTGGAGCAGAGGGAGCTGTGCTGGACGAGGCAAAGAATATTAACAAGTCGCTGTCAGCCCTGGGGAATGTGATCTCCGCGCTGGCTGAAGGCACCGTGAGTGTTCCCTGGGTGCCCCACCCCATGCCCTGCCCTATCTCCTCCCCCACCTTCTTCTAATGCCCCCATCTAGTCATGCCCCAATTCATGGGATGTTCAATCCTCAGTCAGCACCTCAATCCTTTCTGATTCTCTGTTGAATTTATTTTTCTGATTCATGGTCTCCTTCCTCCCCTAGAAAAGCTACGTTCCATATCGTGACAGCAAAATGACACGGATTCTGCAGGACTCTCTAGGAGGAAACTGCAGGACAACTATGTTCATCTGCTGCTCACCATCCAGTTACAACGATGCAGAGACCAAGTCCACCCTGATGTTTGGGCAGCGGTCAGTGGCAGGGTCTCCAGGGGGATCCCTGACACCGAGCTTCTCGCTCCAGCCCCTGTAGTTCTCTCTGCTCAGTGTCACCCAGGTCTAATGTAGGTTTCACCTCTGTTCCCCTTCTCCTCGCCCAGGGCAAAGACCATTAAGAACACTGCCTCAGTGAATCTGGAGTTGACTGCCGAGCAGTGGAAGAAGAAATATGAGAAGGAGAAGGAGAAGACAAAGGCCCAGAAGGAGACAATTGCAAAGCTGGAGGCTGAGCTAAGCCGGTGGCGTAATGGTTAGAGAGGGTCCTGTGGGAGTGAGGGGCGGTGGGAGGAGGCTTGGGAGCCAGCCCTGTCTGGGTGATGTTTCAGGTCAGGCCAGTCTCCAAGAAGGAGGGCTGTGTTTCTGGAGGGGTACAGTAGAGCAGTCATGAGGGAGGAGAGAGGGGGCTGACTGTCTACTGCTCCAACCTCCAGAAAGGTGGAAGGTCCACTTGGCGAGAGAGATCCAGGGCCTGGAGGTCTTGGCATTGAGGAGCAAGGAAGAACTTGTGGGTGCAGTGTACTCTTCTCCCATCCCTCACCTTTTTCTGCCCCTTTGCCAGGAGAGAATGTGCCTGAGACAGAGCGCTTGGCTGGGGAGGATGCAGCCTTGGGAGCCGAGCTCTGTGAGGAGACCCCTGTCAATGACAACTCGTCCATTGTGGTGCGCATCGCACCCGAGGAGAGGCAGAAATACGAGGAGGAGATCCGCCGCCTCTACAAGCAGCTTGATGACAAGGTGAGGGCAGCCAGGCAGGGCACAGAAGTGCACCACTAGGATGAGAGGCAAGGGATTGAAGGAAATAGCTTATACTTCCTTTTTCTGATTTTAAAAGGGACAAGTGCTCATTATTGAAAATATGGAAAAATGAATAAAAATATAGAGAAGAAAGTTAAAATCATCCATTATCCCACCATTCCGAGATAACACTGCTAACATTTTGCTTTTCTCCATGCATATGCATCATGCAATTGAGATATACTGTATATGTAATTTTGCAACTGATTTTTTTCATTCAGCGTTCTATTATGAGCAATTTCCTACCTCATTAACAATCCTTCATACGAGTATTTTTAAATGGCCGCCTAAGAATTTGTTAAAATATATTAAACCATTCACTTATTATGGGGCTTCTAGTTTTTCTGGTTTTTGCTTGTTTTTACAACAGACAACTCTGAAATGACTTTCTTTGCCTCTTGTGCATAAGACTTTGCTTTTGAATGATTTGATTAGAATGGCGTGCTAGACTGGGATTCTAGGTTTAAAACATTTTAAACCTAGAATTTAAATGAACATTTAAAGCATTTTGCTGTTTATTGTCAAGGTCATGCCAACTTCCAGGAAGAGAGGAATTTAAAGGTGAGAACAGGAGTTGAGGAAAGAAGCTGAGGGAAAGACCCCTTTTTAGGATGTGGGGCTTCTAACTCAAAGTTTAAACTCTCTGGGTTTTTGTCAGGATCCTCCCTCTACCCCCAACCCTAGAACTCTAAACCGGAAGGAGGAGCTTCCCTTCACTCTCTCTCCCCCTTCACCTCCCACAGGATGATGAGATCAACCAGCAGAGCCAGCTCATAGAGAAGCTCAAGCAGCAGATGCTGGACCAGGAAGAGGTAAGGGAGGGCGGGCAGGATGTGAGAGGAAAGGCATAGAAAAGGCCATTTGAAAATCAGATGGAAGAAGGGCATTCTGCTTAGCGGCTAGTCACCCCCCAAACTGCAGAAGCCTGGGAACCACTGGGGCTTTTCTTAAAGCAAGATTTTGGAGTCTAGGTGCTCTTCATTCTGTTGCCTTATTTCTATGAAGCCTAAAGCCCACTTCTTCTTGACTCTTGCTTTGGGTGGGGGGCTCAGCTTCCCTGGACTAAGGGGCCATAGAAGCGATCACTGGCTGCAAGCTTCCTCACAAGCCCCTCCTCTCCCTTGAAGCTGCTGGTGTCCACCAGAGGAGACAATGAGAAGGTCCAGCGGGAGCTGAGCCACCTACAGTCAGAGAATGATGCCGCTAAGGATGAGGTGAAGGAAGTGCTGCAGGCCCTGGAGGAGCTGGCGGTGAACTATGACCAGAAGTCCCAGGAAGTGGAGGAAAAGAGCCAGCAGAACCAGCTTCTGGTGGATGAACTGTCTCAGAAGGTGGTAGGTGGTGTGCTAGTGGTCCAACAGCTCCCTGGCCTCAGAACATCCTCCATGTCCAAGGGGACCTCTGCTTCCTTACAGGGCTGTACTGTATTTGTACTTCTGCACTGCTGTTCAGTACATCATGAGACCCTGCCCCACCCTGTCATTGCTTTCTGCCCTGCTGACCCCTCTCTCTTCCAGATCCTTCTGCAGGGCCTGTGTTCTCTTTATGGCAGCCCTCAGGGTCATGCATGAAGGAAGAGGCCTCTGCCTGGGCTGGGGAGGGGAGCAGGAGGATGGTGGTGGGAGTGACCTGAGGGGCTGTCCCCAGGCCACCATGCTGTCCCTGGAGTCTGAGTTGCAGCGGCTACAGGAGGTCAGTGGACACCAGCGAAAACGAATTGCTGAGGTGCTGAACGGGCTGATGAAGGACCTGAGCGAGTTCAGTGTCATCGTGGGCAACGGGGAGATTAAGCTGGTGAGTGGGGAGAGACAGCAGTCTTATTTAGGCCATTCTTGTTCTGGACACCAGTGGGAGATGCAGTGTGAGACAATCCAGACCCTCAGGGATGCTGAGAAAGGCAGGCCAAAGAGCTCAGAAACATGCCTTCAAAGTAGACACAGGAAGACAAGTAGAGGCTTGCAAAGACTCCACTGAAAAGACACACTCTAACAGGCGCTGAATAAGGAAGCAATGCATACGTGCTTGTAGCAGGAATTAGAGGTGGGGGCACAGAGTTAAGAATGACGTGCAAATCTGTGGAAGTGAGAGTGATCTGGGTGATCAAGCAGATCAGTTTGATTACAAAAGAAAATCATATGGCTTTATAAGGTTAATTTATAAGAGAGGGACTGTTGGAGTTGGATTTTTAAATGCAGAGGGATTTACTGTGAAGTGCCAGATGATGGCCACTAAAGGTTGTTCAGAAAATACCTGCCCCACTTGAGTCTGTGTGTATGTGGGTGTGTACAGGGGTAGACAGAAGGTGGAAGGGAATGGATAAAGCCTTCCCCACAGCCAAGTAGCATCTCTTCCTCCTTTGCCCACCCTCAGCCAGTGGAGATCAGTGGGGCCATCGAGGAGGAGTTCACTGTGGCCCGACTCTACATTAGCAAAATCAAATCGGAAGTCAAGTCTGTGGTCAAGCGGTGCCGGCAGCTGGAGAACCTCCAGGTGGAATGTCATCGCAAGATGGAAGTGACTGGGCGGGAGCTCTCATCCTGCCAGCTCCTCATCTCCCAGGTGAGTGCCTGAGGTTGAGAGCCCTTGGGTGCAGTGGGGGAAAGAAGGCTGCTCTGGGGTTGTGGATGAAACTCCTAACACCCACCTTTATGTCAAAGTCCTAGGGGTCAACGGAAATCAAGGACAAAAGAGCTGGGGTGGTAGGAGGTGGGGGATCCAGGCCAAAGAAGTGAAGGCTCTGAGCTGATGGGGTCTAAAGGAACAGCCTTCAGAGGAATGGCCCCCGACCCTGCATCCTTGTGGGAGGCATAGCTGGAGGGAGGGCTGGGGAGGAGAGCTGGAGTTTATGGAGGTCTATGCTGCCTGGAGTTGTGGACTTTGCTTCATTCACCTTCTTCCTCTCACCAACCATCTCCCACCAGCATGAGGCCAAGATCCGCTCGCTCACGGAATACATGCAGAGTGTGGAGCTAAAGAAGCGGCACCTGGAAGAGTCCTATGACTCCCTGAGTGATGAGCTGGCCAAGCTCCAGGCCCAGGGTGAGGCCTCCTCATGCCTCCATCCCACTCATCCTGGGCTCTGAGATCCCAGATGGGACAGGGTAGAAAAGTCACGAACATCAAAAGAAACCACCCGACAGCTACTCACCCAAAGCATTAACCTGAAATCATGGACACCAATTCACGTGCTATCTAGCCAAGCTTTTGCATGTAGCTCATTTTGCATGAACCATACATCCTCTGTTGTTCTCTGTCCCTGCTATATCAAATTGGATTGTCCTAACCCAGAAGAACATCCCTTTGGGCCCATCCCCTGCCCTGCCTGGAGCTCAGGTCACAACATAAAGTTCTTTCGGAAAGAGGTAGGTTTGAGGTAAGCTGTCTTCCCCTCTTTCCCTTAGAAACTGTGCATGAAGTGGCCCTGAAGGACAAGGAGCCAGACACACAGGATGCAGATGAAGTGAAGGCAAGTGGGGAAGGTGTGGGGGACAACATGGGCCTGGCAGGGCGAGGGCTGGGCTGGCCCTCACGGAGCTCCTGTCTGGGAGTCTGGCTTTGAGCTTGGGGTGGGGTTATTTGCAGAAGGCCCTGGAGTTGCAGATGGAGAGTCACCGGGAGGCCCATCACCGGCAGCTGGCCCGGCTCCGGGATGAGATCAATGAGAAGCAGAAGACCATTGATGAGCTCAAAGAGTAAGTAAGGGTGGCTCCGGTCTCCACCCACCCTGTCACCTTGCTGTCCCACTCACATGTTCCCTGTGTCTGATTCTTTAACTTCGTGTGTCATTCCATCAACCATGCCACAACTTTGCAGCACAGCTTCAGGAGATACAAGGAATAAGGACTAGTTCCTATCCTAGCGGCCCGTATGATTAGAGAGCTCAGGGTTCCTTGCCCTAATCTATGATTAGCAGGGTTCCTTGCTCCCGAGTCTGCCCCTGGTGTCTGAAGGTAGACACATCAATTCTAACTGGACTCAGTTGTACAAGAAAATGGAAAGCGTTTGAGGAGCTGGTCTTCCCTTCCCCCCCCACCGCCCCCGTTAAAATCTTTTTTTTCTCTCTCCAATACCTCCTGACCTTCTGTAGCCTGAATCAGAAGCTCCAGTTAGAGCTGGAGAAGCTTCAGGCTGACTACGAGAAGCTGAAGAATGAAGAACATGAGAAGAGCACCAAACTGCAGGAGCTGACGTGAGTGACTGGGTCTGCCTGCAAGCCCGCAGCCTTGCAGGCTCATCAGAGCTGCTACTCGGACATGCTTGCAGAGGCGGGACGCACACCTAGCGGTGCTATGATGACCCACAGGAGGCAAATATGATGGGGTGGGGAAGGGAAACAAAGGAGATGATTAGCAATGACCGCTGCTCAGTATTAGCTGACATGGAAAGACCTTTGCAATGTTCTATAGTATAGAAAGCAGGTTACAAAAGAGTGTGAATGGTGATCCCATAAAAATGCATGTATGGACACACATATAAATATGCAGAGAAAAATAGTCTGGAAAGATGGACACCAGAAGAGTAATGGTGGTTTGATCTGTAAATAGTAGAATCATAGCTTTTTATAAAAACTTGCTTTATGTCTTTTTTACTTCTTTTCTAATTTTTGCATAGAACACATGAGTAACTTGTATAATATGTAATAATAAAATAGAGATAAAAGAAATGGAGGAAGAAGGGGGAGGGAGAGTCCTGAAGGATTCTTCTGTTTCCCTCGTTCTCCTAATTTCTCTTGCTGCAGATTTCTGTACGAGCGACATGAGCAGTCCAAGCAGGACCTCAAGGGCCTGGAGGAGACAGTTGTGAGTGGTTTCCTTCTATGCCAAGTTAACAAGGTTGGGGGGGGCTTCATTTCTTCTGCTGATTTCTTCCTCACCCGATTCCTCCTGCCCTTCTGCAGTCAGTCCGTGACATTATCAGGACACATTTTTTTCCAAAAGGATGAGTGACTCACTTGCATATAGAGACTGAAGGTTCTAATAATTTTGAAGAGAGAAGATTGACCTGGTATCTGGCCATCCCCAATTTTTCATCATTCTTTCTAGGCCCGGGAACTCCAGACCCTCCACAACCTTCGCAAGCTGTTCGTTCAAGACGTCACGACTCGAGTCAAGAAAGTGAGTGCCATTCTCGGGGTCTTACCGGCCCCAAATTCTCCTCCCATCCTCAGGATTCTCCAGCCCCTGCTGCCCCAGTGAGGCTGGCTTGGCCTGGTCTGGATAGGACCTGTTTGGCCTTGGGACAGCTACATCTTTTCCTCCATCTCTAATCAGAGTGCAGAAATGGAGCCCGAGGACAGTGGGGGGATTCACTCCCAAAAGCAGAAGATTTCCTTTCTTGAGAACAACCTGGAACAGCTTACAAAGGTTCACAAACAGGTGAGAGTCTGGAAAAGGGGTGAAAAGAACTTTTGAGGCCAGGTACCTAGGATACCCCAATTCTCGGTGGTCCCTTGGATTTGGGAAAATCTAGTTGCATGTTTTCCTTACTGTTTTCTTCTACTTTCCCTACTAATCCCTTCTTTATACAATATTTGGTCCCACTTTTACCTTGTTCTTTGTTTTATGACTGTTTGCCCCTCTCAAAGTTTCTAACCCACTTCAAAGTGGAATTCCCTAGGCCTACCTTGGAGGGAGGGGGTTGAAACTGACAAAGGTCAAAGAGGCATAGGGCTGTATCTGTACAGGAGGAAGACTGGTCAGACTTTAGCCAGAGATGGAAGGCAGGGAGACAAGAAGAAGCCAGGGAATTGGGATTTCTCTCTTGGAGAGAACTGCATCTGCCTAGGCCTGGGGCAGGCATGCAGGGCCATTCAGTGATGTTCTCAGTATAGTCTAACCAGCCCCTGGTTGGGGCCAGTACAAACTCCCGTGTTTTAAGTTGCTGCCTCTCTGTCCCCCTCCTTGCTGCTGCGGTTCCTTAGGTGGATGACTGGGTTTCAAAGGTATGGGGTGGGATGTAGAAGGGCAGTCCAAAGGAGTCGGGACAGGAAATGTTTGGTGTGCACAGAGCAGGAATACCCTCACTAGCGCCAAATATCTGAGCCTTGAAGACAGGCTCAACTTTCTGTCAACTGGCTCTTAATTGATTCATAAAAGAAACCCTAACCTTAGCTTCATTCCTTTCCTTTCAAATCTGCCTTAAAATGCCACTTTAACTCATTCTCACTAGCCTAGAACTTAAACTTCTTTTCCTCCCAGTGCAATGCCCAGCCTGTATAGTGAATACTCAGTACATACTCAATACATCTTTTTTTTTTTGTAATGAATCCCCAACCTATAGCTCAGTGATAATGTGCGGGATTCATTTATTTTATTTGGGCCTGCAGAGGGCTTTACTACTATATTTTTTCCCTTTGTTTATTATGAAACAGAGTAACAACATTACGGAGAAGTTGAAAGACAGCTAGGACACATTTGTAATCAATTCTGCCATTCTATTTCCATTCCTGTGTTTCTGCTTTCCCTCTCTGTCCAAATGCATATTATATTGCTTTTAGAAAAAACAACCACCACTACATGCTGTTTCCTTTTCCCTCACTGAAGCCTCTCTGCCCCTGCTCTAAGTCCCAAAGACCAAAAACTACTCACCTATAGGATAAATAGAGGACTCACTACAATTTTCTACCTCAGCAGACACAAAACTGGAAAGGAAAAGGAGAGAGCGAGAAAAACTTCTCAGTTAACAGAATCTTAATAGCCAGTGCTACAGCCCTATTACCAATTAAGCTAAACCATTATCTTAGCAAACCATTGCTTATCATCCATAAATTGTCCAAAGGAAAGCTGCACGAGAGGGGTCCAGCTCTGCCCCCTTACCCCCAGTGTTCCCTGCTGTGCCGATTTACCTGCTGTGCTCCTTTTGCAATCTGTGCTGCCCCCAGTCCTTGTGTAGAATCCTGTAAAAGGATCAGGAAGTCTTTTCTGGCTGCAAGGTGGTCGCTGCCACACTCTAGCTTAATTTAAATGGGGGAGGGACAGCCCAGGAAGTTCTTGAATGTGAAGGTAATGAGCACAAATGTTTGTGAGACCTCAAACATTTTCTTTCCTTCCTATGGGGCGCCATGTGTTTGTGCACGTGTGTGGGCGCTCCTGAATTCCAGCTTCTGCTCCCGCTCTGCACTGCGCCTGACCTGCCTCCTTCTTGGTGCCATGTCCGCCCTCCACACTGCTACTGTGCTCTCGCGCCCACCCTGCCCTGTGCATGCGCACAGAGCCCCCTCTGGGAAAGTGGTGCCTCATCCCCATGGTCTCCCTGGGGCTGTTGGTCTGGCACAAGTTGGGAGATGCCGGGGAAGGGAATGTCTAGGCCAGAGGGAGACTGGGTCAGGACACTGTCACAGGAGTTCTGGGCTACAGTGGAGATGGCAGGTTTTGCTGCCTGGAAAAAATTATGTAACTTTTTAATGCCTGACCACATTTTGCTCAGGGAGAAGGAAAAAACTGGACAGAACAGCACATTACATAAAGGGAATGAGGCCTTTTGAGGAAACATGGTCTCCTCTGACTCTTGATTTTCTTTATGTTCTCTCCTTTCCCCTACACTCCCCCGGGTGGCTGTCTTGGGTCACTCGCCCTTCTTTTGGCTTCTTCCCCCGCTCATCCCATAGCTGGTACGTGACAATGCAGATCTGCGTTGTGAGCTTCCTAAATTGGAAAAACGACTTAGGGCTACGGCTGAGAGAGTTAAGGCCCTGGAGGGTGCACTGAAGGAGGCCAAGGAGGGCGCCATGAAGGACAAGCGCCGGTACCAGCAGGAGGTGGACCGCATCAAGGAGGCTGTTCGCTACAAGAGCTCGGGCAAGCGGGGCCATTCTGCCCAGATTGGTGAGTGGGTGTCAGTAGGCAGGTGGGATTACCTCCTGGAGCAAATTCGGCAAATTCCTAAGTGCCAAACAACTAGATTATTGCTTTTTACCCATCCCCAGCCTTACCTCCCCCAACAAAAAAGTTAAAAAGTGACTAATTATCTTATAGGCAACTCAGTTCAAGCCCAGCTAAATGACCTCAAGGACCAGGGCAACTGCAGGGTAACACAACAGCCTCCTCACAGTTGATTCCTTTCTTTACCACAGCCAAACCTGTTCGGCCTGGCCACTACCCTGCATCTTCACCCACCAACCCCTATGGCACCCGGAGCCCTGAGTGCATCAGTTACACCAACAGCCTCTTCCAGAACTACCAGAATTTGTACCTGCAGCCCACACCTAGCTCCACCTCAGATATGTAGTGAGTGACCACAGGCATTGGCTGGATCCCCAACCCAAGGCTTGCTGAACCCTAGAAGGCATAGGGTTGGGTCAATTATTGGCTGAGGCTTAATTATTTTCTTAGGCAGCTTCATTTCTTACCCTTTCTCAACTTCATGCCTACAATTAGAAGGTGAGCATCTGCCCACCCAGCCTGCAGCCATGTTTGTTGTCCTCTACTCTCTGGGGATGGGGAGGGGCATATGGGTCTATCACTGAGAGTGAATGTGGATCAGTGGTCCTCAGAATAGTGAGGGTGGGTGCCAGAGGCTGCATCTCTCTTCTCTGCTCCATCCAGCTTTTCTAACTCCTGTACCAGCAGTGGAGCCACATCTTCTGGAGGTCCCTTGGCTTCCTACCAGAAGGCCAACATGGACAACGGTGAGTGAAAAAGATGGGTAATCCAGCCTTTGGGATCCCCAGGGCAAGTTGAGGCATAAGAAAAGTAAGTGATCCTACTTTACAAAAACCACTAACCAAACCTTTCTAGTGTGCCAAGGCTTCAAATAAAAAGATACATATAGCCTGGCACAGTGGTGTGCACCTGTAGTCCCAGCTGCTAAGGAGGCAGAGACAGGAGGACTTCTTGAGCCCAGGAGTTTGAGGCTACAGTGAGCACCTGTGAATAGTCACTGCACTACAGCCTGGGTAACATAACAAGACCCTGTCTCTTAAAAAAAAAAAAGAGAGGCTGGGTACTGTGGCTTATGCCTGTAATTCTAGCACTTTGGGAGGCCGGGGTGGGAGAATTGCTTGAGGCCAGGAGTTCAAGACCAGCCTGGGCAACATAGTGAAACCATCCCATCTCTACCAAAAAGAAAAAGAAAAAAAAATTAGCCAGGTGGTGTGTACCTGTAGTCTCAGCTACTCAGGAGGCTGAGGCAGGAGGATTGCTTGAGCCCAATAGTTCAAGACTGCAGTGAGCTATGATTGGGCCACTGTACTCTAGCCTGGCTGACAGAGCAAGACCCTATCTCTAAAACAAAAATATATATATACACACACACACATGCAAAGTGATCCTGAACCTACACTGCAAGTATTGCTATCCATTCCTTTAGCTCACGGACACTCTTAAAATGGATTCCTCCTATTACAGGCCTGTCCCCACCCTTACTTCCTGTCCCCTTTTCCTTTCCTTAGGGAGGGGTCAGGGAGGCTTTTTCTCAAACAAAACAGTGATGCAGCTTGGGGTAGGTGAAGATAGCGTTCCACAGCTTACTATTTTCTCTAAGATATTAGGATGGGAGGGGGTTTGGGGAGACTGTTTCTAATGCCCAATGTCCTTTTTCCTTCTTCAAATCCTGTGCTCTCACCAATGGTCTCTTCAGGAAATGCCACAGATATCAATGACAATAGGTAAACCAGTCCCCACTGTCCTTGGGTTCTCTGGGTGGGACCAGAAGAACCTTAATGGGCTTCTGGTCCCTTAAATGTCCCTTGAGCCCTTCTTAGAGGTTCCCTGGAGCCTTTGGGGAGGGAGGAGGAAATAAGAATCATTCTTGCCATCACTGTGTTGTCTAGGAGATCCAGTCATCCCCCTGCCTCAGTGCAGAACACCTTCCCCTCCTCCAGTCCCATCTGTGGCTTGTCCCCATTGCAGTTATTGGGTCTGGGGGAAAATACCACGGACATCTAATGACCCAGGTTTCTCTCCTACCTGTGGGAACTTTGTGACCTTGGGCAAGTCACTTACATCCCTCTGGCCTTGAGTTTCCCTGTATGCCTGTAACATGAATAGTCCCTGCCCTTCATTATCTCACAGAAATGCTGTCAGAGCGAAGTGACTTTCATTTATGTGGAGCTGATCATGGTAGGTTTCTTCCTCCAGGAGTGACCTGCCATGCGGCTATGAGGCTGAGGACCAGGCCAAGCTTTTCCCTCTCCACCAAGAGACAGCAGCCAGCTAATCTCCCACACCCACTGCTACATACCTGCACTTTCAGGTAGCTTCAGGCCGCCTCGTCGGACCAGCCTCAGGTTGCCTCCTTTCTTGTCCACAGCCTCTTTGGTTCTCCTGCTCCTTTTTTTTTTTTTTTTTACCATCTCAAAACTTTTACTATATAGTTACCCCTCAACTCCTGCTTTCCCCTGCTGGGAGCTAATTCTGTGCCGCCCCATGTGATCTGGACACTGACCTCTCTCTGGCCCCTTTATGTTTTCCCTCTGACTGTAGTAGTTACCACAGTACTGCCTTTCTGCCACTAGGGGTCACTGCCATGCGTCCAAAGAAGTGAGCTCGGCCGCTGTAGATCTAGAGCCACATGCAGGTCACAGGCTGTAGATATTAGGAGAACCTGGGACAGCGTCTCAACCCTCCCTCCACCTCCACCCTCAAATAATTTTGGATGGATAGGTATTTTCTGAACTAAGACATCTCCAGTACAGGCGATGTTTGATTTATTCCTGCACCTGTGTCCTATCCTCCTCCTATATGTATATGCCACCAGTAAGCTTTGGGGAATGCCTGTGAAGTCTAATTTTTGTTCCTCTAGCTGAAGTGTCAGCACTCCCCTCCCATCTTGCTCAGTGGAGGTGGAAAAGTCTCCCCTTTTCCTCATCTATCCCCAGGTCCTCTCCTCTAGCAGCACAGGCACCTTTTGGGTTCTTGTGTGTCACCAGGCTTCTCAGCAGTGTTGATTTAGGGCCCAGAATTGGGCACTGGGATCCTGTTTGATTGTCCACTTTGGATCCTTGGAGAACTAGAAACAAGAGAACATGGCCAGTCTCTTACTGGGCTGCATCCAAGCCGATCCCTCCCCAGGGGTTTCCGGGGATAGCAGGCCAGGCACTCACAGGCAGAAAAGCCTGAGAAGCAGAGAAGTAGGAACGCGGAAGAGGAACCAGGGAAGGGCTGGGGTGGAGGACCAGGGGTGGGGGTGGGGGGTCTGGTTGTTGGTACTAAAGGAACAGGACTATAAACCAAAGTGTATGCAGGTGCCACCTGTTCCTGCTCAGAGGCTGAGCTGCAAGCTGGTTCCTCACACCCTCTTTCTCTTTCTTTCCCAGTTTCTAAGAGGGCCTGAGGCCTCTTCTTTCAGCATGCTGCAAACCTGTGGTCTCTGATACTAACTCCCTCCCCAACCCCTGTTGTTCGACTGTACTACGTTTGATGTATTCTCTTACTTACTCTGTATCTCTTTGTACTCTGTATCTATATATCAAAAGCTGCTGCTATGTCTCTCTTCTCTCTGTCTTTCTCTAAGTATCTGATGATGTATTTAGCAATTTCTAAGCATAAGCTACCCTCCTCGTTTGGAGCAATAGGGAGGAGGGTGAATGTTTCTTCTTTCTCATATATTCGTCTCTCACACTGAGTGGTGTTAGTCACTGAGTAGAGGTCACAGAGATGACAAAAGGAAAAACAGGAGCTAGAGGGCTGTGATCCTTCACACACACACACACAACACACACACACACACAAAGCCTTAAGCAGAAGAATGTCTTAGCATTATAAGACAAAGAAACAGACTCTTCCTCCCTCCTCTTTCACATATAGCACAGGGGATGGTAACATGGAAGGGCTGCTAAATTAGACATATGCTTTTCTTCATACACCCCTCACCTGAATCCAGGGATTCCAGGTGTTTACCTCTGCCCTACAAAGTCTACCTTTTGCCCCCCTCTTCCTATTTTCCCCTGGACTGAGAACATGGCTTGTTCAAGGGACCATTTTGCTTTCTCTTCAAAGCTCCTTTTGATATTCTCTACCCTAGAGCTCATGACCAGAGTTGATTAAAAATATTTTGAAAAACTGAGGAGGCAGACCCCTGCCAACAGTCTTTCAAATGGCTGCTCATCTGTCCATGGTGATAGTTACAGGCAAGTGTAGTCAAAAGTGATTGATTCCTTGGGTTTGGGGGTAAACCGGCTGGGGAATTCCTAAGTATATTTTGTCACAGTGCCCTCAGGTTGAAGTGATGAGCTGGATTCCTTTCTCTGTCCCATATTAGGTTGCGTGTTCCTCCCTTTAGGTTTGGGGGCTTCTAGTTCATTGACAAAATCTCTCTAGTTGCCTTCCTTTTGAGCTGGAGCCTGATTTTTTTCCTAATATACAATTTTTCACCATGAAGAGTTTCTTCTCTAATGTCCCCATCTAGTATTAAGTGCACTTTAAAGAAAGGGGCAGGGCAGACTTTCTAGAGATGGGGGAGCCCAAAGGATCAATCTGGGGGGCTCTTCCACCAGCCATTCTCAACCCATATGCCCCTCTCCATAGTTAAGAGGACTATTGTTTTAGTTTCAGATGGTCCTTTCCTTCCACATGGTGCTAAGGTGGTTCTCCAGGTAACTGTAGGAATGGAGGTCACTAGCCAGTCCAAATCAACAAAGAAAATCTGGTGTCCTGATATCCAGTATTATCTAGAACGGAAGACCAGGATCCTCCAGCAGCAGGGCAACCCATCACCCAGCTTCTTCTAAGGCAAGAACAAAAGCTCAGTGGGAGGGCCAGGTGCATACAGAGTCCTTCAAGGGAAAGAGGCCCTGCCCCCTTTACCTGTTGGGCCCTTTTTAGCAGTTAAGGAGAAAGGCAGGGAAAAAAAAATACCAGAGCTGTGTGAAATAAATCCGAAGTGGTGATTTTCAACCATTTTTCAAAACAAATCTTACATAGAACCCCGATATAAAAAATAAAAGTAATGCAGATCTGGGCAGTTTGCATTTTTGTTTTTCTTTTTGGTGGAAAATGTTTCATTAGTTGAGGAGCCCTTGAACAGTCCTAAGAGACCCTGAGGATTCTATAGAGTAGTTTGAAAAACACTGTTCTGAGGAAGGGGATCCAGTCTGGCTCCTCTACACTAAACCTGCAACTCAGAAGAAGAGGGAAAGGGTGGGGTGGATGAGCCATACTGTCTCCAGGCCCAGTTGGAGAACAAGGAAGGTACCTGTGGTCCTGTGGACTTAGGCTGTATCTGCCAGAAGGGCACCTAAGAATCCAGGGGGTTTTATGTAATCTTGTCACCAAATGATGTAAAAACACATAAGAAAATGTGAAGGCATAGGGCAGATGAGGAGAGAGGTGACACCAAGGGAGCAGCCTTCTCTTTACCAAGATGTAAGGGAAATATAATTCATTTACACAAATAAGAAACACACACACACACCTTCACCAGAAGCTTCACACTACACCCTCCTTATCCTCTCCCTGCTCTCCACCTTCACCACAACCCTTTCAGAGCCAGGATCACCACAAGGCGCACCTGGCCTGCCCACTCACATCTGCCAAAAATGTTGCATGCCAGAGTGGAAGACAAACCAAACTGCACAAACCCCAGTGTGTATTTATTTGGTGTACATAGATGCCTTTAAAATAAAATAAATTCAATGATAATGCTATGTTGTTGGAAATCTTCTTTATCCCTCCCCAACCTCACCCTGTTCCTTGCATGTAATGGCGTTGGACAGTGTGGTATATATCCTTCCAGATGATTTTCTATATATTTACATACAGGGTTGGTTTTTTTCCCACTTGACAATATATCCTGGAGCTCTCTTTTTTGTCAATATACATAGACATTAATGATCTCATTAAAATATATACAATTTTTCATATATTTATCCTATAATTCATTCAACCATTCCACTGTTGGTGGATATCTACATTGTTCATAATTTTTAACAAAAAATGATATCTTGTTCTCTTCATTTTTTACCCAGACCATCACCTCAGTACCAGCATCAATTCCTTACCCCCTGCCCCCCGTGCATCACCATTTCTCCCTTGCCAACAGCTCAATTCTCTTGTCCCAAAGTCATCTACCACAATCACCCTTCTAACCCCCATTTTAGAGCATACCCTACCTATCTTCTCTGCTCATGCCTCAAAGCTTCTGAGATGGAGAAAACTGCACAACCTAAAAACTGGGACAACTATAAATGAAGAACCTATAAACTTACCTGGACCTTCAGTGCTGCTCAATATTCCTTCTGTGTATCCTTGCTCAGTGTCGTCTGCTACTCCCCAGAGCAACTGGTCTAAGCGCTCACTCCTCAGGATCCCTTCCCACCCTCCTCTCTCAGGCAACAACTTTGTCATCTGCATCAAAGGGAAAATTAAGGCAACTGAACATGAAGTTCTTTATCCCCCCCCCACCTATACACTTACCTATATTTGCACATATCCTTCCTTCTCCCTTCTGACAAGTGATAAATCTCCTTTCTCTGGGCTAAGGTGAGTTCCTTCTAGATACTTAATTGTTGAGATACTTACATAGAACCCCAAAATATAAAATAACTAAAAGTGATGCAGCCTCGGGGGGTTTGCATCTTCTTTGTTAACACCTGTCTCAATGATCTCTTTTCCTTGTAAGGTCTCCATTCCATAAGCCTCCCTCCCTTTACTGTGTGTTTTTCTGTAAGTAATTCTCTATCTTACTTGTTTTCTTATAGCCAAATATCCTGAAACAGTCCCAAGTTTCCCATACTCACTTTCTCATCTCCCATTCATTCCTCAGCCCACCTTGATCTGGCTCTTGTTCTGCTCAAACTGCTTTTCTAAATTGCACTAGTTACCAAATACAGTGGGCATTTCTTAGTCCTTATCTGGCTTCACCTCTCCTTCTTGAAATTCAACTCCCCTTGGCTTCTATGACCCTGCTGTCCTAGCTTTTTGTACTTCTCTGGCCACCCTTCTGAATCTTCCTCCACCATCCTCTTAAATGCCGCTCTATCTCAGGTTTCAGCCCTTGGTCCTTTTCTTGCTCTTTCTGGGACATGTCATCCATGCTTGCAGATTCCACAACAATCCTTAAATCTGTATCCCTGGCCTAGACCATTCTGCTGAGCTGTGGGAGTATTATCCTCAGGTGCCCCAAACATGTTCCAAACTGAATTCATATTTTCTCCAAAACTGCTCTTTTTCATGTCACCACCATCTCTCCTCACCTTAGCCAGAAGCCTGGGGCTCATTCTCAATGCCTCCCTGTTCCCTTAAACCCCCACATCCATTATGAATTTTCCAAATTGACACCAAACTACGTCTTTAGATGCCATCCCCTTTCCAACCCAACAGCCACTGCTTTAGTTCATTATCTGTGCCGGAACTCTTGCAATACTCCAGTTACCTTCCAGGAAGATGCCTGAGTGGTCCTTCTAAAAGGACATCTAATAGATCAAAACCGCTTAAGGGATCTCCAGTGCCTACCCTCTCTAACCTTAACCCTTGCTTCTTCCCACTGGTTCTCAAATTCTAGCCCTACCTTAATACTTACATCTCCCAGAAACAGACCAGTTCTTTCTTGTCTCCATGTCTTTGTACATTGTTCTACCTAGAAAGCCTTTTAACCCTAGCTCTGAACGCCACCCAGTCTTCCCTACACGGCACAGTCTCTATCCTCTTTGAAGCCTTCCCTTACCAGTTGCACTTCCTTTCTTGTCATTAGCATTGCCTCCTACACAGCTCTAGTATAGCCCGTATTTCGCATATTGCAACTTTCTCCTTTGGCCAGCCAGTGACACTAGACCCCTAGACGCCGAACTCCTTGAGGGCAGTAACTGTTTTATCCCCTGCTTCAATTAAAGGAGGAGACTCAGGCTCTAGAATAGTGCCTGGTATAAGTTAAGTGCTCAATAAATATTTGTTGAATGAACGAATGAATTTAAAGACTTTTGGGGCCATTGGTAAGAATTTTGGATTTCCAAGGCCCGCCCCTCTCCAACCCCTACTTGGTAAAGAAATTCTTGTGCATTAGCCTCAGGCTGGAGGTTACTCATTAAAAAGTGGGCACAACCGGAAGGTGGCGATTTTGCAGCAAAGCAGCCCCCGACCTGAGAGTGAATAAGGCCGGCCCAGGCAGCACCCCGGTCGCCTCGCTGACAAGTGGGGGGGCCTCGCAAGCCGGTAGCGGTCCTCAGGGGATGGGACTTCCACGCGCCCACCCCTGCGCCAGGTGAGCCCACCCACCGCGTTGGCGCTGCGGCCCGCAGGCGCCGGGGGACGGAGCTAGCCTCGCCCCGCCCCGCTCCGCTCGCGCGCCTGCTGGCCAGCCTCCGGTCACGTGACGGCGGCGCAGGTGAGCACCGCTTCCGGGGTCGGGCGCCCGGATCGCGGCCGGCTCCCGCTTCCACTCGGTCGAGTGCGCGGGGGACTATGGCGTCCTCCTCGGTCCCAGCGGCCACCGTACCGGCGGCGACAGCGGGCCCTGGCCCGGGTTTTGGCTTCGCCTCCAAAACCAAGAAGAAGCATTTCGTGCAGCAGAAGGTGAAGGTGTTCCGGGCGGCCGACCCGCTGGTGGGCGTGTTCCTGTGGGGCGTAGCCCACTCGGTGAGAACCTGCCCTAGCCCCCAACAGCCCTATGCGAAGCCCTCAGCTTCTGCGCCTCAGGGCGTCCCGTTTCCAGGCTCCGCCCCGGCCCCCTCGCGCTGCCCTTACCCCCCGCCCCGTCCCCCTTTACCCGGGCTGTGGTGGTCTCTGCCCGCCAACCCCTCGGTGTTCCCCTGCTGGCTATAGACATTGCCCCCCCCCCCCGCTTTAGACTTTTGTCTCCCCCTCCGCCCTTTACTCCTCCATTCTAGTTCCACGGACTTCCCCACCTGAAATCCAGCTGTTCCTTGACTCCTTCCTGCCAGGTCCAGCCTCAGCCCCAGGCTACGGAGACTGGCCAGGACCTGGCTCCAGCAGGAAGGACATTAGAGGGAGTGGCTCTTTGGAGGTGGTGGTGGTGAGAGTGTGGGGAGGTGGGTAGGCGAAGGGGAGTAGCTGGATGAAGGGGATTGTTCGTTTTCCTTTCCACCTTGCTTTCCAGCCTGGGTCCTTGGCTGTGGAACCTTGGCTTTGTCTTGGGGAAGCTCCAGGCTTCCCGGACCTTCTAATCCTGCTTGTCCCTTCCTTTCCCTTCCAGAGGTACAGCATTTCAGAGAAGCTATCCCAGCCTGAGCCTAGAGGTTGCACTCACTCAGGACCTATGCATATATATATATGCCTTTGGTCTTAACTGCATCCCCATTGCTAGCTGGAGTGATGATAGTGTTTGGTGTATGTGGGAGTCATCTTTGACCAAAGAGAAGGCTGAGGAGCTTTGGTCCTGGGAACGCTATGGTGGTTAGAAGCAGGAAACTGCTTTAGAGGGTATGGCCTGCGAGTTAGGAGGTGGCCAAGGAGACCAGTACATCTCCTTTCCTGAGTTACTTCGGGGTGAAGGAAGCACAGCCATTGCCCCTCTCCCCTCAGATCTGGAGTGGGAGGGATGCAGTAATTGTGCATGTGATGGAATATTTTAGAAATAAACTTCCCTGAATGGTTATGGTCATGGCAGGGTTGTGGAGATGGAAGGTTGTGAGGAAGAATATGAGTTTTTGTCATATTCTTAATTTGTGGTTAAGAATGTTGTTTGGGGTCAGTTGGCTCCCTTTTGCATTTGTGACTGACTGGGTGGTAATGTCTTATCAGGGAGTATCCTGTCTAAGGCACTTGGTATGGGGAAGTTTGATGGAGGTAGGGATGCTTCTCATATGCACCTTCCAGGTCCTCATCCATCCCTGAGAGAAGCTTAACAGGGTAACAGGGAAGGTTTTCCCTTGGTAAGGACTGGGGGAATTACATGTAAGACCTGCCTCAGCTTCCCTAGGTATATATACTTTAGCCCCAACCACCCCACCCTCAGCCAACAAACATCTACTTGAAGTGTCTAAAATGGAGAAATTCCTTGAACATATGTCTTAGTGATGATTCAGCTTGCTTAGCAGGTGGCAAGGAGGGGGCAGGAAGAGCTATAGCTGAATTTTAGGCTGGGAATCTCAAGTGGCTTTTTTTTTTTCCTGGAGGAATATGTTCTGTCCTCCTTTTCTACTGAGAATGGGAGGAGTTGGTTGTACTGCAGTGTGTGGGATTTAGGTTAGACTGCAGTTCATAACCTCTGTCAAATGACCAAGTTGGCATTCATTTATTCAGTTAAACACTTCAGGATCACTGTGTGCCAAACATTGTGCTAGCTAGGCACCTGAGAGATGCAGATGGCTAGAACAGGCCCTTGCTCTTGAACAGCTCACAATCTAGGTTGGGGAACTTACATTATCTAGTGATTAGAGTCATGTGGTACATGCACTAACAAGGCAGTGAAGGGTACTGTAGCCACCCCAAGGAGAAAGCACATCTCAGGATTTCTAAGTACCAGAGCTCCCTTCTACCCTGAATTAGCAGACTGCAGATCCTGGGTGCCAAGGAGAGCATGTGATGCTTGTGTCCTTTGGGCTCTGGATTGGTTTGACTTTAGGGAACAGACTTCTAACAAACTCATATCCTCTGATTGCCTGCATTCCCTCTGAAATCAGCTGCTCTTCCTTTACCTTACACCTGGGCAGGTGGGGACCTACTGCAAAGAACTGGGTCAGAGTGGCCTGGAAGGGACTGGTCCTGTTTGTAAGGAGATGCCTTTTACAGGATATGGACATTTCATTCTTTTTGCTGCTGTTGACCCCACAGAGTCCCATTAATTCTTTTGTGCACTTTAAAAATGCCTTTTTTTTTTTTTTAATAGAGCATGTAACTGTTTGTCTTGAGTCTGCAGAGGGTATTTTTCTTTTCTAGAATTTCTCACAGCTTTAAAAATAGTTCTGAGTTGCTTACAGGGTTTGCCTAATACAAAATGACTGTTGTGAGCATGAGGTTCCATGGGGGCGGGAGTGTGAGGGGCTGTGTGTGAGGGTGGCTTACTGCGGTCTTCTTGGGCAGCAGAAGGGGTTAGACACATTCTTTTACTTCTGTCAAGCATATGCATAGCCAGTGTTTTAAAGGAATGAAGTTTGAGTTGCCCTTTCCTGATTCCTGCCTAGACACAGTGTATGAGCAGCTCTCCACACAGTTACTCACTGCCTCCCTATTCATGTTTTGGCTTATCAGATCAATGAGCTCAGCCAGGTACCTCCCCCAGTGATGCTGCTGCCAGATGACTTTAAGGCCAGCTCCAAGATCAAGGTCAACAATCATCTTTTCCACAGGTAAGTGGGGATCCTTGCCCTTGTCAAGTTACCCTTCTTAGAAAAGAGTAATAAATAATTTTAAAAGATTCAATGAGTTGAAGGTTTTAGATTTAGAAGGCAGTTTACCAGTTGTATGGTCTAACATCCTCAATGCAGAAATTAGTTTTGTGCAAAGAAACCATTAAAATAATGTCCAGTATTCCCTACACCCTTATATGTACCAGTATTATCTCTCCTCTAGTCTGGCAATTCCATAGAGTAAATACGTTCAGATGCCATTACCATTAGCTTCTTTTTTTTTTTTTGAGACAGAGTCTCACTCTGTCACCCCAGGTAGAGTGCAGTGGCATCATCATAGCTCACTGCAACCTCCAACTCCTGGGCTCAAGTGATCCTCCTGCCTCAGCCTCCCACGTAGCTGGGACTACAGGCGTGCACCACGATGCCTGGCTAATCTTTCTATTTTTTGTAGAGATGGGGTCTCACTCTTGCTCAAGCTTGTCTCGAACTCCTAAACTCAAGTGATCCTCTCACCTGGGCCTCCCAGGGTGCTAGGATTACAGGTGTGAGCCACCACACCCGACCTAACATTAGCTTCTGATAGGGACTCCCTGAAAGAAATACTGAGTCCTCTAAGCCCTTCTAGTATCAGAAGATGCCATTCAAAACAGTAGTACCTGTTGTTGACTTTAGGATGTCACTGACTTGTTTGAGATTTCAGAAAAGCTGCTGTTTGGATGTAGTAGATCCTGGCTGTACTTATACCACTTACCAGCCATATGATTTAGGCAGGTCACTCAACTGCCCTGAGACATAGTGTGTCCTACTATAAAATAGGAATAATATGCCTTTAAACAACCTCACAGGGTTTCATGAGAATCAAATGAGATAATACACATGAGGGTACAAACTGTCAAAGGTAATACTATTACTTTGTTTTCTTACCTTAAAAACTCGAATTTCAGGGAAAATCTGCCCAGTCATTTCAAGTTCAAAGAGTATTGTCCTCAGGTCTTCAGGAACCTCCGTGATCGATTTGGCATTGATGACCAGGATTACTTGGTGAGAGTCCATAAAGGGGTGATGGTAGTCCTTTCTCCCTGGCAACTGGGGAACCCTTGGGACAGTCATATTTGAAGAAATGAGAGCCTTGGCAAATACGATTCTTTACCTTTTTGTGGTCACAGGCATCTTCAAAAATCTAATGAAAACTATAAACCCTGTCCTGGGGTGGGGCTGGGAATGTAGATACCTTAGGAATTTTGCATTCAATTTCATTAAGTCCATGTGTGGACACCCGAGTAGGAAGCCCTGCTTAATCTCTTACTCCAGGGTTTCATCCACTTTCAGAAGCATTCAGTTGACCATTATCCTATGACTTCTATCTCCATGTAAAGGGGGAGGAAAAGAGCCTATTTTGTATCCCCAGGTGTCCCTTACCCGAAGCCCCCCAAATGAAAGTGAAGGCAGTGATGGTCGCTTCCTTATCTCCTATGATCGGACTCTGGTCATCAAAGAAGTATCCAGTGAGGACATTGCTGACATGCATAGCAACCTCTCCAACTACCACCAGGTCAGCCCTCTCTCCAGTACCATTCTTTCCTTCTTCTCCCTACTCATACATAGCTCAGCTGCCAGAGCACATGTGAAGACTTCCTATCCCCTTTTCTTTCTACAAACCATTTTTCTCCCCAGTAAGCACTTGATATCATGTTTTTGAAAGCTAGGAATTTCAAAAAAAGGGCCTCTGTATACCTATTTGTGTTTGACTTAACAGAAGAATTTAGATGTGTTCCTCCCCATTTAGTACTTACAATCTAAAACCACTGTGGATTGATATATAAAGGACATGTAAGTAGCAAAATATAGACTATAGATTCAGTCAGAATTAGGTGAAATGTTAACATCAAATATACTATCAGAAATAAATGTAGTTTAGAGAGAAAACCCAGATAAGTGAACAATTAGGATAAATTGGATGGGAGAATCCATAATCATATCTGGCCCTAGATGGGATTAGGGAAGCTATTCTGTCTGATCAGACTAACTTGGAATGTAGAGTTTATGGAATGTTTTGGTGATTAAAAACACTTCCTGAATGTCTTTCTACTAAAGAAAAATTTCACCAAAATCCATGAGCAAGGAATGCATGAAAGACTCTAAAAGGAGTCTTTGGTTTATGCAACAAATATTGAATGTCTCTTATTACTGGGCCCTATGTTAGGCAGTGGAGAAAGAGGGGAATACAACAGTCGTGGCCCTTGAGGATCTCTTGGTCTAATGGCAGAGACCAGTAAACCAATAATAGCACACAGCAAGATGTGTGCAATAGTAGAGGTATGTACAGAATGTTCTGAGGGTGCAGAGAAGAGCATCCTAACTCACCTGGGGAAGGAGGTGCGCTTGGGAAGCTTAAAGAGTTTTTACAAAGAGATATCACAGGAGTTGATTCTTGAAGGACTAGTAGGGGTTAACCATTGAACAAGGTGGAAGAGAGCATTCTAGGCAAAGGAAAATAGCACTTATAAAGGCACAGAACCGTGAGAGAGTTTGGTGTTAGGAAACTACAAGAAATTCAATGGGGCTGGGATATGGTATTGTGGAAAATAGGCAGCAGCCAGATTGTGAAGAGGCTTTAAGCCATACAGAGAAGTTAGGGTTTTATCCTGAAGGTGGTTTGCAGGGGATTGATATATATGTTATTTAGAAACATCCCTGTGACAGCATGTTAGAGAATGGATTGGAGAGGGGGAATATTGGGAGTGTGGTTACCAGTTAGGAGGTAATTTTAATAGTCTGGGATAGAAATGATGAGGGCCTGGAAGAGCAATGGCAGTGAGGATGGAAAGGAAAACCTTTGGGAGGAGTGTGGGAGTTAAGGGACAGGAACCTCTAAATTCCTGGAGGGATAACTGGTTGCCCATTTACCAACAACTGGGAAACAGAAAGAGGAACAGATTTTGGGAGGAAGAAAGTTCTGATTTGGACATGTTGAATTTGAGGTCGCTGCAGTTCATCCAGATAAGAGTGTCCAGTAAGTGGATGGGGTATGGGTGTGGAATTCAGGAAAGAGCATTAGACTAGAAGTATAGATTTGAGAATTGTACATGAATAAATGGTCATTAAAACCATGACTGTAGATAAAATTATTGAGGGGAAGTGTGTGGAGTGAAATGAAAAGAAGGTTTAAGACAGAACCTTAAGAAGCAAGTAAAGAAAAGAGCACACAAAACAGACTAAGAGTAGATGGACACTTTTAATGATTTATGCCCTATTGCATTCCATAAAGGATTTGAGGACAGGAGAATCAGAAGGGTGGTATAATGGGAGCTGAGGATGAAGAGAGTTTTAAGGACAGACTGGTCAGTAGGATTAAGTGCCACACAGTTGAACTATGACAATGACTGGAATACCCATTGGATTTGGCAACAAGGGGATTTGGGGGAGATTTCAGAGGAGAAATGAGGGTTTAAATCTGATTTCAGTGGTATGAGGTGTGAATGAGAGATAGGAAATAGATTGATTGCTGATTACTTTTCTGAGAATGTTGGCTGTGAAGAGGAGGAGGCAGCAGCAACACAGAGATGGTGGCATCGAAAGAAGAATTTTTTTTTCTTTTTCCCTTTTCTTTTTTTTTTTTGTTGAGACAGGCTCTTGCTCTGTTGCCTGGGCTAGAGTACAGTGATGTGATCATAGCTCACTGCAACCTCAAACTCCTGGGCTCAAGCAATCCTCTTGCCTCAGCCTCCTGAGTAGCTGGGACTACAGGTGTGCGCCACCATGTCCAGCTAATTTTTCTATTTTTTGTAGAGATGAGGTCTTGCTGCATTGCTCAGGCTGGTCTCGAATTCCTGGCCTCAAGTGATCCCCCCACCTTGGCCTCCCAAAGTGCTAGGATTACAGGTGTGAGCCCCTCTGCCTGGCCAAGAATTTTTTTTTTAAGAGATGGGGTCTTACTCTGTTGCCTAGGCTGGTCTTGAATTCCTGGGCTAAAGCGATCCTCCCGCCTCAGCCTCCGGAGTAGCTACAGGCATGTGCCACTGTGCCTAGTTCAAAAGCAGAATATTTTTTTCAAGAATCCAAATTATAGGCCATCATGCAGACATTTTTTTAACTACGGGAATTTAGCCCACCAAGAAATGCTGGTTTAGATAAAGTCATTTCATTAATAAGCAGATACAAGTTATAATCCTGGTTCTGTGACCACTTGCATATACAGAGGGCCTAAAGTAAAGATAATAACACCTGCCTTCCTCATATCAAAGACTGATAAAGGTGAAATGAGAGAAGGTACTTTAAAATTAAGAGACATACAAATAGAAGAAATCAGAGGATATGGGGATTCAGAAACTTTGTGGATAACCAGTGGCATTTTTAGGAAGCTACCACCACTTTTGACCTTGTAACCTCTCTACTTGGAAGTTTTCTGCTCCACCCCAGAATGGTAGTGTATGAATTCCCATCTCTGGGCTGTTTGTGTATCTACTACTCAGCTTCTCCCCATTCTTGCCTCCCCTTCCACTCCAGTACATTGTGAAATGCCATGGCAACACGCTTCTGCCCCAGTTCTTGGGGATGTACCGAGTCAGCGTGGACAATGAAGACAGCTACATGCTTGTGATGCGCAATATGTTTAGCCACCGTCTTCCTGTGCACAGGAAGTATGACCTCAAGGTAAGGAGAGGATAGCTATGGCTTAGGGGTAGGCTCCTGATAGTCTGAGAATGGGGAAGGGTCTGGGAGGCATTGGATGATTCCTTTTAAAGGAAAGAAGGCTATGGGTTTGAGTACTCGTCTTAGGAGCTGGGTTTTGACTGTTCTTTTGGCCACTCTGCTTACTTGGTCTTTGGATCTCTCCACAGGGTTCCCTAGTGTCCCGGGAAGCCAGTGATAAGGAAAAGGTAATATTAATTTGAGGTGATAGGGTGAGGGATGGGGGAGGACAGATGAAGGGATCTTCTCGGATGAAGACGGCATTCTTCCTCTTTTGGGATGGGGATCACCAGCTATTTGTTCTTATCTTAAACCACTGAAAAGAAGAGAGATGTAAACTTCTACTGATCAGGGATTGTTTGGAAGGTGCAGTGTAGGAACAGCTGCTTTGTCACTGGCATGAGTTACTCTATGTGGAAGGTTTGGGGATGGGTGAATATGCCAGACTTTAAAAGCAAAATGCTTACCCTCCACCTCCCATTCTGGGCTCTTGTATTCAAGTAGCCATTTTTGCTGAAGAAGAAGAAGAAAGAAAAGTCAGCATGGAGGGTCTTGACTTAAAACCATGAGCAGAAAGTAGTGGGATGTGATTTGGGGTACAGCTGCAGTGACTGAGTGTGCAGAAGCCCTTGGAGGTGAGAATAGACTCTGGGGAAGCATCACAGTGTGGAGTCAGATGAGATCGCTCTCTCCTAGAAGCCACTGAGTTGGAGACAGAGCCCTAGACAAAAGGAAGGGTTCTGAGACCTTGGGGAAAGGATGTATTGTTCCCAAGACATCCCTTTACCTACTCTTAGGTTAAAGAATTGCCCACCCTTAAGGATATGGACTTTCTCAACAAGAACCAGAAAGTTTATATTGGTGAAGAAGAGAAGAAAGTATTTCTAGAGAAGCTAAAGAGAGATGTGGAGGTGATGATTGGGTACCCTGGGAAATGGCTTTCTTTGTTTCGTTTTTGGTGCTCCCCACAGGGTAGTTGTCTCTTCTATTCACAGTATGAGGGAGCACCATATTCTTCCCCTCATTCTTTGGGTCCTCTGCATGTAGGCGGTTGGTTATAAGACATGAAAAACCCCTAGAGGTGACCTATGGAGGGGGTGGCTGGAATGAACTAAAAGGATGATTTTGATACCAGGATCTTTAGACATTAAAGGGCAGTGGTAAACCCCCAATCTCAATTTCTACACTTCCTTTCCCCAGGAGGGCCCCAAAAATTCAGCGGTGGAAGTATAAGGGTAGTACCTGGGATTGAGGAGGGAGATCTTGGGTGTCTGATTTGCCAGCGGGTCTCAGTTTCTAGTGCAGCTAAAGATCATGGACTACAGCCTTCTGCTGGGCATCCACGACATCGTTCGGGGCTCTGAACCAGAGGACGAGGGGCCCGTTCGGGAGGATGAGTCAGAGGGGGATGGGGACTGTGGCCTGACTGGACCTCCTGCTGTGGTGGGCTCTTATGGCACCTCCCCGGAGGGTATCGGAGGCTACATCCATTCCCATCGGCCCCTGGGCCCTGGAGAGTTTGAGTCCCTCATTGATGTCTACGCCATCCGGAGTGCTGAGGGTGAGAGATCCTGTACAATTTAAGGGTGGAAAGGGGAGGACTGTCCTTGGGGGACAGAGACCAGGGTGGTGGGTGGACAGCCTGCTTAGCTTTTTAAAACAAAACTGGTTCCCATAGAGAATTGGGACTATGCCTGCTCTTCATTGTTAGTCTCTCTCCCCAGGAGCCCCCCAGAAGGAGGTGTATTTCATGGGCCTCATTGACATCCTGACACAGTATGATGCCAAGAAGAAAGCAGCTCATGCAGCCAAAACTGTCAAGCATGGGGTGAGAGTTCCCCAAAGCCTTTCCTTTCCTGTCTTGACTATTCGCTGGGAAGAGAGAGCCTCTTGTTCCAGAGCAGTGGGGTGGCAAAAGGATGGAAATGGTCTGGGATGGACCAGAGGGGGGAGAATGGGGACGGGTGGTGGGGTGGCCTGACACGTTGTTCCATACCTCCTCTCACAGGCTGGGGCAGAGATCTCTACTGTCCATCCCGAGCAGTACGCTAAGCGATTCCTGGATTTTATTACCAACATCTTTGCCTAAGAGACTGCCTGACTCTGTGATGTTCAAGGTGGTGGGGTTCTCCGAGGCTTGAGGGAATTGTGGATATTCTAGCCACTACTTCTCTTCCTTCTTTGCTAAATTCAGGCTGCAGGCTCCTTCCATCCAAGTAACTCCATCTTGTTGAGTAGGCTCTTTATGGACCTCAGAAATACATTGTCATTTCTCCCCTTTGTCCATTTTTCTTCCCTCTTTCCCTCCCCCCAACCAGTCTGCTTGCTTCATTAGAGTGTTATTGTTGACTCTCTCCCAAGTGCCTTGCTCTTTGTAAAACCACCTGTTGTTTCTATAAAATAGGAGCTGGGGGAAGGGGGTTGTTTGCCATCTTCAGGACCTGACTGGACAGATGGACCTGGCTCAAGCAACTACTCTGGATGCACTTTGCTGTGAGGGATGAACTAAGAGTGTCTGAATTTTGCTGATAACTTTATAGAATTCACTATGGCATGCTTCCCTCCTGGTGGGCCCTGGGATGGAGGACTTTGAAGATACTACAGATGTGGGTGCAGACATGTACACACATCATGGAATATGGCCAATCTTACACAGGTGGGGTGGAGAATGGTCAGCAGACTGGCACCTCATGGAGGTGGGACCTAAGAGGACTCTTGTGATTATGCAGGGAACTGGAGAGAATCTCTGTCACAGACTGACTAATCTCTTCTCTTACCCTACTTCCACCCCCACCTACCTGTACTTCTGGGCACAGGAGCCCAGAGATGGCCAAAAGCGTTCAAGCCTGCATGAAGGTGTTTGACTGTTGCTGCTCTTCACCAAGACCTTACACCCCTCCTGGGGCCAGTTCTGGAGGCTGGGATGATGGGCCAGGGGGTGTAAGATTCATTCCCCATGTTAAATTTCCTTTCTTCCTGTCTAGCCATTCCCAAGGTTTATTCCTAGCAGAAGGGAATACCCTTAAAAAAGGGGGGGGGGGACTACCTTTACCTGGATCAATTCTGGTCATTTCAAGAGGATGAAGGTCTCAAGTGTGGGAACTTCCCCTACTCCCTGGATGTGTGTGCCTAGCACACTTCCTTCCCCCACCCCTTCTCAAACTCTTTCCAGTTGGATTTATTATTCTGTTCTGTCCTGTCTTATACTGCTACTGTGTCTCCCAGGGGACAGATGGGCGCCTTTGTCATCTTCACTGTCCACCCCCAGAGAGGAGTCACAGCCATAACTCAATCACCCGGCCCCCTCCAAAGATAGTGAAGTTGATGCATGATATTCTCAGAATGTAGAGGACCCTGATGAGATGAGATAGATTGTCCTCCCCTGCCTTAGCCCTTTGGGGCTAAGGTACCCATTCTTCTTGCTACCCTCCATGCCCCTTGAGGCTTCCACGTTTTTTTAACATGAAGATGGGCACCAGCAACTGGCCTGCAGGAATGCAAAGGTGCTTTGCTCTATATCTGGCTGGACTGATCTGTCTCATAAGAAGTCATGATATCATAAGGGAGAAGCCCTCTTTCCCCTTCATCTTCAGCTCCAAAGGACATAGCAAGAGGAGTCCCCAGTAAGGGATTGGAGCCCCTATAAAACCTTCCTATCAGGGGCCTGATGGGTCTTTTTCATTCCAACCCTCTGCCTTTCCCCTAATGAATGCAATAAAACTGTGACACCAGCAACCGTTGTTCTTTGGAAATGGGTTTTCTGACCACATGGCTGATGTATCATGGGCAGTATGGTCTTCATTTGTTGCTTGTTTTTCTTCTTTTTTGTTTTATTAATTTAAAAAAATCTTGTGCATTTACTCCCATTATCACAATACAGAAAATAAATTATTCAATCCAAATTCCTCCACAGAAATGCCTTTTCTTTTTCTTTTCACTTTTCTGAGGAAGCCTGTGCTTAGGAGTGCAGAGACTAGCTGAAGAATTCTGGTGTTCAAGGTGTTGGGCCCCTGACTAAGGATGTAGGTTTGTAGACAGATGGCTGTGAACTTAGGTTGTGAGGGGTGTGCATGGGACAATAAGAATAACAACTTATTCTTCTACTTAGTGGGAGTTCAGAGGTAGAGAGCCTGGGAAGAGTGGGATGATGGGCCCCTTCCTTTTCACCCAGGGGTCTGTGCTTGATCATACTCCATCTCTGTAAAGGTGAGTGGGCCTCTCAGCCCACCAGCTAAAAGAGAAGGAATTCAGTGTTCCCCCAGGCTTCTTGGGAAAGCTGTCCCTTGCCCAAAGGGCAGGAAGAGTACAGCCCAGCCCTGGGAAAGTGAAGAAGAAAGTGGCCAGTGGATGAACAGAGGTTGTTACCAGTCTGGGAGATTTATGTCTTGGCTGAGGAGGTCTTTTGGCTGGTGGAAAAACCTGGCTTGATGTGGACCCAGGGAAGTGAGTTGGACTGGGGGCGGAGACTCTTCTGATGTGGGAAGCAGAACACAGCTTTTTTTTTTTCTTTGAGAGTTTTTAACTATTTGAACCATACACTTGACACCACCAACACCCCAAGCCATTAAAAAAAAAAAAAGATGTATTCACTTCCCATTCTGCACCAGCCTCAGTATCCCTATTTGTGGAAAAAAAAATCAGAGGCACTTACCTATACCCATCTGAGAGCAGGTTGTGGGGGTCACAGGAGGTAACAATCTAGAAAGAGGCAAGAGATGAGGGAGGGGATTGAAATAGTTTAGTACTGGGATTTGTTTATTTTTTAGAACCAGTGCTTTCCTTTTTACTATGACTCTTCCCATCCCACGTTGTTCCTCAAAGGCCCCTCTACCATAAGGATTTCAAAAAATTGCCCCCCCAACCCCCAAATACCCACTGACACTCCTCACCACCCACCACCAGCTCCCAAAAGCTGCCACGCAGCTGGCTGGAAAAGGAAAGGGAGAGGGCTCCTCTGGGAGGCGGAAGCGAGAAGGGTGGCGTCTCTGGGGCTTTAACCTCCTACCCTCAGTTACATGACGCCACCCCCTCCCACCAGAGACTGGGAAGGCGCCTCCATTTTTGTTTTGGGGCGGAAGGGTAGGGGCTGGCGGATAGCAGGGGTCAAAGGAAACGGTGATTATCACCTGTGAGAGGAAAAGAGGTGTTGTCCTCCCTCCTTCTCTTTCCTTCAGTCTGCACCCCTTGCAATCCCCCCTAGCTTCTCAGGGTCTCCCCCTCCTTGTTGCTAAGGCCCGGACCGTCATCTCAGCAACAGCCTCAGTCATGTGACCGGCAATGGCGGCGCTGACGGGAGGTAGGTGAGCCCGGCGCCCCCCACACCCACCGCGCGCCCCCGGGACCCCTTTCGCAGCCCCCACACCCCCCCCCCGCTCCCCTTGCGTCCCCTCCTCCGCTTCCTTCCCCAGCGCGCGGCGCCGGGGCTCCCCGCTCCGTGCCCTTCTGATCATCTAGCACCCTCCAGCCTTGGCCTCCATTTGGGGGTTCTGAGAGCCGCGATCCGGCCGACATGCACCCCCACCCACCGGTGGGGCTCCGGGGGCTTCGGCGAGTGGGGGATGTGGGGAGTTGGTTCCGGGTCGGGTCTTGGAGGAGGTTGTGGTGGGGAGGGGAGAAGGTGCCTCGGTGGATGCCCCCAGGGACCCTTGCCCTTCTCGGCTGTCCCTGCTGCTCGCCTCTGTCAGAGGGAGGGACTGGCTCGTGTCCGGCCTGGGTTGCCCCAGAGGAATCACAGACCCAGCCTAAACTGGGGCCCCGCCTCCCTTCTCTCTGCCAGCAGGACTTGGAGCTAGACACCTAGGTCCTGTGTCCCCTCTGATGGGGCGGGGTGTTGTTACACCGTGGACAGACGGTATGGGCTGAGGCTATAGGGTCCCATTTTCACTTTATGAATCTCGAGGTGCATCTGGCCTCGAGGGGACTATGATGGAGGCTGGAAGGGACAGCTCCTTTTTGGATCAGTCAAGAAATTGAGGTCACACTATTGACCCCTCTTTCTGTTTGAGCTGCACTTGGGGGTGTTGTGGGGACAGCCCTGTAGCTGAATGTGACCAGACTCCAGGGAAACATCAGGCCCCTCCAGCTGAACCCTTGCATGAGCCCCGCCCCTCCCTAAATGCCAGACTAGGGAGTTGACAGGCAGCACTTCATGTGCTGGGTTAAAAGGTGACAATGAGAACTTTGTTATTGCAGGAACTGCTGCCACTTTGTTCACATCCTTTAAGGATTCAGCAGAAGGGATTGAGTTAGCTCTCAAGGAAGGCTCCCTGGCAATAGGGGCTGAATTATTTGGGAATGTGGAACAGGGAGAGTGGTTGGGGAGCATAGGAAATATTCCTGTCCATGTGATCTGAGGGAGGTGGCAAGAAGACCTCCATCTGTGTGAGTTTTTTCTTTCCTGACTTATCTGTGCCCTAGGCTTTCTTGAGAGCCTCAGAGCTGGGAAAGAAAGGAGGAAGGTTAGCATGATGAAGTTCCTTCTTTAGCAACTTGGGAAGAGGCTAGGGATGGAATTCTGCAGAGGAGAAAGAGAGGAAATGGAAGAGCAGTTTTGTTTCTGGGCTGGCTGGGGAAAATGGTAACATTTACCATCATAACCCTTTACCCTCCCACCTCCCCCAGTCCTGGTAAGCTGAGTGTGGAAATAGAGGGATTTCTGCCGCCATTGCCTTCCATGGGCTTTCCAGGTACCTGCCTCCCAAGGAAACCTCAACTTTCACCTTAAATTGATTTCCTCCATTCCATGTTCCAAGTAATCCCATTCCTAGTAACCTGCACCCAGGTTCCTGTCTTGGTTACGTGGGCTGCTGGGCTGGGGCCTATGGGGACTGGGGGAAGGGGTTTCTCACTTTCCTCCCTTTTCCTTTTCACCCTATCAGGTCGCACAACCTACAAGTAGGGAGCAGGGAAAGAGAGAGTGAGCCTGCATGCCAATTCTAAGCTCTTCAGGATCAAAGTGAGCAAAAAGGAGGGTCAAAAATTCTCCCTGCCTTTTAAAGACCCCATTTGTCACCCAGAGGGGGGAGGGGCAGATTGTTTCTGTGATCATGGGAGAAATGAAAGGAGAGCCAACACTGATGCTTGGCTTAGATGATAATAAAGTTTATGGAAACTTTCCTGCTCTTCAGTGGGTGTTGGGGTTTGGAAGATAAGGGGAGATAGAAAATGCATTTGGGGGAGGGGTTGGGGATTGGACTTTGAGAGAATGGCGGCAACAGGGTTTAGAAGGAACCTGAAGTAGGAGGCATTGATATTTGTCAAATGGGGACCCCCCACCCTGAGTCCCTTTCACCCTGGGGGCAGTGTCGTTCGTCCTGTCCAGAATGGCAGCCTGTGGAGGCACCTGCAAGAATAAAGTGACTGTCTCCAAGCCTGTGTGGGACTTCCTGAGCAAGGAGACCCCAGCTCGGCTGGCCCGGCTTCGGGAGGAGCACCGCGTGTCCATCCTCATAGATGGCGAGACTTCTGACATCTATGTTCTGCAGCTTTCCCCACAGGGCCCACCCCCGGCCCCTCCCAATGGGCTCTACCTGGCCCGGAAGGCTCTCAAGGGGCTGCTAAAAGAGGCAGAGAAAGAGCTGAAGAAAGCTCAGAGGCAGGGGGAGCTTATGGGCTGCCTGGCTTTGGGGGGCGGAGGGGAGCACCCTGAGCTGCACCGCCCAGGCCCACCCCCTCTCAGAGCAGCTCCAATTCTGCCCCCAGGGGCACGGGGGCTCCCTCCTCCTCCTCCTCCTCTACCCCCTCCTCTTCCTCCCCGCCTTCGGGAGGAGGCAGAAGAGCAGGAGAGCACCTGCCCCATCTGTCTGGGGGAGATCCAGAACGCCAAGACATTGGAGAAGTGCCGGCATTCATTCTGCGAGGGCTGCATCACCCGGGCCCTGCAGGTGAAAAAGGCCTGCCCCATGTGCGGCCGCTTCTATGGGCAGCTGGTGGGCAACCAGCCCCAGAATGGGCGGATGCTGGTCTCCAAGGATGCCACCCTCCTGCTGCCCAGCTATGAGAAGTATGGCACCATTGTCATCCAGTATGTCTTCCCGCCCGGTGTCCAGGGGGTAAGAACACCACAGCCCACCCTTACCCTTTGGTTTTCCCCAAGCTCTGACCTAGGAAAACTGGGGGAGGGTGAGTGAATTTGTTAGATATGATGCAGTCTTGCTGTCTTCCACTATGCCTTCCTACTCAGTGCCCTGGAGCTAGGAGGTCCCCTTGAGGCCCAGCTTTTCCATCCCCAAGACCCCAAGGAACACATGAAAATCAGATATGAGAGAAAGGAATTGCATATGATGAACGTGGATGTTGACAAATATTCTTGGCAGAGGTAAATTCTGTGGAGGTGGTGGCTCAGGTGCAGGCAGGCACAACAGGAAGGGATCTGACCAACTTAACAGAGCTAGGAGTGTTATTCTATTCCAGATTTATGAGAGAGTAAAACCTTGATGCCAGTGGAAGGTAAGAACAAAAGTAGTTAAGGGCTTACAGGTGTCTTTCTGCGGGAGAAGAGTAATGTCCAATTCTGTTTTGTAGAGGAGTGAGGAAGCTCCAAAGAAGAGCAATAGAAAAATGGAACAGGTTAGACAGTGGCAGAAACATTAGGAATGTTTTTTTTTATTTCAGAATATTATGGGGGTACACACGTTTTGGTTACATGATTTGCTTTTGTACAGTTTGAGTCAAAGTTATAAGTGTGCCCTTCACCCAGATAATGTGCATTGTACCTGTTAGGTGTGAATTTCCCCATCCCCTCTTCCCCCTCCCCATTAGGAGTGTTTTCAGGTGGAGAATGGAAGTCTGAAAGATAAATTACTCTCAGTCTTCACATTTCTGCTGAGTTATCTGGAGTGTAAGGACCAGCTACCTCCCATCACTTCTGAGAATCCATTTGTTGCTGAATTGAGACTTGAGAGATTAAGACAGCAGAAAGAACCTCTTAACAATAAGGATAATGTTCAGAAACAGGCTCTTGCTGCCCAGGCCCTATAATATCTCCTTCCGTGGAATGCTGTGAGCCTTTTGCTGCCCTGTCAGCATTAGCTGGGGGTGCACAGACAGAAGGTTGGCCACAATGATACTCCATTAGCATCTGGGCCTTAGGATGTCCAGCTGCTCACTGCCCACTCTGCTCCCCCTTCCTCCCAGGCTGAACACCCAAACCCAGGAGTTCGGTATCCTGGTACCACACGGGTGGCCTACCTCCCGGACTGCCCTGAGGGCAACAAGGTGCTGACCCTGTTCCGCAAGGCATTTGACCAGCGTCTCACCTTCACTATTGGCACGTCCATGACCACAGGGAGACCGAATGTCATCACCTGGAACGACATCCACCACAAGACCAGCTGCACAGGGGGACCCCAGCTGTGCGACACCTCTTCATTTCCTTTCCTTTGGCTCCTCCCCTTCTCTCCATTTCCACTGAGGGAACATCAACCCCCTTACTCTGGGAGCTCCTAACTGGAGAGGACCATCTCTAAATTGTTCAACCATCTCTTCCATCTCAGTTTCTCCTACATTCAGCCTGGTCCTGATGTGCCCAGCTTAACCTACAAAAATAAGCAGAATTGGGCTAAGTTATCTTGGGTTTGGAGGTCCCCCCCTAGGGGAGGTGGAGAGGGGTGTGAATGGGGCCTCTACTGAGGGTGAGCATGGGGGTAATATGAGCATGCCCACACAGCTAACCTTGACACTCATTTCTCTTTGCTCCCAGGTTTGGGTACCCGGACCCCACCTACCTGACCCGGGTACAAGAGGAACTGAGAGCCAAGGGTATTACAGATGACTGAAGGACATCCCCTTTGCTAAGGCCCCTGCCGTCCTCCTCTACTAGGACCCAATGGAAGCCTCTGTTCTCCTCTCTGCCCCCTGCCCCCCACACCACACAAGTAGGGGACCTGTCTGACTGGGGAGGGAGTTCAGAGGGGGAGGGGGTAATCCCTTCCCCTGTCCCCCACTGGCCAGGTGTTACAGTGCAGTGTGAGCCACTCCCTTCTGGCAGAGGCTGATCTCCAAGGCTCTGCTCCCTGCTCCCCATGTACATATGCCCAGTTTCCTGGCCCCTCCATTGCCCTTGGCTTTTTCTGGTATGTGCTGTGCTCCAGTTACTAAGCTGAGAAAGGACCTGGGTGGAGAGGGGAGGGTCTCTTGAACCACCCCACCCCGCCCCCACACACTGCTCCACTGCTGAACTTGGGTGCAGGGAAGGAGGAATTGGGCTAATGTGAGCCCTCCCCCAATGGAGCCAGCTGTGTGTATTCATCAGATACAATTCTCTTACCTTAACCTTGTCCTTTCTCTCCTGTGTCTCAGTCTCTGTCAGTCTCCCTCTTTCTCCCGCTCTTCTCTGCCCCCTATAAGGAGCCTCCTTATCCTGTCCTGGAATCGCTGCCAGACTGTAGCTTTTAATTTAATAAAAATAAAGTAAAATATGCAACTCTTTACGCCACACCCATTCTGTTCCTTGGACAGGGTGGAGGTGGGGTGGGGAGCGAGACCTACTGAGAAGGGGAAGGGAGATGATGAGGAAATCCCCGTGTGCCTTCGCAGTCCCTCTGCCTCCTGAGGACCTGGGGGAAATGGATGTATTGAGTGGGCTCTGTCATAACACTGCGAAACCCTCGGTCATGCTTCGATGTTGGAATCAGGATTAAGAGGGATTTGTTTGTTGCTGAACTACGGTTGTAGAGAGAGGAACAACCCTACCCCCTTTGCGAAGTTTGGCTGGGGTGGGAGTAGGGGCGGAGCCGGGCAGGGGGCGAATCCGGATTCGCTAGCTGCAACTCCCCGGACGCACGCAGGCCTCAAAGCCCCCCAGCTTCCGTGCCCCCTCGGCCCTGAAAGTTGGAGCAGGGTAGGGGTCCAGCATGAAGCCCCCGGACCGCCCCCGCCCCGCCCCTGGCCGCACTGACCGGATACTGGGGGTCATGGGGGGCATGCTGCGCGCATGCGCCCTCCCTGGGCAGGAGGGGGTAAGAAAGGGGGACCGCGGTGGGGTCGGGGGTCTTTCTGGGCCTTCAAGAGGGCTGTACCCCACAACTCAATTTACCCGCAAACAAGAGTTCTGCGGGGCAGTCGCAGGAATCCATCAGTTCTTTTACGAGGGCCATAGCCACGTTCTGGGAGACCCTTTTTTAACATTGTGGATTTTGACAGGAGGGAGAAGGGGAAGGGGGAGGTCAAGTCCGCCTAGAAGGGCGGGTTCCTTATAGTCATGCTGTCCCAGCAGCCCCCGAAGAGAAGCCCCCCAGGGCCGGGGTGTACCAAAGCAGAGTCTGACTGTACGGAGGGAGATCAAAGAGGGGATCGCGAACGTGAGGTTCTCGCCTGGGCTCCGCAGCCCGGTAAGAAGCTGGGGGTGGGGTGGGGCACAGTTTGCCATCCTGCGCAAAGTGGCGAATTCAAAAATTTTCTGCTCTTATTAGCATAAAGTTCGCATCTAATTTGCATGAGACCTATTTAATCGCAGAGACCTCCACGCTTCTCCTCGCCCTCTAGTCGGATGTCTGTCCCCCACCTCAGTTAGTCCCGAGCCCCTGCAGGCGAAGTGTCCCCGCGCCCCACCCCTGGCCTCTCGCCAGCCCGGGCTCCAGGACTTCGCCTTAATTGGTGATTAGTCTTAGCTGGAGTCCCGGGGCCTGGAGGAAAGAAGGGTCCGGCGAGAGGGCGGCACCTGGGTTGTGTTCCCCACAAACAGCTCCCCGTACAGGCACGCCCTACCAGGGGGCCTTGTCCACCCCCGTGCGACCAGGGACAGCCCCATCCCCAGGACATCTTTGCACAGGCCAAGGCCCCATCCACTGAGTTCTCCACCGCAGAGGCCGAGGGGCGACCTGCGCAGACCCCCGCCGCCAGACTTAACCCCCACCCCAGCGCTCCGCAGTCAGAACCCGAGATGCGGGAGGGAGGGAGGGAGGGGAACCCGGGGCAGGGGAGCCCAGGCTGCGGAGGAGGGGCAGAGGCACTGGGGACTTGGAGTGGGAACGTGGTGGTGCCTGGGGGAGGGGCGATTGGGGCGGGAACCCGGCCCAAGCTGGAAGGGGAACGCGAGGGAGAGGGCGGAGCTGGGCCGCAGAGGCCCCTCCCCGTGGCGGCAAGGCTGCGGGGCCTGTTATTCCGCTCGCCGCTCGGCCGGGACCCGCGCAGCGCCAGTGGTTGGGGGTCGGCCCCCGCCTCCTCCCCAACCCGGGCCTAGAGCCATCCCCAAGCAGAGGCCAGAGACGGAGCTGGAGCGGCTGCCGCATCCAGGCCCAGCCTCCCTCCCATCACTCCCCCACGACTGGACATCTGGACCCTGGGCCCCCGCACCGACAGGGTTCCGGAAACCCTACCTGCCCAGCTCAGCGGCCCGGCCCGCACCTCCCTCTCCCCAGAGCCCCCAACCCTCCTCCAGTCCAGACTTCCGCCTACCCCTGGACACCTCCTCCCGGTCCCCTCCCTCCCCCCCTCCCCCAGCCTGGCCCGGGGTAGGAGGGAGGGGGGGTGTGCGCCTTGCGCCGTCCCCGCCCCGCCCCCCGTGATTCCCCCTGCATGGCCGGCCCAGGTGGGGGTTGCGGGGGGGCCCGGGCGCCATGCGGGGGGGGCACAAGGGGGGTCGCTGTGCCTGTCCCCGTGTGATCCGAAAAGTGCTGGCAAAATGCGGCTGCTGCTTCGCCCGGGGGGGACGTGGTGAGTGCGAGGTTGTAAGGGCCCAGTGTTGAGTGGGGGGCGGGCTGGGGGTTCAGGGCATCAGTTTGCCCTGGTCCTAGAGATTTAGAGCTTGAGACTGTATGTGTGTTTTCCAGGAAAGTGACTCAATAGATGAGCTCTAAGATCCCTTCTGCCTCCAAATTTCTATTAGTTCAAGTTAAGGAAATTGGGGAAAGGGCAGGGAATTCATCTCCTTTCCGTAGTTTCTCATGGATATGAGAAAAACACACCCACAATCCCCTTAGGCCTAGAACCATGTATCTCCCCTGAAATCCTTTTGCTGAGAATCTACTTCTGAAGAGGGACAAGGGAATGGAAGAATGAGGAACGAGGGGGTTCTACTGTCCCTGAGCCCAAGCTAGAGATAACCCTGATGAGCTCTCCTCTGTGACCCTCTCTGTTGGGTTTGTGCCTGTGCTGGGGAGGTGGGCTGCAGAAGTTTCTTCTTTCTATAGTGATTACTGCAATTGGTGGAGGAGGGGTCTGGGAGTGGCAGATGGACTCTTAGCTCTTCACCCCCTTCCCAGAGAATGGTCTGTACCCACTGGAAGGGGGAGGGTTGTAGCAGAGCAGATGGCCACCCCCTGCTTCTAGTGTCTGCCCAGATGGCTGCCCCCACCCCCATATCTATGCTGTGCTCAGGATATGGGGAACCTCCACATGTAACTGGGGGTTCCTGGCCTGGGGAGCCAGGTGTTTACTGTTCTTCCTCCCAAGGGTGCCCTGGTGAAATTTTCTACTCTGGCCAACTCAAATGAGGATGGCAAGAGAGTGAGCCCTGGGAGAGAGGAGCTGAGCATTATGGAGAGGAGACCCTGAAAGTTCCCTGGGGACCCTGAGTCTGGAGCTGGAGCAATGTCTATCACCTCCTTTCTTTTTCCCCCCCCATTAGAATCCTATTCCATTGCTGGCAGTGAGGGGAGTATATCGGCTTCTGCTGCCTCGGGTCTGGCTGTCCCCTCTGGCCCCAGCTCTGGCCTCAGCTCTGGCCCCTGTTCCCCGGGCCCCCCAGGGCCAGTCAGGGGCCTAAGGAGATGGTTGGATCATTCCAAACATTGTCTCAGTGTGGAAACTGAGGCAGACGGTGGTCAGGCGGGACCATATGAGGTGAGCAGGGAACGCCACAGAAGCATGGAGGACATCCATGAAGGCCACTGGGAGAGAGGGCAAGTTGGGGGCACTGGTCATTGGGGAGACCCAGCTGCTGTCCCTGACCTCTGACACTTGACCTTTGGCCCCCAGAACTGGATGCTGGAGCCAGCTCTAGCCACTGAAGAGGAGCTGCCAGAACTGACCTTGCTGACAACATTGTTGGAGGGTCCTGGAGATAAGACACAGGTATGAAGAAATGGGTCTGGGGAGGCTCCCCTCACCCAAGAGGCATTCATGTGCTTACCCTGGGATGTTCTTTCCTTCCAGCAACCTGAAGAAGAGACTTTGTCCCAAGCCCCTGAGAGTGAGGAGGAACAGAAGAAGAAGGCTCTGGAAAGGAGTATGTAAGTGTTCACACCTCCCCACCCCCTGCAATTGCACAACTTCCAGAAGATTGTCCTCGTGTTTTAGATGGAATTCCCTCCGAGGTTGGCCGTGGTGATGAAGGGGCTTCTAGTCAAGGAGGGAGGAACTGGCTAAACGAAGGATGTGCCCAGACTCTGAAGTGGGGGCACCCTCTTGCTCAATTCTTAGGTATGTCCTGAGTGAACTGGTAGAAACGGAGAAAATGTATGTGGACGACTTGGGGCAGATTGTGGAGGTAGCTCCCTTTACCCTTTCCTGGCCCTGGCCTCCCTGCCCTTTCCCTCTGCCCAGGGCTATTTTCAGGGGATGCCTTGGTGCTCCTCTGTCCCCCCTCCCAGTCCTCCCTGCTCCTGGATTTCTGGGTGGTGGGGAAGAGGGTTCCCACCAGGGCAGGTGCCACATGCTCATGCTCCAACCCTAACCTTTCCACAGGGTTACATGGCCACCATGGCTGCACAGGGCATCCCTGAGAGTCTTCGAGGTCGTGACAGGATCGTGTTTGGGAACATCCAGCAAATCTATGAGTGGCACCGAGAGTGAGTGGTGGAGCCCTGAGAGCCAGGTGCTGGGAGGGGCACTCATCTTGTTGTCTCTATATTCCAACTGTGGGCCTACTGTGACCTAAGGAATGTTCGGAGTTTTGTAGGGAGCACTATAAGGGTAGACAGCTTGAAATTGGGGGGTGTGGGGGAGGTAGGGGTTCTGAAATGTATTTGACCTGCCTTTCTCGGCCAACCCCTTCAGCTATTTCCTACAGGAACTACAGCGCTGTTTGAAAGATCCTGATTGGCTGGCTCAGCTATTCATCAAACACGTGAGGCTTGAGAGGGTGGGGCATAGGAGAGGAGGGGCTTGGGAATGGGTGGGGTTCTTTGGAATTGTGCCCTCCCCTCTTTGCCCAAGCCGGCTCTCTTAAACGTTACCCCTGTTACAGGAGCGTCGGCTGCATATGTATGTGGTGTACTGTCAGAATAAGCCCAAGTCAGAGCACGTGGTGTCAGAGTTTGGGGACAGCTACTTCGAGGTGAGTGGTTGAGGTGCCTTGGGGGGAAGGAGGACAGATTCGGCCTGCACATGCTTTCCAGGCTGCATAACCACCCTGTCCCTGTCCCCAGGAGCTCCGGCAGCAGCTGGGGCACCGTCTGCAGCTCAGCGACCTCCTCATCAAACCTGTGCAGCGAATCATGAAATACCAGCTGCTGCTCAAGGTGAGGACCACCTTCTCCCTGGGAGCACAGCTGGCTGGGATAGCCTTTTCCACCTTCATCTCCCCAGGGTTCTTAAGGCTTCCCCAGACTTCCTGGAGGTCCTTGCCTGTGTCTTCTGGGGAGGATGGAAGAGCTTCTGAGGGTGTCTTCATGACCTCCCTGAGCATTTCTTCTCTGTCTTAGGATTTTCTCAAGTATTACAATAGAGCTGGGATGGATACTGAAGAGCTGGAGGTGAGGACCCCCAAATCTTCCAGGACACACCATGTATACCTTATCCTCATAGTCCTGTGGGTTCCCCCAGTCCCTTGGGTGGTTTACAGCTGTCTGGTTTTTAGGGGGTGGCATGTTGGGTTTGAGACATGGTCTGAAGAGGCAGCTGGCTGAGGAGCCCTCTTTCCCAATAATGACTGTCCTCACCCAACAATACATCTCTCTCACCTGCTTCCTAGCAAGCTGTGGAGGTCATGTGCTTCGTACCCAAGCGCTGCAATGATATGATGACCCTGGGGAGACTAAGGGGATTTGAGGTAGGGGGATGGGGCAGGAAACTGGTGCCCAGTGCTCTTGTGCCCCAGTCTTAGCACTCTGGAGGGCCTTATGGGGAGCTGTCTCCTCTTGGGCTAATCCTGTGGTTGGTTGGGAGTGTCAGGGCAGGGAGGGAGGAGCAAAGAATTGCCCTTTTTCTCTTCTTGTTCTTTCTCGAAGGCTGCTATCCTTTGGTTACAGGGCAAACTGACTGCTCAGGGGAAGCTCTTGGGCCAGGACACTTTCTGGGTCACAGAGCCCGAGACTGGTGGGCTGCTCTCTTCCCGGGGTCGAGAAAGGCGTGTCTTCCTCTTTGAGCAAATCGTCATCTTCAGTGAGGCTCTGGGAGGAGGAATTCGAGGTGGAACGCAGCCTGGATATGTGTACAAGAACAGCATCAAGGTGGGGAGGGGGCCGTGAGGAAGGGCTCGGACTGGGATGGGGTGAGGCCTCTGAGAGGATGTCTGGTCCTTGGGTGTGTTGGAGGGAGCAGGAACCAGAGAGGACCTGAAGAATCTGGGGGCTGTCTCCTATCTGCCAATTCAGGTGAGCTGCCTGGGACTGGAGGGGAACCTCCAAGGTGACCCTTGCCGCTTTGCACTGACCTCCAGAGGGCCAGAGGGTGGAATCCAGCGCTATGTCCTGCAGGCTGCAGACCCTGCAATCAGTCAGGCCTGGATCAAGCAAGTGGCCCAGATCCTGGAGACCCAGCGTGACTTTCTCAACGGTGAAGCTCTCATCCTCCCTCCCCCAACATACTCCCTCAGCCCTTTGGCCTCCTGACTCCCTCACTGCCCAACCTCCAACCCCTGCCCTCTGACTCTGGCTTCTCCCCACCTCCCCCCACTTTTCCACGATTAGCTTAAGATTTGGTAACTCAGAATCCCCTAAAAGGTGGCTGACAGTCCTTGAGAGGGAGGGCAAAATGGGAGGATGGCACAAACAGAGCCCCTAGGGAAGGGACCTGTCTCTGCTGTAACCCTCCTTCTCCTCTCTTTGCCCTAGCATTGCAGTCACCCATTGAGTACCAGAGACGGGAGAGCCAGACCAACAGCCTGGGGCGGCCAGGAGGGCCTGGGGTGGGGAGCCCTGGGAGAATTCGGCCTGGAGACCGGGCCCAGGGCAGCACACACACACCCACCAATAGCTCTCTCCCCTCCCTGCTGCTGTTGCCCAAAGGAGAGGTGGCCAGACCCCCACTTCCCCCGGACACACAGGTATGAGCAGTAGAGTTTCCTGATTGTAGGGGTAGAATGGGGAAGGCCTTTCTTGTTCCAGGATCCCCAACCCCCTCTCCCTCATATCATTCCTTTCTTCCACCACCTTCCTTTTGTCTGCCCCTTCCCACTTCCCATCCCTTGCCCTCCTCCCCTCCAGTTTAACTCTAGGAAGCTGATAGTGTCAGGTAATCTAAGATATCTGGCAAGAGGAGGTGGCTTGGGTAGGGGCTTAAACTGAAAAGAGGCAGGGTGCCATGGCTCAGCCTATAATCCCAGCTACTTTGGGAGCTTGAGCAGGAGGATCGCTTGAGGTCAGGAGTTCAAGACCAACCTGGGCAACATAGTGAGACTCTGTCTCTACAAAAAATTTTAAAAATTAGCTAGCCATGGTGGTGCTTGCCTGTAGTCTCAGCTAAGACTTGGGAGGCTGAGGTAGAAGGAATTTGAGACCAGCCTAGGCAATCCAGCAAGACCCTGCCTCTAAAAAAAAAAAAAAATTTAGCCAGATGTGGTGGCATGCACCTGTAGTTCTAGCTACTTCAGAGGCTGAGGCAGGAAGATTGCTTGAGTCCAGCAGTTTGTGGTTACAGTGAGCTGTGATCATGCCACTGCACTCCAGCCTGAGCAACAGAGTGAGACCCTATCCCTAAAAACAAACAAACAAAAAAGCTGAAAAGAGAGGAGTGAGGGTGGTGGATTCAGGGCCTTTTTTGATCCTCTGACTTGAATCTTTCTTCAGGCCCTCAGTGACATCCCCCAGCCTCCTCATGATTCTCCTCCAGTCCCTCCAACTCCAGACACGCCTCCCTGCCAGGCCAGACTTGCCAAGCTGGATGAAGATGAGCTGTAACTGGTGAAGGCCGTGGGGGTGGTGCTGACTCTGCCACCTAGTCCTCAAGGAGCTTCAGGGCAATCCTTCTGGCACTGCTCCAGATTCCTCCCTCTTGGTGTGTTTAGAGGGTGGGCAAGGCTGGGAGTGATACCAACTTGGAGGAGAGTACCTAGACCCGAAAGGACTTCTTTCTGCCCAAGGAACATAGGTTCCTTTAGCTCCCACCCCTATGCATGCATCACAGTCCCCCTAAAAGGAGGATATGTGGGTGGGTGGGAGGGCAGGGGCAGGAGCCAGATAGAGACGATTGGCTTTGTTTTTGATTTTGGTTTTCCCTGTTTTCTGAGAATAAAGGTTTTGTTATATCACCAAGGCTGCTGTCTTGGCAGAGGGAAGGGGAGGCTGTAGAAGGGGGAAGTGCGGTGAAGTGGTATGGAAGAGATCAGCTGAGGATGGGTCTGGGGAAAGGAGAAGGGCACAGGGTATCAGATAAAAGATGGTTCTATCTTTGTCCCTCACCGGCAGTTGCAGCATCTCTCAGCCCAGACCCAGGGCTTGGGGCCACCGAAAAGCCCTAGATTCTTGAGGTATCCTCCCCCTTACCCAGCCCTTCTTCCCCCCATCCACGCTCTGGTCTAGACCCCACCAGAAAGCCCAGTGTAGTGTGACTTCCCAGCATTCCCCCAACACCTAGATACTAAAGCACAAAATGCCCAATGTACCTTTCCTTCTGAGGCCTCCATGTTTAGCTGAGGCAGAATGGGAAGATGGAGAGGATCCTGGGGGCTGTGGGTCCTTCCTGGCTCTGGGTCTCCTTATCATTGCTGTCTGGGAGGTCGTAAGTCATGTTCATAGTGAGCAGAAGGGGATTCTTCTTCAAACTACAGACCCAAGAATGGAGAGCCCAAGGGGGTCTTCACCCCTCCCAACTTCTGGGAGAGCCGCTAGAACAGAGAGAGCCAAATATGCAAAGATCCATGTCCAGATACCCTGTCCTGGGTCCTTGTGCATCTGTGTGTCCACTGTGTCCACTCGTCCCTTGGGCTCAGTCACATGCACTTGGGCTTCCTCAGCAGACAATAGACTGCTGGGGTGGGAGGGTGAGGAGGAGCTGGAGCCTCCCTGTGGGCCTGAGGTCCCTCTGGCCGACAATGGGGGGAGGGATCTGTAAAGGGGGGACAGGACGTAGGGCCCAGATAAGGGTTCTGGGGAACAATAGGAGGAATTGAAGAAGGGGGACCCACCCTCACTGCACCCCACACCCAGGGCTTTGGGGTCAGGGACTGGGGGACCAGAGGGTGATGGGGAGGGGTGCTGAAGAGTCTTATGAATGGGGGAGGGGATGGTGGCAAATAGAATTCTGGAACTCAGAACCTTTGTATTTCTTTAGGAACCACAGGGGTACATGAGGTGGGTTGGTGACTCCTTTGTAGCTAGTTTAACCATATACGTGTTTTTCAGTGCCTACTTTGTGAATAACACTTGAATGTAATAAATGGTGCTCAGTTTTTTTGGCTCCTGAGAAGTAAAATTAAAATTTCCTATCAGTTCAATATTTCCCCTGAACTAGGCCCAACCACTCCCTGCAGAGGTGTTGGGGTGGTGGGTTTATCATTATCCCTGTCCAATACACGTAGCCCATCTCAGTAATTTGTGAAACTGCTGAGGCCAGTAGAGCCCCTTACACTGTCTTGGGGCAAGATATGCCCCATGAGGATTTGGATCTGGGATGGGGTTCAGAATGGGTGCTGAACTTTCTTGCTCCAGCTGGGAGAATGCAGTGGCTCTGGGAAGGACCAGTGACCCAAGAGGAACCAGTCTCTGTCTCTGCCCAAAGTGCAGATGGGGAAAGGAACCGGGAGTGAAGTGAAAAGGCCAAGGAATGGTAAAAAGTGGGTGTTGGGTGCTGGGGTGCACTTGTCTTTTGACCTGTCTCTCTGATCTCCACACCTTTCCACAGCCACCCTTCATAGCAGGCCCCAGAACCAGCGATCTGATCCTGCCAAGGATGTCTGAGGAAACGCCTAACATAGAGACTCTGCCTCCCCCAGCAGCTCTCGCCTGACCCGAGAAGGTCCCTCAGAGAGGGGGCCGGATTGGCCTCTGCTTCATGGGAGGCGGGACTCAGGGCTAGGAGGCTGAGGGGTATTTAAGACCGGGCGGAGTTCGAAGTGGCCGAGGGCAAAATGAGTGTGCTGCTGGGCGCCAGCACCTGCCCAGGCCCGGGAGAGGCCTCCGACCTTAAGTCCCCCCTGCGCGCCGGGCTCAGGGAACCTCTCACCGAGGCTCGGTTCCAGCAGCTCTTCGGGGGCGAAGAGCAGGAGCCGGAGCTACCGGCGGAGCCCCGCTTGCCACGGCTGTGGAGGCTGCGGGCCAGCGCGTGTTCCCGGACGGCGGCGTGGCGCCTGTTGAGGGCTCGGCTGCCCCCGCTGCGCTGGCTGCCCCACTACCGCTGGCGGGCCTGGTTGCTCGGGGATGCGGTGGCCGGAGTGACCGTGGGCATCGTGCATGTGCCCCAGGGTGAGAGGCCCCAACACCAACCTGTCAGGGACCCAAGCTCTAGAGGGCTTTGGGGAGGAAGTGTGAGGAGCTAGGAATCCGGGAGAGAGGTGGTGGGTTAGTGTCGCTGAGGATTAAGAGAGGGGGATCTGAGGCCAAGTTTGGGGAAAGGACTGTGGAGCTCCATCAGTTCCCTACCCCCACCTCCCCTCATCTGCTCAATCCTGCGAAAAGCCTGGGACACGTTCTGGCTCAGGGAACTGGAGAGAGACACAGCTCTTGCCCCCCAGGACTAGGCCGACAAGGATCCTTGACCTTGTCCACCCCACGACCTCCCACTGAGACCCATTAACCCCTCAGTTCCCTCTTGCAGCATGATTTAGAATACCTGATGCCAGTCTCTAAGCTAAGAGTGTGGGAAGGGGGCAGGTCCTGGAGGCTAGGCAACGCCCCTCCTCACTGCAGACCTTTCCTTCTACTTCTTCCCCAGGAATGGCTTTTGCCCTACTGACATCTGTGCCCCCAGTTTTTGGACTCTACACTTCTTTCTTTCCCGTCCTCATCTACAGCTTACTGGGTACTGGGAGACACCTGTCCACAGGTGAGTGACCAGGGACTTCCAGTGACTCCTCTTCTTCTCTGTGGGGTGAAAATGGGCAGGGGTTTGTCACTTCCCTTCTTGTAAGCTTCCTAACTCTTATTCCCCTATTCACCTACCTCTCCTACCTTCCCTTCCCTCCTTGTGCAACCCTGCTACCAAACTCTGACCTAGGCAATGCTTGCTGGAGTAGGTGCAAAGAGGTGGGAATTTACTTGGACTTTTTTCCCCCGTGAAATTTGGTTAAAATGAACATCTCCGGGACTTGGAAAGGGAAGAAGACATGCGCGATCCCCCAAAGGAGCACGCAGTACGTGGAGGGTATGCAGGAGGGGGCAATTTTTTTGCCGACTGCTGCGCCCTCCTTTCCTCCCTTCCCATGGGTTCCCGGCTGCTGCACCAACTCATAGCCCCACAATCTTCGGCGGGCAGCAGCCTTCTAGGAGAGTGGAGTCTGACAGCAGCATCCTGGCCCCAGAGCGTGGCGCCTGAGCTGTTTGCTCTGCCCCTGGGCCGCACAGCTGGTGATCTCTGCGTTTGTTCCCCTGCGCTAGGAACTTTCGCGGTACTCAGCCTCATGACTGGCTCGGCCGTCGAGCGGTTGGTGCCGGAACCCCTCGGGGGGAACCTGAGCGGAATCGAGAGGGAGCAGTTGGACGCTCAGCGGATTGGAGCGGCCGCGGCCGTGGCCTTCGGGAGCGGGGCGCTAATGGTGACTGAGGACCCGGGGAGGGTCCTGGGTGGGGGTGCTCAGGGGAGAGGGAGAGGCAGGCTTCCTGCTCCGGTTCAGGAGGGCAGAGGAGCGCGCGGAAGCTGGCGCACGGTGCTCTGGGTGGTCTGCTCCTCCTCCGCCGGTGACTGCGCATCTTCTTCCCCGCAGCTGGGAATGTTCGCGCTGCAGCTCGGCGTCCTGTCCACCTTTTTGTCCGAGCCTGTGGTCAAGGCGCTGACGAGCGGGGCCGCGCTGCACGTGCTTGTGTCCCAGCTGCCGAGCCTTTTGGGGTTGTCCCTCCCGCGCCAGATCGGCTGCTTCTCTCTCTTCAAGGTGCGGGTGGGAGAACTGCGGAGAATGGAGTTCTAGCGGTCCCAGGAGGAGGGAAACTTCAAAAGGGAGGAAGGTCGGAGGATGGAGGGATAGTGTACCAAGAGGGCGAAGGACCTCGTGGCTGAACGAGGGCGCTGCGGAGGTGGAAGCCCTGATGGCAACCGGCAGAGAGGGCCTTGCCTCGGTCTGGTTGGTGCGCGCTGGGGGCAGGGAACCAAGGCACAGGGCCCTCTGCTCACCGCCCCTGCCCGCAGACGCTGGCCGCCGTGCTGGCGGCGCTGCCCCGGAGCAGTCCGGCTGAACTGACCATCTCGGCGCTCAGCCTGGCGCTGCTTGTGCCGGTCAAGGAATTGAACGTGAGATTCCGAGACAGGCTACCCACCCCAATCCCGGGGGAAGTCGTCATGGTGAGGATGGCCCTGTGTGCCGGCCCCCTGCCCTGCACAGACCCTGTCCGCCCTGTGGGAACTGGCCGCTGCTGCCCCCTTGTGGAATGCAGAGCACTCACGGAGGAGAGGTCCTGTTCACACATGTCCTTTTCCAGGCCTCCTCCCAGAACAATGTGACCTTCCAGAATCCCCCGTCCACACTGTCACACTTCTCTCACAGAGCCCCCTCTAGACCCCTCAGAATACCTTCTTCCTTTCTACAGCGCTCCCTTGTGGGGTCGGTGGCCACAGCACCTCCTCTCACCCCTCTCTCCTCACCAGGGTCCTTCACTGTGATTCAGCGTATTTCCCAACCACCCCCCACATTTCCCTCTCTCCCGACTAAATAAATATTCCGTGTCTCCACAGATAGCAATATATCTCTACATATAGTCCAGCTTCCCTACTTAGAATAGCTGGGTTGCACCTCTTGGTATCCCCTCATACTCCCCCGATCCATCTCTCTCCCTAGCCCTAGGCACACCTCACTCCTCTGTCCCATGCCGCACTCCTCTCTAAGCTAGTTGTCAGGCGCCCATCCCAACACACCCCTGTTGCCCCAGCCCCTGGGATCCTGAAACCACCTGGTCCTGCACTGTGATCCTCTCTTGTCCTGAGCCCTTCTAGCTCCTGCCAGGGGCCCCATCTTCTTCCATGCCCTACTTTTGTTCTTTCCCAGGTGCTTCTGGCCTCTGTGCTCTGCTTCACCTCTTCCCTGGACACAAGATACAATGTCCAGATAGTGGGGCTGTTGCCTGGAGGGTAAGAGAGAATGAAAAGACACCATCTTTCTCTTCTCCCACACAACACCTCTTCTTGTCCTGCCCTACCCTATTTTCTTTGCCTTCCCTATCTCCCTGCAGCACCCAACCCATCCTCACCATGGACCCCTCCCTCTCCAGGTTTCCCCAACCCCTCCTCCCCAACCTGGCTGAGCTGCCCAGGATTCTGGCCGATTCGCTGCCCATCGCATTGGTTACTTTTGCTGTGTCTGCCTCCCTGGCCTCCATCTATGCAGACAAGTATAGCTACACCGTTGACTCCAACCAGGTGTGACTCCGACTGTGGACCCCATCCTTATTCAAAAGACAACCCTCTAACCTGACTTCCCCCAGGCCTTTGCCTCTCCCTTCTTCATCTCACTGCATCCTTCTAGGAGCTCTTGGCACACGGTGTCTCCAACCTCATCTCCTCCCTCTTCTCTTGCTTTCCCAACTCGGCCACGCTGGCCACAACCAGTCTACTAGTGGATGCTGGTGGGAATACACAGGTAAGAGGGCATCCTTGGATGAGGAGATAGGATGGCACATCCAGGCCAGGTGGTGGTGGTGGAGAAACAGGTGGATGATTGCTGGATATCCAGCTGGCATCTATATGAAGGAGGATGGGAATCTGTGAAGGAAGTTGAGTGAGGGGATGGAATTATCTAGATAGGAAAGATAGAATGTAGCAATGCTCCATTAAGACCTTCGTAGGCTTGTCCTGGCCTATGCTTTTCACACCCCCCTGTGCTCAGTTCTCACAGGGCGGTCTGGCAGCATGCACAGCAACCTCCCTCTCAGTTTGGGAGGGCCATCCTAAGAATAGGGCTGGCTCTTAAAGGCACGAGAGGACAATTTAAGATGAAAAAAAAAGAAGAAGATCTCTGTAGGCTCTAAGCACTGAAAAAGTTTATGGTGCCCCAGGTGTAGTTAAAAATAAAAACAATGCTAAACTGTAAAATAAATTTAAGAGAAGAAATTCTGATTTTTTCCATGAGGACATTTTCTTTTAAAAGAAATATCACTTATCAAATCTCCCCCTAATATTTTTGGTTTTCCTTACTTTGCTGGCACCCTAAGCATGTGGTTAGCCTGCTAACAGGGTAATCCAACAGTGGTTTTTAAGATGGAGGTGGGCAAGAAAAATAGGGAACTTGAACTACATACATCTAGGGGGAGACTGGCAAATGACAGGCATTTAACTGGGGGAAGGGGAGGGGTAGGTGTGAATGGCAGAATGTCAAGAAGAGGGTTGAGGAGTGATGAATATCTGTGTGGAAGGAGATTTGGGAGGAGGGAGACTTCCAAAGATGAGGCAGAGTGGGCAGGGAGACAGCTCTCATGTGAGGGTGGGGGATTCCCTTCCTTCTTTGCTTCCATCCCTCCTTGCCTCTAGCTGGCAGGCCTCTTCTCCTGCACAGTGGTCCTGTCCGTGCTGCTGTGGCTGGGGCCCTTCTTCTATTATCTGCCCAAGGTAAGGAGCAGAGGAGGCATAGGCATAGCTGGGAAGAGTGGCTATATCCAGGACATTGGGTAGTCAGCCTGCCTCCTCTGCCCCAAGGCTGTCCTGGCTTGCATCAACATCTCCAGCATGCGCCAGATGTTCTTCCAGATGCAGGAACTTCCACAACTATGGCGCATCAGCCGCATGGACTTTGTGAGAAAAAGCAGCATTACCCCCAGATTGCCCCTTCCCATCTTCTCAGCATACCCAGCCTCTGCTCTGGACCAAAGCTAATTGTCCTGGTCCTAATTTCTGCAAACCACCCCCACCCCAACACCTCTGAGTAACATCCTTTACTCAGAGACAAGGGAAAGGGTGGGGTTTGAACCCTCAGACATGAATATTTGTAACCTCCCAACTGGCAAAAGGTCTAGAGTCATTACATTTGGTGTGTGTCCCATTGGCCAATCTTGTCCTTTCCTTTCGTCATGCTTTCTACTTCCTGGGCCATCTCTCCCCATCACTTGCCTTGGTAGTCACTGCCCTTGGACTCCTTTCCCTGCAGAGATGGCCTGGCCCTTCTTTTGGGCAATCCACCCCTATCCATGTCCTACAGGCTGTATGGATGGTCACGTGGGTGGCTGTAGTGACCTTGAGTGTGGACCTGGGCCTGGCCGTGGGTGTAGTCTTCTCCATGATGACCGTGGTCTGCCGCACCCAGAGGTGGGCGTAGAGATGAGTGGAGTTGAGATTAGGGGAGGGGAGAGAACGGGGTGCTTGGGGTGATTCTCCCGCCAGGCCAGGCTAGCCTGAGAATCTGACTCCAGCTTCTTCCCTAGGGTGCAGTGTCTGGCACTTGGACTGGCTGTGGGGACCGAGCTCTACAGGCCACTCAGAGGGAGCCACAAGGTGGGTGGGCTACAGCCAAAGAAGGAAGGGAAGATTAGACCTGGATGTTTCTCTGACCCTCTGCCCCTTAGCTCCTCCAGGTCCCAGGGCTCTGCATCCTGAGCTATCCGACACCGATCTACTTTGGGACCCGTGGGCAGTTTCGCCACATCCTGGAATGGCATCTGGGGCTTGAAAAAGGAAACAAGGTGAGGGAACTTGGTCTAGGAGGGGTGTGGATCTTCTGAGAATGGGAGGCAGGTGGGTGTTCTCAGGGGGATCCTTGTGCTCAAGGGGTGCACATTTATGCTTGTGTCTTGGGGGTGGTGACTGCCCTTCTCTACTCATAGGAGACTCCAAAGCCAGATGGCCCACCTGACAGAGGTGAGATGGGATAACAAGGGGTGAGATTTGGGCATGATCCCTGGCAGCATCTGTGTATTCTTGCCTTCTCCCATCCTAGTTGCTGAGCCTGTCAGAGTGGTGGTCCTAGACTTCAGTGCTGTCACCTTTGCTGATGCTGCTGGGGCCAGAGAAGTGGTGCAGGTGAGGAAGAGGGTAGGGTGAGGAGAGACCCTTACCATCTCACTCGTATCCTTTGATTTGGGACTTAGCCACTCTGCCCCACCCCCACAGCTGGCCAGCCGATGCCAAGATGCTGGCATCCACCTTCTCCTGGCTCAGTGTAATGGTAAGAGGTGTGGAGGATGGTAGGGTCCAGCGCCTGGGGAATGACTGGACAATTGGGGGAGGGGAGAGGATGCAGTGTGGACTTAGGGCCTCAGAGCCTGACACCCTCCCCACATAGCCTCGGTGCTGGGGACACTGACCCGGGCAGGACTCCTGGACAGACTGACCCCAGAACAGCTGTTTGTGAGTGTCCAGGATGCAGCTGCACATGCCCTGGAGAGACTGGTAAGGGTACAGTAGCATCAGCTGTGGGAGCCAGGAGGTGCTGGGCTGTGGCGAGTGAGGTGTGGGTCAGTGGCTGAAGACCCAGGGAGAGAAATTTGGGAAAGGGGCAGAGGAGGAAGATCAAGAAGTAAGGGGTGGGGATGAAATGATTAGTGGATTTAAGACCAAGTCAGGGAGACTGGGCCAAGCTATGGGTGAAGAACTGAAGAACTCAGATCCCAAAGGGAGTGGGGTGCCCCTCAGACGACTGCCAAATCTCAGCAAGGGGAGGGGGATACATAATCTATTCCTGACATGTCTCCTCTCTTCCCCAGGAGCTCACTGACCCAAAGATTTGCACAGTGTGGGTCTGACCCAGTCACTTGGAGTGCAGAGGGCCCTGACAATGTATGTGTGAGGAGGACCATGACCCCTGAACCCTCTTACTTAATGTAACTAATAAAATGAAGCTGAGAGCCTCTAGGATCATGAAGTGAGTCTGGGTGTTTGCACACAGACCCTGGTGCCCCTTCCTCCAGGCCCATAGCATTGCACAGACACAACAAAAAATGGCTTTCACCATGTGTTCACCAGTCCCCACCTCAGCTCCAGAGTCACAAGTTCTCTCTGTGGGGGTGGGGCTGGAGCCGGTGTAGTCCTGGATCCAGAGATAGGGGTGGGGGACACAGCCCTGGGATTAAGTGTTGGGGGAGCTTCCCCACCCCCTCAGTCCCCAGAATATGAGAGGAGTGTTTCTACTTTACGTTTTTAGAGTCCCCCTGGGCTCTTTGGCACTTGGAAAGTGACCTCCCCCTCATGTCCTGCCCCATGAGAATGGGGTGGGGGGGAGGACTTGGCACTGGCTCTGGGAGAGGTTATGGCTCCATCACGCCCCTGGGCACTCGTGGAAAGGAGGGGTGTCACCAGGACAAGCCCCTGTTTAGGATCAGGTTCTGAAAGGGAAGGGTGAGGAACTAGGGGCTCAGGGACAGTCAGTGGGGTGCTCACTGGGTGGTGGGGTTTGCTGGAAATTCCTGGCAGAAACAAGGAGGCAGGCCCAGCCTGACAGGTGGAAAGCCCCGGGTGGCCATCACTCCGAGGTCATGCACTGCAGCCGGTGTTTGAAGAAGAGAAGGCGGTGTTTGGCCATCTGACTTTCGTCCAGTGATCCCGGGTAGCGGTACCGGGCATAAGTCTCTGCTCCAGCGTCCCTTGATGTCCAAGGCAGCTTCAACTTGGATGCATGATCCACAACGACGTCAGAGCAGGAGCCAACCCGAAGGGAACCAAGCCCATCGAGGAAGAATTCTGGGGTAGAGGGAAGGGGCGTACACAATGAAGGGTCCTCAGGGTGCAGAAGGCCAACCGGTAAGGGAGAACTAAAATTTAGGGTATGGACATGTGCCTATGCAAAGACTGTTTCTAAGGATCTTGAGCATGTAAATTGACCCCTCTGGGTCTCAGTTTTACTCGAGTGTAAAATGGAGTCAATATACTTGTTTTCAGAGGTTCAATAAACACGGGATGAACTGCTCCGAGTGTAGTCTGAACCAGGGGAAGCGGCTGGGAGTGGAGTAGGGGCGGCGGTGACAGTGGCGGGGAAGCTCAAGGGGAGCCGGCTGTGCTGGGAGTGGAGATTTAAATAGTATGCGTTGGGAGACTGGGAGAGGGTGGGAGCTGTATCTCGCCTGGGCGCAGGTCTTGGTAAATCTTGGCAGAACTGCTCTAGGGTTCCCGGTGGCAGCTGGACGCGGGTGCGGGCGAGGAGGAGGGGCGGGTGACCGTGGAACCTCGTTGCACCGAGCCTCGCCCAGCGCCCCACGGGGGTCCCCGCCAGGCCCGGCCGGGAGGGGGCGCCACTCACCCAGATGTGCCACGCGGCTGAGGCGCGGGTCGAAGCCAACCTCGCGCACCTTGTCTGTTCGCGCCAGGAAGAAGTTGACTACGCCGTCGGTGACCACGCAGCTTGGGAAGCCGACGAGCTCGTGGTGGAAGCCGCGCCTTTGCCGGAGGCAGTTCCCGAGGCCTGGGGCGCCAGGCTCCACGCTCAGCAGCTGCCGATAGGTGGTGGCGAAGCCCGAGATCTCGCGCACCGCGCCCCCCACCTGGGCGAGTGGGAGGATGGCTCCAGGCGGGGAGGCGACTGGAAGGGGGTTAGGCCTGTGCTCCCTTTTCCCTCGGTTGGCTCTCCTGCCCCATCCTCTTCCTCCTCTTCCCTGCAGGACCCCGACAGTCCCCCAGGCCCCACTTGGGTCGTCCTCTCTGTCCCAGGACTGGCTATTCTCGGCCGCAGCTCCCCACCGTGGCCTTAGCCTGTTCAAGGACCTTCTCCCACCCCACATCCTGCTGCCTGCCCCTGCCCTACCAGGTCCAGCGGCGTCCGCTCCAGCACGTCCACAAGCCTCTCTAGCCGCGTCCGCGCAGTGAAGACAAAGTCGTCGTCCACCCACAGCATGTACTTGGTGGTTACTTGGGACACTGCCAGGTTCCGACCTGCGAACCAGCCCTGGGGAGAAATGCGCATGGTTGAGGAGGCTATAGAGATAGGACATGCCCCTCTGCCACCTTTCTTTCTTTCCCCTGACCCCTCTCACAACAGCTTGTGCCCCTCTCCAAACTTTTGAGTGCTCTCAAATGGCTGGGAGCTAGGTAAAAAAAATGCAGATCCTGTCCCCCACCCCGTTTTGAGTCACTGTTCTGGAAGGGCTTAGAAAGTGTTTAATTCCTGTGTGCATTCATCCATTCATCCATCCATCAACTATTATATTGAGCGCTCAATAGGTACTAAGCACCATTCTAAGAATGCAGAGAGAATAAGATAGGCACGATTCCTGCTCCCACGGAGCTTACATTCCCGGAATCCTCATGTTTAACAAGCACCCCCGTGATTCTGAGGCAGCGGGTCCTCGAATCACTCACTACCCAAGAGGCAGCAGATTGAAGGCACGCCCCCTCCCGGAGTCCTCTTGCCCGCCGGCCGTTCAGCCTTGCTGGCTGCGCACCTTGCCGAAGGGCATGAGATAGTGCTCCACATGGGGGCCGCTAATACGCTCTGGCTTGTCGCTGTCGTCAGCGATGACCACGGTGACAGTCGGGTAGAAGCGTCGGATACTAGCAATGAGCGCCCGTAGCCGATCATAACGAAGGAAAGTCTTGGTGGCAATAGTGACCAGAGCGCTGATGTTGTACTGGGCTGAGATAGAGGGGGCAGGGTTGGGTGCAGACAAGGAGAGAGGGGAGAGAAGAACAGGAAGACATCCTCTCCCAGGGCTGCCCTCTCCCTTCTTGCTCCCCACCAGGGCTGGGTCTAATATGTCCCTGCCCACCCCCAACCTCACCTCCCTGGGGTAGAGATCCAGGCGGGTACAGGCGTGGGTTAGGGGGGTGTCTTATGCGAATGGTGAAGGCAGCCTCATGTCCCTCAGTGGAGAACCGGACTGGGAAGAAAGGACATGGCATTTGGCCTTTAAGGCTGGGACAACATTCCCTTTTCAGCCAATCAACACTTAAGTGCTTACTCTGTGTCCTGCCTTTCTAGGCTTTGGTTGACAACAATACAAGGTTCTTACCCCTGTGGGACTTACATTATAACAGGTGGGAGAAAGACAATACAAAAGTTTTAATTAAAAGCTAACCTTTATTGAGCATTTACTATGTGTCAGACCCTTTTAAAAATTACCTTAAATATATGAATTCATTTAATTCTCACGACACTCCTAGTTAGTAGATTCCTACTACAGAAGCTGAATTAACAGAATCCTCACGACATTTAATCCTCCTCATTTAATCCTCACGACAGCCCTATTTAGTAGATTCCTACTACAGAAAAAGAAGCTAAGGCATAGAAAAGTAACTTGCCTACATTTACACAACTATTAAGCAACAAGCTGACAGGAACCTAGTCAGGCTGGTCCCAGGCTAAGAAAATAAAAAAAAAAAATTCAGATACTGGTAAGTATTGAATAGAAAAGTCAAGTAATGTAATAGTGAGGAGGAGACATTTGAGCTGAGATCTAAATGACAAGAAGGAGTTAGCCCCATGCAAAAATCTGGGAGATGAGTATTCCAGGCAGAGGAAGCAGCAAGTGCAAAGGCCCTAAGGTGGGAGCAAACTTAGTGCAACAATCTTTGGAGAGAAGCAGGAGGGCTGTTAGGCTCCTTTTGCCAGAGGAGAAATGGGAGCTCTGGAAGGTAAAGAAAGGCCTTTGCCCGCTCTAGTAAGTGGTGGGTTGGGAATAGAGCCTGAGTCTTCTGGCTACTGGGGCAGGTCACTTCCTGGGGCCCCTACCATTGGCCTGAAGGGGAGACACACCCAAGGCTCCAGTTTCCCTCTGGCCGCTCAGCCCCAGATGAACAAAGGCCCCTTCTCTTCCTCCCTGGTCCTGCTGGCCCAGTTGAAGCGCCCATTGTGTGGCTGGGAAGCTCTGGCCATTGCCCAAGTGTCTCCCATGCCCTCTGTCATTTGCCCACTCCAGCCTTTCTGGGTCCTCTTTGTTTGTCCAATCTGCCCCTACCTCCACCAGGCCTCACACCTGTGTCTGCAGTGTTGGCCTGGTAGCTTCGGCTGCTGTAAGTAACCAGTTGCAGTTGCCGGTTGAGTTGGTCCAGCCCTGGGCTGACAAGGGTGAGATCTGGCTGCCCCTCTCCAGTGAGAGTCACTCCAGTTACTTCCCCTGCCACATCCCAGGTGCCCAGGGAGGCAGTCAGGTTCACCTAGGAGAGGGGGTTGGAGAGTGTAGTGTTAGGGCCTGGACCCACCCCCTGCCTCCCTGGTTCCTCCATCCCTCCCTTGGCAGCCCGGTCTCCCTCCCAGCATTCTTGATGCCCACCTGGCCTCCTCGCCTTCCTTTCTCTCACCTGGTATACCTCCTGACCAGAAGCCGCCCGCAGGCTCAGCCCTGGGAGCAAGGATGGGGGATCAGAATCACACAGACAGCCTGAATTCTTCTTTACTTTCTCTCTCCTCTCTCACCACACACACCACAAAACTTTTCACCCATTCCTCTTGTTGAGGCCTCAGCAGGGCATATTGTATAACACAGACTAGAAAGAATGATTTTTGACTCTTCATCAAAGCAGTATCTCTTCTATGGACTGCCCTGCCTATCCACCTAATCTTTGGTTAATCAGCAAAGAATAGCTTCTTTTCCCCAAACCTCCCCAGTTACAGTGTTCTGCAATTCCTGGAGTCCCTTCTGTCCTCACCTCCCACCTCCTAAGCCCTCTTCTGACCTCAAGTCCCCCTTTCATCAGAAGCTCCCGCCTCCCACTCCAATTTTCCCTCATTCTTCCCCACCCAACCTCGGGCTCTCCCCCCTCCCCACACTGTGGCCTGGGTCATCCTCTAGGACCCTCCTCCCCACCTGGCACCAAGATGCTCCTGAGGGGCTGAACCTCCACGCCCTGCAGGGGGTACTGGAGGGGGGAGTTGGCAGGGGCTATGAGCAGCTGGTCAGCAGGGGACTGGCTCCTGGCAGTGGAGGAGGGGGAGGGCAGAGGAGGAGTCAGGAGGAGTCTCCCTCCTGGCACAGCCATCCTCCAGACCTCCCACTGCAGAGTCATGCCCTTCTTTCAAGCTGGTACCTTGACAGGAAGGCCTGGAACTCCTGCTCCCTTGTGGCAGAGGCTGCCCTCAGCTCCTCAGGGTCAAAGGCCTTAGTGAGATCAATGGCTCTAACCTGTCTCTGGAAGGGGAGGGGAAGACCCCTCCCGCTGGACTCACAACTGCAGTTGTTCTGAGCCAGCAGCCTGAAAGGGGGAGGATGGGTCATCAGAGCCCAGCCACACAGCTCCATTCATGTACACATCACACAGCGCCCCACACCTTGCCCCTCAACTCTGCCCATCCATTATCTGTCCCCTTAAACACTGCTCTTCAAATAGTCCTTAGGAGGGAGGACCACGGATGGGATGACCCATCCTCTAAATCTGGATTTTGCCTACGTGTAGAATAGGGCCAATTACTAGGATTTCAGGAGCTGCCCACCCACCGTCAGGACCCCAGCTGGAATCTCTTCTCACGCCTGGATCAGGACCTCAGGGAGTCTTTCGGGGCCTCCCCCGACTGCATGGTTCTCATCCCCATGACAAGGCTCAGGGAGAACAGATTTTCCCCCAGCCCAAGCTAAGCAGCCTCCCACTTCACGCCACACAGCCAGTCAGGAGAACGCACGCATCCGAGCCCAGCAGTGGAGGAAACAAAAGCCCCCCACACCGCCCTCAGCCAGTGCAGTGAAGCTGCCGCTGTCAGCACTCACCCCACCACTTGCTCCTTGATCCTGACGCGGATGTGTGCGTAGCGGGGCTCAGGGGCAAGGTCTGGCAGCTCGGGCCTAGGGGGCCCCTGCGGGGGCGCCCACAGCGCAAGAGGTGCCCGGAGGCCCGGGGCGTCCCGGGTGCTCGCGTATAGGAGCCCCAGAGAGGCGCAGGCGAGCAGCAGGACCAGCGCGCAGAGGGCACGGCGGCCCAGCCGCATCCTGGGGTGGGGGTAGGGTGGGGGTGAGAAAGGTAAGGAGAGAAGGCGAGGGCTGGGGCGCTTGACCCCCGTGACCTCGGAGGCTCCGGCCGGCTCCCAAGGGCGCTCTCCACCGCACACATCGCGCTACGCTTTGCACTGCGAATCGTTTTCCTGGCACCCCTCCCCTCACTCCCCGGGCCTCAGTGTCTCCCGGCCTCCTTTCTTCTCGCCCTCTCCCGCATCTCGGTTTCCTCTCACACCCGAGGCCTGGCATCTTGATGCAAGAGACATTCGGATGCGGTGGTTTCGACGCGGCCGTGCATAAGTAGAAAAGCACCGCATTATTAGAGCAGCCGACGTCCCCAAGCCCGCCGCCCGCCCTGGCCGTGCGCGCCCGCTCCGCGCCCCGCCCCCCCCAATCTGAGATCACCTGGGCCGGGGTGGGCTGCAGAGGGCGGCTCCACACCTTGCCTGTCAGGAAAAATGCAGAACCACGCCCGCGCTATTGGCTGCCCCCGGCGGAGGTGACCCCTTGAGTGGCCTCGGGAAGCTGTGCGGGGACAGGGTGGACCGGCGAGCGCTCCTCCTCCCTCCTCCAGCTCGGCCCCTCATCCCGCCCCGCCACTGACCTGTCTAACGCTCTAAGGCTGCGGCAAGATTTCGGTCCGGGCTGCGCCGGGCTCTCAGCCTCGGCCTGGGGGTCCTCATGGGGCTGGGGGCGGCCTGATGGGGGAGCTAGGCGTGAGCCTGAGAGTGTGTGCGATCCGCCCGCCTCCGGAGCGCGCCCGACCCCTCCCGCCTTCGAACTCTCGGGGCTTTTGTAGACCACCGCGCGGGGGTGGTTCTGGGCGTTTCCTGCCGGGCGTGGGGGGGAAACGGAGGTGAGAATGCGCTGCTCCCCAGCCCCAGGAACAAAGCCGGGGATCCCTGGCACCCTGTCCCACTTGCCGGTCAGGGAGGGCTCAGGCCGCCGCCGGGCTCTTCATACCGCAGCGCCGCGCGGCTCGGCTCCCCTGCGAGTTTGCGGCGGAGGCTCCGGCTCCGCGCCGGGAATGCGAGCGCCCCGGCGCCTTCTGGTGGGCGCCGAGGAAATTGCGGGGGCGCGGAGCTGACGCGGGAAGGTCCTTCCTCCTAGCCCCCCAGCCCTTCGACCCCAAACCCTGGCAGCTCGACCGCCTGCCCCCAAGACCAGTCGTTCTATTCCCTACTCTTCAGAGCTTGTAGGCGAGGACCGACAATAGGGTTTTGGGAGGAGGCGGGGCAGGGGCGCGCTGCTAAAACTCATTTCAGGAAAGGTTTGGGTCCTTAGGGTGTGATAAAGGACACGAGCACTGGAAAAGAAACACTGCCTGGCTAACAAAGACAGATTTACAGCCTCCCTCCTCCCCGTCGTCCCCCTCGCCTCCCCCAATTATCTAACAAACACTCAAGAGATAAGCATTTGCTAATTCAAAGGCGTAATTCCCCTAACTGCCCTTTGGTGCAGGTTTGCAGAAGGAAGGAAACCCCAGAGTGGCCAGATTGGAGGTAGTTCTGCCTGCAAGCCTTAGGTCCTAGACAGCCGGATTCCTAATACTGCCCAGAATCAGAGTTCTGTGGTTCTATGGTTCTAATAAAAGATGTATCAAGATTTAATAGGAAAAAAAGATATAATAAGAAATGTAGAACATAATGAAAATGTGTGTAGGATGTATTATTGAATGAGTTGTATACAAATAAACGACAAATCTGCTGGGGGAAAAAGTGGAATCTCTACCCTCCTTACACCAAAATAAATTCCAGATCTATTAAATATTTTAATATTAAAAATGAAACCATAAAAATAGTTGAAGAAATCATGGAGTTTTTGTTTCGTTTTGCTTACAGTCTTGGAGTGGGGTAGAGATCTCTAAGCAAGATGTAAAGGGAAATATTAATAAATTTGACTATATAAAACACTTGAGTGAAGAAATTACCATAAACTAAACTTGAGAGAGAATGACAAATTGTGAAACAATATTTGCAACCTGTAAGACAGATAAAAGTCTACTTTCCTTCAGAGCTCTAAAACAGCAACAAGAAAAAATGATCAAATGGACAAAAGTCATAATTAAGCAGTTGATAGAAAAAGTGAAAATGGGTTTTAAATATGTAAAAATACACTTGACCCTACTCATAATAAATTAAAAGCAAATTAGAACAACATTGAAATGTTTTTTGATGACCGAGTTAATAAAGACCAAAGAGTTTGCTAAAACACCGTGTGCCTTTGCTGGGCACAGAAGCTCTCATACCTTGGAGTCCTGTGCCTGAGCCTCCCAGGCTGGAGTTGCACGCTGGTGGCTCTACTGGTCTGGGGTCTCAAGGTGGCCTTGTCCCCATGGTTCTGCTGGACATTGCGATAACTGGGGCTCTCTGTGGGGGCCCTGCCACTGTGGCAGTTCTCTGTCTGGATCTTGAGGATCTCTGAGGCATCCTTTGAAATCTAGGTGGAGGCAACCATGCCCCTACAGCTGGTGCACTCTCCAGGCCAGTGAAGATGGTACCATAGGGATGCCACCAAGGTTTATTACCTGTGTGCTCCACAGGGGCAGCCACTGCAGCCCACACCATCCCTGGGCCCACTTGAGCTACAGCTGGGACAGCCAAGGAACACTGCATCAAACGGTGGGAAGCGGAGTCTTGAAATCTGCCCCCAAGGCCCTGGAATTCTGGGCCTGCAATGGGTGGGACAGCTCTGAAGATGTCCAAAGTGCCTTTGGGCATATTCATTCTTCCATTGTCTGGATGAATAACATCTGGCTTTTTTCTATCCATACTAATCTCCTTATCAAACATTCACTTGGCTACCTCCTTGGTGTCCTCTCCTGAATAACTTTTTTATTCTTTGCAACATGGCCAGATTGAGAATTTTCCAAATCTTTTTCTGCTTCCCTTTTGGTTATAAATCCATCTTTAATTTGTTTATCTTGTCTTGGGTTTTACTGTAAACAGTCCAGAGAAGCCATGCCACACTCTGGACACTTTGCTTAGATATTTCTTCTGCCACATATTCTATTTCATTGCTCATAAATTCCTCCTGCCACAAAACATACAAACACAATTCGCCCAAGCTCTTTGCCACTTTAGGCTTTTCCTCCAATTTCCAATCACGTGTTTCTCATTTCCTTCTGAGACCCAATCAGAATGGTCTTTACTGTTCATATTTCTACCAACATTCTCATTATGACCACTTAGGAAATCTCTATGAAGACTGAGGATGTCTGTGCAGCTCTCCTCTTCTTTTAAGACCTCACGATAATCACCCTTAATGTTTCATTCATGGCAATGCAGGCTTTTTCCATCATGCATCTCCAAACTCTTCCAGCCTCTACCTGTTATCCAGTTCCGAAGCCACTTCCACATTTTAAGGTATTTGTCACAGCAGCACCCTACTTCTCAGTACCAATTTCTGTCTTAGTCTGTTTCTGCTGCTATAACAAAATACTTTAGAACTGGGTAAATTATAAACAACAGAAATTTATTGTTCACATTTCTGAAGGCTAGAAAGTCCAGGATCAGGGTGCAGACAGATTTGGTGTCTAGTGAGGTCCCATTTCTCATAGATGGTGCCTTTTAGCTGTATCCTCACATGGCAGAAGGGGAAAACAGCTCCCTCAAGCCTCTTTTGTAAGAGCACCAATCCCATTCATGAGGGCTCTGCCCTTGTGACCTAATCATTTCCAAAAGGCCCCGCCTCTTAATACCAACAGCTTGGTGGTTAGGTTTCAACATATGAGTTTTTACAAACATTTACTTTGATTTTTTCTTTTTTTGCTCACACTTTATTCAGCATCAGAAACTGTTTTTCTGTTTGTTTGTTTTTTGAGACAGAGTCTTGCTCTGTTGTCCTGGGTAGAGTGCAGTGGCATCATTATAGCTGACTGCAACCTCGCACTCCTGGGTTCAAGCAATCTTCCTGCCTCAGCCTTCCGAGTAGCTGGGACTACAGGCACGTGCCACCACATCCCGCTAATTTTTTCAATTTTCCGTAGAGAAGGGAGGGGGTGGGGGTGGGGGTGTCTCGCTCTTGCTCAGGCTGGTCTTGAATTCCTGACCTCAAGTGATCCTACCGCCTTGGCCTCCCAAAGTGCTAGGATTGCAGGTCTGAGCCACCACCCAACACAAACATTTAGACCATAGCATGGTTCAATCAGACAAAGGAACACTGGGTTAGTCTATATCTATTGATACTGAATAATATCCAAGATTGCTAAACAAAAGAAACAAGGTACAGAACAGCATATATAGTTTGCTCCTGTGTGTGGTTTTTAGCCTCTGGGTTAGCCCAAAATCTGGAAATGGGGTGCTGCCGTGACAAAGATCTAAAAATGTGGAAATGGCTTTGGAACTGGGCTATGGGCAGAAGCAGGAAGGAATTTGAGGAGTGTTAGTGAAAGACCAAAGAATATTGAAGAGCATTTAGTCTGATGGCATTTAAGGAGGCTACTATTGAAGGGAAGTGAGGAAAGTAAGGATGCTGAAAGAAAGGAGATTTGTGTTATATTTAACAACACTGTAACCTATGGTGGTGTGGAAAGGAGAAACTATACCTAATGAACTGGGCTATCTAGCTGAGGAAGTTTCCAAGCAGAGTGTTGAAGGTGCCATCTGGTTTCTTCTTGCTGCTTATAGTAAAATGTGAAAAGAAAGAGCTAAACTAAAGGAAGGAATGTTAAACAAAAAGGAGCTGGGGATTGTCGGGTTTGAAAATTCCTAGCCTCTCCAAGGACAAATGATGCTAAAATTAAGAAACAGCTTCCAGGCTATTTCCCCCCACTTGGCTTATTACTTGCAAGAGGAACTAATATCTAGGGAACTCTCAAGAAAGCATGGTCTAAAGGCGAAGCCAAGGTATCAGTATAAATCCTGTATTAAGATAGATCTAAAGTGGCAGCTCGGAGAATTGTTCAGTCTAACAGTAGGACTTCTAAGAAAGTGTTCTCCCTTAGCAGTCTAAGCAAAAGCTGAAGGTAGAGAGGGGCTTATCTCATATTTGTGGGTATAACTTTCATTTAATTTAGCTAACCTCAATAAAATTCATAGAAGACTCAAAGATTTCAAGAGAATTGTATGATATTTACAAAATTTTATTGGCAATTCAATAATTATCTCTTATTTTTCTGATACAATAAATATTTGCTGTTTTAAGCCCTCAGGTTTAGAGTAATGTATTTTATAGCAATAAATAACTAATACAGACCATTATATAGCAATGAGAATGAATGATCTTCAGCTATACAAAATAGCTCATAATGCTGAGAGAAGAAAACCAAACACAAAAGATTACATTCTGTATGATTCCATTTATTAAATTAGAATATAGGCAAAACTGGCTGGTCCGAGTGCAGTGGTGTTTACAACTAATTGATCACAACCAGTTACAGATTCCTTTGCTCCTTCTCCACTCCCACTGCTTCACTTGACCAGAAAAAAAAAAAAAAAGAATACAGGCAAAATTAATGTATGATGTTAGTAGTCAGGATCATGATTATCTTTGGGGCCAGGGTAGTAACTAAAAGGGGTCAAAAGGAATCTGGGTGCTGATTGCACAAGTATGTTTAATTTGTGAAAATATACTGGATTGTATACTTACAATCTGTGTACTTTTTCTGTATATATTATACATTAATTAAAAGTTTAAAAAATATATGAGAACAACAATTGTAATCTGCTTTTGAAAATATTCAGAAAGCGTCTTCCTCAAGCAGTTCACAAAGTTTCAGTTGGGTGGTTCTTCCAATAGTTGCCTTGGGCCACTTGTGTAGCCGCAGCCATCTATCTAGCAGGTCAACTGTGGCTGGATGATACAAGTTGCCTTACTCACATGATGGAAGGCTGGTGCTGGCTGGTGGCTGATCTTTCCTTATGTGGCCTTTTGTCCTCAGAGAGGCTAACTTGGACTTCATTATATAGCTATCTCAGGCCAGGTCTTTTGAGGACTTGCTTGTAATTCACACAGCATTATATCTTCACGAATATATATATATATATGTGTGTGTGTGTGTGTATATATAGTGTCAAAGCAAGTCACCAGGCTAACCCAGAATCAAGGAGTGGTTAAATTCTACCTTTTGATGGGTGTATCAGCAAAGAATTTGTGACTTTTTTTTTGAAGGGATCTTGCTATTTTGTCCAGGGTGGCCTTGAACTCCTGGGCTCAAGTGATCCTCCCACCTCAACTTCCCAAGTAGTGGGGTCTACAGGCACATGCCCCCCACCCCAGGACCTGGCTTGTGACCATTTTAATCCTCCACTATCACCAATGACCAAATCTTCGAGTCCAGGAGCTGTTGCTCAATTAGATATTTTTGAAAAGAAAAGCTGTCTTGGTGTCAATATCATAAGGAGCAATGTCTGAAAGGGCAGAGCTATATACACAAAGGAGCCTAGAAGTAAAGACACCCCAGTCAGATACTCAGATCTTCTAACACCTTTCCCACTAAAGGAACAGGGCTCCTTGGACTCATTCCAGGTCTTATCCACAGTCAAGACAGGAAAAGTTAAAGATGAACCTGGAATGTCAGAAAGCAACGAAGTGCTTTAAAAAAAATTATGGGAGCATGTTAGAAGGACACACACAGGAGCCAGCCTGAAGGGGCTTGCACTGGCTGAATCTGGAACAGTGTAAGCACCAGAATAATTTGGGATAGAAATGAATTACAAACCATTGAAAAATAAGGAATCCATGTATCCATACTGATAATATATAGATAAGTAAATAAATGAATGAAGGAGAAGGGAGAATGCCAGTTGGTAAGTGTGGAGAGAGTTGATGGTGTTGGAAAATAAGTATTTGCAACCATCATAGTAAAAATTGGTTTGGGCAAGAATTATCAATGAGTGCTAATTCTAGGGGAGAAAGTTTGATTAGAATCAAGATATATACATAGTTTAAAGTGTCTCCCCACAGTTGACTTATTAGTTGCAAGAGGAAAAATTATAACTGTACAGAGTACCAGACACATCCTTGAATAGGTAGTCAAAATTAACATCACCAATGAGGGGCAGAAGAATATAGTGTGCCTCCAGATATGCTACACTGAGAAAGACACAACATCACGTATACAGTATTCTGGGTGGGGATACATAACTTGATTCTAGATATGAAGAAACAGACAAACCCCAAATGAGAAATATTTTATATATACAAAAGAAACTGAGCCAGGTGTGGTGGCATGCACCTGTAGTTCCAGCTACTTGGGAGGCTGAGGAAGGAGGATTCCTTGAGCTTAGAAGTGGGAGGTCAGCCTGGGCAACATAGCCAGACCCCTCTCTCTAAAAAACTACAAAAAGATAATAATTCACATATCACACAATTAACCCATTTAAAGTGTAGATTCCATGGTTTTTAGTATTTTCACAGAATTGTGCAACCCAATCAGTTTTAGAACATTTTTATCACCCCTAAAGAAACTCTGTACCCATTAGCAGTCACTACCCATTTCCCAAACTTCAGTGACCTCCCCCCAGCCCTAGGTAACTTCTAATCTACTTTCTATAGATTTATCTAGTCTAGATATTTCATATAAATGGAATCATACAATATGTGGTTTTGGAGATTAGTGTCATTCACTTAGCATGTTTTCAAAGATCATCCATGTGTAGCATATACCAGTACAATACTTGATTCCATTTTATTGCTGAATAATATTCCATTGTTTGGTTATGCTATATTTTATTCATCCATTTATCAGTTTATGGACATTTGAGTTGTTTTTACTTTTTGGCTATTATGAATAATGCTGGTACGAACATTTGTGTAAAAGTTTTTTTGTAAATATATATTTTATTTCTTTTCGGTATATACTGAGGAGCGGAATTGCTGGGTCATATGGCAACTCTATGTTTAACCTTTTGAGGAACTGCCAGACTGTTTTCCAAAGCAGTTGCACTATTTAAAATCCTGCTAGTATTTTCTAAGTGTTTCACTTTCTCCGCATTCTCACAAACATTTGTTATTACCTGTCCTTTTGACCATAGCCATCCTATTGGTGTGAAATGGTGTTTCATTGTGGTTTTAATTTTCTTTTTTTTTTTTTTTAATTTCAGAATATTATGGGGGTACAACACTTTGGCTATATTTTCATTTCCCTGATGGCTAAAGGTCTTCTGTGCTTATTGGCAATTTGTCTATCTTCTTTGGACAAATGTCTATTCAAATCCTTTGCCCATTTGAAAGATTGGGCCTTTTATTACTGAATTGTAAGAGTTCTTTATATATTCTGGATAGAAATTCTTTATCAGACATATGATTTGCAAATATTTTCTCCCATTCTGTGGGTTGTCTTTTCACATTTTTAATGGTGTTCTTTGCAGCACAAGTTTTTAACTTTAATGAAGTCCAATTTATTTTTTCTTTTGTTACTTGTGCTTTTGATGTAACATGTAAAGAGTTTTAGACTTACATTTAGGTCTTTGATCCATTTTGAGGTAATTTTTATACATATATTATGAGGTAGAGATCCACCTTCATTCTTTTGCATGTGTCTGCTTGCCCCGGCACAATTTGTTGAAAAAACTATTCTTTTCCCATTGAATTGTCTTGGCAACTTTGTCGAAAAACAATTGACAATAAAAGTGAGATTTAATTATAGATTCACAATTATATTTTATTGGTCTGTATGTCTATCCTTATGTCAGTACCACACTGTCTTGATTGCTGTAGCTTTGTAATAAGTTTTTGAAATCAAGAAATGTGAGTCCTCTACTTTTGCTCTTCTTTCTCAAGACTGTCTTGGCTATTCGAGGTTCTTCAAATTTTTATATGAATAAAATCAGTTTGTTAATTTCTGAAAAGAATCCAGGTGGAATTTTGATGGTGATTGCGGTAAACCTGAAGATCAATTGCCATCTTAACAATATTATGTCTTCCAATCCATTTATTTAAGTCTTCTTTAATTACTTTCAGCAATGTTTTGTAGTTTTTAGAGTATAAATTTTGTACTTCTTTTGCTACATGTATTCCTAATTATCTTATTCTTTTTGCTGTTATTGCAAATGGAATTACTTCTTAATTTCATGTTTGGATTGTTCATTGCAAATGTATAGAAATATAATTGAGTCTTGTATTCTGCAACTTTGTTGAACTCCTTTATTAGTTCTAACAGATTTTTTAGTGGATTCCTTAGGATTTTCTATATATAATATAAGGTCATCTGCAAACAGAGATAGTTTTACTTTTTCTCTCTGAGCTGTATGGCTTTTATTTCATTTTCTTGCCTAGCTGCACTGGTTAGACTACCCAGTACAATATTTAATTGTGTAAATGTAGATATACTTGTCTTGTTCTTGATATTAGGAGGGAAACCATTCAGTTTTTCACCATTAAGTATGGTGTTAGCTGTGGGTTTTTAGTAGACGCCTGATGACTTTTATGAGGTTAATTAAGTCCCCTTATATTCTTAGTTTGTTAAATGTTTTGATGATGAAGAGTTGTTGAATTTTGTCAAATGTCTTTTCTGTGTCTATTGAGATGATCATATGATTTTTGTCCTTTATTGTATGGATAGGGTATAATACATTAATTTATTTTTATGTTAATCCAACCTTGCCTTCCTGGGATACATCCCACTTGGTCATGGTATATAATCCTTTGTATGTATTGTTGGCTTCATACTTTTTCATGGAGAATTTTTGGGTCTATACTGATAAGAGATATCGGTCTGTAGTTTTCTTGTGTTGTATTTGTCCGGTTTTGGCATCAGGGTAGTACTGGCCTTGTAGAATGGGGTTGGAAGAGCTCTCTCTCCTGTTTTTTGGAAAAGTTTGTGAAGAAAGGGCATTAACTTCTTTTTTTCAAACACTTGGTAAACTTCACCAAAAAAAGCCCATATGGCCTGGGCATTTTTTTTGTTTTTGTTTTTTAGACAGGGCCTCTGTCGCCTGGGCTGGAGTACAGTGGCATGATTGTCGCTCCTCACTGCAAGCTCAAACACCCGGCTAATTTTTCTATTTTTTGTAGAGACAGGGTCTCACTATGTTGCTCAGGCTGGTCTTGAACTCCTAGCCTCAAGTGATGCTCCTGCCTCAGCCTCCCAAAGTGCTAGGATTATAGGGGTAAGCCACTGCGCCTGGCCTTCCTGGGCTTTTCTGCATGGGGGGTTTTGGATTAATAATTCAATCTGTTTGCTTGTTATTGATTTGCTTGCTACAGGTGTATTCATATTTCCTATTTCTTCTTGAGGCAGTTTTGGTAGTTTTGTCTTTCTAGGAATTTGAATTTGTACATTTTATTTAGGTTATCTAATTTGCTGGCATATAGTTTTCATAGTATTTTGTTTAATCCTTTTTATTTCCGTAAAGTCAATGGTAATGTTCCCTTTCACTCTCCATTGTAGTAATTTGAGTCTTCTGTCTTTTCTCTTAGTCAGCCCAGCCAAAGGTTTTTCAATTTTGTTGGTTTTTTAAAGAATCAACTTCTGGTTTAATTTATTTCTTTCTATTTTATTTATTCCTGTTCTAATCTTTATTATTTTCTTCCTTCTTGCTTTGGGTTTAGTTTGCTGTTCTTTTTCTAGTTTCTTAAGGTAAAAGGTTAAGTTATTGATTGGAGTTCTTTATTCTTTTTTATATTGTCTTTTATAGCTATAAATTTCCCTCTAAACCCTGCTTTCGCTGTGTCCCATAAGTTTTGGTGTGTCATGTCTTCATTCTCATTGATGTCAAAGTATTTTCTATTTTCTTGTGATTTCTTATTTGACCCATGGTTATTTAGGAGTGTGGTGTTTAATTTCTGCATATTTGTGAATTTCCCCAATTTTCCTGTTATTGATTTCTAATTTCCTTCCACTGTGGTCCAATAACATATTTTCTTTCTGATATTAAAATATTCTTTCGGGCAGGCGTGGTGGCTCACGCCTGTAATCCTAGCACTCTGGGAGGCTAAGGAGGGAGGATCGCTTGAAGTCAGGCGTTCAAGACCAGCTTGACCAAGAGTGAGACCCTGTCTTCACAAAAAAATAGAAAAATTAGCTGGGTGTGATGGCGCACACCTGTAGTCCCAGCTACATGGGAGGCTGAGGGATTGCTTGAGCCCAGGAGTTGGAGGTTGCAGTGAGCTATGATGATGCCACTGCACTCTACCTAGGGTGACAGAGTGAGACTCTGTCTCCAAAAAAAAAAAAATCTTTCAATATTTAAAAAATTGATTCAAGCTTGTTTTATGGTCCAACATATGATCTATCTTGGAGAATATTTCATATACACTTAAGCAGTATTCTTCCATTATTGAATGTCTCTTAAGTCTATCTGGTTTATAATGCTGCTTGAGCCTTTTGTTTACTTGTTGATTTTTTGCCGTGCTGTTCTATCCATTATTGAAAGTTGAATATTAAAATGTCCAGCTCTCATTGGTGGATTGTCTATTCTTCTTTTCAATACTATCAGTTTTTGCTGCATGCATTTTGGAGCTCTGTTGTTAGGTGCATATAGTTTATACCTTCCTGAAGGATTGACCCTTTTATCATCATAAAATATTCCTCTTTACCTCTAGTAATATATTTTGTTTTCAAGTCTATCTGGTATTAATATAGCCACTCCAGATTTCTTATGTTGCTGTTTGCATGATATATCTTTTTCATCCTTTTCCTTTTTTTATTTTTTTTTTTTAGAAAGGGTCTTGCCATATCACCCAGGCTGGTTCTGAACTTCTAGGCTCAAGTGATCCCCCCACCTCGGCCTCCTGAGTAACTGGGACTACAGGTGTGCACCACTGTATCTGGCTTATCCTTTTACTTTCAATCTGTTTGTATCTTTGACTCTAAAGTGTTTCTGGGATTGACAGCATATAGTTGGATTTTAGTTTTTTTTAAATCCAGTCTAACAATCTCTGCCTTTTGATTGGATTGTTTAATGCATTCCCATTTACGGTTGCTACTGATATAGTTAGATTTATGTCTGCCATTTTACTTTGGGTTTTCTGTGTCTCATGACTTTTTTCGAGTTATTTCCTGAGTGGTTGTTCTAGGGCTTACCATATACAGCTTAACTTATTCTAGATTTATACTAACTTAATTCCAGCAAGATATAGAAATGTCACTCCTATATAGCTCTATTCAATTTTCTCTCTTTTTGTGCTATTATTGTTGTATATATTACATCTATATATGTTACAAACCCAACAATACTTTGTTATAATTATTAATTTATGTAATTTTATGTCTTTTAAGGAAGCTGAAAGAATAAAGGAGAGCAAATATGTATTTATAACGTTTGTTGTATTAACCTTATTACTTGCCATTTCTATTTTTTTCCCATTGCTCCTGTGGATTCAAGTTACCATCTGGTGTTTTCTGCCTAGTCCAATACAGCTTTGCTCCTACCCACCTCCTTTACACTTTAATTGGCAAATATATTACATTTGTATATGTCAGAAGCTAGATCACCCACTTTGACTATGTAATTATCTCCCTCTTCTTGTAGTCTGTCCATTCCTTGCCTTGTGTATATGTGTAGGGGTGTGTGTGTGTGTGTGTGTGTGTATTTTTAGAGATGGAGTCTCACTTTGTTGCTCGGACTGGAGTGCAGTAATGCAATCGTAGTTCACTGCAGCCTTGAATTCTTGGGCTCAAGTGATCCTCCCACCTCAGGCTCCTGAGTAGCTGAGACTACACATGTGCACCACCATACTTGGCTAATTTTTTATTAATTTTTTTCTAGAATGGGGTCTCGCTATGTTGCCTGGGCTGGTCTCAAATTCTTGGGCTCAAGTGATCCTCCTACCTCTGCCTCCCAAAGTGCTGGGGATTACAGCCATGAGCCACTGCACCCAGCCTATATTTTTAAGATATATTATTAGATGTATACAAGCATAAAATACATTTGCTAGCAAATAAAATATATTAACATTTGGAAGTCATCCTTTCTATCTACAGTAGTGCTTTTTGCCTTTAAGGCTATTTTGTCTGATATTTATGCAGATATTCCAGCAGCACTATCTGTATTAATATTACAGAATAGCAAATGTAACACCAATGATGGAAAAAAAATCCCCAATTCTCATAGGCTTTACATAAACATTTTTTTTCTGCATCACAGTCTAAAGCCAGGTGTTTTGTGGAGGGTTAGGCCAGACTGATAGAAACTCTTCTGTCTTCAATTTGTGGTCCCCAGGTCATCCTGTGTGCCAACAAACAGAAGAAAAGAGAGAACATGGGTGATCACAAAGGATGTTTACAGGGCCATTGAACAACACTCAATCACGCTGCCCCATTTAACCACAGCAGAGACTAGGAAATGTAGTTTAGCGGCGTGATCAGGAGGAAAATGAAATGAAATGTGAAATGGTGAACACATGGGCTTTTCCAGAGTCTACCCTTCTATTCACCAAATGTCTATTTTATTTTTACTCACACATGTATAACACACTCACCCCCAAGGGAGAGAATTCCAATTCCCATGTAGTCCTTACTTCAAGTTCAAACCAAAATCTCAGAGTGATTTGAAGTCTTATTTTTGAGTTCCAGATGTGGCTCCTCTCTGTCTCCTTCCCCACACACCCAATACATGGTACAGCAGGTGCAAAATAGAGGCAATAAACACTCAAACTCAGAAAAGAAACACATGGAAGACCAACTGCAGTCAATGACTCAATGATGCTGGCATGCTGCAGGGCATCATGGTGAAGTTTCCCGCTGCACTGTGGAGAGGTTCTCTGATTAGACTTTGGTTCTATTATTTGAATAAACATTGTTGTCTATTTTCTCTGAGACCCATGGTTTCAACCTTGGTACGGAAATGACTTCCTTATTCCCTATCTTCATTGATCATGTAGCAAGTGAACTTTAGAGAATATTGCCTCCTTAGGGGCTGTACAAGTTTCAGTGCCCATTTCCTATGTGTGGAAAGTTGGAAGCTGTATTAGTCAGGGTTCTCCAGAGAGACAGAACCAATAGAGCATATAAAGATATATGGAAAGAGATTTGTTGTGAAGCATTTACTCATGCAATTATGGAGAATTCCCATGATCTGCCATCTGCAAGCTGGAGGCCCAGGAAAGCTGGTGGTGTAGTTAGAATCCAAACCCAAAGGCCTAAGAATCAGGGGAGGCAATAGTGTAAGTCTCCGTCCAAGTCAGAAGGCCCAAAAACCAGGAGCAGTGATGTTCCAGGTGGAGAAGATATTCCAGTTCAAGAAGTGAGAACGACCAGGAGCAGCAGTGTATGTCTGTAATCCCACCTTCTTGGGAGGCTGAGGTGGGAGGATCCCTTTGAGACCAGCCTGGGCAGCACAATGAGACCCATCTCAAAATAAAAAGTAAAAATACAAATTTTTAAAAAAGATCTCTGGTGGTCCAGTGGCTAGGAAAAAAAAAAGGAAAAAAAAGCAATAGAAATTTAAGTAAAACATTTTTTAAAAAATTAAAAAAATTTTAAAAAAGAGAAGAGGCCAGGTGCAGTGGCTCACACCTGTAATCCTAGCACTCTAGGAGGCTGAGGTGGGAGGATTGCTTGAGCTCAGGAGTTTGAGACCAGCCTGAGCAAGAGCAAGACCCCATCTCTACTAAAAATAGAAAAATTAGCTGGGCATGGTGGCACGAACCTGTAGTCCCAGCTACTCAGGAGGCTGAGATAGGAGGATTGCCTGCGCCTAGGAGTTTGAGGTTGCAGTGAGCTATGATGATGCCACTACAATCTAGCCCAGGTGACAGAGTGAGACTTGGTCTCAAAAAAAGAAAAAAAGAGAGAGATAGGAAACTCTCCCTTCCTCCACCTTTTTGTTCTATTTAGACCCTCAATGGATTGGGTGATGCCCATCTATAATTGGGGAGGACTATCTGCTTTACTCAGCACTCCAGTTCAGATGCTAATCTCTTCCAGAAACACCCTCACAGACATACCCTGAAATAATGTTTTTCCAGCTACCTGGGCATCCCTTATCCCAGTCAAGTTGACACATAAAATTAACCATCACAGAGGCATTATGGCTGTTTTGCATTTGAGCTGTCAAAGACATTTTTAGTACTAGCTTGTGGTTTCTTTGCAATAGAATGCTTCAAAAACTTAGAGGAAATTTTTGGGAGTGACGGATCTGTTCATTGCTCTGATCATGGTGATGATTTCATGGGTTTATACAAATATTAAAATTCAAATGGTAAACATTAAATATGTACAGTTGTTATAAGTTAATTGTACCTATATCAAATTGTTACAAACAAACAACCCCCCTTAGCTTCTGGCCTATTTACTCTGAGTCAGTTCTATTTGCTGCTAGTAACCATATCCAGAGTTCTTTCCTATTAATGGTTCTTAAATCTGCCTTATTTCTTTCCCATTCCCATCTGCTCTCTCCTAACTTAAGAGAGGACATATTCCTAATCTATTCTTTGCCACAAGGCTGGACATTAGTGAGCCTTTTTGGTCAAAGGCTTTCTTGATTTTATTCCCTCCTATTTTGGGTCTTGAATCAATCGAGTTTCCTACAGTTCAAGGTCCAAAGTTTCTGCACAGGCAGGGCACAGTGGATCATGCCTGTAATCCTAGCACTTTGGGAGGCTGAGGCCATAGGATAGCTTGAGGCCAGGAGTTTGAGGTTGCAGTGAGCTATGATGATGAGGCAACACAGCAACAGAGCAAGACTCTGTCTCAAAAAAAAGAAAAAAACAAAACAAAAAAACACAACTCTGGACATGTGATTCCGTTTTGTTTTTGCTGGCAGAAAGGGCCAATTCCCTCCTGAGCTAATTTCTTTTCTATAATGCAGCCAAAATTTGCCAATACATGCTGGCCATTTGATTCTTTCCAACCCATTCTGCTAGAGCTCCAGGCTCAACAGCATATGGTGTGCTTCTCAAATTATTACAGGCACCAGTTTACCAAATATTTTGTGATTGCATAACATGATGTTGCAGATAGAGTCTGGGGTCTCTCAGTTCTGCACTTACTCTTTCAGAACATCTTCCCTATGGTCAGGTAGGAATTCCATTTCTCAGACTCCCTACCTGCTGGCTTCCTGCTAGGGTCTGACGATGGTGGTAAGAGCTGCAGTGGTGATGGTGGTAGCAGTGGACTCCTGCACTCCTGTTCAGGCAGCTAAGTTTCAATGGCAGCTGCCTCAGCAGCACAGCAATTGTGGACTCTGGGTAACATCCTTTCCCCTTTTGCTCCACTAGCCCTAGAGTTAGTGGCTTCCTGCTTTTAGTAATCTTTGGGTAATCTTATCTTCCACTTTCTGCTACTCCATCCTTTGTGACACTTATAAATGATTATCTGTATTAAATTCCCTGTATTTGAAATGCCTAGAAATGTTTCTGTTTCTTTACAAAAACAATGGTTACTGTCTTGTTTACTGACACAAATTGATTGCCATCCTTTGAGCCTCCAGTATAAATTTCCTGTCACCTGATTGCTAAACTAATCTCATATATTTTGGTTTTTGTTACATTTTACTTCCCTATTGATATCTATATTTGTTAGGGTTAGTAGTGCTAACCACAGCCCCAAAACTCAGTGAATTAGCAGAAGCTTATTCCTTGCTCATTGTATAGTCCAGCATGTGTTGGAGGTGATGGTGGTAGCATGCTCCGCTCCATGCATTCATTCAGGGACCCAACCGACATAGGTCCACCATCTTCAACATGTGGCAGCCAAAGTCTGCTTGGAAGTTGTTATCCAGCCTGCAGGTGGGGGATGAAAGAGCACGTGGAAGAAAGCCCAGAGCATTTTAGGAGCCAGGCATGGATGTGATGTCCATCACTTCTGCCCACAATTCATTGGCCAGAACTCAATTATATGGCTCCAACTCACTGCAGGGGTATTGTGAAGGTAGTTTGTGTGACCAAGAGGAAAACAGAACTAGTTTGATAAAACATTGCATTGTCTCTGTCACACAACAAACTTCCTTTTATTTATAATTTATGGTATTATTTTCAACCTGATTTGATGGTATGTTATATTTTTCTACCTTTTTATTTTTAATCATTCTGTATACTTACATTTTATATGTTTCTCCTTGTGACCAGCATCTATAATATATCATTGATTCTAAGACACACACTTTTTTATACTTTAATACCTCTGAAATTCGAATGCATCTTACAATTGTTAGTATGTCATGGATTGATTGGCAACATGATATCCTTTTTTTTTTTAACTTCTTTTTAGAGACAATGTCTTGCTGTTGCCCAGGCTGGAGTGCAGTGGTGCGATCATAGCTCACTGCAGCCTCAAAATCCTTGGCTCAAGCGATCCTCCTGCCTCAGCCTCCCGAGTACCTGTGTTGCCCAGGCTGGTCTCGAACTCCTGGCCTCACTTAGTCCTCCCACCTCAGCCTCCCAAAGTGCTGGGAATATAGGCGTGAGCCACCATGCCCTGCTTCACTATAACCTCAAACGTCTGGACTCAAGCGATGCTCCTGCCTCAACCTCCCAAGTAGCTGGGACTACAGGGATGTGCCACCACCCCTGGCTATATTTTTACAAAATTTTTTAGAGATAGGGTCTCACTATTTTGCCAGGCTGGTCTCAAACTCCTGGCCTCAAGCAATTCTCCTACCTCAGCCTCCCAAAGTGCTGGAATTACAGTCATGAGCCACTGTGCCTGGCCTAAAATAACCTTTTGATGGTAGATATAAGTGTTTCTTGAATTCAGTGGCATCTTTGGTATTTTTCCTCATTTCATTTTTTCCTTTGATTAAGTTGGAAGTTATACACTCTGGTTTCTATGCTTTTATTGTTTACCTATAACATAAAACATTTAACTTATCAAAATATAAAGTTCACAGAGAATGTAATGTAGGGAGATGATTAAATAAGTGTTGAAGGAATGAAAAAGCAAAAGGGAACATTGAGGTAACACAGAGGTAAGATCTGCAGGAAGCAGCTCCACCTTTAGAACTGGGGGAACAAAAGGAAGAGGCTGGGGTTATCAGAACTATTTAGAAAGTTGGAAAAAGGACCTGTCAGAGCTGAGGCTCAGACCTCTGAGGAAGGGCTGTTTTCTGGTTGGTGCTGGACCTGCAAGGGGGCATGATGAGGCTGGTTCTGGAAGAGCTGAAAGAAGCTTGAGGCTGGACTGACTTCTGCTGCTGGGCCAACACTGATAGACATAGCAAGCAGAGAAGAAAGTCCCTTTCCCTCTCCAGGTTTCCAGTCTCTCTCTAGCACTCCTATTGATAGAAACTAAGAGGGAATCAGCTAACAAAAAAGAAATGTGAACAAAAGTGTCTTTGGTTAGGTTGGAGCTGAGAGGAAGACATGCAAACCTGGGGGCATGGTAAAATGCCGTTTATTTTGAGCACCTGGGTGCAGGTGGGTGGAGGCCAAAAAAGGCGTCCACCCAGAGGAGGGGAAGAGTGGTGAGTTTTATGGAAAGTTTGGGAGGGGGAGTTCTGCCAGTTTCTGTCGGCTCCATCCCAGCCTTTGTAATTCAGAGTTAGCTTTACAACCTCCGGAGATTCCTCTGGAGCCTGCAGTCTGCGGGAGTCCTTATCTGACTACGTCTACCACATGGATTCTGCATGCGTTCTGGGGCAGACCCAACATCTTTGTTCAAAGATGGCATGATTACCTACTTAAACAATCCTAAAGAATTGTTAATCCTAAAGAAAAAAAAACTTCTGAAAGTAATATTATAGCAAATTTGGACGACACAAGGTTAGTAAAGGTTAGTAAAGGTTAGTAAATTGCTTTTCTATATACCAGCAATAAACAAGTGGAATTTGAAATAAAAAACACAATACCTTCCCCAAGACGAATTACTTAGGTAGATATCTAACAAAATATGTACAAGATCTACATGATGAAAACTATAAAACTCTGATGAAAGGAATCAAAGAGGAACTAAATAAAAGGAGAGATATTCCATGTTCATGGAAAGACTTGATATTGTCAAGATGTCAGTTCTTCCTAACTTGATCTATACATTCAATGCAATCTCAGTAAAAATCCTAGCAAGTTATTTTGTGGATATTGACAAACTGGCCCTAAAGGTTATATGGAGAGGCAAAAGATCCAGAATATCCAACACATATTGAAGGAGAAGAATAAAGTTGGAGGACTGACACTGCCCCACTTCAAGACTTAGAATAAAGTAATCAACACAGTGAGGTATTGGCAAAAGAACAGACAAATAGATCAATGGAGCAGAATATAGAGCCCAGAAATAGACCCACATGACTGATTTTTGACAAAGGGGGCAGAGGCAATATAATGGAGAAAAGATAGACTTTTCAACAAATGGTACTTGAACAACTGGACATCCATACGCAAAAAAATGAATCCAGACACAAACCTTATACCTTTCAAAAAAATTAACTGGAAATGAATCACAGACCTAAATGTAAAATTCAAAACTATGAAAGTCTTAGACTATAACATAGGAGAAAATGTAGATGAACTTGGGTATGGCGATGACTTTTTAGATATAGCACCAGGCTGGGCACAATGGCTCATACCTGTAATCCCAGCACTTTTAGAGGCTGAGGTAGGAGGATCGCTAGACGCCAGGAGTTGGAGACCAGCCTGAGTAACATGGCAAGACCCTGTCTGTACAAAACAAAATTTAGTTGGGTATGGTGGTGCACACCTGTAGTCCTAGCTATTTGGGAGGCTGAGGCAGTAGGATCACTCGAGCCCAGAAGTTTGAGGTTGCAGTGAGCGATGATCACACCACTGCACTCTAGCCTGGTGACAGAGTGAGACCCTGTTTCTAAAATAAATAAATAAATAAATAAATAAAAATAGATACAACACCAAAGGCACAATCCTGAAAGAAAGAATTGATAAGCTGGACTTTATTAAAATTAAAAACTTTTTCTCTGTGATGAAACTATCAAGAGAATGAGAAGACAAGCCACAAACTAGGAGAAAATATTTGCAAAAGATATATCTGATAAAGGACTGGTATCCAAAACATACAAAGAACTCTTAAAACTCAAAAATAAGTGTATTAGTCAGGGTTCTTCAGAGAAACAGAACCAATAGGATGCATGTATAGAGATACATAGAAAGAGATTTGATTTATTATGAGGGATTGGCTCACACAATGATTAAGTCCCACAAACTGCTGTCTGCAAGCTGGAGGCCCAGGAAAGCTGCTGATGCTATAGTTTCAGTACAAACCTGGATACCTGTGACCTGGGGAGCCAACAGTGTAAGTCTCAATCTGAGTCCAAAGGCCCAAGAACCAGGAACATGATGTTGCCACCAAAAGCTTAGCACTTGCCCCCGAAGCTGCATTAGAAGAACAAGGACAAGTGGTTTGGAGAAGGTTGCTGGCAAAGGAAGCAGATGGAAACTCCTGCCTGAAATGCCATCATCCTGATAATAAGCAGAAATACAGAGCTTTTAAAGGTTGGGTTTTCAGCTTCAGGCAATTGCTGTTCAACTACAGTTGATGATCCTGATTGTCCCATCTCAGTCCCATCTCCTCTGAAGACAAGCCCATGACCTCCGCCCAGGCCAGGTCAGGGCTGAGCCATCTCCTATAGCATAAAGAACAAAAGACTTTACCCTGGCCCTCCCAACCACTGGCCTGAGGCAGGGATGTGGGTTTTAGTTCTCAAAAAGGAGTGGAGGATGTTTTAAAGAGAAAGAAAATAATTTTGCCATTTTTTTCAGGCCATTCCCTCTGTTACAATGGCCCAGGGCAGGAGATGATGGGTGTCCCAGTTCAAGCAGAGAGCAAACTTTCCCTTCCTCCACCTCTTTTTTCTATTCGGGCCCTCAATGGATGGATGGTTTCCACCCACATTGGTGAGTGTGATCTTCTTCACTCAGTCTACTGATTCAAATGCTAATCTCTTCTGGAAATACCCTCATAGACACACCTAGAAATAATGTTTTACCAGCTATCTGAGCAGCCCAAATTGACACACGAAATTATCACATTAAGAAAATGAACAACCCAATTAAAATTGAGCAAAAGTCTGAACAGACGACCTCACCAATGAAGATGGCAAATAAACATACAGTAAATAAACATATGAAAGGACGCTCCACATCATAAGTCTTCAGGGAACTACAAATTAAAACAACAATGAGGTAAGAATGGCTCAAATCCAGAACACTAAGAACACCAAATGCTGGCAAGAATGTGAAGCAACAGCGTAACTGGCTCCATAAGTAAGAAAACTTTTTTTAATAGTTTTTTCTGTAGTTCTCTTATGTTTCAAGTTCCTAGGCCAGTAAGATTTGCTGACCATCTGTTGCACTCATGCATTCCCTTTTGAGTTTCTTTCCCAGAAATGGTGGAACCTTCTTGCAGCCACGAGATGACTACAGAGACTTACACCACCTGTTTGTCCAGAGAAGACAAGATAAGTGGCGACACCCCCACCAGAGATTGTGCCCAAGGACCCACTGAGCAGCCTACTCCCTGCATCCCACCTGCACACAAGGCTGAAAGAATGACCAATATTAACCCCTGGCTCATTATACTACTAAAATCCCTGCCCTGGATGGACTTATCTGCCAGTTTTTGATCATGGGGTGTATGCACTAGAATGATTTCTCACTGTGCTTGCGTGCCCTGCACTCCACCCCAAACATGTAATGGTGCTCACTCCCCTCACGCATTATTCATTTCACCTCCAGAAAAACCCCTGACCCTGTTCATCAGAGAGGCGAATTTGAGGCAGTCCATTCCTCCCACCTCCCAGTTGATGCATCCTCCACAATAAATCCTCTCTTCCTTGACAATCCTTATTGTCTCAGTAATTGGTTTTCTGTGTGGCAAACAACAGAGAAACCCCCTTTGCGGGTTTGTTAACAACAGGAACTCTCGTTTGTTGTTGGTGGGGATGCCAAATGGTATGGCCACTTTGGAAGACAGTCTGGCAATTTCTTACAATACTAAACACACTCTTACCGTATGACCCAGCATTCATGCCTTTTGGTATATACCCAAATGAGTTGAAAACTTATGTTCACACAAAAACCTGCACGTGGATGTTTGTAGCAGCTTTATCCTTAATTGTCAAAACTTGGAAGTAACCGAGATGTCCTTCTGTAGGTAAATGGATAAACAAATTGTGGTACATCCAGACATGGAATATTATTCAGTGCTAAAAATAAATGAGCTATTAAGCCATGGAAAGACATGGAGGAAACTAGAATGCATATTACTAAATGAAAGAAGCCAGCTGAAAAGGCAATGTACTGTATGATTCCAACTATTCTGGAAAAGGTAAAACTATGGAGACATTAAAAAGATCAGTGGTTGCCAGGGATCGGGGGAGGGAGGGAAAAAAGTGGAGCACGGAGGATTTTTAGGGCAGTGAGACTATTCTGTATGATACTTTAATGGTGGATACATGCCATTATACTTTTGTCCAAACCCATAGGATGTACAACACCAAGAGTAAACTGTGGACCTTGGGTGACAATGACACATCAATGTAGGCTCATCAGTTGTAACAAATGTACCACTCTGAGGCAAGATGTTGATAGTGGAGGAGGCTGTGCATGTGTGGGAACAGAAGGTATATGGGAACTCTGTACTTTCTGCTCAATTTTCTTGTGAACCTAGAAAGAAAATGAATGTGGTTTGCAGATTACCAGCCCCGGCATCATAGTGGTGTGGATTTGAAGCTGAAAGACATAGTTTGATAACCAGCGTGCTCTCCTTGCACACAATACAAGAAGTCTAGAACAACTTAACTTTGTTCACCTACATCCCAACGTATATGTTATTGTTTTGGTGTGTTTTAATTCTATATTTTCACTTAAACACCAGAAGACATTAATGTTGTTTTTGTTTGATTATTCTTTATTCCTTCTTATATTTCCCACCTTTCATCTAGAATCACTGTCCTTTTGTCTGAAGTACATCCTTTAGAATTTTCTTTAGTGAGATTCATTCTGCTGGTTGCAAACCCTGCTGGGTTTTTCTTGTCTGAAAATATTTGTATTTCACCCTTATTATTGAAATATATTTTCACTAGCCATAAAATTCCCAGTAGAAGTTGTTCTCTTCCATCACATTAAAGATATCAACTATCGTCTTCTAGCTTTCATTGTTGCCATTAAGTAGGAGTCAGTTCTCATTCTGACTGCTGCTCATTTGAACAGAGTCTTCTTCTCTGGCCGCATTTCATTTAATTTTTGTTTTTACTCTGGTAAAATTTACATGCAGTGAAATGCATAGATGTTACATACTATAAGTCAGTGGGTTTTGACAAACACATACACCCATGTAACCCACGGTCTGGCTGCTTTTAAGATCTGCTATTTTCCTTTAGTGTTACTCAGTTTCACTCTCTATCCTGCTTGATATTTGTTGGGTCTCTTGAATCTATGTTGATTTATATCTTTCCTTAGTTCTGAAAATGCTTAATCATTATTTTTGTTCCATTCCCTCTTCTCCTTCCGGAACTCCAATTAGTTAGATTTTTTTTACTCTACTCTCCATATAGCTTATTCTGTCTTCCATACTCCTCTCTCTCTTGCTGTGTTTCATTCTGAATAATTCCTTCTCATCTATCTTCTAGTTCATTCATCCCATCTTCAGATAAATATAAACTGATCTTTTAAAAGAACATTTAAATGTAAAATTTCAAACACACTCAAAAGTATAACGAACTCCTATGTACCTGTCGTCTTGCTTTAACAGTTATAAAATATGTTCAATTTTGTTTCATCTATACTCCACTAATTCCTCCCACACTCCCACAGGGTTTAATGCAAATCCCGGACATGGTAAATACCTGAGTATATATCTCTAGGAGTTAAGGATGATTTCAAAAAACATAACCATAAAACCATTATTACATCTAACAAAATTAACAATTTCTTAACGTCATATGATATCCAGTCAGTATGCAAATTTCCTTAATTGACTCATAAAAGTCCTTCTATAGGTAGCTTGATTCAGGATCCAAACAAGATCGGTGCGTTGCATTTGGTTGCTATGTCTCCTAGATCTCTTTTAGTCTATAACAGTTCTCCTCCCCATTTTTTTCCCTAGCAATATACTTGAAGAAACTGGGGTATTGATACTGTTTGTTCCAGATTACATTCTTGTGGTGTCATCTAACATATTCTCCTATTTCTCATGTTTTCTATAAACTGGTAGTTATATTTAGAGTCTTTTTTAAGGGTCAAGAATCCTTCATAGATAATGCTCTGTACTTCCTATGATATCACATCATGAAGCACTGGTTGTTCCTCCTTTGGTGATGTTAAATTTTATCAGTGTATTTACATGGTGTCTGTCTGATTCACCATAAGCCTCTTACCTAATATTTTTGGTGATCTTTGATGACTGTTGCCTAGATCATTTATTTCATTAGGATTGTAAAATGATGGCAGTATATTATTCATTCTGCACTGATTAGCTGAAGTTCTTCTATGAAGAATAATTGCCTCTTAATTAAACTATTTAATTACTTTATCCATTTACTTTTTAATTTAAAACTTTATATTTTCCTCTTCTAGAGCTTCTATTTTAAATGTGCTAGATTTTTTTTTAACCCAACTACAACATCGTAAGATTATTTTTATAGTTTCCTGTTTTCAAATATATTTTTAAGTTTCTCTTTTATTTCTTTAAACAGAGTAAGTGTAATTATTTTATAATCTGTGTCAGATAATTACAATATCTAAAGTCTTTTAGGCTCAGTTTCTGCTGTTGTTATTTCTTCTGGTTCTCATTTTTGGTGTCTTATCTCCTTGTGTGTTTAGTTTTTTTTTTTATTATAAGCTACTAATTTTCCTTGAAAAATGACTTGTAGGAGTTCTTTGGTGCCTAGGATGAAAAGACATTTTTCCAGAGTGGAATAGCATTTGTTCTTGCCAAGTGCCTGGGGCCTTTTATACTCACTTCCTTCTGGACCACTTTAAACTAAATTTACAAATTGAGTTTTTTGTTATTGTTGTTTTTTAAACCACCCAAATCTGAAATTAGCCTGCAAACTTCTTTAAGGGCTTACTTGTGGTCACAAATTCTTCTGTTTCACACTAAGGCAACTTTTGTTGCAGTTCCCCGGGACGTGAGGGAAGGTTGACTGCAGGGAAGATCTCCTTTCAGACTCTCCACCTCTGGTGAGTCTTCTATCCCTTCCTCTGGAAAACAAAGAAAGCTCAAGTCCGCAAGTTTGGCAAATGCTCTCTAAGCAAACGTGACTGCAGTGTTTTGAATAGCTTTCTAGGTTTCTGATTTCGTTTAGATTTTGGCCTGTTAATTCTTTACTGTCTTGTTGGCTCTACCATACTTATGTTTTGTTTTGTTTTGCTTTTGAGACAGAGTCTCGCTCTTTTGCCCTGGGTAAAGTGCAGTTGCGTCGTCGTAGCTCACTGCATCCTCAAACTCCTGGGCTAAAGCGATCCTCATGTCTCAGCCTCCCCAGTGCACCACGATGCCTGGCTAATTTTTTCTATTTTTAGTAGAGACGGGGTCTCGGGGTCTCGCTCTTGCTCAGGTTGGTCTCGAATTCCTGGCCTCAAGCGATCCTCCCACCTCGGCCTCCTACAGTGCTGGGACTACAGGCGTGAGCCACCGCACCCGGCCTCTATCTGGCCGTTAAGAAGATATCTCCATTTTTCTCAGCATTTTTTAGTTGCTTTTAGTGGGAGTATCAATTGAATACCTAACCCACCATAGTGAAAAAACCAGAAATGTTTAGCTTTTCCAGCACAACTTTTTATTTTCATTAGAATTAATCATTGTCTTTTTTCCCGCCTTAGCTTTCTACCTACTCATCACTAATATATCCTGGTTATGCAGATCTCTTCTCCACAAGTTCACATGCATTGGTATACTACTTATTTTCTTGAAGAAATCACTCCCAAATCCTTCTGAACTGCTCTAATTTTAATGAACTGATCTCTAGTCCCATCACTTGGTATCTCTCTTCACCATTGCCCTGGGGATTCCTTTGGTCTCTCTTTTGTGCTGGATCTTGTTTCTTGGATTTCATAGATTTCTCTTTTTTGACTTACTTTTTTGTCTTGGCATTATAAATCCTCTCCTATCTTTCTGAAAAGCAATGCACGGAGTATCAATATTTTGAGAACTTGCATATCTGAAATTTTTTTATTATGGACTCACAATTAAATCATAGTTTGGCTGAGCATAGAATTCTAGGTTGGCAATAATTTCCCTTGAAAATTTGAAGGCATTTTCTATTGTCTTCTAGCTCCCAACGTTGATGAGTTGATAATCCTAACGCTGTTCTGATTTTTGATTAGCATATGCAACTTGTTCTTTCTCTCTGGAAGCTTTTAGAATTGTTTGTCTGGGTCCAGTGTTCTGAAATTCTGTAATGATTTGCCTTGGTGTGGGTTTGGTTTGTGCTGGATACTTAGGGTTCCCTTTGAATTTGGAGACTCGATTCTTCAGTTCAGGTTGATACTTTTAAATAATTTCCTTAATATATGAAGATTGATTTCATTAATGATTTCTCCCCTTCTGATTCTCTATTCCCTTTCTGGAAATCTTATTTAGATATTCAACCTTCTGGACTGATATGTTAATTTTTACCAATTTTCTCCTAAAGTAGAACAAATTTGATCTTCTTCAACTTTATTCTCCAGTCTTTCTTTAGAATTTTTATTTCTGCTATCGTGGTTTTGATTTCCAAGAGCTCTTTTTGCTTATCTGAATAGTAGTTACTTTTAAATAGCTTCCTATTGTTATTTTATGGATGCACTATAATATCTCTCTGAGGATATTGATGATGGATGTTTTAAAAATTTGGTTTATTTTTAGATTTTTTTTCTCCCTTGCAATTTCTGTATCCTCTAATTTGTTTTTTCTTGCTTGCTTGTTTTGGTTTCTTTCTTGTATACTAAAGACTGTCCTTAAATGTCTAATGAACCTTGGCTGTCTGCTTATATTTAAGACTGTGGACATTAAAAAGCTGATTGTTCTGCAGAAGAATGGGCTCAAAAAAAAAAAAAAAAAAAAAAAAAGAAAGGAAGAAAAGAAAAAGAAAAGAAAAAAAGAGAAAAGAAAAGACAAAGCTGATTGGAAAGTGGGGATGAGGACTGGGGTATGTAGGCCAAATGCTTAAGTGTAGAATTCATTCTAATTGTCTTTTTCATTAAGAGAATCTTAATGAGAATATTCTGGGGACTTTTCTTTTGGCTAGTGAGATTTCCCTTAGAAGGCTTTCCAAAGACATAGTCATGCTCTTGTTTAGCTTTGTTTCGGAATCAGTTTTCTCAGGTTTGCTAAACCAGATACCATTCTTCCCATTGATATCCGGATTCCAAAATGTCGCTATTGTTGTCTTCTTCCCCTTTCTTATGGCTTGCAGAATAATACGCGCATTCACCCTCACCATCTTTAACTGGAAGCCCCATTAGAGACGGGGTCTTGCTACGTTGCCCAGGCTGGACTTGAACTCCTGGGCTTAAGGGATCCTCCCGCCTTAGCCTCCCGCAGCCACCGTGCCCGGCTGCCGCCATTATTTCCTTTGGATAATTTCACTGGAAGACAACTGCCGGATCATAAAGGGAGATTTTGACACAAATTATCTGATTGCCCTAAAGTAGTATGTATACATGAAAAGAAGTAAGCTTCTGTATAATAATAGTTTTGCAGCAAGTATTAACTAACCTACAGGGGTGCCGCACACGCCCATCCATCTGCCTCAATGCTGCGCCTGGCAGGGGGCGGGATACAAAGCAAGAAACACCTGAAAAAGTAATGAGTTGCGCTTGAGAGCAGGGCTAAGACAGAGAAAAACTTAAAAGGGCACTGAGCAGAGACCACGCCTCTCTGCAATTGGGGAGGGGGTGTGCAATTGGGGAGGGGGGTGGTGGTGGTGGTGGTGGTGGTGGTGGTGGTGGTGGTGTTTGATCTTGTCAATGATTGGTTGGTCTCTCTGACCAATCACGCGCAGGGATTGATTTTTTCTAATCGTCTTGATCCACCCTCCCCGGGCCTTTGTGGGGGGGCCACGTTTACAAATGGGAACAGGGTACGTGGGAGGGATGGAACGTATAGCCAATGAAATCTTGCGGCGCTAATGGGCGGGGTGAGGCCGCTGCCAGGTTTAGGGCGGAAGGAGGATCTCCGGATAAGAAGGGGAACGAAAGATGGCGGCGGAAACGCTGCTGTCCAGTCTGTTAGGGCTGCTGCTTCTGGGGCTTCTGTTACCCGCAAGTCTGACTGGCGGTGTCGGGAGCCTGAACCTGGAGGAGCTGAGTGAGATGCGTTATGGGATCGAGATCCTGCCATTGCCTGTCATGGGAGGACAGGTGAGGAGGCGTTTAAGGAGCGAGGGTCCGGGGCAGAAGAGGAAGGGGGAAGTGATAGAGGCAGAAGGGCAGCTGGGGAGGCGGAGTGGGGGACGGGAGCCTTGGGGAAATCGGGCAGAGTAGGTAGGAGTAGGTAGGGCTTTTATGGTGACTGCTGGGGATCGCGGACTGAGACCCATTACCCCGGGGCCAGAGACTGGGAGGGGTGGGGCTTCCCGCTGTCAGCCTCCAGGTCCCCAGTTCACTATCGAAACACCCAGACTCCGCCCCCGTGGAGAAGTGGGAGCGCTCGCTCCCCTCACCCACCAATTACAGCTGGAGGACTTGTGGCTCATTCTGTCTTCGACTGGGCTCTTCCCCAGGGTCTGAAGAGGGATTTCGTTGTTCTCCCTGATCCCAGCCTTTCTTTGCCTCCCTGCTCCCCGACCCTCCCTTCTTTCCCAGAGCCAAGCTTCGGACGTGGTGATTGTCTCCTCTAAGTACAAACAGCGCTATGAGTGTCGCCTGCCAGCTGGAGCTATTCACTTCCAGCGTGAAAGGGAGGAGGAAGCACCTGCTTACCAAGGGCCTGGGATCCCTGAGTTGTTGAGCCCAATGAGAGATGCTCCCTGCCTGCTGAAGGTGAAAGGGACTGGGATGGATGGAATGAGGGCTTGGGAAGTAGCAGTCCATCTGAGAACCAGAGTGCCGGTGAATGAGGTGGGATCTAGGGGACCTGTAGGAGTTGAAAAGGCCACTGGAGGAATAGAAAGATGATACAGACAGGAAAGAAGCAAAGAATCCTGCAACCACTGATGACACTTTGCTGAATGTACGGGAAGGTTAGAATAGAAGATCTCAGAAAATGGTTAAAGCAAGATTGAGATGCTTAAAGATGGTCAGTGTGTGGTAGGAGGGGTACTTCTTTAAAGAAGCCTACCTGGTAAAGTCACCGCCTGCCCCATCACTCTCTGCCCCAGTATCCTATTTTCACATGGCACTTGTCATGATCTGAAATCATCTTATTAACTCAATCAGTTTGTTTATTTTTGGTCTGAATCCCAGCACCAGAATGTGAGCTCCGTGAAGTCAGAGAGTTTATCTTCTTCACAGCTGTATTCCCCGTGGAACAGTGCAAGGAATGTTGTAGAAATTCAGTTAATATTTGATTTGGGGGCCTTCTGTGTTTCCCTGATATGAGCACTTCAAGGTTACCATGATTTCTTATCTTTATGGAGGGCTAAGAAGGATTCAAAAAAAAGAGGAGGACTGGAAAGACCACAGGTGGAAAACAGATTTTAGAGGTACTCTCTGAGTCACAGAAGGAAATCAGCTCACCCTTCTCACTGGCAGTCTGGAGAATTGAGTGTGGAAGTGGAGGGAGATGAGAAATAGATGAGAGGTTATGTGTCTTGGAGCCAGGAGACCCTGGTTCCAAGAAGAGACATCTGCACTCCATCCCCCTGATTGCTCATTTTTTAATTGTCAGACCAAGGACTGGTGGACATACGAATTCTGTTATGGACGCCACATCCAGCAGTACCACATGGAAGGTGACTCACTCCTACATTTTCCCTAAGCCCTCAGCATCATATCATGGAAGGTGATCTGCCTGCCCAGTCCCCTCCTAGTTCTTTTAAAAGAGAGTAATGGTATTTCACTGTGGCTTCTCTTGCAGATTCAGAGATCAAAGGTGAAGTCCTCTATCTCGGCTACTACCAATCGGCCTTCAACTGGGATGATGAAACAGCCAAGGTGGCAGGAGTGTGGGATTGGGAGAGAAAGGGGTCCTGGCTGCAGACTGAGAGTCTGACAAGAAGGGGAGGGTCAGGATTAGCTGATGTGTTTCCTGGGGCTTGGTGGCCATTAGGACAAAGTCCCCTGGGCCCCGGATTCCCTGTTCCTGTGGTGGCACAGTGCCATTCTTCCACCTTGCTGTCTTTCTCATGCCCCTTCTGCCTGATGTCTTCTCTAGGCCTCCAAGCAGCATCGTCTGAAACGCTACCACAGCCAGACCTATGGCAACGGGTCCAAGTGTGACCTCAATGGGAGGCCCCGGGAGGCCGAGGTTCGGGTAAGTCTTGGGAGAGGGAAATTGACACTCCCTTAGTGACAATTCAGATTCTAAGGGAAGAGCACAGAGTTGCATCTTATAGTCAAGACAGTCTCTCCCAAACTCTAAACCCAAAATTTAAAGCATATTTCCAGCTGCCAGCTGGATGTCATTGCCTGGATATTCAGAGGCATTTCAAGGCAACATTTCCCAGATCCTGCCTCCACATCTCCAGCCACACTTAATCTTTTTTTCACATTTCTTCTTTCTGTCATCTAAGCTATAAACCTGAGTGCCATCCTTGTCTCTTCCTTCTCCTTCATACTGTGCTTCCTTTCTTCATTTAACGACTCTTCAGCGAAGGCTTGCTGTATACGCAGGCATTGAGGTGTTGGGCCCAGCCCTGGGGATATAGTGGTGAGCAAATATGCAACCCCTGCCCTCACAGACTACACAGTCTAGAGGGAAAGACAGATGTTAACAAAAGAATCACAGAAAGAGTCTATGATTACAAACTAGAAAGTGAGATGAAGGAAAGGAATCTAGTTCTCTTAGAGTAAATAACAAAGCCCATTCTTTCTATGTCTAGATATCTTTCAAAACTCTCCTCTGCTTTTCTATGGTTGGTACTTTCATCTCTCACCTTTTTTGTTGTTGTTGTTGTTGTTGTTGTTGTTGTTGAGACAGGGTCTCACTCTTGACACCTAGGCTGGAGTGCAGAGGCACAATCATAGCTCATTGTAACCTTGAACTCCTGGGCTCAAACAATCCTCCCTCCTCGGCCTCTTGCGTAGCTGGGACTCCAGGCATCTGCCACCACACCCAGCTAACTTTTTAAAAAAAAGTTTTTTGTAGAGACAGGGTATCGCTATGTTGCCCAGGTTGGTCTCGAACTCCTGGGCTCAAGGGATCCTCCCTCTTTGGCCTTTCTAAGCACCCAACAGCCTCTTAACAAATGCTCCTCATCTAGTGGTCCCTAGCTGAGCTGAGGCAGGTGGTTAGGCAGATGTGTAGTGGAAAAAGGTCCTCACATGATTCTAATGTATTCACAAATATACACACCTGTAGAGAACCACATAACACATACCAGAGTTATCTTTTCATAATACAGATTTGCACCTGCACTTGTGTGCTGGTAGGTGTTGAACACCCAGATCTCTGGGGGGGCATGGTCAGGGGGGACCACTGATTTTGTAATATCTGCCAATATCTGTGGTATAAATACTCCCACCATGCCCAAGTCCAACTATCAACATGATGTCAACCATCTTGCAATATTCCCCAAAATTTACCAGTTGGTTCCAACATACCTGTAAGCATGTGTCACTTCTCTGCCCAGTCCTTGAAAACCTGCCACGATTCTGCCTTGCACAAAGGATAAGATCCAAATGTATCAGCACAGACCAGGGTTGTGGCAGTAGAGGTGATGGAAACCGTTGGATTCTGGATATATTTTGAAAATAGAGCCAATAAGATTTGTTGATAGATTGGATGTGGGATAGAATTAAGGATGATGCCAAGCTTTTGGCATGAGCAACTGGACCAATAGAATTGTCATTTACTGGTTCAGTAAATTGTCATTTACTGAAGTGTGAAGGAGCATGTTTGGGGTAGGAAATTAGGCTGGTTTTGGATATATGAAGGTTGAGATGCCTGTTAGACATCCTAGTGGTGACGTCCAGTTGGTATTTGGCTCTGTGATTCTGGAGTTCAGGGACAAGGTCTGGGATGGAGATATAAATGCTCATTGTGTTTCTGCCACACTGGCCTTCTGTCTGTCCTTTGAACCAGTGGGTCTCATTGTTTCCTCTGCCTGGAGCAGTCTTCCTAAAGATTGTTGAGTGGTTGACTCTGTCCCCTCATTCAGGTTATATTCAAATGATACCTCCACAGGGAACCTAACATAAGCAAACAGACACAGACACACACCCCTCACTGCTCCTGTCCTGGTTAACATCTACAGTGTTTTATATTCTTCAAAGCATGTATCATTACCTGAAATTATTTTATTTGGTTTAGTTTAATATCTGTCTCTGTCTGCTCCCACTTAAATAAGCTTCAGAAAGGCAGGGATAATGTCTGTCTTGTTTTCTGCTATATCCTCAGTGCCTGGAATAATGCCTGGCACCAAACAGGTGCCCAGAGTTATTCACTGAATGAATGGAATGAGCGATAAGCTGGTTCATATGTCACTTTTCCTGTAAAAGAGGATTAAAAAAAAGAAAAAGAAAGAAGTCACCGTTCTTGACTAACCCAGAAAGTTAGTTAGTTGCATTCCTTCAGCACTTCATATACATACATCCATGTACACCCACAAGCATCCATGCGTGTATATACTCCATTACAGCACTTACTTCATTGTATTCTAGTTATTTCTTTTGGTGTTTGTATCTTTAGTAGGCCAAGAATTGAGGGCAAAGACTGCATATCTTCCTCATATCTGTTGAACATATGCCCTGGGTCAGGCACTGTAATAGAACCGGGGATAAAATGGTACTGAGAGACCTAGTCTTGCTCTCAGGAGATAGATGTTAAATGGACAGTCACAATAAGCAGGATGAATACGATGACCATAGAGGAACACACAATAAAATAACTAACTGAGTCTAGGGTAAAGGGGAGGCCTCCTGGGAAAAGTGATATTTGAACTGACAATTGCAGGATAAAGGTGTAGAGGGGTGGGAGAGGGCCAGAAGAGGGCATTCCAAGTGGAAGGTTCAGTAAGTGCAAAAGGCCTTGGAGGCAAGAGGCCTTGCCTATCCCAGGACCTGACAGTCACAGGGACTGGAGGGGATAATCGTGAGAAGGGGAGTGTGGGAGATGAGGCTGGGCAGTTTTGGGGGGACAGGTCACAGGTCACGAAGGGCTGTTTGGACAATCCAAGAGCCAATGAGGAGTCGATGAAGTATTTTAAGCACAATGTTGACATACTCAGTTTTGGATTTGAAGGCTCACTCTGGCTGGAGTATAGCAAATGATTGAGATCTCAGTTAGTTGAGGAATAAATGTGGCCTGGGGATGAAGAAATGTGAATTTTTGGAGAGAGATTTCAAAATAAATGGATTACGAAGGAGGAGTCAAGAATGATTCCCAGGTTTCTGGCTTGAGCAACTGGATAGATGGTGATTCATGTTACTGAGATAGTCATAGTGGGAAGAGGAGTAGGTTTGGTGGAGGAAAATGGTGAGTTTGTTTTGAATGTGATTTTAGTGGCTATCAGGCAACGAAGTAGAGATTTCCAAGGAGGCTACAGATCTGTGGGTCTGGAGCTCAGGAGAGAGATCTGAATTGAACCCAGAAGCTGGGTGTCATCATGTCAGTTATAATTGAAGCCATGGGCATGGATGAAATCCCCCAAAGAACCAGTTTATAGTGAGAAAGGAGGGATAGAATTTTGAGGAAGTCGTTGTTGAGAGCATGGGCAGAAGGGGGCTTTGCCAGAAGGGGCCAGAGAGGAGGCTACAGTGACATGGGACCGAGGAAGGATATACCTCAAGGAGAGACTGGTCCATGGTGTTGGCTGTGCTTGAACCTTCAAGGAAGAGGAAGATTAAAAACTGTTTGTGGGTGATCATAGGAATTATTATTTTAATAAAAGCAAAGCATGCACATGGAAATAAAAAAATTCAGACAGTAGGGAAGTGAACCAGATGAAAAGTGTAAGTCATCTGCTTGCAGTCACCCTGACCAGTCCTTTGGTTGGACTTAATGACAGAGGTCATTGGTGATCTTTGCTAGAGCAATCAGTGGAGTTGTGTAGATGAGGTGTTGAGGAAAGTGGTGAAGAAGTGGAAATCTCTGAAGAAGGCTGGACATGAGGGGAGGGAAAAGTAAGCACAAATTAGAGGTATAGGGTGGGGGGCATTGGGGAGGGAACACTGTGGTTGGTATGTGTTTTAAGATGGAACAGACCAGAACATATTTAAATGCTGTTGGGTGGAGGTAGTAGAGAGGAGGAGAGGTTGAGGTACGGAAGAGAGTGAGAAGAGATTGTGGGCAGGGTTGGGATGCAGAACACACCGAGAGCAGTTAGCTGCAGAAGGCAGGTTCTCGGGTTGGAACTAGAGTGAAAGGGTGGTGTACTTGCTGATGAGTCTGGAGGTTTTGGTGGTGGAAAGGTGAGGACATTCCTGTCTGGTTGCTTCTCATTTTTAGTTCTTATGTCCTGATGGACCACCCAAGTTAGTTGCTTGGGTGGTTGGGTAAATCCCCTACTCTGGGGCAGGTGTGGTGAAGTTTCATTGTCCCGCTGCCTCCTTAGTAGGAGCAGTGTGCATCGCATTTGTTAAAAGTATAGTCTCCGTGCACATGTGGAAGTAACACTCACTGGGTATCGGGCAGGTGGGAGGGGGGAAGAGGGGATGGGTAAATTCACACCTAAGGGGTGCAGTGCACACTCTCTGGGAGATGGGCATGCTTGAAGCTCTGACTCAGGCAGAGTAAAGGCAATACATGTAACCTAAACATCTGTACCCCTGTAATACTCTGAAATAAAAAAAAAAAAAAGTATAGTCTCCATGGCGTTTGGGACAACTGGTTAGCTATCAGAAATTGAACAAATTTGGATCCCTATCTTAAGTAAGATTCTAGAGATACCAAAGATTTTTTTCTTTTTAATTATGAAACGTTTCAAACATATAAAAAATAATGTCATAGAGACCCATAAATCCACTGCCAAGTTAAACAGATGTTAATGTTTTTTTTTAAAAAGGGAATAAAATGCTAATAATATAGTTAAGGCTCACCCTCTCGTATTTTCCCTCTCCCTCCTCTCCAGAAACAACCACAGCCATCACCTTGCTTGTTTTGAACTTTTATTACTGATACATATATCATAGACAGTATATATTGTTTTGTGTTTTTAAATTATACATGAGTGGTGTCAACTTGCTTTTTCACTAATGAATATTTTTGCTGTTCCATGGCATGACATGGGGATCTATCTAGTTTATGACATGGCTGTGTTATATTTCATTGTTTACTTACCATTCCCTGCCGATAAACAGCTGGGTTTAAGCTCTAATGCTCTCATACACAGCACTGCAATGTAGGTCTCATTTTGAATGTGCAAGAATTTATCCAGGGAAATACCGAGAAAGAAGAATCATTGGGTTACAGGAATGAATATTTTATTGGTGAATTCAATTTTTTAAAATCATGGAAAAATATGTATAATATAAAAGTTATCATTCTAACAATTTTTAAGTATACAATTCAGTGGTGTTAAGTACATTCACAATGTTGTATAACAATCCCCAGTGTCTATTTCTAAAACTTTTTCATCATCCCAAACAGAAACTCTGTACTCATTAAGCAATAACTATTTTCCCGTCCCCCCCAAACCTCTGTTCTACTTTCTGTCTGTGTGAATTTCCTCTTCTAGTTATTTCATATAAGTGGAATCATACAATATTTGTTCTTTTGTGTCTGGCTTATTTCACTTAGCATAATGTTTTCAAGGTTCATTCGTGTTGTAGCATATGTCAGAATTTTATTCCTTTTTATGGCTTAATAATATTCTTTTGTATCTATACAATGTATATATTGTATCTATACATTTTGTTTACCTATTCATTCCTGCATGGGTGGATACTTGGGTTGTTTAACCTTTTGGCTATTGCGAATAATGCTGCAGTGAATATTAGTGTACAAGTATCTGTTTGGGTCCCTGTTTTCAATTCTTTTGGGTCTGTACCTAGGAGTAGAATATGGCTTATGGTAATTCTATGTTTAATTTTTTGAGGAACTGCCAAACTGTTTTCCATAGCAGCTGTATCGTTTTACATTCCCAGTAGCAGTGCACAAGGGTTCCAATTTCTCCACACCTTCTGTATCACTTATTTTCTTCTTTTGCTTTCTCTCCTTTCTTGCTCTCTCTTTTTTTTGTAAGTGATAACCATCTTAATGGGTGTGAAGTAGTATCTCATTTTGGTTTTAGTTTGCATTTTTCCTAATGATTAATGATGTTGAACATCTTTTCATGTGCTTATTGACCATATGTATATATTTTTTGGAGAAATATCTGTTCAAATCCTTTGCTCCCCTCCCTTTTTTTTTTTTGGAGATAGAGTCTTGCTCTGTTGCCCTGCCTAGAATGTGGTGGCATCGTCTTCACTCACTACAACCTCAAACTCCTGGGCTCAAGTGATCCTTGGACTATAGGCACATGCTACCACACTGGCTAATTTTTCTATTTTTTGTAGAGACGGGGTCTTGCTTTTGCTCAGGCTGGTCTTGAACTCCTGAACTCAAGCAATCCTCCTGTCTCAGCCTCCCAGAGTGCTAGGATTATAGGCATGAGTCATCATGCCCATCCCCTTTGCCCATTTTTGAATTGGGTTGTTTTTTATTGTTGATTTTTGGGAGTTCTTTACATAATATATTCTGGATATTAATCCCTTGTCAGATATATGATTTGTAAATATTTTCTCCCATTCTTTAGTTGCCTTTTCACTCTCTTGATAGTGTCCTTTGATGCACAAAAGTTTTTAATTTTGATTTTATTGCCTTTGATTTAGGTGTCATACTTAAGAAATCATAGCCTAACCCAAGGTCATGAAGATTTTCATCTATGTTTTCTTCTAAGGGTTTTATAGTTTTAGCTTAAATTTAGGTCTTTGATACATTTTGAGTTAATTTTTGTATATGGTATCATTTTTGTTATGGTCCAACTTCATTCTTTTGCATGTGGATATCCAGTTTTCCTGGCACCATTTGTTGAAAAAGACTGTCCTTTCCCCTATTGAATATTCTTGATATCCTTGTCAAAAATCAATTGATCATATATGTGAGGGTTTATTTCTGGCCTCTCTATTCTATTCCATTTGCCTATATGTCTATCCTTATGCCAGTACCACACTCTTTTGATTATAATAGCTGTGTATTAAGTTTTGAAATCAGGAAGTATGAGTCCTCTAACTTTGTTCTTCTCTTTTTAAGATTGTTTTGGCTATTTGGGATCCCTGGAGATTCCGTGTGAATTTTAGGATTTTAAAAAAATTTTCTATAAAAAATACCATTGGGATTTTGATAGGGAATGCATTGAATCTGTAGATCACTTTGTGTAGTATTGTCATCTTAACAATTTTTCAATCCATGATCACAGGATGTATTTCCATTTATTTATGTTGTCTTTAATTCTTTCAGCAATGTTTTGTAATTTTCAGTATACAAGTTTTTAACCTCCTTGGTTAAATTTATCCTATGTATTTTATTCTTTCTGATGTTATTATGAATGAAAAATTTAATTTTCTTTTTGGATTATTCATTGCAAATGTATAGAAACACAACTGATTTTTGTGTGTTGGTTTTATATCCCGCAAGTTTGCCAAATTTGTTTATTAGCTCTATGGATTTTGTGTGTTCTTTGGATTTTCTATGTATAAGATCATGTCATCTGGGAACAGAGATAATTTTACTTCTTCCTTCCCAATTTGGATGACTTTTATTTCTTTTTCTTGCCTAATTGCTCTGGCTAGAACTTCCGATACTTGGTGGTAAGAGCGGACATCCTTGTCTCGTTCCTAATCTTAGGCAAACGCTTTCAGTGTTTCATCACAGAGTATGATGTTAGCTGTGGGTTTTTCTTATATGGAGTTTATTAATAGTTGAAAACATTCCCTCCTGTTCCTAGTTTATTGAGTGTTTTTTTTTACGGAAAAGGGTGTTGAATTTTATCAAATGCATTTTCTGCATTAATTGAGGTGATCATGCAGGGTTTTTTCCTTTATTTTATTAATGTGATGTATTACTTGATTGATTAACCTATGTTGAACCATCCTTGCATTCTTGGAATAAATGCAACATAAATCATGATGTATGATGCTTTTAATATGCTGCTGAATTTGGTTTGCTACTATTTAGTTGAGGAATTTTGAGTCTATATTCATAAGGGATATTGGTCTTTAGTTTTTGCCATCACAGCTTATTGCAGCCTTGATCTCCTGTGCTCAAACGATCCGCCTACCTCAGCCTCCTGAATAGCTAGGACTACAGGTGCTGGCCACCATGCCCAGCTAATTTTTTATTTTTTTTATTTTTTGAAGAGACAGGGTCTCACTGTGATGCTCAGGCTGGTCTCAAACTCCTGACCTCACACAATCCTTCTGCCTCAGCCTCCTGAGTAGCTGGGATTACAGGCATGAGCCATGGTACTCAGCATCCAGCACCATTTATTGAATAGTCTGTACTTTCCTCTCTGATTTATAGTTCCACCTCAGTCGTTTACCAAGTTCTCATATTTGTGTGTACTTTCTTCTTGGCTTTTCTTTTGTTTCAGTAGTCTGTTTATTCCTCTGTCAATACCACATTGTTTTAATTACTGTAGCTTTGTAGTAAATCTTGGTATCTGATAGGATGCATTCCCCTTTGTTCTTCAAAATTGTCTGGGCTATTATTGGCCAAGTTCTGTTAAAAGCCCTTTTGGAGATTTTGATTGGAATTACATTGAATTTTATATTAATTTGGAGATAACTGATATTTTATGATTTTGAGTTTTCACACACTATGAACATATTTATTTCCAAATATTTTAATTTTCTCTATAAACTCCTGCACCTCTTATGTGAGATTAGTCCTAGATATCTTATAGTTTTTGTTTGTGTCTTATGTGTGAATGCAGATATTTCAAACATACAGGTATGCAATAGTTTTTTTTGTTTTTGTTTTTGTTTTTTGTTATTTTGAGACAAAGTCTCGCTCTGTCACCCAGGCTAGAGTGCAGTGGCATCATCATATTCACTGCAACTTCAAACTCCTGGTCTCAAGCAATCTTCCTGCCTCAGCCTCCCAAGTAGCTGGGACTACAGGCGAGAGCCACCAAGCCCAGCTAATTTTTTCTATTTTTAGAGAGATGGGGTCTTGCTTTTGCTCAGGCTGGTCTCGAACTCCTGACCTCAAGCAATCCTCCCACCTCCACCTCCCAGAGTGCTAGGATTACAGATGTGAGCCACTGCGACCGGCCCCTAATAATTTTTGAGACTATCATAAATGGCGTCTTTCAAAAATTCCATTTTCTTACTGATTTTTGCTGGTATATGGTCACATTATTGGTTTTATGTATTGATCTTGTATTCAGCAACTTTGCTGAACTCTTTCACTTCTAGTAGTTTGCAGATTCCCATGGATTTTCTATGTGGATGATCATGTCATCTTCAAATAGGGACAGTTTTGGTTTCTTCCTTTCTAACCCTTATACATTTCATTTTTCTTGCACCTCCCGTGCGATAAAAGTGGTGATGGTAGGCATCCTTGACTTGTTTCTGACTTTAAAGGGAATGCTCCTAAAGTTTCACTGTTAGCATGATGTTTTCCTGTAGGCTTTTTGTTGATACTCTTTTTTTTTTGTTTTCTCTTTTTATGGCCTGCTCGGGTGGGATGTTGATACTCTTTATCAGGTATGTGAAGTTCCATTCTATTCCTAGTTTGCTGGGTATTTTCACCATGGGTAGGTGTGGAATTTTAACACATGTGTTTTCTATGTCTGTTGAGATGGTTATATGGTTTTTCATCTTTGAGTTTTTTAATATAATATATTAATTAATTTTTAAGGTTTTTTATTCTTTCACTTCTGGGATAATCCATGGTCATGAAGAATTTTAATACATTACTCTATTCAGTATCCTAATATTTTAATTGACTTTTATAGCTATTTTCATAAATAAATTGGTCTATAATTTTCTGTTCTTATATTGTCCTTATCTTGTTTTAGTATCAAGTTATATTAGCTTCATAAAATGCCTTGAAGAGCTTCCCTCTTTTTCTGTTCTGTGGAACAGTTTGCTAAGATAGAGATTAATCTATTCTTTAAAGGTTTGGTTTCAGAACTCTGTAAAGTTGCCCTATCCCCACAATACTTTTGTGGTGCATTGTGAGGATGGTTTTTACTACTGATTTGATATATTTAATGATTATAAGACTTTTTAGGTGTGCTACATCAGGAAGCATAATTTCATAGGCCATTATTCAATTGTCTAAATTTTCAAATGTACAGCATAAAATTGTAGTGTTTTCTTTTCTTTTTCTTTTTTTTTTTTTTTTAGAGACAGGGTCTCATTGTCACCCAGACTGGAGTGCAGTGGCATGACCACTGCTCACTATGGCCTCCAACTCCTGGGTTCAAACCATCCTCCTGGCTCAGCCTCCCAAGTAGCTAGGACTACAGGCGCATGCTACCATGTCCATCTAATTTAAAACATTTTTTTTTAGAGATGGGGGTCTTGATATGTTGCCCAGGCTGTTCTCAAACTCCTGGGCTCAAGCAATTCTCTGGCCTTGGCCTCCCAAAGTGCTAGGACTACAGGCGTGAGCCACTGTGCCCAGCCAGATACATCCTCTTTTTAATTCCTAATGTTGACTTTGCCTTTTCTCTTTTTTGTCAATCTGTGTTGCCAGAGGCTTGCTCAAGAACCACCTTTTGGTTTTATTTAGCCTCTCTATTGTCTGTTTACTATTTCACTAGCATTTTTATTATCTTATCTCTGTTATTTCCTTCCTTCTCATTTGTTTGTGTTTGTTCTGTTTTCTTTCTCACTTCTTGGATTTTTCTAACATTTAAAAAATTCTGTATTTAATTTTTTGAATAGATATTACATTCACATAGCTCAAATATAGAAATGCTTACACAGTATACAGAAAAAAGTCTTAATGCACCTTGTCCCTCATCAGCATGTTCCCATCCTGATAAGAAAGGTAATCATTGTTAGTTTCTTTTTATACTCTGAGATTTTTTAAATGCACTTACAAGCATCTATCTTTGTGCTCTTTCCAAATCAGTATATAAAAAGCTTCCTTGTTCTTGTATGTATTTGCTGTTATTCTGTTATACAGCTGTACTGTCATTTATCTGTACAGATCTCTGTTGATGGACATTTAGGTTGTTTTAAATCTTTTATTAACACAAAAGTGCTGCTGTGAATAATCTCGTGCCTACAGAGCATATGTAGATTAAGTTCCTGGAAGTAGATTTGTGTAATTTTGATATGTACTGCCAAATTGCTCTGCTTAGGTAAATTCCCTCCAGCAATATATGAGAACGCTGATTTCCCTATAGCCATGCCAGCCATGTATATTTTTAAACTTTTGGATTTTGGCCAATCATCAGCTAGGCATCAGATAAAGAATAATTTTTTAGTGTAGTTTTAACTTGCATTTCCCTTAAGAAATGATGTGTAATCTTACTCATATTTAAGAGCTGTTTGTCTCTCTTTCCCTCTTTAGTCTTTTCTTTCAACCATCCAAATTGTTTGCTCATTTTCCTAGTGGCTTGTTGTTCTTTTTTTTCTCAATTTATAAGAGCTCTTTATATATTAGAGAGATTATCCTTTTGTCCATGATATGAGTTGCAACTATTCTTGTAATTTCTTGAGCGGGATGCTTACCTCACTAATTTTCGGTCTGTCTTCTTTCCTAATTATGCGTTTAAAGCTAAACGTTAAACTCTGAGTACATTTTGGTTGCATCCCTCAAGTTTTAATATGTAGTGTTTCCATTTTCATTGTGATTTCTACTTGCTTCATAACTTATTTAGAATTATGCTTATTATATTTCTAAACAAATGTGTTTTGCTTTTGTTGTTTTTATATGATTGCTATTAATTTCTAATTTTATGCCATTGTGCCAAAGATTTTTCTTTTTCTTCAATGATTCTTTTGGTGATTGTTGGGACTTTCTTTGTCGTGAATTTTAAAACATGGTGTGTTTGTGCTTGAAAGCATGTGTTTTCTCTAATTATTCAGTTCAGGACTCTAATTGTATTGTTCAAACTTTCTATTAATTTTATATCGAGTTGACCAGTTGAAGGAGGTGTGTTAAAATCCCCACTGTGATGGTGGATTTGGCAATTTTGTTAATTTTGCCTTCTTGTGTTTTAATTTGAAATTAAATGATTTATAGGTTTTCTAATGTTGAACCAATTTTGCATTCCTGGGATGAACCCAGTTTGGGCATATGTATTATCCTTGATTATCCCTTTTATATCTTGCTGGATTTAATTTGTTAATTTTTAAAGGACTTTTGTATTGTAAGAGAGAGAGATTGAGTTCATGACAGATGTTAACCCATAATTTTCCTTTCTAGTATTTTCCTTATAATATTTTGTTAACAAGGTTATGCTAGCCTCAAAAAAAAAGAAGTTAAAAAATGTTCTCACTTTTTATATACTTGGAATACTATATAAGATTGGAATTTTTAATTCCTTGAATGTTTGCTGGAATTCAACTGTAAAGTCATTTTAGCCTAGGTTTTCTTTGTGGTAAGATTTTAAACTACTGATTCATTTTCTTTAGTAGTTTTTGGAACATTCAAAGTTTTCTATTTCTACTTGGGTCAGTTTTAGTAAGTTTTTTTTTAGGAATTTGTCCATTTCATCTGCTTTTTCAGATTTATTGGCATTAAGTTGCTCATGATATCCTTCTACTGTCTCTTTAATCTCTGTGGCATCTGTAATTGTAACAGATTCCTCTTTCATTCTTCCTGGGTTATTTTTGCCTCACTCCTTTGCTATTGGTCAGTCTCAGCAGAGAGTAGTCAGTTTTATTAGTCTTTTCAAAGAATCAATTTTGTATTCTGTTGAGCTTCTCTATTGTATTTATTTTCTATTTTATTAAGTTCTACTCTAATCTTTACTTTCTTTCCTTCTACTTTTTTGAGTTTATTTTACTGTTTGTTCAACTTCTTAAAATGAATGCCTAGCTCATTCATTTTCAGATTTTCCTCTTTTATATCTGTTATAAATTTCTCTCCAAGTACTACTTACGTATCTCTCACAAGTTTTTTTATGGCTATTTTCAATTCCTTATCTAATTATTAAATAGATAATACATTACCATGATACAAAACCCAGGAAGTATAAAAAGGTGTATAATGAAAAGTCTCCCTCCCATACTTGTCTGTCATCTGCTCATTTCCCATCCTGTCCTCACCCCAGCTTCACAGGTAATCCCTGCTCTTAATTTTTCATGTATCCATCCAGCCTTTCTTTGTGCAATTACAAGCAATTATGAATAGAGATTTGTATTTCCTTTTCCCTTTATTTACACACCATATATAGTATATTAAATACACTGTTCTACACCTTGTTTTTATTTCCCTTGACAATAATTCTTAGAGACCTTTCAATGGCAGTACATCCAGAGCTTTCTTTTTTATTTTTACAGGTGCATAATATTCCATTGTATGGTCCATCATTTTGTCACCATTACTCTACTGATTGAAATAGTTCTCCCCCCAAGTCTTTTGTTATTAAAAAAGATTGTTACATTGTACATATGTACGTGTGTAAGGTATATGTAAATAAATCTTAAAAGTATAATTGCTGGGTGCAGGTTATATTAATTTAAAGATTATCTTTTTTGAAATTTTTTTTATAGAAACATAAAAACACATATAAAATCAGAGATAATTGTACAGTGACTCCCTGTGTATCACCTATCTTCAACACATGTGGCCAGGCCGTTTCATCTGTCCCCTTGCCCACGTCGCTCTACTACCACCCCTACACCAAGATTATATGTGAGTGAATCACACATACCATATTATTTCATCCATAAGTATTTCTATATTTATCCCCAAAAGTTAAGAGCTCTTTTAAAAACATAACCACATACAATATCACACTAAAAAATTAATAATAATTTCTTATGATATTCACTATTTTAAAGTTTCCCTGATTATCTCATATCTCATATATGCAGATGGTCCCCAACTTACAATGGTTCAACTTATGAGTTTTCAGCTTTACAATAGTTCGAAAGCAATACACATTCAGTAGAAACCATACTTTGAGTACCGATACAACCATGCTGTTTTTCACTTTCAGCACATTATTCAATAAATTACGTGAGATATTCCACACTTTATTATAAAACAGGTTTTGTGTTAGATAATTTTGCCCAACTATAGGCTAATGTAAGTATTCTGGGCACATTTAAGGTATTTGAGGCTAAGCTATGATGTTTGGTAGGTTAAAAGTATTAAATGTGTTTTTGACTTACAATATTTTCAATTTGTGATGGGTTTATCGGTATGTAACCCTATCGTAAGTTGAGGAGCATCTGTATATGGTTGGTTTCTTTGAATCACAGTCCAAATAAGGTCCATATAGTACATTTAGTTTTTATGACTCTTAAGTCTCCTTCAATCTATGGATAGTCCCTCTGTCTTTATTTACTTGCCATTTATTTGTTGAAAAACTCACTGTTTTCCCTGTAGTTTTCCACAGTTTGATTTTGCACATTGCATCCCCAGGGTGACTTTTAATGTATTTCTTATTCCCCCTGTGTTTTCTGTAAATTGGTAGTTCGGGGCTTGCTCAGATTCAGATATCTTTTCTTTTGTTCTTTTTTCTTTTCTTCTTATTTTTTTTTTTAAGTTCTACAAGTTTTGATATAACAATATTTTTGTAATTCAATTCTAAATGTTGATTTATTATTTCTACTGTGAACCACGGGTTTTTCAGAAGTTTCTTCTTTTCCAAACATTTGTGTTTATTCTAGTTTTTATTATTGATTTCTAGCTTAATTACATTGTGGTCAGAAAAGCTGTATTACTTAAAGTCCCTTTAATTCTTGTTGAGACTTGTTGTGTGGTCCAGTATACCTCATTTTCTATGAGTGTTTGTGTTTGAAAAGAGTGTGTACTCTATTGTTGGCTACCTTGTATCCTGTATGTACTTTAGGTCATGATTGTTGATTGCGCTGCTCAGATCTTTTGTAGCAATAAGATTTGTCTCCCACCATAATTATGGATTTGTGTATTATTCCTTATTAGTCTTTCAATTTATTCCTTTTTATTCTGTCAATCGTTGTTTTTTGTATCTTTGGGCTATTTATTGATTAAGTGCTTCTATGTGCCAGGCACTGTTCTAGTTGCTAGAGATATTTCAGTGAAAAAAACAGACAAAAATTCCAGCTGTAATTGGGAGAGATGTACAATAGCATGATACAGAAATGCATACAACTTAAAATTATTTTCACAAATTAAACCTTTATGAAGTGACATTCTTTATCTTTAGTAACTTATTTCCTTAAAGTCTCTTGTGTGATATTAATATAGCTATAACAGTTTTCATTGAGTTACTATTTATTATATTTTTTAATCCTTTTACTTTTATCCTTTCTTTATTCTGTTTTAAATGTATTCTCTGAACAGCATATAGTCGTATTTTTTTATTTTATTTTAACCAGACAATGTTATTAAGTGAAGTATAGCTCTAGCTTTACTAACTTTTTTCGTGAATGAGTTTTTGTGTAAACATATGTTTTCCTTTCTCTTGGCACATACCAAGGAGTAGAATTGCTGGCTCGTATGGTAATTCTGTTTAACCTTTTGAGGAAGTGCCAGATTTTTTCCAAAGCAGCAGCACTATTTTATAATCCCACCAGTAGTGTAGGAGGGTTTCAATTTCTCTATGTCCTAACCAACACTTCTTACTATCTTTTTGACGATAGTTGTTCTAGCGAGTGTGAAGTGGCATGTCATTGTGGTTTTGATTTGCATTTCCCTGGTGGCTTAAAGATGTGGAGCGTCTTTTCATATGCTTATTAGCAATTTGTTTATCTTCTCTGGAGAAATGTCTATGCACATCTTTCACCCATTTTAAATTGGGTTATTTGTCTTTTTATATTGAGGTGTAAGAGTTCTTTATATATTTTGGATACAAGTCCCTTAAGATACATGACTTGCAATTATTTTCTCCCATTCTGTGGGTTATAAACTCACATTCTTGATGATGTCCTTTGTACCACAAAAGCTTTGAATTTTGATGAAGTCCAGTTTATCTGTTGTTTTCTTTTGTTACTTGTACTTTTGATGTCATACGTTTAGGCTCATCTAAAGCAGTGAGGACTTACACATACGTTTTTGTCTTAAGAGTTTATTTATTTATCAGTTTTCGTGACCATGGCTGGTAAGGGATTGTGTAAGAGTTTTATACTTTTACATTTGGGTCTTTCATCCATTTGAGTTAATTTTTGTCTATGGAATGAGGTAGGGGTCCAACATCATTCTTTTGCATGTAGATATCCAGTTGACCCAGCATCATTTGTTGAAAAGACTGTTCCCCTTGAACTATCTTGGCAACTTTGTCAAAAACCAAATGATGATAAAAATGAAGAATAATTTTTGGACTCTCAATTCTATTTCATTGGTTTATATGTCTGTCTTATGTCAGTACCACACTGTCTTGATTATTGTAGCTTTATAGTAAGTTTTGAAATCAGGAAATGTGAGTCCTCCAAATTTATTCTTCTTTTTCAAGATTGTTTTGACTATTTGGGATCCCTTGAATTTTCATATGAATCTTAGGATCAGTGTATTAATCTCTGCAAAGAAGCCAGTAGGAATTTTGATGAGGATTGCATTGAATCTGAAGATCAATTTGAGAAGTGTTGCCATCTTAATAATATCAAGTCTTCTATTCTATGAACATGGATGTCTTTCCATTTGGTTAAGTCTTCTTTAATTACTTTTAGCAATGTTTTGTAGTTTTCAGAGTATAAGTTTTGCACTTCTTTCGCTATACCTATTCCTAATTATTTTATTCTTGTTGATGCTGTTGCAAATGGAATTATTTCTTAATTTCATTTTTGGATTGGTCATTGCCAGTGTGTAGAAATACAATTTATTCTTATATCCTGCAACCTTGTTAGACTTGTTTATTAGTTCTAATAGTTATTTTAGCAAATTCCTTAGGATTTTCTGTATACAAGATCAGGTCATCTGCAAATAAAGATAGTTTCCCTTTTTCCTTTTCAATCTGTATGGCTTTTACTTGATTTTCTTGCCTAATTGCCCTGGTTAGAATGTCCAGTACAATGTTGAATAGAAGTGTCATGAGCAGACATCCTTGTCTTGGGGGAGAGCATTCAGTTTGCACCATATGAAGTTAGCTGTGGGTTTTTCGTAGATGCTTTTTATCAGGTTGATGAAGTTCCCTTCTATTCCTAGTTTATTGAATGTTTTGATCACTAAGAGTATTGAATTTTGTCAGATGCTTTTTTTGCATCCATTGAGATGATCATGTGGTTTTTGTCTTTTATTCTATTGATAAACTGTATTACTTTAATTTACTTTTTGTATTAACTCAACCTGCACTACTGGGATAAATTCCAGTTGGTCATAGTATATAATCCTTTTAATATATTGCTGAATTTGGTGGAAGATTTTGGGGTCTGAATTCATAAGAGATATTAGTCTGAGGTTTTCTTTTCTTGTGATGTGTTTGTCTGGATTTGGTATCAGGGTAATGATACTGGCTTCACAGGATGAGTTGGAGAGTATTGCCTCCTCTTCTGTTTTTTGGAAGAGCTTGTGAAGAAATGGTATTTATTATTTTTGAATATTTGGTAGAATTCACCAGTGGAACTCTCTGGCCTCGGTGTCTAATTTTTTATTACTAATTCTATCTCTTTACTTTTCTTCTTGTATCAGTTTTGGTAGTTTGTGTCTCTCTAGGAATTTGTTCATTTTGTTGAAGTTATCTGATTTGCTGACATATAAGTGTTCATAGCACTCATTTATGATCCTTTCTGTTTCTGTAAGGTTAATAGAAGTGTTCTTTCATTCTAGATTGTACTAATTTAAATCTCTTTTTTTCTTGGTTAGTCTAGCTAAAGTTTTGTCACTTTTGTTAATTCAAAGATCAACTCTTCCAATTATGCTGATTTGATTATTACACATTGTATGCTTGTATCAAAATATCTCATGTATCCCATAAATATGTACAACTACAATGTATGCATAATAATTAAAAATAAAGTAACTCTTAATTTTGTTGATTTTCTCTATAGTTTTCCTATTCTGTGTTTCATTTATTTCTGTTTTAATCTTTAGTATTTCCTTTCTTCTGCTTGTTCTTGGTTTAGTTTGTTCTTTTTCTAGTTTCTTAAGGTGGAAGTTTAGATTATGGATTTGAGATTTCTTTTTAAAAAATATTTTTGTTTACAGATATAAGTTTCTCTCCAAGCACTGCTTCAGCTGCATCCTATAAGTTTTTTTTTTTTTTTTTTTAGACAGAGTCTTACTCTGTTGCCCAGGCTAGAGTGCTGTGGTGTCAGCCTAGCTCACAGCAACCTCAAACTCCTGGGCTCAAGCGATCCTCCTGCCTCGGTCTCCCGAATAGCTGGGACTACAGGCACACGCTGCCACACCCGGCTAATTTTTTCTGTATTTAGTAGAGATGACTTCTCACTCTTGCTCAGGCTGGTCTCGAACTCCTGAACTCAAGCAATCCTCCCGCCTCTGCCTCCCAGAAAGCTAGGATTACAGGCGTGAGCCACTGTGCCTAGCTTATAAGTTTTGATATATTGTGTCTTCATTTTCATTCATTTTGAGGTATTTTCTAATTTTCTTTTTTTTTTATTTATTTTTTATTTATTTATTTTTTTTATGGAGACAGGGTCTCACTCTTTCTCAAGCTGGTCTCGAACTCCTGAGCTCAAGTGATCCTCCTGCCTCAGCCTCCCAGAGTGCTAGGATTACAGGCGTGAGACACCGCGCCCGGCCATTTTCTAATTTTCTTATGATTTTTTTTCTTTGATCCATTGGTTACTTAGGAGTGTTTTGTTTAATTTCTACATATTTGTGAATTTCTAAGATTTCTTTGTTATTTATTTATAATTTCTCTATGTGGTCATGAGACACTTGTGTGATTTAATCTTAATCTGTGTACATATTATAATGGCAAACTTTTAAGTTTCTGTGTAATTCCAATCTGGGCTCTCTACAAGTGGATTTTGTGTTTGTTACCTAATTTGTTTTTTATATGTTCACACTTGCGTTTCTTTAATCTGGTCTTAAATTTTTTGTTGAAAACTGGACATTTTAGGTAATATATTTATTGTAGCTACTTTGGATACTGATTCCTGCCCTTTACCTCGCTGAACTGACTTTTTATTTTTTTGTTTTTGTCTACTCTTTCTCATTTTTTTTTTCTATTTTCCCTTATTTTCTTTTTTTTTTTTTTAATTTCAGAATATTTATAGGTTATATACATTTGGCTATATTAGGTCCCTGCACAATTGCCCGTGTCAGAGTTATAATCGTGGACATCCCCCAAACTGTGCTCCCCGCATCCATTCAGTGAGAGTTTTCCCATCCTCTCCACCCCGATCCCACCTACCCTCCCCCGATGAATATTATTGCCATGAGTGACGTAAGTGTTGACCAGTTAGTACCAGTTTGATGGTGAGTACCAGTGGTGCTTGTTTTTCCATTCTTGTGACACTTTGCTTTGAAGAATGGGCTCTAGCTCCAACCAGGATAATACCAGATGTATTAATTCACTGTTGTTTTTTATTGCTGAGTAATGCTCCATGGTATACATATACCACATTTTATTAATCCACTCATGTATTGATGGGCACCTGGGTTGTTTCCACATCTTTGCAATTGTGAATTGTGCTGCTATAAACATTCATGTGCAGATGTCTTTATTATAGAATGTCTTTTTTTCCTTTGGGTAAATACCCAGTAGTGGGATTGCTGGATCGAATGGTAGTTCTACTTTTAGTTCTTTGAGATATCTCCATATTACTTTCCATAGAGGTTGTACTAATTTGCAGTCCCACCAGCAGTGTATGAGTGTCTGCATCCCCGCCAACAGTTGCTGTTTTGGGACTTTTTGATATGAGCCAATCTCACTGGAGTTAAGTGATATCTCATTGTGGTTTTGATTTGCATTTCCCTGATGATTAGAGAAGTTGAGCAATTTTTTATATGCTTGTTGGCCATTATTCTGTCTTCTTTTGAAAAGTTTCTGTTCATGTCCTTTGACCATTTTTTAATGGGGTTGTTTGATTTTTTCTTGCTGATTGTCCTAAGTTCTGTATAGATTCTGGTTATCAGCCCTTTATCAGATGTGTAGCATGGAAATATTTTCTCCCATTCTGTAGGTTGTCTGTTCACTCTAGTGAGAGTTTCCTTGGCTGTGCAGAAGCTTTTTAATTTGATCAGGTCCCATTTATTTATTTTTGTTGCTGCTGTGATTGCTTTGGGGGTCTTCTTCATAAATTCTTTGCCTAGGCCCACAGCATGACTTTGTTGTTTGCTTGCTTATTTGTTTAATGACTTGGTTGGACTACCTTAGTGAAGTCTCTTTCCTCCACAATATGAAGTCTCTGGTGTCTCTCCTCCAAGGGCACAGTTGGGGCCGTGCACACAGTCACCCTAGATGACAGTGGTTTCAGCAGAGCTCTTTTTGACTGTTTCTTTTGCTAATCTGTCAAACTGCCTCTGCTGGTATCACACCCAGCTGTTAAGCTCCACTAATTGCCAGCTGATTGCTTTATCATTTTTGACATGTGGGACGTAAGTTGTTCTATAGTCTGATCCAATTAAATGTGGACCCCTTTGTAGAGGTAGTTTTTGAGGCAAATATTTTAGGTTTGTTCTGATCTAGGAAGGCTCTTAGTTGCTATCTTTCCTTGGTTCTCTCTATTAAACTAGCTGACCTATGGTTTAGCTTATTGCAGTAATGGAGCAACCAGCCTGCCCTTAATTGCTTCCTACCAAAGTCTTCATTTTTTTGAGAGTGCCCTTAGGCTTGAACTTCCCCATACTCTGTTTCACATAAAGTTAGGTCCTTTGGAGAGAGTTTTGGAACTCTGCTTATGGACTGCCTCTCCTCCTGGACAAAATCTCTGAGACCCTGCTCTGGAGCTGGTGTCGGGGACAGTGGTTTGCTTCTCTTGGAGTGACATTCCTGCTTTATGAGCAGGGAGCTGAGCAGGGATGACAGCCTTTGGCTTTCTCGGTTTGCATCTCCTTTTGTGAAACCTGCACCCTATGAGCAAGCTCAGGTGAGGTCAATCAGGGTCCCAATATTCTTGTCCTGTGCACTTGAAGTAAAGCCTCTGCCCCATGAATGGGGCTAAGTGGAATAAGGGAGCCCTGATCTCTTGACCACATTTTCCAGGACTTTAGTCTTTGTACCTTGGAGCTGGGAAGGGGTTGAGAAATATTGGTGGCCTGCCACTCCCTGTGAAATACTATATCCTGTGACTAGATGTTGAGGGAATAGGAAGCCCCATTTTTTTTTTTTGACCACACACACCTGGAGTGGAGCTTCTGTCAAACTGAGCTATGGGGTGGGACTTGGCAGGGGGCAATAGAATGAGGGAGCAGGTCGTGACTCAAGTGCCACAAACTCACTGTTCAAGATTTAGTAGATTTTCTTAAATAAACTTTTCTTCATTTGTTGTATGTCTTTAGGAAAATTTCCAAAGAATTTAAATGTTTTGTTTTCTCAATTTCCACCAGTTAATGGAGTTTTACTAGGGAGCAGATCTGCAAAGTCCCTCATGCTGCCATTCCAGGAGCAGGACCTCTCTTTTACTTTTAGTAGTTACTGTAGAAATTACAATGGTGGGCTCATGCCTGTAATCTTAGCACTTTGGGAGGCTGAGGTGGGAGGATCTCTTGAGCCCAGGAGTTCGAGACCAGCCTGGACAATAGCGAGAACCCATCTCTCTAAGAAATAAAAAAATTAGCTGGGCATGGTGGTGTGCACCTATAGTCTTAGCTACTCAGGAGGCTGAGGCAGGAGGATCACCTGAGCCTAGAAGTTGTAGGCTGCAGTGAGCTATGATTGTGCCACTGCACTCCAGCCTGGGCAACAGAGCAAGACCATGTCTCAAAAAAAAAAAAAAAAGAGAGAGAGAGAGATTACAATGGTGAATGCTTAACTTACCAAAGGGCAACATTAATCAATATATTTACTCTTTCTGAATGACAAAAGGATGTTAGAACTGTCTGAAGTCTTTACCATATGCACATATTTTAAAATATATATACACATATACACAAAAAAGAATATATATATAAAGCAAATATATATAAGTATTTATGTACACCACATTTATATAAAGCAAGAATGTGAAACAAAAATTATCTGGTTACCTATAGCTAAACTGCCTGAGTTCAACTCCTGTTTTTACCAGTTACCAACTGGTCAGCCTGAACAAGCGCCTGCATCAAACCTGAGTTTCTTGAGCCACAGAGTTTAGATACCCATACCTCCCTCACTGGGTTTTTGTGATAATTAAGTGAGCTAATGTATGTAAATTGCCACAGACACAATGCATGCACAGTGCCTGAACATAATAAGTGCTTAATAAAAGACAGCTGCTTTAAGAACTAAAACTAATTATTGGTGGTAATTACAACACATTCACCATTTCTTTCCTGGCAGTTCCTCTGTGATGAGGGTGCAGGTATTTCTGGGGACTACATTGATCGTGTGGATGAGCCCTTGTCCTGCTCTTATGTGCTGACCATTCGGACTCCTCGGCTCTGCCCCCACCCTCTCCTTCGGCCCCCACCCAGTGCCACGCCCCAGGCCATTCTCTGTCACCCTTCCCTGCAGCCTGAGGAGTACATGGCCTACATTCAGAGGCAAGCTGGTGAGTAATTAGAAGAGGAGGAGAGGAAGGATATGGGGAGGGGCAGGCAGAAGATGAAGTAGTAAATAGCCCAGAGGGTTGTGTTCCTAGCCTGCTTGCATGCTGTTTTTCAGTAGACTCAAAGCAGTATGGAGATAAAATTGTAGAGGAGCTGCAAGACCTGGACTCACAAATGTGGAGTGAGAGCAAGTCTGGGGTGGTACCCTCAAAGAGAGAAGGTAGGACCTTGTTTCATCTGTACCATGAAACTTGTCTCTATTTCTTCCCTTCCCCTGATCTGATTGTCCTGTACAGGGGAAGGGAAGAACGGGGTGGGTGGAGGAGTACCGTGGACCCTAATCCCACAGTCATAGAGGAGGGGAAGGTACCCAATCCTGTTTGCTCCTTTCTGTTTCTCCCCTCCTTTCAGATCTTTCCCTGTGCTCTGTACCCCAGGTGCAAGCCCAACCAAGGATGACAGTAAGGAATCAGATTTCTGGAAGATGCTTCATGACCCAGAGGACCAGGCCACAGGGGGAGAGGAGGTGCAGGCTGAGGTGAGAACCAGCTTCCCAGCTGCTTCTCTGATGAGGCTGGACCTGGGCTTTGGGATGGGGAGGGTCACTAGAGCTGAGGTCATCATGAAGTGACCTCCATCTATCTAGGAATGCAGGGATATCCCCAGAACCATTGCCTTAGGGTATGGTAGGCATAGACAAGCTTTCGTACTTGATTCTGCTCTTTTCTCCTCATCAGGAGCAGGACCCAAACCCTGAGGCAGCAGATCCAGCTCCAGGCTCTCCCAATGGTGAAGCACCCTCCACATCTCCTTTACTGAATGTATTTTAGGGTTGGCAGGGTGGGGTGGAGGGTAGAGCTAAACACTGGGAGGGAGGTTGGGCAGCCAGGCCAGCAGTGAATTCATTTTTACAGGAGTTAATGCTCTTTGTAGACAACAATGCTATTTTAGGGAGGTAGCAGAACACACTGGCTCCACCACTTGCTGACTTTGTAATCCTGGAAAATTTCACTTAACCTCAATTTCCTTACCCATAAAATATGAATAATAACCCCTACCTTAGAGGGTTGTTATGAGATTAAATAAGAAAGAATCTATAATTCATAGTAGAATGCCAGAAACTGAGTAGACAATGAATGGTTAATATTTGTAGAAAGAGAAGAACTGGATCCAGGGAAGAAGAGCCCTTGGCCCCACAATCTCCTTTGTCATCCTAAAAACTGGAGTGCTTGCCAGAAGGGCCTCAGAAGTGCATGGAAGGGCAGGGGACTTAGCTTGATAGCGTCCCTCTCTGCCACCTACATGTCCACCTTAGGACAGTGCTCTCCGCAGGGGTCGTCTTGCCCCTGTCTCACTGACCAGCTCAGGCAGGGACTGTGTCCTTCCTTGGTCTCTCATTGCCTCTCCTTAGGAATAAAAAGAGAATTTAGAACACAACAGTTCCATGATTATTCATTTCAGATTTTCAGAACAATGTGCAGGTCAAGGTCATTCGGAGTCCTGCGGATTTGATTCGATTGATAGAGGAGCTAAAAGGTGGAACAAAAAAGGTATGGGCCCGGCTCAAGGGAGGGATGGAAACTGCCTCCCAGCTGGCAGCATTTGAAAAGCCACCCTGACCTGGGCCGGCCCTGGGCCCAATAGAACCGACTCCCTTCCGTCACTCCTCCTGAGTCCCCCTGTGACCACACACCCCTGCCACTGTGTTGTCTGCCCCCACCGTGTGTCTCTACTGAAACCCTCACTGTCTACCTGTTTCTCCCCAATCCCCACCCACCCAGGGGAAGTCAAATGCAGGCCAAGAGCAGCCTGCAGATGATGCTGCAGAAGTCCCTCAAAGGGAACCAGAGATGAAGGAAAAGGGTGTTGCAGAGCATCAGAGTGAGATGGAAGAAGAGGATGATGATGAGGATGAAGATGAAGATGAGGATGAACGGCAGTTGTTGGGAGAATTTGAGAAGGAACTGGAAGGGATACTGCTCCCGTCAGACCGAGACCGGCTCCGTTCAGAGGTGAAGGCTGGCATGGAGCGGGAGCTGGAGAACATCATCCAGGAGGCAAGCCCAGCGTTTATGCCTGTTGCTTCCACAGTTGCCTGCTCCTGCAGGGCAGGATGGCCAAGGGGCTAAAGGAAAACAAAGGGCAGCACCCAGTACAGGCTGGGCATGGACAGGGCACTCCAAAATGGTAGTTGCTTCCTTACTTAAGAGGGGGTGGGAGGGGAAGAGGGATCAGAGAGAGGGATAAGAGTTAAATATTAGACTCTCCTCTAAAGCATGGCCCACTAGCCTTCCCCACTCCCCAGACCCTTGACTCTCCACCCTCTCTTGGGTATTCCAGACAGAGAAGGAGCTGGACCCAGATGGGCTGAAGAAGGAGTCAGAGCGTGATCGGGCCATGCTGGCTCTGACATCCACTCTTAACAAACTCATCAAAAGGCTGGAGGAAAAACAGAGTCCAGGGCTGGTGAAGAAGCACAGGAAAAGGAGAGTTGTCCCCAGAAAGCCTCCCCCATCACCCCAACCTACAGGTGAGAGCATCAAATGAGAAGGAGCAGCCAGTCAGTTGTCTTCACCCCTCAGCTGCTCTTGTTCCCAGAGGGTACCATGTTCTTTCCCTTCTGAGAGTACACATTCTCTACCCTCTTTCTGGGCACTGTTCTCACTATTGCCTTCTTCCCACCACCTTCATCCCTTGGCATGGTTACCTCCTATTCATCCTTTTGAAAAGCAGCTTTTAGAGCATGTCTGTTTTGTTTTCTGGTTTGCTCCCGTACACCCAGAGCCTAGCGCTCTGCCAGGCACATAGTGAGTGATCAACAGATATTAACTGAATGACTATGAGCCTATACGCTGAAAACCACACATCTGTGAAGGATGCAACTTGGCAACAATTAGGACTTTGCACTGGGTAAGGACCCAGCTGTCAAGGGTATGACTAGGTGAGCCCAGCTGCACATGAGCCAATAGCCTGGGGTCGATTTTATTCCTTCTTGCATCTCCTTGTGTCCATTCCACAGGGTTTATGGGTGTGGAGATCAGATATTCCAAATGGAATGTTCCAGTGTCAAACCTTCCGTCTCTCTCTCTAAACACTGAAATGTCTTTAAAGTACCAACATGTGGAGAACCAGACCACAGTTTTCCAACCTGGTTCTTAAAACTTCTTTGGTGCAGGTGCAGGTGGCCTGATTTTTGTTTCAGAAAACACAGTCGTTTTCCTGTAGGTGATGGTCAGAATTACTGAGGGGATGGGGGGAAGAGAAGAAGGAAGGCTGCAGTTGGTGGAGGGAGTGCTATAGATTGCAATTAGAAGCGGGGGCATTAATTTTTTTGAGCCCTGGCTCATATATGTGTTGAGATGGAATAGCTGCCAAACCAATTGATGGCTTAGGGAGAGGTGACCACCACGGCCCCTAACCCTGGAGTCACAGCTGTGCTTTGTGTCTCCCTGTGTGTCTCCCCCTCTAAGAGGAGGATCCTGAGCACAGAGTCCGGGTCCGGGTCACCAAGCTCCGTCATGGAGGCCCCAATCAGGATCTGACTGTCCTCGAGATGAAACGGGAAAACCCACAGCTGAAACAAATCGAGGGGCTGGTGAAGGAGCTGCTGGAGAGGGAGGGACTCACAGCTGAAGGTGGGCCCTGGAGGGCGCTGGACTCGGCGCTGTTGGAAGGGCATGCCGCCGGAAGTGGAGGGGCTGGGGACATGGGGGGTAAGGGGCCTGCCCTGAGTCTCCTAGCCATCCTATCCTCTCACTGCCATACTGTTCCTTTCCAGGGAAAATTGAGATCAAAATTGTCCGGCCAGGGGCTGAAGGGACTGAAGAGGATGCACGTTGGCTGACTGATGAGGACACAAAAAACCTCAAGGAGATCTTTTTCAATATCTTGGTGAGAGGCCTCCCACCCCCGCGTCCTGGCCCTCCAGCCCTCCCCCTCCCCAGCCTGCTATGGTATCCAGAGCATGGTGCAGAGGCACACAGGCCTGTCCCAGCCTTGCCAACTGCTGAGCTTCAGTTTCTCATCTGGAAGCCGAGGCCAGGGTTCTGGTGGCTCAGTGCTGCCCCTCAGGCAGAGCCCCTTAAGAGGTGTGTGTCCTTAGTCCTTACCTTCCCCCACCCCCTGCTGCCAGTCCCAGGACTTCCCTGGAACCTCAAGTACCCACTGCTTCCCTTGGCTTGACAGTCAGCAAGTCCGGCCCACCCCCACCCTCTCCCACCAGGTACAGGGAGCTGAAGAGGCCCAGAAAGAGCGCCAACGGCAGAAAGAGCTGGAGAGCAATTACCGCCGGGTGTGGGGCTCTCAAGGTGGGGACGGCACAGGGGACCTGGATGAGTTTGACTTCTGAGACCTTCACTGCAATTGGCCCTCCAAGGAGTCCAGAGTCTTCCTAGACTGGCCTGCCTCCTCCTCACCTCCCCACCCCTAGGACCTCTGAAGGCAAACAGCAGGGTAGAGCTGAGCTGTGGAGCTCGTGGGCCCCAGCTCTGGGGGTGTGGAGGGCCATGGGGTGAGTGCTGCCGCTGCCACTGAGAGCCACCCTCCAGCCCCACCAGGCCTGGGATTTTTGCTCTCCCAGGCTTTTCCCCAGTCCCCTTGCTTTCCTCCTTGGCTTTTCCTGTTATTGTCCCCTAACGATAGGATAGGGTTCTTTCCTTCTCCCCACCTAGAGATTCGGTAAGGTCTTTTGAGTGGAGTAGGGTAGAGAAAGCACCGACAGCAGGGCAGTTTAGCAGGCCCTAAGAAAGCAGATGCCCTCACTCCCCACCCCGTTGCTGTTTGGAGTCACTTTACCCCTTTCCCTTGGATTGCCTTGGGATTTCCTTCTCCCTTTCCCTGTCCACACTGTCCCCTACACTCTGTGCTTCTGAGTTGAGAAGCTTTCACCTCTGTTGCTGAGGAAATGGGAGAATGTTGCTCATCACCTCTGACACAATCCCAGTGAAAAGGCGGGGGGGTACAGAACCCACCGTGTTCTTGAACAATCAGGTTTCAAAATAAAGAACTGGACCATCAATCCATCAGCCTTTTTTGGTGGGGACTGTAGGTTGAGGGGGGCTCAAGCAGGGAGGAGGCTTGGTGTTCTTTTCAGGGTGGAGGGCACATTCTCTGATCCTGTTCCTTGCTTCACACCGTCCAGGTGGTATCAGTGGGGAATGGGGTACACAAGAGCGACAGCTAAACAAAGCCAACTAGCCTGGCAAGGATTGAAGAGACACTTGCAGTATTGCCATCCCTCCGTTTCCTCATCTCCCTGCTTCTGTTCCTTCTCTTAGCACCAATTCCTTCCCTATCCTCTCCCCCTTTATATCCTGAAAGCCAAAATGCACACCACAGTTACCCCCCAACAACGCGGATCTCCCTTCTGCTGAACCCCCTCCTGCAGCGAGCTCCAGATTCCATTTACCACCCATACCCCCCGTCCATTCAACATTTCCTAGAGGGGCTCCACCCTTGGCCATGCCCAGAGAGAGGGCTGCTGCCCACACACACCAGCTCCTGACTATGCCAAGGGTAGGTGGGGCTGGTGTCTCTCTCTCTTCCTCATTGCCAAGTGCAGGTGTCGGTCCCCTTTGAGGCCCCCCCCCACCCCCCCCCGCCTTCCCAGTGCAGAGGACTCTAAAGGCAGAAAGGGCCAAGGCTTTCTCCTCTGGCTCCCCATCCTGGAGATGTGCAGCCTTTCTGCTGAAGACTCACCACAGGCTCACAAGATAAGAAAAGGGACAGAGGGCACGGAACTCCCAGGCCTCTAAAAGTGGAAAGTGAGAGATTCAATTGTTGTTGAAAGAAGTTACCTGAGACTGACCCTCTTCTTGCTGAATGTGGTGGAATGGTGCTTATTGTGCATGTTATGCTTAAATTGTTTTATTTTGAAATGTAAATGGCAGACTTAAAAATCCTGCTTCCCCACACCCATTTGTGTATCTTGGGGGAGGGATACTTCAACTGGAGTTCTTCAAGAGCTTAGAAACTTCTAGAGCTTAGAAATTGCCTTGAGGGCAGCTGTAGTCAGAATGCTAGGTCCAAATCTTCACCCATTCATCTACCGTCAGAGGAGCCTTGAACAAGTTATTTAACTTCATGTGCTGTTTCCTCTTTGCTAAATCATGGATAACAGGAAGGTGGTTGTGAGGATTAAAGGTGATAGTGTGTGTGTGTGTGATGCTCTTGGCACAGCACCCGGCCCATAGTAAGTGCTCATTAACTTTATTATTATGAACTAGCTCCTGCGTTCTGAAGAGACTAGATTAGTTGGAGGCAAGAGAATCCCACAAGTGATCAGAAGCTACAGTAGAATCTTTTAGAATGGCAAGGGCGAGAGGCTGGAGCAGGAGGGGGCATCTGATTTGATTGGGATGGAGTCTTAGCATCGTCTAGAACCTCACTATATTAATAATTTTGTACTTTCAATAATTCCTTTTACTTCCCTTTGGCTTTTAGCAAAACTCCCAAGGAGAAGGTCAGTTTGCCCTAGCTGTGCTAGGGCCAATAAAAGGAGGGGTATAGGGTATGTGGCAGATGGCAACCAGGAAGGGGTGGGGAGAGGGCTTGTGGATGGCAACAGGGACCCAGCAAGGAGCCCAGGGTGAGCTGCGGAGGTGGCATGGGTGTAAAGGGGCAGCAACTCTCCTCCGCCCACCCAGCAAGTACCCTTCTATTTGGCCACAACCTGGGGGGCTCAATGTTTTGTTACTCCATCCACTACCACCCTTTACAACTCCCCACAAGACCAAATATGCACCCCATTAAAAAAAGAATCAAGTGGATTACTTGGTGTTGGGATTTGCTGTGGGGATTGCTGACAGCTTGACCATTTTTCACTAGCTGGAAATTAAAGGAACTTCCTGCTGGCCTGCAGTTTTCCTTTGCAGGGAATTTCATTCTCTCTAGGGTTTTTGTGTATTCTCTCACACTCCCAGGCTTCTGAGGAGTGGAGATGAAGTGAGGGAGTCCAGGGTCTCTGAGCTGAAGGGGGGGGGGAATGTCCAAGTCCTCTAGTTGAGTCTTCTTTGCTACCTCCCCCTCTTCCTCTCGCTTTATCCAGACCACACACACACACACTTGCCTCTGTACCTGTCACTGCACCCCTGAATCCACCTTTCCCTGGGTCATGCTGCTATTCTCGTAGTCACCCTGCCTAGGACCCTGCAGAGCAGCAGCCTCCACGTTAGTTGGACTTGGGCTCTGTGCTGTGATCACAGCATGTCAGCTTGGTGGCACACCTGCAGCTGAACATCTTGGGGCTGGTGGGCACTGGGGGTCAGAACCAACTCTACCCAAAGGTACTGGTGCTACCAACTGATTCCTTGAGGCAGATGACACACATGGTGGCTGTGCCCAACCTGCACTGGCTGCTGGCCCAATACCATCTGCCCAGCCCCTCTGCTAGGGCAAACACTTTTAGCTGCACTTGAGAAACAGTGGTAGTGGCTACATGCAGAGCCTAGTAGCACTACAGCTCACGGAGGCAGCATTGGCCTCAGGCTGCTGTGGCCTTGGTGGCCCCACTGATGACACAGAGGTGGGTAAATGCTTGCATCTGCTGGCATGGAGTTTGTGGACACCAGAGACCTCTGCAGCCAGCTTGGAAATCTTTCACGAGATCTTTCACCCTTTCCCTCTGGAGCACCCCCTGACTGGGGCCCGGAGAGGGACTCCTACTACAACCTCTACTCTGGTAACTGGTGCTCAAAGTGAGAAGGCTGGCCTGGGGCAGCACTCCCTAGGAGTGCTTACCAGGTGCCCTCTGAACAGATATTTTTCAGAATACAAATAGATGCTACCAAGGTTACCTGCCCAAGGTCATCTAGCTATGAAGTGGAGGGCCAGCTTTCAAAATCAGATCTGTCTCCAAAGTTCCTGCTCTTAACCAAAGCTATGCCATCTTACCACCCCTCTCCATAGGCTTGCCCTCTCCTCTAAGCACCACACCCCAACTTTTCCCCAGAACCAGGGTCATCTTGGGAAGTCAGTGACTTCTCTGCTCCCAGGATCCCCACTGTTGCCCCAACCTGCCCATATCCTTCCACTACATGAGCCCAGAACTGTTGTACATGATGAAACCACCTCTGTGCCCATGGGTGCTGCCCTGCCACCAGCCCTAGTGGGAAGCACCTCTGTCTGGCCCTCTCCCACCCCAGTTCCCCACCTTGACCAAGGCCATACCCTGACCTGCCTCTTCAAGAACAGACCAGCAGCTCACCCCCTAGACAAAATCACTTCCTCTTTAATTGCTGTTGAAGATTCACACCACCTACCTCCGAGGAGATGAGGGGGGCATTCCCCCCCTGCCCCCATCCCACTCCCCTCCCCAATTACCTGGTCCTTTGCAAAATATTTTAGCCAGGGGGGAAAAAAAAAAAAAACAGACCGGAAACCACTAACACAGACAGCCCAAGAGCTGGGTTGATTGAGGGAGGCAGGGCTGGGCCAGGTAAGACAACCCCACCACCCCCTTTCTCGGGATGGGGAAGGGGGCCTGGAAACCCTCCCAGTCACCTCACATCCTCTCAGCCCTGGCTGGGAGGGACCATGAGGGTGAGGGACGGGTCTGGAGTTGCTCCGGTGGGAGGGAGGGGCTGGACAGGAGAACAATGGGGAAGGGGTCCCATTGTAGGGGTGCCCCCTACCCCAGATCACCACGGGCGCTGCACAGTCACAGGTACGCAGTCACGGTCACAGACACTCACAACCCGAGAGCACCCCCACCCCACCCCACCCCCTGCCCACCCTTGGCTTCCCTTACCCCAAAACGCCCTCCCCACGCCCCTGCCCGCCCCCGCCCCATGTTGGGGAACAAAGCAATAAATTACAAGACCCCCTCAAGCCCCCTTAGCCTGCTCCTGCTCCATCCCTTCTCCCTCCCGAGATAGTAGTGAGGAGGGGCCCAGGCTCTTGCTCCCCTCAGCCCTTTAGCTTCCATCCATGGGTAGGTGTAGGGGGACGTCCTAATTTCCACGCCTCATGGTCCCTTTCACGGAAAGGGTTGGGGACCCCCCCACCCCCATAAGCAGCAGGGGTCCTGCCCCTCGCTGCTCTTCCCCCCTTTCCTGGGCAGTGAGATCAGCATGGAAGGGGTGGGATCCCCGAATTGGTCCCAAGTCCCAGGACTAGCCCTACCTACGTACAAACCCCTCCCTCTGGCGTGGCGTCGCCCCAGGAGCCAGCCTGGGTATGGACTGCCGCCGCGGGATTGCTGAGCACAGGCAAGACTGGGTCTTTTTCCCGCCCCTAGGGGGCGCGAGCGGGCACGTACAAGCGCCCAGAAGCCCGAACCGCTGCGGGGGTCCCGTTCCGCAAAGACCTAGCGGGTAGACCCAGAGCAGTCCGAGTGTGGAAACAGTGGACAGGGGACGTGTTGAGCTGGGGTCTCCATGCCTCGTTGGGGAGAGGGAGGTGAGTTTGTGTCTTCTGGGAGGCGTGGGGGCTGTGTCCTCGTGGGGGTAGGAAGTGCTCCCGTGGGGCAGGGTGCGGATTGGAGAGGTGGGTGGGTACATCTGTCCAGCGGTCCACCCGGTGTGGTCGTGCCCGGCCCGCGTGGGGGTGGGGGTGTCTCTCCCGGTGGGCAACTATACCAGCGCAACCGGGGCGTCGGCGCGGCCCATGCTGGCGGCGCTGCTCCGGCGGCGGGGGCTGGGCGTGGCGGTAATGCTGGGGGTGGTGGCCGCGCTGGGCGTGGTGGCTGCGCTGCCGCCCTCTCCCGGGCAGCCGTGCTGGAGAAGGATGTCGGCGCACAGCTGGCTTCCAGCCTGGCGGGCGTAGAACAGCGCGGTGCGGCCCTGCGCGTCCCGAGCCGCCACGTCGGCGCCGTACTAGAGGGCGGAAACGGCCGCGTGACCGCGCGTCCCCCAGGGGACCCACACCCGCACGCCGCCTCCCCCTCCCCGGGATTTCCGAGCCCATTTCCAGGGTCCCTCGGGGAAGATGGGGCTCTCCCGCGCCAGACGTGTTCCGAGATGGAATCCTCAGAGACCCCTTTACCTACCCCCTGCTAACGTACCCACAGCAGCAGTTGCGTGATGACGACATGGGCGAGCTCGGCCGCCAGGTGAAGTGGGGAGCGGAGCTGCGGGTCTTCTACGCTGGTGTCAAGTGGCCCGTGTCGCGCATGGGCCAGAAGCAGGAGAACGGTGGCCACGTCCTGGGCCTGCACCGCGGCCCACAGCTGGCGGCCCAGTGGCTCCTCGGTGGTGCCCAGAGGCGCCAGGAACATCAGCTGCTCGTACTTGGCGCGAATCCACGACTCACGCTCCTCCCTGCAAGACCAAGAGTCAACAGTAAGGGCTCAAGGGACCCCTAGCCAGGACCTCTGCCTCCTACCCAGGGGACCCTCTCAGGACCTGCACACCCTCAGTAACCCTCCTTCCGCTCTGTTCCCTCAGGCTTACCGCGAAGAGTCCCGCGTGGGCTTGGCGCGGCCCCGCGTGTCGCTCTCCCACACGCGGTTAGCCATGTCATTGCCAATGGCCGTCAGCACCAGGGTCAGCTCCCGCGGCCAGTCGTCCAAGTCGAGCGAGCGAACCCGGGACAGGTGTGTACCCAGGTTGCGGTGGATGCCGGAACACTCGATGCATATGAGTGCACCCAGGTTCAAGCTGGCCCACGTGGGGTCTAGGAACGAAGTGCAGAGGTCGGCTCTCAGCTGGGCAACATGGACACCCCAGCATTCACCAACTCCAGTGAACCTAGCCCAAGATACCACCTCCCAGGCCCCTCTGCTGCCCCCTTGCACTCACTGGGGGCCCCGCAATCCACACAGATAGAGTTCCCTTTGGCATTCCGGATCGCCTGGATGGCCACTGCTTCGCTTTGGCTGTCTGTGCGCAGCTGCAAAGAGAGTTGGGGTTGGCAATGACCCTCCCTCAAAGCCCCCTTAAAGGCCCCTTGGCTTCTCCTCAGACACCTCTGCTCTCCTCCCACCCAGCCCACCCCTAAACCCTTACCTTGACCTTGCTGCTCTCACAGCATTGCAGACTGGCTAGGATCTGACTCTCAATGGCCTGGACCCAAGCATCCCGCTCCTCAAAACTGGCTGCCTCAAAATGCCATGTCTGACCAGTGCTGGACACGATCAGGAACTCGAAGTTTTCCTCTGGGTGGGGGGATGGGATGGGGTCATGAGGGACTGAGTTCAAGAAGGGGCTGCCTTCCCCAAACCCGTCCTCCCTGATGTCCATCCCGAGCCCCTGGGAGTGGGGCAGTGGGGGTAGGGGAAGCAGAGGGTGGGGGATAGCAGGAAGCCCGAGCACATGCAGGGGAGGCAGGGGCACCCCCACCCCTCTGCATCCCAGCTGAGCACCCCTCCCGGCTCCCCGCTTGTTACCTGCTTTATAAATATTTCTTAAACTACCAAAGGATTTTAGTTTCCACATTTTGCGCTTGGCTGGTTTCCCGAAGCGAAGGAGATAGAGATAGGATAGAGAGCAGAAGAGACAAAGAGAGACCAAGAAAGGAGAAAGAGAGGCAGATGGAGAGATGGAGAGAGACAGTGACAGAGTGCCAGAGACAAAGCAGGACAGACAGATGGGGAGAGAAAGCAGAACTAAAGTCAGTGGCCCCAGAGCAGAGTGGAGCAGAAGCCAAGAGCCATGAGAGTAGGCAGATCTGGAACCTGGGTCTGAGCACCCGGCAGAGAGCAGGGGCAGTGGGGACAGATTATCATGACCAGTAAGGAGCTGGGGCTCTGGGAGGAGGAGGGAGGGGCAGGATCTGAGTGAACATGGGGGAAGGGGACAGAAGGTGGGTCACAGGGCTGGGATGAGAGGGCCCTGGGGCCTGGAGGGGCAGTCACTGGAGGACAGGAATGGGGTTCATTGTGGTCAAGGGCTGTTGGGAGAGCTTGGCCATCGCTGAAAGTTCTTGGGAGCAGGGGCTGGGTGTTCACAGAGTCCAGGAGCTGAGAAGTCAATGGAGGACACTGAGGTTGGGGCTAAATCACTGGGAGCCAGGGGGGCTTCTGAAAGCAGGGGCTGGGGGTGGTAAGTGGAGTTGAGGACAGGAACAGGAACTAGAGGGTCACTAGGAGAGGGAGCAGGAGCTACAGACTTATAGGTGTCATTTAGAACATGGGCTGGAGACTACTGGAAAGAAAGGCTTTGGCTGGGGACGGGGGAGGAGAACGGCTGGGGGATGTCCATCTACTTTTCCACTAAATTATGCACAGTGGTAACGATAGTCAAGCACTCAGCTCAGGCACTTCTCCTCCTGCTGCAGGAGCTAGGCCAGGGATCTGATGTTGGGGACAAGGGTCCAGGGTGGGAGTGGAACTGTCCACCAAAGCCTCACCTTCAGCCTGCCCAGCTGAGCCTTCAGTCTTGGATGGTGTTGTCAGTTTTTTCCTCCTCTGCTTCTTCACCATGGGAGAAGGAGGGGGTTCCCGACTCAGGGGGCTCAGGTCTCCAGATGGGGTACAGTCTTAGGGAGGAGGACACAGCTGCCTCAGTTGCCCCTTACACAGATTTCCTGATTTCTCAATAGCCTGTCTCCTCCCCTGAGCTTGCTTTGGCATTTTAGGGGCCCCTCCTCAACTGTCCCTCTCCAGATCTTCCTTGATCATTCCTGGGGAGGTGGGCAGATGAGTGGTTTAGAGTCAAACCTGCACTCAGACCCCGGCTCTGCCACTTACTGGCCTCGAGACCTTAAGCAAATCACTTAATCTTCTGAGCCTCAGTTTCTTCCTCCCTAAAATGGGGATAATAATTTTGACCTGCTGTGAGGATCATTTGTTACAATGTTACTTGCTATTAAAAAATATATATGTGTGTATATATAGTCAAGCATGCCAAACACTAACAACTGACTATGTGCTGGACAATGTTCTCAGTTCGTTTAACCCTCAAAGCAACCCACTGAGATAGAAACTATTATCTCCATTTTACAGATGAGGAAACTGAGGGATGGAAAGGTCAAGTAACTTACCCACATGGTAAGCCAGGACTCCAGCTTAGGCAGTTGGCTCTGGGGCCCACTTGTCTTAACCATTATGATAGACACAATATGATGGAGCTTGGTGCCTGGCTCCCAGTAGATGGGTGTTCATGTATGGGGCTCCATGTGTTCACCCATGCATTTATTCCAGCCTCCAAGCCTCCACCCAGAATTCATTTCCCACCCACATCCCATTTGGATCTGGAAGACAGTGGTTGGAGGGTTGTCCCCACTGACCAGTGCTGAGGGCTCGGGCCAAATTCCGGTCTGGCTTCAGCAGGTGCTTGGAGGTCTGGTCTGGTGGTGGCTGCAGGGAACTGGGGCTGGGGCTTGGGCTTGGCATGGGAGTCGTGGTGTCTGTTGGAAGGAGAAGATGAACCCTCAGTGAGCCTCTCTTTCTCCCAGCCCCTTCCTCATGGGGTCCCTCTTTATCATCCACCTTCCCACTTATCCAGTGCCAGCCCCCCCACTTCCCTCCTACCCCTCCTTTCCCCAAGCCCCGGCCCCTCTCCTGCCCCTTTGTCATGAGCCCCACTCACCAGGGCCTTCACCCATCTGGACAGTGCTCATGTCCTTGACCAGCCCGTTAATGCTGGCTGAGGGGCCAAAAGCAGAGATGGCCCTTGGGGGCCGCTTGCCAGGGACTTTGACTGTTGTTCGTAGCAAGTCCATCTCCTTGCCGTGGGTACTGTGGATGTAATCCTGGAGGGGTACAGGTCGAGAGTGCAGGGAAGGTTGGGGTCCTTGGTGGTGTGGACAGCAGTCAACGGTATGGGATAGAGAGGGACTGGAGAGGGCCTTGGGAGCTGACTGGGTTAGGATGAGCTTCTAGGGGGTGGGCCCATCAGACTTGGTCCAGCACTGCCTCTTCCAGAAAGCATTCCCTGAATAGCAGGCCAGGGAAAGGCCCTTCCTGGGTGCTTTCCCACTAGACTGAAAGTTCCTGGACAGATGTATTTACCTTTACATTCCTGGCATGGGCACATGGTGGGCTCTTAACACATGCTTGCTAAACTTAAGAGAACAGGACTAGAGCTTCCCAGAAGTGATGTTAATGCTTGTCAGAGTACGGACAGGTAGAGCTGGAAAGGCATCCCAGGCTGGCCAGTGTGGCTCAGTCTCTGCCACTCACATTAATGCTGGGGTGGTAGAGTAGGAAGCCGTTACTAGACAGGGTCACGTATTTCTTCTTCCATTCTTTGTTCAAGGAATTGCCACTTCGCTTTAGTAGGAAGCTCTGGAGGGTGGAAAGACATGTGTGGGAGAAAAGCCAGCTAAGACCAGCTGCCCTCAGCCTGCCCAGGCCCTGTACCACTCACTTGTTTGATGGGGATGGCTCGCCCACTCCCTGTTATCTCTCCCCGACTGTCCAAGCTCCGTTTCTCAGAGTCACTACCTCGACGATTCTGGAATGGTTATTGGAATCAGAGGATGGAGAGAGGGATACACTGATGGAAAGACAGATGAGGAAGGGCCCAACAGAGGGGTCTAGGACAAGGGAAGATGGGCAGGTAACAGGGGACAGGAAGATGGGGGTGGTCAGCATGTCCATTACCGCAAAAAGGCTGGTTCTGCGCTTGGCTGCCCGGTGCAGGGACCCTGGGGTGCTCAATCCAGCCACTGCACCTGCCTCAGCTCGGAGCTCCCGGTGACCGACATTGGGTGAGGATGGGAGGGAAGAAGAGTAGTCGCTAGTGTGGCCCCCGTTACTAGCCTGAGTGCATATGGAAGAGTTAGCAGGGATGAGATGCCCCCTTCCCACCAAGCTACACTTACATCTAGTTATGGGGAATTTGAGACATTCCTTGATCTCCTCACCATTTATTTATATTATCATTAATAATTTAAAAATCCTCACTAGCATTGTTACAGTGCTTTAAATTTTGCAAAGGTTGACTTCACAAGCATTATGCTGTATAATCTTCCTGAGAACCTTGGGAGGTTAGGTGGCTTGCTCAAGGACATTGCAAATGGTGTCTCAAACCTGGTTGATTACCAGTCCAATGCTCTTTCTACAAATAGTTTCACTGTCATTTCCATCTGTTCCCCTACTCCCCCTACCTCCTTGGGTACTCTGTACCTGTCCTTGGATCCCTAGTCCCTCCTCTGTATCTTACCAGCCCCTCTGTGGACTCTGAAACCCCAACTCACCTGCCCAGCTACTGGGGTGGAAGCAGCTGAGTGGCTTGGGGAGCTGGGCAGGGACTTGCAGGCAGCCAGAAGCTGTTGCTGTTTGCGTAAGGTCACCACCTTCTGGGCCACTGAAGGGAGAGGGGGTGGAAGGAGAGGAGGTGTGAGCAGGCCAGATACCCAAGATCACCCTTCCATGCCCAGCTTTGAGAAATCCCCAGTAGATAACATAGGCCCCAACTTCTTGTCATTGTGGCCTTCATGCCACCTGTGGCTGCGTCAGCTCCTCCAGCCTAGAAAGGCCTTTTGACTATTAAGCAAACTTTCCATGGCCTCCCTGATCTCTCCTCCCTCCCACAGAGACTAATGTCTCTCACAGAGAGAGGCCTGGATGCCCTACCTCTAAGAATATCCCAGGCCTCTAGCTCCTGGCTTCCCACATATGCTGGAGATCACCACACTCACCCTCCTGGAAGACCCGATCCACATTGAGCCCATAGGTTGCACAAGTCTCATAGTAGCTGCAGCGTTTCATTTCTGTGCACAGAGCCCTGGCACGAGCATCGCCCACCACCCGAGGGGAGGAAGCACTGATCCTGTCTGAGGGGACAGGAAGGGGGCAGGATTGGACAAAGGGTCCCTTCCCCACTCTTCATGATTCCCTTTCCCTTGTGCTCAGGCTCAGGCTGGGCCCACTGGGGACAGGGTGTAAGAGAACATCCCTCCTGTGACCAAGTAGAATGGGAGTGTATAACCCCTTTCTGGGTGCTGGGCCCAGCTCACATTCCCAGCTGCATATGAGTAGGCTGGGTGAGGGGTGTGTGTGTGTGTGTGTGTGTGTGTGTGTGTGTGTTTGTCTTCAAAGAATACTCCAAAGGTGAGTGGAGCTTCCTGACAAGGTCTGAAATGGCCGAGACTCATGCATGAGTGATAATCACCTTGCCCTGTAAACCCACCGATCCCTGAACTAGTGGGAACACACTCAGCATGTGAACTAGGAAAAGGCTGGATGTCCATGGGTAACAGGTAGACTGCTCACTCTGTAACAAGAAGCCAGGAGGTAAGCAACAGGTGGAGGCAGGCACCTGTAGAGTAAGCATTCTGACAGAAAGTCCTGCCAGCTTGACAAAAGTGAGTACTAGAAAAGCTTTTCCTGGCCCTGGTGAAGAGTCTGAGAGCCTCTGAGTCACTACTTTGAGAACTAAAAGGTTTTCTGTCCTCTTGTTTTTTCCTTTGTGTTTTCTCTTTGTTTTTAGATAAGTTCCTTTAAAAGGTGTCAGCCTGACACAGCTGTAGCAAAGGGAAGATGGAAAAAACTTTCTATCCACACTAGGACTTGAGATTTTCTGTCCTATGGTGGTGGCACCAGGAAATGGCAGTGTGAGAACACAAGGTAGGTGAGATCTCAGGAGAGGAACGGACATGGCTACTTTGACTGTCTTTTCTTCCCTGGAGGTCCCCTTTTCTCTGCTCAGACCTTAGGAAGTTTGTTTTCATAACTCCCTTTTTTGGAGACCAGGCTCCCTCCAGGAGGTTACTGGAATCCAAGTGGCCATGTCCACACCTTATCAAGCTGTCACCCATGTTGGACAATACCTCAGTGGCCTCCTCAGAGGCTCCCCTGAAAGCAGTGCTTCCCCAACCCCTCCTTACCTTGTGTCCCCACCAGTGCCAGGGCCAGGCCTCCTCGTCCCTCCCCCCGAAGGGAACTCAGCTGCCCGTGGAGACGGCTCACAGCCTGGAAACTGTTCTCATCCTCCAGGCTGAAGACGAAGATCACAGCATCTGCCCAGCCTGAGAACTTGCGGGGGGGTGAGGGAGCAAATGGAGAGTCAGACACGTGTACTCCTTTGGACACTATCTCAAGTGAGGCGTGGGAAACCAGAGCCCTCTCCTTGGCCAGTGCTGACCCAGGCCAGCTTACACTCCCATCCTCTGCTCCTCACCTTGGCATCAGGTGCCCCAGCTTCCTCTCGGATTAGCACCAGATGAGTCTGTCCATCAACCAACATCTCTTTCTTGTACTGCTCACCTGTCCGGGAAAGTTGGAAGAGGCAATAGGTCAGAGGCGACGGTCACCAAACCTCCCCATGCTCCCTGTAGTTTAGCTATTGTGGCCTCATCCTTTCCCCTGATCTCCATAGCTGCCTAGTCACTGATCTTACTCATGATCCCTGACCCCAATCCTTAGCTTACTATGGCTCCTGAGAACTCACTCTCTGTCTTCTCCAGCACCTCGTATGAACCGGTCAGGAATCGGTGGATGAGCGATGACTTCCCACTCCTGGCGTCACCCAGCACACCCTGAGGCAAGGTTGTAGAGCAGAGATTGTGGGAATTAAGAGAAGGCAAGATGCTTTGGACACTCCAGAGAACCCAAAGGGACTGGCACTGTTAAATCATCCAAGTAGGGCCCTACAGGGCCTGGATAACAGTCGGTCAGGAGACAGCAGTTGGGAGGATCAGGGCATGACTGTGGTGAGAAATGATCCCAAAGCTCAAAGTGGATCACAAGCTGAAAAATGTCAGCGGTTCTGTAGCAGGGTTTTTTTTTGTGTTGTGTTGTTTAGGAAATATACTAGACCTGTATGTGTGTGGCATGTCACAGCTCTAGGCACTAGTTGGAAAGTTTTACCCAATTCTAAGCAAAGAACATGAAGGGCTAAAGGCAAAAGGTCCATGGACAAACAGGAAGAAGGGAATGGGAGCATAAAGACTAGAGAAGAAAAAGTTGTGAGGATGTGGCAAGCCCCAGGATGATGCTATGAAGACAGACTCTCAGAGCTGGAAAACAATTCCCCATTCTCACAGAGAGAGAGAAGGGGAGAGGAGAAGGAAGAGTTGAGAGTGCAGAGGGTGGGAGATCAGCCTTCCCTACAGGCAGGGGGACCGGGTTACCTACCAGGCGCAGTTCAGGAATGGAGCGGCTCAAAGTCCATTCCTGGCTATTGACCACAGCCTCTGTAGTGGGAGAAGGGCAGTAAGAGGGGAGGCTCCCAGCCCAGGAGGACTCCCAACCCTCAGCCACCCTCCTCCCTTTGTGCCTTCCCTTAACCCCCAGGATCCCGCCTGCGCTGAAGAGATGTGTTTGAGAGTGGTCCCTAGTCCTCCCATCCCAGCCGCTCGCTCTCCCCACAGCTGTTGCTGCCGCTCAGTGGTTGCTTAGCAACGGAGCTAGCAAGACAAAAATACTTCAGTTGGCATCTCCCTTAGAGCACATCCCCAAACGTGGGTCCCTGCCCCAGACAGGGAGACCAGGGCTCTCATAGTGGCACGTTCTTCCCTCTGGAAAGAGAATAGAAGAGGAGCTCCTCCCTGACCTACTGATTCCCAGGGCAGCTCCTGGGAGGAGATGCTGGAACATAGAAGCGAGTAGGTCTTCCTTAATCTCCATTTCACAGGAAACTGAGGTGAGGGCTTTCCCTCTTTTTTCAAGGTCAACGGGCATTGTGGGCCTGACCCCTCTCCACAGCCCAAGGGAGGGAGCCTGGATTTTCCTATGCCTCCTTCTCCCACATCCTCCCCACTAGCGCCCTCCAAAAGAACTGGGGAAGGGCTCCATCCCCTGGCAGAGAGAAGCCACAGGCCTGGGGGAAAGGATGCTCCTTCCGCCCGCCGGGTCCAGCCCCCGCGCCTGACACCGGCCGGACGTTCCCGGGGCGCCGCAGCTGCGGCGGGAACTCTGGGATCCGGAGCCATCTGCTCCCACCCGCTCCAGAGCCAAACCCCGGGGCCGCCTCCGCTCCCGGACCCGCCTCCCGTCCCGGGAGTGTGGGCCGAACCAAGAGTCCCCTGCCTATCTGCTCCAGAAAATAAAATAATATACACCCCTCGGAAAGAAACACTATCTTCGCCGTACGGCCTCCTAAGTCTCCCGGGGTAAGAATTGCCTTTGCTGCACTTCCGCCCCCCTGACTCACTCCGGGGTCAGCCCCAGGCGGGTTTCAACTCCACTCTGGGGCGGGGGTGGGCAGTGGGGGAGGCGAGGCTTGCTCTCCGCACCCTCTCACTTCCCATTTAAATATTCAGCACGTTCCAGCCCCCGCGCACTCGCATACCGCCCGATACGCCTTCACTTCATGAAAAACATCCACTAGCCCGCTCTCAGCACAGGTGAAGACCCGTCCCTGGCGAGGGGCTGCCTGCAAGGTCACTGTCACGCCACCTGCCCCAAGTGCTCAGGGGAAACTGAGACTTCCTCATCCCCTTCACCTTCAACGTCCCTCTAGACAAGACAAAGCCCCGTTTCCACGCTCCCAGAGTCCTGCTGAGGCTGGAAGTGGGCTCTGGGGCTTCTCTGGGAGCAATTTCCTACAGTCACTCTGACCAAGGGCGTGATTTTCCCAGAAAGCTCTGAGGCTCTCCGAGTCCCTCTGAAATCAAGTCATCTCTTATGTCGCACAATGTGGCTACTCACCCTGCTTCTGGACCTCCTATTCTTTGTCCCCGTCCTTGGCAGAGGAGTGAGCCTGGTTCATCAGCCCACCCAAGAGGAAAGATTCCCCAGTTTCCTGCACATGGCTCCCCCACCCCAAGCTGAGCATTCCAGGTGCCCTCCCCTCCCTGTTCTCAGGCCATAACCCTACTCACTAGGGGAGGCACGGAGCTCTGCGCCCAGCAGCTCCCTGGACCCGCTGCCAGAAGACAGGCCCGGGGGTCCGGGAAGGGGCCCGGAGCCAGGAGGGCCCCCTGTGCTCTTGGTGAAGATGCCGCTGATAAACTTGAGCATCTTGCGGTCGCGAGTGGATGCTCGGCCCCCCTCCCGGCCCCGTTTCAGCCCCGGAGCTGGGGGTTCCAGAGTGATTGGAGGTGCAGGCCCGGGGGACTGCGCGGAGGCGGCAGTCACAGCAGCGGCTGGAGTCGGGGTTGCTGGGACGGTTAGCGGAGGAGGAGAGGCGACAGTCGGTCCCGGGTGCAAGTCACTGTTGTCCAGGGTCTTACTCTTGCCTTTCCGAGGGGACAGTTTCCCTCGGGCTCCAGCCCCAGCCCCGACTCCACCAGAGGTCCCGGCTGCAGCGCCTCCTCCCCCGGCGACTACGGCGGTGGCGGCAGCGGCAGAGGCAGGAGCTCCAGTCCCAGCGCTGCTCTTTGACCCCTTGACCCTGGGCTTGCCCTCGCTTTCGGGCCATGACAGGCGGCTACCCGCGCTCTTGCCCCCGCCGGCTTTGGCTCCACTCGTGGTCACGGTCTTGCAAGGCTTGGGAGCCGGCGGAGGAGGCGCCACCTTGAGCCTCCGGCTGCCGGTGCCAGGGTGCGGAGAGGACGAACCAGGGACGCCGCCGCCCGCCCGGCCTTCGGGTTCCGGGCCCCCCCAGCTCGGGCTGCTGAGTAGGGGGCGCCGGGAGGAGGTGGGGGCGCCCCCGGGCTTGGCGTCGGGGCTCAGCCCCCCGGAGAGCGGGGGTCCCGGAGGGGCGGCCCAGAGGGAGAGGCGGCGGCCGGGAACGGGGGAGACTGGGCGGGCCGGACTGGCTGGAGCCGGGGACAGTGCGGGGGGCTCCGAGCCCCCCGCGCCCACGCTGCTCGTGCTGATCCACAGCGCATCCTGCCGGTGGAAGAGACGCTCGTGCCGCTTCTTGCCCGGCTCCTCCGCGCCTCGGGGGCTGCCAGGATCCCCGGTTTCGGAGCCTCTGGCCCCAGGGGCGCCAGCTGCGGCCACAGACGGAGAAGGCGGTGGCGGAGGCACCGACTCGAGCTTGACCAGGGTCAGCGAGATGAGGTAGGTCGTTGTCCGGCGCTGAAGCGCGCCCGCGCCCCGGCTCATGGGGCCCAGAGACCCCCGAGCTGGGGAGGGGAGGGGACTCCCCCGGACTGCCTCAGGGGGGCCCGGCCATGGGGCCGCCCTGCTCGCTGCCCCCAGCCCCCGGACCCCGCTGAGCCCCCAGCCCGGCTCCGCTGTCGCCGCCGCCTCCGCCGCCTCCGCTTGCGCCCCCCTCCCATCACATGGGGCGCCCCCTCCCCATGCTCCCCGCCCTGCGCCCCCACCCCCTTGGATTCCCGGGACCTTGGTGCTGCTCCAGGGAGGCGCGCCGGACCGTGCACCCCGGCCTGGGTGGGGGCTCTGAGATGGGCGGGGGAGGGCGGGGAGGACAGTAGTGGGGGCAAATGGGGGAGAAGAAGGAAAAGGGGGCAGAAAAGGGGACCCGAGGCTGAGGGAAAAGAAGAACCGGTACGGGGGAGGCAGGGGAGAGGAATGGGGACTCAAGGGACAGGGGCCGCGGATGCGGTAGGAGAGAGGGGGTCTTGAGGAGGGTGGAAAGCTAGTGGGGCTGGCCGTACGGGGGATTCGCAGGGGCGCGGGGAGGATGCTGGGGATGGAGATACGGGAGGCGGCGGGGGAGGAAGGAGGGAACGGGAGGGAGGTGAGAACCCACGGGTCTGGGGTCTGGGGTCTGGGAGGGGAGGGGCGTGAAATCCGGGCGAAGAGTCCGGGGCCTCGCCCGGGCTCGGCTCGGTCCGGATGCGCGCTGTGTCCGGGCGCTCCCCTCACATTGAGGAGGAGGCGGCCCCCAGCCCCCCCACCCTATCTCCCCCCTCCACCTTCTCTCCACCAGCACCGCTGTCTGCGAGGGCGGTGCAAAATCCAGGACTGGATTTCCCTCCCAAATCCTGGGCTGGATTTCCTGGGACTTGGACTCACCTCCTCTAACAACCTAGCCCCCTCCTCTTGCACAACAAGGTGAGGAAGCCCCACTGTGGGGTGTGGCATTTAGGGACAATGGTGAAAATCGATTTATTGGGTGGACAGGCCACTGTGAACAGAGCCAACTCGGGGTCACTGCCAGTTCTGCATAAGCTGAGGTGGGAAACCAGGGGGCCCAGAAATCCTTTTCCCAGGACCCCTTGTCTCCCCTAGGTACCTAAACACTTTCCATTTCTCATGACCCAGCTCCCTTTCCCACCCACAGCCCCACACTTGATACTTTGATGGGGTCACGACTTGAGCCCAATTGTCCCAGAGTGAACTTGGAAAGTGTTTCCCAGGGATGGAGACAAACATGGAACTTAGCAGGGTAGGAAAGAGATGGTGTGCTTGGGGGAAGGGGTGGAGGACAGAGATCTGAGGGCTGGGGGAGCCCAGGCCACAGGGTGAGTCAAAGGCTCCAGTTCCAGGTGAAGGGAGAAGGAGTGCCTCTAAGATCGATACCCCCCCAACCAAAATGCATCCAGTCTCCATAGCAACTGTAGCTCCTATAGTGCCTCAGAAACAGCGGGAATAAGCAGAGAGGAGGGATCCTGTGTGTACGGTGGGTGGGGGACCGGCTGGGGATGTTGGGTTACCCATGTGTGGGAGGTTTTGCTCCCTGAATATAAGGACCTTTCAGTTGAGGCAGCGCCAGGCAGCCTCTTTTGGGTTCCCATTCAGTCTCCTGAGGTTTGCTGGGTGGGACTCTTTTAGAAGGTTAAAGAGGAGGTAGGTAGACTGAATGGAAACTGTCTGCTCTGTGTCCCCCACCCTTCTAGGGGCCTTGGAGTTCAAGGCTCTCTATCCTCCAGCCAAGTGAGAATCAGGAAGCAGTTAGGCCAATGTGGTAGTGAGGCTGAGACCCCTTGGGGGTGGGGTGAGATGGCAGGGGGAGGTCTCTCTGCAGCCTTGGAGACCTCTCCCCAGGACTTGGGGAGTCTCAGCAGTCCCCTGATTTGGCGTCCCACCCTCCTGACGCAGCTGAGACTATAATAAGTGCTGCCGTGGGCGGCTCTTGGAGGCAGGAGCCAGTGTGCTCGGCCTGGTGGGGGGTGAGGTTGGGGGGGGACTGAACCAGGATGCTGGGAGCCCTTTGTTTTCCCAGAGGCCTATTCCCAATCCCTCCACTGTTCTGTCCCCTGGGGTCAGCAGCTTCTCCCTCCCTCTCTGCAGAATCAGGATGACACCATCCCAGGACAGGAGAACCCCTCAGTCTTTTTTGAAGGAGAGGGTGAAGGGGAATTGTTGGCTCTGGCTTAATCTTCTGTCCTTCAATGACCTCAGTTTTCCTTAATGTTCAATGGGAACAGAATCCTAATCCTTAGGGAAGGAGTAGAACAAATCACTTATAAGAAGTGGAGACTTCTCAGAGATTTCTGCCTCCACCCCTTCTCACTACCTTTTTGAACAGGGGTGGGGCTTAGAGTTTCTCCCTAGGATGCCCCATAGGCCACTCCCCCAGGTCTGCCTTTCCAACCACTAAGGCTGTCAGGGAAGGTTTCAGGTGTACTTACTCGCAAAGAGTGGGAGACAGGAGGTGAGAGTGGCACTAGCCTCAGGTGGGCAATGGGAAGGGATCAGACTGTCCCACTAGGAACCCCAAGTGAGCTTTTCCATCCCCAAGTTATGCTCCAGTGGCCTCTACCAGCAGAGAGGTCTAGCAGGAGGTGTCGTTGATGGAAGGAATGGTTTCTTGATGCCCCCACCCCAGGAAGGCAGCTGAGAATGGAGAGGACTGAAGTGGCTGGAAGAGACCAGGATATGATGGACGATGTGCTTCTACCAGACACCTTTCATGAGCAGAGAAACCTGCTTTTGTCAGCTCTTTGCTGCCTCAGAGGTGAATGAGACGAGAGCAAGCTGGAAGGGGTCTCCAGTCCCACCGGTTCCTCAGTGGTGGGGCCTTGTGGGTGGAGAGAAGCTGCTCCTGCCAGGGCCCCACCACAGGACTGAAAGCTAGGCTGTGCAGGAGGATGTGGCGGATGGTGTTTCCATGGCAGCACTTCCTCCCTGTGTTGTCATCACTTGCTCTAATGGCACTAAGGAGGTAAAGCGGAAGGTGTGTGGGGGGAAGACAGGAACAGGAACAAGGGGAAGAGAAGGGACCAAGAAGAGTCCTGGGGACTCCTCTGTACTTGAGCTCTGCAGAGCATGGTGTGTGAGTGTTAGTGTGTGCCTGGGAGCCTGAGAGTCTCTGTGTGGTGTATTTCAGTGTATGTGTGTATGTGTGTGTGTGTTTCTCTCTACAGCTGGAGAACAAGAGGTCACTGATCCTTAGTGGGTCCTGGGAATGAACACATTATCCAGTCCCAGAACCTCCTGCCCCAGACTGCTTCCTGCTCTGGACTCCCCAGGCAGGACTGAGTCCACCATGGGTCTGTCACAGCCCGTCTTCCCCATGCTCACCCACTTCTCCATTGCCAAGAAGGTCAGCTCAACACTGACCTGTATTTTGATCTCCTGGGAAAAGGATGAGAGTTGGGAAAAGAGGAAGAATGACACCTCCCATGTCTTTTTCCATCTTCCCCAAATGTATTCTTCCCCAGAGTCCTAGCTCCATCCTGGGGACTAGGAAGTAGCTGATTGGGAAGTGATAATATGACACAGCTAACCCTTCTTTGCCCCTGCTGGTCCCCAATACACCCAAATAGAAGGTTGACCCTTCTCTTACCTCGTATGCTGTCCAGTGAGGCCTGGATGCTGTCCTGAAGTTCGGTGTTGTCCACCCTCTCCACCAGCTTCCTGAGGCGGCTTAGAGCCTGCTTGGCCACCTCATGTCGCCTGACTTCTGCTCTCACTGCTGCTACAGCCAACTGCCTCTGGGCATGCATGTTGCCCAGACCTGTCTTGCCAGGCTAACAGCAACCTCTGGCCCTGAAGCCCATGGCCCTGCAGCCCCCAAACCCCAGAAGGCCCCTTCTGCTGTGCCCCAGAACTCCCCGCCCCTGCCCGCCCTTCCGTCTGTCAGCCTCACTTCCTGACTGGTGAGTTTCAAACCCACAGCCTGGGACAGCTCTGCCTCCTGTACCTCACACCCCCCCTAGTGTTGGCCCATCAGCCCTGCCAGCCAGCCCCTGCTAGGATTTCCCAGCCAGGTGGATGGAGAGACTTTAACAAGCATCCGGCCCAGGGCCTCCTGTGGGAGGTGGTTAATTAAGATGGGTGTTGGTTCTGGGAGAACGTGGCAAGCCAGGTCCTAGGTACAATCCCAAACTCTTGGTGACCTGCAGATTTGTGTTGTCTCAAACTCTCACAGGAATCCACACAAACTTGGTCTGTCACCCTCAAAGCCCTGCATTCTAGTATACACTTGTACTCACCAGCCTGTCTATACATCCCAATGAGCCCTGCAACATAACCCTTCCTCAGTTAGCTACCCACTGTGACCACCTGCTGTTTAAGAGGCCCAAGATAAAACCACATGCTCCACGTTCACTTACTTTCATAATAATTAACATGTCTATAACATTTAATAGTTTACAACACTTTCATATATATCATCCTCATGACAGGCCCGAGGGGGTAGGATTATTTATCTCTATTTTGTATAAAAGGAAACTGGCCTCTTAAAGAGGCCAGTAAGAGGTAAAGAAGGACATGGATCTAGGTCTTCTGATTATAATTTTGGTACCCTTTTCACTACACCACACAACCAACATGCTTGCCAGCCAGTTCCCCTTCTCCCTAATACCACTGTCCTACCCTTGATTTAGGACGGGAAAGAGAAGAGGGTGGCTGAGGAAATGAAGATGAGAAGGAGGATGGAGGTTGCAGGTGGGAAGAGGATAGGGGTGGGGGTACGGGAGTGGGAGGTGGGAGGTGGTGGGTAGTTGGACCTAATTACTTTGTTTCAAGACTCAAACGTCTCTGGCCTGGTCAAAATGTCTCTTCTCCTGTATATCTTCTAGATACTAATTTATGAAGGACAGGAGATTATAACTTTGTGAAGATCTGTGTAGTTGGAGATAAAGGAATTGAGGTTGGGATTACCCACTGGAATCTGTAAAATAGCCTGAACAGTAATAACTAATATTGAGTGTTTACTATGTGCCAGGTACTATTCTAAGCACTCTACATATATTAACAACCCACGAGGTAGGTGTATTGTTATTTATCCCCATTTTACAGATGAGGAAACACTCACAGAGAGTTTAAATACTTGGCCAAAAGTTACACAGCTAGTAAGTGGCAAAGTTGGAATCTATGCAGTCTGACTAGCCTTAAGACTATACTAATTAGGCAGTCATAGAATCTAAGAAAACACAAACTTAAATCATTCTGTGGGGTTGACTGGAGGTTTATCTTTTTTGTTCCTACTAAGACTGCTTCTTTCTCCGGGGAGAGAGAAATTCTGTCTTTCCTCCCCCCCATGAAAAGGACGCTGTGTCAAAGCACTTAATAATAGTTAAGGATCAACCCACCCCGAGTGAAAATATGCAGACTCCTTCTTCCCTCATTTATTCATATCCCAGACTCCTCCCTTTGTCATTTTTTGCAAGCTCTGGATCAGGCACGTGCTCTGAAGATTCCGAGCACACCATGTGTGCACCTGTGGCATTGTAACATACAGGAATGCGCCAGCCTGAGGTTGCCGTTTTCCACACTGAATTTCTGGCACAGTAACACCCAGTTAGGAGGGGATATGGAACACGACATGTATACTAATGGACACACAAACGTGGGAGGATTTGCTGAGTGTTGCCGTGCCCAACCTGGGGCCTTCGTAGCCGGGCGAAATAGCTTAATATTTGGCTCCTTCGGGTGTTCTGGTGTGTGACGCAATAACAACAACGGCGTCATCATGAGGTCACTGCAGAACGAGGGGAAAGGGGCGGGGAAGGGCCCTCCTTCGAGGGGCGGAACCCTTTCCGCCTAGCTCTCCAAGCTCCCCCCACCTCTTCCCCGGCCTCCGTCTCTCTCTTCACCTGAGTTTCTCCAGAGCCTCCTCCCTCGGATTAGCCCTCTCCCAACTCTGACCACAGAGAGCTCCGTTTTCAATCCGGGTCTTTAGAGTTCAGGCTCGATTCCCTATGAGAATCTCTAGAAACCCTGCCCCTAGTTTTAAGTTTCATCCAATGAAGAACCTAAAGGAGGGACCAGGAGGCGGGTCAGTGACGTAATACAGATTGATTGGCACTCAGACCATCGACGTACTGGATCAGCCACGAGTTTCGCCAATCCAAAAGCAGGGGTGGGACGGTGCAGGCGCAGAGAATTGGGTTTGGCTGGCCTCGATTTAAAGAGACAGAAGCTGTCGGGGGTGCTAGAAGACGGTCCCCAATACCCTCCCCCCAAGTCCTTGGGACCACTTAGGTCCCCAGAGCTGGGGAGATGGTTTGCGGCGGCTTTGCCTGCTCCAAGAATGCGCTTTGCGCTCTCAACGTGGTCTACATGGTGAGGTTTTGGAGATGGGGGATGCTTCAGGGCGGAAAGGCGAGTGGGGAGAATCTCTAGGGTACTTCCGGTGGGGAGAGGGGTGTACTGAGGGTTCCGGGAAGATTCCCAGGAACTTCCGGCGAAGAGGGAATTCCTGGGGACTTCCGTGGAAGAGGGGAGACTTCCGGTGATGAGGTGGGTTGTCTGGCGATGGAAGGAGTGAACAGAAGGCTGTGGGCATGAAGTCCCATCCTTCCCTACCGTGAACCTGTTTCTCCCAAAATACAGAGAAGTGATGGAGTGATGCTAAGGGTTCAGTTTTTACATTCAGACACTCTACCATCCTTGCCATCCCCTACCCACTACCCCAGCCATTCTGACCTCATTTGGGAGAAGTGCCCAGGGATGCTCTTGGTTCCCATAGCACCCCCCCCATTCAGACACCACTCAATTCTTTTTTGCTCAAGCCCCCTCATAATGGCCTTCGGCTGTGCTGCGTATTAGAATTCTTTGTGATGTATACTGCTCTGTTCCCTGTAGCTGGTGGGTTTGTTGCTCATTGGAGTGGCTGCCTGGGGTAAGGGCCTGGGTCTGGTGTCCAGCATCCACATCATCGGAGGAGTCATTGCTGTGGGAGTCTTCCTTCTCCTTATTGCAGTGGCTGGACTGGTGGGTGCTGTCAACCACCACCAAGTTCTGCTATTCTTTGTATCCTGAACTGAAGTGGTGGGGGAATCCAAGCTCCTGGGAGGGCTGAGGCAGCAGGGTAGGGGACTTCAGGGACCCTGGGGACATGTCTTTTTGCCCTGCCCTGTACCATAATCTATGAAACAAGAGCTGATGATTTTATTTGCAACTTGAGGTGGTGGCATGAATTCTATGAAGAGACCAGATGGTTACTATAGATGGCACATAAAGGAATCTAGGACTTTTTCCATAACTCTTCCTCTCAGTACATGATCATCCTTGGTTTGGTCTTCATCTTCCAGTTTGGAATCTCTTGCTCATGTCTGGCTATTAACCGAAGCAAACAGGTAAGGGGGTGCCCTTTTACCCTTTCGAGTTTTTTTTTTTTTTTTCATTAGCCTCCAAGTCCTCTCAGTCTGGCCCCAACTACCCAAAGATCATCCTTAGGTCCACTACTTCCAGACTTGAGTCATTTGCTTCCTCTGTGGTATTTGGTTAATTTTTCACGAAGATGATCTAGAGGGAGAACCTGAGAAGGTGGTTATTTATGATTGTGTCTATAGTTGTAGTACACCATGTACTTCTGAGGGATGTTGACTCCCTTTGCTGGAATAGGGAAATTGAGGTACTTGAACTGAGATCAGGATGTAGGGGGACTAATTTCCCTCTGCCTATATCCTTCAGACAGATGTCATCAATGCTTCTTGGTGGGTCATGAGTAACAAGACTCGGGATGAACTGGAAAGAAGTTTTGATTGTTGTGGCTTATTCAACTTCACAACCCTCTATCAACAAGATTATGATTTCTGCACTGCAGTGAGTGGGGGGGGGGCGGGGGTGCAGCAACAGGGGGCAAGGTGGTAAACTGGGCAAAGACAAGGTTCAAGCTGGCAAGTTTGGTTTTAATGTCATTGCTTCTCTAGCAGTTCTCTTGTACTAGGGCTGTGTGCTGGGGACTGGGGGGGGGTGTGAATACAGAGGCTGGGGAATTAGCCAAGTGGGATTTTAGTCTCTAGGACTGGTCAGATAATAGTAAATAATTTCTATGGACATTCCCCATAGGTATTGGTGAATAGCAACTTTGCATTCTCCACACACACATTTTATCCTTAGATCTGCAAGAGCCAGAGCCCCACATGCCAGATGTGTGGAGAAAAGTTTCTTAAGCATTCAGATGAAGCGCTGAAAATCCTGGGGGGTGTTGGACTCTTCTTTAGCTTTACAGAGGTAACACTCTCCAGTTCCTTCACACACACTCTTTCTCTACAAGTCTTAACTCCAGAGATTGAGAATTGATTGGTGCTTCTCTCTCTCCCTTTGTTTCTACAGATTCTTGGTGTTTGGCTAGCAATGAGATTTCGGAATCAGAAGGATCCTAGAGCAAACCCCAGTGCCTTCCTATGAGACTTTGGATCCTTCTGACTTCTCTCCTGCTCTGCCTAAGCTTTTTCTTCCTCCCTTAGGGAAAACCTAGGGTCTATGGCCCCCCCCCCTTTTTTTTGAGAAAATGGAAAGGCCCTTTGCCATAGCCCCTAAAACTGATTGAATAGTGAGGCTTTATGCCTTGACATATTTTGGTGGAAGCAAGATTATAAGGAAGAAAAACTTCCTCCCTCTCTCTCCAAGGGAATATGGGAAGCTTCTGGGAGTACATGGGATAGGGCTGGACATGCTGGACCACCTCAACATACCCTGGTCTGGCTCCAGGGGTAAATCGGGGATGGAGCCAAGGAGAAAAATCATCAAGAACTCTTTCTTATAATAAGCAAGACCCAGTTTGAGAAAATTCAGTGAATATAAAAATAAAAGCCATTTTAACCCCATATTCAAAGAAGCAACTTAAGTTCCTTTCTAATCTTTGCCAGTCAGGGGGTTCCACTGACTGCCTAGACCCTGTAACTTAAGGAGTCTTTAAGGTTTTGCAGGGAAGTTCCTTCTTCCAAGGGGTCTTTACAAATTTCCCAATGGCAAAGCCAAACAGAGGAAGAAACATAAAAATAAAAAGACCATATTTCTTTGTTTTGTTTTGTTTTTCCTGTATAAAAAAGGACCCCAATATCAAGGTAGGGTGGGGGACAAGAAGGGAGATACCCCTTGTGTAGAGAAAAAGGGTATAGGAGAAGGGGAAACTTCAAAAAGAGGAGTAGGAGGAGAATGTCATTAAGGCAGCAAAATGCTCTCTGTAAAAAGCTGGAAGAGGAGTCTCCACAGCCTCAGAAGGCAGAGATCGCCTTCTTAGCGAGGTTCTCTCCACTCAAGTGTCCAGAAGAGAAATGGCAGCTTCACTTCCCTTCGTGGCAGCCATTCCATTGCTCACTCAGGATTACCTTCATCCTTATGTAGATAAGAGTGCTGCAGAGCTCGGAAGGCAGAAATTCGCTTGTGTGGGTTAAAAGTCAGCATTTCCTGAGGGGAGAAACAAAGGTCAGAAAACCATGAAGGAAAAAAAAAAGACTTCTGCCCACCCCCAACAATACCTGGGATGGGCTCTCTCTGTAGATGGCCATTCACAGCTGCAATAAAAACTGCAGCCCACCTACTAACTGAGTCTAAATAACCACAATGGTCTGGGCCCTTACCTACTGCTCCATTTCTTACCCAGTCTCACCCTATACCCATGCCCATGCCCATGCCCAGTACCAGCAGCAGCTGTGCTCCAGACTCCTCCATCTCGGGCACCACTGACTGCACTGGGCGAGGCCCTCTTGGGGGAAAGGCTCCTCGGGGTAGAGACACATCTCTGGGCCAGTCGTCCTCTGGAGGCAGCCCAATCAGGCTGCAGGGGACAGGAGAACTCCGGTCAGGAGGGTCCTTCTCCGGGCCCCATCCCCACAGGCAAAGCCAGTTGCCACCAGGGCTCAGCAGAAACAGTATTCAGAGTGGAAAATTCTTTTCCCCCTTGCTGGTCACTTACTCAAAGATTTTGCCCAACTGGTCAGCTTCAGAGTTTCCACAGAAGAGAGGCCTAAGGTAAGAAGGGACACAAGGTGGCAGTCATTTTCAAAGATATCCTGGCTGAATGGTTACTGTTTAGTGGCTCAAAATAGAGAATATGGAGAATAAAGGGATATGAAGTTCGTAATTCCAGAACATTTCAGAGCTTCTGGTTATGGGCAAGGTGGTCAGTAGTACTCAAGTAAAAGAACTGGCAGGGTATGGATGTGGTTTATGAATAAGAGATCTGGGGAATTCAGGGTGGTCCAGGGAACTTGGATCCCATACTTTCGACGAAACATCTCTGCAAAGATACAGCCAACGCTCCACATGTCCACAGGTGTTGCGTATGTAGACTGCAGAAGAACTTCTGGAGCACGGTACCAGAGTGTAACAACCTAAAGGGAATAGGTAGAGTGGATGAGGGCCCCCTGGGTTACCATGAAGGTAACTGCTTGACTGAAGACATGAAGCACATGACTTCTCAATTGCTATAGGCAATCTCTCTCCTACCCCAACCAGAACCCATTTTGGCTACCATCTTTCTACTGACCACAGGTGTAAGTGCCATCTGGTAGCTGTAGATTCTGGCCAGGCCAAAGTCAGCCAGCTTGACTGTCCCACCACTTGTCACCAGAATGTTCTCTGGCTTCAGATCTCGGTGAACGATGCAGTTGGCATGCAGGAAATCTAGGCCTCTTAGAAACTGGCGCATCAGATCCTAGTTTGGAAAGGGGAGGTACGGATGCATTGAAAACCAGGCACTGTACCCAAAACCCGAACAGGTTCTACACAAAGGTCCCAATCCACCTCTCAGTATCTACCCACCCCACTTACCTTGATGGTCTCCGCTGGCAAGCCTGGTGGGGGTGCCTTGTCCAGATAAGTTCTTAGGTCTTGGTCTATATGCTCAAACACGAGGGTTACCTTGATCTCCCGGTCAGTTCGGGATGTGGCACAGACGTCCATCAGCCTGGCCAGAATAAATGGTCACTCACTGGTCAATCCTCTTTGACTCAACATGGCCTCCCATATATCCTCAGAGTCCCCACTTCTCTCCTAACCACCACACCCCACTATAGGTTGTCTTTTCCCCTTTACTCCCCACTCCCAACCCTCCACCACCTTCTCACCGAACAACATTGGGGTGCTCAAAAGCCTCCAGCCGCCTTAGTAAGGCCACCTCTCGAACTGTGCTGATGGGAAGGCCCCCTCCAGCTCCTCCTCCATTGGGCACTCTTACACTCTTGAGGGCCACAAAGTGGCCACTGTGGGGATCACGGGCCTTGTACACCGTCCCATAGGCACCGACACCAATTTCAGCCACTGGCTCATATCGAGAGGTAGCCATTCTCAGATCAGGGGAGGTCCTACAATCACAGAGACTCCTACCACCAAAATTCCCTTCCAGAGATAGGATGGTATAAGCCTGCAGCAACAAAGTGACTCCCACAAAAGACAGCACAAAGACAACACCATCAGCATCCCATCCCCTCCAAACCTTCCATGGGGCTGGCCCCACAGGTAACACAATGACTCTAATACCAACCTCTTAGCCACGTGAGGCCCTACAAAAATGCCTTTTTTCCTTTGGGACCATCGCGCCCCGCACAAAGGAGATCACACATGACACACGCCTTGCATCAAAGATCCTACACCCCAGTCTCTAAAACTACACCTCCCCACAACCACAAAGGGCCCGCTTCCCGCCGTTGAGCGACTCTTCCAAAACCAGCCCGAGAAGCGCACGCGTGGGAAACCCTGGGGGGCGGGGACTGGCCTTCATTCCTGGGAAGGGGCTTTACTTACCTAACACCAGGCCGGGAGCTGCGGGGGCGGCCCGTTATCGGGGACCCGGAGCCAGTTCCTGCGGCGCCATACACCCGAGCTCGGTCCGGGGCAGCTGGACGCTACGGGCCCGACCATAGACACAAGCCGTAGGCTAGAGAGGCCCCCTCACCCCCCACCCTCACCATGTGACCAGCTGCCAGAGAGGCGCGCGGAAACTGGGAGGGCGGGGCGAACGCCGGACGTTTGGGGCACGTGACTGCCACCCATGCGCCGGAGCCTCTTTGACGGGGAGGGGGCGGTGAGGAGAAGGGGGCGGAGGGGCGATGGCAACCACGTGATCTGTTGCTATCACACGTGACCGCTTGACATTGCTCTGAGGAGCAGAGGTGTGGCTACGCTGCGGGGCACGTGACTGGCTGCCAAAACCCCGGCTTGGAGCGGGGCGGGGTTGGGGGGGGCGAGAGAGGGTGGAGCCCAAGGCGGTGCCATGGTAACCTGGGCCACCCAGATCCCAACTCTGGGCTGAGAGTAGAGCCTGAGCGCATCTCCGGTGTCACTCCTTGTCTTTCCGTCTCTCTATATTGGTGAAGGAGAGGTCGGGGTACCAGAGGTGATGCTGTCGCCTTTTCGCTCCACCACCATGGAAAAACATGTTCTCATTTCTGCCTTTGTTTCACTCACTCATTCTGCAAAACTGTTCCGAGTGCTTGCTTCTAGTATGTATATGGGGTTTTAATTTTGTTTAGTTTTGTTTTTTGGTGTCTCAGTCACTAGCCCTTTAAAGCAGTGGTGCAGCTATCTATAAAGATGTAGTCAACAATGTGGTCTTATACAATATGGAGTAGACAATGCCCATTTGAGGGCAAAACTAGAATTAAAGGATGGATGGAAAGCAAATTAATACTGTAACCCAACAGGAAGAATGGCAAGATAATGCTTTCTCTCTTCCCAACTTCCAAATTTCGCTGGAATGTTAAAGCAGAGACCTGGTGCCAGAGAAAGAATAGTTATAGGAAAAAAAGGAAAGGAAAAAACAATGCAGAGACCTGATGCCATCTGACAGAGAAGTTATTGATGAGGAGATAGGAATACTTGACCTTTAAGGTTTTTTCAATACTAAGATTCTATGATATTGGTATGTGTGTATGTACACACGTATATGTATTTTCATGATATTATACATGTCATATATAGACAGATGGATATATATATAGGAGTGAGCATGTGCAAAGAAGTTACACGTCCCTTGGCCCCCACCACCACATTGCTTGAGAATGACTTGTGCCCTTCTGCAAACCTTGTGACTCCTCATTTGGGGTCATTGTGCTTCCCTCTTTTCCCCCAGTGCAGCTTTTTTAGCCCTTATCCTTATCCAGAACACAACTTTTCCCAAATGGCCTCTGCCCACAGACACCTAGGTAGACACACAGGTAGGTTTCTGTGACTTTCTTTGTCATATTGGCTCCAACTTCTTTATTTCCCAACCATTTGGGGGTATGGGAGTAAGGGAGGGAAGGGATCAGTATCTCATTTATGAGAAATTGTCTAAAACCTGAAATCATTTTTTTGAGACAGGGTCTCACTGTGTTGTCCAGGCTGGTCTCGAACTCCTGGGCTTAACAGATCCTCCCTATTTGTCACTCCTTCCACCCTAACTTCTATTCTTCTTAACCATCTGGCTGAGAATGTAAGAGTTCAGTCTAGAAGATGAATATAAACCATGATTCAGGGCAAAATGAAAGACATGTCAGTACAGATTCTCCTCTTCTCATTCTGATACTTACAGCTCTGGGCCTTTGCTGGCAAGGGCAGCTGGGATTCTAGTAAGAGAAACCTCAAGCGCTGAACTAGCTAAGGGGCTCAAGAGGTGAATGTTTTATTGGTTACTTTGCTAAGGCTGGTTGGTTTGTAAACCTGGAAGGCTAAGATAAGTGTCTGTGAGTTTGTCAAACTCCCTTCCTACACCAGCAGTTCCCACTTCAGCCTCACCTTCCACATAAGCCCACTACAGCTTACTGTCTTTGCAACAGAAGCCATCCTCTATGTCTGTTTGGTTCCCAGCCCCTTTTTCTGAGTCATTCATTCATGTGTCCAAAACATTTGAACACTTCATAAGAACATTACTGTCTCTTCTCCATCGCTTTCTATTGAGGAGCCTGAATTTGGCAATCTGTCCCAGGCTCCATCCCCTCCCTTCTCCGGTTAATTACCCTTTTACTAATTAATTTTTTCCCAGTGTATTTGACCCAGTGGGCTCCCCTGGAATCCCTTTTCCCTCAGCTTTGCCAAGGGGAGGAGAGGGAGGATGTAAGTGTAAGGCAGAAAAAAAAAGTGATAGAGGTAGAACTTGTTTTCAGGGTCAAGGCCCTATAAAAGCAAAGAGCTAAGCATGTGTGTGTGTGGTGTTCACTTCAGGGTAGTGAAGGTGAGGGCAGGAGAGTACTGGGAAAGACACTCTCATCCCTTCAGCACGCCTATCTCCTCCCTTGCTCACTCATCTTCCTCACACATTACAGTCACATGCTTCTGTTTCACATACAGTCCGATTCCATTCCTTACACAGTCACCTCTCTTCCACAGTCCCGCACCACACACACTTTTTAGTCTTTTGGGTAAATGTGTACATTGCTTGAGTCCATCCCTTGCCCACTCACCTCCCTCACACCTCGGACCCTTGCACAGCTCTGTCTTTGTGCATTTCCATTTTGCACAAGCCTCTACCTCCCTGATACGCCTGCGTCCTTTGACCATTCACCTTCCATCAGCACCCGTTCTCCCTCCCATCCCCATACACACACCTATTCTCCTACCCGTGTGTGTGCACACTCCCCTTCCTTGGCCACTCCCCTTCCTCCACCCTCCCGGGGCTCGCACACTTGCCCCCGCCCCTGGGGACACCTGCTCGTGCGGGGCAGGGCGGGGATGCGCAGCCGCGGCCCCTTCTCCTCTCCCCCTCCCCGCCCCGCCCCTCCCTCCATCCCTCACCGGCTCCCCGGCTCCCGCCCCGCCCGCCCGCCGCTCCGGGGGGGGTCTCCGCCGCCGCCGCCGCCGCCGGAAGGAGCCGCCATTTGCCACCGCCGAGCGCACGGGCCGAGCCAAGCCGGATCCCGGAGCCGGAGCGGGACTGGGACCGGGAGGACGGCGATGGGGGGCGGCCCCGCCGCAGGAGGACCCGGGCGCGTAACCCCCCGGGCCCGGCCAGCTCCGGACCCGGACCCGCGGGGCGCGGCACCCTGAAACCCCTCCCCGCCCCCTGCCCTGGCCATGGCTGCCCACCCAGCTGCCCCCGGGCCGCTAGCCCTCTCGGCCCCGCGAGCCCCGGAGCCCCGGCGGTGGCAGCAGTGAACGGCGGTCTCAGGCCCCGAAGACCCCGGCCTGGCTTGGCTCTCCAGCGCGCGCCCCCTTCCCGGCCTTGTCCTCTCCCCTCCCCCAGCCACCCGACAGCCCCCCTTGTACGCCGCCCCCCGCCCCTTGGCGCCCGGACGATGCTCAAGTCTCGGCTCCGCATGTTCCTGAACGAGCTGAAGCTGCTGGTGCTGACGGGCGGGGGGCGGCCCCGGGCCGAGCCGCAGCCCCGGGGGGGCGGGGGAGGCGGCTGCGGCTGGGCGCCCTTCGCCGGCTGCTCCACCCGGGACGGCGACGGCGACGAAGAGGAGTACTACGGGTCGGAGCCGCGGGCCCGGGGCCTGGCCGGCGACAAGGAGCCACGAGCCGGACCCCCACCGCCTCCCGCGCCGCCGCTGCCGCCCCCGGGCGCGCTGGACGCCCTGTCGCTCAGCAGCAGCCTGGACAGCGGGCTCCGAACCCCCCAGTGCCGGATCTGCTTCCAGGGCCCGGAGCAGGTCAGGCTTGGGCACCTGGCCGGGCGGGAAGGGGTGGGGGCGCACACCTGGGTGTCCGGGGAGATCGCGAACAGGGGGCGGGGCCTAAGGAGGCTGGGCGGGACCCAGGACCCGGAGTGGGAATCGGGTGAGGTTGGGGGCTGGCTGGAGACTCCTGAAGCGCGTGTTTGTGTTGGGGGGTCAGGGGTCCCCAGGAAGGTGTGGGGCTTTCTCCTGAGAGGGCTGAAAATCCCTCTCACTCATTAACAGGGACAGCCGTTCTCTCCTATTTCTTTCACCCCAGGGTCGCTGGAGGCTGAGGGGACCTGTTCTCTTGGAGGTGGGCAGAAAGGAGAATGCTTCTGTTCCCACCTTGAAGGGAGGGGTCCAGCCGGCACCCTTGCCTCACTCAATATTTCTCCCTGTGGGCACTTTTCTTCACTTCTCATTCTGCAACTTTCCATCTCGTTCCAAAGAGCATTCTTTGTTAAAATTTTATGGGCAAAGTTGTCCCGGAATAGTACCAAGGGTGTCTCTGTAGTGAGAAATGAGTCCTTGGTTAAAGAGAAACATCCTCCACTCCCACCCCCAGGATTTCTCCCCTTTTTAATCTGTGGAAACTGTGGACGGTAACCCATCCCAGTCTGCACCAGATCTATGAAATAACTTTACAATGATGGGGTGGGGGAAGGAAGGAATGACTCACAAGCTCAGACCCTTCCCTTCCTCCAAATCCTGAGGGGAAGCTTTCCCTCTGAGAAGCCTTAAAGACCACCCTTCCCAAATTCTCCCCAAAGACCAGTTCTCCTCCCCACCCCCATCCCTTTCCGTCCCTCATCTCTTTAGTATGGGAAGTTTCCCTTGATCTCTAACTTCTTTCTTTTCTGCTGCAGCCTTAGCCTCTTGCCCTGTTTGTGGTGAAAGGCCTGAGTTTTTTAAGGTGGGAGAATGACCTGAAGAGGAGGTTTCCCTCTCAGGGAGCCCGGCAGAGGGGGGTCGCGGTGGTGATGGCTGACAGATCCCCTCTCCCCACTCTTCCTCCAGGGGGAGCTCTTGAGCCCCTGCCGCTGCGACGGCTCTGTGCGCTGCACACACCAGCCCTGCCTCATCCGCTGGATCAGTGAGAGGGGCTCCTGGAGCTGTGAGCTCTGCTACTTCAAGTACCAGGTCCTGGCGATCAGCACCAAGAACCCACTGCAGGTGAGGTGCAAGGAGAGGACTCGGAGACTGGGTGAGGGAATTCCAGCTGTCGGAATCAGCGACCCTCCACGGAGCCTGTTGTATCCCATTTATGCTCTTTTCCCAAAACTACCTCTCCCCACTATTACCACAATTTCCTGTGTGTCTATAAATCCTTGTTTCCTTCATTTATTCACAAAGATATTTATTGGTTGCCACTTGTGTTCAGGCACTGTTCTAGGCACTAGGACAACAAAAAAGGAAAAGATTATATTGTTGACGATTATGATGATGATAATAGCGAAAGTAGTGTTTTCTGTGTGTCAAATGTTGGTGTGTATTATCTGTTTTAATCTGCATAATAATTCTAGTAATTAGATACCATCATTATCCCCCCCACTTTACAGATGAGGACACTGATGCACAAAGAGATTAAAAAACTTGCCCAAGGTTACTCAGCCAGTAAGTGATGAAGTTAAGATTTGGAACGCAAACCTAGATGTTCTGACTTCAGAGCACTTGCCCGATCTGGCCTTTCTAAAATAAGAGAGACAAATGATAATCAGGCAAGTGCCACATTCTAGGTTTAATCAGGACACAGAGAAGACAGATGTTAATCCCACCTGAAGGGTTTAGGGAAGGGTCCTGGAGCATCTTCAGGGCCACCCATCACCTGGCCCTCCATCCCTTTCTGTGACTTTTTGGAGCTCTTTCTCCCACACAGTGGCAGGCCATCTCCCTGACAGTCATTGAGAAGGTCCAGATTGCTGCCATAGTTCTGGGCTCACTCTTCCTCGTTGCCAGCATCTCCTGGCTCATCTGGTCCTCACTCAGTCCTTCAGCCAAGTGGCAACGGCAGGATCTGCTCTTTCAGATCTGCTACGGCATGTATGGCTTCATGGATGTCGTCTGCATAGGTGAGGACACCTCTCTCTCCCTTACCTGCTCAACATCTTCCTCTTACTCACACACTTAACTTCCCTGCCCATCCCCTCAATTTCATGGCCTTTTTTCCTGCCACTGGGGGCCTTTAGGGCTATCTTGGTGCCCTTCCCTTCCCTGCTTCTCCAGGGCCCTTTGCAACTACACTCTGAAGAAATGCTTGCTTAAATACCTCTGGCCTAGGTCTGAGCAGCAGTTGACCCTGGATTTCTTATCCCTGTTGCTCAGGCCTCATCGTCCACGAAGGCTCCTCTGTCTACCGCATCTTCAAGCGCTGGCAGGCAGTGAACCAGCAGTGGAAGGTCCTGAATTATGACAAGACTAAGGACATAGGAGGAGATGCAGGGGGAGGGACGGCAGGGAAGCCGGGCCTTAGGACCTCACGGACGGGCCCCTCCTCTGGGGCCACCAGCCGCCCCCCAGCTGCCCAGCGCATGCGGACGCTCTTGCCTCAGCGCTGTGGTTACACAATCTTGCACCTCCTTGGACAGCTGCGGCCACCAGATGCCCGTTCCAGCTCCCATTCTGGCCGAGAGGTTGTCATGAGGGTCACCACGGTCTGAACTTGGACGCCAGGAGCAGGGATCTTGAGTCAATGCATCACCTAGAGATAAGCTCTCATGGCTGCTGGAGGTAGCATCTGGACAAGGTGTTTGGGGCATACTGCCCCCACCATCGAGGATCTCTGCAGGCACCTTCAAGCTGGAGACATGTCTGGCCTCTACTGCCCACTGGGTAGAGACACCTGGATGACATTCCAGCCCCCACTGACAGCTTCTCACACTGATCCTGAGACAGCCAGTGGGCAGGCAAGGAGAGCAACTTTTCTTCCCTGGAGAGAACCGTCTTTACCTCAGCTCCTAGGGCCTCCAGCCCACCAGCTCTACCACGGTGACTTGGTGAAGGGGGACCAGTGCCAGAAGAAAGGGGCTGTAGACCCCCATTCCCCACCCCATGGCCACAGGGCATCTGGCAATAAGACTAGTATACATTGACCTCCCGTTCCCTGCATGAGGGCGGGGGACTTCCCCCTGCTCCACCCCCCATTGCATGGGGGAAGGGCATAAAGAATCATTTATATGCACGTGGAGACTCCTTTCTCATCTGGGGCTTTTCTGGAGGGTTGGGAGGTGTGGGGAGGTTTCTCTGCACCGGTTGTAAATCCCAAATGCAGCAGTGGGTTCTGAGTTGTAGGTGTGACTCCCACTTGCTGGTGAATAATTCACATTGGCTGCTAGGTGGCAGTGCTCAGAGGTATCTAAGGGGTGGACCTGCCACCTGCGAGTTGTGATTTAGAAAAAAATCTCTCAGCTGTGGTTTTCCTGTCTACCTCATGATTGGAATGAAGATAAATGAGGGACAGGTTGGATGCCATTGCAAAGAAAATTGGTAATGGCATAAAAAGATTTCTAGACTAGTTGATGGTCCATTTATTTCAAATAGTAGCTGGTATAACAAATTCCAAATGTGTTTTTCATCTGGAGTTGCACAGAATCTTGGAATTTTGTGTTGAGTGACATAATAGATATGGAAATATGAGGGGAAATAGACATTGCAAATGTGAAGGATGGTGGTTATTTGTAAGAATGAGAACTCCTCTGACTCTCTAAATATTGGGGCCTGGGGGCTGGGGAAGGCTGGAGCCACCCATCTTGTTCTGGAGATCATCTGGGTTCTATTAGTCCTTTCCAGGTACTGTGCTCACCCAAAAAAGTGGTGTAAAGTGAATTTGGACTCATTTGGAGTGAGACGGAGGGAATCTCCCAATGTTATGAGTCTTCAACCCCAGTTTAAGCTATTCCTATAGCAGTTTAGGGTCACGGGTCTGATCCTGGTGTGCCCAGCTAGTGGTGTTAATGGAAGTTATAGTGCTTGGAGGCAGCAGCATAGGGGACTGTTTACAAAGAAAAGACATGGGAAGGACTGGTTAAAATGTGGGTCAGCGTGAAGCCTGGTCCCTTTCTCCTGAGACCTTGGGACTGTGTATTACATGAATGATGGTGTCTTTTAAGTGAACTATTCATCAGCAATTAAAATAATTCCTTCATAACACTGCTAAAGTCAGATCTAGAGGCCTTTCTTATTACTGGTTCTTCTCTTAGGGAAGGTTCTGCTGTCTCCTCCCTAGGGATGTTTTGGAGAAAATTCTTCTCTTCTAAAGGCCCACATATCCTTGCTGGGGAAACCTTGATCCCCTTCCCCTCTCCCAAAGTGGTGTTGGCCGCTGTCCGTGGTGCTGGCACTCAGACCCGCCTGGGGGTATAGAAACCAAAGCTGGAGGTCCAAGTGTGAAAACATATTACTTCCAACTTCTGAGGGGATCAGAGTGGACAGGGGACTGAGGCTGAGCCCTCCACCTTCCCAGTGGGGATCTGTTTTCCCAGAGAGAGAACCCTCTACACTCCCCACCTGGGGGAGACCTGAGGGCCAGATTTTACTGATTTGCCATTCACAGAAGAGCTGGTGAGGACCAAATGGGAGACAGCAAATCACAATGACTACTAATACCTACACTGGCAGATAGGGCTCAGGTAGATAGGACATATGTGGGGCTTCCTGTGCCAAGCGTGGGCTGTCCACTGTGATGGCTCTGCAGGGAAGGTTAGACATACCCAAGAACAGAGGCATGCTCACATACAAACACAGTCTCCATTTCCACTCTGGGTCCTAAAACCAGGCCAAGTGAGGGGGTACTTTCCACTCTCCTTTTGTACCAATGGAGGTCTTGGTATGGGGGTTGGGGCCAGCAATCAGTATGGTCTCTTCTCCTTCCCTTTTTCCAACTTAAAGAGATCCTTGTCCAGGAAAGGGGTTATAGGAACTGCTGCCTTCCTCACGTGGGCATTCCTGTTTGCCCAATAGGGAATGGGGAGTGTAGGTGGGTAGAATTCTCATCACTGATTCCAGGGGAAAGGGTCTGACAGCAAGCTGGGCTTTATTCTCCTTCAAAGCTCAAATCTGCTAAAAATCAGGTCATTTAGGTTCAAGTTCAGCTTAGTGATAGGGGAATAGGGTTGGAGACTGTATGGTAGAGGAGTTGAGGGGGGCAGTTAGTAAATGCACAAAAACCTTGATCTCTGCACAAGGCTTTGCGTATGCCCCTCTGTAGATTTTGCATAATTAAATTCCCCCACAGAAGGCTTGGTGGCTAACGGAGTTTGTGTGGTCAGGGAACCATGTCTAGGGTTGGGGGCTGAGGTGGTGCAGGGGAGGAAGAAGTGTGAAGTGAAATCTCCATCTACACCCAGCTAATTGGAATAGGCCAGTGGTGGGGGGTGGAAGGAAAGGGGGCAAGTCCTGACACGGGGAGGGTAATCTGGGATGTAGAGGGAGCTGCACAGAGTGTGCTGAGAGATTTATTTGGATGGAAGATGAGTTAATACATCACAAGGGGAGAACTGTGCCTAGCCTCTGGGGGGCCAGAGAGTGCTGAGTCAGGGAAACAGAGGATCCCTCTGCCCACCCCCCTTTCCTGCCTTGGTGCCCCAGGGCTTCTGGCCACCCCCACACTCGGCTTTCATCCTGTCTTACGCCACTTCTCTGCCTGTATCCCTATCTTTCTCTGAAGGAAATTATCTTGGCCATTCTAGGATGTCCTTTGGTTCTAGTAGTCCAGGTTCCAAAAGCACTTCTCTTACCAAACAGTCAGCAGCCTCTGCCCATCTCTGCAAATCCCTAGCTCCCGACCCATTTTACAGCTTAGCCCCTGCAGTTACTTTTCACCACCACCCCCTTAATCTTTTATAGGAAGCCAGACTAGATTTGGGTGTTCCCAATCCTGACAGAAATGTGTCTGGGTTTGTGTTACAAACCACTTTTCCAGGTGTCCAGACCCCCCACTGTTATGGGGGTATCAGGTTCTACGACCTGAGAACCCAAGGTGGGAGATGGGGGTCGGGGTCTTGCCTCCAGGTCTTGTAGGAAGTGGGAGGGGAGGAGAGGTAAGTCAAAAGTCTAGAATGGAACATTTGATTTTTTAATTCTAAAACTTATGAATATTTAAAATTTTCAGTATAAAAAAGGCAGAGGCCTGGGCAGGGACAGGCCCAAAGATATCTCTGCCTGGGAGCTAAGTAGTAGGGCAAACTCACTTAATAGTGACCAGAGATCCAATGAGACTTTAAAAAAATAAAAAACCAGGCTAGGACAGATTCACCTGTCTAGAGGCGAGATGAAAGAGGAAGTGGGGAGAGTGTGGTAAGCTGCTTATCCCTTCTGCCACATGGTCCAGATTCAATCTGAGAATGTGTATGGTGTCACCCAGTCAGAGATACGTATATCCCCCCTGGCAGGGGGTATAAAGACCAAATAAGGCCTCACCCTTCCTCTCAAAGAGCTCACATGCAAAGAGGAAGGACCAAGCAGGTATAGAGCAGATGCAAAATTACTTAGCGTATGCTGTGAAAAATGCTTAGCCACAAGCATCAATGAACACTGTAGAAGCACCAAAAGAACAGTGGTTGAATCCTTCCTCAGGCCACCCAGTATTATTAGTTAAAATCTGAGTTGGCCCTTGATGGATGCGTGTATGACTAGCAGGCGGAAGGACTATGGTTTTCTTGGGGCCTAATGAGTCAGGCCAAGTGCATACTTCACACATTGGTCAGGGCTGCCTCAAGCACTTTGCTATGGTGTAGGGTGATGTTAACAGCCTCCACAGGACTATCTATCCACAAACTGTAGGTTGATGCTCCTCTCAGGTACCAGGACAGTCCGGGTCATGGGTCTGATTGGGGCAGCACCTGGCTCAGGCTGTACCTCAAAATGGGTTAAGATCTGGAAAGGGAGGAAAAAGGCTCTCACTATGGGAGGGATCTATAATGATGGGATTGATTGGTAAAGGGCATTATTAATGTTAGAATGGTCAATGTTGGGGTGGCACCTGTGGCTAGTAGGGACTTCTTGGTTAATGAGGGTAAGGGATTACGGTAGGAAAAAAGATAGTCCAAACACCCTCACACTCCAGGCCTATAATGGGATTGTCATATTTCAGAGGATTCGTTCTACCTGGTCTTATAGGTTTTCTTATGCTTGTCAGAGGACAAGAGCTCACAGCTTTAGAGGGTTAGGGTCTCCCCACCTGAGAAAATTATAAGGTCTAGATCACTCACCTGGGCCAAAGCCATTTGCAGCTCAAGCTCTGCCAGGCGTCTCCCTATGCAGCTGCGCTTGCCAAAGCCAAAGGGAAGAGATGCAAATGGGTGAGGGGCTGGATCCTCCCCCAGCCAGCGAGCTGGACGAAAAAAATTTGGCTCTGGGAAGTGGGCAGGGTCCCTTGAAGTGGCATAGTGACACAGAGTGACCAGCGTCTGGTGGAAGAGGAACACAAACTTGTCAGTTTGGGCCCAAGAATGTGGGGGGGGGTGTGGGGCATGAAGAAGAGGCTATATGGACTGGGACGAAGACAGACCCCTGTTGGTGATGGGGAAGTTTTCTGGGGCTACTTTTGGAACAATTTCTCCACTGCCATACTATATCCCAGAGAGAGGTCAAGGGGAGGGTTTGAAGGGCATTTGGAAGAGTGTTTGAGAACAGGGCTGGGGCTGAGTGAGGAATGGCTCAGCAAAAGGGGTCCATTGACTTTACTTACATTTTTGGGGATAATATAGTCACCCACATGAATGTCTTTGTCTGGGACACGGGAATTTCCAGGCACCACAGGGTACAGTCTAGGTTGCAAGGGACAAGATGTAGACAGCAAAGTGAGGGTGAGGGCTGTAGCCTCCTTCTTACTGTCTCTGACTTCCAAACCCATTTTTGGCCAGGAGTAGAGTACCATTTTTCTCTGCTCTCTCTCCCAGCTTCCATCTGCTACCTGCTTCCCCAGCATTTTCTCTAGTTCTTCCTCCCGTTCCCCCTCACCTTAGCACTTCCTTGACCACGGCCTTCAGCAGTGGCAGCTGGGACAGAGCTGTGGCCGGAGGGTGGGCACTAGAGCCAGGGCCCAGGGCAGCTGTGATCTCGGAGTGGAGTGCCGTCTGGACTTCAGGGTGCCGGGAGAGCTCGTACAAAGCCCAGGAGAGTGTGTTGGACACCTGAGGGACAGGTGAGAGCATTAGAGGTGTTGAGTGTGGGGACCCAGTATAGGGGGCAGAACATGGGGCAGTCTAGAGCCAAGGAGGTGCAAAGCCAAGCTGGTCTGTGGCCATAGTGGATCCCCTGTGACAGAAAAGTGGCCCATGAGACTGGGGAGGCTAAGCTCTGGAAGTGTGGCTCACAGCATGGAGGGAGAACCTCACCGTGTCCACTCCGGCCAGCAGCAACTCTGTCACATTTCCCAGGATGGACCGGGCAGGCAACTCTTCCCGGAACAGGAAGTAGGTCAGGTGCGCCCCAGGTCCTATGTCCTCCTCAGGCTTTCCTTGGTTCCTCATGGCTACCTCAGCCTCTCGCCGCTCCACGTGCTGCTGGGCTGCGCGGGGAGAAGGCACACCACGAACGCCTCACTATTCCTGGACAGTTTTACGTTCCCACCTCGTTTCTGTGCCTTACCAAATGCAAACATCTGGTCCCAGTCTCGGCAGAGGCGGCCCCAGGGCCCGGGCACAAGGCGGTGTAGCCAGCTGGGCATCGCCATGGTCAACAGCGTGGACACAAATACCGAGCCCACGGCGCGGATGAAAGTCTCTGTGTCCGGCGGCACTTCTGCCTCCAGGCAGCCTAGGCGCGAACCTAGCAGCACCGCGGCTATGCCTGGCCGGGAGGGGGCGCTGTCAGGGCACCGGGAGACCCCGGCCGGGTGCCTCCTACTCCTGCCCCGAACTCTTGTCTTTAGACTCACCCTCCAGTCCAAACTTGTAAAACTCTCCCGCCACGTCCCGAACCAGGGCAGGCGGCCCGGTGCCATGTCCCCGCTGGAGCCTCAGTCGTCGCACAAGGTCTCGGACCACGTTGTCCAGGGTTCCAGCATAGCCGGCGGCCGCTTGAGGCCGGAGGAGGAGCGGGGCCAGAAGACTGCGGAGCCTCTGCCATTCTTCGCCTTCCCTGCGGGGGTGCGGAGAGGGGGTGCATCAGAGAGGTGGGGTGTGTGGAATGGCTCGACCTGGCTAGCTGCTGTGGAGGAGCTCGTTCTGCTGGGGTGGACAAGAGAGGGATTGAGTCTGTTCCCCTGGGGTACAGAAACCTGCCCCTGCCTGCGACCGTCTTCCATCCCCCTTCCTCTTTATTCATTTCCTGCCCCAGAGGGGCCTGGGTTCTCGGGTAACCTGAGTCACCAAATCTTACAATCCATGCAGGTCCTGGTACCTTAGCCCATCCCGCTGGTTCCCCCCTCCCCCGCCCGCTCCCAGGATTCTGGCCTCAAAGGATGAGGAGGTGGGCGGGCGGGGGGCAAGGGTGGGCCTCAACCCGAGTTTGGGTGAAACAGACTGGGGTGGGAACCCCGAGATGCCAGAAGGTCGGGGGAAACGGTCGACCTCCCTCGACGCTCCCTGATAGATTGTTCTGGGACCCGCTGCAGGGGAGGGCCGCTGCAGGGCGTCTAGGCTTTGGGGGCAAAGAAGACTCACGCGGTGAGCAGTCCGCAAGCTCGCTGGTGGCGGCGACGGTGCTCCACCCAGGGCGAGAAGCCGCAGCGTTCCGGCCGTGGCCCCTCCTGTCGCAGCAGCTGCTCGACGAGGGCAGGAGCGGCCACGTACACCGTGCGCACCGTCCCGAAGCTGGCCAACCACACCGGCCCGAAGCGCGCAGCGCCCTGCACCTGAGAGAACGAGCGCAGTGGACACTTGGAGACCCGGGCGGGGACACTCAGCGTGGCCTGTGCCAACGCCAGGGGGTTGGCTGGGCTTTGAAAGAGGAAGCTGCTGCTCTTTCTCGACCGCCCAGCTGCTGTATGGCCCTGATACTGCAAACTCTTCCTTTTTCTCCCATTTCCCATCCCTAGGAAGTTTGAGTGTGATGGGTAAAACGAAGGAACTTTGGGCAAAGCAGATATTCAGGACCTCTTTTTGGTCATCTGGCCGAGCCGAAGCGGATAAATCCCTAATAGTTCCATACCTGCACTGTTCATCTCAGGACGAGCCCCCAGTGAATGAAAAGTAGTGCAACTAGCTTTAAGCCGAACGCGCGCGCAGAAGGTACCGCGAACTTCGCGGCCGCCCCGCACCCCCACGCGCCGCAGTTGTACTGGACCTGCAGGGTCTCCAGACGTCTGCATAGCAAGAAGACGCTTTCCGAGCGCATTACTCTGCTGAGTGTAAGGATGGAATCGCGCCGGTCGAGCCACCGCCCCCAGTCCCAATTTGCCTTTTCCATAATTCATTGGCGTCCGTTCTCAGTCGCCCTTCCTCGTATGTTCTGCACTAGTATGTCCTTTCTAACGTTGTCAAAGCCGGTTTCCCCAGCTCTCAGTCATGGGAATGGCCTCCCCTCCTACCTGCAGCTCGTGTAGCCTCGAAAGCCCCCCTTTGCAGAAAAGTTCGGCCAAGAAGCTGGGCGTGGAGGGGCCTGGGATGTCTGCCAAGCCCCGGGGTGCTGAGTTGTAATTTCTGTAGCCCAGCGAGGCGCCCAGCTCAGGAGCACAGCGGACACGATGGAACACTCTGGCAGCGAATTTGAAGGCCTGGGTCATGGTGTGGTTCAGGGAGCCCACGAAAGAGAGAGCTTCTCTGGAGGATCTTGCTTGAAGCCCTATTTAACCCTTGGGCTCGGAGGTGACGACGCCCCCTCTCCAAGCTCCTCAGCCAACCCCTTCTTCCTGAATGGTCTGTGCTGGGGATTAGCACCCAGAAGTAGGCGGGGCTGGGGCTGACTTCCAGGCTCCCTCGGGTCTCATGTGGCAATGACCCTCATGGGAGGGGGAAGCCTATCTGAGCTTTTCCTCCTGGGCTAGTACCCTCGTCCAGCAGTGTAAAATTCTCGTCCGGTGAGGGCTATTTAGTATGGATTAGGTGACCAAGCTGAACAAGTAAGTCCCTGCTATTCCCATCACTTCCCCAGCCTCTTGAAGCCCATCCTCAGGAATTCCCCACCCTCCAGCTCCTCCGGGAAGGGAAGCAGGGAAGAGGCACAACTGTAACCCACATTCTTGGCTCATTGGGCTGCACCTTCTCTGCCTTATTTTCCGGCACTAGCCACATCTCCCTCTCCCCCTGTACCTAACACACACTGGGTAGATGGTAGGTGGGTTAATGGGTTTAAATGGCTCCAGGTGCCTTCATCTTCGTTTTTTGCGGTGAGCAGGGTCTCTTGGGTCAACAAGCCCCCTCCTTCCAACTGTTGGAATTTGGGGCTTGAAGAACAGAAACAAAGGAACTTTTTTCAAATTAGAAAAGTTCAGAGATTCTGTCTGGGCCATTGAACAGACATCAGTGTGTTCTGAATCCTCAGCTGACCAGGTTTTTCTGGGAGGCTTTCTGGTTAGCAGACCCTTTTAACTTTTAGCTTCAGAATCCTCCATAGTTTAGCTCTCTGCTCCTCACTCTCCCACTCCGAACTTCCCCCCATCAGTCTCCGTGCCAGTCAGTCAGCTCTGAAGTTCTGGAATCGAAGGTCAACATGAAAAAGGAGAGGATCTCCACCACCAGCTCCTCCCAGGGACTGTCCAGAGACAGCAACAATAAAGGGAGCACATATTCCCCACATGAAGCCTTAGGCAGGGAGAGGATGGGAGGATGAGAGAAGGCACATGATACAACAGCCTTTCCTGAGAAATGGCAGATTGGGCATGTGTGCGTGCATACACATTATCCCCAGGACTGCAAAGTAAACACAAGTAGACAGGTGATTTGACCCTAGTTGGCAGTTTAGATGGACAGTGGAGCACTGCATTCCTCACTCCAGCTGAGGAGAGATCCTATAAGAGGAAGAGAGTGCTAAGGGAGGGCAAGACCCCCCACCCTTCCAAAGATCCCCTCTGGTCCAAAATCCTTTGCTCTTCCCAGTCAGCTTCTTTTGATTTATGTTGGCAGTGAAGGGAGAAGGTGAGAGGAGCTGGGGGTAGTTGTGAACAACAGGGTTCTTCCCTAGGCAGCTCCCCAACTTCTTTGAGAGATCACTGCCTCTCAGCCCCAGCAGTATCAGCTGGGAAGGTCCAGGGGTCCTGATCTTCTTTCCAGTCCCTGGAAGATGGGGTCCAGCTAAGGTAGGATAAGCAGTCAGTGACTAGGCAGGGAGGGATTGGAGGTCACTGTCTGGAGGGTGGGATCCTGTATTCTTCGGAAGATGGCTGGGAAATTCTTTCCTCCATTGCGTAGAACTTTCTTTCCCTCCTCGGTTGAGGTGCCTAGATGTCTCACAATGGGGTCTTCACTCTGGGAGAAGAAAGGGTCTAATAAGTCCCTGCCCACCTTTCAGACTGCCCTGGCCCCTAGACTCCTATCCCATCCTCCTGGCACTGCGCTGCATTCAAAGAATACAGAATCACTCTGGAAAGGGCCTGCAACTTTGCAATTTCCCTTAGGCCCCCTACTTACCAGTTCCTCCAGAGATACACGCTCAAACAGGGGATGCCCTTCAAAATGGGTGCACATCCAGTTGTGTAGTTCCAGCACATCAGTTATGGTGTATACCAGCCCCTGCATAGGCAAAATCACTAGACGGGGGGTTGGCGGGGGGGGGGGGTGCTGCACGCAACTGAGTAGCAAGATGATGGGAGTGGTGGTACAAGTCCCTAAATACACCCCCAATGAATTCTTAGTGAAGGGCCCCTGTGGCCACTTACTCCATCCTCCCTCCCACTCCTGACTCACCCCAACTCTCAGCACGTAGGCATATTCTGCCAGCAATGTGGGACTGATGATTCGCCACTTGTGCTTCGTCCGCTTGAAATGTGGGTCAGGGAAGAGGAAGAACATCTTTGTTAGCTGTGAGACAGACATGCACCAACAAGGTTGTGAGAGCCTGGCCTCCATGCCCTGCCTACTTACCAACCTAACCCACTAGGGCCCCTCCCCACCTGGCCCTTGCAGAAGAAGTTAGGAAGGTGCTTCATGGCATTACTACGGAGACAGGCGATGTTCTGGAAGCCACCTCCGGGAGCTGCACGTAGGGCCCGAATCCGGTCTTGTACGTAGTCTGAGACTTTCACCCGGATCTCCAGACCCAGAATCAGTGTGTCTGGAAACAGCGGTGACAATTCCACTGGACACAGAAATACAATGGAATCATCAACCTCATACTTGCAGGAAGTGCAAAAGAGTCAACACAGCAAAGGAAGCCTCAATCTGCAACTACCAAAATCAGAAATGGCAAGTGGGGACAGAGATACCTATATAGATAATTTTATGCTGAAAAGGCAAGGTGAGATCTGAAAATTGTCACCAGGACTGGAATGGTAGGGCTAAGAATATATGTATATTTGCAATTGCTTTAGAGCTTCCACAGTGTTTTCACATCCTTACAACACTCTGTGTTAAATTGTGAAGATGAGGAACTGAGGGTCAGAAATGTCCAAGATCATAGCACTAACAAGGGGTAGAGCTGGAACTAGAACCAAGGTTTTCTGCCTCTAAGTACCATATTCTTCCTCTCTATCAGGCTGTTATCTGTATGGGAAGATCTAAAAATAGGGAAATGGCTTGTCATGCATGGCTAGGACAATACAGACCATACAAGAAGAACCCAAAAAACACAAGAGTGGAGCAAAAGGAATAAGTTCTAGTGGGGGAGGGTGTGGGGGAGGGGAGATGGAGGAGTCCCTGAGAAAGACAGTTCAGGATCACTAGCCACAGCTGCTAATCTCTGACGCTTGTGCTGACCGGCTCACTGACCCGGCACCCGGGAGGTGAAATGGCTCACATAGGCCAGACAGCACAACCCAGGTTCTGAGAGGCATCTGAGGCAGCCCCCTCCATTCTTCAGGGCAAAGGCCACAGACCCAGAGTAGAGAGAAGGTGGAGGCTCTCCATGCTGGTGTCTGCTCGAAAGGAGAAAGGCCAACTATGGCCCCCACAAAAGCTGCTGAGGTGGCAGAAACGAGGCCTCTCCTCTACCCGAGAGAAAGGGCCAGAGTGTTACCTAACAGGCCACCATAGCCACAGCCTATGTCTGCAAACTCCACTTGGGCCTGAGCTCTCTTTTCTTCCTTATCCTTTGAGTCATCGTGGCTCTGATTTTGCGTGAGTGGAGTGAAGAACTCTGGGTATAGCTCAGACCAGTCCATCTCTTCCGGCTTCACAGGACTATTGGAAAGAAGACATAAGAAGTGTGAGAAGGTTGGCCATACTATTGCAGAAGTGGTACTGTGAGTGTGTGGGTGGGTGAGGGTGGGGGGTAGATGGGAGGAGGGTTTCTCAAAAATTCAATAACAGGGAGCCGTGTGACCTCTCGGAGGCACAATGGAAACCACCCTTAACCCCCAGGGTGAATCACAGGCCCATCATGAGGCCCATGATTGCTGACCTGCCTGTCTCCACTTCTAGGGGTTGTTGTGACCCTGGTCGGACAGCTCTCCTTTCCGGGGCACAGGTTCCCCTTCTCCCAGAGACTGGCTGCCTAAGGCACTGGGATCCTACTTTGTCTATGCGCTCTGTGGGTAGAGGATGGAGTAAGGTGGAGGCAGAACTGTGTATATGTTTGCCTTTTTATTAAGTCCAACAAACAAAACAGAAAATGGAAACGATATCCTGCCTCTATCACTAGTCTCAGTAACAATTCTTTCTCTTCCCAGTCTTGGCACGGCTACCCAGACTTAGACCAGAACGCCACGCCCCCTCCCAACTGGCCAATTCCGTTCTCTGTCAACTCCCCCGAACCCACCTCCAAAACTGACGTCACCCAGCCGAGGCTCCCTGATCTATCCGAAATCCTCCCAACCGTCCCAGCACAACTGCTCTCCCAGACTGCTTTGAGAATTCCGCCCTCCTTTCCTTCCCCCCGTCCCGCTCACTCACTAGCGCAGCGTGTGGTCCGCCATGGGGTTGGAGTGAGCACGTTGCCGGTAGTAGCGCTTCTGGGGCTGCGGGGCCTCCGCTCCGGCCGCGTCCCAACTCTCGGCTCCCGCCATGACCCTCAGTCCCAGGTTTCAACATCGAACCCACGAGGAGACGCAGGCGGAGGCGCAAGATAATGACGCAATCATGCGCTCTGTGAGCAGACCCCGCCCCTTAAAGACCCAAGAGCAAATTCGGCTGGGCTAGGCGGGGAGGGCGGTGAGCGGCCAGAGCAGGAGTGCGCCTCCGCACCGTTAGTCTCTAGCCCGGCTGGCGAGGCCAGACCCAGGCACCCAACCTTTCCCTTTAGCTCGCTTCTCCCTGGTCTGGGTTACTATCCTGGTTGCAGCACCAGTGCACCCACAGGTGAGCGGGGTCTGGGGGACTCCGCCTCCAACTCTAAAGTCAATCGTAGCCCCCCTCTCCTCTCCCCTGGTCTGGGACTAGTCTACTGGGGCTGACCTATGTGATCCTGCGTGAGTCCCGTCGGGTATGCGCTTGGGACCGGGGCGGGAGGGGCAGCTCCTCATTCCACCTCCAGGAAGTCAAACTGGAGGAAGGAGGGCAAACTCGGGGAGGCGGGGCTCGTGCCACCGGGAAGCCGAGACGGTCTGCGGCCCCCGACCTCTACCTCGCTGCAGACCAGGGATCCCAGCGCCGGCCGCGGTGCTGCGGGACTCTCTCCGCCGGATGGCCGATCCCGGCCCAGATCCTGAATCAGAGCTCGAATCGGTGTTCCCGCGGGAGGTCGGGCTCTTCGCGGACTCTTACTCCGAAAAGAGCCAGTTCTGCTTCTGTGGGCATGTGCTGAGCATCACACAGAATTTTGGGTCTCGCCTCGGGGTGGCGGCGGGCGTGTGGGACGCGGTGAGGAGTGGGCAGCTCCGGGTGAGGGTCCGTGGGAGGTCCAGACCCCTACTCCGCCTCTTCCAGATGGAGCACTCACCGCGACAGTTTTTCTCTTTTCTCCCATAGGCACTGAGCCTGTGCAGTTATTTCGAGAGTCAAAATGTGGATTTCAGAGGCAAGAAGGTGATCGAACTGGGCGCGGGGACGGGCATCGTGGGCATCTTGGCAGCGCTGCAGGGTGCGTGAGCTGGCTTTGCCGCGGGAGAGAGTAGGGGATGGGGAGGAGGAGACACTTACCACTTCGTGAATTCTTGGGAGAGGGGAATGCTTTGGGCCCAGTCCAGTCCCTTCCTTTTAACAAACTCCCCACTCCCCCCACCCCCCACCGTGCCTGCTTCTTCGTGCCAGACAGCGCTGATGGGCTGTCAGAGCACCGAAAGTGGTTGATTTGAGGGTAGGAAATAAAAATTGGGCAGGCCTTGTAGAATAAGTTGTTTCTACCTTTTTGCTTTTTTGTGATTTCAGGGAGAATGCTGTCACGTATAATCTCCTTTGCTTTGGACATGGTTTTCTGTCAAAACGCATATATGGGGGTACCTATATATGCTCCCGCTACCTGTAGGGGGAGCGACCTGCTGAGTATTAAACCTCATGAGTGGCCAGGTGCGGTGGCTCACTTGTAATCCCAGCACTCTGGGAGGCCAAGGTGGGAGGATCACTTGAGGCTAGGAGTTTGGGCCAGCCTGGGCAACATAGCCAGACTCCGTGTCTACAAAAAATAAAAAATTCAGCCAGGCGTGGTGGCGCGTGCCTGTAGTCTTAGCTACTCTGGCGGCTGAGGCAGGGGGATCACTTGAGCCTGGGAATTGGAGGTTTCAGTGAGCTATAATCATGCCACTGTACTATAGCATGACAGGGTGATAGAGTGAGACCTCATGTCTAAAAAAATAATAATAAATAAACCTCCTGAGTGCTTTATAACCTTATAATAAATATATTTTAGATTCTTTAGGTTTTTATTGCTAGTAGAAACAAGCTTATGAGTTTCTGAGGGTTAGGCTGTGTCTTGTGGGAAGTGAGGGTAGAAATTAGATACCGCAGACTTGGGAAAGGAAAAGGTAAGGAAAATTTTGCTTCAGTTTTGTCAAGAACCAAAAACTACAAAGGAAATAGTTCCTTAGTTTATAATCTAATGGGAAGACAAAACTCCACCCTGAAAGCACTCATTTAAAAACTCTTACAAAGTCATCTCCCTAGGAATGCAAATTAAAATGTCCTTGTTCATAGGGACAGAACTAGGTCACATTAAGGGAAGTCTCCCCAGAGGCAGGCATTTATTCTTCTATTCATTCAACCAACATGTATACTAGGTCCCCTATATGCCAAGAATCATGCTAGGTGTTTGGATTCAACAATGAATAAGACAGATTTCCTCTGCCCAAGGAACTTATGGTCGAGTGGACGAGATAGGGGAAGATGTTATAGTACAAGAACTGTGGTGAGGCATGCATAGAGCCTTTGGACATGCTCTGTCCATGTCTACATGGACCCTCTGGAATCCCTTGAGGGGAAGCTCTGTTAGGTGAGAAGGAGGTGAACAGCGTGAACTCAGCAGGCTCAGAAACAATGAAGGGAATGTCAACAGCAGTTTTTCCATGAAGGATGGGTGGATGAGAGAAAGGCAGCTGTATTAGAAAGGGGAGAAAAGGCATGTAATATGGATGGGAACACCTACCTTCACTTGCTCCTAGACTGGCTTCTTTTCCTTTGCCCGCTATTCAGCTGCCAGGTCAGAAATATGGTTGTCATCTTGTCCCTTGTTTTTTCCCCTCATATCCCAGCAATCAGCCAGTCCTAGGGGTTATATGTTCTTAATACTTCCCCAATTCTCTACTCCTCTTTCCACCAGCTCTAGTTCAGGCCAATGCCATCTCTTGCCTGGATTTTCACAGGAGCCTTCAAGCTTCTTCATGGGGAAGTTTGGCAAGCCCAAACTAGATCTTGTGATCTCCCCCCACCCCCAAACCCATTTCTCCTCCAGGCTTCCCCATCGCAGTGAATCAAACCACCATCCACCCAGTGGGAAACCTAGACACCACTTTTGACATGTTCCTGTTTCTCACCCCATATCCATTATTCAGGTCCTATTGATTTCACCTCCTAAAAATCTCTTCAATCTTCTAACGTTTTTCCCATTGACAGCTCCCCAGTCCAAGCTGCCACCCCCACTTGCCTGGACTGCTATAATTAGTCAAAATGGTCTTCCTGCTTTGACTCTTTGTCCCTCCTAGACCTCTGCCCTCTCCACCCAGCAGTCAGAGTGATCCTTTCAAAATGCAGCTGTAATCATGCACCCCCACCCTAAATTTTTCAATGGCTTCTTGTTGCTTTCAGGATAGAACCAATACCTTTGGCATGGCCTCCAAGGTCCTGCTTCCCTCTCCAGCCTCTTTCTGTGCCTCCTCTCCTCCTGTCCTCCTTGGGCTGCCTATTGCCCTTCGGTCAGTTCCTCAAACCTACTTTTTTTTATATAGAGAGATAGGGACTGGCTTCATCACCCAGGCTGGACTGCAGTGATGCAATCATAGCTCACGGTAGATTTAAACTCCTGGGCTCAAGTGATCTTCTCGCCTTGGCTTCCCACAGTGCTGGGATTACAGGCATGAGCCACTGTGCCCAGCCCTCAAACCTACTTTGATGTTCCCTTCCTTGGAGTCTTCACACAGGCTGTACTTTCTGTCTGAAACCCTTTTACCACCTGGTAATGCATATGCATCCTTCATAGATTAGCTCAAACATCACTTTGAAGGGAAGGCCTCCTTGACACTCCCACCCCCAGGCTAGCTTAGGCCCTCCTAGTGGATACAAAACTGTGCTAACTGGTGTCATCTTAAATTTGTTATCACTGACCTCAGGTAGGTCTTAAGTGCCACCCAGCTAGCCTATTACACTTCCTTTGTTGACTTATTCTTCCACACTCTTAAACATCTGTTTCTTACCTTCTTGTTCTTTAAAATTCCAAATGCTTTCTTCACCCTCAACTGAAGACTTTGTTTCCTGTCTCTTCTGATTGCTTCTGTTTTCTCAGAAAACGTCCACAGTGTTGTGTTCCTATAACAACATCTACTCACCGAACTGTGTCTGTGTCTGTGTGCACTGCCTTCTCTCCTGTTACCGCAGATGAACACACTGCTAGCTAAGGTCAAACCCTCCGCTTGTCACAAGACCCCAAACTTTCCCACCTACTCAAAGACATTTTCCAGCAATCTCCTACCCCCATGCCTGTCTCTCCTGCCTTGTCAGTTTTTCCTTCTCTCTGGATCATTCCATATATAAATGGAATATAAATATGCATATAAATATACTATACTTTCTCCTTTTTCAGAAAAAACTCTTGATCCTACATCCCCTCCAGCTACCACCCCATTTCTCTGCTCCACTTTAAAACAAAACTCGAGTTAATACTGACTGTCTCTAGTTCCTCTCCTTTTTTTTTCCCTCAATCCATTCCAATCAGATTTTCACTCCAGCATGCCCCGTTCACTCCAGTTTCTCTAGTTCAGGTTGTGAGCTTCGTTTCTGACTCCATGTTGTTAAACACAGGAGCCAGTCATCAGCCCACCTTTGTTGACTTTGCATTTGACATTGATATACCTCCTCCTTGGAACACTTCCTTTGGTTTCCAGGGTACCACACTTCTGGTTTCTGCTTACCTCACTGGCACTCCTTTCCATTCTCTTTTCTTGGTTCCTTTTCATCTTCACAACTGAAAATTCGGGGTGCCTCAGGGCTCAGGGGCAGTCTTTTGACCCCCTCCTTTTTCTGTGTACACTCACTCCTAAGCAATCCTATCACCTTATGGCTTTAAATGTCCTTTTTATAATGATGACTCTATGGCTCTCCCATTTCTATCTCCAGACTTGTTTGCATAACCTACTGCCTACTTGGTATCTTCACATGGTTGTTTGATGGACATCTTAATGTGTCCAGAAATGGACATCTGATCTTCCTGCCCAAACCTGCTTCTCCTGCAGCCTTCCTCATCTAAGTGAATGGCAATTTGGTCTTCTAGCTGACCAGCCAAGCATCTGGGAACCATCCTGAGCTTCTCTCTCTTTCTGATATTTCATATCCAATCTGTTGGCAAATACTGTTGACTCTATCTCCAAAATATATTCAGGATCCCACTACTTCTTAGCCATTGCTACTTCCCTGGTTCAAACCCTCCTCATCTCTCAACTGGGTCATTGCAGCCACCTCCTAACTGGTCTCCTTGCATCTGGCCTTGCCCTTCTGCAGTCTTCTCCACAGCAGCCTGAGTGCTCCTCTTAAAGCATAAGTCAGCATATGCCATTCTTCCCTTTAAAATTCTACCACAGCTCCCCATATCACTCAGACTAAAAGCCAGATTTCTCACAGTCTTCTTACAAGGCCCTGATAATGCTCCAATTCCTACTATTATGCCCCTCACTCACACTGCTCCAGCCACTGGCCTTCCTGCTGTTCTTCAGACCAGTCAAGCACACCCTGCCTCAAGGTCTTTGCACTTGCTGGTCTGTCATTTGGTAGACTTTAGCCTGAGAGATCCACGTGGTTTGCTCTGTCCCTTCTTTCAGATCTTTCCCAGACACAGTCAGCTCAGTGAGTTTTTCCTCAACCATCCAATTTAAAATTACATTCCCTGCCCCATCCTTTGAGCAATTCTTATCCTCCTTCCTGGCTTGGTGCTTCACTATAGCACTTACTACTGTCTGATACACACTGTATTTTATTTTATTGAGTTTGTTGTGTTTCTTACCACTGGACTGTAAGCTCTGTGTTGGGGGGAATCTTGTCTGCTTGGTTCACTGCTGTGTTCTCATACCCAGCATATAGGCACATAATAAATGTTAATGAATGAATGAATTCTTAGTATTTCCTGCTTCTCTTTCTATAGTAGTTATCACGATGGTGATTCAGTGGTTACTTTTGCAGTACCTAGTGTGTCTCTGCCTCTAGAATGAAACTCAAGGAAGGCTGAGGTTTTGTCTTGCTCGCTACTGTATCCCCAGCACTTAGTAGGTGCTCAGTACATATATTTATTGCATGAATGAAGCTTTCTGAGATGCTAATCTGATCATCTTCACCCCTGCTTCTGCCCTTAAAACTTATTGCCCTTGGGATCAAACCTGAGTCTCCTTAGCATGTCATAATCACTTTCCTCTCATCTCGTGTCTTGACACTTCTCTCCCCCTTCCACAACCTCTAAGATCAAGCCTTCCTTGAATATGCCATGCTTTCTCACTGCCAGGCCTTTGTACTCACTGTTCTTTTCTTGGAAAGCTCCACCTGACTAATTCCTACTTGTCCTTTGGGCTCAGCTGAGGTCATGCCTTCTGGGAAGCTTTCCAGACCCCTAAGGAGGGCTCGTGTCAGTGGGGGTGGGTGCATAGCCCATCTCCAGCTGAATCCTGCCCAGGCTTCTGCTGACATCTGATTGTTGTGCATTGGGCAGAGATTGAAGATTAGCTCAGAGGGAATGTTGATGTTGTAGAATGTAGAGTAATGAGAATGGCAGTGAGTGAAAGGGTAGTTAGGACAACTAAAAAGCAGCATGGGCTTCGGGCTGTCAAGACATTGTCCTTCGTGCCCTGAGGTCCCTGGACCTTCCACGCAGAGAAGGTCCCTCTGACTTGCATTTCTCCTCCTTCCTCTCTCTCAGGGGGGGATGTTACCATCACTGACCTGCCTCAGGCCCTAGAACAGATCCAGGGCAACGTCCAGGCCAATGTGCCAGCTGGAGGCCAGGCCCAGGTCCGGGCCTTGTCCTGGGGGATTGACCAGCATGTCTTCCCTGGAGACTATGACCTGGTGCTGGGGGCTGATATCGTGTACCTGGAACCCACCTTCCCACTGCTGCTGGGGACCCTCCAACATCTGTGCGGGCCCCGTGGCACCGTCTATCTGGCCTCCAAGATGAGAGAGGAACACGGGACAGAGAGCTTCTTTCAGCATTTCCTGCCCCAGCATTTCCAACTGGAGCTGGTCCAGCGGGATGAGGATGAGAATGTCAACATTTATAGGGCCAGGCACAGGGAACCAAGACCTGCTTGACATCACCCCTTCTGTTCTTCTCAACCATTTGCCCTAATGAAAGAACTGCCTATCTCCAAAGCCATTCTCCAGAGCCATAAACACAAGGACCAGAAAGGATGGATTTACCTGGCCTCTCTTTTTCCTCCATCCCTCTTTGTTCCCCCAGATACTCTTGGGCTGGTGCAGGGAGATGCCTGCTTACTAGGAATCCTAGAGCCCTGGCAGCAGTGGAGTTAGAGTACCAAGGAGGTTCCTAGCTGCTGTTCTCAAAGGAGGAGGATGGGAGAGTATCCAGGATTTTTAGGGGTAAGGGAAGTAAATGGATTGTGAGAGCAGTGGCTGCAGAGAGACTTGTCATTAATCACTTGTAGTCCTGTTGCTGTCTGTTTATACAGAATGGACTTTTTTTAAAAAAAATCAAATTCTGTGGAATTTTTCTAAAGGGAAAGAAATAAGCATTAAAAATCTCTTCTGCATACAAAGAACTCAGTTTTTGCCAGGGACTGAGGAGGAAGAAGCTTCAGACCACCTGTTTCTTGCTTTCAGACATAGAGTCTGGTCTGGAAGGACCATGGTTCTAACTGGGTCAAGTCCTCGCAGCCCTGCAGCTGGGGATAGGCAGCAGATCTGTCCTTTGGACTGTAGCTTCTTCATCCTTTTTGGAGTTGGAGCTTGATTTTATAGAACATCATGCTGTGCAGAAGAACACTAGACTGAGTACTAGGTTCTTTTCCTTTTTGATTTTTCTTTAGACTTCCAAGATTTATCAGTCCTTCCATCCTAATGTGTTTTGCCTTCACCTCTTTTCTCTTCCCACTGTGGTGTCTCTGGTTGGGGCTCTCTTTACTTACTGCTTAGGCACATAGTCACTTCCTCTGGACTCTCTGTGGCCATTCTCTCTTCCTTCAAGCTATTCTGCAAACTCTTGTGAGCTTCTGAAATCAGCTCTGAATAGCTTTTACTGCCTATGGAATAAAAACAAGCTCCTCTGCTTGGTACTTGGTTTATCCCATGTGGTCCCAAATTACCTTTCTACTTCATTTCCTACATGAATTGGACCTCTGGCCAAATTACGAAAGGTCTATTCTTTGTTCTCTAAATCCACACTAAAATTTCCTGACTTCTTCCTCCATCCTTTATGATGATTCCCTGCTTGGAAGGGCTATTGCTATGTGTCAAAATATTCATTATTCTTTGCCTCTTTCCTGAGCCTCTTGCTTGGATGTGATTTCTTTCTCCCTGAGACGTTTTCACTGTTTGTTCATCTTAGGGGACCTTACTTTGTCTTGCATAGACATGACCCTCATTTTCTCACCATTAGATTACTTTGGAAGGTAGGGCCGTGGTTTACTCATCTCTAATCCCCTTAAGCCTGACACAGTTCCTGTTACACAATAGGTGTTAAACCCATATTTTGCTCATTCAACAAATATTTATTCGGTTTGTTGAAAGGACTTCACCCCTACTTTCCTGTCCGATTTGGTATTGGACAAATTCCTGAACCCCACCTACCTCACAAGTTTGTCATGAGTCATAAATGGATAATGAATATAAAAACGCATTGAAAATAAAGAAACAAAGTGTAACCCACATGTCTTGTATTGTTTTGTGACAACTTTATTTCTTGCTTTCCGCTATTTTGCCTGTGGGGGGTAATTCCCGTGTGAAATGTGTAGCCTCAATAAACCAAGTAGAGGAAGCGACTGTGCCCCTCCGACCAGCAGATGGCGCTATCCTGGTTTGGCGTGTTCAGGTGGAGAGTTCTGGCCCTTCCGGCCCGCCGTAGGTCTGTCGTCTTACTGGTGCGCCAGCCGGCGGAGGTGTACTGCGGCCGAAGAGATGTCGCTGTTGCGGTCATTGCGCCTCTGCCTGGTCTCCCGGACCAGGAGTCGCCCGGTGAGGTGTCCTGGCCCCGGTATCGACCTGCCTTCCTTGCCGCTCTCCTGGGTGCCTGGAGCGTACCCTTCCCTTCCCCGACCCCGTTCGATTCCATCCCACCCTTCCCCCGACGGCTTTGCCTCTTCGCAGTCCAGCCCCACTGCGCTGCCTTTTCCACATTTCCCGAGCCCTAAGGTGGCCTCCCTGCAGATGTGTCCTCCACGCCCCGGAGCTTGCTGCTTCCTACTTCTCATCCCTTTCTTCTTGCCCTCCAGGCGCGGTCCCTTCTGCTTCAGTCGCCCCAGCTATGGCAAACATTTCATGCTGGGTCCTGGCTGTCTTCCTCGGCCTCCAGCAAGGAACTCCTCATGAAGTTGCGGCGAAAAACAGGCTACTCCTTTGTAAATTGCAAGAAAGCTCTAGAGACTTGTGGCGGGGAGCTCAAACAGGTGTGTGCGTGGTGGGTGTTGGGGCTGCAGGGCGAGATGCTAGGGCTCAACTTCAGACTTTTGGGGAGGTCTGGTGAGGAGCATAGAAGTCAGACCTGCTGCCAGTGACCCGTAATGGCAGAGCCCTAGATGGAATTCTGGCTTAAATGACAGCCTCAGCCTTTGCCTTTGTTTTATTTGGAAGCAATTGAGTCAGGATCCCAAGGTTAGCAAACACTATTCAATGCAAGACTGCTGTGGTGTTTCCTGCTGCGTGGAGCTGAAAGGGTTTGTGTGAGCTTTGGAGTCAGACCGACCAGGACTCAAATGGTGGTGCCCTCACACTAACCCTGTGACCTTGGACATCTTAATTAATCTTTCCAAATTGTGGTGTCCTTGTAAGTACAGGCATGCGTCGCTTAACCACAGGGTATGTTCTGAGAAATGCGTCACTGGGCAATTTCATTGTGCGAACCTCATAGAGCACACTTACATGAACCTAGGTGTATAGATAGCCTGCTACACACCTAGGCTGCACAGTATAGCCTATTGCTCCTAGACTACACACCTGTACAACATGTTACTGTACTGAATACTGTAGGCAGTTGTAACACAATGGTGTCTAAACACAATGTTTATCTAAACATATTTAAACATAGAAGAGGTACAGTAAAAATACACTATAAAAGATATAGGGCACTTACCATGAATGGAGCTTATAGGACTGGAAGCTGCTCTGGGTGAATCAGTGAGTGAGTGGTGAGTGAATGTGAAGGCCTACCTAGGACATTATTGTACACTACTGTAGACTTTATAATGTAGACTTAGGCTACACTAAATTTATAAAAAAATTTTTCTTTCTTCAATGATAAGTTAGTCTTAGCTTACTATAACTTTTTTATTTCATAAACTTTTAAGATCTTTTGATTTTCTTGGACTCTTTTGTAATAACTCTTAGCTTAAAACACAAACAGGCCAGGTGCAATGGCTCACGCCTGTAACCCTAGCATTTTGGGAGGCCAAGGCGGGATGATCACTTGAGGTCAGGAGTTGAAGACCAGCCTGAGCAATGTAGTGAGACCCCCCCCACAAAAATTTTTTTAAAAATTAGCTGAGCTTGGTGACACACACTTGTAGTCCTAGCTACTCGGGAGGCTGAGCCAGGAGAATCACTTGAGCCCGGGAGTTTGAGGTTGCAGTGAGCTATGATCACACCACTGTATTCCTTTAGCCTGGGTGACAGAGCAAGACCCTGTCTCAAAAAAAACAAAAAACACAAATACATTTTATAGGTCTTTGTTTATATCCTTATTCTGTAAGCTTTTTTCCAATTTTAATTATTTTTGTATATTTTTTTACTTTTTAAACTTTTTTGTTAAAAACACAAGACAAAAATACACACATTAGCCTGGGCATACACAGGGTCAGGATCATCAATATCACTGTCTTCCACCCCCACATCTTGTCCCACTGGAAGGTATTCAGGGGCAGTAAGATGCATGGAGCTGTCAACTCCTATGATAACAATGCCTTCTTCTGAAATACCTCCTGAAGGACCTTCCTGGGGCTGTTTTACAGTTAACTTTTTAAAAAAAAATAAGTTGGAGTATACTCTAAAATAATGATTAAAAATATAATAGTATAGTAAATACATAAACTAATAACAGTTTGTTATTATCAAGTATTATGTACTATACATAATTGTATGTGCTATACTTTTGTACGACTAGCCGCACAGTAGGTTTGTTAACACCACATCACCACAAACGTGTGAGTAATGCATTGCACTACTTTGTTAGAAGGACTACTATGTCACTAGGCAATTTTTCAGCTCCATTGTAATCATGGGACCACCATGATATATGCATTTGCAATCCATTCTTGACCAAAACGTCATTGTGACATGCATGACTGTGTAATGAAAATACTGCTATCTGTTCCATAGAGTTGTTGTGAAGATTAAACTTATCCAAAACACTAGTTACAAAAATGCCTGGTATTTGGCATTTAGTAATAGACTGTCAGTAGACGACAGATTACTTTAGTTGCTATTACAGAATTTAGGGGAAGTAGAAAGAATCAGGGAACCTGAACATATTTTAGAGCTCTTTTCAGTTCTAAATTCTGTGACTTTGTCATCTGCTCTTTTTCTTTTTAATTTATAGGCAGAGATCTGGCTCCACAAGCAGGCCCAGAAGGAGGGCTGGAGCAAAGCTGCCAAGCTCCATGGGAGGAAGACTAAAGAAGGCCTGGTTGGGCTGATGCAGGAAGGAAATGTGACTATATTAGTAGAGGTGAGTTGTTGGAAATTCCACATACCAAGAACAGCTGTCCTTTGGGTGTAAAGCTTGTGGTAGACCCTTTAAAGAAGAGGTCTGTTTGAGAACCATAAAGGGTAGTTGAAGTTAAACTCACAAGATCTCAGTTATTAGCTAGGGATTCATTTAAGTATCGAAAGGCACAGGTGTGTTGATGAGGAATGGCTTAGTAGTCTAGAATATTACTGCTAAGTGTGAATTTAGTGCAGCCTTATACCTTGTCACTGATTGTTTCCTGGAACAGTTAGATTTTAGAGCTAGTAATTAATTGGTTGATGGATTTTCGTTTATGCATTGCAAAAAAGAAAAAGGAAGGAATAAATAATTAGTTGATGGAGAGAGAACAGCTGTTTTCGAGGAGGTTTGGGGGCCATAATTGGTGAAGAATCAGATGTGGATTAGAGTGAGAGAAGGATGAACAAGGTGATAGCAAAAGCGGTTTGGAGTGGGAGGCTGGAGAGTGAGGTGATGATGGTGTGCAGCCCCAGGCAAGTGGTGAACTTGCAGTGCGTCCTTCAGGACATTATCCGACCATCTTCTGAATGTGCAGGCTATGGTTGACTCACTAGCCCAGCAGGAATCACTTGATTCAGTTTCTGACTTCAAACTAAGAGAGGAAGTGCAGCTTTAAAATTCTAGGGTCATTTATTTCTGTTGAATCTGTAGCTTGTTCTATCAATATCTTGGTTTACTCACCAACCTAAAGGCACTCTTGGAAACTGTCAGTAAACAACTTGTATAGTAACATCAATTTATTCCCACAGGTAAACTGTGAGACAGATTTTGTTTCCAGAAATTTAAGATTTCAAGAGCTGGTCCAGCAAGTAGCCCTTGGAACCATGCTTCATTGTCAGAGTCTAACAGATGAAGTCTCCACATACAGTAAAGTGAGTTTGGGGGTTGTCTCCAGCATGCTGAATTTGTTCCCCTCTTAGGGTCTTTGCTGTTCGTTTTTGAGACATTTTCATGTCTCCTTTCCTTCCTTCACATCTCTTTGGGTAGGAGTACCCTTCCTACTGTTGCTCTATCCCCTTATTCTGTCTCATTTAAAATTTTTTATTATAGTGCTTATATATTACATTTTTATTTATTTGTATGTTGTCTGTCTTCCCTAATAGAATGTAAGCTGCATGAGGCAGGAAATTTGTCTTTTCACTACTGTATCTCTGGTGAAAGAGAATTGGGCCCAACACTTAGCTGGAGCTCAATAAATCTGTGTCTAGTGAATGAATGAATGAATGGGGTAGATAGAGTCAGCCAAATTAGTGAAGCCATCTGAGGCTTTGAGTTCAGAAATCTGGAATGGCCTGAGGAAAAGGTTTCTAAATAGAGATTGGAGAAGGCACAATTTAGGAGAATAAACATATTCTTGCCATAGAAGGATCAAGGAAGGAATTATATCTTTCTGCCTTTGATTCAGTCTTATTTTCAAGGCAAAAATGAACCAACCACTCACAGCAATTTTTTTGAGTTTATCACCACCTTTTTTCTCTTATTTATTCTTCTCTTGAGATCTCTTGGTAAACGTTAATTATTACTGGTGTTAAATAGTCATATTATATGGAAAACAGTGTTAAGATTGTTTTTTAGAATTGTATTGAGTAGATGAGTCACTTAAACTAGAAAGTCTAGCTTTGATTTTCCTAGTAACTCTATTCATAACCCTGAGCCATTCACTTACTTTCCTGGGCCTCTGTTTCGTTATTTGTAACTTTGGTCCCGTTTAGCTTTATTTTTTTTTCCTTTTGGCCTTTAGTTTAATTTTTTTTTTTTTTTTTTTGCAAGTGTGAAATGAAGTTTATTGAGGAAGGACAAGATAGGTTCACAGAGCAAGAGCAAGACGCATTCGCCATAGACGATGAATGGACCCCCCTGTTGTAACAAGAGGGCCCTTTAGTTTAATTTTTTTTAACTTTTATTTTGAAAAAAAGTTCAGACTTACAGAAAAGTTGCCAGTATTCTGAAATAAACTCCAGTGCACCCTTTATCTAGATTCACCATTTTTTAACATTTTGCTGCGTTTGCTTTATTGCTTTTTATATATGTATTATCATTATTTTTTTTATCCTTTTGTGAGTATGCTGGAGATGTCAGAACCCTTTATTCCTTTGGCATGTGTCTCCTGAAAACAAAGACATTCTCTTATATAACCACAGCACAGTGATCACATTTAGGACTTTTAACATTGATAAAATATTTTGATTTATATAATATATAATATGTATTTGTATTTTGCCATAAGCAATTTTTCTTCTGATCTGGGATCCAGTCCAGTATCATATGTTGCATTTAGTTGTTGTGTTTATTTAATCTCCTTTCTTTGTTCCTCAGCCTTTCTTTCTGTTGTACTACATTGACATTTTGGAAGATTACAGGACAGTTTTGTAGAATGTCCTTCAATTTGGGTATGTCTGATGTTTCTTCATAATTAGACTCAGAATATGGATTTTTGTTGGAATATTAACCAGAATTTTTCTCAGAACATCACATGAGGAGGCACGTGATGACTGTTAGTCCCGGTACTGATGTTAACTTTGATGTTAAGGTAGTATTTGCCAGGTTTCTCCACTGTAAAGTTGCCAGGTTCCTCTTTGTAATTAACAAGTAATCTGTGTGGGAGATTCCTTGAGACTGTGTAAACATCCAGTTCCCAAAAAGCTTTTGCCTAAATGCTAGTTGTAGCATCCATTGATAATTCTTGTCAGGATCAGTTATTACTATGATAGTTGGCATAATGGTTTTTATCTTATAATTTTGTTTACATGTATTAGTTTTATTAGTTGGCATTGTACTGTTAGGAAGAAATTTCCGTTTTTCCCCTTTTATTTAGTGATTTATTTAGTACTAACATTGACTTGTGGATTTTTATTTTATACAATAGGTTATAATTCATTATTCATTTTGATGCTCAAATTATCTGTGGATTTGATCAGGGCAAGCTGATCCCGTGCAGGCTGACTCTAGTGTCCTTTTGATAATGTCCTTATTTTCTGGGTATTTTCTTACTTTTTGGTGTAACAAGATATTTTGGGTTTATATTTGTATTACTTTCCTTGCCCCAACCACGGAATTGTCCACTTCTTCAAGGAGTCCTGGTCCTTTTTAGTGGGGAAATGGTTTTTAGAAACCAAGATCTGGGCATTAGGAATGCTTATTTCTACTGAGATGTCATTGTTCTCTGTTCTTTCAGCAGACAGAGTGTGTGTGTGTGTGTTGTGTGTGTGTGTGTGTGTGTTTGTGTTTCAGTTCTAATCCAGCACCATAGGATTCTTCCTTTCCTTCCCCCATTCTGTGTTTGTATCTTCCTTCTCTCATAGTGAGAACACTGGTTCCTAGCAACTTCAATATGTTTATTTATATTTACTTATTTACTCAATGTTACAACATATATAAAAAATTGTTTCAGAGTTGCTTCATCTGACCACTGCAAGTAACAAAACTTCCAGAGAGTTCAAGGTTTCTTTGTAGTTCTTTTTGTGTTTACATTGAAGTTATGTGCCCAAATGACTGTATTGAAAGTTATTTGGATTAGTTTTTTTTCCTTTCTGAGGTTATGTTAATTCATTTGACATATAGTTAGAGTCTTATATTTCTTTTTTTTTTTTTTTTTTTTTTTTTAATTTTTTTGTTGAGACAGAGTCCTCGCTCTGTCGCCCTGGGTAGAGTACAGTGGCGTCATCATAGCTCACCACAACTTCCAACTCCTGGGCTCAAGTGATCCTCTTGCCTCAGCCTCCCAAGTAGCTGGGGCTACAGGCGCCACAACGCCCGGCTGATTTTTTGTTCCTATTTTTGGTAGAGATGAGGTCTCACTCTTGCTCAGGCTGGTTTTGAACTCCTGAGCTCAAACAATCACCTGCCTCGGCCTCCCAGGGTGCTAGGATTACAGGAGTCTTATGTTTCTTTAGTCAATTTTTATTTTCACCTGAAATTCTTGTTGATTTAATTTTATTTTTGAATATGTAAAACATTAGCAAAGTCCCCAAAATTAAAACTATTAAAAAAAAAAAAGGTATACTCAGAGAAGTCTTACTCCTTCTTCTCTCTCTTCTACCCCATTCCTATCCACTTCTGTAGATAACCAGTGTCATTAGATTGTGGATATCCTTTTTGTATTTCTTCTTGCAAAAATAAGCATATTTATATAAATCTTTCTTACACAAATGGTGGGATAATGCATATACACTTTTTTTTTTTTTTTTTTTTTAGAGACAAGGTCTCTCTCTGTTGCCTAGGCTGGAGTGCAGTGGTGTGATCATAGCTTAACTGTAACCTCGAACTCCTGGGCTTAAGTGATCCTCCCACCTCAGCCTCCCAAGTAGCTAGGATTATAGGTGTACACCACCATGCCTGGCTGATTTAAAAAAATTTTTTGCAGAGACAGGGTCTTGCTATGTTGCCCAGGCTGATCTTGAACTCCTGGGCTCCGGCAATCCTCCCACCTTGGACTCCCAAAGTGTTGGGATTAATCAGGTGTGATCCACTGCATCCTGCCAACATATACTTTTAATTTGCTTTTTTCACTTAATAATATATACTGGACATACTCCATAGAAGTTCATGGAGATCTTCCTTTTTCTTTTTTCCAGCTGCCTAGTATACTATTGTGTCCATGTGCTGTTGTTTATTCAACCAGTCTTCTCCTGTGTTTGGGCATTTAGGCTATTTCCAAAATTTTATGATTAGAAATCATTGCTCAGTGGATAATCTTGTGCATATGTACTTTTGTATTGTTGAAAGTGTATCATCTAGATAAATTCCTAGATGTAGGATTGCAGGGTCAAAGGATAAATGTATGCATAGTTTTGTTAGATATTGTCCAGTTCCTCTCCATTGGATTTGTACCATTTTGCATTCCCACCAACAATCTGCAAGTGTCCTAGCTTTAACATTTTATGATTGTATGAAAATGTTGTTCCTGGTTGGGCATGGTGGCTCACGCCTGTAATCCCAGCACTTTGGGAGGCTGAGGAGGGAGGATCTCTTGAACCCGGGAGTTCAAGACCAGCTTGGGCAACAGAGCGAGACCCCATCTCTACAAAAAAAATAAATAAAAAATTAGCCAAGCAGGGTGGTGCACACCTGTAGTCCCAGCTTGGGAGGCTGAGGCACGATGATCCCTTGAGTTCAGGAGTTCGAGGCTACAGTGAGTGATTGCAACACTGCACTCCAGTCTGGGCCACAGAGTGAGACCCCATCTTTAAAAAAAAAAGAAAAGAAAATATTGTTTCTGATTTCTAGGAAATTACATTCTGAGAAGTTAGGCTGAAGGATGGGAGTGGAATAGAATTGAGGTGGGGAGGTGCAGTGATGGAATAAAATATTTATAAAAATGAAACTATTATCAATTTTTAACATCCTTGGCTTAATGAAAATATTATTTATACCAGTTGTCTTAAATAATTTTCTTAGAAATAGGCTATTTTTGCCTATTCTCTTGATAATTTGGGTAGTGCAGAACTGATCCATGTTTGTTTTCTTTTTACACTTAGGGCTTCTTGAATTCCTCTGAGCTTTCTGGACTTCCAGCTGGACCTGACAGAGAAGGGTCTCTCAAGGATCAGTTGGCCTTAGCAATTGGTGAATATTTATAAATATTCTGGAAACTGGAAATTAAGAACTGGATCTCTTGTTATCTTTGGTGTTCCTCCTTGTATGCTCATTTGCATGCAAGGGTCAGATGTTAAGAATGTGAGAAGTAGTTTGTGTGTTAGATGTTAGGGAGCAGTAGGCATCCTGAAGCGCTCATACTCTGCTGGAGAAGTGCCATTACCAAGCTGTAGCCAGTTGTTATATCAGGGGAAATAGAGTCCCACTGTCATCAGATTTCTGAATTCCTTAAAAGAATTTAGATTTGTATGCAGAAATCTCATGGTTTTTAGATGTTTGCAACTAGTTAAAATTATTTTCATCACTGTGCCAACAAAACAAAGCATGTCTTTAGACAGAAAAATGGTACATTAAAGGTTATTTCATCTTCCTTATAAAGTGATCCAGGAAAATTAGGGGTACCCTTTTTAGGAATTTGATCTCTGTTTTCAAAAAATCTGGTCTTAAATTTGTGAAGGTACATTCTTTTGTAACCTACTGGCTATGGGAACCACATCTAGATCATTGTGGTTGGACTAGTGGGGATTTTCCTTTCTTCCTAAGTGTCCTTGATGGAGGGAGACAGGGAGGGATGGGGTTGGAGCTTGCTGGGAATTTATTCCTCATCTGAAATTTCCAGTCAAGGCATCAACTGTGTTTTTATCAGGTCATCTTGCAGTGTCTATGATGTTTCAGTGAGTCATGGATGAGAAACCAGGCAGACAGCTATGTGTGGGGCTTATTAAGAAATTCTGGAAGAATTAGATATTTCAACCATGTCAGTTTCTGGGAATTAACTATTGGGTAGATGATTTGACCTATTTTAAAATTTGTGTTAGTTTCCAAATTCTCCCTTTTTATGACTGTTAAGTATAACTATGGCTAATCCAGGCATATTTGTGCAGACCCTTTTGTTTATTCTCCTACCTTTTGGCTTATTTGGCTTATTGTTAGAAGGGAATAGCATATTAATAGAAAGGAGTGTATCTGTTTTTTCGTTCTCATAAACAACTCTGAAAATGTTATTTTTTTATTTTTGATGAGAAGAAGTTGAAACTATGAGATGACATGGGGTTTTGGATTTTCTGGGGCTTTTAGTTGTGGACTTTTTCCTGATACAATGGATGATCAGGAGTTGTGTCAGTTATGGTGGTATTCAGGAGGGATGGTAATTTGGTGGGAAAACACCTAACTGTTTTGGATACAGATCTGAGTTTTAATTCCAGCTCTGCCATGTATTATTGGGCGAATTACTTAAGTACTCTAAGCCTAAGTTTAATGTAATAATTATAACCAGCATTTGAGTGCTCACTATATGCCAGATACTATAGTACATGCTTTTACATTTATTATTTATTTCTCCCAATAACCCTGAAAGGTAGGTGGTATCTTATCCATTTTACAGATGAGAAAACTAAGGCTTGGTAAATTAGTAAATGGGATTATGTCATTAAGTCACTTGCCCAAGGTCATATAGCCGTAAGAGGCAGAACTGAGACCTGAGTATGTGTGACACCACAGCCTATGTTTTTAAATATGAGAGTGCCTGGCACGTGGTTGGTACTCCATAAAGGTCCTCTCCACTTCCTTTACCCTCTCCCCACACATCCCTTTTCCTCTTTAACAAAATCTGAAAATGATATCTCTCCATCTTATTGCATATCCAGTGTAAATGAGAGGGATTTCTTCCAAACTTGGCCTCTTCTGTGCATATTCTGGTACCACCACAGGCATCATATTCTGGTGGTGTGTTGGTTTTTGTTTTTGCTTTTTTATAGGGAAACTGGGAGAAAACTTGACACTTAAACGAGCTGCATGGGTGAAGGTGCCATCTGGGTTCTACGTTGGCTCTTATGTCCATGGAGCAATGCACAGTCCCTCCCTTCACAACCTAGTGCTGGGCAAGTATGGGGCCCTGGTTGTCTGCGAGACGTCTGAGCAGAAAGCAAACCTTGAAGACCTTGGCCGCCGCCTTGGGCAGCATGTGGTGGGCATGGCTCCTCTCTCTGTTGGCTCCCTGGACGACGAGCCTGGAGGAGAGGCAGAGACCAAGATGCTGTCCCAACCATACTTGCTGGATCCCTCTATTACATTGGGACAGTATGTGCAGCCCCAGGGGGTGTCTGTAATAGACTTCGTGCGGTTTGAATGTGGAGAAGGTGAAGCAGCAGAGGCTGAGTAGGTTCCAGAGACTTTTGGCCCAGGAGGAATGTTTATTTTTAGTTCTGGACATCATTACAAAAAGAAGTTATTTCCTAAGCCTCTTCAAACTCAGAATTTGTTTTTCATTTGAGTTTATAATGAAATTATATACCTCATGGGTAAAGTTATTACATAAAATAGTTATATAATAAAAAGAATGAATTTTTTCCATGTTTGTGTAATACTGGGTTTAGCTTTTTAGTGCCTTACTTGTGACATGTTTTAGAAAACAACAGGTGGGCCTTATTGATGTGACTGACAGTGTCTTGGAGAACAGGCATTAACAATTATGCTGCTACTCTCTTCAACATAGATTTATTGTGGTGTCCCTGAAATTTCTAACTCATGTTCTATCTTACTCCTTCTATGACATAGAACTCTTGTTCTGCTTTCATTTTTGACACTTTGAACTATACTCCTACCCTGGAACTTCCCCAGTTATGTTACTTCTGCCATATGGATTTCTTTGGAATTACTGATTCAAACTTAGAGTTGTCTGGAAAATGTGGGTTCATTTGTTGATGTCTATAGCATGCTTTAAAGGCTTTCTGCAGTGGTATACTGGTTCTGGCCTCATTTACTGAAATTAATAACACATGGCTCTGTTTCTCTTTTGGATAATGGAGTGGGTGGGTGGGTACTGAGGTTTCCTGGACAGCTGTAAGGCAGATTTTGACATTCTTGTGCCAGAAACTGGAATTAGAGTGGTCTGGTTATCCAGAAAGCTTACTCAGCATTATTTCTTTACTTCCCCAGTACTGAAACATTTCTCCCAACGTAACATAAAATTACCATAACAGGCTGGGCGCGGTGGCTTATGCCTGTAATCCCAGCAATTTGGGAGGCTGAGGCAGGAGGATTGCTTGAGCCCAGGAGTTTTTGAGACCAGCCTGGGAAAAGTGAGACCCTTTATCTACAAAAAATTTAAAAAAAAAAATTAGCCAGGCATGGCAGCGCATATACCTACTACAGGACTGAGCCAGGAGGATCACTTGAGCCCAGGAGTTTGGGGTTACAGTGAGCTGCTATGTGTGCCCCCCTGCACTCCAGCCGAGGCAACAGCCCTGTCTCTTAAAAAAGAAAAAAAAAAAGAAAAGAAAAAAAGTTACCATAACAAGCAAACCCCAAATACTGAAAAGAACTCCATTTGCTCATTACAGGTACCTTTATTTGAAAAGTTAAAATTGCTCTGGCACATAACAGATCTGGGCACATGAATTTTGACCCTGGGGTATATATGTGATTTCAGTGATTTGCAGTTAAATCGACTTTAGAAATACTGATCTTAAAATTTGAAACAAACTTAGGTCCTGGCACAATATAACACTTTTTAAGCTTAGTTTTTTGGTTGTCTTTCTTTGGACTTCTCCAGATTCATGCAGTTGTAGTGCTTTCTCCTGAGGCTTTAGCTAGAAGACCACAAAACCTAAAATGTGGGTGGTTAACATTTTAGGTATATAACGACCAAGGAATGCAAGGATGAGAAAAAAATAGACAACATGCTGTGATTTGTGGATTATTGTATCTAAATTAAGTAGCTGAATGTCAGGCAGAAATTGGTAGGTAAATTCTTTTCTGAAACTGGCACTATCTGCTCTCTCATGTGGTCTTGCAGTAGGCATATGCCTTCTTGCCTTAGAAAAGCCCCTTTTCTTTCTTCAATTGGAGCTGTTTCCAGCCAGGCAGAGCAGCAAATTGCCCTCTTGTGATGCCAAACACAGACAGGAAGTCCTGTTCAGAGAGGTAATTCTAAGAGAGAAAACAAAGTTTCTAGTTAGAAGGAAGACCTATCAATGCCAACAGAGGTGAGAGTGGGAGCAAAGGGAGTCCTAGGTAGGTGCTTGAAGGGGGAAATAGAATGAATTTCTCAGAAAGGCTGTAAAGGACTTAAATTATTCATTGGAGAGGTGTTCTTCAGGTCGTGGAGTCCCATTTTGGCCTGTGGAAGAAGCTTGCTGGATTCACTGCTCTCACAGCCCCAATTAGTACCAGTTTCTTGCCAGAAGGCAACAAACGGATTATATATTATGGATGAATTACAGACATTAGATTTTGGCAGAATGGAGAACTAAAGTGATGGTTTTCTTTGCTTTATGCCCTTAAGTACCATTTTTATCCAGAAATTTTCAAGTGCCAGATCAGGTGGATCTTACTGAGAGCATAAAATTCTCCTAACATTTATTTAATGTTGTAATGAATGTTTTGTATCTAAGTAAAGATTATTAAGTAGGGCCTCTGCTTTCAAGAAGGTTGTAGTCCAGATAATGAATTGGTTAGATAAGACATTGTGGGAAATCCAGAGATCCTTCCCAAATCAACTTCTTCAAGGGGAGAATAAATTAATTCATTCAACATGAATATGTTAATCCATTCACTTAGGGAGTGCCTATTACCTGCTAGGCACTGTTTTAGGTGCTGAAAACCTGAGGATATGGTAGTGAACAAGACAGACAAGGTCCTTCCTCTTTAGGATATTGCTAGAGGGGGAGATAGACAATGAACAAGTATCAAGGGGACTGCAGGGGGTGAGGGAAACAGTGTTAGGGTGGTCAGGGAAGGCCTCCCTAGGGAGGTGACATTGGAGCTGAGACCTAAATGGTGACAAGGAGCTGGCTCTGTGATGATCTGAAAGAAGAATGTTTTTTCAGGCAGGAGTACTAGCAAGCCTAGAGGCTCAAAGGCTGGAATAAGAGTATTCGGGAACAGAAAAGCAGCCATTGGCTGAAGGGTAGTAAGTGAAGAGGGTAGTGGTATATGAGACAAAATTGGAGAGGTAGGCACGGCCAGATTGTGTAGGCTTTCTGATTCTTTTTTTAAGTGCAGTGGGAAGCCATTTGAGGTGTTTTAAACAGGACAGTGCCATCTGTTTTAAAAGACGCCTTTGGCTGTTGTGTGGGGAATGGATTGTAGGGACAGGCATGGAAACCAGTTGGATCGCAGTAGTCCATGATGGCTGGACTAGACTGGCAGCAGAGAGATGGAAAGGAGTGGACAGAGGCTAGTTGGTGGATTGATGTAGGAGGTGAGACAAAAGAATCAAGGAGGAGCTGTGGGTTTTTGGTTTGAGCTACTGGGTAGCTCAGGTGTCCATCTAGTGCCTACCATGCACCTGAACTGTCCTAAGCTATTTACTGAGATGGGTGCTTTATCATGGAGAGCTCCACTTACCACAGATACAGTTCCTTCAGCCACTCACCTCCTTTTTGGCAGGGTTCACATCCTCAGGCAGCTCCTGATTCTGGTTTTTCAGCAGAACTTCTATGGGGTAATATTTTGGCTCACTGTCAGAATTCAGGGAGAGGGTGGCGTTCTTCATGTCCTAGGTAGGATAAGATAAGAATGTAGACACAGAAAAATAGACTGTTCAGTGTTTGTGTGATTACAGTTCTGTGTGTGTGTAATATTTAACATTTTGACTTACACCACTTCACCATTTGTAATCATCTTTCAGAACAATGGTCCCCAAACCTACCTGCATGTCAAAATCATCTGGAAATCAAAAATATTCAGATTTGGGGATCGTTCTTGGGAAAGCTGATTCAGTAAGTCTAAGGATGAGTCCTGTATATCCATTTTGGCATACATGCTGTGCCTAAATCTCATTTAAATATTGTGATCACATACCTTCTCTTGGCACTTCTATTTAGGCCCTACATTTTCAGTTTTTAAATGACTCCAGATTGAAGCCATACTTTTCTTAAATATAATTTAAAGACACTACATCAACATTAGCTTTGGAATCTGAGTTTGTAGAGCACAGAGGACAAAATTGCCAGATGGTTTGAACACCTGGTGCCATGCACTCATCCTGAGGTTAATGAGCTGCTGGATTCCTGGCCAGAGGCTCTGCTTCTTTTAACCATTAAAATGGGGTAAATGACCTAAGTTTCTATGGAGTTCACTCTCAGAAACTGATAAAAATATCTTTTGGTCAGACATTGTCTCTACAAAAAATAGAAAAATTAGCCAGGCATGGTGGTGTGTGCCTGTAGTCCCAGCTACTCAGGAGGCTGAGGCAGGAGGATCCCTTGAGCCCAAGAATTTGAGGTTGCAGTGAGCTATGATGACGCCACTGCACTCTAGCCAGGGCAACAAAGCTAGACCCTGTCTTAAAAAAAAAAAAAAAAAGACTATATATGTATATATGTCTTTTGGGTTAGAAGCTTATCATTTCTGAAAATAGTGCCAATAACTGTAATCTCTCCTGAATGGCAGAGAGAGTGAGATAATATTAATTTTTGGTTTTGTTGTTTTTTTTTAAAAACAGCAAATCTAAGTTCTGGAAGGCAGTAAATAAGGAATTTGGCTTTGAGACTTGCTTTTTTTTTTTTTAAAGATTAAGAAAAATCTGGCTAGGCACGGTGGCTCACGCCTGTATCCCAGCACTCTGGGAGGCCAAGGCAGGAGGATTGCTTGAGGCCAGGAGTTTGAGACCAGCCTAAGCAAGAATGAGACCCTATCTCTACTAAAAATAGAAAAAATTAGCTGGGTGTGGTGGCATGCACTTGTAGTCCCAGCTACTCAGGAGGCTGAGGCAGGAGGATCACTTGAGCCCAGGAGTTGAGGTTGTAGTGAGGTATGATGACACCACTGTCTCCAAAAAAAAAAAAAAAAAGAAAGAAAGAAAGAAAAGAAAAATCTTTTTTTTCTTTTTTTGAGACAGAATCTTGCTCTGTCACCTAGGGTGGAGTGCAGTGGCACAGTCATAGCTCACTGTAGCCTTAAACTCCCGTGCTCAAGCAATCCGCCTGTCTCAGCCTCCCAAGTAGCTGGGACTATAGGCGTGCACCACCACATGCAGCTCATTTTTAAATTTTTTGTAGAGATGGGGTCTTGCTATGAACTCCAGGGCTCAAGTGATCCTCCTGCCTTGGCCTCCCAAAGTGCTGGGATTATAGGCGTGAGCCACTGGGCCCGGCTGAAAAATCTTTACATCAAAATAGACAACTAGAATAATACTAAGAAGGACGTGAGTTTTGCCTATGAGCATCTGTAGCATTTGTTGTTTCTCTTTGGCTCTAGTTGCCTATGCAACTTGCTTCTCCAAGAGCAAACCCAACTCACAGCAGTGATCCGCATGATAGCAGCAGTATCTCCAAGCTCTTCTTTTAATTGTTCATATGATTTTCCTGCCTAAGAAGAGATAGGAAACACAGGATGAGGTATTTCTTATAGGGAGGGACATCTTGGGCCTGGTCTGTATCTTCAGGAAAAGCAAAAGAGCTAGGGAATCAGAAGACATTTCAAGGATAAGTAAAAATGAAAATTCTTCCTTCTGGGTCCATGCAGGATTGAAAAAGGTACTGGAGTGCAGTGGCATACTTTGATGGTGCCCCTTCAGTCCTCCCTACAAGATTTAAGAAAGCAGTTGACTAGGAGTCAGAAAACCTGGCTTCTTCCTATTGGTTAACTGTGACTTTGGACAAATAATTTTTCCTCTTTAGCTTCCTCATCTATAAAATGGGAAACATAATACGTGCACTGGCTATCAGGATGGTTGTAAAGATCAAAAAGATGAATGTATGTGGATACACTTTATAAATCGTTTATTACTTCACACTGCTTGTTGCTGAGGCAAGCTGTGAATTGTCTAACTGGACTTATTGCTGAGGCAGGTGAAAAAGAGAAGAAAAATAAAAAGCAGGGAGTGGAGTGAGAGGGGGGGAAATGAGATCCTGGTTCTCCTCTGCCCGTGAATCAGTATCCTACCTTCCCACTGAGCTCTTAGTTCTCAGCTCCCCGGCAGTGAGAATATTTCCCCATTCCCCCTGTTCTTACACTCCAAATGTGAGGGTCCCAGGCCAGGAACCAGCCTGTGAAGATGGGAGGCTCAAACCCCTGTTTGATGATCAGGATCGGTGTGTCGGTGTCTCGGCCGCTGGGGTGAGTGTGCAGGTACTCCTTGGCTGTAGCAAGGGCCCTCTCCTTCTCTGTGGCATTGGCCTCAGCCCCAATCCACAAGAAAACCTGTTGTGGTAGAGAGTTTGTATTTGTTACTGTATTCATCCCCAGGATTAAGTACTAGATTGTACACACTACCCTATCTTTGCTCTTTTGTGCGCAATTCACAGCCTCAGAAAACTTTCTCAGCCTGATTTGTTCAGCAGAGAGAAAGGTTTTCCCAGCATCAGCTTGATAGTTATCATTTTAATGGCAACATATATCTTCCAAATGTACTTCTCTAAACCTGAGCTCTCTCTGAACTTCAGCTTCCTGAATCTAGCTTCTTACAAAACACCTCCTCTTGCCTGTCTCTAAGCACTTCAAATATGACACCCCTAAAATGTAGCTCTTCTTTTCTAAACTTGTATCTGAATGAGTCTGCACTCTTGGTAAGTGGTATCCATTCAGTTACCTGAGGCAGAAACCTGGAAGTCATCCTAGAAACCCCCCATATCCAGTGAGTCACCAGGGTTGGCCAACTTTACCTCCTAAACATTTGTCAAATGTATCACCATCTCTCCATCCCTACCCCACTGCCTTTGTGCGGGCCCACGGCAGCTCTGACTTGAGCATGGCAGTAGTCCACTGCCTGGCGTTAACTCTTCTCTTTTCTCACCCTCAGCCCTCTCCTACATTTGCCAGAGTGACCTATCTAAAGCACAGTCTGGCCATGTCACCTGCTTAAATTTCAGACTTTCCAGGATAAATGTCAAATCTCTTGACAATGGTAGGTTAGGCCCATACCTACTTATTCAGCTTCATCTCTAGGGTGCTCCTTAACTCTATCCTACATTCTAATAATATTTCATGCCTTGCTTTCCTTATGCAATTTCCTTTGCCCAGAATTCCTTCTTCGTCCTTGTTTACCTATTAAGGCCTACTCATCCCACTCATGCTACTCAGCCTGGGAGCCATCTCCTCCAGGAGGTTTTCTTTGAGTCCCTAAACTATGGTGAGTGCCCCTAATTTGTGCTCCCATGGCACCTTGTATATACCTCATCATAGTGAAATGGTGTTTCTCTGTCCGGCCCCTGCATCAACCTGTAAACTCAAAGCAGGGGCCCTTCACCTTGGTAACACCCACTTAGCACAGTGATTAGCACGGAGGAGGTGCTAGGGTTATGGCTGAGCCAAACGAAAGAAAATGGCATGTGAAGGAGGGGTTGCCTTGAAGATATCCTGTTCATACCCCTTTGTTCCCTAAAAGGCCCATATTCTCTGAATTTGGAGCCTGTTGCTGTGGATTCTAAGATAGAGAAGTGTATGATGATAGGATGGCCTTATTTTCTCAGAGCAAAGTGGGAAAATCCCCAGGATGGTGAGTTTTAAACATCATTCTGTTCTCTCCAACCCTGGCAAAAAGCAGGCTCTTCCTTTAGACACCACTGACAAAGGTTTGATTGACTTGGGGATGGGCCTGGGCTACCCTGGGTCTATTCTGGGATGGGGATGCTATATAAAAACTGTGTAAACTATGGGGATCTTTGTCGTTTGTTCTGAGTTCTATGGCTGTGTCTTACCTGGTCCCAGGTATCTAGGAGCATCACATCACCTGGGTTCAGGTCGTCCTGGGTGAAGTCTGTGATTTCAGTGACAGTGAACCGGCCAGTCTTATTGGAACATTCAAAGAGACGGGACTTGACATCTAGGATTTCCTGCTGTAGTCTGCAATACAGTCCATGTAGAGGCACTGAGCTGCTCAGAAATAGTTTTAAAACTGAAAGGGATCTTAGGCTTTGTGCAGTTCACAAGCCTGGGAGGCAGGAGGAGCCAAGAAAAGGGACCTGCTGTGTTCCCATACCTTTTATCATTGGCGTAGGGAGTTTTCCCTCCCAGTAGGTCCCAGAACTCCACCGGCTCCTGGCCCTCGGCCACAGTGTTCTCGGTGCCGTCACAGAGAAACCCGGCCAGCTCCTTAGCCATTGCCCGCTCATCCCCGCTAGACCCCTGAGAGTGGGGCAAAGAGAGCACAGATGTTAGTTACACGGGGGCACACTGATATGGGAAGGGAAACATTTGAGACTAATAACTCAGGGTGGCCAGGATCAGCTCCCAAGCCACAGCCCCTCAGGATGGGACTATAGATAGGTTTGTTCTAGTGCTGGGAAGGCAGGGGAGGAAAACAGAGTGTGGTGGCAAAAAACAGGACTAGACTGAAACCCACAGTGAATGTTGATAAGAGTCACCTTTGTTTCACCTTCAGTTGGAGTTTTAACGCGTACTTTTTTTTTTTAGGGAAAAAGTTTAAATTTAGTTTAAAACTTTTTTGGCATACGGTTCTAAGAGTCTTGACAAACACAATCATGTTACTACCACCACAATAAAGATACAGAACAGTTTCCTTCTCACTTCCCCCCAAATTCTCTGGAGCTGCCCTCCCTTTGGAGTCAAATTCTCCCCCAGTCCTTAACCTCTGGCAACCACTAATTTGTTCTCCATCACTATAGTTTTCCTTTTCATGAATGCCATAAATGGAACCACACAATATTTAGCCTTTGAGTCTGGCTTCTTTCACTTAGTGTAATGCATTTGATGTTCATCCATGTTTTATCAGTGGTTTGTTCCTTTTTATTGCTGAGTAGTATTCTATTGTATGGCTATACCACTGTTTGTTTATCCATTTACCAGTTGGATTGTCTCCAGTTTTTGGTGATTATGAATAAAGGTAGTATAAACATTTGTGTACAGCTTTTTGTGTAAAGATAGTTTTTTATTTCACTTGAGTAAACACCCAGGAGTAAGACTGCTGGATCCTATGGTAAGTGTATGTTTAACTTTATAAGGAACTGTCAAACTGTTTTCCAAATGCTGTACCATTTTGCAGTCCTCCCAGCAATGCATGAAGGTTCCTGTCGCTCCACATCCTCACCCACATTTGATATTTTCAAGCTTTTTAGCCATTCTAATACATGTGTAGTGGTATCTCACTGTGGTTTTAATTTGCATTTCCCTAATGACTAATGATGTTGAGCATCTTTTCCTATTCAATTCTTTTATAAAACAATTTTAGTGCTTTTTAATGCACAAATGCAATATGAATTGACATCATATTTTTAGTATTTTTGTTTTGTGTTAGTGCCTGTCTGTTAGTCCACCAAACTCATGTGGGAAGGTTGACTTATCCAGCTTCCATCTATGTAGAAGTTCATGGGATGTCTCCTGAGTGTAAGCAGAGCTGTCACTTTTTAATTGGAGCCTGATTGTAAAGAATGTTGGTGCTCCCTCTGACGATTCTTTAGGAAGAAATGTCCTTTTTTTGAGGACTGCTGCAGCCTACTCTTTAGTTCCTTTGACTTTGACCTCGCTGACAGGGGTGGGGGGTACGGGTCTGGGCTCTGAAGGACTGGTTTGACCACTGGGCCCAGCCATCCTACCTTGCCATACCACAGGTAGTGCTCTGCCTGAGTTTGCAGCAGAAAGACATCATTGGAGTTTAGGGAGGAGGCAAAGGCTAGAACCTCCACTGCCTTGGTGTTAGATTTGTCATTTCCTTGAATCTGGAAGAGTCTTACTGGAGGGTCAGGCTCGGCATTTCCCTTCCTGGAAGTCCCACCCTAGAGAGAAGAAGAAAAGCAGAGTCCAAGTCTAAGGAGCACCGTGTGAGCAGAGCACTACACTAGCTACTGTGGGGAATGTGGATGTTTTGATACCATCTTTGCCCTTGAGGAGCTTCTAGGCTAACTGGAAAGGGTCCGGGTGAGCTGGAGTTATGGTACCAGTAGTATTAGCTTTCATTCTGAGAACTTTATCATATGCCAGGCTCTGTGGCTGGTGCCTTACCTACATCATTTCATTGATCCTCATAATAATGAAGTAGGTGTTATTATCCCACAGTACAGATGAGGAAACTGAAACATAGAAACCTGGCTAACAAATGATAAGACTAGGATTTGACCGCAGACTTGTGTGACATCAAGCATGTGACATTGCGCATTGCCTGGTAGTGCTTCAGCCAGGGCTTCATGGAAGAAGTGGGGCTGGAGTTTGAAGGGGCATGTTCGCAAGGGGAGGGTATGGTATGGCACGTGTGAGGCCAGTGAGGAGACCCCTTGTACACCTGACTGGAGTGGAGGTACAGGTTTGGGAGCTGAGGGTAATGCACCTGCACAGGTATATGGGTCAGATTATGAAAGACCTTGAACATTAATTAGACAGTGGTTCAGACTTGAAGCCCTAGGCAGTCAGGATTTACTGAATGTCTTAGAGAGATCAACCACCTTTTCTATGTCTAATCCAAGCCTTGCTCCTCACCCCATGCCTCCTCTCTTTTCTCGTAGCCCCCAATAGTTTGTTAGTTCTGAGCATTCCTCCTCATGGTGTAATTTATTTGAGGATCCTTACCTCAAAGATAACTAGCTTCCCCTTGAAGATAGCCATGAAATGGCGTGGCTCCTTCCCCATGCTGACTTGAACTTGCATGGCGGCCCCATCAAACTGCCGATCCACCTCCACTGCCTGGTATGCCGAGGCTGCCAGCTCATCCTGTGAGGCGTGGCGGCCCTGCAGTGTTGAGAGGGGAGTGACGGACCCTGCTTCCCCACCTCAGCCCAGCAGCCAGAGGAAGCATCAGGATTCAAAGCTGAGAGTCTGCACCAGGCCTACCTGCCAGATGTACAAGATGTAATGTGGCTTCCCATTCATCTCATATGTGTAGAGAACCAGATAGCAGTCTCCCCCGTAGAAGAAGCCATACCACTGATGTTCCACGGGGACCAGCTCCAGGTTCTCAATTCTCCAGACCTGGGCATAGAAGGAGACACAATTTCCCAGAGATAGGGAGTCCTGAAGGGGACTGGGCCATGCTAAACGGAGAATCCAGGTAGGGGAGGTGCTAACATCCACTCCAAGTCCCCCTTTGCCCTCTGGTTCTCGCCCAGTGTTGGGGGCTCATCACATTTGCATGATTTGAATCCTAAGAAGAACTTGCTTATCCTGGTCAGGTGCATCCCATCACGGCTCGGTCTTTGCAGACTGAGTGATGATTTGAATATATCTGCCAGGTGAGTTATTGATCGCACATTTAGGGATGTGCCTTTCACTCCCCTGAAAACTCTGCAGACTTGCAAGACTCTTAGAGATGACTTAGAGATCCCAGAGGGGAAAAGGAAAGCAAAGCAGACACAGAATCACCTGCACCCCCTCTCCCCAGCAGGAACAGCCAAGAGGGACAGTGCTGGCTGCCCTGACATTTGAATCATTGAGCTTACCTCAACTTTTCCATTGCCATCATCGACCATTCTTTCCTGGGCAGCTACCTCTGGCTTGGTGTACAGCAGAGTCACATCAAACTTATCCTGGAAAACTTTAGCTGCAGGGAAGGGGTTGGGAAAAACTGAGTGAGTGAGAAGCATCCGTACCTGCCTTTGTGGAGAGACCCAGCAGTGAGAGGACAATCTGGGGGCAGTCTCACCAATTTTACCAATGCTGGACATTTTCCCCAAGCCCATGGTCTGGTCCTTCACTGACCACTTCTGGAATAGCTGCTTGAACATGGCTGACTCAGCACCATCGTTGACGGTCTCCACGTTGGTGCTGCTGCAGTAGCCCTTCATCTTGATGAAGCCCTGCAGACACACCATCCTCAAAGGCAGGTCAGTCAGGGAATACACTGACTTTGCTTGTCTGGTAATTTACCTCTTTGAAGCCAGTTAGTAGGATCCCTCCCTTCTGGGAGTCAAAGTCAAATTCTAACTGACTTCTGTCTAAGGACCAAGTTACCTGCCTCAAAAAAAATGACTAAGTGGAACAATTTGGCATCTCTTCATTGGCCTGTTAATGATTATGATAATTATTAATTTTTTTGCAAGATCCTGTATGCTGTGCTCTTTCAGCACTTATATGCTCTATTGACTTCGTGTCACGTTTGTTTGCTCATTTATTGCTTTGTAAGTGTGTCTTGGTTCATCTGCATGGGTCTACACGAATATCATAGGCATCTTGAGGACAGGGCCATTAACCTTGATATGTGATATCCCCTTAAATAATAACAGGCACCTTTTATTGAGCAGGTGGTGTGTGCCAAGTATTGTTCTGAGTGCTTTACAAATGCTTTTTAATCCTTACAACAACCCTGGGAGCTGAGTATTATTAACCCCATGTTAGATATGAGGAAACTGAGTCTGAGAGGTGTTAAGCAGTCTTCCCAGAGCACTCAGCTGGAAAAGGCAAAACCTGGCTTTGAATCCCATTTGTCTGTCTGACTTTGAAGTCCATATATGTAACTGCAGTGTTATATGCTCACGTGCCTAGTATGGCTCTCTGAAGTGACATGTCTGAAGGGTTATTGGCAGAGTTATTTTGGACAATATTGCATATCTATAGCTCCTACCAGGGCTTTAGACATGGCTGCCTGTTTCTCAACCTTCGTGGCTCCTTTTCCTTTCCACACGTAGATCTTGGTTCCACTTTGGTCCAGGATGTAGCAGTCCTGAAGCAGTCAGGGATAAATGTGGTTACTGCTGCTCAAGACTTTGCCCAGGGTCTGCTTCTGAAGCCAGGTCTGGCTACCCCAAGCTAAGCCCACCCAAGCTCTACTTACATCATGGTTCAGTAAGTCCTGGACCAGAGGCCTCATTGCTACCTCTGTGACTGCCAGCTGCCCAGCTGAGTCTGAGACACTGGAGAAAGGGAAAGGTTAGCCTGTGCCTTTTCTTCTACAAAGCATCTTGTAGTCAACTTGATGTTTTCCTGGCTTTGTTTTAGTGTGGAGTTTCTGGGTAGAGTTTAACTTCTTAAGACAGACATAGCTTGAATGCATACAGGAATGTACACACTATTCTCTGGAGGAGACTTTTTTGCATCTCTCTTTCAAACATCATCTCTTCCACATCCCTGGGCATGTATAGACCAGAATAAAGGAAAGGTCTCCCCAAGAGATCAGGAGAGCTGCTAACAAGAACAGAAGATAGCTGCCTCTTTGAGCAGGGGATCTCCAAGCTCCTTCTAGGAGCTGCATTTGAAAAGGACTGAGAAGAAAACCAGTTGCCTACACCCAAAACAAAGAGCTATGCAGAGGTGGTTGGTGTTCTAAGGGACACCTTCCCCCCACCCGCACTTCCAGCCAGCAGCCAGGTTTAGCTACTCACTGATACAACGTGATATTTGATTTCTGCTGCTGATCTATGATCTCATCGGGGACTGCAGGCTTGATAATGGAGCGTCGGCCAAGGGTATCCTGAAGGATCTTCATCAGCCCTGGGCTCTCTGTCTCCTTGTCGCCCTCGATCACTCCTATTTCAGCACGGCCCCCTCGCTCCCTGTCCCGAATATCCTTTGCCAGAAGCATAGCCTGTCAAAGAAGCCCAAGGAAGCACTCGGCTCGTCTGGGACCCCTTTCTGGCTTTGGGGGGAACAGCCTGGATCCCAGACACAGGAGTTATTCCAATGCTGAGGAGCCCAGGCGAGTCGCAAACTCACACACTCGGCCTGTCTCCAAGACAGATTCTATGCAAAGGCAGAGATCAACCTTGATTTTGGGGCAAGAGCCAGCATGGAAGGAGGAAGAAAAGGGCACCTGAGATAGTACAAGCCCCATGACCAGGCCTGAGGGAAAGGAGAGAGGCTAAGACTGGAAAGAGCCATGCCTTCAGGCGCTCCCCACGGGTGCTCTCCGGGCCATTCCACTGGATGATGACCTTCCCAAGGTCCAGCAAGAAAACATCACCTCGGTTGAAACTGTCCCAGCTCATTTCCACCTGCAAATGAGAGGTAAACATTGTTCAGGAGGAATTCTTAGGTGCCAGGTGGAGAAGTCCTGGGCCCAGGACAGACAGTGGGCAGGACTCACCTCGGTGGCCTTGATGTTTCTCCTCCCCTTCACGTGTAGCAGCCGCTTCACATCGTAGGTGTTGGTCTCCACGTGCTTCATCCCAGAGGCCACACCCCCCTTCTTGTAGCTGAGGGAACATGCATTCAGTTATTTGTTGAGTACTGCTATGTGCTAAGTTCTGGGGAGACAGTTGTGACTGCACAGATGCAGCCTCTGCCCATGTGGTGCTGACAGTAAATCAGCAAGGTAAATGCAGATGGAGGTAGCTGCTGCCCCACAAGTAGACTTGGCAACTGACTTTCTGGTAGAGAGGTCAGGGCAGTCTTCTCTCAAGAAGGGACATTTGAGCTGAGATACTACAAGGAAAAGGAACCAACAACCAGAGGAATAGTGCTCCAGGCAGAGGAAACATCAGTGATAAAGACTGCAGCATGGAAGGGCTTGTTTTGTTCTAGGAACTCTCTGAATATCAGTGTGCCACAAGGAGGGGGCACAAGTTGGGCAGCAGCAGCAGCATTAATGGCACAGCATGGCCATAAAAGCACCCACCCCAGGAGTCAGCTCTCCTGCCCCACACTCACCCCAACCCAGCCTCCGAACCAGGTGTCCTGCACTTTAGGGGAATGCTGAAGGGAACCCTAGAGCAGAAGGGCTTTGTCCTTGGGCTCCCCAGTGACTCAGTGTGGTGTTCTGTGCCCAGCAGGTCCTCAGTCAGGGGAGACTGCCGACCTGCAAGAAGCTGGCCTTGCCCAGCCTCAGAATTCTCAAGCTCATCGGAATTCCTCTTTTTGTTTTAATCTCAAGTGCAAAGTTTTGAGTTAAACGTCACAGTTCATAGAACATTATCACCACTGCCCTTTACAAGGCCCGCTCTTGTGTTTTCAAGTGTCTGTGTGCCCTACTCCCGTTGCTCCCCCGCCCCAGGCTTCCATCCTAACGGTTTAACGTCTCTCTTTTATTTTCATTCTGGAGAAATGTGTCCTGTTGTTTTCTGGGCATGTATTTTTTAAAACAGAAATTGGTATTCTGTTATATATCTCAGTCTGTTTCTTATTTTGTTCACTGTGCACCATGTTTGTGAGATCTGTCCGTGTGTTAGGTGTGTATTGAATCTGTTGCTTTTGGCTGCTGCATAATACTCCTTGGTGGGAATGTCCAGTCTTCTGGTGATGGACACCTCCGTTACCTGCAGCTTCCTACCACCACTAATGGTACTGCTATGAACGCTCTGGTTCATGGGCCCTCATGGACCTGGGTACGTAAGGATTTCTGTGAGTTATTCACCTAGTATCAGGATCTGCCTGAGTGGCACTGACTTCTCTCCAGACTGCTGTGCTAGTTGACACTCCCACCAGCAGGGCACAAGGGTTCCTATTTCCCCACAGCCTCACCAACACTTGGCACTACCCAGCTCTCTAATTTGTGCTACTCTAGTAGGTAGAAGTGATAGCTTTGTTTTGATTTGCATTCCTCTGATTACTTTCTTCATATGCTCATTCGCCCTTTGGGTTTCCTCTTCTGTAAACAGCTGTTTCTGTCTTTGCCCTGTGCATCACTACTCACATGATGCCCTGCTTGAAGTAGCCTCGGAAGGTGTCAGATTCATGGTACTGGACCTCTCGGTGCTGCACGGGGCTGCCTCCCAGGTAGTCATCCAGCTGGGTGGTGTAGATGGCTGCACAAGTCTGCTCGTCCTGGGAGGAGTCCTTCCCGATCCAGAAGTGAATGTCCTGGGAGAGGATACTGCCCACTCTCCGGGTCTGGTATGCAGCCAGAGAGAACAGGTCAGGCTCCAGCTCACCTCCCCTTTTCTGCTGGCCCCTCTGGCTTGGGAAGAATGCAGCATACAGTGGCTTGTGCCCTATCCTTGGCAGGCCTGTGCCCTCTCTCTCCCCAAAATGGGTGGTGGAGCTGCCCCAGCCCCTGTGCAGGCCTGCGATTGTGGCTCAAGCTTTGGCAGCCTGAATTCCTCCCCATATTTGAAGAAAGTTGGCAGCTTGTTGTTCCCCAAATAGTGGAGACCAGTGGGGCTCTTTTCCCAGCTGGAGTGCAGGCTTACCTCACAGGCCCTCTTGCTCCCCTGTACTCGCACAGCCGGCACAGTGCTGATCTGTGCACCTGCACGGCTCTGTCAGCACCAGTCACGTGAGACAGTGACTCCTCCACGAGAATGAGCACTTAGAGGCCGGAGACAGGCCTTGTATTTATCTGGCCTTCCTCCATACCACTTTAATGTGGGGCCTGGGTCCCGGGGGCAGAAGTGCTGCTCGTGGGTGGCTTGCTCAGGTTCTGACTGAGGGCCCTACCCCCACTCTCTGATGCAAAATTAAAAACCCAGGCCTAATGATGGTCTTTGATAGTCAAACTGGAGGTCTGCTCTGCCCAGCACTGAGGAACAATTGGGACAGATACCAGGGACCTGATTACCTTTCCTCACCAGCGGACCTCCCAGTAGAGCCCAAGAACTGGCTCTCAGGGGAGAAGCTTGCAGGAATGGGCATGATGGTGCTCACCGAGAGGATGACGTAGCAGTCCCCCTCATAGAAGTTGCCATGGGTGCTCAGGGGCACCAGTGCCAGTTCCATTTTCTGAAAGGACAAAGGGTGTATTCAGGCTGTGTTCCCTCCTTCCTCCCTCCCCCCGCCCCCAAGCCTACCTCCTCTCTGTCCTTTGGCACAGGTGGTAGGGGAGAGGTAAGGAGATGTTGCCAGTGGCCTTATAGGGCGAGGCAGCCAGCCTCAAGATTGATGTAGCCGCCTCTGGCTTCTGGGAGCTCTGCCTGCATCACCCTGGAACTGAATCTGGGTTCCTGTCCTGGTCTCCCTTGCCCTGTTCTCTGCACTTCCTGCTTGGTCTTGCTATACTGTGGGGAGCCTTATGAACCACTTCATGGGATATAAACTACCAAGTAAAAACCCTCCTATGAGCGTTGTGCCAGCACCTTCAGCACTACGTTCCCAACTCTGACACCCCGTGCTGGCCAAGGCTTGTGTAGTAAAGAACACCAGGATTCTGTGGGGCCGGGGGAGGTGAGGAGGATGGCGACATTCGGAGAGCGCCAGCACTCTGCAGGGCTTCATGCCAAGTGCCTCATGTTTGGAGTCTGGGTTGGGGTCTTGATTTGTCACTGCACGTATGGCTTGTCCCAGGAGGGCCATTCACACAGCCTCAGATGTAGATTTTCATCATTCTTTCCAAGTGAGGGAAACCAGCAGCCATACTTATGTGTGTTCTATGTAAAATGTGTGTATTAAATGTAAAAATGTTAAATATACTACAATTTTTTAAAGTTTTTTTTAGTACATATTAGTTTTTAAGTAAACTGGGAGTCTCACCATCTCTGAGTGGCTTGCTGGAGAGCTGTGACTCCCCCTCCTAACTGAGGATAGTAAAGTGAGGCAGCACCTCTGGGTTTTATGCAGCAGCAACTGGTTGGGCTCAGAGCACAGTAGTGGTGGAGGGGAGTCCTCACGACTGGCAGGTGGAGCTACCGAGGCCAGCATGGTTCCCAGCTGTGGATTGCAGGGACCCAGAGGGGCTCAAACACAGGTGGAGAAGGGATGAGCAGTACCCCACCCGTGCCGTGCCCTCCCACCTCTTCCCATGCTTTGCGGGAGCTGGAGTGCCCTGTGGAAGACATGTTCCATTTCTCTGATGGAAACAGCGAGAAGTCTCCAGGGTGGGTCCCACCTATCTTTCCAGGACATTTACTGGAAGTCCAGACTCACTGGCTGGGTAAAGGACAAGCTTAATTTTGCTTGGAGCCCTGCTCTCCAGGACTAAGAATGTTTCTCCCACCTGCCACCCACCTGCTTTGAACACCTGAGAGGGGTCAAGAATGTGAAAATGTGCACTTTGATGCTGACTGTCACTCTTCTCAAATCCCTGGCTAAGGAGCGCTGGAGGGCTGTCATCTAACAGCCACGGGCGGCCAGACTCTGCTCCCAGATGCCAGTGGTCAGGAGTCAGGTGTGCCTTCAGCCCAGCTCACCTCTATTCTCCAGGTGATGATCCCAGGGTCATTGCCCACAGCCCTGAAGGCGCTGCTCAGAGACATGGTGCTTGTCTGCCCAGGACTGAAACATCACAGAGCAAGGGGGAAAATGATGCTTTTCACAGTGGGCATCAGGTCAGCTTTTCTTCTAAGTTACTTCCCAATCACTTGTCAGCCATGCTGCTCTGTCCTTGTGGTGCATCCCTGCCCCATTTCACAATGAGGGGGGCAAGCCTGGTAAGCCATGGTAAGCCTGGCTGACCTGGGCGTCCCCACCGGTAAGTTCTGCTTCCCACCCGCCACTTCCCTTGTTAAGAGCTCTGGTAATAGCCACGATTATTTGCCAAAAGGGTGATAAATATGTTAAGCCCTGTGTTGATTCATTTTGCATATGTTATCTCATTTAATTCTCAGAAGGTGAGTGTATTTTCTTCAACTTACATTGCAGTAAAGTTGAGATTTAGAGAGGTTAAATAACTCACTCAAGGTCATGTACTAGGACGAAATCCTTGTCTGGTCCTAAAAACCTGTGCTTCTGGCCATTTTGATGTACTATGACCCTTCCTAAACCTATCTAAATTCAGTGGCAGTTGGGCAGAAAAGCTGGTCAAAAAAAATATTTCCAAACTGAGTTGCATTCTCTCACTCATTCCCCCAAACTCTTCCCAGATTCCTGCTTGCGAGCTCCTCTCCACAGTCAACTCTTTGCCTTACTATTCAGCCTTCTCTTTTGGCTTTTACTTTTTTTTTTTTTTCCAGCTAAACTCTCCTAAAACTCAACCCTTCCTGCTTTTATCATATGACTAATATATTCCCTGTGCCTTCCAGAAGCAAAAGGAAAGTAAAATGGCAGGGTTGGGCCTGGGACAAACAAAATAAGCAGCAGGGGAAGGTGGGTGTGGCCTGGTCCTGCCCGGGGCAGATGGCTTCCTTCTGCACAGACTCAAGCTTGTCCTGGAAGAGTCGCCCTCAGAGAACTTAAGAGGTCTCAGTTCCTTCAGGACTGAGAAAGGCAGGGTGGGGAGAGGGAGGAAGTGGCAAAAAGAAGCCCGTGTGGATCGTGCATCATCTGTATTCAAGGCACGTACTGGATTATTAAACACCTACACATATCCAAGGTCACGTAGAGGCTTGATATAATTAAAATGCCTGCCTGGTTCCTGCTCTCAAGGAGCTTACAATCTGCTAATATGAATAACTAATGAATACTAAGTTAATTTCTCCCAAGAGGCAAAGGAAAAAAGATGGGATTGATGGGTTTACATAGGATAAAAAAAATATCACCCAGAAAGGACTGTATGGATTTTTGCTGTTTGGGGGCATATTGTGCTTGTTGAGAGGAGCATGTCTGACCATTCTTTTCTTGAGCCTTGATGGATGAAGCCAGGTTTGGAGAATATGTGCCATTATCTAGCATGGACTTTGGCAAAAAACCAAAAAGCAAAAAGCAAACAGCAAACTCCCTTTGTCTACTGCTATAGCAGGACTAAAGCAGGGCAATGACGTGGAGCAGCCAGTGTTTGAGGATTTAATATGATAACTTGCGCTGCCCCACCCTTTGCTGCTCAGTGTTGCCAGGAAATGTTTGTTCGGGTTTTCTTCAGACCCTAAATTTCAGGCATTAAAAGCAAATGCCATGACCCAACTAGGGGAAGGGGACAAGGCCCAGTGAATTAATTCCTTGGAGATAGAGAAGTAGAAGTGTCAACCTGGGAAAAGCCAAACCAACTGGCATTAATTAGGACTGTGAGCCTCAGAGGCTGAAAGCCGTCCTATTTCCCAGCAGGAACTTAGGAATCGGGAAGGAACTCACTGGGCCAGGGACCCCAAATGCAGGAGAGGATATGCCCCAAGAAGGGGCTTGCTGCCACACTGGAACACCCTGAAAACTTAATTCTGACATCAAAGTCCCCCAAAGCTGGGTCTCTCCCTCTCTCCTCCCAAAGTCCTAATTTATTAATTCAGTATCCTTTGGGAGGACGGCAGAACCCCCTGGAGTGGGTCAGTTTTGAAATTCCAAGGTAAAAGCCAGTGGCCTTTAATTCTCACAGAGATGCCCTTATGGATGAACCCCAAGCAGAGGGAGCTGGTTTTAACCTCTGGCTTGCTCTGCACCTAATCTTTAAGGAGAGATGGGTGAAAGGGGCCTGCTCTGTCTTTTCCAACTTTTGAAAATGTGCCCTTATCTCTAAGAAGAGCCTCTACTTTTCAACAGAAATTTGCAAAATTGCTCACAGACTCCTTGTTCAACCCTTTAACAGCCTCATCCCAGAAGACAAAGCCAAGAGAATTTCAAGCTCCTCCTCCTATTTCTTCCTCATTCAGTAGGGATGAGGAACAACTGACATGACCCCCTAAACCAGAGACCTTACCTTGCCTTCTTGCTCACCGGTCAGTCTTCCCAGTTTTCTGGCGAGTACGCAGCAGCAGTATTGAAGAACCACCCCAAAGTGGAGGCTCCAGGTCCTGCTGCTGTAGCTTAGTAATGGCTGCACAGACACCGGGTTATATTTGCTTGTGTTTGCATCTTAACCGCATTTTCCTAGTCCTGGCCAATCACAGCCACCCTAGCATTGGGCTTGACTTATTCAAACCAGAGGGAAAGCTTTATCTGTTCCTATTCAAAACAGCAAAAACAAGAGCAGACTTTTAAAGGCTTCTTTTCTCTTTTAACTCCAGCACCACACCCTGATCTAATTGATTTTTAAAAAGTGCACAGCCCATCAATAATGCAGGAAAGAGGGTGGGAGGATATGAAATTTGCCATATTGTAGATATGAATGCGTTATGCTGATGACAGGAGGCAGAGGCTGGAGCTGCCCTCTCTGAGTGCCTGGGATGTCCAGGTTGGCAAGAGCCTCTCTGAGAAGCTTCTGGGCATTTCTCAGAGGGAGGGGAAGTCTGGGAGAGGGGCCAGGAGAGTGTTATTAGGCTATGCTGTTTTGCTCCTTGGAGGTCTCCACTAGTCACACATCAATCCTATCAATATTTGAGTGCCTACTATGTGCCAAGAACCATGCTGGGCTCTGAATTTCAGGGCTCTTGGTTTGGGAGAATCAGTGAGGGGCACAGAAGAATCAAGCCTGCAATTCCCTTAGGGCTTCCCGTTCATGCCCAGAAGTCAACAGGACACCAAGCATATGCTTGTTAAGCACCTGGATGGCAATGGAGTTGAACACAGCCGGACTTGTATAACCTTGAGCAGAAGCCCAGTGCTGAATCTGCAGCTGGTCTCCCAGCTGGGTGCAACAGCTTGCTCAGCCTCGGTTCTCTGGCTTCATATAACCAAAGGGGCTGTAAGGGAGGAAGGGTGGTGCCCACTAAGTGCCTGAGTGAACAACAGCAGAGTCAGGAGACAGTTCTCATTCCTGGATAGGTTTTTAAAACCCACTTTTATTAATTAATTGTAAGTAATACAAATATTCCAAAAATATAAACAGACACTTAATGGCGTCCTACATTTCAAGTTTTTGAATACAACAAATTTATCAAACCATGAATCTGTAAGCAAGGTAGTCAGAATCCCATAGCACAGTCAACAGTGGGAAGCAGATCCCCTATCCTCCAAATGGCATCTGGAAAGCGGCACAGGATGGAATGTGTCAAACTTGGGGTAAATACAAGCAAAGCTCATGAGGCCCAAAGAGGAGGGCCTGCCTCAGGGGCAGGCCCTGCAACATTAGAGGAACATTAAAGGAACAGGGCAGCTGGCCAGACCTCTGACCTCTTTTCCCCTGGTTGTAATGCAAATATTTATGGGCGTTTATAAAAAGAAAAAGGCAAAACTAAACTAGACCCCTGTTTTACAAAACAGGTGACTGAGGGACAACAGTGGTTAAGTAACCAACTGAAGACCTGAGGGGGAAAAAGGACTTACCTTTCTCATAGACTGGGCCTGGCTAGGACACTGGATGCAGGACAGCCTTACAGGGGACTGCCCTACTAAATGAGGCTTCAGGAACAGGGTAGGGGCAGCAGATAGGATGGGATCCATTTCCCAGGGAATGACTGCCTTTAAACTTCCCATGCTTATAGCACAAAGAAGCTTCTGGGCCACTGTGAACAGAGGTGAGTTTATACATTTACAAAATGGTTAAAATCTTTGGGAGGCAGGGGGGAGCTAAACAGAAGGTCCCAGGTTAACTGAAGGCAAATTCACTCAACCTCTCTATTAAGGGACCCATGGGCCTACAGAGTGTCCCCTCTACAATGTGCAGAGTGGAAACCCTTACCTGACCCTTTTCCAAACTGGTCCTGTGTCCAAAGCTCCCCCTATGAGAGGGACACGAACATCAGGCTTTTGATTTAGAAGCCCAATCAGAGAGACACACTGTGTCCCTGAAGAGGCACCTTAAAGAACTGAACCTGGCAGGTGGGCAGATTCCTGGCATGGCTTGAACTGGTGCTGATCAGGCATGGTGGCCTATTGCCTCCCCAAGACCAGTCTCCAATGGGAAGGGCTGGTGGGAAGCCCTAGAACAGAGCCCTGGATGAGTTGGCTTCCTCCCAATCTTGCCCTCCTCCAAATTGAGTCTGGCCCGATTTCTCTGAGGAGCAAGTTTTACGATCATCACTTGCCCCTAACACACTGAAACTGTAAATCGGACAGTGAATAATGACTAGGCTGGCTCTGGTCTGTGTGGATGGACCCTGTTTAGAATTGGCTGAATTGCTTCTTGGGAGGAGGAGAGGGGGATGGGAATGGCATTTCTGTAGAACTGCAGGTAGGCAGGCAGGGTTCTGACAGCAGTAGGCCTACAAAGCAGGGACTTCGTGCACAAGCAGCAGGGACACTCCCACCAAGCCATCCCGGGCTTTGGTCACGGTTCACACTCCAAGCACTTGGACAAGCCTGTTAGGAAAGGGGGTGGCATGGGCTCTTCCTCCACCTGGAAAAACATGGAGATCTAAAGGAAGGCAAAAAGAGTCCTTGGAACTCAATCAACTTAGAGCCTCTTATTGCTTTTTAGTCAGAAAAGCTTGGCTGGGCTCAGAGAGTGAAAGATTTGGCCAACGGCTATACCCTCAAGGTGGGGCTTGGGAGAGCAGCTCCTCCTGCAATGTTAGGAGAGTGGTCTACGCCAGAGCCTGGATCTGAAGCCACAGTTGGCCTTACTTTGAGCTCCCACTTTCCTTCAGGAGATGGTGCTCCTGGCTAGCACCTGGAGTCCTTCACCTGCAGCAGGACCCTACAGGCACCAGGGAATGATGCTGGGGGCAATGACCACATGAGCTGTTGGGACTCTCTTCCACTTCTGTGATGCCAAAGAAAAAGACAAGGTCTTACAACCTTAGGACAAGGAGGGAAGGTGGCACCACAACGCTAGAGAAAGGTGTCAGCCAGCTGTCACTCAGAACACCAAGCTGCTGCTCCACCACCTGGTTTTCTCGAAACTGGTTAGTTCCTGAGGCTGGACCTAGGGTGTGGAAATTGAAAGGGATGATGGGGATGCAACCTGAGTGGGTGGTGCAATTCACAAATGCTTTGTGACACCTGCTTCCAGGGAAAACAGAGATGGGGACGGGAACTCCCACCCCAGGAGAGAAAGAGGAGAGACGAGAATCCCACCCAGCCCCAAAGGGAGGCCATGTTTAAGGCAGTGATGCTGAGGTGGGGCTCCCTTTTGGGGGGCCCCTTGTGCTCCCAATTACAGCAGCGCTTCCCCTTATTTTCCACCCTGGGGAAACTTCCACTTTGTAATGATTTTTTAAAGCATTCACTCTTAAGAACCTTCTAGAGCAAGAGATACCCAGAGCACAGGTCTGTGAGGCCTCACTCACACCTGCGACCAGAGACAGGAAGCATGCACATTAGGTTGGCAAACTAAATGACAAGAACACCCGTTCCCCCTCAGCCCAGAAATAGCAGAAGTTCTGAGGCCCTGGAGAGGAAAAGTGACAGCCAGGAAAGAGGAAGGCTGCAATAGACAGAGCTCAGCACAGGACAGGCCCTGGGGGAAGACATGACAGGAAAGAGCCCTGCCCAAGAAACAGGAGGGGCTGGGGCAGCTTAGCTCTCCCCAGCTGTTGGAACAAAAGTCCTTGCGCCAGCACCAGCGGAGAATCCCTGAAGAGGAGACTTATGGAAACAATCCCGAGCTCAGCTGATCTACAAGCCAAGGGGACACACACATTCATCTTTGAGGATTTATCTCTTCCCTACACCCCCAGAGCCTCCCACATTCATCTTAGGCCCAGGACTGCAGCTTTGTCAGAAAAAAACCAGGCCCAACACTCCATGTTTAGAAAGAGAATTTTAAAACAGAGTCAAAAGAACGGAAATCAGGTATCTGTCCTCTTCCAGGGCAGGGAGAAGACCTCCTTCCCCACAGGTTCAAGACTATGGCTAGGTGGTGAGGAAGGCAGGCCCTGTGCCCAAGCCTCAGGGAGACACAGAAAGGGCCCACGCCAGGCACTTGGCTTGGGCCACAGGACTTGATGGCCACTGGGGTACTGGTCTGGAAATAAGTTCTCATCTTCCCAGAAATGTCATCTGTCTGCAGCAGCTGGCTGGAGAAAGATTTCAGAAAGGTGTGTGCCTGGGGCATCCAAAGGCAGCCTCTGACCCTTCCTTTCTCCTTGGCATAGGCCTTAAAACACTGAGGAAAGGCCATGGTTTGGCAATGGAGTCTACAATACTCTGCATCCCTACAGAGCTCAGTGGCTCTTAGGGTGAAAGGAGAGGAGACAAACTAACTTGGGAAAGTTAGTCTTGATCTTTCAGTTTCTCCCCCACTGAAACACTGTATATGCTGGGGCCACAGCTCATGGCAACACTCACACACCCTCTCACACACACATCTTGGGAACCCAACTCAGGGAGCAGGTAGCTCTGGTTATTGTTGGTCTGGTATTTGCCCATTCAGCATCTAACCTGGCCTAAAGCTCTTTCCAATCATTCCTCACTGTTTCCAGGCCCCATTTGGTGAGGTGCTCCAGCTTCTACTCTGTCAGGCTGATCATAAAGGCACAGTATAAGAAAGTCCCCTACTGGGATGGCTGTTGCTTGGAAGCAGGGAAGGCTAAGGGGCCCGCAGCTGCCCAAGGCTGGTGTAGACGTCCTCTGCTCCGCTCAACTCCTCAAAGATTGGGATCAGGTTCAGCAACTCTGTATCTGCCATGTCATCAAACCAGGACTGCACGGGCACCTGGGACAGGGAAAATGTGGCATCAATCTCCTGACTGCTGGTTCTTCCCTTCCTCACCCCAGAGCCCACGGAGGCTGGCTATGTCCATGAGGGGTGGTGCACTCCTCTGATTAAGCCCACGGTGCCATAGCCCACTCCCCTTCCAATCCCTGCTGTGTGGGCATGCAGGACCACTCACTGCATTCTCTGGGTGGAAGATATAAGAAGCAGGCGAGTTGTCCAGGATGAGGGTTTTCCTCAGGTCCCTCCCCAGGCGGCTGAGGTCCTTGACATAGCAGCCCTGATGGAACACACAGGACTCACGGAATAGGCGGGCTCGGAACACCCCACACCGGTCCAGCAGATCCGTCACAGGGTCAGCATACTGGTAGGAGAGAAGAGACCTTAGTGTGGATGCAATCCTGGTCCCCCTGTGGCATCCTATGAACCAGCAAGGAGCTACTGGACCACCCCTGTGGCTGCCACACCTGCTCCTGGCTCTTTTTTTCCCCTCCTGCCCCTAGGTACCTTGGCCAGGCTGGCAGTGAAGAGAACACATTCAAAGAGTTCCCCCATGCGTCTCAGGAACTCATCCACATAAGGCCTCTTGAGCACATACACCTGAGGAAAAGCAGAGAGGCTTGTTGGAGGTATCCCTGTGAGGCGGATGCACTGCAGCATCAGTCACCTTCACCAGTTACACAAAGAGCAGCCAGTAAGTCCAGACTCCCACCCACATCTGGCCTCTTGGACCGCCTGGCTGGAAGTCTTCTGTCCCACAGACCAGGACACTAGCATTGCCCCCTCATCAGGCTTCTGCTGGCTTAATGGTCCCAACCTTAACTTAGCTCAGGAAGAAGCAAATACACCATGTCCCAGGAGCCATCTTTGTCTCCGGCGGCGGACCATCAGCTGCCTCCAGAAACAAGTAATCAAGAATAGGCCTCACAGATGGAAACAGCCTATCCTGGATTACTTGAATCCAGCCACAGCCTCTGTGGGAGCTTTCTGTCCTTGGCTCCGGCAGGATAGCCTGTCCAGGACACCATCAGGCTAGGACACAGATATTTCCTGAAACCTCATGCCCTCACACAGCTTCTCTGAATTGTACCAGGGAGAAGTGACTATTTCCCCTCAATGACCACAGACTAGACGCTCTGCTGCACCTTGCCCTAGTGCCCCCTATTTTGTGCTCGCTCCTGATAGCCACCCTTAACAACTGTGTCCACCTTTCATGATCTTTCACATTTTGGCCTAAAAGGCTCTTTGGCTGCATGTCCCCCCATCTGTCTGCATTCAGTAGCCTACACAGGTGCTACTAGAATCATTTCCTCAAAGCTCCTTTTATCCACATCACTCCCTAGCTCTAAGAGCATGTGCCTGCCATGACTCTCCCTCCCAGAGCAGGCCTGAATTGGCCACCAACTCACCAGACCCCCTGAAGCTCTGCAGCAGGGACCCTTTACTCCAGGCAGCCACAGCTTGTCTCCTGTTAATCTGCCATTCCTTCAACCTTCAGCAAGCCCCTTCCTCTTCCCAGCTACTCAAAAAGCTTGGCATCCCTTCACCACTCTTTGCCTAAACCCCCCCTTGGGCAGGCAGCCACCCTCATTTTAATCTCATCCCTCTTTTATTATTTGTGTTAATCGGGAGTTCACAGTGTATATTTGCCTGTCTGAAAATATACCTTTGTCTTTTCCCCATGGGTTCTGCACATCTCTATACGCACAACTAGACTCATAAAGGGCTGCTGGGCCAAGCCTGGTTCTGACCAGGGGCTGGTACCGGGCCTGGCAGAGCACCTCAGTTGGGAAGGTGGTGATGAAGAAAGCGTCTGATGGACGTGGGACGACAATCTACGGAAGCCTCAATCTCTGTTTCCCTACTAGCTAGTAACTTTACTATTTGACCAGACCACACAAACAAGTTTCAGGGCTACCAGGGCATCTGCTCCAGTGGTCCCTGACTCTCAGGCCAGCTGGCAGACCATCTGGGCAAGCACTGTGAGTAAATGGTTGTTCACTACCAACATCACATGATCCTTAACCCTGGACTGAGCAGCTATGCAGGGCTGGAGGCTGGCCTTGTTTAGATTTGAGTGCTCTTCACTTTGACAGATGCATACTGAGCACTTACTCAGGCAGAATCCAGGGTAGGGCCTCAAGGGGAAGGAATCAGAGAGGGCTTCACAGAGGAGGAGATGCCTGGGCTGTGGAGGAAGAAATTCACTAGCTATTCAGGGGTGGGTGGGCATGAGGAGGAGGGCATTCTAGCAAAAGGAACAGCTATTACTGGTTTCCTTGCCTATAACAGGCAGGGACACCAACCATTTGGGAATACAGAAAATGTCATAAATCATGTAACAGTGCTGGCCACATGGGGGCTGGGGGTTAACAAATGATAGCCATTACTATCATTAAATAATGTAAACTTTTCTTTCAAACAGCTCAGCAGCAAAGAGAAAACAAGGATGACAGCTATAGGGGGATGTGGGGTTGAAACTTTTTTTTTAAGATGAGAAGGCCCTGAGTGTCTAATACCAATAAAAAGGGGAGGCTGAAGTTACAGAGGAGGGATCAACTGATGGAACACAAGCCCTGAGAGGGGCTGAGGACCCCAGCACAGGTGAAACAGAAGGCAAACTCCCCACCCTCTGGGCTGGGTGTGGCTTGGCAGGTCGCTCACCTGGTGAGTGGTCCCCTCAATCTCGACAGGCACTATGAAGTCAGCATTGTTGATTGGCTGGAAGGCAGAAAAGTTAATGACATCAGCATGGCAGGAGAGACAAGCCGCCCCTACCACACCCCTGGGAGGGGTGAGGAGAAACAGATCTTAGAGACTCCTGGACGGACGTTCCTCCTGCCACCCCACTAAGGGGTTCTCACCCCAGCACAGGGTGTGATATCCCTTCTGGTTTTCCCTACTTCTCGCACCCTCCACCCCATGAAATTCTACCTGAGCTGAGTGTTTGAGGGTCTTCCTGAGTTAATAAACATTCTGATAAGACAAATAGGGGCAGGGGCCAAAGCTGGTTCAACTATTCTTTTAGGCCTGTCCTCTGTGGAGCCCTGGTGGCTCTCTGTGCTATGTGGCTGGGGGGCAGATGCCGCCTGTTAGCAGTGACTAGGGGTAGCAGGGGATTCCTACTCAACATTCTTCAGTGTGGCCTCTAGATATCTGTGACACCAAGGTGGCAAAAATGCCAGAGGCCTGGCCCTCTCCCTTCTGGTCACTCTTCTATCCTCATCTTGAGGACGCATTATAGTACCTGCTGTCAGGCTCACAAAAGGGCCCAAGATGGGGGTAGGAAGGGCTCTAGATGTTGAATTACCTTAAAGGAACTATGCACAAGGGTTTCATCCAGGTCAATGACCACACAGATCCTTCCTTGATCTTCCTCTGTCACCTCTGGGAGCAGGCAGGTCCCCGGGATCTAAAACCAGAGCCAGGCTGCTGAGATCTGCCCACCAAGAAAGCCCAACTCTAGGAAGAGCTGGGCTGTTTGTGGAGACGGAATCACCAACCCAGGACAGACACCACTTAAAGGCAGAGAACAGAGGAGGTAGAGTTCGTTTCTGGGTTTCATACTCCCAATGGGACTATTAAGTGATCTGGACACTGGAGGTGGTGGCTAGGGCTGGTGTAGGATAGAGAGCAGCTGCGAGAAGAGGGCATGTTTAGCACCAGCTGTCCCCCAAAACCTAATGCCTTGCACATACCAGGCCCTCAGCAAATGTCTGGAACAAATGGCTTCCCAGGGCAGGAAGGTGGTCAGTCAGGAGCTGAGGAGTGAGGGCATCCCCCTGCCCAACAGGGCTAACCAGGGACCTACAGAGTCCTGGGCTTCTGAGCACTTAGCCAGCCAGATTCACGTACCTGGTAAAACTGGTACTGGAGACACTGCAGTAGATCCGACTGAAGAAGAGAAGAAGGTGGTCAGTGCCCCATCCAAACCCACTGCCTCTGCCTCAGCCCTGGAGAACAACTTTCTCCCCAAGACCCAGGCACCTGGAAGCTCCTAACGTGACAAAAGTGACTTTTCCTAGGAGCTAGGCAGGAAAGGGGAAAAGCCAGTACTTCCTTCCCACATTAGGCCTGATGAAGGATGGAGAAGACGGTGTCCCTGTTCTCACCTACCACTGCCCCTCAGTCGGACAAAGTAAGGAACAGGGAATTCAAGCAGCTAATTCAGGGACACAAAGTCAGAGGCAAAACCAAAATCTAAACTCCTCATTATAGCGGTTTAACCTCCTGCTTAGTCCTTACGCGCAGGCTTCTCTTTGAGAACGTGTGTTGTCTATGCCCTCCCTGCGGGGCTATCTGGCTCCTAACAAGACCTAGGTCAGTCACACTCCCGGCACCCAAACTGAGGGCAGGGGGTGCTGAGACACCAGAAAGACCCTCCCCTGCCTTTTGCTAATAATACGGTTGTAGTAAGTGTTCTTAACAAAAACCTTGAAGAAAAACTAAAATCCTAGCACTTAAATAATCTTAATGTTGGCATTTCGGTATATTTCCTCCAAGTTTGTGTTATCTGTCTTTTTTCCATAATATAATACTATATAATTTCACATTCTGCTTTTTGACTTAATGTTGCAACTCAGTATTTCTCCATGTCATTGAGAACTCTTTGTGAAAATTCATCACTTAGTGATACTATCAGGTTGTACTTTATTTAACCATTTCTCCCCATTGGAAAATGAAGTGATTTTCATTGATGTACATGTCTTTAGCCTGGTTTTGAGAGAGAGGAAGGTAAGTTTGACTTCGGTGTTACAGAGAGAGTTACCACTGGCATTCGGGGCAAAATAATTTTTGTTGGTTGGGGCTGGCCCCACCCTTGAAATGCCAGACATATCTTTTAGTCATTGTAATGATCAAAAAAATACCCACAGGTATCAACTGAGCCCAGGAGTTCAAGGTTATAAGTGAGCTATGATTGCAGCTCTGCACTCCAGCATTGGTGACACAGCAAGACCCTGTCTCTTAAAAAAAGGCTTGGTGCAGCAGCTCATGCCTATAATCTCAGCACTTTGGGAGGCTAAAGTGGGAGGACTGCTTGAGCCCAGGAGTTCAAGACCAGCCTGGGCAACATAGCAAGACCCTGTCTCTACAGAAAAATAACATAAAAATTAGCTAGGTGTGGCTGTGTGCACCTGTAGTCCCAGCTACTCAGGAAGCTGAGGCAGGAGGGTCTCCTGAGCCCAGGAGTTTGAGGCTGCAGTGAGCTATGATCACACCACTGCACTCTAGCCTGGGTGACAGAGTGAGATCCTATGTCAAAAAGCAAACAAATCCAGAAACCCCTCCCCCACCCCCACCTCCAAATGCATTGCACGGGTACAGGTAAGAATTACTGGAAGGGGTTATTAAAAGCATGGTAGAGTTTCAATTCCTTGATTCTCTGCAAGTCAGGTAACTTAGAAGATAGCTTTGCATAGTAGAAAACAACACACACAGGTTTTAGAGCCAGAGAGATCTGAGTTCAAATCCTGTCACTCCCATTTATCAACTATGAACTCTTCAGGGACTACATAAACCCTCTGGGTCTCAGTTTCCATGTCTGCAAAATGGGAATCCTGTGAATCTCCTTGCAGGGTTCTGTGTGGATCACTTGAGACAATATATGCAAAGTGCCGTGCACGGTTCCTGGAACCTGGAAGCATCTGTACCACTGGGGTCCTTAGAAACCACAGGGCATCCAGGTGGCCCACACCGTGAATGGGAAGCAAATGGATTACCAATGAAAGGACAGAGGAAGGGCTTTCTCTGAGCTAGAGATCTTCACAACCTCAGGCATGGCCACTTACCCACCTGTCCTCATCTGCAGGGATCTCCCACTAGCAGTCCCTTCCTTGCTAGCATCGCACCACCCCGACCCAGCTACCTTAGCAATGGTGTTGGCTTCCTCCTTATATGCAGCGAGCTCAGTGGAGGAGCTTGACTGGCCAACATGCTGGGCGCGAAAACAGCAGAAAAGGGCCTTGAAGATGTTACGTCCACGAGGCTTCTTAGGAGAGGACTTGGAGACCAGGCCTAGAGTGGAGGGAATGACAGAGGCATTACCTAGACAGACATTAGTCTCTGTCTACAGCTACCCTCATGGCCATATCCCCTCAAGTCTGTAAGCTCCACCAGGGCACATAGTACATGCCTGGTGAATGACCACATACAGTAATAGTAAAACATACATATTTATTCTACATTTTCTCTTTAAAGCATAAATGGCAGGAATCCCCACTCCCTGGTTTGGGAAATGGGAGACCTGAGCTATAGAGGATTTAGGATTTGTTCTTCATTCCATGGGGGGGACAGACACAGGGAGAGACTCAAAGATGGGGCCATGTATAAACTCTAGGGTGTTCTGCTGCTCCGGGTACAGCACACTGAAGGTGCCCTCAAAATTAATTCACAAAGACAAAAATTCTCCCTGACTAACACCAGTTCCCAGGAAGACTAATCATTCTAGACAAGGGAGTAACCTAGTAGTCCCCTTTGAGTTAGTAGAGCTGCAGTTCTGTTCAGTGTCAGCTTCCCTAGATGCTGGGTCAGTGGCAGCATAACAGAGCCCAATTTGCCTAAAAACTCCAGACCAGAAACTAGAGATGAGAAACTCCAGAATAGTCTCAGCCCCAAGGAGGAAGCTACAGTCTTTCTTTACACCCTTGTGTCTCTCCCACACTCCAGCCACTTTCCTTAATGTTCCCTCCCCTCAAGGACATGGACCGCGTTGGTAAAACACAGATGGATTAACCCCTTAGGACACACACATCCAGCCTCAGGTCCTAGGCTGATGCCCCTGCTTCTGGACTGCAGCTGTTTAGTCCTACCTCAACAATTTGAATGTTGGAAATACAAAGCCATTTTAATAGGAGGCTTGGCAAGGCAGCCCCAGAAAGGCCAAACAGATACAAAAAGCTATGGGCATTACAGGTTCAACCAGGAATCTTGACTGAATATCCTGACATCCTGACTTCAGAATATCTTTTGCAACTTCCTTTTGCTTTAGATGAACTTTTCTGGCAACTGTTGAGCAAGAATGGAAAGATAACGATGGGTACTGTGGCCAGGAGGTGGCGCTGCACAACCACTTACAGAATGGTCTTCACCCACAGGTCTCCCCTCTTGAGGGTGTGAGTATCCCAGAGGCTGAGCAGGAGATGGGCCGAAGGGTTAAACCCAAGCCTTTCCAGTTTAAAGCACAAGGCAAACTACTGTGCAGAAAATCAATGCCGGAAATGCCTCTGTCTTTGTGGGGTAAAGAAAATCAAACAATGTACCCCTGAGGACAATTTCCCTGGTGTTATTCCTTGGGATGGAGATGAAGGGAAGAGGAAAGCAATGTGGTTGGGGCCACCCAGGAGCAACTTGGAACTCCCCAGGCTCAGTCCAGTCCTCAGTGCATGCATGCTCAAGATGGCCCTTGCGGAAGTGGGTGATGGGTGATTTAACACCCAGTTACTGGGCTGCAGGCGTGTGTCCCTGGAGAGGAGGAGAGAAACATCAAACTGTTCCCCAGGACCAAGAGTGAGGAAATGGCCCCTACACAGCAGTCAGTCAAGTATAGTCAGCACCACCCCTAGGACAACAAACTCAGCTCTGACTCAACACAAAGGCAGAAGACTTGCTGCAGGTACAGGCTGGGTCTAGAGCTCTCTCCCTCTCTTCCCTGGGTAAGGCCTTATCCGTAACACTGGTATGGCCATTGGAAACCTTTTAGAAAATGACCGGGCCTCTCCAGCAAGTAGCCTAAAATCCTGGATGTCACTTTCGAGCTTTTGGCCCTGGAGAAAGAACCAAGATTTCTGGGGACTAGGGATTTTGTCAGGGGGTTATCCCCCAAATCCCCTGTATCAAGGAGACAAAATTCCGAGCAGAGCCCAGCACTTAAAGACAGCAGGATGAGAGGTTCCTTGGACTTCTCCCCCCTACTTTTATGCAGAAATTGCAGGGAAAGGACAGATTTCCCACCTGCCTGCACGGCCCACATTAAATTCCAAGCCCAGGGACTCAAAGCAGATGCTGACACAAAGCTCCAAGACCAAAGCTGAACCATCGCTCTTCCTTTGGTTTATGGTTTCTTCATGCAGAACCACAATCAGAGGCTTAACCCGGGCACGGAGCCTTTTTTAAAAGGCCACACTGCCTGGGCCTTTCCTGAAGAGAGCCCGTCAGGAAGGCACTCAGCATCTTAGTGACAGACGCTGTGAAGGCTGAGTAATCCTGAGAGGCAGGGGGTGAAAGGGGCAGCTGGCTGGGGCCACAGAGAGGCCTGCCTTGCGCCCGCTGCAGGGAGCCCCACAGGCAGAAGTGCCTCAGCCCTGCACAGGGAGCTTGGACTCTGCAGGGGATGAGGGTCTTCTCAAAAACACAATGTGGCCGACAGCCCCTGGGCCTCCAAGACCACAAATGCCTTGACCTTGGGGGCAGGCATTTGAAGCAGAGTACCCCAGACCCATAACAGCAGGGTCAATACCTCAGACATCCCTCACTCCCCCTTCCCCAATGGGGCCCCACTTCCCTCAATCCTTTTCTAGGCTGTCTATCCTCCTTACCTTTGCAAATATTGCTCCTGAGAATTCATCAGGGCCTGCTTCAGATTCCCCTAGCCTGGCTGCCTCCCCGCAAGGCCGCAATGTCTGGTACGTTCATCGGCCTCCGGCCCTCTGTGTAGCAGGTGCTCAATAACTGACTGGAGAAGCCAGTCAGTTATTGACCTGGGGAAGCCTCCACTAGTTTGCAACAGCCCAGAAGAGTTGGAAACAGAAAAGCCTCCTTTATGTGAGGAGAAGATGGTGGGCACTGAAGGAGCTGAGACCTGAGGCAAGCCACTTAGTCTTTCTAGGCCTCAGCCATGTTTACTGAGCACCAACAATGTGCCAGGCCTCTGTGAGACACTTGACATCTTTACCTTATTTGATCCTCACTACAAACCCATTTGTAGGCACTTGTGCCCCATTTTACAGAAGGGAAACTAAAGCACAGAGAGGTTAAGTAATCTGCTTAAGGTCATGCAGGTATTATGACAGCAGAGCCAGGATTTGAACCCAGATCTGCCTGAACCCAGAGCCAAGGCTCTTGACCATTACTCCGTGTGGGGCCTCTGACAGTTCAGGGGCACCCTGCACATTTACTCATGCAACAACTGTAAGTTTTGGGGTACTCTCAAGGTCTCTTCTTGGGAACTTTGTTCTACTCCTTTCTAGGATGGGCTGGTAAAAGACCAGTTTGGGGTCCAGCTCCCTAAAACGTGTCCTCTTGAGCAGGTCACCAAAGGTGCAAGGGGTAAAACAATGCAAGCCTCTGGGATTCCACTCCAGGGAATCCACCCCATCCCTGCTCTGCACCTGCTCTGAAGGCAGATACCTCTGGGAGATCAAGAGGACAATGGGGGACCGGAGGAGGGAGGGACTAGAGCCAGGAGCTTCCTTCCAAGACCTGCTTTGTTTAGTGGATTTAAGAGTGAGGGAACCACACAACAGAGTGGGATCTGAAACTTGTGTCAAAGAGCCTTTCAAATGGCTCCCTTCAGCGAGCACTCAGCATTGTGTCCCTGACAGCCAGGTGCAGGCCACCTGTACCCCTCTGTTTGTGATGGCGATGGGGAGGGGCACCAGCCTGCCTTCCCAGGAGAGGAAAACTGGGCACAAGAGGATTTACAGGCCCATAGGGATTTCATTGCACACAGTTTCCCCAACGAGGGAGGGCAGGATTCCAGTGGGTGCCATGTAGCTCCACAACCAGCTGCTCTCCTTCCTTCATCCCCTGCTACCCTCTTTGTGGACACCCAGCCCTCCTTTCCTGCCCAACTGCTGATGTGCATCTGCTCTCCCTGCTCCAAACATCTGGTTTGGGACTAGATGTCTGAGAGGACCAGCACAGACCCAGTGAGGGAGCCAGCTCCGGCTTAAGAAGAAAGTGGGCAGGAGGCTGAAGACAGGGAATCTAAGCCAGCCCTCCAGCGCACTGCCGCAAGCTTCCTACTGAGGCAAGGTATGAAGAGAAGGCAGGATGTGAGAGGCGTCCTCCCACTCTGGGGATCACCTGAGCTGGGGTCCAGGCTCTGCCAGTTACTGACTCAGCCACACAGCCTCTTGGAACCTTAGTTTCCTCATCCATAAATTGGGATAACAGCAACCCCTCACTCAGGACTGAAAGGATAAACAAACTTAGAATAAGGTACCATGCAAACTCTAAAGCTAAATGCTGTGCTTGTTTTAATTAATTATCTAAGGGGAGATGACCACTAATTGGCAACATGATGGGCCTCATTCCAGGAGGCCAGCAACAGGGGATCAAGAGCCCTCCCACCCTCATCATGTGGATGAAGCCCAAGAACAGAAGATGAGGAAAAAATGCCCAAGGAACTCTCATCATCAGCAGGTTTCAAAAAGTCAAAGCAGGCTGGGCGTGGCTCACGCCTGTAATCCCAGCACTCTGGGAGGCCGAGGCGGGAGGATTGCTTGAGCTCAGGAGTTCGAGACCAGCCTGAGCAACGAGCGAGACCCCTTCTCTACAAAAATTAGAAAAACTAGCTGGGCATGGTGATGCCACTGCACTGTAGCCAGGGTGACAGAGTAAGACCCTGTCTTAAAAAAAAAAGTCAAAACAACCCCTAAACCTTCTCCCAAATCCACTACAAAAGTTGTTTCCCAGCTCACAATCTCCCTGACTCGTACCCTGTGACTAACAGGAAAGCATACGGCTGTTCACTTGAGATGAACATCACCCTCTGCCCTTCTACCCACTCCTACTTTCCCCAAGAAGCAACAGGTGAGGATACTAGTTCTCTCTGCCACTTAAGCATGTGCATGTACATACACATGCAGATGAAGACCGGCTTTACCAGGACAACACTTTTTAACCGTCTGAAGGTCAGGTCCAAATATCACCTGTGCCAACAACACAGCTCCATGTCCCAGCAAAGGAACACCTCACACATCTGCCTGAGACTGGGCAGAAGGCAACCTTTCAAGCTACTAGACTTTTTTTTTTTTGAGACAGAGTCTTGCTCTGTTGCCCTGACTAGAGTGCAGTGGTGTCATCATAGCTCACTGCAACCTCACACTCCTGGGCTCAAGCAATCCTCCTGCCTCAGCCTCCCAAGTAGCTGGGACTACAGGCACACACCATGACACCTGGCTCATTTTTCTATTTTTAGTAGAGACAGGGTCTTGCTCTTGCTCAGGCTGGTTTCGAACTCCTGAGCTCAAGCAATCTTCCTGCCTTATCCTCCCAGAGTGCTAGGATTACAGGCATGAGCGCCCCGCCTTATCCTATTGGATTTTAACAAGTCCATTCATGTAGAAAGATGCTTTCTTTCTTGGTTCATCTCTCAGAAGTACTTCCTTCCCCACCATCTCCCATCCCCCCAAAGCAAAGGGCTTAGTCTGGCCATCACTGTAAAATGGCCTCTCTGAGAGGCCTCTTTCCCTTAGCTATTGGAGGAACGCGAGTATTTGGAGCATTTCCGGCCCTACTTGGCCAGCTGCCTGGGCCCTGCAGCCAAGACACATCTGATTGGAGCTCCCCATGGAGAGGAGTCCTCCCAGGTCCTCGCAAGGGGCATCTGTGCCTTGGCTAAGGACAGGCCTTACAGTGCCAGGTGGACGGAAGAGCTCCTCAGACCAGCAGGTGAATCGGCAGGGAACAAAAGAGGGTGAGAGATGCCTAGACATCCCACACACAGAAAAGACTAGAAACAATGGGGAAAGTGTACTGTTTTCACACTGCCTGACCACTGACACTGTTCTCTTCAGCTAACAAGGAAGGCAGGGCCTCACCCAGCTCAGCACCAGCTCCCAAAGTTCTAAAAAGTAGCTGTAAATCTGGCTGCATGGACTTTTTTTTTTTTTTTAAGGCAGTTTTAGCCATCCTTTTTGGCTCACACCAGCATGTTCTACATTGGTGCCCTCCCTACAGCCAGCAACTGGGGCAGTCCTACCTAAGCCAATATCTCTATTAGCTCCCTTTCCCTAGGCAGGAGAGCTCCCTGCACAACTTTCTCTTTTTTTTTTTTTTTTTGAGACAGGGTCTCCTTCTGTCATTCTGTTGCCCAGGCTAGAGTGCAGTGGTGTCATCATAGCTCACTGCAACCTCAACTCCTGGCCTCAAGCTCAAGCGATCCTCCCACCTCAGCCTCCCAGAGTGCTGGGATTACAGGTGTGAGCCACCACACCCAGCCCACAACTCTCTTCTTTCTAAGAAAGAAGGACTTCTCTCAGACCTGGGTCCTTAAAGCCACCTATGGGGTGGGGGGGTGGGGGGTCATAGGTCACATGCTACCTTTTCTCCTGCCTTTCCCCTGTCCTCTTCAGCAATCTGGTCTCAGATCTCAGTTAGGGACCTTCCCTCAAGAAGGGTTCAGTTTTGGGAGCAGGGGATTCCTGGCAACTTCTAAAGCATAATCAAGATATTCTGTTGATTTCAGAATTAGTCTATGATGGAGTCACTGCCAAAACACCTTCCTGGGCAGCTCAAACATACTTTAAAAATGTGCTGGGGTCAGGGAGTGTCCCCCAGCAGCAGCAGTAGGTCCTCGACCAGACACAGAGGAGGTATTTCCTCACACATATGTCAGCAGCAGGCTCAGCCCCCAAGCCCTACTCCAGAGGGCTCTTGAGGGATGTCAGGAAGTGATCTGATGACACACAGGGCAGCAGGGACAAATGTGAGATGCCACCCAAGAAAACTCAAAGGGCTGGATCCTGCCTCTGCACCTCAGGAGACCCTGCCCCATGCAGCACCTGCTAGAGCAGAGGTGTCATTGTAGGGGGCTGGAAACCACACTTGCCCACCCTGAGCCTCCTTCTCGGTCTCCTAAGGAGGCACTGAGCAGGTCCCTGTGGGAGGCTGTGAGGCTAACAGAAACCCGCCAAGCAGGACTCAGAAACCCCCTTAGTGGCTATTTCAAGCTCCTGCTTTGGTGCTCTGTCCCTGACTCCTGGAATGCTTGGATTTAGTCGAAGACCAAGAAGGATCCTGTGCCTCTTTCCCCTCCAGCTACGTAAGCCTGCTTTAGGTTGATGCAGCAAGAGATGGAGAAAGCAGCGAAGACATAGGACAAAGCAAGGGAACCTCCAAGTGTCTTTTCTCTGACCAGTGAAAACAAAGTGGTTACACAAGGTGCCGCAGACTTGAGTTAAAACCCTGGCTCAGCCATGTATAAGGTATGTGGCCATGGGCCTCAGTTTCTTCACCTGTAAAATGGGAAGACTACCTATTCTCAAGGTGTGAGAATTACAAGGAGCTTAGGGAGTGTCTTGGCCCTAATAAAAGCTTGGTAAGTGTCAGCTGCTAGCCATTAAGTACAAAGTACTTTCATACTCTTATCCTAAACTCAATCTCAAAATGTTCACATTAAAAGGGACCACAGAGATTTCTTCTAACTCATTTCAGAGGTTACACAGAGGTAGTGACAAGGCCAAGCCTGAGAAATGGCCTTTTCTGGGACTCCACAAAAACCAATCATAGTCACACACACACACACACACACACACACACACACTCTCATTGAGGTTGGCCAACCAGTGCCTTCTTCATGTGGCTGGCTTCTGCAAAAGGACTGGAAGGCATCTGCCAGGGAAGTACCCACCTCCCTGCTTCCACCTGCAGGGACACTCACCTGCTCCTCCCTCTGCTTCACCTAGGACCAGCCAACCAGTATAGGCGTGCCCACCTGAGAGAGCACTGAGCCATAAGTCAGGAAACCCACCTCTTGCCCCAGTTCGGCTTCTTAACAGCTCTGTGGTTTTGCCTAAGGCACAAGTTTCTGAGGTCCAGTTTCCTCCCAGGCCAATCTAGAAAGGTCTCCCCTGCATGGTCCCTTACAAGGTGGCTTCAGATCACGTAAAGCATGAACTCAATAGCACTCTAAAAAGTGCAATGGCAACGCAAACGAGAGGCAGTGTGGATCATGGTTAAAGGTTGACTCTGGAGCGCAGAGTCCGGCTGACACTAGCCTTGTATCCTTCAGCTCTCTTAAGGAAGGTTTTCCTTATCTGTCAAGTGGGGAAAATTCCTATCTCATAAGGTTGTTATGAGAATTAAATGAGATATTAGATATGATATGCTAGGAATGGTACCTTGCCCATGGTAAGTGCTCTATAAATATTGGCTGTGACTATTATTGGGAAAGCGAGGATCACTACTCTGTCCATTCACTCAGAAAACTTTAGGATTCCCCTTGAGGAGCCACAGATCTTTAACAAACTGGCAAAACTGGACCCCCAAGGGGAATCTTCCTGCTCAGGGCTAAACAAGCAGTTGGGGCCACTGCTGTGCTTACCTGGCTTTTCTCCAGGGACACCTGTCAGAACCACAAGGAGCATTTGGAACACACGAATGCCTGGCCCACCTGCCCATGCTCTGATTCAGGAGGTCCCAAGTGGGGGGGTCTATATTTTTAGTAAGTGTCACAGGAGATTCTGATGTGTGTTCCCGGCTGAGAGCCAACATCTAAAGGTTGCCAGGGGTCTCTGACTAACCTTTCCTGGACTAGAAGGCAATTTAGCCACAGTCCCCTTGGTCCCTCTCCCCACCATATCTGACTGGCTTAGTATCTCTGAAGTGTCAGAGGACTCATGCCCAGGATCTGGTTTTCCTTTCTAGGGGCACTCGTTCTATTAGGTACATGAGTCAAAAGGCCTGAGTCTGCTGTCTCTTACTGCAGGCCCCTGTTCCCGTGAAGGAGGGGCCCTAGCCCCACCCTGCTATGGAAACTGAAGAGCTGGGATCCGCTGCCCACTTCCCATGAGCCTGCTTGGCTCTCACTGGGGTTGAGGCCACATTTGTTCCCTGGGAACAGTGCGGCTGGGAAAGAGGAAATTCAACAGGATAGAACAGCTGCACCAAGAGAGAAGAGAAGGTATAGAATAAAAAGAATAAGAGCAAAGCCTGATTTTAGGGGTTGGGGGTGGAGGGGAGGACTAAGAGCACCCAGGAGGGAAAGGAAATGTCAAATCCACTCCGAAATCAGGTTCAAGGCTAACCCCCAGAACAGCTGACAAATAAAACACTTCCTGCCGAGAGGGAGGCTCTGGTGCTCACTGGAGTACCCATTCTGCAATAACAGATCCTGGTGCAGGCATACTCAGACCTGAAGGGCTGGGTACTTTGCCAGACAAAGGAACACTGTTTTAGTTGGTCTCTGGTCCAGACAGGCCTCCAGTTCTAAGGAGTCAACTTCTCCACTTTAATTTCTAATACTTCCTTCATAAGATTTGCACATTAATGCATTCATCTGCATCCCAGTTGGGTACTATTCCTCCATTTCAGAAGAGGGAGGGAATCATGTCAGGGCCACACCCAATCCCATGTCCCCAAGACAACTGAGTTAATTCCATGCTTCCCAGAGCTGGCCAGCCTGAGACAGGATGAAAAGTACTTGAATGCTGTTTTTGTGCTTCTCAATGTTGTACCCCCAAACCACAGCAGCAAAGAAATAGCATAAGAATATGTATTTCTCTTCAAAGTCCATTTGCTTTTTCCCCTCGTTATTAAAATTCCCTAGAAGAAATCTGAATCTCACTGAGTTCATTAACTCTCAAAGCAAGTGCAAACAGTAAGAGAATGTAGTACATAGTTGTCTTGAATATTTGTTATATCCATATTTGAGAGGTTGAGCCACTACTAAGAAGGTTTAGACTTTAGAGACTCTTACAGGAGGTGCATGGCTCCCTGGCCTCCTCCAGTCCCATGCCCAGGCGCCAGACAGAATGGCAAAAGCCCCCAAGCACATGCAAATAAAATCCTATCCCAAATCACACAGGCACAAAGAAGAGGTCTGAGCCATCAAGGCTGTTTGCAAGCCTCAGAGGTTGATCCTTCCAGAAGGCCCAAGCCTCCCCATCAGTGTCTCCCTTGACCCCCAGCCACCTGTCTTGAACAATAAAACCCACATGACCATGTGCTGTTTACACCATGTGTCCTTGGGGGAATGGAGGAGGGTGAACAGAGTAGTAGTCTGGCTGTGTAAAAAAGAAGGATGTTAACACTTAATGCCTAACTAAGTACCAGGCATTATAGAAGGACATATTATTCTGATTTTACAGATAAGTTGCTCAGAATATTAAAGGGATTTGTCAAATCTCATTGTGAATTGGAAAAGCAGGGATTTGAACGCAGGACTGAAGCAATCAATTTTGCTCCTGGATCAATTCTTTCAAGTAACAATGAACACTTTAACCCCTCTCCCCACGTGGTCCCACTTCACCCAATCCAAGAATCAAAACTCCCAAGATGGGAATAAAACAACCCCCCCCCCAAATTACCCAAGAACTAGCAGGAAGAAAGGTGAGGAGGAAGAGGAGCGAAGAGAGGCTGCTTGTGTGTGTACACACACACAATCCCATTTATATTTACATATTGTCTTTCCTATACTTAGTTATGAACACTTCAATTGATTCTCCACAGAAAGGTCGGGAGCATCAGTTCACCTTGGCTGGAAATGTGACTTCTATAATATTTACCATTTTAACAAAATCCATGATAAGGGATATGGAAGGTCCCACACAGAGGATGAAATGGGACCTCTCTGCTACCCACTTTCTTTAAGACCTCTACAGTTGAGAAGAGAGAAGACAGGAACACTACTGCCATCCCCAGAGGGAGTTGTCACAGCAATTCCAAAGTCCTACTCAGTTGAAAGCTCTGTAAGTCAACCGAAAACCCCCAGCCCCAGATGTTCGGCATTTATAAACGTCCTTGCTGAGTTATCAGCACTCCTCTGGGGTTCTTGGGGCAGGAGCAAACACAGCTTAAGTCCTAACACAGGCCCCCACCCATACCCCAAGATGGGGGAAAAACTACCAAGGAGACACAGGAGTCTCAGCAGTCACTGTGAGAGCACAAAGAGGCCAAGACCCAGACTGGGCAAGGGGAGGTGACAAGCACCAGCAGGCAGGAGGAGCAGCCAGCTATAAACATGCACCCTGGACCCTACAGGCTGTGCCACAGAGCCCCCCACCCCACACATACAGACCACCCCACCCCACACACATAGTCCAAGCTGAGGGAAAAAGCTCCAGCAAGATTCACTTCTAAGCTTTTCAAGTTAAGGGCTTAGCTACATGTACAGTGAAAGGTGTCTGAACTTCTTGAGAGAATGAGGCAGAACTTCTCCCTTAACCTGGAGAATGCAGGAGCTATAAAAAGTTACCACCATCCTAATTTTTAGGGATGGTCAGTCTCTCAGAAGAATCCTTGCGATGAGCTGTCAGAAGCTGTTTAGTTCCACGTGTGAGATGATAATCAGAGGCATCATCGTCCCCTCCTGGAGAGGAAGGGTCACCAGGTATCATGGATAACAAAAAATCTCTGACCCCCCAAAGGTCCCTGTGGCTGCAATTGGGAAGAGGCTGCCTCCACTCTTCGCTTCACACTGGGAGGCTCCAGGGCGGCTCCTGTTTCCTTGGCTTTCCTCCATCTAATCCCAAAGCCCAGGCCACCACCCCCTAGCACCTGGAAGGCAACCTCACATACAATTGCGATAAATGGCCATTCTTGACAAACTGGCATTAACTTTTCTTTTTTCTTTTTGATGTTACACATATTCCTGTCCTTGCTGTACCAGGAAGCCATTTCACCCATCTGTCTGGGAAGATGATCCAATTTTGGTGCTTTTATCATCAATGCTTTCTGCAACTTTGTTCTACTTCCCCTACTGTAATTACTTTTGAATCATCAACACACGCAGACAGTCTTAAACCTCAGAGAACAGAATGCTAAAAAAGAAAAAGAAAAAAAATCTGCAATGGCAAACAACTTCACTCAAAAGCCACCCAAGCTAGGAGCAATTTGTTTCTTTCCAGAAATTCACTTATTAATAAGCTGCCTCATACTCCTTTCCCCTTAAGCAAAGGTAGCAGGGCATGGAGATGGCCTGTTTTGGAGAGGGAGGAGGGGGAGGAGGGGGAAGGGAAAAGAACACTTAAAGGAGTTAATTAAAACATCTGTTGTCCCCCACCCCCCCAGTTTTTGGTTTGTTTTAAGATGCAAGTTTTGTTTGTAAATGATGTGGGACTCAGAAAGCTGGCTTAGTGGTTGCTGGGTGCCCAAGCAGCCCAGAAAGAAAATATGCCTTCTCTGGAATGCAATCAAATCATATGGGGAGGGAGAAACCTAGTGGCTGCTGGCTTGAGAATTCAGATTCCTCCAGGGATAAGTTTGAAAGACAAACCACACATACACACACAAAAGAAAACAGAAAAGCATAACTCCAAGAAAACCCAACACCAGCAAATTAACACTGTCAAGAAGCCAGCTGCTTTGCTTTCTGCTGTTATCTATTCTGTTGCCTGCTATTCGCACTGGTGGGTGAAACTTCCAGCTCTGATTTATAGGATGTGGCTCCATAGTTCAGCTCTTCCTCACTACTGATGTGGCCTCATCATCCCCAAGGCACCCTCCTGGACCCCCACATCAGACGAGGACCTGGTGGGGAAGCACAGGGTGGTTCTTCCCAGCTTCTCATCACCACTGCCCCCTCTCAAATCCTTCCACATCTAGATTTCTTCATCTCTGGCTAGCTGTTAGGGTCCTTTCCTGGGATGAGGTTGGGAAGAGAGTGGCAAGAGTCAGGAGTGAGCTGTAAACACAGGCAGCCTCCCTTTTTCAGCCCTCAGCACAGCTGAGCAGCCAGCAGAGGCTGTGAAGGTGCTGCCTGGGGTCACACAGCCCGGTTGGTGATGCAGCCAGGAGAGCAGGAATCAAGGCAACACAGAGGTCAGGGAGGTGGGGGCCTTCTAGGGGGTTGGGATTTGAGTAGGCAAGGCCCCATCCTTCCTCAGGGGCAGGCTTATTTAAAGAAGGGCCAGAGATGCCAGAGGCACACGCTGTCTCCTCCCCCCCCCACACCCCCATTCCACTAAGGGAATTCGGGAGAGACAGACACCACCAGCCCAGCTGCTTTGCACCTAGGCAAGTTGGGGGAGCTTCTTCGGAACGTGAACCCCAGGCATAAGTGACCTGCTGACTAATGTTGCCAAACAGGGGGATGTGGGGCGGCACCGAGGCCCCGCAGCTGGCTGCCCACCAGGCTCTAGGCCTCGGTATATTCAATTGCAGCACTGGCCCTTCACGCTGTTGGGGGAGGGGGGAAGGAACGCTCCGGATTTGGTCCCAGCAGCGTGCTCTCCCTCCAGCCTCCAGGGCCAGGTGGCCCCAGTCCGAGAAGTTCTCCAGAAAAAACCGACGCTAGACCTTACTCCCCGCAGAAATTCTGCCCGCTATTTTGGACACATTCCTCAAGGCCAGAAGAAGAACGCAGGGGAGGGGGAAAGCCTTTCGGGACACCCACTGTGACCAAACTAAGAGAGGTTCCACCCTCGGACTCCAACCTTTCCTCCGCCCCCGGGAGAGGCCGAGGCCTCACCCCAGAGAGGGCCCGCGATCCCCATCGCGTCTCCGCCTGACCCTCTGGAAGGCGGGGGCCGCGAGCCGCTGCCCACAGAGAACTCGCACTTTTTCGCTGCGCGATTCAGAAACATGCCGGGTCTGATGCCATCCGGCGAATTATGTAACCAGGGACACCGCTCCCGGGCTAAACAAACGCGGCTCTGTGTGTGCAGCGGCGGCCCCGGGGGAGCGCACCGGGGCAGGGAGGGGCTCCGGCCGGGCCTCGGGTCCGGCTTGTTTGCTCAGCGAAACCGGCGGGAGGCAGCCGGGCGAGAGCCTCGCGCCACCGAGGTCCGGGGCCCAGCGCTGAGTCGCGGACCGGCCATGTCCGGTCCTCCAGGGCCCGAGCCCCTCCCCCACCGCGGTCGCCCCCGTCTCCAAGCGGTGAACTTGGTCCCAAGTCCCGCCGGACGCCGTCACCGCCCGCTGCCGGAGCGACGGCTGCTTGGAGGGGCCTGGGAAGTGCTGGATTCCAGTCCCGGCTTGGTTCCAGCTCGGGACCCCTCCGTCCCTCTCCCAACCCCTCCCAGCGATCCTGGGGCAGCCGCGAGCGGCGGTGCAGGAAAGTGACGACCCCACCCGCCAACTCGGGAGGGGGCAGACGTGGGGTTGGCTTGTGCTGGGAGAGCGACCCCTCCGTCTCCCTGCCTCGGGGGGAGGGGTTGCGGGACAGGGTGACAGCTGCGCCCATGACGCCCCTCCCCCTCGGCCGCCGGGATCCCGGGCCCAGTGCAGCCCCACGGGGGACTGGGTGCTGCCGGGACGCGGGGGCGGATGGACCAGGGGGTCTGGTCGCAATCGCCTGTTCTGAACCCCAGGAGGTCAGAGGCCCGGACCAGGTTCGGGGTTGTGCTAGCCCCCTCCCCGCCCGGGGGCGACGCAAAGTTTTGGGAAGTTGCTGCCCCTACCTTGCTTCGTGAGCACCAGGGCGTCTTCCCTCCGCGCCTGGGTGATGATGGAGCCGTGTTCCATCTAACAATCCCGCGGGCCCGGGCTGGCTGGGCGGGAGGACGGGCGGGCGCGCAGGCTAGGCTGGGCTGGGGGGCCTGGGCGGGGGCCCGCTCCGGCTCCGGCTCCCGAGACTCCGACTCCCACAGCTGTTCACATCCCCCCTCTCGTTTCCTCCCCGGGCCGGGAAGGGTGGCGGCCTGTACTGAGGGCGGGCGGCCCGGGCAGCGGCTCCCGCGGGTGCCCCCGGCCCCGATCCCCCGGCGGCAGCTCCGGGCTCCTCAGTTTGGGTCCAACATGGAGAATCCGGAGCGAAAACAAGAGGAGGAAATGGGACACGGGGCGGTTTCCAGGCTCCCCCCTCCCCTCCGTACTCCAGATAAACAACCCGCGGCTGCAGCGCCCACCCCCGCGCGCCTCCCGGCTCTCGACCCGGCCTCTCCACGGCCCGCTGGCGCTTTCCGCTTCGGTGAAGCGTCCTAGGCCCTGGGCCCCTCGACCTGTGAGCGGCCGGGACAGCGGATCGTCCGAAGCTTTGCTATTTTGTTACCGAAAAAGCAAATCCCCGAGGGGGGTGGGGTGGCAGGCGGGCAGGCTGGCGGGGGAGACTTGAAACCGCTCCGGCGCTCCGATTGGCCCTCTCGGAGAAAAGGGGCGTGGCCCCTCCTTACTATGCGGTGCGAGGACCCAACAACATTCCAGTCGCTACGGCCACGCCCCCGGGCCACTCCCCCCTCGCTAGACTGCGGCCTCCCAGTCTCCTCGGCCACACCCCCTTCCCAACTGCTTAAAAGGGCACTCCAAAGCTCACGTTTCCGTGCTCGGTGCTGGGGTGTTCTTGCGTCAGCGACTCTACTTGGGGTAGGCGGGATTGTTTCGCCCTCGGGGGCAAGCTGTGAAGCCTAACTCGGGTCGGGCCGGGGTCGGGAGTGGGGGATGGGGTTCGGGACAGTTACCTTACTTCCTGCTTAGCCGTCGAATCAAGGATCTACCGATTCACAGAAAAGAGTACAACCATTGAATCCCGAGAGGGATGTGTGTGGGGGCGGACCTAGGACTCCTTAGTGTAAGAGCTGGAACTGACCTCGAGACTGTGTGACCCCCAGATATAAAATGAGACCTGAGGTGCAAGGCTTTCCTCAAAGCCACTCACTTATTCCCATTTAGGCTGCTGCAACCTAGCCCTCTCTCCTTCCCCTCCCCCCACCGCATAGTTCCAGTCTTGGTTTTGATGGAGGGAGGTCTCTAAGAGAAGAGCATGTTTTATGGACTCCTGCTGCCCTCCCTTCTCGCTCTTTAGGCCCCGGGGCACCTCCCCCCCCCCCACTGGCAATGGCTCCAGGACTCTAAACTCTCTCGAGTCCCCAGCTCAAGATTGTATGTGAAGGATTTACATTTGTTCCCAACAGGTGGTGCTCCAGAAAGGCAGGTTTCAGCTCAATATCAGGTCTTTTCCAGTGATCTACACCTGTCCGCAGGTGACATGGGCTGCCTTGGGAGGATGGGAGCTATTCAGGTCAAGGCCGGCAAGAGTGATGTAGAGTGAGGTTGCACTGAGTGACTTCAGAGCTAATCCCAACCCTACTATTCTGTGATTCAGTGGAACTCGCCCTGTCAAGGAAGGGGCTTCCTGCAACAGAGTTCCTGTTGTCCAACATGCATCAGGTCTTACTGGTGGTCAGAGGACAAGTAGGTCACAACTTAACTCACCAGGTACTATCAAGCACCTACTCCTTATGGTCCCTTCTTCATGAAGACAGGTGAAGTCATGATATGTATGTGCCTATGTGCCTTAACAGTGCTCATGCGTGCCTGTTGCTACTGTTCCTACGCACATACACAAAACCTTTTTATATAACACCGTTTTAATGGAAATGCTGTTTTTCCAAAATGAAAGTGGCTGTTACAGAAGATCTGAATGATGCTTATGTAACTTTAAACACTGAACTTGGGTAGATTTTAATTCATTAACAGAAGGGGAAACGGAGAAGTTCTGACATATTTACCTCCCATTATTAAAACAATGATATCCTTAAGGTAAATCTTCAATAGCCAGGTTGCTAGGGGGCCTTTTTGGACCCTGTCCTTGCCCTCTTGTAAGGTAGTAGGTAGGTCCATTGCAGTGGGAGGAGCACAGGCAGGAGCTGAGGTCTGGGGATTGGGGGGACCTGCCACCCCTAGTGCTGTAGTGTTGGGTAGGACACTTCACCTCTCTATGCTTCCCCTTCCTCATCCATAGAGATAATCCCTCCCCTTTTGTAGTTTACAAAGTACTTTCACATACATTATCTCATTTGATCTCTCACTTCTTTGAGTTTGACAGAGCAGATATTATGCTGATTTTTGTAGATGCCCATTTTGTAAATGAGGAATCAGGGTTTGAAAGGTTAATTGACTCACCTGAGGTCTCACAGCTTGTTAAGAAGAGGAGGCAGGACTAGCTTGCTTTCTTCAGACTTTAAGACTAGAACCTTTGACACTTTAACATAGTTCCCTTCCTATGTATAGGATGGAGGAGATACTAGAACCTAGTCACTGTCTTTTTTTGCTAAGAACTCTGACTGACTGCATCACCTCCTCTGGGAAGCCCTCCTAGATGCCCACTCTCAGGTCAGGGTTTTATAGCCTCCTACATACCCTCTCAATGCACTTAGTACTGTATCTTGCAACTGTTTGCTTATTGGCTTCCCACCCAGGAGGTGGACTGAGACTGGAAGCTGTCTTATTCTTTATTGGTTCTCTTGTGCCTAGCATAATGGCATAGTGCCTAACACAGAACAGGTAGCCTTTATGTGTTTGCTGTATAGATCTTGACTTTATGTTTTAACCAGTGTTCTTTTGTCCAGGGGTTCAGTGACCCACAGAAAGAAACACAATTTATATTGTGAGATAACTGAAACAAAGGTTTCATGGACAATACTTACCCTTGCTATGTGTGTACACTCTGGTATTTTCTATTGCATGTATTGTATTCTATTTCATTTTTTAAAAGGTGCTAGCCATGACCTTCTAAAGTGATTTCATGATCCACCACTGGGTTGTGACCCAGTGTTAGAATAATCCTATTATACTTTCACCTCCTGTATGTTGTGGATGCCTTCTATGTGTAGGGCTCTGGCTGTCCCTGAAAGATGCAGAAGAGATGGTCCTCAAGCTCCTTGTGCTCTGAGCTCAAAGAAAGATTTATGGATAACAGACAGAAACCCTTCCAAGGCCAGAGGCACAAGGGTTAGAATAGAACCCAGCAAGGAAGGGTAAGTGAGCGAGGAGGGGTGGATGAGGGAAGGTCCCCAAGAGGCCTGGTGAGGACCCTTGTGCCTCCAGAGACTACAAAGGCAATGGCAGCTTTACTGGAGTCTGGAACCCCAAAACACACACAGGCAGGACGCATACTTGATGCCATGGCCTTCTCTCTGCCCCCAGATTACTGGGAATGGATCTCCACTCCAGAAATCTCTCTAGGGTCATGCTGGGCCTCTTTCCTATAGGTAAGGTAGTGAGGAAGGTGGGAGACAAGTAGACATTCTAACTTCTGCCTACAACAGTCTTATGAATAACCTCCTGCCTACAGGCCCTGGGCCAGTTGCTGGCTGTGCAACTTTAGGTAGTTCATTTAAGTAGGTTCAAGGGAGATAGTTGAAGCCAGGGTTCTCTAGGCCTTAAAGCTCTCCCAAGAGAAAGCCCACTGACTCTCTCCTGGTCACCTGCCTGCTCCATCCCTTCCCTGCTGGCCTCTCTGATTGGGAGGTTAGTGAGAGGCAATTTGGAAAGAGCAGCACTGTCCTCACTTCCCCTAAATGCTAGAACAGGGGGATAGTGGGGTGGGGCTCACATGGCATGGCTGTCCCAGTCTCCTGTGGCTACTGAAGTTGGACTGGGTGTTCCTGAGCCAAGGCTGGGGAAAGGGAAACAGTTAGAGAAGCTTCCTCTGTGGGAGATGCATTCGTGCTCCAGGACCCTGCCCTTTTCCCTACAGAAAATAAGTACAGGGTTGGTCTGTGGGAGACCTTTCATGACTCTCTCTGATGTCACTGAAATGTTACATTTTTTTCTTTAAATTTTTTTAAAATTACAAAGAAACACATCCATCTTCTTGGGTTCTCTGATTGTCTCAGTTGATTGTTCTCTGATTCTTGGGTACTGTGATTGTTCCTGCAGTCTCAGTTCTGTTTTGTACTGTAACTGGGAAGGTGGGGTCTCAGCATCAGGACTCTGGAGCCCTGTGCCCTCCTGTCACAAGGCTTGTGCGGTGTGGTCCTGTTTTGGATTCCCAGGGCAAGCTCCTGGGTCTGGGGGGGGCACGGTGGAGGAGAGAGAGACACCCAGTAACAACTGAACAGCTGTCAGATGCCAGATGTGGAGGGCTGGGGAGGGCAGGAAGAGCTAGTGGTAGGGAGCCTAGCCCTTCTGTAGAGCAGCCTGGGAAACCTCACTGGGGCTTCAGATTTTGGATGATGCATTCTGCAAGGTGCACAGGCATGCTCATGATTCCCACCCTACCACTTAGATACTTAACCTTTTGACTCAGTTTCCCCATATTAAATGGAGGTAACAATAGCGCCTTCTTCATAGGTTATTGTGAGGATTAAGTGAGATAATATGTGAAGTATTTAGTGCCGGAAACACTAAGTGCTCTATAGATATTACTCTCATCCTTGTCTTTAACTTTTCCTCCAAGTCTATTCCTTCTCCATCAGTCATCTGCCCAGTTCCGCAAGCCAGAAGCCTGAGGTCCCCCAAGTCTCTTCCTCCCCATTCATGCCTACCCCCAATCAGTCCTGAACACCAGTGGCTCCTCCTCCCCCAAATATCTGTTAGGCACTTTCCTTCTTTCCATTCCCATGGCTGCTGTCTCAGGGGAGGCTGGCAACAAGCTCCCAATCAACCTTTTTCATTCTCTACGTCCCAAGTCCAAATCCATCCCAGCCCGCCTAGAAAATGCAAGTCTGATTCTGTCTTGTCCTGATCCTGTCTATATGGAATGATTCGGCAGTTCCCCAAGACTTTGAGAAGAAGCTCATACACCTAGCTGAGCACACATGGCCCCTCCTGTCTCCTACACTTTCCCCACATTCTCCTGTGCTTCTGTCAGGAGGGACTAAGTACCTGGGATTCTGTCATTGACATTCTGTGCCTCTACACCTTTGTACAGGCAGTTGCCTCTGCCTGGATGGCCTTTCCTCCTCCTCTGTGAGGTAGCTCCTCATCCTTGAAGATACAATTTAGGTGCCACCTCTTTCTCAAATCCTTCTGGGTCCCAGTCTGATTTAGATGCTTCTGGGAGCTCCGGTATTCTCATTTGGGTTTACTTGCCCGTCTCCCCACTGCAGTGTAAGCTCCTTCAGGGCAGGCACTGTCTTTTTAATGCACACCCTGATGCCTCTCACAGAGCCTGGCACATAGTGCTGTGTTGGAAGCCAGTCCCAGCGGGCACCCTCCTTTCTGGGCGCTGCTGATCTCCCTGGGGCACTGAGCCCGGGAGGCTGGGAGGCAGGGTGCCAGCCTCCAAGGCACTTTCTCCAGGATCCAGTCAGTGACGGAGTCCCAGACCCAGAGCGAGGCCTGCCCACACCCACCCCAGGCACAGGAGCTTGGCGCCAGGGAGTCAGCTCTACACCAGGCTTCGGAAACAAGACCGAAGCCAACTGAGGCTTGGCGAAACCGACAGACACACCTTGCCCTAGCACTCAGAAAGGGCGCGTGGGGTGGACGAACCCGGAGCGGGACCTTTCCATCCCACAGTGTGGGGGAGTGCGAGATAAAGGCAAATGGAACTATTTGGGGCGGAAGTCGGCAGGGCTGGCAGGGATTGCCGCCTCTCGGAGCACACGTCTTGAGCACAGCCCTCACCCCCATACCCCCAGGTCCTGGCGCCCACGTGACCTGCGCCCCCAGCAGCCACAAATCGCTTGGCTCCAGCCCTTCTCCTAAATAGGAAAGCTACGGGAGCTGATCGAGTTTCTCCGCCCGTTTATACAGGTTCCCTGGACGAAGCCAAACCTCCCTCCTCCCTGCTCGCGTGGTGGGGAAAGGAAAGAAGGGGGCCCTCCTGCGCCCCACCCCCACCCCGTTAGACCCCCGGGCCCCTGGTGCGGCCCCTCCTTCTTCTCCTTTCCCTCCCCCGCCGCTCTGCTGGCCCCTCAGGGGCACTGCTTAGGTCGCTGCATTCCAAAGCCCGGGCGGCCCTTTGAGGTCTAGTGGCGCGGTGGGGGTGGGGAGGCAGGATGCCCCTGACCTGAGCGGGCGACCTTGAGGCTTCCCTGTGATGCAGATTCTGGTCCCTTCTCCCCAGACCTCCTGGGGGCCAGCTTGGTTTTGGCCACAAGAACTCCAGGAGGGGTGGGTGGAGGCAAGCCCGGTTTTTACCCTTCAGAGCCTCCTGTGTGTCTGGCTGGTGCTAAGCCGAAGGCTCCTTACCTCCAGCCCTCCCTGCGCACCAGGCCCGGGCCGCACACCTTCGCGTTCGAAGACGCTGGCCGGGAGTCACCAGGACATGCCAGCTTGCTAGACTGTCTCAGCTCTTGGCCTGCAAAATGGATGGGCAAGTGAGAAGACTGGGTAGGACCAGCCGCTTAGCTAGGCCAAGCTTTAGCCTTGTCACAAGGGCCAAAGTCCAGAGCTAACCGGATACCCTCTGTTAAGCCAGGGCCCCAGACCTCTCAGAGATGTACTTTGGGCCTGGGGACAGGGAAACTAAGAGGGGATTGATTTCCTTCTGGGCTAGGCAGACAGATACCCACCCCCTTAGCAGTTCTTTCCAATCTAGTACAAACTTAGATAGGAAGGGGCCCTGGCTTCTTTATGGGGTTGAGGCAGGAGTGAATGGATTGGAAGTCCAGCACTGGCCACAGCCAATTTGTCTGAGAAGTGTGACCTTGTGGAAAGGAGGGAGAGCAGATGGTTGAAGGGAGATGGCAGAAGGGACGCAAAGACTTTAAATATTTAGGGGGAGGGGTCTGCATTTTTTTGTGAGTCATTAATTCACTCATTCACATATTTATTGAGCCCTTACTAAAAATGAGTCGTGCATTCGTCTATTTGCATAATTACTGACTCCTTAACCATGCATCAGGCCCTGTCCTGGGGCTACAGTGAATAAGATGGAGTTCCTGCCCTCATAGAGCTTATAGTCTATGGGATGCCAAAATGAGGGGCAATTACAATATGGTGTGCTAAAGACTCCAGCAGGGGAAACATAGCGGGAGGAGCCTATAGCTCAGATTAGGTGGGGAGAGGAACAGCCATGTAGGAAAAGTTATCTCAGCTGAGGCCTGACGTATAAACCACAGTTAATCAATTGAGGTGGGAGCAGAGAAGGGAAGAATAGCCTTTCAGGTAAAGAGTACAGTGCGTTTAAAGCCCCAAAGGCATGATCTAGAAACTTAGAGTTCAGTACAGCCACCCAGCTGGTGGCTGCTTACAGGAACAGGAGGAGATGGAGAAATTGCACTTGAGGGAGGAAGACAGGTGAGTTGATGAATAATGCCCACTCCAGAGGGGATGAGGGTGGAGAAACCCCTGTTCCTTTGAGACCACACGGAGTCCTGCAGGCATGCTGAAGTGCAGGATGTGGCACCAGAGTTATAGTTGCTCTATAAAATCAATATTTATTCTATCAAGATAATACATACTCGTAGCTAAAAAAATCAGATAGTGTTAAAAGGCTTGTAACAAAAACAGACGTCCCCCAGGCTTTTCTTCCAACCGTTATTCTAGTCCCTAGGGGCAACTGCTTTCAACTTTTAACTGTTTCTTCTGGTATTTCCTTCCTTATTCATTCTGGATTCATCTAATTTGTTGACTTCTTGTCTTGGTAGAGGAGGATTTTGACTGGCTGCTCGCCTCTACCCCTTCCCCCACCACATTGTGTTTATATCATAATTTATGGTTAAATCCATGTTCAGTGATTTGATTATTGACTTTGTAAATATTGTTTATTCTTGAGGCAAGTATTCTGTTTACATTTCCTTCTCTAATATAACTTTGTTGTATACTCTGTTCACATTTCCTTTCTTGTACAACTTTTTTGTTTTTTTCTGGAGTTAATTGTCTCATTTTTTATTTGCTTGGTTTTCTTTGAATCTCTGGCTCTGTCTTCCCACATCCTTCAACAGTTCTGTAAAACGCCCTCTCAATACAATTTTGCATATGGCCAAACCTGTCATATAATTTTATCTGTTCTTTTTTTTTTTTTTTACCCCCTTGGAGACATTTGTCCTGGAATGATCCATCCATCCTTGCACCTTTCTCTGACTGTGTTGCTTTCGGGGCCTGTGATACACCTGTCATCCTGGACCTCATCGCCTTTGTCCTTTCCTCTTTCCTGGACCCAGTGTTTTCTTCTTTCTTGGTTTACTCCCTTGTTTTAATGAAGCACATCCTCCAGTAGCTTCCTGAGAAAGAGTGCCTAGGAGGTAACATTTTAGAGGCTTTTGCGTGCTTAAAATGGCTTTATTCCACCCTCACACTTGATCGATAGTTTTGGCTGGGTATGGAATTTTAAGTTGAAAATCATTTTCCTTCCGAATTTTGAAGACATTGTTCCTTTGTTTTTCAGCTTCTAATTTTGCAGCTGAGAAGTTCTTGTGATTTGATTCCTGAGACTTTGAATTCACCTCCTCTGTTCCCCCCACCCCCACTTTTAGGATTTTTTTCTTTTAGCCTTGATATATTGAAATGTCACAGTATATTGGCGTGAGTCGTTTTCCACTCATTTCTCTGGGCATTTGATAGGGCCTTTTAATCTAACACAATGGTTCTCAAAGTGTGGTCCCCAGACCAGTAGCATTGGTGGTATCACCTGTGGGAACATGGTAGAAATGCAAACTCTGGGGCCCCACCCCACACGTACTGAATCAGAAACTCTGGTGATAGGTCCCAGCAATCTGTGCTGTACCAAGCCCTCCAGGTATTCCGATGCATGCTAAAGCTTAAGAACCTCTCTCTAACAATTTATGTCCTTTAGTTCTGGGAATTTCTTTATTATTTCTTTGACATTTCTTCCCCCATTTTCTCTCTCTATTCTTTCTGCATCTCCTATTATTTGGATATAGGCTCCTTGGATTGATCCTCTAATTTTTTATTATTATTATTTCTTTCTTATTAACCATCTCTTTGTTCTATTTTCCGGGAGATATCCTCTATGTTATATCCTAATCTATTTACTAAGTATACTGTTATGACCCTTTTTCTTTTTTCTTTCTTATTATACAATTTTCAAGAGTGCTTTCATGGTCTCTGGCTGTTTTTCTTTCTTTTTAAAAAAATAGTTTCACATTCTTTGGACTCATGCAGTATCGTATCTCTCTGAGGATATTAATTTGAAATTTTCCTCTCCCTATATTGTCTCTATTTCCTCTGATTTCATGAATTCTGTGGTTTTGATTTGTATCATGTTGGAGACTTTCCTCAGCTGTCTGGTGTTCCTTCGCTGTCCCTTTGTATTTGAGAGGGAGGCACTAGAGAACCAGTTGGAAGCTTTCAGTGTGGGCTCGTGGCAGGGCAATCAGGTGGCTGTACTCTTTCACTGGAGAGCACCAACTGTCAGTGTCAATGGGCTTTTTTCTCTGGCACAGTTTGGTTTTTCTGGAACAAGATTCTCTAGTCTAGCCTCCTGCTTGAAGGCTATAAGCCCCTGGGCTAGAGTCCTAGAGCTGGGTGTGGTGAGGGGGGGAGGTGTGCAGCAGGGAGACTGAGGGTTACAATTTACAGCAACCACTCCTTCTTCTCCACCCACCCCCAAGTCCAGAATCTCTTTGTTTCAGTATTTCTAGAATCCATCTTCCTGTCTTCTGCAGGGGTGGGGAAGGGGACACAATAAGTCATTTGATTGTGCTGGGTATGACTGGGTTTCCCGACAGTCTAACTGCTCTTTAAACAGATCTTCAAGCAATCCCCCAGGTTTTAGACCCTGTCTCACCACTGCCTTCTGACTTAATTGCTACTTTCAATTCCTGAGCTTGCTTCTTGTGGGAATATGCCTCTGGATGTTTCTGGCTTGCCTTTCCTGGGCTCTGTGGGGTCGTTCACCACCCTTCCACCCACTTTCTGTTTTCATATGATGTGAGTCAGGATTCTAAATGTCTCTGGTTTAGTTGAAGATGGACTTGGGTTTCCGTTTCTTATTTTCCTTGTCATTTTGGGCGTGATTTTTGAGAGAAAAAGTGGGCTTTGCTCTACCATCTTGTGGGACCGGAAGTCAGAGCTGTGTTTTTGAGGTGCAAGTAGTGACACTTGTGCCAGACACTCTTGCTCCTGCTGACGTGGCAAGGAGAGGGTTATCTGTTAGGAAGAAGGTGGGCGGGGGAAGGAGAGGAGCTTCCAGAGCTTATAAAAGCTTGCTGTGGGAACTTGATTGGGAGACCCCCCCATGCCCAAAGGGGAAAAACATTACTGGGCCTAGTTGAGGTGAAATGGTGAGAAGGTGAGAATCCCTGGCAAGTCAAGCAGGGAACAGGGATAGCAGCAGTGAGCAGTGAGTAGCCTCCCTCCAGCTCAGAGGCAGAATGTGAGAGGGGTGGGGGCATTCTAGAGCCAGAGGGAGGGGCCGTGAAGTGGGTGGCTTTGTGGCAGGCCACTGGCCATGAGGCAGAAAAGGGTAAGACAGTATTGACAGCCACTGATGAGATGTTGATTATGTGCCAGACTGGACCAGGTTCTTCAAAGCAGCCTCGGTGGGAGTAGGGAGCCCAGAGGAGGAAGGAGAGACATTCTAGGTCAGGGAAGGAAGGTCTGAACCTCAGATTTGGGAGAGGGGCAGGTCTCAGTGATCATGGATGGAGTCTCTTCCTCCAGAGGTGGGAGAGCTGCTCAAGTACAGAACCAAGAAGCAGCGTGTCCCTGAGGAGGGTGAGGATGAAGTGGGGGGAAATGGTGGTATGATTGTTCCGGTCTTCTGAAGGAACGCCAGTGGGTGGGAGAATCCAGCCATCTAGATGGGCGGCCTCCTGGGCACCAAGGGAAAGTTAGAATTTTAAAAAGGAAGAGTGGTCGCTTCAGTCCACTTCAACATTTACTGAACATCCACGTGACCCACCTTCCCCAGGTTACATAGCCTGGGGGTGTGATCACAGTAAAGTCACCTGAAATATACAGCCTCTGATTCTAAGCCCTAACAACCCAGCTTTCAAAACTCTTTCCCTGCAAAAGACTTTCCCTGAGGTCCTGGGACTATTTCCCATCTGCTTCCGTGTGGCCATTCTGTGCTGTCTCATGGATGAGTGCTGACATCACTCCCCCTGGCCATGATCGTTGCTCATGTCACCTCGCTGTGCAGCCCCAGAGTGTAGATCAGCCAGAGTTCTGTGGTTACAGGCCACAGAAACCAACGCTGGCTAACTTAAGCAGAAAAGCAAATTTATTGGAAGGTTACTGGGCAGCTCATATTTTCAACAGCTACTCTCTGTCCTTTTTCTGTGCTAGTAAAAGCTTGATTTTGTTCTGGAACTTACCTGCTCTGTACCCAAGGAAGGAGACCCCCTCCTCAGCCACAGGGGATGAATATTGATGATTCTTAGCCAGCCAGAAGACTTCCGTCCTCTGTGCCAGTGATTGGTTTAGGCATAGGCATGTGATGCAACCTGGGCAGTGACACAGAAGGGGAAGCCCACAAGACCAGGGGTTTCAGAAAGAACCACAAAGAAGCTGACTTTATTAGAGGTAGAATCAACCCTCTCTGGCTCTGAAAAATGATGTACTACTACTCATTATTAAGCTACTTTTAATTAGTCTTCTGTGCTTTCAATTGAAAGGTTCTAACTGATACATGAAGGCCAGCTATCTTTCCTGGGTGGTTGGTAGGGTGAAAGAGGGGAAAATAAGCTGATGGCTAAAGGGTAGAATCTATAAAAGAGTTTGCAAAATAAAGGAGGCTGATGCATTTTTTGGGAGAAAGAAGAATTACCTAATAGAAAAGAATTGACAGAAAATGCTAGAAAGAAGGGAACTAATTCAGGGATCAGAAGATCACCACTCATTAGGCAGACACTTACTGTATACCAGGTACTGTGAAAGCAGATGGGACACAGCAATGGACAGAAAGACAAGGTCCTTGATCTTAGGGAAATTTCAGTCGGGGCCGGGGGGGGGGGGGGTGTGCAGTGGAGAGATGATGAGCATGTAAATAACAAAATAAACAGGATAAGATAACAGAAGGTAACTTTAGAGGGGACGTTAACTTTGATAGAGGGTCATCAAGAAAGTCCCCTCTTAAGAGGAGACCCAAAGGGTGGGAATGGCCCAGCTACCTGAAGACCCATAGGAAGACTCCAGAAGATGTCTCAGGGCAGCAGTGGGCTCTGTCCTGGCTAGAGCAGTGGAAGTCCGATGCCCATTCAGGGAAGGGAAAGAGATGGCAGCAGAGTTTGCCTTGGAGGCTCCTGTAGGCCAGGAGTGACAGAGCAGCTAGAGACATGTATTTCCCAGGCCTGGCATGGAAATCCCTTCTCCTGTGGCAGGACAAAGTGGGAACCCAGGTGTCACTGACTTTCTGGATGCTGGAAAAATGTGAGTGGAGTATATGGAAGGGGAGCCTGTGGGTTGAAGGGAAGACATGTGGAACCAGCAGAGGACACACACCTCTGGTCCCCAAGTGCCCAGCTGCCTCTGTCTCCCCCTGCCCATCCAGTCTGGAATTCCAGTCTGCTCCCCTGTTTAACAGCTCAACCAATCAATAAGCACTTCTGAAGTCTTTACTTTGTAAGTAGCTTCTGCTGGGTGTTTGTGTGGGGTGGACACCATGACAGAAAGATAAGACCTGGCCTCAAGGAGCTTACTGGTCAAGGATTCAAGAGCACTTCGTCTGAAACAATTAGAAAACAATTTATCAGTAGAAAATCAAGGACCCCCAGTAGCATTATATACCATGGGTGGCCATCACAAGCCACCTGTAGCTGCGGTCCCCAACTCCCCAGGCCACTGACAGATACCAGTCCCTGGCCTGTTAGGAACTGGGCCTCACAGCAGGAGGTGAGCAGCCAGCAAGCGAAGCTTCATCTGTATTTACAGCCACTCCCCATCGCTCACATCACCACCTGAGCTCCACCTCCTGTCAGATCAGCAGCAGCATTAGATTCTCATAGGAGCTTGAACCCTACTGTAAACTGTGCATGCGAGGGATCTAGGCTGTGCGCTCCTCATGAGAATCTAATGCCTGATGATCTGAGGTGGAGCTGAGGTGGTGATACTAGTGCTGGGGAGCAGCTGCAAATACAGATCATCATTAGCAGAGAGATTTGTATAATTATTTCGTTATACATTACAATGTAATAATAATAATAGAAATAAAGTGCACAATAAATGTAAGGCACTTGAATCATCCTGAAACCATTCCCCCTACCCCCACCCCATCCATGGAAAATTTGTCTTCTATGAAACTGGTCCCTGGTGCCAAAAAGGTTGGGGACCTATGGTATATAGTGCATTGGTTTTATACTGTCTACTGCATTGGTCACAACCTTCCAACCTGCCACCAACAGTCCTCCTCACCCTCTACTTCCTTCTTCTCCCCCAAATCCATTTGGGGGTGATTCATCAAGTTGGAGCCTTACACATGATTTCTGCTTATTCTGTGTGACCTTCCTCCCATCTCCTGGAGATGCAAAGGAGGAGGAAGGAGGGACCAGTCAGCTGGATGGAGACTTCTTTGCCCAAAGATGACAGTACCACAGTGGGGCTCTTCAAAGTCAGCTACTTTGAGGACTTGCCCAGCATGAGGTTCTGGTTTTGGGGGTCCTGTAGCTGAACAAATAAGAATTTTATTTATTTTTTTATAGAGACAGGGTCTAGCTCTGTCACCCAGGCTAGAGTACAGTAGCACGATCATAGCTCACTGCAGCCTTGACCTCCTGGGCTCAAGCAATCTTCCCTCAGCCTCCCAGGTAGCTGGGACTGTAGGCCTGTACCACCACACTTGGCTAATTTTTTTAAGAGACAGGGTCTTGCTATGTTGCGCAGGTTGGTCTTGAATTCCTGGGCTCAAGTGATCCTTCTGCCTCAGCCTCCCTAGTAGCTGGGATTACAAATGCAAGCCACTGTGCACAGCAAGAAAATATTGAGTGTTTACCTTGTGCCATGGTCTGTTGAAGAGGCAGACCACTGGCACTTTTCTTGTGTTATCTATTCAATCCACACAACAATCCCCTTTGGTGGGAATTTTATGTTCCGTTTTACAGTTGAGGAAACTAAGGCACAGAAAGGTAAAGTCGCTTGCCCTAGTCAAACAACTACTAAGCAGTGGAGCCAAGATTTGAACCCAAGCAGACTGATTGCAGCATCCCTGGCTGGCACCACAGTGCACACTACCAAATTGGCTTATTCTAGGAGTTTCCCTTCTCTGTGCCATGACATATTAAGAACAGGTCATTTTGAGCAAGAACCAGCACTCCCTTCCCTGCACCTGTGAGAGGGAGTTGGGATCCCAGAGAAGAAGAATTCCAGAAGAGACATTGCCACTTTGGCTATTTTTCCTGAATGTTCCCCAGGCAGGGGACTCTGGCTTTTGATTTGCCAGGTGTTTCTCTGTTCTTCTAATTAACACCAGAGTCAGCCTTTAGCCAGAGCCCTGCCTATAGCTGGAATCCATAACCTTGTGGCTCAGGGGCCAGTCTGCTGTGACAGCCAGAGAGGACAAAGCAAGTACTAGGTGAACTGGAGTTTCCTGAGATGATGCTCCCTTTGCCTTATCTGTAAAAAGCTCCAGTATGATTTACCCCATTTATGGTGGAGGCCAGGGTGGCAGAGTGTGCAGGAGGAGGAAGAATCAGGCTGAAACAGCTCCTCTTTGCCTCCCTGGGTTCTCTTCCAAAATGCTGTCAGCACTGCCAGTTGGAAAATATTTTTCTCCCTCCCTTTGTCTTCTTTCTTATTAAAAAAAAAAAAAAAGCCATCTGGTGTCAAATTCACTCCTGGCACATCATAAAGGGTAGCACTAAAAATGTCCCTGAAAAACTAAAAGCAAAACCACAGCAGTACACATGGGATTTAATCTCAGCATCCTAGAATTTCAGAGTTGCTAGGGGGCTCGGAGATCAAACCCTTTCTTGTACACAGGAGGAAGGTGAGGCCGGAGGGATTACATCATTCTTTCAAAAATGTTTACTGAGCGCCTACTACGTTCAAGGCACTCTTCAGGTGCCGCATCTTAATCGTGAACCTAACGGACAGAAGCCTTGCCTTCTTGGAGTTTTCCGTGGGAGGTGCTTGCCTCAGTGCCGGGGCCTACCTCTGCTGCCCTTCCCAAACGGCCCGAAGGCGGGGAGCCTTGGCTTGGCCACCTAGCTGCATGCTACCCCACCGTGCTCCCCGCCTGTCACCCCCAGGCTGTGGGCCTGGCCTGGGGCCCCCGGCGGCCCCGCGGTTCCCGCCTGGCGCTGCTGTTTACACGAGGGCGAAGTTGCAGCGCGCCGCCCCAGCGCGGTCCCCCGCCGGCCGGCGGCTGTAATCCCCCGCGCTTCCTCCCGCCGCAGCTTCGGCTCCGCATTCCTCAGGGTTGAGCAACAACTTTCCCTGCGAAGGCGGCTGGGCCGCGGCCAGGCGGGGCTGCTTGCGCTGGGCCCCTCGCGGGGCGCGGCCCGAGTCGCCGGCGCTGGGCCTCTTGGGGGGCGCGGCCGGGTGACCGGTGCCTCCGGAGGTTGCACCTGGGACCAAAGCGGAGCGTAGCCGCCAGTCCCTCCCCTGGGAGCCTAAGCTGGCGTGCGGGGCGGGGCGGGGCGCGCGGGCTGGGGGGGCGCAGGGCCGGGGTACCATCCGGCCTTTCCTGCTGGCTGAGCCAGGATTGCCTAAGGACCGAGTGGGTGCGTGGTGCTGACCCTCACCTTGATCTTGGAGTTGGTCCAGGTTGACCGCCCGCTCCTGCCCAGGGTGAGCACACAATGTTTACTTCCTTTTTTAAACTCCGATCCTGGGGATTCTTTGACGACGAAAAGAGAAGGGTTTGTAATAACTCCAGAAGAGGGGTCCTAACCCAGTTATTTGTCTGAATCTAAATATTTACAACAATCATATTACTACTTTTATCCCTTTTACACCATCCCCTGCCTACTATACTTGGGCATATCTCTGGGAGAAAGTTGGTTTCTTATTACTTTGCTCATTTTATAAATGCAAAAGCCTAGACACACAGTTCTGTGACAAGTCTGAAGCCAAGAAGGAGTTAGCCCAACTGAGCGCAGCACGCTCTGGAGCAACCTCCAGCCCCCTGACTCTTTTCAGCCAAGCACAGCCCTTCCTGGCCCCTGATGTGACCTTAAGAGAAACTGGCCCCCCTTTCAGTCTGGGAGCCTTGCGCTGGCGCCTGTAGGGTGCAGTGGAGTTAGATGAACAGGCCAAGATCTAGATCCGCTAAAATGTAAGCTCCAGGAGAGCAGGTACTTGGCTCTGCCTGTTCACTGCTGTATCCGTGGCTCTGAAAACAATTCTCGGCACATAGCGCGGGTGCTTAATAAATATTTGTTGAGTGGGTGAATGGACAGCGTGAAGGTCTTCAGATTCCTAAGAATTAGACACATAACCTCTCTTCTTGCTCCTTTACCTTCTGTTTAAACTTATACTTTCTTTCTTTTCCTGCCTCTTAAATCTTGAACTTAGGTATTGAAGTCTTTTAATTTTGTTTTATTTTAATATACTTTTCATGTTGGAAAAATTTTAGATTTACATAAAAGTTGCAACAACAGTATAGAGTTCCCATGTACTCTTCACCCAGCTTCCCCCAAAGTCAACATCTTACCCAACCATGGTACATTTGTCCAAATGAAGAAATTAACGTTGGGCTTGTCCCAGTGCAGTGGTGTTTACAATTGATTGATCACAACCAGTTACAGATTCCTTTGCTCCTTCCCCACTCCCACTGCTTCACTTGACTAGCCTTAAAAAAATTTAAAAATATAAAATAAAAATAAAAGAAATTAACATTGGAACAATACTATTAACCAAACTACAGATTTTATTTGGATTTCACACTTGTGTACTCATGACCTTTTTCTGTTCCAGGATCCAGTCTGGGACATCACACTGCATTTAGGGCTTGAAGCCTTTTAATATGTAATCCAGATCTCATTGTGTAGGGGCAGGAAGCAAAGTGCCTGGCACTGGACTGAGGTCCCTGTCCTGGGAGCCTAGGAAACACCTTGAGAGTGCTATTAAGAGATTCTTGCTGGGTCAGCCTGCTGGCTCTGGTAGCACCTGGTAAAAATCCAGATCCCAAGGCCTACTGGGTCCGACTGGATGGAGACAAGGAAGTCAATGGGGTTCCCTAGAGAACACTCAGAGCAGAGGAGGTGAGAGGGCACATGAGCCCTCCTGTCTTTAGGCATTTCAAGACCTGCTGAGAATTCTGGAAGTGGCTGGAGTTTCAGCTGAAGGTGCTCCTTTCTGTTTGGTTGTGGGAGGGGCCCGGTTACCTGGAAACACCCGTATGGGCAGCTCAAGTAGCTAGGAAGGAGCCTATAGCAGATTTCTAGTAACTACCACTGCAGAAACCCACATTCTTAGCTGAACACTGTCAGGAACTGTGAAGGGTCTGAAATTTTATCCTACTTACAAGCTAACAAATTAGCCGCACCAGTGTCACAGCTGCTGGTAGAAACTGAGACTCCTGGGTCAGAGATATTCATCTGTGAGTTTATTACCCACAGCAATAGCAGTAGCGAGAGTATCAGCCCCAGTTCTCACAGGGCTTCACAGAGAGGGCCAGGTGATGCCTGGACACGCAGTGGAGTGCGTTTCAGGAGAGGAACCCTGAACTTATATAATAATAATTATTATTTTTAGAGACGAGATCTCACTCTGTTGCTTGGGCTGGAGTGCAGTGGCATGATCATAACTCACCACAGCCTCGAACTCCTGAGTTCAAGTGATCTTTCTGCTTCAGCCTCCAAAGTAGCTGGAATTATAGGTGCACATCACCACCCCTAGCCTGCCCTTTGCTCTGAAGGGAGACACTATCTATCTTACAAGGCTGTTCACTCTATTCTGGAAATGATAATCTGGAACAAAGTACAGTCAATACCTCACTTGCAAGATGCGTAGAAATGGAATAAAACCAACGAAAATTGTCTCCCAACAAACAAATGGCCATATAAAACAAACATTACATTTCCCAACCTCTTCTGCAACTAAATGTAGCCGTGTAACTAAGTTGTCATCTATTAAGTGTAACCTTTTGCATGACAGCTTCTGGGAAATCCCAATGGCTAGCATGCACCCTGGGCACCTTCTTCTCATCTTCTTTTTTGCTGAAGGCTGGAACGTGGACCTGATGTTGGAACTTGAGCAGTCATATTGGACCAGGAGCAGCATGCTAAGGAACAATGATGGCAGAGCAGCGGGATGCAAGGGGCCCAGGTCTCTGATGGTGGTGAGATGACAAACTAGGTCTGTACTGATTGTCTCTGGATTTCCTTACATGAGTAAAAAAGAAACTCCCATCTTGTTCTAACTTTTTTTTGTTTTTATTGATATATGCACCTGAGCTTAATTCTAGCTGATGCAGGGTTAGAGCAGAGAAGGACCAATGGAAGGTTAAACATGTCAGCAGAGAGAAGGGTCAGGGGCTCAGCAGTGAGAGGGGCTGGGCGGGGGGAGTCGCTTCTGGCTTTTTCACCACCCACTGGTGATGCTCCATTCACAAGGGGGCCCGGCTGGCCACGCGACCCAGCAACAACCATTTGAAGGCAGCAAGCAACAAGCTGGCTCCATTCACAAACCCTGTCCTCCTTTGAAAACCAATCACCGTGCGAAGCGTGACTGGGTGGTGGCCAGCGTCGGCCCATCTGTCACGCCCTTTCAGAGAGCCTGGCGGCAACGGCAGCCGGCCTGGGCCGAGCCAGCCCCTTTCCCTTTGTACCCCGGGGACGCGCACTGTAACGAGATCACAGTGCCTACTGAATTATTCAGAGCTGCCCTGAGTGTCAGTTTTATTATAAACATGCAGATTGCTCCAGGCTCTGAACTTCCAAACCTCCAGCAGCCATCTCCCTCCAGGATTTTGACTGGCTGCTTTGTGCCTGTGATTTCCCTAGGACTTGATGGCCTAATTTGCCTTTGCCTGGTTCCTACCTGCTGCTGGGCACGAAGGCCTCGGCACCCTTTGCTCTGGGCTTCCGCAGGCCCCATTCTTTGCTCAACAACTGTCCTCACCACCACCCCAGCAGTCCTGCCTCTGCCGCTTCCCTTCTCCTCCTGGCTCCACCGCCCAATTCGGTGACATCAAACTCTCCAAGTGCCTGCCTTTCCCTGATGGGGACATGTTAATAGCAGGATCCTCTGCTCCTGTGGGCCACAGTTGAATCTTTAAGCCCACTAGGTCTCCCCTTCCATTGCGGGGTTCTAGACCCAGCTCTGCCCTTCCCTGTGTGTCCCAGATCCCCAGTACTCTCCAGAGCTGATCTGGAGAATACCCCCCAGCTGGTAATGAAGCCGAGATGGTAATGCACATTTAAGAGTAATGAAATGCAGTGATATTTCAGGCCTGACAGACCTATTTCTGGCAGCTTTAGAATTAAAGTGTGAGGCTTTGTACTGCAGCTGCTACGAGGAGCCTTCAGAGTTTTTCTAAAGATGTGAATAAAGCTTCCAGGGCTTCAGCTCAGATCACTGTGGCTATTTATCCTGCTGCTGCTTTCATTGTACCTTTTTATTTGAAATTTTAGAGCTTTTAGATGAAGGAAACGCAGCAGTAAGTGCAAAGCATACAAAATATCCTGGTGGGGGAGAATGTCCCAGTTTCTCTCTCCAATTGTCCATGACAGCTCTGGGGAGGAAGAGCTGCTCACAGGGAGCATTGCCTCTGTCTCCCCTTAGAGTGTGCTCCTCCTGAATTCTTGCCCCACTGCAGTAGGAAGTGGGGCCTCCTGAGAAAGCTCTAGGAGGGAGTCCATGCCACCAAGACTGACAGGGCTAGGCATGGGCCGGCCCTCCCTCACTGCCTCACTACTGTGAGCTGGGTATATGCTGTCACTAGTTGGGGAATATGGCAGGAAGGAGTTGATCCACTCTAGGCTAACAGTGAGCGGCCACTCCCTAGTACTCCAGTTAGAAAAGCTGGCCTGTTCCTTCCCAGCTCTGCACCTGCTCCATCCATGGCCACCCAGAAATTTGGAGCTATCCATGAGAGGACATGCAGGGCAGTAGTACAAAGCCTGGCCTCCACAGTCAGACAAACCTGGGGGTGCAACTTGGCTCTGCTCACCAACTGCACTGTCCAGGGTAAGCCACTCAGCCTTTCTGGGCCTCAGTTTCCCCACCTGTAAGATGGAGATAATAAGACACCTATCGTTCAGGTCCTTGTGATATATGTAAGGTATCTGGCGCATATGAAGTCACAATGTAGATTATAAATACTGAAGTTGTCCCAGGACTAGGATAGCTAGGCTTCCTTCCTGGCACTGGCTCTCACGTGCCCAGCCCCTCCTCACTCTGGGGCAGTGTAGTGCAGTGGAAAGAGAAGGGGCTTTGGAGTCAAACAGAACCAGGTTTCAACCCTGGTTCTTTGCTTTTCTGGCTTTGTGAGACCAGGCAGGTTACTTAACCTCCCCGAGTCCCAGTTTCCTCATCTGTGAAAACAGTGATGATAAATAGTCAGCTCAAAGGGTTGTAGTGAGGATTAAATGAGATCATATTTGTAAAAGAACCCATAGAGTGCCCAGTACACAGTAGGTGTTGATAAATAATGGTTCCCTTCCCCCTTTCCTTCTCTTCCCTCAGCTTCTGTTAAGAGGAGGGAAGTTTTAGAACCAGCCACCAGTTTACAGGAAATGCAGGAGGAGGACAAGCATGATAAATGATGATGTGGGATTCCATCAGCAAAATCCAGAATTGGGGAAATTCTATATGACGCATGACCCAGAATCCTTGATGAGCAAATGACAGGAGAGAGAAAGAGGGAGAGAGAGAGGAAGAACCAAATTAAATGTGAGGACCTTGTTTGGATCCTAATTCAAACAAACCAACTGGGAAAAAATAAAAGAGGCAATCAGGAAAATTTTGATATTGACTAGATATTTGATAACATTAAGTAATCATTGTTGGCCGGGCATGGTGGCTCACGCCTATAATGCTAGCACTTTGGGAGGCCAAGGCAGTAGGATTGCTTGAGGCCAGGAGTTCAAGACCAGCCTGGGCAACATAGCGAAACCCTCTACAAAAAATTAGCTGGGCATGGTGACGTGTGCCTGTAGTTGCAGCTACTGAGGAGGCTGAGGCAGGAGGATCGCTTGAGCCCAGGAGTTTGAGGTTGCAGTGAGCTACGACGACACCGCTGTACTCCAGCCTGGGCAACAGAGAGAGTCCTTGTCTCAAAAAAAAAAAAAAAGCAATCATTGTTAATTTTTAGGGTGATAATGGTATCGTAGTTATGTTACAAAGGAATTTTTATCTTTTGGAACACATACTGAAGAAATTACAGATTAAATGATGTGGTAATTGAGATTTGCTTGAAAATAATTTAGTGGGGTGAAGTGAGGGGTATAGATAAAGCAAAATTGGCCATGTGTGGATAACAATTAAAGCTGGGTAGTGGTATGTGGAGGTTTGTTAAACTATTCTTTCTGCTCTTGTACATGTTTGAATGTTTCCATAGAAGTGAAAAAAAAAAAAGAGGCAGCAGTCCTTTTTAGATGGGAAGTGTCTTTCCCTCTGTCTCGTCCTCGGCATCCTCCCAGCTCCTCCTTCGTTTCACTTCCTCCTTGTCGCTTGCCTGGACTATGGCAGCAGCCTATTAGAGTCTCCCAGCCTTCGGTCTCTCTCCCTTCCAATCCTCTTCCCATTCTGCTGCCAAAGTTATCTTCCTAAAACACAAATCAGATCATGTTACTTGCCTGCTTAAAAACCCCTCAGTAGCTCCCTGTTGCCAATAATCTAGTAGAGTATAGAATCCTTATTATGCTATTCAATGTCCTTCGCAGTTTAGGCTCAGCCTTCTTGTCTAGTCTGGATCCCAGTCCAATCCCCACCCCCCAAGAAGCCTGACTTTGGTCATACCAGCCAGGCACTTTCATACCTCCATGACTTCTCTTATATAATTATCTGGCAGGTCCTCTTCCCTGGCCCTTAACTTCATCTATTGAAGACTAAAATATCTTTCAAAGCTCAGTTCAAGTGTCATTCTTCCTTGATGGTTTCTGGAAGTCTTTCCACTGCTCACTAAATATCTCTGCCCCTTTGCCTTCTGGCATATGGTATCTCTCCTCCTGGTTCTCTGTAGTTGGGTGGGGCCATGTGACCAGTTTTAGCCAATGGGTTGTGAGTGGAAGTCATACATTTCACTTCTGGGCCAAGAATTCAATTGCTAATTCAAAACCCTTCTGAGCTCTCTTTCCCTCTGGCTCAGCAATAGGCAACATCCAGATAAAGGCTGCTTCATCAGACTGGGTTCTGGAGTAAGCATGATGCCATGTAGTAGAACCTCCTGTCCACCTGTGAGGGCTATGTAGTGTGGGATACATAAGTGTGAGGGGTTGTTTGTTTCTTCAGCATAACCTAATCTATCCTAAGTCTTCCCTCTCTGAGCTAGAATCAAATGTGCTGTCCCCTATGCTTCTGCATTACAGTTATATATATGTAATGTGTCTAGATGATACTCCCTTTAGGTCAGGAATTCTATGTTGCAGTCTTCTGGCCCCCAGTACCTAACACAGTGCCCTGCAGAGTGGAAGTAGGAACCGAATGTACAGCAGTTTCTAGCTATGGTTGATGTAGGTGGGTGTATGTGCAGGGGTCGAGATGTGCTGTCCTTGTGAGGGGTCCACTCATTAGTCATGGTGGCTGTGATGGTTTGGAGACAGAACCAGGACCTGGCTTGATCTTCTCAGTGGATGGCATGCCGAGCCCCAGGGAATGAAGCATGACTGGTCTAAGCCAATCCTAACAATCCCCACCCCCCCCACCCCCACCCCCCCGTGGTTGTGATTAGTTTAGCTATGGGCATACAAACCAGCTTTGGACAACGAGATAAGGGAAAGTCTTGGTCCCCGCCCCTGGAAAAACAGAAAGAGAGAAGAGAAATGCAGCTAGTCTATTCTAGTTTGGATTTCCCTGATAGCAGAGCCTGAGACAGGATTTGAATGTTAATAGTTTACGTGGGAGGGGATCCCAGGGAGCAGGAAACAGGGTGTAGGGAGAAGGGAGTGGAAAGAATGGAACAGGAAAGGAAGAAAAGCCAATAAAGAGTGTACTTTTGAGCTTGTTATACCCTCCCAGGAACATCAGAATTGTCCCTCCGAATGTCAGGAGGCTGGGTTATTTATGCAACGACTTTCATTCGTTGCCAGTTACCCCTCATTTTATTGAAACTGGATGTTCACTGATGACTTCCTGGTGACAAGAATCCAGTGGGTGCTTTTCTGTCCAATTTCATCTTTGCCGGGACTGTCCACCACTTCCTCTTTTTGAACTCTCTTCTATCCTGGTTTCTATGACATTCTCCCTCCAATGCTTGTCCAGCCTCTCTGCTGCTTCTGCTTGGTTTCCTTCCCAGGCTCCTTTTCCTTTTCCCACTCTGTAGATGATCTCCTGGATTCTATTCTGGTCTTCCTCACTTCTACCCACTCTCACTGGGCAAACGGTCTCATGAAATAGTTTCCACTGCTACTGTTATAATGCCAGCTTCCAAATCTATACCCTTGGCTTTTTCTCCTGAGTTCTGCAGGCATATGTCTATACGTCCATGCAACACGTATTTATTGGGCAGTTTGAATATGCCAGGACTTTCGATCGAGCAGTAAATAGGAACTCACCTTCTGGGAGTGCTAGCCAATAAGGAGCTAGTGGGCAAAATCCAAGTAAACAAATAAGTAAACCAGATATTTTTAGATAGTGATAGGTTTTATGCAGAAAATAAAACAGGTCAGTGTGATAGAGGGGGGTGTGTGTGTATGTGTGCATGCACATTATTTTAGAGTGAGTGCTTTAAGGGGGTAACATTTGAGCAGAGATCATGTAGTGGCATCTGCCATTTGTGGCTATGTGAGCACAAAGGTCATAGAGACCTAGAGAACTTACTAGTGTGTTTGAGGAAGAGAAGAAAGGCCAGTGTGGCTGGAACAGTGTAAGCATAGGGAGTGTGGTGGGAGATAAAGTCAGACAAATAGCAGGGGCCAGGCCAAGTAGGGCCTGGTGCAGTACGCCTTTGACAAGATCCCGATAATGCTTGTGTGAGCTTTTGCACACATTTGAGAACCACTGGGTAGATGGAGAGGAGAAGGGATGAGAAGAGAAACCCCATTTAAAAGTCATTCTTAAAAAGTATTTTGGAAAGTGTAAAACACACAAGTTTTTTCTTCTGTGTACCCATCACCCAGCCTCAACACCAGCAACTTTATTCTACAAAGGAAACTGAAAGTAGTAGCCAGGAATGTAGGAGGAAACTCAGGGAAGTATCATGTCAATGAAGCACGTCAGAGAGAGCAATCAACACTGACAAACACAGGGAAAATTCTGTAGGTTGAGCAGAGGTCATAGCCCCACAGGGTCCCACGGGCTCCTCCCAGTAAATGTGGCAGTTAAGGTGCCAGCTGCCCCTCAACCTGCTTCTTCTCTGTTTTCTCTGTCAGAGTCTTCAGTGGCTCCTGTTTGGGATGAAAGCAGGAACTGAGACTTGGGCTTGGGTTCGGGGAATTTATTTGAGAAGTGATGCTGGCAAGCAGGAGTTGAGGAGCAAAAAGAGCCAGGCAGGGAAGGGAGAAAGCCATAAAGAGTGTGTCATTGAGCTGGTTACCACTGTGGGTGACTGGGGCTCGACCTGGCTGGGTTCCTGAGGAACTGAGTAGACTGCATCTCGGATTGGCCCTCAGAACAACAGGAGGCCAGGGCCCTTATTCAATGGGCTCTCACACTCCATTTCTTGAGGTTGTGCTGGGGTCATTAACCTCTTTGCATTTCTGGGTTGCCCTGCATGCTGGCTGAGTGAGCTCCCCAGGCTTCACCTAAGGCAGAAAGCCACCCACGTGGTGGCCATTAAGGAGGGAAGCTGTCAGTGCGTGGGGGTGTCAGCACAGCTGCAGCAGAATCTGAGGGGGGCAGAGGGCACAGAGGGCAGGACACCTGAAGTTGTCTGCTGCAGCTCTGTCACCTAAGTGATAGATTCTAAACTCCTTATTGTGACACCAGTATCCCTCTATTACCCAGGCTAGAAACATGCTAGACATTCTAGATGCTTCCCTAGCCATTCTCTCTCTCTTCTTTGTCTCTGCAACCACACTCTTAGTTCAGGTGGCCATTTCTTAAGGGCCATGGCGAGGACCTTCTTATCTTTTATAATACCAGTGATACCAAACAAATGATATATATTAGAAACTCAAGGTGCTGTGGAGTCCATAGAGGGTTACCTAACTCAGTACTAGGGCTCAGGGAAAGCTTCCAGGAAGGAGTGACATCTAAGCTGAAATCTGATGATTGAGTAGGAATTAGCCAAATAAGTGCGATGAAAATGTTCGGTTAGAGGGGAAAACATGATCGAAAACTCAGGAAGGACATGGCAAATTAAATACACCAAAAAAGGTCAGTTTATCTGAAGTGTGAGTGAGGAAGAGAAGAGAAAGTGATTGGAGATAAAGAGTGACCGGATAATACAGGACCCTGCAGGCCTCATTAACAAGTATCTCTTGTTCTAAAGGAAATGGGAAGCCTGAAGGATTCAAAACAGGAGAGTGATGGGATTGAATCTGAGCTTTAGTAAGAGCACTTTGGCTAAAGCATGGGAAAAAAATTAGTAGATCACACTAATTTTTGGCTATTTGGCTATAAACTCCTTGTTGATTGCCTATCCAGTGTCTATTCCTTGTCTCTTGCCACAGCACATGGTTTTCTTTTAGAGGATTTCACATTCTCAACCATGTAACTTGAGTGGGATGTACTCTTATTCCCAACCATCACCAAGCTAATTAGCATACTGGCCACAGTGGCTGGTTCAGGGATAAGCACTTGACCCATTTCAAATTGGTGAGAAAATATAAGTCTCAGGACTTGTGTAGCAGCTACTAGCGTGAGGATGTGAGGTCTGAATTGCTGTGGCCACTCTGTGACTGTGATAGGAGAACCTGGATCTGCTGTTGGAAGGCCACAGTGTGACACATGATGATGAAGCCACCATAAAAGGCAGAGTGGGAGAGAGGGGAAACTGAGTCCTTGGTGACATTGTGTGAACTTTTGGATCAAGCCTGTTCAAAGCCACCTTTTCCTCTGGACTTTACAGTAATGTGAGCCAATAAATTCTCTGTATTGTTTAAGCCCATTGGATTTTTGCTTATTCCAACCTAAAGATTCCTGACTGATGTAGAAACTAGTTCCATGAGTAAGGCGTTTCAAGAGACAGGCCTAAAAAGTGGAATTGGTTCAAGCAAAGAGGTAAGATGAAGGGCAGTAAGAACCCCTACTCTTGGATTGAGAAATTGGCCAACTAATAGTTGTACAGTTTCCCATTATATCTTGGGATGCAGATCATGGGCCTACTGTGGCTGTAGCAGTACATTAATTAGTAGAAAAATGTAGAGTGTTGGATCGGGTTGGCTTCTTCTTGTTGCTATTAGTAAGGTACTATAAAAAGGTAAACTTATGTTCAAACGAGCCTACTCAAAAACAGAGAAGGAAGAAAATACAGCTTTGATAAGAGAAGCCCTTTTCTCCTTATGGTAAAAAATGGCTGAGATTCTAGAAACTAGAAGGATGGGAAAATCCCAAAAACTTTGCCCCGAGGTATGTTAGTGTGAGTAGAAGCAGGGACGAGGGTGCACTGTATGAGATAAGGGACAGGGGATGTGGCTGAAGCTTGATTCCTAGCCCCTTGCCAAGCATCTCCTGGTTTTTACTCCCCCAAAACAAAGGGGACCATCACTTCCATTACAGATGTAAGTGGGATACGGCCTATAGGCAAAGGCCAGATTTGGAGTGCCTCCCAGCCTGTTTCTTCAAATTGTCCTGAGGTACGGTTCAAGATTAAGCATAAGGCTGGATGTCTGGGGAGAACACTAAGGCCTATCTTTTGCTTAGAGAAAGAAACACCAAGGCCAAATCCCAGATTTAAACACTAGTCTCAGCAAGAGCTCTGGTTTTATATGCTAGCTCATAGAATCAACCAGAAGCAAATAGACTTGAAGCCCACTATGGAAGTTATAGTGCCAAAGAAACTCTGAGCCCAGATGACAATGGCTAACATAATTCTCAGGTCCCAAAAGACAATGAATCTGTCTTCATAGGGATAAAACATTAAAGCAGTGGTTCTCACACATTTGTGTACATAAGAAGTTTATTAAAAATACAGATCCAGCTGGGTGCAGTGGCTCACACCTGTAATCCCAGCACTTTGGGAGGCCGAGGCAGGAGGATTGCTTGAGGCCAGGAGTTCGCGACCAGCCTGGGTAACATAGAGAGACCCCATGTCTACAAGAAATAAAAATAAGAAAATTAGTGTGGCATGTTGGCCTGCACCTGTGGCCCCAGCTACTCGGAAGGCTGAGGCGAGAGGATTGCTTGAGCCCAGAAGTTTGAGGTTACACTAAGCAATGATTGTGCTACTGTACTCCAGCCTGGGTGACAGAGCAAGATCTCGTTTCTAAAAAAGAAAGAAACAAACACACAAACAAAAAACAGATTCTTGGGCTTAATCCCCAGAGTTTGATTCCCTCCATCTGAGATTGGGCATTATTAACAAATATCTCTGATGATTCACATGAAGGTGGCTAGGGAACCCCACTTTGGGAAACATTGCACTTAAAGACATTATTAAATTCCTTAAAGACAGGGAGCAGAACTTATTTTGTGCTGATAGTATCTGTGCACTGAGTAGGGTACAGAGTATGAGCTCAGCAGAGCCTTGTCTCTTAGACCTGAAAAGCATGGCTTTCCAGAGCCAAGGTGGGTTTGGGAAGTATGCAGACTGTGATTTCAGGGACTGATCTGTCCTGAGTCCCTGCTCCCGTGCTCCTTAATCCTGTCTGATCCTGCTTTCCATCTATTAGGGCTGCCTTGTCCAGATTGAACTGGCAATGAGTATACCTAGGATCTTTTGTCAGTGTTCCTTGTACGGGTAGAGAGTTCTGGACACATCTGTGAGAGGTAGGGAATGTACCAAACATCAGAGAGAGTGTTTACTAGGCTTTTCCATGTTTATTTTCTTCCCTCCTCCTCACCTCAGGACAGGGAGTATTCTGAGAGCCTTAGTGAAGCAGTTGCACTTTTCTGGCATCTTGGGTGACTCACGTGTCCACACACCCTCCATTGAGGGCCTTGGGATTGTCAAGGTCAGGATATTTAAAGTCACATTCTTGGGAGTGTTCTGGATACTGCCAGCTCAGCTCAGGATGAGGAAAGTACCCAGAGACAGCTGTCAGTATCAGTGTCCGCTGTTTATGGTGAGTCTAACAGCACATACCAGTTATAGGTATGGTCTTATCATTATTTAGTTCTAACTGGTGATAGCCAAGTGATCATGGGTTTCTCTTCATTCATTCTCCTAAACATTTAATTCAGCACCTACTGTATGCCAGACACCAAGGAGGATAATAGAGATGTGTAGACACAGTCCTACCCCAAATAAGCTCAGAGACTAAGAAGCAATATAGTGGCCCTACAGTAAGACTCATGAACAATAATCATACTCACAGGTAGGGGGGTATTTTAAGCTCACTAAGGAAGGGCATCCAACCTGCAGTGGTGGAGATAATGGTGGGATGTAGGAAAATCTTCTGAAAGCAGGATCCTGAGTTGCATATACAAACTTAAGTAGAATTATCTAGACCAACTTCTATTTCTGGCCAAGATGAAATAACAGGGATGGAATTTATTTAAAAAGTTGTACAAAATATATGAAGCAATGGTTTTGGATATCAGACAGCACAGGAGAATGATCTCTGAGAGAGGGAATACAAGTGAGCTGAGCTCTACAATTGCTCCAGCCTGCCACCTTGAGAGAGTTTCCAGGCTGCAACACAAAGAGGAGGAACCCAGGAAGAGTCCAACAACCTCTTTGAGCCGAGGAGATGGAACAAGGAGTCCAGGGAGGCCAAGACAGCTAGGGCATCTAGAGTTTGAAGGGCAGCGTACCAGAGAGGAGAGAGATCAGAGAGAGGAAGGAGGAGAATGAGAGAGAATAGAGGGGTGGGGGAGGGGGGGGAGAGAGAGAGAGAGAGAGAGAGAGAATGAAATCTGCAGAGGGTTCCCTCGAGTCTTCAGCTGAGTACTGATCAGAGCATGTGTGTAAGGAAAGTATCTGAGTCAAAGGAAACAATCACAGAAAATGAGCAGAAGAAATAATCCCTGGAGTTCACACAAGGCAAAGAACAGTTTGTGTTCTCTCCATCCAGATGGAAAACCTCATAAATCACAAGACATCAGATGGAGTACTCAGAAGGGTATTATATCAGTAGTGGAGCAAAATTAGCCCTAGACTAATGGATATTCTGGTCCCAACTGACAAAACTTAAAAGCAATCAAGCTTAAAAGGATCAAACTGTTTTCAAGTAACTTAACTGTGTTCTAGAACAAAGCTCAAGAGTATGTATAGGAATACACAAATATCCAGCAGCCAATAAGGTAAAACTCACAATGTCTACCATCCAGTCAAAAATTACCAGGCACAAAAATAATCAGGAAAATATGACCCATAATAAGGAAAATAAATCAATCAATAGACAGACTCCAAAATGACATAGGTGTTGGAAAAAGGACATTAGTAGACAAGGATATTAAAGTAGTTATCATATGTTCAAGAAAGTAAAATAAAGATTAAGCATGTTAAATAAAGTCATGGAAGATTTAAAAATGATCCAAATCAAACTTCTAGAGATGAAAAATGTAATGTGAAATAAAAAATACACTGGGTGAAGTTAACAGCAGAGCAGACACTGCAAAGAAAAAACAAATGAACTTGAAGATACAGTTGTAAAGACTATCCAAAATGAAACACAAAGAAGAAAGACTGAGGAAAACAAAAAAGAACAAAGCATCAATGATCTGCAAGAAAACTTCAGGTGGCCTAATATTTGTATAATTGGAGTCTCAGAAAAAGTGTGAGGGGCAGAAAAATATTTGAAGACATGTGGCCAAATATATTCCAAATAACGAAAACTATAAGCCCACAAATCTAAGAAGCTCAATGAACCCCTAGCGCAGAAAACTGAAGAACTGCACCAAGACACATCATAATCAAATTGCTTAAAACCAGTGCTAAATAGAATAGCTTAAAAGCAGCCAGAGGAAAACAGGACACATTATGTACAAAGGAACAAAGTTTAAAATGACAGGGGACTTGTTTTTGAAAATAATGAAAGCCAGAAGACAATGGAACAACATCTTTAAGGTACTGAAAGAAAAAAAATTATCATCCTAGAATTCTATACTCAACAAAAATATTTTTCAAAAATGAAGATGAAAAAAAAACTTTTCCAGACATGTAAAATGTGGAGGAATCCATCACCAGCAGACTTGCACTATAAAAAATGTTGACAGAAGTCCTTCAAGTGGAAGGAATATTGTACTAGATAGAAGTCTGGATCTATAAAAAGCAATTAAGAGCACTGGAAATCGGGTGTTCCAGCTAATAAATGAAGGAATGATAGGATAGAATAACACAATTTTGCAACTTCTAATGCATTAATGAACCTAGGCAATGATCAACAATAACTGATAATATGACAAAAAGAGAGACAATCAGATATTATATACCCTGGTGGAGGCACACTTCACCACCTATGTGAAGTAATATTGTCAAAAAATAAGAACAAAAAGAGATATTAATAGTAACCAAACCTGACTCTGGCCTCTAGATCTAACTACCAACTTATTGGCTTTGCAAGGGACAAAGAAACATGTTCAATGATACCATTGTGTTTTAATTTTTAAAAATCCAGACTTGGGAAATTCTGTAGGAGAAACAGCAAGATTTTTTCCACCTAAAAAAAAAAAAGTGCAAGGAAAGAGAGAGAGAGAGAGAGAGAGAGTGCACTATTGAAATTTTCATAGAGAGGGAACAATAAACCACAAGAGACTTCAGAGACTCATCAATCAATCATAATGTATAGATCTTGTTTAGATCCCTAATTCAAACAAACACACTAAAAAAGGAAAAAGAAATTCATAAGTCATTCAGGGAAATGTGAACACTGACTGGTATTTCATAATATTAAAGAGTTATTGGGAAAAAAAGTTACCCAGACCAAGAGAGGAGGAAGATCATCCCAGGGGGTGGGGACAGCCTAGGCAAAGGCATGCCCTCTTAGTGAGAGGGGTGGCCATTTGGCAATCACAGGAGAAAGGACTCCTGCTGCATAAACATCCTCTTACTTTCCCTCTGGACTAGGGCTGTCTGTGGTGCTCTGGTTTCTGAGAAAGGAAAATGCAGAATATTGACATGGAGACTATTTCTGTCCACCTCTTCTGGGCTTCCTGGGTGGGGGGGTCACCTGGGGGTGGGGGAGAAGTCTTGTTGAGGGATTTCAAAGGCACTCTCAGCAACAGGGGAAAAGGACACAGTGGTTTGGGCCAGGCAGAGCCTTTGAATGCTTTAATTTCATCCCACCCTCCCAGCCCTGCCCTGAGATTAGAAGCCAAGGAAGGGAGAGACACTTAGAATGAAGAGGAAAGGAAAGAGGGAAGGGGAGACAGAGAAGAAAGGAGGAGGAGAAAAGGGAAAGAGAAAAGGAGGGGCTGAAGTTAGAGCTCAGGAAGTGTTCAGTTGCTTTAGGGTGACTTAGAACACTGATCGACTTAAGGTCCCTAAACAGTGGGTGGAATGCCACCCTCCTGTCCTCTCCCTACCTGCAGTTCAGTTCAGAGACAAGGCACGGGTGTAAGGAGGGATAAAAGGGGTGCCCTGGCTCAGAGATTAAGGAGTTTGTTGTCCTGTGGTCAACAGGACAAGCCAAAGGACCTGAACCCTGGTTGATCCATGACCACCCAAAGTGGACCATGTATGCCATGGTGCCTTTGTCATGTGGTTTCCTGCTGTACCAAGAAGCCCAGGGAGAAATAATAACAATGATCTTATTAATTAACATTATATAGAATTCACTATGCCAGGACCTATTCTTTTTTTAAAAAAATGAATTAATTTAGGGCTGAGTGTGGTGGCTCAAGCCTGTAATCCCAGCACTCTGGGAGGCCGAGGTGGGAGGATTGCTTGAGATCAGGAGTTCAACACCAGTCTTGGTAAAAGAGTGAGACCCCATCTCTACAAAAAATAAAAAAATTAGCTGAGCGTAGTGGCTCATGCCTATAGCGTTAGCTACCAGGGAGGCTTGGGTGGGAGGATGGCTTGAGCCTAGGAGTTTGAGGCTATAGTGAGCTGTGACCATGCCACTGCATTCTACCCTGCGCAACAGAGCGAGACCCCCCATCTCAAAAATAATTAATTAATTAATTAAAACAATTTTTTTTGAGACAGGATCTCGCTCTGTCACCTGGGCTAGGGTGCATAATCACGGCTTACTGCAGCCTTGAACTCCTGGCTCAAGCCATCCTCCGGCCTCAGCCTCCTGAGTAGCTGAGATTACAGGTGTGGTGCCCAGCCTAGGCCCTATTCTAAGTCTTTACATATTAACTCATGTCATCTTCTCAACAACCCTTTGAGGAAGGTACTATGATTAAAGCCATCTAAAAGATGAGGTAACAGAGCCCAGAGAGGTTAAGTGACTTTCTTGAGGTCACACAGATATTAAGTGGCCCAGCTGTAATTGAACCTAAGAAAAGTCTAGTTCCAGAGCTCATGCTCTTCACAACTACCCAGAATGGCAGTGACCACCTGGGCCAAGCCTAGTGACCTCAACCCCTCCCCCAGACAGAGCTTTAGAAAGGCTCCTCCTTTTCCCCCACAGCAGCTGGGGCCCAGGGCTGGAATTGAGGCTTCCCAGTGCTCTGGAAGAGACCCTGGAGCCAAACTGGGAAAGCCACCCCGGGCATGAAATGCTGTGAGGGCCCCAAGGCTGGGGAAGAGTTTGCCAAAAACAACACGGTGCCTGTCCTAAACTGTTCTCAGGCTGCACAGCCTGGATGCCAGGCTGGCTTGTCCGTGATCCTTATCAGCTCTCCAAGGAGTGAACTCTGAAGTGTGGAGCATCCCAACCGCAGGATACTGTAAGGAACCTGGGAAGAGGGTGTCCAAGGCCGCACTCTGGCAGGGGGCAGCTCGGGAAGGCCTGTCTGTGAGTCCCAGCCTGGTTCTTGGTGGGCAGCTGGGTCCCCTCCCCAGGTTCTGGCAGAACACCCTTGAACAATTTAGCCTGAAATAGCATAAGAACTTCTTTCCTATTTTTTCCAGGCTTTTGGATGAAATTATATTTTACAAATGACTCATTATTATATTTATAGCTTCTCTCCAAATGATTCAAATTGTGGTTTGTCGCCTCCCTGTCTCTCGGCTCCCCCCAACATGACAGGAAAAAGTGCTGTTTACTGTATGGCCAGGTGTGGCTGCTGAGAGTGGCTTTGCCTCTCCCTATAATTGCGTTTGCCTAAGCCCTGACAAGCACCCCAGCGCATTTAGTCATGAGCAGCCTTTGTTCCAGCACGTCGTTGGGAGACAGTATCCGACATTAGCTCGGCTTGGAATCTGCTCCTGTAGGAAGTGCGTGTGTGGCGGGGGTGCAGGGAGAGTGGGTAGCATGATGGGGAGGCTGTGACAGAGGGTGCCTTTCTGAGGGCACAGGCTGGAGGGGCCTGGGCTGCAGCTCCTCAAAGCACCCTGTGAGAAGGCCGGGGTGGGCCAAGGCTGGTGAGGGCCTCAGAGGGGCCTTACTCCTCTGGGCCCCCCAGCCTCCATTGCAGGGCCGAGATGGCTGCTGGTGGAGGAACTGAGGGCTCATATATTCCAGGTTGTGCTAGTGTCTGGCTGGTGATGAACCACTCTGGCTCTTTCAGGAAAGGGAGTTCTTGAATTCTTTCCCCCTTCCAGGGAGCTTCCAGCTCAGCACCCCCACCCCTGTCCTCCACCCCAGCTCCTCCCAAGCTCCCAGGAAGGTGTGGTAAGGTTAGAGCAGCTTGCTCTTAAATAGGCCACCTCTGAGAAGAAGGGCGGAGATAGGGCTGGGATGAGGCCCCATTTACAGTAACAGTTTATTCTACCAGGTACCCATGGGATCAAAGTCTCCTTGGTCTGACCTGCCTGGGTACTAAGAAAACTTAAAATCCCATAAAATGGGAAAGAACATTTTGGAACTCATGGTGACATTCTTAGAGCTCTGCAACAGCCCTCTGACCCTTTGGGTCCTTGAACCTGGGGTGTGGTGATCCACAGACAACCCTAGCTGGCTGTGGATTGAGGGCTGTGGGGCTGCAGCAAGGACAGAACACCAGCAGCGTCCCAAGGCCAGAGGAGAGAAGGGAGACAGGCTACCCTGTGGGAGAATGGCTTTGCAGGAAATCTCCCCACACCCTTTCCTTGGCTGTAAATGAAAAACTAGCTCCTTTCCGATTCTGCAGCTGAGGTGCAGCAGCTGCCTGGAGGCTGGGCTGGACAAGGTCAGAGCCGGAAGTTGTACGTGGTCCAAGCCTTGGGCCCTGGTTGTGCCCCCAGACACAACCCCAGCTCGGGTTCCTTTGGGTCTGCTTCCATTTTCACTCTTGGCACGGCCTGTGTGAGTGGGACGGGGACTGGGAAGGAGGTGACGTGGGAATGGGTGTGGACGAGCATAACGTAATTATTGGTGAAATCAGCCTGAAGCCCTGACCAGATGACTTCCATCTGGGCTAAGCTGGGTCACTGTGAGGGGCAAGAGACAGGCCTGAGAGTGGCTCGGGCCAGAGACTTGGAGTCCCACGACCTCTCTCTGGGTTGTTCCACAGAGGTGGGAGGGGAAGGCAGAGAGGGTCCCATGAGGCAGGGGTGGCCAAAAGGAGGAAAGGTGTGCACTTACCTGGGCCATGGTGACCTGAACTTCTTCCTTAGACCTGAGGGAAAGAGAGACCCATTGGCAAGAAGTGCTGCCTCCTACAGTGAAACCAGCTGGTGGTCAGACCGAGGGGCAGCCAACACCACCAACTGAAGCCACCTTTGGACCACCTTCTTTTATGAGATTTGTGGTCGTGCAGCCATGTTACTTGTGCCAGCATATTTTCATTTGTCTTTCGACCGTCAATATTATTAGAAGGGCCATTTTTGGACACGTGCTCATGGGATACAACTCTTCTCTCTGCCCCTCTTGTATCCCCTCCCCAACCTATGCTCCTGCTTGGAATCCCAGGCCACATCTCATCAAAGCAACGCCACGGGCAACCTGTGGACAAAACTAGATATTGGCTCTGCATAAAAACTAATCATGGTTGGAATTGTACTGAGTGTCAAAATACTTAAAAAAAAAAAAGTTAATCATGGAGAAAATAAGTGTCTGGACAGAATGGAGTCTTCCTGGTAGAGACCAGACTGTGAAGGACTTTGCTTCATTCCACCTTTAAGGAGGAGGATGATTTAGGGATATTTGCCCAAGATCAAAGTATTATTTTTAGGTTGTATTTACTGAGCTATTTGCTGGCTAACTCCTTATTTTCAGGTAGCAATTTCCTTCTTATGTTTGAGATGTTTTTAGTTTGACAAAGTGAAATAAGAGATGATGAAACCAGCTTGCACACACTTCTCAATGTGTGTTCACATCCATTATTTCACTGGGGACTGGCTATTAGCTTCTCCATTTTCTTTATAAGGACATTGAGATAGAGAGATTAAATAACTTGCCCAAGGCCACACAGCTAGTTAATGCCTGAACTAGGCTTAAAACCAGGGTCTGACAGCTCCTATTCCAGTGGCAACTGCTCCCTGCTTCTTCTGTTTTCCATCAGTTTGAAAGGGAGCATATGCCTACAGCAACCTAGGTGCGGTCAGCAGAAAGATGAGTGAACACCAAGTCTGAGAGCGGGTCAGGGTGATCTCCTTAGCTTGGGAACTCTGTGCACAGGTGTTCACAGACGTGCCATGATCCAAAGTTACGAAGTCCCTTTGGGGTTGGAGTGAATGTTGCTGACTTATTATTTTTTTTTATTGTGGTAAAGTACACATAACATAAAACTTACCATTTTAACCATTTTTAAGTGTAGAGTTCAGTGTAGAGTTCAGTGGCATTCAGTACATTCACATTGTTGTGCAACCATCATCATTATCCATCCTTTTTATCTTCCCAAACTGAAACTCCACATGCCCCAAACACGTGGCCCTGGCAACCACTGTTCTACCCAGGCCCTGGCAACCACTATTCTACTTTCCGTCTGTAGGAATTTGGCTACTCTAGGTGGCTTATGTAAGGGAGACCATACAATATTTGTCCTTTTGTGTCTGTTCTATGCTGACTTACATTTAATTGGATCACCATTTTCAACTACAACAGGAACGCTGACTAGCAATGCTCCATACCCAAAGAGGAGTAAAAAACAAAGAAGAAAAAGAAAAAAGAGAACAGGATCGATTTGGGGTGGATTTCTTGATTGTCAGGGGTACCAGATGTAAGGGGGTGGTGGTGCGGGGTGGATAGGAAGAAAATGTTACATAGAAAACAAAATGCTGTGCTTTATCGTTGCAAAGGAGGGGTCAGCATCCATCCCCTTTTTTGAGGATTATGCTAGGGTTGTCCCTGATGGGGAAGCCTCTGGTGAGAACAATGTGACCCTCTGGGCATGCCGAAGGCAAGACAAAGTGTTCTGCAGGAGAAATCCACTGGAACAGGGAGTTTGGACAGAAGGGTCTGGAAGAGAAGAGAGGCTGGACAGAAGATGGTATAAGTCGGGACTCAGGGAATAGTGAGAGGTTTCCTGAGGTGGAGAATGGTTGATGAATTCTTAGGAGGGTAACGTCTGTTAGTGGATTTTCACTTGCCTACTGTGATTCCCCTCCATGACCCCAAACCTTGAGTAAAAGTCTGCTGCTGTGTAAGTTGGTGGGTGGCATGGAGTGTGTGGAGGGGGAGGAAGAGGTGCTGGAGGGGAGAGCAGCCGCAGGAGAAGAGGTGCAGGTGGAGGCTGAGGGGCAGAAGCCAGAGGTCACCAGAGGACCAGAGGAAGCACACAAACCCTCTGAGAATCTTGGCATATGGGCTGGGGTGGGGATCAGATTTGAGAGGGACTGTGAGGTTGGGGAGGCACCATGATGGGGTCCCTACAGTTGGGAGGATGGGGCCAGAGTCATCTGCTGGAATATCACATGGTGGGTCCTCCAGTTAGACAGCCTAAAGGAGAGAGAGGTGCATCTTCTTGGAGACCTTCAGCAAAATCTGGACAAGGGACAGCCTGGATAGTTTAGGTGGTCCCTTCACCTCAGCGTACTGCCTCTAAGATTTCCCTATGCATGGGGAAGAGTACTGTGTTTTGAGAGACAGAGATGGAGCTAGAACCAAAGCTAAGCCCAGAACCTGTTTTGAGCTTTCAAAACAACATTCTCTTTAAAATTGTCTGAAAGCAGAGATACGGGGCTGTGATTGTCTCTGATGGAGACATATGCCTTATGGACTCCCCAGACACAGTAGGAGTCCAGTGAGAGGGTCCAGGCTGCTCCCACCCAGAGACCCTAGAGGAGCTTGGCGTGGAAAGTGAGCTGTGCTTCATGTTGCCGGGAATGCTTGGTGATTCCCTGGCCAGGGCTGGGGCTGAGTGTGGGCTGGGGATGGAGCCCTGCCTGGAATCACTGATGCATCCTGAGATCTCTGGACCAGCCTGTGTGGTGACGGAGACTGCAGTGAGGCCGGCCGAGGACATTTCCCTCCAGTCTTCTCCAGCCTTGGCCCAGAGAACCAAGGCTCTGGGCTTGTCTGGCTGGGTCCCATTTCTGGTCCAGCCCAGCATCCCTTTGTTAGTTGGGACCTGGCGAAAAGGGCCTGGCTTGGCTCACACTCAGGGAGGTTTGCCAAATGTGCTAGTTACCACTAAAAGCTTGTAAGCTGGGGTACAGGATGCCATGGGGCCTGGGCTGGCCCGAGGATGTGCTGTTTAGAAGTTCCAGAAGTTCCCTGCTGGCTGGGAGGAAAGAATGTCCCTGCAGAGTCAGAGGCGAGCCTGCACTGGGCCTGGGCCAGCTTTCCCTCTCTCCGGCCCCTCTGCGCTGGGGGAGCTGCATGTTCCCTTCTACTCAGGCAGCTTGGGAAAGAGCAGAGGCCCTTTCAGGGAAGGGAGAAAGAGGGAAACAGGCTTGAAAACACTGTCGTGAAAGGCCAATTCCGAGCTTCAGCCCAGAGCACAAATGCATTTTCTACTCAGTGATGAGAATGCAGAGCATTCCAAAAGGTTGTTTAGAGGAAATGTAAGACCTCAGACCTTTGGTTTGAGGAGGACCTTAAAGACCAGTTAGTGCAGCCCCCTCATTTTACTGGAGGGCTAATTTGAAACAGAATGGTATTTGGCAGGGACTGGGATGCCTTTTTTCTTCGGAGGCCTTATTTCCTGAAAGAGACAGTGTCCATGACGAGCTGATTTCACTAATTCACTCATTGCATTTTTTAAAAACCTCAGAGGTCCAGATCTGGCTTCTTTTGAAGGTAACAGAGTTTGTGACTTCCAGGTGTTTTCAGCTTGGGGCCATAATTTCTGTTTGTTCATTTAAAATGTTTGTTCACCACAGGCTTATTGCCAGGCTTCCCTTTGCACATTATCAGGCTGTGCTTGTGAATGGCCAAGGGAAGCTGGAAATAGGAGAAATCAGGGAAATACTGGGAATAAGGCAGGGGCTAGTATGGTCTAGCAGGGTTGGAGGGGCGGACTTGTGTTAAGGGTGGATGTTTGAGCACCCTCAATGAGGAGGCCTTATAGCAATGGAAGAGACCAAGAGACTTTGAGCAGGCATCTGTGCAAGGCCAAGGGGCTCAGGACCCCTGTGGAAGCAGCTGAGCTGCACTGGGAAGATGGCATCTGGGAGGGCTCTGAGATGGGCAGGCCCCTGGCACAGGAAGCTTAGGAATGGGGAGACTTGGCTGGGGGCAGCCAGGCATAGCAGAAAAAGAACAAAGAGAGAGAGAGAGAAAGCAGGTGGCACAGAGTGAAGTGGGGCCTGAATTAAATTATAAATTTTGGTGGCTGTATACTTTTTGGGAGGGGTGCAGGAGGCTGCCAACTTTGATCTCATATTCTGAACAGGCCTTTAGGTTCCTTCTGATACCCACCACCCAATCACCAGAGAGTCAGTGCCTTCTAATAGAAGCAGCTCTTGGCAGAACACATGAGACACAAGCAGCTGGGCCTGGGGGGCAACACCTGCTGGAGTGGGCTGGGAAGGAGACAGACATATGCTGGTGGAGGAGAGGAAAGTCTAGCATGCCTCCTGTCCTAGGAGGCAGAATGGCAGGGCAGAAGGTCAGGACTCAGGGAGGGGCCGTGTCTGCCTTATTCACATTGTACCTCCAGTGTCCAGCTCGGTGCCAGGTATCCACAAAATAACTGAATTACTAAATAACTGAATGAGTGAAGTTAGTATCTGTCTGAACATACAGAGTGCTGTCCTCTTGAATCTCCATGGTAACATATATTTTTCTTCTTTGGGATTTAAAGAATAATCAGGAATATTTCCCTAACTTGAGCTTTCCCTTTCCAGAAGGATCTTCTCACTGCTGGTATGGCAGAGGGCACCGAGGCTCTGTTGCAGAAGTGATCTCAGCATAAAGACCCTCTATGGGACAGGGGAAGGATGCAGAGGAGGAGGGCCAGGATGACCGTCCAGGCCCAGCTGGTGTGTGGGATGCAGACGGTGGGCTGGTAGGGAGGCTGACCTGGAGGGCAAGGGAGAGGAGGCATTAGCAACTTTGTTAATTGCACTATGTTTTCCCTCCACATGACAGCGCTGGGCTTCCACATCATCCCCAGCAGATGATCAATGGAGGAAAATACAAGGGAACTTAACCCAGAGCCCATCATTGTGGTTTAGGGAAAGGAAGTGGCACTGAGAGACTCATGCCCTCCTTCCAGCTCTTCTCCCAGAGACAGGGGGATGGCTGAGAGGACCTTTTCAAGTCTTGCCCACTCCAGTTTCTCAGGAGGATCTAAGCATTTATTTCTCCTTCCTTCAGAAGCTGTCAGAGTCAACTCCTTGTGGGCGTGGGCTCCTTGCAGCTACACCACCCTCCCTCTAATATTTAAAAGATCTATGCTGGTGCTTAGGGCCTCCCAATCGTACATTTCCCCACCCCTGGTTCTGTCTGAAAAGGCCGCATCAGGTTTTTCCTGAAAGCTAGGTTCTCTGGGCTAAACACAACCGCCTCTCAGCTCTAGAAATGGCTGATTTTCATTGTGCCCTTTGCCAACCAGATTATTTCTTCGGTTGCTTTCTCCCCCGTGCTGGGTGTTCCGGGACACAGAAGCCAGTGTGTGGGGCCCCTGGCTTTCCTTTCTCCCTGAGAAGTTGGGGGAAAGCCTCAGTTTCTCCATCGCAGCACACTTTCGCCCAAGAGGGGTAGGCCAACCCCGCCAGGGAGAGGAGGATGCGCCGGCAGCTGTCCGACCTCGGCGCCCCGGGACCTCCCAAACGGCAGCCCGCCGCCAGGCAGTTTGGGGACCAAACTCTGCTGCGCCCCAGAGCCCGCCGCCGCCTTTCTCGGCGTCTGAGGGCCGCAGGGAGGCGCAGCGGGCACGACCCCCGCGGAGGAGGCTTTGTGAGGCGCGGCCCCGCGCCCCCGCCCGCGCCCCGCCCCTGCAGCCCAGCCCGGGCCAGCCCGCCGCGCCGGCCCCTCGGGGAAGGGCTCGCAGGCGACGGGGGGAGGGGGTCGGGGGAGGCGGGAGCGTTCCTGCAAATCACATGATTTTCCCGCTTATATAAATCACAGCTTGTTTTTCTCAACTGGCTGCAGACTTAAAGGTGCAGTGTCTTCTTTCTCTCCCAAGGGCAGGGGTTCCCCGGGGTGCTATTGACGGCCCCCGAGCTGGGCTGGAGTGGTTTCACCACATGAGAGTGCCAGGGTTCAGGATTTAGGCCTCCCCCCGCCACGTATACCCCGGGAGGTTTCCTTTTAGCTCGCGACCAGGAAAGGGCATGGAAAAACCATCGCCAAATCAGCAGGCAGAGCCGGGTTGGGGCGACCGCGCTGGAGACCAGTGGCCCCTAAGAGCCACGGCAGCTCTGGCTGCCTGTGGAGGACCCTGAGCTGAGGGCTTATGAAATTGGCCTGTGGGAGATTTGTGGTGGCCAAAATCAGGCTTCAAAGGCTAATGCTTACTGTTCTGACCAGCCCTGGCTAGTTGTTTGAGGCCAATGTTATGTGGGAAGAAAAACGAAATCAACACATATATGTATCCAGCACCTACTGTCTACCTATTAGGCACTAGGGAGAAGCCTAGACCTATTAGACAGTCTTCACCTTCAAGTGGGTCATACTATTTGGGGTGATGAGACATACAGATATAGATACAGATGTAGACATGAGATATAGAGATTAAATAGCGCTAGTCCATTTCAATGCTTGTTCTATGCTAAATGGAAGAGAGTTACAAGGCAGCGCATAATTATTAATACTTGCCGGATGAACAGTACAGATAATGAGTCCTGCAGGCTTTGGGAGGAGGGCTCTGGAGGCCTTGACTGAGAGGTGGGCAGGAGGCGGGAGAGGGCAGCCTGCTGGGGGAACAAGGGAGGAGTGGGGAGTGGAGCTTCATGCTGGGGGGGTGCAGGTAGTGAGCAATCCTTTTGCTAAACAGAGGACCTGGGGAGTGGAGGAGTGGAGGATGGGACTGGGAAGTCATGGGGAGGCCAGAGCAGGCAGCCTTGAGTGCAGGGCTGGGTGTGGACTTGCCTGATGAAGGCAGTGGGCCATCCAGCAAAGGTGGGGGGCAGGTAAAATGGTGTTTTTAAAGACAACAAATCTGGCAGCAGTGTACAGGATAAACACGAAGCACTGAAGGTGACCAGTTGGAGGCTTCTGCAAGGAACCAGGCAGACATAAGGTCACAGGGCTGGGGGTGTTAAGAGAAAACATAGAAACAAACAGCAAAAGATAAGGGATATTTTGAAGCAAGAATTGAGATAATTGAGTGAGTGTGTATATGGGGAAGAGGAGAAATCACCAACAGTGATGTTGATTTTTGAGTGTGGGAGGCAGGGAGAAGAGGGCAACCCCCAGGTTCAGGAGGGCGCGTGAGTGATGATGTACAGAGCTTCTTTTAGAGATGGTGTTTGTGAAGATTTAACTGGGAAATGTCCAGGGGGCTGGAAATCAGAGGAAATGACCCAAGGCATGAAAGAGATACTGCAGATCTTAAAGGGAGAAAAAGTTGGGCAAGGGAACACCTACCTTTAGGGGAAGGAGCTTGTGGCAAGGCTGTGGAGGGAATGTTCACACCCCAGAGGCAGGCCAACCTGGGTGTGCAGTGTCTCTGCCTGACCGCAGCCAAGTTATTTATTCTCTCTGAACCTTAGTTTTCTCATCTGCAAAATGAGAATAACAACACCTGCATCATTAGCCGGGCCCAGTGGTGCTCGCCTGTAGTCCCAGCGACTCGGGAGGCCGAGGTGGGAGGATTACTTGAGCCCAGGAGTTCAAGTCCAGCATAGGCAGCATAGCGACACCCTGTCTCTATAAAAAACCAAACCAAACCAAAACAAACAAACAAAAACCCCAAACAAACCCACCTGAGTCACTTTCTGTGAGGATTAAATGAAATGTTTGAAGCATCTTGCACACTGCACAGTGCGTGGCACACAGCAAGTGCTTCGCACGAGTGCCTGCCCTCTCCACGCTTCCCTTCCCACCGCGCTCGACACTGCCTTCCGTGGCAGGCACTCGAACACACTTTCTCACTGTTTAAATTATAACTGAGCTTGGGGTTGTTTTTCTTCTTCTTCTTCTTCCTCCTCCTCCTCCTCTTCATCTCCTTCTAGAAGTCACACACAGTCTAGTTTGCATGACTAGTTATTTGAACGGGAAATAACCTCCACTATGCAGGAAGGAAATAATAAATCTGTTTCCTAAGGGCCTCTTAGCTGATGGCTATTACCTCATTGGATCCTTCCAGCATCCCAGCAAGTTGAGGAAGGCAGGTGTTATCAAACCTTTTTATTTCCCCACAGCTGAAGAAGTAGAAGAATGGTTGTAAAAAGTTTTATTATTCTGTTTGAGAACCACACGTCTATCAGTACTCTCTAGTTCAAAGATTTCCAAACTTCTATTTGTAACCCTTTATTTTTGGAAATAAATTTTACTCAGTAGTCAAATAATATAGATATAGGTAACACAGCTCTGGTTTCAGTGCAGTGGGGAGGTTCTGAGTCACAACTGCCTGTCTCTGCTCCCACTCCCAGCCCCCAGGCCAGGCTGAGAAATGGCGCTTTGCTTCTGGGGTAACCCAGCACCCAGAGACTCTGTCTCTATACTAAACTTCATTCTTTTCCTTTACAGCCACAAAATTCCTGACCAGAAAGGCCAGGCCCAAGCCCAGGAAGGCTTGACAGACCCTTGGGTGTGCCCACTGTGTGAGCCAAGTGTTGACTGTCATGATGATGCCCATAGCCCTGCTTTGCCTGGGTTTCAGCCGCGTGGAGTGAACCAGCTGAGCAGCATCTGCTCAGCGCCAAGGCGGAAGGCCGGGTGCACTGTCTGTGGTTAGGCACGATGAACAGCAATGCCTAATGTCACTGGGGCCCAGGAACCACCCTGGCTGAGTGTGCTGGCCCACCCTGCTAATGTGCTTGGGCCCTAATTTCCTCTTGGAATGAGTTTTTTAAAAAACAAACTTTTTTTTTTTTGAGACAGTCTAACTCTGTTTCCTTGGATAGAGTGCAGTGGTGTCATCATAGCTTTCTGCAACCTCGAACTCCCGGGCTCAAGTGATCCTCCTGCCTCATCCTCCCAAGTAGCTGGGACTACAGGCACGTGCCACAATGCCCAGAAAATTTTTCTATTTTTAGTAGAGACGGGGTCTTGCTCTTGCTCAGGCTGGTCTCGAAATCCTGACCTCAAGCAGTCTTCCCACCTTGGCTTCCCAGAGTGCTAGGGTTACAGGTGTGAGCCACTGCGCCTGGCCGAAAAAACCCACATACTCTTTAGGTGAAAAAAAGTTTATGGTTTTTAGAATGATGATTTGAAATAATGCAAATATTGGTGAAATGCTCTGTAGATAGTTATCACATGTGCTAAGATGAATTCCTGGCAGTGGAATTGGATTTTAAAAATTTTAAAATAATTTAATATTTTTTAAATTTTAAAAAATATTATTCTGCACTGGCTGGGCACGGTGCAGAATATTCTGTACTATTTAAAACAAAAATTCTGTACTATTTAAAACAAACAAAAAGACAAGGAATAAAGACAACTTAAAAAGCAACATTGTCAACACAAGTAAATGCTCCTTCCTACAACCCTATTCCCATCCCTACCCTTCTACCCAGAGGATGCCAGGATCCTGAATTTCGTGTTTATCATTCCCATGCAATGCTTTAAATGTTCTCACATTTTACATAAATGGTATTTTGTCATATACATTCCTCTGAAACTTGCATCTTTTCCTCAATATTATATTTCTGAGATTCTTCCATGTTGACACCTTTTTTGAACTAATTTTTTTCCTCTGTATAACTTCAAATTATATGAATATACCACAATTTATGTATCCATTTTCTGGTTATTGGACATTAAAGTTGTACTAGTTTTTTTTTGTTGTTATAAACAATGCTCTATGAACATTCTCGTACATATCATCTCTTGTTGTACTTGTCTTGGGGTTTCTCTAGGGCGTTTGTTTAGGAGTGGAATTGCTGGTTCATGGAATGTGGAAATCTTCAATGATATTAGAATTATTCTCCAAAGTGGTTGTTCTAATTTATACTCTTACCCCCAGTTGGTTACTCCATATCCTCACCGACACTTGATATTGTCAAACCTTTTAGTTTTTGTGAATTTGATTGGTGTAAAATGCTTTCTTGTGGTTTTCATTTACATTCCTCTGGTTACTAGTGAGGTTGGGCATCTTTTCACATGTTTTTTGGCCATGTGTGTTTCCTCTTACGATAACTGCCTTTGCCTATTTTTTTCTGTTAGAATGCTTGTCCTTTCCTTGTAGATTATAGAAGTCCATTATAATGCTGGTCTGTTATCAGTTAAATATTTTGCAAATATCTTTTCCCATCTGTTGGTTATCTTTTCACTTTTGAAATGAGTAGACTTTTGATGAACAGAAGTTGATGTAATATAGTTGAGTTTTGTATTTAAATTTTTGATATTGTGAATTGCTCAGCTTGTACTTCTGTCAATAGTTATAAGTGCCTGGTTCCCCACACTCCTGCCAACACTGGGCATTCTTGGTTTTTTATTTTTGGTAGAGACAGGGTCTAGCTTTGTTGCCCTGGCTGGTCTTGAACTCCTGGCCTTAATTGACCCTCCCACCTCAGCCTCCTGAGTAGCTGGGATTACAGGCATGAGCCACTGCACCCAGCTTGGGCACTATTGATTTTACCTTTTGTTAATCTGTTAGGTGAAAATGGTGTCTCATTGTTTTGATTTGTCTAAATTATGAGTAAGCCTGAGCATATTTTCACAGGGTTATTACATTTTCACAGGTCATTGACATTTCTTTTTATGTTGTTATTCTTCATTTTTCTATTGAGTAGTTTGCTTTTTCCTAATTGATTTGTAAAGGCTTCCTGAATGTTAAAGAATGTGCCCCCTTCTGCTGTGGTATGGCTACATGCTGTATGTGTGCCTCTTAACTGCAGCCCAGTGATGATGGGATTAGAAAAGCCTTAGCCTCTACATTTACCCTCTTTGGCTCTTGAGCACTTGACCACATTTCACAATAAAGTCAAAAGCTGCCCTTGGAGCTTTGCGGAGGCAGCAGGGGGAGCAATGTGGTTCTGTGTGAGTAGGAGCAACTGAGGTAGGTAGGGAGGGTGTACGTACGCTGTGGACGCCCACCTTCTACGGAAAAGTATATAAAACTGGAGACTGCAGAGAAAGTTTGAGTGGGGCAATGGGGACGTGGCCTACTTTCTCATCTCCTAAGTGAAATGTTCCTAATGTCTGGGTGAGGAAGCCTAAGGTCATGGGTAGCCTGGCTACTCTTGGCTGGTTGTGAGTCACGGAGTTGAACAGTCCTGAAGGTCCACATGTGCCAGGCATACAGCCCTGAGGGGAGGTGTTCTCAGGGGGAAATGGAGGCTCAAGAAAGCTGACTTGCTCCAGGTCACTTGGCTGTCATTGGCCAAGCTGGGCTTCAACTCTGGGACTAGCTCACTCCCCATCCCTGCTCTTTGCGGCATACTTATGGTTCTACCACGATTAGGCTCAAGTAGGGGAAGACTTGGCTTTTATAAAGAGATTTGTCAGGACAGCCTTCTAACAAGACAGTAAAATTAGGATGTATTTTAAATAGATTGCCATCTCAACAGTGAAATTTCATATTTCTATGTTTTAATGTTGATAATTGGCTTAAGTAGTCCCTCTTGGAGAACACAGGTAAATTAACAGTAATTATGATTGGGCTGTATTGAAAAAGAGCAATAGTCTTAATAGTCCTGTTCACACCTGAAAGAATGTTCAACGTAGAAACCAGCCAGGATTCCGTATTCCCCCCTCTTGCATTTGGTAGAATTTGGATGACACTAGGCTTTCTCTTCATTCACTTATTCATTGAACAACTGCTTACAAAATGCACATTTTGTGCCATTTTGATAAGAACTGAGAGAATGGTGAACAGACCTACGTCCTGCCCTCATGGAGCCCATAGTCTAGTGAGGGGGATAATCAATAAACAAATAAACAAACAAATGAAATATTTAGCAGCTGTCTTAAGTGCTGTGAAGGATATACGCAAGTGCTGGGATGGAATGATACGGGGATCGACTTTAGTTGGGAGGCATTTAGGGAAGGTCATATGCATTTTGTGGGTGATTGGGCACTAACATTTATTTTTTGATTAAAAATACCTCCTATAATCAGCCTCCATGTAAACAGTTTTCTTTTAGCTGAAGAGAAACAGCACCAGTATGTGAAGAAGAAAAGCAAGGCATACAATTATTTCTTCCAGGGTCTACAAAATGAAAATAACCATGAGGCTCCCTGGATAGCTTTTCCTGCTAGTTCTTCTGAATGAAAACACCATATACCCCTAGTGTGGTCTTTTCATGCAATCTGCGTGTGCATCTTGTTTTTAATGGAAATTTCTTCCTTGAGGTAAATAATTACCACCCATCTTTAATGGGAGGGCCTGCAAGCATCCTGAGGGACAATATAAATTCCAGAGATCTGTCCAGAACTAACATGAAAAATCCCTTTCTTGAATTTGCTGTCATTCAAGGAGAAACAACTTCCTTCAACCATGTTTGAAGGAAGGTCTTGCCCCTACTCCCTTCCCACCTGCCAGTCCACCAAGGGCTGGGTAACAGCATGTGGCCCAAAAGTTTTTTTTTCCTAGGCCCAGCAAAACTGACTCCTAGAAGGATTTTTTTCCAGTTTACAAACACCTCTTATTTTGGTTGTTTGAGCCATATGACAGCGCCAGGCTTTCAGGAATATAATTTGATGAACAAGGTTGGGATTCACTATCCCCCTCCTCCCAGGACTTTTCGAAGGGCTTTTATTTTGCTTGCTTTGATTTTAGGTTTGTATATTTGTTATTTTCTTAATCAAAACACTATTAACGCACCTAAAAAATTAACAATAATTCTTTGGATTCACCTACATCCTTAGTGGCATTCAAATTTCTGGTTCTTTTTATTTGGATTGGAAGACAGCCTCTTTTTCTAACCATTTTTTAAAAAGTTCTTAGTGTTGGCCAGGTGTGGTGGCTCATGCCTGCAATCCTAGCAATTTGAGAGGCCAGGAGTTCAAGACCAGCCTGAGCAAGAGCGAGACCCCATCTCTACAAAAAACAGAAAAATTAGCCAGGCGTGGTGGTACACTCCTGCAGTCCCAGCTACTCGGGAGGCTGAGGCAGGAGAGGATCACTTGAGCCCAGGAGTTTGAGGTTGCGGTGAGCTATGATGACGCCACTGCCCTTTAGCCCGGGAGACAGAGCAAGACCCTGTCTCAAAAAAAAAAAAAAGTTCTTAGTAGTACTCCTTTTTATTCCCTACAGTTCCACTTCCCAAGCAAGGTAGCATATAGCACTAGACAACTGGCAGGCATTTGTTTGGTCAACTGTGGAAGAGATTTCACTATTCCGGGAGAAGGAATAAAAGAAAACGGGTTCTGAAGTGCACCTGATTTAAATTTAGGCCTTGCCGCCATTAAACTGGTGTTTGGGGTCCACCTGGTGGCAAGAAAGGTTTTAACACAGACAGGGTCTCCCTGTTGTCCTCTCGTGGCAAGAGGTGGTATGACACCCTAGGAATCCTTTTCCCCACCTTGTTTAGGATTACATAAATAAAGACACAGCTCAGGAAGGAAATGAGTTAACAGCTAAGGTTTATTTAACACCCTAAAGCAGGTGGGGCTCGGAGATGACCCAGGACAGTACCAACACTGGCATGGCATCTGCAGTTGCTACCAGCTGTCCACAGGAGATTTAAGAAAACCCTAAATATGAAAATCCAAATCCATAATTTTGGGTGGAGTGCGGTAGGGTTTTATGACATATTCTTAATTAAAAAAATTTATCCTGTTCTTGAATCACAGAGTTTTAAAGCTGGAAAAGATCTTGGAAATGAGTCAAATAAAATTTTATTCAGTTTTTACTATGTGCCTCTTTCCTAACTGCTGTTAGGGACCTAAGGATGAATTAGATATGTATAATCCCTGTCTTCAAGGAGTTAAAAATGTAAGGGAAAAGACAGACAAATAAACAAGTAAATGCCATGTAGTGTGGTGGGTGCAATAACAGTGAAGAGCGTGCATGCTGTGAGGACAGAGATGCAGAATGGCCACCTCCCCCCGAAGTCAGTGAGGGCTTAAAAGAGAGGAGCTAGCGCCTAATCTGTGCCTCGCAGAATAAGGAGTTTTCTAGGTGGGTGAGGAGAATGGAGATAGGAGAGGGAGGCCCAGGCGGTTGGAAAGCACACCAGACAGCGGGACGTTGAGCTGGGCTGCAGCATGTGGTGTGAGGTACATAGCAGATGCTCCCTACATCCTTGCTGGATGAGTGCATGCACGAATGATGATGTGGGAGTGTGAGAGAGGAGGATGAAGAGGTTATGTGGGGCCAGGTCATAACACTAAGGAATTGGAATGTTATTCTGGAAGTGGTAAGGGAGGGTGGCGGGGGAGGGCCTTTGAAGGGTGTAAGCAGCAGAGTTACATGATCAGATTTATATTTTAAAAATAATTTTGGTAGCAGGGAGAAGGAGGCAAAGAACTAATTAGCAGGCTACTATAATAATGCAGGGAACAGTGATGAAGTCCTTAGGCAGTGAAATGGGGACATTGAGGAAAGAACAGATTTTAGTACTGTTGAGAATACAGAATTGGTAGAGGCAATGAGAAGGAGGGAAGAGTCCAGTGTGGCTGCCACCCAGGGTTTGGGCCTGGGTCTGGGTGGCACAGATTTTGAGAGGCAGGTAAAGAACATAGGGGTGTCTGTGGGACTTCCAGGTGGATGTCAAATGGGCATCTGAATACAAGGGTTTGGGCTTAGGACCATAAGACTGAATGGAAGAACCCAGAGAATGTGTGGAAGAATGTGTGAGCAGAGGAGAGAGCTGAGGATGAACTCTGGTGAGCAAAGGATTGGTGGGGAGGGAGCAGAAGAGAAGCTAGGAGAGGAGAAAAAGTAGAAGGGAAAGTGGCTGAGAGAGATGTCCTTGAAGGGGCCAGCAAACTCTGGGCTAGAGTCTGCTATAACAGGGTCAGAAGCCTGGGATGGATGGAATTGTTTCAATGACTCCTGTGTTTTCTGCATCATGTGTTTTCCTATTTATTTATTTGATGCTTGTCTTTGTATTTAGTAAAATGTTTTTCTTCCAAGAGCCTCTTGCCCCAGCTTCTGTTCCATAAACAGAGGCCGGCTGCAGTTGTAGTTGAAGTGGCTCTCCACCTCCAGGCCTCTCCCTTCCATCCCACCTCATCACTGTGAGCTCACCGCTTGGCTAACACAGAGTTCTGATCACTTTCCCCCATCACAATTGTTCAGTCTCCCTTTCCTCATCTTCTTCTTCTGGGGCTCCCCACTGCCCACATAATAACTCTCTAGCCTGGCATTCAGGGCCTCTAAAATCTGATCCGAACTTCTCTTTCCAGCTTTATCTCTCAGAACTCCACTATTCACGTCCACCAAGCCAGACCATTAGACACACTGGAGCACCCCTCCCTCTCTACCATTACCAAAGTTCTCTCTGTCCTCTAAGATCAAGATCAAATAACCCTTCTTCCAACATTCCCTGGTTCTTCTAGCCCAAACAATTTTTTTTACTTATCTGAACTCTATAGCGCTTACCATATTCTCTATCCTTTCGTAGCAATTTTGAATCCATTTTATGTCCTCTAAGCCTGTTAAAGTAGAAAGGTCTGTATTGTTTTCCTTGTTTTCTCCCAAGAGCCTAACAAAATGTCCAGTACATATACAGGTGCTCAGTGAATATTAAAAAAAAAATTGATTAAAGAGAAATCCTTAGGAAGTAGCTTAAATGGGGGAAGCAGCAATTAATGTGTTTTTCCAAACTCGAAATAAAGGGTTGAAGCAGAAACACAATATAAAGAGGTGCTGGGAGGAATTTGGGGTTAGGAAGTAGATCCAAGGCAGAGTTTGGGTGCCCACGGAGCTGCAGAAAAGGACAAATAGGTAGGTCCCGGGACTAGCAAAGGGTGAGACACCCAGGATTGGGCCCAGTGGTTAACATGTGGGTCAAATCTAAAGCAACACTCTGTTAAGAGCTTGATAATGTATAAGTCGTGACAAGCAAATGTAAGGACTAAAACTACTTATGGAATTACTTGGTTTGAGTGCAGTTTGTGTTCCCCATCTCCATCCACAACAGTAGTTGAAAGTCTTAGGTAATGTAAACTTAGTGCCTATATTTCAAGCAAGATGATAGGTAATTTTCATCCATTCTTTCTGATCCTTAAAAATAACCTTTCAAGATAGGTATTATTATTATGATCCACCTTTTACAGGAATATGAAGCTCAATGAACCTTAATATCTCACCCAGGGACACAGAGCTGGTAAGTGATATAGTATTTCAACTGAATGTTCGCCCCTGCAATTAACTGCAGTTGAGGCAGGTTGGGTGGGGGTGAGGTGGGGTAGGGTTAGGAGTGAAGCACATACAAGTGGGTTGAGACCTGGGGATGCCACGGGGTACTGTGATGCAGTGAGCAGGGGCAGACCCAGGCTTCGTGGGGCTAAAGCCTTTACAATTTGGCAGCTTTTAAGAAAAAAACATGCTTCAACCCATAAAGTCTTCTTTAGGGACTTTATGTAGGATGAGAAAACAAATCATGACAAATTATTGATGCCTTGGAGATCCAGAATCCTTTCTTCTGTTATCCTTTTAGGCAATTTACCAGAATTGCTCATGCAGAAATGCTTTCTGTTGCAACCTGGCTTCCTCTCCCTACCTGGACCCCTCCATGACTCCCAGCAGCTCCCGACACTCCCAGGGCCTTGCAAGTGAGGGCCCTGAGGATGAAGCTTAGTTCACTTCACTGTGAGCTCACCTGTGGAGGTAGCTGGCTATAAGGGTGAGGCAGTGGCAGAGATCAGAGGTGGGATACAAAGGTTGGGAGAAGGATGTGTACTGTACGCATCACCTGATGATGAACAATGAAAGCCTAACCACAGGCAGATCCGCAATGCTCCCGTGTGCTGTGTGGGGGCTGGCACACAGGGCAAATCTCCTAGCAGGAGAGGGATGAATGATTGTCCTCAAGATAAAACCGAGAAAGTGGGGTTGATTGCTGCTGATAAGAAGAAAAAAAGAAGGCACAGGTAAGTGGAAGTACTTAATTAGTGTCATAATTGTAACTTACAGAAATTTAGTAACAACTTTTCTGTGTGATTTAATAAATTTTGCAAATCTTTTTTTGCTGTAAGATTATTATGGAGGGGTTACTGCTTATCAGTCGTTAACAATTTAGAGTGAATTATTTTGTTAGATCCCTCCCAGGCAGTAACTGAGGAACTTTATTTTATTTAAGAGGAAGAAAGGTAGAGAGATGGAGGCCTGGGGGGCAGGAGGAGTGGGCGCTACTGGGCCTGAGTGTAGATGGGGGGCTACCTACAGATTCAATAACTAGTAACTAAAGGGAGACTTAGGAAGCCATTGAGGACAAACAGTGCCTCACACGATTTTTGCTGAGGGACACCCTGCATAGGGGCTGGCCACCAGGCTCACCCTCTCTGTGCTTGGAATGGAACAAACGGCACAAACGTGGGTGGACAGGTGTGGTAGGCAGAACAACGCCCCCCCAAAGAGGTCCAGGCCCTAATCCCTGAAATCTGTGACTATGTTAAATTATATGGTAAAAGAGACTTTCCAGAGAGAATTAAGATTATGAACATGAAAATAGGAAGATTATTCTGGATTATCCAGATGGGCCTGATGTAATCACATGAGCCTTTAAAAGTGGAAGAGAAAGGCAGAAGGATGAGTCAGGAAGGTGAGACTGAAGAAGAGGCAGGAGAGGCTTGAAGTGTGAGCAGGACGCAAACCCTGGCTTTGAAGAGGGAGGAAGAGGGTCATGAGCCAAGGGACGTGCCACCTTGAGACGCTGGCAATGACAGTCAGCTGGGAAATGGGGACCTCAGTCCTACAACCACAAGGAAGGGAATTCTGCCAACAACCCAAATGAATAGGGAAATGGATCCTCCTCTAGAGCCTCCAAAAAGGAAAGCAGCCCTTGATTTTAGCCTCATGACACCTTATCAGATTTCTGACCTACGGAACTATAAGATAATAAATTTGTTTTAAGTTGCTAAACTTGGGGTACTTTGTTACTGTAGCAATAGAAAAGTAATACAAAAGGTAGACCACTACTTAACTCCTTACATCATTAGTCTTTCACTTTTTGAGGGTCACAGACCCCTTTGAGAATCTGATGAAAGCTGTAGATCTTCTATCTAGGAGAATTCACATACACACGCAACTTTGAGTACAATTTCAAGAGGTTCATGAACCCATTAGAGCACACTCACGGACCCAGGGTGAAAACCTTTGCAGATGGTAAAAAGGCAAAAACTAATGTTTAGAGGGGACAAGCAGGGTAAAATGCTTGTCACTTCCTAGTGATAGCATTGTTATCTCCCACCAAAGACAGTCACTGTACCCAGGAGAACACTTAGCTGGGTTGCATTGAACTGATTCAGTTTGAATGAAATGAATTCCTAGACACTGAAGCTGAAAGGCAACCAGCTCAGCCTGATCTTTTACTGATGGGCTCCTTGGGATGTGGCCACAACATGGAGCACAGCAGTCATACTTCCTACTGATATCTAGTGATGTGAAGATCACAGTGAAAAATTAAAATGTAAAAATTACTGAGAGGGGGTGTTCATTTTATTCTCCATAGAGTATACACAGAAAAAAAATCATAGATGTTATTTCTTAGTAAATTAATTTATTAAAAGTTTGTGACAAGAACTGCTTTGGGGATTACTGATGTCATATAGACTTCCTATTTGTTTAGAGCTGTGCTGTCCAATAGAAATAAAATGTGAGCCACTTAGGTAATTCTTATAGCCACATTTAAAAAAGTAAAAAGAAGCAAGCAAAATTAATTTTAATAATATATTTAATTTAATCTATCTAAAATAGTATCATTTAAACATGTAATCAATATTAAAATATCAATGAGATATATTCATTTCTTTTTTTTTTTTTTGAGACAGAATCTCTCTCTGTTGCCCTGGGTAGAGTGCAGTAGCATCATTATAGCTCACTGCAGCCTCCAACTCCTGGGCTCAAGTGATCCTCTTGCCTCAGCCTCCTGAGTAGCTAGGACTACAGGCACGTACCACCATGTCCGGCTAATTTTTCTATTTTTTGTAAAGATGGGGTCTTGCTTTTGCTAGGGCTGGTCTCGAACTCATGGCCTCAAGTGATCCTCCTGCCTTGGCCTCCCAAAGTGCTAGGATTACAGGTGTGAGCCACCGTGCTTAGCTCCATTATTTTTTTTCAAACTAAATCTTTGCTATCTAGTGTGTAGTTTACACTTATAGCACATCTCAATCCTGATTAGTCATATTTCATCACACTTGTCTAGTGGTGACCATATTAGTGCAGATTTAGAGTGCAATGAAGCATTGAAATGAAAATTTTGAGGCATAAATGTTACTTAATAAAAATTATATAATATGTGTGTATTATATATATACAATACACACACATATACACTCTTATATGAAAATAGCCTCAGAGGCCAAAGTACTTATGGTAGAAGAATGATTGCCACTGGCTGCTCCCCTTGATCATATATACACAGTGACACCATTGGCAATAACATGTGAAGGAAGAACAAAATAAAAATTTAAAGATTATTTCTTAGCAGATTTTAATTTAAGCAGGTTGACCTAAAGAGATTTATTTGATCTTCTCTGTACATAATAGGCCTTTAATATGCATCTGTTTATTTTTGCCATTGAAAGTAGAATTTTAGTATTGGAAAAGGCCTTACAAATCATTTATTTTTTCAGGTGAGGAAGCAGATTAGATGATGGAAAGAAAAGAAAGTATAAAGTTACCTATTTGGCCTTCTTTACATGGGGTTTTTGCATAGGATGCTGAAGTTCCTTCTCTCCTTCCCTCGTCACTACCACTACCAGTTACTACTTATTGAGCTACTAATGTGTCAGACATTAAAACCATCATTATTAATCCTACCACAACTCTGAAAGGTAGGTCTTGTTATCCTCATTGAACAGATGAAGACACTGAGATTTAGAGGGGCTGTATAACGTCGCCCAGGTCATAAAGCTCATTAACGCAGAGCCTGAAGTCAGATTTATCCTTTTTTATCCAAAGCCTGTGCTTTTCCCACTGTGCCATGCAGCCTCCATCAGGCTGGGGAAGGAGAGGAGCTAGATGGGCTTATTGAAGTACCAGTGGGTGATTGGTGAAGTGGCCAAGGGAAGGAGGGGTGAGGGGTAAGGCAGAAAGAGCAAGGGAAAGACTGTAGAGGTGTGGCACACGCGGGGAAAGCTGGCCAGATGCAGTGTTGGAGTTAGAGGAGTAGCTTCCTCCACCCTCCACAGGTCAATGGCTTGGAGGCTCTTCCTTGACAGCCAGCCGGGCAGATGGGCTTCGAGGAGGCAGAAGAGGAAGATATGGTGAGTTGCTTAACTCCCATAAAGAGGAGCTGTGCCTGGTGGCTGGTTCTCCAATATCGCCCATTGACAGATGGGCCTTTTCCTGTGTGGGATTCTGAGGCGGGTGAGAACAAAGTGAGGGTTAAAGGCACGTGCCCACTCTGTTCACTCACCAGCCTTGAGGTTTTGGGGATTTGCAGTGTGCATTCAGTCGGATCCAAGAAATGTATGATGTCTGCTGTCTTCTCCTTGCATGTATCTCTCGATGATGTTTAGTTTCACATTCCTAGGTTTAGCTTTTCCTTATTTCTTAGTGCCAGAGTTTCCAAAAATGAAAAATTTTTTCTTACACGATGAAAATATGTGACTAAAACAAAGACACATTTTCCAGGAAAGACAAACACAACACAGCACCAATCTCTGAGACAGTGACAGCGATAGCAACCAGGGGTGTGTGGGTATACGTTTGAGTGGTTATCCTCAAGGCATAGTATTTCCGCTGCAACCTGCTGGGGCGGCAGCCAGACTGACTACATGGTGGGGGCTTGATGCTCCCCTCCCAGCTTCTCCACCACATTGTTCCAGAGCGTAGCTGTGAAAGGAAAAAAGGAAAATCCACATAGAAAATCCATGTGATTCCAAATCCACATAATGTAAACTCATGGATGCAAGGTACTTACGGTTCCACAGACTTTCACCTAAAATTCTTTTGGGTAAAGATATAGATAGGCATGATGGTTATAGTTGTATTTTTTAAAAAAATGAATATTACCAGTAGTTTAAAAAATGCTATGAACTCTGTTGCCTAGGCTATGGAAAAACAGGCATTCTCCTCTATTGCTGGTATGAATGTGGAATGATATTTAATGTAATCCCCGTAGAGAGGGAATTTGGCAATATTTGAGAAAACGACATATGAATTTACCCTTTGACACAACAATCTCAATTCTAGGAATTTATTCTGGAGAAACATCTTCAGCAACTTAAAACTACATATGCATAAGATTATATAGTGCGGTATTATTTGTAATTGCAAAATGTAAATAACCTAAGTGTGTATACATAGGATATGGAGTAAATAAATTATATTATATCACATACACATGATAGATTAGACAGCTTTGTGGGAGTGATTTTCAGGCTTTACTGCTAAGTGAAAAAAGCAAAGAACAAAAAAGAATATATAGTATGCCACTATTACAGGTGAGAAGTAAGGGGAAACAATGCACATGTATCTGCTTACTTTTTATGAAAAGGCACACTGGAAAGACAAACCAGAAACTAGGGAAATTTTTTAACTTACAGAATGGAGAGCATATTGAGAGAGAATGATACTTTTCTGGGTATGCATTTATTTCTGTGTGGTTTTGACTTTTGGAATCATGCTAATTTTTTACATATGTATAAAATAAAATTGATCAACAAGTTTGGGGAAGAAGTCCTAAAATTGCATACAAACAGAAACAAAGAAACTGGACTGTACATAAAATGGAGACTGACACAGAAGAAAAAAATAACTTATTCAAGTAACATTTGGACACAGTAGCTTGACTATATATCCTGAGTTTAAAAACAAAAGAACTGTAAAGAAATCTTGAACTCCACTTGACAGGTTTTTTGTTGGTAGTGGCACAGATGTAGCAATTCTGAAACTATTTTGTATATATTTTAGTATTGAGCAAATAACTGCATTAACACTGTTGGGAGCCAGAGTTCGCACTTACAGAAGGGAGATATAAACATGGGATGGGGCAAGGTAAGGAAGAACCCTGTGGTGCAGGATTGATACAGACTCATGCTCTTTTCTTTTCTCTTTTTAAAACAAAATAAAACAATTCCCTAGCTATGTTTGCTGAAAGAGTAAGTAGCAATGAAGAAATCTGGTTACCAAATCTTGGTTTTTAAAAATCATTCCCTACTAAAAGGAAACCAGGGCTTCTTGGAGAATTGACTGTTTTCATGGCTACGGCAGGGAAAATTCAACATGGGCCTGGAAAACTTGCTATGCCAGAAAGTAAAGAAGCACTAAAAAACATGGTGATATGTCAAAAGGATACAGGAGCCAGCTGATGGACTTTCCCTGGCCAAACCTGGGATAATTTGAGCATTAAAATGAGTAGTGACATGAATGGATTATATCCCATTGAATATAAAGAATCCATGAATTCACACTGACACTGAAAAACCACCAAGCAAGCAAATGGAAGAGAGGGAGGGGAAAAGGAAGGCTCTATACAGTAGAATACCAACTAATTAATGTAGAAGGAATGGTAAGAGTTAGAAAATCACCATTTATGCAATTAACATAGTAATAATTTATTTAAGCAAGAATCGTCAGTGGATGCTAAAAGTTTGCTGTAGAAAATTTACTAGGAGCCAGGCGTGCTGGTACGCACCTGTAGTCCCAGCTACTGGGAGGCTGAGGCAGGATTGCTTGAGCCCAGGAGTACAAGGCTTCAGTGAGCTATGATCGCACCACTGCACTCCAGCCTGCAACAGAGCAAGACCCTGTCTCTAAAAAAAAAAATTAATTAAGAAAGAAAATGTACTGGGGAACAGGATATTTACACAGTCTCAAAGTATATTCTCACAGATTATTTATTAAATACAAAGAGAAAAAGGGAGGAAAAATCTAGTAGAACTCACTTTAATCAAGTAATCAAGGTCCACAACATCCTTCCAAATGATACAAACTGATCTTAGGTGTCCTGATGTGATGGGCATAATATTGCTTATGTAATGTTTCTGCAAAAAATGTATAATCTTAATTGAATCATGAGGAAACAATAGGAACAAAACAATGGGCTTGTGCTCTTCAAAAATGTCACTGTCATGAAAGACAAAGAAAAGCTGAGACTATTCCAGATTAAAAGAGATTAAAGAGACATGATAACTACATGAAGTACGTGATTCTGGATTAGGAAAAAAGGTTTCTATAAATGATAATATTGGGAAAATTAGTGAAATTTGAGTAGGGACTGTATATTAGATAATAGCATTGTCTAAACGTTAAATTTCCTAATTTTTATAATTGCTTTGTGTTAATATAAGAGAATGCTATTGTTCCTAGCAGATACATGTTGATGTACTTAGGCAATAAGTCTCAAATGGTTCAGCAAAAACAAAATAAAGTAAAAACCTGTAAATTTCCACATGTACTATAATATCTTCCTGAAAAGTATATAAAATACATTTTAAAAGTATATAAAATATAGTATATAAAACAAACTACATAAATTTCTATGGAGTTTTTAGGCCAGATTCCACATTTCCCTGTCAGGTGGACTTTCTTTAGTTTCTTACAGGGGTAGGTAGAAAGGTAAAATGCAGTATAATGCATCTATTATGCTTTTTAGGCTAAAGGTGATAAGGTCCATATCTGTTTCTGAGGAAGTGGGTTATTTTCCAAGGTACTTACCTTTTTAAATTGCTCTAGTCAGACTCACCTGGTTACAAGAAATAGAGAGCCACTCAAGCTAGTTAAAAGCAAAGGTGATTATTGTGCAACATGGGGGACACATTTTTCTGGTATTCTGCAAATGCCTTAGAGACACTAGAGCTGGAGAGTGGCTCTGGATTTAGGCAGAAACATGTGGGCCTTAGCTCCATGCTTTGGCATTAGTGTGACTGATGACACTGCACATTTCTGTGTCCAGTTGGTCAGCCTAGGGATTGGCTACTCTTGAGTCAGGTATATGACTGTATCAGTTGTGATGCTGTTGGTTAAAAGTAATAGAAAACCCAACTCAAAGTGTCTAAGCATTTATTATCCAATATAACAATAACCTGGAGATAGGACATGTCCTCAGTAACCTCATTAAGGACCCAGGTTCCTCCCATTTTTCCGCTTCTCAGCAGGTTGGCTTTTCCTCTGAGGCTGGCTTCTTTCATGACTCCAAGTTGGCTGCTATAGCTTTAGGCATCACAGGGGTTGACAACACTTGGAGACAGAAAATGAACTGTCCCTATCATGTGTTACATTTTGAGAGCAAGGAAAAACTTTCCCAGGCCTCCAACAGATTTCCTCTGACATCTCATTGGCAGAGTAAGCAAGGGAAATAGCAATTACCATGGTTGACTTAGACTAATCAAGATTCAGTCACTTAGGCTGAGGAGGTGCTTAGCCTATCATAATGCATTTGGCCAAGATAACTAAACAAAGAAATTCTTCTATTTGTATGGGAAAAGGGAGAAGGGGGAATTGTATTTGATGTAGTGCTATACACCCTTGTCCAATCAGTGATGGTGATGATAAGTGGTTATATGGTCTAGTAAATTGTCCTTTAGGGAAAGAAAATCTGTACACAAAACAAGTTCCCTTAGAAGAAGATGTGGGCTGGCAGGCAATTATTGGCATCTCACATATACTAATATTTGCCACATCATAAAACTAGTGATGAAGGTAATTATCTGAGGGGTATATTATTTTATTTATTTCAAAATAAATAATAACTTCTTGTTAAATTACACAAATCTACAACCCTTGTGAAAAATTTAAAGTATAAACAAAGAAAATAATTGCACTTGTAAAGAAAAATGAAAAGTATATTTATATTATATTATGGTATGATCTTCAGGTCTACTATTAAGTTAAAAAAACAAGGAGGTCAAGAGAATGAGAAGACAAGCCACAGACTGGGAGAAAATATTTGCAGAAGACATACCTGACAATGGACTGTTATCCAAAACAAACAAAGAACTCTTAAAACTCAACAATAAGATAACAACTCAATTTAAAAAATGGGTACAAAACCTGAACAGACACCTCACCAAAGAAGATATACAGATGACAAGTAAGCATATGAAAAGATGCTCAACATCATATGTCACTAGGGAATTGACAATTAAAGCAACAATCACTACATACCTATTAGAATGGCCAAAATCTAAGACATTGAGAACACCAAATGCTGGTGAGGATGTGGAGCAAGAGGAGCTGTCATTCATTGCTGGTGAGAATGCAAAATGGTACCACCACTTTGGAGGACAGTTTGGCAGTTTCTTACAAAACTAAACATATTCTTACTAGCAATCCAACAATCATGCTACTTGGTATTTACCCAAATGATTTGAAAACTTATATCCACACAAAAACCTGCGCATGGTTGTTTATAGCAGTGCTATTTATAACTGCCAAAACTTGAAAGCAACAAAGATGCTCTTCAGTAGGTGACTGGATAAATAAACTGTGGTACATCCAGACAGTGGCATATTATTCAGCACTAAAAAGAAATGAGCTTTTAAGACATGAAAAGACATGGAGTAAACTTCAATGCATATTACCAAGTGGAGGTAGCCAGTTGAAAAGGCTACATACTGTATGATTTCAACTATATGACATTCTGGAAAAGGCAAAACCATGGAGATAATAAAATGAGCAGTGGTTGCCAGGACTTAATAGGGAGGGAGGGATGAGTAGGCAGAACACAGAGGATTTTTAGGGCAGTGAAACTATTCTATATGATACCATAATGGTGGATACATATTATCATACATTTGTCAAGACCCATAGTATGTACAACACTAAGAGTGAAACCTAATGTAAACTGTGGATAATGATACATAGGTTAATCTACTGTAATAAATGTACCACTGTGGTGTGGGCTGTTGATAGTGGAGAAGGCTGTCCATGTGTGGGGGCAGAGGGTATATGGAAACTCTCTGTACCTTTTTGCTTAATTTTGCTGTGAACCTAAAACTGCTCTAAAAAATAAAGTCTGTTAAAAAACAAAACAAAACCAAAACAAGACAAAAAAAGGAAGGAGGAGCCTGAAAATGACATTAAGAGAACAATTCCATTTACAGTAGCATCAAATAAAAATAAAATACTTAGGAAGAGATTTAACAAAAGAAGTACAAAACTTGTACTCTGAAAACTATAAAATATTGTTAAAAGAAATTAATGAATACATAAATAAATGGAAAGACATCCAATGTTCATGGATTGGAAGATTTAATATTGCTAAGATGGCAATACTCCTCAAATTGACCTATGGATTCAGTACAGTCCCTATAAAGATCCTGGCGGGCTTGTTTTCCCCCACAGATTGACAACTCATATGGAAAAACAAGGGATCAAAGTATAGCCAAACATGCCTTCATGTGCTCGGCCAAAAAAAAGAAGAAGAAGAAAAAAGATATATCCAAACTGGCCAGGCTCATGCCTGTAATCCTAGCACTCTGGGAGGCTGAGGCAGGAGGATCACTTGAGCTCAGGAATTTGAGACCAGAGTGAGCAAGAGTGAGACCCGTTTCTACTAAAAATAGAAAAATTAGCTGGGTGTGGTGGCATGTGCCTGTAGTCCCAGCTCCTTGGGAGGCTGAGGCAGGAGGATCGCGTGAGCCCAGGAGTTGGAGGCTGCAGTGAGCTATCATAATGCCACTGCACTCTACCCAGGGCGAGAGAGTGGGACTCTGTCTCAAAAAAAAAATAAAAAGGAAACTGAACCTCCTTCCTCACTCCCCCCACTTCACATAAAAAAAAGTAAAAAATTTAAAAAAATAAAAAAAAAGAAAAAGAAAAAAGAGGCTTCAGGGAGGTGTCTTGCCCTTCCATCTGTCCTTTCATGTGAGGACACAGTATCTCTTCCACCATGTGAGGATGCAGCAAGAGGTGCTAATTGTTGGAAGCAGAAAGCAAGCCCTTGCCAGGTACTGAATCTGCTGATGCCTTGATCTTGGACTTTCCAGCCTCCAGAACTGTGAGAAATAAATTTCTGCTATTTATAAATTACTCAGTCTATGGTATTCTATGATAGCAGGTGATAGAAGTGAGAAAGTAGTTGGCTCTGGGGGTGGAGGGGAACTGACTGTAAAGACTCATGAGAGAATTTTCTGGGGTGATGAAAATATTCTGTATCTTGTTTTGAGAGGAAGCTACATGGGTGTATACAATTTTTAAAATAAATTGAACAGTTATGATCTATGCATTTTATGTTAATTATATCTCAAAAATAAAGATAGATTTTATGTGCCTCCTAACAGGTGTACACAATACTCATCTAAAAAATATTACCCCAAATTTTGAACCTGAATCTGATCAAGCTCTTAGATCTAAGCATCAATTTACAGGAAATGGAACAAAAAAAGGGTATTTAACACATTGACTACCACACTAGAAAAAAAATTTTTTTCTTGGGGCCACAGTGTTTTAGGAAAATAGAATAAAAACTTTGGAAACAAAACGATCCTTTCTAATTTAATGAAAAATTTGTTATTTTTTATTGTTTTCTGTGTGTGAGTTATATGCAACTTGAAAAATAGTTCTCATGGCTTCTGAGGTGAAGAGACGTGTGAGTTACATATGCTTCATGAGGTCCCGGGCTCAAAACTAGTATGAGTTAAACACAACTCTCATGGCAGTTAATGTGTTAATGACACCTTGGAGAAGTGATCAGCAGAACTCAGACTGTGGGGAACTTTATGGCTGTACTCAGACCCAGGTGAGGAGCCCCTGCTCTGGCACTCTTCTGGCTGTACCCCTCCAGATGGGGAGAGGAGTGCAAGGGACTAAGGATACATGTCTACCCAGAATTGATGCCTCCTCTTCCAGATCATGCTCTGGATGCCTAGAACCTGAACTTCCCAGCCTACACAATCCTATGGCTGCTTCTAGGGCCTGCATGGGCCCATTGCTCAGTTCATCCATGTTATGGACTGTGTTGTCACAGGTGGCGGTTTGCAGACGGTGTAGATTGAATTTAGACAAATGAGCTGGCGTGTCCTTGAGATTGGGATGGAGCCAGGGGTGGAAAGAGAATGAGGACAGCCTGTGGGTCATGTGCCAGCTCTCCTGTGCTACCACAATCCAGCAAGGAACACTAAGGAGTCTGAGAATTCTAAATTCAAATCTGGCCTTCCAGATCATTAAGAGTGTATAGAACATATTTAACTGTTAGCTTGAGTTATAACTTTTAAGTATTTAGATATATAATATTTGGGCCTCCATTTGTACTATTGTCCTGGGCCTGTAAATGTTAGGGTGAGACCTACTCTTAAACTCCAAAAGTTTAGAATAAACAACCTATTTACTTCCCTAAATAAATTGCAAGGACAAAAAAGTGAGAGAGAGGGGAGAGAACATATAGATTAAAAAAAACAAATGAATAAATCAGTTCTAATGTACAGACCTCAATCTAACTGTAAAACCATTCAAAGACAATCAGAAAAATGTGAACATTGACCAGATATAATTGATTTTACTGAGGAATTGTTAGGATTTTTAAGGTATGATAATGGTATTGAGATTATGATTAAAAAGCATTCTTATCTTTCAGAAGTACATATTAAACTATTTACAAATAAAATGTCTTAGATTTGCTGAAAAAATTAGACTATGGAGGCATGGATAGGAAAATAGATGAAACACGATTGGGTGTGAGTTGCAGCTGAGTGGGAGTACACAGGAGTTTATACTATTCTCTCACTTTTGCTTGAAATTCACTTGAAATCCCACCAGAGATTTCTGTTATTAAATATGTTCCATTAAAGATATTCCATTATATCTTTATATATACTACTTCTCTGTATACTTACACATAATTTGTATGAATAGGATCACAATGAACATTTAAAAAAATTTTAAATTTCTCGTTTATTTACATACGACACTAATCAAAAGAAAGAACATGATGTTTTGTAACAAGCTCTTTTCACTCAAAAGCAGTCCCTTTTTACAAACTTTTGTTTCCATTTTTAAACTAATGTTGTAATGAACATTCTTGTACAGGCATCTGTCCTGATTTGTCTGATTACCATGGAATAAATAACTAGAGGTATCACTGCTGAGTCAAAGGTACGCATGCATAACATTTTGATACGTGTTGCCAAAGTGCGCTTCAGAAAGGCTGAACCTATTTATACTCTGACATTGTTCTATCTCATATTTCTGCCAACACCAACCTTTGTAGCTTTGCTAATCTAATGAAAAAATGCTGTGTTATTTTGGGATTATTTGTATTTCTTTACTGGTGAGGATAAAAATATTTTCATATGCTTATCAGCCATTTGTATTGTGTGTGTTGTGTGTACACATTTGCTTGTTCATGTTTCTTACCAGTTTTGTCTGTTGGGGTGTTGGACCTTTTTATTGACATGTAAAGTTGTTTGTATATTAATGACATGCATCTTTTGTCATATATATTGCAAATATTTTCTTTCAGGTTGTTGCTTCAACATCAATTATGATTTTTTTTGCCATGTAATTTTTATTTTTATGTAGTTTAACTTAAACTTCAATAGTTTTGGGCTTTGGAGACAGGTTTAAAAGTCCTTTCTTGACCAGGCACGGTGGGTCACACCTGTAATCCCAGCACTTTGGGAGGCTCAGGGGAGGATTGCTTAAGGCCAGGAGTTCAAGACTAGCCCAAGCAAGAGTGAGACCCTGTCTGTACAAAAAAATAGAAAAAAATTAGCCGGGTGTGGTGGCGCACGCCTATAGTCCCAGCTACTTGGGAGGCTGAGGCAGGTGATAGCTTGAACCCAGGAGTTTGAAACTGCAGTGAGATATGACTGTACCACTGCATGCCACCGTGGGTGACAAAATGAGACCCTATCTCTAAAAAAAAAAAAGTCTATCCCTCCAAGAGCCAATATTCACCTCCTTATCTTGATATCACCCCTTTGATGAGAATGCATGCTATAGATAGTCCATATCTTATTTCCATGTGTACTATTTTTTGATATTCCAATGCTGTATTATCCATATTTATATTTATATATATATTTTGTTTCTATAGGATAAATTTGTAGAATTGAAAAGCTGTGTTAAAATATATTAATATTTAAAGATTTCATCAATATTTCTGAAGATTGTACCAATTGTATGCCAACAAATAGTATATACATTGAGATTCTGGCTTCAATTTTTACATTTAAGCCATAAATCCACTTGGAATTTATTCTGGGATGATAAATAAGATAAAGGTATAATTATTTTTCTCTCCTAGATCTAGCTCATTGCCCTTACATCATTGCTGAATTCATCTATTCCTGATTTATCATATATCAAATATGGTAAATACTCCTCAATATATTCAGGCTTTGAATTCTGTTCCATGACTGTTTATTCCTACTCCATTACCACCCTATGTTTATTATACTTGCTTTATGTTTTAATATCTGATAATACAATTTCCCTTTATGAATTCTCCTATTTTCTTGGTATTTTCATGTATTTTTCCTGTCAGTGAATTTTGGAGTTAATTTTGTTTAGCTCCAAAACAAGCAAACAAACAACAAAAAGCAGCTTTTAATACTATTGGGATTAAAATTGTAATTGTACTAAATTTGGGATTAATTTAGTGAGAACTGTAGAATACTTTTAGAGTACATTATAGAGTAATACATTTAAAATAAAATGGAGAAGAGAGAGAAATAATGTTGACTTGATGTATGCCTCTGTATTTGAATGTTTTAAGTAGTAAATGACAAAAATCTAGGTAAAACCCACGTTTAAGTAAAAAAGAGAGTTTATTAGTTCATTTAACTGAGAAGTCCACTGGTAAAGCTAGTTTTTAGGCATGTCTGGATTTCTGAGTTCAGTGTCATCAGGACTTGGTCTCTGTCTTCCAGCTTGGCTTCTTTAGCTTCAAATTTAGACAAGCCACCATGTGGTAGCAAAGGTGGCCTGTCTGCTCCGTGCTTATATGGTCTTTAGCACCTGCAACATCAGAGGAAGAGAGTCTTTATAGTACCAGCAAAAGTACCAATGATAGTTCTCATTAGCCAGGTCTGGATCAAGTGTAGGAGTAGGGACAGGGTGGGGAGTTTGGAATTGGCCCCACTTGAACCACACAGGCTAAGGTTGTGGGGGGTGGTGGTTTCCTGAAAGGGATATGGAACAACCAAAAAGCAAGAGTTGTACACTGTAATACCCATTTATTTATAAAAAGAGGACTTTAAAGCAACATTAGGAAATATTACTAAGTTGAAGTTCTAATACTATTTTTCAGCATATGAAAAGTCATTTGGGGGCCATATAAAGGTGCAAAGAAACCAGGTTTTCAAAATATGTTGAGAGATTAAAAAATATTATCTTCATTATTGAACAATATTTGTTAGAATTATAATGCTGATTCTTGACAAATGACTCTTCCCTCATTTCTTGATCTCATTGCTGTTTAGATTCTCCCAAATCTTGCTTCATAAATTTATCCTGTTTTGTAACTTAATCTCTCCTTCTCTTCTAGTTTTTTCCCCTGCTTCTAGGAACCCCATTCTCTACCTCCCTAAACAAATCAACACACCTCTCAATTCTACTGCTCTTTTAAGCTCCTCTCCTTATATTCATTGGCCAACTATAAAGAAATTGTCTAAAGTCATCAATTATTTCCTTAATCACCAAATCCAATGGCCTTGGATCCTCCTTGATGGCTTGCTGTCTCTGTAGTATTTGACAATGCTGACTGACCTTTCCTTCTTGAAACCTGGATTCTTAACTCCTATGAAACTCACTCTCCTTATGTTTCTCTTAGGCTTCTGGATAACTTTTCCCCTGTTTACCGTGTTGGTTCTTCTTCCTTACCTTCTTTACATGTGGGTGATTCTTAAGGTTCTAGCTTCAAACTGTTTCACTATTCACCTTTTTTCTTGGCAGTCTCAAACACTTCTTACTTTCAAAAAGGCTACACATCTCCTGCTTCTGATCAGTTCCTCTCAACATCTGTGTGATCTAATCCTAACTACCCATTATCAAGACACAGCTTAACTTGTACAAATTTTTTTCCCTTCTGAATCCCATGGTATTTTTTTCTTTTTTGGTAAAAATGGTACTACTTATAAACTTGTATTAGTTATTTCTGTATAAGACTTGTCTTACTTTCTTGCCTATAAGCTTCTTTTAAGAAGATTTTCTAATTCAACTCTGCATCATGCTGCAAAGCACAGTGTCTTCTATTTATTCATTTGTTTATTCAACATACATTAAGCACTGACTATGTATTGTGCTAGGTGCTGGGTAAGTGGTAAAAAAACGTGATTTCTGTCCTCATAGGGTTTAAAATCTTGTCAAATAACAAATACATATTGTGATATATGTTCAATGGAACTTTATTGAAAGAATGAACCTTATATCTTTAACTCCTCTTTTATCTTCTTTCCCCAAACTCCTGTCCTACATTCCTGTACCCTTACCCCTGATAAATCTCACAGATATCTCAAACCCAACAGCTGAATTTGATTCATGTGCTGTGAACACATATGAATGATAAGTTTTCCCCATGTTTAAGAAACTCACAGTCAAGCACCTTCTCTCCCCCAAACTTCTGCTGACTTTAGTATTTCTATTGATGTTGCCACCTCCTCCTCATTCCCCAGGGGAAATCTTGGTATTCTTTTTGATTTCTTCCTCTTTCTTCATATTTAATTCTTTTTTTTTAGACAGAGTCTCGCTCTGTTGCCTGGGCTAGAGTGCCATGGTGTCAGCCTAGCTCACAGCAACCTCAAACTCCTGGGCTCAATTGATCCTCCTGCCTCAGCCTCTTGAGTAGCTGGGACTACAGGCACACACCACCATGCCCGGCTAATTTTTTCTATTTTTGGTAGAGACGGGGTCTCGCTCTTGCTCAGGCTGGTCTTGAACTCCTGACCTCAAGCAATCCTCCCACCCAGGCTCCCAGAGTGCTGGGATTAGAGGGGTGAACCACTGTGTCCAGCCCATATTTAATTTTTTTCATTCAAATACTTATCACTCTTCTTTAGGCCTTTCCACTTTCAATAGCAGAGGTTGAAAATTAGTGACCCATGGACTGTATATAGCCAGCAGGGGTGTTTTGTTTGTTCTGTATAATATTCCCAAAAATATAGTTTTCCTGTTTCTCCTGAAAAATCAGAAAATCTAGCAACACTGGGTCCTTATTCTCCTAAGAATTGGCTGGAGTTTTAGAGGGGACATCTAAACTCTACCACTCTAATATTGATTACTCCTTGTTTTTCTTATATTGTTCCTTTCCTCATTTATGAAACCTTCTTAGCCCCTAATTGAGGCATCTGAATTTGCAATCTTTGGCCTATATGATGATAGAATATTAGTACTGGAAAAGATACTAAGAGATCATCTTGTCAAACAGTCTTCTTTCTCCTCCTCTCTCTACCCTTTAAGAGATGGAGAAATAGAGATCCAAAGAACTTATATTACCTCATCAATTTCATATAGCTAATGTGTAACAGGATTCTATCATATGCCATCAGACCCCTCCTCCCTCACCTGGACGGGTTAAGTCCCCAGTCTAGTCCCAATGTCAACCCCCCCACCGATGCTCTCGCAGGGAATTTTCAGGTTCAAGGTCTCTGTACTTAAAGTTCAGTTTTATCAGGTCCACTGTGCCCTGAGGCCTGAGTCCTTCATCAGATAAGCTGTACCCTAAGTGAGGCCAATTTCCTGGGAAGTTCCAGAAGATTATGATTCTTAAAAAACAGCTTAAACCAATGACTCCCGTGTAAAAAAGATAAAACTTATTAGACTGACATTGTTATAGTGTCCTTAAAAATCTGTCTCCAGTCTTCCTAGCCTTATTCTCTAGTGCTCACCTGCATATATCTCATATTCCCAGGAATTCTGTGTGTGTGTACTGTATCCAAAACATATCCTATGCTTTTCTAACCCTTTTGATTTCGTTTAGCGTTGTTCTGTCCACCTAGATTATCTTTCCTCAATCTCTGCCTGACAAAACTTTTTCATCCTTTAAAGTACTTGAATGCTGTGTACCTAGTTAAGAAAATGGTTTGCATGGGACAGACTTCATTTGAAATCCTGGCTCTATCCTTTACCAGCCGTGTGACCTTAGCCAATTTATCTAATCTCTGTAAACCTCAGTTTCTTCATCTGTAAATGGGAAATAGTATCTCCTTTTATAAATGGTTGTTTTGAGAATGAAAATGAGTTAATGAATTAAAGAGCTTAGCACAACGCAGGCATATTATATGCAAAAAATGGTAGCCATGATTATTGCCTCATTGGTTGAAAGTATTTCTAGTACTATGAAATGTCATCTCACTTTTTTGGTCTCAAATACTGTTTTGATTTATAGTTATTCATATTAATTATTCTAGTGTTCACCATACTAATGATTCATCTTACTAGCTATTCATCATATATTATAAATATGCTATTACATATTATAATTATTCTTACATGATAGGTGAGGGCAGGGACTTTGTCTTACATGTGTTTATATTTCTCATAGCATTTAATAAGAACGTGTAATTACTGACTTAATGAATATAAGAGCCTAAACCTTCTGAGATGTTCCTAAATTCTATAAAAATAGAAAACATGATAGTAACAGCTGAATCTCATACTGCTCCCTTATGAGAACCATAGAAGAAATTTTTTGCAGGCTTTTATACCAAAACTATGCTTCTTTTAAGCAACTTAAAAAAATCTTATGGACCATGTGAAACTTATAACTATATTTTTCCTTTGCTTTAGTTGTTAGGAGCCTTAGAACCCAATTTGTGGTACCCCTGCAATTACACAGGACCTTTTGGCATAAATTTTTAGGGGTATTAACATACCCCTGGCTTTATTTTGTTTTTCAATTACCTTTGGCCTCGCTTTTCTCTTCCAATCATTTTCTCCTATTATATTGTGCATCTTTTTAAAAGCATACTCAATCTTTTGTGAGAGTGGTGAGACATCAATAAATAATAAACATCTATAAAACACATTTAAAAACATAGTTTTCTTAAAGCTTGTTAAAGCTTCTTATTTCCTTTGATCTCCTGCTTCACAGAGCATCATCTACTTCAAGGTCATCAAGGGGCACTTCTCCAACTTCCTATCCCACTTATAAGCTTATCTGCATCTTTATTTATTTATTTATTTTATTTCAAAGTGTTATGGGGGTGCAAATATTTTTGGTTACATGGATCACTCTTGTAATTCTTGAGTCATGCTTATAAGCGTCCCTGTCAAACAGATATTGTTCATTGTACCCATTATGTAAGTTATTGCCCATCTCCTTCTCCCCCCTCCCTGCATCTTTAAAATAACATTTTATTTGTCTTTACAAAATATATTTACCATACAGAATACAGATAAACAAAAAGCAGAATAGCTAAAAAAACAAACAAAACATCATGTGGTAAGGCCCACTCTATACATTGCTTTCATAACTCACTTTTCTCTCTTAACAATGTATTTTACAAGTCTTTCTTTATCATTAGTCTTCTACATCATAATTTTTATGGTTCAAAGCATCTGACTGATTGTCTACCATGGTAGTCAATCAGACTGCACCTCTACATTCCTTTCCTAGAAAACCTGAGGATGCTCTTATTTCAACTAATGTGAATAAACTTCTCTTATCTGAAACAGTGGTATCCATGTCTAAGAAGCACGGGTGTAATATATTTAACTTATCTTTTGTTGGTGGACAATGCTGCAGTGAACTCTACCCAACTCAACATATATGTTCAGTTTTGATTATTTCCTTTTGAGAACTTCCTAGAGGTATATTTGCTTAGTCAAAGTTTGTATGCATTTTAAGTATTTAGATACAGAATTCTAAAATGCCTGGTGGGGGCAGGGTATGTGCCAATTTCTATTTCCACCCACAATGCATATTCCACTGAATCCTCGCCCAACACAAATATTTTCTTTTTAATCTTTGCCAATTTAACAGGCATTTAATATGTCATTTATATTTATTACTAATGTGGCTGAACATACCTATTTATTGGCCATTTGTATATATCTTTTGATATATTTTTGTTGCTCTTTTGTAATAGTTCTTTAATTGTTACTAACACCCATGTCCACTTTGACAAACTCTTTCCAGTTCCACCTCCAATATAAACTAATTTAGGTACCTGACCTATGGATCCCATCTTCTCCTATTTATTTAGGGAGTCCATCAGTCCTTTATCCTCTTTTTTGGCAGTATCTTTAATCTCTTCCTAACTATTACTGGTTTTTTTCATGTACTAATAAACATCATTAAGTCTCTCCTCCTTAAAGAAAAATCCCAATTTCTTTCTCTCACTTGCTATTCTCCTCTGGCTACTGACCTCTTTTTTCCTTTACAGCCAAACTTCTTGAAAGAATTGTCTCCACATGCCGCGTCCACTTCATCTGTCTTTTCAACTCACTGCAAACAGATTTACATTAAAGTCTTCAATACCTTCATTGTTGCTAAGATTTCAATACCAAAATTATATCATATATATCTATAAAAGCAGGATACAAAATGGTTATCCCCAAATCAACTCAACTATGTCAAAATATTTATGCAGAGAAAAAAAATTGATAGGTAATACATTAAAACTTTAAGTTACTTCTATATAGGGGATGGCTGGTGAATTTTATTTTCTTTTTTCTTTTTTCATTTTCCATAATTTTAAGAGCAAGCATATTAGAACACATTACGATGTAAATTAGAAACTCTCAACTTACATTTTCTAAAAGGAGGCAGAAAACTACAGAAGTGACAGGGAGGAGCTACTGGGCCACACTTCATTTCGCCTAAAAGACTGACTCAATGAAAAACAAGAGGGCGCGACCAGATCCCCAGGTCCGGCAGTTCTGCCGCGGGGAACCACTGGATAACCTCCTTCTAGGACAATCTTCTTTTAAAAGAGTTCTCATGACCCCTTCGCTCATCCCAAAAGACCTCTGAGCATCTCAGCCTCTCTCGCTAACGGCTCCAAACCGCAGATAACCGTCAATCGCCTCCGGTTGCCCTAGTAACAGCCAGCAACTTCAATCTCGCCACCGTAACTCTTCCCAGAATACTGCGCGCCTTCTCTCTTCACTTCCGGGTTGAAGGACCGACTCTTTCCGGAGGAGGTGCTTGTCTGTCACGCCGCGTTTCCTGGTTGCGTGGGATTACTAGACACAGTGTGGCATATTTTGGGGGGGGGTGGTGGGGTCTGCTTTGTTGTTTCCCAGCATTTAAAATGAGTGCAAAACTAAGGAAAGCGTTTAATCTCACGAAATTTTTGTCGGACTTTGATAAATGGATTAGACGTTAGTGATTGAAAAGCTGAAAGGTGCATATGTTAGGGTTACTTAGCTATTCTATAACGTATACATATTTCAAAACATCATGTACACTATAAGTATATACAATTTTTATTTGTCAATTAAAATAAAAATAGCATTAAATGTTAAAGATCTGTGTTGAAGTGAAAACACAGATAAATTTTTGAAGTTAAAATGTTTTATTTGGGAAGAAACAACTGTAATTTGGGGCATATATGTAGACGAGGTGGTCTTTGGTATGTCTGAAGAATAAAGAGAGGATTAGAGATTTTATGAAAAGGAGAAATGTTACATATTCTTCAAGAAAGTTTATTGGCACTATAAAGTTTTGGGGAGTTGGTAAGCTCTGATTGGAGAGTGACTGTGGTGAGTGAAATTAGGGTTGTAGCAGGTTGTTTTACTAGTCATTAGATAAAATTGGTTGTAGGTTATAGTAGGCAGTTTTAGCAGTCAGGATTATAGAGAATTGTATTTTTGGAGCAATGTTTTGTGCCCTGAGTATTTTTTCCCCCTGGCCTCTCAACTCTGTTTTAGTTAGGTATGACAAGAATGAGCCAATTTGTATGATCAGCTTTCATTTTTTTTGGATCAAGATCTTTTTTTTTGAAAGTATCACTGATTAATTATTATTATTATTATTATTTTAAAGACAAGGTTTCCCTGTGTTGCTCAGGCTGGAGTGCAGTGGTGCAATCATAGTTCACTGCAGCCTTGAACTCCTGGGTTTAAGTGATTCTCTTGCCTCAGCCTCCTAAGTAGCTGGGACTACAGGTTCATGCAACCATGCCCAGCTAATTTTTAAAATGTTTTGTAGAGATGGTGGTCTTGCTAAGTTGCCCAGGCTGGTCTCGAACTCCTGGCCTCAAGCGATCCTTCTGCCTCAGTCTCCCAAAATGCTGATTAATTATTTTGTAGTGAGGTTTAATTGTCATTTGGTATTGGGCTGGACTTGTCTCTGTTGTTTTTGTCTCATGTTGGGGGAGGTTATGGGGTTCTATGTTAGGGATTGGGGCCATATTTGAGTAATAAAGAGGCCAGAAGGAAAAATTTTTTAGGGTAGGTTTGTTTGGAATCTATTATTTATTTTATTAGTTTGTAGGCATCATATAGGCATTATATATAGGCATTATAGCTTGAGATGCTGAGTTAATATTATTCTGTTAGGGCGAGTTGGTTTTATAAAGATTAGACAGGTAACAAAAATTAAGTGTAAAAATTTTAATATAGAAAATGATTAATAATAATAGAATAAGGCCAGGTGCAGTGGCTCATACCTGTAATCCTAGAACTTTGGGAGGCCGAGGTGGGAGGATAGCTTGAGGCCAGGAGTTCGAGACTAGCCTGAGCAACAAGGCGAGACTTTGTCTCCGCAAAAAATAAAGATAAAATTAGCCAGGTGGGGTGGTGTGTGACTATAGTCCCAGCTGCTACTTGGGAGGCTGAGGATCACTTGAGTCCAGGAGTTTGAGGTTGCAGTGAGTTATGAGTGGGCCACTGCACTCTAGCCAGGGCAACAGAATGAGACCCTGTCTCAAAAATTAAAAAAATAATAGAATATATTTAGTCTGTGTAATGGTTTTGAATTAAGAGCCCAATCACGCCTGTAATCCCAGCACGTTGGGAGACCAAGTCGGGAGGATTGCTTGAGCCCAGGAGTTCAACACCAGCCTGGGCAACAAAAAAATAAAAAATTATCGAGGCCTGGTGGTGTGCAACTGTAGTCCTAGCTGCTGCTTGGGAGGCTGAGGCAGGAGGATTGCTTTAGCCCAGGAGTTGGAGGCTGCAGTGAGCTATGATCATGCCACTGCACTCCATCCTGGGCGACAGAGTGAAACTCCATCTCTAGGGGAAAAAAACAAAAAAGGAAAGAGAAAAAAGAGCCCAAGTCTAAAGGCAATAAATTAAATAAGTTAAAATGTCACAGGGAGCCAGGTGCAGTGACTCATACCTGTAATCCCTGTACTTTGGGAGGCCCAGGCAGGAGAACCGCTTGAGGCCAGGAGTTGGAGGTTGTAGTGAGCTATGATTGCAACAGTGCACTCCAGCCTTAGCGACAGAACAATACCCTGTCTCTAAAAAAATAAAAATAAAAAAAGTTATTGTAGTAAAGTCTGTAGAGTATTTTTCTGATTTTAATTTTTTTATCTTTGAAGATAAAATGTCTTTTTTAAGTACATGGCAGTTGTCTTTATATAGGAATTTTATCTTTGTTTTTAAGAAATAGCATGAAGGTTGAAATGATTTATGAAAATATTTGTTAGTTTTAAGTGTTTTATTTAAACAGCATGTCAGAATAGTTGAGTTTTGGAAAAAAAGTTTAGAGAAAGGTAAAGAAGGAACTGTAAGGGGAGGGGAAAGTTCTGGAGAGGAAAGAGTTTTAGTTTTGAGACAGTATTTTATAATGAGGCAATCTTTGAGTCCTGAATGTTTTGGTTTTTTAGTCTTAAGATATTAGTGATATATATTTTATTTGGAGTGTATGATTTTATAGCCACATCTTTTTAGTTTAGTTTTAAGTATAATAGACTTTGAATAATCTTTGTAATGTTTGACTATGTTATTAGTTGGAGTCAGAAAGTATTTTGGCATGTCTTGAATTTTGAGAGCGCATTTTGTGGGTTTCTGGTTTAATGTCAGATATACAAAAGTCACTTAAATGCCAGTGCTGAATGTGTAAAGGCCAGATAAATGTAAGTGCAGATGGCAAATAAAGTGTGTCTTTACCAAGATAAATTGCTGTCTCCAACTGAAGGGAAAAGGAAAGATGCCTCAACCCGAAGGGAAAAAAATCCCTTCACCCAGACCCCACAGCCCAGGTCTGCAAAGAGAAGAGTCCTCCTGAGTAGATCTCCCAACCAGAGCAGATAGGAGGGGGGAAGACCCCTCCCCACCAACTTCCAAATAAAACAGAACTTGACCAAAATTGGGAGTTCAGTCCCAGAGAGACTCACCAAGGGGAAAAGAGGTGACCCGTGGAAGCAGGGCCTCAAGGGGCACCCGTGTGGGTACCTTACGTCCTAGTTCCCAGGGCTGGTGATTTTCTCCAAGGTGAGTCAGCTTTGGAACCCTGCGTCTGACACCAAGTATGTCAAAGTCAAATCAAATTTAGAGACAAATGTCTGAAACTAAAATGTTTTATTTGGGAAGAAAGAATTGTAATTTGGGGCATATGTGCAGACCGGGATGTCTGAAGAAAAAAGAGAGGGTCAGAGGTTTTATAAAAAGGAGAAATGTTATGTATTAGTCTTCAGGAAAGTTTATTGGCACTAGTAAGGTTTTGGGGAGCTGGCAAGCTCTGATTGGTGAGTGATGGTGGTGGGTAAAATTACTTTTAGAGTTGTAGCGGGTTGTTTTAGTAGTCATAGATAAAATTGGTTTTAGGGGATAGCAAGCAGTTTCAGCAGCCAGGCTTGTAGAGAATTATATTCTTGGAGCAATGTTTTGTGTCCTGAGTGTTTTTTCCCTCTGGCCTCTCGACTCTGTTTTAGTTGGGTATGACAAAAATGACCCAATTTACATGATCAGCTCCCAAAGCTGAAAGGTGATAAACATTTAAAAATTATATGTAACTTCATTTGTTACTGTGATAGATTTAAACTACTTTAAATAACTTATTTCCTATAAAAAAGCAATTATTTTTGCTTTAGAAGATGAAGGCAAGCAAAAAACAAAACCACAAAACCTCCAAATCCCATCCACCCAGAGACAACCACCGTGAACACTTTGGAGCAGTCTTCCACACACTTTCTATGCACATAGTAAATAAAAATTCAAAGTGGAATCCTATGGTACATGCTGCTTTGCAACTTAAAAAACTTTTAATGAACGTATTTCGTTAAAAAAAGACACTTATGGTTGCATGTATTCCATTATACCTCTTGTGGGAAATTTAAACAGTTTACGTCCTTTTTGCTCTTCATTAGTGCTGCAGTGGAGAAATGAAAATCCTTGTAGCTAAATCTTTGCCCGTGCTCTGCTTCTTTGTGGTAATTATTTTTCTCTTTTAGACTCATTTGTATTTGCACTTCCTTATCTCTCCCCTAACACCTTCTCATTCCACCCCTATGTCTTTAGACTGTATGTGGGTGAAGCTGCACATGGCATGTCAAGCCCACTCAATTTTCAAGTTTGTCTTTCTGATTATAAAGGTAATACATGCTTATTGTCGAACATTAGAAAAGTTAACAAGCATATAATAAAAATATTCCAATACCTAGACAACAACTGATATTTTGCTATGATTTTTTTTTTCTTTCTCTTTTCCTTCAGCAGTAAGTATTGAAAAAGTGTTAGCTAATTTGGGAGGGAAATAGTGCAGCTTTTAATTTGCACTTTTTTGCTTATTCCTGTAGCTTAATAATATTTTAAATAGTATTTAAAATGTTTATAGGCTGTGGTCCACTTTGGGCCCCACCTTCTCCATCTAGCTTTCCTTCAGTATTCCAAGCTAATTACATTAAGTTGTAATGGTTTAGTTTTCTGTATGTGTATGTTTTAATTCTCTAGGTTGAAAGCTGGTTGTGTGGTCCTGGATAAACTATTTAATTTTGCTGAGCCTGCTTTCTTTATCTGCAAATTAGGGATAGTAAAACTTATTTTGTTGGGTTGTAGTGAGGATTAGAAATAATGTATCCAAGGTGTGCTCAATAAAAAGTAGCAACTTTTTTTGGACTTCTACCTTTAGCAGTCTATGTACATAGGAGGTGTTCATGTTTTTATAATATTTCAAATGAAGAAATAATCCTGGTATCCTACCCGATTTAGAGACTTATTGAGCACCTACGATATATAAGGTACTGTTCATAATCCTTGAGGCCTTGTGAGCCTATATTATTCAGAGATGTTTCCAATGTAAACCATATGCTGCACTTCAACTTCAGCAATTTTCTTACTCATCTGTTTCCTCAGTCTTTTACCACCCTGCCTGGTCTATTAGTAGGTGCTGAATAAATGTGTGAGCCAAGCTGTGTAATTTAGTGGGAATTAGCCAGGCATGGTGGTGCGTGCCTATAGTTCCAGCTACTCAGGAGGCTGAGGCAGGAGGATCACTTGAGTCCGGGAGTAGGAGGCTGCAGTGAGCTATGGTGATGCCCCTGCACTTTAGCTGGGGCAACAAAGCGAGATCCTGTCTCAAAAAAAAAAAAAAAAAATTAGTGGGAAAAGAGAAACACAAATTATATAAAGCCTGGCAGGCTATGATGAAAGTGATAACAGGTATAAAGTACTTTGTACATTGGGAGATCAGGAGACATTAATTTTGATTAAGATATCTGGGAATGCCCTGTGAAGTAGGTAGATTTGACATGGGCCCCAATCATAGGGGCTGAGGAAAGGGACTTAAAGATGGAAGTAACAGTATGAGTTAAGGCTTGGAGGTAGAAGTAAACAGGGTGTGTTTTGCTATCAGAGAGTTATTTGGGGTGGCAAGAGAGTAGGGTGGGCGAATGGGTCCAGATGAGGCAGAAAAAAAGTAGTTGGGTCCTATATTTTGAGGATTTTGGTGTGACAGTCATTCTTTATAATTAGTTTTCAAACCTTTCTGAAAAATACTGCTTTCAATATAGCCTGGGGCATCCTTGGGTAGAGTGGATCAGAGGGACAGCAGGCGTCAGGAAAGTGGTGGGCCAGTGGAAAAGGCAGGGAGTGGGAGGATAGATGGTAGAGACCTTCAGTGGCAGGAGGGGACTTAGTGGCTAGTATTGGCCAGGAGGTGAGGGAATGTCCACGAGAAGGCGGGACACCCTTAGCAGCTCAGCAGGCAGCAGGAGGCTGCAGATCGACGATTATGGGGCCCGCCCACTCACGTCGAGGGGCAGCCGAGAAGTCCACAGCAACACAGGTGTCTCCTGGGACGGTAGTCGCCAGGTCCAGCTCCACCCGCCGGCACCCGGCCCAGCGTCCCCACCGAACCGCACGTCTCCCGCCCCGCCCGTCGCTTCTTTCCCTGATCCTCGCCCCGCCCCTCTCCCCGCCCCTCGCCCCGCCCCTCGCCCCTCGCCCCGCCCCGCGCCTCTGGCCGCGCGGTGCCTCTCACCTCGCCCCGCCCGGCCTACCTCGCTAGGCTCCGAGCCCCTTCTGGCCCGACGTCTGCTGTCAGCCCGGCTGCCTGTCGGCTCTACGGAGGGAGGGCCTGGGCAGTCGGGTTGGCGGGAGGGAGGTTCCCAGCCTCACCCCGGGCCGCCCGAGCCGGGAGGAAGCGGCCGCCAGGTCTGCGGGCGGCATGGCGGGACCTCCCGACGAGCGCGGGCCGGGTCCCCCGGCGGGCGAGCAGCTGCAGCAGCAACACGTCCCGTGCCAGGTCTTCCCCGAGCGGCTGGCCCAGGGGAACCCCCAGCAGGGGTTCCCCTCCAGCTTCTTCATCAACAACCAGAAGTGCCAGCTCATGCTGCTGAAGACGCTGGAGACAAGTAGGAGCCGTGACCTGGAGACTGGGGGTCGGCCGGGTGGTGTCTGAGACCGGGTAGGCGGGGGAAGGGCCTAGGCAACACTCAGCCGGGGGCTGCAGGTTCATCCCCAGGGCTGGATGGGTCGGGTTCGGGCACCTCAGTGTAGAGTCTAGTCATCACGGGGGCGGGGTTGGGGGCCCGGGCCTCAGTTTCCCCATTAGAGGAGGCGTTGAGTTCCCTTTCAGCCCTCTCTTGCTTGTGGAATGAACGGGAGTCAGGCTAGGAGTTTGTCTGCTCTTTTTGGTCACACTCACTGCTCTGGCAGATCCTCTGATTTCTTATGTAAGTTATGCAGCAACACGGTGACTTTAGGGTAAGGGTGAGGCAGAATTTTAAAGAGCCACGTGAATTAGGCATATATTGCTGCCAGTGCAAAAACAACAATTTTGCAAACCTACCCTTCATTGGAAGGGGTTATTAACCTTCATGCATAAATGGGCTTCAGAGTGTAGAAATCCTGGAAAAGGTCTGTGAAATTGTGTGTGGGTATGTGTCTAAGTGCATTTTTTTCTGGGGAGAGAGTTCATAGCTTCATCATACTCTCAAAGAGGCCAACGACCCCAAAAAGGTTAAGAACCACTGCTCTGGGTTAAATAGGGACACAAATACCCAATTTCTCTCCAGTCCCAGGAACATTGCTCTAGAGAAGATTTCTTAACTCCTTTATGTTGACATAGACTTCCTAAGTTTACTTCAGATGCATTTAGAAAATCAAAGTCTTAAATGTACTTGTCTCAAAGCAAGGTTTCTATTTCATAGCTGGCCAGTCACAGTTCAAAGGTGAACCGCCCAAGATTTTCCAACCTTCTTGAGATTACTAGCATGTTAAGACTCACAGAAGGTGGGAGGGGTAAGAGGATTAGAAGGTAAAGGGTGGCAGAATGATGATATTGTACTGACTGTGCAAATATGTATTGAATGCCTCCTAGGTTCTGCTGGGGGTCGGGGTGGGGGTGAATACAAAGATGAGCAAGGACTCTGCCTTTAAGGTGTTTCAAAGTGGAATACAGCAGAAAGAATATGGGTTGCAGGGTTAGATTTGAGTTCAAATGCTGGCCCCTTTCCTTATTAGGTGTGGAAGAGTGACTTAACTTCTCTGATCCCCTCTATTCTTATCTGTAAAAAGTGGAGGATAAAGATACCTCTTTTAGGGTTGTTGCGAGGAATAGATTTTATGAATGTAAAGTGCCGGCATATCAGGAGCTGAATAAAGGGGAGCTGTTTTTACAGTGGAAGAGCCACATAGCGGAGGACGAGTTGAATAGGTGGGATGTGAGGAAGGTAGGGTGCTGAATATTAGCACCTGTAGGAATCACCTGGCCTCAGCCTTCCAAGCGGAGGGCCTGTTGGTGGTATTAGAGCATCAACCTGAAGCTTTAATATCCTATCCCTGGGCAGGGGGTGATGGGAGAAACCTGGCCTCATGGGAGACCTTTTATTTTTCTTAAAAGCAAATTTATTCTAAATACTGCTGCAGGTCCTTTTTGAAGTACCAAACCATTGTGCTACCTGCATTTTTTGTTTTTTTAAGTAAAGGGACTACAGACTTTTGAAACCATATCAACTTTGTAAAATTCTCTTAATTGTGTGAATAATAATGCACTTAATATGGTGCCTGACACCTGGTATACACTCAATTAATAATACTTACTTTTAATAATAGTTATTCTACTGTTCACACTCTTAAGAGAGGGCGGGTCAGTAAAGCAGTAACCTATATCTAATTTTCTCATCTCGCACTACTTTTCTTTTACTCGCCTGTTTTTGCTTTTAATGTTTTTTAAAACTTTGGTCTCTCTTCTTTTTCTATTTTTTGGGTTATGTCATATAATTTGCTGTGCATTTATATTCTCAGACAAGATGCCTTTGTGAAAAGTTGGTATGAGAGGCATTTGGGTTCATTGTATTTTCCCGTAATAGTCACAGGCTCATAAAGTCTTAGAAGTGGAAAGGCCCTCAGAAATCATCCCCGCCTCCCTGTCCCCAGGCAGGAAAACCTCAGTGTCATCACTGACCAGAGATAGTCCATAGACCTCTCCTGGAACAGGTTACCTGTTCTTTGAGTCTTCTCCTCTATTGTTTCAACAACTTTAATTGTTGGAAAAATCCTTTCTCATACTACGTTGAAATCTGCCACATGTAGTTTCCACTCTTTGGTCCTTGTTTTGCCCTTTGAAGAAATGCTGACTGAATCTATTCCCACATGGCACTCCTTCAATACTCGAAAGTACTGTGGTCCTGGTTAAGTCTTCTTTCTTCTTTCCAAATCCCCCAATCCTTTCTTGCTTCTTACTGAGCATAGGCCTGCACTATTCTAGTCAGCATCCCCTGTGGAAGGGCTTTCAGTGGCAGGTCCCATTTAGAGTGTGGTAGGTGCTCAGCATGGGACATGGTGTGCCCAGTGTGGTCTGATAAGGACAGAGAACAGTGTGGCGACTGCCTTCCTCAAATCTGGATACTGTGCTGTTGTTCATTTCTAGGAATGTGGCCCCAAATTCCCTCAGTCTTTTGATACCTACTGTAATACAATGTATTTGATTGTTTAACTAAAAATGACCTTTAAAGCGTATTTGATATTGTCTCAGGTGCTTGGTGGTACCATCCTGGTATTTCTATTAGTGTTTTTTTTCAGTAAAGACTTATTTGATGTTAATTTAAGCTTGTCTTTTCATGTCCATTTTTACCAATTTTAAGGTAGTATTACTTCATTATGATTTACTTTTTGATAATTCGCTGCCATTTGGGTAATTTAATTGCTGCTACCTTTTCCGATTAGCTTGCTTAATTGAATCAATATCTTTCTAGATCCATATGTCAAACTTCTACTTGATGCTATGAAACATTCAGGTTGGTAAGTAAATCTTTCTGAAGTGCTAGTTTATATTCTGGCTGCTAAAAACAAAAACCCCCAAACTGGAACTGCTTAAAGATTTCTCACTTCTGGTCACGAAGCCTTTTCCATAGGATAGTTGGTGGTGACTGGCTGCCTTCTCTCCAGGCAGGCCTTGTTCTCTTTGGACACATTCTGCCCTAACTCAATTTCTGGCTGTACCATTTACCTTGGGAATTTAGTAAAGACAATACGCAAAATCTTTCTTGTAAGTAATTACCAAACCTGGCCTTTCTACTACACCAGCCTGGGTATTGCTCTTAATGGAGAATAAATCTCAGCTTGTTATGTAGGAGCCTTCCAGATATTATATAACTCTGAAGGGATTAAAGGAAATGACTTTTGATGTCCACTTCTTGACATGCTGGCCCAAGGGCAGGAACTCCAACATATGTCCAATATGGTCTTAATCAGTTGACCAAATGCTTTATGGAATCATATCATAGAATTTGAACTAGGATTCAATTTTGCAGAGACAATCCCCTTATTTTATAGATGAGAAAACTGAGTCCTGAAGGTGTTAAATTGCTTTCCAGGTTTCATATGTGTTAGTGGTGGAGGGGATTTACTATATGGTGGAGGATCTCCTGACTCTTGGCCCGGGGCTGTTTCCCATGTACACATTGTGTCTTTAATCTATTTTTCCTTTTTTTTTTTTTTTTTTAATACTCATCTATGTACTTTGATCTTTAATCTGTTCTTGCCTTTTAGTGCTGTTAACAAAGAAAGACACTTTTCTTGTGAAGATTGTAATGGAAATGTCAGTGGAGGTTTTGATGCTTCAACATCTCAGGTAGGTGTTTTTGCCAGATTGTTACCTTTCCTTTAATCCTGTCTCCTGATATTTGCTGAGCACCTTCCACATGCGGGGCATTCTATTTGATAGACTTTGTGTAGAACTTTAATAAATGAATTAGTCATGGTCCTTACTCTTAAGGAGTTTACACTCTCACAGGGGAGATGAGACATGAACACAAATAATAAAATTTGAGGTAAGCTAAACTTTTTTAGGTGGGCTTGGTTACCGCAATGGGACAGAGATGTGATTGATTAAAAGATGCAAACAGATTCAGCTAGAGGATATAAAGCCCCCTCAGGGTCAGAGCAGGGGTACCATGAGCAAAAGTGGCAGCTGAGAAACCACAGGGCATGTTTGGGAATGGCATGTTGTCCAGTTTAGCAGAGGGCACGAGCACCCAGGGATTTAGAGGAAATAGAATTGGAAAGAAAGGAAGCCATATGATAGGATGCTTTGAATACTAAAAAAAAGGGTTTTACCTTTTTACATGGTGAGAAGTGATACAACCTGTGAAAATTTTTGATTAGGGGAGTGAGTAAAATCTGTAAAATATGGGTAATGATTACGTCTGTCTTACAGAATGATGATGAGAATTAAATGAGATGTCTCTTCTAAAGTTGCTTATCTTAGTACCTGGCCCATTGTAAGCATTTAATAAATTTTATTATTAGTTTTAAGTCATTGGGGGCTTTGACAGAGTCTTGGAGGTGGTAGGTGGATTATGTCACAGGATGAGGGTAGATAAAGGTGTTATAAGTGCTATTTCCAATTTGAATATATAACCCATATTTACACTCAACTGTTTCCTGCTGGAGAATTTTATATGTATTTTGGTTATTCATAACTTTTTTATAGTATTCATGGGAAATGGCAATATAGCACAGGGATGAGAGGTCTGGGTTTTGGAGTCAGATAGATTAAAGTTCAAATCCTAGTTCCCCTGCTTGTTAGCTGCGGGGCATGGGCAAGTTATTTTTCTTATGGTCAGTTTCCTCATTTGTAAATTGGTAATCACAATACCTGACACTGTGAGCTCTCAAAATGGCTCTTGGTAAGTTCAACCCTTTCCCTACCCCCTGGGGTTAAATAGAGTGGACATCTTGAATTTTGATTTTAATTCTCAGTAGTGTTGAACATAGTTGGCCACTCTCTCCTTTTATTTTTTTTAAATTAAAATTTTTATTGTGAAGTATCTCATTCATACAGAGAGGTAAAAAACATATAGGTACACTTTCAGTAATAATGCTAAAGTGAACACCTCTGTAACTGCCATCCGGATTTTGGAAATAGAATATCACCAGGACTTCAGAAACCTGTGCGCTCCTCTTGAGTCAATTCCTCTGCCTTCTTTATCCTGACTCTTATAGTGATCATTCCCTGCTTTTCTGAATGGTCTCACCATCTACATATATGGTCCAACAATGTGTTATTTAGTTCCTTGTTTTTGAGCTTTATACGTGGAATACTGAGTTATATGCAATACTTTGTAGTATTATGAAATTGTATAGTAGATAGTCTTCTATAACTTAATTCTTCTGTTCAACATTATTTGTGAGATTCTTTTATGTTGTTGTATGTACCTCTCCGGTTTATTTAGTTTCACTGTTGTGTAGTATTCCATTATGTGTTTATAGTACCCTATCTAATATTGATTGTTTCCAACTTTGTTATTGTGAACAATTCTGCTATGAATGTTCTTGACCTTCTCTACTGGTGCACATTTGTAATAGTTTCTCCAAGGTATATGCCTAGGAGCAGAATTGCTAGGTCATATGGTATGCATTCAATTAACTTTAGCTAGTAATGCCAAACACTTTCTTTCCTTGGTTTCTAGTACACAACACTCTTCTAGTTGCTCCTTTGCTAGCTTATCTTACTTAAATGTTAAAGTCCCTTAATGCTTGGTGTTAGATCCCCTTCTTTTTCTATATGCTATACTGTGCCAAGGGGATCTCATTAATTTTCTGAGGTTCGAACTCTCCTTTGAACTCCACATTCCATATATCCAAGTGCCCACTTAATACTTCTGCTTAAATGTCTTAAAAGCACTTTAGACCTGACACGTCCAAGTCCAAATTCATGATTTTTACCATTCCCCCATATCCACCCAACCTGGTCTTTTAGTTTTGTATATCTCAGTGGATGGTACTACCATCCATCCTATTACCCAAGCCAGAAACTTATGGATCATCCTTGATACCTCTGATTCCTTCCTCATATTCTATCTACTACCGAATTTTGTCCAATTTACATCTTGGATCCCTCTTTCAGCTTCCACCATTCTAGCTCAAGTACCATTGTCTTTTGCCTAGAATACCTCATTAGCTGGTTTCTCTGCACCTACTTTTGGTCGTCTCCTCCTTATTCTTGCAACTGTAGTTAAAAGGATAAAAAGAAAACAAAAACACTCCCCTGTTTCAACACTGCCTTTCAGTGGCTTCCCATTGCTCTCAGGATAAAGACAAAATTTCCAGTGATTTGGCCCCTGCCGACCTCACCAGCTGTATCTGTTGCCTCCCACCCCCAACTCTGTGCTTCAGCGTTGTGGCTCTGCTTTCAGCTTCTCAAACATTCTATTCCTTCAACCCTCCCTCTACTCTTTGGGTGTGTTGTTCTCTCTGCCTAGAATACTCCTTCTCCTCCTCACCTCAGTTTAACTCCCATTTATCCATTAGATCCCAGTTCAAACATCCCTTCCACAGAGAAGCCTTTCCCTACCCTCCAGACCAGGTTAGGCATTCCCATTGTATATGGTCATGACAACCTGGGTTTTTCTTCATGACAACTGTCATTTCATGTATTTAAACATTTTGGTAAATATTTGATTAATTTCTATCTCCACTAGAAGATTATAAATCTTCTATTAGGTCTCAATAGATATTAGTTGAATAAATGAATGTTGAATGAATGTATATGAAATATCTGGCATGTGTCCCAGTGTCTGGTACATAGTAAGTGCACAATAAATGGCAGCTATTGCCGTTAGGATCCCTCATGTCTTTCTTATTCTTATAGGATCCTGCTCAGTGTGCCGTTGGCTTTTTGCACTTCTTTCTGAAGGTCTTTCTGAGGATTTTTCCTGGCAATTCTCCTCATTCTAGTAGAATGAGGACAATGGTGCTCATTCATTGTTCATTCATTGCTCATTCAGAAACTTGATAAGAAGTATTTTACATATATTCTCATTTAATTCTCAGAGTTCTATGAGGTAGGTACTCTTAATTATCTCCCTTTTATAGTTGAGGAAACTGAGGCACAGAGAGGTTAAGAAACTTGCCCAAGGTCACCGAGTTAATAAGGGCTGGAGCTGGAATTTGAATCTGTCTGCTTCATTCCAAAGCCCACACTCTCAACCATAATGCTGTGGAGTCCAAGACAGATGGGTGCGGTCAGCCCAATGAGGATAGTACATGAATAAATGTCTTACTCTAAGTGCTGTTGTAGTCCAGAGAGAGAAAAGAGAAGTTAGTCATTGGGGAAGGCTAATGGAGCATGGGCAGTTAGGACTGGGACTTGGCTGATGAGTGAGGGGCGGTCGATGGAGAAGAGTGGGTGGAGGCATTCCAGGCAGGTGAGCTTGTGGGAGAAAGATGGGTTCAACAAAATGAAAGTAGATTTTAGAAATCACTGAACTTCTCTTATTTTGATGCTTCCTAGATAGTTTTGTGCCAGAATAATATCCGTAATCAGGCCCACATGAATAGAGTGGTCACCCACGAGCTCATTCATGCATTTGATCATTGTCGTGCTCACGTCGACTGGTTCACCAATGTCAGACATTTGGCCTGTTCAGAGGTGAGTTTTACTGTAGAAGACAATATATTTTTCCCTAAAATACTCTGTGTTTGAGCATTTTATTCAAGTATAATTTATTTAAACTTACTCCTTTTCTTACTGTCATAGTTCCACCTTAATCTTGAATTTCTGATTTTAACTAATATTGAATACAATTTTTGAGATACAACTAGAGAAATTTTAAGTATCTGTTTAGAATTGTCTTAAATATATCCTTTAAGTCCTAATAATAGTGTGACTGACTTTAGTAATAGTAAACTATTAATTTTTCCTATGAATAAATTATATAATATAAACAAATTAACATTTACTGAAGGCTATGTGTCAAACACTGTTCGGTTTGTATGGATTCTTATTTAATCTTCACAATAACCCATTGAGGTAGATACAATTATTATCTCCATTTTATATATGTCTAAAGTGAGGCATTTGTTTAGATTCCGAAGTTAGTAAGGGGCAGAGGCAGAACTGCTACCAGAGTTCTTGACTAGTTTGCTGTGCTGCCTTCCGTGGGTAAAGTTCCTTGCTTGCCCTAGAGTAAAACGTATAGTCTCAAAAATACAACATAAAAAGATAGTTATTATTAAACACTTTGGATTGCTCTCAGAAGTATACATATATTTGCTCCTAGAAAGACATATGTATTTTATACTTGTATTTCATTAATTAAAGAGTGCAATGTAATGAGAAATTAAAAAATGAATATAAATCTCAAGCTTATACTTTATAACTCAGATTATTTTCTCTTTCCCTTGATATTAATAAGTGGCCCCATGGCATCTAATTATAATTCATATTATTTGGAGAGTAAACTGAAACTTGAGTTTTTAAATAGGTTTCTCACTTGGGTGCTATGACAATGAATGCCTGTTAGATAGTTGAAGTGTGTTAAGTACCTTAACTCGTCAGAGGAGTGAGATCATGTTATTGCAGAAGTAACAAGAAATGGTCCATTCTGCTTGCAATGAATTAGCAAAAATGTGTCCAGGCTGGCTGTAGGGTCTATGTGAGTAGTTCTAAAGACTTTTTCATCTATTAAAATACAGTAAATTAGAAAATTTTTACCTTAAAAGTATAGTAAATTAGAAATATGTCCTAACTTCAGGCTGTCATGCTCATAGCATGACCAGTTTGGAATGTTCTTGATTCTTTGTACTGTGTACCACCTAATTTTTCATAGGACAATCAAGGCCCTGGAGGAAGGTCATGAACTTACATGGGTTTGAGGGAAGGTCCAAGACATATTTGGGGTAGGACTGGGAGAGTCATATGCTCAAACTATCTTAGATATTGATACATTCAGTTTTAAGTTCACATTGAAATTCAGTTTGTTTCAAGAATGTTTTCTTGAAGTCTTTTTGGTAATTTCTAGAAGTGTTTGTATGTTGTCAAGAGTGTGGACTTCAACCCTGAGGTCCAACTCTCTAACTTTTGGTTCTAAAAGAAATCAGTTCTGTCAGTAAAGCTACAGTGTAAAGTTTAGAAAATTCCCTTTGGTAGGCGATTGAACTTTTCCCCATCCCTCCAGTGTATTTGACATTATCTAGCATGGCTCAGAGATATCTGCTCTGTTGTCAATGGAGTTGAAAAAATTCTTTAAAAAAAAAGTCTTATAAATAGTCTGTTCTCACAAAAACATGCTAATTTTGTATTCTTTTCCAATTTTTAAAAAAATGGTTGATATTGTAAAGAGATGTAGAGCACGAGCATTTGCTTTCTTTTCATTTGCCTTCTGTCTTTGTGGTAGGTTCGAGCTGCCAACCTTAGTGGAGACTGCTCACTTGTAAATGAAATATTCAGGTTACGTTTCGGATTAAAACAACACCATCAGGTAAAAACTGACATGAGATCACCTACCCTCAAGAGTGTTATGAGTAGAGATAATGAATAAAGAAATACGAAGTACACTTAGTGTTTGAAATTTGAAAGAACTACGTATATTAAAAGAATACAAAATGTGTACCATTTCAACAAAGTGGGTGGAATTTAGTTCTACTTTATAATCATGGGCAAGCTATGTGACTGACTGCCTGCGAGATTTTAATAATGAAGAGAGCTATGATCTTGCTCCTCGAATACTTTCAGATGGGGGTGGATAAGGATTGGAAGTGAGGTTACAGCCTGTCTTAGTTTTATCCTAACAGTCTAGGACTTGTATTTTGAATCATCATAGTATTCTGCAGACAAAAAATGTGATCCCTTTCAGAATAGAGACTGTGTTTTAGCACAGTTTATGGCTGTGTGTCAGTGCACCTGTAAAGGCTGGGTGATGTGCTAGAAAAGCTTTGCATTGGCACATTCAATCCATTGATTAAGAGGAGCTTAGCTGAGAGGGAGTTTGTGAACAAAACAAAACAAAAACAACAACAAAAAACACTATAAGGCAAGACTGTCCTGCCAGAAAGCCTTTGAGATCCACGACAGGTGGACGTGGGAAGAGGAAGTGTAGAACTCGTGGATTGATAATGAATGTGAGCAGTTCTGCCCACAGCAGCCCAGGCTCTGTGTCCACAGGAGAAATGCTGGTCAGAGATTTTCTATTGGAAGAGCTTGCTAGGCCAATTTGTGAAGTATGTGAGCATCAGGATATCACTTTCAACTAGATGAAAAAGCATAGGCTTGGAACAACAGGAAGGCCCTTGGTTCTCTGGAGAAGAGAGTCACTCAACTCTGGCGTGGAGGGTGGAAAGTCAAAGTCAGCTACTAAGAGAAGTTGTTAACTTAGTCAGTGGGAGCTAGAAGACAAGCCTGGTGCCTGCAAAGGGTGATTACTCCGACTAGACTGTTAGGCTTTCAGCCTGTGCCAAGACAACTTAGTGATATGCCACTGACTTGTCTTGTACTACATGTTTTCTGTGCCCTTGAATCCCTGCTTCTCTGGTAAATTCTGTGTGTTCTGGCTTAGTGGAGAGGGTAGAAGTAGGGTACACATCAGCCTTCCCTTAGAGAAGAGGATAATGTGGTTCAAGCATGTGATAGTGTGGCTTATAGATGTCTGTTCTTGTTGTCAATAGAGTTTAAAAAGTTCTTTTAAAAAAAGTCTTACATATACTCTGTTCTCAGAAAAACATGCTAATTTTATATTCTTTAACAGTTTTTAAAAATCAGTTGATAATGTAAAGAAATAGAGCATGAACATTTATTTTCTTTTCATCTGCTTTCTGTCTTTGTGATAAGTTTGAGCTACTCACAGTCTTTGAAAGAGATGTCTCTCTTCTTTTTACCATTGGGTAGCAGCAGTAGAAAATGAATAGAACTAGCAATAGGGTGGAAAATATTAATATGTGGAGGTAGTAGGAGTGTGGTGAGGAAGAAGAGTCTTAGAATGGAGTCCCTGCTTCTGTAGAGCATGTACCCAAGAAATATAAGCATCAAGTAGAGTAACTGTAGAACTGTACAGAAACACTTCTATTTTAACAGAAATTTATTATATCTGGCAAGAAGTAAATCTGAATTGTGGTCTACACTTGTGTCTCCCAACCCTGTGGCTCCAGAAGACAAATTTTTGGCACATTTTTTTCCCTCTGGGGGCAGAAATTTCCTCTCTTTTTGTCAATTGCTATTGTGGCTCCATATGGTTCTTCCTGTCCTTGTTCTTGTATGCCTGGGGTTTATTTTTAAAATCAGTGTTTGGTATAATTTAGGTTGAGAAGCACTAGTTATGTTCCAGTATTAGTGAGTATCTCCAGCTCTAGCATGCTGACCAGGCCGAAGCAAAACTGGCAACATGCAGAGAAAATAGATTATTGTCAAATCAAAATAGATTTGATTGTCAATCAAAACCACTGTTTGATTATTTGTTAGGAAAAGGTTGAATGCCATTCCTTTGAGTTTTAGTTTGGGCCTGGGAAGAAATAAATGGATTAAAAGCTGTCTGAGAATTGGAATGGCAGGGCCTTATATTTCTTAAAATATTTAAATTAGAGTATTGAGAAATTCTAGTATATTACCACATAACATTAGGTAAATTATTTTCTTAGGAATAGAACTTTAATGTCCATGCAAAGAACAGTCAGGGAAAAAAAGTAATTTAACTTTTTTTCTCCCCTAAAAAATTAAGGCATTTTCGTAGTTTCCAATGGTTTCTTATTGCCTCCAGGGAAGAGAGTACCCTTCTCGAAGCAAGAGTTATTTAGCCTTGGTCAGCTGAAAAGTTAAGGAAGAGAGGTGCAGAAGTGAAGTGTATTTTAAATTTAATGAAATTTTATGAAAAAGTTAATCAGGACCTTGTTTATAGACTTTGGTGATTTTTCAAATTGAGAGATATTATTTGGCAGACACTGCCTAGAACTTCAGATAATAACATCTGCTTATATTATTGGAAAAGATGAGAAAATGGAGGTCTTATGCCTAAATAATTTTAGATTGAGCTAAAAATGCTCCATAATTTAAGAGTTGTGCTTCTTTGTTAATTTTGTTTTCTTCTTTGGAATGACAGAAATAAATAAAATAATAGGAAATTAATTTTAATTGTGGTTCAGACATATAAAATGTATTATTTCAGCTCACGCCTATAATTCCAGCACTTTGGGAGGCCGAGGTGGGAGGATTGCTTGAGGCCAGGAGTTCCAGACCAGCCTGGGTAACATAGCAAGGCCTTGTCTTTACAAAAAATAAAAATAAAAAAATTAGCCTGGCATGGTGGCATGTGCCTGTAGTCCCAGCTACTCGGGAGGCTGAGGTGGGAGGATTGCTTAAGTCCAGAAGCTAAAGGTTACAGTGAGCTGTGGTTGTGTTACTCAACTCCAGCCTGGGTGACAGAGTAAGACCTTGTTTCTAAAAACAAAAAAGTATTATTTCATGATTAAAGCTTCATATAAAATTAAAGCCATATACGTTTTCTTCTTTTTAGACTTGTGTGCGAGACAGAGCTATTCTTTCTATACTGGCTGTTAGGAATATCAGCAAAGAAGTAGCTCAAAAGGCTGTTGATGAAGTCTTTGAATCTTGTTTCAATGACCATGAACCTTTTGGAAGGATCCCTCATAACAAGACTTATGCAAAATATGCTCATAGAGACTTTCAAAACCGTGATCGGTATTACTCAAATATATGAAGACAATGACATTTTATATTACAGAGCTTCAGTGATCATGAAGAAAAAATATGGTTCTCAAGTGAACAAACATATAAACCATAAATGATCAATTAAATACAGATAAAACACAGAAGTTTGTGATTCTAGCATATGACTAGAAAAAGTAACTGTGGCAAAAAGTGAAACTACCTTAAACTCTTAGGCAAAAATTGTATCTTTATAACTAACCATTTGGTAAATAAGATAAATAAATTACATTTTTGTATTTTCTAGAGTGTACTTGTGTTTTTTTGTGTTTTGTTTTTATTATTGTGACTTGCTTTTATTACATATGATTTTTTTCAAATTTGATTATGAAATGTGTGAATGGTGCCCTTGTATGATGTTGATAGGTGACCACTGTTGGTGTTTACATTAAATGTAAAGAAAAATGTACTGATCTCATTATAGCACATTTATTGAAATGTTGTCATGATGAAAGTTGGGAATAATTAATTCAATGGTCAAAGCCATCCTCTTCCCTGTTCTTTGTTCAACATATATGTGGGAACCATATGGCCTAATTTTCTGGAAACAGTCCTGATTAGATTTTAAAATAAAGGCAGCACATTAAATTCAAAGTACAATCTAATTTAATTTTTATATATTTATAAGATTTTTCACACAATCATTCTCAAATCTTTTGTCATGCCCTGTGTCTGAACTTTGGATTCAGAAAACATGGTCACGTTATCTGTACTCCTTAACACAGGCATCATCTGCATCTTCCACATGCCTCTAGTAGCTGCATCTTTAACCTGCTCCTGGCAAATGTCACTTGGCCTGTGCCCAAACTGAAAGATGGTGATGCCTGCCTATGTGTACATGTAGCTGATTAGAGGTTTAAAGACAGCAAAGTTAGCAGGATTCTTTCTTTTGAGTAAAAATTTGATTAAATATAAATTATAAAGTAACACTCAAGCCAAATAACTTATTGCACATTAAAACAAGGTTTGAGGATTCTGGGAAGATGGTGGAGAAGGAAGCATCAGAAATCTCTCTCCCCACTGAGGCAACAATTACACTAGCAGAATCTTTCTGATGTAACTATTTTGGAACTCTGGGTTTGTTGAAGGCTTGCAACTTCCAGGGAAAACCTTGGACAGTAAATGGTGGTTCATTTTGGCCAATTTCAGCTCTTAGCACAGTATCCCCCACCCCCTAGCCCTGTGCAGGCAGCTGTACATGTGCTGCTGAAGCAGCTTGCACACAACTTGTGGGAGCCAGGATGGGCAAAAAAAGACCGTGTCTTCCAAATAGTGGGAATATATGCTTTGATGCTAATTGCTGCTTCTGATCGCAGAAGGGCAGAGGTGGCAGCCATTGTCGTTTCTCCTGCCTCCATTGTTGCAATCCTCTCCCCCTCTGGCTGAAGTAACTTCCTGAGTATTTAAAAGGCTAGTGCCTTTTTGTCTTTTTTTTTTTCCCTTCATTTTTCTGTTTCCCCCTTTTGGGAGCCAGACGTTGAGGACTATGACATTCAAAAGTTATCTCATATATGGGAGAAATTAAAAAGTCATTATGCATGACCAGAGGAAGGCACAGGCTCAGAAAAGATCCTAAATTTCTGCCTCAGGTGGATCCTTAGCACAGAGACAGCTTAAAACAATAAAAACAAACAAACAAACAAAAAGCCACACAAAAGCAAAAACCAGTAAACCCTAGAGAAGAGAGAAAATCTGATTTCCAGAGTTACCACATTATTAGATTCAAATGTCCAGTTTTCAATAAAAAAATCACAAGGCATACAAAGAAACAGGAAAATATGACCCATTCAGAGCAAAGTGAATTAACCAATAGAAACTGTCTCTGAAGAAGACTTGTTGGCAGATTTACAAAAACTTTAAAATAACTGTCTTAAAGATGCTCAAAGAACTAAGAAATGGGGAAAATCAAGAAAACTATATATGAACAAAATGGGAATATTAATAAAGAGAAAATTTAACAAGAAACAAAATCCTGAAGGTGAAAAGTACAATAACAAGTGAAAAATTCACTCGGGGGATTCAAAGGCAGATTTGAGCAAGCAGAAGAAAGAAGATAGGACAATGGAAATTAGCAAATCTGAGGAACAGAAGAAAAAAGATTGAAGGAAAGTGAACAGAACCTAGAGTACCTGAGGGACACTATCAAGCAGACCAACATATGCATTGTGGAAGTTCTAGATGGAGAAGAGACAGAGAAAGAGGTTTAAAGAATAGTTGAAGAAATAATGGATGAAAACTTCCCAAATTTGGTGGAAGACATAAATATAAACACCCAAGAAGCTCAACAAACTCTAAGTTAAATGAACTCAAAGAGAGCCACATTGAGACATATTATAATTAAACTGTTGAAAAAAAAAGAAAATTTTGAGAGCAGCAAGAGAAAAATGACTTACCATGTACAAGGGATCCTCAACAGGATCATCAGAAGATTTCTTATCAGAAACTTTTGAGGCCAGGAGAGAGTGGGCCGATATATTCAAAGTGCTATAAAAACAAAACAAAACAAAACAAAACAAAACCAAACCCCAAACCAAAAAAAAAAAAAACCCAAAACTGTCAAGCAAGAATCCTATATCCAGCAAAACTGTTCTCCAAAAGCGAGGGGGAAGAGCTGTGTGCCGTGGCTCATGCCTGTAATCCCAGCACTTTGGGAGGCCAAGTTGGGAGGATCATTTGGGGCCAGGAGTTCAAGACCAGCCTGGGCAACATAGTGAGACCTCATCTCTACAAAAAATGGAAAAATTAGCTGGGCATGGTGGCACATGCCTGTAGTCTTAGCTACTTGGGAGGCTGAGGCAGGAGGATTGCTTCACTTGAGCCCAGGAGTTCAAGCCTGCAGTGAGCTATGATTGTGCCACTGCACTCCAGCCTGGGTGACAGAGCAAGACTGTTTCTAAAAAAAAAAAAATAAAAAAAGGATGAGGGGGAAATTAAGACAATCCCAGATAAGCAAAAGCTAAGAGAGTTCATTATCATTAGACCTGCCCTGCATGAAATGCTAAAGCAAGTCCTGCAGGTTGAAATCAAAGGACACTAGGCAGAAACTTGAAGCCATATGAAGAAATAGAGATTTCAGTTAAGGTAAATGCATGGACAATTGTAAAAGCTAGTATTATTGTAACAATGATGTATACTTTCACTTTTTGTTTTCTACATAATTTAAGAGACTAATGCATTAAAAATTTATTAGTTTATGTTTTTGGACACACAATGTTAAAGATGTAATTTTGGGACAACTGAAAGGGATGGGGATAGCTGCTAAAGAAACAGAGGATTTGTATGTTATTGAAATTAATCTAGTATAAATTCAAATTAGAGTGTTTAACTTTAGGATGTTAAATGTAATCCCCATGGTAACCATAAAGAAAATAGCTGAAGAATATACACAAAAGGAAATGAGAAAGATATTTAAACATTTCATTACAAAAAAAATGAACTAAACACAAAAGAAGATAGTAATGCAGAAAGTGATGCATAAAAAAAGCTATAAGGCATATAGAAAACAAATAGCAAAGAACAGAACTTCCTCCTTATCAGTAATTACTTTAAATGTAAATGGATTAAACTCTGTAATCCAAAGACAGAGATTGGCAGAAGAATAAAAAATATGATTCAACTGTATGCTGTCTCACTTTGGATCCAAAGACACAAACAGATTGAAAGTGAAAGGATGGAAAGGAATATTTCATGCAAATAATAACCAAAAGAGAGCAGGGGTGGCTTACTAATATCAGACAAAGTAGGCTTTAAATCAAAAAAGGTTTAAGAGGCAAGAACACTGTATATTAACAAAAGATTCAATAGACCAAGAAGATATGACAATTATAAGTATTCATGCACCTAATGACAAGCCATCAAAATATATGAAGCAAAAGTTGACAAAATTAAAGGGAGAAATAGACAGTTCTACAATAATAGTTGGAAAGTTCAGTACCCCCCTCAATAAAGGATAGATCAGCCAGACAGAAAATAAGCCAAAAAAAAAAAAAAAAAAAAAAAAAAGAGGACTTGGGCCAGGCTTGGTGGCTCATGCCTGTAATCATAGCACTTTGGGAGACCAAGGCAGGAGGATTGCTTGAGGCCAGGAATTTGAGACCAGCTTGAGCAAGAGTGAGACCCCCATCTCTACAAAAAATAGGAAAATTAGCTGGGTGTGATGATGTGCGCCTGTAGTCCCAGCTACTTGGGAGGCTGAGGCAGGATTGCTTGAACCCAGGAGTTGGAGGTTGCAGTGAGCTATGATGACACCACTGCACTCTAGCCAGGGTGACAGAGTGAGACCCTGTCTCAAAAAAAGAAAAAAAAATAGAGGACTTGAACAACACAATATGCCAACTAGATTTAACAGATATATATAGAATGTATATATGCTGTACTCAAAAACAAGATCATACACATTCTTCTCAAGTACACATGAGGCATTTTCCAGGATAGACCTTATGTCAAGCCAAAAATTAAGTCTCAATAGGTTTAAAAAGATAGATATCATACATAGTATCTTCTCTGACCGTAACAGGATAAAGTTAGAAATCAATAACAGAAGGAAAACTGGAAAATTCACACATTTTTGTAAATTAAACAACCAATAATCAAAGAAGAAATCATAAGAGAAGGTAGAAAATACTTAGAGATGAATGAAAATGAAAATACTGCATGCCAAAGCCTTTCGTACATAGCAAAAGCAGTGCTAAGGAGGAAAACTATGGCAATAAATATTTACAATAAAAATAAGATAGATCTCAAGTCAACAACCTAACTTTACCACCTAAGGAAGTAGAAAAAGAACTGATTAAACACAAAGCTTGTGGAAGGAAGGAAATAATAAAGATTAGAGCAGAGATAAATAGAGAATAGAAAAACAGAGAAAATCAATGAAACTAAAAGTTGGTTCTTCAAAAAGGTCAACAAATTGACAAACTTTTATTTAGCTCAATGGACTGAGGAAAAAAGAGAGAAGACTCAAATGATTAAAATCAGAAATGGACATAGGACATTACTACTAATTCTGCAGAAATAAGAAAGATTATAAGAGAGTACTAGAAACAATTGTATAATCACAAATTGGATAACCTACATGGAAATGGACAAATTCCTAGAAACACAAAACCTACCAAGACTAAACCACAAAGAAATAGTAAATCTGAATAGACCTATAACTAGTTAGGAGAGTGAATATGTAATAAAAAAAATATTCTAACAAAGAGAAGCCCTGGACATGATGGCTTCACCTGTGAATTCTACCAAACATTTATTGATTTATTTTTCTTTCCTTTTAAAAAATTTTAATAGATTTAGGGAGTACACGTTGATTCTGTTACATGTATATATTGTATAGTGGTGGAGTCTGGGATTTTGGTGTACTAATCATCCAAATAATGAACATTTCACCCTATAGGTAATTTTTCACCCCTCACCCACTACCACCCTCCCCCCCGTGACTCTCCAATGTCCATTATTTGACTCTGTGTGCACTTGTGTAGCCATAGTTTAGCTCCCACTTATAAGTGAGAACATGCGGCATTTATTTTTCCATTCCTGAGATACTTCACTTAGGATAATGGTCTCTAGTTCCATCCAAGTTGCTGCAAAAGACATTATTTTGTTCCTTTTCATGGCTAAGTAGTACTCAGTAGTATGTGTATGTGTATATACTGACATGGCAATTTTGAAAAAATAATGAACAATAATTGAATGTGCATTTAATTTTTGAGGAAATACATGCCCAATTACAAAATTCAAAAGGCAGAAAGTATACAGAGTGATTAGTAACTCCTCCTCCCTCTCCTGTACCTGATTTTCCTCTCCTGGAGGAAACTCCTCTTTCTAGTTTATTGTGTTTACTTCCAGAGATATTCTAGAAACTTATAAACATTCTCCCTCTGCTCCCCCTTTCCCTATTAAACACCATGCTATTTTCAATTAACAATACATCATGGAGATCTTTCCATATCAAGAATGTATGTATTTAAAAAACATCTATTAAGTTGCCTTACTTAGAGTGTATAATTGGCTATGCTCTCATTAACAATGTACGAGAGTTTGTTACCATGTTTTTTATCCTTGTAAATCTGATAGGAGAGAATAGTATGTCATAGTTTGCATTTCTGTTATAAGTTAAGTTCACGTAAATCTTATGCTTAAGAGGCAGGTCTTTGTGTTTTCTATTCATGTTTTTGCTCATTTTTCTATTGAGTTTTTAAAAATAGATGTAAAAATTTATGTTATTATTTTATTATGAATAATATGTTTTTCATGAGACCGTTGAACATATTGTTTATATTTTATTTAACTTAATTTTTTTGAAAAGTAAAAAAATGCAGTTGAATATATTAATATTATCTTTGTGGCTTCTTGATTTTTGTGTTACTTTAGATTTCCCCATTCTAAGATTATTTAAACTTTTCCTCCCATATTCTGGTATTTTAATGGCTTTCTTTCTTTCTTTCTTTTTTTGAAGCAAGGTCTCGCTCTGTCACCTGGGCTATTAATGACCTTTTCCATTAACATCTTTGATATCTCTGGGTTTTAGTTTGGTATAGGAATAAGTTAGAGACTTAACCTACTTTTCCCCCCAGATATCTACCAGTTTTCTCTAAACCATTTACAGAACACTTCACCCTTTCCCCACTAAGTTTACCTTGTTGATTTGGCACTCAGGCCATATAGCTTCTCCTCTCCTTGGAATTGGGTACCAGTTTCCTTGGGAACTAGGTACTTTGTTCAACATTGTCCCTTTCCATAACCCTCCTCCCATCACCCCCTACCATTCTACGGGCTTCACATACATGGTTTCCTCTTGTCTGGACGTCTCCTTCCTCACGCCCTTGACTTGCTATCTCCTCCTCGTACTCCAGGTCTCAGTTTAAATGTTACTGCCTCTGGAAATTTTCTCTGGAGCCTCCAGCCTGGGTTGAGTGAGTGCCAGCTTGCATATCCCCAAATCACCCTGCATTTCCTCCTTGGAGTTCCCCACAGCGACAAAGACCCAGTCCACGTTGGTCACCACCCCTATATCCCTAGTGCCTACATTAGTACATAATAGACAGTTCGTAATAGAAGTTTATTGAATGAATGCAGTCTCTATCTTTTCCCTCAGATTGATTCCCTCCTCATGCAGTGGTTGTGAGAATAAGGGGTGCTGTGGTTCCCACAGGGAGTTCTGAGTCCAGCCACCTTGACTCTTATGAGGCTCCTCAGGGCTCCTACTAACAGGTGGCCACTTTGTCTGGCTTTGACCCTACAGATCCGGCTTTGAAGTGTGCATATAGCTTTGACCTTTGCTCTGGGACTGTGAAGCATTATGTCAGGAGAATTTTCTTGGCTCAGTGTGTTTTTTTCCCCTCTTATTTACTACTTTGGATGTGAGGCAGTGGGAATGCAGTTAGTACCCAGAGAAGCTGCCACTTGCCACTTAGGGTGTCACATGATTTTTTTCCCTTTTAACTTAACCTTGGTACCTGTTGAATGAACAATATTGTTCAGTAAAATCCCAGATATTCTACTTGGTAATTTCTGTAGAACCAAATTCTGCTCTTGGGGACTCTAACACTTGCATTGCAAAAGTTAGAAATAGAAATCATCAGGAGAAAGAAGAAAGAAAATAATGAGAGAAAAATGTAGGTTATTAGCAGAATGTTTGGCTCTTGCTTCTCAAATATTTTAAATTCAGCAAAAAGTTAAAAAATTCAAGTGCAACATTATCATCAACATAAATTAACATTTATTAATTATACACACAGGGTATTGCTCTGAAGTGAGTTTGATGAACACATAAATAAGTTTGGTAATATCTTGGCTGGATCTCTCTATCCTCTTGAGAAGGAGAAGTTGAATAGCTGAAATAGCATGGTCTGATTGCTGCAGACTAAGATTGTCCTGTTCATTTTTCCCTCTGCCCTTCCTTCTCCCAAGGGCAGAAACGAACAAAACAATGGTCTCCTAATTGTTCAGCACTCAATTTTCTGCCTAGCAAAAACTGCGTGGTTATACCAGTTCTCATATGATTTTAGTTAAAAAATATTATGGCACTTAGAATTCAGTGCATATTAATCTTTAACTCATTTTTGCCAGTTTAACAAAACTTCAGTGTAGAAAATTTCAAACATTTACAAAGTAATGAATATCCTTGTGCCCATGACTTAGGTTTGACAATTATCAACATCCTATCCTTTTGTTTAATTTATACCCTCACCCACTCTTTACCTCCCACTCAATTTTTTAAGGTAAATGTCACATATATTGAGATGCACAAATATTAACTGTTCAACTTTGACATGGACACACTTGCGTAACCCACATCATAATGAAGATACAGAACACTTTCACCAGCCCAAAAAGTTCTTTTCTCTCTCTTCCCAGTCAATTCATTTTCTTCCCCCACTCCCATCCTCTGGGTAATTCAGAACCACTGCTTTGAATTTTTTGCACCACAGATTAATTTTGCTTGTTCTAGAATTTCACATACATGGAATCATTAAGTATGTGCTCTTTTGTATTAGATTTCTTTTGCTCAGCATAATGTCTGTGAGCTTCATTCATCTTATTGCATGTATCATTCCTTTTTATTGCTGAGATGTGTTCCATGGTATGAACATATCACAATTTGCTTATTTATTCTCCTGTTTATAAATATTGGGTTGTTTGTAGTTTTAGGAACTGTAAATAAGGCTGTTATGTACATTCTTGTACAAGTCTTTTTGTGGATATATTGTCACTTCCATAAATATCTTTTTTTTTTTTTTTTTGAGACAGGGTCTTGCTCTGTTGCCCAGGCTGGAGTGCAGTGGCATTTCATTGCCTTCTTGTCTCCATTGTTTCTGATGAGAAGTCAGCCATAATTAAAATCATTTCCCTGTGTGTAATGTGCTACTTTCCCCACTGGTTTCTTTTAAGATTTTCTCTCTATTTCAGTTTGACGAGGCTTTCTTTTTGTATTATTTTGCTTAGAGTTTGTTGAGCTTCTTGGAACTATCAACTTATGTTTTGTCAACAAATTGGGGAGGTTTCTCCATTATTTCTCTCCTGAGCATTTTCTGTCTCATTTTTTCACTCCTCTCCTTCTGGAACTCAACTTTTACATATGTTGACGTCTTCCTATCTTCCTACAGTCTCTGATGTTGCATTTATTTTTCTTCAATGTTTTCTCTCTATTCTTCAAATTGGATAATTTCTTCTGAGCTGCCTTCAAGTTACTGACTCTTTCACCTACTCCAATCTTTTGTTAGCCCATGCAGTGAACTTTTCATTTCAGGTGTTATATGTTTCATTTCAGTTGTTATACTTTTCTGGAATTTCCACTTAGTTCTTTTTTTATAGTTTTTAATTTTTTGCTAAGAATTTACATCATTTATTCACCATTAGCATATTTTTCTTGACGTCCTTGATCCTGTTTATAGTAGCTATATTTGTAGTCTGTTATTTGCAACATCTGGGCCATGTTGAGATTTGTTTCTGTTGACTGCTTATTCTCTTGTGTATGGGTTATATTTACTGTTTCTTTGCATGTCTAGTGATTTTTAATTGTATTTTTAAAAATGGATACTATGAATCATATTTTATAGAGATTTTAGATTCTATTCTGTTGCTCTGAAGCGTGTTAATTTTTGTTCTAGCAGGCAGTTAATTTGTCTGCACTCCAAATCTGGTTTTCTCTGGATTGGGCAGCAGCTGAACTTCCTACTCAGTTATTTCAACTTCCTGTTGCTGTTTTCTACCTGTTTCCCTGGGGTCTCCCTAGTGCATGTGTAGCTTAATAGTTAGCCAAGTATTTGGGCAGGGTTTATTAATGAATTTTTGGTGTTCACCCTTTATGCTGCTCCTTTCCTTACAGGATTTTCCTCTAACAATCCAGTTACTTTCTGAGCCCCAATGCTCTCCTCTGACACATGAAACCAATAAGACTGTGGCTTTCTGTTATCCTCAGCTGCACTCAGGAAGAAAGTGGCCTCAGGCCAAAAGCTGCAAACCCTCAAATATTACTACATGCAGTTCATGGTTTTCAAGATCCCTTCTGGTTTCTGCCAGCTTTTGAATACTCTCCTGTGCCTCCAAATAATTTTATTTATATTTTGGCCAGATTTTATCATTGTTATTTGAGGGAGGGTTAGTCTGCCATTTCTTTCCCTCAAAGTTTGAGTGTCAGCTCAGCATTGCAGAATCATGAGGTCTGGTAGGCTGAATAATGACTCCCCTATAAAGATGTTCACATCTGAATCCCTGGAAACTGTGAATATGTTACCTTATATGGCAAAAGAGACTTTGATGTGAAAAGGTTAAGGATCTTGAGATGAGAATATTATCCTGGTTTATCCAGGTGGGCCCAATGTAATCAAAATAAGAGAGAGGCAAGAAGGTCAAAGGCAGAGGAAGGAGATGGGAGGATAGAAGCAGAGTTTAGAGTGATATTCTCTAAAAATGGAGGAAGAAGCCCAGAGCCCAGGAATGTAGGCATCCTCTAGAAACTCGATAAGATAAGGAAATGGATCTTCTCTTGGAGCCTCCAGAAGAAACACAACACTGCCTACCTCTTGATTTTAGACTCTCTGAGTCATTTCAGACCTCTGCTCTCCAGAACTGTAAGATAATAAATTCATCTTCTTTTTGCCAATAAGTTTATGGTAATTTGTTACAGTGGCAATGGGAAACCAATTCCTGACGCAACAATGAACAAAACCACACACAGGCTTGTTAGTTACTCCCTGGATACCTGTTTTCCTTATTCCATCCTATACATATATGAACATTTCCTTAACCAACAACCTTGCTTGGAAACTTCTCTGGCTAGAGTGGGTGATGGCCTCAATAGGGTGGTAAGGGAAGAGAAAGAGTGACTCTGAGGTTGCTAGCTGGGATGGACGATAGGACATTAATTGAGACAAGGAGCACAGGATGGGTCAGTTAGGGGTGAGGGAGGTGGAAGATAAGGTTGTTATTATTATTTGTGGATGTGATAAGTTTCAAGTGTCTGTAGGAACCCAGGTAGACAGCTAAAAATATGAAACTTCAAATACCATCTAGGTAGTTTATCAAAGTAGTTAAGGGGCATGGCCTCTGGGCATTGCTGAACCTCTTTGTGCCTTGGTTTCCTCAATTGTAAAGTGAGAAGGAGAATAATAATAATTTCTACCTCAGAAATTTGTTGTGAGAATTAAATGAGTATATATATGTGTGTATGTGTATGTTTGTGTATATACACATACATATAATGTGCATATACATATATAGCATGTAAACACATACTTAGTGTGTGCACACACAGCTCACACACACATACACACTGAGAGCACATATAGATATCAAGAGCACATATATGTAGAAAGAACATATATACAGTATATACAGTGAGAACATATACAGAGAGAGAACATACAGAGAACGTGAGAACATATATAGAGAGAACTGATATATAGAAAACACATACATAGAGAGGAAACATATATATAGAGAGGTCATATATATTTATAGAGAATATATATATAGAGACCATATATATAGAGAGATATACACACTCGCACACAGAAAACATATATAGTCACGTGTCATTTAATGATGGGAATAAGTTTTGAGAAATATGTGGTTAGGTGGTTTTGTCATTGTGTGAACATCACAGAGTATACTTACACAAACTTAGATGGTATAGCCTACTACACATCTAGGCTATATGATATGGCCTGTTGCTCCTAGGCTATAAACCTGTGCACCGTGTTACTGTACTGAATACTGTAGGCAATTGTAACACTATGATAAGTATTTGTGTATCTAAACATAGGTAAACATAGAAAAGGTACAGTAAAAATATGGTATAGAAGATAAAAAATGGTACAGCTGTATAGGGCGCTTACCATGAATGGAGCTTGCAGGACTGGGAGTTGCTCTGGGTGATTCAGTGAGTGAGTGGTGAGTGAATGTGAAGGCCTACCTAGGACATTATTGTACACTACTGTAGACTTTATAAACAGTGTACACATAGGCTACACTAAATTTATAAAGATATTTTTCTTTCTTCAATAATAAATTAAGCTTAGCTTACTGTAACTTTTTTACTTTATAAACTTAAGTTTTTAAAACTTTTTGACTCTTTTGTAATAACATTTAGCTTAAAACACAAACACATTGTATAGCTGTACAAAAATATTTTCTTCCTTTATATCCTTATTCTATAAGCTTTTTTATTTTTAAAATTTATATATTTTTTAATTTTTAAAACTTTAAAAAGAACTAAGACACACTCACATTAGCCTAGGCCTACACAGGGTCAGGATCATCAATATCACTGTCTTCCACCTTCACATCTTGTCTCACTGGAAGGTCTTCAGGGACTATAACACACATGGAGCTGTCATCTCCTATGATAACAATGCCTTCTTCTGGAACACCTCCTGAAGGACCTGCCTGAGACTGTTTTACAGTTAACTTTTCTTCACAAGTAGAAGGACTACATTCTAAAATAATGATTAAAAGTATATAGTATAGTAAATACATAAACCAGTAACATAGTCATTTCTTGTCATCAAGTACTATGTACTGTACATAATCGTATGTGCTATACTTTTATATGACTGGCAGTGCAGTAGGTTTGTTTGCACCAGTGTCACCACAAACACATAAGTAATACTGTGCACTACAACTTTAGGAGGCCACAATGTCACTAGGTGATTTTTCACTAGGATTTTTCAGCACCATTATAATCTTATGGGACCACCGTTGTATATGTGGTCTGTTGTTGACTGAAATGTCATTATGTGGTACATGACTGCATAGAGAGAGAACATACAGAGAGAGAGAAAGAACAACATACAGAGAAAGAGAACATAGAATATATATATACTTGTGTGTGTAACGTATATAAAACAGTACCTGGTAATAGTAAATTGTAAATGCTATACGGATGGTCCCCACATGATGGTTCAAGTTAGGATTTTTTGACTTTAGAATGGTGTGAAAATGATATGCATTCAGTAGAAAGTGGTAGGATACTCTCCTGGGATGCTGGAAAGTAACAGCCAGCCATTGCTCCCAGTCAGCCACAGGATCACGGGGGTAAACAACTGATACTCTACAGTGTACTGTGTTGCCAGATGATTTTGCCCAAATGTAGGCTAATGTAAGTGTCCTGAGCATGTTTAAGGTAGTCCAGGCTAAGCTATGATATTTGGTAGGTGTATCAAATACATTTTTGACTTAATATTTCAACATATGATGGGTTTATCCAGACATAACCCTATTGTAAGTTGAGAAGCATCTGTATAGTGTTGGCTATTGTTATCTAGGTAGCACTGTCCAACAGAACTTTTTAAAATTTTATTTTATTTTTTTAGAGATGGATTTTTGCTCTGTTGCCCAGGCTGGAGTGCAGTGGCATGATCACAGCTCACTGCAACCTTGAACTCCTGGGGCTCAAGCAATCCTGCTACCTCAGCCTCACAAGAAGCTGGGACTACAGGCTTGTGCCATCCATCAGGCCAGGCTAATTTTTATTATTTTTTCGTAGAGACAGGGTCCACTATGTTGCCCAGGCTGATCTTGAACTCCTGGCCTCAAGCGATCCTCCTGCCTCAGCCTCTTAAACTACTGGGATTGCAGGTGTGAGCCACTGCAACCTGGCCCAATAGACCTTTTTGTCATGAGGAAAATGTTATTTATCTGAACTGTCCAACATGGCATACACTAGCCATATGTGGTTATTGAGTATTGAAAGGTGGCTAGTGTGACTGAGGAATGGAATTTCAATTTTATTTAATTCTAATTAATTTAAATTTATTAGCCACATGTGGCTAGTAGCTACCATATTGGACAGTGTGGATCTAGGCCTGAGTTGTAGATGGAGTTATCACTTTATGGGTGATAGCTGAAGCCATAAGAATGAAGGGAAAATGAATAGAATGGGAAGAGAGGAGGGCCAAAGATTGGAAAGTGGGGAATATCTGCATTTAAGGTTTTCTCAGAGAAGGAAGAGATGGAAAAATTGTGGTCAAAGAGGGCAAAGGGAGAAGTGTATCCTGTAAGTAAAACAGGGAAGAGAGTTCCAAGGAGAGAGGGAGTGGTTGCTAGTGTTAAATACTATTAACTGATTCATTATAAGGAGAACTGAAAGTAGGTCTTTGACATTGACTGTACCTGTGTGCTCCAAGTAGGTCTTGTGACTCTGAAGGTGGTGGCGGTGGCGGATTTGCTATTCAGTGGAACTTGATGCACATTGTGTATCTCCTCTGCCTTCTCTGATGAATATAAGCAAAAAATCTTATAAAAGCATTAGCTTTAAGGTGAAATATGAGTGCTTAAGGCAGAATATTTGAATACCAATTCTCATGACTAATTTTGGAAAGATTTTGAAGACAACACTATATGCACTGATTTCTATAACACATCCCTATAAAACATTTTAGAAGGCATAGGAAGATTATGGTGGCTGTTTCCATATTAAAATGCTAATGTAGGAGTCAAATTGATGGCTTTTGAACCTGAAAGATCAAATAGTTCCATTTAATTGTATTAACCAAATTGATTTTAAACCAGCAGAATTATTTGCAGTGCTTAAAAAGTCATTATTCTCCATCCAAGCAAGGTAAATGGGTCACCTTGGGATCTGCAGCTGGAATTTTCCTTTATGACAATATATTGGGCATCAAGTCGTTTGTCCTAAAGACACTTTCAGCAAAGGTTCACCAAACCTGTCTCGATTAATTTTTCAAAAGCACTTGAGGAGATTTACCAATTGTACTTTCAAGGGTTGATTTGATTAGCTCCACATGGTCGCACAATCTGCATATTGCTACTTTAAGTTCCAACAGACCAGAATGGTTAAAAAAGCTTTGATGGAAATGAACTATGAACTAAATTCTAATGTGATCTAAACTTGTATGCTTTAAATTACTCCATATTTTAGATGCTGCATATAAAATGACCTAATGCAAATTCTCACATTATTTTTGAAAAAGTAGTCAGGGAGCAAATATTCCCTGATGACTGCTTTTTGCCAATGAGAGATACTGTGACAGAAAACAGTAAAGTAACTGAGGACAGTACGCTAAACCCACTGTGGGACAAATAAGATTCGCTTTTCTTTCATCCCTGCTCTCATCCTTCATTTCTATGGTAGTTATCATTACATTCTGGCAGTAGTGTTGTTGCAAATAATCTGCATTTTCAATTCACACAATTCAGACATTATGTAATTCCACACTGAAACAAATTACTTTTTCTTTTTTGGTCTATCCTAAGATCTTGCTCCTCAAAGTGTGGTCATTGGCCCAGCAGCAATGGCATCAACTAGCAGCCAATTAGCAATGCCCAGATTCTACTGAATCAATCCGTGTTGATTCACGTGTGCATCAAGATCAACAAGCATTCCCCAGAATGACTTGATGGCCTTAGGGCAGTGGTTTGCCACTCTGGCTACATATTTAAATTGCCTGGTCTCACTTTTAAGCACAAGATTCCTCTGGGTTCCAACTTCAGGGATTCTGCACGTACGGCCTGGGCAACCTTGAGTTTTAAAACTTGGACAGGTGATTCACTGCACAGGCTTGATACTCATGGCCTTAGGATAATGTTGCATATGGGTATGCTTACTTTCAAATTTGCCATTCCTCAAACCAAACCAAACCAAACCAACCTTTTACATGGTTTTCATATAGTATCATCGTCGCTGTGTAAAGGAAGTTGAGGAACTCAGGATTTTTCTCATTCAATTCATCCACTAGCTAAATAATTTTTCTTTTAAGAACAAATGTTTTTAATCTCATGCTTAGCTAACCCTGCTAATTCAGTCTTTTGCTTTAAGCTTTGATATGTTAAAACCTATTCGGTGTCTCACAAATGTGAGGTAGGAAATAGGAAACAGAGAAAGAGATGTTTTGCTTTTATTCATTATTATGGTAGGATAAACACTCTGAATATCATAAGAGAAAATTTCAATTATGAAGTTCAGAGCGCACATGAAAATAGATAAGGTCACCAGATAAAATATAGGAAATCCAGTTAAATTTGAATTTCAGATTAAACAATAAAATACTTTTTAACTTAATAATTTAGTACAAGTACCCAGAACATATTTTTATTTGCTAAATCTGGCAACCCTAAGAAACAGTCAATGTGAAATGAGGATAAATTGTATCTATAATCAATGAAAATTGGAACCCATATGATATGCTAGCAGGATACCTACATAAATTCCCTTTTATGGGATATTTTACAATTTAAAGGGCGACAATGTACTGCACTCTATGATTGCAGCTCAATACGAAATCTAAGTGTTTCTGATCACGGAACCTCTTTGAGTTGGTGTTGGAACACAAGAGTAAATAATTTAAAACAATTCCATGCATTCTGATAACCATTCTACTAATCATTTTATTAATTTATGTGTAAAAAACTGAACCAAAACAACACACCACAGTGTGCTTAAAAGAAATAAACAAGAAAAAGGACTGAAAATCTGAGCCGTTGAAAAATCTAGCCAGCAGCAGAGGGCGCTAATGTATCACCGATGAGTTTTGAGTCACAAAAGGCCAAACATTTTTGCAACGCTTTGTTCAACTTCGATTTTATTTAAATATTTATTTTAATCAACTTTGCCATGCAGTGTTGTTAAAACAGATTAGAAACTAAAAGCATTTCTTGTGTGCTGTTCAGCACTTGCATTGCTCTAAGTGATATATTTTTTTTGCTTAAGATCTGTGGCTGAGAAAGTATTTTAGCCTGTTTTGGCAGTTGGAAGCACTGTGCTTCCGGTTTATGCTTGAATGCTTGAACCTTTGCAAGTGTGTTGACTGTTTGTGAGTTAATCGTAGTCTAATTAAGAAAGGCAGCGGTGAGTGGAGGCTTATCAAGTTAAGGAAGTAAAATCCCAGTTGGGTGGGAGATGGTCATGGCTGGGCTGACTTGGCTTGTGAAATCAGACAATGAGGTGGCACATGACACAATTCTGTCCCCAGATGTGCAAACCTATACAAAAGTGTATACAAGTCCAATAAAATTCAGGACAATTTCATCTTCCCTACAGTACTGTCTTTATGGACAGAGAAAGAGTGTTCACTTTGGCCTTCTTTGTGCTAGCCTTGGCATTTTATACATTTGATTTCATTTCAATCTCATGAAAACCCTGTGAGGTAGGTGCTATTGTCATCTGTTTACAGATTAAAAAAAAAAACCCTGAGGCTGAGAGAAAGGCTATGTTTCAATGAATGGTACATTTGTATACAGTGGGTAACTCATTTAACATTCATCTAATGTTGCATTTCTTAAACTTTGCTCTGAAAGACACCAGTACCCTTCAAGGTTTTATAAGTTTTCCATATCAAACTGTCAGATGGTAGTCTGCTCTTGGTACTTGGTGTGCTCTTGGCTGAAGAATGACCAGACACACCAAAGTGTCAGGTCCAGCCGCTTGGTGGACTGTTATCCTAGTTCTTTAGCTCCTTACTTGGAAAAAAAATCACCAGCAGGGCCAGTGCCATGGAGTAACCACAAACAGGAAGCAGTTTCACATGAGTAGCTTTTTATTATTGAAAAAACCAGGTCTGTCTCTGACAGTGGAGAGAGACACTCCACTGATTTACTGACTAACTGACTTACTGACTAACTGATTTACTGACTAACTGACTCTCTCTCTCTCGGAATTCTTGAGTTGTTACCTTTTATTGGCTTGGTCTTGGGAAGGGCTTTCGAGAGGTGTAGGATGTTACCAAATGATTAACAGGTGTTCTCAAGGTTGTATCTGTATATGCATGCTCCTTTTCTAAAAGCCCTATCTGGGGGGGGCTGAACCACAAGGTAGATTTGAGCTAATAACATAATAATTAGCCTTAGGTTACTCTAGGTCATTTTCCAAATCCTATTGTGCCTAGGCTGGGGAATTCCCAGATTGGTAAATCGTTCCCTCCTTCCCCAGGTGTAGCAGTTGCTCAGGATAGGATTAAGGGTGGTGCAACACCAAAACGAGTGTCTGACCTTATCCTTCTTCCCAGGTGGGGCAATCGCTTGAGGCAGCACCAAAGCAGGGCACCCTGTCCCTAGAAGAGACGGAGATCCTAGCTATCTACCTAACAAAATGATTTTGGGAAATGTTGAAACTTTAACACTCTCTTAGAGTTTCCTAATGCATAAACATGTTTTAAAATTTCTTAAGAAATTCTGCAGCAATGAAATTTATTTAACTTTATACAACCTAGGTTTCTCAATCTTATTTGACTAAAGAACACTTCTCCCCCTATTTTTAATAGAACAACCATCAAAATTGCAAAGCACGTACCTTCTGTGAAACGAGTTTTGAGAAGCATGGGTCTAATGATTAAATATATGGAATATACTTCTTGGTAGGAATTAAGAGGAGTTAGTTCGTTTCTATCATCATCATAAGAAAACCTGTATTCAGCACCTTTGATTTGTAGGGCATTGGGTTAGGATTCAGAGATATGACACAGACCCTGTTTTATAAAGAGAGGAGTGTAAAGATGAGGAGGCAAAAACGCCTTTGGTTTGAGTGGGAACATAACTTCACTCCAGTGATCTTATTTCTCCAATTTTTAGAGTAGGATGGTGGTAATAGATAATAGGGTTTTCAATGATTTCTTAATGTGGCATTCTGTTTTGTTTCCCTAATGAACAATTACCATTTTCTTCCATTAATTTAGTATGGCTTAGATGTTTGGAAGATGAAAAATTTAAACATTTGAATACCAGTAAATCCTAGATAGGAGTCATTAAGAATCATACATCTCTGACATACCCTGGGAAAACAGGTGTCATCCCTTTCACACACAAATGCACACACGTACACGCACACACATTCGCTTTAATCTCATCAGTGCATCACATCTTCCTGTCATTTGTTAGATGAACAAAAGCAGATGAAGGATGTGGATATCTTTGTCAGGGGATTGGTCAGAGGATTGGGAGTTTATAGAATAAAAAATATTAGGTGTTTTTCAGTAGTTTTGATGGCTGGCAAGTTAGCACTAAGCCAGAGATCTCCAGCCTTTCTTCTTCAGAGATGTGATGATATTTCACACTCTTCTGGCACCTTTTTTCTAAGAATCTTTTAAAGCCTTACAAGCAATGTAGCATATGACCAACTAGGAAAATGAAATTAATTTGTAGTTGTACCATTGATAGAGGAGTTGGAAATTCTGAAATATTCAGCTGTGATCAGATATGCCAAGGGAAATGTGAAGATGATGAACAATAATCCAGATAATTTGATCTTGAAATATGCTTTCCTGAGGTATTCAGATGCTTATAACAAAAAAAGATTTTCCTCCCTGAATCACCTTATTTAAGCCAGCCCTATTACTTCACCCTGTGTGTCCCTTTGAAGTAGGACACACAGGGAGCCTTTCTCTGCATGGAAAGGCTCTGGGCGTGCAGCCATGCTTTTGAAAGGATCACGACTTGCATCTCCACCTCATCAAGTTCATCTTCTTGGAGAGAATAGACGAGAGGTTTTATCTTTGCTTCTACATATCTTAGCAGCATTCTCGTCCTATTAAACCATCAGCCCTTATTTATTCAGGTCACAAATAGCTGAACAGTATAGAAATAATAGGCTACTGATGGCAAATTGTGTTGTTTTTCCACATCATGACTGTAAATAAGTTACCTGAGACAACTCTTCAGAAGCCAATTTCAGTATAACGGTTTAAACCAAAATCCAATGAAAGGAAGTCATTTTTTCACATAATGCAGTCACGATTAAGAATGATTATTTTCCCTTTACATTGATAACACCTAATCCTTAATCTCCTTATGAGATTTGCTTTAATATCTAAAAATAATGGACATCTCTTAAAATGTGCTTGCAATGGAACTACAGACTCACTAGAAATTGCAGAGAATGTCCATGTGGGAATTTTTTATATGAAACGGGAAGTGGCTCATGACATTACTTTTGGATAGTTCCTTTGGGGAACATGACACACATCTGACAATATAAATGGGATAACTCTTATCTTGGTCCAAATGGGCACTATTAGCAGGCTTTCTGTTTGGTGTCTCTTCATTTTAAATAATCACTCAGTGGGGTCCTGGAAGAAACAGGCAAATTCATCATTTAAACTGTTTCCTGCATTAAGATATTGGGAATGCCAAACAAAAGGAGTTGAGCCCAAGAGTTATTTGTTGTAATCTCTTCCAGCTCTATGAACAAGTCACAGATCCACTGTAAACTTGTTGGGGCAACTTGGGCAACTCAGGACTCCATAATCACTTGTTTATAACAGAAATCAATTAAAAAAACCCTTTAACTACAGTTGTAGAATAAAATTATCACTAGATTCAGTTAATCAAAAACCTTTCTTCAGTACTCATTTTATTTCTTCAACAAATATTTATTGAATGCCTATTACATGCCAGGCACTGTTCTAGCCACTGGGATACTGGTGAACATGATAGATGAAGTCCCAGCTCTCGTAGAGTTTACTTTCCAGTGGGAATAAAGACATAACAAGTTAGCAGAGAGCCTATGAAGAAAATAAAATAGGGTAATATGATTGAGAGTGACAGGTGTGGAGCGAGAAAAAGCACCTTTGAGGGGGTGTTGTTTAAGGAAATGGAATCAGCTGGAGAGGATGAAGGAGAAGAGCATCCCAATCATTGGAAACAAGTGCAAAGGCCCTGAGGCAGGAGCAAACTTGGCATTTCAAGGTACAGGAGGGAGCTGTTGTAGTTGGAGCCTAGGGAGCAAAGAAGGGAGAATAAAGATGAGGAAGGAAAGGTGAGCAGGGATTGGGTGATGTAGGGTCTTGTAAGGTCCTAATGGAGAGTTTAGATTTTATTCTATGTGTAATCAGAACGTATTGAAGAATGTAAAAAGTCATTCTAGCTACTGTGAAGAGAATGACTGTGCGGGCAAGAGCAGAAGAGCACTTGGGCTGTTAGGATAAACTAGGTAAGTCCAGGGGCTTTAGATTAACGTGGAAATAATAGAAATGGAGAGAAGTGACTGATTCCAAAATATATTTTGGAGAGAGAAACAACAGCGTATATTGATGGATTAGATGTGGGGATTGAGGGAAAGAGGTTTTTGTCCTAAAAAATCTCCTGAGCTGGGAAAGAAGAGGTTTAGGGGCTGGAAGTTAATGGTTTGATTTGAATGTGATTAGCTTTGGATGTCTATTGGACATCAAAACACTGATATCAGATAAGTTAGAGCTGAAGATACAAACGTGGGTATGATTTACATATAGAGGGTATTTGAAGACCAAGGACTGGACCAGCTGATTCTGAGAGTATAGATCCAAGAGAAGGAGGTTCAGAACTGTGTCCCCAGGCCACAACAATATTGAGGTTGGGAAGAGGAGAGGAGGCAGTCAAAGAGACGGGGAAGGAATAGCCAGTGCAGTGGGCAGGACGATGGAAAGGTGTGGCTGTGGAAACCAAGAGAAAAAAGTGTTTTAGGGAGGAAGTATCTACCGCTGCCGAGAGGTAAAATAAAATAAGAACAGAGAGATAGTCATTAGATTTGTCTCTTAAAGGTTATGGGTGACCTTGAGAAGAATAAGACCTAGGACAAAAAAGAGGATGAGACTCAATCTTTGGCTTCAAAGAACTGACAACGTAGTCACGGAAACAAAACCAGTCTGAGCTGTGTTTACACTTAACTTCTCAGAGTACCTATGCTACTGTGGAAACCCAGAGCTAGTCTACGGAATTATATTATCCCTAGATTTAAGGGCCCCTAGAACTTGGGTAGTCTAAGCTTTTACCTTAGGCCTTCCATGACAGGCGGACAAATGGTAGCATTTGCACAAACATTTCCAGGGATGGAAGTTCGTTTTTTGGTAGTCCATTCTGTGGCTGGATGGCTTTGGTCTGTTAAAAGGAAAGCCTTTGACCATTTAAATTTAGCAGAGTTTATTTGAGCAAAGAATGATTCAAGAATTGGGCAGTTCTGAGAACCAGCAAAGGTTCAGAGAACTCTGCTAAGCACTGTGGGAAGTGAGTATTTATAGACAGGAAACGGAAGTAAAGTACAGAAAAAGCTTGATTGTTACAGCTCGGTGTTTGCCTTATTGGAACGTGATCTGATTGACTGGCAGTCTGTGATTGGCTGAAGCTCAACTGCTAATGATTGGCTGAGACCCAACCATTTGTTTTATTCCAAAGTTAGGTTTTCAGTTTGTTTACATACTAAGTTAGGTTGCAGTTTGTTAGTAGGAACTCAAAGTATGGAGACAGCCTCCGGCCAGTGGCCTCCTGCTTATGTAATTTAACAGGTCTCTTTGAGAGCATGGAGATCTATTGTGCCAGGATGTTTTTAATGTGTGTCTTTTTGCTATTTCTCCTGTTTCTCCTACTCTGTGTGTGCATGTGTTGCGTGAGGTGGGGAGTGGAAAGGGCATGGGCTTCTGAGTTAGACAGGTGAATGTTCGTATCTTGGCTCTGGCACTTGATAACTGTTCAATTTTAGGCAAATTATTTTACTTTCGGGTATCAGTCTTTTCATTTGTAAAATAGGGATGGCACCACATATTGCACAGGGTTATTATGGGGCTGGAGCAAGATGATCTGCATAAGCACTCACCAAGTACTGGTAAGCTGCAGGCATGCAGATGTTCATTCCCCTCCCCTGCCCTAGCTCTTGTGATGAGACCAGCTCTCAGCTTTGCTGGGAGCTTCCTCTGGGAAATGTTCCTTGACACTCCCATCCCTCCTGACCACACTCAATCACGTTTTCTTCTTTTTTCTTTGTGTGTACCTTTATCCGTACCATTTAGCACATAGGATTGTGATTGGTTACTCCATTTCTCCCCAGCTAGATTGTAAACCGTCAGAGGTCGGGAAGCGTTTTCATGATTAGGGAGGCAAAATAGCACAGTGATTAAGGGTGAAGACTGAAGCCAGCGTGCCTGCTCCATTCCTGTCAGCTGCATGATCTTGGGCAACCTCTCGGTGCCTTGTGACCTCCTCTGTGGAATGAGTGTAATCCTAATACTGACATAATCGGATGAGGATTAAATGAGATAGTTCTGATAAAGTTCTTAAGACAGTGTCTGACACATACTCAGCCCTACATAAATGTTTGCTATTCCAGGGATTGTCTTTGAAGTCCCTGCAGTGCCTGGTCTCAGGACTGGTGCCCCAAAGGAGCTAGTCTGTGGAACGACTGAACAAAGTGACCAAATAGAGAACGTGGATTACTTCCTAGGTGGGTAAATATATCACCGATAATAAAATTGTTTTAGATCACCCTTTAAAAAAATAAAATTTCAGATGTTATACATAAAAACATGCTTATTAAAAAAATTGAAATAATATAGAATTGTATCAAGAACAAAAAGTCCCCATTTGTACTCTCTTCCCCAGTTCGTCATCTCCCATGTGTTAAGTTTGGTGTGTAGCCTTCTCAACTTTATTATTTAATGCATTTACTGTTTACTTTTTGTAGTTCAGATGTGTGCCCTCATGCCTACAGACTGAAAACCAAAATCTACTATCCATCCACCAAAAATGTTAGCAATTTGAATTAATTGGAATTAATTCTAAGTTAAATTAGAGACTTACTACTAATGACTTGTTTTTAAAAATAATTGTTTTGTGCCTGAATTACACCTTTTACTTCCTGTTCAGGATTATTTGTGTGCAGAGCAAATAGACTGTCCTTGAGGGAGTGTTTGGGGATAATGGAAAGAGGTGTGGTGTTCAAAAATTCTCTCCCACCACTCTGTCGTGTGCCTGATATTTTCTTATAAGAGCTGCATCTCTTTGAGTTAAGATAGTACTGCCAGAAAGCCCCTGAAAAGTTGCAAGTGAACACAATTCCTGGATAAGGCAGCTTAAGGGGAGGGAAGGCCCTGAGAATGGTGAATCTGGAAGCTTTGTCCTAGTCAGGGTTTGACCTTTGGCTCATCCTGCTTAAGGAATCAGAAACCCAGCTGTAACTCTGGGCCTCAATACTTTTCATTCCTACTCCTTGATTTTGTCATGCTCTGGTTCTTTAGTTAAAGTTCCTCTCTTCAGAACCATTTTATATTGTAAAAAAACGGCAGGAGGAGCTCTTTGGATGAGCTGAGGCTATAGACACCCTTTGATAATAAATTTTTATTTCTAAGGCACTGTGCATAGACCTAGAGGCATTTTACTGTGGTAGGTTTTTATCTCTTTTTAAAATAAATAGAAAGGGACACGTGAATTTTTATCAAATCATCAGTCTAAAAACAGCCCATGGTAACAGGATGTTGCTCCATATTTCCTAATAATGCTTTATTACCAACATTTTCTTATTATCCTAAAAACTAGTTACTTCTTTTCTGATTTTATGATAATGTAAAATTATTGGTTGAAATATTATTATAGCTGTTTTAGATTGGAAGATTTACTTTGGGACTGGAGTTACATCTTTAGGAAAAATACAATTCTATATTCATAGATGTTGCTGATTTCTTAACTAAATCTTTTAATTTTTACAATATTTTAATACTTTTTATTTGCCTAAATGTTCAAATCATCAATATCCCAAGGCTTAAGAGTGCTTACAATGTTATTGCATTTAGGACAATAAATTTCATATCGACAAATCAGGGATCCCTATCTAGTTGATCATAATAAATTAGGAAACCTCACTGGTTGAAATCTGGGTAGATGCTGCTGTTATGATTTTCTCTGTCCTCTGGGGCTAGTATTTTATGTAGACGTTAGCAGCTATTAAACCTCACCCTTATGAACAACTTTATCCTTTCAAATGATTGTAAGATTTTTTTCCCCCAATTTTTTTTATTGTGGTAAAATACACATAACAAAAAATTTATTGTCTTAACCATTTTCAAGTATACAGCTCAGTGTTATTAAATGTGTTCATAATGTTGTGCAACCATCACCACCATTCAACTCCATAACTCTTTTCATGTTGTAAAACTGAAACTCTGTACCCATCAAATAATAACTCCCCATTCCCCTTTCCCTGGTCCCTGGCAACCACCATTCTACTGTCTGTCTCTATGATTTTGACTACTCTAAATACCTCATATAAGTGGAATCACACAGAATTTTTCCTGTAGTGACTGGCTTATTTCATTTAATACAATGCCCTCAAGGTTCATCCATGTTGTAGCATGTGTCAGAATTTCCTCCCTTTTTAAGGCTGAATAATATTCCATTGTTTGGATAGACCTCATTTTTCTTATCCATTCATCTGTTGCTGGACACTTGGTTTGCTTCCATGGTTTATTGTTAATAGTGCTTCTGTGAACATGGGTGTATAAATATCCTTTGAGACCCTGCTCTCAATTCTTTTGGGTACAGAAATAGAATTGCTGGATCATATGGTAATCCTACTTCGGACTTTCTGAGGAACTGCCGTAATGTTTTCTATAGCAGCTGTATATTCCTACCAACTGTGCACGGGGTTTCAATCTCTTCACACCCTCTCCAATACTTGTTATTTTCCGTCAGAATATGGGTGGGGGTGCGAGAATTTGAGAAGGGTGACTGAATTGTGAAGAGGTGGATTATGATGGGCATATAGAAATTCATTATTTTATTCTCCCTATTTTCTGGATGTTTGAAGATTTTTATAGTAAAAAATGAAAAGGGCTTAAATAAAGACCGGATGATTATAAAACGTATTTTACTTTTCCTCCAAAATACTCAACACGTGATAGAAATAGCAGAAGCCATTGGTGAGTAGGAGGACTTAGGCTTTGCCTGGTGGAAAGAAGCTGCCCATAGCCCAGGTAGGATGATCTTCCATACTTAGGATGTTGCCAAAAGGAAACTCAATTGTTTGCATGTATCAATCAAGCTCAGAGCATGTATGTATCATTCCCTACGCTAGTGTGGGCTTTAGAGTCAGACTGCTATATTCAAATCCTGTCTCCACCACTTGCAAACTATGAGGTCTTGTTTAACTTATTTAACTTCTCTGTGCCCCAGTTTCTTCATTTATAAAATAAGGATAATAGTTCCTGCCTTACATGGTTGTTATGAGGGATACATGAACTAATACATGTAGAATGCTTAGAACAGTTATAACAAAATACCATAGACTGGGTGGCTTATAAACAACAGAAATTTATTTCTCACTGTCCTGGAGGCTAGGAAGTCCAAGATCAAGGTGCTGGCAGATTTGGTGTCTGGTGAGAGCCCACCTCCTGGTTCATAGAATGGTGCCTTCTCACTGTGTCCTCACAAGATGGGAGAGATGAGGCAGCTGTTTGGGTCTCTTCTTATAATGGGCATGAATCCCATTCATGAGGGCTCTGCCTTCATGCCCCAATCACCTTCCAAAGGCCTGCTTCCGAATACCATCACATTGGTGATTAGGTTTTAACATATGAATTTTGGGGAGGGGGGGACACGAACATTCAGACCATAGCAAACAGTGTTGGGAACATACTAAGTGCTCAGATATATTTTATTTCTTTCTGTACATAATTCTGTCTTTCTATCTAATCTATACTTTTTTCCACTTAAAAAAATCTTGTATTAAATAATTTTTTTCCCAAAGGGAATACAGAAGTTGTGTTGTTTTTCTTACTATTGCTGTTCTGAGGATAGTGGCAAGTATAACAGTGATGTTTCTCGTAACATATATGCTCACACTCATCTACCACATCCCCAAAACACATTACCCTTTCACTCCCGACACACACACACACAACCAACCACTATTGAAGCTATTAACCTTGAAATTTTCTGTTCCACATTTTCTTTTTTTTAAGAGATGGGGTCTCACTCTGTTGCCCAGGCTGGAGTGCAGTGGCTATTCATAGGCACGATCATAGTGCACTACAGCCTAGAACTCCAGACCTCAAGTGATCCTTCCACCTTAGCGTCCTGAGTAGCTGGGACTACAGGTACACACCACTTTCAAAACTGTCAGAAATCTTTCTGGCGGAGGCAGAGGGATAGGTCAATTCAAGTGGGAAACTGATCTTTTTGGAATAGACCAACTCCCTTTTGGGGGCTGTGCATTCACACAAATACTCAAGAAGCTGGCTTGATGTAGGTAAGCGTGGAGGAGAAACACTTTCCAATTAGTAAATCCATGGAGAGTCTTGGCCTGCAGTTTGTGACCATTCACTCCTCCATCTACTAAGGGAAGGTGGAACTGAAATTGAGCACCTTTGGTTTTCATCAGCCATTTTTATCAAAGGAACATGTTTATTCAGTCATGCTATTTCCTGCAATGGTCAGAATAATTCAACCTATTTCTCTGGCATATCATGATATCTCCTCTTTCTTCACCTTTCCGAATCCTGTCTCTCCTTTAAAGTCAAACTCAAGTCTTGAGTGTGAGGGAATAAGTGAAGGTGACTTTTCCTGTGAGAATTATGAGACATACTGATGTAGGATTCACACAGAAGAAATTCCTCGGAGAAATATATTGCTTAATTGAGACAACCAACACCGTGCTAGTCAGGACGGGCTATACTAAGCTGCAATAACCTTAGCCCCCAAATCTCAGTGGCCTACCCCATAAAGCTTTCTTTCTTGCTCCAGCTGCACTTCCAGTTTGAGTGGGCAGGTGGCGGGCGTGGGGTGTGGGGTAGGGTAGTGGTGGTGAAGCTCTGCCCACGTAGTCACTCTGGGACCAGCTGACAGCAGCTCCTCCATCTGGAATGTCTCTGCCCCGGCAGGGCAAGAGGGAAACTGAAGGGGGGCTGAGCAGTTGTGCAGGGGCTTGTCACTGCCACAGCCTACAAGTGACATGAGTCACTTCTCACACTTTATTTCCTAGAACTGGTTGCACGCCCTCTTCTAACTGCAAGAGAGCTGGGAGGTGTAATCTTCTGAACGCCCAGTAAGAAAATAAATCTGTGTATCTGAGAGGATGGGCCCCAGTCCCTTTTTGGGGTCTGTGCATTCACACAAATACTCAATATGTACAAAGCACATAAATATTTAGGGCACTCGGCTTGCTGCTCATAGGTGGAGGGAGCAATGTGAGAACCGTGGGTTCATTCTCAGAAGTGACAGGGAAGTCGCTGAGACTTCTGGGGAGTACTTAAGCGTAACTGGCTGTATCTGGCTTTTGGATAATGAGGTAAACTAGAGTTAGGAAAAAATTTGAAACCTATGGAAGCCCAAAACCTCAAATAGGTGGTTGAGAATGGATGTGCATACCAAACAGACTTACTAGAGCATGCAGCAAAAGAAAATCAGTATCACGCAGTCCTTAATCATGGATCACAGAAAGAGTTCTGAGCCTAAGAACCAGGGCACTGATGTATCATTTTTTTGGTTAGTAGCTTGTCATTTACCTTAACATTTGGCTTTAGTTGGCAAACAATAACTGTGAGCGCTAATAAATCAATTACAGTCAGCTGTCCAATAGTTTAGGTTATAAGATTTAAATGTAGGCAAATGCTAATTTATTCATTTATGTCTGTCTCACTGCTAAGACATGGAAATACACCCTTTCTTGTAAATAGAAAATAGCAACCAAAATGCCCTTGCTAAGAAGCAGGTCCTTCTTTCCCCCACAAGAGATATCTTTAAAGTAGGACTTGAATTTACATAAAAAGTTAAAAAAATTTTTTAAAAAAGTTAAAATTATTAAAACTGAGCAAGGAATGAAGGAAATCTGATCAGGGCAATTGTATTAGTAGAAAGCATTTGGAAAATTTCTTTATGTAATTGACCCAAGAATTCTAGTGGTGTGGGATTGTCAGGTGCAATGTCCCCTCTAAGCAAGATTCCCTGTTTGTTCTCATTTGACACATGTTCCCCATTTTTTGTCTTTTTGCTATTAGAGAATGATGGTGAGACCTCATGGCCTGCCCTGTAGGAAACCCTCCTGGAGTCATGGTTTTTGGTCTCCTCCCAAAAGATATTTTACCTGTTCAAACTCTTCACTTAGCCAGTAAATAATGATAACATATTCATCCATTTTTTTCTTTTAAATTACCTAGAGGCTGAGAAAGCAGGGGCCTCAAGAGAGGGTGTCAAGGTGGTTCAGAGACCACTTACTGCTGAAATGACTGTAAACTCAATTTTTTTCTTTCCTCACTTTTATGTGAATTTGGAAGCAATCTATTCTAGCTGAAAATCTGAGAAGCTGATTCCTTGCCAAAAATGAGCTGTAACCTCTGACTGCATTTTATATTTTCACCAGAGCATTTCCTTTCCATGTGGCTGGCAGAAGGAACAAATTTAACCAAGTCTTAATATTAATATTTGTGAATAATCCATTTCAATATTCTTATAGACCTAAAAATGTAACCTCGACAACTGCTTGTACTGCAGACACGTGGATGAGCAGGGTAGACCTTGCGTCTAATTGGGCCAGAAATGTTGAACATTCAGGAGAGAAGATTAAGATTCTGATCTGATGGGCAGGGAATGACCCCAGTGGTGAGGGAAGTTTGAAGTCGGGACTAATTTTATAGGTGGCAAGTTCATTAGGGAATTATTTCTAGTTCTAATGACTATTGCTTCCTTTGTACCTGGAGTCTAGAATTAATGCTCTGAAAATGAGAACTCCAGTAGGTCATGATATGTCTGCTCATATTCCACTCAAAACCAAGTAATTTGGCCATTCTCAAAGTACCAAGGAGGTGGTGGGGGAGGGAATAATTGTTTTTGAACAATAATCTAAATCAGCACAGGAGGTGCCTCTCCATCCTCTTTGCAGAGGAGATGGCAAATAGAAGCAAGTCTTGGTGGGGTGGAAGGAGGATAATGAAGAATCCCTTTTGGGGCCCTGAGTGGTCTGGCTGTTCTGTCGAGCCAAATCTTCATACTACAGTTTGTGGTCATGTACCAGCACTTGGGGGACCCTAAATTTTTATTCCATGTAATGTTTATGAATATATTAAGGATACATTTATGTAAATAAATATCACTTATTGAGCTCCTGCTATGTGCCAGCATTGTGCTAAGTGGTTTCATGTGTATCTCCACCTTTTTCTGTTACGGGCCAGACAGTAAATATTTTAGGCTTTGTGGGTCATAAAGTCTATGTTGCGATTACTCACCTCTGCTGTTGTAGTGTGAAAGTGGCCATAGACAATGCAAAAGTGAATGAGTGTAGCTGTGTTCCAATATCACTTTATTTATGGACTCTGAAATTTGAATTTTGCATGCTTTTCACATCATGAAACATTGTTATTCTTTTTTCCTATCATAATATTTTTTCCAATCATTTAAAAATATAAAAACCATTCTGATCTTGTGTGCTGCACGGAAATAAATGGTGGGCCAGATTTGGCTTGTGGTCCATAGTTTGCTGACCCCTGCTCACTCTCATTAAATCTTCACAATAAACCTCACGAGGTAGTTATATTATCCCACATTATAGATGAGTATTGCAGAGGTTTAGCGTTTCTGCTAATTTCTGGCAATCAGATAATATCCCACCAAAAAGTAAGTGTGATTTTTTTTTGCGTTTGATTAATGATGTGTTCATAACGTGTAATAGAACAATACAGTTTCCAATGTTTTTGGAGTATATATTTTAAATATCTTCCATACCTCAGAAAGAAGATACATTTATCTTATTTTCCATGATTTTGAAGGTACCTTGTTGATTCTCAGATTATTTGGTTATGACATATAACAAATAGTTTATTTTAGACTTCTCCATAAAATTCTGTTTTGTTTGGGCTAATGTTTAAACATACTGATGTCTCCTGAATACACTTTGAGGAGAGAAGGTGGTTCTGAGTGATGGCAAGGGAAATCAGTGTGGGATGGAACTTTGCCATTTTATATGCAGTTAATTGAGAGATGGCTAATGGTAGATAAATATGAATGCACGTGCATGCACACACACACACACACACACACACATATACAAACAAACATGCTTTCCAGGGAAAGAATTCCCTTGTCGAACTTGGCAAAGCCTAGAAAAGATACAAAAAGAGGTTTCTCTCTTTCGGATACTCAGTGTGGTGCATTATTGATACCTCAGTGAGTTTAAATAAAACAACTAGACTCATAAGAATTAATATATATTTCCAGCATATTACATTTTACACTATAATAAAATTCCTTTATAATATGGATTTTTTTGGTTAAATGGGTTTAGATAGACTATGAGCCAAATAATGGTCCTTGAAACAAAGTGTCTGTGTACAGTAAAGATCTGATCCATCACACATATTAGTTTTAGCTCCTAGTGTTCTCCTGAAACTTCTTATTTAAACAATAGACAATTCAAAACTTTCAGAATGCAACAATTTGCATATGGCCAAGGCCTTTAGACCAAAAGAGCTATACAAAAGGACTGAAGAATCTCATGTGCTAATGAACAACATATCCACTGTTTGTATGTTTAAAAAAATCTAAATTACCCAGCATTGTTGTATCTAATTGCATATCACAATATCAGTGGGTAATTGTGCTTCCTATGAGAAAAATTTGTTCCAAAGGCAAAATGTCATCTTGCTGTCAAATAATCCCACAGATTACTATTAACAGAACTGGAGAAACTGTGCTGTGACTGAGAAGATGTGATGTGAATCCTGCTCATTACCCAAGACATGACTTCCATTGTAATTATCTACCTATCACAATAGCTTCCTCTGCCATCTCCTGCTCACCTGCTGGCACACATACAACTCATTAACATTTGGTAAATACAGCACCATTTGTACAGTTAACCTCTGAGCAAAGTGGGGTCATTACTTCATTATGATGGATTCTGTAATAACACAACAATCTGCATCAAGGATTAATATTTCTCTTTTGTTCATTTATGGTTAAATTAATAATTAGTCTAACACCTGGGTTTCATTATACTCTTGTGTTTCTGATCTTGTGTTGAGAATTCAATCGGCTTAGAGGGCACTTTAGAACCCTCTTGCCAATGAAGAGCTACATTCCTCTCTGGCTGACATCTACTTTAAAAAGTAGAAGAAATATTTGGTATCGTGTCTGGTCTGAGTATGAAAAACGTTGGTAATATAAAGTGAACCAAAGGAACGTAGAAGCCAGAAAGTCCATTGTGATTTTTGGAAATTGAGATTAGACCAAACTAGATGAAAGTCCTAGCAACTTGTTTATTATGATGAGAAACTTGAGAGTGAGTTCATTCTGGCATTTTTAAGTGAAGTGTACAGATCTCAAGTTTGAGCTTTATTTTCACAGATCTTTAGTGTATTATCTGATTCTATTTGGTAAGCCCTTGTAAATGGCAGCATTCTATGTAAAGAAGTGGTTCATTTTCCCACAAGTGGTTATTTGAACTTTCTAAGTTGAGAATGAAATTATTACAACAAGACACTTTTAAGAGGAAAGGGAATTTCAGTTTTAAAAAACATCCCTCATTATGAAGAATAAAAAATTCAGGGAGAAGCAGCAAGGGAAGAGCTAATGTTTCTGAGAATCTCTATTAACCTTTGGTGTCTGAGCCCATTACTGTTTTTTTTCCAACAACTCTGGAATATTGTTTAGAAATTCTATGGTAATTAGGGGAACATTTTACAAGGCTTTATTTTATGCTTCTGTGACTGTCTTTGGAATGAAAGTTTGAATTAACTTGGCATGCTTACAATTTCCACCATGGGCAGTTAAATAAAAATCCTAACAATATCAGAGAAGTGAAATTCTCAGATCCAGGCCATCTTTTAAAATAGGCACTTTCTCTGGGGCAAGTACTCTACCGGGTGCTCCAGATAGTCTTTTTAAACCCTGTAAAGTGGCCATTATTGTCACAACTAGAGAGGAAACTGAGGCTCATGGAGATAAAGTGATCTGCTAAAGGCCACACATCTGGCAAGTGGTGGCATCAAAACTTAATACTTAGTCTGTCTGACATGGAGTCATTGCTCTTTCCATCATGGTATATCCTACTGTGCCATTCATTCATAATACATCCAAGTAAAGGTGGACAATAATTGTGTACTTATCTCAGAAAAACAAACAAATTTCAAGAGGCAAGAATTTAGAGTAAATAGAAAGCCAGCCTATAATTTTGTATTCTGCAAAACTAAGTTTCATAATTGATGGAGAAATAAAGTCTCTTCCAGACAAGAAAACACTGAGGGAATTTGTCATGACCAGACTTGCCCTGCAGGAAATACTCAGAACAGCATTATACATGGATCAGCATAATAGATACTCAACAGTGTAAAATAACCCAAAAGCTAAAGCTCATCACTTGTATAAAACAATAGTGCAACAGTGGAAAAAAAAAGCAATAACGTACTACCCAACATGAACTGAACAGCATCCCACATATCAATTCTATCATTCAGTGTTAACAGTCTGAATGCCCCACTCAAAAGACGTAGGCTGGCTGAATGAATGAAAAAACACAACCCAAATATCTGCTGTCTCTAGGAAACACATCTAACCCAGAAAGGCTCACACAGACCCAAGGTGAAGGGATGGAAAAAAATTTTCCAGGCAAATGGAAACCAAAAGAGAGCAGGTGTAGTCATTCTCATATCAGATAAAATTGACTTTAAATCAACAATGGTAAAGAAAGACAAAGATGGTCATTATACAATGGCAAAGGGAGCAATTCAACAAGAAGACACAACAATCCTAAATACATATGCATCTAACACAGGAGCTCCCAGATTCATAAAGCAAATTCTACTAGCAAAGAGATAAATAGTAGCATCATAATTGCTGCATACTTCAACACCCCAGTGTCAGAGCTGGACAGATAATTGAAGCAGAAAACAAATAAACACTGAACTTAAATGGGATTCTAGAGCAAATGGAACTAACAGACATTTATAGAACATTCTACCCCAAAACTACTAATATACATTCTTCTCATCAGCACATGGGACATTCTCCAAGATTGATCATATCTTAGGCCACAAAACATGTCTCAACAAATTTCAAAAAACTCAAAATCATGCTGTGTATCTTCTCAGGCCACAGTGGAATAAAACTAGAAATCAATTCCAAGAGAAACACTGAAATCTACACAAAGTCATGGAAATTAAACAAGCTGCTACTGAATGATTCTTGGGTCAATGATGAAATTAAGATGGAAATCAAAAGATTCCTTGAACTGAATGATAAAGAGGACACAAACTATCAAAATCTGTGGGATTTAGCAAAAGCAGTCCTCAGGGGAAAATTCATAGCCTTAAATGCCTTTTCTCTCAAAAAAAGAGAAATATCACAAATCAACAACCTAATGTCACACATCAAGGAAACAGGAAAAGAAGAGCAAACCAAACCCAAAGCTAGCAGAAGAAAAGAATACCAAATCTCAGAGCAGAACTAAATGAAATGGGAAATAAAAAAGCAATACAAAGGATCAACAAAATAAAAACTTGGTTCTTTGAAAAGATAAACAAAGTTGGTAGGCCTCCTGCTAGATTAATCAGGACTAGAAGAGAAAGGACCCAAGTAAGCTCAATCAGAAATGAAAAAGGAGATATTACAACTGATACCACGGAAATACAAAATATCATTTGTGAATACTATGAAAATATCTATGCACATAAACTAGAAAATGTAGAAGAAATGGACAAATTTCTGGAAACACATAACCTCCCGAGACTCAATCAGGAAGAAATAGAACTCCTGAACAGACCAATTATGAGCAGCAAGATCAAAGCAGTAATAAAAATCTCCCAACAACAACAACAACAAAAACAAAAAGCCCTGGACCAGATGGATTCACAGCTGAATTCTACCAGACCTACAAGGAAGAGCTGGTACCCATAAAACAGAAATTATTCCATAACATCAAGAAAGAGAAAGCTTCCCAACTCATTCTATAAAGCTAGTATCACCTTGATACAAAAGCCAGAAAAGGATACAATAAAAAAGAAAACTACAGACCAATATCCCTTATGCATATAGATGCAAAAATCCTCAACAAAATACTAGCAAACCAAATTCAACAGCACATCAAAAAAATAATTCACCATGACCAAGTTGGCTTCATCCCAGGGATGCGAGGGTGGTTCAACTTACACAAATCAATAAACATGATTCACCACATAAACAGAAGCAAAAACAAAGATCATATGGTCATCTCAATAGATGCAGAAAAATCATTTGACAAAATTGAACACCCGTTCATGATAAAAACCCTCAACAAACCAGGCATAGAAGGAACATATTTCAAAATTATAAGAGCCATATATGACAAACCCACAGCCAACATCATACTGAATGGGAAAAACTGAAAGCATTTCCCCTAAGAACTGGAACAAGACAAGGGTACCTACTATCACCACTTCTATTCAACATAGTGCTGGAAGTCCTAGTCAGAGCAATCAGGCAAAAGAAAGAAATAAAGGGTATCAAAATCAGGAAAGAGAAGGTCAAACTATCACTTTTTGCTGATGATATGTTCTTGTATCTAGAAAATCCCAAAGACTCTACCAAAAGACTCCTGGAATTGATAAATAAATTAAGCAAATCTCAGTTACAAAATCAATGTACACAAATCAGTAGCACTTCTATATACTAATAACAGTCAAACTGAGAGTCAAATCAAAGACTCAATATCATTCACAATTGCTACAAAGAAAATAAAATACCTAGGAATTTGCTTAACCAAGGAGGTGAAAGATCTCTATAAGGAGAACTACGAAACACTGAGGAAAGAAATCGCAGATGACACACAAAAAAAATGGAAAAACATCCCATACTCATGGATTGGTAGAATCAACATCATTAAAATGTCTATACTGTCCAAAGTGATTTACAGATTCAATGCAATCCCTATCAAAATACAAAAGTCATATTACACAGCTCTAGAAAAAAATGATTCTATGCTTTGTTTGGAACTAAAGAAGAGCCCCAATAGCCAAAGCAATCTTAAGCAAAAAGAACAAATCTGGAGGCATTACATTACCAGTTTTCAAACTATGCTACAAGGCTACAGTAACCAAAACAGCATGGTATTTGTACAAAAATAGAGACATAGACTAATGGAACAGAACAGAGAACACAGGTATAAAACCATCTACCCACAGTCAACTGATCTTTGACAAAGTAGAACAAATACACTGAGGAAAAGAATCCCTATTCAATAAATGGTGCTGGGAAAATTAGATAGCCATATGCAGAAGAATGAAACAAGACCACTATCCCTCACCACTTACAAAAATTAATTCAAGATGGATAAAATAATTAAATGTAAGGCATTAAACCATAAGAATTCTAGGAGAAAATGTAGGAAAAACTCTTCTAGACATTGGCCTAGGCAAAGAATTTGTGACTAAGACTCCAAAGGCAATTACAGCAACAACAACAATAAATAAATAGGACTTGATTAAATTAAAAAGCTTCTGTACAGCAAATAGACAACAAACAGAATGGGAGAAAATATTTGCAAACTATACATCCAATAGAGGGCTAATATCCAGAATCTACAAGGAACTCAAACAAATCAGCAAACAAACAAACAAACAAACCAAACAACCCCATTAAAAAGTGGGTAAAAGACATGAACAAAAGTTTTTCAAAAGAAGACAGAGAAATGGCCAAGAAACATGAAAAAATGGTCAACACCACTAATCATCAGGGAAATGCAAATTAAAACCACAATAAGATATCACCTTGCCACTGTCAGAATGGCTATTAGTACAAAGTCCAAAAACAATAGATGCTGGTGTGGATGAAGGGAGAAAGGAACGCTTATACACTGTTGGTGGGACTGCAAATTAGTACAACCTCTACGGAAAACAGTATGGAGATTCCTCAAAGAACTAAAAGTAGACCTACCATTCTATCCAGTAATCCCACTACTGGGTATCCCAAAGGAAAAGAAGTCATTTTATCAAAAAGACACCTGTACTTGAATGTTTATTGCAGCACAATTCACAATTGCAAAGATGTGGAGTCAACCTAAGTGCCTGTCAGTTTCATGAGTGGATTAACAAAATGTGTACGTATACCATGGTGTACTACTCAGCCATAAAAGGAAATGAATTAATGTCTTTTGCAGCAATTGGATCAAACTGGAGACCATTCTCCTAAGTGAAGTATCTTAAGAATGGAAAAACAAGCACCACATGTACTCTTTAATAATTTGGGACTAATCGTTGGGCACACGTGGACACAGAGAGAAGTAAAAGTCACTGGAAACCAAGAGGGTAGGAGGGGTGAGGAGGGGAGGGGTCAAAAGCTACTTAACAGGTACAATGAACCCTATTAGTGTGATGGGCACACATAAAAAGCCCTGACTTAAGCATTATTAAAGCTATTCATGTAACAAAAACATTTGTACCCCTTTAATATTTTGAAATAAAAAATAAAGTTTTGAAATGATAAAAAATCAATTGAACTTATGATTATATAGAATACCATGCACCCAAACCTACACAAGTCATTCTTTACCAAGGGGACTCTTCAATGCCCTAAATAGATATTCATGTATATTGCAAGTATAGAATTTTCAAAATGGATTGACTATACTTTATTTTTCAGAACGTGGAGCTTCACATGTATGCATGGTTTTGGATTTCGTTGGAGTACCTTGCATTGCAAAGTAGCAACACTTAGAGAATTATAATATTGCAACTAACCAACAGTTTGTACTGTGAATATTGCATCCAAACAAGAACAGCTGGTATGACAGTTAGGAATTTATTGCTTCTCAGCTTCAAATCTACCCATTATTTCCTGCTGTATGAAAATGGAGCTGGGTCCTTGAAATATTTCTCCTTTGCCAGCTGGAATGATGCTAAGCTTTGTCAATAGAGGGCACTGGAGGAATACTAGAGAAGAATATGTTCTTTCTGGTTCCAGTGTGCTCTCTTGGCAGGCTCCTGCTCTGTGTGTGGCTTCTACCTCACCAGGTTGGGAGTGCAGGGCACAGCTTTCTTTAGCACTCAGTTCCTGCAAAGTGTGACTTCTCCAGCATCTGGCTCCTTCTCTAGTCCTCAGCTCCTGCAGTGCGCACCAACCAACAGCATTCAGCACCCAGCAGCTTCCCCTGGTAGTCCTTTGTGCAGCTTTGCAGCAAGTTCCAAGGCATGGCATCTCCCCGTGGATGGCTTTCTCTAGCGCCCCAGAGGGTGGATTTCCAGAAAGTTCCACCAGTCTGAAACCTCAGCAACTTCTTTCTATCCAGTGAGCTATGACTGTGCTCTTTCCAACAAGGTCTGGATCTCAGCCCTAGGAAGAGGGGAGCTCTTTTCTTGGATACTCTATGTTAGCCTGAGAGTGGTATCTTCATTTCCTGTATTCTTTAGTTTTCCTTGCTTCTGATTAGCTTATCCCCCATTACACTAATCTTCTGTTATAGTTAGACTTTCCCTATTAAAATTACTATGTGGTTTGCATCTCCTGGTTGGACATTGACTGCTACAGCTGAGTAGCCATGTTCTGGGAGGTAGAAAATGCTTAGATATTGCAGAAATCTTTGATAGTCTAGGAAAAGTACAGATAGGCTTTGAGAGCTGGGGGGAAAAGGATGTTTTAATATTTGATAGGTTTTAGAATAGAAAGATCATTGAAGGGAAGGATGAATTTTTGGGTGGGAACATTAATTCTCTGCAGTGTAGTTTTCCCATCTAGAGAAAAGCCAAAGGCTTCCCAGGGGCCTGCAAGTCCTGATATGACTTGGTTACCCTCTTACCTCTGACCTCACCTCCAAACCCTCTCCCTATCACTCACTCCAGTGGCTCAGCCACACCGGCCTCTTTGTGGTCCTTGAACACCCAGGTATAATTCTGCCTTACTGCCTTGCACTACCTGGAATACCTTCTTCCTGGAATACTTTCCCCCAGCCTTAGTCCCTCTCTTCCTGCAAGTCTTTGCTCCACTGTCACCTTTGCGAGGCCTCCCTTGGCCACTCTCTTTAAATTTGCATCCCTGTCCTGGTGCTCCCTGTCAGGCTTCCCTGATTTTTCTCCATAGCACTTATCACCTTGTAAGACGCCACGTAATTTACTTACTCATTTTGCCTATTTTTTGTTTCCCTCTGACTAAAACATAAGTTCCATGAGGCAGGGATTTAAAAAAAATTTTTTTTCAGTATTCAGCTGCATCCTCAGTATTTAGAACACTGCCTAAATATTTGGGGGTGAATGAATAAACCTCCTGTATTATTAAGCTGAATATGATTCAAATTTATGTAATTTATAATTTTTACTCACAGTTCTGTGTGTGTGTGTGTGTGTGTGTGTATGCCTTCAATTATATAACCAGAATTAAAGAGATGATAGATTTTGTGTTCTGGACAACTTTTTTGGTGGCCTCTACTTCTTGAATGAGGGATTCCTATACTTGGCTTGCTTTTAAGTGGTATTTTGCTCATGTTTTAAAAATTAATGATTGCAGTGGATGTTTGCCATTCTTGCCTCCCATTAGCTATCTCTCTTCTTAACAGCACCCTGGTTTTGCTTTAGTGGGACTATCAGTTAGTGGCTTGATGACTTCTGACTCAGGCCAGGTGACTGGGAGGCATTTACGTTCTTTTTTTTTTTTTTTTAAGAGATAGGGTCTCGCTCTGTCGCTTTGTGATCTATAAGGCATGATCATAGCTCACTGCAACTTCAAACAGAGATAGGTTCTAGCTATGTTGCCCAGGTTGGTCTCAAACTTCTGGCCTCAAGTGATCCTCCTGCCTCAGTCTCCCAAAGTGCTGGGATTACAGATGCGAGCCACCACACCCAGCCCAGCATTTACATTCTTGAGAAGAGTGATATAAAGACCAAAAATGGTTGACACTTTTTATTTCTGTGGCACTCCTTGAGGTGACATTCATCAGGTCTTGCTTCTGTTTTTCTCTGCAGATGCTCCAGTTCCTGCCCTTTCTGAGCCTGTTTATTCCATATCTTGTTCCAGTTTGTGAGTTACCCTATTTTCTTCCCATACATTTCTTTTTCTGTTTAAGTTAGCCAGACAGTCTCTATTTCTTGCAACCAAATCATTTTAACTGAGAAAATAATTCACTTTATCATTAGGGGAGAATGTGTATGTTATTATATAGATTGAATACAATACACCTGGATCAGTTATTCGGTAGAAAATGTGCTTTTTAAGACACTGGATACTTAACATAAAAATGTCAACTTTTGGTAGTGCATTGCAATCCTGATAGACTAAAGGCGGTTAGGCAAATCAGATCAAGAAGTAGAAATGATGTAACCTCTGCTCACATTATATTAGATAAAATATATGATGTTTTGGATGCCTCCTCTAGATTTCTTGTCATCATCAGTAGTTTTAGAATGAGTGATTGATACACTTAGATCCTGATAAAGAAGGGCTCAGTTATAGAGGAAGAAAGAATCTGTAGTCAATTTATGTGACAAAATGGCATGTTACAGACTGTTTTGCTATACAGAGAGCATCTTCATTCTATAATAGCTAGAATAAATTTTAAAGAATAATGGAGAAGTGCTCCATATACCTCATTTCAAAAACTATAGCAAACTATTTATTGGCATAATGAAAAGGTTAGGAAATCTGTTGGTGATGAGGTTAAGAAAGTTGGCACATTTTTCAATTCAAATTATTTCAAGATAAAATAATAAATATTGTAAACATTGTTAAAATGTCACAAAATCTGGAAAAGAATATCTGATACCTATAGAAAACAAAGTAGAGTATTAGGAAAATCTGTTCTCAATAATAGAGGTGTTTTCAGAGTAAATAACTTATTTTTTTCCCCTGAAAAATTGATAAAGATATCCAACCAATAGTACATACAAAATAAACTTTTGGTGGGTTAGCTTCTGTTTTAATAATAATAATAATAATTTGCTTAAAAACCCAGAACTATACAAAAATGTATGTGTGCTAGTAATTTGTTTTGAGTTAGGTAATAGACTTAATAAGCATTTCAGAAGAGGTTGTTTCACTTGAATTTTTAAATTCCTCTGCTACAGCAATGTATCATGCTCCAACTAAAACAATTTATATTTCCTGAAAGGGACTGCTTATCAGGTGTGGCCACTTTGGGAATCAGATTTTAAAAAAACTTTTTACTATAAAAATTTCAAACATATAGGAGAGTACAGAGAGAGAGAGAGAGAGAGAGAGAGAGAAAGAATAATGTTAGTGTGCATTAGAATCACTTAGAGGGCTTGTTAAAACAGATTACTGGGACCGACACCCTTGTATTTCTGATTGAAGAGGTCTGAGGTGGAGCCTGAAATTTGCATTTCTAACAAGTTTCCAGGTGATGCTGACGCTGCTGGTCCAGGGACCACACTTTGAGAACCAGTATAATGAACTCCCATGTTCCTGTTCTCAGCTAATTATCAACACATGACCAACCAGGTTGCATTTATAGTGTCCACTTACATTCCCCTCCTCTCCAGTGGAAGATTTGGAAGCAAAATCCACCCATTGTGTACTTTCTTCCATAAGCTCTTCTGAGCAATTCTCTAAAACAGAGATGGGAAAAATCCATACAGTTGCCTATTTTGTAAATAACATTTTATTGGAACATAGTCTTACGCATTTGTTTGTGTGTTGTTTATAGCTGCTTTCAGGCTATAGTGACATAGTTGAGTAGTTGCCACAGAGACTCTTTGACTCACAAAGCCTAAAACATTTATTATCTGGGCTTTATAGAAAAGGTTTGCCTACCTAAAAAATTAACATAAATGTCTTAATATCATCAAATAACTAGTGATATTCAGGTTTCCTTGATTGTCTCTAAAATTAAAAATAATTGTTGGTTTGTTCAAATCAGGATTCAAATCAAGTCCACACATTGTACTGATATGTCTTTTTCTTTGAAGATTCTTTTAATCTATAGGTTCCCTCTCTTTTTAAATTTTTTAATTTATTTGTTGGAGGAAGTGGCCTATTTATCTTATAGCCTTTCCCCATTCTAGATTTTGCTGAATGCATCCTGAGGGTGCCTTTTAACCTGTTCCTGGGTTCCTGTAAGTGGTAGTTAAGAGGCTTGATCAGATTCAGGTTGACTTTTTGATAAGAATACTTTACAGAAGGTGTTGGATATTTCCTGTTGCATCACATCTTTTTATGATGTTACGATTGATCAGTGGGTATAGCTGTTATCCACCTGATCCATCTATTCTAGACTAGACATTTTTCTATCTAATTGTTCTAGCAGCTATTGATGGGCATTGCCTATATCAGTAGTCTCAGCCTGGGCTGCTCATTAGGGTCACCGGGGGAGATGCTAACCCTCCCCGCATCTCACTGTGAGACTACCCCTTGGTGAACCAAACCGGAATCTCTGGGGGTGGAATCCAGTCATCAACAGAGTGCTTAAAGCTCCTAAAGATAATTCCCATGTGTAGCCAGGGTTGAGAACCACTTGGCTAATCCTCTGTTTCATTAGGGGTTGGTAAGTGGTGATAGCTTATCATTCCTACTAATTATTAGCTGGACTTTTTCTATATAGAGCTTTCTCCCATCAACTATTTGGTTACTTTGGGGTGAAAAGAAAAGGCAGAAATAAGTGCTTGGTTTTTTTCTTTACCAATTTTTAGGATAACGAGTTTTGGGGACAATAATTTTGGCAGTAATGGTCAGGTGAGGGTCTACATGCTCCAGGAATCTTTCGATTATGACAACACTTGGAAATTCTTCAGTTTGGACTTTATGGTGACAGCAAAATGATTTGTTTTGGGTATGATGACATTCACACTGTAGCGTCTATGAGTAAAAATGAGGTCACAAAGTCATATTTACTTTCTGATGATTCTTTGTGCCATCTCCATTTCCGTATTGCTTAGTCCCCCTGCAGATTCTCTCCCTCCATTTATTCCTAAAGTCCTCCTGGTGGTGTCTCCCATCCATGCCTGTTATGTGCCAGGCACATATACTTAAGAACAATTCTAGTTCTGCTGCCACTGCTGATTCCTTCACAAGGAGCCTCATCATTGCATGAGTGACTCCACTCTGGTTTGGTCTGGTGTGTTGAGCCTAGCGCAGGAGCTCAGGACGGAACAACGGCCTCCCATACATTTTATTCAAGGAAGGGCGGATCTTGATTCAGCAGGACTGGGATGGAGCTGAGACTCTGCATGGCTGACAAGCTCCTGGGTAATGCTCGTGCCGCTGGTCTATAGACTATACCTTGAGTAGTGAGGAGCTAGACTTTGCATTCCAGTTTTGGCTCAGTTGGGACACTCTACTGAACAATTAACTCACATAGGAATATATAACAAACTACATATGGTCACATGGGGGTTTTGATAGAAAAACCAAATTCCCCAGTAGGGAGCCATCCCAAGACATGACTCCTTTCCTTGTGCTGTCCAGGGTCTGCTGATCTTCATCTTTTGATCTGCTCTGGGAGGTTTCTTTCTGCAAACAGAGTCCTGATCTATAATCTCTGTTTATAAACTTTCTCTATGTTCCCAGTCAGCTGTTCTCATTCCCAGATGTGCATCAGAATCCCTGCTGGAGTTCTTAAAAAAATGCAAGAGCTCTAGGGGTGGGACCCAGGCATCTCTATTTTTAAAAATCTCCCCAGGTGATTTTATGTGCAGCCAGAGTTGAGAAATGATGTTTTAAATATCAATTTTTTTCCATTTCAGTGTTGCTAAGGTGATTTGCTCCCTCAGAAATGGCTCTGCAAAAAGCCTGCTGCTAATCCATATGAACTAGGGGATCCTCTTGGTTTGTGCAGCTCCATGGTTCTGCCTTTTCCCAGTGCTGAGATCTTTGAGGGCTATAGGTTCTGCTCTCTTTCTATACCTGCTGCCCAAATGGAAGGACTATTTTATTTCACTGACTTTCACAAGATGAACAACTTCCCTATTGTGGTCCAAGCTGAAAACAGTATTTTCCCATTAGGCAGAAACATGGATACCAGGAAATGTCCTGTGCTATTAAAAGGCTGGTTGTGTATGTTTGGATGGTTTGCATTGGGCTTTTTTCCTGATATCGGCAATGGGCAGAGTTTTTAGGCCCGTCAAAACAGAGGCAGCAAAGTCTGTTGCAGGACATCAGTGAGAAGGAGGAAAAAAGAATTGGAAAGGCCAGTTGCTGTTTAGGATTTAAAAAGCTTTAAAAGGTTGCCAGCTGAGAAATGAGTTGTGCTGCTGCCCAATTATCCATCTACCTTCTCTGGTCTACTGGCTCCCTGGTAACCATGTACTGAAAGAAATAAATGATTCTGGGGCAGAGATTTGGAAAGCAACCTTTAGAACTGTTTGCCAGATTCTGACATTAAATATGCTGAGGTTCATCCCTTTTCAGTTACTAGAGGCATCTCTTTGTGTACTGAACACTGGGTTTAAATGCTTTTTGAAAAAAGTGAAATAAATACATTCCAGCTCCCTTCCTTTCTTTCCTAGGCCAAATGAGTATATATTGTTTCCAAGCCTTTTCTTCACCAGGAGAAAAAGAAAAACCCTTAAAAAAAAAAAGAAAAGAAAAAGAAAAGATATTGACTCTGAGATCCTGCTTAATTTAAACTGTGCTTGTAAATGTCTGTCAGGTAGGTCTCTGAAAAGAACAAATTTTAAAGTTGTTTTGGGTTTGAACCATATGATTTGAACCAATGCTTAAAGGCTTCTCTACTCCTCAAGAGGCATTGTGAGGTAAAAGGTGAGGTGGAGATCCGAGATCAGGCCGTGCGCTGCGGGAATGCACCGCTACACAGTCAGGACTGAGAAGAGGGAACGTGTGGAGGGAAGAGTACCATAAAGCAGAATCGAAGGGAATCCAACAACGAAGCCCTAGAGATGGCGCTGTTTAGACCTTCGAGGAAAGAAGACAACTTCTGGTGAGTTCCTTTGTGGGGAAGTGACATACCCCTTGAAAATCCCTCACCCCACAGAATTTCCTTGTGTGGTCTCTGGTCATTTGCAGTCTTCAAAAACACCAGGCTAAGAGGTGTGTGTGTGTGGTGTGTTGGTGGGGACTGGGAGGGTGGCATGGGGGATGGGAGAAGGCTGGAGGATACCAAAACTTGCGCAAGGAATTGACTTTGTTGTACTAAGGGAAGGAGAAGGGACTGAGCATTTGAGCATCTGCTATATTTTTTGGTGCTCTACAAATTATTGTATTAATCCTTATCATAATGTTCTTAAGGTGATATTAAGAAATAGTAAACAGTCATTAATCACTAAAAATTTAAGTATGAAACTGAAATTGGAAATGAACATGACAGATGGAAAATTTTGTTTTTTCTCTTTCCCATTTTCTTCTAAGGATGTCAAAGCAGAATGGCTTTGCATGGCTGTGAATGTCCAGGTATTTGCAGAATGGCTATTCATTTTATCTTTCTGTTGTTCCAAGTAATTTCTTTAGTGATTCCTTCTCATTTCCTAACAAACACCTTCTCTTCCCTCTTCCCCTATTTCTCTGATAGGAACCAGCTTCATCAATATGGAAAAGGTGGGTCCAGTAATTGCCTTCTTCAAAGAACGATGGGGGACCTAAATTGAGTTTTAAATCACAACTATCAAAGGAGATAAAGCATCAGGATGAGATAGCCCCGGGAACCTCTTCTCCTTCCCATTTTGTCATCTGGGTTGGTTGTCATTTGGGTGTTTTCTCACAGAAGACTAGGAAAATATTGTAACATTCTGGTTTGTAAAATCTCTGAGTCAGGTGTGACTGGAACAAAGCCTAACTCCCTAGGCTGGACTCTATTCCTTTAATAACATTGAAGATTCTTCTTGCCCAAACATTTTTGTCTTTTTAAACTCCCAAAGACTCTGACAACTAAAAGGAAAGTCTAGACGTTGGAAGCTTTAAATATTATTATTTTACTGATACAGAATCTGAGGCTCAGGAAGTTTATGTAAAGTGGCCAAGGGAACGTAACCTGTATGAGATGGAGTTGGGGCCAGAATGCAGGCGTGTCTGATGGTAAAATCTGTGCCCCTCTATACCATACCCCAGGTTGTAGGATCATTTCAGAGTGAGGCATCTTGGGGTAGGAGTATTGGATTAAGTTAGGCTTCTAAGTCTATTTACTTTATTCCCCAGCAAGTTTTAAAGACCCATGAAGTATTTTAGAGACAATCAAGATGTCCTACTTGACACGTGCTTCCTGTACTTTGTTATTCTGCTAGTCTCATTCTGCTGGAGGCTGTAACTAAAGCTACCTGCAGCCATAAATAAGCCCCCATCTACAAAACTAAGCCCACACAGAAATAAACACTATTTGAATTCACTAAGTACAAACCTAATAAAACTCAAGTGACTTCAGGCAACAACTTTTCATTAGTAGTTACACTTGATTCCAGAGAACCTGTTCAATCAATCCTCTATTAGTTATACACTGCTGCATAACAAATTACTTCAAAACCCAAAGGCTTAAAACAGTGATTAAAATTTATTACCTTTACAGTTTCTGTGGGTCAGGAATTTGGGAGTGTGTGATGGCTGTGGGTGTGTTAACTTGGTGAGGCTGAACAATATTCCTCAGAATTCCATTTCTAGTGTGTTTCCAGATAGGATGGGCTCCTAGACAGATTGTCTGCTGAGAGTTGGAGGATGGAAAAGAAACCATGGCCATTTTGTAGCGTACACACACCTTCTCCCAGTCATTTAAGTAAACACTAATCTAGGTGCTGCTGTGAAAGGATTTTGCAGATGTAGTTAAATTCCCTAATCAGTTGACTTTAAGGAGCTTATTCTGAGTAGGCCTGACTTTTAAACAATTAGAAGGCCTTAAAAGAGGGCTTAGGGGAAAGAGTGGGAAGAGAGAGAGAGAGAGAGATCTTTCTATTTGTGGATAATAGCTTTGGCCTGTGTCCATGGAGATCCAGCTTGCTTGTTTGTTGTCTTCTTTCCATCATGGCCTGTGGACTGTGCCTATGGGGTTCCAGCCAGCTTGCTTGTGATCATCCCTTTCTGACTGCCTTCTCTGTGGACTTCAGACTTGCTAAACCAGACCCCACAATTTCATAAGCCACTTCCTTGTAAAAAATTCATATATTGCCTACTGGTTCTGCTTCTTTGGTTAAACCCTGATGAATACAGAGTAGCTTAGCTGGGCTGTTATGGCTTGGGGCGTCTCATGAGGGTATAGTCAAGATGTTGGCCAGTGCTGTAGCCATCAAAGGCTTGACTGGGACAGGAAGATCTGTTTCCAAGTTGGCTTATTTATAGAGCTGGCAAGCTGGTGTTGGCTGTTGGCAGGAGGCCTTAATTCCATGCCACAGAGACCTCTCCACAGAGCTGCTTAAGTACCATCATGGCATGGCTGCTGGCTTCCCCCAGAGTGAGTGGTCCATGAGAGCAAAGCAGAAGCAGAAATGTCTTTTATTGTCTAGCGTTGGAAGTTACTCACCATCACTCCCACTGTTTTCTACTGGTCACCCAGACCAACCCTGAAGCAGTGTGGAAGAGAACTGTGCAAGGGCATAAAATACCAGGAGGCAAGGATCAATAGTAGTCATTTTGGAGGCTCACTGCCACAAAACCTTTCTAATTTCGACTCACTATTTTCGTGCCATGTACACATAGCTATAGTGAAATGGATAAAAAACATTTTATTATAAAAAATTTAAAAATTTTAGATATAATTTAATGCAATTTAAATAGTAATTTAATTTTAAAGGAAATTTAAATAAAGTAAAAATATAAATATAGAAATTTTAAATAAAAAAGTAAAGGGTATAGTAAAATGAACCTCTATGCATCTATCACTGAAATTCAACAAATATAAAGAGTTGGCCAATTTTGTCTCATCTAGTCCCTTTACCCCACTTTTTTTTTGCTACAATATTTTAAAGCAAATTCCTGAAATCAGGCCATTTCACCTGTAAATATTTTCATTGGCATCTCCGGTAAGTTTTTTTTTAAAGTTAATCATCATGCCATTATTACCCCCCCTAAAATGAGCAATAATTCTGTAGTATCGTCTGGTACCCGGTCCATATTCAAATTGTTCCCAAGTCTCTTTACAGTTGGTTCATTTGAAACAGGATCTAAATAAGGACCAAACATTGTATTTGATTATGTCTCTCAAATTTCTTTTAATCAATAACAGTTTCTCCATTTTCTTTCTCCATAGCATTTATATGAGTTTTAATGCTTCATAGCACTTATGTGTTTCAATCTACTGCAGTTAGTGTTCTTTTTGATTTTCTTTAGGCCAGTGAGAGCCCCTTCAAGTTGGCTCCTACTTCCCTTTGACGTGAACTCATGAATCGTTGAAAACTTCCTTTCCAAAGGATGTCCCAGACTCATCTTGATGCATTTTCTGCCTCAGAGTCAGAATGAGTAATTTATTTAAGGAGCCCTTTTCTTTTTAGTGGGAAACAGTATATAGATACCACAGGCTGGTGCTAGGGGTGCTCACTGCTACTGCAATACATTTGAAAGGTTATTTTACAACCTGTTCAATAAGGCAGCAAATAAAAATAGCTGGATGTTTCATTTCTAATTCAGTCCTATCTGACGTATTGTAATACATGTTATATGAGCAGGGACCATTAAAGTGGACTTTCTACAGTGATAGGAGATCTTTAAAATGGAATGAGTTACCTCTATGTTACATTGTAGACAAAGTTCTTTTTAGAAGTCAGACTGTAGTCATGGCCAATTTTAGGCAGAACTGAAGTAGACATTATTCTTTCATCATTTGCTAGCTTCCTTATATATTCCTTTCCCCTATTTCCTGAGTCTACATGTCTTCTTGCTCAGTGTTTTAATGTGCTGATTTCTTTCCTCTCACTTAGGAAAAAAGCTTCTTCATGCTTATGTTGTTAGTGACTGTCCTCCTAGGGAAGCAGTATATTGTAGGGGAAAAGAGCAAGAGGTTTGTAGGCAAATGAAACTGGGTTTCAATCTTGGCTCTGCTTGTTGCATTTTATAAAGAGGACACCTGTACAGACATCGCTAAACCCCAAATAATGTGTCATTAATGGGTAAATTTCAGGCATTGGGAAGGAAGATGTTTCTGGGTTGAGGACAGCTTCCATATGTCTCCACCTTTTACTCATTTATTTCTGTGTTTGATAAGAAAATAAGAACTCTTTATAAAGTTTTACCCTATAAAAGAAAACATATTTTCCCATTTTGTAGGTGTTAAAAACAAAACAAAACAAAACCTTTCAAATCTCTCCCAATGTAGAAGGGCATTAAATGCCTTTTTGTAGAAAGACTTTCAGAAGATGAAAAACCATATGTCCCATACATCCAGGGGTTAAAGCAGGAAGGACAGATTTTTTTTTTTTGTACCAGAGTAAATATGTCAAGTATGGCCATATTTGCACGCGCTGTATTTTAAAATCATGCTTAAAACTGCCTCATATATTCTGAATCTGGCAAGTGGAAGACAAGGAGGTCTCCTGTACAGCTGGTGCAGGTAATGGAATTCCCATCAGGCACATTTAGAAGCGCCAAAGTAATGTGACAAACAGAGCACTCCATCTGTTGGGAGCCCATTGAGACGAGTACCACCAGCTCCACAGACACTTTAATATGGGTAGCCTACTTGAGGGCAGCCATTTATATTAAGTATCTTTAATTTCATTTACTTTCCATGTAATTATTCTAGAAGAAGTCACAAATATGAACTATACAGGAGCACATATGCTGGCAAGCATACATAATATTTCAGTCTTAATGATACTACATGAAGGAAAAAAATGGAAACATGTTTCAACACAAGACACTTTATAAATCATGCACTATTAAAAACTGTTTAACAAAAGCTTGGTGACAGTTTATTCATGATATTCAAAATGAACATGAACAGCTACATGAAGAATATTTGGGATAAGAAAATGTAATAAACCATTTTAAAAACATGCTATCATTTTAAAGACTTTGGGTCATTAAAGAAAAAACATAGGTAATTAAACAGAAAGATTCTTTTTAGTGAGTTATTAAATTTAACATGTAACCAAAAATAGGTGATAGGATAGGTTAGGTCACTACAACTTTTACTAATAACTAACTCTTAGTTAGCATCAATATTTTTACTGAATTCCATAGCCCTCATCTGGGAGCAGCAGTTCTCAATCAAGGTATGTCATTTGTGAGATGTGTCACAAATAATTTGTTATTGATAATAGTTACCAAAGTTTTAAAATGAATTACTTCATCTAGAAATTAGAGCAAACTCGAAGTGATCTGCATGATGAGGTCATCCAAGGACATGGGTCTCCCTGGCATTTCTGTGAGCCTTAAGAGATAAGAGTGAATTGGGAAGGAGAATTGAACACAACTTGCAGCATATTCTGTCTGCACCAAAGCCCTTAATCTTAGAGCTACATGTGAATGTCATTTGTCATGTATGCAGTGGGTATAATAAGATTGGGAACTGCCAAATACTCAGTGAGCAGAGGTTGAATATGGTGCGGGACACCCCTTGGGAGCTGGCCTGATAAAATCCCCTATGCTGGCTTAGCTCTCTATGATAAGGGATGATGCGTAAGGTTTCCAAAGGCCAGTGTTTTTGTTACTGTTTGTTAATGAAATGTGTCCTGCTACAGCATTTGTGTGAAGAATACTCCCAAAGGAGAGTGCTTGCTTGTTCAGGAATGTATATTTTCCTGGATTATAGAGTAAGGATCCAAGAAAAGCAAAGTGTGACATCACTTGACAAAAGTAAAAAACAAAACAGTGAAATGTAATAATGGACTCTTTATTGAGTTCTTTTTATGATCCATAATATTTCATATTCATTAAGTGCTTTAAATATACATTAATTGTTTCAACACTCCTCTGAGATAAGTATTGCTAGTTCCATTTACAGATGGGGTAACTGAGCCTCAGGAAGGTTAAGAACTTTGCTCAGGGTCCCAGTAGTGAGTGACAGAACCAGGTTTAAACCCCTGTCTTTGTGACATTAATGGCCATAGCCATGTCTGCTATGCTGTATTGTTGCAAAGTAAGGAAGGGTCCCACACTCCATGAGTGTACCAGTTCAAGAGATGTAATAAAAATTATTGTTCTATGCTAACATTGACTTATGCTTTCAAAGCCTATTACAGACTACAAAACTTTTCATATACACTATTTCACTATTAAAACAGCTGGAGAATACCTCCTCTATGGGTAAGACCTGTAGGGTGTGTGTGTGTGTATGTGGAGACAGAGTGAGAGAGAGAGCATTTTATTTCTTTATTTCTTACCCAGAATGTGAAAACAACATTAAATAAGTGTACAAGTTTTAAAGATCCTCATTTAGATTGACCTGAAGATAGACAGACACTGTCTCCTAATAAAATAAGAAATAGGACCCAGCCCTGACTCTTTAGAAATGAACAAATTCTTGGCTTCTTTTCAGTTTTTGATTGATTGAAGGTTCCTGAAGAGTCAGGCTTGTATCCTAGTTGTTCTGAATCTGGCACCTGCGAATCTTAACCCCCAGATTATATTATTCCTGACCTGTGGGCAAAAGGCATCAGTGGACTCCACTGTAAGGACCTTTGGACCATAGAGGCAGAGGAAACCTGAAGGAAGGACATGAGGAACTTCACAAGTATTGGTTTATGGATCATACATTTGGTCTTCCAAAAGTATTAATTAGGCTTTCAGTAGACTAGACATTTTAGGGAACAAGAGAGAAGTCACGAGCTTGACCTTCAAAGATCAAGTTATAGAGGTATCATGTGTGAAATATTTATGTGTGGAAATAACTTGAAACATTGAACCACAAGTTCAACTTTCCTTTCCTCATGTCCATCCACCCATGCATTACCCTAGTCCAGGTCCAATGACAGCTTGTCAAGTGTGAGCCAAAATGAGTGTGCTCCCAGAAGAACTGGTTCATCTTCCTCCTTCTGGAGAGGAAATACAAGGCCAGCTGGGAGAGCAGAAGGGGCTTCTTAGAGAGGGCAGAGTTCATGGAGTGTCACATTAGGCATCTGGTCTCTTCCCCTTTCTCCTTTGGCAGGGGGTACAGAGGGTACTTGACCTTTTCTCTCTGCAACCGCCACCAGCCCGTGGGGTCTTAGGAGAGTGTTCCGTGGGGCTTGAAGGGTCATTCTAGAATGTGGGGCTGTGCCTTCTTGCCAGGAGCTCCCACAAAGACTGGGGGCTGACAGATGTGCCACACAACAGCTGGGTAGGAGGGAACAGTTGGGAGGGGTGGAGCTGAGAGAGACGGAGGCTGTGTGTGGCTCCTAGCACACGGCGTGGCAAGGATGCATGGGTTTTTCTGCAGGCTCAGAACCCACATGCAGAGTTAGTGGGGCAGTGGTTGGTTTGCAATCCTGCCCCTTCCCCCAGGGTGTAGAGTCAGTGGGAAGGAGGAAAAGGAAGCTGGGAAAGAGATTTGGATGACATTGACTGAGAGAATAATTCCTAAACTAGATTAAAAAACACCACTGGAGGGGCCTCAAGATGGCTGACCAGAGGCATCTGCTACTGGCCTCCTCCACAAAGAAGAAGTAAAATAGCCAGATAATCACACTTCAAATAGATCATTCAAGAGAAAACACTGGAACTCAACAGAGAGGTGTCAGGAAACACCTAAGGCAGGGAAGGAGAGGGAAGTGAGGCAGCCTGCTCAGCTGGGATTGGCTGGGATCCTGAAAGGTTTCCCAGTGTGGGGAAAGAGTAAGTGAGAGATCCCCACTGGTCCACATTCCCACTGCAGACTCCTGCAATGCTAGCCACAGGGGGGACCCTAGATCCTTGCAAGGCCTGAGATTAACATAGGGAGCTGCCTGGAGACCATGCAAAGGCATTGTTGCAGAGAAAGGAGCTCATGCTGGGTCCCACACACACCCTCGAGCCCTAAGCAGCTACAGCAAGAAGCCAAATTGAGAGCCCAGCCCCCACTAGACTCAACTTGCCTGGGGGCCCAACAGCCCCTGCATTTTCACAGTCCTGGAGCCCCATTGATGTTTCCTTCCTGTAGCTACTGCTGTGGCTGGCTGCTGCCACCAGGGCTGAAGTAGGAGCCATTGGCAACAACTATACTGCCCCCAGCAGTGAAGCCACCATGCATTTTCATGTGCCCCAAGAACAAACTCCCCAGCCCACAGCTGCCACTGCTGTGGGCTGCCACCATAGGGGCCAAAGTGCAAACAAAGCACATGCTCTCCAGGTGCTTACACATGGCTGCTGCCACTGAAAACAACCCCACCCTTCCCAGTAGCAGGGCTGCAGTGCAGCTGTCGCTGCCCTCAACTAAGCATGCCACTGGGGGCCTGGGGATCACCCTGCCTCTGGCTACCATAGCCAGTGCCTGCATTCACCACTGAGGGGCCTGAATACAGGTCTGCCTTGCCTGGCTTTGCAAGCCCCAGACCTAAGCACACTGTCCAGAGGCCTGGGGACTGCCCAGCCCCATCCACCACAATTGGCACCAGAGCACTCCTCCTGCAGGCCTGAGGTTGGGCCCACCCAACCCGCCACTACCATTATAGCTGGCACCTACCCACACATGCCTTCTGTGGGCCTGGGGACTGGCCCACCTAGCCTATCACAGCCACCACCAACACCAGTGTGGACTGCTTGGGAGCCAGACGTTTATCCAGCCAGTGCTATTATCATTACCCACACTACACATGCTGTCCAGGGGCCTGAGAACCTGCTCACCAGCCTGGCCCACAGCTGCCACTACTGATACATGAGCAAACTGCCTGGAGGCCCAAGAATTGGCCAACCTGGACCCACTAACACAGGTGTCAACATACAGGTGTCCTTGGGGCCTAAGGACAGGCATGCTTGGCCTGCTGCTGCCACCACTGGGGCCCAAGAACAGGCCCACCTGGCATTCCTGTCACTAGCAAAATTTCACTACTCCCTCTGCTAACAAACATATCCTAAACCACTGAGGAAATCACAGACACTACTGATGCTGTTTACAGTCAAAGAAACCATACAGAGACTACACTACTGCACATATCCAGAATCAAAGCTAAAGTGCCATACCCAACCAACACCATGGATACATTTTCAGGAAAAAGTCCTCCCCTGTGGAAGCAATTCAAAAAATTAGAAAAAGTGACTGTTACACCAGATGCACAGATATCAACATAAGAACACAAGAAACATGAAAAACCAAGGAAATATGACACCTCCAAAGGAACATAATAATTATCCAGCAAAAGATTCCAACCAAAAAAATTTTATGAAATTCCAGAAAAAGAATTAAAAATAATGATATTTAAGTGAAATACAAGATAATTCAGAAAAAACAATACAAGGAAATCAGAAAAACAATTCAGGATATGAATGAGAAATTTACCAAAGAGATAGATATAAAAAAGAACCAAACAGAAATTCTGGAAGAATTCATTAAATGAAATACAAAATACATTCAAAACCTTCAACAATAGATTAGCTCAAGCAGAGGAAAGAATTTCAGAAATTGAAGACAGGTCTTTTGAAATAAACCAGTCAGACAAAAATAAAGAAAAAAGAATCAGAAAGAATGAACAAAGCCTATGTGTCATATGGGACACCATAAAGTGACCAAATATTTAAATTTTCAGTGTCCCAGAAGGTGAAGAGAAAACAAAAGGCATGGAAAACCTATTTAATGAAATAATAGCTGAAAACTTCCCAATTCTACCAAAAGATTTAGAAATCTAGATACAGGAAGCTCAGAGAGTCCCAAACAGATACAGTTCAAAAAGATCTTCTCTCCATGGCACATTGTAGTCAAAGTGTCAAAACTCAAAGACAAAGAGAGAATTTTAAAACAGTAAGAGAAAAGCATCTAGTCACATCTAAAGGAATCCCCATCAGACTAACAGTGGATTTCTTAGCAGAAACTTTACAAGACAGGAGAGAATGGGATGATATATTCAAAGTGCTGAAAGAAAAAAAACTGTCCGCCAAGGATATTATATCCAGCAAAGTTATTCTTCATTAAATAAAGGAGAAATAAAGTCTTTCTCAGACAAGCAAAAGCTGAGGGAATTAATCACCACTAGCCTGGCCCTACAAGAAATGCTTAAGAGAGTCCTACACCTGGAAGCAAAAGGATGATAGCAACCATCATGAAAACACACAAAAGTATAAAACCCCTGGTAAAGCAAACACACAAATAAGAAAGAGAAAGGACTCAAATGTTATCATTACACAAAATCACCAAACCACAATGATAAACAATAAGAGAGAAAGATAGGAACAAAAGTTATTCAAAACAACCAGAAATCAATTAATAAAATGACAGGAATAAGCCCTCACATAGCAATACTAACTTTGAATGCAAATGGATTAAACTTAGCACTTAAAAGACATAAAAAAATGATTCAACTATAGGCTGCCTACAAGAAACTTATCTCACCTGTAAAGACACACACAGACTAAAAGTAAAGGTATGGAAAAAGATATTTCATGCAAATAGAAACCAAAAGTGAGCAGGAGTAGCTATACTCATATCAGATAAAAAGATTTTAAGTCATAAACAGTAATAAGAGACAAAGAAGGTTGTTATATAATAATAAAGGGATCAATTCAGCAAAAGCCTATACCGATTCTAAACATATATGCATCCAACACAGGAACACCTAGATATATAAAGCAAATATTATTAGATTCAAAAGAAGTGATAGACTCCAACACAACAATAGTTGGGGACCTCGACACCCCACTCCCAACATTAGACAGATGATCTAGACAGAAAACTAACAAAGAAACATTGGATTAAACTGCACATTAGACTAAATGCACCTAACAGACATTTACAGAACATTTCATCCAACAGCTACAGAATACACATTCTGCTCAACACACGTGGAACCATTCTCCAGGACAGGCCATATTTTAGGACACAAAACAAGTCTCAAAAAATTTAAAAAACACAAAATCACATTAAGTGTCTTCTCAGACCACAATGGAATAAAACTAGAAATCAATAAAAGAGGAACTTTGGACACTGTACAAATACATGGAAATTAAACAACATGCTTCTTGACCACTGGTCAGGGAAAATATTAAGGAGGAAATAAAAAAATTTCCTGAAGCAAATAGTGATCAAAACACAACATACCAAAATCTGTGGGCTACAGTAGAAGCAGTGATAAGAGGGATGTTTATAGCAATAAAAACTTACATTAAAAAAGTAGAAAGATTTCAATAAATAATCTAACAATGCACCTCAAGGAACTAGAAAAGAACAAACCAAAACTAGTATTAGTAGAAGGAAAGAAATAATAAAGATCAGAGCAGAACTAAATGAAATAGAGACTAAATAAACAATACAAAGGACAAATGAAATGAAAAGTTGGTTTTTAAAAAAGAAAAACAACATCAATGAGCTGCTAGCTAGACTAATCAAGAAAAAAGAGAGAAGAGCCAAATAAATAAAATCAGAAATGAAAAAGGAGACATTATAACTGATACCACAGAAATACAAAAGATGATGAGAGACTACTATGAGCAACTATGCACTAACTAGAGGAAATTGATAAATTCCTGGACACACGACCTGCCAAGATTGAATCAGTAAGGAATGGAAAACCTCAAGAGACCAATAATGAGTACTGAGATTGAATCAGGAATAAAACGTCTCCCAACAAGCAAGAGTATAAGCCTGGATGGCTTCACTGCTAAATCCTACCAAACTTTCAGAGAAGAACTAGCATCAATTCTCCTCAAGCTATTCCAAAAAATAGAGAAAGGAATTCTCCCTAACTTACTCTATCTGGCCAGAATTACCCTGATACCAAAATGAGACAAAGATGCAACAAAAAAAGAACACTAAAGGCCAATATCCCTGATGAACACAGACACAAAAATTCTCAACAAAATACTAGCAAACCAAATCCAACAGCACATCAAAAAGACAATACATGATCAAATGGAATTTATCCCAGGGAGTCAGGGATGATTCAACATACACAAATCAATAAATGTGATACAATCACATAACCAGAATTAAGGACAAAAATCATATTATCAGATGCAGAAAAAGCACTTGATAAAATGCAACATCTCTTCATGACAATAACTCTCAACAAACCAGGCATAGAAGGGACATACCTCAATACAATAAAGGCCATATATGACAAACATCATACTGATTGGGAAAAAATTGAAAGGCTTTCCTCCAAGAACTAGAACAAGACAAGGATGCCCACTTTCACCCCTTGTATTCAACATAGTACTGGCATAGCCAGAGCAATTAAATAAGAGAAAGAAATAAAAGACATCCAAATTGAGAAAGAGAAAGTCAAATTGTCCCTCTTTGCAGAAGATATGCTCTTATATCTAGAAAAACCCAAAGATTTCACTAAAAAACTCTTAGATTTGATAAATAAATTAGTAAAGTTGCAGGATACAAAATCAATATACAGAAATCAGTAGCATCTTTATACACCAATAATGAAATAGCTGAAGAAGAAGTCAAGATGGCAATCCCATTTATAATAGATATAAAAAAATACCTAGGAATACATTTAACCAAGGAAACAAAAGAGTTCTACAAGGAAAACTGCAAAACACTGATGAAAGAAATTGAAGAGGACACAAACAACTGGAAAGACATCCCATGCTCATGGACTGGAGGAATTGGAATACTACTCAGCCATAAAAAATGAATTGATATCTTTGGTAACAATCTGGATGGAACTAAAGACCATTCTCCTAAGTGAAGTACTGCAAGAATGGGAAAAACAATCACCACATGTACCCACTATTAAATTGGAACTAACCAATCAGCACTCACATGCACATATGGAAATAAAACTCAACAGAAATCAAGCAGGTGGGAGGGGGGTGGAGGGGAATGGGTAAAATCACACCTAACAGGTACAATGCATGCTATCTGGGTGATGGGCACGCTTATAGCTTTGAGTCAAACTGTACAAAAGCAATTCATGTAGTCAAAACTTTTGTACCACCGTAATATTCTGGAATAAACAATAAAAAAAGAGTACATGTAAATGGCCACTAATCACCAGGGAAATGCAAATCAAAACCGCAGTGAGATATCATCTTACCCCAGTTACAATGGCTATTACTAAAAGGACAAAAAATAACTGTTTATGGGAATGTAAATTAGTATAGCCACTATGGAAAACAGTATGGAGATTTCTCAAAAAACTAAAAATAGAATTACCTTATGGACCAGCAAGCCCACTATTGGATATTTATCCAAAGGAAAAGAACTCAGTATATTAAAAGGATACCTGCGCTCTCATGTTCATTGTAGCACGATTCACTATAGCAAAGATATGGAATGAACATAAGTCTCTAAAAATGAATGAATGGATAAAGAAAATGTGGTATATATACATAATGGAATACTACTCACCCATAAAAAGAATGAAATCATGTCATTTGCAGCAACATGGATGGAACTGGAGGTCATTATGTTAAGCAAAACAAGCCAGGAACAGAAAGACAAATATTGCACATCCTCACTCATATGTGGGAGCTAAAAAAGTTGATCTCATGGAGGTAGAAAGTTTAAGGATAGATACCAAAGACTGGGAAGGGTGTCTGAATATGGCAGGGCAGATAAAGAGAGATTGGTTAATGGGTACAAACATACAGTTAGATAGAAGGAATAAGTTCTAATGTTCAATAGCAGAGTAGTGTGACTGTAGTTAACAATGTATTGTATATTTCAAAATAGCCAGAAGAGAGCACTTGAAATGTTCCCAACACATAGAAATAATAAATTCTTGAGGTGATGGACACTCCAAATACCCTGTGTTGATCATTGCACATTGAATGCATGTAACAAAATATCACAGGTACCCCCATAAATACGTAAAAATATTATGTATGAATAAAAAAACCCCTGCTGGACTGGGCCAAGTTTGGCGGATTGGACTAAATTTAGTTTTCCTGCTGTCAAGTGGGAGTGGAAGCTTGTCAAAGAAAAGTGTGTGCAGTTATAAAAATAAAGAAATGTTCATGTTTTCACATAGCCCATGTGTGATTATCCAATTTATACCCTTTACACTAGATTTGTTAAATCTACAGGGAGGCAGTTACTGAAATCTAGGTTTTGTTGAAGAGAACATGCTTTCTAAATTCCAAAAGCTTCCTTTAAAATCACAGCAACCTGCTTTGGGAGGGTTGAACTTAGTGTTGTGTTATAAGGCACCTGGGTCAGTGGCTCTGAGGCAGGATTGTCCTTTCCAGCAAGAAGGAGGAGGATTATGCAAATGGAGAGGAAGAGAAGGGCAAAGGACCTGGCCTGAAGGCCTTGGTCCCCCTTCTCCTATAGTGGTTGGGGGTCAACAGTGGAATTGGTGGTAGAAATAATCAGAGGACTTTAGAGAAATCCTGAACAGGAATCTTTTATCATCACTGGGCATTGGCTCCACAGTAAGATGACATGACAAAAACGTGAGTTGCTTTTTTTGTTTGCACATCTGAGTCACAGTGTGGTAGATGTATTACTGCTCACAAGTGTTCAGTGGCTGTCCTGGTGAGAGGATTAGATATCCTTGTCCTGTTGAATTCAGGCTTGGCTATGTCACTTTCTTTGGAAAGTAAAATGTGAGTAGAAATAGAGGTGTCTCTTCTAAGCAGAAACATTAAGAAATGAAGCATGTGTTGAGATGGAGCTTACATCAGCCTGGGCTTTTGAGCAACTATGATGAGCAGACCCTCCTCATCAATTTATGATGGGGAGAAGTAAACCTTCTTATAAGCCACTGTGACTTTTGGCTTACTTGTTACTGCAGCATAAACTACCCTTTATTGACCAATACACAGTATGAAAATTTCATCACCACTGCATAGTCTATATAACACCATTAACAACAATTATCTTTAATTTGCAACCATCTAAGGAGTGAACATGTTTCCAGGGTTTCTGAAACAATTCAATGGCTTACTTAGTCTTTTTTTTTTTAATGGTAGCAATTACTTTCCACTTGTATTATAGTTATTAGTGAGGAATTTAAGCTCTTCTACTAGGCCACAGAGTCAGTCCTTGAGGGTAGGAATAGATTTGCCTCATTTTTGAATGAAAGCTCACTCTTTGCAAGGTCATGTAAACTAATGGTAAAAACTATTGGTAGAAGCTTGGTTAGGTTGAAACCATTGAAAACAGAAGTACAATAGATGTTTGGGAGGTCACAGTTTTCTAAAATATAAACAAATTCTTCTTGTACTACAGCGATATCTATCATGTAGGAAAGAGCCTTTCTTAGGGGTGTCTTGTTGGATGAAAATTTTTGCAAATGCAAACTCTTTAGATGGAAGAAAATAGTAATAACATTATTATTATATTATTATTAGCTAACATTTATTTTATATTTACCATGGATCAAATATTGTTGTAAGCCTTTGCACTTCCATCCTTAGAAGAACCCTACAACTAGGGTACAGCCCTACAAATTAGGCACTATTGTGATTCAAAACTTCCAGGTAAAATTAGACATGGAGAAGCTAAGTAACTGTATCAAGCTCACACAGTAAAGTGGTGGATTTGGGATTTGAACACAGTTTGGCTCCAGAAATTTTGTTCTTACTCACTATGCATATGTACTACATAGTACATAGTAGAAATGTTTTTGAGGCTTATCCAGCTCTCAGTTCCCTTGTATAGGAGCTGTCCCTACCCATGGCTCATATTTAAGGGTCAAGCTTAGGCTTTTCCCATAGCTTATTAGACTAGGGGTAGACTGGTCAGTGGTTTGTCCTATGGAATAGTAGATTTTTTCTTTAGAAAATTTGAACCAAGAAAGACAGAGCCTGTAATGAGTTGGTGCTAAGGTATGATAATTTGAATATCTTCAAGCTGGACTTGCTTTGTTTGGGCTACAGAATATTTGAACCACTGGTGAAAAATTAAAAAGGGAACATGAGGAAGGCAAGGGAAAAAAATTGTAAAAAGTTGATGAGAAGTAACATGCATAAAATTTCACTTAGGTATAATTCTACTTGTGTGTTTATATGTATAAAGAGATGGTGGTACATAAAAATATGGTCAGTAGAATGTTAATAGTGCCTGGTGCAAAACAATGAGATTTCAGGTATATGTATTCTTCCACATAATTTTATGTAGTTCTTGAGTATTGTACAATAAGCATGCATAAATAGAAAAAATTATTTTATTTTTAAACACATATTGTTGAGATTTTACATAAATCTCTGTATTCCTAGATGTTGAAATTGGAAAGATCTGGCATTGCTGAGCTCACATTTTCACATGGCAGCAATGGCCAGAGCTGAATCTTGGCTACCTTTTGTAAATCTGGCTGGTAATCTCTAACTTCCACTGCCTGTTGTTCTGTATACTTGACTTTATTCACTCCATGATATTTAGTACTGGACCTATTGGCACTTGAGAGAATATTCTTTAGAGAGAGGTCATACAGACTTGGGGTTGGCAGCTATCTTGGGTTATGCACAATCTACAAAAGCCATGTTAGCTTATGTGAAAGCTAAGAATCTAGATAGAGCAGTTCCATCTGATAGAACTTTCTGTGATAATGGAAATGAGTACTTGAAATGTGGCTAGTTCAACTGAGGATCTGAATTTTTAATTTTAATTAATTTTAATTTAAATAGCCATATGTGGCTAATGTCTGCCATATTGGACAGTGCAGATCTAAAGGGAGAGAGAGAGAGAGAAAGAGAGAGAGAGAGAGAGAGGGAGAGGAGTGAGAGGGAAGCACAGATGAGACAGTTTGCTGAGAGTGGAGATATTCTAAAAGGAGTATCTATGTAGGACTTGCTAATAGGTAGTCCAAAAGCTTCTATACCTCACCTACATATTGTATATGGAAAAGAAGTGGGTGATCAGAAAAGAGACTGACACAAGAGAATTTCTTTAGAGGAGCTGTCAGTGTGCTCTGCATTTTTCCCTGTTTTCCTTCCCGCATCAAGTCAAGTGAAGGGGAATTCAGGAGGATTGCAGAGAGAGAGTTGACATGCTCCCCTGAATTTGTAGGATTCAGAAATGAGTGCTTGACTCTCTTTGGGAAGTGTCAAAGGAGACATTAGCTGGAGGTGCCCCTGACCACAGAGCAAGGAGAAAGAGCTACATGGGAGCAGCCTGTGTTTGACAAAAGAGTATCCTTTGAGTTGGAGAGGACACTACAGAAGGTGGCAGTGAGATCACTACCCAAGAAGATAAGATATTTGCAATAAACAGTCTGTGTGGGGTCTACTTCCAGAAATTGCAGTTTTGGGGGAGGGGGTGAAAGACTCCAAATGTGCCCCTTGAAAGAGAGATCCAATGGTCTATATCTGCCATCCAGAGGGTACCAACTTCCAAAGACAGAAGCACCCATCAGTACAAGCCCCTTTCTCCCTCTTTACCTCTCCTTCTTCTCCTTGCCTTGTGAGAAGATGGAACAAGGAGAGTAAAGACAGGCCTCATCTCTTATCTCTGAAGGTTTCCAACAGGAAGAATGGATTGCCATTTACTGAGATAAGAACTGCTAAGCGAAATGCTTTACTTTTGGGTGGAGGAATCGAGGGTTCTGTTTTGCATATGAAAGTACAAAGCCCAGTGGTATAAGTAATACATAGTCATACTCAAAATGCTCTAGTACTATAATGGTAGTGTGTAAAGGAATTTTATCTCTAGAATGAGGGTTAAAAGACAAACTATTCAAAACAACTATAGCTACAATAACCTGTTAAGGGATACAAATTACAAAAAGATATAAAATTTAACATCAAAATCATAAAAAATGGGGGGGGTGTAAAAGTATAGAGTTTTTGTATTCAATCAAAGTTAAGTTATAGCTTAAAATAGCTTATTATAAGCATAATATTTTATGTGAGCCTCATGGTAATCACAAAGTAAAAACTTGTAGTAGTGGCACAAAACATAAAAGGAAATAATTCAAAGCATACCACTACAGAAAACCATCAAGCTATAAAGGAAGAAAGCAAGAGAGGAAGAAAGAAAAAAATACTTACAAAGCAACCAGAAAACAAATTACAAAATGGCAGTAGTAAGTCCTTATTTATCAATAATTATTTTGAATGTAAATGAATTAAAATCTCCAATCAAAAGACATAGAGTGGCTGAGTGGATTAAAAAAACTAGATCCAAGGATCAAGATGGCCAACTAGACACAGGTAGTATGTGCCTCCTCCACAGAGAGGAACCAGAATAGTAAGCAGATACTCACATTTCGAACAGATCATCTAGGAGAGAATGCTGAGATACACCAAGGAAGTGATGGGAAGCACCAAAAATGGATAAGGAGGGGGTTCAGGGCAACTTGCCCAGCTGGGGACTTGCTAACTGCCTGGAGAAGCTCCTGAACTCAGGGAAACAGTAAGAGAGAACCCCCCAGAGCTCCATTCATCAAGATGAGCTTTTACAGTCTTGGCTACAAGAGAACCCCCTACAGTTTCCTGCCAGCACAGCCTGCCAGATAAGGGCCCTACTCTCTCTGGTAACAGGCCCATGGTGCCATTTTGGGAGTTTGAAGGTGGGCAGTGTCCTACCCTTGGGTGAATTTGAGCTGAGGCAGGTGCAGCCCTACCCAGCTGAGGAGGAACAGGGGAGGCTAAACTCTCCTACACACACCTAGGGCAATTCCTACTGCCCTACTATGGGCTGCTGTGGGACTGAATTGTGAGTGGATGGTACTTGCCCCAGTGTCTTGCTTATGTTGTTTGCCTAGAAGGGGCCCCACCTTCTTCATTCACAGGCCCAAGGTGCCAGTTTGAGAGTTTAAAGCTAGGCAGCACCCTGTCTTTGGACTGAGCTCAGTCTGATGTAGCTGATGGCCCTTTCATCTGAGGAGGGAGAGGGAAGCCTAAGCTCTCCTACACACACTTAGGACAATTCCTACCAACCTGCTATGGGCTCCTGTGAGACAAACATGAGCTGACAGCACTATCCAGTTTCTTGCCCATGCTGCTTGCCTAAAGGAGCCCTGCCTCTTTTGATTGAAAGTTCATACCAGGTGCCATTTTGAGAGTTTAACACTGGGTTGCACCCCACCCTTGGGCAAGGTTCAGGGTGACTTGGCTGCAGCTGCCACCCAGCTGGGAAGCAAAGGAGAGACCAAGTTCTCCTAAGCACACTTAGGACAATACCCACCCTGTTATAGGCAGCTATGGGACTGGGGAATAGCCTGCCCAATCTATTGCAGCTGTCAGCAATACCAACATGGACCATTGGGGTCCAAGTGGGTGGCTCCACCACCACTACTGCCACCTCCCACACCACACCAGCTGCTCAGTGGCCTGAGAACATGCCACCACACCTGGCCTTCTGTTCCAACTACTACCTTCTGAGCAAGCCACCTGAAGGCCCAAGAATTGGCCCCCCAGGATACACTAACACTGCTGCCAGCATAGGGTGCTCTGGGGCCTAAAATCAGGTATACTCAGCCCACTGTTTCCACCATTGGGGCCCAAAGCCTGGCTCAGCTGCTGTTTAACCCTCAGCAAAACTTCACCACAGCCTCAGCTAATAACTGTTCCCTAAGTCACCAAGGAAACCACAGATACCACTGACCCTCTGTACTGCCTAAGAAATCATACAATGATCACACTAAGGCAGGCACCCAAAGTCAAAGCCAAAGTGTCCTGCTCAACCAACAACACATATATATCTTCAGGAAAAAGTTCTCCTCTTCAAAACAATTTCAGAAAATGAGAAAAAGTGACCACTATATCACTTGAACAGGTATCAATGGAAGGAAACAGGAAACACAAAAAAGCAAGGACATATGTACACCACCAAAACACCATGACAATTTTCCACCAACAGATCCCAATCAAAAAGAATTCCTCATAATGCTAGATAAAGAATTTGAAGTATAGATTCAAAGGAAGCTCAATGAGATGGAAGAGAAATCTGAAAACCAATACAAAGAAATCAGAAAATCAATTTAGGATATGAATGAGAAATTTATCAAGAAGATACATATCATAAAAACAAACAAACAAAACCCCCCTAGAAATCCTGGAGCTGAAAAATTCATTGAAGGAAATACAAAACACATCCAAAAACTTCATGAATAGACTAGACTAAGCAGAATAAAGAATCTCAGAACTTGAAGACAGGTCTTTTAAAAAAATCCAGTCAGACAAATACTAAGGAAAAAAGAACAAAAAAGAATGAGCAAAGCCTTTGAGACATCTAGAACTACATAAAGCAACCAAAGTCACAAATTATCAGTATTCCTGAGGGGAAGAGAGAGCATAGGGTTTAGAAAACCTATTTAAGGAAATAATTGATGAAAATGTCCCAGAACTAACAAGAGAATTAGACATTCAGATACAAGAGTCCCAATAATACCCAGGCAAATACATTGCATAAAGGACTTCACCATGGCATATTATAATCAGAATGACTAAAGTAGAAGTGAAAGAGAAAAATTTTAAATTATCAAGAGAAAAGCGTCTAGTCACCTATAAAGGAAACCCTATTAGACTAACAGCAGACCTCTCAGGAGAAACTTTACAGGCCAGAAAAGAATGGGATGCCATTTTCAAAGTGCTGAAAGAAAAAAACTGTAGGCCAAGAATTTTATATCTCGGCAGACAAAACTTCAGTAATGAAGGAGAAATAAAGTCTTTCTCAGACAAGCAAATGCTAAGAGAATTCATCACTACTAGACCAGCCCTATAGGAAATACTCAAAAGAGTCTAAAATATGGAAATGAAAGGTCAATAATCACCATCACAAAAACAAATGAAAATATAAAATTCACAGGTTTTATAAAACCTGTCACACAAAGTCACACAAAGGAGGATGAGAAAGGAATTAAATGGAAACATGACCAAAGTTCAACAAACCACAAAAACAAAAACAGAAAAAGAAAGAAACGAAGAAATTATAAAACATCTAGAAATCAACTAACAATACAGCAAGAACAAAGCCTCACATATCAATATTAACAATGAATGTAAATGGATTAAATGTTGCACTTAAAAGATATAGATTGGCAGGATGGATTAAAAAAATGACCTAACTATATGCTGCTTACAAGAAACTCACCTAACCCATAAAGACACATATAGACTGACCATAAAAGGGTGGAAAAAGATATTCCATGCAAACAGAAACCATAAGTGAGCAGGATTAGCTATACTTATATCAGATAAAACAGACTTTAAATCAAAAATAGTAAAAAAAAAAAGATAAAGAAGGTCATTATATAATAACAGCATCAATTCAGCAAGAGGATATAGTGATGCTAAATACATATGCACCCACAATTAGAGCACCTAGATTCACAAAACAGATACTACCAGACCTAAATAAAAAGATAGACAGCAAAACAATAAAAGTGGGGGAACTCAACACCCCACTCACAGTACTAGACAGATTATTGAGACAGAAAATCAACAAAGAAACATTGGATTAAAATTGGACTTTAGACTTAACAGACATTTACAGAACATTCCACCCAACAACTACAGAATATACATTCCTTTCATCAGCAAATGGAACATTCTCCAACATAGGCCACGTTAGGCCACAGAACAAATCTTAACAAATTTTAAATTTCAAAATCATATCAAGTGTCTTCTCAGACCACAGTGGAATAAAGCTAGAAACTAACATGAAGAAGAACTTCAGAAACTACAAATACATGGAAATTAGACAACATGTATTTGAATGATCACTGGACCAATGAAGAAATTAAGACAGAAATTAAAAAATTTTTGCAATAAATGGAAATAAAAACACAGCATACCAAAATGTGTGGGATACACTACAAGCAGTGCTAAGAGGGAAATTTGTACCATTAAATGCCTACAACAAAAAAAGTAGAAAGATCACAAATTAACAACCAAACACTGCATGTCAAGGAACTAGAAAAACAAGAAGAAAATAAACCTGGAGTTAGCAGAAGAAAAGAAATAACAAAGATCATAGCAAAAAAAAATGAAATAGAGACCAAAAAAAAAAAATTACAAAGGATCAACAAAATGAAAAGTTGGTTTTTTGACAAAATTGGTAAACCACTAACTAGACTAACCAAGAAAAGAAGAGAGATCAAAATAAACACAATCAGAAAAGAAAAAGGAGACATTACAACTGATGCCACAGAAATACAAAAGATCATCAGAGACGATTATGAACAACTGCATGCTCACAAACTAGAAAACCTAGAGGAAATGGATAAATTTCTGAAAACATACAACCTCCTGAGATTGAACCTGGAAGAAATAGAACTCCTGAATAAACCAATAAGGAGTAGCAACATGGAATCAGTAATAAAAAACTTCCCAAGAAAAGAAGTCTCAGGACCAGATGGATTCACTGCCAAATTCTACCAGATGGACAAAGAAGAACTGGTACCAATCCTACTGAAAATGTTCCAAAAGATTGAGAAGGAAGGAATCCTCCCTAACTCATTCTTTGAAGCCAGTATCACCCTGATACCAAAGCCAGGAAAGGACACAACAAAAAAAGAAAACTACAGACCAATATCTCTAATGAACATAGAAGTAAAAATCCTTAACAAAATATTAGCAAACTGAATCCAATAGCACATCAAAAGGAAAATTCACCATGATCAAGTGGGTTTCATCCTAGGGATGCAAGGGTGGTTCAGCATACACAAGTCAATAGATGTGATTCACCAGATAAACAGAATTAAAAACAAAAACCATATGATCATTTCAATAGATACAGAAAAAGCATTTGTTAAAATCCAGCATACTTTCATGATAAAAAGCCTCAAAAAACTTGGTGTATAAGGAACATGTTTCAAAATAATAAGGCTATAGATGATAAAATAAAGCCAACATCATACTGAATGGGGAAAAGTTGAAAGCATTCCCTCTGAGAACTGGAATAAGATAAGGATGCCCACTTTCACCACTTCTATTCAACATAGTGCTGGAAGTCCTAGCCAGAGCAATCAGGCAAGAGAAATAAATAAAAGGCATCCAAATTGGAAAAGAGGAAGTGAAATTATCTCTGTTTATTGATGATATGATCTTCTACCTAGAAAACCCTAAGGACTCCTTCAAAAGACTCCTGGATTTGATAAATGAATTCAGCAAAGTCTCAGATTATAAAATCAATATATAAAAGTAAATAGCATTTCTATACACCAATAATGATCAAGCTGAGAACCAAATCAAGAACTCAATTCCATTTACAATAGCTGCAAAACCAATAAAATACTTGGGAATAAATTTAACCAAGGATATAAAAGGTCTCCTCAAGGAGAACTACAAATCACTGATGAAAGAAATCATAGATGACACAACAAATGGAAATGTCCCATGCTCATGGATTGGAAGAATCAATATTGTTAAAATGACCATACTGCCCAAAGCAATCTACAAATCCAATGCAATTCCCATCAAAATACTAGCATCATTTTTTACAGAATTAGGAAAAAAACCCTAAAATTCATACAGAACAAAAAAAGAACATGAATAGCCAAAGCAATCCTAAGCAAAAAGAACAAAACTAGAGCCATCACATTACCTGACTTCAAATTATACTGCAAGCCTACAATAACCAAAATAGCATGGTGCTGGCATAAAAGTAGACACACAGATAAATGGGACAGAATAGAGAACCCAGAAATAAAACCATATACCTACAATGAACTGATCTTGAACAAAGCAGACAAAAACATACACTGGGGAAAGAACACACTATTCAACAAATGGTGCTGGGAAAACTGGACAGTCATATGCAGAAGAATGAAACTGGATCCCCCCCTCTCACTATATACAAAAATTAACTTGAGATGGATTAAAGTCTTAAATGTAAGACCTGAAACAATAAAAATCCTAGAAGAAAACCTAGGAAAAATTCTTTTGGACATTGGCCTAAGCAAAGAATTTATGACTAAGACCCCACAAGCAAATGCAACAAAAACAAAAATAGACAAATGGGATTTAATTAAATTAAAAATGTTCTGCACAGCAAGAGAAATAATCAAAAGAATAAATAGACAACCTGGAGAATGGGAGAATATATTCACAAACTGTATGTCCGACAAAGGATTGATATACAGAATCTACAAGTATCAAACAACTCAGCGAGCAAAAAAACCAAATAACCCCATTTAAAAGTGGGCACATGACATGAATAGGCATTTTTCAAAAGAAGATATACAAGTGGCCAACAGACATGTGAAAAAATGCTCAACACCACTAATCATCAGGGAAATGTAAATTAATACCACAATGAGATTCCATTTTACTCAAATCAGAATGGCCATTAATAAAAAGTCAACAAACAATAGATGTTGATGTGGATGTGGTGAAAAAGAAACACTTATACACTGTTGGTGGGAATGTAAATTAGTACAACCTCTATGGAGATCAGTATGGAGATTTCTCAAAGAACTGAAAGTAGATCTACTATTCTATCCTGCAATTCCACTACTGGGTGTCTACCTAGGTGAAAAGAAATCATTATATCAAAAGATACCTGCACTTGTATGTTTATTGCAGCACAATTTACAATCACAAAGATATGGAATCAACTTAAGTGCCCACCAAGTGATGAGTGGATAAAGAAAATGTGGTATGAACATGCCATGGAGTACTACTCAGTGATAAGAAAGAATGAAGTAATGTCTTTTGCAGCAACTTGGATTGAATTGGAGGCCATTATCCTAAGTGAAGTAACTTAGGAACAGAAAAATAAATGTTGCATGTTCTCACTTATAAGTGGGTGCTAAACTATGGCTACACAAATGCACACAGAGTGGTATAATGGACATTGGAGGCTTACAAGGGAAGGTGGGAGGGAGCAAGGGATGAAGAATTACCTATAGGGTACAATGTATACTACTCATGGAGAGGAGTAAACCAAAAGCTCAGACTCCACCACTATACAATACATACATGTATAAGAATCCAAATTGTACCCCCTAAATCTATTAAAATAAAAAAACCCCCAGATCCAACTGTGTGCCACTTACAAGAGACTTACTTTACTAGTAAAGACACAAATGGAATGAATGTGAAGGGATAGAAAAAGATATTCCATGCAAATGGAAACAAAAGGTGAGCAGGGGCAGCTATACTTATATTAGGCTAAATAGACTTTAAGTCAAAACTGTAAAAAGAGACAAAGAAAGTCATTACATAATGATAAAAGGGTCAATTCCTTAAGACGATATAACAATTGTAAATACGTGTGTGTGTATATATATAAAAGACATATATACCTCAAAGCACCTAAATATATAAAGCAAATATTAAATGATCTGATGGGAGATATCTGATGGGAGTAATACAATAATAGTAGTGGACTTCAGTACCCTCCTTTCAACAATGGTCAGATCATCTAGATAGAAAATCAGTAAGGAAACATTGGACTTGAATTACATTTTAGTCCACATGGACCTAACGGACATAAAAAGAACATTTCGCCCAACAGCAACAGAATATACATACTTCTCAAGTGCATATAGAACATTCTCCGGGATAGATCATATGTTAGGCCACAAATCAAGTCTTAGCATATTTAAGAGGATTGAAATCATATCAAGTATCTTTTCTGATCACAATGATATGAAACTGGAAATCAGTAATAGGAGAAATATTAGAAAATTCACAAATATGTATAAATTATACATGCTCTTGAATAACCAATGGGTCAAAGAAGAAATCAAAAGGGAAGTAAAATAATATCTTGAGACAAACACAAAGGGAAACACAACATGCCAAAACTTATGGAATGCAGTAAAAACAGTTCTAAGAGGGAAACTTATATTAAGTAACAATAAATGCCTATATATAAAAAAAGAAAACTCTCAAATAAACAACCTAACATTATACCTCAAGGAACTAGAAAAAGAAGAGCTAAGCCAAAGTTAGCAGAAGGAAGGGAAAAACGAAGATCAGAGCAGAAATAATGAAATAGAGACTAAATTAAGAATAGAGATCCACAAAACTAAGAGCTTTTTTTGAAAGGGTAAACAGAATTGACAAACCCTTAGCTAGAATGAGAACAAAAGAGAGAAGACTCAAATAAATAAAATTAGAAATGAGAGAGGAGATATTACAATTGATATCACAGAAATATAAAGGATCATAAGAAACTACTATGAACAATCATACACCGACAAATTGGACAACCTAGAAGAAATGAATAAATTCCTAGACACGTATAATCTACCGAGATTGAACCATGAAGAAATAGAAAATCTGAATAGAGCAATAACAAGTAAGGAGATTGAATCAGTAATAAAAATTCTCCCATCAAAGAAAAGCCCAGATCTGGATGGCATCACTGCTGAATTCTGCCAAACTTTCAAAGAAGAACTAATACTAATCCTCAAGAAACTGAAGTAGAGGAAATACTTACAAACTAATTTTATAAGACCTAATATCAAAACTAGACAAGAACACTACAAGAAAAGAAAATTACAGGCCAGTATCTTTGATGAACATAGATGCAAATATCTCTGGAATGCATGGATAATTCAACATATGCAAATTAATAAATGTGATACCACATTGACAGAACGATCATCTCAAGCATATGATCATCTCAACAGATGTAGAAAAAGCACTGGACAAAATTCAGCATCCTTTCATGATAAAAACTCTCAACAGATTCAGTATAGAAGGAATGTACCTCAACACAATAAGGGCCATATATAACAAACCCACAGCTAACATCTTACTCAACAGTGAAAAGTTGAAAGCTTTTCCTTTATGGTCAGAAACAAGACAAGGATGCCCACTCTCACCACTTCTTTTCAACATAGTACTGGAAGTCCAAGCCAGAGCAATTAGGCAAGAGAAAGAAATAAAAGTCACCCTAACAACAAACTATCTGAAAAAAATTAAGAAAATGATTCCATTTACAATAGTAACAACAACAACAACAAAATATTTAGGTGTAAATTTAACCAAGGAGGTGAAAAATCTGTACACTGAAAAGTATAAAACATTGATAAAAGAAATTGAAGAAAACACAAATAAATGGAAAGATCTCCTGTGTTCATGTATTGCAAGACTTAATATTATTAAAATGTCAATATTACCCAAAGTGATCTACAGATTCAATGCAATCCATACTAAAATTCCAATGTCATTTTTCACAGAAATGGAAAAAACAATCTTAAATCTTAAAATTTGTATGGAACCATAAAATATCCCAATAGCCAAATAGCCAAAGCAACCTTCATCGAAAAGAACAAAGTTGAAGACATCATACTACCTGATATCAAAGTATAGTACAAAGCTATAATAATCAAAACTGCATAGTATCAGCATAAAAACAGACACATATACAAATGGAACAGGATAGAGAGTTCAGAAATAAGCCCAAGCTTTTATGAACAATTGATTTTTGATAAAGGTGCCAAGAACACACAATGGGGAAAGGACAGTCTCTTCAATAAATAGTGTTGGGAAATCTGCATATCCACATGCAGAAGAATGAAACTGTATCCTTATCTCACCATATATAAAATCAATCCAAAACAGATTAAACTTAAACATAAGACCTGAAACTGTAAAACTCCTAGAAGACAACATAGGGAAACATTGGTCTTGGCAATAATTTTTTGGACATGACCCCAAAAGCACAGGCAACAAAAGCAAAAATAGACACATAGGATTGCACCAAACTAAAAAGCTTCTGCACAACAAAGGAAACAATTAACAGAGTGAAGAGGCAACCCACAGAGTGAGAGAAAACATTTGCAAATCATACCTCTGATAAGGGATTAATGTCCAAAAAATATAAGGAACTCAAACAACTCAATAGCAAGAAAACAAGTAACTTGATTAAAAAATGGGCAAAGAACCTGAATAGACATTTCTCAAAAGGAGACATGCTCATGGCCAATGGGTTTATAAAAAAAGCTCAACATCACCAACCATTAGAGAAATGCAAATTAAAAACACATGAGCTATCACCTCACATGGATTAGAATGTCTACTATCAAAAAGATGAAAGATAAGTATTAGTGACCATATGGAGAAAATGGAACCCTTGTACACTGTTGGTTGGAACATAAATTAGTACAGCCACTATGGAAAACAGCATGGCAATTCCTTGGAAAATTAAAAATAGAGCTACCATATGATCCAGCAATTCCACTTCTGGGTATATTTTCAAAGAAATTGAAATCAATATGTTGAAGAGATAGCTTCACTTCCATGTTCATTGCAGCATTATTTACAATAGCCAAGATATGAAATCAATCTCTGTGTTCATCAATGGATGAATGGATAGAAAAATGTGGCATATATACACAATTAAATACTATTCAGCTTCCATTAACCTAAGTGAAGTAACTCAGGAATGGAAAACCAAATACCGCATGTTCTCACTTATAAGTGCGAGCTAAGCTATGGGTACACAGGGGCACAGAGTAGTGTAATGGACATTGGAGACTCAGAAGGGAGGAGACTGGGGTGGTGAAGGATGAAAAATTACCCATTGGGCACCATGTACACTATTCAGGTGACAGGTACACTAAAAGCCCAGACTTCACCACTGTACAATTCATCCATGTAACCCCAAACCACTTGTACCCTTAAATCCATCAAAATAAAAAAAATTACTATTCAGCCTCAAAAAGAAGAAAATTGTGTCATTGGGACAACATGGATGAACTTGCTGGTGAAGTAAGGCAGGCACAGGCAGGCGAATACTGCATGATCTCACTTATGTGTAGAATCTAAAAAAAGTCAAACTCAGAAGTAGAGAGCAGAATGTGGTCACCAGAGGCTGGGGGTTGGAGGTGGGAGAAGGGGATGGGGAGAGGTTGGTCAGAGATTACAAAGTTTCAGTTTGACAGGAGGAATCAGTTTTTGAGATCTATTGCACAGTGTAATGACTATAGTTAATAATGCATTATATATTTCAAAATTGCCAAGAGAATAAACTTCATATGTTTGCACCACAAAAATGATAAGCAAGTTTGGTGATGAGTATGTTAATCACCTTGATTTAATCATTCCATATTGTATATCGAGAGATCACGTTGTATATGTTTATGGGGTGCAATGTGATCTTTTGATATATGCATACAATGTGGAATGATTAAATCAAGCCCTTACAGAAGTCCCCCGACTGGCTGGTCCCTCTGCTGTGGTATTTCTCTCCAATCCTCCTTCCCAACCTTTCACCTCGCTACCACATGCTTCAAACGTCAGCTTAAACATCTTTTGCACAGAGAGGGCCTCCCTAACCTTCCAACCCAAATTAAGTCCTTCTAGTTATTGTTTCTCATCTTTCCTTCATAGTACTTAATGAAATTTATAATAGTCATTTATTTGTACATTAATTTGTTTAACGTCTACTCTTTGGCTAGACTTCCAGCTCCACAGGGCATAGTTCACTACTACATTGTCTAGTGCTTAGCATGGTACTTGGTGTGTGGAAGTTGCTCAACTAGTATTTGTTGAATAAATGAAAACCAAGGGGATCAGAATATTATCTTTGTGGTTCAATAGTCACTTCTGTCAAGAATTTCCTGGGCAGCCAAATTACATCCCAGAGGTGGTACCGGTATGGAACCAGAGCCAGGGAACTGGTCAGTGACTTTAATGTCTCATGTCTTTGAATTACACAATCTTTATGTATCTATCTCTACTCTAAGGAATTATGTGCCAAGGGGCCTGGCACTAAATCTTTTGCATTTGTTTTTCTAGGCATCATGCTTACTTTTCCACAAACATATGCTTTTAGCACACAGTCAACCATGTCGCCAATAGAATTGTAGGCTTCTGAAATTATAACTGGAATTTGTCCATACTGAAACTTCTCAGCCATTTATTTTCAGATTATTGCTTAGGATGGTTACCTTTTCTGAAAATTTATTTTAGTTATTGAAAATTTTTTTTTTTTTTGCAATCCGTGTTTAGCCTTATCTTCAACTTTTGGGGGCATCTTGTTGCCACATATGTCAATACAGTGATATAAGAGTTAAAAATACTTGCTGATTCTGGCTGTCTGATGTAAAATTCAAATTTCTCTGACGTGTTAATGGATTCAATGAAGACAGAACACCTTAATTCATGAAAACACACAATAACAAACTTTGAAAATAAAAAGCTAGATAGAGGCATAATAATGTTTTTCCTAATTTTTCTACTTTTCTGTTAATTACCTTTTTCATCATATAAATAGTCTACAGCAAAAGAGCTAACTCTAGTTAAGGTAGAAATTAGCTGGTTATTCTGGCATATGTCAAAACGTAGAACTTTCAGTGTGTATTGGCTTAAAGTCAATTTTCTTTTAGGAAGTCATTTGAATACTGTTATAGTAGAAGCTATGGAAAAAATCCAGAAGAACTCAAATAAGAAAATCACCTTTAAAGAAAATCTGAGAACCTTTATTTCCAAAATTTTATATATATTTTTACAAAAGACATGCCCATTGAGCTTTGCCAGGCCACTGTCAGTAGTGGACGCTATGTGGTTAAGTCTAGCACACGGCATTTCTCACACTATGTGAATTATGGGATACAGAGTGATAGAATTTATGCAACCTTATGAAACATGCCAGAGCGATGTAGCATTTAAGCTAAGATGTTTTAATGACTCAATTTGTTCACGCTACTTGAGGATAAAAAGTGATTTCATAGGATTTGCTATTAATCACTGCAGCCCCTAGTATTTAGTACTTGGGGGGGCAGATGTTTTCAGGGTCATACTAATAACAAAGAAAAACAGTAGACATGTTTTTAATAGCCAAATTGTAATTAGAGACAATTAATGTAACATTTTCAATTAGAATAAAAGGGCAAGGCTATCATGTTATAAAGTATTATAATTAATGTATTAAATGCAGATACAATAATCTTACTTCATACAGCAATTCCTCATTCTGCTTACAGTAAATAATTTGGTAACAGATTCAGACTGAACTTAACTAGAAGAAAATGAAAGGCATCATTGCTTAACTCCTGTTGTCTAGGAAGGAGAGAGAATAAACTATATTTTAAGAGACCTCTGAAAAAAGTTCATTTTAAAAAATGCCAAGACTCAGGTTTATTATTATTCTCCTGGGGCACACACTTTGAAATGATATTTTCACACAAGGTAGAATTTGAAATTTGAATCCTGTCAGAGCCACAAAATGCTGAAAGTCCAGATCTCACAGGGAATAACATTTAAATATTAAATGTCTAAGTCCAAGGCAGAGATGACAAGAATAAAAACGACCCCATTTCGAGTGAAATTGCTGTCCTCTTTGTTTTTTAAACTGGGTTAAATTAGCATTTTTGTTCAGTTTGGCCTGAAAGAATACAAAATAAATATGATAAGAAGCAAAGAGTTTGAAACTATAATGTTCACATAGTTAAAATGATTCTCCATTTCACTGAAGGCCCTCCTTTCACGGAAGCTTAGGATTGTTATTTACAGGCTGTGGGACTGAAATGAATGGTCCATGAGTCAAACTGGATGCTTAGTGCAGTGGAAAAATCCAGAGTTGATGGACTAAATTTTTCACTTTGCAACAAATTGTTTTGGTGTCAGAGAAGTCTTTGTCATCATTGTTTGGTCATTCCCTTCATTTTCAGGATCTATGTCTTACACATGTCAGTCACTGGGTATCCTGAAGAGCTCTAGCCTTTGGGGCTACCCTTTCCTTAAATAATTAAATAAAAATAGCCAGAGTTCCCACACCCTGTGTGAGTATTTGAGGAGCACACAAAAAATAGCCTCTTTTCTTTAATTAAGTTGTAAATTAGTGGGAAAATATACAAGTGATTGTATATCAAGTGTACATTCAAGTGATTGCAGACAGAGGCCAAAATATCACCCTGAAAAAAAGAAGACTCTGCAACAGGTCCAGTTTGCTATGCAAAGTGCTCTGCCATGCGACCTAGCAGATCCAATGGTGCTTGGAAATGTCTGTAGATCAGGATGTGTGTGGAGACTTTGGCAGCCTCCTACAAGTGAATTACAGTGCATACCTTTAGAATTTTGGAGCAAATCTCTGTCATCCTTTGTAGATGGCTATTCTTTGAAAAACAGCTATGGCTTGCTCCTGGGCCTTAGTAGAGACTGAGCACTTGGCCATGGGCCACCAAATGAACATGAGCTGCTGATAATAAACTGGATGTTGTCTGGCCCACTAAATCATAAAGTTGGGCAAGCAGTACAACTTGAGTAGGTCCTGAAGGCTATAGTAAGTTGCATGAGCAAGTTGCCCAGATGCCGGTGGCCCCTACTCATATTGTCTTGCTTCCTCCCTCTCAGCCCACACACAGTTGGCCCTCCATATCTGCAGGTTCTGCATCCGTGGATTCAACCAACTGTGGATCAAAAATATTTTTTGGGAAAAAAAGAAATAACAATACAACAATAAAAATAATAGAAATGAAAATACAGTACAATAACTATTTGCATAGCATTTACATTATATTAGGTATTTTATGTAATCTAGAGATGATTTAAAGTATACCGGAGGATGTGCAGAGGTTATATGCAAATACTACACCATTTTATATCACAGAATTGAATATCTATGGATTTTGGTATCTGAGGGGGTCCTGGAACCAATCCCCCATGGATACCTAGGAACAACTGTATATGGCCTCATGAGGGGGTTCTCTATGACCAACATTGACTGAGAAAGAAAAATTTCATGCCTGGTTTATAGATTTGTATGATATGCTGGCATTTCCTAAAAGCAGCTAGCTCAGCACTACTGTTCCACTCTGGGGTGGCTCTGAAGTATAGTAGTGAAGGGAGATCCTATCACTAGACAGTGCTTCAAGGAGTACACCTAAGTTTTTATTTTTCCTGGAAGAGGAGATGGCCGAGGTATGGCTTATACTGATAGACAGAGGCTAATGGCTTGACTAGATGGTCAGTGTTATGGACTGAATGTTTTCATCCTCCCAAGAAAGAATATAACTGGGAAATTGGTGACAGGAGGTGTGTGGATAGATTTTTCTGAATGGGCACAGAGAATGAAGATGTTTGTCCCATATGACTGCCCATCAAAGAGTGACCTCAGTAGAGGATGACCATAATAATCAGATGGACAAGATACCCGGCTCTGTGGACATCAATCAGGCTCTTTCCCCAGCTACCCAATCCATGCCCAATGGACTCATGAACAAAGTGGCCATGGCAGCAAGGGGTGGATGTTATGTATGAGCTCAGCAACATGGACTTTCTCTCACGAAGCCTGATCTGTCTACAGTCACTGCTGAGTGCCCCACATGCCAACAGCAGAGATCAACTCTGAGCCGCTGATATGGCACCATTACCCGGGTGGCATGTTGATTGCACTGGAACACATCCATCTTGGAAGAAGCAGCACTTTCTTCTCACTGGAAGAGACATTCACCCTAGATATGGATTTGTTTTCCTTGCCCTTAATGCTTTTGCCAAAACCACCATCTGTGGACTTACAAAGTATGATTCACATCAAGGTATTCTTACAAAATTTCTTCTGATCAAGGAACTAATCTAATAGCAACTGATGTGTGACAATGGACTCATACTTATGGAATTCACTGATCTTACCATGTTCCCCATCACCTTGAAGTAGCTGGTCTGATAGAGTGCAGGAATAGATTTTCAAAGATTTAGTTTCCATGCCAGCTGGGTAGCAATACCTTGCAGGGTTGAGATAAAGTCTTCTAGGATGTGGCATATGTGCCAAATCAGGGACCAATATATGGTGCTGTTTTTCATACAGATGGGATCCATGGATCCAGGAAAGCCATGTGAAGTGGGAGTGATTTCTTTCACTATTAACCATAATGAGCCACTGTGTGTGGAAGTTCAGTGTGGGGTACCAGTCCTCTTGCAGTTCATGCATGTTGTCACTAATCTGTTGCTCATTGTGTTGGCACAAGCCAGCAGCCAAGTCCAGAGCTCCTCCTGCTCCTGCTGCATCACCTCCTTTAGCTTCTCCAAACCCTAAGCCAGGTGTGTGTCTGGCTGCGTGGTGAAGTATGCCAGCTCCTTCTGCAGAACACCTGTGTTGTTAAGGCTGGAGGTAGTGAGAGGATGATGAGGGCTCCAGTTGGCCTTTGTGGGTTCCAGATTGTCCTTGTCCTGCCTTTTTCATGTCTAGCTTTTCTTACCAACTGCAGGTGCTGAGAGGCTCTACGGAGACTTCAGGCCTATGACACAACAAGGGGGCAATAGCCTTCCACAGAGTTCCTCAACAGCTCCTACAATTGTATGAGGTATAATCCCTCTAGGAAACCCCACCTAGTGGTTTTGCTTGTCTGACAAAGCCTGAATGACACAGCTTCCCTCCACTAGCTCTGAGGATTCTCAAGGGAGGACGTGGTCCTCTTAGTCATTTATTGGTCTAATTTCCTGCTTCTTAGAATTTTCAAATTCACTGTCATCTTGATGCCTGTGTCTGTTCCCTTTTCTATGTCTTGAGTCAATCAAAATGTGGAACACAATGCCTTCTCCCTGATTTAGCTCAGACACCACTCACAAAACCAAGGAATTTCATAAAGATTCCATGGTAAAAATGGGAGTTGCATTAAAGCAAAATACCTATAGCAGATTACTTAAAATTGAATGTCGGTCACCCTGTTTTGAAAAGTCTAGCTCCCTGGCCTCCTGCCAACTGTCAGTTTTCTTTCTCCTTCTCTCATCTCTTTGTCTCCCTAATCTGTGACTCTCCCAACCCTCACCTTCCTGGCAGCTCAAAATTCCTTTCATTTAAAAAAAAATGTAGAACAATTCAGCTCTCTCATTGTCTTGCCCTTTCTTGATTGTGCTATTGCGTGTGCTTTCCCTTTTGTAACCAAAGAGGCCATCAAAGAGACAATTTTCTTCTGAAGAAGAATTTTGCTGCCAATTGTAAATTGTACACCCCACCCTCCCCCATATCTTGAACTATCTGACATTAGATATCAATGGAAAGGGACATTCTCTGCCATCCTGCCACAGTTTATGCAAAATCAATTTCATAAAGTCAAAACCTTAAAAGAAAGATTGGCAAAAATGATTGTATTAGGAGAAGTAGGTACTGCTAAGAAACAGCTTTGGGAAAGTTTTGAATTACAGGCAGTTTGTAACAACTGTGGATTGCAACATTTTCCCTGGCGAGTTGTTTAGGGTGTCACTGTGTATAAATTTCAAGGTACACTTCTAGAAGCTTTCATTTAGAAAGTTGATATTTCACTTTTTTAAGAGTATAAAAGGAAACTCCAGGCTGTGCCTTGGTGTGTGAAACTATGGGCAAATTGTAGCCCATCAATCTCCTTTAGAGACACGTGTGTTTGCCAATTTTTAAAATACAATTTAAGGAAGCAACAGAATTGTAGCAAGATGGATATCTAAATTTAGAGAACGGGGAGAAAATACAGAAGGAAATGGAAGAAGGTGGGAGAGTTATTTTTTTAATTTATCAAGACATGAATACCAGCACTTTATTTTAACAAAAGAATGACTAGTTGTAGCCATGCTGAGTTTATCATTCTATCCTAAATCTTTATATGGTCACATAGATTTCCAGGATATTTGAAAAAAGACTCTCCAAATTGAGAGACTGATAGTATTTCCTTGCCACTTTGCTATTTTTGTGTTACTGGTCCAGAGCCTCATAATAAAGTTTTGAATTTTTAATTCAATAAATTAAAATAAAGAGGGAAAGGGAAAATTACTTCTTTTTTGACTGGAGAGATTCTAATCACAGGTTTTTATGCTTTTGGTGTGGATGCCTTAGCTACTTCTTTTTTTCACTACGTGGAATGGTAGGAAGAAACATTTTGAGGGAGAGGAGGCCCGTGGGAAATGCCTTCAGCAGCAGCTGTGCAAGAAGACAGACGAGAGAAAGCTTTGTAGGTTTGGTCCCCACAGTGCTTTTGACATCCAGTTGACCTGATGTCTCCAAGTGATATGACCAGAGTGCAAGAATTCAGAGTGTGATCAAACCACTATCAGATTCTACCTTTGGAGTTCCTTTCTTTGGAAGCTGCTCTGAAGAAGTGGCTTCTTAACCTTCTTTTTTTTTTGATTCATGGAGGTCTTCAAGATTCTAATGAGGTTATAGACTCTTTCCAGAGAAAAATGCACACGTGTACACACACACGAATTTGCCAACATTAGATTTATAGGCCCCATGAAATCTACCCACAGAATTTAGGCTATAACCCCTGTTCCAAATCATTATCTTTTGGAGAATTGTAAGGTCCTTACTATTCTTGTATGTTGAGGTCCCACTTCAGGTCTAAGCATGAGTGTCACTCAATTCTTCTGGGACTTAGCAGAGGACAGTATAGATTCTTACACCTCACAGTTGTTTAACACAAGGCTGAATACCATTTTTTTCAGGTGTTAATGAACAAACAGCATTGAGAGTAGATCCTGGGCAGTCAGCTGCGTTCGTTCACCAACTAAATAATTCAATCCTGCCCAGTTGCCTTGTAGCGTGTGTAATTCAAATTTGTGTCTGAGCAATATTACAAACCATTACACACCACGGGCCTTTGTGGAAGCTTGAAAATAGTTCAAACTGAGAACACTCAGCTAGATTTGTTTTTGAGCTCATTCAGAGCTATAAACCCAACCTCCAGCTCCTTGGTGTCTACAGCTCAAATGTAACATTCCAAAACCAAGCTCTACACATTCTCCCTTCAAACCTGGTGCTCTTCCTGTGAGTCCTACTTCAAGTGCCTGAAACAAAACCAGAGTTGCCATCCCGTACGTCTCCTTTCCATGTTGTCTCTGGTACTGCTTCATCCTCTTCCAGCGACTGCCCTGCTCCTCTTTAAAGTAAAACTTCTCAAAAGAGTTATGTCATCACCACCTCTACTCGCTTGCCTCCTACTGCCTGTTAAAGGACTTCAGTTGGACTTTCATACTCACCTCCTGCTGAGATCACCAAACCTCACTCCTCAGCAGCTCATGGCGCACCCCTCACTCCCTTTTGAGAAGCCCTGCTCGCTGTTCTTGGCCTCCCGGACACCTTGCTTTTCTAGTTCTCTCCTACCTCCCTGGCTATTCCTTCTTAGGCTCCTTTTCTGCCTCCTACTCCTCCTTCTTCTTTTCTTGAACCTCTAAATTTTGGAATTATGTAGGGCTCAGGTCTTAATCTCTTTTCTATCTACCTCTTACCCCCTAAGTGATTTTTTTAGTCATATCTTTTAAAAACACCATCTATAACCTGATGACTCTAAAATCTTATCTTCACTCCAAGCTCTCCCTTGTAGTCCAGATTTGTTTATCTGGCTGCCCACTTGACAACTACACTTGACTAGTCATCTAAACTTAAGACAGCCAAAGAAAAACTCTTGATTTCTCCCCAAACATGCTCCTTCTCCATTGCTTCCCATCTCAGTAAATGACACTAGGATTCCCTGCTCAGGAAAAATACTTTGGCATTTTGTCATTGCCTTCCTTCACACCTTCACATCCAATTCATCAGCAAATCCTGTCGGTTCTATATCTAAAGTACATCCTGAATGCAAATACTTCTCACCATTTTTGCTGCTTCCACCCTGGTCCAAACAACACCATCTCCCTCCTACACCACTGCTACCATAGCCTGTACCTGATCTCCATTTTCCTCCTATAGTATATTTTATACACTGCACCCAGGGTGATCCCTTAAAAATGTAAATTTGATGTTGTCATTCCCACGTTTTGATTATTATTTACCTCCCTCACTAAATGTAAGCCCTATATATCCCAGCAATTGGAACAGTACAGATATTTAATAAATACTTGTTGAGTAAAAGAAGGAAGAGAAGAATCAGAAAGGATGTCCTTATGCTCAGAGCATATCCTGTGATCAGATTCTCTCCAATAAAAAAAGAAATTATTTTCTTTTTTATTTGCATGGTAGGTAGCTGCCCCATTCCTTTCTTGCCTGCCAAAGAGAATTCTGCATTTGTCTGATTTGTCTCCTCTCTCCTAAAGAAAAAGAATCTTTGCCCCAGAGAGAGGAAAGTGATTTATATAAGAAGACAAAGAGAGAGCTGGAGGTGGAAGACAGACAGAAAAACTGAGGATTAGAGTGTTAAGAGAGAGTTTTGGGAGCGAGACTCTATGGAAAACACACACTTATGGATATGCATTTCATATAATTTCTTCAGGATAGATTTCCCAAAGAGAAATTACCTGCTGAAACGGTCTACACATTTTTAAGACTGTTGATAACAAAGTCCTTTGAAAAGAAGACATATTTAATCTCCTCTATTTTCTATTCCAGAAACACAAGAAGGTGCTCATATGTTGTCAGTGTTTTTTACATTTTATAGCTGAGGAAATGACATTTTGGAGAATATAAATAGTTGTACAGTTGGTAGATACCCTCTCTGTCCAACTGCAAATGACATGCTTTCCCTTAGAGAGCCCCATGACTCAGTGTTGGCATGGTTGGCCTTTGACTCTGGCCTGGGAGCCCTGAGAGTAGGGATGGGGACTGAACCAGCCTTCAGGGATGCAACAAGGGCTGCAAACACCCCTCTCTCACAGGCTCAGAAACATCCAGTCACTTCCCTGACCATACTTCTCAGATCTGCTTTCAGCTGACTTTCACGTTCTCAAGGTTAACCTTGTCAGGCTTGATGATCAACAAGGTTGCAATGAGTATTCATAGAAATTGGTACAGAAGTTAATGTCCAGATCCACATGAAACGCAGGCAGAAATGAAGACAGTGACACTTACCAGTCTTGACAGAAGGGACAAAAGCCTAAACTCTACAAGGAAATGTTTGTAGCCCTCATCAGCATGGTGTTGAATATTGCAGACAATACATGCACTTTAAAATCACAGGATCTAAGCGTTATGGAAATGACAATGACAACTTAAGGAGAACTTTTGTCACTGTGGGAGGATGCTTAGAAACATACACTGCTATTCAGCATCATTAAGAAATCGCCCCTCCCAAGTCCTTGGTTTTAGGTAATTTCTTCTGTAAGTTTATGAGATATAGATCTCAAATTCTTCCTAAGTCTTCTTAGTTCCTGGATATTTATGACCAATTATTCATTAAGTGGAAAAATAAAAGGAGGAAAAGACAGACAAGTGAGTTACTGGCTTTTACAAATACTGTTTACTTTTTCTATACTTTCTGAAAAATAATAATATGGGATATACTCATACAATCCAGAAGATGATCTCTATCGAAGGCACAGAGAAGAATAGATAAACTCACAGTACACAAAGGGGGGAAAAAAAAAACCCCTTAATGAATATGCAAAATCTGCCTACCAGAAAATTCCAGTTTTCTGGTTTTAGTTGGTTTTGGTTTAATTTTGTAAGTCAGACATGGGGAGTAGGGTGGGGACTAGGTTATGGCCTCTACTGTACTTCATTCACTAGTGTGGGCTTGCATTATCAGTGAATCCCTAGAGCCAACCCGGGACCAGATGAATCCTTCTTAGGGCCTCCAAAGGCCCACCTCTAATTAGAATTGAGCTTTCACAAGAAAGGTAACCTCTAGTGCTTTTTTCTTCTCTTGCTTGGAAATAGTCAGTGGGATGCTATGGTCTGAATGCTTGTATCCTCTTAAAGTTTGTAAATTGAAAACCTAATCACCAATGTGAAGGTATTAGGTGGCGCTTTTGGGAGGTAATTTGGTCATAAGGGTAAAGACCTCATGAATGGCATTAGTTCCTTTATAAAAGGCAGTCCAGAGACCTACCTTGCCCCTTTCTGCCATGTGAGGTTACAGCAAGAAGTTGGCCTTCACCAGATAGTGAATCTGCCAGCACCTTGATCTTGGACTTCTCAGCCTCCAGAACCATGAGAAATAAATCTCTGTTGCTTATAAGCTGCTTAGTCTATAGTATTTTGTTACAGCAATATAAATGGACTAAGAGAGAGGATATTACCAAATTTATAGGAATACATTCAGAAAAGAAATTAGTTTAAAATGCCACATATTTATCACATGGAGAAAAGACTCTAAGATAATTTTTATGGCCAATAATAGTAACTATTGTTATTCACATATATGCTTTTTCATTTAATGTTAACAGCAATTCTATGAGGTAGAAATTATTATTAGCTCTATTTTACAGATAAGCAAACTGAGACTTGGAGAGGTGACTTGCTCATGGCTACATACCTAGTGAGTAATGAAGACAGAACTCAAACCTAGATCTTCTGAGATGAAATTATTTGCTCTTTTTGTTATTCCATGTTCTCTTGGTTTAAGATAGGGTATATTATTGAAGTATTCATGCTTAAATATTATCTTATTTCATTATTATCATACTTTTTCCAAGGGTGAAGTGGCTTTAATCTTGTAGGTCAAATAATGGGAGATGTTTCCAGTTAAAAATTAAAAAGCCAAGAAGTCTGAAAGTAAGACTCTGAGCTTTGACCATTAGGATGTGAAAACAACAGCCAAGCCAGGTCAAAATTAAATGGGAAAAAAGTGAGCAATATATCAGGCAGGAATGCATTTGGCAGCAAGTAATAGAAAAATATAAAAATCTGGCCACAGTGGCTTAACCAAATAAGGGATTTATTTTTTTCTCATAATAAGAAGTTCAGAGGTGGGCAGTCTATGGCTAGGGAAGCAGCCCCACAATGTATCAAAGTCCCCACTCCTTCTTTCCTTCCAGTCTGCCATCCTCAGCATGGGGCTTTTGTCTTCAGGTTTGTTGTCTAATGATTGTAAGTCGACTTTTCCATCTTTAGCTCCATATCGACATTCCGTACTGAAAGGAGATGGACCCAGTATGTTTGCCTTTGAGCCTATCTTCTTGTTTGGAAAGGGATGCTCTCTCCAAAGACTTCCTTCTGTGCCTATTGGCCAGAAGTGGGTCTCAGGACCATGCTAGCTGCAAGGGAGTCTAGGAAGGTGAATATTTTCACCTACACCCATTTTCATACTGAACAAAATTGGTTACATTAGAAAAGAAAAATAAGGGAATGGACATAAAATGAAAAAAAATTTTTTTTTTTGTTGGAGGGGTTGGGAGTGAGAGTTGTGAATGGATGGTAATGAGTGAAAAGCACTTAAACCAAACACTCAGTTGACATAGGCTGCTGAGGAGGAAACTAGAACTTTGTACTTGGGTGTGTTCTCATAAATGAGAAACTAGTTGGGTCAGCCTGGTCAGGTAACTGCACTGAAGAGCAGACAGAGCTAGGTGGCTGGAATGGTGGTAAAAGATCATGGAACAAGGTGGAGATCAATCAGGAAATGGCCAGGAAAAATCAGGGCAGAGAAGCCAGAGTTTATGGGGTCATACTTCTAAGGCCAAATCAAATAGTCAAGGTGGCTTCTGGAGGCCTAGACTTTACTCCCCAAGAGGCAGTATCTTGCCTGCTTTAAAGTGGCCTTGTTTCCAAGCCACTCACTGACACCACAACTCAGAGTGTCTCAGGAAGCTAGTCTGTTGCTCAGCAGAAAAGTCTCAAGTGCTGCCATTTTTTTTGGTAGTACTACAGATTATTGCAGGAGCAATACAGCAATAGTGCTGGATTTTGAGCAAGAAGACTATAATTATCTGATGCTCCTTCTCATAGGAGGATTATGCTATAATCTCATGGCTTGTGGAATGTGCATCTGGGGGCTTTTGTCCAGACTCTAATCAGCTTCACTTTTCCCTTATGTTCTTTGCAAAGAATATTAGGCCCCTACAGCACTGCTGGCCAGTCACTGGCAGTACATTTGTGGCCACAGAATGGTGAGGCTGTCTGGGGTCTTAGTCTGTGACTGTGTTCTTCTTAGCTCCATGTTTAGGCAATCAGAGTTGCATAGAAGTACACTAGAGTCTGCTGTTACTGGAGCTGTGGGCCCCAGAGTGGGAGCTGGGGCCACAGGGATACAGCCCACTGACAGGCTGGCTGAGGCCTGTCCTATGAGTAACATGTGGGAACACTGAGCCACAGGCTGGGTTCAAGGATGATCAGCAGTACCATGGTGAAGGAGAAGCCAGGAAGGAGAACTGAGGCACAGAAGCCAACATTGAGGAGAGTTCCATTGTTAGATATGCTAATCCAAAGGAAGAAGCAGAGGAGAAAATCCATTGTGTAGAAGCCAGAGTCTAGGGAGACCAGAACCATTGAGGGCTGAGGTGAGGGATAGGTACTGTCCTAGAAGGCACAGTCCTGAGATAGAGTCGGGTGGCATGAGTGTCAGATGGGTGGTGGTGGTGGTTGGAAGTGGGCAAGGTGGGGATGGTGCTGAGGGAATGTTGTTGAAAATGTGTAGGTCTGGTTCTCCCAGTCCTGAGCCTTGTCTGTCTTACATTCATGGCCACTGTGAAGATGTGGTGCCTGGACATGGTCAGCAAAGGCTTTGTATTTGGAATCTCTCTAAAGGGATTGTTGGAAGTTCTGCCATTACCAGGAAACTACTTTCTAATAATCTACTTGGTGCAAAGTGTGGTCCAATCTCTATATGCCTTTTCTTTTTCATTGTTTAAAATGGAGACATTTCCTAGTTTGTATCTCCTAGAAGAGATGTTATGAGTCCAAATGAAACTATTTAGTTCTTGGAATTCCACTGAGGAAATAGCTATGTAAATTCAATGTATTGTTATTCATGACATGTGTGGTTGAACTGAAAACTCTAGCTACTACCCAACCATGCAAACCATAAAATTAGACTTCCTGTACTGTGCACAGTAATTCTTTCTTACAGTAGAAACCACAAACCAATTTTGCCTTACAGAAATGTGCTCTCACCCAAAATTTTTAATACACATTTTAAACTGGCTCAGTTTTACTGTGAAGTCACATCTGAGAAAAGTGACTCCATCAGGGAAATGCCTGTCTTACATACAGGACCATGCATGTTTTATAAGCTTACCAGGAGCTGATTATGAAGATCACCAATTCAAATGATCTAACAACTTTCACTTTCACATCACTAGTTCAATTAACAAATAATTTCCAATGATATGATTGCAAATATATTTCATTTCTGAACCTATATGCATCCATGCTGTGAGCATTATCTGATTTTTTTGATTACTCTTTAATTCTTTAGCAGTTGCAATTTTTTCTTTGCAAATGCATTGTGGGTAATTTATGTTGTTTTGACAGTTTGTTTTTTTGATATAATTTGCAATTCTGCACCAAGAGTTGTAATATACTATAATACATTTTAGATAAACAGCATGGAAATACAGAGGTTATCTATGTAAAATGATTCATATTTCAAAATAGGGACTTCTGTAAAGTGAAAAAATTATATATTGCTATTAATCACACTTTTTATATTACTTTTTCCTTGACTGAGATTTGTTACATTTACTTTTGTAACATATTTCCAAAACACATTAGTTAAATGGAGCTGAAAATCATGCGTGCATATTTTATGGAAAAAATGTGCAGATATATTTTCAATTTTAAGCTATAAACTATGGCTTTTTTTGGATGATTAAAATATTCTGGCCCATTTAAAATGAGCTACATAATAAAAGTGATGTGCAATAATAATTTTACAATGCTTAATAATATAAAGTGCTTTATTTGAAAAATGCCTTTTAAAAGGTTTTATGCATAATTCAAGCACTTTTGTTCTGTTCAAGTGAGTGGTATGTAAGTGAAGTCAGAAACTGAAAATAGTTTAAAAAATAATTTAAAAAAACCAGACAGATTTCTGCCTCTGCTAGAATTAAGAAGTAGTGACATGTTTAAATGTTTTACACTGCTGGCAACTGGGGGAAGTAGGGCAGAGTGACACAATAGAAAACATTAGGCCCAAACTTTCTCTAATATAGGTTTTCTGGCTTAAAGAAGAGGGTACAAAGGGTTATTGAAGTTTGTTGGATATGCTTCTTATTGTCAATTCATGTCACTAAAGAGAGTTTGCCCTTGTTCACACAAGAGAGAAGCTTTCAGATCTTCAACCAGATACCTGCCAAGAGTACCTTTAACATGCAAACTAGCTGAGGGAGTTTGCCTGCGTCTTCATCACCAGTGTCAAAGCAGGAGAACCTGAAAATTGCACACATCCTCCTGGTGCTGCCCCTGAGCTATCCCTAAAGAAGAGGCAGGAAAACCAGGTTAGGTAATTGCAATGTGTTTATTAATGAAGGCTGGGCTATTGTTCATTTAGAATCACCCAAAAGGTTAAAATAATTTTGAAAGGGGCTTACAGTATGAAAAGAGACATGGGAAATCAGCCCCAGTAGGAACAGGTTAATTACTAATCCACAGTGGAAACCATGATCCACAATTTTTTTTTTAACCTGAAGACATGATAAAATACTAGGAGATTAAAACAAAAATTACATATTAACCAATGACTAGATTGTCAAATGTAATAAAATCCCAGACTAGGCCTGTAATCCTAGCACTCTGGGAGGCCGAGGTGGGAGGACCGCTTGAACTCAGGAGTTCAAGACCAGCCTGAGCAAGAGCGAGATCCCATCTCTACTAAAAATAGAAAAAATTAGCCAGGGGTGGTGATGTGTGCTTGTAGTCCCAGCTACTCGGGAGGCTGAGGCAGAAGGACCGCTTGAACCCAGGAGTTTGAGGTTGCTGTGAGCTAGGCTGATGCCATGGCACTCTAGCCTGGGGGACAGAGCAGGACTCTGTCTCAAAAAAAAAAAAAAAAAAATCCCAGAATATCCTAGTTGCTTTGGTACAAAAATTCAGTATGCTGTTTGTAGGTTTTATCTACCTAATTTAGGCTATTTTAATGTAGCCTAAATGAAAAAAGGATTTTGTTGAGTTGGAGCAATATTTAAAAAGTGTCCAATACAGCTTAAAGAGTAAAAATGTATTTTAATGTAGGTTGTCTTTTGTCCATCCTTCTATAAATTAAAGCTGGGACATTTCAGTTGAGAATTACTTTGTTCCCTCTACTCTTTATATGTGACACTCACTCTTGAAATGACAAGACTTTCTGGAATCCTTAGCTAAGTTTAAATCAACTCTGAAAAATCATTTGTTTAATATTGCTTTTTTTGCCATGTGCTGTCATCTATTCTGGTTTTATTTTTTTACCCAGAGTGACTTCTTAGGAGAGCATTACATGGGTGGGAATAAATAATTGCTGGTTGATTGATTATGATTAGAGAGTGTGTGTTTTGAAGTTGGAGGTTGAATAAAGCCAATGCCACAGCTCTAAATAGGGTGTATGTGTGGTTGATTGGATAGAGAAAAAAACCCAATCCACTGCAGAGAGGGCCAGGTGAGATGCCTTGAGGTTTTGGACTATACTTCTGATTTCTAATTTACATAGATTACTTTGGAACTGACTGTAAACTAGTTAAATGGTTGGCTAGTGACAAAAGATGAAGAAAATAATAAATGCATAGTAGGTGGCACAAAAGATTTAGAGGGATTTGTATTAGCTTTGTAACCAGACCGACATGTGGGAAATAAAATTTATAGTTGCTAAACATTGAACATTACTCCTGAGGACTAAAATAATGAACACAGTAAAAATAAATAGCATTGAGCTAACTAGAGCAGTAAGACTTCCAAAAGAGTACTCCAGAGAGAGGAAGGAAGGGTTTTTCTCTAACACTGCCTGGATAACATAAAGCTGCAAATCACCTATGCAATAGTGTTAGGCTAATTACGCCCAGATAACAGGTCGAAGTGTTTAGTTATACCCAATTTATTGACTCTTTCCTCCTAAATTCCTAAGGAAGCATCAATATTTATTAAAATATACATGTCGGGATTTTATATCAGCAAGGTTTTAAAAACATAGCAAAAATTATAATATAGTTTGGGTTGGAAAAGATTAGAAAGGTTTCAATTCAGCATCTGTGTTGAGTGTTGAATAAACCCATTAGAACTTGAGATATTGCCTTGGAAAACATGAATGACAACAAAAAGTATTAGTTCAGGGAGTAGGCTCTCTGGGAAAGAGTTGGAAACTTATCACTAGAGACATTCAAAATAGGCATAAAATGTGCCAAGCAAATTATAATATTTTCTCTCTGATGTTTTTCTGAACATACATAGTGAAAAAAAATTATTTTTATTCTGTCAATCTGTTTTTCTCTCTCAGTTTACCATTAAGTGCATTACAAATCAGTTTGAAATTTCACAGTAAACATAGTCATGTTTTTCAGTGTCTCCCCAACAGGTCCATATATATAGATTAACTATTTCAGACAATATCAGATTTGTCACTTACCTAGGTATTGAATTTCAAACTGTACCTCTCTTTAGGGATAAGATTAGTTTTTTTGAATGTCCTACTAAACACATTCGTCTCTCTTCATCAAGGTACAGTCTGAATAGCCATTCCTTTGTATCTTACTGATGCACAGAGGTTGATCAGTCTGACTGAAAGACAGACCTCAAAAGGTGTTGTAATGCTTTGTATTGGCAGAGACAGATCAAGGCGGTATGCTGTGAAGGGGATTCTAGCTTTAGGTCTGCTGCTAAAAAGCTGTTGGACTTTGGATCAGTCAATTAACGTCTCTAGGTCTTGGTTTCTTCATCCACAAATGAAAAAATGTCTCTCCTCTCACCCCCCTTTTCCAGGATGCTCTCAGAACTTTCTTTTATCCATCCAACCACCCGGCACTGTTGGGTCCAAGAGGTAAGAATCTACATGCTGCCCCCTGGAGGTCTATCTAAAGCAAGAGTTGGAGAACTTTATCTTAAAGGGTCAGGTAGTAAATATTTTAGACTTTATGAGGTAAAATTGAATGTATTACGTAGGCATTTATGTAACATTTAAAAATGTTACCATTAGAAAATGTGAAAACCATTCTTAGGGTTGTACAAAAACAAGTGGTGGGCTGTGGTTGCCCACACCTGCTCTAGAAGAATAACATAAACAGATAATCACTCTCCAATGTGCAAGCTGTAATGACAGAAGTAGGAGGTAAAAGAATTCATGTGAACTATCTTCTTCCTTGAACTGACCAGACACTTTGGTTAAGATAGCCTTTGCTGGTCGTGCGCGAACCCTTCGCCTCACCGGGAACCTGGAGAGCCCTGGCGGGGATGTTCTTTTCATTCCCCCCTGCATCTTCCTTGCTCTGTGTTTTCTTTGACCTCAAACTACCATTCTCATTTGCTCTGTGAACTCCTTTATTCGGGACAAGACGAGGAGGCCTGGGGGAAGGGAGGGAGAGAAAGAGGAGGCCAACAAGAATTTTAATTTCCCAGGCGCCAGTATAATTACAGAGCAGATACAAATCCCTCCAAATCTTTTGTGCTGCTTTATATGCATTCATTATTTTCCTCATCTTTTTGTCACCAGCCAACCATTTAACTAGTTTACAGTCAGTCCCAGGGAAATTTAAGTAGATTAGAAATCACCGATCTAAACTGAAGCCCCGAAGACATCTTACCTGTTAGCATCTTGATAGATATTGTGTTTTAATAAATTTACTCTCTCTGTCAGAAACCTAGTGTCAGCTGCACAGCCTCTCTTATCACGGAGGCCTCTGAACTGCCCTAAGTGTGGAATACGGACAATCGGAAAGCCTCATCTCAGACTATTCTGGACTTTTTCACCAACTAGAGCCCGTCATTTTGGAAATTTATTTAAATAGGTAGAAGGAAAACATCAAGAGCCTAAAAATTGTATTTAATTCTGTTGCATTTTCCTCTTTTATGATTAATTTAATTTCCCTTTTCCTTTGAAGATGTGGATGAATTAGAATTTTTTCTCAGAATTATGAACACATGCCATTTCTGACAAGTAGTGTACTTCCTATGACAATCTTTCTTTTCACATTTAAATGCAGTTAATAGTGACTAAATGGTCTGTTGTCATTATTAATGTTTATTGTTAATGTGACTTGAACACTAGCAGTATTTTCTCTTTGGAATGTATAAGGATATATACATGTTCTAACATAAGACATTTTTTCTAAAACATTTTGACCAGTGTTGTGTATGTATTGAAAATGACACACTTGTTGATTTGAAGTCTGGTCAAAGCAAAATGAAAAGTAGTGGGACAGGGCTGGTGGCTTGAGCCCAAACAATGACTATTATGGGATACACACATGTGTGAGCTCATCTCCCCATCTGGTGGGGCACTGCTACAAAGAAGCCTTTTTGATTACTAAAGGTACCAGGTGAGCACTCATAATAAGAGAGAGGGAGACAGGCTTGACAAACTTGATCCATTATTAAAACCATAGTCACAGCCTGTGTGTGGGTGACATAGGGGACAGATGTCTGCCACTTAGCCTTATACCTGGCCAGTCCCCCATGGACTCACGTCTGGGTTGTAGAAGACAGAGAAGAGTTTGACTAAATTTTATGTATGTGGAAGCCGATATTGTGGATTTGCATTCTGGTAGATGCTGTTAGCTGTCCCTCCACCCCAGTAGCCACTTCTCCTCTTTTGTGCAAACACAGTCTTGTTTTTCATGGGGGTGGCCTTATGCCCAGCTATGGGTGCTAAAATCATGATTGGTTTAAGTCATTAACGACAATCTTATTCCTTGGACAGTCTCCCTTTCCCAGAGCTCCTGGATCTAGTGTGACCATGTGCTATAATACTCAATGCTATGTAAGGAGAAATCTGCAGGTGGGCTTCTGGGAGAAACTCTCCTACCATTTTGCTCATTTGATGTTGTGTGAAGATGTGCTGCTTGACCTGTGGCAGTCATCTTGTGATCAAGAGGTGACATGCCCAAGAATGAAAAGCTGACAGAGGGGAATGGTAGAGTCCAGACAGAAAGAAATGAGGTGGTGGATGGTGTTGAGGAGCCCTGCACCACACCTGGGGCTCATACCCCCGGACTTCCTGTAACATGAGACAAGGAAACACTTTTATTGGTTAAGCCACTGTTGGTTGGGATTTCTCTTTCTTTCAGTTCCTTGAAGTCAAATCAGGGTGACATCAAAATGGAGAGAGACACATTTGTCTACTTCACCACAAAGCTTGGAGGAGTTTCAGTACTTCAAGGGCTCTGGGTGAAAGGGTAGTGGAGTGCAGAAAGGGGGAGCATGTCAGGCCAGAAAACCCACCCCGAAAATACGCAGTGCAAGTGTCAGTGGAGGCAGTGGTCCCCAGCGGCTATGGCAGCAATGTTTGGTGATCCCAGCAGGGGAGGGGAAGATGTACCTGACTGGAATAATGTGAGTGGTGAAGCCTGGAAGATGTAGTGGTTCCTGGTTGACACTGGGGGTGCCTCATGTTGCAGAAATAGAAAAAAGAAGCTATGGCACACAGTAGCTGACTTGGTGGCTGATTTTACTTGTTTATGTGGCATCCCGTGGTATATTAGAGAGGATAACCTGCTACAACATATATGTCCAAAATGTTTAATGACTGAAACACAATGAGAGTTTATATTTTGCTCGCATAATAGTCTGGTGGCCAGTGGATGGTTCTCCCTCTATCTGGCTGTTTGGGCCTGAGAGACTTTCGTCTGGAGATTGCATTTCCCTGGGACCTGGCTGTCATCGGCATCCAGCTGCTAGAAGAGAAAGAGAGAACGTGGGGGAGAGATGCCTGTTTCTTAAAAACCTCAGTCCAGAAGTGGCACACATTACTCCTTTCCCACTTCACAGTGAAAAGGAGCTATATGTCTCCACCAACTGCAAATGGACTGGGAAATGGGTTTCCTTGGCTGGGCAGCTGCTCCCAGTCACATTTTATAACTTGAAATAGGACAGCGAATTTTGATAGGCAATCTCTGCCACCTCCTGAATATACTTGTTTAGGGGTGGAGTTGGGGCAGATACTTTGCAGGGCCCTGGAATTCTGAATTGGCAGGTGGGGTAAGCTGGTGATACATAGGTCACAAGGCCAGTGGTTTACCCGCTGCTGTTCTAAGAGTTGCCAGTTAGAGTAGCTTAGGCAGAAGGGGCATTTCCCCCCCACTTCTTTGGAATAATATAAAATTACTGAATAATTGAAAAACCCTCTGTTTTGTCTAACTACAGTCATGCATTGCTTAATGACAGGGGTACATTCTGAGAAACGTGTTGATGAATGATTTTGTTGTTGTATGAGCTTCACAGAGTGTACTTACACAGATCTAGTTGGTATAGCCTACTACACGTTTGGGTATATCTAGCCTATTACTCCTAGGGTACAAACCTGTACAACATGTTGCTATATTGAGTACTGTAAGCAATTGTACCACAATGGTAAGTATTTGTGTATTTAAACATAGAAGAGGTACAGTAAAAATGCGGTATTATAATCTTATGGGACCACCATCATATATGCAGTCTGTCATTGACCAAAACATTGTTATGTGATGCACGACCATATTTAGATCTGGTATGAGCATAGTATTGGATTTCATTTATGATTTAACATAAACCATATATCAACAGTCTAAACTCTAATATATGTGCCTGACAAGTCCTTTTATTATTGAGAACAAAGCATTTAACAGCATGTAACAGTTTTTTTCTTTCTTTTTTAAAGAATTTCTGATGACTGCATGGCTTATGACTATTAATACTAAGAAACAGAATTTCAAAATGAGCATCAGACTTATTTTTCAAGTACCTTGTCATAAATGCATTGCTACCCAAGTAATAAAGTAATTTTCCCTTGTGTGATAAATATAGCACTAAAGAAGAATGAGCCTTGTCTGACAAAATGGCTTTTATTAATCTCCTAATGTTTTTATTTTGTTCTAGAATTATGATTAGTTTCAAGAGGGTAGCAAACAGGTTATGATCACAGTTGAATATTATGGCTAGCCAGATATCTTTGGTTAATGCCTGCTGTTTATTTCAAAAACAAAATGCTCCATTAAGAAAAATCAATGCTAATGGTCCGACTTTATTATCAAGAAATTATACCTGTTATGTAAACCTTGCTAATTATAAGCACTTGGATTCATTTGGGTGATATAACAGTTGAAAAAGGCCATTTATTAGGAGAAGTACTTGGCATTTGTAGTAGCATAATAAAACTGAAATAATAAAAAACAACCCAAGGAAAGAAGAAATGTTAATGAGAAGTGGAATTTGTGCAGGAATGAATTATACCAGGAGACACCACGGAGTGTGGGATCAACGCCAAATGCTTCATCTTGGACACCAATTCCCTTAGCCTCCTCGAACAGCCCGCCCTTCCTTCCCTTCTTCTCACTTTGCTCCTTACTCTTCTGGCTGAGCTCATGCACGCACCTGCTTCAGCTTCTACTGACTCCTGTGTCTTTATAACTTCACCGTTGGCCTCCTGCCCAGGGACCCGTCTGCCTCTGGCCATCCCTGCCTGGATGTCTGCTAGGAACCTCGACTCTATGTGTCTAAACAGAATGTATCTTTTATCTTCCTCTTGAGTCGTCTACCTTAACCTGAACACCATAGCATCACCCTTGGCTCCTCTGTCCCTCATACCCATATCCAGCCACATCCTTTTGTTTCTAGTCAGAAATTTCTCTCTCAAATCTGCTTCTACATTCAGTCCCACTGCCTCAGTCTGAGCCATCATCACTTCTTGTTTCAATTAACCAGCAGACTCATGGTATGTAGTCACTAAAGCAATTTTACTTTTGTCTTCTATGGTCCTTTATTTTAAAATTATTCTTTCAACTTTTTATTTAGAAATATTTTAAACCTACAGAAATGTGAAATAATAGGACAATAAATGCATGTATAAACTTCACCGCCTAGATTCACTAATTCTCAACACTTTGTCACATTTTCTCTCTCTCTCTGCCTCCTTCCACTCACCACTGTCCCTCCCTCCCTCTCTCCCCGTACCCCTCTCACAATCCATTTTCCACACCTCTGCACGGAACCTAGCCCAGCCCTGGCTCCCTAAATGTTGTGGCTTGGGATTGGTGTGGACACTGGCCTTTCCATCTGTTTCTTGTGGTCTGACTCCAGTAGCAAAAGGTGTTTCAGACAGAATCAGGGGGAGATAGCAAAGGAGAAGGAGTTAGCCATCAGCACTTGCTTGCATCTTTGGTGTCAGCGTTGGTGAGGGGGCCATTTTCCCAGACTGCAGTCTGGTCACTTGAGGGGTCAGGGAGGCACCAGAATGTCAGCTAAGACTTCGACACCCAGAGCACTGGCAGCTGTGGCTGGGCCCAGACACTTCCTTCAAGTGGCTCTTTGACAGTGGACACTGAGAGCAGAAAGTATGAACAGGCTTGTTTCTGAATATAACATGCGAGTATTCTCAGAATGTGTGAGACTTTGAGCCTGAGGAGGTGGTGTTGGCCACAAAACCTTATGAATGCAAATAGTGGACACAAAACAGCAAGATGTGGGCATTGTTGTTATGGTGACCTCATAGGCTGGTGAAGCCTGAGGATGTTCGGGTTATAAGCAGTAAGGGGAACATGTCCTTTACCCTACAGTTGGGCATGGCCCTAATTGTGTAGAAGTAATTCCTAAGTCATCCATCATTCCATCCTTTCATTCTGATGGTATATATGTGATATAAACACACGTGACAACTGTCTGGGTAGGTGATCTTCAAAAGGCCTATTGAGGCCTATTAGCGCTGATTTTATTATAATAGAAGTAAATATTTTTGTCTGAATTAACTACTCTGCCTTTCAAGTCATTAAAGCAAAAATGACTGAAATCCTTACTATCTCGAAAATATTGCTAATGGGTTTATTCATTTTAAAAAATGTGCTTTTTATCGGCAACAACTAGACATATATTGCAGATTGTATTTTCCAGAGGTGATGACAAATGGTCTCTCCCACCCCTCATACTCTTCCAGTGTGGCTGTGATATTCCTCTCATCAAGTAGTGGGGCCTATGTCCTCCTTCTCAAACCTGGGTGGACCTTTGTGATTACCTCCATCAACAGAGTATGGTAGAAGTGACTCTATGTGACTTCTGAAGGTAGATAATAAAAATGCCATGCACTTCTGCTTTGCTCTGTTGGGACATTTATTACTGGCACCCAGCCACTATGCTATAAGAAGGCCCAGTGAGCTCACATGGAGAGACCATATGAAGAGGCCACACATAGGTATTCCAGCCAGCAGCCTAGCTGAGATCCCAGCTGGCCACCAGCGTCAGCCCTCAGACATGAGCATGCCGGACGATTCTACTCTTGAATGACCCTCAGTCTTTGAGTCTTCCTGGTCGACTATCCAGCTATTAGAGGGCAAAGACAAGCCCTCCCTGCTGTTCTCTGTTCAAATTCCCAAACCACAGAATCTGTGAGCATAATAAAATGGCTATTTTATGCCATTAAATTTTAGGGTGTTTGCTGTGCAGCAATAGTAACTGGAACATCATAGAACACCCTTTTTCTGGTTTGTTGACAACTCTGTGAGTTTTAATCATCTAAAAATGTTTTATAAATGAATCAATTTGAAGACATTTCTTTATCCTTAATTGTTAAGCTCTTAATTTGAGAACTACCTCCGTGAAATTCTTTGGTTCAACATGCTTGGGTAGTCAGGAGAGCCTGTCTGGGGGTAATTTCTCCAGGAAGGTCCTTTGCACAAAGGACTAGTAAGCCTCTTGAGAAAGAACTCAACCTGAGAAAGGAGACTCTCTGTTCAGGAACTTGGTGCCAAGGTAATGGCCCTGTGTCAGAGGGCTGGTCAACTTCAAGTACAGGTCAGTCCTATCACTTGACTTGCCTTCCAGTCCAGCCGCCATGGGCCTAACCCTGAATTCCAGAGAAGGGGGAAATTGTAATAAAAGAGTGAGTGAAAGGAACAGCTTTGGTTGGTCTTCTTTGGACTCTGGGAACATAAGTCAACAGGTTCAGCAGCACTGGTACCAGCAGCCTTGGTCACATAAGGAGACATCTCACCTTGGATGCTGGGCATTTGGTGCCACATTGTTGACTTTGGTGGACTTGGCAGAAAGCCAGAAGAGGAGAGGGGCAAATGGTGCTTGCTATGTGGAAGCTGGCAGGACCGTACTCACCCATTCACTCACTCACTCTCTGGTGGGGACTCTTAACTGTCTGTGACTTCTGTTTTCCTCTTCTTCTGTAATAACAGAATTGTAGTTGGCACATGGCTGCCAAGCCGTCTTACATTTATCAGCTTCCCTTGCAGTTAGGTGTTGCCATGAGGAATGTGAGAAGTGATTTGTGCCATTTGCAAAGCTGGGACTTTAGACACCTGATATGCATCTCCAAGCTTTTTTTTTCCTTCCTACTGCCTGGGACCTATCAACTCACCCTGGACGTGCAGATGAGGGCAATACCCTGGGTCTCTGAATGACTGTGTGGGGCAAAGCCATTCACTCATGTGAAATGCTCACCACTAACTTTTAGGTGAAAAGTTAGCTATCTTTTTTCAGTCTATGAATTATTTTTGATTCTCTTTGTTTTAGCAGTTTAGCCTTACCTTAACCAATACACTTATCCATTCAACAAACATTTAATGAACTATCAATATATATTAGGTTCTGTGAAAGATGATGGGAATACAATGGCAAGCTTAAAATTCACTGGGAGATGCAGACAAATAAAATGTAACAATTTTGACTTGTGCTAAGGCCTCTAGAGGAGAGACACATGGTGAAATGAGAGGATATAGTGAGGGAAATTGACCCAGTCATGGAGATTAATAAAGGCCTCTGTGAGAAGAAATATGATTGAGTTGAAGTCTTCAGGAAGAGTGGGAATTAGTGTGTGGGTGGGAGGCAATTGGCAGAGGTCATTCTAGGCAGCCAAAACAGCATGTGCAAAGGCCCTGTGGTAGCAGTTTGCCTGGTACATTTGAGGGTCTGAAAGGAGGCCAGTATGACTGACGTGAAAGAGAAAGAACGTGGTTTAAAGTTTGGCTGGAGAGATAAAATAAGGTCTGGCCATGAAGGGTTTTGTGGGTCAAAATCTTTATCTTTATCCTAAGAGCAGGGAGATTATTATTAATTGAACAATAACTAAAGCTGTTGAATAATTAAAGCAGAGGGGTGACATCAGAGTTGTACTGTGAAAAGATTTCTTTGGTAGCTATGTGGGGAGCAAAAGAGTATAGGGAGTCTATTTAGGAGGATATTGCAATAGTTCATTTTTACTTGGGAACATATGTGATAAACCCTTTTGGATTCCCAAGAGTAATTTGTGGGTGATTTTGAGTTGGGGCTAGAATTCCCAAAGTTGTGCGTAGGCATGAGCCAAAGAAATACTATTTTGTATTTGCAACCCTTATTTTGCATGTAGGCTGGGAGGCTAGGGAAGCTCAGATCACAAAAGTGTAACTACAACGTCTCTGTTTTGTGAACCCCCAATTGAGGTACATGGTCTGACAATGGGACAAATACTTGAAGTTTCAGCACAGTCCTTGGAAAGTCTGGATTGTAATATTACTGGATTAACTTGAGTCAGGTTTGGTGGCTCATGTCTTCCTCATTCAGGTGGTATAGAAGCACTTTAGGTTATTTCATACAACCCCACTATGGAGTGTGAGCATCTTGATGGAGTGTGAACACTTAATGTGTTATTACGATGCTTTATCTACATGATGTCAATCTGCTGATGAGTGTCAAGGCATCTAAAATTCAGCAGGCTGTTTCATTCTTCCTTTTTACTTTATTGTCACTGGTCAGACAGTCTAAGGACCTGTGAAGTTTAGAGACCTTTTGCCCTCAGTTTTTTGTTTTCATGGTACAAAGCAGACTCCTGAGCTGCTGTTAGAGGTTTTATTCCTAGGTGGTGGTGTACGATGGGTTCTGTGTTCTACTGTGGCTCTTATGCTAACTCTTTAATTGTAGTTTTTTCCTTTGGGCAAGCTCATTGATGAAAAGTGTAACCCTGGAAATGATTTAAATTTTCACTATAGAATAAGAGAGACATAGAAATTTAAAACTGTTTTCAACTCAATTAGGCATAGTTCTGAGGATTATATGATAGTCCCAGGATAGACGACATGAGATTACAATGTTAATGATTTTTTAAAAAGAAAATCTCTATCATGGTTCATAGCTTACTTTCCCTAAAGTTATTTCTATTAATCACTGACTCATGTGATTTCTGTGAAATAGTGTTCTTAAGAATAAAGTTTGCTTTTCCTTATCCCTAATATTCAGGGATACATAGAGGTGTTATTTGGTTGTTATGATTTAAAGAACCATTTGTCCTTATAATTCATATTTTTAAAATTGCCCTTTTGATAATAAGACTGGTAACTTGTTTTTGACAATTTGCATTTTTTGGGATTATAAATGGCAATATCCATCACTAAGTCTTATTGACTTCACTTTCTATCTCTTGATCCTGTCCACTTCTCTTCATCTCCACTTTCATAATTTCTTACCTGGACCACTTAAATAGCCTTATTGAGCAATTAATTAAAAAAGTAGAAGACATGTGGCTGAATTTGCACCCAAGTCTGTGAAATAAGTCACATCAGCTCTTATATATCCTAAGGTCTCTCTCCTTGTTGTCTACTCTACACCATGGATTTATCTGTTGATTCTTATGACAGTGCCCAGTGATTCTTATGAAGTAGGCTTTTTAATGCCTGCTTGAGATGAAATAGCCCTGACAGTTTTGCACTAGGTTCCTTAGGAATTTTTGTAAAATGGCTTATCCTGGACTGGAGTCAACCTTAGAATGTAGTTCTTCTGAATAGGGAAGTAATTATGGGTTTTTTTGTTAACAAAAAGGTAGACATACTCAGGGGTTGTGGAGAAAATTTCTTCTAAATGCATCCTACTTGACTCTGTGGATTTACTTTCAGGGGTTCATCCTTTGGTTAGGAGAAATTCCTGTTTAAGATGGGTAGTATTTTTAATTTTTAAAGCTGTCGCAATTTTTGAATTTTTGTTATGCTTTCCTGGGTAGGAAGGTGGGGGAATGTATCAGTCACTATCACAACCCAGACGTTTTCTAGGTTCTTTTTATGGTTTATTTATTCAGCATGTGATTATTTGCCCTATATTAAGTTCTGAAGATACAATGGTCAATAAGACAAAGTCTTTGCCTTTGAGAAACATTCTTAGGACTATTATAAATAGAGTGGTGGACTCTGCTTTCCTTCTACTACTCAACTGCAGACGTTGGATCAAAGGGGGATACGAGTTTTCCTTAAATTTATTTATTTCTTAATTTTGTGGGAAAAGTTGAGTGTACCTTTGGATATTCTGTGCCTAATTATAAAGTTTTGGCTCTAGAAAGGTTTAGAGACCACCCAGTTCAAGTCCCTTTTTTTTCCTTTTTTCCAAAAAGTCCTTCTAAAGATGAGGAAACAGACTCCCAGAGAGGTGAAGTGACTAGTCACTAAGATCACGTAGTCTTTGATGTCTAGTTTAGTCTTCCATCCTCTGCATTGGCAAGGACCCACAGAATGCTCTCTGTACAGTGCGTACAGGACACCCTCTGGCTTGTTGCACACCCAAATGTGAGTGTGATGGGCACAATCCTTGTAAACAGAAGAATCCAGAAATACTATATTCCATTAAAAATAAATATTTGTGTAAAAATGGCAATTTGATCTTCACATAAAATGCTCAACAGTTGTTTCTATTTTTCCTTTCCTTCCTCTCTTATCCCTCCAAATCTTCTGATTGCATCATGGTATGGATCTTTATACTCTTATCAACTCTGCTAGCCTCTAAGGAGGCATTTCTGTTTTAAAAAGGGAGGTTTGCTGAGGGCAGCTATAACATCAGTAGTAGGACTGGAAGTATTAGCTAGGACTCTTTGTGGCAAGTGAAAGGAACTGAACTTGAACAATGGAAAGCAGAAAAGAGGATTTACTGGTTAATGTAACTGGGAAGGGGAAGGGTGGAGTCAGCATTAGGGACAACTGGAACCAGGGACTTAAACATTGTGAGGAATCCTGTTCATTGCTTGTCTTGGCTTCTCTGAGCATCAGCTTGCTTGCTTAGGCTGGCTTCTCATGTGGCTGGGGCCATCGTGGCCGCAGTTCCAACCTCACATATTTACAGTCCTAAGACCAGAGAGGAAAGGTCCTCTTTCCTCAGCCTGACGGGTGGAGGGTAGAGGTGGGAGGGGAACCCAGCATAGAATTCTGATTGGCTGGACTTGGGTCACATGTCTATTACTGGACCAATCACAGTGACTGAAGTATGAGACTTTATGATTGGCCCAAATGGATCAAGTGGCCATCTGTTGGCACAGACAGGAACACCCAACAGAACAATCTCGTTTGAAAAAGCATTTACCTGAAGATGCTGTTCTGAGCATTGTTTTAATAAATATTTCTTTGAAGTTCTTCTTCCCTTTGTTTCCTTATGTTTATGTATTTGTAAAATGACATCAAGGAGAGAGCCTCCATTAGGTCCTAATCTCTTTACTGGGTGGCAGCATCTGAAATCCTTAACAAAGAGGAGTGGCTAATGTCTCTTTTAACAAGGATGGTGTGCTCAGGGCAGGAGCCCCAGGAACTCAGGGCAGGGCTCAGGGAGCAGGGCCATTGAATGTGTGTTGATCGCAGGACCCAGAGTTAATGGGCTACAGTAGAAATCCTAAATCTGTGATACTGGAGTGATTTCTGCATTTCTGGCTGCTAGCAGGAAAGAACCAGAAATTTCTGGGTGCTGAAAACTAGAGCACAGAAAGATTGGTGCTTGTATGGGGTGAGAGACGGGGAGGGGGAGAGAGAGACGGTGCCTATCTTGTTTCTGACCCTTGTGCCCACAGCCTTCCTCTCTTTTTTGGCGTCTGTCAACTCAGGAGCTTGCTTGGGGGCTTCCCCAGCCACTTCTCTGCTCCTCAAGGCAGGAAACAATGCTTGCCAACATTTTGGTCTCATTTTTAATCAGCTTGGAAATTTAATCAGAATAATGTCAGGTACACGCAGCAGTAAAAAAAAATCTATTAATTAGCTACCCACAGGCTTGCCTTCTCAAGTTAGATTTAAATCCAGAGGAGAAAATGACATTCAGCTCTGTTCTATACCTCCAGGTATGGAAACCACCACCCGGGATAAAAGCATCCGTGAAGATAGTGCTTTGGAGGAATTCAGATTTTAGACAAGAAAGGAGGTCATGAGAGCTCATTACTGGATCAGTGAAGTGGTAAGAATTATAAAGAGCTCCTTTTTTGCTTTTGTTTTATGCGTGCATTGCACTTGTTTTCCTGGTGTGACAACAGTGTTCATAAAGGGCCCGACATTCACTCTCCTAATGACAGTTGACATTTCTAGTCCCCTGAGAAACAAGGATGCCTAATTTCAGAAGATGTGCATAAAGGTGGTAAAATCAGTCCACAATGTAGACTCTTTGGGAGCTAAGCATTCAAAATGGACACAGGCTCAAGGTAGCTCAGAAACACATTTCACATATTCAGTGGAGCCAGTTTGCCTGCCATACCTAGCCACTCTTCATGCCTGTGACCTTCATTCACCTCACCAGAATTCCATTAGGGTGGCATATTGGCTCAGCAGTGGCCTGTCCTCATTCTCTCTCTCTATCTCTCTCTCTCTCCCCCCACCCGCCTCATCTGGGACATTGCTAAAATAAAGATCTTGATTCGATAGCACAGGGGTGAGACCTGAGATTCTGCACTTCTGACAAGTTCCCAGGTGATGCCAAGGTTGCTGGTTCCAGGGCCACACTTTGAGTAGCAAGGGGCTAAGTCACAGAGATGGGGGGAGTTAAGAGCACAGACATCTTAATTGTGAAGCCGAGGTGAAGGTATGGAAACTTCTGTTGCAGAAGATCCCAGACAAGCCCTGGATTATTCTCTGAGTCCTGTTTTTCCTGTTTTTATTTTTCTTGTGCTTTTCCATGGATCCCACATAGGATGTATCTTATGAACAGAGCCCCTTTTCTGAGCTAATTTGAGGGGGAATCTATTCTGTTCCTGCACCCAGGTGTACCCTGGCCATGCCAAGAAACGTACATCAACATTTAGAGAAGAGCCCACGGGTTAGGCTTATATGAAGTACAAATCCAGGCTCTGCCTCCCCTCGGGCTATAGCCTGGCAACTTTCCCCTTCTGTCCTCATCTGTCCATCAGCCTAACACTCCAAGTCTGTGCCTTCAGAGCAAGACCTTCTTTTCTCCCTGTTAACGTGCTTATTTTTCTAGTCAACTCCTCTAGTTGAGAGATGCAGTTTCAAAATGGAAACACCTCTAATAACTGCAAACTGAAGATAGTAGAAAATTTAGCTGTTGGATATAAAAACAATCAGAAAATACAGTAAATGAATCCATGCTTGGAATGCTAAAAAATAGATTTATTTGCAATGTGAATGGCATATCAGTTGTACTTTTATTGTTACCCAGAATAATTTCCAGTTATATCCACACCAAATAGAAAATGGCTTGTATTCTATTATTAGAAATATTCACACAGTGGGGAGAAGACTAGGAAGAACTGAATATACTTCAGTTCTGTTTTGGGGCTGTTTTAATGCTTGACCTTGTATGGTGTCCCTGCTCAGTTTGGCTTAGGAAGGGAAAATGAAATAGACAAATATACTTGGTGACATAAATAACAATAAAGTTAACAGGTTCTTTTCAACACTTGGCATGTGGACACAAAAGAAATCCAAATCATTTGGGCAGTGTTCAGTCACTCAAGACATACTGAGCACCTGCTTTTGTGCAAGGCACTGTGCTAGGTGCAGTAGGCATTCAAAAGTGAGCACAATGCAGTTTCTTCTCTTAAGGCTCTTATAGTCTAGGAAAAAATGACAAGAAGTGATGTCTTCTTCTCCCTCCATTTTCTGTTAGCTGACAACTACACTGATACTCTTTTCGTTGTCCCGGTGGAATGCATCTCTAGTGGTGAAATTTTATTCTCAGCATCAGGCCAGTGAGTAAGTGCTCATCAGGTACCATGATGCAGGGGATGGTCCCTCCTAAGGCCAGCCCCTTGGGAGTCCATTTTTTCAGTTTACCGCACCTTTCATAGTCAGGGCCACCCTCTGCTTAGATAACCACAGACACTTCTGGCAAAACAGCCCCTTTCCTATTCTGTCAACCCCTGCAACCTCCCTGAGAAATTTCTGCCTTAATCCTTTTTAAGGGGCAACCTGGCAAAGCTATTTTCAGGAGCTAGATGGCAAAAATGATATAGCTTGGTGAACAGAGTGAGCCCTGCCACTCACCAGTCACTCTCCCCACACAGCTTCCTCAAAACTTATTTATTTATTTATTTTTGGAAAGGATGGTGTGTCATGGTGAATAGGAGCATTGATGTGTCAGGGCCAGGGGTGCTATGGACTGAATTGTGTCACCCCCCCAAATTAATATGTTGGAGCCCTAACCCCTCATGTGGACTGTATTGCAGATAGGGTTTTGAAGGAGGTAATGAAGGTTAAATGAGGTTATAAGGGTGGAGCCCTGATCTGATACAACTGCTGCCCTTATAAGAAGAGGAAGAGACACCAGAGTTCTCTTTCCACCATGTGAGGACACGGTGGGAAGGCAGCTGTCTGCAAGCCAGGAAGAGAGCCCTCACCAGAACCTGACCATGCTGGCAGACTGGTCTGTGGTACTTCGTTATGACAGCCTGAGATGACTAATTAATACAAGGTGAGACTCAGTGACTGGGAGTCGAGGTGAGATGGGCAGACAGAGAGAGTGAGGTAGCTGTGCATGCCATCTGAGCTGAGGATTGGGAACTGGGACAGCTCCCAGTAGAGGTCAGCTTCATCCTTTTCTTCAAAGAATTTAAAATCCGTGGCTGGAAACCATGATTTTGCTCCTTATGGATGGGTAGCAAGAAAAGCTACCTGCAACAAGATGTATATTTAATTTTGGTAGTTCCGGTAAGAACGTTATTTTATTTTAAACTATAAATAACATGCACACCTTATGACACAGATAGTGAAAGAGTCACAGGCCTTTGGCCTCAGAACCACAGTCTTATGAAAGTTGAAATTCGAGTCCTGAAATTAATTTTTGACAGCCCCAACAAACTGCACATTGAGGCCATAGTTTCCCAAACTACTGATCTGATCATTACGGTTTCCATTTCTCAGGAGTTATTAGGAGGAAAAACAGCTATATCCAAGCTACTGGAAGATGTGCAACCACTGATAATTAGAAAGAAATAAAATCGATGACTAAATGAATGTGCAGTTTACACGCAAAGGTAACCTTTCATTCTTTCCAATTAGGCTTTCTCCTGTAGACTTGGCAGATGAGGCTGTGTTATAAATAGAAGTGATATTTTGTAGGATTCTTCTAACTGAAATGTGCATGAGGTCAAATTATAATCAGGTAATATATATAAGTAATGAGCTGGGCCCACATTCCCAGGCACTTACCCATTTAGTCGGAATAAATGAGCAAAGATGAAAAGACAGCTTCCGGACAAACGCAGCAAAATAGGTACTTGTGTGGTTGGAGCACAACAACTTATCTCTTTGTAATGAATGCTTGCCAGTGATAATTGACTTCATTTGTTAATTGTATTCATGATATTAATGAGATCATTAGCATAACAGTCACATCCTATTCTCCTGTGGTCAAAGTCTGGGGAATCACAAGTTTTGCACACCTTGTTGCTATAGATATACTTATGCATCCCAATTATGTACAAATTCAAATGCCATCTGTGTTGACTTTATACAAGGACATCCTGGAATCATTCCTTGCCTGTTTTTAAGGGGGCTTTCTGAGAATTTGGTAGAGATCTTTTCTTCTCAGAGTAATGAGTTTCGTATTTATGATAAAGATCCAAATTTAGCTTGTTATCTTTTTCTCCCCTGAATTCCACTTATCAGTAAGACTTAGCCATGAGCTAAGAATCTGTAAGGAGGAGGAGAAAGTGACAACAGGCAACTCTCAGCAAGAGAAGAAAGGGAAGTGATGGGGTTCAGCACACGCTACCCCCAAATATGGCACCTGGCATTTGAAAAAACCACAGAAGCAGGAAGGGCTTCCTCCCCTTTCCCTTGCCCTTTTCCCCTGAAGCAGGTCATGAAATCTAGCAAGGTTGCTCTCTGACTTTCTCTCTCTTCTCCCCTGAAGCAGGTTGTAAGGCCCTCATTGCAGAGGCACCCTTCCCATACCTGGAGGAAAGGAGCATCCTTATCTCTGAAGACACAAGGACACAGAGAAGAATCTGAACTAACCTGCCTTACTAAGTTCCTCCCAGTTTGTTACCATTAGATCACATCTCCTTTGTCCAATCATACTTCCCCACAACTATCCACTCTTCAAACCTAAGCATAAAAACACACAGGTTTCCTGTTTCTTTGGGTCTTCATTTCTGAAGGCTCTTGTGGCATGTAAAACTTACATACATTTGTATGCTTTACTCTTGTTAATCTGGCTTTTCTTACAGGTGCCTCAGCCATAAACCTAGTGATGGGTGAGAAAAGAAATCTTTCCTCCCCCACAGAAGTAAGTGAAAGGTCACCCTTTCTGGTTTGGGAGGTTGTGGGAAGAATAAGAGAGAGGCTTGAGAGGCAGTGGGAGATAGGTTTGTTGGATAAGACCTTCAAGGACAGGGGGGGTTTGTTTCAATTTAGATGTGGGACTCTGGAAGGGGACTGGATTACCCTCTTCCCCCAGCCAATTCCTGTACCAATTTATATGGTGTGGAGGAGACCTAGGACTGCCCAGATGCCTCCCGCCTCCCCAGAGGGTTAGGGAAGGGGACTGAAAAAGAGTCGGTGAGCCTATATTGGAACCTGGGAAGGCAAGAGGAAGGTGACCCCAGCAGCCAGATGAAGGGTGTGGCAGATTTCAAGGGAGTCAGCCAGGGAGAACCACCAGGCCATGGTGGAGCTACCAGGGGCCAGCCCAGCCCAGCCGTGGCTTCTGCAGGAGACACTAATACCCACTAATGTTGGCTGCTCCGTAAGGGTCACCAGTCCGCGAACAGCCCACTCTAGGTGTTTTGTAGCAGGGGATACCATGTGGAATCAAGGACCCCTTCCCTTCCTTGAACATCATCTTAGGGAATAGAAGAAGGAAGAAAGGACATCTGAAAGACTGAACATTTATCCCAAAGGCATCAAATTACCTAAGGACTCTGTTCAGACTTTGGGATGGCCTGCGATTATAGAATTGAATTAAAATGTCTAGTTCCCTCTTTCTGCTTGCAAGAGGAATTGGGAACTTGTAAGAGAGATTAATTAATGCGAAAATACTGAAACTTCATTTTCTCTGGATTTATGAGGGTAGTGTAAGTAAATTTGCAACCCTGCTACATATGAAATTGCTATCAGGAGGCAAATTCTTTTGGTCCTGTGACCCCTCCAGGGCCATTCCAGTTGTTTATAATGATTGCTCAGTATAACCATGGAAAGGCCAGCAGGTTTGGAAATGGTCATGACTGCTCTGTCACCATGAACTAGTTCTTAGGGACAATCTGAAGTTCCTGAGACGTGGCCCTCCCCTGATTATCCCAGTGGTGTCTCCTTACCTGGACCCTTTCTTTCTGATTCCTGGTAGCTGGAATTCCTCTGCTTTCCTCTATGACCTTGACACAAGTCTGCCTGGTGAGGAAGCCAGACCATGTACTTCAGCTGACTGGCAGGGCCTATGCCTGCCCTGTCTTTGCTGGCTGTGTCCCCATTTTACAGATGGGGCACAGGAGGCTAGGTGATATGCCTAAGGTCTTGCAGTTAGTGGCAAAACCAGGGTTTGAACTCATGTCAGTTTCCATGGTCTTTGTGCCTCACCCTACCCTCTCCTTTTTCTAGCTCACACAGGTCTCCGGGACACTGTACTCAGCCAGACCTAGTTTTCCTGCACACATTTGGCTGGAAAAGGAGCTATGACACTGACAACTTATCTCAGTATTTCAACCTACATAGATACACTTTGATTTGAAGCCAACTTCATTGATACCTAAGTCATTAACTGTTAAATTATATTATCCATTGTTTTTTATGATCAAAGTCTAAAATTCAGGATAAGACTCTCAGACAGTGGGTAGAACTTCCTCAGGTGTGGCCACCCCAAAGACAGCGAAGTCCTGTTTTGTTGTGATGCCTCACATACATGAAGAAAAGGTACAGAAAGTGGTGGTGGTTCTCACAGTCTGAGCACTTACAGTAGACAACTCCAGACAAGGTGGTGTTTTCTGTACAACTCTCCCTGCACTCTTGGGTTGACCGTCCCAACTGAGGAGGTGTTTATTTTAGTGTCTAAGAGTACTCCCTATGCAGTTAAGTGGAAACCAAGTAGAGCTTGATAAAAGTTCTGAAGTCCCGGGCTCAGCATGGACCCCCTGAGCCAACTGGGGAGTTCCTGACCACATGGGCCTTCAGCTGGTGGTTGTGAAAGACAATCCAACCTTTGTGTGGTTTCTTCTCATGCAGGACTCTGCCAAATCCTTTCACACTTGACCTACAGATAGGAGGGCACTCAGCAATTAGACTTAGTAGGATAGGCCTGGGAGACAGTGTGGATCAAATGGATCTGCTATTCCCACCCACTCCCCATTTTTTTGCTTTCTTTCGCCAGGTGATGGGTGTGCTTAGTGGATCACTGGCCCTCCCTGTGCGTGCCCCTCCCAGGTCTGTCCCAGTGGGCTGCTCTATATCCAAAAATTTCCCAGTATTCCCATCAATACCACCTTCCCTGGGTCTTTTTTGGCTATTTTGATGGATGGATGCTGTGACAGTTAATTTTACGTGCCAACTTGGCTTGGCCACAGTGCCAGTCTGTGAGGCTGTTTTTGGATAAGATTAATATTTAAATTGGTGGACTTTGAGTAAAGCATATTGCCCTCCCTAATGTTGGTGGGCTTTATCCAGTAAGTTGAAGGCATGAATAGAACGAAAGCCTGACCTTCCCCAAGCTAGAGGGAATTCTGTCAGCGGACAGCCCTCAGACGTAAACAGCAACATTGGCTCTTCCCTGGTCTCCAGCCTGATGGTCTGCCCTGCAGATTTTGGGCTTGGCAGCCTCCGTAATTGCATGAGCCAATTCCTTAAAATAAATCTCTTTCTATGTAAATGCATATTCTATTGGTCTTGTTGCTTTGCAGAACCTTCACTAATACAGGTGTGGATTACTTAAAACAATGGTTGTAAAACAATTGCAGTTCAATGTAGTGGTTAAGAATGTGAGCTCTGAAATCAGATGCTTGTGTTCAGATCCCTGCCCTTCTGTGAGATCTAGGATAAGATACTCAGCCTCTCTGTGTCTCAGTTTCTTCATGAGATAATGCATGCAAGGCACTTAGTACAGTGCCTGGCAGATAGTAAGTGCTCAGTAAATTACATAGCGGGTTAGTGGTGGAGCTGGGATTTGAATTCAGGTAATCTGCCCTGGAATATATGCTCTTTCCATTATGTAATACTACCTGGGGAGGGGAGACAGACTGTTTTTCCTACTGTTATTCTCAATACAGAGTACTTTGCCACTGGTCACCAAAATGTGTAGGGATCTCTCTCCACCAACAGTCAGTTTTCCAGTGGACACCAGCTGTGCGTCCTCTAATTCAGTTCAATTCTGATGTTATCTACCTGGAGATGGTATCAGAACCCACAGGTTAAGGGCTCAGTCCCACAAGATTGCCTCCCACTTCAGATGCCAAGCACAAGTCCCAGGTTGTGACCTGTATCTGACCCACTGGTTATAAATTGTGGGTTCCCATGACCCCTTCCTCAGGTTTGATTAATTTGCTAGAGAGGCACACAGAACTCAGAGAGACACTTTATTTGTATTTATCCATTGTCTCAGTCTGTTAGGGCTGCTGTAACAAAATACCTTAGATTGGATTATTTATAAACAATAGAAATTTATTTCTTACGGTTCTAGAGACTGAGAAGTCCAAGATCAAGGGACCAGTAGATTCAGGGTCTTGTGAGGGCTTGCTCTCTGCTTCCAAGATGGCATCTTCTTGCCGCATCCTTACGTGATGGAAGGGCTGAAAGCAGCTGGGGCACTCCCTTCAACTTCTTATATAAGGGCATTAATCCCAGTCGTGAGGGCAGAGCCCTCATGACTTAATCACTTCCCCATAGGTCTCCTCTTAATACTATCACCTTGGAGTTTAAGTTCCAACATGTGAATTTTGGAGGGACACATTTGTTTAAACCATAACACCTATTTACTGTAAAGGATATTACAAAGGATTGAGATGAACAGCCAGATGAAAGGGATGCAAGATATGTGGGAAGGAACATGGAGCTTCCATGCCCTCTCCAGGCACACTGCTCTCCAGGCACCTCCGTGTATTCAGCATTCCAGAAGCTCCCAAACCCTGTCCTTTTGGATTTTTATGGAGGCTTCATTATGTAGGCACGATTGATTACATCATTGATCATTGGTGATCAACTCAACCTGCAGCTCTGCTCCACTCTCTGGAGGTCAGGGGTGAGGCTGAAAGTTCCATCGCTCTAATCACCTGGTTGGTTCCCCTGGCAACTAGCCCCCATCCTGAGGCTCTCCAGAAGCCCATCAAGAGTCACCGCTTAGAAAAAAGGATGCTTTTATCACCCAGGAAATTCCAAGGGAATTTGGAGCTCTGTGTCAGAAGCTCCTATCACTCAGGAAATTACAGAGGTTTTAGGAGATCTGTGTCAGGAACTGAGGTTAGAGGACAAATATTAGTTCAGGAACTAGGGACAGAGGCCAAATATATATTTCTTATAGTATTACAATATCACACTTCGTCTCTCTGATTCTCATATTATTTTTCTACTTTTGGGAACCTCTACTTGAACTGGTTGGGGTCCACTTTCTCCCTACTCCCTTCAATTTCAGTAGTTTCACTTTAATCTCTGGGATTTCCTAAAATATTTCATTTGTCTATTTTTAATTTTTTATTTAAAAAAATTTAAAATTCATATAATATTTAATTGACAACTCATAATTGTATATGTAAATATTTTATTTAAATAAAGATTTCTGTGGCTAAAATATTTGAAAAATGCTGGCATAAAGTATTATTTTCCTAGATGATATATTTGCATTTAAAATTTTTACAGTTCTTCAAACCTCAGTGACTTCTATTGCAACCCACGAAACATGACTCAATGAGGTAGGTGAGGATCGATCTGGGCTGGACCTCCATGGGCTGACCCATGAGGGCATCGCCACAGACAGGCCCTTAGCGTTGCAGGCTTAGAGCACCTTTTCTATCCCCACCTCAATCAAACAAATAAAAGCAATTTATTATTATGTAATAATACATGTTCATCTTCAAAACCAACAAAATAGCATCTTTACCTCTCTCTCTGCTTCTGTTGTCTCATTACCTTCTCTCACTTTGACCCTCTGGCCCATCTCTTATAAACACCCCTGTGATTACATTGGGCCCACTTGGGTAACCAGGGCAATCTTCCCTTCTCAAGATTCTTTATCACGTCTGCAAACTCTTTTCTTGCCATGTAAGGTAACATATTAAAAGATTCTAATGATTAGGACATGGACATCTTTGAGGGGCTATTGTTCAGCTCACCATACAGGACTTATGCTAGGTTCTGGATAATAGATGAGGAAAGAAGGAAACATGCTGGGCAGGAAGGAGATGATCAAACCAAGCCCATAAAGTCACAAGTGGAAAAAGATGAACATACAGAGGAGTCCAACCCAGTTAAGACCAGAGGCTTGTGTCTCCTTCGCCTCTTATCTCCATTCCTAAAACTTTACAGTATGTGTGGATATGACTTCTATGTCTGCAAACAATTATTTGTATAAAGTTTGAGGCAAAGAGTTAATAAATTTGCTCAAAGCCATACAGCTTGTTAATAGTATTATAACATGAAGTTAATGGGGTGCTAAGCTGTTGCTTAGCTCATAAGCCCTGATATCTATGCTAATGCTGCTTGTAGCATTATTTATATACCTACAGCATAAATGAAAACATAATTCTGAACAAATAAATACATACAAATACAGAAAGCTCCATGCATCTGTCTTGATATATATGTATCCTCAATCATCTATTTGAAAATATTCTCTATTTTCTTCTTTCTTTCCTTCTCCTTTTATGGTCCCAGCTTGAGTCTAAAGGTTTTCTGCCTCACCGCAGGGTTTAGACCTGTCTGGGGTGCTGCTGAGTCATGGGGCCAGAGCTGTCTGTGCCTGATGTTTGACTAGTGTATGTCTAAAGTCAGCACAGTGGCCAGCACTTGGGAAGCCCTCAATATTTGTTGAATAAATTAATGAACGACCATATTTGCAGCAGGGACAGTGAAATCTCATGGGAAAGAACTCAACTCAAGGGAATAGGGAGTCAGGCACACAATTTTAGTGCAACAAACAAAATTCTAGTCCAGGGGGAAGAGGATCACTTGGAGTCCAGTTTTCTAGCTGTTCCTCAGATTGCCCTCTGTTCTTGCTGTGGACTGAGTCCTTGGAAGGAGAACCCACAATTATTAATAGAATTCATTAAAGACTTTGGAAGATACCAGGAGTAGCTTGCGACACTGCTTTGAGGACCCCGGCATTAGACCTTCAGCCAAAAGTGGCCATGTCTTCATGTGCCAGGGGTGCAGGGCTGTGCTGCTGCATTGGACACCAGTGATTTTAGCATCATCAGCAGAATCTGCAGCAGCCTTGGCCCAGCAGGGTGGTGTTAGGGCCCTGCAGTGTTGGCTGAGTGACTGCAAGGAGCACAGTGAGAACAGGACACCAGCAACAGCCACGGACTCCTCTAGGGTCTCTGTGAGCCCTGGATGCCTTAGCAGCAGCCATTACTACATGGCTACTGAGAGGCCTGAGCTCCTGGGCACACACAGGATATCCCTTGGCTCCTGGAAATGTTGGGGAGACTCTGAGGGGAGGGGCCACAATAGGTCATGAAGGAAAAATCAGAGAAATCCTGTTCATTGTTAATGTGATCTCAATTTTACCTTTCAGACCAGGCTTGGGGAAACACAGGTGACGCATGCACAAGATATGCATTGTATATGCAAACGATACTTACAAATAGCAATGTAAGTAGATTAAATGCCCATATATTATATAATGCCCATATAAATGCCATAACATTAATATTCACACACTAGCAATATTATACATGCTATAACCATTATATATATGCCTGTGTGTGTGTGTATATGTGTGTGTGTGTACACATGTGTGTAAGCAGAAATCAATTGGTGATTGGATACTTTGCTGTCAGAAAGACTAAACAGCTCAGTCACATGCAGAAAAATGTGAAAACAGTAAAGGTTATTAAAAAGCAACCAATGGGCCAACCTAATTTGAATGTTGTCCAACGTTCAAAATCCCATATCATAAAGCCCATTGCACATGTGAAAAGTATGATAAATAGCACCTGAAGACATTGTAAGGCAGTCAGGTGTTACTATTGTTGGTTTTTTTTTTTTTTTTGCAAGAAGGAATAGTGGAAAAATTGCAAAACACACTTTGGGTGTAAGGATTTATTTTGTTTATTCAAAGTTGAAGCTAACATTATTAATGGCTCTAACTATGTCTTTGAGTTTGGAAAGAAATACATGATTATTTTCATAGAAGGGGTTCTCAACAATATTATCTGGTTTCCTTATGAAGAGGCAAAATTTAATAGAACCTCTAATATCAAGAAAGGTATTTCCACAGTTAATTCAGAAAAATGTGGCCTTTTTCTTTTTGGGTTGTTTTTCTGTTTCTTTCCTACTTTCCAGAGGAAGAATTAATAGTTTTAGTTTTTGGATGTGTTTCAGAGGGTAGATATTTGTCTGAGGGAAGATCATCTTGTCACTGCATTTCAGGCATGGAAGGTCAGTGTGTGTGCGTGTGTGTGTGTGAGTGCGTGTGTGTGCGCTTGTGTGTGTGTGACTGTAGGGTATTGGGGTCTTTTATTTTTTGGGTATTGGGGTCTTTATGCTTCAAGGGTAGAGGAGGAGAATGGCTGGGTCACCACAGGTGTGATTTGATCCCCAAGTGTGTGAGGGGCACAGACGGCTGGGGATTCCGAGGGTGACAGAGACCTGAGTCTTCCAGAGCTGGGCGCCCTAGATGTGGCAGAACCTCATGTGGTGTATTAGTTTTCTATCACTGCTGTAACAAATTACCACAAACTTAGTGACTTAAAACAATACAAATTTATTATTTTACAGTCCCATATGCCAGAAGTCGAGTGTGCCCACCTGAGTCTCATCAGGCTAAAATCAAGATGTTGGTGTGGCTGCTTCCCTTTCTGGAGGCTCTAGGGGAGAACCCACTTCCTTGTTCCTTCATGTTGTTGGCAGAATTCAGTTCTTTGTGATTGTAGGACTGAGGTTCCCATTTCTTTGCTGGCTGTCATCTGAAGGCTGTTAGCTTTTAGAGGCTGCCTACATCCCTTGGCTCCTGGTTTTTGTTCCTCCATCTTCAAAGCCAGCAATGGCAGGTTGAATCACTCTCACATTTAGGATGTCTCCTGCCTTTTCTTCCACCTCATCTCTCTGATGAAGTGTTTTGCCTCCCTCTTCTATTTTTAAGGGCTCATGTGATTACATTGGGCCCACTGGGTTATCTGGAATAATCTCCCTATCTTAAGGTCTGCAACCTTAATTTTATCTGCAAAGCCCCTTTTGCCATACAATATAACATACATGGGTATAATACCAGGGAGGTCAAAATTTTCCTGCTATGCATGGGGATGGCTATTTGGGTTACTTTGTAGACTGACGCCGTGGGAACCTCAGTGATTATACCTTTGGCCAAACTTAGTACAGAGGGAATAAACTTGTCAGTGGAGCTGGACACTCTTGAATGGATCCCAAGGGCCTGGGAAGGAGTAACAGCAGCAGTGACCTCATAAGCTCCAGGGTTGTTATCTGACCCAACAGGTAGAGGATTCTCAAAAATGACTGCTATTGGGCTTCTAGCCAAACTTGGAACGCTGTGTTATGTAGCAAACAGGGTGCTTTCAGCTACAAACAACAAAAGCTTAGATTCAGGCTGGGCGTGGTGGCTCATGGCTATAATCCTAGCACTCTGGGAGGCTGCAGAGGGAGGATAGCTTGAGGTCAGGAGTTCGAGACCAGCCTGAGCAAGAGTGAGGCTCCATATCTACAAAAAATAGAAAAATTAGCTGGGCATGGTGGCGTATGCCTGTAGTCCCAGCTATTTGGGAGGCTGAGGCAGGAGGATCATTTGAGCCCAGGAGTCTGAGGTTGCAGTGAGCTACAATGGCGCTACTGCAGTGTACCCAGGGCGACAGGAGTGAGACTCTGTCTCAAGTAAAAAAAAAAACGAATTAAAAAAAGGAACTTTATTATTGTAGACAACATGGAGTACAAAGGTAGGGTGGCTAAAAAGTTGGTTAACCTTGTGGCTCAAAACTGCCACCAAGGACCCATATTCTTCTCTCTCTCCTCTGCCATCTTCAGTCTTGTCCTCAGGCTGTGGTCACTCATGGTTGCAAGTTGCTGCCTTGGTTTCACATCTAGAGATACCGATATCCACAGGAGAAGAGATCATCTCATTCTGTGTCTTTTTAAAGATGGAGGAAATGTTTCCCAGAAAGCTTCACAGATTCTGTGTGTCTCAAGCCAGAATTTCACCCCATCCCCCTTCCCAGTCCATTTTCTGGCAAGGTGTTCTGTTAGGACCACTCAGGATTCACTCAACTGGGCTGGGGCTGCGGTGGCAAAGGATGCGCTCCTGGGAAAAAGTCAGGGTTCTATTAGAGAGAACACTGGAGTGGATTTTGGGCAGGCCACCAATGGTGTCCATTACAGAGAGAGGGTCAGATTTAATTTGATTCAGGAAAATGAAGAAAAAGAAATGTGACTTTTACTATATTCTATCTCCACACAGCATCAGTGATCACATTAATTCTCACACTGCCATGAGCAGGGAGACCTGATCAGAGAGTTTAAGAGACTTGCCCAGAGCTACACAGCAGGTAAATGGAGGGTTGTGGACTTGGACCCAGGTTTTTGGACTCAGGTCAACCTCTCTTTCTACTACCCTGAAGCTGCATTATAATAGTTGACTAGATTATTATTTATACCAAAATCATACTATATTCTTCAACTGTACATTTTGATTTATGGCACAAAACATGCCTATTTTTAAACCACCTATTATAGTTTTGCCTGGGTTTTAAACAGATATATCAAATTAATACATTGGAAAGGAGATAAATTTCTCCCTGCCTCATATGCTGTATATTCACATCAGGAGAGACGACTGTAGGAAGGGAGAGGGTCAGGACATTCATGGGCTTTTAGCTTGGCATTCAGTGGGATGTTGATTAAATTTTCCAATTTTTTTCTCAAGAAAAAAGTTTTTTTAAACAAGAACAGGTAAAACTACTAAATTTAAAATTGCATTTAAGAAATGTCCTCCTCAAACAAATGAAAAGAAAACCATAGTTAAATAGATTTCTCTAAACTCTGTCTCAAATCACATTTGGTTTAGAAAATGGGAGAAGTTTTAGCATAAAATATAACTATTTGGGAGCCAATAAGACACAGAAACAGAGGTTAAATAAGAAAGGCCATTCCGAGCCAGAACAGTAATAAACAGGAGTAGCAAGTCAATGTATTTTGGCAAGAATAGAAAATTTTTTACGAAATTTTTATATGGAATGTATAACACATAAAACTATCCAAATCACTGAATGATGCGAGGTCTCCATTGCACCTGGAAATTGAAACAGGCTACCTCTGCATTTAATAGTAGAGAAAGCACTAAAAAGGCTAAAGAAAATTTCTACCCTGGCCCCCTGCTTTCTGTTAGTCTTATATGAAGCCTTTAAGGAGTAGTCAACTGCACAAAAGCAGCATCTGCTTGACAGATTTCCTTTTGTCCTGGAGCCCACCATTCTGTTCTATCCCACTGAGCATGTTTATTGGAAAGTATGAGTGGATTCCAGAGGAAGCACAGATGCATTTATTTAACTAGCTGCTTGCTTTTTTGGGATTACTTGTTCAAATGAAGGCAACGGTTCGGGGGCTGGGTACGATGAGAGGTAATGTCCACTTGTGGGAAGTGTTGAATGATGGATAATGTAACAGCTGCAATGAATATTTGGCAGAACGGGAAATGTTCTATATTTAACTCCCGTGCATGCATGGCCAGGGTACGGTCAGTACTTTGGTATAATGAGGTTAGAAAGTCATTTATTATCCAAAACACTCACCAAGGTCAGAAAGTTAACTTTTGATAGCCTATTGTGTTTTTAAGACCTGCTGGCAAAGGGTTTTTCCTTTTGAAGTTCACTTTCTGAATTAATGGTTTTCTAACTGTGTATATGGCCAGGATAATGGATTTCAGTGAAAATCAAGAAGATTGTATTTTTCAAAAAGACATTTATTGATTATCTAGTAATGTATACCAATTGTTAAGACACTTTTCTTCTACCATATTGGTAGCATCTATTAGGTTGCACATATGTAACTGCCAATATTTGACAATTTTGACCTTAAAAAAGGCAATTTTATATGATTCAACTGGGTATATATTCTATTTCAATTCAATTCAATACTTTAACAAATATTAAGTTCCTACTGAGGCACAATGTTAAGTGCTGAATTTACAAGGATGAACAAAATAGGTACAGATCTTGTCTTCACAAAGCTTACAGTCTAGAAGAGATGGCAGAAGATTAAACCCCTGCTTTGACACAGGAAGAATAGTTACTGCATGAACTCAGAGCAAGAGAGCCTAATCCAGTCTAGAGAGGTCATAAAAATCTTCTCAGAGGAATGAAAGCTAAACTGAACCTGAAGGATGAATAAGAGTTAGACTGACACATGGAAGAGGGGTGGAGAGGCTCCAGGCAAAGGAACAGCCATGTGAAGGCAGGGAGGTGAGAGCACTATGTGGGAAGCGTGTGACCTGACCGAGGAGGAGCTGAGTGCACCTCAGTATGGCTGGAGGCCGGGATGACGCTGGGAAGGAAGAAGGGCCCGTGGTGAAGAGAAGAATCTGGTAATCTGGTAATTTTGTAGAAAAGATTTACCTCTTTATTTTGAAGGCAGTGAGAAACTACTGGGTGCTGCATAAAAAGGACCACATGGCCTCTGTGTGGAGAAGAGGCTGGAATCTGGGAAATCACCTGGGAGGCTATTCCTGGAATCCAGGCAATAAAAAATGGTGGTGTACTCAGGCAGCCAACATGCGCACGAAACATGGAACACTCTGTGAGCTGCTTAGGGGGCAAATCAACAAGTCTTGGTGATTAGGGGGTGACAGAGAGATGGGAGGGAGGACGGCTCTCTGAATGTAGAGCTACTTCTGGGACACTGGAATTTTCACTGGCCACAACTGACTTTAATGACTCAATGGGCTGCAGTACCACACTTTGGCAGCAGGTGCTGCTCTCTATCATCTTCTGAATCCTAGCTTAAAGACTCTCTAAATAGAAGATTTCAGGCTACATAACAGTTATTAGATTTTAGCTTCAGCCATTCAAAATGGTATGTATGGGGTTTATTTAACATGGAGGAATACCAGCAGGGTTTTGTTACTTAAAATCTGATGATACAAGTTTCAGTTTATGGTTCAATCCTAAGGACATGGTAAGACTTTGGAATTTAACTCAGTTCCATGTTCTGCTTAGACACAGCCCATATTTGAATTTTGTAAAGACAGGAAAGGGATGAAATTGGTCCATTATTAGAAGGCTGATTCCTCAATAAAAAGGGCCTGGATTTTTATTTCACAGATATCAGCTCAATTGTATCAATGCTTTCAAGAAGGGTCCTTCCCCTAGACTAGGAGGAAATGTGAAGAGAACATTTATTTATTGAGTGCCTATTTTTCAACATACCTTAATTAATTTAGCACTCACACCAATGTTTTGAGGTAGATTTTTTTTAGCCCCATTTTATGAATGAAGAAATCTAGGACAGGGAGATTAATTAATGTGCCCAAGGTCATGTAACTGCCAAATAAGAGAACTGAGACTTGATTCCAAAACATACTTTTTCCCTCTGCCTTATTGTGTCATCTCTGCTATGTCTCACACTCACAGCATGCTATCATGCACAGATGCATGATTAAAATGGAAGCTCTTGGATATCCAATTTTGATTTCAGTTAACTATCTTCTAACTATCTTCTAACTATGGTAGCCATCTTAATCAAGTAAAGTTAGTATAACAGATACATGTTGATAATGAGCTTGATAAATGAGTTGGTAAATGGATACTGTTTCAACTTAAGACACGTTTGAAGTAGTTATTTGTATGCTTTAATGAATAAAAGCAACTATTACTATAGGATGCTTTTTAGGGCTTCAGTGCTCAGGGCAGATGGACTCCCATCAATAAAACTTTCAGATAATGACAATTTTGCAACAAGAGATAAAGGAGCAATGCCCATGTCCATATGTAGTTGCTTATAGGACCACTGAATAGAAGCCACTATAGTTGCATATAGGACCACTTATGGTTGCTCATAGCACCACTGAGGTACAAGGCTTGCCCTGTTGCTATTGTAAAGATGATCACTTGAAGGCTGCCTGCAAGGACAATCCACTCATAAGTGATTCAGAAGCTATCATGTTCTAGCAAAGATAAAAAAAGTGGCTGAAGTTACTTGGGCATCTTGAACTTCTTGAGGTTAGGATGTTGCCACCCATATTCAATTTCTTAAATAGACTGATAAATGTAATAAAGTCCACAGGATCAGGAAAAGATGATGTAGCAATATTAGGTCAGACAAAAGAGGCTTCAGGACAAATAGTATTATTAGAGATGAAGAGGGTTGCTACATAATGATAAAGGTTCAATTCACCAGGGAGATATGAAAATTCTAAACACCAATAACATACTTTAAAACACTTAAAACAAAAATTGACAGAACTGCAAAGAGACAAGGGAAGATTTTAATCTATTTCTCTCAGTAATTAATAAATCAAGTACATAAAAAATCAGAAAGGGTATAGAAGATTTCAATGACACAATTGACAATCTTGGTCCAATGGACATATGTGGAATACTGCACCTGCAATCTTAGAAAATTTTAAAGCATACTTCTAAATAATTTATAGATTAAGGCAGAAATTATAATGAAAAACAAAATCCTGAACAATAATGAATATACAACAATATATAAGATGCAGCCAAAATAATACTTTGAGGAAAATGTATAGCCATAAGTGTATATATTAAAAAAAAGGGCTAAAAATTAAAGAACTAAGCATTCAACTCAAGGCATTAGAAAAAGAGTAGCAAAACAAACTCCTTCAAAGAGGAGAAAGACAATAATAAAGATAGCATATATTAATGAAACAGAAAACAAAGACATTACATTAAGAATCAAGAGAGACAAAAGTTGTATTTTTAAAAAGATGAATAAAATTGACAAATCTCTGGGAAGAACAATCAAAAATAGGAGAGAAGGTACAAATAAAAGTTATTTGGAATGAAAAAAAAAACCAAAAAACCCCAGCATAACCCTAAGTGATGTGGAGATTAAAAAGAAAACTTAAGAATATAATAAACAACATCCTGCCTATACATTTTTTAGCCCAAATGGCCACATTTTTTGAAAAATACAAATTCCCAAAAGAGCCACATGAAAATATAGAAAACCTAAATATCTTTTAATGATTCAGGAAATTAAGTCAGTAGTTTAAAATCTTCCCTTTAAGAAAACACCATGACACATGCCTTCACTGGTAAGTTCCACTAAACATTCAAGTCAAATATAACTAACCATGTTCAGACTGTCCAGAGAATAGAAAAGAGGGAATATTCATAACTCACTTTACGAGGCTTGTATATCTTAATACCTCTGAGGGAAGTCAACTTCTGGCTCTTAGGGAACCCACACACCACTGGTGATTGCTGATGTGATGCTGCAGAACTAGTGCTTTGCCCATGGAGGGAGCACCCTGGAGTTGGTGCTTGGGGAGCCAAAATCCTCAGGGAGCAGAAGATGTTTGTTGCTACAGGAGAAATGTCAATAGGAGCTAGAAAACAGGGAGTACCTTTCCCTCTCCTCCTACCTTCCAATCTTCCATCAATACCTCTCATTGGCAGATCTAACAAGAATCCAGTGTCTGTGAAATGTAGCATGCAGGTTCCCAGCCCTGGCATCACAGAGAAGGGTATGAAGGGGTGGGTCTGGGCTGAGAGACAAGAGGTAATTAACTGGCACAACATTTAAAGATGAATTGTTAAAAACATTCTGTTTAAGAGACAAGAATGTTTACTATCACCACTTCCATTTCACTTTATATCTTATCCTGTGTAACAGGCCAAGGAAAAAACCCCACAAAATTTGAGAAGATGTAGAAAAATCATAATTATTTTCAAATGATATGATTGTTCAACCCCCAAGAATCTATAAACAAATTATTAGAATTAATAAGAGAGTTTTACGAGATTGATAGATATAACAATATTATACAAAAATCAAATGCATCACTATACATCCATAGCAAACAGTTAAAAAACAAAATTTTAACATTTACAACAGTTAAAAAATAAAAGGCACCTAGATAAAAATATCACCAAAGATGTGTGAGATCTTTATGGAGAAAATCATAAAACTTTATTGAAAGATATTTAAAAATGAAGAGGTATATCATTTTTAAGAATGGAAAAACTCAATTTTATTAAAAAGGAATTTATCTCCAAATTAATCAATAGATTTAATCAAATTTCAGTAAAAAACCTGAAAGGGTCTTTGTTAATCTTAAAAAACTTACTTTAAAATTTAAATTGAAAAGCAAAGAGCCAAGAATAGCCTATATATTGCTGAAGAACAATGAGGTTGGAGAACTGATCCTACTATAAAACTCACTGTGCACTTATAGTATTTAGACAATGCGGCATTGGTACATGGGTAGACAAATAGGTCACTGCAACATAATAGAGCCCAGAAAGAGACCAATCCATAAAGGAAAGATATAATAGAAATGATATATTTCAGATCAGTGGTGAAAAGTGGAGTACTCAGTAGAAAATGCTGGGACAATCGGCTGTCTTTATTGGGAAAAAACAAAGTATTACTCATATCATGTGCAAAAATCTATTCCAGAAGGATTAAGGACTTAAATGTTAAAGATGAAAGTTTAAAACCTTTAGAAGAAAATATTGTAGAATATCTCTATGCCCTCTAGGCTGGAAAGGCTTTTAAAAAAAGATACAAAGAGCATGTACCATAAAGGAAAAGACTGATAAATTCAACTACACTTTAAAAATAACTGCTGTTCATCAAAAAGCACATAAACAGACACAATCCAGGAGGAGATAATTTCAACTCTGTATAACTGGCAAAGGCTTAATTTCTGGAATTCATACAGAAAAAAACAAAAATATGACTTAACTCATCCAGTGATTCTTGAAGTGCCTATGTAGACCCCTGTAGATAAATGCTAGTATAGACCTTTAGGCTTTTGAAGCAAAGCTCTGCCATTTTCTTCAGATAACCATTCTCCTTCTGGGAAACACTTTCTGGCTTGCTAGTGGACGTTAGTAGAAATTGAACATTGACCTTGCGTCACCATGTTACCATGTGACCTGAGGAGCCCAGCATGAACACTGTGAGGAAGACACCATGCTTCTGCTATATCTGTTGTTTTTTTCCTGGTAAACATAGTCCTGTGGGTGGTGTTTTTCTTTTTTTTTCCTTTCCCCTCATGGCAGCTTAGTATAGCCTTCAGTATCTCTTCCCAAACTTTGTGGGTATTGAGATGCAGGACGTGGTGGTTCAAACAGCATCAGAGGTGGTGTGTTCCTTCAAACCAGCAGTTGAGGTGGTGGCTACCCAATTCCCCAACTTCCTGATTGTGGCAGGCTGTACCTCCTTTGGTGGACCAGTTTTGTCACATTGTTTTGGGAGTTGTTCCTGGAAGCTTAGTGCATCAGTTCAGGTTGGCTGGGAAGCAGATGTCAAGGTGGAAGTTAGATAAGTAAGAGTAATAGATTTATTGGGGAAATGCCTGTGGAGAATAAGGCAGGAGGGAGCAGGATGGGGCAGGGTGAGTTCAGACCATAATGAGGCTCTGACAGCTGTGAACATAGAGGGGGAAGGCAGGAGGGTTGAGCAGAAAGAGCCTTAGACTGCAGTGCAACTCTGAGAAAGTCTTGGCCAGGCAGATGGGGAGTCCCGAAGTACAGACAGCTCATTAGAGGAATCCGCACTGGCAGCAGCAGCCTGGCTCTAGGACCCCCACTGCTGTCAGTCACTGGCTTGCAAGCAACCTGCAGAATGTGTGGCCTCTTGTGGATGCTGCGGTGGGTCCTGAAAGTGGCGGCTGTGAGCTAACTATTCTTCTCAGAGCTGGTTCTTTCTTGAAGAGAGATTGGAGCAGCACACTCCCATGGATGCCTTACTCAGCCTGGAGGCTTCCCCTCATGTTTTTCTAATGATTTGTTTAAGGGCATCAGAATTCTGTTTTAAGTCACTTTTAGCTTAAACTAGCTGGTACAGTTTCTGTTATTTGCAGTTTAACCCTGACCAATATCACCTCCAAGCTCAACAGAGTATCTTGCATATTGTAGATGTTTGATAAGTATTTCTTGTATGAATTAATTTGTATGATGGTTAAAGGTCTTTTAAAAACAGGACACTTAACATTTAATTGCTGGCTGTTTGCATTGTTGCAAACAACCCTTTCAGCACAATCTGACAGACTCACAGAACCATATTTGGGGTGATGTGGTGGCCCCATTTATCAATTTGCTGATGCTTGGGTCGAGGCAGCAGGAGGGGTCACTGTCCAGGGATTCCAGGCTGTGGCTGGTAGTGAATGAGTCATTTCTGATGCAAAGTATAAGCTGCAACCTGACTTCTATGCAGGAGCTGATGAAAGGAAAAATGTACTGGAGGGAGATCATCTTGGAATGGGTGGGTGGCAGGCAGAGACTGGTATCTGGGTTTACATGCAAACCAATGAATTCCGTATATCTATATCTATACATCTATATATATCTTCTTCAGAGATTTTTAAGAACCAGCCATAGGAGCCCCCTTCTTTTCCCTGTCTTGCTGCCATCCCAAGCAATCTTCAGGTTTTTATCCAAGCTGAGCAGCCCCCTTAAATTAAAAGATTAGGGCAATCACCCCAATTCAGTCTCCCCTTGGGAAGGCTTGATACCTTAGGACAAAATCCTAGCTATTTTTGGAGAACTATGTTTATTAAACTTTGAACTTTACCATTGAATTCCCAAAGGATATTGAATATAATAAAGAAAAATATTTCTCAAAGAGGTTGATGTCAATGAAGTTTTGCTGAAAAATTCTTGAACAAAGGGGAAACATACTTAAGATATCAGTACTTCTAAAATTAAAATTTAGTCAGTACTTACCTGAAAACACTCACCTTTTTGCTGAGAAGAACTGCAGGAAACTTAGGTGGAAGTGGTAATTTGTCTAGGAAGTAAACACATAAGAACAAAAGCAGGAGTCAAAGTTTCTCCTCAACCATATCTCAGGCTAATGGAGCAGAGTGTTTTTGGGTATTCTTCATTCTGCATCTGGAACCACCTAGGCTGATGAAAGAAACTGAGTATTTAGCTTTGCCAAGCAATGTTTAATATTCCAGTTGAAAAGTTGTGGAATCTCACTTGAAGAGGAGGACAAATTTAAACCAGTGCCTAATTCTCAACTTTCTTTTTTTCTTTTCCTCATGGTGACCCAATACTCCCTGCTATCCAATGCTTTGGTTCATTATTTTGTCTATTCAGGGACTGCACCCTGCATACAAAAGCACTTAATTTAAACGTTTGGGATTATGCCATTAATAGACTTCAAGAAAAGTATAATAGAAATACTTTTGGATCCACTGATAATTTAATATTTTAAAACATTTATTTAAAAATTAACAATAATTCTTTAACATCAAAAGATATCCATAAGTGTTAAAATTGCCAATCATCTCTTAAATGCTATAGGATTTTTTAGTCTTCCAGTTTGTTTGAATCAGGATGTAAATAAGATTCACACATTTTGATTGATTGATATTTATTTAAGCCTCTTTTTATCTCAAGGTTCCCCCATCCTCTGTCTCTTTGTCTCTATCTGTCTGTCTTTGCAATTTTTTTTTTGTTGAAGAAATGAGGTCATTTACTCTATAGAGTGTCTCATAGCCTGGATCTGGCTGATTGCATCCCTGTGACGTATTTTAACATGTTCCTTTTTTCTTTGTATTTCTTATAAATTGGTAGTTGGATGGAGCTTGATTAGATTCATGTTTGCCTTTTGGCAAGACTCCTTCATAGATGGTGCTATGTGCTCCCAGCAGCGGGTATGTGATGTCTATTGTCTTTCTTTTTGTGACGGTAGCAGCCACTGGAGATCACTGACTAGATGAATTAGTTCATGAGGCAGACCCTGATTTTTTATTTTGAAATAATTATAAACTCATAGGAAGTTGAAATAATGGTATAGACTCACATGTACCCTTCATCAAACTTCCTTTATCTATGTAAGTAACATATAACCCTAGTTCAATATCAAAACCAGGAAATTGACACCAGTGCAATAATAATATACTTTTAAATGTGTTCTGATAAGAACAATTGTCCTTTTAGAGTTCAGTGAAAGAATAAAAATCAAAATTGTTCATGACTTGAGTAATTATATGTGAGTTTCATAATTTTGTTCCACCTCAAAAAGATTTTTCTCTGAAAATTAATTTATGAACCTAGGTTAAAAATACATTAAAGGTAGCTTTATTTTGAATTGAAGATAAAATTGGCATTGTCTGATCTTGTTCCAGGACATTCATTTGTAATTCAGTGGTTTAAATGTGGATTCTGGGTGTTCAGAAAAAAAAATGCCAAAGGTCTACTTTCCTTTTCGTAGATGCAAAAGGAACAGCCCTTCAGAGGTGAGGTCACCTTCCTCTCCCTTGAAATTCAGGGAATGCACTTATATAACGACTCCATGGAAAAATAGCACACAACAGAGCTAACAGGAATGGCAAAAGCATTTTGAGTGCTTTCCAATTTGCAAAGTACTTTAGTTAAATAAAACTACACTGTAATAGGGTATCTGAGCTTAAGAGCCAGTGGAGGGAATACCTTGCTTGGAATATGAATTCTTTTTCTTGTGATACTAGAGGAAAACTCAGCAATTTTGACATGTTGACAGTATTGCTTATGGTAGTTTAAACATTATTAACTGTTGGAACATTTCTGAGGATGACACTCTAGCCCAGGCAACAGAGTGAGACCCTGTCTCAAACAAACAAACAAACAAGCAAACAAACAAACAAAAATATATATTCTTCGGGTTCACAACTTGCAAAATTTGGGAGAAATTTTTGAGATCATTTGATACACATGAGGAACTGAGGCCTAGAGAAGTTAAATATCCGAGGGGGACTGGTTCCAGGACCACCCCCCTTGCGGCTCCCCCCACCCCCCGAACCAAAATCCATGGGTGTTCAAGTCCCTGACATAAAATGGTGTCATATTAATATTTGCATATAACCTACACAATCCTGCCGTATACTTTAAATAATCTCTGGATTACTTATAATACCCAATACAGTGTAAATGCTGTGTAAATAGTAGTGATATTGTATTATTTTGAAAATAATAAGAAAAAAAGTCTGTACAGTTTCAGTATAGACGCTATATTTCCCCCCCCCCAATATTTTCCATCGGTGATTGGTTGAATCCATGCATGTAGAACCCACGATAAGGAAGGTCCCTCCGCCTGTAATTTGCTCAAGGTCACCCAGCTATCCTTTGGCAGAGCCAGCAAAGTATGGCTCTTCACCACCAAGCCAGGCTTTGGGGCCGACGAGGCAGCACGTGTGAAGGCAGAGGCCCAGGGGAGGTGCTCGGGGCCTGAGTCCTTCGGTGTGGCTCTGGTGTAGGTTTGTATGGGGAGCGACAGAGGATGAGACAGAAAGGGCTGGCAGGGGCAGATCCTCGCTCGCTTTGTGCACCATGTTGAAGAGTTTGAACTTTGTGTTGGCGGATGGTAGCCCAGAAGAATTTTAATATAACATAATCAAATTGCCGTTTTAGAAAGATCATTCAGCAACAGTTGCAAGATGAACAGCTGTAAGCTTATGAGCCTGGAGCAGAGACAGCACATAGAAAGCTCTTGTGGAAAAGAAGGGAGCAGTGATGAGGATGGCGACTAAGCAGTGACGTGGAGGATGGCTTTTACAGAGCTGCATGTGAAAGATGCTTGGTGGGTAGAGGCAGCGTAGGTAGGGGAGGCTGAGGGAGGCGTGGAGGCCGACTCCCAGGTTTCTGGAGTGGGTAAAGCGGGTGGTGGTATTTGGTTTGCTAAGACAAGGAAGGCGGGCTTGCCGGGGAAAGATGAGGAGATTAACCCTGGAGATGATGGGAGTAGGTCTGGAGCGCAAGAGAGAAGTGCCAGCCGCAGGGATGAGCGAGTCTAGCGGAAGTTCACACATTTAACTTAATGCTTTTTAAAAAGCGTATTGCTCAATATAGGCCTCAGTGTGTTTCTGGCACTGAGAAGAAAGTCATCCAGTCTGCTGTTTCTTTGCAGCAATGATTAAAATAAACGTGCTTCTGACGGTTTCAAAACCGTAAAACACGAAATCAATCTCTCGGGACGCCGCTCCCACGCTTGTTTCGAGAGGCTGAGCTTTTCCGAAAGGCGAACAACGGGCTGGACACCAGGGGGCAGTGCCTCCGCCCGCACGCAGCGCTGCGGCGCGGGCCCTGCGGGTCGGGGGAGGAGGCGGCGCAACCGCCCGGCGCTGCTCAAGTTTGCCTCCTGGCTCTCAAGGCCCTCCTTCCCGCCCTCACGTCTCTCCCGAGCAGCTTAGCCAAGTATTTCTTCTAACCTCATGTAATATTCTCCCTGAGAGGCGTTCTGGAAATGCAGTTTTCTCTGTCTCACTACATTTCCACCCTTTAAAAGCTGCCTACCCATTGTATTACATCCATCTGTTTTTACTGCTCTCTCTCTTATCAAATTATAAGTGCTTTGAGGGGACGTCGTGCAACTTACTCCTCTTTTTTGGAAGCTAGCTCCAAGCTTCTTTCTTAGTACAGCTCTTAAGGAAATTGAAATGAAAAGTATTTAATAGTTTCAGGTTTATAAATTTTTTTATAAAATGAAGTTTCCAGAAGAATTATTTTAAGAACTTTTGTAAAAGAGACAAGTACCCTACTCTTTTTCATTGGGTTCATTCAGAAATCTTTCTTACATTAACAACAGTACTTAGAATATAGAAATACTTTCCATAAAAACTATTTTTTGAACTTAAGGTAAAGTCAATTGTTAGTGATCTTCAGCATTTGGATTTGTAACACCTTTGATTTTATACACAGGACTTTTAAAGTGAGGAATGATTACATTTCAGGCAGATTGAATTTAAGCAAAAGTGCCTAGGTCTCTCATAGCTGGTGGCAAGGGTGAGTATAAGAGAATGCATTTTGCAACAAATAATTCAAATGATAAATAAGCTGTTCTCTGAGTTGGCCAGTTAGGAAAGCCTGGGGTGTGTGGAAATTAATGCTGGGTAGCTGAAAATTCTTAACAAAACTATTAGGAGCATAGAAGTTAACAAGAGATAGGGTCCATTAAAGGGAATTTCTGTATTTAAGATATGGCAATAGACAAACAAAACCTCTTATTGAATGATTTGACTTCTTCCTAGGAGCCAGAAGTTAATTGGATTATAGAGTAACCTTTTTTACTCCTTGAATTAAAAAAAAAAGAGATCTTCTTCTAGCTTATGTTTTCTTTAAATTCTCTCATTTATATTGGTTTTAATTTTTTACTGAAAAGTAAATTTTTAAAGATTTAATCCACAAATTATTGGATGTTCTCAAAAATTCAGACAATACAGAAGTATGTGGAGTAAAAGGAGAAAGTTCTTCTAACACACCCTCTTACTTTACTACCTCCTCCTCAGCAGTGACTATTGTGAGTTTGATTTACACTTTTTAGACCTTCTTCTGTGTATTTACATGCATGTATATGCACCCGTACAAACTTGTAGTTTTTATTTTTATAACGTAAGTAAGAGTATTCTACGTATTGTTTTGCAATTTGCTATTCTCTATTGAATGACAGATCTTTGGCATTTTTCCATGTCACTACATAAAAATCTACCTTATTCTATTTGACTTTTGCCCAGTAGTACATATTGTGTATGGTAGGCAGAATGGTTATATATGCTTTTCCAATAACTACTTGATTTTGCCAGGTAGAGGGCAGATATTGTTTGATCTCAGGGAAGGTTTTTTTCCCCAGCCAGTCATGGTCCCCTTTGCAGGATTCAACCTCCCTAATAGCCGGAGTCATGTGATATGGCTCTAGTCTATGAAATATAAAGGAAAGCTGGCAGAGAGGCTTCTGGGAAATACTACTGTTCTTTGATCAAAAAGCAAGAGTATCATGAAGAGAGGTTTTTCTGTGCCCTGACTGCCCTCCTCTCATCCTTAACTTCCTATCTTTGAATGCAGTTGTGATTTCTTGAGCTTTGAAACTATCTTGAGACTACAAGGCCACACATCTAAGGATGGAAAGTCAACATGCCAAATTTATTAGTTAGTTTTGCTGTCTATTAAACAACTTTGATATCTCAGTGGCTTACAACAAAGGATACTTATTTTCTTGCTCATGGATATTACAGTTAGCTCTGGCTCTGCTGGCCTTATCTGGTGTTGGTTGGGCTTGGCTCCAAGCTGTGAGTTTGGTTCAGCTCTGTATTTCTTCATTCTTCTCAGGTCAGTGGCTCTCTAAGGATCACAGGAATGCAAGAGAATGAGTAGCAACATGAGATGCTTTTTAAGACCTTGGCTTAGAACTGGCACACACACATATACACACACACACACACACAATTATTTCCACTCACATTCAGTCAGCCAAGGCATGTTCAAGGCCAAGTCCAACATCAGCCCATTGTAGCACACTGCTAGGTTATGCTGCAGAGAAATGGGGTGGAGAGCTGAGAGCAATAATCAAATTGGCATACAAGGATAGAGGAGCAGAAGAATAAGACCCTATGTCCTTGATGACAACATGGAGCAGCTGAACCAACATTGGCAAGAGTTTTATCCCAGACTTTTGTTATGGAATAAAAATGAGTCCCTGTTTATTTAAGGCACAATTTCTATTTGCAGTTGAAAACATTCCAAAAGGATAAAATATAGTTGTATTTTAACTCTTTCTTTACTGATGGGCATTTAAGTTGTTTCCAATTTTCCATTATTACAAGTAATGCTACAGTGAACATCTTATGTAAAACTTGACCAAATGTATGTGTATTTTTATCAGATAAATTCCTAGAAATGGAATTGCTGGTAGAAGAGTATTTACATTTAAAATTTTGATAGATAATATAAAATTGCTCTCTACAAGACTTTGTCAGTTCATTCTTCATACCTTTACTAATTCTGATATTATCTCATTTTAAAAAGTGCTTCCAATCTGATGGGTGAAATATAGTTATGTTTCATTTGAACTACTGTGATTAGTGAATTTGAATGTCTTTTCATATATTTATTGGCCATTTGTATTTCTTGTTTTACACATGTGATAAATATTTTCTGTCATTTATTTGATTTTTGTTCTCTTAAAAATAATTTTTATTAAATATTGCAGAGATACAAAAGAGTATATATGAAATATGTTTAAACTCTAAAGGATGACAACACAATAAATTCCTAGGAATTCATGACACAGATAAAGAATTTGTACATTCTTATTACCTTTGAAGTCCACTCTCTTCCTTCCATATTCAGAGTAATCACAACCATGAAATTTGTGTTTATCATTCTCTCGTTTTTCTTTATATATACATTTATGACCAGAAACAATATAGTAGTATTTACTTTACATGTTTTTGACTTTTATATAAATTTTTTTTTTTATATGGAGTCTTGCTCTGTTTCCCTGGCTAGAGTGCAGTGGCATCATCATAGCTCACTGCAACCTCAGACTCCTGGGCTCAAGCGATCCTCCTGCCTCAGCCTCCAGCTAATTTTTGTGTTTTTAGTAGAGACGGGTCTCATTCTTGCTCAGGCTGGTCTCGAACTCCTGAGCCCAAGCAATCGTCCCGCCTCAGCCTCCCAGAGTGCTAGGATTACAAGTGTGAGCTACCATGCCCGGCCGACTTTCATATAAGTGGAATCATATTATAAGTATTCTTTGGTGACTTTTTTCATTTACCATGTTTCTAAGATTCATCCACTTTGTTGCATGTAGCTGTAATTCATGGTGACAAATAATTCTATCATATGAAATAGCATAATTTAGTTATCCATTCCTCTGTTGATAGCCATTGGGGTTGGTTCCAGTTTTCCTCCCCAGGAACAGTGGTGCTTTGAACATTTTCGTACATGTTATTTGGGGCCCAGGTGCAAGAGTTTCTCTAGTTTATCTAGAATTGGAGTTGATGAGTCCTAGGTTATATACATCTTCAGCCTAACTAGATAATGCCAAAGGGATTTTTACCACTTTACACTCCTACCAGCAGATACAGGTGTTTCTGTTATTCCACATCCTTGCCGACACTTGACAATGTGAGTTTAAAATTTTTGCAAACCTGGCAGGAGTGAAGTCCTATCTCAGTATGGTTTTAATTTGCCTTTTCCTTATTCCTAGGGGGTTGGTATTTTTTCCTGTGTTTGTTGAACATTCCTATTTTCCTCTTCCGTGAAATTCTTGTTCATGTCTTTGCCAACTTTTCTATTGGATTGTCTTTTTGTATTAATTTGTAATAGTTCTTTATACAGTCTGGATATGAGCATTTTGTTACTTTGTCAGTACTCCACCCTGTGCCTTGCCTTTTCACTCTCTTAATGTTGTCTTTTGGTGAACAGACGTTCCTAATTTTGATGTAGTCAAATTTATCTGTCCTTTACTTTGTGGTTAGCTGTGTGTGTGTGTGTATGTTTTGCTTAAAAAATTCTTTTCTATCCTAAGGTCATAAAGATAATTTCTAGGTTGTTACCTAAACATTTTATGGTTTTGCCTTTTATATTTAAGTTTTAATCCATATAGAATTTATTTAAGGGTATAGTAGGATTTCTCACCCTCTTAATATGGATAACTGATTGTCCCAGCATAAACTATTAGAAGTGTAGATTTTCCCCACTGCTCAGTAATGATAGCTCTGTCATAAGTCACATTCCTAACACATGGGGCTGCTTCTGGGCTCTCTGTTCTGTTCTAGTGGTATATTTATCTATTTCAGTGCAAATGCCACAATGTATCAGTTAATGTAGCTTAATAATAACTATTGTAAAGCAACTTCTCCCACTTAGTTCTTCAGGTATAACTTAGCCTTTATGGGTTATATTCTCTTCCGTATATATTTTAAAATCAGCTTGTCAAGATTCGTAAGACTTTCTGTGAGGCTTTGATCGAAATTGATTAGAATCTATAACTTGACTGGGGGAGAATTGACATCTTTATACTTCTTTTTATACTTAATACTTTATACTTAATACTTCTTTTTATACTTAATACTTTATACTTAATACTTCTTTTTATACATTAAAATGATATATCTCTTAATTTATTTAGATATTTTAAATATCTGTTAATAAAGTTTTACAATATTTTTCTCATGAAGATCTTTTGGTACATTTATTCCTAGGTTCTTCACATTTTTAAATGCCACGATAAGTGATATCTTTTTAAAAAGTATGTTTTTTAACTCTTTGCTATTAGTTTAGAAAGGTAATAATTTTACATTCATATCCCTTATTAAGCTCTATTATTAATTAAAAAAGCCATCAGTGTTTTTTGGGAGAGAGGTTTCTATACAGGTATTATATCATATGCAAATAAAGTTCTGTTTCTTCCTTTCTAATCCTTATTCTTTTTCTTGCCTTACTTTACAGGCATGGATCTCCCATTGTGTCTTACTACATGTTCTCTGCTTTTCTTTTTCCCTGGAGACAGAGTCTCACTCTGTTGTGCCAGCCAAATGCAGTGGCTTCATCGTAGCTCACTGCAACCTCAAATTCCTGTGTCTCAGCAATCCTCTGCCCTGCTCCGATTACTGGATTCAGCCAGTGCCATCAGTGACCACCTGCCTCAATCGGCTCAGATCTAGGACCAAGTGTGAGCCACCGTGCCTGGCCTATGCTCTCTGCTTTTTAGCATCTGCTTCATATTTTCCATCTCTTTGTCTATCTGTTCTACATTCTGGCTAATTTCTTTAGCATTATAGTTCATTTCATGAATTCTCTTTTCAGTGGTTCTGATCAGAAAGTAAACTCATATATTGAATTTTAAATTTAAATTATTATATTTTTCATTTCTAAGAGTTCTATTTGTTTTTTTAAATATGCTTTTACAGTTATTTACTCCTTAGTCATATATTCAATCCCCTTTTATTTCTTAAACATAGTAAACATACTTACTTGTGTGTTTATTCTAATATTGGAAGTTTATAGTTAGTTGTGTTGTCTGTTGTTCCTGCTGGCCCTTATTCATGATGGCTTATGTCTGTTTGTGGTTTGGGATTTGCTATGGTCTAAATGTTTGTGTCCCCTCAAAATTCATATGTTGAAAACTTAATCACCAATGTGAAGGTATTAGGTGGGCTTTCAGGAGGTGATTAGATCATGAAGGTGGAGCCCTCACGAATGGGATTAGTGCCCTCATAAAAGAGACCCCAGGCCAGGCATAGTGGTTCATACCTGTAATCCTAGCACTTTGGGATGCCGAGGCAGAAGGATCGCTTGAGGCGAGGAGTTCAAGACTAGCCTGGGCAACATAGCAAGACTGCCATCTCTACAAAAAAATATTTAAAAATGTAGTAGTGCATGCCTGTAGTTCCAGCTATTTGGGAGGCTGAGGCAAGAGGATGGCTTGAGTCCAGGAGTTCAAGGTTACAGTGAGCTTTGATCATGCCACTGCACTCCAGCCTGGGTGACAGAGTGAGACCCTGTCTCTAAAAAAAAAAAAAGAGACCCCAGAGAGCTGCCTTGTCCTCTTCCACCATGCAAGGACACAGAGAGATGGTGCTGTCTATGAGGAACAGGCCCTCACCAGACACTGAATCTGCTGGCACCTTAATCTCAAACTTCCCAGACTCCAAAACTGTGAAAAATAAATTTCTCTTTTTTATAAGCTACCCAGTTTATGGTCTTTTGTTATAGCAGGCTGAACAGACTAAGACAGAGGCTGTTATCAAAATTATGGGAAATACATTCAGACTTGTCCTTTATGCTTTTTAAGGCCAGAAAGTGAAGTTCAAGGATTCTGAGGTTTGGCAAATGCCCTCAGAGTGAAAGTCAGCTTTGGTGCTCTCCTTACCTGTGTTCCCATTTTCTCTTAATTTTTGGAATTTGAGGATTGTTTATTTTCTTGGTGAGCCCATGAATACATTAAAAAAAGATGTTTTCAATATTCCATCTAGAATTTGTAATTTAAACATTCTTGGCAGAGGCAAACTGGGTTGGTAACCCTTACTTCAGTCAGTCTGAAGGAGACAAGAATTTCTTCCTTCTGGCCCTGATTTATATCTCTTTGTAAAGAAAAAAGCTTGAAAAGTCTCAGCTCAACATCTACAATCCTCTCTCTGAAGGCACTTATGATCACCTCTGAATTATGAACTCTTTTTGATGATTTTATTTTTATTTTTATTTTTTTGAGACAGGGTCTCCTCTGTCACCTGGGCTGGAGTGCAGTGGTGTCATCACAGCTCTCTGTAACCTCAAACTCCTGGGCTCAAGAGATCCTCCTCAGCTTCGTGAGTAGCTGGGACTACAGGTGTGTGCCATCGCCCCTGGCTAATTTTTAATTTTTGTTTTTTGTAGAGATGGGGTCGTACTATGTTGCCCAGGCTGGTCTCAAACTCCTGGCCTCAAGTGATCCTCCCTCCTTGGTCTCTGAAAGTGCTGGGATTACAGGTGTGAGGCATTGCGCCCAGCGTTAATGACTTCTAAATGTTTTGTTTTATTATATTTTACAGTATGCCTCAGTGAAACTGACCTTACTTGGGACCATCACAGAATATGTAATTGGCTGCTGTTTGGGCTATTTTAAAAATAAGTATACTATCCTAAATGAAACTTCCCAGTGAAACTTATTTATGAACATAAATCAGTGTTGCGGAATGGTGGCATGTGAAACAAATTTCAGAAGAAAAACCTTATGCTATATTATATAATATATAATATATATACTATATACTATATGAAGTATATAATAGTATACTAGCATAGTATATAGTATAGTATATACTATACTGGTACATAGTACAGTATATCATATAATGTAGTATATTATACAATATAATATAGTATGTGATATATACTATATTTCTAATATGGAGAACAGCATCCTCCATCATAACTTAGGTTACCACTTTCTGCTTATCATCTTGCTTAGGAAGGATACACTAGTCTGGGTAGAAAGAGGTAATTCTCTCTCGTTTTAGTCCTTGACGTAACCATTCTGAAGCCTACCTGCCATCATGCGTGGACTGGGCAGGAGCTGAGAAAAGCGAGAGGGATTGAGGGGCTTTCAAATGTCTTGAAAGATCTGAGGAATAATAAAGTCATGTGGGAAGATGGAGCTCAGCTCTCAGGTCTGGTGGTGGGAAACGGTGCTGACAAATGGTTACCCTACATTTGAATTTGGTGAGTGGGGATACAGTTCAGATCTCAATAGACATTTCAGAAACTTCCTTTCTTTTTTTCCAATTTAAAAGCCCAAACTACATGAAGCCTTTGGGGAAATTTCCTGCTGCCAGTACTAATCAAGGACGTTTTAAATGGTGGGTTTGATCCAAAGCAATTTGTCTGTTATTGTTATTATCTCCATCAATTGCTGGTCTTTCTTCTGTAGTTGGAGTTCCTGTTACTTTTGAATGTTAGCTATTGAGATTGCTCCAGGTTGCATATGTGAATGCCATGTCTTAGGTATTTATCTGTGTATGACTTAGGGATGGTGTCCATTCTGTCCTCCATATTTCTTTCTCTTCTAACCTTGATTACAACCTGGAAGACAGGTCACCTGGAACCAGTTTCCATCAACCTTCCTCTGTTTCATTCATTTAAAAATACCAGAGTGCCTCCTATGAGCCCAGGTCTGTGCTATGTCTTCATTCAAGTTTACTCAGGTCAGTAAGTGTTTATTGCACATGCTATATTTGCTAGATACTGCCTTGATGAATAATGCACACTCCCTGGTCCAAGAAAATTATAGTTTAGCTAGAAATAAAACTTTAAATTTTAGGACAAATCATTTGGCAGTTTTGCATTGACACAAGATATGAATACAGCTGCTTTGACTTGCTGCTTGTAAAAACCACATTTTGTGTAATTATGGGTGTCTCTTAATCCAAGTGAACTAGGGAAATGTTACTTTTTAAATTAATTCTTCAATTTTACTTCTTTCTGAAACAGACTAGGGTCTAATGTCACCTTCCCCTTTAGCATTTAACAAATAAGTATGATTTTCAATATACACAAATGACACATGCCAAAAACAAAGGAATTTTGTCTTGTGTCCTTTCAGTGGAGGATGTTGAAGGTGGTCATATTTTCTGAGATACTATAAGGGTTTAACTGGACACAAAGGAATGAGGCCCAGGTGCTTGCTGGACAGCCTAGGTTTAGTGTAAATATACACACCAGTATGAAAGAAATGTGGGGAAACTAATCTATGGAGCATTTTTTTTTTAAAGGAAAGCAGTTTTCTTACTTTCAAAGACATCTAATCATGTGAATGAAGCAAGACAGTACTGCCTGCTAGAGATTCTAAGGAAATCTGGTGTGACTAAGGTAGACAGAACTATGATTAGTTCATCACATTTTTGTTCAAAAAATGATGCTTGCAGATATTGATAATAATATTATAATAATAGCTTGCACTGCTCACTGAGTGTTTATTGTTTTCCAGGAACTTTTCTAGGTGCATTGTTAAATCTAACCCTTATGACAATCTGCTAAGAAGTGTATACTATTATATCTCCATTTTACAGATAAGAAAACTGAAGCACAGGGAGGTTAAGTATTAATAATTTGTTCAAAGTTATGATAGTGGTGGGGACAAGATTCAAACTCAGATGGACTGGCTCCAGAGACCATGCTCTTAAGCTTTATTGCCTTGAGTTTGCCTTTTACTTACAACAGTATGAACATTCAAGCTTTTCATCTTGTTTTCCATAATATTTTTACTCCATTAATTCACTGAGCAAATCTTTTCTTTATGGATTGTGAAAATGCCACTCAAGACACTATCCAATTTATTAAAAGTGAAGATTAGCAGAGTCCAAATTTACAAATTGCAGGATAGAATTGTTTTTTATTGATGGTGTTTTATATTCTGAAATAGTTATATGTATGTATATCTCTAAAAATATTACTAAGGAAGCAAAAAAAGAAAAAGCCTCATGCATACACAAAAGTCCACAGTGACAGATTGGATAATTCACAGTGATGTCTAATCCTCTTAGAGAATGGATTATTTTCTTCCAGTCTTTGAATATTCATACTGATATTTGGAGTAGTGTATCCTCATTAACCCCTTCCATTAGATGGTGGTCAACAATCATGCTTCTGCTGTGCTTCTTTTCTCCCGTGGGAAGAGAGAGATGATGGATTCAGCATAAACCTGGACTTTGCTGTATTAGTAAGTAGCCTGACTGCTGTGCACATCAGGATAACTTTCATGATACATAGAGGTAACACAATGGAAATCACAGTTTAGAAATCCAATTTACCTTGCTGTGAATAGAATTGCCTCCAATACAGATGACAATTAGTTTTGTTCCATAACACTGTTATAGAAATGTGACATTGAAAAACTACTTGCAAACTATTAAAGCATTCATCTACCATGAGTTCATGTCAGGGAGGGAAAAATGTTAATTCTACTTATGTGAAAAGACATAAAAGGGTTTTTTACAAAGAGCAGCCACAAGGTCAGGATACGACTGCTGAGGTAATGAAGTAAAGGCTTCCCTGAAACTTTTAGTTGCTTATACATTCTATTAAAGCTGCAAAATTCTGCTGATTCTTGTTTCTCAAAACCACTGGGGTTGCAGCTCAGTCACATTATAGATTTAGTGGAAAGTGATGCCAGCCTTTAATGTTTCCTCTGGAACTGCAGCAGGACCTGCCACTGATGCTCTTGGCCAGCCTTGGTTCTCCTCTTTGGCTCCAGCATCCTCCTCCTCCTGACATCACTGGTCAAGTCAGTTCACTACTTACACTGCTATGTGGCAGAGCCCTGAAATGCATCTTCACATGCACTGTGAGAATAAAAAGGCCCTTGCTATAGAGAACTCTAGAAGTTAAAAACACTGATATGTGGATAATGTTTTTCCATCCATCTGTAGGCAACCACACATCATAAGAAAATGTGTATAGTTTAGTAAGATTGGACCTAGACAATTTGCAGCTCAACTGTACATGTATTTATTGTTCACATACAAGGTGCAAGACACTGTTTAAGGAGAGCTTGGTATGGTGGAAAGACCGTTGATCTGGATGGGAATTCAAGCCCCAGCATTTACCAGCTGTCTGGGCCTGTGCAAATACTTAATAATAGCTACCATGCTTGTGTGGTTATTGTGAAAATTATATATTATGTATATAGAGTGCCTGGAACTTAATAAGTGCTAAATCATAACTATTATTTTTAGGCTATGTAGTGGTAAATAAAGATGAGACCTGGTTTCCACCTTTAAGGGGCTTCTTCTAGAACGAGAGAGAAAACATGTACATAAATATGTGTGCTTCAAGGCAGAAAGGATAAAGGCCACAAAGGAGCTTTGAAGTGCCTTGTTGAGAGTGCTATGGAGAGAACCTATTGGCTGAGATACTGCAACAACCTTCTCACTGGTCTCCTTGGCTCCTGTCTTGCCCCTTACAGTCTAGTCTTCATTCAACAGCCAATATGCTCTTTCTTAAATTCAAATCAATCACATCAATTTTATGATTAAAATACTTTCATGCTTTTCATTCCCTTTGGGATGAAGCATTTATTATATGAACTCCTGCTTAATTCTCCAACTTCATCTCTCTCCTTCCTTCCACCTTCCTCATCCTCAAACATACACTTCATGGGTGAGCCCTACTAAATCTTTTTTTTCAGTTCTATATTAGAGTTCTACAGGGAAACAGAATCTATAGGATATGTATGTATATTATATGTTATATATAGGATATATATATTATTATATATTATATATAATAAGGAATTGGCTCATAGAATTATGGAGGCTGAGAAGTCCTAAGATCTGCAGCTGACAAGCTGGAGACCTAGGAGAGCTGGTGGTGTAGTTCCAGTCTGAGTCCACAGGCCTTAGACTCAGGAGAGCTGATGGTGTAAGTTCTAGTCTGAGGCCAGAAGAAGACTGCTGTTCTAGCTCAAGTAGTGTGGCAGGCAAAATTCCCTCTTAATCAGATGCACCCACAATTATGTTTGATCAAATTTCTGGGCACCCTATTGTCCAGTCAAGTTGGTGCACAAAATTGGCCATCATTAGTTCTAACTACATGACATGTTCTTTTTGCACATGCTGTTCCCTGTGCCTAGACTATTCTTGGTCTCCTGACTGCTGGCTCATTCCTACTGGCTCTTAGGTTCACAAGTCACTCCTTCCAGACTGGGTTAGGTCCCTTTCCTGTGGTGCCTACCAGTTCCCCTATTATAGCATGCTTCTTTGTGCACTGTTATTTCCTATTAACTTGTCTCTGTCACATAGACTGTCGGCTCACAGAGAGTCAAGAACTTACCTTTATTGCTTCCACAATATTTCCTGTGTCTAGCACAGGATCCAGCATGTTAAATAACTCACTTGTTATTTATTAAATGAATGAATGAATAGACTTAGTGGAGCAGGTAGCAGTTGATGTGTGTCATAGAGGAAGGAAGATTTCAGAAGAAATCTAATACTCAATTTGGGAAAATAAAAAATAGGTAATACCAAAATACTCACCTTGGAATTGAGACTTCAGACATTTGTATAGTGATTCTGAAAGCCAGTGGTCATTTCCCTATACCAAAAATAATTGTTATCATGAGGTAGTCCCTAGGAGATAAGGGGCTTTATTTTCATCATATTGGAAAAGCCCTTTCTTTAAAATTTTTATTATGAAAAAAATTTAAACATATAAAGGGATTGAAAATAGTATAATGAAACTCCATATGCTCATCTTCAACAATTATTAACATGTTACTATGTTTTTTTTTTTGTTGTTGTTGAAGAATTTTAAAGCATATCCAGGACAATCTGATATCTTTTTTCTTAAGTAGTTCAATATATTTATATATCTTTAAAATATGGACATTTTCTTCACAATCACTATACTATTATAGAACCTAACAATATTAACAATATTTCCACAATATCATTTAATACCCAGCCCATATTTGAATTTCCCCAAAGGGTCCTTTTTTATTTTAACAGTTGATTTGTTTGAGTCAGAATACAAATAGGGTACACACATTTGATATGTTATGTCTCTTGATTCCTTTTACTCTATAACAGTACCCTTACCCCCTTCTTAAGCAAATGTCATTGATTTGTTGAAAAGACTGAGTCGTTTGTCATGTAGAATCTTTCTCATTGTGGATTTGTGTGGTTGCTTCCAAATGATGGCATTTAATCTGTTCTTTCCCTTGTATTTCCCGTAAACCGGAAGTTAGAATTATAGTCTTGATTAAGTTCGGCTTCAACATTTTCGACAAGAATACTTCATAGGTAGAGCTGGGAACTCCATATTACATCACATCAGGAGGCACGTGTTGTCTTCTAGCTTTGGAGACACTAAGAGTGATCATCTGATCCTTCTGCAGTAAAGTTGTATTTCCCACCTAATGCCCGGCAAATAATCAGTGGGGTGTTTACTTTGGCATTCTGTGAATATCCAGTTATTGTTATCCTTTCACCTAATTGCTTTAACAACTATTGGTGGTTGCCTGACAATTATTCCATTAGGGGGTGCAAACTGATGATTTTTCTAATGCTATAATTCCCGCTGCATTTATTAGTTGGAATTCTTCTGTAAAGAGAGTTTTCTCTTCCTCAACTAGAGCTATTTGGTGTCCTAAAATATAGTTTTCTTTTTTAAAGAAAGGCAAGAAGAATTCTGAATTCATTCTCTTTTGTCTTTTAAAAATGATTTCATAGTAGATTTTTATATATTCAGTGTGTTCTAACCAATTGCAATCATTATTCTTTTTAATGCTCAAATTGTCTCATCTCTGGCCCGCGGGAGCCCCCTTAAAATGGTTTCTGTAGCTTTTTGAAGAGTCTCATTAGACTTTGGTAACTACTTCTTTGCTTTCTGGAGCAACAAAATGTTCTAAACTCATTTTGTGTATTTCTTGCTCCAGACCTGGAATCAGAATCAGCTTTTTCTCTAAGGAGTCCTGGTTAACTTTCAATGGTATATAATATTTAAATCCCAACTCTGGTCAATAGGGATACTCATTACTGGGTTGTTATTGTTTCCAAGCCTTTTTAGTAGACATGAGCTAGAAAATGGGTGTTAGAAAAAACCCATAAGTTTGTCCTGAAATTTCCAATTCAAATTTAACTTTAACAGGGTTTTTACTTAAAAAATTATACATTTGCCTCTTTCCTCTTCAGTTAAAGTCTTAATTCCTAAGAACAACATATTTTTATAGCTTTATCCTACTATATATAAAAATATAAATAGTTAAAAATAACAACACCAATATTGTTACTAACAATTAAACTACTGAATAAAGTTTAAAGTTTTTTTCCCCTTAGAGTATAACTCATTAAATAAGTATAGCCCAAATACTGTGTTTTAAAGTCATTTGAGTTATTTATTTTCTCTATGTGGTAAATTATCTTTTCTAATGACTTATACACCACCAATAATGAATCCTCATTAAACTTAGGAAGAGCAAAGTTTTTATTCTAATAGACCTAGTTCCAATGGGGGAGGGGTACTAGAGATTAGGGTTGTGTTCTAAATTAGTTAGTTGTGGCAACCAAAAAGAGAAAAAAATCTGTTATGTAAATATGTGGTCACAATGGATTTTATCTTGAAGAAAATTTTCAGGGAATACAGAATAGCAGATGCGGAATTTTTCTGCCCAAGTGAGTTATTGGGCCTCCTGGTCAATATAAGGCTTCTGTAAATTTCTTTTTTTTTAGGGGGAGGGAACAGGGTCTCACTCTGTTGCCCTGGCTAGAGTGCAATGACATCATCATAGCTCACTGCAACCTCAAACTCCTGACCTCAAGCAATCCTCCTGCCTCAGCCTCCCAGAGTGCTAGGATTACAGGCATTGAGCTACCACACACCGGCCTGTAAATTTCTTAATATGATCCCTTAGCAGCTATCTTAAACAATAACAGATTTCCTATAATATCACCTACTTGGTTTTCAGGTCATTTCTGGCAGAAGCGTATATGGAGCAGAGGGTTAGGAATGAGGGTGGAAGCTTATTATATTATCCACAGATTTTCCTGATGTTTCCGTTTACTACAGTAGAGTGTATATGCTCATTTTAACATTTATGGCATTTCCAATCAGTGTATTTCCTTATAGAAATTGTTTGCCTGTATAAAATTTTCAGGAGTATATTTCTAGTTCCCCATTCCATCTCAGGGTTGGAAGGATTGAAAAGAACCAAAGAAGGAAGTCGCTTTTCACCACTGTTGAAAATGAGGATGAAGAAGATGCTTGGTGATTCCACTGCTTCAATAGTGTTTCTTTTGAGTATAGTTAGGGTAGAAGGAGTGAAAGTAAAGTCGATTCATGAAAAGGAGGTGGAAAGAAAGGAAGGAGGGATAGGAAGATGAAGATTATGATAGCTCTCCTCTACTATACCAGACACTGTGCCAGGCATTTTCATTAATTACAACAGTTCTCAGAATGCAAATCGCTTTTGCATGATTTCTTTAGGATGAACTGGAGGATGTGTATTATCAGCACCATTTTAGCAGAAGGCTTTAGCCTCAGGTTGGGTCTGGTATAATACAGTGGTCTGTGGAGTAAAACATTTTGCTAGTCTAGACGTGTATTTTGGGCTGAGGCTGAGACTGTGTTTCTCACTCAATGTTTTTGTAGAGAAATAATTAAAAACATCAGTATTATAACCACTTTCATTTTATTTCCCCTAGCCTGTGGCCTAGTGCTTGTCACATAATAAATGTTCAATAAATGTTTGTTGAGTGATTGAATCACTCAATTACTTTTCAATCCTTCCAACCCTGAGATGGAACAGGGAACTAGAAATATACTCCTGAAAATTTTATACAGGCAAACAATTTCTATAAGGAAATACACTGATTGGAAATGCCATAAATGTTAAAATGAGCATATACACTCTACTGTAGTAAAAGGAAACATCAGGAAAATCTGTGGATAATATAATAAGCTTCCAGTGCTAAAAGGAGGTTCAGAAATCATCCAAATCCTCATTTTGTAGGTGAAGAACATGAGAATCAGACATAATTGTGACTTGTGCCTAGCCACACCCCTGGGTAGGGACAGAGTCAGCTGATCCTGGTTTTCTGATTCCTTCCTCCAGGTGCATATTCCACCCTTACATCACAACCAAAGTCTAACTAATGACAGAGAGTAGGAACTGACTTCCATGTTCATTGAACCCCATGTAATTACTTTTAGAACCCTGGGAGAAGTCCTTTTCGGACATTTCCTAAGATGAGAATGAAGCCCATAATGCATTTCAGAAAACAAATGAGAAAATTCAGCAGATCCGAATAAGCTTGTTTACATTGAGAATCAGATAACAGAATAGAATCTCAAGAGACTAGATGGATGCTGCAAATATTAGAGACATTTATGAAGTGATGACATAAAACTATAGGGATGTCTGGGAGAGAGTTGGTCTTCCATCCTACTGAGAGTTTGGATAGAATGACTGGTTCTGTTTTTAATTTCCCTCATTTTCACTATCTGTGTTTGGGATGGACAATCACAATCTTAATGATTTCTGTTGGGGTGAGGGTGGAGGACAAAACTAATGATGTCACCAGAGAAAGCACACAGAGAGTATTTACCATCCTGGAGATCAGTCAACTGAAAATTTTGCTAGCACATCACTCCTAGGGTGATGAGCTCAGTGGGAGCTGAGCGTAGCAATGAGTTGTGCCAGCTACCCACTGAGGGTGACAGTTTAAAAACAATGGACTGAAAAATGTCATAAATTTGAACAACAATGAACTGCCTGGTGTCAGTGTTTAGAGATTGATAGGACTGGTGCCTGGAAAGCCAGATAGAAGGAGTGTGGAAATTCACACCATTTTAACATTCAAAATGTCCCTTGCAATGATTCATTAAAAGCCATATAGATATAAATGCATATTATGTGTGTGTATATATATTATACACACACACATTATTTATATTGTTCTCTGTGTTTAAAATGCTCAGGAGCCGATACTTGTTTGGAAATGTTCAGTCAAGCAAAATGTTTCCTTTTGTAATATGCAGTTAGTCTTGGTAGCTCAAGCTGCCTTTAACTTTCTTTTCCTTTTCTCCCTATGCAATTAAAGGTGAAGGGCAAGCAGGAGAGAGAGGGTTTTACTTATTCTGGTGCTCTGCCAGCAGCACTGCTGTATATGGCCATCTAGGCTTTGCATTGCACAGCATAGATTATGATGTGAATGGTGCCTCCAACAGTGGTGTGATGAGGCTGTCAGTCCAATGTTGTAGCCAGATGGAATTTGGGGTTTGAAAGTGTTATCAGTTAGCTATTGCTACTTGACATCCCCAAACTTTGTGATTTAAAATAACAACCATTTATTATATTGCATAAGTTAAGGGGTCAGCTGAGTGGTTCTGCTGATCTTGACTGGGCTCTGGTGTGTATCTCTGTGGTCAGCTGGTGGGTAGGCTGGTGGCTGGTGGGTCTAGGATGACCTTGACAGGGACAGTTCGTTTGTCCTCCATGTATTTTTCACATCCCTCTAGTAGGCTTAGCTAAGGGTTTTTCTCATGTTAGTGGTAGTTCATGTACAAGTGTTTTCTTAAGCCTCAGCTTAATTAGGTTTGCTACTTTCTCATTGGCCAAAGCAAGTCACATGGTCAGGTCCAACGTCAATGTGCATAGGTACTATCAAAGTGTGTGGATAAAGGAAGGTGTGAAAAACTGGGACTCTTAATGCAACCAATCTAACACAGAGAGTGAGTTAGCAAACAAAGGCTCAGACAGGCTATGGTTTGAATGTGTCCTCCAAAACTCATGTTGAAATTTAATTGCCATTCAAAGGACATGAACAGAAACTTTTCAAAAGAAGACAGAATAATGGCCAGCAAACATATAAAAAATTGCTCAACTTCTCTAATCATCAGTGAAATGCAAATCAAAACCACAATGAGATATCACTTAACTCCAGTGAGATATCACTTAACTCCAGTGAGACTGGCTCACATCAAAAAATCCCCAAACAACAAATGTTGGCGGGGATGCGGACAGATAGGAACACTCATACACTGCTGGTGGGACTGCAAATTAGTACAACCTCTATGGAAAGGAATATGGAGATACCTCAAAGAATTAAAAGTAGAATTACCATTTGACCCAGCAATCCCACTACTGGGTATTTATCCAAAGGACAAAAAGACATTCTATAATAAAGACATCTGCTCACAAATGTTTACAGCAGCACAATTCACAACTGCAAAGATGTGGAAACAACCCAGGTGCCCATCAATACACGAGTGGATTAATAAAATGTGGTATATGTATACCATGGAGTATTACTCAGCAATAAAAAACAACAGTGAATTAACACATCTGGTATTATCCTGGTTGGAGCTAGAGCCCATTCTTCGAAGTGAAGTGTCACGAGAATGGAAAAACAAGCACCACTGGTACTCACCATCAAACTGGTACTAACTGATCAACACTTACATCACACAGGGCAATAACATTCATTAGAGGGTGGGCAGGCGGGAGGGGGGTGGAGGGGATGGGAAAACTCTCACTGAATGGATGCGGGGAACACAGTTTGGGGGATGACCACGATTGTAGCTCTGACACGGGCAGTGCATGGGCAATATATATAGCCAAAGTGTTGTACCCCCATAATATTCTGAAATTTAAAAAAAAATAAATAAATAAAAAGAAATTTAATTGCCATTGTGATGGTATTTAAGAGGTGATTAGGTCATAGGGGTGGAGTCCTCCTTATTTGTCCTCCTGATGAAAGGATGAAGTTTGGCCCCTTTTATCTTTCTGTTTCATGTGCTCTTGTCGTCTTTCCCCATGTGATGCCTCCTGCCATGGGGTAACGCAGCAAGAAGGTCCTCACCAGATACAGCCTCTTGATCTTAGACTTCCCAGCCTCCAGAACCGCGAGCCAAATAAACTTCTATTGTTTATAAATTACCCAGTCTGTGGTATTCTGTTTAGCATAAGAAAATAGACTAACACAAATGTCAATAGTCGTTGTGGTTCAAGTCAGTAATGTTTTTCTTTGGAGTTTATATTTATTCATTTATTCATCCGTCCAACATTTATTAGGGGACTACCATGTTTAAACACTATTATAGGGACTGAGATAAACTTTGTGCTTAAAATGATTCCCTAGTGGGACAGGATTTTCTTTGGTCCCCCCCATCTTCTATTTCTTCTTTTCTCATGTCAGGTATGAAGGGGGTCTCTTGTAAAATGGAATAAAGAGATAGGAACTTTGTTAGTATAATAATGAATCAGAACTTGTTGTATAAGGCAGTTTATGTTGATTTGAGAAAGACTTGAAAATCCCAGAGCTTGCTCACACAGAAACATTGGCCCTCCTGGGTGGAGCTGGGACTTGGAAGGAGGGAAAGGAGGTAGAAGAGGGCGAGGCAGATCAGGGGCAGGGGAGGATGAGGCTGGAGAGATGGAGGAAGTCCGGAGAGGGAGAAAGAGAGAGAGAGAGAGAGAGAGAGAGAATTTAGATGCTTGTCTGAGGTGGACTGAATGAATTGAAGGGTGACAATGTGGGACAGCAGAGATGTTTTTCATCTTCCTCTGGGTTCCCTGTGTGTGCATAATCGGCTAATGCTTTTTGGTAATGGGCTGTCCTAACGTTGTCTCCCAGACACTATGAGGGTAACTAAAACTTTTCATTATGAGGGAATACTGAAGAGCTAATCATTTAGCCTGCTTTGTTCTTCCTCTCACAGCCCCTCACACCTACCCAATCCCCTCTTCATCCTTTTCACGTGCTGCTCAGCATCACCTTACTTTTGGCTTCAGAGGCTCCCCACTGACCTGGACCTCAATTATTAGTCATTTTAATTTTGCCTTCTGTAGAATTCCAGAATTCTCATCTTCTTGATCTTTATTTCTCAACAACATCCCCACATCCCAGCTCCCAGCATATTGTCTTGATTCCGACTTCATGGAACATTCAGAGAGCTCCCACACCAGGCAGTGTGGCTACAAACAATACTATGAAAATAATAACAATTGAACACTTATTATGTGTGAGCTCCTATTGTGCTCCTTTACTTGTATAAACTGTCTCTCACAACAGTGCTATTATCATCCCCACTTTACAGTGAGGAAATGGAAGCACAGAGTTAAATAACTTGCGTGATGTAACAGAACCGGGTGGGGAGCTGGGCTTTGAATCCAAGCAGGCAGGCACAGCTACACTGTTAAATACGGCTGTTTCTGCCTTCATTTTCTCCTCTCTTCATCTGCTGCCTTAACCTCTCACTGCTTCAAACACTTTCTGACTTTGTCCATCCTTAAAAAAATTCCTTGACTTTTCAAAGTTAACTATTGCTATGGTGTTTCAATTCCTGCCTTTACTATTTCCCTCCCTCCTGACCTCACATCCTGTGAGACTGTACTCTTTTCATTATCTTGGCTTTTACTTGCTAGCTCCTTTCCCTCAGCAAGCAAACTGCTGAACATTAAAAAAACCCAACTATCCTCTAACTTGTTACTTTCTTGAAATTAAAAAACTTTTGGACCTTTAGTAATCCATCACGTGATGGGCTCTGCTCTCCCGAGGTCTCTGAGGACCACACCACCGCTGGCTGTCTCTCCCACTGTGCGCCTCCTTCACTCCTCTGAATACACTCTACTTCTCCGATTGTGCCTTCCTGTCTCCATAACTGAAGTTCACTTCTTATCCTTTTATCCACACATGGGCGTTATGCACTGTTCTGTCCTGTGGGCTCTTCCCCAGTCTTTTTACTGTCTCCCTCAGCGATAGGGTGCCCACATAACTGATTGCCCAAACTAGGACACTGTTGTCTGAGGCAAATGCTAAACTGGATGGGATGCCAGGGCGACAGGAGTCAGCTGGGACCGCAACCTTTGCAAAACCTCTCTCAGTCCCACATTTTCCAACCAATCCTGTGCTGATGGTTTCTACTTACATGTTCAGGGCTTTAAGCTTCACATATCCTAAATCAGAGCCGTCATCTTTTTTTTTTCTTTTCTAATCCATAATCCCTGAATTCCCTACTTCTGATGGAGTTGTCATCTTGCAATGACTGAGACTTGAAAACGTGTGGTGATTTCTGAATGCTTCCTATCCACACTGTCCGTGGCATCAGTCTCAGGGTCTACTGATTTGGCTTTTATAATGTTTCAACTCATTTCTTCTTTGATTTTCAGTGCTTGCTGTTTTAGTTTAGGCCTCATCACCTCAAGCCAGGACGATTTTGGTAGCCAGATCCCAACCAACTTTTTATACTGTAACTTCTCCTACTTGTTCCAGAACTCTGTGCATGTCTTATCCAGACCCTTTCCTGTCTCCTGTAGTGCATGGAACACTTTGGCTTTTAATAGTTTGATTATGATGTGCCTAGATATGAATGTCTTTGAGTTTGTTTACTTGGAGTTCATTGAGCTTCTTGGATATGACTAATATTTTTCATCACATTTGGGAAATTTTTGGCCATTATTTCAAATATCCTTTTATTCTCTTTCTCTCTCTTCTCTCCTTTTGAGATTCCTGTTATGTGTGTATTTGGTGGTATCCCGTGGGTCTCTGATGCTTTGTTCATTTTTATTATTTTTTGTTTCTCTTCCTCAGACTAGATAATTTCAATTGACTTATCTTCAAGTTCACAGATTCTTTATTCTGCCAGCTCAACTCTGCTGTTAAGCCCCTCTAGTGAATTTCTCACTTCAGTTATTGTACTTTTTAACACAAGAATTTCTGTTTGGTTCTTTTTATAATTTCTATCTCTTTGTTGATATTCTCTACTTGATGAGACATTGTTTTTATATTTTTCTGTAGTTCTTTAACATAGGTTCCTTTAGTTCTTTGAACATCTTTATAATAGCCAAGTTAAAGTCTTTGTCTAGTAAGCCCAACATCGGTGCTTCTTCATGGAAAGTTTGTATCAACTGATTCCCTCCCCTGACCACGCCCCCATGTATGGTCCATACTTACCTGTTTCTTTCCATGTCTCATACTTTTTTGTTAAAAACTGGACATTTCTGAAAATCAGATTCCAACTCCCCCCACCTGGTTTATTGTTGTGTGCTTTTGCTATTTGTTTAGTGACTTTCCTGAACAAATTCTGTTAAGTCTGTGTTCTTTGGTGTGTGGCAATTAAAATTCCTGCTCAGTTAGCTTAGTGGTTAGCTAATATTTGAAGGAGATTTCCTTAAATGCTTTGCACTAATAAATCTCTCGGTTTTTGCTGAGGGATTCTGTGTGTGTGTGTTGGGAAATGTCTTCAATACTCTGATAATAATTTACAACATTCCCTTAGTCTTTACTTCCTGCTTGCCGAGAGCCTCACAGACAGACAGAGGTGAGAAATGTACACAGCTCTGCACTTTGCGTTCTAACTACCTGTGAATCGGTCCGAACTTTACAAAGTCCCCTATGGATAACTCATTCCCTAACTTTGCCTTCTAGGTCTTTTGGTCAGCTTCTTATTTGTCTCAAGTATTATTTGCCACCTCTGGCAGCTGTAATGTTAGATGATTGCTGCTGATTGTTTTTGCCCAATGCTCCAGGGGGAGAAGGCTGTTTTCACTGATTGAGCTCTGGGTCAGGTCAAATAAAGATGAGCCTTGCAAGTGGGGGTTTCCAGGGAACTTCCAGACAAGTCAAATAGTGGGATGGGGCTTTTGGACAACCCTAAAACATTCTGCTCCTTCCACTGGTTGCTAGGTGACTGGTTTTCATGGCTGATGTGATTGTGAAGCTATTGGTTTTCAATACTACTGAGGAGTTGGGGAGGGAGGGATGAGACATGGGTACATTAAAACACTACAAAGCTCCCTGTTCTTACTGAAATTCAGCCACTTTTCTTGAATAAACACTCCTTGGATTGTTACAAGCCTTTGACTAATTTTTAGAGTTCTTAAATAGTTGATTTTGACAATGTATTTGTCCATTTGTGTTGCTATAAAGGACTACCTGAGGCTGGGTAATTTATAAAGAAAAGAGGTTTATTTGGCTCATGGCTCTGCAGGCTGCGCAAGAAGCATGGCACCAGCATCTGCTTCTGGTGAGGGCATCAGGAAGCTTTTACTCACGGCATAAGGTGAAGGGGGAGCAGGCATATCACATTGTGAGAAAGGAAGCAAGAGAGGGGGGAGGGAGAGTCAGCAATCAGATCTCATGTGAACTAATGGGGTGAGAACTAACTCATTACTGGGAGGATGGCACCAACACAGTCATGAGGGATCTGCCCTCATGACCCAAACACTTCCTGCCAGGCCCCACCTCCAATATTGGGATCAAATTTCAACATGAGATTTAGAAGGGATAAATATCCAAACTATATCAGACAATTTTTACTCATATTCTCATTGCTTTTATGGGAAGAACAGATTTTTGGAGGTCCTTACTTCATCATTCTAAAACATAGAATCACTTTATGGAATACTTTGACTTTCAGTTTTCATCTAACAAAATCCTGTTCATCAGTACTGAATTTCTAAACCCTTCTCTGACCCTAGCAGCTTATTTCCATAGTACATTGCATGAACCACTTATACCATTGTTCTTGACATTAGTGTTCAAACAAATAACCCCCAGAGATCAGTGTTCAGGAGATCTGGGGGGCTCAAGGATCTGTATATTAAGCAAGTTCTAGGGCATTGGGGTGCTAGTGACTCATGGACAAATTTTAAGAAACACTTATCTAAATGATATTCACAGTACTTACCATATACCAACTTATGTTACATCTATATCTATAGTTATTATTATAATGATTTTTGTATATCCCTATCTTCTCCGATAGAATAAAAACTCTTTGTGCTCTTTGTGTGCAGGAACAATGCCCTGTACCCTCGGAATCCCCAATGGCTTCAATTTATAGTCAGCCCTCTAAATATTTACTGAATGAATCAGTCAATAAGAGCAATGTTTTCATGGGCAAATAAGTTCTTAATTACAAACTGCTGATTGAACAAGAAAAACTTTTGGAATTTGGAAACTCATTGGTAAATTGAAAATTGCCAGAAAGAAACTAAGAAAGCAGGTAATTTTGCAGAGATTTGAACTTAGAAACATTAACTCAATTGTTTTCACAAATTGTTTTCTTGAAAATGCTAAGTAGTCAAACTCTAGCAAAACGTGTAAATGAAACTTTCATCTTGGATGCTTTGAGAGAAAGGATGGGAAACACTGAACTGCAAAAAGATATGTGTACTGCAAGGTATTCGTTTCTTATTCACTGGGGATGATGGTTTTAGGTGAATGAAATGTCAACAGTTTTGTCATCATTCATCTTTTTAGTCTCAAAGCTGATGATTTACAGACTTTCGCCGCCATATGGCCACCTGCCTCTTGTGCACAAAGCGGGTGTGGGTTGCCAGGACTGGTGGGTCTGGCTCAGACACAGATAGTGATGTTCTCTCTGGCCTCAGATGGTCTCTGTGGTCCTGCTGTGGTGTGAGGTGGTTTTCTGGTTGGTGGATTAACATTCTCTTGTCTGAGAAACTGTGAAATGTTAAAAATGTCTTGTAGGGGAGAAAGGTGCAGTAGGGTATTAGACCACATGGGCACCATTCCAGTTCTCTGCCAGAGAGGACTAGACTGGCAAGCTGTGAGCTCAGCAAGTCTTCAGTAGAATTCAGTTAATTGGCCTGCCCAGATGAAAGGAGCTCATTAGAAATTGGTTAGGTGATCACAGTTTCTCTCTCAGCGCATTGTGTAAGTAAATATTAGTTTTGGCATATTTAAGAAGATAGTGGTGAAAAAATGTCATAATGTTTCTAAGTTGTATTTATACCAAACATGTTTATTAGAAATAGAGGGTCTCGATTGTAGGATTCAGTAAACAGAGGGTGACATCATAGGGAGATTTTTTGTTTGTTAATTAATTTATAAAAAGCTCTATTTAGATATAATTGATATATAATAAGATGCATGCTTTTAAAGTATACAGTTTAAGTCTTGACACGTGTATATGACAAGGAAACCATCACCACAATCAAGATAATGAACATATTCATCCACCCCTAAAAGTGCCTCATGCTCCTTTGTAATCCTTCCCAACTCCCCAGAACACTACTGATGTGCATTCTGTCACTATAGTTGGGTTTAGATTATCTAGAATTTACATAAATGAGATCATATGGTGTGTACTCTTTTTTGGTCTGGATTGTTTCACTCAGTATAATTATTTTGAGATTCAGCATATTGTAGAATTTATCAATAGTTCATTTCTTTTTATTCCTGAGTAGTTGCATTAGTCAGGGTTCTCCAGATAACCTGGAGATTTAGTATGAGGAATTGGCTGACAAAATTGTGGAGGGTGACAAGTCCCAAAATCTGCAGTCAGTACATTGCAGACCCAGGAGAACTGATGGTGTAGTTCCAGTCCAAATGCTGGAAAACTTGAGACCTAGCATCAACTAATGTTTCAACTTGAGCCCAAAAGCAGGAAAAAACCATTGTTCCAGCTCAAGACAGCCAGGCAGGAGGTGTTCCCCTTTAGTTGCAGGAGGGTTGGCCCTTTTGTTCTATTTAGGCCTTCAACGTTCGATGAGGCCCAACCACATTAGAAAGGGCAAATTGATTTACTCAGTCTATTGATTCAAATGTTAATCTCATCTAAAACAGCCTCACAGACACACTAATAATAATGTTTAACCAAATGTCTGGACACCCCATGCACAGTCAAGTTGACACATAAAATTAACCTTCACAAATCTACCTTTTGTTAGCTTGGCACCCATACACATCTTTTAAAATCATACTTAATCTCCAAATACATACAATAACAAGGTAATAATTACACTTAACATGATATAACCACCCTGTGTTCAACTGAAAACACACTAACCCCTTCCCCAGAAGAGGGGTAAAGTCCTTAAGTAATGTTTACTCTTTCCCTAATATCCCATAACTTAAATACAAGGATGTAAAATTAACAATGCTTAAGAACTATGATATAAAGTCAATACATCTTATGTTACATAAGGGAATAAGGGAGGGGAGAAAACAGAGACACTTTATCTACATACACATGTATTCATAACAAAATAAAGGGGAAGATTCGTGACAATATTATTTTATTTTATTTTATTTTATTTTTGAGACAGAGTCTTGCTCTGTTGCCCTGGATAGAGTGCAGGGGAGTCATTGTAGTTCACTGCAGCCTCAAACTCCTGGGCTTAAGTGATCCTCTTGCCTCAGCCTCCTGAGTAGCTGGGACTACAGGCACGTATCATGATGCCTGATTAATTTTTCTGTTTTTTGTAGAGATGGGATCTCACTCTTGCTCAGGCTGGTCTTGAACTCCTGACCTCAAGCAATCCTCCTGCCTCAGCCTCCCAGAGTGCTAGGATTACAGGCATGACCTACTGTGTCTGGGCAACAATTTTATTATTTATTTATTTATATTTTGTAGAGATGGGGTCTCACTGTGTTGCCCAGGCTGGTCTCAACTCTTAGGCTCAAGTGATTCTCCAACCTCAGCCTCCCAAAGTGCTGGGATTACAGGCATGAGCCACCATGACCAGCCTTTATGACAATTTTAGTCCTAATTTCTGTAACTGGTCACACACGATCATGACTTGTATTTATAACTACCTTGTCCCACTATCAATTCTGTATTCTCTTTGCCTTCAGCAAGCACCTCCGCTGGTCATGGCTTTCTGTCTGGTGGGGCAATCTAAGCCTTTATTCCTGAGGGGTCTGGCCCATTAAGTAGTTCTTCCTGGATTGGATTTTTATAGTTTTCCATTGGCCTTAATCACAGGGCATGATAATACTAAGAGATGCCCTAAGTGATCTCCTATATACCAAATATGCTCTTCCTTGCCTCCATCGTGGAGTAGTGGTTCAATTTCCCCTTGATAATCAGGATTAATCACCCCAGCCAGCACAGTAACTCCCTCTTTGCCTGTTAATTCAGAGGCAGGAGGAGTCCAAAGTGACCAGATGGCAGTCTTAACTTGCAGCTCAATGGAATAATTGTTGTATCTTCTAGTGGAAACATTCCTCTCCTGGAACAAAGATCTCTAGGCCAGCAGAGCATAAGGTGCCGGGAACAGGAAGCAAAAATGTTGAAGGGGGGCAGTAGGGCTAATAGTGAGTGGTGCCACTTCCGTTTCCACCCCTTGATTTCTGAATCCATGGGTCGTAGCTGTTGGGGAAAGAGCACCATATGTTGGATGCTGATTCAGGGTATACACAGCCTTCTGGAGAAATTTGCTCCAGCCCTGCAAGGTGTTGTCACCCGGCTGGCACTGTAATTGAGTCTTCAAAAGGCCATTCTACAGTTCTACCAAGCCAGCTCCCTCAGGATGGTGGGGAACATGGTAAGACCAGTGAATTCCATGAGCATAGGCTTATTGCTGCACTTCTTTTGCTGTGGAGTGAGTTCCTTGATCAGAAGCAATGCTGTGTGGAATACCATGGTGGTAGATAAGGCATTCTATAAGTCGATGGACAGTAGTTTTGGCAGAAGCATTGAATGCAGGGAAAGACACATGCAGAGTAAGTGTCTACTCCAGTAAGGACAGAATGCTGCCCCTTCCATGATGGACGTGGTCTTTCTTAGTTCAGGCTGCTATAACAAAATACCTTAGGCTGGGCAATTTATAAACAACAGAAATTTCTTTGTCTTTTATTTTTTGAATTTTATTTAACATTTAACAGGTTACACACACACATACATGTGCACACATACACATCATGATGTATCAATCCTCTCTCCTTTTTCTGCAAGGAAAACAACGAAAGTGAAAGTAAAAGACATGCTAATGCAAGGCTGTGGGTGAATTATAGTTCCTACTGCAAGTTTAAGTACACCCAGCACACACCTGCTGGGGCAGGGTGTTATCATCATAAACAATAAGAAAAATCTACTGCATGAATACTATGGAGCCCTGTTGACAGAGGCTGTGGAAGACATAATTTGGAATTTTGGACATTTTTAAGAAGCCAAATATCTATTTTGGACCTTTTGGCACTAAACAACAGCTCACAGGAAGGTATGCGTTCACTGAGCTCCTCTCTTTGGCAAGACATAAAAAAGACCATTTTCTTTTCTTTCTTTTTTTTTCAAAATATTAAGAGGGTACAAATGCTTTTGGTTACATGGATTGCTTTTGTAATGCTTGAGTTGTGGCTGTAAGTGTGCCCATCACCTGAATAGTGTTCATTGTACCCTTCAGGTAAGTTTTTGCCTATCCCAGATATTTATTTCCTACAGTTCTGGAGGCTGGGAAGTCCAGGATCAAGATACCAGCAGATTCAGTGTCTGGTGAAGATCTGTTTCTCATAGATTGTGCCTTTTATGTGTCCTCACATGGTGGAAAGGCAAAAAGGGATAACAAGCTCCCCCATGCCTCCTTTACAAAGGGCACTAATCTCATTCATGAGGGCCCCACCACGTAGCTCACTGATCATCCTGGGGAATGGTGTCATGTTGGGGGCTCAGTGTTGGTTTTTGCTGTTGGCAGATTGGACACTCAATGGTGGCTGGAGCCAAGTTGTCCTTGGTGAATGGAAGTCCATGTTGCTGAGCCTATACATAACCTCCATCCCTGCCACCATGGCCACTTTGTTCATGAGCCCATTGGGCAATGACAGGGGTAGATGGGGAAAGAGGCTGACTGGTGTCCACAGAATGGGTCATCCTACCACTTGATTATTAAAATCCTCCTCTGCTGAGGTCATCCTTGGAGGAGCATTCACATGGGACACAAATATCTTTACATTTCTTGCCCATTCAGAGAGGTGTATCCACATGCCTCTTCCCCAAAATCTTTGTGACCAATTTTCCAATCTTGTTCCTTCTAAGTCCCTGACCATCCACCCAAACAATTGCTACAGTCCATGAATTGATATATAACCCCATATCAGGCCATTTCTCCTTCCAAGCAAAGTACACAACCAGGTGTACTGCCCAAAGTTTTGCTCACTAGGAGTATTTCCCTTCAGAATATCCCAGAGAATGGCTGTAGTACTGTAGCTGTCCACTTTCAGGCGGTGCCTGCATATTGTAAAGAACCATCTATAAACCAGGACTGAGTCTTCTCTTCCTCTGTCAACTGATCATAGGGCACTCCCTACAAGGCCACAGGTGCAAGTGGGAGAGAGAAGGCAGGAATGGGGACCGTGGGCATTTGGGTCACTTCTTCATGTAACATTCTTGTGCCTTCAGGGCCTGCTTGGGCCTGATCACTTTATGCTTCCTTCTTTTGGTGTTGGAGTACTGTTGTGCACACCCAATCTTATGGCTTGGTGGGTCAGATAACACCCAATTCATGACAGGTAGCTCAGGTCACAAGGCAACTTGGTGGCCTATGTCAAGTGTTCAGTCTCTACTAAGGCCCAGTAGCAGGCCAAGAACTGTCTTCTAAAAGGAGAGTAGTTATCTATGGATGATAGCAGGGCCTTGCTCCAAAATCCTACAGTCTTGTGTTGTGATTCACCTATATGGGCTTGCCAAGGGCTCTAAACAGCATCCCTATCTGCCACTGACTCTTCAAGCATCGCTGGATCTGTTGGATCATGTGGCCTAAGTGGCAGAGTAGCTTGCACAGCAGCCTAGACCTGTTGTAGAACCTTTTCTTGTTCTGGGCCCTACTCAAAACTAGCAGCTTTTTGGGTCACTTGATAAATGGGCCAGAGTAATACACCCAAATGAGAAATATGTTGTCTCCAAAATCCAGAGGCCCCAAGGTGTTGTGCCTATTACTTGGTTGTAGGGGGAGCCAGATGCAACAACTTATCCTTTATTTTACAAGGGATATTTCTGTATGCCCCATACCACTGGACTCCTAGAAATTTTACTGAAGTAGAAGATCCCTGGATTTTAGTTGTATTTATTTCTCATCAATGTAATGGACCAGTATGATATCCTGTGGAAGGGAAAGGTGATCAAGATCCCTGTAATTTAAATTATGACATAGGGCTAGAGAGTTGATATATTCCTGAGGTAGGATAGTGAAGGTGTATTGCTGGCTTGGCCAGCCCAAAGCAAACTGCTTCTGGTGGACAGTGATGAAGAAAAGGCATTTTCCAGACCAATAGCTGTTTGTCAGGTACCAGGGGATGTGTTAATTTGCTCAAGCAATGAAACTACATCTGGTACAGCAGCTGCAGTGGAGTCGCCCCCTGGCTAAGCTTACAGTAATCCACTGTAACTCTCCAGGATTCGTCTGTCTTCTGCACAGGCCAAATAGGAGAGTTGAATGAGGATGTGGTGGGAATCAGCACACCTGCATCTTTCAAGTCCTTGAAGGTGGCATTAATCTCTGTGATCCCATAGGAATGTAGTATTGCTTTTTATTTACTATTTTTCCAGGTAGAGGCAGTTCTAATGGCTTCCACTTGGCTTTTCTCACCATAATAGCACTTACTCTACAGGTCAGGAAATCAATGGGGAGATTCTGCCAGTGGCTAAGTATGTCTATTTCAATTATGCATTCTGGAACTTGGGAAATAACCACAGGATGGGTTCAGGGACACATTGGACCTACTGTGAGATGGAGCTGAACTAAAACTCCACCGATAACCTGATTTCCATAAACTCCTACTCTGAGTGATGGGCCACTGTGACATTTTGGGTCTTCTGAAATTAGTGTTGGTTCAGAGCCAGTGTCCAGCAGTCCCCCAAAGGTCTGATTATTTCTTTTCTCCCAATGCACATTTACCCTGGTAAAAGGCCATAGGTCCTTTTGGGGAAGGCTGGGAGAAAGGTAAACAGAATGAATTTTTGGTGGTGTTCCAGAGTCCTTCCTCAAGGGGACCTGGCCTCCCCTTCTTTTTTGGGGCTCTCAGTCTGTAAACTGGTTCAAGTCTGGGAACTGATTGAGGGGCCTTGACTCTCTGTTTTTATGATTTGAGTTAGACTGCACTTGGCCTAGAATTTTTCTGCTTATATGGATAAAATAAGAATTTAGTAGGCTTCCTATCTATTTCACTTTTAGGAACACGATGATCAACTAGGCAAAGCCACAGGTCTGCATGAGTCAGACTGTTCTGATTGCTGCTTTGTCTCTACTGTCCACAAGGTAATCACGCCCACCCTGCCTTTGGTGGTCGAGTGCCACCACTTGGCCCCTGCCACCCTGGGATCCAATTACTCTTATTGCATTTAGGTCTCCCAAATCAGCGACTTCATTTCCCACTGTAAGATTTGGCCCACACAGAAGAGTGATCGTAGAGCTCTTCAAGGATGCTGGGGCCCCCTCACAGTAGATGTGAAGGGTATGTCTTCTGGATTCTCCCAGTGTCACTGAGTAGATCTTAAATGACAGTTCTACTCTAACATTCCAGTTTCCCTCAGCCTATGAATCCCTTCCTCTACATTGAACCAAAACATGTCCAGCATTTCTAATTTGCTTACTGTGGGCCATCTTTGATCCATGTTTTAGCCAACTCACCAACTAAATTGTTAGAGACCTTTCCAACCCCCAGAGCTGCAACATGAAATACAGAGTCTTTGCTTAGTGGGATCATATCAATAAATTTGGCCTGATCCCAACTTGTGAAAGTTGTCAGAATCAAAATGGAGTCACTTGTGTAAAAAAAAAAAATAAATAAATGAAAAAACACCTTGGCAAGTAGAGCAGGGGAAGGCCTTGAAGAGAAGGGTTCTCATGCATAAATGCCTGATAACAAAAACTATCACAAAAGACTGCAAAAACCACAAACTTGCTCAAAGGCCATCACTACCTTACACAAAAAATACTTCTGTGAGGACATCTGCCTAGTACTGCCTGTCCAACCTTGGACTGACATCACCCTTGTTATTTTGATCTTTTTAGCCAAGGATAATGATCTCAAAACAATTACATAATCCTCCTCATTTTTCCTTTAAAAACCTTTGTCTTCCTTTACCTCCCTGAATACACACATAGTTTACTATGGCATGTGTATTCCCACTGCAACACCCTATTCCTGAAAAAATATCAATTTCTTTTAGAAAGCCTCTCTCTATTTGTTATTTCAGGTTGACAAACTTCATGTTCCTTCCACCATTATCCCACACCCTTAGTAGCCATTCCCACACATGTTCCCTAGATTTCTGCTTGTAATAATTAGAAACTCAAGTAGTTCTTTTGGAGTGCAGCATACCTCCTCATGGGCCATACTTTGTACCTCACCTCTAGGGACCTGTTGGGACATGAGTCTAGTTATAGGTCTAGAAGCAAAGAGGGGTGGTGGATGCAGGTCTTGAGGAGAATCAACATTGTCTTGCATGACAACTGCCTCGAGGAGGCCATTACCATTTCCTTCAGCAATGTAGGGCTAATACCTCAGATAGACGTAGAAAGGCAGATACCACTGGGGTAGGGGAGGCCACGGCCCCTGGGAAAGACTCATCAGAATTTAGAGTCTCGGTGTCCTCAGTTTCATCAGGTTCTTCCTGCACTCTCCATTCCAACTACAGATCCCATTCTTCCCCAACTAATGTCCTCACTTTAACAGTAGTCAACTTGCAAGGCTGGGAGTTCACCTTGCATTGTAATTCGGCCTATCGCAGGATCAGGTTCTGCATTTGAATTCCAGCAATTTCAGTCCTGTGTTTCCAAGAGGTAAGGGACTCCTTCAGGGTGCACATGAAAGGTCTTAGGTCATTTGTGTGGAATTTGACCTGAGAATTCAAATCTCTGAGCTCATCTTTTTCTTTCACCACTTTGTCCAGCAACAGTAGGAGCAGCCAACCAATGTCATTATATTAATTAATTTTCCAAAAATGTTTGAAAGTATCTTATACAGAGTCACCTAGCTCCTTGCTTCTTATAAGTGGTTGATTAGAGTTTCCAAAGTGAATGTTTTACGTATCTCTATAAATAGTTCACGATATGGACTACCAGTGCTCTCTTTACTACTGGAAAGAGAGTCATTAGAATTTTTAAATCTAGTCAGATTAGAGACCCCATTCCAGAAGTCCTAGAACCAACTAAGAAAGCTCATCCTTAAAATTGTGTTCCTCTAGAACTATTCTTGGAACCACAGTCTGTATTAGTCAGGGTTCTCCAGAGAAACAGAACCAATAGGGTATATAGCTATATAGAAAGAGATTTATTAAGAGAGACTGGCTCAAGTTATTATGGAGGCTGAGAAGTTCCACAGTCTACCACCTGCAAGCTGGAGGCCCAGGAAAGCTGGTGGTGTACGTCCAGTCCAAATCCAAAGGCCTGAGAGCCAGGGGAGCCAGTGGTGTAAGTCTCAGTCTAAGTCTGAAGCCTGAGAAACAGGAGCACCAATGTCTGAGGGGAGGAGAATATGGATGTCCCACTCAAGGAGAGAGAACAAATTCACACCTCTTCTGTCTTTTTGTTGTATCCAGGGCCTCAATGGATTGGATGATGCCTGCCCACATTGGTGAGGGTGATCTTCTTTACTCAGTCTGCTGACTCAAATGCTTATCTCTTCTGGAAACACCCTCACAGACACACCCAGAAATAACGTTTTACCAGATATCTGGACATTCCTTAGCCCAGTCAACTTGACACATAAAATTAACCACCACAGGAAGTCTGTAGTTTTTATCAGGTTTGAAAAACTTTTGCCCATTTTTTCTTCAAATATTTTTTTCTCTAGCTCCCTCCATTGAGGGACTCCACCTGAAGTTTCCCACAGCTCATTGATGCCATGTTCATTTTTGAAAATTCACTTTTCTCTCTGGGTTTCATTTTGGATAGTTTCTATTCAGTTGTTTTCAAGCTCACTAAACCTTTTCTTCTGTGATGTCTAATTTGCCATTAACTCCATCCAGTGTGTTTTTCATCTCGGACATTGTAATGTACATCTATAGATGTTCAATTTTGGTCTTTTTATATCTCCATTTCTCTATTTAACATTTTGGACATATGGAATACAGTTATAATAACTGCTTTAATGTCTTAGCTGCTAATTCTAACATCTGTGTCAATTTTGGTTTGGTTTTGATTGGTTGGTTTTTCTCTCCGTTTTTGATTGTATTTTCCTGGTTCTTTTCCTGTCTGGTAATTTTTTCACTGGATAGAAGATATAGTGAATTTTACCTTGTTGGGTGCTAGATACTTTTATATTCCTATTAATATTCTTGAGCTTTGTTTATGGGCATAGTTAAGTTACTTGAAAACATTTGATTTTTTTGGATCTCGCTTTTAAGGTTTATTTTGAGGGACAGAACAGTGTTTAGTCTAGGACCAACTATTCTACACTGGTGATGAAAGTCTTTTTTGTGTACATTACCCAGTGCCCTATGAATCATGAGGTTTTCCTGTCTGGCTGGTAGGAACAGGCATCAATCCTACCCTCTGTAAGTGATGGACAGTACAACCTTTAGTCCTTTCACGTGGTCCTTCCCTGGCTTCCCAGGGAGTTTCTTCACATACGTACACTGATCAATACTCAGCTGCATACTTGGAGTAGACCTTCTGCAGACATCTGGGGTTGTGTCTCTGTGCATCACTGTCCTCTCCAACACTCTGTCCTCCAAACTCTAGGTGCCTCAGTCTCCCCACACACCCAGCTCTGTCTCCTTGTCTCAGGGAGTCTGCTGTACTCTGTATGGATTCCTCGCCCCTGGGCTGTAGCATGGAAACTCTTCCAAGGCAGTCAGCTGGAGCAATTGCAGGTTTCACTTCATTTGTTTTCTGTCTTTCAGTGACCATTGTCCTTTGTTACCTTATGTCTTGTGTCTTAAAAACTGTTATTTTATATTCTTGTCCATTTTTTGGGTTGTTTTAAGTGGGAAGGTAAATCTAGTCCCTGCTATCCACTCTTGGCCAATAGTATGAGTCTCTGAGGACTGCTTTAAAACACCAACTTGGTTCATTAGTATTGTGACAAAGCCTGAAGACTACGTTCCGTGTAGCTCCTAAAATAGACATTTCTTTCTCTCAACATAATACTCCATTAATTTGTTACTTTTAACATTTGACATCTGTGTTTATACTGATATTTTCTTGCCTTAATTCAGTTTGCTCTTTAGCAGGGTGCCAGTTGAATGGATTCTACTTCTAATTGAAAAGATATTATTGTGGCCGTTCTGAGAAGGAGAAAACTGCTCTCTTTTTGGAAGAACATCAATGTTTCAGTTCTATTTAATACGTGGGAGTGAAAATCTATTCAGTGTACTGGCCTGACTTGAAAGAGTTCACCTGCCATTAGAGAGTGGGAAACTATACACTGGTTTAACCAACCCCCAAATTTGTCTGATTTTGTCTTTCTTGGATATTTCCATTTCTGAGAAAATAAAATATAATTGTATGATATGTTTGCATTGGTAGAATGATATAAGAGAAAAGGCATCAGTTATCTGGGACTCAGGAGAGCTGGGTTTTACACCTACTTCTGCCACTAATTAACCATTTAACCTTGGGCAAGTCAATGAACTTTGCTAGGTCTCGTGTTGTTAATCTGTAAAATGAGGTTGACCCCTAATTTCTGGCACCTTTCTCAATGCAAACATTCCAGGACATGTCATCAGCTTTTTGGACCTATGGTTTAGAGTACAGGTTTTGAAGAACACATAAAAAAGTAAGTCTTTTGACATAGCCATATATATGCACTAATTTCTTAGATGAAGATGAAGATGATGGTTATTTGAAGCTGGGAGCCAAATTGAGTGACGAAAACAGATAGACCAACCAATAGACAAGACTTCTCCATCAAAATCAATCTCCTGTTAGATAATTGATGAAAAGATTAACTAGAAGTAGCATGCTGTCATGATTTTTTTTTTAGATAGAGTCCCGCTGTGTCACCCTGAGTAGATTGCAGTAGTGTCATCATAGATCACTGCAACCTCAAACTCCTGGGCTCAAGCGATCCTCCTGCGTCAGCTTCCCGAGTAGCTGGGATTACAGGTGCACACCATGACGCCCAGTTAATTTTTCTATTTTTAGTAGATATGGGGTCTTGCTCTTGCTCAGGCTGGTCTTTAACTCCCGAGCTCAAGCAATCCTCCCGCCTCAGCCTCCCAGAGTGCTAGGATTACAGGTGTGAGCCACCAATGAATTTTTTTATTTACATGATTTTAGAATTCCAGAACTCACCTATTAGTATCACTGTTACGGGCCAGTCCCCTTCCCCATTTTTAGTATTTTTGTTGAGGTATATAGCATATATACAGAAAAATGTTGAAATTGCACTAGTCTTCAGTATACAGCTTGAACAATTTTTACATATGTACACATCCACATACTTATCACCCTACTCAAGGAGCAAAAAGGAACTTTCTGAAACATTTCTATCACCTCAGAAAGTTTCTTTTTCCCACTTTCTAGTTAATTCCTATTCCAGTCCTCTCCCTCCCACTACCAAAGGCAACCACTCTTCTGATTTCTGTCACTATTGATCTTGAATTTTTTATGAATGTAATCATACAATGCATTTGCTTTTGAGTCTGGCTTTGTTCACGGAACATAATCATGCTGTTATATCAGTAGTGTTTTCTTTTAATTGCTGTTTAGTGTTGCGTTATATGAATATACCTCAATTTATTTACCTATTTTCCTGCTGATCAGCATTTGAGTTTTTTCCAGTTTTTGGCTATTATGGTTATGAATATTCTTCTACATGTCTTTTGGTGGATATATATACTCATTCCTCTTGGGTATGTACTCAGGGATGCAGTTGCCAGGCCACAGGGAAGGTTCATGTTTGGCTTTAGTAAATGCTGGCCTGGGCCTGATTTGCAGTCTTAAGTAGCTTTGGCATTCTCATTTTCTAAGAAAAGAATCACTTTGAAAGAATCACAGGAGCAGAGGATTGGAAAGTGGGACCTAAAGGAGAGTGTCACAGAGTGATTTTGTTTAGACTTAGTGTACGCTGGGTTGTTTGACGACGGCAGGTGAGAGGCCCAGGCCAGACAGGTAGGGAGTGCCACACGCTTGGGGACAATGTGGGCCTGGCTCTCTGGAGAGAGCACAGGACATAAGTGGTGGCCAAGGCAGTGCTGAGTGTGTCAGAGAAGTTCTTCATAGGCTGAGGCATGTGACTCTGCAAGGACAGAGATAAGAGTGGACCCTGGGGATACCAGGCTAAACACAGGCTGGGTTTAGTCTTCCAAGAGGGGAAAAATGGGGAATGGAATTCAAACCAGAAACTGCAGCCAAATTTCAGGGACCTGGGCAGGGAGGCTGCCTCACATGGAAAAACTGACTGCCCTGGGCCATGCCTTGGCTTCCTGTAGAGTGCGGTAGTTCCTCAGCTCTGATGTGCAAAGGTACAGGGTCTATTCACCAGTATTTTTGAAAGCTCCCTGATTATTCTAATAGGCAGTACTATGGGTTGAATAATGTCCCCCCAAAGATGTTGAGGTCCTAACTCCCAATACCTGTGAATGCAACCTTGTTTGGAAATAGTGTCTTTGCAGATGATCAAGTTAAGATGAGGTCAGTAAGGTGGTCTCTAATCCAATGCAACTGTTTCTTTATAAAAAGGGGAAAAAGGGAAATTTGGGCACAATAACAGGCACTCATAGAGGGGTGACACAGGGACACAGATGTGAAGACACATGGAGAACTCCATCCACAAGCTAGGGAATGCCTAAGGCTACCAGAACTGGAGAAAGGCCAGAAACAGATTATTCCTCACGGTCCTCAGAAGGAACCAACCCTAATGATGCCTTGATTTCAGAATTCTAGTCTCCATAACTGTTAGACAATACATTTCTGTTGTTTAAGCCACCTACTCTGTGGAGCTTTGTTATGGCAGCCCTAGGAAATGAATACAGTCCATCAGGGCTGAGAACTGCTGACCTGGGTGTGTTGATTGCACATTCTGAGAGATGCCGAGCTTGATTTAGAACCTCCCAACTGGTTTGCCAAGGCTCTCTAGCTTGCCCCAGATGCTTTATAGATGTTCCCTGAATTGGTTCCAGGTGTGCCAAGATATTGAGTTTTCCCTCAACCCTTAGGGTGGCCAAATCTCCAGGGTAGTTACTTTGATCACAAAGAACTTTCTCTGCTTAACCCCTGAATTGTGTCTCCCCAAATACACATGTTGAAACCCTAACCCCTGTATTTGGAGATAGGGTCTATAAGGAGGTAAGAAAGACTAACTGAAGCCATAAGTGTGGGGCCCTAATCTGATAGTGTTGGCATCTACTGTGGTGTGGATATGGTTTGTTTGTCCCCACCAAAACTCATGTTGAAATTTGATCCCCAATGTGGCTGTATTAGAAATGGGGCCAAGTGGGAGGTATTTGGGTCACAGAGGCAGATTCCCACAAGAATGGCTTGGTGCCGTTCTCAGTAGTAAGTGAGTTCTTGCTGTGTTGAGACTAGATTAGTTCTCGTGGGAATGGATTAGTTCCTGTAAGAATGGGTTTTTGTGAAGCCAGGACACCCCTTGGGTTTTGCCCTTTTTGCACAAGTCCATTTCCCCTTTGACCTTCTCTACCATGTTGTGACACAGAACGAAAGCCCTCACCAGAAGGTCAGAAGCTGAGCAGATGCTAGCACCATGGCCCATGAACCGTTCAGCCTGCAGAACCATGGGCTAAATAAACCTCTTTTCTTTATAAATTACCCAGTTTCAGGTATTCTGTTAGAGCAACAAAAATGGACTAAGACAGTATCCTTATAAGACAAAAAGGCTGGGTGCGGTGGGTCACATCTGTGATCCTTGGCACTTTGGGAGGCTGAAGCAGGAGGATCACTTGAGGTCAGGAGTTTTAGACCATCCTGAGTAAGAGCGAGACCCTGTCTCTACAAAAAAATTGAAAAATTAGCCAGGCGTGGTGGCACGAGCTTGTAGCCCCAGTTCCTCAGGAGGCTGAGGCAGGAGAATCACTTGAGCCCAGGCGTTCAAGGTTGCAGTGAGCTATGATGAGGCCACTCCACTCCAGCCTGGGTGACAGAGTGAGACCCTGTCTCAAAAAACAAAAACAAACAAACCAACAAAAAAAAACAAGAAAAAAAAAAGAGAGCAGAATATACTCTCTCCACTAAGTGAGAACGCAGTGAGAAGATGGCCAACTGCAAGTTAAGAGGAGAGCCCTCACCAAAACCTGGCCATACTGGCAAACTAATTTCAGACTTCCAGCCTCTACAACTGTGAGACAATACGTTTCTGTTGTTTAATCCACCTGGTCTGTGGTACTTTATTACAACAGCCCCAATGAATATAGTCAGTGAGGGCTGAAAATTGCTGACCTGGGTGAATCATTTGCACACTGAGAGATACTGAGCTTGACTCAGAACCCCCAAACTGGTTTGTCAAAACTCTCTAGTTTGTCCCAAATGGTTTACTGATGTGCCCTGAATTGGTTCTAGGTGTGTCAAGGTATTGGGTTTCCCTTCCACCCTCAAGGTGGCTGAACTACCAGAGTAGTTGCTTTGGTCACAAATAACCTTCTGCGTATCAGCATATCAAACAAATATTACCATTTTCTTTAGGTCCTGTGGAGTGAAAACGGGGGGGGGGGGCGGGGGGAGAAAGTGAGAGCATTCACCCCTGCTGCTCATGCAAAGCTTAGCCCTGTCGCGTGGTATTTCTAGCTAAGCACTAGGCCTGCATGTGTGTGTGTGTTGGTGGGGGTGGAAAAGTGAAGACCCCATTTCTAATATAAGCCAGAAGAACAATTTTGTTTAGACTGTTTGTATGCTGGGTGGCTAAATGAGGATAGGTGGGAAATAGATGAAATTAGAAGTATCAATCTCAAGGGGTCAAAATGGTCAGTTACAGTTGAGAAACTGATTAGTCTATCCAAACCATTTCTCCTTGATAATTGTACCAGACAAGTAGGCTTATGGCTGATGCTATATAAAATTCAATAAGAAATTAAGTCTAAGACTTACTGTTTTTAAAAGAGATCCCAAAGATTAAAAAAGCAAAAAAGGTGCTTACAAAATTCTCTCTCTTATACAAACATCACTAAAACTGGAGAGGAGGCATTCCCTAGAAAACTGCTGCCGGTCACAGCAGTGCAGGGCTCATGGCCCCCTTCCTCTCCATCCTCCTCCACCTGTCACCTTCAAAGCGAAAGCCCTGAGCAAGGATGGGTTCTCAGACAGTCTGGAGTGTGCACCTGGTGCATGCAGAAGGTAGGTAACTCATCGTGCAGGGAAGGACAGGAACTTGGTGTAGAGTGAGTTTACAAAGAGAAAAACACTGTGGTCTCTTTCCCCCTCAGATTTGTGGCACACAATGGAGGAAGTACATGAGCAAGCATGCAAAATTGTTTTGGGAAATGTTCTTAGGTAGAATTTGCCTGGTGCTAGTAGAATTTTTTTCTAAAGTGATTCCTGAGAAACAATTGTTTCATTCTTGTTTCTCAGAATGTTAATAAGTGTTCTATGAAAAAAAATGTGTGTTGTTGCCAAATGTTTAGGCATCTCAGTGTTAATCAAGTGCATCGACTGCAGAGCTCCCTAGAGGCATACTATGCTGATATGCGTGTGGTTCTCCAAGAGGGGTATACAGGATGAGGCTTTCCTAAACTTGTTTAACTATAGCACTGTGTTTTCTTGGAGTATCTGTTGGGGTTTGTGCTCCACAGAGTGCATGTTAAGAAATGGTGTGTTATAGATTCATGAAAATATAGACTTTAGATTGTTTTCTAGAACACTCTACCAAAAGACTCTCAAGTCAGGACCCAGGAAACTTCTTTTTCCTTCTGGTTTCCTTTTCTAATTTCTTTCACTGATCATTCTTCAAGTCCTTGCCAAACAGAAGTTCTGAATCAAGTACTCAATATGTATCATGGCACTTAAAAAGAAGTAAGACAAATTATCTGTATGGTCTGGGTTTCAGTTTATTTATTTGTGAAACAAGAGGATTTGATTATGATTACTAACATCTCTTCAAGATCTTTAATTCTATGCTTTTTTGATTCAGAAAGCATGATCCCTGAGCCCAAGGTGGTAACTGTCTGGCTTGGGGTACAAGGCTATCACAAATGACATAACTAGCAAGCAATTCAAATGGCACATATCTATGTGCCAAATTGTGTGGTACAGATTAGGGGGGCTATTCAAGTGCAGAGAGGGGAAACCAATGAGGCTGGAGCACCTCTAGCTCTCTATGCTTTTTCTTGCTGCATTAGGCACTCAGCAGAGCCCCTAAAATAATGATTTAACAAGAATGTTTTTGGCTATAGAGATTTAAAATGCATTTACTATGTTGAAGGACTTTGTTCTATGTCTACTTAAGCTCACTTAATAACAGTGCAGAGGTTAGCTACAATGTGAGATTAATGAGAACACCTCTGTCCATGTAAACATTTAATACTTATTGAAATAATCATTATGTTACTAATGCCTTTTGCAGAACTTGAAGACTTGAACTAAAAGACATTTTATGCTGAAGGCATGAAAAGGATCCTGTTAGAGCTAGAAGAGTCCTAAGGGATCATTTAGGTCAGGGGTCAGCAAGCTTTTTCTGTAAAGGTCCAGATGGTAAATATTTTAGGCTTTATGGGCCATTAAATCACTGCTACAACTATTAAACTCTGCTGTTGTAGCATAAAAGCAGCCATAGACAATATGTAAATAACTGGATGTGGCTATATTACAATAAAACTTTATATATAAAAACAGGAGGCAGGCTGGATTTGGCCTGTGGATTATAGTGGCTGAATCTTGATCTTCATGACCAAGGTAGTAAAGGGTCACACAGAGCTATGGACTGAATTGTGTTTCCCCAAAATCCATATGTTGAAGCTCTTACCCGCAATGTGACTATGTTTAGAGATAGGGCCTACAAAGTCGTAATCAAGGTTAAATGAAGTCATAGGGCAGAGCCGTGATATGATAGGATTAGTGTCCTTATTAGAAGAGATACCAAAGAGCCCTTTCTCTCTCTCTGCCATGTGAGGACACAGTGAGAAGGTGTGTCCCACCTATAAGCCCAGAAAGGGAGCCCTCACCAGAACCTGACCACCCTAATCTCAGACTTCCAGCCTCCAGTACTGTGACTGTGAGAAAACAAATTTCAGTTGTTTAAGCCACCCAGTCTATGGTATTTTGTTACGGCAGCCTGAGTGGACTAATACACACTCACTTAGGGGCAAAGTGAGGATTGGCACCCAGATCTTCTGAAGGCATTTCAGACAGCATTGGGTGGGAGAAGAACGAAGATTTTGGCTTAAGTTTGAAAAGGAAAGTGCTTAATTGTTTCCGTTTCACTTCTTTATACTTTGGTCCAATATATATTAATAAATCAAAGAATTTGATCTTCATTTTGGAAAGCTGAAATGTTGAGTCAGATATAAAATAAAATGTGTTAGGACATTGAGAAAGGCATAGATAAAAGGTGGGGACTTAGACCACATTTCTAACTTTGCCTCTATCTCCTTTGTGGAATTTATCTCTCCCTTTTCACATGCATTGCGGGAATCGAACGGTCATGGATGTTACGAGTCATTCATTCAGTCAACGAATATTTGCTGAGCATCTGTTAGGCGCCTGGCTCTGTATTAGATGCCGAGGGTAAGGGCAAACTAAGAAGACACCACCCTTGCCCTCATGGAGCTCCTAGACTGGAGGGGAACACTGATTCAATAACATAATCATTCAATTTAATATTCGTTTACAAATTTTGACAAATGATATAAAGAAAAGGTAGAGATGTAATGAGGACATGAAATAGGGAAGCCCCAGAAAGTTTTCCTAAGGAAGTGGCGTCCGTGGCGAGATCTGGAAAATGAGTAGCTGTTGACCAGGTAAAGGAAAGGTGTGAGGGGGAGGGAGGGACGCGGGCGGCCTTGGGATGGAAAGGAGCCTGATGCGCTGGAGGGACTGGTAGGGGCCGGGGCGGTTGGAGCACAGGGGTACAGATGAGTCTGGGGAGAATGACAAAGGTCCGGCTACTCAGAACCTTGTCAGCCAGATTTGTGGTTGTTAAAGCCACTGCAGAGCTTTAAGCATCTCTGAGATCGCTCAGGCCGCGTGCAACGTATTGTGGGAGAACTAAAGTGACTGCGAGGCCAGGTCAGAGACGCTTGGTGTGTGGCGGTGGCTTGAATCAGGGATCTCAGTGGTGGCTGAGGTGGAGAGAAGCAAATGTAACTGAGACACTTTGAGAACTCGGTGAGGATTGGGTACCGGGTTGTAAGATGATTCCCAAATACTTGGTTTGTGAAACTGCAGATGTGGGGTGTCACTGCTTGGCTGGAGAGTACTAGAGGAGACCCGGGTTTCAGACAGGGACAGGTGGGAGTGGGTTGTGGTTGAGTTTGTGGTACCCATAGAAATGCTGAAGAAGCAGTTGGGTAAATGGACCTTGGTTAGGCTCTGTCCTAACCACCAACTAAAATTTGTGATATCTTCAAGAGGCAAAGGGAAAGCAGAACTATTTTGAATGAAAAATGAGTACAGAAGGACTAATTCACCTGCCTCTGATTCATGGGGAGATACCGTGGAGCTGATAGGAAATCCCATCACTGGGGTTGGCTTCAAGTAAAATAATACAGACCATGACTCTTCAGTGCCCCTCATATCAAAGGAGGGATCATCATTCTAAAGTCTTTTGATCAGATGGTAGCATCTTTAGGCAGTGATACTGCATCCTTTAGTATCTTCCTATTCACATTTAAAATAAGATCTAAACTTCCTTCTTCCAAGACCTTGTAGGATTTGGCCTCCGTCAGCCCTCTCTAATGTCACCTGGCACTCCTCTTCCTGGATTCTGGCTAGGCTGGCTTCCCCCTGGTTCCTCTTACAAACCAAACTTGCTTCTGCCTCAGGCCTTTTGAACTTGACACTCTCTTCCTTGCTCTCTCAGTGGCGGCTCTGCAAGCAGTTTATGCTTGAATTCCTCCTCCTTCATGGGGCCTTCCCTGTTCACCAATCTAAGTACTCACCCCCATTACCTTCTATCCTTCTAGGCCATTACCTTGTTTTATTTTCTTCATTGATCTTACACTAGCTGACATTGGGTTTATGTGTTTACCCCCCTATTTCTCCCTATTGAATGAAAGTTTCATGAGAATGGAAACTGGGTGTATCTTGCTCAATGCCTTATCACCAGCCCCTGTTGCGATGCCTGTTAAGTTGGAGGTGCTCAAAAGCTTCTGTTTAATGAATGAGTTCTATCAGGCAATGGGAAAACACAGATAAATATTGAGGGGAATGCTAAGTCTCCTGGGATGCAAGTGTCAGACGCCGGGGAAATGTTGGTGCTTTGGAGAGGCTTAGGGTGTGGGGGACAAGTTCTGAGTGGAGACACTGAGGCCAAATAGTTCAAATATTCCCACTTTTTAATACTCAGCATGTCATAGTCCTGGCCATTAGTTGGCAAAAGTCTTCCACTCTATTAGGAAGTTTAGAAAAAACTCCCACTTTTATTGTGGTGGTTAAGGGGTAAATGGGATTGACTTTCTAAATATCCACTTTAAAGTAAACTTTGAGGAGCAAACCCGTAAGCGAAGGATTCTGAATTAAAAATGGGCAACCTCATGAGTTTTCAGAAAGATGACTCCATTTAAATAAGGACTCTGATTACGTTGCTAGGGGTTTCCTGTTCTTTGAAGAGGTCTGGAAATCTGAAAATCATCCCACTTTCTGGGAAGTCAAGCCCTGCTCTGGTAGAGCTCACTCTCCCGGGCTGTAAATGTATAACCTGTTGCTCATCAACCACAAATAACCCAGGGGTTATTTATTAGAAATTTGAAAGAGATGCATACAGCTCATCCCTCAGTGTGTGAAGCTGCTGCTAGAGATTATTGAAACTCACTTTTGGGGAAGATTATTGAAACTCATCTGTGCAGGTGGCCAGCTGAAGAGAAGCCCTTGTCACACAGTTGTGCTGGAACCCCATTCAGTAAGCCAGACATGGGGGGCCTGAACTACTAATTGCCCTGCCTAATTGTGGCAAAAGAAATGGGGATTTTGGAGAGCATCAAATTCAAAATGACGGGGTAAGTGGGATCCATTTCTGGCTTTCCAACTAAGTAACTGTAGAATGCTGAATGAGATCAAGTCCCTGCCACTATTGAGGAAACAACAACACAACAATAATTATAATGATAATAATAAGTGTTTATTGAAGAATTCCTACGTGACAGGAACTCCTTCAACAGATACTCCTTCAACTTTCACTTATTCCTCCCAGTAACATTGAGGTAGGTATGGTTATTATGATTATTTTCCAGATGAAGAAACTGAGACAAAGATATGTTATATAACTTGCCTAAAGTCACGTGACTGGGAAGTAGCAAAACCAAGTTTTGAACCCAGATACCACAGTGCACTCTCTGAACCATACACCTTAATGGGTACTTACAACACAGGACGGTAAGTGCTATAGTAGGAGAAGCACAGTAGGACCACTCTTAATCCTCATCTACCGAACTGACCTATTGTATTAACCAAAGTCCCCTTCTCTATGAAAAACACAGAGGCTACAGATGCCTCTAGCACCTTGAACACTGCAGCTGGAAGGCCACTGTCTGTGTGCTTGGGTACTGTTATTGCCAACAGGGAAGTTGTATGTGGAAACAATATAAGCTCCCTCTTGGAGAAATAAAATATAAAACCAGAAGCATGGGTCTCCTTAAAGAAGATTATCATCTTTAATTAAAGGAAAACTAGTAAACCATCTATTGGACCTAAATTACTTAGTTTCCCTGCACTATTAAATTGTATTTGTGACTTAGTAAATCAAATGAAGGATTTTGGGTAGCTAAATAATTAACTGAGATGAAGATTTTTGAGAAAGAGTAAAATCTGATTATGTCCTCTGTTCTCTACCGTAAGGGACAGTTTTCTTCACTGGGGTTTTCTTCCGTGCAATATAAAGAGATAAAGACTGTCTTGCTGTCAAATTGTCTTATTGTGAGACTAAACTTCTGTGCTTGTAAAGCCTATTGTAATCATTGCAGAAAATCATAAAACATGGCTAGGGTAGGATAATTATAGGTCATAAATTTTACCCACTTTAATCAATTCAGATACAACTGAATCTAAAATGAACTTTCTAACAACAATGTAGAGAATTAACCAAAAAAATGGGGAGTTAGTTATAATCTGAATCCTTGATAACCTCAGTGAGTGACAGCCTGCTGCAGTTGTTCCTAGTATTAGCCAAGGAAAGCTCTTAAGCTGAGGCCATCTCACCCCAAATGGCTATTGGAAGGTCACTGCCAATGTTTCCCTCTTGATCCACTAATTCATCTTTTTGTATGCTTCGATCCTCGACCAACTTTCTATGATTGAGATATTCTTTTGAAAATACCATTATTTTTCTGAATATAAAAGTTATATGTGTGTATTATAGAAAATACAGAAAATATAAAGAAGATAATCTCCATAACATATCAAGAAAAAAATGTTAACATTAGGGGTATTTTAATCCAGGCTAAGTTGTTTTATTTTTAGAAAATTTGTATTATAATATATTATTTCCTGTTTTTGTTTCACTTAATATATCATGAACATTTCCCCATCATATAAAATATTCTTTGTCATAAAATGATTTTTAATGACCGCATAATATTCCTTTGTATAGATGTACCATTCCCCTACTTTTGTGAAAGTGAATTGTTTCCAATCTCTTTCCTTTCCTTTCTTCCTTGAATTTTGTAAACCTCAATTGAGTTGTTACTTTTTTTCAAGATGGCAGATTGAGTTACAAATTTAAATCATAACTTGATAACCTTTAGTAACATAAGAAATTTAATTAAAAGCAATTTATTAATAATCATGGAAAAAACAAAAAAAAATACAGAGCGGGGAGGGGTGGGAGAGACATTTGAGTAGGTATTGTCAAATGTCAAACTTTTGTTTTTAAGAAAGGTAGGGTTTAGTTTCAGGCCCAACTTTGTACAGAGAAAGATTTCATTGTCATACAGACTGGTTTCTAATTAGTCAACAAACTACTTCCTGCTCTCTCAGGTAGGATGAGATGGCATTCACAGAACTTTCTTTATTTTCAGCTTCAAATCCGAATTGCTCTTGGCATTTGTCTCCTTTCCTGCCAGGCTGAGATGCTCTGCTCATTTCTGCTGTACCCTATTGGCCATGTGATTTTGTTCCTCTTGATGCTTTCTATTCTGCACCAAGTTCTGGTAGACTAGGTGATTCTTTGCTTCCTTATATTCTTTATTATGCAGCCATTTTTGGCAAGAGGCCTTCAAGACCATGAGCAATATTTTTCTTACGGACATCAAACAGATAGTGGGCATCTGTTCGGCTTGCTTCACTCTGCTAGCGAGGTGAATTGTTGCTGGCTGAATTTATCAGCTAATTATAAAGAGGATCCATATTCTTTTAGCTACGTAGATGAGCAACAAAATGCTACTATGGAAGAGAAAGTCATCAAGGTAACAATAAAAATTTATTTGATTTGATTAGAAAATATATTATAAACCAAGTGCAAAGCAAGTGAAGTCCTGGACTCCGGTTTTAGGATGAAGCTGGAAGAAATCCTTGGGGATCTTCCTCCTGTGAATAACTTTTCCTTCATGTTCAGGAAGAGGTGATGACAGTCTGGTGTATGAGAACCTCAGTCCTCTTTACTTCCTTTCCAGGGAGAGCTGTGTTCTTTAGCGAGGAAGCTGCAATGGTGGTGGCAGAAAGTACTATGTAGGACAAAACAGTGAGAGTCCAGGCAGTGGCTCCAGTATGCTGTGGCTTGGATGGCACAACCAGTCAGCTGTGGTCCTAAGATGGCAGCTTTTCTTTTTTTTTAATCAATAATTCTTATGAACATCTTTGTTAGAGTTTTAGAAGTATTTAGCAAGACATAAGAACTTGATCTATTTTTCATATGAAAACTTAGCTTTTTTCTTTCTTTTTTAGATATAGAGTCTCTCTCTATTGCCCAGGCTGGAGTGCAGAGGCATGATCATAGCTCACTGCAGCCTCGAACTCCTGGGCTCAAGTGATCCTTCCTCAGACTTCTGGGTAGCTGGGACTACAGATGCATGCCATGGCGCCCAGCTAATTTTTCTTATTTTTCATAGAGATGTGGTCTTGCTATCTTGCCTAGGCTGGTCTCAAGCTCTTGGGCTCAAGTGATCCTCCCACCTCGGCCTCCCAAAGTGCTGGGATTACAGGTACGAGCCACTGCCCCTGGCAGCTTTTTTTTTTTTTTTTAAAAAACCCTAATTTGGTGGAAGTTACATGGTCAGTCCTTGGGACGAGCCCGGTAGAGGTCACAGAGCCTTAAGCAGCAGTGCTGGGGGACTGGCTACTTTTCCTCATCAGCAGCAACACACTAGGCTGAGGGCTTTGCTTGTAGCCAAAGTTTCCCTTTAGAAAACATTTTTCCCTGCTCAGATTTCAGGTCTCATTTCTAAACATTGCTGCAAGTTCAGCAAGAGGCCCCTGTAGTTAGGATGGAAGCAGGTACTTCAGGCCTGTATCAGGAGTGCTCCGGAGTGGAGTGTGTGTGCCATTACAGGTGGTGGCATCCTCACAGGATTGATTTTGTATATTGATGGAAGTCCTTGCTGACCATGTTATTATTCCTGGCAACAATTTTAGTTAATTATTTATTACATTTTTCCCCCTAGAAGATGTAATGGAACAAGAATCGTTATACAAAGACTATACAAATGTTGTCCTTCTACCTTATATAATGGAAGGCCCTTTTGCCAGTTAAAGATAATTGCTATCATTAAATATTGATAGAGCATAGCTTTTTTTTTTTAATTTCTAGAAGTAAAATTGAAGGAAACAACTGTGGGAAGTATAATCAATATGTTCTGGACTTTTCATCCAATGGTACTCAAGCCTAAAGGAGGAAGAAAATTATTTGGAAAGAAGATGCTTTTCTTTCTGTTTTTAAATAACAGATCTCCCAGGTGCTGACTGTTGCCTGAGCTGTGAGAGGAAGGAGACATTTTATAAGGCAGAAGTGAAGGAAGAACAAGCACTTTTAAGGATCAAGCCAAAGTATATCTGTGTGTATTTTCTAACCTTGGGCATGCTGCCCAGAAGGAAAATACAAGTAGGCTTCTGCAATAGAGTAAGACTAATTCGAAGAAGGCAGCAAAGGTCTTTTACATCACTACACAGAATGGAGTCTCACTGAACAATTAAATATGAAACAGCAGCAGGCCTTGGACAGAAGAAAGCAAATTAAATTATGAGTGGGAATCAACTTTGACTAAAGCAGTCTAAAGAACAGAGAAGGCAAATCATAGGGTCCTCTACAGGAGGGCTTTGGCCTGCCTGGAAAGAGGTACACCCTATGCCCTCTTCCTCCTCCTCAGTGGAATCTGAATGGTTTTTATTTCCATAAAAATAAAATGAATTTATTCATTCACTTTCTCTTTCCAAAAAAACGATTTGAAGAGGTTAATGAAACATTAGGGAGAGCTTGAACAAAGGAAAATAACTTATAAAAGGGTAATGTGGGGTCTCAAGTAGGATTTTGTGCACTAGGGACAAGGGAAGGGAAGGATTTGCCAGTTTCCTTGGTGCAAGTTTGCGATGGTGGTGGTGGGGAAGTGGGACCGTTTAACATGATAGCTCTGGGTGTGTGAGTGTGTGTGTGTGTGTGTAGGGGTGGTTCACTTTAAGCTCCTACCACTGGGTCAGCCTCAGCCACTGTTCAAGGCTGCACACATTTGGAGGAAATGTGTGTTTCATTCAGGACTGACAGAATGGGGCAATGTGGCAACATCGGGTACTCCCCTAACATTTAGATGTCCCCACAGTCTGGCTATGAACACTTCTGTGGGTGACTCTCCGAAGGCTTTGGCATCTCCAGGTGGAACCTCCACGTGTGCTTCTTTCTCCCTCTGACTGATCTAAAGTCAGCACAGCCCTCGGACCCCACGACTTACGGTGGGGATGTGTCTCCATTTGTTCTCCCAGGGCAGTGTGGGGAATTTTTGACCATCTTTTTCCAGCATCTCGAGGAGGTCAGACCCAGCAGGAGAAAGGAAATCTTATGTTGGGATTGAAAGAAGAAAGCATTTGAAATTAATCGAGCATCTTAGAATTGGAAGGTGGCAAAGGAGAGCTTAGAACTGTGGGTAGTAGTGATGATTTATTCACATGCCTCACACAGATGTGCAAAGCAAATGGAGTTTGTTTCTTAAAAGTGATGTGATCTTCCTTACTGACCCCAGTCTTCTGGCTGGTGATAGTTAGGGCAGGATGTGGAAATTAACTTTAAACTTACCAATTAACGCTATCCCAGTACCTTGGGGTTTAATAGTCTCTCTTAGATTACTTGAGTCTCTTTTGAGTAAATGTTCAGTCTTTTATATTCCCATCCCCTTTCCTCTCCCCCTCTAAGACGGTGCCTGGATAGATCTGGATGTGAGGCTCATGTGGCCTCATGTTGGCAGGGGAGTGACGGGAGTTTAGATGCATGCAGTGCCCTTTGGATCCTCACTGGTCTTCACTGCGCGGTGGCTGAACCGGTCTGTTCCCTGAGCTATTGTTGGAGATTGGCCTGTCTGGCCATTTGGAGATCAGGCATCCAACAGTGAGTTCATGCTTTTGCCTCCGAACGCTGTAACCATTATTTCCTGATTATAATCCTCCACAGGCCCCTCTGATCCTGGAACACCTGCTCCAGAGCAGACAGGAGGTCCCAGATCTCTTGTTTCTCTGTTTAGCCTCCTCCCTTTACCAGTCTGCACATTTGTTCCCCTGCTGTTTAGGATGAGGCCCCTGTGTATGTTTTCTCCTGTGCCTTGCAGGCTCCTAAGCGATGCTGGGAGCAGCATGCCGATTGCAAATACACCAAAAGCCTGTGTGCTCCCGCACATCTGTCTATCTGGATGTTTCTATCCTGCCTTTTCCTCCCGGGGTTTCTCTTCAGAGGGGATAAGTGAAATCATGGGTATTTGATCTCTTCTCTCCATATTCCATTGGGGTTTGAAAGAGGAAGGCTTTCCATTTTCTCCTCCTGTCTGGTAGGGACTTCCTCAGCATCATATTCTCCACCTTCCTGAGGTGGCATTTCTTTGCCCCCTCCCCTCATACCATAATGATGGCATTGCTGCTAGGGAACCCTAACTATACATCAGTAATAGTGTCACAAGTATTTTCCCAATTATGTGTGTATCAGGAGACCTTGGTGAGCCCTCTTTGTCCTTATAATTATAATGGAAATTTTCTCTTGTAACAATTGTGTAGGAATGGAAGAAGAGTGGTGATTGATCAAATACTATTTGTGGTTTACTATTTAAACATTCAAATCATGAATGTGGGAACTAGAAACCTTTGCCCCTGCAAATTGAGCATCTGCAATTTTTGTGTTAGAAACTATTATTAACACTCCTTGTTTTCAGACCTGTTGGAAAGGTCCTGAAAAAAAAATTGCAGTTTGGCTGGAAATGTTCATGCTCGATTTCAACACATTCACAGAACATTCACAGGAAATAATTGCAAGTTCACACAACATACTCTGTGGGTGTGATTCAGATCAGCTCTCAAGAGCACAGAATGAAGGCTCTCAGCCATTTATGCAAAGAAACATTAAAATAATGATAAAAGGATCCCAGTGCAATTGAGGGGAGTGGAAAAGAATTAGATATTAAGGCACATGTTTTATCTTTCTTAGGATCAAAAGCTGCAAGGCACACCAGTGGATTTGAACTTCTATTATATTGAGAAGTACTCTCAGGGTTTTAAGGATTTGAGCCATGTTAGTTTTGTTTGCTAAATCCTGGTCATAATAAAATTTCATTTTGTGGGGGAATAATAGGATGCAGGAGCAGGGAAGGCTCCCAGAATGGAGCTTACTCTTTGTAAGAAAGAAGTGCTAAAGCCTTGAGACCTTATTCTTATCGAATGTGGAGGAAAGGATCTTTATGCAGCCAGTCTTGTCCGAGAGACAACTGAATGCTTAACCTTGGTAAACACTGTGAAGGCGGAATGGGAAAATGCAAGATGGGACCCTTTTCTTAAGATTTTATAAACTATTTGGGGAGGTAGAATATGCTCATGTGGGAGGACTAAATACAAGTTAACACGAATTAAGGTGTGCCCAGCCTAAGAAACAGAAATCTGAAAACCTGAATATGGAAGACTAGAATCTTAGAGTATCTAAAGCAGCTATTCATATAACTAATGATCAAGTATAGGATACATTAAAGATGTAAATATATACTTCAATTTAACAATAATTACAGCTTGCAACTGTGTTGCCCTTGACAGTTTTCAGAGCATTTTCACATACTTATTTTCACATTTCTCACTACTCTTGACTTATTTACCCATTTTCTAGGAGGCAGATATTAGGTGATTAATAGAGCTTCACACAGTTATTATGCCATAGAATCACCAGTACTATTCTCCACTGTTCTGGCAGCAGAATAGTGCCTGACACATAGCGGGGACTCAAACTCGTATTAAGCAACTTAAAACAATAAGTATTTATTATCTCACATGGTTTCTGAGAGTCTAGAGCCTGATTGTCCAGACTCTACTCTGATATGTAATTTCCCACATTTCACACTCATCAGTTAGCTGGGAACCTGGTGTCTTTGTGCATTTAGGCAAGTCACTAATCAGTCCACCTGGCTCATTCACCAAGTCGCCAGCAGAGGGAGCAAGGCTGACTACTTCTCTCACCACCTGAGAACAGAAATTCTTAAGTGCTTGTATCTGAGTATCTTTTGTCATTTGGGCAAACAAGTACCTTGCACACTGTTCTTGAAAGTGAGATATTAATCACATTGCCTCAGAAAAGGGTCAGGAAAAGAGAGATGGGTTGTTGATCATCTTTCACTTTTAAACCACGTGTTAAATTTAGATCTCTGTTAACTGCATATGTGCCTTACACAAAGCCAAATAAGAATTATAGCAGAAGCAGGAAGTACAAAGTGGAAGTCTACCGAATCCATCCTGACTTATTTTAATGCAGCTGTAATAAAAATTCTTCTTATGGGACAAATGCTAAACTGGCCCTGGGTCAACGGACTTGAGCCAGTATTGTCCCAGGGTCAACAAAGAATGATGTTCACTCTATTTAAAGAGAGGCAACCTCTTCTCTTCACCACATCTTAGCCCTTCACATGTTTGAAGCTTCCCTCTTTGACCCAAGTTGATCTCTCCTCTAAGCTAAGCATCCCCAGTTCATTCCTCTGTTCATCATATGAAGTGGATCCCTGCATTGTCCCCTTCCTGGATGAAGTGTAGGACTATTCAGTGTCCTGACTTTGACTTTATGTTTGATGAACTGCTCACCCAATTGTTTCTACCTGTGTGGATTAGCTCCTCTGGCTCTGCCTTCGGACATGATGGGCTTAAGTGGGGTTTATAGGAAAGGAAAATGAGGGTCAAAATAGGCAGCCATTTCATGCTCCCAATTCTGTCTGGAGAACAAATGTGATCCCACCCTGTTCATTTTACCTCTATTCTGCACTGTTTTCTTGTCTGCTTCCTCCACGCCATTTCAGGAGCTCTGCTGTGCATCTGGGTCTGCCCCATGTTATCTAAAAGGCAGTGGAGAGGACAATGACTCTGCTTCCTTTATCTCATCACAGTAGTCTAGCTCATCTCCACCCTTCTTTAACCTAGGGCACAGATATGCTTACCACACCCTGTAGTTCTTATAGAACTGGTGTGTGCATAACCTGTTGTCATAAATGAGCACCTTCCTAATGATCCAGAAAAAGGAGAGACACTTTATCTTGGAGACAGAATTGAAATCATTTCTTATATTTTGTCTGCTGCTTATTTCCACAAAACATGCTCTGTGCCTTTATAGAACTGCTGGTTGCTCTTTAATTTAGATAACTGTTATGTAAACCATTAGGCATGAGGAACACACTGTTTGGTCTCCTGCTTAGAGATGACTCCCTAGATCTCCTTTCCCTACCTCACCTCTGTCCATTACATTCCTCCCACATTGTTCCTGGTAGAGGGAGATGTCAAGGAGGTGAGTGCAAGACTGGACAACTTTACAAAGTGACCAGACAGTCAGAGCAGAAGACTGTACATGGAGGTGTAAGTGATTCCTGTCCCGCTCTTCGCCCATATAAATAATGAAGGGTGTAGATTTGTCAATAGGACCATAGAATACTATTGCTGGTACTATTGCTGGTACATAGAATACTATTTGCAATCATATGGTTCCAATTCCTTCATTTTATAGAAGAGAAATTAGAAGTTGGAGGAGGTGTCTGGGACTGGATATGGGTCTCTTAACTCTGTTCATCACAGTATCTTCCTACTCGTAGGTACCTGGCATAGCAAAAGTTTGGGAGCAGAAGAGAAAAGAGTAGGAATATTGGAAAGAATATTGTTCTGGTAGTCAGGTAATTTTTGTTTCAGTACCATCTCTGCCATCAAATATCTGTGTAATTTTAGGAAGTCAGTTTCCCTCTCTAAACATCAATATCCTCATCTATAAATTGATAATGTCTGAAGTCTCTTCCATATCTAAAGTTCCACTGTATGGCTACTTTCCTTCTAGCAATTACTGAGATATACTATGAGCTAGATCCTATGCTACCTACATGATCATATTTAACCTGTAAACAATTCTGAGGTACATTCTATTAATTATCCTATTTTACAGATGGGGAATCTGAAAAGCAGAGAGGTTAAGTAACTTGCTCAAGGTCATGAATCTAATAAGTGAAAGAGTTTGGAACATGACTCCAAAGCCTACTCAATGGGTGGAAGATAAATGTGTGTGTGTGTGTGTGTGTGTACGCGCACACAAATGAAGTAGTTTCTGAATCTGCAACATTCACTGAGGAGGGTATGTAGTAATGAAGAGCCGAGAAACATTGACTTGAGTCCTATTAGCATATATAATATAGATTTTGGATAAATTTGACTGACTGATGCCAGTTGAAGTCTTTGTGCAGATTGTCAAAAATGAAATCATTTTCTTATTGAGCAACTAGGCACGAGCTGCATAGCTCTTAATTCATAGATCTCAAAGCACTTACCAATCACTCCAGCTTCATAAAATGCCTTTGTTTGCCTTCACTTGCAATCATATTTCCCTGATTGCCTCCTCCTTAAAATATTTTTCTCTACTGTCATAAAAAAAAGGTTAAAAATAATAAGCAATATTATAATAAGCAATTCATAACCAGAGAATTGATTTAAGATCTATTATGACAGGTAAGCAAAAGCAAAATTTTAATGAAGGTTTTTGAACAACACTTTTTCCTCTTTGATTCCTCAACTGACTGACAGTTTGTCATTTTTAAAAGGGTTTATGTTTTGCACTGTCATTATGTGAGGCATAATGCTGTATATTCTCTCCTATGAGGTGATTTCTCAAATGGAACATACCTGAGGTTTTCCATCCCCCAAGGAAAAATGCTCACAGCATTACTTCTTGAAGTGCATGTTTTTCACAAAACAGTAATCCTCAAAATTTTTTTCATTATTGAGAAATAATTTACATACACTAAAATGCACAGATCTTAAGTTCATGACTTCTGACAAATATTTGCGCCCATGTTATTATTAATATTATTCGCATTGAAATACAAAACATTTTTATTGTCTTCAAAAGTTTCTGTGTGGTCCTTTTTAGTCAAAATCAAATTCTCTTACCAAAGACAACCACTGTAGGTAAAGGTTATTTTGTTGTTGTTGTTGTTTTTTGTTTTTTTTCCTCTTCTTCAATGTCACTTAAATCAAATAATATAGTATTTACTTTTTTGACTGGCTTTTTTTCAGTCAACATCCTGTTTTGAGAGTCACCCATGCTACTGCATGTATTCATTGCCTTTTCCTTTTTATTGCTAGATAATACTCATATGCCATTGAATGAATATCCCACAATTTGTTTATTCACTTACCTGTTGGTGGATGTTTGGGATGTTTCTAGGTTTTGACTGTTACGAATAACAGTGCTATGAATATTTATTTACAAAAGTTTGTGCAGACATATGGTTCCATTTCTCTTGGGTATAACACCAGGAGTTAAATTGCTGTGTCATAGCGTAGGTATGTGTTTAACAATCCTCAAACTTTTGTATCTTGGTCTTACCTACAAAAAAATAGTCCAAGAGATTGGCTAACAGTTCATTAAGTACACACGTAATCTTGGGACAGGATACTCTTGATATCTAGATATTTATTTTTTGAGGAGCTTGACTTTGAGTCCCTGCAGATCATGGAAGACACCCCTTAAGTTAGAAAGGTGATTACCTATTAGTTAATTAATTACAAATAAATTTATCAGTAATTTGCTTAGAGTCTAAGATATTGAAGTCCTAACTACTGGGGATACAAAGATATATGATTTCTACTCTGCAGGAGCTCACAGTCAAGTGGGGAAGACAGACATGTAAACAAACAACTGCAGCATCAGGAAAATGCTTCAATGGCTAGTATGTTGAAGAAGGCATTTATCTTTACCTGTGGAGATCACGGAAGGCTTTATAGAGGAGGAGATGTCTGAACTGAGTCTTGAAGGATGTCTAGAAGTCCAACAGGTGGCAGGGATGTGAGGCATTGCAGGAGGCAGGTGGGAGCATACAGCTTGACACGTAAGGGGGACTGCATGGTAGGATGACTTGTACAGATCTCAAAAGGTAGGTAGGCAAAGGTCAGATTGTGAGAGGATTTTCAAGTTCTTTGGACTCATGGTTATAGAAATAGAGATTTTATCAAAGGAGAACAATATCACAAATTACTGTTGGTTGCACTGGTAAAGAGAATTCTTGACAAATCTAGTCTTTGAATAACCACAACATCACTTTTGGATTAACTAAGGTGTCAAGAAACTGTATGTCCTATGGCCATGCTGGGGGCCCAGGCACCAGTGCCCCTCTGTTTGGGACCCCTGCTCTTCATAGAGATGATCCCCTTCCTCCAAGAAGTCTTTTCCTCAGTTACCCCCTCCTGCTCACATCCTTGGATTAACAGGGAATGTGGTAAGGGCCCCCTCCCTCCATCTATTACTCACACTACCACCATTTTCTTTTATTCCCTGCTTTCCCCGGAAGAATAACAATAGTTCCACTGTCCCCATGCCGAGGAACAAGGAACACCAAAATCTCTTCCTGGGCCATTTTCTTTTTCCATTCTCTTGTGCTTAGTCATCATATTTGGCCAGCCTCTTCCCTTCTGGCTCCTAGGAGGTGTTCCCATTTTCTAGGTTTACTGGGCCACTCAAGAAGTTGAAACTTTCTAGCAATTTATGAGGGACTATAAGGACACAACCCACGATTCATTAACAAAATTGCTACTCCAACCCCTGTAGGTTTCTTTTGGTGGCAACTTCCCCTCTGCTTCTGCCCTGTCCCCAATGCTTTGGCTGCCACTCTGAAAGAGTGTTAAAGAATGATCTCTGAAGTGGGCTTCCTCCTATTCATTTTCCAGGATGACCATTCTACAGCCTGAAACAGAACCTGGGAACCCCCAGCCGGGTCAGTGAGGTATGGATGATGTTGACCTGTTCTCTGTTCACTGAGGAACCAACAAAGAGAAGTGGTTCAAAATGTTGTGGAAAGCATTAGATTAACAACATATAGTGCCATGTAATAGTCTACCCAAGGGTGTGGTAAAATTACCTTCCCAAGGTAATTCTGGAGCTTAAAACTACATTTGAGTGATGATAGTGGGGCATTCATTTATTCGTCAAATATTTCCTATGCTCCTGTTGTATGTCAGGGACTTTTCTAAAAGCTGAGGGAACAGAAGTCAAAAGAGTTGATTCATTCCCTCATAGAGCTCTGAGTACAGTTGGCGATACACATGCACACATGTAACACATCACAAGGTGTTGAGTTAGTACAGAGCCATGTACAGGGCACGTAAGAAGCAGTGGATGGAGCACAAAACCACGTGGGGGGGTTAGGCAAGGTCTCCTAGAGGCAAAGATGCTGCATGGACCCTTGAGGACGGGTAAGAGTTCAGCAGGTGGGCCCTTGGGTAAAAACTCCCTATCTCTCTTTTCCTGACACAGACACATATGTGAGCACTGAGGCCTAGGGCAGAAGAGATGCCATTAAAGGTGGGAAAGTAGAAGAGAGAGGACATAGATTCCCCATTTTACATCTGTGCCTGATATTAGCTCAGGTTGCCTGTAGTGGGCAGAAATGGCAGATTTTTTTCAAAGATCACAATGATGTAGAATCTGTACAGTGCCAACTTCTGGTGAGAGAAATTTCGGGGGCCCCTGGGGCTTGAGGAGGCCCTGCTACCAGCGAGTGCCATTGTTCTCCACTATGGCCGTTCTGTGGGTTCTGCAGGTCATTACACACAGCTGCATGGGATCACTGACTACAGCATTGAAAGAGGTGTTAGCAACTGCTTTTCTAGACCTCCAATTTGACAGTGGAAGAAACTGAGTGACTCGCCCAGTATAACACTACTGAACTGCGACTGGTGTGCATGCCCCCTTGGCCAGCAGTCTAGACTGACAGTGACAGTGATAAAGGCAAATGACCAGCCATTGGAGAGTGAGGGAGGGCAGGAAGGGGCTGGATTTCATCAACACAAGAGATGGTTGAGGAGGGTGGCAGGGGATACTCATTAACATCAGCAATACATTGCCACCATCTTTCATCTTTACAGTTGCGCTCAGTGTGGACTGAATTAGTTCTTTGGGGTCTCAACCACTCTTTTCATCTGGCTTACAGCCTCCACCTCCAAATGGCAAATCCATCTCTAGAGCCCTACGCCAGCCTCATTCTAGCTGCTGCAGCCTCCCCGTTCTGGGTAGTCCCCAGAGCTAGCGCTGCATGGCCTGGAGTGGTGCTTCTGTGAGCCGCACACCTCCCTGGTGGGGGACGTGGTTTGGACTCTTCCTATGAACTCACACTCTATGGAAGTAACAACACTGGGGCAAGGGAATCCTAGCATTTTAGAGCTGGAATCCAGACTATGTGAAAGTGAGAGAGAAAAGGAGAAGAGGCTATGCATTTACAAACTTGGACCCTCAAAGTACATTTGAGAAGGCCCTGGTTTGGTTCCTGTTTGTTGGGCTATAAATGCTCTCTTCTCCTCCCTTTGTTCTCCACTACCCCAGTGAGATATATGCTTGGATGGTGTTTTATAAGCAACAACAACAGAGCTGTGTAGAGAACCAAAATGTAATAGCCACGAACTATTCTATAAGATAGAAACTTATTTCTCTTTCTGATAAAGTCTGGGTGGATGGTTCAGGGCCATGCCACTCCACAGTATCAGACCCAGGCTCCTCCTCTCTCTTTGCTTGACCATGTGTGACTGCAACCTCATGGTCCACGATGGCAGCCTTGTGTCTAGGTTGCAGGGGAAAGGGACAAAGAAGAGGCAAAGGGTGCACTCACATGCTTTCTCTTAGGGATGGTGAATGAAACCTACCACCTGATGGCCATCTACTTTCCACTGGCCTAATGTCATCACATGCCAACACTTCACTGACAGGGAGTCTGGGAAATGCAGTAGCCCAGTGTCCAGCTAAAAGTCAGGAGTCCTTACAGCAACCTCTACCACATATACCTGATCTCACTTGTCCTTACAGTGACTCAGTAAGGTGGACATTGTCGACCCCTTTTTACAAATGAGGGAAGTAAACATTAAAAAGGCCACACAGGTGGAGGTGCCAGAATTTGACCCCAGGTTTTCTGGTTATTTGTACCGCATCTATCCCAGTGTGTTACATGGCCCCCAATGCTTAGCAAAAGCTTCACAAATAGTAAGTACTCAGTAATTGATAGTTATTTTTATTTCTGCAACTGTACATAATATAAAAAAGAGCTCTGCTCTTTCTTTGGATTGTCTTAGGTCTCCTTTTTGTTCCTGGGGTCCCAGTTTTCTGTACTGTGTACCCTTTCTCATATTGCAGGATGGATTTAGCCCTATAACAAGACCATTTCTCTCCCAGGGAGAAGAGTCTGCTTAAATATTTGAATTGCTTGGATCTGCATTGCTTTCCAAAGTGAATCAAGCCAATGGTGTATGAAGGGCAATGGATACACCCAATTCTTAATGATTGGATAGGTTTTCTCATTTTGCTCTTGTTAGTCAATTCTGTGCAGTACAATTAAATCAGGAGAGAGGGGGCCTTCAGTTAAATGGCTTCTCTTCCAGCCTCCAGCATCTTTCTTCTGCAATGGAACATTGTTGGATGAGAGATTTTCTTTTTTCTGCCTAAGGTAGCCAATGAGCAGCAGCTTAATAGATTTGTATGAGTTTTATTTCTATGGGGCCAAAGATTATGAGATTATATTAGGAAAAGGATTAATATAGGTGTCAAATTATTGGATTAATTGACTGATTAACTCATGTAAATCGGGCCTCAGAGGTGACTTACAGCAATTGAGTGCTATATGAACTATGCTATCTCCTTATTTTGCTTTTAAAAATCACCTTTTCCTGTGTCTGAGAATGTACCAGGGACACCAAATTAAATATTAATTCTCTGCAATCCAAATGCAACAAATGTATTGTCTTATACTTTTTAATCTTCCTATAGCCATTTAGATATTATCCAACTAAAGGAAGGTCTTAGAGTATATATATATATATTTAAAAAGCCATTTTATACGGTCATAACATTTTTCTCACCATAAGATTTTCTTTCCTCTTTATTTCCCCTTTATGTCTCACCAAAGAAAATACAAGCCCAGAGTGTTTTGAACAAAAAAGTACATGAGTGTACAAACAGAATATCTATTTATTGAATTGAGTCATTTACCTGCCTTCCCAAACACTTTGCAAAGAAGTGTTTTCTTTCCACACCTCCAATAGTAAATCTGCTTCTGAAAGCCTTGATCATTGCTTTTCACAGAGGCAGTGGGAATTTGAATGCAAGAGCACAGTCTCTGTGGGAGGTGGTGTGGAGAGGAGCTTGATTGAGACCCTGGCCTGGCACCAGCCTGTCTGCATTTGAATCTCAGCTCTTCCACTTGCCAGCCATGTCACCTTAGGCAATTTACTTAATTTCTTTATGTCTCAAATTACCCCTTCTGAGCCATGGGAAGGATCCTTGAGATTAAACAGGGAAAGTATGGAAAGCACTTTGCACTGTATCTGGCCCATGGTAAGTGCTCAATAAAAGATAGCTTTTTATTATTGTGGCTAAATTGGAGGAAGACAATACAAAAGCTTAGAGTAGGAAGAGGTGGAATATTTCTTTCCCTTTATGTTTGTATTTTCTCTTGGGTGTAAGGTTAAAAAAATACCTAAACAAATCCTTTGCTGAAATGATGTCTCAAAAAGCTACTAATGTTAATTGCGTGTTAACTAGTTAAATTCAATTATTCAGAGTACGTGGGAAACCTTTTGACAAATTAGACCAAATTACAGCTGAAGTATAAGAATGTGAACATTCCAATTCACAGCATGTGCAGAAATTTCACTGTAGGGCTGTGTCTATGCACATACAATGAAAAAATCTACATTCTTCTAAATCACCAGTTTGATGGAATTATTTTCAAACTGATTTGCTACCATGTTACTCACAAACTAAGGTACAAATTAAGCTATATACACAATTAAATGCAAAAATCACTATTGTTGATAATTTGCCCCTAGTTTTCTACAATACACTGGTAACTATTGTGAGGTGGGAACATAATTACACGTACAATGTTGTATACAGCTGTCTTGTAGCTGTAACCACCAGCATATTTTGCATAAATGTATCATATCATCAAGTATTTATTAAATTTTATATGCAAAGAAGCATGACAAACCCAGAAAGAAACTTAAAGCAATGCCCAATGCCTTAAAAATTTGTCTTAAATAAATGGCTTTTTATTTTAACTCAGTTCAAATAATTACCCAATAGTGAAAGAAACTCTCTCTGATAGGATATGATGTGAAAAGTGATGGGGAAAGTAATTGAGCTCTAATGGCCTGGGAACAAAGGTTTGGCCCTCTTCTCTGCCCTTTGCTTCCCTGGGTTATAAACGAGGCTCTGGGGCTCCATTATTCCTGCCCCAGAATGTATAGCAACCTCGTGGAGAAACCACCTGGCAACTCTCAATGGATCCCTGTGGGTTGCTGGTCATTTGGGACAGATATTAGTGGCAAGATTTTGCCAGTCCATCTAGGCTGTTCAATAAATGTTAGCTAATCATAAAAAGACTTTATTAAAGGATTCCCAGTTTTCAGTATTGGTTTAGGCGTAAGTCTTTTTATTTTCAAAAATGTTTACATGAAAATTATAAGAATAAAACAGATTAAAAAGATTTATGAAAAATTAGAAAATATTATAAACATAAATGTAAATAATATCCATAATCACACATTTAATTTATAAATAATATCATGGCACGTATCTTATTGTAAAGATGATAAAAAACGTATGTCTGGGATCTAAAAGGAAACCTGGAATGGCACTACATTGCTTTGAATAAAAAAATGCTGAAAAATGAGTATTTAGGATTAACTAGTCTCCAGTTCTGGCCTTTTCTGTACCTCAGTCCCCTGCACCACTTTGCACCTGTTGCTTTCCTTACCTCATTGTTTCCCACCCAAATATTTTAAGTTTAGATCTAACTTGCTACCACGACATAATAATAATAGTAATAGTAGTTAGCATTTGTTGTTAGCCAACTATATTCTAAGCACCATGTTGGGTTTTCCAACATTCCATTTTCACAACTACTCTGTGAGGCAGGTACCCCCATTGTACAGATGAGAAAAGGATGAGGTGTGGTGAAGTGATTGCCTTGTCTAGAGTCACATGTTAAGTGGCAGAATGGGAAAATCAAACTCATGCCTGACATTTAAAGCCTTCTTTCGTCTGGACCCTACTTCTGTTCAGAAACCCTCCATGTTGGCCCAATAGGTCTATTTACTATTCTCCAAACTCTCCATCAGGATTCTGTGTACTGCCATTCTGCAAGCTCCATGTGAGTCTTATCTTCATTCATTTACCCATTTATTCATTCATTCATTTAACGTTTATTGCATACTTCAGGCACTAAGCTAGGTGCCACTGTGAATCATTTCCCACCTTGTGCTGACTGCTCTCTGTCATATCATCTGTTGTATATTTGTTTGCCTAGCTAGATTGTAAACGAATTGTTCTGAACTAGTGATGGTGCTGTCCCTTTAGGGAGCATTTGAAAATGTGTGACAATCTTTGTTGTTACAATGACTATAATGTATAGTATTAATAAAATGCATTGTCACTGGTGTTTAGTGCCCAGAGGCCTGAAATATTAAGTGTTGCACAATGTATGAAATAGTCCTGCACAATGGAGAATTGTCTCATCCCAAATGATAAGAGTGTCCTCCTCCGGAAACATAGCTGCAAATGGATGTGGGGCAAACATGTTATTTTTTTATAAATTCTGTGTCTTTATCAAGTCTGGTATCCTACTCATAGAAAGTGTTGGTTGGTTGTAATGATGATGTTCTTTTGATTAACTAAAAAGTTGAAGTGACATTTTCAGAGAGAGAGATTCGTTAATGGAGATGTGGAATATGATGATTTCTAAGATTTATTTAGATGAAAGAAAATGATGTTTTGTGAAACAAATAGGCCTCTTCCCATCTATATGTGAAATCTGGAGGTTATAGGAATACAAAAACTTCCTTGATTCATAAAATATTCCTCCAAAATATTTCTGTGGATCTCCTAAATAAGCTGGTAGAGTTCACTGCTGCTACTAGAGTTACATCTACTTGGTTTGTAGTCACCAGGCCATGAACCAGGATCACAACCCCTCCAAAATCATTAATTTTTAAGCAGGTAAACAAGATGATAAAAGGTAGTTCAGAGGAACTATATACTCATCTGTAGTGGACATTTGTCATTTTTATTTGGTCACCCAGTATTTAATCTCCCTTCTTATTCTTGGGGAGTCCCTCATCAGATGTAGTCCTCTTGGTGGGAGGCAGGATTTCCATTTTACCACATGTTGGGTGCCAGGGCATGAGCACATGAATTAGGTTTGGACAGTCAGATACTGTGGCTCAGGACCTTGGCTCTCCAGGGAGTGACTAAAAGGATAAAAGGACAGCTAGAATTTATTCATGGCAGTGGGAAGCAATGTCTGCAGCAGGGGTAGTAGTATGCTAGCTGACTGTTCTTATTCAAAGATATTGTTTCTCCTGCTTCTTTGCCATCCAGAGCTTCTGGGTTACTGTGGTAGAGACTGCCAGATTCCCCAACATCCATTGTCTTTCTTTTTCTTTTTAGAAGTAGACCCCCTACACCCCAAGTATTAGGTTGGCATTTAGCTGCCTAGCTAGAGACTAGATTTTTCTGGATCCTTGCTGCTAGGGGTGACCATGTGACTAATTTTGGCCAGTTGGCAGTAAGTGGGAGTGACATGCATAATTTTTAGGTCACATCTTTTAAAAAAAGCATTTTACTCTTTACCTCCTTTTTCTCCTTTCCATGGGCTGCAGCCTGGATGCAGTAAAATGCAGGACATGCAAATGAAAACAACATCTTAGAGAATGGAAAGACGGGTAGGAGGAGCCCAGGTAGAGCCGCCCACACCCCTTGCTTCCCTTTTTTCTCACGTGAGAAAGAAACAAATCTTTTCTCTTGTTTAAGTCACTGTTATTTGGCCTCTGTTAAAGAAGCAGAATCCATATCCTAATTAGGGCAGTATCTATCCATTTTCTAAGCCTAGTTCTCCAATCTCCTGTTGTTTGTTCCAGGAGCCCTCGATAACTTTCCAACAAATTCTCTTTTTATTTGGAATTACCAGAGACCATTTCTGTTGTTTGCAACTGCTAATGGAAGTATTTTAAATAAATACACCTAAAAATGTGGAATTGGCTGAACCCAGGAAATTGAGTAAACTGCAATGAGGTCTCACTATTCACGTCTGGAAAATTATCTATTCTTCTTCCTACTAGTGGAACAGCTGATTGACCTAAGGCCTGCAGTAGTTTGGTGCTTAGATCTTTTGCATATAAAGGCAGCAGCATGCTTAGCCTGAAATTGAAAAGAGAGAGAAAAAAAATCCCACAATTTTGTGAAGAGGGGCCTTTTATGTAGTGGTCTATAATCCAAAGCGGTTTAAGGTCTAGCAATTTGGAAACTGGCAGGGCTGAAAAGCCTCTTTTCCAAGCTCAAGTTAGTGCAAGCAAAAGAAGGAGGTAAGAGACTTAGCTGAGGACAAAGGGGAGCTGAGAGAAAACTGATTCCCCGACTCCTCCCAGGCACCTCCTGCTGTGTTCTCCTGCTGAGAGCAGAAACAGTTACTTCTCTGGTGAAGATGCAGCTGGATGCGCCTTCAGAGAAGTCTATTACTGGTGCCTTTCCTGCACAGTCTGTTTGGACTGTGCACTTCCCAAAGATTTGCCTGAAAACTTTCTACCTTCCCATCTGTTGCCATTTGTTTCAGGAGCCTTTAGTAAAGTCATCATAACAATCATCATATTTAATGTTTCTCTCACTTTTCCTTGGGAAAGATTTTGAACTAACAAATTGTTTTAATATAAATATCACCAAAACTGGTATGCACCTTTCTCAGAAGACAAAGTTTACATTATTGTACCAAATGGTACATATTATACTTGCAAAATTACTGTAAAAAACCTTGTTCTAAAAGTGGTACCAGATTGCTCTTTAACATGGTTAGTAAAGATCAATGATTCATTCAATAATCTCGAACGGGGTAACTGAGTTATAACTGGAGTTCATCATAGCCAATCGTTTCTGTCCAAACAGATTACAAGGGGCATTGGATCAATTCCTTTTTCAAGCAGGCACCTATCTGAGGGCTAAACCCTCTACATCTACTTACCAGGGTGGGAGGTCCAAATCTGCTCATTCATATAAAATAAAAAATCACCTCACAGTGGGCTTAGACAAGAGTGGTAACACCTGACTGTTCTGGAAGTTTATTCTGAGTAGAGGATTAAGGATAGAATAACTCCTGACTCACCTCTGGGTCTTTTGGTTAGTCCTGAAATTTCTATCTTATTGCTTATTTTTAAAGAACCTAAAATTAGGTCTAATCTAAAGAGGAGAATCACTCCAAGTTGTAACAAGTGTCTATAACAGCAGTGAAAATCCTCTGGCATTGAAGGTGATGTGTCTTCCTAATCCCTAAGAAATAGAGAATACACCAGCTGTTTACTCTCTTTTGGAGCTCAACAAAGTTAGTTTTAATCCAGTGATTTTAAAATGACTTGAGAATATACTTTGGAGTAAGTCATCCTGTATGCAGAAAGGAAATGCATTTTGCTTTGACACCTCTTCTTCTGCTCAGAAATTATGATCTGTGCCCAGGGCTATCAAACATCAGTGCACAAAATTATTCACAGAGGGTTTATGGTTCAAGTGGTAAATCCAGGCATTTGCAAAATGTTGACCCAAGTGAGTCAGCACAGAAAGCTTGATCTTTCAGTTTGATGAAAATGTAATTTTATGAATGTCAAGTTGAAGTTCAAAAGTGACATATCGTGTCACACAGATAAATAGTTTTGCCAAAAGCAATGCCATAATTCATAAGCACCTGTCTGGCCAATAGTAACTATCAGGCTGATTAAGCAAAGTGCTTGCTAATAAATGCAGTCTTTATCCTATATTATACATTAGTCTTTTTTGAATAATAAAGATTGCTCTATTTAAGAACTAAAATTAGTATTGCAAGCCAATATTCAACATAAAAATACTTACATATGTGTTTCTTTTGCCCTCATGAAGATTAATTTTAGAACAACAAAATGTGAGGATCTGATATTATTTCCCTCTGTGGCTCCCCACAGACTAACTGGATAATTATGGTGGGGTTAAAAAAATGAATAAATACAATAATAATAAAAAATAAATAAAATAGCTGTTGTTCTTGAAATGCTTTTAGTGCTGAGGAGAAAAAAGACTTGAAAAATAAATAACCTTTACATTCTGATCCAGACCAGCTTTCCTACACATCTTCCTTAGTTCTCCCGCCTCCCGGCCCGCAGACATTTCTGCTGGCTCTCTGGCCCAGCCAGTCAAACAGAACTCTGGTCATGTAGAACTCCCACTGCTCTCTGGAAGCCCCATGCCCTGAAAACTCTGCATAGTTGTTATGCCTGGGATGGCTTTCTCTCTCACGCTTCTGATAAAACTTCTGTTCCTCTCTCAACACTAAACTCAGCTTCTTCTGCCTCTGAAAACATCTCTAATTTGTTGGGTTACAATTTTTCTCTTGTAACTTGACTACACTGTTACCACCTTCATCGCTTTGTTTTCTGTATTTTTAAAATTAAAAAAATAATTTGTGGGTTTTTGGGTTTTTTAATTTTAATTTTTAACTATAAATTGACAAATTATAGTTGTATATATTTATAGGGTGTACAATGTGATGCTATGATTTATGAATATGTTGTGGAATAATTAAATCAAGGCAATTAACATATCCACCACTTCAAATCTTTATTATTTTTTGTGGTGAGAACATTTGAAATTTATTCTCCTAGAGATTTTGAAATGTGCAGTATGTTATTATTTACTATATTCACCTTACCTTTTGACCATCATCTCCTCACCCCCTCCTCTGACCCCCAATCTCTGGGAACCACCATTCTACTTTCTGCTTCTTTGAGTTAGATAGTTTTAAATTCTACACTTAACTGAGAACATGTGCTATTTGTCTTTCTGTGTCTGGTTTACTTCACTTACCATAATGTTCTCCAATTCCATTCATGTTGTTGCAAATGACAAAATTGCTTTTTTTTTTAAAAGGCTGAATAGTATTCCATTTTATTAATATTTATATACCACATTTTCTTTAACCATTCATCTGTAAATGGATGCTGAAGTTGTTCCATACTTGACCGTTGTGAAGAGTGCTGCATTATATATGGAAGTGCAGATAGCTCTTCAATGCACACATTTCAACTCTTTAAAGTAAATACCAAGAAGTGGGATTGCTGGATCATATGGTAATTCTGTTTTTAGTTTTTTGAGGAACCTCCATGCAGTTCTCCATCGTGGCTATATTAATTTACATTCCCACCAACAGTGGTATATAAGTGTTTGCTTTTCTCCACATCCTCACCAACTTTTATCTTTTGTCTTTTTGATAATAGCCATTATGTCAGGTGTGAGGTGATATCTCATGGTGGTTTTAATTTGCATTTCACTAATGACTAGTGGTGAGGATTTTTTCAAATATCTGTTGGCCATCTGTGTGTCTTCTTCTGAGAAATATCTATTCAGATCCCTTGCCCATTTTTTTTTTTTTGAGACAGAGTCTTGCTCTGTCGCCACGGATAGAGTGCAGTGGTGTCATCACAGCTCACTGCAACCTCAAACTCCTGGGCTCAAGCGATCCTCCTGCCTCAGCCTCCCAAGTAGCTGGGACTACAGGTGTGCACCACCACACCTGGCTAATTTTTTCTGTTTTTGGTAGGGACAGGGTCTTGCTCTTGCTCAGGCTGGTCTTGAACTCCTGACCTCAAGTGATCCTCCCGCCTTGGCCTCCCAGAGTGCTAGGATTACAGGCATGAGCCACTCTGCCTGGTTATTGCCCATTTTTAAGTTGAATTATTCATTTTCTTTCTATAGAATTGCTTGACTTCCTGTATATTTTGGATATTAACCCCTTATTAGATGTATGGCTTTCAAATATTTTCTCCCAATTTGTAGGTTGTCTCTTCACTCTGTTAATTGTTTCCTTCCTTGTGCAGAAGCTTTTATTTGATCTAATCCAATTTGTCTAACTTTCCTTTTGCTGCCTGTGTTGTGTAGTTTTCCCCCTATGTTTTCTTCTAGTAGTTTTACAGTTTCCAGTCTAATGTTCAAGGCTTTAATATATTTTGAGTTGATTTTTGTATGTCGTATCAGATAAGGGTCCAATTTTATTCTTCTGCATATGCATATCCAATTTTCCCAACATTTATTGAAGAGACTGTCCTTTTCCCAGTGTTTATACTTGGCACCTTTGTCAAAAATCAATTGACCATAAATATGTGGGTTCATTACTGGCTCTCTATTCTGTTCCATTGGTCAATGAGTCAATTTTTATGTCAGTACCATGCTGTTTTCACTTTGTAGTGTGGTCTGAAATCAGGTAGTGTAATGCCTCCAGCTTTGCTTTTTGCTCATAATTACCTTGGCTATTCAGGTTTTTTTGTGGTTCAATATGAATTTTAGGATTATTTTTTACATTTCTATGAAAAATGACTTTGGGATTTTGATAGGGATGCATTAAATCTGTAGATTGCTTTGAGTAGTATGGACATTTTAACAATATTAATTTTTCTGATCCATGAACATGGGATATCTTTTCATTTATTTGTGTTTTCTTCAATTTCTTTCATCAACATTTTATAATTTTCACTGTACAGGTCTTTCTCCTCCTTGGTTAAATTTATTCTTAAGTATTTTATTTTTTTGTAGGTATTGTAAATAAGATTGTTCTCTTGATTTCATTTTTGGATATTTTGTTGTTAGTGTATAGAAATGCTACTGATTTTTGTGTGTTGATTTTGCATCCTGCAACTTAACTGTATTCATTTATAAATTCTAATGGTGGAATCTTTAGGATTTTCTATATATAAGATCATGTCATCAGAAAACAGTGACAGTTTCACTTTTTCCTTTCTTATTTGAATGTCTTTTATTTCTTTCTCTTGCCCAGTTGCTCTGGCAAAGACTTCCAATACTATGTTGAATGGAAATGGTGAGGGTGGGCATCCTTGTCTAGTTCCATATCTTAGAGAAAAGTGTTTCAATTTTTCACCATTGAGTAAAATGTTAGCTGTGGGCTTATCATATGTGGCCTTTATTGTGTTGAGATACAGTCCTTCTGTACCTAATTTGTTGAGTATTTTTATTATGAAAGGATGTTGAATTTTGTCAAATGCTTTTTATGCATTTAATGAGATGATCATATGGTTTTTGTCTTTTATTCTGTTAATGTGATGTATCACATTTATTGATTTGTATATAATGTGTTTTTTGTCTCTTGCTGCTATCAGAACTTTTTCTTTGTTTTTGATTTTTGATAGTTTGATTATGATGTGTCTTGGTAAACTTCTCTTGGATTGAATTTGATTGGAGACCTCTGGGCCTCCTGTACCTGGATATTAGCATCTTTCCCCAGATTCTGGAAGTTTTAGCCATTATTTCTTTAAATGTTCTTCTGGCCCCCCTTCTTCTCCTTCTTTAATTTCCATTACAAGTAAGTTAGATCTCTTGATGGTGTCCCTTAATTCCCATAGGCTCTCTTTGTCCTTTTTCATTTTGTTTTCTTTTGCTCCTTTGATGGAGTAATTTCAAGTGTTCTGTCCTCAAGCTCACTCAATCTTTCTTCAGCTTGATAGAGTCTGCTGGTGAAGCTTTCTATTGCATTTTTCAGTTCAGTCATTGTATTCTTCATCTCTAGGATTTCTATTGTTTATTGTTGTTTCTATTTCTTTGTCAAATTTCTCTCTTTGTTTCTGTATTGTTTTCTAACTTTCATTTACTTATTAATTTACATATTCTTGTAGTTCAATGAACTTCATTGAGAGGATTATTCTAAATTCTTTGTTGGTCATTTTATTGATCTCCCTTTCTTTGGGGTCCATTTTTGGAGCTTTGTTTCTTTTGGTGGTGTTCTGATATCCCGAGTCTTTGTAATCCTTGTGTTCTTGTGATGGTATCTGTGCACATAAGGAAATAGCCACTTTTTCTGGCTTTTACAGGTATTCTTTGGCAGGGATAAACCTTTACTGTTTAGTCTAATCTGTAATTGTGGATGGGCCAGCTAGTAGTGACCCTGGGCAGGAAGAGCTTGCTTTTGGGTTCTCTAGATGGCAGGGCTGCTGCCTTTGCTCTGAGTTTGAGTGGGGCAGCTGGCTGTGCTCTGTAATCAGGATAAGCTGCTGGAAGAGCTCTGTGATCAACTCAGATCAGGCTGGCCCACAGAGTGTATTCTCTGGCCAGATGGTACTGTGATTTGAGTACAGTAGTTGGCCAGGGTTGTAGGAGGGGCTCCAAGGTTAGGTACAGTCACAGATTGGGATGGACAGGACCAGCTCCCTTGCTCAGTAGAAATGCATGGTTAAGGTTTGCCTGTATAGGCATAGGGGTGGGCTTTGAGGCTGACCAAACACTGTTTAAACTCCTGAGTCTGGCAGATCTAGCTTCTTCTTTTTGCTGAAATTTCCTGTGACGACTGTCTCCCTCTCTGGGTGGGGTCTGGGGTGTGGACTTTGAGGTTGCATGAGGTGCTGTTAAACTCCTGAGTGTGGTGCAACTAGCTCTTGCTCTTTGCCACAATTTGTTGCAGTGGTTGTTTCCCTCCCTGGGTGGAACCCTGGAGTAGGGTCCAAGGCTGGTTCTGGAGTCTAGCTGTCTAGGGATTTAATCCATGTAGAACTTCCCTCCACTTCTGGGAGCAACCAGCTTGGCTTTGCAGGTGGATGTTCTTAGCTGGTACTTCTTATTGGGTGCCACTGCTGGTATGTACACAGAGATACTACTAAGATCTGCATGCTAGTTGCTGTAGGATCTGTCTCCTTGCTTTGTTTCTACCTGACCCCAGGTGGTCTAGCCATGCTGTTTCTCTCTGTGTTCCCTTTGAAGTATGATGGGAGTGGGCTTCCTGGGAAGTGTCTTGGAATTCTAGGGTAGTTGGGTGTCTACTTCTGCTTCTCTTTTTCCTCTGTAGAGACCATGGGCTCTGGGGAATCCTCTTTTTATGGCACTGTGCTGACTTGGGGGTGGGAGGGGGCAACATGGTCAAAGTGAGACCATTTCTCCTATCCTTTCCATGTGGTTTTTATTCTACTGTGCTGATGACTCAAGCTTATTTCCATTTTTTTTTTCCACCAAGGTGTTCTTGTCTGTGGATAGTTGCTAGCTGACCTTCCTGTGAGGGTGGGGTAGTGAAGCCTGGGACTTCCTATTCTGCATCTTGCTGACATCACTCCCCCACTCTCATCACTTTGAATTTAGGAGACTATCTCCTCTACTACATTCTTTGGAGATAGGATTCATGTAATTTACTTTCTGTATTTATAGTACCCAGCACAGTGACTGGCACATACTAAGTAGTGAATAAACAATTTAAATTTAAACAGAGAGACAATTTGGAAAGGTAAGCAGAAGGGCATTATAGAAAAGCAAGGTTCTGATAAGCTTCCTCCCTCTAGACGCAATTTAAAATTTAACTTGTTCAAAAATTTTTCCCAGAATAACAGCCTGCCTGCTCCCTAATTGTATAGTAATCATTCCTTTATTTGTCATTCTCTCAGCTGTTAGAGACATTCTTTGTATCAAATGATTTTGCCCTTGTAGACATACTACTTTGCATTTTTAACATCATGTTATTAATAATTTTGCCTTCTCAGGCAAGTTCTTAGTACTTCTTAATAAAAATTTTGCCTCCTCAAATTGAAATCCTCATTTTATTTATTTTTCTTAACTCTCCTCTCTGTGTTATATATATTACAGTGTCATTCTCATAGGAGGAACTGAGTACACACTTGTTGAAGAGAAAAATTAAGGAGACTTTCAGGTATATTGAAATTATATTTTTTGATTTTCTTTCCTCATCTGATTATTTGTGAGAAATTGAAATGGTAGTAGACATAATTTTAATTGAAAAAAATTAATTTATATTCAAAAAGTTAGCATGGTTATTATCTTGAATTTATAAAGAAAGCTGCTCTTTGAATTTCTGTGAAAAGTAAAGGTCAAACCATAAATAATTAGGTGTATTAATGTTGTCTATTCTTGGCAGTCATGAAATAGAACAGAAGTGTATAAATTTTCTATGGAAAGAGTTTTTGGTCACAATTCACTCTTTTTAGACATCCATGACAAACAGCAAGGACATTTTTTGCAAAATGGATTTGCTGATCTTTTTTCCCCCAAGGATTTCATTTGTTGCATTTCTTGAAATAATACAGATTAATTTCTTAATTCCTAAGTTTCTTAATTCCTTAATTCCTTTGACCTTTGAAGGTATGCAGTAGCTGGTGAGAAAAGAAGAGGGCCATTGTAATGTCATCATCAGGGAAATGTTTTATTTCTTTCTATTTAGGCAATTCAATATTATCATGTTTTCTTGGCACACTGAAAATACACATCTTATGCATTAATAGCAGATTTGGTGCAAATCTAAGGCTTTTTCACAAATAACAGTAGAGATGCTTCTGGACTACCAAATCCACACTGTGGGAGAGGCTACCCATTGACAACACAGACTTTGTACTTGCCATTTTGAGTCTGCTGAGCAGGTATTGACAGCAGGAAAGCTTTCACCTCATTATCTTAATATGTCTTTTATGTAGTTCTGGTTCTCCGACCTTTTTTCAACATTTGGAAGGTCGTAAAAATACTCTTTTCTTATGGTCCAAATAGATTGTACAGAAACATTTCTATTTTAAGAAAATATTTTTATTATACTATACTGTCTTTTATAATTAATGCAACAACCTGTGCTACAAATATTTCACTGGATCAGTAAGCTCCAGGTTTGGTGAGGGCTGTAACATGTCTGTTACTATGGAATTAATCTAGCTTCTTGCTAGTCTCACAAAAATATTATTTAACACTTTATTGTGTTTATGGACATACTTAGGAGGACCTTTCAGTTTCAAGTGTTTTATCCAATCCATGATCTGCTTTTTGCTTTTAGTTAAACACATATTATATATTGGTTGATGGTCAACATGTTGACCTTGCTTCATTCTTATTTCCAAAGAGTATTGTGAGGGAGATTTTACTTTTTTCTTTGCAAAATTTCCCTTAAAACAATACTCCACTATTTGAAAAGCCTTATATTTAAATTTTATCCAACAAAGCACTTGATAATTTAGGGTGTATATAGATAGCACAAGAAATGGAACTGAAATAGCTCGATTTGTCATGTTTTATTTTGGGGATTTTTAAAAAGTGGCTTTAGTTCGTTCTGTATCCATTTTTCATGACATGTCCTTTTCTATATGTGTTTTGGTAAGTTGTTGTTTCTCACAAAATACAGAATCACTCAGTTTCATTTCAGCATTATATTTTGTATTATTTATTTCATCACATTGATTGGAGCATGAATTCAAGGTTCTCCAGGTTGACCCAAAGAGCAAACCCTTTTGATCAGATGTGAAACAGTACGCTGCTGTGAAATCATTGTCTCTCATAGGTAGGTCTGTTCCAGTCTCACCTCTAAATTAAGCCTGCCTCATGTCTTCAATGACCTGATGAAGACCCTACCAGGAAAAAGATAGTCAAGAAGCAGACTGCTCCTCCTGGAGGAATGCAATGATCTTACAGATCACCCCTGTCAGTGGTAAGCTATTTCTCCCACTATCCTCCTCCCACTCAAAAGAGAAGCAAAGTAAATGAAATGAAAAGGAAATGTATAACAGGCAACAAAAAGCCGCCAAATAAAGCTGACACTTAAAGAAGGCAAAAGTACTTCTTTATTTAACTTAGTCCCCATCATAAAAACGTGCTCGCTTGCATTTGGCACCTTAAAGAGTAAGTTTAAAGAGCATTTTTTTTGGTCATTTAGGGGTTTTAAACATGTAAACAGACATGTAAACAATTTGCCAAAATTAAATAATGAATATTGAACAAATAAAGGAACAAATATTCATATTTTACAGATAACAGCTAATGATGGACTAATATCATTAACATCCACAGCATTAAAGTGCTGTTAGAATATTTTTTCTAGAGTTTGGTTTTGGAATTCTGTTTGTTAGCTTTAAACGAAGCATGATTATAAATTCATCATGCCGACTGTCTCAAGGGGTATACCTCTGGCTTTATTTGTACGTAACATATGCTTATGTAATACCTATTATATGCCAGTCACTGTTCTCACCATTATAAGTAGTAACTCATTTGATCCTCACAACAACTCTCGAGATAGGTATAATGATTAGTCCTCTTTCCCTACATAAGGAAACTGAGACACAAAGGTTAAGCAACTTGCCCAGGTCACTCTCCTAGTAAGGGGCAGAGCTAAGATTCAACCCAGACATGCTGGGGCTCAAGAGGCCAACACTTAACCTCTATGCTATGCCAGCTCCAGATGTTTCTGAGGCATTTCCAAAAGATGAGTTCCAAAGCTAATGTGGGCAATGTCAATGGCACTGTACATGACCTCTACAAAAAGACCACACTGATCTTACTGTTTTCCTATCATTGAAAAATCTATTTTATTCCTATATGGATATAGCTCATATTTGAATTCCATTTATTATATAAACTATTTGAGGTATTGACAACCTTGCTATGACAGGAGAAAAGACTGGAGCGGTAAGCAAAGGCTAGATCAGGGTGGGCCTTCTGTGCCAAGCCAGGTGCTTAGACCTTATCCTGAAAGTTACTGAAAGCTGTTTGAGGTATGTATGTGTGTGTGTGTGTGTGTGTGTGTGTGTGTGTTCATAAATTATAAATATATGTGGAGAGGGGTTCTAAATAGACATAGCGGCTAAAGACTGTGCATTAATGTTGACGGTAAGAAAAACTGATTTTCAAATTAATATTTGTACACAGAATTACAAATATGTATGCCTTATGAGCCACTTATTCCACCAAAATGCATGTTTTGACACAGGTCTTTGCCTTTGAACATTATTCTTGTCTTTCTTTCTGGAAAATTTTTCCCATTTTTTTCCACCCACTAAACTTATCTGTCAAGATTCAGTTAGTTAGTTTGGGGAGAATTCTTTGACTTCGTCGTCCTCCTCCTCCCTATAGAATGAATCGCGAGCCCATTCTCGGTTCCCCCACAGGGCCCCGTGTATCCCTTTCATTGTGCCTGTCACATTCTATGTCAGTCGTTGGCCTTCTTGCTGTGTTTCCATTGGACTGTGATCAGAAGACAGACTGAACATTTCAGCGGTGTCTATCTGGTGGCTCCAAGTGTCTGGCAAAGTGACAACCCTCAATACATGCTAGCTGGAGAGATGAGCAAATGATATGCAAAGCTCCTATTTATTTCTATGGGCTGTGATTAGATATGAAAATAAACTTTCTTCAGCTTTAGTTCAGGGACTATTGTGGGACTGGAATTTCTAGAATGGGAGTCAATCGAGGGAGGGAGAGAGAGGAAGAAGTAGTGTTGGTGGTAGGTTGAGGCCTAATATGCCTTATGGAATGAATATAATGTAAAAGAAAACTCAAGAGTTTAAGGAACAACCAGTAACTTTTTTTGCTGACGGAAAATTCATGTTCAATTTTTTCAGGCCAGGTGTTGCAGAGGATACTAAGAGGAATACACATAGTTCCAGTTTTCCAGAAGCTCTCAAATGTGAGAAAAACAATAATTTTAGATTGAAGCACATGAATTTTGGCAGTTTCATCTACTTCAACATATTCAAGGCAGAATAAGAGAATAAACACAAGAAAGAAAGTTCAAGGGAGAATGAAATCTTGTTCAGGTGGAGGAACCAGAAAGATCTTTATGAAGGAGACGGCCTTTGAAATGAGTCTCAGCAGAGGGGAGGATACCAACAGCAGGAACAGCACCAAGAGAGGCAGCTCAAGCCAGCTCTACAGAAGTGAGGACAGGTTCTGGAAAGAACAATAATCCATCTGGCTGGATCCTAGTGGGGACAGGAGTTGTTTGAATGCCAGACCAATAGTAGGCAATATGCAGCCCTTGATAACTTCTGAGCAGAGGAAAGGTTTGATTAGAACTCCTTATAGCAAGAATCTGACATCAGTTTGAGAATGGATCACTATGCTCTACCTTATTTTTTCCGCCTTTGCCTTCCCTACTCCTCTCAGCTGGGCTCATGAATATGACACCAAGTCTGCTTCCCAAATTGGTGCCTTCCTCTGGTTTGCCCTCAATACAGTTAGGTGTTATTTACACAGTGTTCTGTGGAGTTGGGCTTTGAGGAGTGTATTAGTCAAGGTTCTGCACAGAAACAGAACCAACAGGAGATATCTATATCCGTATCAATATCTATATATGTGTTGGTATCTTTGTGTATCTTGAAAGAGATTTATTATAAGATATTGGCTCACATGATTATGGAGGATGAAAAGTCCCACAACCTGTCATCTGCAAGCTGGACACCCAGGAAAGCAGATGGTGTAGTTTGAAGGCCTGAGAGCTGAAGAGCCAATGGTGTAGATTCCAGTCTGGGTTTGAAGGTCTAAGAACCAGAAGTGCCGAGGGCAGGAAAGGATTTATGTTCCAACTCAAGCAGTCAGGCAGAGAGTAAATTAAACTTTCTTCCACCGTTTTGTTCTATTTAGTCACTCAATGAATTGGACAATCCCCTACCGCACTGGGGAGGACCATCTTTTTTATTCAGTCTACTTATTCAAATGCTAATATAGTCCAGAAACACTCACAGAAATAATGTTTAACCAGATATCTAGGCATCCCATGGCCCAGTTAAGTTGATACATAAAATTAACCATAGGAAGCTATTGACATGGTGCCCCCTTAGAGTTGTGCAATGTACTGGCAGTGTTCCTAAGCCTTGAGAGAGGCAGGCATCTCTGGTTCTAAACCCATTACTGCTGGGTTGGTCCTAATGCTGACCTAGAAGTAGATGTGGTATCATGGAAAGAGTCCTAAACTAGGGGTTAAGTGGTCTGTGTTCTCAGCCTGACTCTATCACTAACTAAAACTATGAATTTGTGTCAGTGTCTTAACCTCTCTGGGATTCAGTTTTCCTATTCTTAAAATGGGTATAATGCCACCAGTTCTGTCTATCTTGCTGAGCTATCATGGGATCAGATTAAATGCTGTCGTGGCATTTCCTGAAGGAATACTAAAATAGGTATTCATGTTTTGACTGTTAAAAAGTCCTATGAACTTTTATTGTCTCTTTTATATTTACCACTGGAAAAGATTGTTGTGGAACTTACCTGTTGTATTATTACATAAAGAATATTGCTTAATTTTAGGACTTAAAAAATATGTAGTAAACCACCCAGGAAAGCTCAAATTTGCCTCTAGTGTCAGAGACTCAGACTCAAAAAAAAAAAAAAAAAGATTTAAATCAAAACTAGGCCAAATCTTAGCCCTGTGTCTGGTGATAGCCCGTTAATGATAAGGCCGCTGTTGCTATTTTTCCTGCATTGAATTTGCTAAAAGCAATTTCCTGTTTTTAACCCAAGTAGACAGCTCTAGTCCCCAAGGGGTTCATTAGCTTGGTGGTCCATGGGCAGTCTCTTTCCTGTTATTTGTTGGCAGCATGAAGACACAACAACAGATGGGGAGGGTTCAACCTCACCTTTGTTGTTAATAAGTACAATCTTATTAAAGGCTAAAGAAATACATGATCAGCTAACTCCTTGTATTACTAAAAACTGATTTACCAGTATCACATAAAGTATTTACCTTTCCTTAAGCTACCAGAAATTACAAACTGATATTGTTCAGGCTCAAAAAAACACAGAATAATGAATTTCTGCTAATTATCAGGCACCGATGAAAGATGTGATTTTGTCCACTTCCAGAGTTATCCTAGGCATCTCGTCTTTCTGCACAAGAGAAAACTTCAATTGATACGAATATATTCAGTGCTGCCGGAAAGCACTTCAGTGGTGTCAACCAGAAGTAATTACCAGTGTGTCTGGGAAAGTGATTAAAATGGCTTAAAATTAAGATTTTGGTTTGCCATAGTTATTTCTATGCAAATATGCCACATTTTTCAACTGACATGGGTGTCTTAATTAAAAACAGGCTAAAGTTTTAGAGTAACAAGAGATTTTTAAAATCCACCAAACCTTCTACTATAAAAAATAATGATTCCAGCCTTAGCTGCAAATGAAAGTAATCTTTCTTCTTGTTGTAGATCTTACTGGGCTTTTTAAAAAGTTACATTGCAGATTGTTATTGAATCGTGCATTTCCTGTTGGAATACTCAAATATTTCAGATGCTTTTCTTTACTTTGCAGGCCCTCTGTTCGAGGTGGGGAGAGGAGTGAGTCAGCTGTCTGCCCACCCCTCGGTGAGAGTCAGGCGATGGCTTCTTATTTTTCCCCTACAGTAGGCACTGGCAAGTGGCCTCCAGAGAGGTCTGAGTTTTCAGTTCTAACTTGGAGGGAGGGAGGGAAGAGCAGAAACCTACAGTGGGTCCAGATCCCAAACCCCACCTTGAGGCTCTCCTTCCTTCTTTGCAATGTTTCTTATTTCTGTTTCCCTTAACACCCCAAGTTAATCATATATTGAGTGTCCAAAAGGTGTATCAGGTAACCTTTAATATTCTGTAATTCCTTTAGGCCCAACCTGAGAAATTAATTATAAACCAAGGATTTTTAGGGTGGTCACATATTCAACAGGTGTCACCTGTTTTTTCATTCCATTCCTCCCCGTCCCCCCATTTGGAAGGTATGTACTTTATGTCTCAGTGGTTACCCTAGCTATTTCAACTTATACCCTTAAACTTTAAAGTCATATAGGTAGTATCTGCATTTAGTAACTTAATACAAGGCAGGAGTAAGGTGAAAATTCTAGGAGTTGTTGCGAGATCAATAGGGAAGAGTTTGCGCCAGACTCTTCTGGTGTGAATGAAAGCAGTTCCATCCTCAGCCTTCTCTCCTCCCTCTGTGCCTGCTCTCTGGGCAAACTGGGAAATTCCCAGGGCTTCAGTTGTCCTATATATATGCACCTTCCAAAACCACTTCGCCAGTCCAGAGCTCTCTTGTGAGATCCAGATCCCATTGTCTGCTGGATATTGCCACCTCAGTGTCAAGGCATATCCAAACTACATCTCTTCTCCTCCCTTGCCTTCCTTGGGACAGTCATCACACTACTCATATGCTTAATCTTGGTTATCGGTACTGCCATTCAGCCATCTGCTAGAGCCAGAAACCAGAGCACTATGCATGACTACGCAACATCTTCGTTCCCCATTTGTCCAAGTTCTGCTGCTCCCATTCCTAACTCCCTCTCAATTCTGTCCACCCCTCACCCCATCTCCACTGGTACTCACATAGAGGTTTTACCGTATCTAGTTGGGCTAATAGTCTCCTAACTCCTTTCCCAGAATTTCCCTCCTCCAATCCCTCTGTCACTTCTTTCCATCCATCCATTGTTCTCTTGTCTCTTGCCTGACTAAGATTCTTCCATGGTTTTTCATGGCCTAAAGATAAAGTCCAAATTTCTAACTGTAATGTGATGGGCAACAAATTGTACTGTCCCCATGCCCCGCAGCCACTTACTTCTCTGGCATCAGTAGCACCGTTATGGATTTTCTCTTTCTTTAAAATTGGAGCCAGGAAAAATCAGTAATATGGATCCTGTTTGTATTTAAAGTTTTAATATTTTGTTCGTCACAGATTTCTTTGCATTGATTTAGATTTTTAAAAAATATTGCACTAAAATAATTGTTATTTTGATTACTGGGTTTTTGGGTGCCCCTTTAAATTTTGTGTCTGAGGTGGCAAGTACTTCTCTTGCTTTAACCTAGTGCAGGCCCTGGGTGTGATTCCGGAGTTGATTCTGGAAATTTCCATGTGGTGTCTGAGAATGCAGGCAACCCAGCAGAAGGTTGGGGGAACCTGAGCCCTGATGATGTCACCTGAACCCTGAATTCAGTTGTGCCTGAAGCCTACACCTGGATCTTTCAGTTTCATGAAACAACAAATTTCCCCCTTTTTTTGCATAAGCCAGTCTTTTTTCACTCGTACCAGAAAAGTTCCTGAATGATAAACGGGGCACACAAGGCTCCTATGACGTGGCCTCCCCTTTTATTTGTCTGGCTTCACCCTCACTACTGCATAGGAGCACCCTGTGCCTCTGTCACACTGCATGACAGCTGGTCCCTCAACATGTTGTGCTTTTTTTTTTTTAATTTCAAAGTATTAATATTACGGAGGTACAAATGGTTTTGGTTACATGGATCGCTTTTGTAATGCTTGAGTCAGAGTTAAAAGTGTGCCTGTTACCCAGATAGTGTTCACTGTACCAGTTAGATAGGTTTTCGTCCATCCTCTCTTCCCCCCGCCCCCTGCTTGATTGTGCTTTTGTGTGCTACCTTCCTCTGTTCATGGGGCTTCCTCTTCTGGGGACATTCTGGGAATGTTATTTCCCACCTGGTCTGTCTGGTGAAGACCCACTCAGTCGTTAATACACTGCTTAAATGTCACCTCAGGTGTGACTGAATTACAGCCAAGGGTATTTTCTTTTGCTCTAGAACTTTAAAAAATCGTTTTTCAAACATATAACAACAACTCATCCAGTTATGATGCTGTTAAATTCCCTACTCAGTCTATTGCAGAGTTAGTCTTCTTTTTCCCAAAATGATGTCCTATGAAATATCATACAACTTAACTGTGGGAATTAAAAACTTGGAGCACTCTGATAGTAAGTAGTGCCAAAAATTTCAGATGTTTCTTCAGAGAGGCTCTGAGTGCCTCCCTCTCTCTCTCTTTCTCTCTCTGTTAATACACACTGGCCCAATAATGGACATTTTCTTCTTATAAAATAAATATGGTATTTAATATTATAATACAAATGGTGAATGCTATGTTTTCTGTATTTTAGCCAGTCCTAAAAGCCTCATTATTATGAAAAGAAAATGAACAAAGAAAATAGTTTAGTAGACCCTAGACTTCTGATATGTAAGCATCCTCTTCCACGGTATTTTTTGGTGCATGAATCTACAATTAAACACAGATAGTAAATTCCTTGGAACAGCATTTTTTTCCTTCTAGCGTGTTTCACAATGCATGCTCTACAGCTTCGGAACATATGCTACCTCATCTGCTACATGGGGAAAAGGGTCATCTCTTTACAAGGTTAGAGCCCAACACACCATTCCAGATATAATGAATCCACTTTCTTTCCCACAGTCCTAAATTTTGCTCTTGGATTTCCTAAGCTATAGAAGGGTAATGAGAAAAAAAAAAAGACAAAAGCAAGGTTGACACTTGAAGATCTTTCCATGGTCTTCAGGGACTGAAGTTACAGCATGAGGGTTTCTATTAAATCATGCACATGCTCAGTCCTTCAAGGGCTTCCATCCCCAGGTGTGAGCCTGCTGGGGTCCTGGGCCTGCTCTGGGAAGACTTTCCAGGCATTGAGTATTTTTGACTCTTCCCCAGAGCCTCCTGTAATCACAGGTAATGAAGGTGAGGGAAGGCAGATTCCTCCATGATTGAATGACATTGGAATTGGCTTCTGGAAAAGGGGATCCGGGGAGAAGGGAAGGAATATTTGAAGTAGGCTTCTTCCCAGATCCGTCTCTGTGCACCTGTTTTCTTTCCACTTATGGGTCCCCCTTGCCCCATTCTCTCATGCTGTCTAAAGCTCCCCACTTTGAGGCTCCCTCAAATTTGCTTTCTTCAAAGAGGTCCATGCTCCAAAGTTACCTCCCCTGCTTTCTGGAGTAGCCATGCCCATGAGTGCCAAAGGAGATGCAAGGGATCATCTTGCCAATTCACTAATGTTTCCCAGTTAAGATAATTTTTGTTCTAGGGTTTTCATCTCTTTACCAGGTTAAGAATGTGGTCTTGATTACAAATTTATTAGGAGTTTTTAAAAATTTTGGATTAATGTTGAAATTTTACTAACAATCTTCTTCATTTATTAAGAGGGTCATGTGGTATTTCTCTTTTAATTCATTAATGTTGTAAATTTTATTTATGGCTTTTTAAATATGAAACCACCCTTGCATATTGGGAAAATCCTAATTGGATAATGGCATATTGGGGGATATATTGAAAATATTGCTCTATTGCCTTGTCTTCAATGTAATTGTTGAAATATTAAATATTGATCTTTCTTGTTCTTTTTTATATTGGTTGCTCATTCTTTCTGTAAGATCTACAATTTTCTCTTTGCTTTTGACATTCTTAAATTGCACTAAGAATGAGGTTTTTCTTATCTCTTCTCATTGGCACCCTATGGCATTTTCAGTCTAAGGTCTTGCATTATTTTTTAATTTCAGGAAATTTATTTCTGTTATTTCTTCAAATATTTCTATTCACCTTTAAAAACATTTAATTTCTGAAATTTCAAACATACACACAGAATAGAGAGATCTTCTTTATTTTTATGTTTTTCTTTGTACAAGATTACTATTATTTGGATATTAGCACTTCTACTTCTAGCTTCCATTTTTCTTAGCGTCTATTGTATATTTTCTACTGCACTGTCTTTTCCTTCTTCCTTCTGGGAGGTTGCCACAATCTATTCTTCCAGTTCTCCGATTTGCCCCCTGGCTGTTTCCATTCTGCCATTTATTTCTCCTATTGCATTCTTTGTTTCACTATTATATGTTTTATACCTCATATTTCTTCTTGGTTTTATGTTTTCCCCTTATCCACAAAACAACCCCCCAGGTCAGAACTTCACCCTTTGCCCCTCCCCCAAGATGATGCAATCTTAGGAGGACACTCTCTTCCCTCCAGGGTTAGTCACCAGCCCTGCGGCTAGGTGGGGGCACAGGTGGAGAAGCTGCCCTGGACTAGTTAGTCCTCACCTGTTTTCCTCGCCTCCTCCTGTAAGCATAGGGGTTCCATTCTGCACCGATTTCTCTCCAGAGGGACACCTGGCCTAGGTGTGGGGGCAGCCACTGTTTGTCCTAGGGCAGTGGCGAGGAGGGTGTGGGGCGATCAAGCGCCTGACTCCCCAGAGTTCCAATCTCAGTTTACTTTTCCGCAGCTGTTCTGGTTACCTTCCCCCTGCCAAAGCGGCCCTCGGCCCTCGCACAGAAGCACTGGTTCAAAGCAGCGCTTGCTCCCACCCATCCCTCATCCCAAGGTCTCTCGCGGTTTTTTCCACTTTCTCGCAGTTGTTGTTGTTGGAGGACGGTCCAGCAGACATGCTGGCTCAGCACTTTGGTTCATTGGCTGTTCCTTTGCTCTGCTTTAATGTCTAACTCCAAATGGGCTTGCCCAGAGGTTGAGAAAGGCCCCAGGCCAAAATTTTAAAGCCACTTTTATATTAAAAAATGAAAAAGGAGCAAAGTATGACTAAGGAAATTGGTTACATTTAAAAGTTTACTTTTGATAAATTAACAACACTTTTAATGTAACACATACATCGATGATACTTTAAGCTTAATTTGGAGATCCCACACCAAATCTAAGTTTGGGCCCTTTCCTGGGTATGAAATGGCCCTCTTCTCACCTTTGTTAGTCCTGCCCCAACCACTTTTTGCTGAGTCTCAGTTGGTAGCACATTTTAAAAACTTGAGCCCCTCTTAATTTATTACAGCCTCTTTCTCTTTAGGGAGCCTGCAAATTTCCCAGGGGGTACATGACAAAGCAATTTGAAACAAAATGGGCTTTTCTCCTGTCAAAATTTTTCTTTAGTCACTGGCAAACAATAGCTACAGACCAAGACTGTTCACTGAACTTTCTCTTCCCTCCAGTGAGTTCTTTCTGCCTAAGATACAGTAACCAGGAGATTGCTTCTTGATGGCTTGTGGGTCAGAGCCCTGGGACTAGCATCAGTCCAGGCTGAGGGGTCATTGTCTGTCCCAGGTGGCTAATGACGCCTCATGTTAATACATGACTGGGCCTGACTCAAGGACTTTCCTGGATTTTTAGTAGATGCTGAATCTAGGCCAAGAGTCAAACTCAGATGCCCAAAGGTGCAAAGTTTGAAAAGCTGGTAGGGTCAAAAATGGCAGTTATGAAGACTAGATTTGCCCATACACTGCCAGTTTAAAATTCTGAAACTTGCATTCTACAACAATAAGGAAACTGAGGCTCAGAGATGTTGTGACAGCACAAGTAGTAAAACTCATGTGCTAGAACCCAGATCCTAAAAAATTGTATTTTTTCCAATCAAATTCTCCTGTGAGCAAGAAGAGATCACTCAAAAGAATTATGTTGGAAGGCCTATCTAATGTTCCCAAACAGAAAAAGTATAAAGAACTCCATATTCCTAAAACTGCTGATCACTGAAATTGTGTCTTGTTTGTTTGCTGGTAGAAAAAACTCAGGAAATCTTCAGGGAGAAAAAGATATTTTTCCTTAGCATCTTTACATTTCTAAGTATTCCAAACATGAAAATTTAATGAGCAAGAAACTTGTATATAATTTGTTTTTATTCCTGCATTTAAACGATGATTTTGTAAAGGTCCTGAATATTCATAAGCCTTTATTAACCAATTTCTAGTTCTCTCTTAAAAAACCTCTCAACCCACATACTACTGGTTCCAGAAATTACTCTTCTCCTTTATCAAAACCCCTCTTGTATCAATGTTTCTAATATAGGAAAATAATCTGATAAAACAAATTTAAGCTTCCTTTTGCTTATTCCACAAAGTGTTTCTGCTTAGCCTAATGGGTCTCTAATGGGTCACATATCTATCAAATAGTGAGAGAGACTGTGTGTAAAAACAGGTAGGTGGAGATGCTTGAATTATAGACAGAGGTTTTAGGAGAGGCCTTGGAGCAGGACTTCTCAGTCTCAGCACTATTGACATTTTGGGCCAGACAATTCTTTGTTGTGGGGGCTGTCCTGTGCACTGTAGGATGTGTAGCAGCATCCCTAGCCTCCACTCAGTAGGTTGATTAGATGGTAGTAGCAGTTTGCCCACCCTCCAGTTGGGACAATCAAAAATGTCTACCACATGTCCTTGTAGGGGTGTGTGTGTGCATATGTGTGTGCAAAATCACCTCTGGCTGAGAACCATTGCCTTAGAGTATTTTCTTGCAACAACAAAACAAAGACAGCAGCAGTATTTTACTGAGTATATCCCATGATATAAGTGCTATACTGTCCGTGTGTGTGTGTGTGTGTGTGTGTGTGTATAATCTCAGTGGCTCTCAAAGTGTGGTTCCTGGTTCAGCAGTGTCAGTAAATTCTAGGCCCCGCCTACTGAATCAGAAACTGAAGGAGGGGCAGGGAAGATGGGGCCCAGAAATCTGAGTTTTAGCAAGTCCTCTAGGTGATTCTGATGCTCGATTCAGTTTGAGAGTTTGAGAACCCTTGAGATATAAATATATATAATATATAAAATATATAATGTGTAGCATACAATATATAAATCTATCTATTCATATAAAATCTTGTTTCGTGCTCATGTCTAATCTGAATGGTATTTTGTATACTTTGTAGATGTTGAAACTGAGGCTCAGAGAGATTGAGTAATGTGCCCCGTGTTACCAGGTAGATAACCAACTTAATCCAAAGTGACATTGCCAACATCAGAATTTATACTTAGTGGTATTTGAGTTTACTAAATAAACAGCATTCCTCTTTCCTGCCTGAGTTTCAGATAAATTAAGAATAAAACAAAGGAGTGGCAGATGGAGGCCAAATGATCACCTTAATTACCAATAAAGACAAGGTTAGAAAATATGGCTTGGTGTGAGGGCCAGAGGCCTGGTGACTGAACCCACAGACTGGCCCTTGCAGTCACGGCAGCCACTTGTTTGAGAGAAGAGCAGCTTGATTGCCACGAGGAGGCAGAGCAGAGCTGAGCATGCACTGTTAAAGCTCCCCAGATTTACCAGTCAGAACTATCACTCCAACTCCCCGGGGTGAGGGACACAGAGAGTCCAAGAGTTACGCCCTAGAGCTCCCTTCCCACGGATGGAATAATCAGGAATGAATTAGCGGCATTTCCCCAACAGCTGCCTTGACCTAACTTAGGCTCTTAACATTTACGTGATATTGACGGAGTTTCTGTTCTCTTGCTCTGTTAAATATCTGCCTCTCTTTCTTTCTTGCCAACTGATCCTCCCACAAAGGTTTGTTTTGGCAACTTTAGATTCACGCCAGCTAATTGGTGTATGTGTGTGTGTTGGGGGTAGTGATGTGATGTCAAAAGCACATGGGAACCACCTGAGAACCTTTGTTTCATATCTGAGTCTGCATTTCTTTGTAAGCTACTTAACTTTTATGAGCATTAGCTTTTTAAAATCTAGAAATAAAAGGTCAATAATAAAGAGATAGCAGTTTTCTATGAGAATCAAATTAAGCAAATGCTAATATTAATGTGGCTGTCATTGTATATACCTCTCCATTTCTAAATTATTGTGCTCAGAGTAATAATTGTTACCAATTAAATGTGTGGTAAAAGCTCTACAGATGTGCTGTAGCTTCATTGTTCATGCAGTGTGATTGTTTTCTCAGGATTTAAAGCAATTTAACGGAACAAAGCAAACCCATTGTGAGAGAGACACTAGGGATAAAAAGATGCATGTGAGCTCAGAGAGCTTCAAAAGAGACACCCATACAAACGTAGCTTAGGGCATCAGTAGGCATTTGCAGATGGCAGGTAAAGGAACTACATCGGTGGGGACTCACAGGGCAGTGGGTTGGGGTTGGGGTGCTGTCATGGGGATTTGTCCTCCTGCTCTGAAATCCCAGAGATTCACTCTTAATGATGACAGCGCTTTACGAATGTTAGTACTTTTAATACATTAATCACCCTATATGGGAAGAATACTATATACATTTTATCAGTGTGTAAAATAAAGCTTAGAGAAGGTAAAACTTGCTTAGAATCACAGGCCTAGTGAAAGGCAGAACTGACATTCGAACCCAGGTCTATGTGACTTAAAATCTTATAATTTTCAGCATTATAGGTAGGTGGTAGGCTCTGCCACCAATTGACTAACTTATATGAAGGCACTTAGAACAGTACCTAGAACCTGGTAGAAGCCAGATGGCAAGCAAAGGCACACTTAAAAGCTCTACCACCTACCTCTCTAATCAGTACTGAGAGGTCATCATGCCCTAAGTGGCTGACTTGTACTAATTAAAATGCACATGGGGCTGATTTAGGCACCAGAATGTTAATTTACTAATTTACAGTGAGAAAGAACTTCACAGGAGCCAGAATGAGCCATGTGATTAGGTCCATATGAGCAGATCATTTTTCCCTGTTCCATACCAAATCAATAAGTCGAAATGAAAGGAATTTAATCTCAGGAGAACATCCCTTAGCGATGTCATTCCAGAGGCTTTCCACCTCTAGAGGCAGCTATGACTCAGGACAATATACTCTGAGTGTGCTGGCCAGGGCTCTCCAGTCTCGGTCAGCATCTGCTCTTCTTTTTCTGTGGGGCAGTTCTAAATATTTTCTGTTGCTGTTTTCTCTCTCTCTCTCTTTTTCTGGACTTTAGATATTCCACAGCTTTAACATAATCATAATCTTTGCTTTGAGTTACCCTCCAATTACTGAATTTGAGGAAGTTTTTCAGCTACTATGGCAGATAATTTCTTCTAGCAAAAGTTGATTTCATAGTTTAACTCTTAGAGGGAGATCTTATTTCTCTTATTTCTGAGTTCTTGGGAGATAGCTTCTGTAGTCCTCTAGTATCAATGAGATTAGTGAACAAAATATAAATACAATTATATAACTCAATTAAGACAACATTTATTTGTAATAATAATGTCCTATAAATATTAATTTTACTTTGACAAACTCTATGTGAACAAAGGCACACTTAAAAAAATTCCAAGTATTTATTGAGCTTTTATTAGCAATAATATTTATCCAGCATGCTTTGATATAGTCCCATTAAAGTTTTATAGTTGGTGTTCTGATTGTTCAGGTGACCATGCCATACTGATGGTGAAATATTTTAAATATCACCCCTGGCTTCTACAAGGTTCTGGGTACTGTTCTAAGTGCCTTCATATAAGTTAGTCAATTGGATCTCAAAATATTATAATAAATTCTATTTTCTCCTACATTCTTGATGGCTAAAGCTCTGGACTGTTTTAAAAGTTTAGCATCTATTCAAAATCTACAGTAATTTGAAGATTAAAAGTCAGGGATTGTGATGGTTAATCTCATATGTCACCTTGACTGAGCTAAAGGATGCCCACACAGCTAGTAAAACATTATTTCTGATTGTGTCTGTGAAGGTGTTTCTGGAAGAGATTAGCATTTAAATTGGTGGGCTGCTTATAGCAGATGGTCCTCCCCAGTGTGGGTGGGCACCATCCAATCTGTTTAGGGCCCAAATAGAACAAACAGGCAGGGGAGGTACATATTCTTTCTGCCTGAGCTGAGACATCCATCTTCTTCTGCCCTTGGACAGCAGCATTCCTGGTTCTTGAGCTTTTGGACTCAGATCAGGACTTGCACATTTGTTTGCCTGATTCTCAGCCTGCAGACTTGGGACTGAATTGGGACCACCAGCTTCTTGGTTCCCCAGCTTGCAGATGGCATATTGTGGGACTTCTTGGCCTCCATAACTATGTGAGCCAATTCCTATAATATAGTGTATCTCCTCATATGTATCTCTATATATCAGATTGGTTCTGTTTCTCTGGAGAACTCTGACTAATACAGGGATGTGTGTGTGTGTGTGTGTGTGTGTGTTTATGGGAGCACAAAACACATGATAGAGTTAAATGAAACCTAAAGCTTGAGGAGCTCTCCAGCGAGCATTTGTGTCACCTCTCTGACTATAGAAAGAAAAATTTTAATGTATTTTATGTGATTTCCTGCCCTGGGTTCAAAATACTTGAGAGATTAACATCCCACTTGCAGACCAGTTAAGAAATGTTTCTTTTCTTTACTTACCAGTTGTAAAAAGAAAAGAAAAAGAAAAAAAAAAGAAAGAAAAGAAATGTTTCTTTACACCTAGACCAACCTCTCTTTTTGCTGAACTCTTTTATTCAAAGTGCATTCAAAATATATAGTGGAATTTACATTTTGGGTTTAAAGCTCTGGAAATAAGATCTACATTTGATCGCACAAGAATTCTCCCCATCAATTTACAATGCAAAAACTGTCATCTAACTTAAATACAGTATTCAAAACAAGCAAGAAATCAGACATTTAGAGATGGTAGGAATGGGTTGTACCATGTAGTGGAATAGCTTGACAGCCTCCAAATTTTCTCTGAAGATAAAACAGCCTTTCTACCAGCAAGAAAGTTTCAGAGGGGATGGTAATAGCCATAGCTATATTTCAATCTATGGTTGATAGAGTTATTTTTCTCAAATTGAATTTAAGAGTATATATTTGTTGCCCTCCTTCTCATCTTATTTGAATTAAATTATGAGCTTTTCAAAACGTGGACGACAGATAAAGTCTAGGAAGCCTTAACAAGAAATTACAATGTGAAGGAAACAATGCAATTTGAAGTGATATGTAAGCTAGTCAGTCACAGACAAACACCTCTGCTTCAACAGTTTACTGAGTTAAAGAGGGGTAGTTGGGGGAAATGATTCAAGATGTTCTTATCAACATTTTTATTATTTTTACAATAATTTATAAAGATAATATATGAATTCTATAGAACATTAAAACATGGAAGGAGTATATAATGAGATCCCTGCTTCACTTTTATTCCTTCACTCATGAGGGAAATCCTTATTAATAGTTTGGTGTGTATCATTCCAGTTCATTTTCTATGAATTTAGAAATATATGTACACATTTATTAGTATGTATGTATTTAGACATACATATTTTACTTGTATAAAAATGAAATTACTCTATAAAAATATATTTAGTATATTCTCACTTATATTAAGTGTGTTAAAAACACATGTGGGATAGTTTTTAAGACTCTGGACACTGGACAGCAAAGGTGAGGGATGCCAGAAAGACGGGAAATAGAGGAGGTGAATTCCATGACTGCTTCAGCTTGTTGCCCTTGGTGTCTGTTCAGGTCTTTAGCTCACCTGCTGGATTACAGAGATACATATAAATATGGAAAGATGGAGCAGGGCTAGGCAAATACTTCTGTTATGTTAAGTGGAGAAGGCCTTTCTTAGCATGGCATGAAAGCTTAGCATGAAAGGATGCCTCCAGCCTGCTCCACAGTCTGTCCCTGAGTCCAGACCCTCTCTGTGTCAACTGCTGCAGAGTGTAAATCCCTGTTTTCTGGCGGGAGGAGGAGGGGAGATGGGAGGCAAGGGAGTGGAGTCTAGAGATAGAGTCTCACTGCTCCTTAAACTTTCTTCCCAGCTCCTGTTTCCCATCTTTCCCTGGAGCCCAGCCTTCAGAGACGCCCTGTGCCTCCATCCCAAGTCTTTCTGGGTCTTTGAAACTTGCTTCGTATTAGCTTTTACCCTGTAAGCAGTTGGGTTTCAGACTTCTCAGCTCTTCCAAATCAGATAACATTTTTCGATCTGCTTCCCATATTTAAAATTTTTGTTGTCATACCTCGTCTGTGGTTATTTCCTGTTTTGTTCTCTTTGTCCCTGCTTTTTATACCTCTTTAGTCCTCAGCAATCATTTTACTGGAATTTGGGGGTGGGTGGCATACATAACGGCCTATGTTCAATTCACTGTGTTTGTCTGGTTCCTGAATTTTGCTTGTTGTCTGTTCCCCATCTCCCTAAAGTATAAATGTCTTGAGGGCAGGCAGGGACTTTGTCTTGTTTGCCATTTTGTATCAGGGCTCTGACAGTGCCTGACACAGAGTGGGGACTTAAAAATATTGTTGAACAATTGGATAAAGGAATTTCATAGTTGTATGATAACCTTGTAACTTTTTAAAAAGTTTATTAAAATAGAATTCACATACCATATAATTCACATTTAAAGTGTACAATTCAGTGGTTTTTAGTACAATATTTCATAGTCACACAACCATCACCATGATCAAGTTTAGAACATTTTCATTACCCCAAAAAGAAACCCTGTAATTATTAGCAGTCACTTTCCATTATTCCCAATCCCCCAGCCCTGGGAAACCCCTAATCTGCTTTCTGTTTTTATAGATTTGTCTATTCTGGATATTTCATATAAATAGAATCATGCCATATGTGGCCTTTTGTAACTTGCTTCTTTTACTTAACATAATGTTTTCAAGGTTCATCTAAGTTGTAGCATGTGTCAGTATTCCATTCTTTTAATGGCCTAATAATGTTCCATTGTATGCATATAACACATCTTATTTATCCATTCATTAGCTGATGGACATTTCGGTCATTTCCACTTTTGGGCTACTATGCATGTGCTACTATGAACAGTGATGTACACATTTTTGTGTGGATATTTTTTCATTTCTCTTAAGTATGTACTTAGGAGTGGAATTGCTGGGTCATCTGGTAACTCTAAGTTTAGCATTTTGAGGAACTGATTTCTGAAGTGTCTGCACTATTTTATATTCCTACCAGCAATGTATGAGGGTCCCAATTTCTTCCTCTCCTTTTACTCTCACACTTGTTATTATCTGTCTTTTTGATTATGGCCATCCTTATGGGTATGGAGTGTTATCTCACTGTGGAACCTCGTGACTTTTAACTCAAACAAATAAACATTTGCTGAATAGTTAATACATGCTACACACTGTGCTCTGGAAGATTAAATAATAAGTGAATGAAGAACCTGGCTTCCTACAGAGATGGCAAGCACGCGGTATTTGAGCTGCGCTTTCCTGTCTTCTTTTCAATTCTTGCTTGTTACCTTTTCTTCTTTTGTGCCTTTGTTCTCTTTCATTTATAGCTAAGCTCAACCTTGTCATGACTGAGGAGCATGAGCAGTACTGGTGAAAGAAATATCTGCATTAAGCAAAAAGGGAAGTTCCATATCCTTAAGTGAAATAATTAGTCCCCGAGAGTGCTCAAATTCTCATCAGAATAACATCAGCATGTTTCTGTCTGCTTTCTGGGATGACATTCCCGTCTTCATTTTACTCTGTTAGAAGTCAGTTGTACTTCCTTAGTGGCTAGCCTCCTTCTCTTTGTTTTCTTGTCACCCCCCTGCCATCCTCTCAGTCTTCTGTGGCTTCTTGGTGGCAGGCTCTCAATCTGGTGGTACCCCAGTATACTCTTGTTGAATGAATTATTATTAAAACTGCTTTTCTTTAAGCAAAAACATTCAAGATAACTAAAAGCTGAAACCTTGCTTTAGAATGGATTGCTTTTTACCCTGTCAGCAGTTGGGTTTCAGACATCTCAGCTCTTCTGTTTTCTATTTTCTCTGAATTGTTAAGAACTGCAAAATTATTGCTATTTGCTATATTTTTTGTAATACCTATGGTATTGTTGTTCCATCATAATTTAGATTTATTTCTATGAGTTGTGTTGGCACCAACCCACCATTTCTAACATTGTCTCTAAGGGAACAATATAGTTCAAATTCTAACCCATGAGTTTACAAAGATTTTGAACACAACTTGGTTGTAAACACAGAGGTCCTTAACAGTTAAACCACATAGTATCTCTTCAGTAGAACAGGGAGAAGCCAATCTGTCATTGCCTGTGGTCATTTAGTACCAACAGTGAAAGGGTGCACTGGGAAAGGCATTTTATTTAGCACATTTCAATCTGAAGTCACTGTTGTGTAGTGGAAAGAGCATTTCTAAGGAGAGAGGTGACCTTGGGCAAGTCATCAATGCTATTTGGATCCCATCTTCCTCATCTATATAATGAAAGAACTGGATAAGATGATTTAAAAAGATTCTTTCTAGCTTTAACAGGCTACAGTGTATGAAATCACTATGTTAAATTGTGATTTTTTCATTCGAAGTTTAAGATCTTTTGTTTTAATAATTGATTATTCCTCGAACAGACTCATAAAAACAGTACCGAAGGTAAAATGTGACTACAGCTGAATTGAGGTCATACCCTGCTACAGTAAGTCTGAGCTGTTGGAGGTTTTCCATTTATTCACAATAGGTGCCTCCTCCAGCTTTATCCTTGAAGTCATTGGACTGCTGACCAAAGTAGTTAAATCCAAGCGTACAATTCACCCAGTCTGCTTTTTCATAATAAAAATATAATAAAAATCAATAGTTCTTTCCATGGATGGACTACATTGATATATTTACCTCATCCAGGAAAGGGTATGTTAGGGATGTTCACTAAATAAATCATGAGTGTATAGCCACAGACTGGGGTTCTGGAGAAAAGCAAAGTTGCTGTGTATTGAATAGGGATGTGGGCTGTCAGTCTTCTCTGAGATGGCAGATGTTTCCAAATCCTTTTAGAAACTTTCCTTTAATTTTGTGACCTCAATATCAGGGCCCCTTGGGATGTTTTTAGCTGTATTCTCTTTTCCTCTGTTGGAAGGGGATTAAAATTAAGGTGGTTTTCTGTGTTGCAGCTGTGTTTCGTTAAGCTGCTAATCGTGCTCAACTTCTTCCCTGAGGAAGTTCTTGGACTTTGGCTTGGCGGATGATAGTTAATTTGTCAAAATGTTTGAATGCTTCATGTAAACAAGACTAAAGCTCTGTCTATACACAGATAAAATTTCTTGGAAAAAAATTGGTATTCAGTCAAACACTAGGCTCTTTGGAGAAATACTTGTTAATGATGAATCTACATTTTAGTTCTTTGATTATTTTCGTAGAATAGCCTGAAGCAGCACTTTTGAATTTTCATGGGTGGTCACTCTTGGGGTGTTTTAATTTTCTAGAGTGCTTTAACTCTGGTTACTTTCAAAAAAGTCAAGACACAGTGGGATTCTTACTCTAGGTACTGAGCTCCTCAGGTCACGGTCAGAGGAGTTTGGGAGCCTGTGTGTTAAATGTGGCCCCATCCAAAGCCCCCCGGGGCCTACAACCGCAGAAACAGGTGCAAGTCTCATAGTCCTTGTTTGTTCTAAACAGAGTTGTGGCTCCCACTCCCCAAGGTGAATTTTCCAGCCCTGATCCTCCTATGCAGCCTCTGCATGGTGTCAACCCTACTCCTGTGACTGCTGGTCTCTCTGGTCTTGCTAGTGGTCTCCAGCCTCACTTTGTACAACCTGGAGATCTCTGACCCATGACATCTTCTGGAGGTTCCAAATAATAAAATGGGATAAGTGTGAGCTGGGTATTTGGCCTGTGTGTTTGTACGTATGTGATCAAGCCACATCTTTCCCGGTGCTTATCTACTTTTCACATCTTGAGAATCTTACTTCAGTCAATTTAGCCTTTTCTGGTCCTGTGCTTTGGATGCCAAATCTCCACAAAATACCTTCTTATTTCTTTCTACTTTCCTCTTCCTATGTAAGTGGAGGCTTGATTCCTAACTCTTCCCCAGAATGGCATTAAGGTGCTCACGCCTTTGGGGAGTGTTTTTTCTTATAAGAAAACAACAAACAATTTGAGAATGAAATTTTTTTCCTTACACACACACATACACACACACACACTGGGGTTGGGAGAGGTTGTGTTTTTCATTCTCTGAATGCAGTAGAGGATTGGGTAGCTGACCTCTGTTTCCATGTGAAGTTCTAGGTGATAATAGAAGTCCTCTGTAGGGCTCACCAGGCTCAGCTGCTTTTCTTGCATCATCTCTTTTCTTCTCTTCAACAACCTGTAAGGGAGGTACTATTAGTATCCCCACTTTACAGACAAGAAAACTGAGGATCAGAGAGGTTGTGACTTGCTCAGGTTCACGCAGTCAGTAAGTGTATACTCAAACTGGCATCTAACTCCAAATTAATGTGTTTAACTATTGTGCTCACTGTATGTGAATACACTGAATCCCTAAGAAGCCTGGAGCCCCCTTTCCCCTCACTGTTGACCCTCACTTTCTGCAGGGGGTGTGAGCAGTGGGGCAGGGAAACGGCTGGATATACAGCCGTCTCCTTCCCATCCTCAAGATCCATTGGTCTCTTCCCTGGGCCAGTGTCCTGCTACTGACACTTCCTGACACCACTCTAATTTCTCTCTTTATTGCTCTTTATTGTTTATTCTACATTGAATATGTCACTAATTAAATCTTCTAAGGGGGGTGAGGAATAAGGAAATGACTTTCAAGGTGTTGAATGAAATTTCAGACATTGGTGGCAGCTGACAAGAGAAAAGGAAAGAGTGGGGGCGTTGGTCACTGGATTCGTGAATGCAAACCACACTTTGTAGTTTAATTTTAGACCTTTTGTCTCTACAGAAACAGCACTTTCAAAGATTACCAGTTAGATACAGAATCCTTACTACCATGTGCCAGGTCCTCCTCGGTGTGGCACCAATCAACTGTATTGTAGCTTTATTGCAACTTGCCACCCAGGAAACCAATGCCTGATCTGGAAGACGCCAGACCTTGTCTGGCTTTGCTGGTGCCCCACCTCCACCTGTTGACATCCTACCCACCTCACCTGTCCCAAATGGTGACCATGGGCTCATAATTGTTGGCTTTGAACACATGTGTCTCTCTTTATGATATGTAGGATGTTTTACCTACAATTGCAGTGATAAGGGTAATTGCCCATCTTCCTTGTTAGACTATGAGCTCTTGGAAGGCCAGGACTATTTCTGAGTCAATTCCAAATATCCAGTGCAGAGTACAGGGCCTAATGCTTGGGAACTGTGCCAGAGATTGGAGACAGGGATCGAGTTAGGAAAAGCCACATTGTAACCAGTGTCTGATTGTGCTGATGAATGTGCCCTTTATTCTGGGATCATGCCCATTTGTTCTCCATATCTTCCTTTCTAGTGGTTTTTAGGTAAAAGAACAGGTACACGTGGTAGATAAATGATGCCTCTTTTGTGTATCTAAGCTTTAGTGTTTGGTTTACCTTTACAGGGAAGATGGCCCTATATCATCCTCAACAGAGACTTATTTTATTTTATATTTTAGATTGTTTTTATAGTTTTTTTTGAGTGGACTCTTGTTCTGGAAAATGCTCTAGAATTCATCATGCAATATATGGTTGGATGAGGAAGTACTCTAAGTCATTTTGTGACTCTGTAATTCTATGCTGAACTAGATAATTTGTTAGCTTTTATCTATGGCTTCATGATTGGGTTGAAAGCTCCAAGGGTTTTTGTGGACTAAGTTATTAGGAAAGGCATTGATTATCTCCTCCTATCTTCTCCTTGCCCCCTCCCAGGTGTCACATTAACTCTGTCCTCATAGGCTTGTTGACAAAAGAGGATGAATTTAGGGAGGCCATGTGGTATAGGGAAAAGATCACGGCTTTTGGAGTCAGACTAAATATAAACTTCAATTCATCCACTTAAGAATGTAACTCTGATCCTTGGTTTTTTAATCTGTAAGGCAGAGAGTGAAATATACATTGCATATGGGTATTCAAGGAGAAAACATGTTAAAAATGATCGGCAAACTCCAGCCAGTGCTCAATTAATGTAAATCCTCTTCCTACTCATTAGAAGTAGTATTATTCAGTATCTAATGTGTAAGAAACTCATCTGCTACATTTAAATGGTAACATTTATATGACCCATCATAATGATGATGAGGATTTATATAACACAGGCTCTTTTTAAGATCTGAGTTTTTTTTATGAAGATAGTGTTTAAACACTTTATAAACTTTTCTGTGGATGCACATAAACCCATGAATGTGCTGTTCTTTCCTATAGAAAGTGTTTGGCACCATGAGTTTCTTGTTCTTAATGTAGTTTACATTATATATATATACACTTATTTGAATACATTTAGGGAATACAAGTGTTTTTAGTTACATAGATGAATTTTATCATGCTGAAGTCATGATTTTTAGTGTACCCATCACCAGAATAGTGTACATCAGCAGTCCCCAACCCCCGGCTGGACAGGTACCAGTCTGTGGCCTGTTGGGAACTGGGCTGCACAGCAGGAGGTAAGCGGTGGGCGAGTGAGCGAAGCTTCATCTGTATTTACAGTTGCTCCCCATTGCTTGCATCACCACATAAACTCCGCCTTCTGTTAGATCGGTGGCAGCATTGGATTCTCATAGGAGCGCAAATCCTACTGTAAACTGTGCATGTGAGGGATCTAGGTTCCATGCTGCTTATGAGAATCTAATACCTGATGATCTGACGTGGTGCTGAGGCAGTGATGCTAGTGCTGGGTGTGGCTGCAGGTACAGATTGTCGTTAGAAGAGAGGTTTGACTGCACAATAAATGTTATGCGCTCGAATCATCCTGAAACTATCACTCCCCCGCTAGTCCATGGAAAAATTGTCTTCCATGAAACTGTTGCCTGGTGCCAAAAAGGTTGGGGACTGCTGGTGTACATTATACCAGACAGGTAGATTTTTAATCCCTCACCCCCTGCCACCCTTCCCACTTCTTAGTTTTCAATGTCCGTTACACCACTTTATGACCATATATACCCCTCATTTAGCTTCCACTGATAAGTGAGAACATGTGGTATTTGTTTTTCCATTCCTGAGATACTTCACTTAGGATAATGGTCTCCAGTTCCATTCAAGTCGCTGCAAAAGACATTATTTCATTCCTTTTTATGGCTGAGTGGTACTTTGTGGTGTGTATATACCACATTTTCCTTATCCACTCATCAGTTGATGGGCAGTTAGGTTGATTCCATATCTTTGCAATTGTGAATTGTGCTGTGATAAACATTCAAGTGCAGATGTCTTTTTAATAAAATGACTTCTTTTCCTTTGGGTAGATACCCAGTAGTGGGATTGAGAGGTTGAATGGTAGGTCTAATTTTAGTTCTTTGAGTAATCTCCAGACTGTTTTCCATAGAAATTGTACTAGTTTACATTCACACCAACAGTGTATAAGTGTTCCTTTTTCACTGTATCTGTGTCAACATCTATTGTTTTTTGACATTTTAGTAATGGCCATTCTGGCAGGGGTAAAGTGGTATCTCACTGTGCTTTTAATTTGCATTTCCCTGATGATTAGTGATGTTGATCACTTTTTCATATGTTTGTTTGTCATTTTTCCATCTTCTTTTGAAAAAACTCTGTTCATGTCTTTCATCCACTTTTTGATGGAGTGATTTTTTTTTTCTTGCTGATTTGTTTGTGTTCTTTGTAGATTCTGGATATCAGCCCTTTGTCAGATGCATAGTTTGTGAATATTTTCTCCTATTCTGTAGGTTGTCTATTTACTCTGTTGATTATTTCCTTTGCTGTGCAGAAGCTTTTTAACTTAATCAAGTCCCATTTATTTATTTTTCTTGTTGAGGTATTTCCTTTTGGGGTCTTAGTCATAAATTCTTTGTCTAGACCAATGTCCAGAGGAGTTCTGCCTGCATTTTCTTCTAGAATTTTTATTGTTTCAGGTTTTACATTTAAGTCTTTAATCCATCTTGAGTTAACTTTTGTATATGATGAGATATAGAGATCCAGTTTCATTCTTATGCATGTGGCTATCCAGTTTTCTCAGCACAATTTATTGAATAGGACTTCATTTCCCCAGTGTATATTTTTGTCTGCTTTGTCAAAAATCAGTTGGTTGTAGCTATATGGCTTACTTTCTGGGTTCTCTATTTTGTTCTATTGGACTATGTGACTACCTTTGTGCCAGTACCATGCTGTTTTGGTTACTATAGCCTTGTGGCGTAATTTGAAGTCAGGTAATGTGATCCCTCCAGATTTGTCCTTTTTGCATAGGATTGCTTTGGCTATTTGTGCTATTTTTTGGTTCCATATGAAGTTTCAGATTGTTTTTTCTAGATCTTGAAAAATGACACTGGTATTTTGATGGGAATTGCACTGAATCTGTAAATCACTCTGGGCAATATTGACATTTTAACAGTGTTTATTCTTCCAATCCATGTGCATGGGATGTTTTGCCATTTGTTTGTGACATCTATGATTTCTTTTATCAGTGTTTGTATATTCCTAGGTATTTTATTTTCTTTGCAGCTATTGTAAACGGTACTGAGTTCTTGATTTGACTCTCAGCTTGACTGTTATTAATGTGTAGAAATACTACTGATTTGTGTACATTAATTTTGCAACCTGAGACTTTACTGAATTTATTTTTCAATTCTAGGAGTCTTTTGGTGGAGTCTTCAGGCTTTTCTAGATATAAGATCATATCATCAGCAAACAGGCATAGTTTACACTCCTCTTTCCCAGCTTGAATACCTTCATTTCTTTCTCTTGCCTGATTGCTGTGTCTAGGACTTCCAGTCCTATGTGGAATAGAAGTGGTGACAGTAGGCATCCTTGTCTTGTCACAGCTCTTAGGGGGAATACTTTCACTTTTCCTCTTTCAGTATGATGCTGGCTGTGGGTTTGTCACGTATGGCTTTTACAATTTTGAGGTATATTCCTTCTATGCCTACTTTGTTGAAGGTTTTTATCATGGAAGGGTACTGGATTTTACCAAATGGTTTTTCTGCATCTATTGAGATGATCATATGATCTTTGTTTTTGCTTCTGTTTATGTGGTGAATCACATTTATTGGTTTGTGTATGTTGAACGAGCCTTGTATCCCTGGGATGAAACCCCTTAATCTTGGTGAATTATCTTTTTGATGTGCTGTTGGATTTGGTTTGCTAGCATGTTATTGAGGATTTTGTATCTATGTTCATGAGGGATATTGGTCTGTAGTTTTCTTTTTTTGTTGTGTTCTTTCCTGGCTTTGGTATCAGGGTAATACTGGCTTCATAGAATGAGTTAGGGAGGATTCCCTCCTTCTCAGTGTTGTGGAACTGTTTCAGTAGGATAGGTGCCAGTTCTTCTTGGTAGGTCTGTTAGAATTTGGCTGTGAATCGATCTGGTCCTGGGCCTTTTTTTGTTGGGATTTTTTTTTATTACTATTCCAATCTTGCTACTCATTATTGATCTAAAGGATTTCTAGTTCTTCCTGATTCAAGCTTGGAAGATTGTATGTTTCCAAAAATGTATCCATTTTCTTTAGATTTTATAGTTTGTGTGTGTAGAGGTTTTCATAGTAGTCTTGGATAATATTTTGTATTTCTGTGGTATCAGTCATAATGTTTCCTTTTTCATTTCTGATTGAGCATCTTTAAATCCTTTCTCTTCTATTTCTGGTTAATCTAGCTAGTGGTCTATCAATTTTGTTTATCTTTTCAAAGAACCAACTTTTTGTTTCATTGATCCTTGTATTTTTTTTTTTTGGGTTTCCATTTCATTTAATTCTTTGTTATTTCTTGTGTTCTGCTAGCTTTGGGTTTGGTTTGTTCTTCTTTTACTAGTTCCTTGAGGTTAGGTTGTTAATTTGTGATCTTGCTGTCTTTTTGATGTAGGCATTTAGTGCTATGAACTTCCTTCTTAGCACTGCTTTGTTGTATCTCAGAGGTTTTGGAAGCTTGTGTGACCTTTGTAGTTCAATTTGAAAAATTTTTTGATTTCCATCTTGCTTTCATCATTGATCCAAGGATAGTTCAGCAGCAAGTTGTTTAATTTCCATGCATTTGTGTAGTTTTGAGAGATCCTCTTTATATTGATTTCTAGTTTTAGACCAATGTTTTCTGAGAAGATACATGGTAGTTTTGATTTTTCTAAATTTGCTGAGACTTGTTTTGTGACCTAACATACGACCAATCTTGGAAAATGTACCATGTGCTGATAAGAAGGTGTATTATGCAATTTTTGGAGAATGTTCTGTAAATGTCTATTATGTCCATTTGTTCTAGAGTCTTGTTTAAGTCTAGTGTTTCTTTGTTGATTTTCTGCCTTGATGATCTAATTCTGTCAGTGTAGTGTTGAAGGTCTCAGCTATTATGATGTTGCTGTTTATTTCTTTCCTTAAATCTAGTAGAATTTGTTTTATGAATCTGCAACCTCCTGTGTTAGGTGTGTATATATTTAGGATTGTTATATCTTTTTATTGAATTGATCCCTTTATCATTATATAATGACCATCTTTATCTTTATTGACAACTTTATTGTCATTGTTGATTTAAAGTCTGTTTCATCTGATATAAGAATAGTACTCCTGCTTGCTTTTGGTTTCCATTTGGGTGGAATATTTTTTTCCACTCCTTTATCTTGAATCTATGAGAATCTTTGTGAGTTAACTGGATTTTTTGGAGACAGCATATATTTGGATTGTGTTTTTTACTCCATTCTGCCAATCTATATCTTTTAAGTGGGCCATTTAGACTATTTACATTCAATGTTATTATTGATATATAAGATACTGTTCTGGTCATGATGTTGATTGTTACCTAGTTGCTTTTTTTCCTGCCTTGTGTTACTATTTTATGAGAGCTGTGGATTTTACCTTTTGGGTGTTTTTACACTGGTGGATATCAATTGTTCTGTTTCATGTATAGAACACTTTTAAGCATTTCTTGTAGGGCAGGTCTAGTCTTGACAAATTGCCTTAGTGTTTGCTTGTCTGGGAAAGACTTTATTTTTCCTTCATTTATGAAACTTAGTTTTGCAGGATACAAAATTCTTGGCTGGTAGTTATTCTGTTTAGGAAGACTAAAAATAGGATCCAACCCCTTCTGGCTTGTAAGGTTTTTGCTGAGAAGTCTGCTGTTAGTCTGATGGATTTTCCTTTGTAAGTTGCTCTATGCTTTCACCTCACGGCTTGCAGAATTTTCTCCTTCACTTTGACTTTGGCCAGATTGATGACTGTGTCCCTTGGTGATGTCCTATTTGTCATGATTATTACAGTTGTTCAATGATCTTCTTGTATCTGGATGTCTAAATCTCTAGCAATACCAGGGAAGTTTTCCTCCATTATCCCCTCAAATAGGTTTTCTATGCTTTTTGCTTTTTCTTCTTCTCCATCAGGGATACCTAAGCCTATGATTCTTATATTTGTTTGCTTTACATAGTCCCATATTTCTCATAGAGATTGTTCATTCTTCTTAATTTTTTTTCTTCATTTTTGACTGATTGGGTTAATTTGAAAGCCTTGTCTTCAAGCTGTGAAATTCTTCTGCTTGGTCTAGTCTGTTGTTAAAACTTTCCACTATATGTTAAAATTCCCTAAATGACTCTTTCATTTCCAGAAGTTCTGTTATATATTTTTTATATTATCTCTGTCTTTAGTGAATTTTTCATTCGTGTCTTGAATTATTATTTTGGTTTCCTTGTGTTGGTTTTCAACTTTCTCATCAATCCCATTAATCTTGCTTGTGATTCATATTCTGAATTCCATATCTGACATTTCAACCATTTCCTTTTGGTTGGAGTCCACTGCTGGAGAGCTAGTGTGATCCTTGGGGGTGTAAAAAAAGCTTGTTTTTTCATGTTGCCAGAGTTCTTATGCTGTTTCCTTCTCACCTGGAACCTCTTCTCTCAGCTCAAAACAAGATGGCTTTTCAGTTCACCTGTTCTCCTCTGCTGGGAATTCTGTTGCTCAGTGAAGAGAGGGAGAGGTCCCTGGGCAGTGTGCTTGAGTCCTGCTCCAGAAGATTGACCAGGCAGGAGACAGGCAGATGCACTGAGCCTGTAATATTGCTGCTGTCCTACATCTCCCCATTCTCCTGTGGCTGTCACAGTCCAAGCAGGTGCTGGATTATATTCATGTAGAGGGGTGTGCTGGTCCCCAGGCTGCTGCTGAAAGCTCAAGTGGTGGCAGGGCAGACAAATGATAGGCAGTGTGCTAGCAGTACACAGTGAGCAGGTGGTGTGTGGTGGAGGCATTCACCCTGCCCAGGTCCTTCAGTGGTGATGCTACCCAGGCAGCAGTGGTGGCAGCTGCACTACTCAGATAGTGGCAGCGGGTCCTGGGGGCTGTGGGCATGTACTCTGCCTGGGTCCCATGGCATTGGTGACTCAGTGGGGTCACCCACATGGCAGCAGCAGGCACTGGGTCCATGGGTACTTGTTCTGCTTGAGTCCCATAGTGGTGGTGGGGGTGTGTGGCACCCGCTCAAAGTGCCCATGAGAGCACCCACCCTCCCCACTTCCTCCCTGGCCTGGCAGGGTTGACAAGGAGGCAGCAGCAATGGAACTGACCCCTAGCTAGACACAGCACTCTGGGGCTGCAGCACCCAGGGTTCAGAAGCCAGTGGGACCCTGCTGTGCCCTCTCTCTTGAGCAATGCTGCTACATAGTCTCTAGGCCACTCCCTGTGTCTATCCAGAGGCCTGCTGCAGTGGAGGGGCCCTCTTACTGCTCAGATTGCAACGTCCATAGGGGAAGTGTGGAGCCCGGATTCTCTCCTCTGTCCCTTCCCTGTGTGCGGGCACCTTCCCCAGGTACCTCCAATCCTGCCAAACATGTTGCCCCACTTCCCATGCTTCACTTTGAGTGCCTCCAGTCACCTCTCTGTTGATTCATAATACTCTCTCAGATGATTGATCTGAAGGAGAATATCCACTTGCCAATTTCGATCCTCTCCATGAGAGTGGCGTGCGTATGCTGCTTCTGGTCCATCATCTTGAGACTGATTCTATTTTTATATTATCATTTTTTATCTTTAAAGGTTTAGTATTTTGTTTATTTTTTTTTCAGATTAATATTGTCAGTAAAAACCCATAACCACTAAGAAGCATAGTGGTAGGAATCAAAGACTTGAAAAAGATTCTTTTAAAAAGTAAAAAGCTAATTTTATGATCTGGTTAATGTGAATGTAAATAATAAGCTAACATACTGAATTTCTTATTTTGGATGCTTTTGAAGATGGGCACTATACATGTTAGTCATATAATAGATTATAGATAGGGGATACCTAATTTCCTAAAGCTAAGCCAAATCAGAAATGTTTAAAAAATAATTATCTCACTGTTCAAAAAATACTGTATTATGGAAATGGTATTTAATTATTTTCATTTGAAAACTACATATAAGTCTGATTGAATTTTTAAGGAAAAACATAGAAAATATCTACCCTAGCTCTTTCGTTTGAAAGATCTAGTAGTACACTAATGAAAGAGATAATAGTAGAACTTGCATATAAAGCTAAATGAAAGCAATATAACCAGGGAGAAGAGCAATCATAGAGAAGATACATATTTTCAATTATGAGGAAGCAGCTTCATTCTAATTTTGGCAAAAATTATTTGCTATCATTAGTTCCAGGCTAAACTAATTTTGTTTAGAACTGTGCAATGTCAGGATTCTAGAAAACCATTCCTTGCAGAATTGGTCGGAGCTAGCAGTCTGTACGAGCATGTACTGAATGCCCTATCTTGGGTTATTATTGGAACTGAGATGAGGCATACTCTATGCTCTGCTGGTTCAGCCAAGGTGTATCCAGAACTTAGATAACATGACAATTGTGTGCAGTTTTGATGTGTTGTGGCACACACACCTACAACCACCTATACACACACACACACACACACGCACATACACTCTGTGACTTATATAGACATGCTATAGAGGTTTTGAAAGGGAAAGGTCACCCTTTAATGAGGATCTTCACAGAAAGGACGAGTTAGGAGTTGGGTCTTGAATGATGGGTACTATTTAGCTAAGCTATTATGGTTGGCAGGCTTTTCTTGCAGAGGGAACAAAATCAACAAAAGTAATAAGGTGAGAAAACACTTATATATTTGGAACATAATGTATTTAGAAATGAAAAAGCCATATTTTCATAAAATAAGAAGCTTACAGGTTTGAATTTGTGAGTTGAATACCAAAAGGTATGTAGTGACAGAAAACTCAACATTGTGTTGGGGTGAGAGTTCGAAGAGTCCTAAAATAGACGCATGAAAGGTGGTGGAGGGGTGTTGCACGTTTACCACTTTTACATCCAAATACTCCTGATGTTATTCTTATCACCCTAAGGCTCCTGCTCCAGATCTTAGAGCTGCAAGTTCAGGGAAAGTTGTAAAGTAGGTTAAGATTATCTTTAGTCAACCCCATGTACTTCCTTTTTTGCTTCCTCCCTTGGCAGCCACCCACTGTTCTGTGCCAGCTGTCCATACCCTCTCACTGGCTTGTCCACCTGACTTTGTCCTTATTAGCAGTGCAATGTCTGGGATGTCTGGTTATGGGAAAAGCTATCTCAAAGAGTAACTCATGTGTGGCTGGCCATTGCGGGAGGCAGCTTTGGCTGGTGGGAAGGAAGAACATAGGCTTTCTAGCCCTCAGAGGATGTTGCCGTGGAGCCAACCATGTATTCAGGGGAATGTTGGATATCTCCCAAAGAAGAAGTTATTGTTACAGTGGGTGGCGCATTTCTCTCCATATCACAGGAGAGAGGTTATTGATTCTCTAGGGTAAAGCTGATTGTTTGCATGGGTATGGTTATTTTTTGTGTCTGTGACGTGCAGTCCTCTGAGCCTGATGGTGGGAGGGTTAAGCTGAGAGCCTGGAATGGAACTTGTCGTCTTGAGTACCCAATAGTAATTGATAGCCAGAGTGCATTTTGTGTTTGAGACCTATTTGACATTTGAGAGATTTTGGAATATAAATGTTTTCTAGCTCTTTGTCTTGATAGACTGAGATGATTAATGATTTGTGATGTCTAAGGAGATAAAATGAGCAAGGCTAGAACAAGTGTAGTTTTCCTGACAGGGGACTTTTAGGAGGCATTTGAGAAGCATGAATATGTTTCCTTAAGTGACGCTGTGGTAATTTGTCTTTCACCCTGACTGACAAATAAAAGCCCTCCCAATCTCCTCATGAAAGCGTTCTCTGGGGGAAAAAAGCAATTGTACTTTGCAATGGTCATAGCTCAGGTTTCGGATTCTGCTTACTTTTAAAGCAACAGGAGGTTTAGTTTCAATTATTTCACTGTGAAAACTGACAAATTCTATTTGGAAAAGATTTTTTCCCTTCTATTTAAATGTCCTTTTCCTTAAAGATTAAGCTTATTTTGAAAAACAATCTTATCTTATTTTATTTCATTTTTTTTATTTGTATAGATTTAGGAGGTACAAGTGCAGTTTTGTTACATGGATATATTTTGTAGTGGTGAGGTCTGAGCTTTTAGTGCACTCAACACCCAAATAGTGTACATTGTACCCAATAGGTAAATTTCTATCCCTCATCCCCCTCACACACCCACCTTTTGGAGTCTCCAGTGTCTGTTATTCCACTTTGTATGGCCATGTGCACCCATTGAAAAAAAGTGATTTTTAAACCTCATGAAAGGAATTCTGATATTTATAACTCTATGACTACTTTGCTGGAGATTAAAATCTCTTATTTGCAAGGAAACTTCATTATCCAAGGTAACAATCTTGGTGGAAAATTTTTGAGACACCCACAGAGTTAATAATGATTAGCATGCAAGTTCCTTTTAGGTGATCATCAGTCGTTTCAGGTGTAGCTGGAAAGATGAGCAACAACACCTGTTAATTTGGGGGTTTCTCCCAGTTATAAACTGTGCTATTGTTTTTAAGTCAGGGAGAATAATATCCTCCTTTAATTTGTTGCCTCGGAGTGGAATAAATGAGATTCCTGAGGGGTCACTGTTCATCACGTTTCTTGGTTATGTTAGTTATTCAAACCCATTCCCCCTCAAAAAAGAGAATGCTTTTGTGATATTTTCCCAAGGAAACTATGACACTCCCACAGGAAATTTCATATATTCATTCATTCACCAAAAAACAAATTATGGGGTGCTTCTGTTTTGCTAGGCACTGTGTTAAGTGCTGGGGGAAATAAAGAGGAAGGAAAAAAGTTAGAAGTTGCAGACTGTGGATTGAGTTATTACAAAGAGATCACACTAGCTTTTGTTACTTGACAAAGTCTCATTTCAAATGTGCAACAATTTCCTTTTTCCACATACATATATATATTTTATATCTTACATTTTTGTCCTCAGAGATGGAATTGATGATGTCAGTTTCAGTGCCTGCCAGCCCGGCTACTAAAGCTAATTGTTTTACAGTGTGCGACTAATATGATGGGGGCCGGGGGAGCTAGGAGAGAAGAGGGAAAAACATCTTAGGAAGTGTAAGTATTCTTGTTCATCTCCACATATTTTTTGCCTTTAATTATAAATCAAGTTAAAATTATTGCTGTTTTAAAATCAATCTTTCACTGAACAGTTATTGTTGAATTCTGTGATTTCAACTTATTTCTCTTACAGGCATCACACTTGGTCTGATGCTAGACTAATATGTGTGAAATAGGTTTCTGGCAACTGAAATACCTAGACCCATTTGGGAGAATATATTTCCTGTATATGTATGTTTCCCCAAATGTAACACAAGACTTGTGTGTTTAAAATACATAAAAGGCAGCTCCAAAAGCACATTGCAAAAGTGGAAAGGGGAAAATCTATACTCTGTTTATCAGCTATCACATTACACAGAATTTCTATTCATAGATAAGGAAAAAAATTCCCCTTTGATTTTATCTTTTGTCAAATTAAATGACTAGCTTTGTTTTAAAATCAAATCTCCCCTTTCACATATAAGTTCTCCAGCCTTCAAAACTTCATACAAAATGACAACACAGGAACTAAAATAATTAACACCATCAATAAATTGCAATTATCATGTGCTGCAGTTTTTAAAAAAAATCAATTCTTTAATTCTGTCTCTGGCGCAGTGAAAAGCAGATCTTAAATGAACACATTAAATTCGACATAATTTTGCTATTTGAGAAGTTAATATTATATTATAAGAGCTACTTTTATTTCATTGTCAAAAGAAAGTGGCAATTCAAATTTGAGGAAAAGAGTGTCCAGAGAATGTTGTTAAATTATGGGCTAAATAGGCTCTCGCTTCTTTCTGTCTTAATTCAAGTGGTCGCTACAGAGATGAATGTAGATACGAGCTTGTGCGGGAAACTGCTGTTCCTCACACAGAAGTAAATGCACTCCCATCCCTCTTCGTTCTTCTTGTTTTCTTTCTTCCAAGTTACCTGGATTAGCACAGTGACTGCACTGGGTGAGGAAGGAGAAACCGAGGGAACAACCGATAGCGCTTCTTGCCCTTGGCTTTTCAGCTCTGGGAGAAACCTAGCAAAGGAGATCTGAAACCAGATATAAACTTTCAGAAATGTCATAGTTTTCTGCCAAGGCAAATACCTAAGACATATTTACATGTTTGATATTGCATATTTGACAGTTTGGTGAAATAGGTATTTTAAATAATCACATCTTGCTTTTGATAATACATTTCCTGTTAATACATTCCAAAATGTATAGAAATTGTAGCAAAAGCCATGGATGATCAAGCTCTATCTTTGGCCTCAGTTGGACCATTTGGATGGCCCTCAGGTGTGCTGAAAGGTCTTATAACAGGACAGAGGTGCATAAGACTGGCCAGGGTGCACTTGCTCTAGACCATGACTGAGCACATAGTTAATCCCATGGCAGGAAGAGAGGTGACATTCACCTCCAGGACAATCTAGCTAATAAGCAGTTCCCAAGCATCTTGGTACTCCGTGCCAACTATTGCATGAGGAAAAAAGAGCCCATGATAAGAAACGTTTAAACTGATATAAATAGTTTATGTTGTGAGAGAAAAATATCAGCAAAAATATTCTTAAAGTACTAATGCCTTATTTTTTTCCTTGAGTGGGGGTTTATTGTTGAGATTATTTCATCCATTGGCCATTACAGAAAAAGTGCTTAATGAACAAGCACTTTTAAATGGTCTAAAGCTTCAATAAGCTTTTTAAGAGCCAACAAAATTGTTTAAATTATTTGTTGGCTCCAAAATTTAAAAAATCCTGAAAAATCAAAATTAATTAAAATTTGATTTAAATATCTTTAGAACATAACATTATATTAACTAGTCTGCTGCAACTCAACCCATAAAGTTGTAAATAATTTCATGGCTATTTTAATATATTTGGTATATTACAGAGGTGGTACCTCCAAAGTAAGAAGTACTAGATCTTTCAAAGGTTTTAGAATTGTGTGTGTGTGTGTGTGTGTGTGTGTATGTGTCTGTGTGTGTGTGCGGTGGGGGAAGGATGGGCCTGGGCAATGGGGGTAGCATGGGGTGTTGGGAGGAGAGGAGGTTTCAGGTGGATGGAAAATTTCTTGAAAACTTATGGTCAAAATTAAAAGCCATGGCATTGAATATGATAATTTTCTTTTTTTTTTATTTCAGAATATTATGGGGGTACAACACTTTGGCTATATATATTGCCCATGCACTGCCCGTGTCAGAGCTACAATCGTGGTCATCCCCCAAACTGTGCTCCCCGCATCCATTCAGTGAGAGTTTTTCCCATCCTCTCCACCCCCCTCCCGCCTGCCCGCCCCCTGATGAATATTATTGCCCTGTGTGATGTAGGTATTGATCAGTTAGTACCAATTTGAGTACCAGTGGTGCTTGTTTTTCCATTCCTGTGACACTTCACTTTGAAGAATGGGTTCCAGCTCCAACCAGGATAATACCAGGTGTGTTAATTCACTATTGTTCCTTATTGCTGAGTAATACTCCATGATATACATATACCACATTTTATTTATCCACTCGTGTATTGATGGGCACCTGGGTTGTTTCCACATCTTTGCAATTGTGAATTGTGCTGCTATAAACATTCGTGAGCAGATGTCTTTATTATAAAATGTCTTTTTTTCCTTTGGGTAAATACCCAGTAGTGGGATTGCTGGATCAAATGGTAATTCTACTTTTAGTTCTTTGAGGTATCTCCATATTACTTTCCATAGAGGTTGTACTAATTTGTAGTCCCACCAGCAGTGTATGAGTGTTCCTATCTGTCCACATCCCCGCCAACATTTGTTGTTTGGGGATTTTTTGAGATGAGCCAGTCTCACTGGAGTTAAGTGATATCTCATTGTGGTTTTGATTTGCATTTCCCTGATGATTAGAGAAGTTCAGCAATTTTTTATATGTTTGCTGGCCATTTTTCTGTCTTCTTTGGAAAAGTTTCTGTTCATGTCCTTTGCCCATTTCATGTCCTTTGCCCAAGTTTCTGTTCATGTTCTTTGATTTTTTTCTTGTTGATTTTCCTAAGTTCTGTATAGATTCTGGTTATCAGCCCTTTATCAGAGGTGTAGCATGCAAATATTTTCTCCCATTCTGTAGGTTGTCTGTTCACTCTAGTGATAGTTTCCTTGGCTGTGCAGAAGCTTTTTAATTTGATCAGGTCCCATGTATTTATTTTGGTTGCTGCTGTGATTGCTTTGGGGGTCTTCTTCATAAATTCTTGGCCTAGGCCAATGTCCATAAGAGTTTTTCCAACGTTTTCTTCAAGAATTCTTATGGTCTCATGTCTTAGGTTTAGATCTGTTATCCATCATGAGTTGATTTTTGTGAGAGGTGAGAAGTGTGGGTCCACTTTCAGTCTTCTACATATGGCCATCCAGTTTTCCCAGCACCATTTGTTGAATAGGGAATCTTTTCCCCAGTGTACGTTTTTTTGGAATTTGTCAAAGATCAGGTGACTGTATGAGGTTGGTTTTATATTTGGGTTCTCAGTCCTGTTCCATTGGTCTACGTGTCTGTTCTTGTGCCAATACCACACAGTTTTGGTTACTATAGCCTTGTAGTATAGTTTGAAGTCTGGTAGATAGATGCCTCCCAATTTGTTCTTTTTGCTTAAGATTGCTTTGGCTAGATGGGGTTTTCTCTGGTTCCACACGAAGCGTAGAATTATTTTTTCTAGATTGGCAAAAAATGATGTTGGTATTTTGATAGGGACTGCATTGATTCTGTAAATCAATTTAGGTAGCAAAGTCATTTTTACTATGTTGACTCTGCCTATCCAAGAGCATGGTAGGGCTTTCCATCTATTTACATCCTCTGCAATTTCTTTTCTCAGTGTTTCATAATTCTCTCTGTATAGGTCTTTGACCTCCTTAGTTAGATATGTTCCTATATATTTAATTTTCTTTGGTACTATTGTGAAAGGAATTGCATCTTTAATTTGTTTCTTGGCTTGATTGTTATTAGCATATATGAAGGCTATGGATTTGTGTGTATTAATTTTGTATCCAGAGACTTTGCTGAATTCATTTATCAATTCCAGTAATCTCTTGGTTGAATCTTTGGGGTTTTCTATGTATAATATCATATCGTCTGCGAATAGTGAAAGTTTGACCTCTTCTGCCCCTATCTGGATGCCCCTGATTCCTCTGTCTTGTCTAATTGCTGTGGCCAGGACTTCCAGCACTATGTTGAAAAGAAGTGGAGATAGAGGGCACCCTTGTCTGGTGCCAGTTTTAAGGGCGAATGCTTTCAATTTTTCTGCATTCAGTATGATATTGGCTGTGAGTTTATCATATATGGCTTTAATAGTTACGAGGTATGAGTCATCTATGCCTATATTGTTAAGAGTTCTTATCATAAAAGGGTGCTGGATTTTGTCAAAAGCCTTTTCTGCATCTATTGAAAGGATCATATAATGTTTGTTCTTGCTTTTATTTATATGGTGAATTACATTTATAGATTTGCGTATGTTGAACCATCCCTGCGTCTTGGGAATGAAGCTCACCTGATCATGATGAATTATTTTTTTCATGTACATTTGGATTCGGTTTGCAAGGATTTTATTGAGAATTTTTGCATCTATATTCATAAGGGATATTGGTCTGTAGTTTTCTTTTTTTGTTGTGTCCTTTCCTGGCTTTGGTATCAAGGAGATATTGGCTTCATAGAATGAGTTTGGGAGGACTCCATCCTTCTGGATATTTTCAGATAATTTCTGCAGTATAGGCACCAGTTCTTCTTTGTAGGCTTGGTAGAATTCAGGTGTGAACCCATCTGGTGCAGGAGTTTTTTTCTGTGGGAAGATTTTTTATTACTGCTTTGATTTCAGTGCTTGATATTGGTCTGCTTAGAAATTCTGTTTCTTGCTGGTTGAGCCTAGGGAGGTAGTGTGTTTCTAAGAATTTGTCTATTTCCTCCACGTTTTCGTGTTTGTGGGCATAGAGGTTTTTGTAGTATTCGAAGATGATGTTTTGTATTTCCATGGTATCAGTTGTGACTTCTCCTTTCTCATTTCTAATTGAGCTTATTAGAGTCCTTTCTGCTTCTGGTCAACCTGGCAAGTGGCCTGTCTATTTTGTTTATCTTTTCAAAGAACCAACTTTTCGTTTTATTAATCTTCTGTATTCTTTTTTTCTCAATTTCATTTAATTTTGCTCTGATCTTGGTTATTTCTTTTCTTCTGCTGGCTTTAGGATTGCTTTGCTCTTCCTTTTCCATTTCCTTAAGATGATTCATTAGTTTACTGATTTGTGACCTTTCTGTCTTTTGGATGTGGGCATTTAAGGCAATAAGTTTTCCTCTCAGGACTGCTTTTGCTGTATCCCACAGATTTTGATAACTTGTGTCCCCATTATCATTTAGTTCGAAGAATCTTTTGATTTCCATTTGAATCTCCTCCTTGACCCAATAGTCCTTCAGCAACAGATTGTTTAGTTTCCATGTTTTTGGATGAAGATGTGAGTTTCTGTTGGAATTGATTTCTAATTTTATTCCGCAGTGGTCTGAAAAGATACATGGTATGATTTCTATTTTTTTGAATTTGTTGAGATCTGTTTTGTGGCCTAGGATGTGGTCAATTTTAGCGAAAGTTCCATGAGCTGATGAGAAGAATGTATATTCAGTGTTATTTGGGTGCAGTGTTCTGTAGATATCTGTTAGGCCCAAATGTTCTAGAGTCCTGTTTAGGTCTTTTGTTTCATTGTTTAATTTTTGTTTGGAGGATCTGTCCAGTTCCGTCAGTGGGGTGTTGAAGTCCCCTGCTATTATGGCATTACTGTTTATTATGTTGTCTAGCTCTAGCAGTATTTGCTTTATGTACCTGGGCGCTCCTGTGTTGGGTGCATAAATGTTTAGGATTGTTAAATCCTCTTGTAAGATTTTTCCCTTCACCACTATATAGTGTCCATTTTTGTCCTTCTTTACTTTTGTTGCTTTAAAGTTTATATCATCTGAAATAAGGATGGCTACTCTGGATTTCTTTTAGTTTCCATTGGCCTGGAAAATTGTATTCCATCCTTTCACCTTGAGTCTGAATGTGTCTTTGTGTGTAAGGTGTGTTTCCTGAAGACAACAGATACTTTGCTTATATTTTTTAATCCATTCAGCCAGACTATGTCTCTTCAATGGGCAATTCAAGCCATTTACATTTATTGAGAGAATTGATATTTGGGGTAAATTTCTGATTATTCTGTTGGGTGGTATCTTTTGTTTTACCTCTTGCATCATTGTGGAATCTGGTTTCTGGGGTTTTAGCTTTTGTGTAGTTTTACATAGGTGGGTGTCTGTTGCGCTGGTTAGTGTATAATGCAGGTCTAAGCACTTCTTTCAAGGCCGGTCTGGATTTTGCAAATTCTATCAGTGATTGCTTATCTGGAAACGTCTTTATTTCTCCCTCGTATAAGAAGCTTAGTTTGGCAGGATACAGAATTCTGGGTTGACTTTTGTTTTGTTTTAGGAGATTGATGATGTCTCCCCATTCCCTTCTGGCTTGTAAGGTTTCAGCTGAGAAATCTGTAGTTAATCTGATCGGTTCCCCTTTATAGGTTATCTGCTGTTTTTGTCTTACAGCTCTGAGGAGTGCCTCTTTTGTGTTCACTTTGGTCAGTCTAATAATTACATGGCATGGTGAATGCCTTTTCACGTTGAGTCTCCCAGGAGTCCTGTGTGCTTCTTGTACTTGGATATCGAGATTTCTGGCTAAGCCATGGAAATTTTCCTCTACTATTCCTTCAAATAGATTTTCCAGCCCATGCGAATTTTCTTCCTCTCCCTCAGGGATGCCTATGATCCTTATGTTTGGCCTCTTTACATAATCCCACATTTCTTGTATTCCTTTTTCCTGTCTCTTGTTTTTGTGTTCTTTCTCTTGAACTGTTTTATTTAGCGCATAGGAGTTGTCTTATAGCTCTGAAATTCTTTCCTCTGCATGGTCCAGCCTATTCTTAAGGCTTTCCACTGTGTTTTGTAGATCCTTGAATGCTTCTTTCATTTCTAGGATTTCTATTTGATTTTTCCATAATATTTCTATTTCTTTGGAGAATTTTTCATTCATTTCTTGCATATTTCTTGTGGTTTCTTTGCGCTGTGATTCAATTTTCTCTTGAATTTCATTGAGCTTTCTTATAATCCATAAACGAAATTCCTCTTTTGTCATTCTACCCATTTCATTCTACCCAACTCATTTGAGTTGGTATCCATTGCTGAGGAACTGATGGTTTCTTTTGGAGGTGACTTTTCACTCTGATTTTTCATGTTCCCTGAGTTCTTTCACTGGTTTTTTCTCATGTGACCTCTTGGATGAGAGCTGGGGGTGTTAGGACTAGTTTATGGCCGTGTCTCCAGGCCCTCAATTTTCATTCCTTGGCAGAGCCAAGGAGAGAAGTAGTGGCCTATATTGCCTTAGGTGTATTTTAGCAAGTTTGGTGGATCTTGATTATTCCCTGTCCTGTTGTCTTCTCCTTTTCCCAGTGGAGTGTGGTGAGAATGACCTCCCAGCTTGGGCTCTAAGCAAGTGAATAGTACTTGAAGATATGAGTCCACAGCTCCCTATTAGCTAGGTATTCTGCTATGTCCGTGGCAGAGTCTGATCCCCCAGTTGGGGTATGCGAAAGCCCCGTGCTTTGGGAGGGGCCTTGTAGCTCCTAGGGGTTACTTTGACCCTGCTCCTCCTGAGGTGCAGGTAGAAACATAATTTCTTTTGGCTGCAGTGTGAGAGCTGAATTGGGAAAATTCTACACAGCTCAGAGGTTGCTTATCTAGCCACGTGTGTCTGCCCTTCTGATGTGCGTCTCCACGTGATACTGGTTGATAGGGGGATCTCCAATTGTGCACCCTTTTTCCACCACTAGACCCCAAGGTGAAGCAGGTGGCCGTCTCTATCCCCAGCAGTCTCCACCGGGGGGATGTTCCCACGGGGAGGGGGGAATAGTGGCCACTGGAAGCGCTCTTGGATAGCGCAAAACTCCCTAATGGAGTGGGCAGGGTTATGGGGAGCTGCTTTGGTTCAGCCTGTGGCTCTTGAGGTATTTGGTTGTCATGAGAGCCAGCAGTTATACCAAATGAGTCACTATAGCCAGCAACCTTGAAAATGAGCGATCTCTGGGGTACAGGAGGGCTGGGACCTGAGGGGCGGGCACTAGGACTAGCATGTAGTGGACTTGTTGGAGGCCAGAGCCGGGGTAGCGGAACCAGATGGACGAGCTGTAAACTGTTTCCAATACCCAAAGGTCCTGCCGCTACAGTTCCGGGATCTCGTCCCACCTGGAACCCACGGATGTAGCTATCCCTGGCCACCAAAGGCAAAGCCTGTCTCACCCCAGTGGATGAGCCCCGGGCCGGGGTGGGGCAGAGCTAGAGACGTGGCTCACAGCTCCGCGCGGGCGGCTGTAAAGATGGCTGCCACTGCCAGCCTGGCGCACAGCAGGGCTCCAATGGCGCCCGGAAGCACAGCTTTTTTCCGCCGGTAGTTGCTAGCATCTTCTAAGGGCGTGTCCCGCTCTCGGTTAAACTCCTGGGCCCAGTCCCGCTGACTTCTAGTGGCACAGTGCTGGCCTGCGGGTTCCCACACACTGTCCCGGGAAGTTGTATCTCCGCTCAATCCCTGCCCAGTTCCCAGTTCCTCCCCAGCCCTCAGCAGTCTCTGTATATTGCAGCTGCGAGTTGTGTTTGGCTCTCACAATTGTCTCCTCTCCACTAGGTATGCTGTCTCGCGCCACCGCTTTACCCCAACTCTGGGCTTGTCCCTGACTGAGTGGATGGGGAGGCGCGTAACCGCTTGGGGGGCAGGTCGCACTGCGCGGACCTGGTGAGCACGTCCTTCCCGCGCTCTGGGCTCTATTGTGCTCCGTGCGCCCTCTGATCTTTGTGAAAATTTTGTAACTGTTTTCTTGGGCTGGGTGTTCCGCGTTGTTTCTCTGTAATTCACAATGCTGTTTTTGGAGTCAGCGGTCTGTGCCGCTGGCGTTTTTCACCTCCTTCCCTGGGAGCGGTGCGGTGGGAGGACTCTGTCAGATCGCCATTTTTCCCTCCCCCTGAATATGATAATTTTCAAGAAGCTCATACACAATTTCCAAAAAGTGCTTCTAATGACCAAATTGTTTCTTTTTGAACAAAGACTACAACTTAACTTTGAAATAATAAACAGGATTAAATGGAAATTGTGATCTACAACTCAAATAAGTTTCAGAATTGGCACTCATCATTTCCTGAACAATGATTAGAACACCTATTCTTAATAATCATAATGAATATATGTGCAGATGCACTTTCCTTGGAAGAAAACTGGATACACTGAAGTTGGAATTCACAAAGGAGATATGTTAAGGAGTTAACAATTTTGTGCTTTATAAAAGGGTTTTTTTGAAAATTAAGTCATTTTAAAGGAATATATATGCTTGAAGCATTTGTTTAGAGACCACTATTTAGGAGGAAGTGGGTGACGGGATGATTAGAGAATCATAAAGCCCAAACCCAACATGTCTAAAACTCAATCCATTACCACCGAAAGCTGAGCCTGTTACCATCCTTCCTCATGTCCTGTGCTAATCCTATCCTCTACCTTACCTACCTCAGTGCAAGGCACATTTGTTCACTCAGTTGCCTAAGTCGGAAGACACTCTCCCTCATCTCCTAGAAGTTCTCTTCTTAACTTCTTGCAGTTACCAATTAATTCTATTACTGGTGCCTCCTCCACTCGTCTTAAGTCTTGGAAGGAGATTTTTTTTGCTATGTATTTTTTTTTTAGCAATCCTTTTTTTCTGTGGAAGGATTTTTGCAATGAGACAGATGCTGCAAATATTTGCTGTACATTATCCTATAATTAATCCTTCCAGTTCTCTTATAACACAGGTTATTCAGATTAGGAACCAAGGCAGAGAGATGAGGGAGAGTGAGAGTTGGGATGTGTGAGGAGGTAATAAACTGACATTTCCTGAGTCCCAGTGAAGGTTCTGGCACTCTGCTAGGTGCTTCATATGCTATCTAGTTTAGTTCTTACAACCACCTTGATGTAGGAATCATATCCTTTTTTACCATGGAGGAGGAAACTGAGGCTTAGGGGTTAAGACATGGGCTCAAGTTTGTGCAAGCAGAAGGTGGTATAGCTGGACTCAGTAGCCAGGCTGGATTCTCTTCATTATGCCGTTCTTCCTTCATGTGTTCCCTGGCAAGGAAACCAGTGCTTAACATTGAAGTCTTTTGATTTCAATTCTGGTTTCTACCTGCCCTTCCATTAGCCAGTATAATATATCTGGATAATATAACGCATCCTTTTAACCAGTTAATATATCTGGCAGCAATTAGTAGAACACATGTTTATAATTAGTAATAGTTCCATTGATAAAAAACTCTATTTCAACATAAGGCATTTTGAAATGACTGCTTGCTTTAATTTGTTAAAATATTTCCTATTTCTTTGCTAAGGAATATTGCTTCCCTAAAAAGGGCCCTAACAACCCCAGAGATTGCAATTCCTTACACTTAATGGAATGTCAATAGATTTTCAGTGGAACTTTTAAGTATAGGTATTAAATATATGAGGACACAGCCAAAGCTAAGTAGCCTGAAAGCTTTCCTTGTAAGATCATAATGCTAAACACCTGTACAGAAATGCTCACATTTACAACTACAGACAACATTAACAGAGCCAAGAACTTATTAACAGTAGAATTCACATAACACAAATCTAGACAAAAAGTAGATAAATACCAAGAAGTGGGTTAGCTCATAATAAGTGCTCAAAAATTGATTAGATATTTATGTTTAGTTTAGGAGCCAGTATGTTAAGTTCATTAAAAAGGGCACACACATAGAAGACTCCTGAATGTTTAGGAAAAACTAGAATTAGGGGAAAATTTTTCCCTCTTGTGGGTCAATGAAAAGAATCCTGATTTTGACAGTCTGGGGGTTTGCACCATCTTTCCCATTCAATCACCACATAAAGGTGGGTGAGTCATTCTCAATTTCCTTTGGGTAATTAGGAGGGGTTAGACTCTCTAGGGTTCTTCCAGCTCTCGTGTTCCAATATACACCAAGATTCAATTTGTTGTGACAGTTTCTCTTCACCTCATAAAGAGAGAGATAATAATTCACTTCTTTCCACAATCATGAAGATTAATGTCATAACAGTGTTTAGTCTTCACGTTCATTCTCTTTATGAATTGCAACCCCAGAACTTCTGCTATGCTGTATTCATGGAAAAACAAATGACTTTCATGCATAATGAGGCTCATATCTTGCTAATCTGTCTTGTATAAACTAAGTCCCTAAGGTATAACAATCATTTTTAACTACACATTTGTTTAGATTTTCTGACATGCAAGTGTAGTCATTTAAAAAGAGGCGTATGCTTTTATAATACTGGAATAAGGCATTGATTTATTATTATTACTTTTCTGGAAATAATTCCATCTATTTCCAAAACCACAATTGAACTCAATCACCTTAAATAATATAAATAGGTATCATGAACAAGGTAAAAATTCAACTGCCCCTTAAACATGCCTTATTTTCTGGTAAATTTATGTTTATATGTCAATTAAGATATGAGGTCAAAATTTATTCCATAACCCTAGAAAAGAGCTAAAGAATTGTTGTAGCTAGGAGGGCAAACTGCAAAACAAGCTCTAAATGCCACTTCCTCCTCCTCTTCCCTCCAGCCCTGTCCTTCCTGTTCTGGTCTCGGTGTTTGATCATCGCAGTGCCTTAAGTCCCAGGCAGCCCTGTTGAGGCTGCTTCATAGGACATTTCTGAGGAGATTTTGTTTGTGAACCACAAAATTGGATCCATAACAAAGCAGGTCACTGAGGAGGAAACAAAAGCCAGAGATTTACAGGACAGACTAAAGTGCCTGACAATTCTTCATGGAGGAAAAGACTTCATGGAGTTGAATGAAGCAGTAAGTGAAGAGTGGCCAAGCAGAAAGTTGGAGGTACACCTTGGCCTTGTTTGATTTTTAAAATAGGTAGATCCCTTTAAATGTAGGGCAACTAAAAATAAAGGTTCTCTTTAGGAAAATAAGGTATTAGCAATTCCATTCCAGTAGGGCTAAAGCGGCATCTCTCAGGCAGGGTGCTGGAATGGTTTCCCATCACCAGTCCCTCTGCCTTGCTCCATCAGGGCTAACTTCTTCTCGTCTTAGACCCTTTCCCATGCTCCCTAACTTCCCTGTTTTTCAATACCTCTTCCATGTCACTCTCCACGAACATTAACAATATTTTACAGTTTATCGAAGACTTCTTTGTGTCACTTTGCCTTAAAATTCTGTCTGTACATCAGCCATGTCACTTACCTAGAGAGTCTATTACACCCTAATTGTTTTGTCATGAATTTGAGATCCAGTGTGCAGTCTGTGGAGCAGACTGTCCCTTGAAACTGAACTCAAGAAGCCTTCTTAGAAAGTTTTTCTGACCTGTCCAGAGAGAGGAATAGTAAGAGCTAACGTCTATTAAGGTACTTACGGTGTTCTAGTCACCATAACTTAAATGCATTAAGTCATTGAATCCTTACAGTGGCCTCATAAAAGAAGTATTAATATTATTATTGTTTCCATTTTACATATGGGAAAGCTGAGGAACAGAGAGATGAAGAAATAGGACCAAACTCAAATAGCTGGTGAGGGTTAGAGCCTGGCTTTCCAACTGTGCTGGTTGAGAACTCCGTCTTCTCTGCCACTTGGCTGTTAGACTTAAGTCTTGGCTTTGATATCAGCTGACTTGCTATTGGAAACTCTTCTCAGTTTTGGTGACCTAGCTTTTGACTGAGCTACTTGACTCATGAATTCCATGTACATTTGGATTTGTTTTCAGAGTATTCTCTTGGCTTGGCTATATAGCCTTCTCCACAGCTAAAAGTAAAAATGACCTCCTTTTTTTTTTCTCTTTCTTCCCTTAGCTCCATATTATTGCTGGGCCCCAAATAAATAAGGGAGAAAGTTTGGATAGGATCCAATGATTCCCACTTTCTAGGGCAGAATGCTGGCAAAAGCATGATTTAAGAGTTGAGCTGAATGATTTGCTTTCAGAGTTGAGCCAAGTGACTTAGGATTGAGGATAGGAGCTCTAGTTCTGGAAACTATCCACCTGACTGAAGGCGCCATGAGGACATGTACCATGTCTGTTTTGTTTACTTCTGTATCCCCAGCACTAGCATGGTACTTGGCACATACTGAATGCTCAGTATATATTTAATGAATGAAGACATGAATTAATGACTGAAGAGGAGGAGGCAGTGGTATTGGGCAGACGAAGGAGTTGGGTGTCAAAGTAGGGCCACTTAGATGCTTAGCCTCTGTGTCTTATCAACCAGATGCCAGGTCAGCTGGATAAATCCACAAAAACCAGGATAATTCCCACCAGGTGGTAGAGCGGAGGCCCGGATATATTTTCTGCTCCCATCATGGTCTGGTTCAGTAACTGAGAAAAAAACTGGTTTATGGGCAGGTTCAGCAGTAAGCTAGAAAAGAAAAACTGAGCAGGATTGGTCCAAATACCCTAGTCTGCCATTATTGCAAACACAAGTATCAGGCAGGACTCCTGTAGTTGTTTTCGTATCTTCCAATTGAAACTGTCCTTTACAAATTAAGAAAGGGGTACAAGGTGAGAACTGGGGTAAGAACCCAAAAATAAGGCACCGGCCTACCTAAAAATAATGATAACTAACCACTGTCTCCCTGTTTGCTTCTCTATAATTGCTACTCTGGAGTCACAGAGCTGGTGGCCATAAAGATTCTTAGTTTTCTCCATAGATAACATCACCTTTTTGAAACCTAGGGGTAGTTTCTGAGATATCTTCTGGGTCCCACATTCCAGTGGATTGGCTGACCCACTCAGAGTGGTGACCTGTACCAAGAAACTGACTCAACTGATCCCAGGAACTGAAGCAACACAGGGAGATTTCTACACCACTATAATTTTGCCCCAAACCTAGCCAATTAGCAAACCCAATTGCCTAATCCTTTGCCTGCCAAACTATCCTTAAAAACCCTGTCTCCCAAATTCTCGGGGAGGCAGATTTGAGGAATTTCTCCCATCTCCCCACTTAACACTATGCGCAATTAAACTCTTTCTCTGCTGTAACACCTGCTGTCTCAGTGTATTGGCTTCCTCTTGAGCAGCAGGCAATGAACCTGGTTGGGCAGTAATACCTTCAGCTCATTTCTGGGGAAGGCTTCAGCTTCAGCCTTGCCTAGAAGCCTAGAGTCTGCACATACACAGGGCATTGGCTGTAGGCACAATTACCCCATTTCTTTCATAACAAACTCAACAAGGCACTTTTTACTGAGGAACTTGGGCATTTTACTTAACCATCATCTATCAACATGCTATTCAAAACCCTCACTGCTATCAGTTCTTGCAGTCTGTGGCCTCTCATACTCTTACCAGGGGGTCATATCTTATTTCATATTTGCATCCTCAGGGCCCAGTACAGTACAGTGCTTGCTATAGAGTTGATACTCAATAAATGCTTATTGAATGAATAAATGAATGGATGAGTGAGACATATGGCTTGGGCACATATTGACAGGGTCAATAAGGAAAGTGCTCAGCACTGTGTGGCTCTGACACCAATTTTTTGCATGCAAACATCTATCATCATTTCTCTTTTTAATCTATTCTCCATTTTACATTTTCTAAATTGAGTTCTTAGGACTTTTCATTTCTTGTATTTCATTACTATGGACATACTATTTTGTGCTTGAATAAGGCAGACATTTAAGATTTTGGCAAGCATTTTAAAAATTTTAACACACATTTTTAAATGAATAGGGAAGGTTTTGCATTTCACCCTAAGAAATAAAAATCTTGAGAGAATAAGTAGAATGGGTCATCCTGATTCTCTCAAAAATAAAAATATTAAACATTTTTGTTGAGCCCTATTCTCTTGATTTGTAATGTTGAGATTATTACACTAAATATTAACTCATGTTATTACCATATATTTTTTCAGTTAATTCAGCCTGGATAATGAATTTGGATGACTAAATTGCACACCTGAATATGAAACCTACTCTTGAATATGAAAAATAATGAGGGATAGGAATAGTGGAGGTAATTGAAATGGCCCCCAAATCTGCATACTGAATTTTAATAATTTCTTTTGGTGTCTCACACTAAGCTTTTTAGTGAATAGCAGGCAAACAGAATGAACTGACTCGAGCGCCAGCTTCTCTAGTCCTTGTTCGCCCTACCACAGAAGTCTTGACCTGCAGTGCAGTGGCCAAGAGCCTGGCAGTGGGAGATACCACAGGAAGCAAGGATTCTGGTTAATTCACAAATTTCCCAGTCAACTCCTCAAATAAATGAGAGTCAGCAGTAACAAAGCTGGTTTTTATCTCAGGCACAAATAATGCTGAACATCAACTTTATGTTTGTTTTCTCTCTCAAAACCATTCCCAACCATACTATTCCTTTTCCATTACTTTAAAAATAATCAAATGAAAAAAAAAAACCCTTTATCTTTTTTGGTCCCAAATACCTTGCATTTCACCCAGAGGAATAAAAATCTTAAAAGCAGTTCAGTGAATGAGAGATAGAGCAATATATATATATTTTTTGGATTTCAGTGTGACACCTGGGATGAGTATATTTATTTATTTTTTCTGACTTTTGTTTTGCATCTGAGAAATGAAAAAACTAGTTCCAATTCATTACCTGCAAATACTTTGGAGATTTACTGCTCTGTCAGGAAAAAATTACATAAAGTAATGAGTGTTTGCAATTGTAGTCTCCCCTTCCCTTCCATGGAGGAGAATTCTTTGTTCTGTTGGCCTGAGACTGGGCCTCTGTTGTGCTGAATGAAGGGCAGGCAGGAGAATGGCAGCACCAAGATGAAAATAGGCCAGATTACTCTATATTAGAAAGGGTGAGGGAGGAGAAAGGAAGACAAGGAGATTTGAAAGCAGAGGTGGGAGGGGGAGAGAAATGTGGGGAGGGAGAAAGTATGATGAGTAGGTGCTGAGAGGTGAGAGATTTTGGATGCATGATGGTGCTGAGGCTGGACTCCAGGAAGTCCAGTTTTATGCAGGTTACACTATTAAACACAGAGGGTTCAGCATTCATATGAGTGTGACTATTCTCACAACAGCTAAATATATACAAAATCTTCATGACTTTGTTTTTCACATGTCTTTTACGTAGTGTATTTTTGCATTATTTTTCATTCTCTCGAGTATAACCCAAGCAACAATGATAGAAACATTGTTTTTATAACATACAGTTCTGTTGAGGATGAAATTTAATTTTATAGTCTGGCATTGGAGTGGTTTCTCTTAGGAACTCAAGTACAATTTCCACTTTAACATATTTATGTAATTATAAATTTTTATAAGTTGAGAATCTTCATGGAGAAAATCAACTAAGTCATGGTCTGTACTCTGAGAGTACTGTTACACAACCATGTTAATATGACTTTGATACTATTCCAATGTGAATGTCTTTTCCTTTTCCTTTTTTTTTATACAGTGATTTCAGATTTTCTGGTCCCTAATATAATTAAAAAAATCTGTTTTTATCTTGGTTTTGAATTCTTCTCTCCTTGTCATTAATTTCTTTTTTTGTGTGTGTGGGGGAATATTTCTGTTCTTGCTACTGCTTAACTTATCATTACTTTCTGTAGGTTTCTATGCAAAAAGGTAGTCTTTGTCTAGTGCAAAGCACAGGGCTTTGTGAACATCAGAATAAACATTTGTGGACTAGAATATTTCCCTAACTACTTCTAGGGGACAGTGGGTATGATGGCTTTTTCATGTGTCAACTTGGCAAGGCTGAATTGTAGTCCCCAGTTATTCAAACACTAATTTAGGTGCTAGCACGAGGGATTTTGCACATTAAAGTCCCTAATCAGTTGACTTTAACTTAATCAAAAGAAGATTGTCCTAGGTGAGCCTGACCTAATCAGGTGAGCCCTGTCAGAGGTCTTCCCTGGACTCAGAGTCCCAAACAGCTGCTGGGTCTGCAATTCTTCTCCCCACACTCTGGATCATGGGGTTCTAGTCTGTTTGTGATTTTCCCTACCTGATGGCCTGTGGACACTAAGCCTCAGTTGTGCCTGTGGGGTTGTAGCCTACTTGTGACCTTTCCTTCCCAACAGCCCGTGGACAGGAGCTTCAGCTTGTGCTCATAGGTAACAGCTTTCTCATTTCGTCTTTTTCTGAGTGTCTACCCTATTGACTTTGGACTTGTTTATTATATGCCTAATAATCATATAAAGCGATTCTTCATAACAATACACACACACACACACCCCCCCCTCCTACTGGTTCTGCCTCTCTGGTTGAATCCTGACTCATATAGTGGGTATCTGATTCCTTCTCTTTTATCCCCAGTGACTCTCATTAAGTTTAGTTCTCAGTAAATCTTGGCTGAATGATTTCTGGAATCCTCAAGTTCTAAAATAGACTCTACCTGAAGTATAATTTTAATAAACATGTAGGCTTTGGACAAACTAGTATACCTTGGGTGCTCAAGGTTTCCTTTTATATTTCAAATGTTTTATTTTTTCCTTCTTTATTTTTTGTTGTCCCTCTTATTTTGGCAAAAGGAGAACAGCTAAAAAGTTTTGAACATATTTGTTCTGCCTTTCCCTCTCATGTGGGCAAAGAGACTAACTATAGACCCAGAGAGCACTGCTCTGTTGGGGATACAAACAGCTCCAGCCCAGCCAGGGAAAGATGCTTGGGCGCTTGCGGCTAGTCTTATATGAGGGAGCTGAGCCAGAAGGGTGTTTGTCATATGCTCCCATCTTTAGGGAGAGGTCAGTCTTCTCTCCTGCCTCCTCACTTGTCCTGTGAGGAGTTAAGGATAAAGGGCAAGTAATAAAGTCACAAAACTGGGGTGAGGTGGAAAGTAAGAAATGTAGCTTTTATTTGGAGAAATGGAGGTATTATAAACAGGGACAATATCTTTCTGCCTGCCTTCTTTCCCTCTTTCTTCCCTCCCTGCTTCCCTTCTTTTTTTCCCCTTCCTTCCTTTCTTTTTCTCGCTCTCTTCGTTTTCCTTCCACGCAGTGGTTATAATGAGGTGAATTGTGATAGGATGGGTCAGGAAATACTTCTCGTCGGCAGGCTGTCAGAAACTTGGAAGGCCAAGGAAGGTGTGGTCAGAGTGGGGGCTGGGGATTGATATGTGAGGAAAACAGGCAGGAAGTGGACCGTTTGGTCCTGCTCTGATCAGGGGCTGGGATAAAGGCATTTGCTTATCTTTATTTCCGGTCATTTCTGTCTTGGGAAGCTGATACTGGGAATGCCTCCAACCTGGAGATACCCTTGGGAAGAAGTAGGACCAAAGTGGGGCCTAGATGAAAGGGGGAAAAAGCCGGCTGTCATCCAGACCTGTGCCAAAAAGCAAGAGAGAGCCTGAGACACACAGCTGGCTCAACCCAGTTCACTGGGGCAGAAAGCAGGTAGACTGAGGGCCCTGGCCCCAGAGCACATATTCCTGGAGTGTCTTCTTGCACGGATCTCTGGGAAAATACGGAGGTGAACTGTCCATGGTCCTGGAGGAAGTGGCTGGCCGTGGTCATGACAGAGATCGTCTTGGATTTAGGGACTCAGGATCCTATCTGTCCTGCAGTCACATCACTAGTGGAAAGGTGTTCTGGTTCTGGATGATATGGGCTGGGACAGCAGGAAAGCCTCTCCAAAGATGTCCTATTTCACTGAGCCCTAATCCTATAGTATTTGCTTTGTAGAAGCAAAGTAAATAGAGGAATAAGAGATACAGAAGGTTAACTAGACTTCTTTTGAAGACTTAGTTAGTTTGGCTTGTGGAAAAGAATAATTCTGAGGAACATCATGCTAGAGAGATTTCAGAGAGATTAAGTGGATTATTAAAATGTTCTTCCTTGGATATAGCAGAGGTTTGTAATACTTTCAAATCTCTGTCAAGAAAACAGAAGGATGTGTTGCTAGGTAGTGTTGTATGAAATAAGAGCAGGGTGTTTTAATATTAATCTATGTTTTACCTCCAGGAATACCAAATGATGGAACAATTGTATTATGCACCCCAAAATTATAGTTTATCATAAAAGGGTCACATGCTCCATTGCCTTAAAGAGAAATTTTATTTGAATTATAAGGCATTTCTAAACCTCATGAATGATTGGTAGGAGGTGTAGCCTTTTGTAACACAAAGGGCTGCTGACTAAAATTACAACTCCCATTAACAGGAGTGTAAGTGAAATAATTTTGTTTCAACAGTCATATCCTAAGGGCAAATGGGTCATAGGGAGTGATTAAATTGAAAACATGAACCCAGTAATAATCACTATATATGTATCCCCTGTGGATGACCTCCCTTTTTTTCCTCAGGACTTTAGCATTTTCAGACATTTACTATTGTATTAAGATATACCGATAACAATAATAAGGTGATTTAATGTGCCATTAGATTTTTCGCTATAGAAGTATTCTCAGCACAAGAGACTGCATATTGATATTGCTTTCTAAATTGAAATATTATACAGAGGGCAAAAGGATTAGATGGATGCAGCAAATAATTTGATGGCAAGAAAAATACCATAGATCAGCGACAATGAGCTTTTGTAGTAGAAATACAAGTACAGTAATAATAAAAACAATGCTTTACAAAGTTATAGGGCATATATTTGAATCAGAACAGTTATTCAAACAGAAAATAATGGAAACATTATGAATGTTTACTTAAAGTAGTTATTCTGACCTGATAATCCTGAACAATTGGCAAAAATGGGAATTTATGCTTTAGCCCATAAAAAGGAGACTCTACTTTGGGAAATTATGTATGTCTTCAGAGCAGTATGACTCTCTGAAGGCTGCTTATTTATAATGTATTTTTGAAGTTCCCTTAGCTTGGGCCACAATGGCATTCTGAATTTTTAATATGAGGATTTATACCAACATTAACTGTTTCATATCATACCCTCCTTGCAGCTGGTTGAGGAGGAACACCTCACCTGACAGATCTGGTTGGCTGATTTCACATGTGTTAACAGTATGCTTTTAGGGTCAACACACGTGTGGAATGAGGAACAAGAGCAGGAGCTAGGCATGAGTGAAGACATAGAATGGCAGAGGCAAGCACAGCCTGTAGCTAATGTGAAGATAGATAGTCTCTCAGATACATGGAGAAATAAAAGGCATGAGATATATCAGACTTAAGCCACAGTGTTGGAACAGAAAGAAAAGGGAGCTATGCCAGGGGAAGATGGTGGTGTAGGGAAAGTCAGGAAACTTAAATTAGGCCAAGAAGAAAGCCATGAACACATCTTCACAGATGTTTGTTTTACATGTACACTGACAGCCTTGGTCCTTTACTTTTAATGATTTTACTGTTCCATACAGAGTCATGTGGCATCTAAACTGATGAATATTCTGCTCTACCTAAAAGATGCCTGATGTTTTGATCTAAGTTTTGCTGGCTTTAGTAGTAGTGTTCTTCTGAGGACCAGAACCAATTATATATACACATACAGAGGCATACCTTGGAGATAACTGTGGGTTCAGTTCCAGACCACTGCAATAAAGTGAATATCACAATAAAGCAAGTCACACAAATTTTTTGTTTTCCAGTGCATATGAAAGTTATGTTTTCATTATATTGTAGTCTATTAAATGTACAATAGCATTTTGTCTAAAAACACAACGTACATACCTTAATTAAAAATACTTTATTGCTAAAAAATTCTAACAATCATCTGAGCTTTCAGCGAGTCATCATCTTTTTGCTGGGGGAGGGTCTTGACTTCATGTTGATGGCTGCTAACTGATCAGGGTGGTGGTTGCTGTAGGTTTGGGTGACTATGGCAATTTCTTAACATAAGACAGCAATGAAGTATGCCACATCAATTGACTCTTCCTTTCATGAAAAATTTCTTTACAGCATGAGATGCTGTTTGATAGCATTTCACCCACAGTAGAAGTTCATTCAGAATTGGAGTCAATCCTTTCAAACCCTGCTGCTTCTTAATCAAGTAAATTTATGTAATATTCTAAATTCCTTGTTGTCTTTTCAACAATATTCACAGCATCTCCACCTGGAGTAGATTCCACCTCAAGAAACCACTTTCTTTGTTCATCCATAAGAAGCAACTCCTCATCCATTCTAGTTATTTTTTTTTTCTGTCTTACTTCACTTATAATGTTTTTTTTTCTTTGTAATTATTATGGGTACATAATTGTTTTATATCTTAATAGGGTACATGGGACATTTTGATACAGGCATACAATGTGAATTAATCAAATCAGGGTAAATGGGGTACCCATCACCTCAGGCATTTATCATTTCTTTTTGTTAGGAACATTCCAATTCCACTCTTAGTCATCTTAAAGTATACCCAAAACTTATTGTTGATTTCAGTCACTTTGTTGTGTTATCAAATATTGTTCATTCTATTTAAGCATCTAACTATATTTTTGTGCCCATAACCACCTCCACTTTATCCCCCATCCACTACCCTTCTCAGCCACTGATAACCATCGTTCTACTCTATTTCTCCATGATATCAATTGTTTTTAATATTTAGCTGCCACATATGAGTGAGAACATGCAACATTTGTCTTTCTGTGCTTGGCTTATTTTACTTAACATGATGTTCTCCAGTTCCATCTATGCTGTTGCAAATGACAGAATTTCATTCTTTTTGTGATTATATAATATTCTAGCATGTATACCAAAGTTTCTTCATCCATTCATTCATTGATGGGCACTTAGGTTGATTCCAAATCTTGGCTATTGTGAATAGTGCTGCAATAAACATGGGAGTACAGATATCTTTTTGATGTACTTATTTCCCCTCCTTTGGATATATACCCAGAAGTGGGGTTGCTAGGATATATCATAGTTCTATTTTCAATTTTTTTGAGGAAGCTTCATACTGTTCTCCATAGTGGTTGGGCTAATTTACATTCCTACCAACAGTGTACAAGGTTTCCCCTTTCTCCACATCCTCACCAGTATTCGTTATTTCCTGTCATTTTGATAAAAACCATTTTAACTGGGGTGAGATGATATCTCATTGTCGTTTTGGTTTGCATTTCTCTGATGACTAATGATATTGAGCATTTTTTCTTTTTTTTTTTTTTTAATTTATTTTTTAAATTTCAGAATATCATGGGGGTACAACACTTTGGCCATACACATTTCCCCTGTTCTGCCTGTGTCAGAGCCACAATCGTGGTCGTCTCCCAAACTGTGCTCCCCACATCCATTCAGTGAGAGTTTTTCCCATCCCTTCCTCCCCACTCCCGCCCGCCTGCCCTCAGATGAATGTTATTGCCCTGTGTGATGTATGTGTTCATCAGTTAGTACCAGTTTGATGGTGAGTACCAGTGGTGCTTGTTTTTCCAATCCTGTGACACTTTGCTTCGAAGAATGGGTTCTAGCTCCAACCAGGATAATACCAGATGTGTTAATTCACTGTTGTTCCTTATTGCTGAGTAATACTCCATGGTATACATATACCACATTTTATTGATGCACTCGTGTATTGATGGGCACCTGGGTTGTTTCCACAACTTTGCAATTGTGAATTGTGCTGCTATGAACATTCGAGAGCAGATGTCTTTATTATAAAATGTCTTTTTTTCTTTTGGATAAATACCCAGTAGTGGGATTGCTGGGTCAAATGGTAAATCTACTTTTAATTCTTTGAGGTATCTCCATATTCTTTTCCATAGAGGTTGTACTAATTTGCAGTCCCACCAGCAGTGTATGAGTGTTCCTATCTGTCCACATCCCTGCCAACATTTGTTATTTGGGGATTTTTTGATATGAGCCAATCTCACTGGAGTTAAGTGATACCTCATTGTGGTTTTGATTTGCATTTCCCTGATGATTAGAGAAGTTCAGCAATTTTTTATATGTTTTCTGGCCATTTTTCTGTCTTCTTTGGAAAAGTTTCTGTTCATGTCCTTTGCCCGTTTTTTAATAGGGTTCTTTGATTTTTTCGTGTTGATTTTCCTAAGTTCTGTATAGATTCTGGTTATCAGCCCTTTATCAGAGGTGTAGCATGCAAATATTTTCTCCCATTCTGTAGGTTATCTGTTCACTCTAGTGATAGTTTCCTTGGCTGTGCAGAAGCTTTTCAATTTGATCAGGTCCCATGTATTTATTTTGGTTGCTGCTGTGATTGCTTTGGGGGTCTTCTTCATAAATTCTTTGCCTAGGCCAATGTCCATAAGAGTTTTCAACGTTTTCTTCGAGAATTCTTATGGTTTCATGTCTTAGGTTTAGATCTGTTATCCATTGTGAATTGATTTTTGTGAGAGGTGAGAGGTGTGGGTCCACTTTCAGTCTTCTACATATGGCCATCCAGTTTTCCCAGCACCATTTGTTGAATAGGGAATCTTTTCCCCAGTGTACGTTTTTCTGGAATTTGTCAAAGATCAGGTGACTGTACGAGGTTGGTTTTATATTTGGGTTCTCAGTCCTGTTCCATTGATCTACGTCTCTGTTCTTGTGCCAATACCATGCAGTTTTGGTTACTATGGCCTTGTAGTATAGTTTGAAGTCTGGTAGACAGATGCCTCCCAATTTGTTCTTTTTGCTTAAGATTGCTTTGGCTAGATGGGGTTTTCTCTGGTTCCACACGAAGCGTAGAATTATTTTTTCTAGATTGGCAAAAAATGATGTTGGTATTTTGATAGGGACTGCATTGATTCTGTAAATTAATTTAGGTAGCAAAGCCATTTTTACTATGTTGACTCTGCCTATCCAAGAGCATGGTAGGGCTTCCCATCTATTTACGTCCTCTGCAATTTCCTTTCTCAGTGTTTCATAATTCTCTCTGTATAGGTCTTTGACCTCCTTAGTTAGATATATTCCTAAATATTTAATTTTCTTTGTTGCTATTGCGAAAGGTATTACATCTTTAATTTGTTTCTTGGCTTGGTTGTTATTAGCATATATGAAGGCTATGGATTTGTGTGTATTAATTTTGTATCCAGAGACTTTGCTGAATTCATTTATCAATTCCAGTAATCTCTCGGTTGAATCTTTGGGGTTTTCTATGATAATATCATATTGTCTGTGAATAGTGAAAGTTTGACCTCTTCTGCCCCTATCTGGACGCCCCTGATTCCTCTGTCTTGTCTAATTGCTGTGGCCAGGACTTCCAGCACTATGTTGAAAAGAATTGGAGATAGTGGCACCCTTGTCTGGTGCCAGTTTTGAGGGGGAATGCCTTCAGTTTTTCCCCATTCAGTATGATATTGGCTGTGGGTTTATCATATATGGCTTTAATAGTTTCGAGGTATGAGCCATCTATGCCTATGTTGTTAAGAGTTCTTATCATAAAAGGGTGCTGGATTTTGTCAAAAGCCTTTTCTGCATCTATTGAAAGGATCATATAATCTTTGTTCTTGCTTTTATTTATATGGTGAATTACATTTATAGATTTGCGTATATTGAACCATCCCTGCATCTCGGGAATAAAGCCCACCTGATCGTGATGGATTATTTTTTTGATGTACATTTGAATTTGGTTTGCAAGGATTTTATTGAGAATTTTTGCATCTATATTCATAAGGGATATTGGTCTGTAGTTTTCTTTTTTTGTTGTGTCCTTTCCTGGCTTTGGTATCAAGGTGATATTGGCTTCGTAGAATGAGTTTGGGAGGATTCCATCCTTCTGGATATTTTCAAATAATTTCTGCAGTATAGGCACCAGTTCTTCTTTGTAGGCTTGGTAGAATTCAGGTGTGAACCCATCTGGTCCAGGAGTTTTTTTTGTGGGTAGATTTTTAATTACTGCTTCAATTTCAGTGCTTGCTATTGGTCTGTTTACAAATTCTGTTTCTTCCTGGTTGAGCCTAGGGAGGTAGTGTGTTTCTAAGAATTTGTCCATTTCCTCCACGTTTTTGTGTTTGTGGGCATAGAGATTTTTGTAGTATTCGAAGATGATGTTTTGTATTTCCATGGTATCAGTTGTGACTTCTCCTTTTTCATTTCTAATTGAGCTTATTAGAGTCCTTTCCTTTCTGCTTCTGGTCAACCTGGCAAGTGGCCTATTTTGTTTATCTTTTCAAAGAACCAACTTTTCATTTCATTGATCTTCTGTATTGTTCTTTTGTTCTCGATTTCATTTAATTCTGCTCTGATTTTGGTTATTTTTTTTCTTCTGCTGGCTTTAGGATAGCTTTGCTCTTCCTTTTCCATTTCCTTAAGATGATTCGTTAGTTTACTGATTTGTGACTTTTCTATCTTTTGGATGTGGGTATTTAGGGCGATAAGTTTTCCTCTCAGGACTGCTTTTGCTGTATCCCACAGATTTTGATAACTTGTGTCCCCATTATCGTTTAGTTCGAAGAATCTTTTGATTTCAATTTGAATCTTCTCCTTGACCCAATAATCTTTCAGCAATAGATTGTTTAGTTTCCAAGTTTTTGGAGGAAGATGTGAGTTTCTGTTGGAATTGATTTCTAATTTTATTCTGCTGTAGTCTGAAAAGATACATGGTATGATTTCTATTTTTTTTGAATTTGTTTATATCTGTTTTGTGGCCTAGGTTGTGGTCAATTTTAGTGAAAGTTCCATGAGCTGATGAGAAGAATGTATATTCAGTGTTATTTGGGTGGAGTGTTCTGTAGATATCTGTTAGGCCCAAATGTTCTATAGTCCTGTTTAGGTCTTTTATTTCTCTATTTGTTTTTTGTTTGGAGAATCTGTCCAGTTCCGTCAGTGGGGTGTTGAAGTCCCCTGCTATTATGGCATTGCTGCTTATTATGTTGTCTAGATCTAGCAGTATTTCCTTTATGTACCTGGGTGCTCCTGTGTTGAGTGCATAAATGTTTAGGATTGTTAAATCCTCTTGTGAGATTTTTCCCTTCACCACTATATAGTGTCCATTTTTGTCCTTCTTTACTTTTATTGCTTTAAAGTTTATGTCATCTGAAATGAGGATGGCTACTCCGGATTTCTTTTGGTTTCCATTAGCCTGAAAAATTGTATTCCATCCTTTCACCTTGAGTCTGAATGCGTCTTTGTGTTTAAGGTGTGTTTCCTGAAGACAACAGATACTTGGTTTGTATTTTTTAACCCATTCAGCCAGTCTATGTCTCTTCAATGGGCAGTTCAAGCCATTTACATTTATTGAGAGAATTGATATTTGGGGTAAATTTCTGATTATTCTGTTGGGTGGTATCTTTTGTCTTACCTCTTGTGTCATTGTGGAATGTGGTTTCTGGGGTTTTAACTTTTGTGTAGTTTTACATAGGTGGGTGTCTGTTGCTCTGTTTAGTGTATAATGCAGGTCTAAGCATTTCTTGTAGGGCCGGTCTGGATTTTGCAAATTCTATCAGTGATTGCTTATCTGGAAATGTCTTTATTTCTCCCTCATATAAGAAGCTTACTTTGGCAGGATACGGAATTCTGGGTTGACCTTTGTTTTGTTTTAGGAGATTGATGATGTCTCCCCATTCCCTTCTGGCTTGTAAGGTTTCAGCTGAGAAATCTGCAGTTAATCTGATCGGTTTCCCTTTGTAGGTTACCTGCTCTTTTTGTCTTACAGCTCTGAGGAGTGCCTCTTTTGTGTTTACTTTGGTCAGTCTAATAATTATGTGGCGTGGTGAGTGCCTTTTCACGTTGACTCTCCCAGGAGTCCTGTGTGCTTCTTGTACTTGGATATCGAGATTTCTGGCTAAGCCATGGAAATTTTCCTCTATTATTCCTTCAAATAAATTTTCCAGCTCATACAAATTTTCTTCCTCTCCCTCAGGGATACCTATGATCCTTATGTTTGGCCTCTTTACATAATCCCACATTTCTTGTATGCTTTTTTCCTGCCTCTTGTTTTTGTGTTCTTTCTCTTTGGCTGATTTATTTAGCACATAGGAGCTGTCTTCTAGCTCTGAAATTCTTTCCTCTGCATGGTCCAGCCTATTCTTAAGGCTTTCCACTGTGTTTTGTAGATCCTTGAATGCTTCTTTCATTTCTAGGATTTCTATTTGATTTTTCCGTAATATTTCTATTTCCTTGGAGAATTTTTTGTTCATTTCTTACATTTTTCTTGTGATTTCTTTGTGCTGGGATTCAATTTTCTCTTGAATTTCATTGAGCTTTCTTATAATCCATAAGCGAAATTCCTCTTCTGTCATTCTACCCATTTCATTTGGGTTGGTATCCATTGCTGAGGAACTGATAATTTCTTTTGGGGGTGACTTTTCACTCTGATTTTTCATGTTCCCTGAGTTCTTTCGCTGGTTTTTTCTCATCTGGCCTCTTGGTCGAGAGCTGGGGGTGTTAGAGCTAGTTTATGGCCCTTTCACCAGGCCCACAATTATTGTTCCTTGGCAAAGCCAGGGAGAGAAGTAGTGGCCTCTATTGCCTTAGGTGTATTTTAGCAAGTTTGGTGGATCTTGGGTTAACTCTGACCTGTGGTCTTCTCCTCTTCCCAGGGGAGTGTGGTGAGAATGACCTCCCAGCTTGGGCTCTGAGCTAATGAATTGTACTTGAGGATATGTGTCCTCTGCTCCCTATTAGCTAGGTATTCTGTTATGTCCGTGGCAGACTCTGATTCCCCAGTAGGGGTATGTGAAAGCCCCGTGCTTTGGGAGGGGCCTTGTAGCTCCTAGGGGTTACTTTGACCCTGCTCCTCCTGAGGTGCAGGTAGAAACACAATTTTTTTTGGCTGCAGTGTGAGAGCTGAATTGGGAAAATTCTACACAGCTCAGAGGTTGCTTATCTAGCCACGTGTGTCTGCCCTTCTGATGTGCGTCTCCGCGTGATACTGGTTGATAGGGGGATCTCCAATTGTGCACCCCTTTTCCACCACTAGACCCCAAGGCGAGGTGGGTGGCCGTCTCTATCCCCAGCAGTCTCCACCGGGGGGATGTTCCCACGGGGAGGAGGGAATAGTGGCCACTGGAAGCGCTCTTGGATGGCGTGAAATTCCCTATTGAAGTGGGCAGGATTATGGGGAGCTGCTCTGGTCAGCCTGTGGCTCTTGAGGTATTTGGTTGTCATGGGAACCAGCAGTTATACCAAATGAGTCACTATAGCCAGTAACCTTCAAAATGAGCGATCTCTGGGGTACAGGAGGGCTGGGACCCGAAGGGCGGGCACTAGGACCAGCACAGAGCGGACTTGTTGGAGGTCAGAGCCGGGGTAGCGGAACCGGATGGACGAGCTGTAAACTGTTTCCAATACCCAAAGGTCCTGCCGCTACAGTTCCGGGATCTCGTCCCACCTGGAACCCACGGATGTAGCTATCCCTGGCCACCAAAGGCAAAGCCTGTCTCACCCCAGTGGATGAGCCCCGGGCTGGGGTGGGGCGGAGCTAGAGACGTGGCTCACAGCTCCACGTGGGCAGTTGTAAAGATGGCTGCCGCCGCCAGCCTGGCGCACAGCCGGGTTCCGATCGTGCCAGGAGCGCAGCTTTTCTCTGCCGGCAGCAGCGGCTGTTGTTAGCAGCCTCTAAGGGCGTGTCCTGCTCTCCATTAAACTCCTGGGCCCAGTCCCGCTGACTTCTAGTGGTGCAGTGCCGGCCTGTGGGTTCCCGCACACTGTCCCGGGAAGCTGTATCTCCACTCCGTCCCTGCCCAGTTCCTCCCCAGCCCTCAGTAGTCTCTGTATATTGTAGCTGCGAGTTGTGTCTGGCTCTTGCAACTTCCTCCTCTCCACAGGTCTTGCTGTCCCTAGCCACCGCTCTGTTCCAACTCTGGGCTTGTCCCTTACTGCGTGTATGGGGAGGCGCGTAACCACTTGGGGGGCAGGTCGCGCTGCGCCGACCTGGCGAGCGCGTCCTTCCCGCGCTCTGGGCTCTATTGTGCTCCGTGTGCCCTCCGATCTTTGTGAAAACTTTGTACCTGTTTTCTTGGGCTGGGCGATCGGCGTTGTTTCTCTGTAATTCGCAATGCTGTTTTCGGAGTGAGCGGTCCGTGCTCGCAGGCAGCCGCTGGCCCTCGATATTGAGCATTTTTTCATATACCTGTTGGCCATTTGTATGTCTTCTCTTGAGAAATGTCTATTCAGACCCTTTGCCCATTTTTAAATTGGATTATTTGATTTTTTCCTATTGAGTTTTTGGACCTCCTTATATATTCTAGTTATTAGTCCCTTGTCAGATGAGTAGTTTGCAAATATCTTCTCCCATTCTGTGGGTTGTCTCTTCCCTTTGCTGATTGTTTCCTTTGCTGTGCAGAAGGTTTTTAGCTTGATGTGATCCCATTTGTCCACTTATGCTATGGTTCCCTGTGCTGTGGGGGTATTACTCAAGAAGTCCTTTCCCAGACCAACGTCCTGAAGCTTTTCCCCAATGTCTTCTTTAGTAGTTTCATAGTTTCAGGCCCTAGATTTAAGGCTTCAATTAATTTTGATTTCATTTTTTGTATATGGCAAGAGGTAAGTACCTAGTTTCATTCTTCTGCATGTGGATATCCAGTTTTCCCAGAACCATTTATTGAAGAGACTGTCCTTTCCCCAATGTATGTTGTTGACACCTTTGTCAAAGATAAGTTCACTATAGATGTGTGGATTGATTTGTGGATTCTTTATTCTGTTCCATTGGTCTATGTGTCTGTTTTTGTGCCAGTACCATGCTTTTTTGGTTACTATAGCTCTGTAGTATAAATTGAAGTCAGGTAATGTGATTCCTCCAGTTTTGTTCCTTTTGCGTAGGATAGCTTTGGCTATTCTGTGTCTTTTGTGGTTCTATATCAATTTTAGGATTTTTTTTCTATTTCTGTGAAGAATGTCATTGGAATCTTGATGGGGATTGCACTGAATCTATAGATTGCTTTGGGCAGTATGGACATTTTAGCATTATTGATTCTTCCAATCCATGAACATGGAATATCTTTCCATTTTTGTGTGTCCTCTTCAATTTCCTTCATGAATGTTTTATGGTTTTCATTACAGAGATCTTTCATTTCTTTGGTTATGTTTATTACTATGTATTTTATTTTATTTGTAGCTATTGTAAATGGGGTTATTTTCTTGGTTCCTTTTTCAGATTATTTACTGTTAGAATATAGAAATGCTACTGATTTTTGTATATTGATTTTGTATCCTGCAACTTTACTGAACTTGGTTATCAGTTCTAGTAGTTTTTTTTTGTGGAGTCTTTAAGCTTCTCTAGATATAAGATTATATTTTCTGCAAACAAGGATAATTTGACTTTTTCCTTTCCAATTTGGATGCCCTTTACTTCTGTTTCTTTTCTGATTGCTCTAGCTAGAATTTCCATTACTAAGTTGAACAATAGTGGTGAAAGTGGGCATCCTTGTCTTGTTCCAGGTCTTAGAGGAAAGGTTTTCAGTTTTTCCCCATTCAGTATGACACTGGCTGTGGGTCTGTTGTATATGGCTTTTATCATGTTGAGATAAGTTCCTTCTATACCCAGTTTTTTGAAAGTTGTTATCATGAAGTGATGTTGAATTTTATCTAATGCCTTTTCAGCATCAATTGAAATGATCATATGGTTTTTGTACTTCGTTCTGTTGATACAATGCATCACATTGAATGATTTGCATATGTTGAACCATCCTTGCATCTGTGGGATGCATCCCACTTGATCATGATGAGTAATCTTTTTAATGTGTTGTTGAATTTAGTTTGCTAGTATTTTGTTGAGGATTCTGCATCTATATTCATCAGAGATATTGGTCTATAGTTTTCTTGTTTCGTTATGTCTTTGGTTTTGGTATCAGGGTGATACAGGCCTTGTAGAATGAGTTTGGGAGTATTCCCTCCTCCTCGATTTTTGTGAATAGTCTAAGTAGGATTGGTATTAATTCTTTTTTGAATGCTTGGTATAATTTAGCTGTAAAGCCATTGGGTCCTGTGCTTTTCTTTGGTGGGAGAATTTTTATTACTACTTCTATCTTATTACTTGTTATTGGTTTATTCAGGTTTTGGGTTTCTTCCTGGTTCAATCTTGGTAGGTTGTATGTGTCCAGGAATCTATCCATTTCTCCTAGGTTTTCCAATTTATTGGCATATAGTTGCTCATAGTAGTCTCTAACGATCCTTCGAATTTCTGCAGTATCAGTTGTAATGTCTCCTTTTTCATCTCTGATTTTGTTTATTTAGATCTTCTCTCTTTTTCTTAGTCTGGCTAAAAGTGTGTCAATTTTATCTTTTAGAAAAACCAACTTTTTGTTTTGTTAATGTTTTGTTTTTTTTTTGTTTCAGTTTCATTTATTTCTGCTCTGATCTTTGTTATTAATATTTCTTTTCTTTGGCTAATTTTGGGTTTGGTTTGCTCTTGTTTTTCTAGTTCTTTGAGATGAACCAATAGGTTTTTATTTGAAACTTTTCTACTTTTTTGATATAGGCACTTATTGCTATAAACTTTTCTCTTATTCCTGCTTTTGCTGTATCCCACAGGTTTTGATATGTTGTGTTTTCCTTTTCATTTGTTCTGAGACATTTTTAAATTTTCTTCTTAATCTCTTCAATTGACCCACTGGTCATTCATAAGCATATTGTTTAATTTCTATGTGTTTATACATTTTCCAATGTTCCTCTTGTTATTGATTTCAAGTTTTATTCTATTGTGGTTAGAGAAAATACTTGGTATGATTTAAATTTTTTTGAATTTCTTAAGAATTGTTTTGTGGCCTGACAAAGGGTCTGTCCTTGAGAATGATCCATCAGCTGAGGAGAAGAATGCATATTCTGCAGTGTTGGATGAAATGTTCTATAAATATCTATGAAGTCCATTTGTTCTATAGTGCAGGTTAAGCATAATGTTTCATTGCTGATTTTCTGTCTGAATGATCTGTCCAATGCTGAAATTGGGGTGTTGAGATCTCCAATGACTATTGTATTGGTGTCTATCTCTCTCTTTAGCTCTGATAATATTTGCTTTATATATCTGAATGCTCCCATGTTGGGTGCATATATATTTAGAATTGTTATATCTTCTTGCTGAATTGCCCTCTTTATCATATATAATGGCCTTCTTTCTCTCTTTTTACAGTTTTGTCTTGAAATCTAGTTTATCTGATAGAAGTATAGCTATTCCTGCTCTATTTTGGTTTCCATTTGTATGGAATATCTTTCCCTTTATTTTCAGTCTATGTATGTCTTTTTAGGTAAAGTGTGTCTCTTGCAGACAACATATGGTTGGCTCTTGTTTTTTTAATCCACTCAACTACTCTTTGTCTTTTGATTCGAGAGTTTAATCTATTCACATTCAATGTTATTATTGAGAGGTAAGGACTTACTACTGCCATGTTATTATTTGATCTCTGGTTGTTTTGTAGTTCTTGGTTTCTTCCTTCCTTCCTGTCTTCCTTTGTTAAAAGTGATTTTCTCTGGTAGTATGTTTTAATTTCTTGCCTTTTATTTTTTGTGAAGCTGTTGCAGGTTTTTTGATTTGATGTTACCATAAGGCTTGCAAAAAACATTTTATAACCAATTATTTTAAGTATATGACAACTCTGTTTACAAACAAACAAATAAACAAGCAAAGAGAAATATAATAGAAATTCTACCCTTTAATTCCATCCCCCTCTGCTTTTTAACTTTTTGTTATTTCCATCCATGTCTTTTTATACTATGTACCTCTCAAAAAGTTGTAGTTATTTTTTGATAGATTTGTTTTTTAGGCTTTATACTCAAGATATAAGTGGTTTATGCACTGCAATTAAAGCAATAGAGTATTCCATATTTGTGTCCTTACTGTTACCAGTGAGTTGTATACCTTCAGATGATTTCTTATTTTTCATTAATGTCCTTTTCTTTCAGATGGAAGAACTCCTTTTAGCATTTCTTGAAGGACAGGTCTGGTGTTGGTGAAATCCCTCAATTTTTGTTTGTCTGGAAAAGTCTTTATTTCTCCTTCATGTTTGAAGGATATTTTTGGAGGATATAATATTCTAGGGATAAAGTTTTTTTCCTTCAGTACTTTGAATATATCATGCCACTCTCTCCTGGCCTGTACTGTTTCCACTGAGAAGTCTACTTCCAGATGTATCAGAGCTCCTTTTTATGTTATTTTTTTCTTTTTTCTTGCTTCACTTTTCTTTATCAGTGACCTTTGGGACCTTGATTATTCAATGGCTTACAGTAGTCTTGCCTGGGTTAAATCTGCTTGATGTTCTATGGCCTTCATGTATGTGAACATTGATATCTTTCTCTAGGTTTGGAAAATTCTCTGTTGTTATTTCTTTGAATAGATTTTCTACCCCAATCTCTTCCTCTACTTCCTCTTTAAGACTAATAACTCTTAAAGTTGGTCTTTGGAGGCTATTTTCTAGATCTTGTAGGTGTGTTTAATTCTTTTTTTTTTTTTTTGCTCTTTAGTATTTCAATGCCTGTCTTAGCTCACTGATTCTTCTTCGCTTGGTCAATTCTGCTGCTGAGGACTCTGAGCTTCTCAGTTGTCAATTAATTCTTCAGCTTCAGAATTTCTCTTAATTTTTTTATTATTTCAATTCTTTGTAAATTCTCTGATAGGCTTCTGATCCTTCTCTGTTGTCTTGAAGCTCATGAGCTTCTTCAGGACAGCTATTGAATTCTTGTCTGAGAGTCACTATCTCCATACTTCAGGATTGGTCACTGGTACTTTATTTAGTTTATTTGGTGAGGTCATATTTTCCTGGGTATTCTTGATGCTCATGGATGTTCGTTGATGTCTGGGCATTGAAGAGTTAGGTATTTATTTTAATCTTCGCAGTCTGGGCTTGTTTGAATCCATCCTTCTTGAGAGGGCTTTCCAGATATTCAAAGAGAATTGATTGTTGTGGTCTATGTCTTTCATCACTGCAGCCATGTCAGCACTGGGGGGGTCCCCCAAGCCCAGTAATGACTCTTGCAGACTCCAGGTATTACCTACCGCCTTGGTGGACTTGAGTAAGATATGACAGAATTCCCTGGATTGCCAGGCAAAGTCTTTCACTCTCTTTCCTCACTGTCTGTGCTGGGCTGCTGGAGTTAGGGGAGGAACGATGTTGGGCACTCCCTTGTGGTCACCAGTGCCAGCTCACACCTGAAGCCAGCCCAGTGTTACCTAAAGCCCATGGTGACTGTTGCCTGGCTACCTCTGATGTTTATTGAAAGCCCAAAGGCTCTTTATTCAGTAGGTGGTGAGTCCTGCCAGGACTGGGTCCTTCCCTTCAGGGCAGCATGCTTCCTTCTGGCCCAAGGTGGGTCCAGAAATGCCTTCCAGGAACTAAGGCCTGGACTCAGGGGGTTCAGGCTTCTAGTGGGTACTTTATTTTACTGTGGTTGAACTGGTATCCAAGGTGCAAAACAAAGTTCTCTGAACTTTTCCCTTTCCTTTACCCAAGTGGAAGAAGACTCCCTGAACCTCACTGCCTATAGTTCAAGGCAGGAAGTGACATAGACACTGGCTTAGTCACCAATGCTGGTGTCTCACTGGGTCATGTGCGCCCCAAGTTCACTGGCTCTGAGCCAGCACAGCTGCAGGAATTGCCCAAGGACTGCAGCCTTTGTGGCCTGACTGCTTTATGAATTTAGTTCAGGCCCCAGGCTGTTTTTTGTCAGCTGGTGGTAGGGCTAACCAGAACTAGGGTTTCGGGGCAGAGAATTTCTCTCTGGTTGGGCTGGTCTAAAGGCTCCTTCTGTGGGCACTGGCAGAATTCTGCCCTGTGCTGTGTTCTCCTGTGCCAAGGTGGCCCTGGGTTTCAATGCAGTCTCACAATCACTTCACTCTCTCTCCCCTAGGCACACAGATTCTCTCTCCATTGGTGTGCTGGTGTGACACTGCCAGAGGATTGGGAAGGGGTGTATAGGCAATGCAAGATTGTCTTTTCCGCCTTCTTCAGTGCCTCTTTCCTTGACATAATGTTAAAACCAAGTAGTGTGATTGCTCACCTGATTTTTGGTTCTTCTGAAGGTGTTTGCTTGCGTGGATAGTTGTTGAATTTAGCGTTCATGTGGAGGGATGATTGATGGAGGTTTTTATTCAGCCATCTTGCTTTGTCCACTCCTTCACTTATAATCCATCTGTTCAAGTTTTATCATGAGATTGTAGAAATTCAATTACATCTTCAGGCTTCATTTCTAATTCTATAATAGTACTGTTGCTATTTCCACCACATGTGCAGTTACTTCCTTCACTGAAGTCTTGAACCCATCAAAGTCATCCATGAGAGTTAGAATCAACTTCTTCCAAACTCCTGTTAATGTTGATATTTTGACCTCCTCCCATGAATCACTAATGTTCTTCATGGCATCTAGAATAGTGAATCCTTTCCAGAAGCTTTTCAATTGACTTTGCCCAGATCCATCAGAAAAATCACTATTTATGGTAGCTATAACCTTACAAAATGTATTTCTTGAATAACAAGACTTGAAAGTCAAAATTACTCCTTGATCCATAGGCTGTAGAATGGATGTTGTGCTAGCAGGAATGAAAATAACGTTAATCTCCTTGTACATCTCCATCAGAGCTCTTGGGTGACTAGGTGCATTATCAATGAGCAGTAATATTTTAAAAGGAATCTTTTTTTTTTTTCTGATCAGTAGGTCTCAGCAGTGGGCTTAAAATACTCAGTACACATGCTGCAAACAGATGTGCTGTCCATTTAAAGAGCACAGACAGAATAGATTTAGCATAATTCTTATGGGACCTAGGATTTTCAGAATGGTAAATAAGCATTGGCTTCAGCTTAAAGACACCAGTTTCATTAGCCCCTAATGAGAGAGTCAGCCTGTCCTTTGAAGGTTTGAAGCGTGGCATTGACTTCTCTCTAGCTATGAAAGTGCTAGATGATATCTTCTTCCAATGGAAGGCTGTTTCTACATAGAAAATCTGTTGTTCAGTGTAGCCACCTTCATCAATTATCTTAGCTAGATCTTCTGGATAACTTGCTGTAGCTTCCACATCAGCACTTGCTGCTTCATCTTGTACTTTTATGTTATGGAGATGGCTTCTTTCCTTAAACCTCATGAACCAAGCTCTACTAGATTCAGACTTTTCTTCTGCAACTTCCTCACCTTGCTCAGACTTCATGAACTGAAGAGAGTTAGGGCCTTGCTCTGAATTAGGTTTTGTCTTAAGGAAATGTTGTGGCTGGTTTGATCTTCTATTCAGATTACTAAAACTTTTTCCATATCAGCAATAAGGCTGTTTCACTTTCTTATCATTTGCGTATTCACTGGAGCAGCACTTTTAATTTCCTTTAAGAAGTTTTCCTTTGCGCTCATGACTTGGCTAACTCTTTGGTGCAAGAGGCCTCTATTGGCTTTTGACATGCGTTCCTCACTAAGCTTAGTCATTTTTACCTTTTGATCTAAAGTGAAAGATGTGTGGCTCTTCCTTTCACTTGAACACTTAGAAGCTGTTATAGGGTTATTAACTGGCCTAACTTTAATATTGTTGCATTTTAGGGAATAGGGAGGCCAGAGGAGAGGGGCAGAGATGGGAGAACAGCTGGCTGGTGGAGCAGTCAGAGCACACACAACATTTATCGATTAAGTTTGCCATCTTATATGGGTGGGGTTCATGGAGCCTTACGGTATTATAATAGTGACATCTAAGATCACTGATCACAGATCACCATAATAGATATAATAATAATTAAAAAGTTTAAAATATTGTGAGAATTACCACAATGTTACACAGAGACATGAAGTGAGAACTTGCTGTTGGACAAACGGCTCCCATAGATTTGCCCGACACAGGGTTGCCGCTAATCTTTAATTTGTAAAAAACACAATAACTGCAAAGTGCAATGAAGTGAAACACAATAAAACAAGGGGTGTGCGTGTGTGTGTGTGTATTTTATATATATATATGGGGGGGAGAGAGAGAGAGAGATTTATTTTGAGGGATGGGCTTACATGATTGTGGAAGCTGACAAGTCCAAACTATGCAGGGTAGGCTGTCAGGCTGTAGACCCAGAGAAGAGTTGATGTTGTATCTTGAATGTGAAGCGGTCTGCTGGTAGAATTCCCTCTCCTTTGGCAGTGGTCAGTCTTTTTCTTAGAACCTTCAGTCTATTAGATGAGGCTCACCCACGTTACAGAGGGCAATCTTCTTTACTGAAAGTCTACTTATTTAAATGCTAATCTCATCTAAAGAATACCTTCACAGCAACATCCAGACATATTTGACCAAATATCAGGGTGCTGTGGCTTAGCCAAGTTGAAGCAACAAATGAACCCCACTGGCCTTTCGAGGAAGGATCTAGTGTGAGAGGAGCAGGTGAGGAGGGTGGGCTGTGTGCCGACTTCCCCCTTCCGTTCCCCTTGCGCTCAAAGTTGTGCCCGGTCGACACTGTACAGGGACTTCTGACATAGCCCCCACGACACTTGCTATGCTCACTTAGCTCATCCAGATGTTGGCTGTTGTCCCTCTTTTTCATCCTGCCCCATTCCTAGTGCAGGACAGAGAACTTTGGGGTATCTTCCCCCACCCCCACCAGACACAGTCTCTCTATGACATAGAAGAGAGGGGTTGCTTAGTTCAAGCTGTTTGTTGAGTGAGTGAATGAGTGAGTGAATGAACGACTAACGAGCGACTCATCTTGTCTTGCCTGCTTATTGCCTTCAGGCATTTCCCAAATGTCTGTTCTGAGCTCTCACCCTTGATCTTTCCCTGAGGGGGTCACCTCTGCTTCCCAGGTTGAACTTTATGATATCATACATATGGCTCCTAGAACTTGTTCTTCAGAACCCACTGCTCTCTTTCAAACTTCAGATCTGAATTTCCAATTGTTTGTTGTACGTCCTAAAAGTCTTTCAGATTCAACACGTCCAACATGGAATTAATTTCCTTCTTCAAGTCTGATCTTCCTTTTCCTTTGTTCTGTATCTTAAATTTAGTGATCCTTCCTTTTCTTTTATTAACTTAACCTAGAAATTTTGTTATCCTCCTTACTTCCTGCATCCACTTAGTTGAGAAACCACATTCATTCTGCCTCTTCAAGATTCCTTGACTCAGTCCCTCTTTGCCATTCCCATGGATACTGCCCTAGTTCAGAACCTTATTATCTCTGCATTGCCATTTGAATTACTTCCTAAAACACCCATGGCCATGTCACCCCCACCTGAAGCGCTCAACATAGATGCATGAGGATGCTGACCTTCTGATTCTCCACAAGGTCCAAAAGAGCCCAGTCTCTCAGGGTGAGACATGACTTACATTTGAGGATGTTTTACAAAATGTACTACTGCAAAATCTTTTTAAAATTTCAATATATTCTAGAGATAGAGGTGCTTCTGACTTGATTCAGCCATGACCTAATTGTCTTGGTGAAAGCTATTAATATGCTGGAAGGAATTCCTTCAGGTCCTTTCCTTCACATAATGAATTTTTTGAAGGGCAACATTCAAAATCAAGGTCAGCACACAAAGGCATCATTTGCCTTTTGGTACCAGATAGAGGTTTTAAGCCAATATGATTCTGAGTTAAAATTTTTTTTTCATTAAGAAAAAAATCACAATATATGTATTACAAAGAGACCTAATGACTTTTTCCCCCCATAGCAGTACCTCTCAGATGGCCACAGATGTCTGAAATGGTGGTCCTAAGGCAATGGGCACATAGAAGGGGTTTCTAGACTATCAGAGAGCTACCTTCTGCCTTTATAATTGTGATACTTTGTCTTTGTCTACTTTTCTCTATTACCACTTTGGTCCCATTTTCTTTACTGACATTTTCTCCCTAGTTCAGATTAGCTTTTAAAACATGTTTGTTTCAGTAAATTAAAACATTGAATCACATGGACTAGGGCTTTTGAGTTAAGTGAATATTATTGTATTTTAATTTTAAAAATATTGCACACATATACACAATATACTTTAGCAACTCAGCCCGGCACCTAATCTTTAAACTGATAAACATTACAAAATGTGTGTTTTGTGTCTAGTAGAGAGTAGACATAGTTTTTTTTTTTTATGAAAGGTGATGATTTGGTTTTGGTAAGGGGTTTGTTTGTCTTTAATAATTGGAAATAGAAACTTAAGAGTAGTAAGGAAACCAGTTTAAAACAAAAAAGGAAGTGGAAGGGTCCTGAGCAGAGTGAGGTTAATTCCCTGTTGTGAGATTTGGTTTCAGGTACATGAGGCATACAGAAGCAGGAATGTTTGTGTAGTTTTCTGCAAGCACTTCAGAGTCCCTAGGAAAATTGGGATTGAAGGAGGGAGACACCAGGTCACCATCTCTGCCCTTAGTTAGGCATTTAAAACTACACTTGCTTAATCCGAGGCATGAGGATGCATATCTCATGGAGTCATGAGTGCTGGTGTTTGCAGTCTCAGAAAATTTCTAAAGAACACACACCTTATGAAGCAGAATTATAGATTTGTTCACTTTAAACATGTCACTTATCAAAACCTGGTATTACAAAACAAGTAAATTAAGAGTTAATAATTTGCTTTATAAAAAGATTCACCATAGAATTATTTAACAAGCATACTCCTTAGTATATTTCAAATGTGCTGGGTTTACATAATGTAACTACCCGGAACTTTTAGGAGCACTTTGCAGAGAGTGAGGAGAATCTCTAGTTGCGCATGTGAACTTGGTATGAACTTGCTGCTGTGTGATAATGATCTGAATGAAGGGCATCTACAGATGACCCTGCAATCCCCACTGGACCAAGAGTTTAAGCCAAGTTTTAGAACCTGCAGTTTCTGTAGAGGTGTGATTTCTATTGTCATGACAAAGCCAAAAGCTGGGAGTCAGGCTCTGTCAGCTAGCTTTCCCTCTCTCTCTCTTTCTCCCTGATGCCCAAGAAGGAAATATTATTTACTCTTGATTTTAAACCTTCCCTAAATATTTTAGTGAAAAGGAGTAAAAATAAATGATCTCATCCTTTTGTCCACTTTCTAGTAAAGATGCCTTGAAGAGAGATAAAGCAGAAGAAAATAAAGAAATTTAAGGATATATAGTGGCTATATAAGTTACTCTGAGAGCTACACTTCTCATTTTTAAAAAATCTTAATTGTCTTATCTATGATGCATTTAGGAACTCAGGATAGTATAACCATGTTTTTTGTTGTCTTTCTTCCTTACATTTTTAGCTTCCCAAACACTTAATCTTTTTATATTTTACTTTTGAAATAATATTTCCTTATAATTTTAATCATAAAATACTTGGGAACCAAATTCAAAAAACAAAAGGAAAAAAACCTATAATTTTGCCATTTAAAGGTAAGCATTTCGGCATGCATACATATATTTTATTTTTAAAATTATATAAAAATATATCAGTTAGCTATAAAAAATACTGCAGAACAAGCTACCCCCAAACTCAGTGACATACAGTAATACCTATTTGTTCTCATGTTCATGGAACAGTTCAAGTTGAATCCATATTGGCTTGAAGCTCTGCTTCACACTGCAGGTCCATCTGGGCTTTGCTCTTCACCGAAGGCTGGGCTCAGGAATGTTCAGTGTACATTCATTTTGGAGTCTAGACTGAAAGGGCAGTGTATTAGTCAGCTTAGGCTGCCATAACAAAATACTGTATACTGAGTAGCTTAAAGAATAGAAATTTATTTGCTCACAGTTCTGTAGGCTGAGTGCCCAAGATCAGGGTGCCAGCATGGTTGGGTCCTGGTGAGGGCTCTCTTTGTGGCTTGCAGATGGCCACCATCTCACTGTGTGCACTTAGGGACAGAGAGAGCAAGCTCTCTGGTGTGTCTTTTATAAGGGCACTAATCTCATCAGACTAGGACCCTACCTTCACGACCTCGTCTAACCTTAATTACTTCCTCAAAGTCCCATCTCCAAATACCATCACATTAAGAGTTAGGGCTTCAACATGTGAATTTGGGGAGGACATAAACATTTGGTCCATAAAGGCAGCTCTTCTAATGTCTGTGGCAGAAGCATGAGAAAGAAAGAGTGATCATGCAAGCATATTTCAAGCCTCTGCTTGCATCACACCTGTTAAGATCCCATTGGCGAAAGTAAACCACATAGCTGAGCCAAAAGTCAAGGGGTGTGGCACGGCAAAAAGTGGGAGGAGCAACACAGTCACATGGCAAAAGGTGTAGAATAGGGACGGTGAAGAATTGGGGCCAATAAGTCAATCTACTGTGTGTATATATATATACGTTTTCATTAGAACAATTTTAGCAAAACAACTTATATATATATATAAAATTATGGCTAACATTTATGTACTAAGCTTTGTTGAGTGCTTTGATTAAGCCTGAACACAGTCCTGTGAACTAGGTAGTATGAACAGTCCCACATTTATGGATGAGGAAATGAGGCACAGAGAAATTAAGTAACTTGCTCACAGTTCTGGGATGTTGACAGTGACAATTTTTCCATAGACTCTGTGTTTTTAAGCAGTACACTCACTAGTGAAAGCTGCTCTTTGCCCCCTGCTCAGTCAACCAATTCCATTTCAGTTCTCAGAGGTAACTTTCTGTCAACAGTCTGTGTTATAAACTTCAGATCTCTCCATGTGCAAACGTATATATACTACTATCAAAATCAGACCATCTGAGTTTTTTTATTTTGGCAGCCATGTTTTTCATCTCCAGAACTCTTTCTTGTTCTTTTTTCTTGATAATCTCTTGAGAATACCAATCTCTCTGAAGAGAATAATTAGAATAATAATTAATAAAAAAATAAAGCTCTTCTACTCCTTGAGTCAGAGTTCTCTTTTGGGCTGCCAATCTTCCTCAAATGTCCGTGGAGGCTTGATACTTACGCTTGATGGGCTGGGCTCCTTAGTATAGGTAGCAGACTGCATTCCCTCTGTGGTTGTGTAGATTTTTCTATTTTATTTGTCTTTTTAATGAGAGCTTTTAGGTGTATGTATAAATTTGTTGTCCTCTGTTTTTCTAATTATCTTTTAATCCTTTCTTCCTGCTTTCCTCAGGTTTATTTTGTTCCTTTATTCTAGCTTTGGTGTTAACTGCTTACTCTGGCATCTAGGGAAAGCGTAGGCAAGGTTACTTTTTCTTCTTTAAGGTGTGTCTATTTTGCTCAAAGATTAGAAAGAAAAAATATTTACATCATTGGAACAACTAGGGTACATTATGAAGTAGAATTTGGAATTTACAAATATGTTAATGATAGCTTTAAAGAGGATTAGGAGAAGGGTGGAGTGAGTGGGGAGGGACTCCTCACTCCTGCCTCTAGGGGATCTTCGGTCCATGGATCTAAGCATTTGCAGCCAAAGCATTCACTCCCAGGGTGGAAGGGTCTGGCCATGCCAAGGACTAGCCTGACTGGTGCATGTGTGCGGGTGGGATGGGTACAGATGGTATTCCCCACCTTCTTGGGGGGCTTCGGGAGCTCCCACAGCAGAACCCAGGATTAGGAAGTTCATAGTCCCTCCTTTGGTGAGCTTGCTCCCACCTTCTGAGACAAAAAGCACATTCCACTTTCCTCTGAGTAGGCCTTCTCCAGAATTCTACAGCTGTTTAGCCAAACTTATTTATTTGCAAGAGAAATATAGGAGCACTTTCCTCTGTCAATATTTAACTTTGTTTCAGACCCCAATTTACGAGTTTAATCCTTGGGTTTTGGGCAAAAGTTTGAGAAGCAGCATATATGTAAGGAACATCTGACCCCACAGAACAAACTCAAACTTACAGGTTCAGCTTTCAAGTTTGCCAAACTTTTCTTCTGAAGTACCCTCACCCCAAAGAGCAGAGCAGAGTTATACGCCACCCCCTTCTAGTGGAGCCCAAAGCAGACAATGCAATATCTATGTGCATTTCAGTATAAAAATCATATTTCATTTTGCAGTCTTTGCATAAAATGTTTGATGAAGGGGTGTCACATAATTTCTTGCCTCCCTGAGGGTGAATACCCTGACAAGGAGAGATAACTATAAGTTCTTTATATAATAACTTTGATTTTCATTTGGCCTTTTGAACAGACAAATAAAATCTTAGGGAATTAATTGAGGTGGGACTCCAAGAGATAGGCACATGCAGGAGGAAAGGAAACTAACACTTACCGAGTACCTACTGGATGCCATGTGCTATACTAGTGGCTTCATAAACATTCACAAGATAGCTCAGTCTTTACAACAGTCAACAAGTGTGCAGGTTGATGGTGTTAATGGCACAATTCTTAATTCTTTGCCATGTAACTGTGTAGCGCCCTTCCACTTGACTCTATGTTAGGCTATGAGACTTGCTTTGGCCAATCGAATGCAGGCAAATGTGATGTAAGCAAGTGCTTGAAAAAATCTTGTGTGACTGGTGTGCAAGTTGATCATACAAATGGAATCATTCTTGTGATACCCAACTAAAGCAGAGTCAAGAGGCTGGAGGGAAAAAGCACTTAGGGCACATAGCATTGTTCCAAGAATGTCATTTTCCGCATGCCTGGCTGCTGAAACTGCCTGTTGTAACCTGAAACTAGTTTTATCTACTAGCTACAGAAACAACCTGCTGTGACCCTGAGACTAGTTTTATCCACTGCTGCCGCTCACCAAAACAGCTTGCCAGCCCCCTAAAACTTTACTAGTGCCAATGAAATTTCTTTCAAAACAATATATAACATTTTTAATTTTTACAAAACTTCCAACCTTCTCTTTGTTTTTTTGCACATACCGGAGACCCCCTGTTCTGTGTGTATGCCTGGAATTGCAACTCTTGCTTCCAAAATAAAATGTTTTAAACTTAGAGATTTGTCTCTATAGTTTATTTGACTTTAACACTGGGTTTGTTTTCTCTTAGCATCTTTGCTATGTCATGAGAACAAGCCGAGGCTAGCCAGCTGGGGTATGGGAGAAACATGAAGTAGGACAGTCACATAAGCTGAGGCCACCTTAAATAAGCCAACAGCAAGCCAAGCCCTGGCAGAGCCAGCACAAAGACAGAAGCAGGCCAGCCACACTGCAGGCACGTGCATGTGCACAGCTAAGCCTGACTGAGCTCAGCCTCAATCAGCTGAATCCCACAGACTCATGAGCTAAATAACTATTAATTGTTGTCCGCCACTGAGGTTTTGTGGTTATTTGTTATGCATCATTATTGGGGCAATAGAGAACTAATACTTCAAGGTTTGTGTTATTAATCAGCTTTTTATAGATGAAGAAAATGAGGCTCAGAAAGGTTAGTTAATGTACCTAAGGTCACATAAGTAAGTGGCTTACATAAGTAAGTGACCCAAGGTTTTCTGATGCCCCTGAATTATATTCAAGGATTAGAGCAGGAAAGATGACACAATAAATTTATAATCTTCAAAATAATAAGCTTAGGCTGCCCCTGGCCCCAAAGCTGATCCTTTAAAAACATTGTCATATATGAAAAGAAACCTAAAAGTAGGTTAGCTTTGAGGAAAGTAAAGCTGTTAAAAATGTGGTGTGTTTCTTGCATTTACTAAATTTGTTTTTTCTTTTACACACCTTAAGCTGAAATTGCTCCTCACTCAAGTCCTCACCCCTTTCTATTTATATGATATATGCCATGAGGACTATGTAAAAACATAAAAGGAACTCTTACTTTTCTTAGGTGAAGAAAATAAGCATATTATGTAGTTTTCTCTGTTGGCATAAATGAGCAGATTAAGCATAAGTAGGATATTCAACATATCTCTATTTCCCTGACACAGAAATAGTGCATTCGACCACTTTTTTTGTGTTTTAGTACATTTTTGTCAACAATCTTTTATTATGTAAAAAAACCCCATCTCTATTCCTTACAGAAGTTTTAAAGTCATTTCACAGCTGAGTGGAACCCTAAACAGAGCTATCTTAGTGTAATGAAGCAGAAAACGATTGCTTCTTAACAAGACGGGTATATGGTGACAAACAGCTCATAAAAATCCCATCTGCCACAAAATGCCTCTATTTTAGTTGCCTTAAAATCTAAATAGTATATTTCCTATTTCTTTTCAGAAACAACAGAGGAAATACAAAACCTTCACCACCATCAAATTGTCCTCTGACAAGAAAAGCACTTGGCTCTTAATGTACTGATGTGGCTCATTCACAGGACCACACACGTCTGGTGATGCCCTTTAGACTGTGCTGGGATTTTAGACCTCCCCCTTTGTTCCCCCTTTACAGGCTCCAAAATAATGCAATGCCATTTCTGATGTATTAACATCAAAGAATGGCCTGTGTACCAATCAACTTTTGATTTTGTTTAGTAAAAACGAAAGACATCTCCAGTTTGTAGAGATGAAGAAATGGGACCATTTGCAGAGTCAAATGATTATACAAAAAATTGTATTTTGTGGGGGAGCTATTGATGTTGATTTCCACTTACGGTTTTAGAATACAATTATATGTACATATATCTGTTTTGTTTGGGTTTCTTTTTCAAAGTGTTTTCCCATCCCCTACTAATTCCACATATTTATCCCAGCCAAAACAATCTTCAGTTTTTGAAACATTTAAGTTCAAATAACTTGGTAAAAGAATAAAATGAAAATTCCAATGGTTTTCTCTAAAACCAGACCTTTGTACAGAAAATAAATGTACTAGAACTTTCAACAACTTTTCAAAATGCCATGTATCTGTAGGTAATCTAGTATGACTTTTAAACTGAAAATATATTACTCTGTGAAAGAAATAAACTTCTTTAGCTAGGATATAAAATACAATATTTACTGGCTTATTCAAAAACTTATTTGCTTTTAGAAGCTGAGAAATTTTCTTGGAAAGTGCCACTGTAAACTGATGTTTGAATACATTTAACTTTCAGGTAAAACATTGTGGAATTTTCTGGCTTTCTGAAGATACTACTTACTTTCATGAATTGGTAATGACACTCAGTTCCCATCTTACCTCATACCAGGTAGAGCTTTTTTCCAAAGGATATAGCACACTTGCTTTCTATCATGATTATAAAATTCATTGAGCGATTACTATGCCCCTGACTCTTGCATTATCTCACTTAACCTTTCAGGAAATTTCTGAGGTGGGTACTGTTACATCTCCACAATGCAGAGGGAGATATTCAGGCTAAGAAAGGTTGAGGTCACACATAAGCCACACAGCTGGTGGGTGGCGGAACCAAGGTTTGATTCCAGATTTCTTTCCATTAAGCTATATTGCCTCATGGATTAGGCAGAGGGATGATTGCAGTAGAAAGAGCACTAAACTAGGAGTCAGGAAGCCTGGGTTCTTGACTTTATTCTGCCAATAGCTGTGTAACTTTGTGCATGTCTCCTCATGTCAATGAGAGAGTTGGATCAAATGCTGCTCGGGCTTTATCAAGCTCATAGATCTGTGATTTAAACAGACACTATTGTATGAAAGCATGCATACTGAAGTGAAGGAATTAAGTAATGTGTATATCAGTTAAAATGCTCCAGCTCTTTGTCTGCTTAGGATATATTAAGTATTACTCTAATGTTTGAAATCCAAATAGTTTGCCCATTCATTCTCCTGTTGATGGACTTTTAGGTTGTTTTTGGTGTTTGGCTATACTGAATAAAAAATATCTAAGAACATTCTTGTGGAAATATTTTGTGAACATGTGCACTCATTTCTCTTGGGTCTATATCTGGGTGTGATATTTATTCATGCAGTAAATATTTACCGAGCAACTATATGTGCCAGGCACTGTTTTAGCATTAGCGATAACATGGTGATTAAGCTGAAAAGATAGCTGCTCTCATGACACTAACAATCTAATGGGAGGAGGCAGACGATAAACGAGCATCATGAAGGAAATAACCAGGGTGATGTGATGAGGAAGAGGAGTGTGGGGAGGTAGTGAGGAGGGAGCAGCCTGCTACTTCACACTGAGTAGTCAGGAAAGGCTGCTCTGAGGTGACACTGAAGTGAGACCCCCAAACAATGCAGGAGCTGGCCTTGGGAAGAGCCCAGGGAAGTGTTTTCAGGTGGAGGAGACAGTATGATACCACACAGTAGAGCATAATCAGAATTTATCAAACATTCACAGAATGTCAATCCCAAGAGGACCCTTAGACGTCATCTAGCCTACCCATTTTCACTTTGCACACGACAAAACCAAGACTACATTCTCAGTCAATGGTGGGGCTAAGGAGTAGAGTCAGGTGTCCTGGGTTCAACTGTGGTTCTCCTTCCATTATACTGTAACAGCCACTGCCACTGCCTTTTCTTGGTCACTCAACTGTGCCAGACACTCTATTACACGTGTGACTCCATTTTCTCACTTAAACTTTGTAATACATTATGATATAAGCATTATCCTGCCTATTTTAATTATGAGAAAACAAAGGCTTAGATAAATTTAGTAACTGGTCACATAGTTTTAGTAAATGGTAGAGTTTGAATTTGATCTCAGGTTGGTTCAACCCCAAAGCCTGGGCCTTTAACTGCTGGGCTATGTGGTCTTGTTAGTGTGTTTTTATGTATTTCTAAACTTGGGAAGTTGTTTTACACATTCTGTATCTCATTAAGTGAAAAATACATCTGGAAACTTTCACTTTAATAAATTTTTTTTATTGAGTGATCAGAATGTTAAATAAAGTGACAACTGATTAAAGAAGGGACTATAAAATCCAAGGGATTGTTCAAATTGGCTTTTTAGAATAGGTTTAGCTACTACATAGTTAAAAGAAGCCAAGCTGTAAAATATGAACATAGTGAATCTGTTTAGATTAGTACACATTATTAATACAGAATATTGTATTGGCCTTGCCACAATTATTAGACTATAACTTCTAAAATAATTGTTGTGCATACTGGAAAAGAGAAAGAGAAGAAAGTTATTAGATGCTCATAGTCTGAACATAGATGGGGTGTGGGTGGAGGTGGTGATGCTCATTGGAATGAATGAGAAGGGTCAAAGGACGCTTAATTTTCTAAGAGCCACCATATGTTCACCAAAATGTATGCAGCTATTCCACATGTAATTATTTCTTGTTTTCTTTAAAAAAAATAAGGGATCTTGGTCCAAAGAGTTCAAATTCCCAATAAATATTGTTATTTTCTCTTCTGGTATAAGAATGTGACTTTTTTCTTTTTCTTTTTTTAAAGACTTAACTCTACTAGTTACTGTCCTGGATAAAAGAATGGGCAGCTGCTAGCCTCTATAATTTTACATGAGATAATGGTAAAGGATACACAATGTGCTGTGTCTCTTGATGTGTTCCAACCTCAGGCTTCATTCCAGTTCTCTAAAATGGAACGTATCATAGGCCAACACTATTAAAAAATGAGGCATAAGTAAATATCTACACAAATCATAGCAGTTCACGTAGCAACAGCACAGGCTGCTGAGGAATCATCGGGGCTCAGGAGCCAGTTTTCTCATGCTTTGTTCTGGGGAACGTCTGTGATGTATCTGCCCAGATTTCCTTTCCATTCTCTTTCCACCCCCCAGTTTCCCCTTTCCCTCCTTCTTCCCTCTTGTGTGTGAAGGCGTATTGTTCTGATTTCCTTTGTAATGAGCGTAAGATCATAGGATATTAAATCCATTCTTTTTAGGAAATGAGGGAAATCAGATTTTCCTCCCAATTCCATTCTTTTGTCTGCTGGCTTCCACTGGAATGTGATTCCATGTTTCATCTGCCATTTGCAATAACAGGCAGGTTTGGAAATGCTAACTCTTTCTCAGATGCCGTCATTCTTTGTCTCATGGGTTTCTTTGGTGGCATAAAGATAAAGCAGCCATAGTTTATATTCTACAGTTTAAACCTGATGTGTTAGAGGTGAAAGACGCATAGCATTACATTATATGTCTTGTTGGCCCCTAGCATTATTAATTGCCTTATTACACTGCAAGACTCTTCTGGGTAAAAATAAGGCTTTTTGTATAAGACCGTGGAGAAGGCTTCCTTGCATTCTATAAATGGCAAGGTTTCTCATATGCAGCAGTAGAGATAGAACCTGACAGCAGGTGTTTCAGGTGTGAGGGAAAAGATAAAAAACATCACACTGAATTAATAAAATGAATTCTTGGCTTTGAAACTTCTCTGACAGGGAGGAAAGAGTACTGAATGAATGTAAACATTTTGACACACACAAATAAGGTGTACAGTGTCAGCTAAATTCTCACTCTCCCAATCCTAGGGACTTCCTAGCCTCTGGCTATGACATCTGGCACTAATTGGTGTTTCAATTCGGGTGAATGTAGGGTGAAGCAGCTACACCCTAAGTAGTGTCATCTACCAGAGGTAGAAGGTGGTAAATAGACCACTAGAAGGCTGTTTTTGAAGGCTTGTTTTAGGCTTTATAGCTGGGCAATGGTTATCTTGATAGAAAAAAAAGATTCAACCTGCCTGGAGATGCTTAACAGCTTTAGGCTGTTTGAAGCAAGTTAAACAAATAAGAGGTAGTAAGGTCTTACTTTTCACTTCTAATTTCTTGGTGTTCCAGGTAAGTGTTTTTTAACCTCCCTGTTACTTACGGTGGAATATGCCATAAACTTTTCTTTCTTTTCCCTGTTCTACCTGTTTCTTTCCAGAATGAGGGACAAATAAACAGCAAGCTCAGAATTCAAATATGGTGGCTCTTGTGAGAATGTAAATCAAGAAGGGAGATGTCTCTTCCCAAGAGGATCTTTAAATTGTGTATACACTGCATTAATAGACATAAAACACAAAATACTTCACTGCATAAATAGACACAAAACACAAAATAGTGCACTACTTAAGAAAAATCCTATGGGAGCAGCTGGTAAGTTTCACATGAAATTTAGCTTAAATTGGGAAAAATGCTAAGGCTGGTGGAAATGTTTAGTTTAGTTTTAATTTTTTTCCTACAGATGCTGCAAATCATCCACAAGTGAAGATGTGATATCATACTCATGATGCTGTTTAAGACATAGCCAATGTCCACAAAGAGATGGCACATTGGAGATGTGTATCAGCCAAGGTTATTTGGATACAAGCAACAGAAACTGATTCTGGGTCAAAATAAAATTTATGGGAAGGATATGGAAGAACAGGAATACTGGAAAATTTGGTTCAGAGCAGGAAAAGGACTAAGGGCACTCCAGGAATCCCTGGAGTAGAAACTCCTCTCTGGCCTCATCAGAGTGCTGCTGCTAGAATGAATGGGGGCTCGGGGGTCAAGTTTCAGGAAGAGTCATCTGATTGGACCACTGTGTTCATGCCTCCCCCACCACCCATGGCTATCATCAGTCAGATTCCTGAATTAATGATATTACCACGTGTACCCAATGGGGGAGAGATAATTTACTAGTAGAACCCCAGAGTGCTGTAACCAAAAGGAGGGAATGCACGCTTATCAGCCAAAAGAAATTGTCTACCGCACCGTATAATGCACTATTGATTTATGCCATATTTTCTATGGCCTTTAGTTCATAGTCTATGTAGTTTGCACGAGAAGGGGAGGGTATAAGGAGAGAACGAGAAAATACACTTTTATCATTTCATATTATGTAACCTGATGTGGTATGAGTAACCCACATGGGCACTGGGCATGAAAGGGTTAAACTGTCAAAACTCTGGTCTGCTGCAATCAGCAAAGATGTTGATTTTTTTTAAATTTCAGAATATTATGGGAGTATCAATGTTTAGGTTACATATATTGCCTTTGCACCGCCCGAGTCAGAGCTACAAGCATGCCCCTCCCCAAAAGAGTGCACACTGTACACATTAGGTGTGAATATACCCATCCCCTCTTCCCTACTCCCACCTGCCCAACACATGATGAATGTTACTTTCATATGTGCACATAAGTGTTGATCAATTAGTACCAATTTGATGGTGAGTATATATGGTGCTTGTTTTTCCATTCTTGTGATACTTCACTTAGGAGGATGGGCTCCAGCTCCATGAAGGATAATACACGAGGTGTTAGTTCACCATTGTTTTTTGTGGCTGAGTAGTACTCCATGGTATGCATATACCACATTTTATTAATCCACTCATGAATTTATGGGCACTTGGGTTGTTTCCACATCTTTGCAATTGTGAATTGTGCTGCTATAAACATTCGAGTGCAGGTGTCTTTGCTATAGAACATCTTTTTTTCCTCTGGGTAGATGCCCAGTAGTGGGATTGCTGGATCAAATGGTACTTCTACTTTTAGTTGTTTGAGGTATCTCCTTATTACTTTCCATAGAAGTTCTATGGAAAGTAGTTTGCAGTCCCACCAGCAGTGCATGAATATTCCTACCTCTCCACATCCATGCCAACATTTGTTGTTTTGGGATTTTTTGATAAAAGCCATTCTTACTGGAGTTAAGTGATACCTCATTGTGGTTTTGATTTGCATTACCCTGAAGATTAGAGATGTTGAGCATTTTTTCATATGTTTCTTGGCCCTTAGTCTATCTTCTTTTGAAAAGTTTCTGTTCATGTCCTTTGCCCACTTTTTAATGGGGTTGTTTGATTTTTTCTTGCTGATTTTCCTGAGTTCTATATAGATTCTAGTTATCAGCCCTTTATCAGATGTATAGCATGCAAATATTTTCTCCCATTCTGTAGGTTGTCTATTTGCTCTAGTGATAGTTTCTTTGGCTTTGCAGAAGCTTTTTAATTTGTTCAGGTCCCATTTATTTATTTTTGTTGGCACTGTGATTGCTTTTGGGATCTTCTTCATGAATGTTTTGCCTAGGTTTATATCTATAAGAGTTTTTCCAAAGTTTTCTTCTAGAATTCTTATTGTTTCATGCATTAGGTTTAAGTCTGTTATCCATTGTGAGTTGATTTTTGTGAGAGGTGAGAGGTGCGAGGTGTGGATCCTGTTTCAGTCTTCTACATGTTGCTATCCAATTTTCCCAGCACCATTTATTGAATAGGGATTCTTTTCCCCAGTGTATATTTTTGTCTTCTTTGTTGAAGATCAGATATTTATATGAGGATGGTTTTATATCTGGGTTCTTAGTCCTGTTCTTGTGCCAGTACCATGCTGTTTTGGTTACTACAGCCTTGTAGTATAGCTTGAAGTCTGGTAAATTTATGCCTCCAAATTTGTTCTTTTTGCTTAAGGTTGCTTTAGTTATATGGGGTCTTTTCTTGTTCCATAGGAAGAGTAGAATTATTTTTCTAGATCTGTGAAAAATGATGTTGTTATTTTAATAGGGATTGCATTGAATCTGTAGATCACTTTGGGTAGTATAGACATTTTAATAATGTTGATTCTGCCGAACCATGAGCATGGTATGGTTTTATATCTGTTACGTCCTCTGCTATTTCCTTCCTTAGTGTTTCATAGTTCTCCCCTTTGGGGGTCTTTAACATCCTTGGTTAAATATATCACTAGGTATTTTATTTTCTTTGTTGCTATTGTGGAAGGTATTGAGTCTCTCATTTGGTTCTCAGTTTGACTATTGTTGGTGTATATGAATGTTATTGATTTGCGTACATTGATTTTGTAACCTGAGACTTTGCTGAACCTATTTATGAATTCCAGTAGTCTCTTGGCAGAATCTTTGGGGTTTTCTAGATATAAGATCATATTGTCAACAAAGAGTGATAGTTTGACCTCTTCTTTCCCCATTTGGACACCATTGATTTCCCTCTCGTGCCTGATTGCTCTGGCAAGGACTTCCCAGTACTATGTTGAATAAAAGTGGTGACAGTAGGCAACCTTGTCTAGTTCCAGTTCTAAGTGGGAATACTTTCAATTTTTCCCCATTCAGTATGATGTTGACTGTGGGTCTGTCGTATATGGCTTTTATCATTTTGAGGTAAGTCCCGTCTATGTCTATTTTGTTAAGTGTTCTTATCATAAAAGGGTGCTGAATTTTGTCAAATGCTTTTTCTGCATCTGTTGAGAGGATCATATAGTCTTTGTTTTTACTTCTGTTTGTGTGGTGAATTACATTTACAGATCTGTGTATGTTGAACCATCCCTGCATCTCTGGGATGAAGCCCACTTGGTTGTGATGGATTATTTTTTTGATGAGCAGCTGAATTCAATTTACTTGGATTTTATTGAGAATTTTTGCATCTATAATTGTAAGGGATATTGGCCTGTAGTTTTATTTTTTTTGTTGAGTCCTTTCCTGGTTTCGATATCAGGGTGATGTTGGCTCCGTAAAATGTGTTGGGGAGGATTCCTTCCTTCTCAATGTTGTGAAACAATTTCTGCAGGGTAGGCACCAGTTCTTCATTGTAGGTCTGGTAGAATTTGGGTGTGAAACCATCTGATCTGGGACTTTTTTTTTCAGGGAGATTTTAAATTTCTGCTTCAATTTCAGTACTTGATATTGGTCTGTTCAGGAGTTCTATTTCTTCCTGATTGAGCCTAGGGAGGCTGTGAGTTTCTAAGAATTTGTCCATTTCCTCCACATTTTCAAGTTTATGTGCATAGAGATTTTTGTAGTATTCAGAGATGATATTTTGTATTTCTGTGGTATCAGTTGTAATTTCTCCTTTTAAATTCCTGATTGAGTTTATTAGAGTCCTTTCTTTTCTGCTTCTGGTTAATCTACTGAGAGGTAGGTCAATTTTGTTTACCTTTTCAAAGAACCAGCTTTTTCTTTCATTAATCTTTCATATAGTTCATTTGTTTTTGATTTCATTTGGTTCTGCTCTGATCTTAGTTATTTTTTTTCTTCTGCTGGGTTTGGGATTGTTTTGTTCTTCTTTTTCCAGTTCTTTGAGTTGATTCATTAAGTTGTTGATTTGTGATCCTTCTGTCTTTTGGATGTAGGCATTTAAGGTTATGAATCTTCCTCTCAGGACTGCTTTTGCTGTGTCCCACAGATTTTGATAAGTTGATAACTTGTGTCATTTAGTTCAAAGAATCTTTTGATTTCCATCTTATTTCCTCCTTGACCCAATAATCATTCAGCAGTAGGTTGTTTAGTTTCCATGACTTATGTAGAGATGAGTGTTTCTGTTGGAGTTGATTTCTAATTTTATTCCACTGTGGTCTGAGAAGATTCTATTTTTTAAAATTTGTTGAGACATGTTTTGTGGCCTAGGATGTGGTCAGTCTTAGAGAATGTCCCATGAGCTGATGAGAAGAATGTATATTCAGTGGTTTTTAGGTGGAAAGTTCTGTAAATGTCTGTTAGACCCATTTGTTCTAGAGTTCTTTTTAAGTCCCTTGTTTCCTTGTTTATTTTGTGTTTGGAAGATCTGTCCTGTGCTCTCAATGGGGTGTTGAACTCCCGAGCTATTACAGTGCTGGTGTTTATCATTTTGTTTAGATCAAGTAGGATTTGCTTTATGAATCTCATTGCACCTGTGTTGGGTGCATAGATATTTAGAATTGTTATGTCTTCTTGTTGAATTGTTCCCTTTACCATTATATAATGACCATCTTTGTCTTTCATTACTTTTGTTGATTTGAAGACTAAATTATCTGATATGAGAACTGCTACCTCAGCTTTCTTTTGGTTTCCATTTGCATGTAATATTGTTTTCCATCCCTTCACCTTGAGTCTGAATGAGTCCTTGTGGATTAAATGTGTTTCCTGAAGACAGCAGATACTTGGTTTGTGTATATTTATCTGTTTGGCCAGCCTGTGTCTCTTCAGTGGGCAGTTCAAGCCATTCACATTTATTGAAAGAATTGATAAGTGGGGTGGATTTCTGTTCATCTTGTTGAGTAGAACTTTGTTGGTTTGTTTTATGTCTTAAGCCATTGTGGTATTTGGCCTTTGACCTTTAGCTTTTGGATGATTTTACACTGGTGAGTGTCTATTGTGCTGATCCGTGTGTAACACAGTTCTGAGTACTTCCTGGAGGGCAGATCTTGTTTTGACAAATTCCCTCAGTGTTTGCTTGTCTGAGAAAGACTTTATTTCCCCTTCACATGTGAAACTTAGTTTTGCATCATACAAAATTCTAGGGTGGGCATTATTCTGTTTGAGAAGACTGAGAATGGGGCCCCAGTCCCTTCTAGCTTGTAAGGTCTCAGTTGAGAAGTCTGCAGTTAGTCTGATGGGTTTTCCTTTTCTAAGTTACCTGCTGCTTTTGCCTTACAGCTCATAGGAGGGCCTCTTTTGTGTTTATTTTGGCCAGTCTGATGACTATGTGTTGTGGTGTTTTCCTCTTTGCAATGAATCTCCCAGGACTCCTTTGAGCTTGTACCTGGATATCTAGATTTCTAGCAGACAGGAATTTTCTCAATATTCCTAATAGTATCCACCCTTGTTTTTTTTTTTTCACCTCGGATGCTATATTTAGTAGGCTCTTCACATAATCCATATTCTTGTAGGCTTGATCTTTCCTTATTTCTCTGCTCTATCTCTGTGACTGATTGTTAATTGAAAGGGTTGTCTTCAAGCTCTGAATCTTTCTTCTGCTTGATCTAACCTATTCTTAAGACTTCCACTGTGTTGTAATTCCTTGAATGAATTTTTCATTTCCAGAAGTTCTCTTTGATTTTTCTTTAATATTTAAATTTCTTTAGTGAATTTTTCATTCATTTCCTGCATTCTTTTTGTGGTTTCTTTGTATTGGGCTTACATTTTATCTTGCATTACATTGAGCTTCCTTACAATCCATGTTCCAAATTCATCATCTGTCATTTCATTTTTCTGATTTTGGTTGGTATCCATTGCTAGAAAGCTGGTGTTCCCTTTTGGGGGTGTCCCTTTGCTTTGACTCTTTGTACTTCTGGAGTTCTTTCATTGGTTCCATCTGACCTGGAGCAGCTGTTGTTTTTACCTTTGGATTTTCTTTTGTTTAGGTAATACCACACCCAGTTTAATCTCTGAGCCAGTAGGTGGTGCTTGTGGGTGACAATTGACCACACTCTGTATGATGAATCAGTAAATGCAGTAAAAGGGTGTGCAAATTGACCTCCCTGTCAGTAGGTGGTGCTTGCCAGGAGGAACAAGCTGAGAGGTTGTTTTTGGGTTCTGTGACCAGCTCTGGTTCCTCAGGAGAAGCACTGTAATGCCCCAGGTGGTGGGTGGGGCTCTGAGATTTCCAAGTGAGTCCTTATTCTCCACCTGAGCAGGGGCGGGCTGGGGAATAAAGCTGGGCATGGCTGTGTTGGGTAAGCCTGCCCTCAAGCTCCACAAATGCCTTTAGCAGGGGTCAAAGGTCTGTTCCCTGCCTCTGGGCAAAGCTTCCAGGGAGGGGCCGAAGTGGCCCCACTCAACTGGAAAGTCTGCATGTGGAGGTGCAGCTGTCTGAGACCCGCAGTCTGGCAGTATGGAGCAGGCCTAGCTCCTTTCCGCCCTCCCCTGTTCTGTGGTTTCTTCTGGGCCTCTGCTGGCAGGCAGGATCTCAAGCCATCCATGTTCCCCCACTACTGTGATGCGGGCTGGGAGGTTCCCTGCCCAGGATCCCAGCCTGAGTTGGGAGGAAGGGTGCCCTGTGAGCATGCCACAGCTAGGACACACTGTGCACTCTCACCCCTGATTGGCTCCTGCAGGCACCCACAAGACATGGGTATACAGGATCTGGCCTCCGGGTCTGTCCCCTGGGCCCTGGAGATCAAACCCTGACCATGCCAGGGAGAAGGATACTGGTCCCATGCCTCTCTCATGGGGTGCCCAAGCTGATTCAATGTCCCTCTACCTTGGGTGTATCCCCCTCTGCCAGGGTCACTGGGCAAACAGCACCAGGGAGGGCCAGGAGGCAGGGAGCTCACAGTCTGAGCACCTCTCAGTCTGCTGCAGGACCCCAAAAGGAAAGGTCTGAGCCCTGTTCTCTGTGGAAGCCTCTGTGTGGTGTCTCAACTGTCTCTCTCAGCAGCTGCGGGTGGGGGAGGGGAAGGGGCAAAAAATAATCTAGGTGGAGAAAACTCCACCTTCTGGTGGTCTCCAACCCTCTCTCCAGGAGGCAGTCCACCCAGAATGACAAGGCTCTGGAGTCACACAGATTGCCTGGGACCCACTGAACCCCTTTGGCTCCTGCAGTCTGGGCCGGAGTTGGGAAATGTCTGTGTGGGGATGAGCAAGACAGATCCTGAGGGGTTGAGGTCCCCTGGGGAGGACAAAGACACCTGGTGGGTAGAGAAGCAATATGGTGGTGCCGTCCAGTTTGGGTCTGTGGGGCGGGAGGCACCCTGGTGTGGGGGGTGGTGAAAGCCTGGTGCCCTGTCCTCAAGAAGCTCTCCAGTCACTGGCGACAGCAGTCTCTGGGCTTGCTTTGGCAGAAGGTCTCTCCATCATCTCCGGAGCCAACCAACAGTCTGAGATGCAAGGGAGGGAGATGTTAGCCAGTGCACCTACCCTTCTTGCTGGTCTCTGAGACTGTCTGGGCTTAATCCCTGCTGATGCCTTTCTCCTTTCCATTATGCTCTGCAACCTCTTCCCATGGAGTCTCCTGTAGGTTCAGGCACTCTTCCTTCAGACCCTTATCTGATTGGTGTTTGTCTGTCTGGTTTTTTTTTCATCTAAAATTTCTCCTTACAGAGACACTTTGGCTGGTGGCGACTTTGGTCTGCCATCTTCCCCCTCTGAATTTTAGTACATAGGAAGTACCATGTTACTGAATTTTTGCTCAGTGGGGAACCTGTTTTAGCTGGCATCCAATCTTTAAGATTTTCTCTCTGCCAAATGGAGGCATTAACATAATCTCTGTGATTGTCAAGGGGTGAGACAGAACACAGTGGTAATTGAACAGGAGACCCCTAAATAGCAGAGCCACAGCCCCACAAACTGAAGAGACACAAGTCCTTGGCAAAGAGTAGGAATTAGTGTCAGGTCTGTCTTGCAGAGCATATGGAAGGGAAGGAAAGCCTCTTCAGTAATGTTGTTGGTAAGTATCATGTACTTATAACTGCTGAGTATCTGGGACAGATTGTACCAAGTCCCAGATACTCAGCTGTGAGTTTCACAGAGCAGGCTGGCAAATGACAAGATCAGTAGAGGCTTAGCAAAACCTGAGCAAAAAGAAAAGAGGAGAAACCCAGAATTTGTCATCATGGAGACAGTTTGTCTTAGGCAGCTGGACAAGAGTTTTCATGGACTAAGAAATAGGCATTAATTATACTAGTACTTCTGTAAAACTGTTTATAATTTATTGTACTTAATTTTGCATGGATTAGAAGCATAGTAAGCAGCTTGAGGTATTCATTCTATAGTGGTGATTCAGTCTGTCCCAAGTTAGCTTTCTGCTATTTTCAGACAATTCCTAGAAGATCAGAGAAGAGCTTGGCAGATCTCCAAATGGATCCAACAGACTCTACACTGTAACTCAATGGGGAAGGAGAAAACAAGCAGCTGAAACTGCAAAGCAGACCATTTTGGAGGATGGCATCAGTGTGATAGAGAGTAAGTGAGGTCAGTGGAGCCCCTGGGACTTTGACACATCTGGACTCAAATTCTGGCTGTGCCATTTACTAGCTTTGTGACCTTGGGCTTGTCACTTAATCTCTCTAAACCTTACTTTCTTCATCTAAAAAATGGATATCTTTCCTGTGAGGCCACTGGGAGATCAGGCATGTAAGTAGTTGGCACAGTGCCTACACATAGTAAGAGTTTTGTATATCTGAGCTTTTAGTCTTATATAATGGCAAGATTCTAGTAATTTATGGGTTAAAATAATGGGAAAGTATATTTTGAGTAAAAGCTTTGGCTGTAGATCTGGGAGCTGCTTAAATCATTGATAATCCACACCACATACATAGTAAAATAACCGTAAATGCCTTAACATGAATTCTTAGTAAGCACTTTGTGAGCTCTATGCCTGGCCTGTGTAATTTATCTGCCCCAAACTCCAATACAATCTTAGGTTTTATCCATGAAAGTACTATGTCCAGATTGTAAGGCATATTACCTCCCTTGGACTTGCCTCTAATTAGATGATGTGTGTGGCATTCTGAGCAGTTTGGGGGTGGGACATATTTTAAAAAAGTCATTGACTGTCTTTGTCCATTTTGTGCTGCAATAACAAAATACCTGAGACTGGGCAATATATAAAGAATAGAAGTTTATTTTCTCACAGTTCTGGAGGCTGAGAAGTCCAAGATCAAGATGCTGTTAGGTTCAGTTGTCTGGTGAGGGCTGCGCTCTGCTTCCAAAATGGCACCTTGATCCTGCATCTTCCAGAAGGGAGGAAGGCTGTGTCCTCATATGTCAGAAGGTGGAAGGGCAAAAGGGATGAAATTCCTCTGTCAAGCCCTTTCTTAAAGGCATCTAAACCTATTCATGAGGAGAGGAGCTCTCATGGCCTAATCACCTCTTAAAGGCCCCACCTCTTAATACTATCACATTGGCAACACCTGAATTTTAGAGGGGGCACATTCAAACCATAGCACTGACATATTATAGTAGGTTGACAGAATTGGTAGATGGTCTGGCTACTCATGCCAAATGAGAAATGTTTGAAGGAACTGGAGATTAGTTGGAACATTTGAGACTAAAAGGAGATTTGATTGCTGTCTTCAAAAGTTGAAGAGTTGATCGTGAAAGAGAGATTTGCCTGGCTGCGGTGGTTGAAAATAACAAGGAAGCAGATTATGGCTGAGCATGAGGAGGCTAATAATTAGAACTGCTCTAAGTTCAGATGGCCCTCTCTATAAGCTGGTTGGACTCCTGTCCCTGGAAGATTCACATGTAAGCTGTAACACACTGATAAGAGATGCTGAGGGCATTTTTACCTGGGGTTAGAGTTAAGCAGATAAACTTGGAAGGCTGTTCTAGCTTTTTGAATCTAAAATTTAATAAACATTTTACAAGGACAAAAAGAAAAAAGTAGCAGTCATGAAGCTAGTAGAATCCCTAGTGCTTCCAAAGACTAATGAAAAGTTTCTGCAAAACTGGTTCTGCTTCCACTGGATCTCAGGAACTGGTGTCCCTAGACCAAGGAGGCTGTATTCAACTGCCGAAAGGTATGGCCAGAGAGAGGCTCTAACGCTTGAAGGCTTCAAACGCTTGAAGTAGAATAAAGACTATGAGAAAAAGTGACTGCACTTTTCTCATTGCATCCTCTTGATTGTGAATCATCCTTTGTTACTATTGACTTCTGAAGTCAGAGCATTCTTGATGTTAAGATCAAGTTTCTTGACATTGATTGGGTCAGACTTGGAAGGGACCCTATGAAGTCATCTAGCCTATTCCTTAAAATTTTTAACAACCATGAGGCGTAGTCTGTCTTTACAAACAGCTCCAGAAGAATTGGGAGAACATCCTCCCATCTATGTTCTTAACCACCATTCTATCCTGCCTGGAAAGGAGAAAGGGGAGGGATTGAAGAGTAATGGCCTTTGAGGTCAGGCAAGCATGGCCTTCTGGAGGCCAGCTCTGGAGATCTAGGCAAGCTGCCATACAAAGGCTTAGGTTCCTCATCTCTCAAATGGGTGCAATAATAGTACTCACTCCATAGGTTTGTTACAAGGACTGATTAAGATGTTATATAACCAAGTACTTGGCATAGTGCCTAGCACATTGCAAGCTCCCAATGAAGGCTACTTATTATAATGAGCTTTATTCTGATATTTTCTGTTCTGTTGTGGCAGGAATGGCACAGATGGTCAACAACTTTAATTCAATTTTAAATATTTATTATTGTTATTAAGCATATTTTAATTACTTGGGGGAAAATTAATTCAGAATCTGGAAATCTTTATTGAAAATATTTACTAAATTTTAGTTCATTTCTAGCTATCTCAGAGCTCTTTAAGTTGTTGACATGCTTATTAAATTTTAGCACTCCAAATTGTAAATGATAAGCAATATTTATTTGCAGACTTTCCTGGAGTGTACTTTCATATTTAGAGTTAAGCTGCATAAAATAATAATTGAGAAATAGTTATAAATTATTGAGACTACACTAGTTATAAATAGCTACCCTGATAATTAGTCATGGAAGCCTGAAAGTAAAGCACCTTAAGAAGTTCATATATTCTTAAACACTTATACTACAAGTGGGGAATGAAAGCAGTGGATTTCTTTAATAATTATTGAAAAATTTGTATGAGAGAGACCTGTCTTTACAAGACTAATAGAAAAGGGGTCCAGTGGATTCTAGTTAAATTTATGTTAAAGATTTCTTACTTCCTCTCAGTAATATAAATTGCTTCTTGTAAATGTTATAAAGCAACTCTTCTGTAGCCCTTAAATTCATTAAGTCCTTAATTATTATAAGAAAACATATTCTACAACCAAATGGAAATTTAAAGAATTATATTATGTTGTATTTTAAAAATTTGCTTATTATAATACTGTAATTTCTAACCTTCCACCAAAAAGGAGTAAAATAATACTCATACCTAATTGAAATTCATCTATAGTCAAGCAATATGAGGAATTAAAGACAAAAATTGACTGTGTTATGAAATTTCATGTCCCAAATTACTTTGTGAAGGTCATTAATATTTATAACTAAACTGTCCTTTGATGTGCATTAATAATGTACCTTGGGACTATGCAAAGAATAATTCATAAATATTCTGGAAAAGGAGAAGAAGCCATAATTAAGTCACAGTAATTAACATGGATATTGGGTTATGATTTAAATGAATCACAAATTCTTACTACACAGGTTGATATGTTGATTTTTCTATGAGGTTCAGAAGGTTGAGAGTCAGTAAATAGAAGGTGGAGGTTTATGTATGAAAGTTACTTTCTAGAAAAATAGCTTTGCCTAAAACCTGTGTTCACAGCAAACGTGAACTTGTCACTGAGAGAGCATAGTAGACAACAAAATTATATATCCATTTAAAAATATTTTTAATATTTAAGTTGTCTGTTGCAGAGCACAATGTTAATTTCTGCCAGGAGAATTCTAAAATATTAGTCTAATCAAATTTCACTGATGTTATGCTTTTTAATCAATTTTTTAAACATAAATTTAAAAATCAGATATTGCTTTATCTATTAAGAAATTGAAATAACTTATTTTAATATTTAATCCTTATGATGTTTGGGAATCCTTTAATCTTCAGGTAGAGCAGTTTAGTTGAAACCAAATTGATTAATAATTTAATTTTTCATCTTGACTTGAAAGCCTTCATTGTGTGTTGCTGTTATAGAAACTGTATCAAACCACTGGGATCCCATGGAAATGTATTATGAACATTCAAACTGTAAATGTTAGCTGGAATTTTAATATCTAGATATTACTTATTGTCCTTTCTGTGATATATGTATACCCATATTGATTAAGTGACTTAACAACAGTGGCGTAGGTGGTCCCTGGATCAGCTCTTCGTTTTCTTTTCCCTGTTTCAGAAAATAGTACTAGCATCTGCCTCAGTCACCTGATCTGGATGCCTTGACTCCTTCCTGGCTCCCACACAAATTCCTTCTACTATCTCAGTTTCTCTTGCAAACATCCATTTCTTTCCACTCTTCCTACCACTACCTTAGTTTGAATCACCAAAATCTTTCAGGGCAGTGGTCCCCCTTTCTCTAGGGTCATATCTTCTAATCCATTCTCCTCATTGTATTTCTGGAGGAATCTTCCTAAAATACAAACCTTATCACAATGTTCTATCTACTCCTTTTCAATTTTGAGTATCTTCAACATCCTGTAAATGACTTAATCAATATTCTTGTCTTGTAGTACCTTGGCCATCTCATTTCCAGTGAATATTTCCTCCACTCCAACTCAGCCAGTGTTCTCTCTGCTGCTCCAATATCAAAATCAGAAATTCATACATCTCATTCTCTGAACAATACGTCTTATCTTTCCAGTTTACCTCCTCAGTCACCTCTGAAAACAATTCTCTAAAGACACGGAGTGCTTTAATCAATTTACTTGCTACCCCTCAGCCCTCTCTTGTCTTCATTTTCCCTCCTCATCTACTTTGAATTCATTATAATTATGACTATGCAATCTTTTATATAAATGAACCATCATGATTATACTCTGGCAAATCCACACCCCTGCAAGGCTCAGCCTTCCACTTTCTCCATGTATATGTCCACACAACCAAGCATTGCTACGGAGAAGCCATATGACAGGCAGATTGGAGTAAGTGTACTTTTGTGATCACCACCTGAATGTTTGTGTTCCTCCAAAATCCATGTTGAAACCTAATCCCCAATGTAGTGGTATTAAGAGGTAGGGCCTTTGGGAGGGGATTAGATTATGAGGGCAGAGCCCTCATATATATTCAACCACAAATGATATATAAAGTTTTTTATGTGTTTTCATAGTTAATAAATATCCATAGATTTACCATATTTATCATTTAATTTTGTCACTCAACATTATATTTTGTAGATCTATTCATGTTGACATATAGTTCTAACTGATTTATTTTAGTCCTTCTGTGGTATTCAATTTTACACAAATACCACAATTTATTGAATTATTCTCCTATTTTTGGACATTTAAGTTGTTTGCAGTTTTTATGGCATCATAAAGATGTAGCAGTGAACATTCTTTAAAGTGTTTATTTTTACTTTAATAACATGGTCACCCGGTCAATTTGTATAAATGTATCATGTATACTTAAAAAGAATGTATGTTTGATATCTGTGAATTAAGGATTCTTTCTTTTCCCCTCTGCTGTTCTGGAAGTTATATATTTTTATTTTTCTTCTGGTTTTCCTTAAGATTTATAGTCACTCTTAAATTTGCAATATTTAAAGTTAATCAGTAGCTCTATTTCCTTTGCAACAATTTGGAGGGGTGTCTTAGAAAGTTTAAACTCCATTCTTCAGCCTTCTCCACCAATAATATTCCATGTAAATTTTGTCCATTGTGTTAGTTTAGCTTTGCTTCTTATACTCTGCCCAAATTAGTAAATTATTATTACAAATAGCTCAATTCTTATTTATATTTGCCCACATGTTTATAAATGTTTTGCTCACTATTGTTTCTCACTCTCTTATCCTTTTTTCTGGATTTAATTTCCTTTTTGCTGAAGTGTATCCTTTAGTAGTTCTTTCAGAGAGGATCTGTGAGTGTAAATGCTCTCAGTCTCCGATATTCTGAAAATGCTTTTATTTCACATGGATTCCTTTGCTCTAATTTAGAGGGGAATAAAATTCAAGGTTGAGTTATTTATTTCCCATGAATACTTTTTAATTTGCTTTTTAAATTGACAAATAAAAATTATATATATTTATCAGGTGCAACAAGTTTTGAACTATGTACAATTGTGGAGTGGCTAAATTGAGCTAATTCACGTATGCATTACTTCACGTACTTACATTTTGTGGTGAGAACACTTAAAATTTACTCTTAGCAATTTTCAAGAATATAATACATTGCTATGAACTATAGTCACCATGTTGTACAATAGATCTCTTGAACTTATTCCTCCTAACTGAAATTTTCTATATTTTGACCAATATCTTCCCACCACCCCTAACCCCTGGTAACAACCATTCTACTTTCTGTTTCTATGGGTTCAACTTTTTTAGATTCTTCATATAAGTGAGATCATACAGTATTTGTCTTTCTGTGCCTGGCTTATTTCAGTTAACATAATATCTTCCATGTTTATTTAAGTTGTCACAGATGATGGGATTTCTTTCTTTTTTAAGACTGAGTAGTATTCCATTGTGTATGGAAACCAGTTTTTCTTTATCCATTCATCTGTCGATGTACACTTATGTTGATTTCAAATCTTAGCTGTTGTGCATAGTGCTGAAATGAACATGAGAATGCAGATATCTCTTTGACATACAGATTTCATTTCCTTTGGATATATATACTCAATAGTGAGATTGCTGGATCATATCTATTTTTAATTTTTGGAGAAACTTCCATAGTGTTCTCCATGAGGGCTGTGCTAATTTACATTCCCACCAACAGTGTTCCCTTTTATTCCACATCCTCACCAATACTTACTGTCTTTTGTCTTTTTTATAATATCCATTCTAACAGGTGTGAGGTGATACCTCATGGCAGTTTTAACTTGCATTTCTCTGATGATTAGTGATGTTGAGCATTTTTTCATATATCTGTTGGCTCCCTTGAGCACTATTAAGTTATTTTTTTATTGTTTTCTTGCCTCTCTGTTGCAGATCTTCAGTCTAATTTTCATTTCATTATAAGTAATAACTCTTTTCTCTAGATTGCTTTTAAGGTCTCTTTATGTCTTTTAACTGCTGCAGTGCCAGAAAGAAATTTCTAACTATGGGTTTTTTTTAACTTATCCTGTCCAGAACTCAGTATGCTCATTCAGTTTTCTTTGAATATTGTCTCTTCCCTATATTCTCTACTGTCTTTTTTGGAATTCCTATTAGATGTATATTGAACCTACTCATTCTATCGTTCATCTCTCAGCTTTGCTCCCATAATTTCCATCTCTTTTGTTTCATTCTGAGTTATTTTATCAGATTTCTTTCAATTCATTAATTCTGTCTTTAGTTATGCCTATCCAGTTAGCTCTTTATATATTTAGCCCATCCACTAGGGTCTTAATTTAGTGGCTGTATTTTTCAATTCTAAAATGGCCGTGCTTCATGCCTATGTCCAGAATCTTGTTGTCTTCTCTGCGTACGTACTCTCTCTCTAGGAAATCTCATTTATTTCCAGTGCTTGGTAATTCTTAATTTTATATCTTTGGCCTAGACCTTTCTCCTAAGCTTCTGACTCATATATTCAGCTGCTTATGTGACTTATATGTCTAATAGAGATTTTAAACTTAAAATATGCAAAACAAAATTATGTCTCTTGGGAGACTCTTCCTCCCCAGTCTTCCTCATCTCAGTAAGTGATACTCCTATTCCTCCCACAGATCAAGCTGGAGTCTGGGGCCTTATCCTGGATTCCTTTGTCTCCCTTGCTGTCCACAACTAAGTCTTTAGCAAGCTTTAATGTTTTAGCTTCTACTTTCTCTCTCTGCTTCCACTGAGCCATTTTCATCTTTCACCTGGAAGAGTGCATTTGGTCCCTAACTAGTCTCCCTATGTCTATGCTTGCCCCTTATAATCCATTCTCAACACAACCAACAGAGTGATTTTCTAGAAATATAAATTGAATAATATCACTAACATGCTTAAAATTCTTAAATGGCTTGCACTTGAACTGCCCTTGGAATAAAATTCTGCGTCTTTCAGAATTCTTTGGTCTTCAGGGTCCTGTGTGGTCTGGCCCATGCCCACAGCTTTTCTCATCTATCTCTCCCCCTTGATTATATGTTTCACCCTATTTGAGCTGTTTCACTACACTCCTCCCATGTTAGGGATTCACTTGCTCCCTCCTTGCCTGGAACACTTCTTCAAGATCTTTACATAATGGCTTTTCCTCAGCTTTCAAATCTCATTTTAAATGCCACCCACAGTGATGCTTTCCTTATCCCTGAATTATAATAGGTTCTCTCCCAGATCTTGTCTACACCATTTTTTTTTCTATACAAGAAGACCACTAGTTTTCTTCACAGAATCTCACACATTTTGTAATGGCTTGTTTACTTGTTAGTGTCTTTCACCATAGATTTCAAAGTCCCATAAAGGCAAAGCCATTATGTAATTTTTCTCACCATTACACATCCCATATCTAGCATTGCTTCTGGTAGTTGGAGATTTCTTCATTTTTCTTTCATTCATACAACAAATATTCATTTTGTGCCTATAGCCAGACTCTGCTGGATGATGGAAATAGAACTGTGAACCAAGACAGACACGGTTGGTGTCCTTGCAGAGCTTGCAGTCTTGTGAGGAATACCAGGTAGTATATGTGCTTTAACTGAGGAAGTATGGGGTCCATCAGGGACACAGAAGATGGAAACCTAAACTTATCTCAATATCAGGGGGAGGTGTCAGAGAGGGCTTCCTGGAGGAAGTGGCATTGTAGTTGAGACCTGAAGAATCAATAAAAGTTTACCAGATAAAGCATAAAGGAAGAATTGTATTAATAGTGTACAAAGAGGTTTGGAGGTGAAGGAAATCATGGTGCAGCTGAGGAACTTTAAGTTCAGTGTGGCTGGAGCATAAAGTATAAGGTGGGGAATGGTGAGAGCTAAGTTTGGAGAGGTATCGGTCATACAGTACCTTGAAACTATGTTAAGAAATTTGAACTTTTTCAAAGAACAGTGAGGAGCATTGAAGGAGTTCTCAGGAAATTATGGATATGATTACACTTGTATTAAAAATCTCTGAGGATAAGCTCATTGGGGAGAGATTGATGAGTTTTTTTGCTGAGCAATGGGCAAGATATCATGGGATGAACAATTGGGTAAACATTATTCCCAGATGAAGAACATAATTTAAAAAAATGCTTATTTCATAATGTAGTTATTCACTGGCATTATAGCCGAGTAATAGATTCACTAAAATAATTAAATTCTGTTATTATGTACTCTTTTACTGGGAATAAGAATGGAGGAAGGGGGAAAGAAGTATGATAGGGGAGCAAAGAGAAAGACATTTATAATTTATCAAAATATGAATTCTGGCTTATGGCTGGTGACTTCTCAGATTTCAGGATTCAGTTTAAATGTCATCACTTCATCACAATGTCTTTACAGTTTGAAACATGTAGATAACCAACATTTACTTGCATTAATAAAGATTAGTCTCTATCCACTAAAGGAAATATGAAGGCAAGTCACCTGTGACTAGGAGCTTTCCTGTTACCCATCTTCATCCTGCAGTCCTGTCTCTGAGCAGCCTGTCTTTGAATGGTGATATATAGAGATATCTGTGGAGGGGAAAGGGGCTGTCCCACCCATAGTGAGGGTGGTAATGATGGTGGCCACAACAACACGGTAGAAAATTCCCAATCAGTGATGGGTCTGGGGTGATGTTCTTGATGAACTGAAGTGGGAATAAAAATTCTGTTATGCCCTTTATAGTTACATAGTGCTTTATCGTTTGAAAATCTTTATTTATTTACTTTTAAAAATATCATAATATTACAGGGTTACAAATATTTTGGTTACATGGATTGCTTTTGTACTGCTTGAGTCAAAGTTATAAGTGTGCCCGTCACCCAGATAGTGTACATTGTACTTATTAGGCATGATTTCACTAATCCCCTCCTCCCCTCTCCCACCTGCTTGATTTCCATTGACTTTTACTTCTATCTGTGCACATAAGTGCTGATCAGTTAGTTCCAATTTAATAGTGAGTACATGTGGTTGTTTTTCCATTCTTACAATACTTCACTTAGGAGAATGGTCTCCAATTCCATCTAGATTGTTGCAAAAGGTATGAATTCATTTTTTAAATGGCTGAATAGTACTCCATGGTATACATATCCACATTTTATTAATCCACTCATGAACTTATGGGCACTTGAGTTGATTCCACATCTTTGAGATTGTGAATTGTGCTGCAAAAATCATTTGAGTGCAAGTGTCTTTTTGATAAAATGACTTTTTTCTATTAGGTAAATACCCAGTAGTGGAATTGCTGGATCAAATGGTAAGTCTACTTTTAGTTCCTTGAGGACTCTCCATACTATTTTACATAGAGGTTGTACTAGTTTGCAGTCCCACCAACAGTGTATAAATGCTCCTTTCTCTCTGCATACATGCCAGCATCTATTGTTTTGGGACTTTTTGATAAAAGCCATTCTCACTGGGGTTATGTGATATCTCATTGTGGTTTTGATTTGCATTTCTCTGATGATTAGTCGCATTGAGCTTTTTTTTTATACATTTATTGGCCTATTGTCTATCTGCTTTTGAAAAGCTTCTATTCATGTCTTTTGCTCACTTTTTAATATGGTTGTTTGATGTTTTTCTTGCTGACATGCTTGAGTCCTTTATAGATTCTGGTTATTAGCCCTTTATTGGATGTGTAATATGTGAATATTTTCTCCCATTCTGTAAGTTGTCTATTTGCTCTGTTGATTGTTTCCTTGGCTGTGCAGAAACTTTTTAATTTAATCAAGTCCTATTTATTAATTTTTGTTGTTGCTGTGATTGCCTTTGGGTTCTTCTTCATAAATTCTTTGCCTAGGCCAATATCTAGAAGAGTTTTCCAACAGTTTCTTCTATAATTCTTATGGTTTCGTGTCTTAGATTTAAGTCTGTTATCCATCTTGAATTAATTTTTGAGTGATGATAATTTTTAATTTGGATCCTGTTTCAATCTTCTTCATGTGGCTATCCAATTTTCCCAGCACTATTTATTGAATAGGGATATTTCCCCCCCAGTGTATATTGTTGTCTGCTTTGTCAAAGATCAGATGGCCGTATGTGGGTGGTTTTATATCTGTGTTCTCTGTCCTGTTCCACTGGTCTATGTCTCTATTTTTGTGCCAGTACCATGCTGTTTTGGTTACTATAGCCTTGTAGTGTAGCTTAAAGTTGGGCAAAGTGATGCCTCCAGATTTTTTCCTTTGGCTTAAGGTTGTTTTGGCTATTCAGGCTCCTTTCTGGTTCCAAATGAAGTGTAGAATTATTTTTTCTAGATCTGCAAAAAATGACATTGGTATTTTGATGCGGATTGCATTGAATCTGTAAATCACTTTGGGTAGTATGGACATTTTAACAATGTCAATTCTGCTGATCCATGAGCTTGATATGTTTTTCCATTTGTTTACATCATCTGCAATTTCCTTCCTCAGTGATTCGTAGTTCTCTTTGTAGAGATCTTTCACCTCCTTGGTTAAATATATTCCTAGGTATTTTATTTTCTTTGTAGCTATTGTGGAAGGTATTGAGTCTTTGATTTGATCCTCAGCTTGACTGTTGTTGGTGTATAGGAATGCTACTGACTTGTTTGCATTGATTTTGTAACCTGAGACTTTGCTGAATATATTTATCAATTCTAGGAGTCTCTTGGCAGAATCTTTGGGGTTTTCTAGATGTGAGATCATATTATTAACAAAGAACGATAGTTTGACCTCCTCTTTCCACATCTGGATACTGTTAATTTTCTGCTCTTGCCTGATTGCTCTGGCAAGGACTTCCAGAACTATGTTGAATAGAAGTGGTGACAGTGGGCATCCTTGTCTTGTTCCAGTTCTAAGTGGGAATGCTTTCAATTTTTTCCCCATTTGGTATGATGTTAGCTGTGGGTTTGTCATATATGGCTTTAATAATTTTGAGATATGTTACATCTGTGCCTATTTTGTTAAGAGTTTTTGTTATAAAAGGGTGCTGAATTTTGTCAAATGCTTTTTCTGCATCTATTGAGATGATCGCATGATCTTTGTTTTTGCTTCTGTTTATGTGGTGAATCACATTTATGTATTTATGTATGTTGAACCATCCTTGCATCCCCAGGATGAAGCCTACTTGGTTGTGGTGGATTATTTATTTTTTTTTGAGGTACTGCTGAATTTGGTTTGGTAGAATTTTACTGAGAATTTTTGCATCTATATTCATAAAGGATACTGGTCTATAGTTTTCTTTTTTTGTTGTGTCATTTCCTGGCTTTGGTATCAAGGTGATACTGGCTTCATAGAATGAGTTGGGGAGGATTCCTTCCTTCTCGGTGTTATGAAATAATTTCTGCAGTATGGGTACCAATTTTTCTTTGTAGGGCTGATGAAATTGGGCTGTGAAACCAACTGGTCTAGGACTTTTTTTTGTTGGAAAATTTTTTATTCTTGCTTCAATTTTGTTGCTTGTTATTGGTCTGTTCAGGAGTTTTACTTCTTCCTGATTGAACCTTGGGAGGTTGTGTTTTTCCAGGAATTTGTCCATTTCCTCTATGTTTTCAAGTTTATGTGCATAGAGATTTTTATAGTATTCACAGATGATATTTTGTATTTCTGTGGTATCAGTTGTAATATTTTCTTTTTCATTTCTGATTGAACTTATTTGGGCCCTTTCTTTTTTATTTCTGGTTAATCTAGCAAGAGGTATATCAACTTTGTTTATCTTTTCAAAGAAGCAACTTTTGGTTTTGTTAACCTTCTGTGTTATTTTTTGTTTTCAATTTCATTTAGTTCTGGGAGATTCATTGCAAGGAGGCAATCACCACAACACATAGTCATCAGACTGGCCAAAGTCAACACGAAGGAGGAACTCCTGCAAGCCATAAGGGGGAAACATCAGGTAACTTACAAAGGAAAACCCATCAGGCTAACTGAAGACTTCTTAACTGAGACCTTACAAGCCAGAAGGGATTGGGACCCCATCCTTAGTCTTCTTAAACAGAATAATGGCCAGCCTAGAATTTTGTATCCTGCAAAACTAAGTTTCTTAGATGAGACAGAAATAAAGACTTGCAGAGAAGCAAACACTGAAGTATTTATCAAGACCAGACCTGCCCTGCAGGAAATAATCAGAACCACATTATACATGGATCAGCACAGTAGACAACACCCACCAGTGTAAAACCACCCAAAAGCTAAAGCTCAGAGCTCATATAAAACAATAGGACAAGAGGTAAAACAAAGCAATAAGGTTCTACCCAACAGGATGAACAGAAATGCATCCCACTTATCATCTTCAATACAGACAGTTGAATTCCATCAGAGACATAGGCTGAGAATGGATAAAAATACAAGACAAGTATTGCGTCTCCAGGAAAACATCACCACAAGACACATTCAGATCAGGTGAAGGATGGAAAAATATTTCACACAATGGAAATCAAAGAAAGCTGATGTAGCCTTTCTTATATCAGATAACATAGACTTCAAATCCACACTAGTAAAGAAAGACAAAGGTGGTCATTATATAATGGTAAATGGAACAATTCAACAAGAAGACATAACAATCCTAAATATTTATGTACCTAACACAGGTGCACCCAGATTCATGAAGCAAACCCTACTAGATCTAAACAAAGTGATAAACAGCAGCATTGTAATAGCCAGGGACTTCAACACCCCACTGACAGAACTGGACAGATCCTCCAAACAGAAAATAAACAAAGAAACACTGGACTTAAATGGGACTCTAGAGCAAATGGACCTAGCAGAAATTTACAGAACATTCTACCCCAAAACTACTGAATATACATTCTTCTCATAAGCACATGGAATATTCTCTAAGATTGATCACATCTTAAGCCACCAACCATGTCTAAAAAAATTAAAAAAAAAATAGAAATTATACCATGTATCTTCTCAGACCACAGTGGAATAAAATTAGAAATCAACTCCAACAGGAACACTCAATTCTACACAACGTCATGGAAATTAAACAACCTGCTGCTGAACGATTATTGTGTCAAGGAGTAAATCAAGATGGAAATCAAAAGGTTTCTTGAACTAAGTGACAAAGGGGACACAAGTTATCAAAATCTGTGGAATTTGACAAAAGCAATCCTAAGGGGAAAATTCATAGCCTTAAATGACTACATCAAAAAGACAGAAAGATCAGAAATCAACAATGTAATGAATCACCTCCAGGAATTAGAAAAGGAAGAGCAAACCAAACCCAAACCCAGCAGAAGAAAAGAAATAACTAAGGTCAGAGTGAAAATACTTTTTTATTTACTATCCATTTGAATGTCATAGTAACACTTTAATGGATAGGATTATCCCCATTTCACTGGCAAGGAAAACAAGAGTACCATTTTGTAAGTGACTTGCTCCCATTGCACAGTTGTGAATTGTGGTGTAGGACTTAAATCATATCTTATACTTTTCTTCATTTCTTTTTGAGGGAGTTCATCTCCATCTCTTTTTTTTTTTTTTAATTAGGGCTAGTAGTTTCTACTTAAATTACTCATAGCTTATGAAATGATCTTGAAAGGAAAACAGAAAGAAAATTGCTTTACAGTTTCATTGTAGGGGAATGAGTCATTCTGCCTAAGCCAATCATCCAAATAAGGGCATTAAAAAGTCGTTTTTAATGGAAATTTTCCAAACATACATTTTATCATTTTCTGGTTAATTTATATTTTTATCTGTGGGGACACAGTGCCCAGTAGATATAAGGTACTCAGTAAGTATGTGTTGAATTATCATCATAAACAACTGCTATAATATGTGAAGGTTTCCCTGAGGCTTGCAAGCCTCTTTGCTTCTTTCCTCAATGACTCCAAGCTACTGTGCTTTTTCTTGCTAAGTTATTTCTATGTTTGCACTTGTTAGGCTGTTAACCTGTTATATCTTTGCATTTATAACAATATCCCTCACTGTCCTGCTAATTTGCTATTTCTAATCTTCTGTGGTCTAGGAAACCAAATATTCAAGTTATTTGAATTCAAGTAGACTTATTTTATTTCTTCTATTTTTACTGTGATTGCTTTTCTAATACTAAAAGGGAGAGTTTAAATTGTTTGCATGAGTGTTAGGACATGGTGATCCAGTAACAGACTTACTCAAATTGGATCTTGGTATACAGACTCCCTGATGGATGCTTAATATGCTGGGTCTTATTTCTCCTCAGGGGCTAAAGTTAAGGGACCAGAACGTGAGATAAACTTAACTCTAAATTATGTGCTGTCTATATATTTTAATCAGAAGCCTAAAATCCCTGCAGACTTTGCTTCCAAAAGTCACTGATTTTGAACTCTGTCACTGTGTCTGATTGCTCATGTAATATTAAACCCTAGTTGAGCCTTAATTTCAAGAAATATGAAGCAAACCAAACTCTGTAAATGAGGATTTCAAGAACTGCTGAACTATGGAAAGTAGTTTTTTTTTAACAGTTACTGAAAAATGCAAATAATGAACAGTTTCTGAGAGATGTTTTAAAATTCAGCTCTCATATTTAAAAAATGGACAGGAATTATTAGTGGTCAGTATACTATGCCACACGTTCCATTTTATTTCATGATATTCCCACTTGGATGGCTGATAGACATCTCAAACAATGCCTAAACAGAACTCTTAGTTCTACTCTCCCCTAGCCCAATCTATTTTTCCCAAATCTTGTATCTCAATAAAATCCTCACCAGCCAACCATCGCTCAAGACCAAAACTTAGAAGTCATTTTCACTTTCTTCCTTTCCCTCTCCTCTCATAAGCAATCCATCAGCAAGTCCTATTGTTTCAATCTCAAGAAAAAAAAATTCTGAATCTTTTTCTTTCTAGCTCCTGTGCCACAATCTTGGAATAATTCATCTCATTTCTGTCCTGGCCACAGGAACCCTCTCTCAAACTATTCTCTGTGCTTCCCAGGAAGCCTGGTCCTAGAGTGTGCACGTGTAACTCCTGCAGGTTGCTGGCTCTTGTCTTCTTCTCACCGCACTTAGAATAAAATACAAAATCCCTTACCATCACCATTGTCCTTGGCAACATGGAGCTCATTAGAAGCCTCTGTGAGACATTTTAGTGGAGTTGTACAAGTGGACGGCAGAATGCTGAGGGTGGAGGAGCTAGAAATTGTGGGTAGCAAGTCACTACTTTCAGGAAGTTTGACATAAAAGGAAGGAGAAAGGTAGGAGGCAACAAGAGAGGTCATAGGAGTTAAGGCAGTGGGGATTTTTGTTTTGTTTTGTTTTGTTCATTTTTCTGAGAATGAGGAGACTTAGGCAAACTTACATAGGGAAGGAGACAGAAAAGGACAGCTTGAAATACAGGGAAAAAGAGATGACTGAGTGATGCCACTGATGGGGCAAGAAGAGGTATGTGGTGCATCCTCCCCACAGGGCTGCATATGACAAGGTTTCACCTAGAGCAAGTGACACAAGAAAGAGCAAGAGAGCAAAGGCCCAAGACAGAAGCTGCAGTGTCTTTTATAACCTAATCACGGACTGACACAGCATCACTTCTGTCATATGCTGTTTTTCATACAGATTGACCCTGGTCCAATGTGGGCAGAGACTGCAGAGTATGAATACCAGGAGGCAGGGACCAGCAGGATTCATCTTTGAGGTCGCCTGTCCCAAAACTCAAAAAGAATATCTTTGCTCTGTATAAAAGGAGAGTGAGAGAAAGGGGGAGGAAGTTGAGGGAGAGGCTGACCAGTGGCCCCAGTGTTCTCAGAGAAGCGGGAGGTAGTCATTTCTTGAGAGTGAGAAGGTGGGAGAAGGAGGCTGAGGTTTGGAATCACTGTTAAGAGGAATGGGAAAAGGTGGCCCTTTTGTAGAGAATGGCCGGGTAGAATCGAGAGCTCAGCTGCGATGGGAAACCAAAAATGGGCAGAAGCACAGTCTGCCTGGTTGTGTGATTTTTCTCCCTCAGATGGAGACACTGGATGATTGGTGTGATCCAGGATATGGCTTTTGTTAAAAGCCAGGCAAAAGGAGATAGGATAGTTATAAAAAAATATTGGAGGACTGATTGAAGTATTCTGTCATGAATCTGGAAGGAACAACTTGAAAGCAAAGGCACTAATGGAGAGGTGGAGGAACTTAAGGTTTGGTGTGGTTGAAGTGAAGGCGAAACTAGAGGGAGATGGGGAGGGCTGGGATGCAGGAGGTGGTTGATTTGGGAATTCAAAATGTCCCATATAGTGGGTACAGGGAAATGTTTTAGAAAAATGTATTTAAATTAAACTAGGTTTCTAAAAACCACGATTTGTGTATTCCAAACAAAATGGAATTATGAGTTAATCAGTCAATATGTATTTATTGAGCACTTACTATTATATGTGTCCACAAATATATGTGGCTCAGTGGGTGATTTAATCAATAAAAGTATATTTTATTCCACTAAAGTCTCTACCACATGATTTTTTTTGGTTTACCAAGGGATTTTCCACTTTACACAAGAATCTGTCACATATTTTATGAAATAATAAACACCTTCCTTTATGGGCATGTTATGATGGAATTTGACATAGACACATGGGTTTTGTACACCAGCTTAAAAACTGTATTGTGTAAAGTAAATGTAGATTCTTTTTCAGTGCTCCCAGTTTGGAAAATATTTCAGGAAATTACCTTCTTATAATAAATTGTTAGTAATTGTACAGAGCAGTGGTTCTCAAAGTGCTGTTCCTGACTAGCAGTAGAGATACCGCCTGGGACCTTGTTGGAAATGCAGATCTAGGGTTCCTCCCCAGAAACTATGCGGTGCGATCAGTCTAGCAATCTGAGCTTTAACAAGCCCGTTAGGTGATTCTGACGCATGCTCAAGTTTGAGAACCAGCATAGAAGATAATAAGACAACAAAACAAAACTAAAACTAAATAGGAGGCCTCTTCCCCTTTGGGCTTTAGTTTCTACTTAAGAATTACTAACAAAAGCCATTTTTAATCTTGTTACAGATAGCTCAGTGTTTTAATGCTACCATTACTTACTGGTATATTTTAAAACCTTTATAGTCAGCTTCTTATAACCTTCTCATAGACACTTTTCCTTAAAATTTTATGGCGTAAAGTTCACCAAAGCAAGTAAAAACCTTGTTCTACAAAAATAATTTATTTTTATAAGGCATATTTGTAACCATTTAAATTAAGATTCAGGGCCTTTCTTCTAGATAATGGATTTGGCGATTCTATTGTCCTAAACAATTTACTTATCCAAGCTTAGCCCATAAAACACAGTTCAAAGAAGATACAGTACACTCAATTATTAGCCACTCATTATTTTGATAGTAGTAACTATTTGAGTGTACACATAATTGCTACATATAATTGTTGGATATACTGTTTTTCCTAAAACCTTTCATAAATTATGAAAATGAATTTGTCAAATTTCAGTTTTCTAAAACAGAAGAATACTGTATTTATTCAGCAATGTTGAGGAAGGAAGTTCCATGCAAATGAATTTTTCTAGGAACCTGACCTATATTTGTGTATTTTTGGCTATTTTCTTTGAGATTTTTATCAATAAAGTCAAAATATAATTTGATTAGGTTACCAGAGTTCGATTTTTCTTAATTGCAGCTCTGTTTTGAATACATTTTATAATATTTTTTGGATACAGGGTCTCTGTCGCCTGGGCTACAGTGCAGTGGCATCATCATAGCTTACTGCAACATCAAACTCCTGGGCTCAAGCAATCCTCCTGCCTCAGCCTCTCCGAATGGCTGGGACTACAGGCGTGCACGACCACGCCCAGCTAATTTTTCTATTTTTTGTAGAGACAGGGTCTTGTTCTTGCTCTGGCTGGTCTCGAATTCTTGACCTCAAGTGATCCTCCCGCCTCAGCTTCCCAAAGTGCTAGGATGACAGGTGTGAGCTACTGCACCTGGCCTATAATCCTCTTTTACTGTAATTAAATGTTTATTGAGCACCTACTATTTTCATGAACTGTATTGGGTGGTAAGATGGATAAAAACACAAATGAGCTATGGCCCCTGACCTCAAAGCGTTTATAATCTAATGGAAGAGTTGGCTGTGAAAACAACTAACTATAATGCAAGTCACTGGATTTAAAAACATATTCTTAAGGCTTATTGGCAATCCTAGCTTCATATTTATTCCTGTTAACATACTTCATACTATATTAGTTGGGATTCAATTGGTTGTGTGTGACAGGAAACCATACCTACTGGCTTAAGCAAAAAGAGAATTTATCACTAACATGAGAGAAGGTCCAGCGACAGGGCTGACTTCAAACATGTCTGGATTCTGGGATCAACGGATATGTGCGAGAAGATGATTTCTCTTCATCTCTGGACTCTGCCTTCTGTTGTGCTAGCTTCATATAGCTGCAACTGTGTGCAATGAATCCAAACCTAACTTCAGTTCAGGTTCAGGCCTGGAGGGAAAAAATGGAAGTCACATTCCTAGAAGTCTCAGAAAAAAAAAATCCTGTTTGTATTATTGGCTTTGGTTGGATAGAGGCACAATTTCCAGAGGGAGGTTGAATAGGTGCTGGAGCAAAAACAAGGACGTGTACCACTCATACTAACCAAGATGTGACAGTTCCCAAGTATATATTCTTGTAACTCATCAGCCTCTGTATGATCAGAATACTTTTCCTCCTCCGTTTCTTCACCATAGTTTTTAGGGCTTTAACTTTTCAAGTCTTGTCTCACCCACAGACCATTTCTATAAAGTGTATTAAAAACCCAAATAAAAGCAGTTTTAAAATGCATTCAATTATTTTGATATTTCTAAATGGCTCTATATTTGATCATATAGACATGAGTTTTTACTAAGTTGAATTTTAAAAAATCTCAATAAATTACATAGCCATAGTTTTATCTACAGACTACTGTTTAGGTTCTATCTGTAATGCTTTCAACTCTACCATTCATTTCACATGTAAATATTCTTAGCGGAGAGGACTTATCCCTACCATTTTTTCCTTATGTGCATTTTTTGGCAATTTTCCCTCTCTAGCATTCTAATATAAAGTGCATAATTAGTGCTATATAACAGCTGCACTGGGTTTGTATTTGCTGAATGTCAACTGTTCACATTACTGAATTTGAAGGGTTACATTTGAGTTTTCACAGATGGCATTTCTTTGTAAACCATATTCTACATAAATGACTTTAAAAGACCCTAACTCTATTTATCTGCTTGGTTTCAATGTCTCGCCTACCCCCCAGTATTCATATTAGCTCGAGATAACCTGATTTTCTTGAACTTACCCCACACAATTTGCAGAGCTTTTTTTTTTTTTTTGCAAATTTGCATGATTAGTAAGACTTACTAGACCTCAAATGGAAATGGCAAAAGCAGTGCTTCAGGGAAGCTGGGAAAAGCCAAATTTCAATCCCTTTATCACCAAAGAAAATGAACCTTATTCCAGGGAAGGTCTGAGCAGATATTGTCAGTGGTGGGGTGAGAGAGAAATGAACTATGGAATTAGAATTTAAAATTCACAGCATGAATCTGAGTATTAGAGAATAACTTACACATTGGCCCTTCTGATGTTTAACAGAGAGAAGCATTCAATTTGCATTTAATTAAATATTAGAAATCAGATGGGGGGCCAGTTTTTTTCAAATTACATTTGAATCATCTATTTAAGAAATTCTAGTAATTCTCTAAATTTAAAATATGATATATAATGTTTCTTATTTACAAAGGCTCTAAGAATTGGTGATTATAAGGGATCCGTAAATGTTAAAACCAGTTTGGTGGTCTAGTTATTCACCTTTCATTAATGCTAATAGAAATATTATACCTTATCTTTGGCTCATGAATATGGCAGACTCACGAGGAACATTTCTTATTTAAATTGACACATTAAAAAAGTCATTTTGCCTATGGCATGCAAGTAGAATATTAACTAATACAGTTTATTTGTGGTTTCCTTGTGTTTTTTCTTTTCTGTTCTCCCTCCTTTTTTAAAAAAAATAAGAGATGATTTAGGGATTGTAGAAGTGGTTCTAAATAGTTCAGTGATAAAATGCTACTATTATTGTAACTTTGATTTTTGTTTCTGTGTTTACAACTTGGTACCAATAATAAGCTGACACTTTGATAAATATTATAATTTTGTATTTAAGTAATTTGACTGTCAGAAAGTAGATATATTTGGAGAATTTAATAATGGTATTTCTATTTTTATTATATTTATGCTATAGATATACTGTATCTGGTGATTTCTTTCATTGAAACTTACTTGTTCTGTGTACCTTAGCATGATTCTTTTGTCAATTGACAGTAATACAATATAATAAACAAATCCAGTTCATGTTACTCTCTTAAAGGCCAGGAGTTGCTTCTCATTCATCTTACATATAAGATAGCATATGGACTCTTTAATAATACCCTTTAAGAGAAAATAACATGGCTTTATTGAACAAGCCAAAGGGTATCTACAGTGGATTTTAAAGACTAGTAGAAATATAGCTCATAACATTGCTGATTGATCTAGGACATGTTTTTGTGCAGGGATTTTGAAATGCCTATAAGATTACATTATAATGAAGGTTATTATTAAGAAAAAAAGCTATTCTTAGAAACATATTTGACAAATTCTTAGAAATTATATAATTCAGTGCCCTGTTTTACAAATAATGAAACAGATATCCAGGGAGGTTGAAATGCCTTGCCCAAGGTCACATAACTCGTTGGTATAAGAGCTGAATCAGCAAAAAGTCTGAGTTTTTAATTTCCTTTTTGACAGGGTGCTTAAGTGTATGAATTGATATCTTTCATCAGTTTTGAAAAATTTTTGCCATTATATCTTAAATATTGCTTTGTCCTATTCCCTCCTTTTTTCTGGATCTACAACTAAAAAGTATGTTAGATGCATGTATCCTTTATATCTTTTACTTTCTCTTCTGTGTTTTCCATTCTTTTGTCTATGCTTCATTCTGGTTAGTTTCCTCTGACATATTCTAGTTCACTAATTTTTGTTTGGTAATATTTAATAGACTATTAAATCTGTTAGTTCATAATCTTGGTTATTATTTAAAATCTGCTGATCTGCTCTGTATTTTTAGTTCTAACTTTCTAAGGAAAATGAAATATTATCTTTTACCTCCTTGAACATACTAAACAGATTTATTTTAAAATCTGTGACTAAAAATTCTAATATCTAGAGCTTCTGTAGATCTGTTTTATTCTGTTGTTTTTGATGGTTTTTGTTCATGTAGTCTTGTATCTTTGCATGCCTGGTTATCTTTGATTATATCTAGACTTTGAAATAAAAAAACTGTTTGCAAAAATAATTTGAGGTCCATGATGAAAGTTTCTCTTTCCAGAGAGAATTTTGAATTTAAAAAATTGTTTGCATAAATAACTTGTGGTCCATGATGAAAGTTTCTCTGTACAGAGAGAATTTGCTTTTGCCAGGAGCCTGGGGCACTAATAATCTAGGATCATCTTAATCCAATTTTAGGAATTGAGATTTTTTTCCCCTCGGTCATCTAGAAGCTTTAAAGATGAGTTTTAGTGCCTGTGAGGGCTGGCTTACTTCCAATTTTCCCTTACACATATGATGCAGTTCTTTGGGATCCCAACCTAAAACACTAGGGATTTACCTGGGCTCCTATATTTAGCAGGTCTGAGCTCTAAATTTGGTCCCACTAGGTGAAAAGACTCTACAGTGCTGCTTGGCTTTCAGCAGCCTCTTCTGCAATTTGTTCTAAGTTAAAAGTAAATCAAAAGGAGAAGCTCACTTCTCTGGATTTTTGTATTTTTTAAAATTTAAGTTAAGTTATTCTTCACTATTTTGTTAAGTCTCTGAAGCCATTAAGCAGATTTTTAAAAAATATTTCATCAAGTTTTCTGTTGTCCTCAGCAAAGGAGTTTGTTCAGATAACCTAATTTGCCATTATTAGAACTAAAAGTGATCTTTCCATTTTCCTTTTGAAAAAGGTGTATAATTGTTAAAATAATGATCATTTCAGAACAATTTTAAAAACCTAAAAGTAGAAAGAATAGAAAAATCTCTCATAAACTCATTTCTTAATTATATTTTTGTATGTTTCCTTTCTGTCTGTTCTCCATAACTTTTACATTATATTGTTTATGCCATATTACGTTCTGTATTTATATTTTATATCTTTTTTAAACTTAACACAAACTGCATGCATTTCCATGTTATTATGCAGTATATTTAATTACCATTACCATTTTGCTAACTGCATGATATGCTCATTGGATAGACTTCAGTTCATGCAACCATTGTCTTATGTTTTGTCATTTGGGTTGCATTCAGTTTTTCAATATTATAAATAAAATGTTAGTAAACATATTTGTGCTCAAATTATTTCATTTTAAAATTAGGATTATTAATTTAGGATGTACTCTTAGGAGTAGAATTGTTGGGTCAAGGGCATGTATATTTTTAAGGCTCCCGAAAAGTATTGCTAATGACCTTTCCTAAGACAAGTTAGGTGCTTTTACTCCATGGCTAAAGTTCTTCCCACTCTTTTGCTGTAATATTTTCTGGCTAAACTTGTTTTTTGACATTTGTGTCAGGGTGAACATTGCCTTTAGGACAGTATAATAAAATTAAGAAAGATAGTGAAAGACTAATTTTTAACCACACTGTGAGTGTGACTATAATTAATAGTTTTTCTTAGTAAGAAAGGAATAATCAGTGGCTACAACTTCTTGTAATGAAAGTTTACTGATGACTCTCTTGATACTATTTTATATAATACATTTTATTCACGCCTGGTATAATTGACTTTGATTTTGGTGAAGTTTAGAATTCCCAATTTCTTTTAGAAATAATTATTATGTTTTTGTATTTCCATATTTTTGGCTATTTTGCCTGACTAAATTGAGGAAGAGGCTTAAATGGTGAAATGAAAGAGCACTGGAGCAGGAGGTAGGACAGCTTCTCAGCTTTTCTTAGCCAAGTGATTGCAGAAAAATCATTTCTTCCCCCCAATCTTTAATTCCTTCTTTGTAAAATAGAGAATTGAGCTATGGTGTATCTGGTGCTATTTAGCCATGGGCAACTCACCAAACATTCTTCTAGCCATATTTAAAGGGGGAAACAACTAAAATGTCTTCAAACAACAAATAACAAAAACAAAAATACTCCTAGCTTTTCCTTTGCAACAATATGGTGACATTAAAGTATCTTAAAGATATGAAAGTACCCTAAATTCCTAGGATGAGGGGAAGTATTTAATAAAAAATAATGATAAGCAAAACTATTTTAAAGATGCATAATTGGAGTAAATGCAGATTTAGGGATACTAATTATCGAAATGAAGAATATTAAGCTGTTGTGTGGAATTTAATGGCAGTATCTAAAAGTTACGACATTTTGTTTGATGTGCTGGGCCTAATTTATATGTAAATATAGGCTCTGTAGTATTATCTAGCCATTTCAGTACTGTCTTAATGGTTTATTCTTGGAAACTGATGTATATCTCTGCTTGAACATTGTGCTTGAAAGAACACTGTAAAACGTATGTGTATTTTGAAAAATAATAAGAAGAGGCACAGTGATTTTTGAAACACTTGGTTGAAATAGGTTCTAAAAATGCTGGAGTGTGTAGTTATAATCATTTTTTAAAGTTATTTTTGCACCAACTCTGGAGTTTTATAGGAGAATTGGCAACTGGAATGAGAACACTAGAGAGTTTTATGGTGACCTGGGGGAGTTAAGAAGCCCCTTATCAATGATAGGGTGCAGGAAATGCTACCCCAAAATGTGGCACCTTGGCATACTGAGTATATTTTAAGCTGAAGGAAATTGAAAAAACCTCAGAGCAAAAGTTCTCTCAGACCATCTCTCCTGAAGACCCTCATGTTACAGGTGTCCTGCCCTATTCCCAGAAGGAAGGAATGTTACACAGAGAGGCCAAGAAGAATCTAAACAAACAGGCCTTGCTAAGTTGTTCCCAGTTTATTACCATTAGGTCATACTCTTTTTATCCAATCATGCTTTTACATGACTGTTCGATCTTCATCAAACGTAAGCATAAAAATACAGTTTTCCCTGGGTCTTTGGGCCTTCAATTCTGAAGGCTCCCATGTCACATAAAACATTGGTTAAATAAATTTGTTATGCTTTTCTCTTGTTAATCCATCTTTTGTTATAGGGGTGTAAACTATGAACCTCTTGCTACGGGTGAGGAAAAGATATTACCTTTTCTCCCCTACACTTACATAGGGCTACACAATTCTATATCCTAACTCCAAAGCTTCTTGGGGTATACTTGACATTCAACTGAATTCTGACCAATTTATAACAGAAAAGTGGAAAAGTAGAGTAATAGAATTTATCAGCTGTGATCACTCGAGCAGGCACTTGTATTCTCCAAACTGTAAAGATTCGGATCTATTCACATAGTGTGGACAATTCACTTAGTTTAATCTTTCTAAACCACTTTCGTTGTGTGATAAATCTGTGTGCTTGCTGGTGTTCTAATGTTTTCATTACTCATCACCTCCAGTTATCAATTCATGCCCCATTCCCAAAGGCATCTGCTTTGAGCAGTAGTAGAAAGCATGACTACAAAAGGGGTATTTGAGGCAACTGACATTTGTCATTTCTTTACAGGCTTTGAAAATGCCCAGGACAAGAAAACTTTCATTTGAGATACACAGACCTGTAATCATAATTCTCAGAAATGTAACTCTATGCTGATGGACCACTGACTTTTGTATTTTTAAGAAGTGGAGCCTAATATTAACCATAAATCTTCATTATAGTAACCACATCATGAACAAGGGCATCAATACACATTGAAAGAGGCCATGTATAAAGTTGAAATTGAAGTTGCCTTTATGCAGTCAAGAAATCTAAACCTGGGGATAAAAATGACACCTGTGCCCTACATATCACTCAAATAGAAAGGAGCAAGTTTCAGAAGTTCAGGGGATAAAAACAGAAGAATCTGAACAAACAGACCTTGCTAAGTTAAAATAAAATTCAAAAATAAAAATGTGACTGAAAATATAAAAAGCCACAGGGACATCATGACCCCAGGTGATTGTAATTAACACATAGAGCCTTCCACAGTGACTTCTGAGGACTGTTTTATCTGCAGTCTGCAGGCTGAAGGCAGACAGCTTTGTAATATAGATCTAATCTTACAGATCTGTAATTTTGGGGATAACTGAGTGCTAATTGCTCTAGGATGTTGATTGTCAGATGTGAGTTAACCAGGTTTATACTTGGTGTCTCTATTTAGCAAAGTTGGAATTTCCTTGGGAAACTGGAAGGTGGAAATTGCTAATGAAATTCCAGTCTCTGCTAAATTGTCCACACAGGTATTTAGCAGCTTAAAAAATTCCAAATGTAGCAAGCAGATAATGGAGGGCTAATTATTATTAAAGGATTACTTAGTTTTATGAAAGTTTTACAGTGGAGTTCTCAAACAATTAAGAGAGACTAGGGTAGGTAGGGTAAAGACAAGAGGAACTTAAAACTAAAGTGTTAGGAATGTTTCACATCGGATGATCTATTGGAGATGAAAACAAAATTCATCTGAAATTAAGTGGAAGGATCAGGTTTGGCACGTGCCCAATTTCCAGAAGCTTATCTGTGAAGTTGAGCACCTCCTGCAGGAAAGGCTATGCATAACTGATCACACAATGGCACCTTGTGGTATATTCCTTGGCCGATGCAGCCAGGGTGATTGTGATTGTCACATGAAGACTGTTGTTTGGATTCCAATTTTGCTTTCAACCTAAATTATTTCAGAGGTATTAATTAATTATTTTAAATTGCCTTTATGTGAAAAGGTGGTAGATGTGGCTTTGTTGGTTTGGTTGCCCATAACAACCTTTGGTTTGAAAATCTAACAAATCACAAGTAGTTTCTCTTGAGAGTCCCAAATTGGTGAAGATAAATTTTTGATAGATCTTTAACAGGAATTAAATGCATAAACCTTTAAACCTAATAAGTATTTGCTTTTTCCTGAGGGCTTCCACACCTCTCTCATTTGAGGGCAAATAATGATCAATACTATTTTTTGTAGGGGAGAGGAGTGGCTGGTGGAGAATTTTTTGGTTTCGGTTTTGTTCAAGATGAGCAAAGGTCAGAAAAATTTAAAATTAATATCTTGTTCCCTTCATGAAAAAACAAACAAAAACATCCTTAAACCAATACAAAAATAAATATCGCCATGCATTTCTGTTTCCCCCATAAATACTGAAACTACAAGGAAAGTTTGGATTATTTTCTAATTTGAACAAAGCTTGTTCATCATTCAACAGAGATTTTCTTCATTTTAAAACGAATTTTCTTCTTTATATATCATTTTTACTAATGTTATTGTTTGCAGATCACTGTGTTACTCATAACACAAAATTGAAATCTTTCTATTTTAATTAGATCAATTAATGCCTGTATGTCCTGTCCATTGAAAAGAGTCACCATCTTGGGTGTTGCAGAACAAAGTTGTGCTCCAATAGCCAGCAAGTCATACAGTGGTGAGGGTAAATATTGTTTAGAGTTTTCCAGGGATACAGTGTTGTTTTTGAAGTTGTATTTTGAGACTCTTAAGCTAGGATACTCTCTCTCAGTGTTCCCAGAGATGGACCTGGTGTGCGTGTTCATAACGTTAAATAACAGACTGGCGTTAAATATCGATGCATAGTGTTGCTGGGTGCCAGGGCAGCGCCGAGTGTTAAATATCGCTTCAGGAAAAATGTATTTACACACATGCTGACAGTTCATTTCCAGGTGGGAGCCTCACGTCTACCCCATACACGGCAACTTCAATCTTCCCACTGTGAAATTTTAGACAGCTTGTCTGCAGAGGCTCTGCCAGACCTATTAATATTTATACATCCCATTCACACTCCAGTCAGAGCCTATAAGTTGCAGATCTTTCTGATTTGGAAGCTATTAAGATTCATGACCCCTTTAGTTATTTACTTCTCGCGGTCTAGGAGCCTTTGCAATCAGCTTACACTTAAGAAGAAAGCACAAATCATTACCGTTCAAATATTGTCCTGTATTGTGACCATTTGTAGTCCATCAAAGGAGTGTTAAGAACTTTAATACATTCATTTATCTCAAGACACAGGTTATTAGATGAGGCATTCTTTTCTTGGAAAGGGATAGAATAGAAATGTTTCTTACACCAAAAATTGCTTTTTAAACTCCAAATTAATGACTCTGAATGAAGCTTCATGTGTTATTAAGAAGTAATATCTAATCAATTTTTTCTTCTTGAGAGCAGACATTGATTGAACAAAGGATGGAGGTGATATACCAAATAGGACAGAACAAAAGACAATCAAATTTTTAGGTGTGCATTAGTCCTGTCTCTGAAGAAATTCTGTTCTTCTAAAATAGTAAGCCTTCATGTCTCTGATATACAGAGTGTTGTGAAATTGAAGATAGGTCTTATATTTAGTTATTGGTGGGATTATTTGATAAGTTTTATTAGTGTCTCCAAGACATTTAGTCTTATTCTATCAAAGAAGTCTTATTCTATTGAAAGAAAAAAATGAGAACATTAGAAGAAAATAGGTGGGTAGGGGGAGGAAGAGGGTATTAATATTTGTTCAGTGTTTGCTATGGACTAAGCATTTCATGTTTATTAATTATTTTGAGTCTTGCAACAACCCATGAGGTAGGTATTATTATCCCCATTTGCTTACCAGGAGTGGAATCTTAAAAAGGTGGTAGATGGGGCTTTTTTGGGTTTTGGGTTTGCCCATAAAACCCTTTGGTTTGAAAATCAAAAAACCCCCAAAATTTTTTTTTCTCTTGAGAGCCCCAAAATTGGGTAAAGAAAATTTTTGATAGATCTTTAACGGGAATTTAAATGCAAACCCCTTTTAAAACCTAAAAATTTTTGTTTTTTTCCTGAGGGGCTTCCACCCCTTTCTCTCTTTGAGGGCAAAAATTATAAATACTTTTTTTTGTAGGGAGAGGGGGGCCTGGGGGAAAATTTTTTGGGTTTTGGGTTTTTGTTCAAGAGAAAAAAGGCAAAAAATTTTAAAATTAATATCTTTTTCCCTTTCCCAAGGAAAACAAAAAAAACACCCTTTTAACCCCAAATAAAAAAATAAATATGCCATGCATTTCTTTTTTCCCCCATAAATCCCTTGAAACTCAGGAAATTTTGGTTTATTTTCAAAATTTAAAAAAGGCTTTTCCCATCATTCAAAACCAAAAAAATTTTTTTTTTTTCCTTTCAATTTTTTGGAAAAACCCCCAAAAATTTTTTTTTCTTTCCTTTTTTTTAAATAAGGGGAAAAATTTTTAAACCCTAAATGGGGGAAAAATTTGTTTGGCCCGGGGATCATTTTTTGGGTTAATTTTTTAACCAAAATTGGAAATCTTCTATTTTTTAAGATAATTTCCCTTTTATGGGTTTGGAAAAGGGGGCAAAAAATTCACCTTTTGGGGGGTTGTTCCCGGGGCCCCCGGGGGTTTTTTCTCCAATAAAAAGCCAAAATGCACGTTTTTTCCGGGTGGGGGGTTTTAAATAGGTTTTAATTTTTTTCCCAGGGAAATTTTGGTTTTTGAAGGGTTTTTTTGGAGACCCCTTTAGCGGGGTTTCTCCCAGGGGCCAAGTGGACCTTTTGGGCGGTTTCCTTTAACTTTAAGAAGGCCCCCCTTTAAATTATTATTAATTTCGGGGTCCAGGGCCGCCTTTAATATTCCTTAAGAAAAAGTTTTTAAAACCCCCAAAAATTTGGCCTGAAGTGCCATTTTTTCCCCAAGGGGGAAGGTTTTAAACTTTTTTACCCCAAACCGGAATTAAATCTTCCCCGGGAAAAATTTTAAACTTGGGGGTTTGGTTTTAACCCCAAATTTTGTTTTTAAACCCCCAAAATTATGTGACCTTAATTGAAGTTTTTCGGGTTTTGGAAGTAAAATTTCCCCTTTTTTTTTTTTTTGGGCAGACCTTTTAAAAAAAAAGGGGAAATTTTTTGGGGGGGGGAAAAAAGGACAAAACAAAACCTTCAAATTTTTTATTGTGCCATTTTTGTCTCAAAACGGTTTTTTTAAAATTTCCCCTTTTAGGGCTCAAAACAGGTTTTAAAAATTTTAAAAATTCTTTTTTGGAAAGGGGGGGAATAGAAATGTTTTGGTCCCCAAAATTGCTTTTCAACCCCCAAAATTTTTTAATTGAAAAAAAATGAAAACTTGGAAAAATGTTTATTAAGAGTTTTTTAATTTTTTTCCTTTTTCTTTTTGGGGGGGCCCCGGCTTGTTTTAAAAAATTTTTAAAAAGAGGTCCCAACCCAAAAAGGCCCCAAAAGACAATTAATTTTTTAAGGTTCCCTTAAAGGGGGGGTTTTAAAAAAGGGGGAAATCTTTTCCTTCAAAATTGGGGAACCCCAAAGGGCTCCCCTTATCAATTGGGAAAATTTTGAAGTATTTTTTTTTTATGGGGGAAATTTTAAAAGGGGGGGTTTTTTGCTAAGGGGGGCCGGTTTTCTACCTTTCAAAAAATTTTTTTCGGGAAAGAAAAAAAGGGAAAATTTTAAAGAACAATTGTGGGTTTTTTGGGATGGAGGGTATTTTATTTTGCTTTTGCCGAAAAAAATTTTAAAAACCAAGCTTTTCCCCCAATTTTAATTAAATTTAAATTTTTATCGAAACCCCAAATGATAGGTTTTTAAAATTAAATTCCCCTTTTTTGGTTTTCCGTGTGGCATCTTAAAAGTAAAATCTTTGGAAAAAAAACTTTTTGGAAAACACCTAAAAAATTTGGGTTTTTTTCCAACCCTTTTTGGTTTTTTTCCCCAACTTGCCCCCCCTCAAAAAGAAAACAAGGGGCCCCAAAAGCCAATTTTTTGGAGTTTTTTTTTTAAGGGGGCAAAAATTTTAATTGTAATTCCTTCCTGGGGGAAAAAAGATGGTTTTGTCCGGGTTTCCCTTTTCCTTTTTTTCCCGGGGCTTTTGGGGTTCAGGGGACCAAAACCCCACACGGATTTTTTTAAGAAAACGGAAAAAACCTCCCCCATACCAACCCTTACCACCACCATTTTTCCAAACTCCCCCTTATGTGAAAATTTTTAAAATTTTTAAATTCCAAGGGGTTTTTTTTTTCCCCAATTTTTAATTTGGGGGTCAAAAAAAAAAATGTTTTTATTTTAAAAAAAACAAAGTCAAAGAAAAAAAAAACCTTTTCCAAAAAATTAATAACACATTTGAAACCCGGGAAAAACCCTTTGGGAAATTTTTTCCCCAAAACTTTTTGTTTTTCCCCCTTTTCAAATAAGGGAAATTTAAAATTTAAAAAAAATTCTTAATTGAACTTTTTAGTTTTTCCTTGGGCCGAGGAATGAGTTCAAAAATTAAAACCCTTATTTTAAAACCTTTCCCCCTTTTAAAAGTTTAAATGTTTGAAAATTTTCTTTTTGTTAATTTTAAAAGGGGAGGGTTTTTTCAACCCTTGGCTTTTCCCTGATAAAAACAAAAACCATTTGGGGCTGGGGGTTTCCAAGGGACTTTCCGTTCCCCGTGGTGGGGGCTGGATTTTGTTTTTAAATTTTTGGAAAAAAAATTTTTCCCCAAATTGACATAAATTTTCCCCCCCAATTCCCCCCGAAAAACATTTGTTTTTTTTTTTAAATTTATTTTTTTTTTACAATTTTTAAAACCCTTTCCTTACGTGGGGGGAAAAATTTGGGAAAAAGGCCCCAAAACAAAAAATTCCTTTTTTATTTAAACCCCTCCCCCGCCCCAAAAGAAACCCCGGGGAAAATTTCTTTCATTAAAAAAACCAGGTTTTGGGAAAATGCTTTTTTTTGGGAAAAGCTTTTTTGAATTTTTCTATTTTAAAAGGATTCCCTAGTTTTTCACTTTTTTGGGGGGGTGGGGTAAACTCCAAAGGTTAATAAAATTTATACCATTTTTATTTCTTATTTATGGGGTTTTTTCCAAAATTTGGCTTTTAATTTTGAAAAATTTTAGGGGGTTTTATTAAAATTTTTTTTTTTTTGGAAAAACCCCATTTTTTCCCCCAAAGGAATTTATTTTAAGCGGATTTTTCTTTTTGGGTTTCCCTTTTTTGGCATTCCCCCCACCCTGTGACCCCCTTTCCCCCAACCCCCCAAAGTTAGGGTTTTTGAAAAAGAAAAATCCCTTTGGGGTTGGGGAAAAACCTTTTTGGGGGGTTTTAATTTGCTTTTCCCTGTGGGAAAAGGGGTTGATTTTTTTTTTTTTTTTAATTTAAAAAATATCGGGGAAAAAACCCCCCTTTTTGGGCCAAAACCCCAAAAACCCCTTGCCCCGGTTCTGCCCTGTCAGAGCCCAATCGGGGTCGCCCCCCAAAAATGTGCCCCCCACATCCATTCAAAAAAGGGTTTTTCCCATCCCCCACCCCCCCCCCCCCCCCCCGCCCCCCTCTGATGAATGTTTTTTCCCCCTTTGGAGGGAAAGTTTTTCACCCAGTTTACCATTTGGGGTTTTAGTACCGTGTGCTTTTTTTTCCAATCCTGCCCCCTTTTTGTTTCGAAAATGGGTTCGGCCCAACCATGAAAAAAACCAGATTGTTTTCCCTTTTTCCTTTTTGCTGAGTAATCCCCCAAAATGGCCCCCATTACCACTTTTTTTGATCCACTGGGGGTATTGAGGGCAGGGGGTTTTTTTTCCACAATTTTAAAAATTGTGAATTGTGTTTCTATAAACAGGGGGCCCCCCAAAAAGGTCTTTTTTAAAAAAATTTCCCCCTTTTTTTTTTTGGGAAAAATCCCCGTATGGGCCCCCGGGCCCCCAAGGGTAATTCACTTTTAATTCTTTAAATTTCCCCAAATTTTTTTTCCCCCATAGAGTTGAAACAATTTGCAGTCCCACCACGAAAAATTTTTTTGTTCCTACCTTCCCCCCCCGCCAACATTTTTTTGGGATTTTTTAAAGGGGGCCAACCCTCGGGGGTTTTTAAAAGGGATATCCATTGTTTTTTGATTTTTTTTCCTGTTTTTTTAAAAGGGTTTTTGAGCACTTTTTTATATGTTTGCGGGCCATCTTTTTTTTTCTTCTTTGGAAAAGTTTTTGTTCACCCCCTTTTTTCCCTTTTTTTTTAAAAAGGGGGGTTGTTTTTTTTTTTTCTTGTTATTTTTCCTAAGTTCTGTATATTTTTTTGGTTTAAAGCCCTTTATCAAGGTGTACAGGGAAAAATTTTTTTTTCTCCCTTTCTGTAGGTTGTTTTTTTCACTCTATGTTTTTTTTTCCCTTGGCTGTGAAAAATTTTTAAAAATTTTTTGATCAGGCCCCATGTATTTTTTTTTTTTTGCGGCTGTTTTGGGGGTCTTCTTAAAAAATTTTCTTTGCCGGCCCCAAATGTCCAAATTTTTTTTCCAAAAACTTTTCCCCTTCTAATTTTAGGTTTCTTTTTGGGGGTTTTTAGATTTTTTATCCTTTGGGGGAAATTTTTGATTTTTTTGAAGGTGAGAGGTGTGGGTCCATTTTTCATCTTCAAAAATTGGCCCCCCCCAAAATTTTCCCACCCCCTTTTTTTTTGGGGGGGAATTTCCCCCCCCCATTTTTTTTTTTTTTGGGGAAAATTTTGTAAAAAAAGGGGGTCTGAAAGGGGGGTTTGGTTTTTTAAAATTTGGGGTTTAAAATTTTCCTTTTTCCCAAAATTGGTCTCGTTTTTGTTTTTTGGCTTGATTGTTATTAGCTATATGAAGGCTATGGATTTGTTGTTTAATTTTGTAATCCTGAGACTTTGCGGGATTTTAATCAATTCCATATCTCTTGGTTAATCCTTGGGGGTTTTCTGTGTTAATATCAATCTCTGCAAAATAGTGAAAGTTTGACCTCTTCTGCCCCTACCCTGGACGCCCCTGATTCCTTCTTGTCTAATGCTTTTCCCCGGAAACTTCCAGCACTTGTTGAAAAAATGGAGATAGTGGACCCCCCCCTTGTCTGGTGCCAGTTTTAAGGGGGAATCCTTCAATTTTTCCCCTTCAGTATGATATTGGCTTGGGTTTATGGGATATGCTTTAATAGGTTTAAATGAGCCCTAGGGCCTATATTTTTTTAAGATTTCTTATCAAAAAAGGTTTTTGATTTTGTCAAAAGCCTTTTCTGCATCTATTGAAAGATCTTAATCTTTTTCTTGCTTTTATTTATATGGTGAATTCATTTATGATTTGCGAAAGTTGAACCATCCCTGCATCTCGGGAATAAGCCCACCATCATGATGGATTATTTTTTTGTTTGTCCCTTTGAAATCGGTTTGCAAGGTTTTTAAATTGGAATTTTTGCATCTATATTCATAAGGATTTGGTCTGTGTTTTCTTTTTTTTGTTGTGTCCTTTTGGCTTTGGACCCAAGGTGTATTGGGCTTCGTAGAATGAGTTTGGGAGGTTTCCCCTCCTTTCGGGAAATATTTTTCAAATATTTTTTCTGCATATAGGCACCGTTCTTTTTTGTTGGTAGAATTCAGGTGTGAACCCATCTGGTCCAGGACTTTTTTTGTGGGAGATTTTAATTACTGCTTCAATTTGGTGCTTGATATTGGTCTGTTAGAAATTCGTTTCTTCCTGGTGAGCCTAGGGAGGTAGTGTGTTTCTAAGAATTTGTCCATTTCTCCACGTTTCGTGTTGTGGCATAGAGATTTTTGTAGTATTCAAGATGATGTTTGTATTTCCATGGTATCCGTTGTGACTTCTCCTCTCTCATTTCTAATTGAGCTTATTAGAGTCCTTCCTTTCTGCTTCTGGTCAACCTGGCAAGTGGCCTGTCTATTTTGTTTATCTTTTCAAAGAACCAGCTTTCGTTTCATTGATCTTCTGTATTGTTCTTTGTTCTCGATTTCATTTAATTCTGCTCTAATTTTGGTTATTCTTTTCTTTGCTGGTTTTAGGATTGCTTTGCTGTTCCTTTTCCATTTCCTTAAGATGATTCATTAGTTTACTGATTTGTGACTTTCTGTCTTTGGATGTGGGAATTTAGGGCGATAAGTTTTCCTCTCAGGACTGCTTTTGCTGTATCCCACAGATTTTGATAACTTGTGTCCCCATTATCGTTTAGTTCGAAGAATCTTTTGATTTCATTTTGAATCTCCTCTTTGACCCAAAAATCATTCATGAATAGATTGTTTAGTTTCCAAGTTTTTGGAGGAAGATGTGAGTTTCTGTTGGAATTGATATCTAATTTTATTCCGCTGTGGTCTGAAAAGATACATGGTATGATTTCTATTTTTTGAATTTGTTTAGATCTGTTTTGTGGCCTAGGATGTGGTCAATTTTAGAGAAAGTTCCATGAGCTGATGAGATGAATGTATATTCAGTGTTATTTGGGTGGAGTGTTCTGTAGATATCTGTTACGCCCAAATGTTCTAGAGTCCTGTTTAGGTCTTTTATTTCTCTATTTAATTTTGTTTGGAGGATCTGTCCAGTTCCGTCAGTGGGGTGTTGAAGTCTCCTGCAATTATGGCATTCCTGCTTATTATGTTGTCTAGATCTAGCAGCATTTGCTTTATGTACCTGGGTGCTCCTGTGTTGGGTGCATAAATGTTTAGGATTGTTAAATCCTCTTGTGAAATTTTTCCCTTCACCACTATATAGTGTCCATTTTTGTCCTTCTTTACTTTTATTGCTTTAAAGTTTATGTCATCTGAAATGAGGATGGCTACTCCAGATTTCTTTTGGTTTCCATTAGCCTGAAAAGTTGTATTCCATCCTTTCACCTTGTGTCTGAATGCGTCTTTGTGTGTAAGGTGTGTTTCCTGAAGACAACAGATACTTGGTTTGTATTTTTTAATCCATTCAGCCAGCCTATGTCTCTTCAATGGGCAGTTCAAGCCATTATCAATTTATTGAGAGAATTGATATTTGGGGAAAATTTCTGATTATTCTGTTGGGTGGTATCTTTTGTTTTACCTCTTGCATCATTGTGGAATCTGGTTTCTGGGGTTTTAGCCTTTGCATAGTTTTACATAGGTGGGTGTCTGTTGCTCTGTTTAGTGTATAATGCAGGTCTAAGCATTTCTTGCAAGGCCGGTCTGGATTTCACAAATTCTATCAGTGATTGCTTATCTGGAAAGGTCTTTATTTCTCCCTCATATAAGAAGCTTAGTTTGGCAGGATACAGAATTCTGGGTTGACCTTTGTTTTGTTTTAGGAGATTGATGATGTCTCCCCATTCCCTTCTGGCTTGTAAGGTTTCAGCTGAGAAATCTGCAGTTAATCTGATGGGTTTCCCTTTGTAGGTTACCTCCTTTTTTTGTCTTACAGCTCTGAGGAGTGCCTCTTTTGTGTTTACTTTGGTCAGTCTAATAATTATGTGGCGTGGTGAATGCCTTTTCACGTTGACTCTCCCAGGAGTCCTGTGTGCTTCTTGTACTTGGATATCGAGATTTCTGGCTAAGCCATGGAAATTTTCCTCTATTATTCCTTCAAATAAATTTTCCAGCCCATGCAAATTTTCTTCCTCTTCCTCAGGGATACCTATTATCCTTATGTTTGGCCTCTTTACATAATCCCACATTTCTTGTATGCTTTTTTCCTGCCTCTTGTTTTTGTGTTCTTTGTCTTCAGCTGATTTATTTAGTGCATAGGAGCTGTCTTCTAGCGCTGAAATTCTTTCCTCTGCATGGTCCAGCCTATTCTTAAGGCTTTCCACTGTGTTTTGTAGATCCTTGAATGCTTCTTTCATTTCTAGGATTTCTATTTGATTTTTCCGTAATATTTCTATTTCTTTGGAGAATTTTTCATTCATTTCTTGCATTTTTCTTGTGGTTTCTTTGTGCTGGGATTCAATTTTCTCTTGAATTTCATTGAGCTTTCTTATAATCCATAAATGAAATTCCTCTTCTGTCATTCTACCCATTTCATTTGGGTTGGTATCCATTGCTGAGGAACTGATAATTTCTTTTGGGGGTGACTTTTCACTCTGATTTTTCATGTTCCCTGAGTTCTTTCGCTGGTTTTTTCTCATCTGGCCTCTTGTTTGAGAGCTGGGGGTGTTAGAGCTAGTTTATGGTCCTGTCACCAGGCCCACAATTATTTTTCCTTGGCAAAGCCAAGGAGAGAAGTAGTGGCCTGTATTGCCTTAGGTGTATTTTAGCAAGTTTGTTGGATCTTGAGTTAACTCTGACCTGTTGTCTTCTCCTCTTCCCAGGGGAGTGTGGTGAGAATGACCTCCCAGCTTGGGCTCTGAGCTAATGGATTGTACTTGAGAATATGAGTCCTCCGCTCCCTATTAGCTAGGTATTCTGTTATGTCCGTGGCAGACTCTGATTCCCCAGTTGGGGTATGCGAAAGCCCTGTGCTTTGGGAGGGGTCTTGTAGCTCCTAGGGGTTACTTTGACCCTGCTCTTCCTGAGGTTCTGGTAGAAACACAATTTCCTTTGGCTGCAGTGTGAGAGCTGAGTTGGGAAAATTCTACACCGCTCAGAGGTTGCTCATCTAGCCACGTGTGGCTGCCCTTCTGATGTGTGTCTCCGCGTGATACTGGTTGATAGGGGGATCTCCAATTGTGCACCCCTTTTCCACCACTAGACCTCAAGGCGAGTGGGGTGGCCATCTCTACCCCCAGCAGTCTCCACCGGGGGGATGTTCCCACGGGGAGGGGGGAGTAGTGGCCGCTGGAAGCGCTCTTGGATGGCGCGAAATTCCCTATTGAAGTGGGCAGGATTATGGGGAGCTGCTCTGGTTCAGCCTGTGGCTCTTGAGGTATTTGGTTGTCATGGGAACCAGCAGTTATACCAAATGAGTCACTATGGCCAGCAACCTTCAAAATGAGCGATCTCTGGGGTACAGGAGGGCTGGGACCTGAGGGGCGGGCACTAGGACCGGCACGGAGCGGATTTGTCGGAGGCCAGAGCCGGGGTAGCAGAACCAGATGGACGAGCTGCAAACTGTTTCCAATACTCAAAGGTCCCACCGCTACAGTTCCGGGATGTCGACCCACCTGGAACCCACGGATGCAGCTGTCCCTGGCCACCACAGGCAAAGCCTGTCTCACCCCAGTGGATGAGCCCCGGGCCGGGGCGAGGCGGAGCTAGAGACGCGGCTCACGGCTCCACGCGGGCGGCTGTAAAGATGGCGGCCGCCGCCAGCCTGGCGCACAGCCGGGCTCCGATCGCGCCGGGAGCGCAGTTTTTCTCCGCCGGTAGTTGTTAGCAACCTCTAAGGGCGCGTCCCGCTCTCCGATAAACTCCTGGGCCCAGTCCCGCTGACTTCTAGTGGCGCAGTGCCGGCCTGCGGGTTCCCGCGCACTGTCCCGGGAAGCTGAATCTCGGTCCCCGCCCAGTTTCTCCCCAGACCTTGGCAGTCTCTGTATATGTAGCTGCGAGTTGTGTTGGCTCTGGCTACTTCCTCCTCTCCACAGGGCTCGCCGGCCCGAGCAACCCCTCTGTCCCAACTCTGGGCTTGTCCCTGACTGCGTGTATCCCACCAGAAAAAAGTTTAAGTGGAATTTTGAAATATCTTTGTTACCAAAAGTTTGGTACTTGTCCCCACAGCCAAATGAAGCCAGACACGCGGTTTGAGAAGAAAAGAGAAGTTTATTAATTTGCTGGCAAATGAGGAGGATGGCAGCCTCTTGTCTTTAAAAAAAAAAAAAAAAACACCATCATCCTGCCTATAAGCAGAAATACAGAGCTTTTAAAGGGGGTTTTCAGCTTCGGGGTCTTGCTGTTTAACTACGGCATCTCTGGTGAAGACAATCTCGAGACCTCTGCCCGGACAATTCCATTGAGCCATCTCCTGTGGTAAAAAGAACAAAGAACACTCCCCTGCTCCTCTGATACTGGCCTTGGGCAGATATTCAGGTTTTAATTCTCAAACAGAGTGCGTGTGGGGGTGGTTTTAAAGAGACAACTTGTAAAACATTTTACCCTTTTTCAGGCCATTCCCTCTGTTACGTCCTCAGTCATTCCTTTACTCACCTTAGTTATTCTCATTTTGACTGTGCCATTCCCACCTTGTCAGAAACTTTCAGGGGCAGAGGCATTCTAATCAGGAATTTAAAAGTTCAAGAGAGATGAGACAGGCTTGTTCCATAAGTGGATCATAATTGTGTTTTAAGAAGCTGATGGTACTTCAGAAATACTAAAATAAAGACAAATATCTAGCATATTATTATTAGGATTATTAACCATTATTATAATGTCATTAGTTGCTGTCACCTAGCTATTATGCAACAAAGCCTTAATTCCAACTCCAGTCTTTCTGGGCCCAAAGCCCAGACACTTTCTTAACCACCATGTTATATTGTTTCCCTGACCCTCCTACTCTACCCACCCAACTCTGCTCACTGCATTTTCCCATCTGGGCACATCTGCTCTGATTTGTAGTGTAGGGGTGAGGGGAAACTTGTCCTTTCCCCCAAAAGTTCGCTGAAAGATCAACTCACAATTAAGGCAGGTTAATGAGAGAGAGAGGTTTATTTACTATGCATATGGGGAGGATCAGAGAGTGATTACCCAATGTCCCAATGAGATCCAGATATTTTTATAGATGCTTTTTGGAGGGGAGGGGGGGAAATGAGGAGTATAGGTAATTTTATTTAGGGGCAATAAATGGTTGCTAGGGAGGATGAATGGATGGGGCAAACAGATTGACTTGTAAATTGACCTGAGAGACAGGTATGTTTAAAATGGTTTGGGCCAGGTCTGGTTGCATTCTTGGTTGTTTTTATCCTGCAATATATCAAGATAACAGGGAGAAGAAGGGAAGTTAATTGTTCTTTTTGATGGGTCAGTCTGGTTTATGCAGATAGAGGGAAAGCCCCTTCCAAGCATCTGTTAATCTCTAAGAGCCTTTAATTCAAAATATTCTTTATACCAAGGAGTCATATTTTGGGATGAAATTTCCTTAGCTCCTTCAGTAGCTCTGTATATATGTGATGGTTCTACCCACTGGGTTGTCAACTCTTTGAGAACAGGATCGGTGCCTTATATATTACTGTATTTTAAACCATTAGTGCATAGTGTTCATTAGCTTGGCACAGGGTCATCTCTTTATAAACATTTGTTTAGCAAATGATTATTTTCCTGAATATTTACTATTTTTGTCACTTCATGTTTTAATGCACACTTTAGCAGTACAAAATCTTCAGAAATAGAATCTGCATCTTCTTTTGAGGCTCTTTTTTTAAGTTAATTTTTAAAATTTCAAAATATTGATTAAGGGGGTACAAGTGTTTTTGTTACATGGATATCTCGTATAAAGAACCAACATCTTTAATAATTTTTAGGCTTCACACAGAAAGAGGAAACAAATTAAAGAAGCCCATCTTTGAAAAGGTCTTTGAAGACTTTCCCCCGACCATGATGAAAAACAGGAAGAGGAATAGCTCATTGTAAACAGTAAAGCAAACCTGTAGCTTTGTGAGGCACCCACTGCCAAAAAAGATTATAGTTTGGGGTTGAAATATTTTTGATACCTAGGTTGGTGTTGTGCCAATTATAGCAGGATCAGAGCAACAGTTTTTATTGAATTTTCTTTTAAGAAAATAAACACATCCCTTTGAGAGTAGGTTCCTTGTAGTATCTAAATCGATAGTCTTGTTAGACTCCATATTACATTAATCTATCAAAAAAAAAAAAAAAGTCAGGTTCTTCAGCACCCAGATTTCCACTTGTGCCTCTGTTACAACCAATTAAATTAATAGTGATTACAGGGTGATCACTTGACTTGCTGAAGGTCACATGGCCAGGGAGAAGACGGTTTCAAGGCCAGAGCCTGGGCCTTTTGCCCAGGACACTTTTCATTATACCAGCTACCTCTGGGCTGGGAATACTGGGGTTGTGTTTTCTGCTCTTACTTCATAGCTCTTACTTCAAAAGGTTGTTATATTTCGTGAGGCAAATATGGCCTCTTTAAGTTCCCTAAACAGCATTTAAAAAATCCCAACTACCCAAATCGTGAAAATAAAAATGAGGAGAACTTATTGACTTTTAAGAATAAACAAACTTTTAGAAAACTCAGTGTTATAAGCAAAAAAGAGATTGAAGAGAGATATTTCTAATGTTAAAATTTTTGGGATTAACTTTTTTTTTTTGGTGCCTCTTTTCATTTTATCAGCCTGCCTCTATCCACAAGATTAATTCTTTATTTTTCTTCTGAGTTTAACTTTATTCCCTCCCAACACCAGAAATTTTTACTGAGAGAAAATGCTTTGCAGAATTGTTTCACTATCACTAGACGTCTAAAAAGAAATGGGGCAGGGGATAATAATTGTGCTTCAATATTCCCTGTCATCTTTCTACTATAATAGAATCATTGGTTTTCAGCGGTGCACCAGGCTCCTAGAACAAATACTATATTCCCAAATGTACCTTTCCGCCAGGTGTGGCCATGGCAAATGAGCCATGAGGAGCAGTGATGTGTGGAACTTCTGAAACTCATTCTTAAACGGAGGAGCATGCCCGCTCTTTCTACTCCCTTTCTTCATCCTCCTGCTCAGAATGTGGATTGTGATGAACTACCTTGAACCATGTGGATGAGGGTGGAAGCCTAGGGCTGGTGGAGGCTGGGTCTTTTGATGAACTTGCAAACGGGGCTGCCTTATCAGCTTTCCACCATTCGTGACTGAAGAGCAGTGAACTTCAGTCTTACTTAAGACACTGCTATTCTGGGCTTATGAAACATGTAGCCAAATCTACATATCCCCTAATACAAATGCAGAGAGGGTGGGAGGTTATTTTCAGATGAGAGATTAGTTTGGACAATGCTTGAAATAAAATAATGGTAAAATAGAATAAGAAAATTTTCTTGTCCGTATACCAAATGTTCTATGGTGGCTAAACTTAAAATAAATAGCTTGAATATCTGCTGATGGACCAAAGTAAAAAGAGAGAGTGCAGAGCTCTATGAATCAGGGTTTATTTTATTACATATTAGCCCAGAAAGTAATAGATATTCAAGTGTTTTTTTTTTTTGAGACAGGGTCTCACTCTGTCACCCAAGCTGAAGTGCAGCGGTATAATCCTAGCTCACTGTCACCTCGAACTCCTGGGCTCAAGTGATCCTCCCAGCTCAGCCTCCTAAGTAGCTAGGACCACAGGTGCATGCCACCACACCCAGCTAATTATTAAAAAAAAATTTTTTTTTGAAACAGGGTCTTGCTATGTTTCCCAGGCTGGTCTCGAACTCCCAGCTTCAAGTGATCCTCCCGCCCTGGCCTCCCAAAGTGCTGAGATTACAGGTGTGAACCACTGCACCCATATTCGAGTATTTTACAATCATTTCATTTAGGTCAGGTCTATATTTCAAGCAATGGGCATTATTGACAGACTATCTCATTAGGGCAATAACAACCAGCTATCTAATTTATCTTGTTTTTGAGAGAAGAACACTTGTTGATGATGGCGAATGTCTCTATAGACGAGGTCTTCAGAAAGAATATCTGACCTAAACAATAGTTTGAAAAGACTTTAACCCAACCTCAAGTTAAAGTAAATCTCAAATCTTATAATTCAAATAAAACAAATGTTCATGCATAATTTTTAATTTGGGTTATATTGAGAGGTATATAGAAAGAAAACTACCTGAGGAGATTATAAGCCATGGTGGGAAAGGCTGAATTGCACAGAGAGGGAAAGGGAACCAAGTGTAGTGATGAAGCCATGAGAAAGACACTCAGGAGAACAAACAAAAGCCAATTTACTGACTAGATGATTGCAATTTAAGAACTTCCTAGGGCATTTCTACTATGTTTCCTATGTTAATTAAATAGTATCTTTTTAGGCTATGGCAGCCATATAGGCTGTCAGACACGTGGCAAAACCAGACATTTTATTTCCTGCCTTTTCCTAAGTAACAATTTAGTTCTTTTCCAAAATAGTCTTATTGCTGATACGGATAAAGTTTTAGTACTCTGGATAGGAGATCAAACCAGCCATAACATTTCCTTAAGACAGAGCCTAATTCAGAGCAAGTCCTTAACTCTCTTCAATTCTATGAAGGCTGAGAGGTGAGGAAGCTTCAGAAGAAAAGTTTGAAGCTAGCAGAACTTGGTTCATGAGGTTTAAGGAAAGAAACCATCTCCATAACATAAAAGTGCAAGGTGAAGCAGCAGGTGCTGATATAGAGGCTGCAGCAAGTTATTCAGGAGATTTAGGTAAGATAATTGATGAAGGTAGCTACACTAAACAACAGATTTTCAGTGTAGACAAAACAGCTTTCTGTTGGAAGATGATGCCATCTCGGACTTTCATAGCTCGAGAGGAGAAATCAGTGCCTGGCTTCAAAGCTTCAAAGGACAGGTCAATTCTCTTGTTAGGGGCTAATGCAGCTGGTGACTAAGTTGAAGCCAATTCTCATTTACCATTGTGAAAATCCCAGGGCCCTTAAGAATTATGCTAAATCTACTCTGCCTGTGCTCTATAAATGGAACAAGGCGTGGATGACAGCACATCTGTTTACAACACGGTTTACTGGATATTGTAAACCCACTGTTGAGACCTACTGCTCAAAAAAAAGAAAAAAAAAGATATTTCCTTCAACATATTACTACTTATTGACAATGCACCTAGTCACCCAAGACCTCTGGCAGAGATGTACAAGGAGATTAATGTCATTTTCATTCCTGCTAACACAACATCCATTCTGTAGCCCATGGATCAAGGAGTAATTTTGATTTTCAAATCTTATTATTTAAGAAATACATTTTGTAAGGTTATAGCTACGAATAGATAGTGATTAGATAGTGATAGAACCATAGATAGTGATTCCTCTGATGGATCTGGGCAAAGTCAATTGAAAAGCTTCTGGAAAGGATTCACTATTCTAGATGCCTTTAAGAACATCATTTGTTTTTCATGGGAGGAGATCAAAATATCAACATTAACAGGTGTTTAGAAGAAGTTGATTCCAACCCTCATGGATGACTTTGAAGGGTTCATGACTTCAGTGGAGGAAGTAACTGCAAATGTACTGGAAATAGTAAGAAAGCTAGAATTAGAAGTAGATACTGAAGATGTGACAGAATTGCTGCAATCTCATGATAAAACTTGAATGAATAAGGAGTTGCTTACGGATGAGCAAAGAAAGTGGTTTCTTGAGATGGAATCTACTCCTGGTGAAGATGCTGAGAGCACTGTTGACATAACAACAAAAGATTTAGAATATTACATAAACTTAGTTGATAAAGCATTAGTAGGGTTTGAAAAGATTGACTCCAATTTTGAAAGTTGTTCTATTGTGGGTAAAATCCTCTTAAATAGCATTGCATGCTGCAGAAGAATATGTCTTAAAAGGAAGAGTCAATTGGTGTCACAAACTTCATTGTTATCTTATTTTAGGAAATTGCCACAGCCACCCAAACCTTCAGCAACCACCATTCTGGTCAGTCAGTAGCCATCAATATCGAGACAAGACCTTCCACCAGCAAAAAGATTACAACTCTCTGAAGGCTCATATGATTGTTAGCATTTTTTAGCAATAAAGTATTTTTTAAATTAAAGTATGGACATTATTTTCTGTAGATACAATGGCATCGCACACTTAATAGACTATAGTATAGTTCATTCCTGTAACTTTTATATTCACTGGGGAACCAAAAAAATTCATGTGACCTGCTATATTGTCATATTTGCTGTATTGCAATAATCTGGAACCAAACCTGCAATATCTTCATGGTATGCCTGTACTTTAGATCTCTAGATTTATTCATTCTACATAACTGCAACTTTGTACCCTTTGACCTACATCTTCCCATATCTCCTCCTCTTCTCTGCTGCCTCTGGTAACCACCGTTCTACTCCATGTTTCCATGTGTTGACTTTGTTTTTAAGATTTCACGTGTAAGAGAGATCATGCAGTATTTTTCTTTCTGTGTCTGGCTCATTTTTCTTAATTTAACCTGTCTTCCAGTTTCATCCATGTTGTCACAAATGGCAGGATCTCCTTTTTTAAAAGTTGAATAATATTTTAATTATAATATATATGTGAGATATATATATACACACACACATTTCTCTCTCACACAATTTCTTTATCTAGTCATCTAACATCCTAATGTTAAGTTTTCATATTTGGCCTAAATGTAAGACCTGGACTGTAAAACTCCTAGAAGAAAACATAAGGAAAAAGCTCCTTGACATTAGTCTTGGCTATGATTTTTTGTATATGATATCAAAAGTACAGGCAACAAAAACAAAAATAAATAAGCGTGACTGCATCAACCTAAAAAGCTCTGCGTAGCAAAGAACAATTAACAACATGAAAAGGCAGCCTACAGATTGGGAGAAAATATTTGTGAACCATATATCTGACAAGGGGTTAACATCCAATATACACAATGAACTCACACAGCTTAGTAACATAAAGATGAATAACCTGGTTAAAAAATGGGCAAAGGACCTGAATAGATACTTCTCTAAAGAAGACATACAAATGGCCGGCAAGTATATGCAAAGATCCTCAACATCACTAATCATCAGGGAAATGCAAATTAAAACCACAATGAGATATCAGTTCACCCCTGTTAGAATGGCTAGTATCAAAAAGTCAAAAGACAACAAGTGTTAGCAAGGGTGTAGAGGAAAGGGAACCCTTGTACACTGTTGATGGGAATGTAAATTGGTACAGCCATTATGGAAAACAGTATGGAGCTTCCTCAAAAAATTAAAACTAGAACTACCATATGACCCAGAAATCCAGCTTCTGAGTATAAACCCAAAGGAAATGAAATCAGCATCTCGTAGAGCTATCTGCACTCCCATGTTCATCACAGCATTATTCACAACAGCCAAGACATGCTTGGATACTTTATCCCATTTAGTATTTCCCTCTTCAGTAGTATTTATACCCATTTTACAGATGAAGGAAAGCTGAGTTGGAGAGAGGTGAAGCCATTTGGCCATGGGTGCACAATGGGCTTCACCTCCAGCGTGTTGTCCTCTGGGCTGGTGCCTCTTCACAGCCTGCTCTTGCTCCTCCCTCCACTCCACACACATAGCCTCAAGAGGCTGATAAACCAGCCTGTCTCAGAATTACCTGACAGCTGAGCATAGAATTCTGACTTTGTCTTCTATCTACTTTTAAAGACTACTGAATATTATGTACTATTTGAAAATAAGATTCCATTATTATTTTTAACGATAGATCAAAATAGAGGATGTAAATAAATAAGCAGTAAATACTTGGGTAAATTTTGCATGCCAACATTTATTCTGAACTAAGGATTGCATACACAGTTGATGTCTAATAATATACACATCCAGAAGAAATAAATGAAATAAATAAATGAAAAGAGCAAAATGTGCATTTAACCCTGCCCAGCCTTTCTTTTGAACAGCTGTAGTGCATATGTCAATACTGATCTACATATTTCAAAGGAATTACATTATTGGTTCACTTTATATTTAATTTAGTATATATTAGAATCAAGTACATATTTCATAAATCATATTACATAAACACGTGAGGCTAGGACTCCTTTATGACTCACCATCTTAGTTACTAAAATGCCCACAGAGAACACTGCAGGCTTGTAGAGTATCGCGAGTGAGTGAATGAAGGAAGGAGGATGTATGCTCCACTTTTAAAATACTGCCTTTTCTTGTTACGCTTAATTACATATGTGGTGTAAAGGAGACACTTGAGATAATTATCTAAAGAATAAACATAAATTGTTTCTCCTCCCATTTTTTTCATAATATCTACATTATTAAGGCAAAAAATTGCTTTGGTCCCTAGTTTTCCAGTAGAAAATGTTCTTGGGGTTCCTCTTTGGTTTTATTTAATCATTGTGACAATTGCCTCAAGTCTTTACTTTGTGTAGATTTCCCAGATAATTATGAGTATTCCTGTAACCAGGTCATCTAGCCAGTGGCAATGTTGGGAGTGATAACAAGAGGCTACAAGAGTCAAAGAATACTAAGTCATTGCCTTTTTTGCACTCTGGTGACTATATTCTTAAGCATTAATTTTTTATGAACCTGTGTTAGAAACTGCAGTATAAGACCTCTGGTGATTTCTTGCTCTGAATCACATTTGGCAAAGCCAAAAATTATGAGGATAAACACTATGCTCTATTTATCGCTTTCAGTTCTGATATGAAAAATTCTTGAGGATTCCAGTCAAGGCACATCCCAGAGCAGAAATTGTCAAACACTCTATTGTCAACTTGCCAAATATTCCTAAGAAGTGTACAGGTTTCTTATGCTGGAGAATGATATCATTAAGAACAAATTCACTTTTTTCTACTGTGGACCATAGTTGAATTTAACAAGAGAATCTTGAAAGGGATTTCTTGATAAAGGGCTGCAGTGCCTCCACACCCAGGCTTGACCCCTGGAGAATGTCCTTTCCAGTAGATTTATGCAGCAAACTCAGGCATGCTAATGAGGTAGAGTTGCAAGACACACTCAACAGAAACACGGTGGATTCTCCAGCTAATTCCTACCAGCCTGACTTAAAGAAGATAAGTGAGAGGCATGGTAGGTGCTTTTCTACTCTGAAAATCCTGTTTGCTCTTCTGAAAAATGCCAAAGTCATACGATTATAAATTTTTTAAAGGCTCGGCTGTGTACTAATTGGAGTAATTTTTTCTTTTAAGATAATTTTATTTCAGGTGTCATTTTAATGACTTTCCAGTAGTAAAATCCCAAAGCAATGAATAAAATTGCAGTAAGATTATTCAACTCAATCTCCTTTTGGATGAAAAGGTAGGATACGTTCCATGGAAGAAAGTACCTAAGTGTCAGACACACTCAAAGGTGAGCCCTAATGAATCACACCCTTGCATAATCCCCTCCTCTTGAGTGTGGGTAGAATCTATGACTTTCTTCTAATAAATTGAATATGGCAAAGGTGATAGGATGTCACTCCTGTGATTATCTTTTGCTACATAAAACACAGTCTTAGCAGACTAGAGGAAGAGATTCTCCTGGTGGTCTTGAAGAAGCAAAATCCATGTTGTGAACTGCTTAGTGAGAGGGCCGTGTGGCCGGGAACTGGGGCTGGCCTCTTGGTCCTGCAGAGTGGCCTCCAGCTGATACTCAGTAAGAAATTAGGGCCTTTAGTCACACAGATGCAAGGAAATGAATTCTAAGAGCAACCTAAGTGAGCTTAGAAGAAGATTCTTCCCCAGTTGAGTCCCTCAGATGAGTATGCAGCCTGGCTGGCACCTTGAATGCAACCTTGTTAGACCCTGAGCAGAGGACTCAGTTAAGCTATGCCCAGGCTTCTGATCCAGGGAAAACGTAAGATAATAAATATATGTTTTAAGCTGCCAAGTTTGTGGTAATTTGTTATGCAGCAAGAAAAAAATGAATACAACCTATTATAGGTCAAAAAAACCCCTTTGTTTCTTGCTAAGGAAAAAAACTATTTGATGATACCTATTGAAGCATAGTAAGGCAGACTTTATTTGGGACCATCACGATTGGTATAGGGACCATAGTAACGAGACTTTTCAGTTGGGGAGAGGGGCTGAATATAGCATGGGCAAGTGGGAATTTATAGCCAAGGAGCAGGGTGGGTGTTGGTGGATGGAAAATACTTAGAAGTAACACCAGGAGTAAGGGGAATTCTGGCTAAACCGACCTAACAGGATTCTTGCTAAAGACAGTCCAGGGTGATCAGACATAACCTGGGGGATGGTAGAGGATCAGGAATCTGATCAGATTTGAGAGGTATTATATATTGAGGATGGGGAGTTCTTGCTAAACTGACTTAGTGGGGTTCTTGTTAAAACTAGATTTTACAAGGAAGTGCACAGGTGGGCCTAGGAGAAGGTTTAGGAGCCTGACTAAAGTTTGGTCAAGCAAAGAATCTTTGTCAGTCTACAGCATATTAATTCTATGACATTAGTAAAGAGTGTAATAAATTTATTACTTATCTTGGAAGGATTAAATACAGAGCTGGCTGGATTTTTTACTTCTCAAATAAATATTTTGCAAGGCTACTCATTTGAATGTCAAAGAGATATTTCAGAGTAATTCAAATAATTACTGGTGATATTCATAAAGAGGCATGGAACCTGTAAGCAGAGAAGTAGGCAGAGGGTAGGGCAACAATTTGTTGAGAAAGGAGAGCTTTTAGTGACAGGTAGCAGTTACAGTGGATGTCCAGAAACAACTACACAAGAAAGGACATTAGAATACTATCTCTTGATCTGGATGCAATTCTTTTCTCCTCCTAACATTCACCATCTTAGAAGGTACTCATAGAGTGTTCTAAGTCATAGGGAGCCTCCTTGTACAATTAGGTCTCGTTTTTGCAATGCAAGGATCTGTTTAAGAATATACTCTGCACAGCAAAGGAAATAATCAACAGAGTGAATAGACAACCTACAGAATGGGAGAAAATATTCACAAACTATACATCCAACAAAGGACTGATATCCAGGATCTACAAAAAACTCAAACAAATCAGCAAGAAAAAAACCAACCCCATCAAAAAGTGTGCAAACGACATGAAGAGAAGTTTTTCAAAAGAAGGTAGACAAATGGCCAACAAACATATGAAAAAATGCCCAACTAATCACTACTAATCATCAGGGAAATGCAAATTAAAACTACAATGAGATACCACCTTACTCCTATCAGAATGGCTATGATTAAAAAGTCATTAATGGCCACTATTAAATAGCTGCTGGCATGGATGTAGAGAGAAAGGAATGCTTATAAACTGTTGATGGGACTGCAAATTAGTACAACCTCTATGGAAAACAGTACGGAGATTCCTTAAAGAAATTAATGTAGACCTACCATTTGATCTAGCAATCCCACTGCTGGGTATCTACCCAAAGGAAATGAAGTCATTTAAACAAAAACACACCTGCATTCGAATGTTTATTGCAGCACAATTCACAATTGCAAAGATGTGGAATCAATCCAAGTGTCCTTCAATTCATGAATGGATAAAGAAAATGTGGTATATATATATTTATATACCATGGAGTAATACTAATCAGCCATAAAAAGGAACTAAATAATGTCTTTTGCAGCAATTTGGATGGAACTAGAGACCATTGTCCTAAGTGAAGTATCTCAGGAATGGAAAACCAAACACCATATGATCTCACTAATACGTGGGAGCTAACAGATGGGTACACACGGGCACAAAGTGATATAAAGGACTTAAGAAAAAGAAGGGGGAAGGGCAGGAGAGTGGGCGTGGGATAAAAACTTACCTATTGGGTACAATGAACATTATTCTGGTAATGAGCACACCAAAGGACCTGACTTAAGCATTATACAAGATATCTATGTAACAAAACACCTATACCCCCTTAATTAATATTTTGAAAATAAAAAAGAATATACAGGAACAGAAGTAGTAAGAGCATTAGATTAACAATTACTAAATGCTTTATGTAAGAGAGAGGAGAACTTGAACTAATACAGCACAGGGGTAAGATCACTGATTCTGGATGAGCTGAGATTGAACCATGAGAGAATTTTTAAAGGGAGCATTATAACATCATTTTAAGACAGTTAAAATATCAGCTAAAACATTTTAAGACTTTGGAAAAGATTCATACTAATGTAATTCATAACACTAATGGGAGTTTTATTATCCATTATGAAATTATTTGACACCGTTAGCAATCTAAAGGCAGGAAAAGGTTACTCCTGAAATATAATTAATCTGTTTTCACTTGGGAAGAATAGAAAGTAAAAATAGAGTTATGATCCTCATCTGTATCTTTGGGCAAATTCACCTCATGAATGAATGGAAATTTTATAGAACAATGGAGACTGCCATATTACTAATTTTCTAGTAAAGCTGTTTAAATATAGATGGTCTAAAGTTCTCTTTTAATAAAGCATACATAATGCAATCTAGAGTCCATGTCTAATTTTAAAGTTATTATTTTGACTCAACTTCATTAGGGGTATTAAGGTTGACTTAGTGAGATGGCATAGAACAAACACTTACTGGGTACAGTGACAACAGATAATGGGAGAAAGTGGTTAAGATGGTTGTTTCCTATTCATCTCTGCTGATCTTGAAATTTGGAGCTGCCTGATACATCTTCAATTTCTACCTTAAGGCCATAAAGATGTTTTTAAAATGCAAATTATTCAATGGCACCTCCGACTTCATTGTTACAGTTCCCATCCCTTGGGTTGGCATGCAAGGCCTGTTGACATCTGTCCCCTGTCAGCCCTTCCAGCCTCAACTCCTCCTTCAGCTGCTTTCAACCTTTGGTCAACCTTCTGGCCATTTTCAGCCTTCTGCCTCCAGGCCTTCTCAGTCTTGTTGACTCTGGCTGCAATGTCTTCTCCCACCCTTTTTGTTGGAGCTTGGCTCAAATACTGACTCCTATAGGAAGCCTACCCAGAGTGTCAGTCTAATCTAAACATCTTGTTCTATCTGTGCTTCCCTTTGTAACAACACTTATGCTGTAAGTAATGAATGATTGACTATCTGCTTTCCTTATTAGACTGTGATTGTAACATATGCTCATTCAAGAATCGCAGATGCATAGAGAGTCTTTGAGACCCTGTTCTAGTCCTGTGATTCTGATATTCTAGGAATTTTAGGATTATAATCAAAAGTACTCACTGGTTTTTCAAGCCCTTACCAATGGGTTACTGAGATGTGAATATATGTTTTATAATCTCTAAATACTATTTCTGACATGTCTATTTACAAGCTAATATATTTTGTAATTGAGCAAAAGTGGAAATTGTAGCATGTAGGTAAATTCAGTCCTGGTACAGTAATCCTGAGGGCAGGATTACTCCTTAACTTTGTATCCCCACTAGTGTGCCAGGTGCTATTCTAAAAGAATTATATTAATTTCCTAATTCTTAAAATACCCTTTTGAGGTAGATACTAATTTAATCTCCATTGTATCAATGAGGAAACAGGCCCAGAGAGGTTAAACAACTTATTCAAGGCCACACAGCTAATAACAGGTGGAACTAGGGTATGAACACCCAGGTGGTCTGGCTTCACGGCCTGTTCTCTTAACCACATGCTCTACTGCCTCACCAGTACTTGGCACAGTGGGTCCTCAAAGCATGATGGCTGAATGAATGACCGGGTGACAGAGGAAGGTAACCCTGAGGCAATGAGGCCCCTGATTGTAGGCTTGTATAGAGGCTCAGAGGGCAATTACATAAGTTTCAGTTAGAATAGAGACAGTTAGAGGGAAGAGGAGATTTGCTGGGGAAGCCATTTTAATATATCTAACAGAGTCACGATTTTAGTTTCCTGTAGTCCATCATGGACTGTCCTTGAGGTCAGGAAACACTCTGATATGTATAAGGACATGAATGAAACAGTTGGAAGAGAGGAGAGCATGTCAAGTCAAAAAATCACTAGTTTTTCAGGTATAGAATTTTTTTACTAATGCACACACATGGAAGCATTTAGTCAAGCAACAAGAAAATATTGGACACCTTCTTTGTGCCCATCACTAGTCTGAGTCCTTTGGGAGATGCACAAAAAAGGGGAGGTGGTGCCTAAGTTTGTCTGCAGTGTGTTCCAGTGTATAAAACAAATCATATATTCACATAGAAAAATCATGGTGTGGTGCCCAGAGCTGAATATAAGCTGAATATGAGCTCTGGGCACCACAGCTTATAAACATGATTAACAATATGATAAAGCTATAGCTACCATAAACATAATCATTTAAAATAATAAAGTTGTGATCCAAATGCTGTAAAAATGGGCATAAATGTACCATATACTTTGATTATAGTTGAGGCTCTAATGTAGTATCAAGTGTGCACATAACACTTAAAAATATAATTCCATCCTATCATAAATTTGATTGAAAACCAATATTCCAGCTTTGACTAACATTAAATATTTAATTAGCAATAATTTTCTATGCCTTCTAGGAGTTTAGAAGGGCTTTGCTGGAATGATTTGAATGGCCCAGGTTCTTAAAAGCCCTGTCCAAAGAAGTTCTATGAAGGCCATCCTTTTTCCTTCCTGAATTTTGCTGTTGCAAGCAGAGGCATTGAAAATAATTCTACTCCCTTAAATTGGCCTCAAAGCACTGCAGTAGTTACTGAAATATGGAAGATTTTATGCTAATAAAGCTGTTTGTACCATAGCAAAGCGTTTAAGAAAAAGTTAGGGTTAACCCTCATGTTCTCCTCTTCCTCCTCTTCCAATGCTTCTATTATACTTATTCAAAGTAATAAGTACACTTGCTTTGATTCAGACCCAATTAAAGTAATCAGCAAACAGTGAGAGCTAAGCCTTTTCACCTGACATTTCACTAACACCAATCGGAGTATTGAAGGAAGCTTTGGACTACTATTCTTAACTGCAGATCTTACATTCCACTGTCTGTTGGTTATTTCCACCTTGGATAACCTACAAGCATATTGCCAAAAACTTAAATCATTGTCTTTCCTTTGAGACCTTCTCTTATCTTCCCTTATCTATTCACCTAGCAATGTCCATCATGTGATGAGTGGATGAATGAATGAAATTAAAAAATATTTATTAATACCAGGTCATCAATATAAGCTTTAGAAAAAAAAGCTGTGTGGTACATATATCAGTCAGGGCTCAATGTTGGCAACAGAAACTAATGGGACATTTTACCCTGAAAGGGATTTACTACAAGGAATTTGGTGCTTACAAAACTATTGGAAGCTGAAGGGGAGGTGGGAGTGCTGCCTTTGGGTTTTGATTCACATGTCTGAGCTGTGACCTAAGGTCAGAAAACTGCTGCTACTGCCACCGTTACTGACTTTGGAATGTCCTTACAGCTTCGAAGCGGGCAGGTTTCTGCAAATGCTTGTGTTGGTTGGAGCCTGTTTCTCCCCAATCCCAAGTCAAAGAACAAGGACTCGATCTCTTCTCCACCTTCCAGATCTCATACAAGTGCATCTCATTGGCAAAACCTAAATTGTATCCACAGTCATAGCTGCAAGGGAGTCTGGGAATTGTAGTTTTCAGCCTTGAGCCCCAGAAACTTTGGAAGAGGTTGAAGATTGTTCATGACTGTCACATATAATATCTGGCATAGAACATGCCATGGAGCTGCTAAAGTGGTCATGAGACAGGTTCCTGGTGCTAGTGAATAAATAGTGTCGGGTAATAAGGGTGGGAGTGAAGTAAAATGTAGAGAATTCTTATAAATTCTTATAAAAGCATGGCTTCTGCTCTCAGGGTGGTTAGGATTAAACTAATTCCTGGTTTAAAATCACAAACTCTGTGGTATAGAATTAAATGCAAAAGATGTTGAGAAAAGGCAGAGATGGTGCTGAAGTGATCTGAAAAGATTTTAGGAAGGAATTGAGCACTGACTTGGGCCATGAAACATGAACAAAAGCTGCACATTGGCACGGGTAGAAGGAAGGAAGATGGGATTTCAAGGGCAGGACATGGCCTAAGCAGGAAGAATTGCCTCAGTTTGGCAATCTGAGTTTACATTCATAGATAATGGCTGGATGCCATCCATGTGGACTACATTTCAGGGTCTAGCTGCAACACCTGAAAAGATTGTATTTCTTGTCTGTCTGTTTTTGAATATTACCAGTCTTTTCTATACTGATTGCAAATGGTTACAATTTGTTCTCATGTAAACCAATTTACATATTAGATATTTGTTAACCTCCATTTAATTACCTATTGCTACATTACTAATTACCATAATACTTAGCATATTAAAGCAACAAATATCTGTTATCTCACATAATTTCTAAGGGTCAGGAATCCAAGAGCAGCTTAGCTGGGTGGTTCTTACTCTGGGTCTCTCATGTGCATAGTCAAGCTGTCGACCAGGCTGCAGTCTTCTGATGGGCTGGAGGATTCACTTCCAAGCTCATTCATGTGTATGTTGGCAGGAGGCTTCAGTTCCTTACCATGTAGGCCCCTTCACAGGAAAGGTCATGACTTGGCAGTTGAACATGCTAGCAAGTGACCCAAGAGAGTGCAAGACACAGCAACCACACTGGAAGCTGCAATGTCTTTTGTAATCTAATTTCAGAAGTTGCATACCATAACTTATGCTTTATTTAGTTGGTCACACAAACCAACTTGGTACAATGAGGTGGGGTTCATCAGAGGCCCTCTTGGAGATTGCTACCACAGTCCAAATAAGTTAGCATTGGTACATAGTGTTTCAATAGGGAAGAGTTAGAACAGTGCATTCAAGAATTACAGACTCAGAGAGAGTCTTTGAGACCCTGATCTAGTCCTGTGATTCTGATATTCTGGGAAATTTAGGACTATAATTGAAAGCACTCCCTGGTGTTTTAAGTCCTTACCAATAGGTTACTGAGATGTGAATATATGTTTCATAATTTCTAAATATTGTCTCTGACATCTCTGCTTACAAGCTAATAATATTTTATAATTGAATGAAAGTGGAAATTGTAGCGTGTAGGTAAATTCCCAAAGCTTTTTGCTTGGTACAAGGCATTATACAAACACACACAAACACACACACACACACATATATATTTTTTTATCTATTGTATGTCTTTTAGTAGAACTATTATATTTATTATATATGACTATACGAGTGTTTCTTTTTTTTTTTTTTAATTTATTTTTTTAATTTCAGAATATCATGGGGGTACAACACTTTGGCCATACACATTGCCCCTGTTCTGCCCGTGTCAGAGCCACAATCGTGGTCGTCTCCCAAACTGTGCTCCCCACATCCATTCAGTAAGAGTTTTTCCCATCCCTTCCACCCCCCTCCCACCCGCCCGCCCTCAGATGAATGTTATTGCCCTGTGTGATGTAAGTGTTCATCAGTTAGTACCAGTTTGATGGTGAGTACCAGTGGTGCTTGTTTTTCCAATCCTGTGACACTTCGCTTCGAAGAATGGGTTCTAGCTCCAACCAGGATAATACCAGATGTGTTAATTCACTGTTGTTCCTTATTGCTGAGTAATACTCCATGGTATACATATACCACATTTTATTGATCCACTCGTGTATTGATGGGCACCTGGGTTGTTTCCACAACTTTGCAATTGTGAATTGAAGTGTTTCTTATTTAAGAGTCTTACCTCTAGAATTTTAATTTATCCAGAACTTATAAAGCAAGGTATGAGTCCAGTTTATGTTTTCTGAAGCCTTTGAGTTTTGTATTTGTAGAAGTAAGGAATAAGGCTTAGGCCTGAGCATTAGAGCAGGGGGTCAGCAAACTATGGCCTGGGGGCCAAAGCCAGCCTGTCACCTGTTTTTGTAAATAATATTTTATCGAAACACAGCCATGTCCATTTAGTTTCATATTATCTATGGCTGCTTTTGTGGTTCAATGGCAGAGTTGAGTAGTTGTGACAGAAACCTTATGGCTCGTAAAGCCTAAAATATTTACTTCCCTGGCCCTTTACAGAAAAAGTTTTCCAACTTCTGCTCTAGAGGTCATTTCGAAGTCCTGAGTAAAAAAATCAGGGCAAGTTAGAAAGACACATTTTACTTATGTAGTGGTATTTTTGGGGTGAGCTTGATAAGAAAGAGATCCAATTGAATGTACCTCTTTATGTTTTTAATTAGGAATGGGAACGTAGAAGAAGATTCGGGATACTTATTTGGCAGATGGAGAGTAGGTGGGAAAAAGTTAATTCCTTTGGTTTTGGGCATTCAGAAGTCTCACAACTTCTTTGTTAGGTAGGTAGTATCCACTTTTAGAGTTGAGAAACTGAGAGGTGCGGTGATTTGCAACTCTCATTGTCATAAACTGAGCAAGAGACATTATTGTGGCCAAAACAGACATCTATCTTCTGACTCCAAGATTCTTGCCTTTGTACAACACAGCCATACGCTGAGCTGTGTGGTGTGGTCAATATAAGACATACACAACCTAAGATTTTTCAAAAATCAGTAGAAAGTGGCTAGTAGTTCTACTATTGGTTTACTGATTCCTTAAGAATATTTTAGTCTGATGTGGAGAGATTCTCTTCCTTCCAATTTAGTCACAGATGGATTTGAGGTGATTTTTGGAAGAGAGGCTAAAAAAAGAGACTGAACGATTTCTGGATTATCAAATTCCTAAAGGAGACATAAGTGTGGCTGAGGTGACCAGGGAAAGTCTTCTTAGATCTTAAAATGCCAGTGTAGCAATAATGCATCCTTAAGTTTTAGAAATTAGTCAAAAGAAACATAAGATCTCATACTGAGGACACTGAGTCTATAGACAACCTTTAATAACAATGCAAAAAATGACAAACAAAGTTTTCAATACCACAGCAATGAAATGAGGAAAAGATCTCACCAAACTACTGTGAAGAGAGTCACAAATTAAATTCTGTAGTAATTCTACCAGATAATTTCTTACTTTATTTTCATCTTAAAGAGTCTCCTTCAAGGTTCTTCAGTGACTAATAGAGAAAAACGTAAAAGCTCTGGTTCTAGAAATATTAGAACAATAATAAAAATTCCTTTTCAAGTTACTCATTAAGGCATTTTTGCAGGAGGACAAACATTGAATGACTAAAATCCACAGGAGTCCCCCCCCAATTAAGTCAAGGGCATGAAGGAATAGTCAAATTCTGAATATGAAGATATACCGTGAAAATTGGATCAGCAAGTAGAGAAGCTTTATGTTAAAGACTGACGTTTGTACCTTTAGCCTGGATCTATACCCCAATTCTAGACCTCGATGTCCAGATCCTTATACCCAGCATCCTTATTTAGATGTCTGAGAAGCAACTCAAATTTAACATGTCCCACACTGAACTTCTGATCATTCGTTCCAAGCTTCCTTCTGTCTTAGGCTTCTGCATTTTAGTTCATCCTTCCAGCTGTTAGGTTCAAAACCTTGGAGACTTTGACTCCTTTCTTTTATACCTTACATCCAATTTATCTGCCAATCTTATTGGTTCTATCTGTAGATATATCCATAACACATCATTCTCACCATCACTACTGCTACTGCCCTGGCCTGGGCCACCATCATCTGTAATAGCTTCCTAACAGGTCTCCCTGCCTCTACCTCTATCCACCCCCCCGCCAGCCTCCCCATTCAGTGTATTCTCAATACAGCAGCCATAATAATCCTTTTAGAATGTACATCAGAGCATGTCATATCTCTGGCCAAGACTCTCCAATGGTTCTCCCACTTTACTCAGAGTAAAAGTCCTTACTATGATTTATAAGGTCCTACATGTTCTCTCTCTGTCCTCCCCACCTACCATTCTCCCCTCATTATCTCTGTTCCAGCCACACTGGCTCCTTGCAATTTCTCTAACATGCCAGATACACTCCTGCTTTAGGGCCTTTGAACTTGCTTTTTCCTCTGCTGCTGTCCCAGATAGTTGCCTGGTTCACTCCCTCACCTCCTGTAGGCCTTTACCCAAATGTCACCTTTTTAGTAAGGCTTTCCTTGGATGTCTTATTTAAAATTGCAACCTGCTCTGACTTCCCAACTCCTGCTTTCTGTCCCTTGCCTTATCTTACTTTCCTCCGTAGTATTTATCATCCCTCTAATGTACCATACATTATCCCACTTTGTCGGCTTTGTCGTTTTTCTCTGCCTTCCCCAGATGCAAAGAGTTCATTTTGAGACCAAAAACTCCATTGCTGCTATTGTGGAGGTCCTTGTCTTCATTTATATAAACTGTTTAGGAGGAGTACCATGTTGCTCTGAGAAAAGCAAGTCTTTCTTTAGAATTTTTGACCAAATGCCCAAGTGAGGAAAACAATCCACAGGGAGTGGTTTCTTCTTTCTTCTTCTTCATGGTAGGCCCTCCCCTGATTTGGGTGACCCCCACTAAGGGCGTACTAGGATAATAAAAGCCCCAAGAGGCTTGTTAATAGCTGGAATAATAGAAAGAATGCCTTTGGAATGAAGATATCATAACTCCAAAAGTAGAGATTTTATGCAAAGTGAATGGATTCCTGTGTGCTCTGCATTTACACTGTCCATGTATGAAGAAGGTGGGCAGGTGGGAAACACAATCTACCTTCCGCCCCTTCCTCCCCTCATCACTCTCAATATTTTCCTCTGAGCTTCATGAGCTTCTGCCTCTCTTAATCAGTGTACATCCACTAGTACTGGAAATCACACATCTGTGGCTTCATGATCTTACAGGTGTTCCTGCGAGTTAGGAGCCTGGCCCCACCGTCTTATATGTAACTAGCCTCCATAGAGTTGGCAATATTTTGAAAAACCTAAAATTTTTTGGGAAATATTCTGTAGTTTGACTTGAAATTTGTGACAAATTCTCTTATTCTGAATACAAAAGATTCTACACGTCTTGTTAAAATTTTTGGCACGTTCTATTCTTTACTGGATGACACAAAAGAGGCAACAGGTCATATTAAAGCCAATAACAGATAGGCTGTTCATCAAATGGACTGTGCACAATCATTATATTGGTACCCTATCAAATGACTATCATTTGGAAAACCCATATGACGTTTGGAAATAGAAAAGCCAAATTAGGCATGCTGTTGAGTTCTGATGAAATGGAAAAAAAAAGAATATTTTGATAATTGAGGGTTTTTTTTGTGTATCTGATTGAGTGAATTGATTTTGTCTATGTTGCTTCAATCATAGCTAAATGCCATGGAATAAAAAGTCTAATGGTATTCGTCTTCTAAAATAATTGCCTCATCTCCCCAGGCTTTATCTTTGGAAAGCCTGGGTCTAATCATGACTGACCTTTCTTGGTAGCTAGCTTTAGTCATGGACACCTTCAGTCATCTTGGGGAAGACTAAGGGATCCTACAGGTGTGGTTTGGGAGAGAGTTAGATCCAATGACCTGAGTCTGTCATGCAAGAGAACTTCCTTGGGGATGTAGTTTCAGCCTCTAACTAGATGCGGGATCCTGGAAAAATCACTTTCCCTGATTAGCCCTTATTTTTCCCATTTTTCAAATGAGTGGGCTGGATTAATTTTCTCTATTGTCCTTTGCAATTGTAAAGTGCCAGGCTATCAGTAAGCTGCCTAACAATAATGACCATTCACCTTTCTTATTTATCATAATAACATTAATATAATACCTTTGATTTGTATAATGCTTTATTACTTTTTAACAGCCATAGAAACCACTGCAGATTGCTTTAGTTAAGAATCATTCAGGACCTCTACAAATAAATCTCACTTTTCAGGGAGTGGTGTTTAGGAAAGCTTCACAAATGAAATGATCCCAGAGCAAGTGCTTGTGAGACATTTATAAAGAGAAAGGGAGAAAGAAAGGCAAAGGGGAAAGTAAAACTGTTTTACTGCAACAAATAATGAAAAGCAGTTTGTTTACATGCTTCTTTACATTCCTAATACTTTAAAAAAGCTTTGTTGCCTAAACTGTAATTTCCCAGTCAATTAATCTACCACATACCGTATGCTGGTTTCTGTAGGCTGCTGTTCTAGGCACCAAAACCTCACGAACTGCAAGTTTTCTTTTACCTTTTTAGGTTGATTTAAATACGACTTCTGAGAGTGGGCACTGGATTTGTAGGTGAAAAAATTTTAAAAATGAAGTCAAGAAACAGAAAAGTGTTTTGTCAGATATAGCTCCATGTTAGATATGGCCCTTCTTTGACTCTGGGCTACCAGAATATGGGATTTCAATCTCAGAAAGCAGCTCCTGCTCTCCTTCGCGGATGCTTTTTGTTAAAGTGCAGCATTATGCTGATGAATTTCAGAGGAAACAGCATAAAAGAGTAACATGATTTTCATGAAAATCCATAGGAAAATAAACACATGGAACTTCTATGAGTTGATTGACTTCTGATGGAGACAAGAGGGAAAGAGTACTAGACTGTGTGTTGGGGTTGTCCTGTTAGAGTTCCAGCTCTGCTATGTGGTAGAGTGAACTTGGGTGAATCACTTCACCTTGCTAGCTGTCAGCTTCTTCTGGAAATTGATTGGGCTGATTGATTGCTATGCCCTTCATGCTTTTAATGTACATGATTCCATGATTTGGGTTTTTAAAAATTTTAACAAATCCTAATTGTCATTTGAGAAGTATCAGAGAATAGCCATGAAAATAAACACATTTTCATTTCCAAATATTTCAGAATGTACATGCAACACATCAAAAAAATTAGTAAGAGCTGGGTGTGGGGGCTTATGTCTGTAATCCAGCTACTTGGAGGCTGAGGCCAGAAATTGCTTGGCCAGGAGTTTGAGGTTGCTGCGAGCTAGGCTGACCCCACTGTACTATAGCCCGGGCAACAGAGCGAGACCCTGTCTCTAAAAGAGAAAAAAAGAGAGAGAGAGAAAAAAAGAAAAAAATGTGGTAATCAACCACAGTCACTCACTTTTTCTGTTTTCTGTTGGGGTTGAAGGTTGGGCAGGATGTGTAAAACTTTGACCTGTTGTATTGGTGGCACTCGTGGCTTCTCTAATTACTTTGGCTGAAAAAAATCTTTTAGGGGTCACTATCCAGTGTTTGAGTTTATGTCTGTATGAGACTTTAAACTTCACAGGACAGGAATTCTGTCTTTTGTGCCTTACCTTCTATAAAATACCATATACATTTGCACAGCTCTATAAATTATAAGAATAAAAATAAGTGCTGATCCAACACATTCATCCATTTAATATTTAGCAGATTTTAGTGATGCCTTCAATATTTTATCCTCAGATATTTTACAGTGTTTGGAGTTTTTATGACAGTCTCTCAGAGACAGAATTTAAGTTTAAATTTTGCCGTTTGGAGAGGCATCAATTCTGAATGTTCCTTCTGGGGCCCATTCTTTAGGCATTGAAAGACTCATGGCTGACTTACCTCAGGAGCCTCTTTGAGGCCATTTTCTGTTGCATTAGTTGGTTCCCTTTGGGTGACACACAGCACTTTTCATTGCTATGTATACTTTTCCAATTTTACACAATTTATGGGCAGCTCTTTTCAGATGAATCTTTCTAAAACACAGGATTCATCATGCCATTTTCTTGCTTAAAAACTTGCAGTTTCTGAAATTAAGTCTTAATGTCTCAGCTCAAAGCTCAAGATCTTCCATCAGCAGAGAAACATATTCTAGTATCTTCCACATGGCCAAGCATGCGAGTAAGCAAGCAAACTAACAAAACTAACAAAAGCTTCTCTTGAAGCCACATATCCTCCATCACTGCTTTATCTCTTTGTTTCCTGTGTAGCAAGGCTCCTGTACTCAGTCCCACTTTCTCACCTTCTCCTCGCTCCTCAACCCACTCCAGTCTCATCCTCGTCACTCCATGTTGCTAGAGCCAGTGGCCACTTCTCTGTCCTCCCTAACTGAACCCCTCATCACTGTTCAACACATTCTTCTGGTTTTCCTTCTGCCTCTCTGACTGCTCCTTCAACTTTCTTTGCTGCCTGCTCTACTAGACCTCAGAATGTTGCAAGGTTTCCAAGCTCAGCCTGGAGTCCTCCCTCTTCTCTTTCTGTACTTTTTACCTGACTAATTTTACTCAGTCCTGTGGCTTTAAATATCCTCTACAGGCTGATGACTATTTTTTATATGTCTAACTACTCCCCTGAACTCCAGACTTCAATAACCAACTGTCTACTTTCAATATCTACTTGGGTATTACAGTTTGCACAGCTGGCTATCTCCCTAATATCCACTTTCCTTACTAGAAGCCTGATATTGTTTGGGGTAACAATGTGCACAGCTAAGAATGATATTTTTCAGACTCCCTTGCAGCTATAGGTGGTCATGGGAGACACCACACAAAATCTGTGGATTTGGGGGAATTGCTCAACCTTGATTTAGCCACATATCCTTCCTCATTTTGCATCCTACTTATTTCTGCCTGAAACATGCACCAGAAGTTGGAGATGGAACACATATTATAATCATGGGAAGACTGTGAAATGAAAGCCATTTCTTTTTTGGTGTTTCAGCAGGAAGAGAAAGGGAAACTTGAGTAGTTCCATCATCCCTGAACTGCTGACCCCTTCCTGGGCCTTCTGCTATATGTGAAAAATAAATGCCTAATTGGTTAGACCCTTGCTACCAAGTTTCTGCAGGTAGCTCCTATGCATGAGAGATACAGATGTAGAACAGGTATAAAGAATGACATGTCTAATGAGAAACTCTCTTGATTTTTCCCCTTCCCCTGACCACATTCTTCTATGTCAGGTCTTCCCCATTGCAGTAAGAGGTCTCACCACCCTCCACATTACTCAAGTCAAAAGCCTAGGTGTCGTATTTGATTTTCTTCTCTTTCCCTCCTCCCTCCTCTTACAGTACAATCACCAGCAAGTCCTGCAGGTTCGGCTTTCATCGTCTTCTCTCACCCTTGCTGCCGCCTCCTGTCCAGCCTGCACCTTTGCTGCAGGCCTCTCCTGACTATCTCCCTTACCTCCCTCTGCAATCCATTCTTCTCAGAGCTACCACAGTGATCTTTTAAACACATAAATTAACTAATTTAACTTGCTTACCAGAAATCCTTGCCCAAACCTAAAATAATTTAATGACTTCCTATTGTAATTAAAATAAAGGGTAGAAAGGGTGGACAATCCCTGCCAACTCTTCTGATTTCACCCACACTACTCTCCTCCTCCCCCTGTGTGCCTGCCACACTGGGCTTTTTCCTGTCTTTGAGCATGAATGTCAACTATTTTTCTCCTCAGGACACATGCACTTGCTGTTTCCTCTGCCTGACGCCTGCAGTTTGGCTCCTCCTCATAATTTAGGTCTCAGTTCAAACACCATCTCCTCAGAGTGGCCGTCCTGCAGCATTCTGATGAAAGTAAGCAGCTCTTCTGGCCCGGGCTGCCTATTCTTTTATTTACCTCCAAATCAAATCAAACCCACCTCAAGGCTTACCATCTCTAGGAAGACTTTCTTTGATGACTTCATTCCACAAAGATCTTTCTGTTCCTTGATCCCCAGAGGGCTTACCTGTGCCATCTTTTCCAGAATACAACTAGACTAGACAGTCTTGAGCTGCTCTCAAGTTGTTTTGGTATGCATGCCTCATTTTCCTATGCACAGCATAAGATTTTTGAAAATGGTAGGTTTTGAATTTTCTTTAATAACTTCAGTGCTTAGCTCATGGCAGGGGCTTAAAAATACATATTAATTTAATGATGTTCAGATTTTCTGTAAATGGTGCCTTCGTAGAAATCATCTGCTTTTGTCTTTACCCTGGAGGGCTTTTGAGAGATGTATTTCCCTACTTGCTTATAAAGAGAATCTAATGCTCTAATATTACATTCTGTCTCTGGCTAAAATCAAGGTAGCTTCTATTATATTAGAAAATAAAATATGTTTTGCAATAATTTTCTTTCAGATGGGTTCAGAACTGAAAGTGAGGATAGTTATGGTATTGATTGACATTTCTTTCTTCCATGAATATGCATAGATGTTGGTGGTCAAAACACAGCCCAAAATGTGACAGTGAACTTTAGCTTTTTGAACTTTTGTTTCAGTGCAGGAGAAAGTTGCATTTGTTTCTATTCAAAATGATGCTATGGATCATTTTCAGTAGGGCCTGAAGTTCTGGTTGATTTTTCTAGAAGTGATTAGTGATTATGGATTTGTGCTGATCCTCCCATACTTCTTTCCTGGTATCCATGGCAACCAAAATAATACATCTTTGAGAGGCTTAATATGGGAAATCAAGGGAGGTTTTCTTGGTGCAAAGAAAACTGGTCCATTTGAGGTTCAAATCCCCACCTCAGGTCTCATTAGGACCCCATCATTATCGGGCTGAATGAACCAGCACAGGAAATGAAAAATTACTCTGTAAGGGTATCATATTCCCACTTTTTATCCAGATTTGTAAGGGAAGTAATAACTTGCATAAATGTAGTCAAAATTCAATAAATCTAGAACTAACCATCTCTTCTCAATTTGTTCATTTCTTGTGTCAGCTAGGATAGCAATCCCACAAATGTACCCTGCTCAACTATATTTAGATCAATCTCTGCTTTGAATTCAGAAAAGTTCAGCTGAAATTTAAATCAAATCTAATAAAATAAATGAATCTTTAATAACAAAAAAGATCAAAACCCAGAGAAATTTAAATTGGGGTTATCACAGAACACTCTTTCTCTGATATAGTTACCGTATTTTAAGGGGATTATAAAATTCTCCATATGTTTACAAGGAGGATATAACGAGCTATAATCTTAAAACAGGCACTCAGGAAACATTAAGTAAATTTAATACCGCTGCTTACTAGTAAAAATAAAGAAAATCTTCAACATAACAATTTGAAAATTATGAAGGGAATAGATTCATGCTAAATATTGTAAATCAATAGAAATTGCTCTAAAATGGTATCATTGTTATATTTCTTACAGAAAAGATGTTTTTTTCTTTTTACATTCCAGTGGTACACTTTTGTTTTTATTTTAGTTGAGGTTGTATGAGAAATATAATTTTCTGTTCAAAATGTATCCATTGATTTGGCACCTATGTAATCTAGTGTATTCCGTGTGTCTGGGCAATATTCTGTGCCTCTCAGTGTAAAGGTCATCTACTGCTAATAGATATTTGCCAATCTCCTACTGCTGTTTACTGCTTAGGTAGTGGAAGACAGAGGACAATGTGTATGTATGTGTTGGTGCTGATGGTTTTCTGTGAACAGATGGCAAAACAATAAACTAAAAACATATGCATTGTAAACATTTCCTCTTGAGTGATTTGGCAGACTGACAATTACCAGACAGGAAAAGTGAGGGTGTTCAGAGCCTTAGAAAAAATTTAAGCCTTGAAAATAAGGGACTAGGTAGGAAGTTATTTGCATATTTAACTATCAAAACCAAAAAGTGAGTTCCTCCAACTGAGACGTTATTTTTGAAGTCAACTATGGGAGATACTGATTATTTGTATCAGTTTGGGGTTTTGTATCTCTGTTAGTTATAATTACTTGAGAGTCTTCTGCACAGATTTCTTTGAGAAGTTTGTCAAATGACTTATTTTAAGTTTAGTCCTGTCTCAGAAAATCCTGAGTACTTTAACATAGGCTGCTTCTGGAGATTCCCAAAGTCGGCCTTTCCTAAAAGAACTTTCTAAAGTAGATTCAAGGAGGTCTGGAGAGACTTGGACCCAGAGTTTCATTTTTCTAACAAAAGCTTCACAAAGGAGCAAAGGAAGGGACAGGTTCAAGAACTATTTTTCTGAGCTACCTGTCAGCAGGGATATCATTTCCCCTGTGGGTTGACCTTGCCCCTGGTTCCTCTTTAGGTCTGGGCACCTGAGCACCCACCAAGCAGTTCCGACATCCTTTGCAAGGTGTCCCTCTGGGAAGGTGCTGAGCATTCTGTCGCCTCCAAGTCATGCCACTTGGAGGCAACAGAATGGAGCAGGTGTGGAGCAGCATCTGCCACCTCCCAGTGAGCTGCTTCTCCATGACAAATCCCCCTTGGGGATGAGTGCACCGTCTGAGTCCTGGGCCTCTCGTAAGACCACCTAGCAACACACAGAGCACAGTGTTACTGTGACATGGGCAGCCCATGTGGAACAGGATAAAAATTAATCCCAAGTAAACAAAATAATGGCTAAGGAGGAAGATAGCAGCCAAAACCCATGTGGGCAGGTTTTCCCATGGAACACTGAAGTGAGGAGGATGGTACATTTCTCCTAGTCCTCTGGCACCCACAACAGCTGGGGGGAGCTTGGGGATGGCCACAGTGGCCATTTCTAAGTGGAGAGAAAAACAATTTTTTAAAACATTTATAGACTTTATAGGGCAATTATAGGTTTACACAAAAAAACCCCAGAAAGTACAGCGAGTTCCCACATACTCTGTCCCCTCCTCCCAATTTCTCCTATTATTAGCATATTGCATTGTGTGGTACATTTGCTACAATTGACAAACCAATATTGATACATTATTATTAACTAAAATCCACACTTTACATGAGTTCACTGTGTTGTAAATTTCTGTGGGTTTTGCTAAATGCATAATGACATGTATCCACTGTTACAATATCATACAAAATAGTTTTACTGCCCTAAAAATTCACTGTGATCCACCTATTCATTCTTCCTCCTCCTTGCTTACCAATCCTTGGCAACTGCTGATATTTTTATAGTCTCTATACTTTTTCCTGTTCCAGAAAGCCATATAGTTGGAATCATATAGTGTATAGCCTTTTTAGACTGGCTTCTTTTACTTAGCAACATGCATTTAGGTTTCCTCCGTGTCTTTTTGTGGCTTGAAAGCTCCTTTCTTTTTATGGCTGAATAATATTCAATTGTAAGAATGTACCACAGTTTGTTTATCCATTCACCTATTGAAGGTCAACTTGGTTGCTTCCCCTTTTTGGCAATTATGAATAAAGCTACTATAAACAGTTATATGCAGTTTTTTTGGTGGATGCAAGTTTTGAACTTATTTGGGTAAATACCAAATTTACCTAAATTAGTATGGCTTGATGGTATGGTAAGAGTATGTTTAGTTTTGTAAGAAACTGCCAAATTGTCTTCCAAAGTAGCTGTACCATTTTGCATTCTCACTGGAAATGAATGAAGGTTCCTGTCGCTCCACATCCTTGGCAGAGTTTGGTGTTGTCATTGTTTCGGGTTTTAGCCATTCTAATAGGTGTGTAGTGGTATGTCATTGTTGTTTTAGTTTGCATTTCTCTAATGACATATGATGTAGGGCATCTTTTCATATACTCATTTTCCATCTGTGTATCTTCTTTGGTGAAGTGTCTGCTCAGACCTTTTTGCCCACTATTTAATTGCATTGTTTATTTCCTTGTTATTGAATTTTAAGAGTTCTTTGTATATTTTGGATACAAATCCTTGATCAGATATGTGTTTTGCAAATATATCTCCCAGCAGATACATTTCTCCCAGTCTGTGGCTTGTTCTCTTAACAGAGTCTTTTGGAGAAAAAATTTTTAATTTGGAAAAATAATGTTTTGTGAAGAGTTTTGAAATATGAGAGGTACCAAAGTAGTTGTGGTTGGTGAGGGAAGTAGAGGACAGAGGAAAACGGAATTTTAAAAGAGTATTGCTGTGACCTACATACTTCCTTCAGAATATTTGAGAAATGCAAGGAAAGAACTTGAGTTAGTCTGAGCCAACTTTGTGGTTGTTGGACTCTACTTCTTGAATATGAGAACTCTGAGTACCTGAACTGCGTGGTCACAGATTTTCAGTACTCTGTGACCCCAAGTGGCTGGATGTGAGTATTAAATGGATAACATATGTGAAGGTCATAAGGCAACTGGTAGTTTGTTCTGTATAGGAACGTCATGGGCACATGTAGCTGCCTGAGAGGAGGCACCATTCAACCAAATGCCACCCCAAGGGACGTTGTTGCTGCTCTTGTTCCCTGTCCACTTTTCCCAACCCTCTGCTTTGGGAGGGAAAGAAAGGGGCCACCCTTGCTGCAGTTTTACAGAGGCTAATGCAGCCTTATTCTTTGTATAGTTTCCAGCTTCACAAGTTCCACATACAAGAGGAAACTGTGGTTTAAGTAGTGTGAAAGAATTTAAAGCCACTGATTGCAATTGTAATTAATTCAGAGGCCACACATTCTATAATTGTGATCGTTGAGACAGAATCTTCCAGTGCACTACTGCATTTTCTATGATAAAGAAACTCTATGATAAAGGGTTTTCTTTTTCTAAGTAGGTAAATAGATTAAACATGATTACAAAGGATAAGATTTTCTAACTTTAGAAAATGCAGTCCACACAGGACAACCGATCAGGTTCAAATCTTGTCTTTTCCATTTTCTGGCCAAGAATCACCCCCTTTGAACCTCTTGGCTTTCTCATCTTAAAACGGGGTCGATGACGCCACTGGAGTTGTAAGGCTGTGATGAATAAGTGAAACACAGCACGTAAATAAAGCACCATGGCTGGGACGTGGATGATGCTCAGCACCTGCTCTTTTCACCCCTCTCCCTTTGTATTACAAGAAGTGCTCTCTTCTAAGCCCTCTGTTGGAGCAGTCTGCTCTCCATCCTTTGGAAAAAACCATTTGAGCTCCTGCCTCTGTAATTTTGCATGTTTTTCACTCTATCTTGAGTATATCTTCCCCTTCCTCTTCAACTGTCCAACCTTCGAGGGCTTCCCCGAGTGCTTTTCTGGAGGGCTGGGATGCTTGCCCCCTTCTGATCTCCTTAGTTGGTCACAGAATTTAGTGACTGCAGTGATGCACTGCCTTGCAGGGTTCATGTGCATGTGCCTTTCCACCACCTTGACCATACCCCTCCGGCATCACTTCTTTTGTTGGGTCCTTCAAATGTCCTTTTAATATTAGCAGGTTGAATATAGTAGACAGATATTTTAATTACCAGTCATCTCTATGAGTTTATTAAGTTACCCCAGGACTGTCCTTACTTTTCAATGCTTTGTTAATCCTATTTAGATTCCTTTGTGAAATTTTCATTTCTTTTAAAATATTTAAAATATTAGTCCTTTTAAAGTTTCTTAGAAAGAAGAAAGGTTTAAATAAAGTATGGAATATAAAAAAGGATTCTTATGGAGTTTTTTTAATACCATGGGGAAATGTTCATGTTGTCATGTTAAAAGTAAATCAGAGTATGCAAAATTATGCATATAGCATGATGACAGCTACATAAATTATAGCTAAAAAAACCCAAACAAACTGTGAAACTGCTAGTAACTAAGGAAATCGGGTCCAAGAATGAATGTGAATTCTTTTCTTGGAACTAACAATACTATCATTTTCTTTCGATTTTATTTGTAGAAAGAGAATATTTTTGCCCACCAACGCTCTGTGTAGTTAACTACTAATTGTGCATGAAGACTGATTCTGCCTCTTCCCACTAGAGGTCACTGTGGCTCTTTGTTTTTTTTTTTCCTTTTGGCATCCCTGTTAGTAGGGGGAAAAAGGATTCTGTCATGGTTATTATTTTTAGCAAAGTTAAGAGAAATGTGAAAATGATAGCCTCCTTTTTTAAATACAAAGAAACATTTTCCAGAGCAATTGCACTTTTTTTCAGATTTCATATTCCAGGCCATAACTATTAGAAACATTTCTATTTTACATTGGTGATCCAAATTTAATTTATTTGTATGAAACATTATCACTATATCATTTATTCTGCTATTAAAACAGAATTGGAACCATGCTTTCTACGGTGTGAGAATAATAGAGGACTAACCCTTTCTATTTCTGGCTCAGCAAGTTTTTTTTTAAAGATTGTTTCCCAGCAGTACAGAAATATGGCTTCTAGAAAAACTCATTAGTAATGAAGTATTAAAATCAATTAATGAAACATGAGATGTGCACATATAGGGACCATTTCTAAGGTGAATGCAGAAGATCCAACAAATTCTACCGATAAACTACTGTGTCTTTAAAAAAAAATTCTGCCTGGTAAATTCAGCAGGAATATAGACTACGTTTTTCTGTTTGAAAAATGATCAAATATTAAGAATTAGAAAAAGGAATATAGCCCCCAAATATTAATAGGATGCATGCTGAGTATAACATTATCCAAAATGCCTAAGCAACATCGTAACTAAGGTCTTTAGTTTTCCTACTGGAATCAAATTCATTTCACTATAAAGCAAGAACCTCTAAATTTTATATTGTTTTGAAAACCTCATCTTTTTCTCTCATTCTCTCTTTCCTATTTACAGCCTTGAAAAATGGTGTTCCAAATCACTTCACGAGATCATATTTATTTTTCACAGCCTGGGTCATTTGGTTCCTAGCGCATTCTTATTCCTACAGCATTATTGCTAAATTCACAGAAATTTCTCCCACCTCAAACTGTCTGTTAATGAATTTCAAAGTTGACTACTCATTATTTATCATGGATTCTCAATTTAGCAGGATTAGAAAGATTAGGGTATGTGCTGCATACTGGAAACCCACCCACCACTCCAATAATCTGCAGTATGCTTTGGTCTGAATGATTTTTGCTTCCGTCTTCTGACTGAAATGTGCAGCTCCATTTCCCTAACTTTGCTGAAAGAGCCGAGGCCCAGGCTGTAAGCAGCAGGCGTGGCTGACTGCAGCGGAGCGTCCAGCTGCGCTTCGAAGTCTTTCTTTCTGTTAGTTTCATTTCCTGCAAATCCAGTACCTGTCCTTGCTTTGGGATGCCACTTTTACAACTGGGTCTCTCTAAAGTGGGATGATTAGTGATTGTCTTGACACCATTAACAAAGGACACCTGGCTGGCTAAAACCTTTTTTTTTAAGGCATTCTCTTTTTTTCCTTCAAAGGATGTATTCACCTTCTGTCTGTAATCCAGAATCCTCCAAAGATATTTAGAAATATTTCCTTGGGGCTTTCCCAAGTTGTGGTTTCTATCATTTAGTCCAGTGTTTCTCAAACATTTAAATGATAAACTTAGGCATACTTTTGGCAGAGTAGGAAGTATGTCATGGTGATTTGGTGTCAGAAAAACCTGGATTTGAGCCCTACTTCTACTACTTACTAGCCATGTGACTTTCAAACTTTATAACTTCATTAAATTAATTTTGAGGTCCTCTTCATTAAAACGAGGATACTCACAATGGTAAATGGGATGATGTGTATAAAATGAACTGTGTCTGGCACATGATAAGCACTCAAAATGTGGTAGGAATTATTATTAGTAGTAGTAGTGTTGACCTTGAACTGCTTGGGTCCACGTATTTGCAGATTTTTTTCAATAAATATATTGGAACATTTTTTGGAGATTTGAGACAATTTGAAAAACTCACAGATGAACTGCACAGCCTAGAAATACTTAAAAAATTTAAAAAACCCAGGTATATCATGAATGCATAAAATACATGTAGGTACTAGTCTGTTTTATCATTTGCTACCATAAAGTATACACAAATCTATTATAAAAAGTTAAAATTTATCAAAATTTTGTACACAAACACAGATGGTACATAGTGCCGTTCTCAGTTGAGAGAAATGTAAACAAACGTAAAGACACAGCATTAAATCATAACTGCATAAAATTAACTGCAGTACATACTGTACTATTGGAATAATTTCATAGCCACCTCCTGTTGCTATCATGGTAAGCTCAAGTGTTGTGAGTATCTGCTTAAAATGCCATGTGATGCTAATCATCTCCATGTGAGCAGTTCACCTCTCCAGTAAACTGCATATTAAAATAAAAAGTGATTTCTCATGGTTCTTGCATATTTTTCACCAGCTTTAGTGCAATACTGTAAACCTTGAATAACACCATTGAGACCCATGCAAAGTGCCACTTGTGATGCCGGAAGTGCTCCCAAGAAGCAGAGAAAAGTCATGACATTGTAAGAAAAGTTGAATTGCTTGATATGTACTGTGGATTGAAGTCTGCAGCTGTGGTTGCCACCATTTCAAGATAAATGAATGCACCATAAGGACCACTGTAAGAAGAGAAAAGGAAATTCATGAAGCAGTTGCTGAGACTGCATCAGAGGTACAAAAACCTTACACTTTTTGGGAAATACCTTTTTATCTCATATTGAAAATGCAGTTTTTATGTGGGTGCAGGATTACTATAAGAAAGGCATATGATTCCAGAAAAAGTGAAGTCATCATATGACAAAGCAAAAGGAAGGTGATGGATTTAAAGCTGGAGAATGTAATGCCAGCAAAGAATGATTTGAACACTTTAGAAAGAGGTTTGGCTTAAAAAATGTGATGAGGACAGGAGAAGCAGCATCTGCTGACCAAGAGGCAGCAGGCAAGAGTTCCCAGACACCATTAAGAAAATCATTGAGGAGAAAGGACATCTACCTGAACAGGTTTTTAATGCACACAAAAGTGCCCTATTCTGGGGAAAAAAAAAATGCCACAAAGGACATTTATTAGTAAGGAAGAGAAGTGAGCCCCAGGGTTTAAGGCAGGAAGGACTAGGCTAACTCTACTGTTCTGTGCAAATGCAGTTGGGTTTATGATCAGGACTGCCCTTGTCTATGAATCAGCTAACCCCCGAACCTTGAAGGCAAAAGATAAACACCAGCTACCAGTCTTTTGGTTATACAAAAAGGCTGGGACACTGAGAACATTTTTTCTGGATTGGTTCCGTTGATGCTTTGTCCCTGAAGTCAGGAAGTACCTTGTCAGTATGGTCTTTTTTTTTTTGACAGAGTCTTACTCTGTCACCCAGGCTGGAGTGCAGTGGCCTGATCATAGCTCACTGCAACCTCAAACTCTTGGACTTAAGTGGTCCTTCCTCCTCAGCCTCCAGAGTAGCTGGGACTAGAGGTGTGTGACACCTAGCTAATTTTAAAATTTTTTTGTAGAGATGGGGTCTCGCTATGTTGCCCAGGCTTGTCTTGAACTCTTGGTCTCAAGCCATTCTCCTGCCTCAGCCTTCCAACCTGCTGGGATTACAGGCATGAGCCACAGAGCCTGGCCAAGGACTGTCCTTTAAAGTTCTTTGATATTGGACAATGCCTCTGGCCATTCAGAGCCCCATGAGTTCAACATCGAAGGTGTCAAAGTGCTCTGCTTGTCCCCAAATACGATGTCTTTAAATTTAGCCTGTAGATCAGGGGGTCATAAATACCTTTAAGGCTCATTACATATAGTACTCTATGGAAAGGATCTTCAATGCTATGAAACAGAACTCCCATAGAGAGAATATCATGAAAGTCTGGAAGGATTATACCATTGAAGATGTCATTGTTGTTATAGAAAAAGCTATGAAAGCCATCAAGCCCAAAACAATAAATTCCTGCTGGAGAAAACTGTCCAGATGTTGTGCATGACTTCACAGAAATTACCACAGAGCCAAGGAAGGAAATCATGAGAGAGATTGTGGATATGGCAAAAATGGTAGGAGGTGAAGGGTTTCAAGACATGGACCTTGGAGAAATTCAAGAGCTAAAAGACACCACACCAGAGGAATTAACAGAAGACCACCTGATGGAGGTGAGCGCTTATGTTGTTCTCTCTGATGAGAGGTCCTCTGCTTCAAATCTACCTGCTGTTCCAGGCCTACTTCATATGTCAGCTTCTTCATGAAGCCTTCCTTAACCCCCCAAACCTGTGAGGATCACTGCTTCTGAACTCTGGAGGCACTTTGCTGTGCCTTTCCCAAGATGCTTATCTTCTAAACTTCTGGTAGATTTACTTGTGTACATATCACAGTGTCTCTTCTAACTGCAGACTCCAGATCTGGAACCAATGTTCACCCAGGCTGGTTTCCTTCAAGTGTTCTTTTTAATTTTTTTCTTTTTCTTTAAATTGACACAGTAATTGTACATATTTATGGGTTATAACATGATATTTCAATACCTGTATGCAATGTGTAACAATCAAATCTGGGTAATTAGCATATCTATCACATCAAACAATTATCTTTTCTTTGTGTTGAGAACATTCAAAATCATGTCTTCTAGCTTTTGAAAATATAGAGTAAATTGTTGTTAGCTATCGTCACTCTACAGTGCTATAGAACTTATTCCTCCTGTCTAGCTGTGATTTTGTGTCTGTTAACCAACTTCTCCATATGCCCCCCCCATGCTTCTCAGCCTCTAGTTATCACTATTCTTCTTCCTACTTCAATGAGATCAACTTTTTTAGCTTCCACATGTGAGTGAGATCATGTGGTATTTATTTATCTTTCTGTTCCAGGCTTATTTCACTTAAGATTATGTCCTCCAGGTTCATCCATGTTGCTACAAATGACAGAATTTCATTACTTTTTATGGCTGAATAGTATTCCATTGTATATATGCCACATTTTCTTTATCCACTTGCCCAGTGATGAACACTTAGGTTGATTCCAGATCCTGGTTGTCATGAACGGTGCTGTGGTAAACATGGGAGTGTGAATATTTCTTCAATGTACTGATTTCCTTTCCTTTGGATAAATACCCAAGAGTGGTATTGCTGGATCATATGGTAGTTCTATTTTTAGATTTTTGAGGAAACTCCATACTGTTTTCTATAATGGCTGTAGTATATACCTTTTCTTTTTTTTAACCAAGATAGACTGTGTCCACACAAGAAGTAAAGAAATAAATTAAAAATGTCAGATAAGTATTACCAATAGGAAAAAATAAAAGGAAGTAAGAACTTCTCATTGGAGTGGTCGGTGGAGGTGGTTTAATGAAGGGGACGAAGCAGAGGTGATTCTTGGAAAAAGGTTGCATTGGCCACCCTGGGCCTAGTTAGAAGGCAATGAAGGAAGTGAGTGCAGGTTTTCCATTTTATTTACTTTATTAACTGGGGTAAAATTTCAGCTCTGTTATTTAGTAGTTTGAACTTAGTAACTTATTAATCAGGAGATTATTAAGGGGATTAAAGAAAATAGCATATGTAAATTAGTTAATATTAGCTAACTTTGATTGGGAATTATGATTAGCTCATCTAATCCTCGTAATGAGTCCATAAGATGAGCATCCTCCTTCTCAGAGTCAGTGTGACGTGAGACAACTCATGCATGGCCCTTGGTGTTGTGCCTCTCATGTGAGAAGTGGTCAACAAATGGCTGCATTTATTTTCTTGCGGATATTTATTAAAAGTCAACTATAAATTAACATGCAAATGTTGTCCCAAGGAGATTGACCAGAATTTTCCCTTCAGTGGTACAGTGAAGCTACGGAATAAATGTGAAATATCAACTTACATGTGTGTATGTAGGAATCAATGGGGCAGATGTTAAGTTTGAATTTCTGTTCTCTTAAATGTTTTGCTCACAGAATGCACAAGAAAATCCACTAAATCCACCCTTTCTGTGTTGGCCAATCTCATCCTTTCTTGGCAACTCAAAGAGTATATGATTGGAGAAGTCGGTATTTATTACATTTGTGTTATCAAGAAACTTTTAGCTATTAGAGAATTGGTCACATAAAAATGAAGTGGACATTTTGTTTTGGGAGAATATATGCTAATTTTATTAGTCCTAAAGGCCGGTGCAAATTTTCCAGAGCTGAGGCTCTAGATCAGCCTTAGCAAACCCCAGAGCTAGTCTTTGAAAATTGAGTTTTGTCTGTTTGTGAACAGGTATTTTTTTTTAACTTCTAATTATTCAAAATAAGATCAAATAAAGCAAAATAAACACCTACTGGCTTCCACGTATCAGTGTGGCTTTTGTCGCAATTGTACTGGATCAAATATTTTGTTTATGCTGCAGAAAAATGAAAATGTAGGCAACTTTTTTTATTCTAGATGTAAGTAATTTGACATACTAAAGTTCCTTAAAAATATGAAAACAGACACAACTATATTATGGGATAGAAATTAGAATTCACATACATGTTTTAGATTAAAAAACAAAGTAAACAAAACCTTAAATTAAACTTTGGATTTATCTTATTCCATCTTAGGCTGTTCTCCCAGGATCTGAGGGGCTGGGCTTGGTCTTTTTTCTTCTCTTAAGTGAACCATTTTTGAAATGATAGATTTAGGTGTTAAGACAGTATTAGCCATTAACACCTTAGCTTGTATCAGCATATCGGTTTCACAGTACAGAGAGCAGGAATAGAGAAGCCCAGAACTGATGGGTTTGGAGGGAGGGGACATGGGGACTGGTCACGTCCATGAGGGCTCCCCGCTGCTGGAGGCTGAGGACCGGCTGGAGGTGTTAGAGGAAAGGGGCATCAGCAGGAGGATGGCCAGGACTCAAGCCTTACCTTGCGTTTTGGCCACGTATTCATCATATCACCTTTAGCTCAGCGCAGGCCCTCACATAACTGCAGAGTATGTGGGGCTCGTTTTCATCCCCCCTCACCTTTCTTTCCTCCTCCCCTCATGGTGCCCCCTTCCTGCCACCACAGTCTCACGAGGCTGGTTGCTCCAGGATTGGGCACTGCATCTAGGTCCGCGGTTTGACAGATCCTTATGGGATCTGAGAGGCCACCTGGTCCAACCTCCTTATTTTTTACATGTGATCACACTAAGCCATCAGGGCCAGCTTCATGGATGTGTGACCTGTGCAGTTGCACAGGGTCGCATGTTCAGAAGGGCCCCATGTTTGGTGTTAGTGCTCTCCTGCCACCATATTGAAATCCTTAATTTTTGAACAAGGGGCTCACATTTTCATTTTATACTGGGTCCCACAAATTATGTTGCTGGTCCTATCTAAGCCATATTGATATGCTTGTGACTTAACAAATCACAAGAATATTTGATTTTAGAAGAGAGTCTTAGGGAGTATGGGAATGATGAGGGAGGTAGGAGATTGAGAGCTCTCTGGAGGCCAGCGGCAGGGGTCATTTGGGGGGTGGGCAGCAGGAGCTTTCCTGGGAATCTACAAAACAGCACATGTACCATAGATTTGTCCCACTTGCAGGTTACACCAGCCCTGTCTTTAGATAGCAGTTTATTCCTTATCTTTGTTCGGAATCTCCATGTTCCCTCTTAAAACCTATTCCCTTTTGTTCTATTCTCCCTGTAGTTGCCGACAACCAGCCATTATCTCCTATGCATGTAAAGATCGTTATAGTCACCCCTCCACAATTTTCCAGGCTAAGAGATCCTAATTCTTTTAACCATCAGCTTGAATGCTTTTTTTTAAATTGATGCTTCCTCAAAGAAGAACAGCTCGCTAGTTCAGGTAGCATTGTTAAAATCAGGGCACAATTAATTTCAAATCTAGCTACAATATTGCCAAGGAAAGGAAAAGACAAAGACAGAGATGGCACCAGTGAAAATCGCTTTTTGGAATTAAGCTAAAATTAGCTAAACATTTCGTAATTACAAAGTAATTTGAAAATCAAGCAGTTAGACTAAAACATTGATCAGGAAAGGACGATGGGAAAGGAAAGAACAGAAAAATTCTTTGAAAACAACCTCCCCTGCAGTCCAGGGGGAGTTTCTGAGAGAAAGTAGATTGTTGCTAATTGAAATACTGAAGCCCATTATCTGGGCAAAGGCTTTTGGAACAGAAAGTGTGGTCTTGCAAAGGCAAGAGGACGAAGTTCTACCCAGGGAAGGTTGTATCTGTGCCTGTGTGTGAACAATTTCCATACACGTATCCACAAGGAGATATAAAGAGACCTATTATAGTTTATGTTCCAATTACATTGTTCAAATACTGAATACAAACAGGCAACATGATTGGATAAACAAAAAGAGTGTGAAAACCAAGTAGTAAAAAAAGGAATAGGAGCTTGATTTGGTATAATATCATGTATTCCTCCAGTAATTCACTTCAGAGAGACAGGGATTTAATTTATACAAAGCAGTGACCTGAATACATTTAAGGTAGATGTTTTAGATTAGAGAGCTTTTATTTTGTATTTCTTAAAAGTAGTTACATTTTTACATGTCTCTGAGGTTGATAGACCAGCGGCGATTGAGCAGAATGAATGAGTCTCATTGAAGGTGGACAACAAGCCCCGCCCAGAGATGCCGCAGGAGGACCCTCGTGTCAGCTGGAGAGAGGGCTAGAGCACTGGTGTTTGCCCTCAGAGAGCTTGCAGACTAGTTGAGGGATGAAATTAATATTGACAGTGCCAAGCTCCCACATTTATATATCATTTTATATATGTGAAAATTTGGCTGATGATACATATTCAAGAAGAACATCTCACAAGCTCTGAAGTTAGATGGCCTTGGTTTGAATCCTAGTTTACAGATAAGACAATTGAGGTTTAGGGGTTGTCAAATATTTCACCTCAGTTTTCATATCGCTTGGCTGGGGTATGAATAGTACTACATAGGGTTGTTGTGTGGATTGATTGGAACAGCATACATAAAACTCACGGTTGGCATACACCCTTAACGTATTAAATGTTATTACTTTATGTATAGATGCATATCTTACAAACTCGTTTGACTTTACAAAGTTTTCTGTTCTTTTTAAAATTACTTTTGGTGAAGGGCAATCTTAGAGGACTCTCATTCCTTGGAACACCCTTTGGGAATGAATGTGTGGTTTTAGGCAAGAAGTGCGTGTAGGTATTCAGAGGACGGAGTGAGCACTTGAGACGGGTCATCAGGAATATCTCTGCAGAGGTGAGGGGACTTGAACTGGTGCTAGAGAAATGTAGCATTTGGCCAGAGAAAGAAATGACAGAAGCCAGGGTGGGGAATGTGGGGAGTAGAACACCCCAGTGTGAGAAATAAAGCTGGAAAGACAGGATCAGAAAACTGCTAATTTCCTGGGCAAGGCACTTGTATTTTATCCCATGTGTAGAGAGAAGCCATTAGGGGGATTTTTAGAAAGAATAATCTAGTATTTTTATCCACAGTGAATGGATATTAAAAAGTGTTGAAACTGCTTGGAGATAGGAACACTGGCTGGGAATATATCAAATGAGATTCAAGGCCCAGAGTGCAGTGGTGGGATAGAGCTGTAAACAAGGAGAAATGTAAAGGATTATGAAGGAGGAAGCAACATTAATTGGTGGTTGAATATGGAATTTGAGGGGAGGGGCGATAATGACTCTGAGGTTTCACATTGTGGTAACTTGAGGAATCTTGCCCCTTAACATTGCCTTATTCTTTCAGTGATTTATTTACCAAATACTTTCGGCATGCTTACTATGTTCAGGGCACTGTTTACACGCTGGGATTACTTAAAAAAGAAAAGACACAGTCTCCTTCCGCAAAGACTCCTTCACAGACTCGTTTCTGTTTACATACCCCTCATTGTGTGTGCTAAGTGTCTTAATGTAGGCATGAAAAAAATGAACCAGGGTGGGCTGGGAAGGCCTGTTGGAGAAGGTAGCATTTGAGTAGGGTCTTGCCTACGGTTAGGGCTTCAGAAGATGGGGATGGGAGAGGGGACGGGAGAGGGGACGGGAGAGGGGATGGGAGAGTGCCATTTTGGAAACAAGGAAGTCGAGAAAGTAAGCTGGTGGAGGTTGGGGAGGACATGAGCTCTACTTTAGGTGGACCAAGTACAAAGTGATAATGGCACACCAGAATGAAAATGTCCATCAGGCAGCTGTTAGATAGAATTGTAATTTTGCAGGACAGTCTGATGGAGGTCAAGATTTGAGAGTCATTGGCTTTGGGGGAATTTGTAAACCTGGGAGAGGAGATGAGACTTTTAAGAGAGATGATTGAATCAGGTGGTCTTAAAGTTGGAAGGAACCCTTGAGGACCTCTGGTCCAACCTTCTCATGTGACAACCTTATTTACAATAATCTTCCGGATGGTTAACTGGCCATAGCTTCCCTCATAATGCAGCTCACCGTGTCACCAAACAATTCCAATGCCCGAATTTGAACTTTGTCCTTAAGTTAGTTGCAAGCTATTGGAAGTGCTCAAACAAGGGATAACTTGACTAAAGGGCTGTTGATTAAAGGAAGATTCTGTGACTCCTGTGCAGAATGGATCTGGGAGGAGAGCTGGCAGCTGGGACGCAGGCCGGGAGGTCAGTGCTAATAGTTAAAGATTTTTCTAACTCCACATTGACTCAAAGTTTTTCTCATTGTTACTTTTATTAATGGGTCTAGTTGAACTCAACTGGGGCAACACAGAATAAATCTATTCTCTCTTCCATATGACATGTTACATACTCTTTCCAGCTCTTTCCTTTTTAAAGAGAATCTTGCCCTGGTTCTTTATGCACCACGTGACATCATTTGCAGACTTTCATCATCCTGATCCATTTGTTCAGTGATTATGTTTTGAGTGCCTTGTTCTCCAGAAAGAAGAGCCAGAGTCAAAGCTTATGTGAAAACATTTTTTACTGGGGAGTATGATCAATCTATGGAACAGGAGTGAGGAACAGGGAAGCCAAGCAGGGAAGGAGGCAGAGCCAATAAAAGATGCATATTAAGTTGGGTCACTGCTGAGGATGACAGGGTCCATCCATGCCATGGCAGGGCCATAGGAGCTGTGCCAAATGTGTCTCAGGACTGTCTGTGCAAGAGAAGCATTTACCCATCGGCTCTCATTCCCCCTGGGTCAGAAGTTTTCCCAGGGTGTGTTAACTCTCCCTCACTTCCGGGTTGCATGAGAGCCCCCCACAGCCTTACCACCTTCTCAGCAGAGAAGCCCCAGAAAGGAGGCCCAAGGTAGAAGGCTGGGAGCCAAGCTAGGTGCTGGCAGGTGTACCTGTGGGAGGTCGATCTGGTTCTGTGGTAGTGGCTGGGATGAGAGATGGGGAGGCCCAAGGGAATCAGAAATGGGCACAACAGGTGTTGATACATCTGCTGTCCACAGGGCTCTCTGCTGGGTGCTGGATGTGCTCCAGTCTCTCCACATTCCTTTTAAGAGCTGGTACTCAGAACTAAATAAGCCTTCCAAATCTCATCTGTCCAGAAAAGATTTTAGGGCAGAGAGGAAGGGAAGAGTGAGGGCTGTGTTAAACTGATCGGAGATCAACCTATCACAAATACTGACACATGCTCTCCTTCCTTCTCCAGACATATGTCGCCACCGGTGAGGTTCAGCACCCAGCACCCAGCACCGGGCAGACACTGTGCCAATTGCTGGAGGGAGGAGAGCGTCCTGATGAATACAGTACAATCTTCACTTTAAGGAGGGCTCAGCCTACTTGGGGAGACTGAAGAAGTAGCCAAATAATTATAATAAAATGGCGTGGGCTACAATAGAGATGCCTGGAGGATGGAGAAATAGTCCAGAGAAGAGTGTAATTAACTTTCTGCAAGGTGGAGAGGTCAGAGAAACCTTCACAGAGGATGTGAGGCCTGCAGAAGATTTTGATGTGGCTGGATTCCTCACCACATGTGCCTAGGTGGAGAGGCAGAGCACATGAGGGATCCACTGCACCCAGACTGAGGCACAACCTGAATTTGCCGGCAAAATGTGGCAGTCCTAGAATTCCTGACTTCCAGTCAACTGTGAAACCACTAGACGCTCCTTATGTTAGAAGCTGCCTTCAATGCATTTCATTTTAAACAAATATTCCTAGCTTAAAAATTGCAGCTTTTTACAGATGTGTGTATTTGAGTATTTTAAGCCACTGTTCCATCTCTTAGGAGTCATATCTTTCCCATATGAATCACTGTTTTATATTTTTCTCACGTACTAAAAGAGACCTTGATTGTAAAAGGTTAAATTGAAGATGAAGTAGAGTATTTTTTGTCCTCTTCTTCCCTTGGCAAGAACACCGCAGAGTCTTTGTAAACAAAAGCCAGAATGCAGACAGTCTAGGAGTGATTTCAGTTGAAAAAAGTATACTTTTTTTTTTAACATGGTGAATTGAAGAATAGTTCAGGAAAATAAGGAGCAGGTGGCTGCCATAGCCTGCAGGGCAGAAGGCCTGGTATAAAAGCAGAGAGCGCCTCCTAATCAGGGAGCTCTCAGCTCATCATGTGGTCCCACGTATCACATTAGCCCTTGGACAGGGGGCAGCTCTGAGCCTCTGCGTCCTCTGCTCCCCAGGCCCGGGCCTCCTAACATATGGGAAGGATTTAGAGACAAGGGAAAAGCCTAGAAATCAAATGCTGGGAGAAATTATGTGGTTAACAGCTGGAATTCATGAAGTTCCATATTAAATGAAGGATTGCTAGCAAGAAATCCAAAACACCCTTTCCCCAAAGAAAAACAAATTAATAGTTTGAGGACAAAATGGCTTCCCAAGATTCTTGGCTTCTCTTTAAATATAACTGTAATGCTTATGTTTGTTTTTATAAGGGATAGCTATGGTTATATTTGTTATAAATCAGGAATTATTGAATTCAATGATGAATATGGTGAGATACATTAATTAAGTGCCAGAATATGAATCTAAAATTGGACTGCATGCCCATTTTACTCTTAAGTCTTTCTTACTGAGGTATGTTAATGTTAGATGAAAATAATTATTTACAAAGATTTTTTTCACCTAAGTTATCTTATTTAGTCCTCCTTCTACATACCAAGAAATAAATATTTTATGACTTCCCTGTGCTTTAGAGAAAATGGTTGCTCAAGAGATTAAGTTGCCCAAGATGACATAATGGCAGACAAGAATTTAAACCTAGGTCCTCTGTTCCCAGCACCCATGGGTGTATCCACTGCCCTGGGTTCCTAAACCTGGATGAGCTTCCAAGTTAGCCCTGGAGCTTTTAAAATTTACCGATTCCTGGGGTGGGCTCTAGAATCTATATAATTAAAAAAATATCTGAAGTGATTCTGATGATCAACCTGGTTTGGGACCCACTGTATTAAGATAAATAGAGCATCATTCTCTCACCAATCAGTACAAATTCTTCTTTACCCTGGGGATGTAGGCAAGTGGATATTTTAAAGGCCAGCAGACCCACACCTGGGAAGTGTTAGAATCCACCCAACCATGCAGCCTGCCACAATTTGGGATTAGCTGGTTCAGTTTGATTACTAGCGTCTGGAAGTGTATGATGAGATAAAGCTAGATCATAACAGCATAAAGTAATGCTTCCCAAACTTTCCCTAGGCAATGCTACGCCTCTAAAAGTGCTGGGACACATTCAGGGGCCACGAATGTCAAAGATGTAGGGCTCCAGGTTAGGAACAATTGGGCATACTTCCATCAGCAAATGGATCAAAATCAAAGTTGGAGGAACCAGGTAGATTGCCATCGAAACATAATATGCTTAATCTTTCAGTTTCTGGATGAGTTGAGAAGTGTAGTGAACATGGAAAACGCCCAAGCTCCTATTTAAGAGTAGCTATGTTAATTCTTCTTTGATGTTTGAGGACACAGGGAGGTGATTTATATGCTTTGATTTTTAGCAGGCCTGGTTTTGAATCCCAGCTGTATTACTTAGTGACCTTGGGTAAGTCACTTGTCTTCTTTGAGCTTCAGTTTCCCTATGCATGTATGGATGGTAATGCTACTTTCTTCATAGAGTATTGAGAGGCTTAAAATAAATAATATATTAATGTACAAAGTGATCAGTCCAGTGCCTGTAAATAGAAAGCACCATGTATGTTGCATTTCTGTCTCTCCCATTCAAGTAATCTTAAAATTTAATCAGTAAAGGATATAAAAGCCTTAATGATATCTTCCACAAGCCAAATTTTAAATGCAGGAAAATTCACTTTAGTAAAAAGCAAGGAAAATACACCACGCATGAGATCCTATCTTAAGTCCTGCTCCCAGCTTTTAGATACACGTGGGACAAGGAGCTTGTGGCAGGGGTGAGCATTTGAACATCAGAAACTGTATCTCCTTAGTGGGGTGAGAGGACAGTGCACCCAAGAATTTGGAAACCAGGAGAACAAAAGTGCCTTCTGTACCTAGCAGGCTAGGACAAAGACATGAAAGTCACTTTTGAGAATGACTTTCAATGGAGTCAGCAAGACTGGACTGTAACCTGATTAACTATATTAACATATCTAAAGGAAGAACTTATCACTCAGAACTGTAATTGGCCAGCAGTGGAAGAACAGAAAATGGAAAATCAGGGGCAAAAGTTGGCAAGTGTCCTCCTAGAACTATCCAAGAGAGAAGGAGCCTTAGCTAATGGACTTTGAATATTCTTTACCCGTTGGCAACACTATCCACTGATATGAGATGTCTCTCTCCAGCTGGCTTAGTCCAATGTCATTAAATATTCAAAGCATACAACTAATTTATTTTGTATGGATTCTATACTTTTCATGAAATATTATGATTATAATTTAGCACCCTGTATAGTTTGCTTATAGAGAAAAAATACACATCAGATTGAGGATGATAATATTAGACCATCTTCTTTCTTCCCTCCTCACCAGAATGCTTAGGGGTTCCTTGGAGTCCCCTTGGGGCCACTGAGGGAGAAGGGAAGGGGCAGAGGTAGGCAAGAGGGGCTTAGCTATCCTCTCCCACTAGTGCAGCGGCTCCATTTTTATACTCTGGGCATCAGTAGAAGATTTCATCTAAATCAGTGATTTACATTGACTTGTATTTGTATTAAAAATACATTTGACCTATAATTCTCAATTATTGGAATTTAGACTCATATATTTTGAGGTTCAGCAATGAGTATTCCATAACCTGTTGCTAAAGTAGATGTGTATACATGAACCCCCAAATACATAGTCTTAAAATAACATCTCATTGAATGAATTTTTTTCACCAAAAAAAAGAAAAAAATTGGCATGGGAGGAAGAGGTGGATGAATTTTTGCTCCACTAAATGGGTTAGGGCAAAAAAACCAAAACCAAAACCAAAACCAAAAACCAAAACAAACAACAAAACCAAAACCAAGAAATTAGACTTTCATTTAAAAACAGCATTATAAGTACTTTAAGATTAATTTTCTATTTAAGACCAATGATTTGAGTATATTTTGGTTTGGTGCAAAAAGCACTAAACTGAAAATCAGGAGACTTGAATTCTAATTCTGATTTGACTACCAATTGGTTGTATAAACTTTTGCAAAATACATCCATGGATTACTTTTACTTTATTTGTAAAACAAGAGGGTAGAATTGCTACTTAGGGAACCCCTAAATTTTCTTCTGGGTTCACAATTTCTTAATTCTTTTACCTGTTTTTTTTTCTTTCTTTTTTTGCTGCTGTACTTCCATTATCCAGAACCATTTTTGGGACATAACAGGTGCATCTATACTTGTTGAATGAAGGAATTAAAGTGGATTTGAGGCAGAGTTGAAGTTTGATTTCAAAACCCTTTGATTTCAAAATCCATGGTCTTCGTATAACGTATCCTGCTGGTTGTTGAATTAAGTATAGATATTGGAATCAGAATTCCCAAGACACTGGGAAACACAATTCTGGTCCATTAATCTAAAGTCATTATGGCTTTTCTAATATTGAGATGTCTTGGCCAATTAGATCCCTGCCAAAGTTTGTTTGTCAGCCCAAAATAATGATAAATCTCTTTCAACAGCATATGAGGAAGAACTAGCTAGTGGGCAGGAGGATAGTACCAGCTGGTAAACCATGAATACAAATGGGTATGTGTAAAGAGGGAAATACTTTTAGGATGGAGAGATGGTACAGAGAAGAGTGTAATTTGCTTTATTGTAAGTGGAAGGGTCAGAGAAGCCTTCACAGATGCGGTAAGGCCTTAAAAGGATCCTAAGATGGTACACATTCTTCCTCATGTGCCCCAAATAGGGAGACACAGCACATGAAATATCCTCCTAGACTAAGTTATAACCTGAATTTCAGGCAGAATTAAGCAGAGCTAGAATTCCTAGTTCCCACTCAGCCATGAAACCACTGGATACTCCCTTATGTTAGAAACTATATTTCAATACATTCATTTTAAATAAATATTTTTAGCTTAACCATTATAGCCTTTTACTCATGTGTATATTTTTCATAAATCACTTCTTTTGTGTTGTCCTAGTGTACTAAAAAAGACCTTGATTATAAAAGGTAAAAGATTATATTGAAGATGGAGTAAACCAACTAGGCTTTTTGCTTTGTATAACCCTGTGGAAGTGTTGAGTCAGCTGCCTGAGCTGCTAAATGGAACCTGCAGAGCAACAGGCTCTGCAGCCTGAATTTGTTCCCAGTGTGTCTGGTTCCCTATTGGTTTATGACCAATGACTAATACTTCACCCATGAGTCATTAAACCCATTTTTTACTTTCCTGGTTCCCTAATCTTCTTGGAATTCATCCTTGTGTCCAGTGGTCCAATGCTCTAGCTTGGTATTCAGATGACTGAGTGAACAGAAATGGCAATAAAAATGTATATGTGATATAACAGTTCAAAATGCAATTTCCTTTAGAGAAGTCTTAAGAGCAAATAAAATTCCTCCCAAACCATTTCAAATCATTTGAAATATTTGAAGCTTTTCAGTTTCCTTTGCACCTTCATGAGAGGTCAACAAACACGGCAAGAGTATCTGCTAACTCTGCACACACTTACTTTGCCAAAAAATTCAGACTTCATAGGGTAACTCTACTTTTCAATGCTCTTGATTAACTACAGTAATGGAAGGAGGCAGAAGCATGGATAATCTAATATAGATAGCAGCTGATGAATATGCATGTGTTTGATGTTCTAGAAAACTACAGGAAACAGTGAAGTACCATTGATGGCTAAATTTAGCATGAGAAGAAAAGATGTCCAACTTCTTAACTATTACTCAATTCCCTGAAATCCATATCATTTTAAGAGCTCCTCTTTTCACAGAAAGAGCTAGGAATGGCCTGATAACTATGCTAAGAATATAGTATACTAGGTGGGAAAGAGATGGGTTAGGATGGGGAAGGAAGTGGGTATAAACAAGGCATGGAAAATAGGTATGGATGGGGGTATAGATTTAACTACTAGTGCTGACTGGCATTTAGCTTTACCTATGCAAACATGAGATCCAAAGGGTAATGCATAGGCAGGAAGTCCACCTCAAACTCAAGTAACTGATGAGTATCCTACATGGAGGCAGGTGGAGCACTGTGATGGAGAATCCAACAGATGTGATGTTTGGGAGTTCAGGCCGGCAATCATTCTCTTCTGGATGGACGATATAGAGAGGGGGCTGACCTGTATGGCCAGGGCTGAGAATGAGTAGGGTAGAGTAAGATATTGGGTTAGGAGTATGGTAAGTCAGATAAGAAAGCATTCAAACTGGCTGCAAGTAGAAGTGCTTGATGCTGATGTTGGGAACTGAAATATGAAGCCAAAGGAATCATAGAACCAAATATTAATATATGAAATGGCAAGGAGCCTTTGTTCTAAACAGGAGGTGATCCTATTTTCTACTTGAGACACAGTGGATGTGGCCAAGCTGGATTTTATGCGCTCTCTTTGGAGTAATATCTGGGGTTTCCAACCACAATTAAAGGGCAGGGTATATGGACAGACAAGTGATAAATTGTCTCCAGCAAAATCCATTTTCAGGTTGCAGGGTGTTAGTTATCCAGCACATCCAAATTCTGTTGCCTAAACTGGAGTCCCAGATGCCCAGAAGATATGTGCTCTGGGTAGAATTTTTCTGGTTGGCTTGGAGAGATCATGGACTGTGATCAGGGATACATTACTTTGGTCTTCTCTGCTCTCTTCAGTATGAGGTAGGTGTGTGTAGTGGTGTGGTCAGAGAGAACACCTGCAGTGGAGGAACTGGCAGGGGAGAGTCCTAGTAGAATAATCAAGTAGGCAAATTTTATCTATATCTTTTCAGTGATTCATGAGAGATATACTGTAAAATGTATTCCACAAAGGAAAATCAGTTGACTTACCTAAAAAGCACCTATTGTATACTTCCTAAAATATGCCACTAAAAAAAAATAGGCTTTGCTATTTGTTGACATGTGAAACAATACTTAAACAACACTGCACTTTTTACATGGAACATTATGCCACCTTTATGTTTACTAAATGAAACTCAGTCCTCAAATATTTTCTCACCACTTTCTGAGGAGAAAATAAATAATAGAGTTTTATCCTTCCTAAGTCTATTTCCAAAAGGAGGCTCCTGGTTGCCACTGGAAAGATAGTTAAGAGAGGTTCTGTACCTTCAGGGCCCCAAGGCCTAAAAATTAATTGGTGAGATCCATTTCAAGAGAATGCCAACTTTTTTTTTATTTCTTTATTCCTTAATCAGCTACTACAAGAGGGAATGCCAACATTAATGCAAGAGCATTTAACCACCATTTACTGATATCCACCATTAGGAGAAATTAGCCTTAGGGCTTAATGGTAAAATGTGCTAATGATAAAGAGGAACGCAAACAAATAGGGTATATCTTTTGAGATTGGTCTTGTCTGGATGATTGCAATCCTCAGAACTTGAGGGTATGCTTAAGATTTTGTGAGTTTGAGGGTGATGTGTTTCTTGCAGGACTGCAAATGGCAGGTCACTTCTGTTGAGTAGTGCTCAGGCATTTTGAGCTTCTAGGACTAAATTGCAAGGGGAGCAGAGTTCACACATAGTGAAACCATTGATTCACTCTTTACCCAAAGTTCTCTTTATTTGTGATTTCTCACCAGCACATTGATGGTCACTAATCTCCTGCTGTCAAAATCTAGTTTTACAAGTGCCCAAGCAAATCAATTTTGAGTATTGATCATTCAGTGACTGCTAATTGCTGTAGCTTAGAATTAGATTTAGTGGTGGAGCAAAAAAAAAGGTCTATTTGTTCTATCCTTGCTATATGTTTTTGTAAGAAGATGCTTACTTTTGCCTTACTAGCTATTCATTTTTAAATGTAAAATCAGCAGGCAAAAACCTTGTAAAAACGGTATGATTTGTTGGCGTTAAAGCAGAGGTTGCCTTCAGACTGAGTTAACTTATGTTTCCTCTTTTACTTAATTCCTCTGTTTTGTTTTAATTTATCTGCTGTCTCTGTGCAAGACAGGAGGCCTATTTTTCAAAAAAGATTGCCTTCTTTGATATTAGGCAACCCATCTTATTCTCTGCAGAGCATATTTTCATGTGAATAGAAGGATATATTTTTCTTAAAAATCATCAACTGCGTCTCCAGTTTCACAAATGCTAAGGAAGTGTACAAAGGTGAAGGACAGGAAACTGATTTGTTGATGGAAATTTTGATGACAAAACCTTTCCATTGTTGGTTAATCTTTTACCAGCAGAAGTCTGAAAATGATATCATGGGGAGAAAAGATGAATTTTTCTTGGCAGTTTACAGGATCAGCCTTTGTTGGATGCCCACTGAGACAAGGGATGACAGTTCAGTTGCCAATGATTTGCTCTTGCTCTTGGGAGCAGAGGCAACTTTGTTGCCACATTATTCACATGAACCTAGAGTTGCAGTAGGGAAAGGGGGATATTTGCTCAGGAGAAGCCAATCTTGGATGTTTAAGAGCTGTGGATTTTAAAATACAGCTTTGTGTGGCCAGGTTTTTGACATTCTGAAACAAAAGCTTTTTTTTTTTTTTGATCTTAGGATGAAACCTACAATATAAGGGCAAACAGTGACTCTAGATTAAGAGCACCATCTCCTTTGTAAGATAACATCATCCACAGTTTGGTTTAGTAATAATGTCTTTAGAGTTCAGAGTTTATATATTCTGCTGCCATTAGGAGATGTTTTTTGATACATACACATATATGACATCCATGTTTCCCTCTGTACCCAGCCTACTGGGTACAGTTTAACACATTGACTACCATGTGAGTTGTATTTATCTCAGGCTAGTTTTGAGCCTGGGGCCACGTGAAGCAAAACCCTGCAGTTGGTTTGTGAAAATCTTACTTGTTGGTGTCTTATTGTTAGAATTAATATTGACAATTTAATTCTAAAAAAGTGGACTACATTGCATATAACTCAAGCACAGAAAACAATAAAAAATAACATTAAAAAGGATCATTTTGTTTTAATAAAACACCATGGCCCCAGGAAATAATTTTTTTTTCTGGTGTGACAGTCAATGTGTTAAGTATGTGTTGTCCAGTGTCCTAAACACTAAGACACATGTAGCTATGTAGCAAATGAAATGTGTCTAGGCTGGAACCGAGATGTGCTGTAAGTATAAAATACACACTGGAATTCAAAGACAATATTTTAAAAATGGAAACATCTCAATAGTTTTTTAAATATTGACTACATGTTGAGATAGTAATATTTTGTATATGTTAGGTTAAAATTTATTTCATTTGTTTATTTTTACTTTTATGATATGGCCTCTAGAAAATTTACATCTGTGGCTTGCGTTATACATATTTATATTGGACACTTTATATTGTTTTAAGAACATGCATTGTGACAAATCCTTTGACATTCCACAGTGAGCTGTCAAAAGTTATTAGAACTTGGCCAGGCGTGGTAGCTCATACCTGTAATCCCAGCACTTCGAAAGACTGAGGCTGGAAGATCACTTGAGGCCAGGAGTTTGAGACCAGCCTAGGCAACATAGTGAGACCCTGTCTCTACAATAAATAAAAAAAAATTAGCCAGGCGTGGTGTCATGTTCCTGTAGTCTCAGATACTTGTGAGGCTGAGGCAGGAGGATCATTTGAGCCCAGGAGTTGGAGGTTGCAGTGAGCTATGATTGAGCCACTGTACTCAAGCCTGGGTGACAGAGTGAGATTCTTTCTCTGAAACACACACACACACACACAAAGTTCCTGGAACTCCAGTCACCAGGTCCTGACATTCGGGGACCCTATCCCTGGTGTCTCCTCTTAGCCATGACTATTGGCAGCACCTACTCCCCTGCCTTCTTTGCTAGAGCTGCTGCTGTCCCCATCATTGACCGCTGCTGCACTCTCGGCACTGCTGAGTGGGAGAGGAGAGAAAGCCTCCTTTTTGACTGTTGCACGCTCCTTTATTTATTTATTGTTTTAAGGAAGAAAATAGATTGACTCTGTTTCTTACAGATTACCTGATGATAGAAGTTGCTCATTAACCTTACTCTTTAAATTTATTATTTTTGTTAATACTTGGTATAAATTCTCTTGGGACTAAGTTGGAAAACAATACAAACATCATCACACAGCAGACTATACTCAGAGTGGTTCCCTCTTTGCTTTCCCCTGACTCGCCATGTGTGAATTTTTCCCTATACCGCATGTTGCCCAGAATTTGAGGCCCAACCATGGCTCTCCAGTCATATCCCCTCCTCCAGGCTGGGGCCATGTCTTGACTTTCTGGAATGTGCAGATGATACCCAGCTTGGGTCCTTGTTCTGGGACAATTATTTCATGTCGTGCTCTCAATAACTGATAACGGATACCTGTTGTCAAATAGGGATTAAAGTACAGTATTGGCTTTATACAAGGAAAGCTGAATTATATAATGGTGGCCTGGCCCCTTATCTCATACCCCAGTTGAAACTTGCCTACAAATCCTCAGCAGAGAAGCTAGAGAACACTGGCTCTGTAGCTGGAGGAAAGGTACTGTTTGGGGTAGGATGTAGACCGGGGAGAGTGCACCCAGCATGAGGGCACATGAGCCAAGAGAGCAAGAGAGCAAAACACTTGGCTTTTGTAAACTTTGATGTTGTGACCTTACTCTTGGTAAATGAGTCCTGTGGATTTCAGGTGCTCCATGCCTCACCCATCAGATAAGTTACTCCTCCTTCCCCTGGGCAGCGGGAGTGAGTAAGGGGATGGAGATAGGTAACCCAAGTATTTGTTCCTGGACTGTCCTTCCTTGGAAGTAGAGAAGTTTCTCTGTATGGAATGTGAGGGAGGGGAAGTAAGCAGTCCCCATAAAACACACTGTAGAAGTTAAATCACAATATCATAGACAATTGGAGCTGACAGGGACCTGAACTACTGTCTGGGCAGACACCATCATTACAGATAAGAAAATAGCCCCACAAAAGTGAATCAGCAGAGCCTGGAGAGAGCTCCCCTGCAATGTCTTCTGCATATTAACACCTCTGAAAACAAATGGAGTTTGTCAGTTTGATATAACTTGTGCCTCAGCAAAAAGTTTGCATCCATGTTTTTGACTTTAAATATTTGCAAATATTTAAACATAATTAACAATAAGAATGCAAATCTGGCACAGGAAAGAATTTATACTTTGGTTTGGCATGTTTGGTGTGGATTTACGTACAACAGCAGAACTAATCCAATAGAGAGATTTAATATTTTTATTTCAGTGCCATAAATTTACACAGACCTTGAGTAACAGATCCCCAAAAGGAATGTTGTCTGGGACTCAGACAGTGCTGTTCATATATAGAGAGAATTGGGCCCAGAGAATATTTTAGCCAGACTCTGTGTGGAGCAAATGACCTGCTGTGATAAACATATAAATCACTAATATGCAGGCCAGTTCTTGTTAGTAAAAAGTCTGATTTAAAGAATTAAAAATAAATATGTCTCCAAATATGAGTCTTTCAACTTTAAAGAGAGTATACACAGTGACTAGCAAGTAGAGTGGTTAGAAGTGTATACCTCTGTACTCCTTCATCAGTTTATTTATTTGTCTACTATAACACTTATCATGCTGAATTGTAATTGTTTGTTTGCATGTTCTTTACTCACTAAACACATATCAAGTGTCTGCCAGATGTCAGGCATAATGTTGGGCAATGGAGAACATTAATGATTTGCATTTTGTCTATTGGCCTATAGAAAGGATTTTAGTCAAACTGATTGAAATCTTTGCATCTTCTCAGTTTTGTCATTTGTAAAATAGAGGGTAGAGATTAACATCCCTTCAAGTCCTAAGATATATGTGAAATAGATGTTTTTGAGGTTTAGGATGCTTGAAAAGTTTATACTATCATGCAATTTGAGTTCTCCCTTTGCTTAAGACACTACCCCAAATCACAGAATCTTAAGCAAAGAGAGAATGTATTTCTGTCTCATGCAAACGAAGTGGGGAGGTTAATGGCAATTGTACAAGGTTGCCAGGGTCCCTGGCTCAGTCATGCCCCCTCTTTAGCCATCCCTAGCATAGAGCTTCTGGTCAAGATGGCTGTTGGAGCAGGGATGGCCACCCCCAGTTGCAGGTAAGGCTGGAGCTTAGTCTTTTAACTGGGAACATTACTGCCTTCAATAAAATTGGGTTCTAAGAGTAAGGAAGAAGGCGATAGTGGAAGATGGGATAGCTGACTATTGCCTGTAAAAGAAAAATTGCACCAGACCAGTTAAACAGGCAAGGAAGACTTTATTCAAGACCATCGCAATAGGGGAAAGAAATTGAGCTCAAGTTTGTTGCAACAAAATGAGCCAGGATTCCTAAATGCTGGGGTGAGCTGATGGAAAAGTACAGAGGATGTTATGGGGGAGGGTGGTCAATGTGCTGAGGCCATCTGTGTTAGGCACCTGCCTTCCCATGAAACTGGGATATAGGGGCTCTATCTTTCTTGGTGATTATATTACAAAAGAATGGCCTCCAGGTCTTTGAGGAAGACATTCCTGGGTTGTAGAAGATTTACATCACAAAGGGAAGAGAAAGAATGTGCAATAGCAAGTGCAAGTTTTCTAAAGTAAATGCTCTGAGCAAAGGGATGTCAAAATCCAATAGTCAGGAAGAAGCCTATCTTAAGTTTGGTTACCCTAGGGAGAACTATGAGGCGTGGTTATGTCTCTGCCATGGAATTTGTTTATTTTTGCTGCAATTGTGTTTACAATACTAATATCTTAGAAATCTTTTTTTGATAGGTAGGACAAGCTTCAGCCTTAATTACTTTCTGAAGTGTCCAAAATCCTTTGTTTGTATAATCTGAGTAGATGAGGGTGTACACCATGTAGGGGCAGGGGAAGGCCAGGAATTCAGCTTGCTGCAGCTTAACAACCACAAGCTGCAATGTTATGAACAAAATCTGTGGGACTTTATGACTCTCCAGAGTCAGATAATAGGAAGTTTCAGGTTCTCAGAGCAATTATAAGTCACTCACATTATGCATGAAAAACCCCATCACTGTCTGTGCCTAAGAACAGGCTGCCAAGGGCTCCTGTTTCTGGTTATTCTCACTTGAAGATTGAGCAGTTCAGGTTGCTGCGTGATTGGAGTCTGCTTTCTTCTCCCTAAAGGTGACAAGCTCTAATTTTATTTTATTCTTTGTAAACTTGAAAATGAAAGGTCCTGCACAAGCTGTATGGGAGATGCAGTGTGTGCCTTTGCATTCAAGGTGAGCAGCACATAAATGTTTTCTTAATGTGCTTCAGACACGTTCAGAGACATAAATGAGGGAATAGACCTAGCAGGTTATTGAGTCCATCTTCCTTCTTTTGCATTGATTGAAACTGCCTTGCTCGAGCATGCCTTTTGGAATTTTGAGCAAACTAATTTTCTATGTCCCCAGGAGCTGATACTTGTCACAATTCCATTTCAGAAAAATTTTTCTAACATGGGAGACCTCATCATTGAGATCCTTCCCTGCATCAGTTCTATCTTATTTTTTCTTGGCTAGCAAGGCCAATCCATGAGATCAGACTCCATCATAGAGCTGAGACGGGAGAACAAAACCCAAAAGATAACTGGGTTACATTAGGATTTTACTCTATGAAGTTGTAGTTCAAGAGATGTGATTTAACACTTAGTATGTTGCCAAATCCATGTAATAAGAAGTTAAATTATATTTTGACTGCATTTACTACCAATAATTTTACTTTTTTGTATGTCTAGTATTTTCCCACTAGAGTATCTTGAAGATTTTGATTACTTTCTTTTACACACTCTATTATTTCCTGCATTAAAAAAACCCAAATAATATTCTAAGTCATTTCAATTTACTTTAACTCATATACATAAAAGATGCTTAGGTACCATGGGAGTTCCTGCTTACAAAGAGTTGGTAATGGAAGAATATTCTAGGTTAAATTAATAGAGCACAGGAAAGACACAATAGATTATAGGATACATTTTTATCAAAAGGCTGAAAACACTCAAATATCAATACTGACATGGTTATACAGTCAAACTCCTGGCCAGCTAAGTCAGGGGGAGGGAATATTTTATTGAACTGCAGAAGAAGTGATATGGTGGCTATATTTCCATTGAAGGAGCTCAGGAAATTTCACCCCAAAATATGACTCCTTGGTATTTTAAATTAAGGCCCTTAGAGATTAACAGGCCCTTGAAAAAGAACAATGGACTTCCCTTCGTCTCCCTGTTATCTCAGTATATTGCAGGAAAAAATGATCAAGAATGTGACCAGACCTGGCCCAAATCATTTAAATATAATATCTGTCTCTCAGGTTAATTTAATTTGCAAAGAGAATCGTTTATAAGTCAATCTGTTTTCCACATTCATTTGTCCTCCCTAGTACCATTTGTTGCCCCTAAACAGAATTACCTGTGCTTCTCATTTCCCCTCCCCTCCAAAAAGACAGATATAAAAACATCTGAACTTCATTGGGATATTGAGTAATCACTGTGATTCTCTGCATGCACGAGGTAAATAAACCTTTCTCCTATTAATCTGCCCTAATTGTGAGTTGATCTTTCAGTGAACTTTCGGGGGAAAGGGTAAGTTTTCCCTCACTCCTACGCCATCCAAGAGAGAAATCTGTTTTCTGCTCAGAAAATTGTTTTTCTACCAAAACCACCTGATTATAAAACCCCATCTTTCTGCTACGCCTTGGGAAGGCACCATCCACGTGAGAGCGAGAGAAAGAGAGAAAGAGAGAGAGAGAGAGAAGGATTGGGAACAATGCTATGACAACAAGCAGAGAGAAAAGCCATGCCTGGGGAAATGAATAAAGGACATAGCTTGCATTTTGGAAATTACTTAATAAAAGAATCCCATTTATCGTGCACACTGTGCAAGCATGTGAGGAGAAGCTGATATTTTTCTGTTATTGGTAACACAGACTCTGAAATACTAAGAAGCAAATATTCCTGACCAGAACAATGTGGGACATATAGAAAAGGATCAGCAGAAACAGAGAAGGAAAGAGAATAACTAAAAGGGAGACTAATGTTTTTAGCCTCTCCTAACAGTCTTTTTTCCACCATTTTCAATGTGAGGAATTAGAAATTAATTTAACACTATAATAAATGATCCACTGTTTCTGTAATTGTTTCATCTAACCGGAAAGCAAACTGTTTCTAAAGTTTTCATTTCGTGTTAATAAGCTGTTCCTTTAATCATTTGTTTATTAATTTTATTGCTCATTCATTCACTTGTTCATCCATTCATTCCTTCAATGAATAAAAAATCTATAGTGTGAGTCTAGTCACTATCATTTCATTGTTTGCATGGAAACACAAGTATTTTTTTCTTTTTCTTATAGATCTTTACTTGGTAGACCTCACTTGATTATTGTAGTAAAGATTCTGCTAGTAAAAAGTTAGCAAATACAGAAGAACCCTTATAGATATGGCTTAACAGATGGGTACTACAGGATACACTGGCAAGGCAGCAAACAAAGACTTCAAGTACTTTTATGATGTTTATTTATTTCTAATGATCATATCTAGAGCCAATCAGAAACATGACAATAATGGCTAGTTCTGAGAAAGAGTAACCAGATACTATAATTTTTAAAACTATCAGCCACCATGAAATGTAAGGCAAAGGTTTTATCATAGGAATTAAATTCAATGTCTTATCATTCCTTCAATCCAAAAGAGATAATGAGATATTTGCAACAGGCATAGGCCTGAAAAGCATTTGTCTGAATGTAAATGACAGTGTCGATTTTATCTGTGGAGAGAGGATGGTCTTGTTCACTTACATAGATGTGAAAACACTAGTCAGCTTGTTAGTTGTTTTAGTCACTCTATCTAGACAATTTTAACACAAATTTCCTTAGTGTACCCTATTAGGCAGAACTCTAAGTAACTATTCAGTGTGGAATAAAAATCACATCCTTACAATGTGCTAAAAATTAATGAACTCATTCAATTTAGCCAATTATTTTTTATTTGATGTGGAGCAGTTTATTTAATTAATAGAATCTTCCACATTTCCACCATATTTTGATTTGGCTCTTTTGGCTGCTGGAACAGACTGCCTCGAGCTGCCTCTGGAAAAGAAAGAATTTGTTACAAAGATCCCTGGGGAGCTGTCAGCAGAGTAATTCTAGCTGACACTGCTGACTGACTTCTTCCCATATTTCCCATCCTGATATCCTAGACAGGGAATCAAATTGCTCTGGCTCATCTTTTCCCAGCAGGCCACAGGCAAAGCCATGGATTGGCTGACCTTGGGTACCCTGTCCAATCAAGCATGCCTGGGTGCTGAAGACAGAGGGGAGGCAGGGGCTATGTTATGAGCAGAGCACTGACCCTTTAGTAGAGATTGTGGGTGGGCAGTTGGCCTGGGAATGGGCATTCTGACATTTGTTCAGTATGGTGCCCAGCACCATCTAGTTGACAGAGCAAGAATGGGAAAACTTACAATGTTTGTGTGGACCTCATTATCTAGTTAGTTTTTTCCTATATTTTATAACAATATTTTCCATTTTTATAATTATAAAATTAAAACATATCTATAGAAATCAATTTGGAACTAGAGAAAAGCACAAAGAAGAAACCCTTATTGGATTTTTAAATTGAATCTTAAAGTTGAATCCAGTCATATTTATTATCACAAATGATAGGTTTGGTTATTATAATTTTATTCTTCCTTTTAATTATTTTTTGCTATATGGAATATTATTCCTTGCTATCCTCAGTAACTTAAAAAGATTTTATTCTATTTTTATTCAGTGCAATTAATGTATATACAATATATTTATAATATATTTAATTGCAATATATTTAAATCAGTTTTTCTCTCATTTAGTATTCTTTTATTTTCCTTTTCTCTCTACCATCATTTTCCGTTTCCTTGATATAATATGGTATATTAGATCCAGATTTTTATTTTCCATTTTTATTTTGACATTATGACTATTTTATTTAAATAAATAATTTTGAAAAATTTATTGTATTTTATCACACTGTTATCTACAATTATTTAGGTTAATTTTACATTTAAATGGCTTAATTACAATTATAATTTTCTAAATACCACAACTTAGCAATTTTTGAGTTCCTTATTTTTATTTTTGAAGTAATCATTTTTGGAAAGAGTACATGGGTGTTGTACATTCTGTGATTTTTATTCTGTCTTGTATTAATCAGGTATTTACATGTCTGCTATCTATCATTAGATTGTAAGTTTCATGGAGGGCAGGATCGGTGCATTGTTCACTACTGTGTCACTCCACTAGTGTCTAGTACAATACTTTGCTAAATTTAAGTGTTTAAATATTTGCCTAATCAATTAAAACAACTTGTTAAATTGTTCCTTTCCTATTTTGCTTTCTTCTATGTAGAGTGGTCATTTGCTTATTATGTGCCAACCATCCTTTTCCTCTTTTTGACAATACTTCTACTTTCATGTGGGTATCTACCCTTCCCCTGTGGCCAGCATGCATCTAGAGAAGGTGATCCCACCCTTAGCTTCTTGAGCAGGCCCTCACTGAGGCAGGCTAAACATCACACTGTACAACCTGGCTACAGTGTTTGGTTAAGGAATGAACAGGAGACCTAGCCTGGACCAATCACAGTGAATCTCAGGTCACTTCCTTGAGAGGCTGAGACACAGAAGCCCTTTTTTTCATGTTGAATGTGGACAACATGTGGGATTTATTGTCAGTGATATTGCAACCACTGGGGGAGTAGCTTTAGTGGGGGCAAATAGTCTACACTTAGAAATCTACCCTCTGCTTATTACAGGACAATATTAATTACCAATTAATATTGATAATGATTACCCTAAGTCATGAATAAATTATTAAACTATAACAATATTAACTATGATTTAATATTTTAATAAAATATTAAAACTATGACAGTATGATCATGAGATAGATGGACATTGTGAAAGGCAGAGAACATAGAGAGAGTCTGGATTTTCCTGTGGACATTTGTGTGCTGTTGGCTCAAACCAAATCCCAAACCCACATTACTCCTGGACTTTCCAGGGATGGGGACCAATACATTTCTTTATTATTTTAGCTGGTTTGTGTTGGTTCTCTTTTATTTGCAACCAAAATCCTTATGATTGGTGCCCTATATTTTCAGCCTATTTGATCATATAAGCATTTTAGCAGCCTGCTTCATTGATTTTTTTTCCTTGCCTAATTTCTTATCCTGTTTCAGTTTCAATTTTTTCCTTCAGGTTTCTAGTTCATATTTGTTAGTGATTAGTAATTGTTTATAACCTCACAGAATCACAAAATGACCAGAGATCAATTATTTCTACTCCATTATTTTTGATAATAAAGTTAAACACTAATGAGGCTAAAAAATGCACACAAGATCTTATAGTCATAGTTTTAATATTCATGACTCAGGGTCCTCATTATCAATATTAATTGTTAGGTAGTCCTGTAATTCGTAGAGGGTAGATTGCTAAGTGCTGACTATTTGCATCCCACTAATGGAAGTGTTTTTCGAGATAGTTTTCCATCTGTCTTTTTCAGTTAGTTGTCACTTTTTGCTGCTGCTTTTGGGAGTACTTTGATCATTCTTGTTACTTCTAATCTTATGTCTACTCTATGATAGGAAAGGAATGAGGATTACTAAGGCTAATCATGCTTTATAATGCTGATAACCTCAACTTTACACACAATACTATATCTGATAGTTGCCCAAGGGTGATTTAATAACTATTATATAACATAGATGGTCATTGAAGTTGTTTCACTGATAATCTTTAGTCTTTTTCCACTTGCTTCTGGTTTTTGGCCACATAGGTGTCTGTAGTTGTTGACAGAGTATAAAAGATAAAGTTTCTTCAAAAGAGAGAAAAGAGAAAGATGAAGAAATGTTAGTACTCTTGTAATTTTTGAAGAGTTGTTTTATGTTGTGTTACTAAACCTGTTTAAAAAATAAAACAAGTAAACCTGAATTAGATGATATATTTGGGAAATTGTGGTTCTGATTAACTGAACTTTACATCTTTCTGAAGGGATATTCTGAAAATCCTTCTTGTTGTTAAGCTCTTTCCTTAATATATTAGTCCATTTAACTTTCCTAATAAATTTAATATGTGGAAGAAAATACTTTTTGTTCTGATCAGTTTGCATCTTGCAATGCCTCCTTCTGAATGACACTAAGTGAAGACCTAGAGGGCAATGGTTTTGAACTGTGCTGTAGTTTTGACACTGCTAGTTGGCAAGTGTCAGACACTGTTCCTATTCACCACTGTCTTATTCCACTTTCCTTTGGGGCATGTGGAAATATTGTACCTTTTGCCTCCTTAAGATTAGGCATGGCTGTGTACTTTCTCTGGTTGAGGAAATAGAAACAGAAGTGATGTGTGTCACTCTGGGTAGAAGCCTTTAATTGCCAGGCTTGAGTATCTACTTAACTCTTCCCCTTCCATGGTAATAATAGAAACATGTGTCAAGATGGAGCCTCTGAGCCTGGGTGGATAAGACATAAACTTTTGCTATTTAAAGCCACTGAGATTTTGGGATTTTTTGATACCACAACTTATCCCAGCTTTACCGGGGTGATCCACGGGGTAGAAGCAGGCAACAGAGCTCTGGAATTGACTCCTTTCCTCCACCCTTCCCCTTAACTGGAATAGCTCCTCTTTTTTTTTTTTTTGGTTTTATTTGAAAAAAACCTTTTCTATTTCTTAAAAAAATTAAAAATCACCCTTGTAGGCATTTGGCCTTATGTGCATTGAATCCTAGGATTTAACAGATTTTGAAACATTTGCTCCTTGAGTTTTCTTGTGATTGGCTTCCCTCGTAAAAGTTGAATGAAGCAAAAATTTAATTAATTGAGGGTCTCAGTATACCCTGCTTTTCCCTAATGGTACACCAAAGCTGTGCTTATAAATTAACATGTCTGATGATTGTATGTGGTTTGTGAAATGAGGCTCATTGGTTGATAATATATATCATAAGGCACAGTGACACATATTAAATACAGAATAGATAGACGTAGTGACTTTGACAACCATAGCTTATCATTTCATATTATTTTATCATTTAAGATCTCAATCACTGCTCATACTGCCCTTAATTTAAGGTCAGCATTTAGTATACTGATAGAATTTGGACTGAACAATGTTAGTTGAGGGTCTAAAGAGATTCTTCAAGGATGGACTGAGTGGGACAGTCACATTTTTATAAAATAGACACTGAAAGGAAATTATATCAGACTTGGAATTCATTATTGGAAAATACTTTTTGAAAGACTTTTCTCTGGGAGCTGAGCATAAAATTCCTGGAAACAGAACTTGTTTATGTGTTATTATATATTTAAAAACATACAAACTCATTTTCAGGTGCAGACAATTTTGACTACTCAAATGAAGGGGAAGAGATACGTGGATTACGCCAAAAATGGATAATTCTCAAATCACTTATAAAGTAATACAATGATCAATAAAAATGCTGAAGGAAGGAACTCTTGGTTAATTAAAATTTTTGCTTAACAAGAGATTTAAAGAAACTGCTGTTTTTACTTCCAAAGTTTTAAAAATGCTTCTTGATTTACCAAGTCAAGTTTCACGATCAGTATTGAATCTTTAGGGTTTTTTAGAGATGGGGTTTTGCTCTGTCACCCAGGCTGCAGTGTGGTGGTGCAATCATAGCTCACTGCCTTCTTGAACTCCCGGGCTCAAGCAATCCTCCCACCTCTGCCTCTGGAGTCGCTGCGATCACATGAGCTGCTGTGCCAGGCTCTGAATCTTTGTTTTGATGATTGAAAATCTTGCATCACTTTGGGTGTCATTAATCTGAATAGAAATGGTCAATGTAAAAACAGAGAATGCATAGGAGATTGGGTTAAAGGTGCACAGCCCCAGAATGTACTCCCTGATATGTTGGTTTTAAAAACTAAATTTTTGCTGAGTGTACTTAACTGCTTTTGTGTTTAAAGCAATTGTTGGGGTAGACTGTGGGACCAGGAAGTGAAACAAAACTGGCAAGTGAGGGATCATCAGTTGGGTTTTAGTTAATTGAAATTTTATATCATCTGTCTCTATAGTGCAGACGCAAACATCCCCCCTCTGCTTTTCTTACTTCTGATCTTAAGCAGTGGTCAAGTTGTCCCTTATGTTGGAGTTTGGGCTGGGCAGTGGTGGGGAGGGAAGTTAATGGAGCAATTGTTTGGAAGTGAACAATTTATGTTTTTAAATGCTCGTGATCTACGTTCTAGTTGAAGTCCTCTCAGAGTCTCAGAGTCAGGAACTCTGACTGAGACTTAGTTCCTCTAGCTCAAGTATAAGCAGATGGTTTGGGAAGAGGCGACTCCTCTTGTGTGTTTTCTGGGAAAGTGTGTTGCCAGATCTCATGTTTCAGCTCCCCAAAGTAAAGTCCAATGAAATTATGTAATAAAGGATTCTAAACGAAATAATCATTTGTTTTCCTGTTATGTTCAAGTTAATGCTCATAGGCTTGAACTGTAATTCTGACTTGCTTCCATCAATATTATGGCTCCCAAGCAATTTGGTTTTGAAGAACACCTGACAGAGTTATCCTGCAGTCATGTTGCCTTCTTGAGCCCAGTGTAGACTGGATCTACACCCTTTCTGTTTTTTGTTCTGTATCATTGAGACTATTGTCCCAGCTTCTTGAGCTTGCATATTGCTAACACGTTTCTTGAGTGAATTCATTGGTTCTGACAGGATCCATATTTTCGATCTATATATGTCCACATAGCATTAAATCTAACTGTGGGGAACGTTATCATCATACTACAGTTATTATATTGACAATCAAATTTCCCTGAGTAGTCAGTCATGGAAATGGAGAGATTACTCTTTTTCTGAGATGCATGATGGTTATAAAGAGGGCAGTATGAGCTAATGGAAGAAGATCTAGACAGATGATCACAATTCTTATTATGACAGAAAACCATTAATTAAATGCCATTTCACATGTGTTACTGTGCTAATCTCCACACAGAAGGAAGTACTCAGAATTTTTTTGTCCTTTGTAAATTTGAAAACTACCATATACTGATACAGATACAAATATTTACATTATAGATATCAGGAAAAAATGTCATTAAATTCATTCACATGTGGTACCAAAAAATACTATAACTGCATAGAGTTGAAGGATTTATTTTGGGAGGGTGAGAAATGACAGGGAAAGAAATGAAGGGACATAGGTCAGAATGTATTCTGGAAGCAAATCAAGAAGAGCAGCCATTGGGATTCTGTGTTCCTGATGGGTGAGTTGTGGGGAAGCCATCAGGCCTTTTCTGGTTAATGCAGAAGGCTTGTATTTTTGACACTAACGAAACGGAGTAAGGGGTGTGTGAGGAAACGTCTCCTTAGTACATGTTTTCTGACTTCTCTTTTCTTCTGTTCAGCATTAGGTACTTAAGTTGCTCTTCTACTAGCACCTAGACCTGAATTCATTAGAACAAATGAAGAAATATATTCTAATGACTCAGTGATTCAGGTCTTCATAGGTTGGTGGGAGGTGAGGGGCTTGCTGTTGGAAGGAGAAACCCAGAACTTTTCATTGAGAAGAGATTGCTGACTTTGGATTGGAGCAGGTGGAAGGGGCATAAGGAGAGCAGAGAATGTGTTTTTAAATTGTTGGACAGCAGAGTGTTAATGCAGGGGCGGGGTGCCCTTCTAAACAATGGTTAGCTATACATTGTGAGAAAATTAATGAAAGTACCCCACTCCATGGTCTATGAAAAGGGTTGGAGGAGGTCTGCATAGTTTTTCAGAAATAACTTCAGTGAACGCAGAAGTGTCCCCACACTGAAGTGAGCACAGAACCGAGGCTTATGCCCTTCAGAAAAGACAAAACCAAGATTGGATTAAGTTCCACAGTGATTAAAATTAATTTATATTAATATGCTGAGCATATAAGCTATACCTCGGTTATTTTGTTTCTTTAAACTTTCCTTTAAATGTTATGCTTCTGTGGTAGTAGATAATTAGTTTTCTATGAATATAGTTTTATAGATTTATTTTTAGTTAATGAATTATACTTAGTAACAACACAAGTGGCTTCTAGCCCTGCAAGTACCTTCTTGGTCCTAGTTCTTACTGAGGGGATGCGAGCTGGAGACTTGACCTAGGGTTTCTCAAAAGTGTATGTCCCACAATGGAGATGGGGGGAAGGAGGTCTTTAGGGCAGGCAGTGTTGATTGAGGTTCTTGTTTCTTAGAATGGATGAGTAGAATCGATGGGTAGAATGGAATGGAGGGTACAGAGCCTCTTAGCACAAATGAAAAAGTGGTATATAAATTTAGAAGCCTTCCAGGGAAGGGGGAAAGAGTTCCCTCCTTAAGGTTATAAAAAGTCTAGAAATTTTTTTAAAAAGTTCTTGCTTCCTGATCACCCTTCAAGCAGGTCTCACAATGTTATTTCTGAAAAAGTAGCTGTGTTCCTAGGGAAATGGAGTTCAGAAATATTGATGAAAGATGATTTTTTGGCCTATCTTTCTCAGTCATAGGGGACTTAAGAGTGGAACTTCATGTCATCTCTATGGCCAGTCTCTCCTGTCCTTTGTGGAGCTGTCTTCACCATCCTCTGGGTCATGGATGTCAGGGATTTAATCTTATAATCACCGCAAAGAAGTAATCTGCAGGTTGGAAATCCCCCAGGGCGGAATCTGTAAAAGGCAGACTAGTGACGTCAGACAAATAAAGAGCTGAGGCAGCCACTGCCCACCTCCCATCTCCCCATGTCAGCCCCAACCCCAGGCCCATGTTGGCCATTGTTTCCCTGGACTAAATTCACACTAAACCCTGGTGGGGCCTTAAGAAAGCTTCAAGTGGTTATCTCAGAGCCGTCTAATGACAGAAATTTGGGAATTGTCTTTCTTGAACCAACTCATTTCCTTGTCTGAGGAATGGGACAAAGCTTCACCATCTCCCTTGTTCCCTGGCTCTGCCAGTCTCCTCAGTGCTTGGTCCCATGTTTCCCAGAAAGTTTACCTTTTAGCCCATCTTTTTCTGGTATTTTTGTGTTCCTTCCACCGTCTCCCCAAGGCAGGCTTCCTTTCCCCACAGGATAACATAGTCCTGCCCCCTGTTCCTTTTTATGTCTTGTAAACTCTGTCCCCTGAGGCTTTGACTGGGTGTAAATGGATTCATTTGATTATGCTTTTATTGTTATTATAATTTTTGGTTCTTGTTTTTTGTTCTACAGAGGGAAAGGGAGAAACTCTGCTTGTAGTTGAGGTGGATAAGAAGTCATTAGTGCTTTAACTCCAGTTAACACTTTACCTGTGATATGGCAGGTCTTCATTTACTTAAATACATGATGTAGTGAGAATTAATCTTCTTATGGACACTACATAGTCTGAGCTATATAAGGAATGGCCTATATAAGCCTGTGACTTTGACCCTTCTCTCAAAATAATAAATCTGACCTTATTAAATTAAGGCATATTTTCCCCTTCCTGACCTGGTTTTCATTAGAAAGGTTCCCCATAGGTTTTACAGAAAATGTCCCAGCTGGAGCCATCTAAGATGATGGTGCCTCACGTTCCAGTAGTTTCTCTCTGACATATGAGTTTCTCTTAAAGGAGCTCAAGAAATTTCACCCCAAAATATGACTCCTTGGTATAAAGAATATTTTGAATTAAAGGCCATTTAAGATCAAAAAGCACTGGAGGGGGCTTTCCCTCTACCTGCATAAACCAGACTGACAATCAAAAGATCAAAGGGGCAATTGACTTTCCTTCCTCTCCCTGTTATCTCAATATATTGTAGGAAGGAGGATCAAGAACATAACCAGACCTGGCCCAAATTATGTAAATATAATACCTGTCTCTCAGGTTAATTTAATTTGCTCAGGTTAATTTAATTTGCAAAGAGAATCATTTACAAGTCCATCTGTTTCCCCAATCCATTTATGCTCCCTAGCACCATTTGTTCCCCCTAAACAGAATTACCTGTACTCCTCATCTCCACCCCTCCAAAAGGACAGGTATAGAAACACGTGAACTTCACTGGGATATCGAGGAATCACTCTCCCCATGCGCATGGTAAACAAAGCTTTCTCTTATTAATCTGCCTTAATTGTGAGTTGATCTTTCAGTGAACCTTGGGGGGAGGAGTTTCCCCTCATCCCTACACTCCCCTATTATCAGGGGTGGGGATTTTTATTCCACCCCACCACATACAAAAAGTCTGCAAATCCTTAGTTGCTGAAGTGATCGGGTCTTTCTGACATACTCATGTGCATCCCGATTGAGTATTTAGGGTAGTTCTTCCTTTGTTGACAAAGGGAAATTGAGACTGAAGCAATGACATAAACTGTCAAGACCAAAGGAAGAACTTCACATGAATCTCTTCAATTTGTCATTTCTTTGTGGCTGGATACATTTGATCTGGGAGGAATATGCCTGGTGGGATATTCAATTAGAGTTATAAATTATGTAATTAATTTTATGGCATGAGATTGATACTATGAATATGCATTCATCAAAAAAGTTACATAGTAAAAGACTAAGACAAATGTGAATATGTTTTTGACTGGATCTTTAATAACTAAAGGCCAGCATTACAGCTTCCTTCCATCTCCATATCTCTCTCACGCATGTTTCATTTCAAAGCTGGCACCTTGTTCAGATCAGCTCCACAGGATTTAAGGAGCAAGAGCATGTACATGCACACACATACATACACATGTGCATGTCCCCCAACTACCACCACCATAAGATTGTATAATAGTGAAATGTTTTTTTCTGTATCTGAACTGCTTTATTCTCTTTGAATTCTAATTTTATACATTTCATCTTGCTTATGTAACCCAAAGGGAAATAGGCTATATATGAACAAATGCTGAAATGACTAAAATCTCAACCAACATATGCAAAGTTATTTCTGATGACAACTGCAATAGAGGCCCTATTGATGGAACTAAATTGACTTTAATTTTTAAGTGATAAATGAATCCTAAACTTGGCTATGTAGTCAATTTGGCTAAATTCTATTGCTTTAGTTAAATTTTCAAAGAGGAAAACTTAAGCATGCAGGTCACTCAACAGGCTTTGAATTGATGTGTATGTTAGAGGTAGTAGTTTATTTCTCCCCGCTTCTACAGGGGGAAGAATCATCAATTACTCCTGGTATATATTTATGAAATCAGAGGGCTGGTTACTAGCCAGGGATTATTTTTTTTTCAAAAACTGCAGAGAAGGCTTGTGAGGAAAGCCAAAACCTTTTGAAAAGAGGTATTGGATACGCTTCTTTCTATGAATAAGAATAAAAGATTTCCCCCAAGCCTATGTGACCAAAGATAATGCATCACATTCCAGTCATAGGATTTCTTTTTTCTTTCTTTCTCTCTTTCTTTTAGGTACTACATAAACAACAAGAAACAGTTTGGAGGAGCTCAACTGCTAATACAACTAAGACCTTGAGCGAGTTGATTTTGGGAGAAATACTGAGCTCAGTCAAGTACGGCTTACTAGAAGAAGTCTTGACAAATTTCAGACCTGAGTGGTGAATAAGAGTTAACTAGCACAAAACAGGTGAAGCACAGTGCGGGAGGTAAAGGCATAATAGTAAGGCAGCTCCTCCAGCACAGTGTCTTTCATATATTAAGCATTCAGTAGACATTTGTTGAATGAAGGGGTCCTTATGAAAAGTGGAACCAACGCTGGTAGCTAGCTATTGGATGACACTCGTTTCTTTGCTATAAGGAGGTGGCTGCTGGAAGGATGGAAGAAGGGTAGACAGGGAATAAAAGAAACTTACGATTAAAAAAGTTCACATACGTCACAGAATCTGGCAGGACCATAATAACCGAAGTGAATTCATAGCTTTTTATAAAGCTTGCTTTAGAGGGAGTGATGAATAAATGAATATGGTATTAATTTTTAAACATTATTTTGTGGTCCATTATCAACTAAACATAATTCCCATGAAAAAAGAAAATAAAATTTATCTTTTGGATCTGGATTTAGACATACTAGGGGGCTAACTTTAGGAAACTTAGAAAAAATGGAAGAGCAAGAAGAAGATAGAAAATGCTAAAGCTAGAAGAGGAAACAGTTTAAGATATTTTAGGGAAGTAAAATTTAGAAAGAAGAAAATTCAATGCCATAATTAACAAATACAAACAACATACAAAAATTCTACTTATTTTAAGAATATATACCCTTGGAAGTAAAAAAACACTAACTCTGCTGACAAAGCTGTCTTGAATATACAATGCTAACTGTTCAATGTAATTGTTTTTATTTAACAGTCAAATGAACATTACAAAACAGGTATTTTAAAAAATAATTCTCTCTGGTTATTTTCTGAATTTTCAGTATCTGAAAGAGAAGAAAATGTAGAAATGGTGGACTTAGGAATATCCATGGGGGGAAAAAGAGTTAAGAGAGTTTTTGCTAGTACATGACAAGGACAGTAACAAAGAACAATCTAATGCATTTGACAAAATGTTTAGCTGTTATCTTTCACACTCTCAAGAACTGTAAGCCATTAAAACAATTCCATTATGCCGTCAAGAGCCGCTGGCATTCTAACCAATAATACCTTAAGTCAAAGCAAATTAGAACATCAAAGTAGCTCTTCTCACCAAATAACATCAAGAATATTACTGTTTCTGAAATTAGAGCACAAAGCCTGTAACATGACTTCTACTGAGTCCTAAGGAAAGATTTTAAGGATTTTTGGAATTCCTGTTTCCTTTCTCCCTTGAGCCAGGCATATGAAGAATGACTGAATAATTAAATGTTGTAGGACTTAAAAATATGGTTGAAATAGCATTATCCCAATGGTGAAGAAATCACCTTTTTATGCATTATCCACCAATGGAAAGAAGTCTCACTTAAATGTGCATCCAGTAATTTGTAAGTCACTTTTTTATATTCTTTGCAAAATGCATAAACATTATTGGTTATTTTTAATAAAATGAATGTTTCTGTACTTATCAATTTTCAGTATCATCCATTTGCACAGTTGAATAATTTTCTCAGTGACCACAGGGTAAGAATGGAGAAAGAAAATAGTTGTATTTATTCAGGTTTGGGATTTGTCAGGTGTTTGTTATAGAACAGGTTGTTGGGGATATTGGCAAGAAAGTATCTAAATGATAGAACATGGTCTCTAAGTTGAATATGGAAGTTTGTATGCCAGGAGGAAATTAATACATAGAGAAGAAGAGGAGTCAGGGTCTGGAGGATTCTATGAAGTCAAATAGCTAAGAGACAGAGACAGAATAATGGGGGATTTCAGTGTCAAGTGTTTTGGTTGAAGATTCAAAGGAAGACACATGTATTTGTTTTCTCTTCCTGCATAACAAATTAACCACGAATTTAGTGGCTTAAAACCACACATATTTATTACCTTACAATTTCTGTGGGTTAGGAGTTGGGCATAATTTAGCTAGGCCCACTCTTTAGAGTCTCACAAAGTTGTAATCAAGGTGTCAGTTGGATTTCCTTATTATCTGGAGGCATAACTGGGGAAGAAGACACTTCCAAACTTACTCAGGTGGTTGGTAGAATTTATTTCCTTGCAGATGCAGGACTGAGAACCCCAGTTTCTTGATTGTTGTCAGCTGGGGGCCGTATTCAGTTCCGAAAGGGAGCCCATAGTTCCTAGAGGTCCTTGCCACATGGGCTTTCCCAACGTGGTCACTTAGTTTATCAAGCCAGCAAGGAGTCTCTAGAATAAGTCTGCTGGCAAGAGACTTACATAATTTAATGTAATGAAGGAAGTAGTATCCCATCATCTTTGCTATTTGCTATTGGTTAGAAAAAATTTCCTGCCCACACTCAAGGGGAAGAGACTACATAGAGTCATGAACACCAGGAGGTAGGGATCTTGGGTGGTCATCTTACAGTCTGTCTGCCACAATTTATAAATGCTGAAAGATCAACTGATTTCTTTGCCCTTGTTCAGAGTTAAGAGATGATTGATCCTTATGGGCTGTGGGGTGGGGAACCTGTGGCCTTGGAGCCACATGTGGCCTTCCGGATCCCCGAGTGCAGGCCCTCGACCGAATCCAAACTTCACAGAACAAATCCCTTTTAATAAAGGGATTCTATAAAATTTGGATTCGGTCGAGGGGCTGCACTCGGGGATCCGGAGGGCCACATGTGGCCCCAAGGCCGCCGGTCTCCCCCCTCCCCAACGCTAGAGTATCGTGTTGATTGTTAATACATGGGAATTGGTAGGATTTAAGGAGATAGGAAGAGAATGGGGAGCTCTGGAGAAGAAGCGGGGGGACAGGAATGTTAGTGATCTAGAAGTCTGTTAGGAATTAGTGCTGCTGGAGTGGGGATATTCTAATTAATTTCTGTTAAAAAAGGAGCATACATTTATAAATCCTTGACCCTTTATCTGACTTGCTATCTTAGGCTCTATTGTAAAAAAAAAAAAAGTGTGTGTGTGTGTGTGTGTGTGTGTAGTTTTCTCCTCTTTTACTGAAAGGATTAGAAAATTTGATTTGAAATAGAACATAAAATGTTTATTTTTATAATCTTGTTTTTAACTGCATAATAAAATACATGAATAGTAATATGGCAGGCTTTTAGAATCTAACTCTATAAACTGTGAATTTTATGGTTGAAAGAGTGATGCAGATTTGAAAAAACGCATAAGAAAGTTTCAAATGCAGGTCCTCTGTTCATTACATTCTTTTATCCCCAAGGACTGAAGTACTCCCAAATCTATTTACAAGCTATTTGCCCAAAAGAGTGGTTGTCTCTAAGTAAAGCAGGCCACTTAATTGTTAGCTGTCTTTTCTTTTTTTGTCCTGTATTAAATTGCAATCTCATGTGGACCAGTATGGCAGAACCTGAAAAACTGAGCTTTAATTCATGTTAATATTTTTATTAAATATTTAAGTAAATCTGATAAACCTCCTCAGAGTTTATTCTTCAGCTGATGCCCTCTCTGTTATAATCCAAACCATGATTCTTCCACCCTTGGGTGCAATCTTTGCTCCTCCTGAAATGAGAGGAGACACTGAATTGTGGTTAAACACAATGACTCTGGTCAGACCCACTGACCAGATAACTGATTCGTGGGTTTGAATCCTGACATGGCCTCTTATAAGCTGGATGACACTGAGCAAGCTACCTAAACTCTCTGGGCCTCAGGCTCCTTACCTGTAAAGTGGGTTGTTGTGAATATAAAATGTGATAATAGACACTGACAGAGCTGGGTATATAATAAATAATTAATGTTAGCTATTATACATATATCTTTGGGGTTAATTATTCTCTGTCCTTTTACTTGCCATCAACTAATTTTCTGATCATTCCTTTATATATAGTAAAAATGTTGGCACTTGGCTTATGTCTCTTTGTTTCATGTCTTGCAATATCTTTTATAATTTCAGTGTCCTATTTATAGCCCACTAAGTGGCATATTTTCAGAACTTTTTGCTCTCTCCAACTCTAGCAGCATCAAACATCACCAACTCTAGCAACATCACTGTGGTACTCTAGGTACTCTCACTGTGGCCATACCATAAACCTTGTTGGCACAAAGACCTTATATCTATTAAAAGTGATTAAGCTTCAATATTTCATTTTCATGTACAGCTTTCTCACGTACTCACTCCTAGTAAACCCATGATTTAACATTAATTTTTGAGTTCTTCTGCATCTTCAGTTATTGAAATTTCCTTCCCAGTACTTCAACTGGACTCCATGCGTCAGCCAAGTAACTCCTTTACTAACATCTTTAACATACTGTTACCTGTATTTTTGCAGATGTGGATTTGGGCTCATTGCCACGATCTACCTTCTCTGCTCCTTTAGCAGTGCTATTTCATGCTGCTGAAGAAAAATTTACAACCATGTGAACTGATATCTGGACACACCTTTGGTCTGCAACCTTACTAGGATCTTGATGCTTCATCATTTCCCTCTTTCATGTTCTTCTTCAGCCAATACAGATCATCACTAAATGTTTCAAGTCATATATCTGCCCACATCTCCTAGTTCTCTAGAGACCATGTCTTCTGCCACTTTAGCAAGAAAATGAAGGTAATCAGTTGTGAAATAACTTGAACTCTCCACCTACCACTTACACAATTGCCTCAATTTGTATATATCTTTTCTTCTTTCTTTTCAATCTCAGAGCATAGGTAATGTGTCCCTCCTTCAGTGTGTGGTCAGTATTGCCATCCTCTTCCACCCCAAATGTAAGCTTATGCACACCAGCATCCATGCATGCATGTACCCACTTCTTTTTAATTCCATCCCTTCCTTTCTCTCCCAGAACATTTCTGTATTAGTTATTTCCCTCTATCTTTCTATTTTTCCCATCTTGTAATCCATCCTAGAAAATAGAATCTTCCAGGCATTTAAGGGCAGTGCAATATTGGTAGAAGGAGAGTTCACATTGGGAAGAAAAAGGTCCAAGCCAGAGGAGCAATGTAAAGCTCAAGGGCAGATGGTGAAATGAACAGAATATAGGACAGCATGAGTTCTAAGGTTAAAAGCCTAGAAAATGGGACAGATACGAGGCATAGCTGGGCTGAGAGACCACCTCAAGAACTTATGCACATGCAGACCATAAGAAACTTATGATTACTCATTGGCAACATGAAAAGTCATATCATTCCTCTATCAGTGTTGCAAGAATAGTGAAAAAAGTCACAGTATAACCAAGCCTTAGAGCTCTTCTTCTTGAGGACTGATTGGCTCACATATACACAGCCTCTAAATTTAACTACCTGAGTGAAAACCACCCAAGCATGTTTTATGCACAAAGTTACCCAATGGAATGATATCCAGAGGGTGATTATTTATAGAATATAAAAATCTTGCTCCATTAAATGGATGCACAAGTTCCATATTCTATAAAGCCAAATACAATAGTATAATCACAGAGACTAAATTGTGAATGGAGTGCAGAGAGACAAAATTATGAAGCAACTTGCCCAAACACTTCAGTATTCTGAACCTACTAATTTTACTTGTTTTTGAGAACTTCAGGAATCATTTGTTATTGTCATAAAAACTTTCTCTAATCCCTAAGATCCTTATCCCCATGGTAGTTTGAAAGTAGAGTTCAAAGGAATAACAACAAATAGATTGATATTAAAGCTGTAAAAATGCTGTTGTATCAGAGGCCCATCTTTATGTGATCATAGGTATGCTATAAAGTGAAGCAATGATTCTCTAAGTGTTGTCCCTGGACCAGGAGCATCAGCATCACCTGGGAAAATTTTGAAAATGAATCAGAATCTCTGGGGATGTGGTCCCAACAATCTGTATTTTAACAAGTCCTCCAGGAGATTCTGATGCATTCTTAAATTTGAGAACCACTGGCTTGAGAAGATTTGAACAGCTCTGTATGTGGATAAATTTGTAATTACCTTCATGACTTACCAAAGGAATGCTAGAAAATGGTATTTGAGTTTGTGAACAGTGACATAAAAGAAAAATTCATCTAATCCTAATGAAATTTACAAATAATATATTAGTGGGGCTGAAATATTCTGAATGATAGAATCATGATATTTAAAAATCAAAAAGATCTTAATAGCCTGAAATTACAGACTAAATTTAACAAACTGAGATTTGATAGGAATAGAGGTAAACGCCCACATTTAGCTACAAAAACCCAAACGTACAACTATCAAATGGCAGAAAAAGTTCTGGAAGCTTTAGTTGACTACACATTCAATATGAATCAACAGGATGATGTGGCTACAGCAAATTATCATAGTATATTATTCACTTATTTATTTGTTCCATTTATTCAATAATGATTTATTGAGTATCTACCATGAGCCAGATGCTGTACTGGGCACTAAGAACACAGGGCTAAGTAAATCAGACAAGGTCTTTTTATTTAAAGGAACCGATTATACATTCTAGTGAGGAGTAAAATAAATACTAGCAAACAAATAAGGTTTTAAAATATTGATAAGTGCTGATAAGAGAAATAAGGGTCATGAAGATCTTACTGCTCTACATCCATCACCCAACCTCACGCCTATAGAACTGTGCTCAGTTGAAGTGAGTTACACTTTAGGAGAATTAGGTGAGAGAAAGTGTAGCACAATGGTTCTCAAACTTGAGCATGCATGAGAAACACCTGGAGGGCTTGTTAAAACACATAGTCCTAAGCCCCAGAGTTTCTCATTTAATTGGTTTGAATTGGGACCCCAAAGTTTGCATTGCTAACAAGTTTGCACAGGTGACGGTGCTGATACTGATTTGGGAGCCCCTGGTTTAGAGTGTGGTAAGGCTGGAGGGGACTGGAACCTGGGGATGCTTTGCCTAGAAAACAGAAAGCTTTAATAACATATGACAGTTGTCCTGAAGTATTTGTAGAAGTGACATTGTAAAATAGATTAAATTTATTCTATGTAGTCTCAGAAGTAGGACGGGGATTAGCCGGCATAAGAAAGAGGGAGGCTGACCATAGGTAACATAAATAACATTTACTTTAGAACTGACTTAAGATGGATGCCTCAGAAGGAGTGACTTCTACCAGAGGTATTGAAGCAGAAGACTGATGACTCATTGGGGATGCCTTGTGGACAGAAGAGGCAGAGAAAGCCAATCTACAGAGACTAGAGAGCAAGGGCAGACTTGTTGCCCAGGTTGCCAATAACTTTCTCTTTCTCATCTTAGTCTTTCCTGAAGCCCAGGTGTTTTTGTTGTTGAGTTCTATGGAGTCATTTCTTCAACCCTAAAATAAATTCTCTGTTTATGTTTAAGCTAACTTCTTGTTTTCATTTCCTAACAATGAGTCCTACTGAAAAAAAATCAGGCACCATAAAGAAATATAGTAATGAAGATATCTGTTGGAATTAGCAACATGGAGACCACTGGTCAAGTTTGCTAGCATGACTTCAATGCTGCTTTTGTAGTAGACAGTATATTATGGTGAAGACTGAATGAAAGAAAGAAATAGAGAGATCAAGAGTGGTCTAGAAGTGTGGCTCAAAGCAAAAGAGGTGGTAGAGGGAATTTAGAGTCCAAATACATTCTTTTCAAGGATAGGAATGACTCGAGCAATTGCATAGTTTGAGGGGAAAGAAAATTGAACGAGAGAGAGAGAGCAGATAATAATTGGAGTAAATTTAGGTGAAAATGAAATAGAATAAGATTAAAACTTGAAAGAAGAAGATGGTCTTGAACTCTAGGAGGAACATCTCATTTTCTGAGGAGACAAAAAGAAAGGGAGCTTGGCTTTAAATGGAGATAGTAGTGAGAGAGGGGGAAAAAAGTTGAAATTCACATAAAGTTAGAAGTGAGATAATCTCCTAAGAGAGTGGAGTGCTGGGATTACAGAGGTTTGAGTAGGAAGCTGGAGGAGGCAATGAAGATCCCGAGCAGTCACTTCAGGGAGTAGAAAAGGGAGTTGACCAAAGACAGAACAAAGGGTTGTAGAGCAGGATGGAGAGCTCAGATGAAACCCTTGACTTAAGGTGATAGCAACTGGAAACTTGTGTGGTATCCTCCAGCCGTGATCAGAAGCTCAGGGAACATTTATATATGGAGACAAATTCCATGCAGTGTGAAGGGAGGATAGTGATGCAAGGAAGTTGAGAGAACTGGTTTTAAAAAAAAAGTTATCTGGTAGAATTTGCTGTCCAGATCATTAGGAAAGTGAAGTCAGCACAGAGAGCACAGACTGGGAGCAAGAGGAGGGATTGAGGAATTCTCTTATTTTAGAGAATGGAAGTGATCAAGATCACATAAAGACTTAGTTTAGCATTCTCCAAAATTTGTTCATTGAAATATTGTTCTAGAATTTCTTAATAGTTGTGTAAAAAAATCCAAACAAAATGATTCTGCCTATTCTTTGCCCTTTTTGATGATTTAAGATGCATAGATGCATATTAGAACATTAAAGTGCTAAGAAATCTGCTGCAAAGAGACCAGTGTAACTGTATCTAGTTTTGTGCTTTTCAAATTTGAACATGGACTTTTTCCCCCTATAACCCTTATTCATATTATAAGGGACAGTATGTCATGGACGCCAGTTTGAGAAAATTCAAATAAGAGAAAAAACCTGGTACAGAAGTCTGGTCTCCAAATTCTCAGTGGAGTACTCTTCCTATTACACCAAAGTGCCAGTATGGAGGTCAGGGAATTGAATTTCTACTATCTTATCTCACTGGTAAGCTTGGTTGCCTTGAAAAGACATGTTTGCATTATTAAAACTTTATTGAGCACATGCTACATGCTGCATATATCAAATGCGTTAACTTCTGTTAGCCATCATATTGAGTATGGACCCTGGAGCTGAACTGCCTGGGTTATAATCTTGGTTCCACTACTTTTACCAGTTTCATGTCTTTGGACAATGTTATTTAATGTCTACAGGTCTCAGTTATTTTTAAGCAAAGAAAAAAAGTTTTAAAATATCTTCATTTAAAAAAATGTGGGTATAATTGTCCCAACCTCATAGAGATGTTGTGCTGCATAAATGAATTATTTTATAGAAAGCATTTAGAAAAGTGCCGGTCCATAGTAAGCTCTGTTTTGCTATCATCATCATCATCATCAAATTTTTACTTATATGTGGTAACCTTCTATAATTTATAAAGGCCCAGTTTGGCTTTGCAAACTCAAGCTGAATATGTGGGAATGGTTTTCTTCCTTTGGACAGCTTGAATGGTAGTGATAATAGATACATGTTTGTTGACCATGTAAAAAATATTGTAAAAAATGTGATTAACAAATTTATATTCTTTTCAACCATCTAAATTTCCACTAGGTCTCAAACACTTTAATCTCCAGATTGAGCCATTTAGCAATTTATCACTGTCCTATAAGTCTAAAGTATCTTTGTTTTAGTAGTACATCTGTCCATTTATCTGCAATATCAACCAGTCTTCCTTGCCCTTCAGTCCACTCAAGAACTGCTCTTCAAAATAGATTTCTCCTCTGTCACAGCAGATACACTGAAGCCATAATCATGACATAATTACTTTTTGCAAAACTGCTTGTAAACTTACCTTTTCCACATTGAGAGAAGTGGGAGTCTCCATGGCTGACTATGCTGTCAGTGTGGTTTCTGAACAGCTGCCAGAAGCAGCCTGGCCATCTTGGACCCACTCAGGATACCAGATGCCTTGCAACAGGGGACTCCTTAGGCCTGTTTAAAGCATGGAATTAAAAGGATTGTTTAAAACAATTTTATTGTGGTCAAAGAAGCCACTACAAATATGTATAGAGGTACTAGTTTCCTATTGCTGCTGTGAAAAATTACCACATATTTAGGAACTTAAAACAACACAAAACTTATTAGTTTAAAGTTTTGCAGTTCAGAAGTCTAAAATCAGGTTGTCACGGCTATGCTCCTTCTGTAAGCTTCAGGGCAGAATCTGTTTTCTTGCCTTTTTCAGCTTCTATAGGTCACCTGCATTCCTTGACTCATGGCCCCTTCCTTCCTTCTTCCTTACTTCCTTACCTCTTCTTTACCTCCAACCCCTCACTTCTGTCCTCATATCTCCTACTACTGATTCTGATCTTCCTGCCTCACTCTAAAAAGGCCGCTTGTGATACCACTGGGCATACCTGGATAACCCAGGATGATCTCTCCATCTCAAGATCCTTAATTTAATCACATGTAAAGTTCCCATCAACAAAGGTCCCCAATCTATGGTGAGTTGCATAATTATCTCATTATATATTACAATGTAATAATAATAGAAATAAAGTGCACAATAAATGTAATGCACTTGAATCATCCCAAAACCATCCCGTCTGGCCCCGGTCCGTGGAAAAATTGTCTTCCATGAAAATGGTTCCTGGTGCCAAAAAGGTTGGGGACTGCTGAATTAAGAAACATATTTACAGGTTCTGGGGATTAGAACAAACATCTTTGGTGAGAGGGCATCCTTCAGTCTACTACAACAGGTGAGTGACATTTTAGGAGAGCTCAGTATGAAGAAAAAAATAATTTATTTCACTATAGGATTCCCTTGGATTGGATGGTGTAGACCAAGAGTTCTTTAAATAGGTCCCAATGACATCCATTTATTTATTTTTCAGAAAGGTTTTTAACTTCCTTGTTATGGCAATAACACATCTGCAACATTATTAACTGATTAAATTCATAAAAGCATAAAATAAAGTATGTATAAAAAGTAAACAAAAGTATAAAAAAAGATAAAATATCATTTGTTATCTCAATTTCCATATATAATTACCAGTAATATTTTTGGATATGTCATTATAGTCATTTTTTCATGGAAATATACTCTCACGTTTGGTACTATTTTGACCATGCAGCTTCATGTACTTTTAAAATTTGATTATATTTTGAGCATTACCCTATGTCATTAAGTATTTTTAAAAGAACATAATTTTAATAATTCCAGAGTATTCCATTGTATGAATATGCATAATTTATTTCTTATATTAAAATTTTATCTGTTAGAAAATTTTTGTGGGCATCTTTAATACTGCTAAATGAATTTAAAAACTGAACAAAAATGTTGAAAAAGGGGATGAATATTTTATAAGCACATTTAAAATTGTTTGTCAACTGGAAGCATCGTATGTGTTTATATATCTTGAATGGTTAATGAGAATGCCTGATTCCATACGTCCTCACTAATATTGAATGATGTAATGCTCTTAAAAATCTTTTCCAATTAGATTTGTAAAAATTGGCTTCTCAATGTCTTTCTCAATGATGATGATATTTTATCCATGTTTCTTGGCCATCTTTCTTCTCTGTTAAATTGTCTGCTTGGTAAGGCAAAACATTTAAAGTTTTACTGTATTTAAGAAATGGCTTTATAATATTGGTTTTTACCACTTTGCTTAAAAACACTTACTCATCCTAGTATCAGGTAAATCTTATATTTTTCTTCCAGTTCATTTATGATTTTACTTTTTAAGTTCAACTCATTAATTCATTTCAAATTTATTTTCAGATACTGTCTGAGGTAAGGATCTAATTTTATTTAGCTTTTTCCTGAATGGTAAACCAATTATCCTAGTAGGAGCTAATGAATAATCTATCTGTATCAGTTAGGAATTCCTTCAGACATCAGCATCAGATTGCTGAAAATGATGGGACTTATTATTTTAAAATAAAACAATAATCTCTATCTTTTAATGAGAATGTGTAGGGCATTTATATTTAATGTAATTATCAAACTGGTTAGGCTTAAATCTAACTTTCTTATTTTTTTATTATTTGTCTCTTTTATATTTCTTTTTTCCATTTTCTCCTTTTTTGTTTTATATTAAGTAATTTTAAGTACTTTATTTCAGCTATTGATTTATTAGCTATTCTCTTTGCTATTTTTTAAATCATTGTTCTAGGATTTACAATATACATTTTAAAACTTATCAGAGTTTATCATGAAATAATATTATACCACTTAATGTGAAATATAAGACCCTTATAGCAGTAAAATTTTATTATCCTCTTCCCATTCTTTAGGCTGTCACTGTCACATATTTTACTTCTACATATGTTCCAAACCTTACAATACATTATGCTTACTTTTGCTTTAAGCATTAAAAATACATTAATAAATAAGAAAAAAATCTTTAATATTTACTTACATATTTACCACTTCCAGCACTCTTTCTTCCTTTGTCTAGATCCAAATGTTGATCTGGTAATTTCCTTCTACTTGAAGAGCTTCCTTAACATTCCTTCTAGTGCAGGTATGCTGCTGACATTTTAAAAAATTTTTTGCTTCTTTAAAAAATTCTTATTTTTGGAGTGACATCACCAACATGGCAGAATAGGAAACTTGTGACTTTCCCTCCACCCGTCTATCCATGGATCAATTCTCTCTGAGAGAAAGCCAGAGACCAGTTTAGAGACTCCTGCCCACCGGGCAACTGAGAAAACATTCACATAGAATGGGTAGGAAAAGCCAAGGCACATCAGGCACAGACCCTATTTTGGGCACTGCACATAAAATTGGGAAAGGATTCCCCAACATCCAGTTTCTCCCTGTGGAGAGGAGGGTCTGAACCTCGCATGTAGGGCCCTAACCCTAAATTTTCCCATGGCTTCCATACCAAGTATGGAAGTAGAGGGGATTAGACACATGTGAGACCCTCTAGACTGTAGGGGAAAAAACAGCAGTTTTATACAAATGCACAAGCACTTAGAGGGACTTTATCTCCCTGGAAGCAGTGCTGATAAGAGGATTGAAAAAAACTCATACCTCTCTTTTTCCCACCCCCCAAGGAATTTACAAAACATCCCTGCCTTGAAGCCTAGTTTCTAACTAACTTGCATCAGGGAGTTAATAGTTGATTCTTAACCTGCCAACAGTCTGGGAGGAGTTTGCACTCACACCAAGCACCCAAACTCTAACAAAATTCACCAAAGGGACTGCATCCTAAATCTCATAGCTCTGGGCAAAGAAGGGACTAGCATATGTGTATCTCTCTAGGAAAAAAGCTATGTAAATATATTGCATAAAAATATATTCTATTGTTTAGGGAATAATGTCTCTGTAGGAAAAAAAGATGGCTTTATACAGATGCACAAGCTCTTTAAGGGACTCCATGCCCCTGGGAGCAGTGCTAGAAGGTGCTTTAAAAATACAGTCCACTATTTCCCTCTGGAATTGGTTTACAAAACAATCCTCTTAACAACTACCTGGCTGTCTGACTTCTAACTAACTTGCATTGGAAAGTTAAAGGGGCAGCCAGTTATTAACCCACGGTCAGCCTGGGAAGAATTTGCACTCATGCTGAGAGCCCCAACTTTTACAACAGCCACCTAAGGGACTGCATTCTAAATCTCCTAGCTCTGAGAGAAGAAGGGATTGGCATATACATACTTCTCTAGATTGCAGAAAAATGGTGTTTTTAAATGGGCATGCAAGTGGCTTCAGGGACTTCATACCCCTGGAGTGGTATGGAGATGAGGCTTAAAAATTGCAACTCCCTGTTTCTTCCCAGAAGAGGTTTAGGAGACACATTGAGAGCCTCCAGTTTTTAAAGCTACCTCCCAAAAAACACCTTCCTAAACCTAGTAGCTTTGGGAACAGAAGGGACTAGGCATATGGGAGTCTCTCTTGATCCCAGGAAAAAGAGATGGTTTTAAACAAGTGTTCAAAGACTTCCAGGATCTACATCACCCCTTGGAGTAGTGCACAAAAGGGTTAGGAACATGCAGCTCTCATTTTTTTTTTTTTGGAAGAAGCTTACAAAACACACTCCCAGTGGCTACTTGATGACCTGGTCTCTAGTGAACTTGCATCGGGGAGCTAATAGAGCAAACAGATAATAGCCCTTTGGTAGCCAGAGACAAAGCTCTACATTTCACAAGACCTCTTCCTGGCTCGCCCCAGAGATAAATCTAGGCCTATTCATTTTTTTTCTGTAAGGAGTTTGGCCACATACCAAGCACCACAACTTCCATAGCTCCCATCTAAGGGACTGTCTTCTTAATGACCTACATCTGGAAGTTGAGGGGGCTTTGCAATCCTGGGTGACCAAAGACCATAGAAAACAACAGGTGGATGTATAACAAGCCCCATCCCAGCAGCTATCTCTCCAGAATCAGAAGATACAGCCAGAACTTGGTTACAGTTTGCACTCTGTATCCATGGGTTCCACATATGTAGATTCAACCAACTGCAGATCAAAAATATTTGAAAAAAAAAGATGGTTGTGTTGGTACTGAACATGTACAGATTTTTTTTCTTGTCATTATTCCCTAAACAATACAGCATAACAACTGTTTACATAACATTACATTGTATTAGGTATTATAAATAATCTAGAGATGACTTAAAGTAAATGGGAGGATATGCATAGGTTATATGCAAATACTATGCCATTTTAGAAAAGGGAGCACCATGGATTTTGCTATTTGAGGGGGGTCCCGAAACCAATCCCTTCCAGTTACTGAGGGACAACTATATAGCCATTTGCCACAGATCTTTTCCCAGTAATAGTGTAGAGAAAGTGGGAGATAAATGCCTACATCCAAGCTCACTGTGAAAATAGAGAGCTAAAACAAACATCCAACACCCCAACCTTTCCAGCTAGACCCCAAAATCCTGGCTCCTGTCATACTTCTCTCAGGGTACTGACAAGACATAGCATATCCTAAGCTCCAGGGGGGCATCACAAATGGAGATAACAGACTGGAAAAACACAAAGATTAGAGAGGCACCTTAAAATCCCTGGCTGGATGAATTGGTAAATACCTTCTCCCACACAAGGCCAGTCTAACAATATGGAGAGAGATAGGTGTCTCATCTGATGTCCAGAAACCAACACAGAGAATAAAGGAAAATAAAGAAATAAGGGAATATACTCCAGACAAAAGAATAAGACAAATCACCAAAAACTGACCTGAATAAAGTGGAGTTTTGTAATTTACCTGACAGGGAATTCAAAATAACAGTCACAAAGATGCTCACAAAGGTTGAGACAGCAATGAAAGAATAAGCTGAGAACTTCAACAAAGAGATGTAAAGTACAAAAAAGTACCAAATGGAAATCATAAATCTGAAGAATGCTACAACTGAACTAAAAAATTCAATAGAGGGGTTCAACAGACTAGAAGAAAGGATCAGTGAACTTGAAGATAGATCACTGGAATCATCCAATCTGAGGAGCAAAATAAAAAGAAAGTGAAAAAGAGTGAAAATAGCTTAAGAGGCTCATGGGACTCCATCAGGCAGAACACCTTATGCATTATTGGCATGGTAGAAGGAGAATAAAGAAAGAAAGGGACAGAAAACATATTCAAAGAAATAATGGCAGAAAACTTCCCAAGTCTGGGGAAGGAATTAGCCAGATTCAAGAAGCCCATAGGGCACAGAATAAGATGAATCCAAAGAGACCCACACCATGACACATCATAGTCAACCTGTCAAAAGCTAAAGATAAAGGGAGTGTTAAAATCAGCAAGAGAAAATCAAATTGTCCCCTACAGGGGAACCTCCAGAAGACTATCAGTGGACTTCTCATTCTCAACAGAAACCTTACAATCCAGAAGGAGGTGGGATGATATATTTAAAATCCTGAAAGAAAAAGACTGCTAACCAAGAATTCTATACTCAGCAACCCAATCTCTCAAAAACAAAGAGGCGATAAAGACTTTCTCAGACAAACAAAAGCTCAGAGGATCTATCACCACCAGACCTGCATTGCAAAAAATGTAAAGGAAGTTTTTCAAACTGAACAAAGAGGATGCTAATTAGTAACACAAGATGATATGAAACTATAGAACTCACTGGTGAAAGTAAGTACAGTGTCAAATCCAAAACACTTAAGGCTGAAATGGCAGTGGAGAAATGAATTATATCTCTAGTATAGAGGTCAAAAGCCAAAACTATTAAAAACAACTAAAGCAACAATAATTTGCTAAAGGATGCATATGAAAGATGTAAAGTGTGACATCAAAAACATAAAACATGGAAGGAGGGGCAATAAAAGTGAAGAGTTTGGTATACAATTGAAATTGAATTGTTATCAGCTTAAATTAACCTGTTATAAGTATGAAATATTTGAGGCAATTCTCAGGGTAACCACAAAGCAAAAGTGTATAACATACATAAAAGATAAAAAGAAAAGAACCAAAGCATACCAGTACAAGAAACAACTAAACTACAGAGCAAGTAAGCAAGAGAGTAGGAAGGGACCAAAAGATCTACAAAACAAGTAGAAAACAATTAACAAAATGGCAGGAGTAAGCCCATACCTATCAATAATCACCTTGAATGTAAATGGATTAAATTCCCTAATTAAAAGATATACAGTGGCTGAATGAATTAAAAAAAGGAGACCAACTATGTGCTGCCTACAAGAGATTCACCTCACCTGTAAGGACACACATAGACTGAAAATGAAAAGATGAAAAAAGATATTCCATACAAATGGAAACCAAAAGAGAGCAGGGGTAGGTATACCTATACCAGATAAAATAGACTTTAAACCTAAAACTGTAAAAAGATACAAAGAATGTCATTATATAACATTAAAGGGGTCAATTCATCAAGAGGATATAGTAATTGTGAATATATATGCACCCAACACTGGAGCACACAAATATATAAAGCAAATATTAATAGGTCTAAAGGGAGAGAGAGACCACAATACAATAATAGCAAGATACTTTAACACCCTACTTTCAGCAATGGACAGATCATCCAGACAGAAAATCAACAACAACAACAACAACAAATCAGAATTAAACTACACTGTACCCCAATTGGACCTAACTGACATTTATAGAACATTTAATTCAGCAGCTGCAGGATGCACATTTTTCTCATCAGCACATGAAACATTCTCTAAGATAGACTATCTGTTAGGCCATAAAACAAGCCTCAACAAATTTAAAAAATCAAAATTATGTCAAGTATCTTTTATGACCACAATGGAATGAAGCAAGAAATCAACAACAAGAGGAACCTTGAAAACTGTATAAATATGTGAAAATTAAGCAACATGTTCCTGAATGACCAGTGGGTTAATAAAGAAATCAACAAGGAAATTTTAAAAATCCTTGAAACAAATGAAAATTAAAATAAAAACACAACATAATCCAAGCCTATGGGATACAGAAAAGGCAGTACCAAGAGGGAAATTTATAGCAATAAGTGCCTGCACAAAAAATAGAAAGAAAAACCTAATGATGCATCATAAGGAACTAGAAAAGTGAGAATAAACAAGACCCAAAATTAGTAGAAGAAAAGAAATAATAAAGATCAGAGCAGAAATAAGTCATATTGAGACTAAAAAATACAATTTATCAACAAATGAAAAGTTGGTTTTTTAAAAAGATAAACACAATTGACAAACCTTTAGTAGAATAATTAAGAAAAAAGAGAGAAGACCCAAATAAATCAAATTAGAGACAAAAAAGGAAACATTACAATGATCTCACATAAATACAAAGAATCATCAGAGACAATTATGAACAAGTATACATGAAAAAATTGCAAAACCTAAATGAAATAGACAAATACCTGGACACACACAATCTACCAAAATTGAACCATGAACAAATGAAAACCTAAACAGACCAATAAAAAATAATGAGATTGAATCAGTAATGAAAAGTCTCCCAACAAAGAAATGTCCAGGACTGGATGGCTTCACTGCTGAATTATAGCAAACTTTCAAAGAACTAATACTAATTCTTCTCAAACTATTCCAAAAAATTGAAGGAGAGGGGATTCTTCCAAACTCATTCTGTGAGGCCAGAATTACCCCAATAAAACCAGACAAGGACACAACAACAAAGTAAACTACTGGCCAATATTCCTGATGAATATAGATGCAAAAATCTTCAACAAAATACTAGCAACTGAATTCAACAGCATATCGAAAAGATTATAAACCATGATTAAGTGGGATTTATCCCAGGGATGCAAGGATAGCTCAACATATGCAAATGCATAAACATGATACGTCACATTAATAGAATGAAGGACAAAACCATACGATCATTTCAATATATACAAAAAAAAAATTGACAAAATTCAACATCCCCTTATGATAAAAACTCTCAAGAAGTTATGTAGAGAAGGAATACTTTAAAACAATAAAGGCCATATAAGACAAACCCACAACCAATACATACTGAATAGGGAAAAGTTGAAAACCTTTTGTCTAAGTTTTGGAACAAGACAAGGATACCCACTTTTACCACTTTTATTCAGCATAGTACTAGAAGTCCAGCCAGAGCAATTAGGCAAGAGAAAGAAAAAAGAATGTTCAAGTTTGAAAGGAGGAAGTCAAATTGCCCTAGTTTGCAGACGACATGATGTTATCATATATTTAGAAAAACCTAAAGACTCCACCAAAAAACTGTTAGAACTGATAAATGAATTCAGTAAAGCTGTGGGATACAAAAATCAGCATACAAAATTCAGTAGCATTTCTATATACTAATAGTGAACAATCTGAAAAAAGAAGTCAAGAAAGCAATCAATTTACAATAGCTTCTAAAAAAATACCTAGGAATAAATTTAACCAAAGAGGTGAAAGATCTATATGATGAGGACTATAAAACATTGATGAAACGAATTGAAGAGGACACAAACAATTGGAAAGATATTCCATGTTTATGGATTGGAAGAATTTATATTGTTAAAATGTACATACTACCTAAAACAATCTACAGATTCAATATAATTCACATCAAAATACAATGACATTCTTCATAGAAATAAAAAAGACCCTAAAATTCATATGAAACCACAAAAGACCTCAAATAGCCAAAGAAATCTTGAGCAAAAAGAACAAATCTGAAGGAATCATACAACCTGACTTCAAAATATACTATAATGCTGTAATAACTAAAATGACATGGTACTGGCATAAAAACAGACACATAGAACAGTGGAACAGATAGAGAACCCAGAAGTAAATCCACACACGCATAGCCAATTGATTTTTGACAAAGACACCAAGAACATATATTAGGAAAAGGACAATCTCTTCAATAAATGCTGCTGGAAAAGTGGATATCCATATTCAGAAGAATGAAACTAGACCTCTATTTCTCACCATATACAAAAAACAATTCAAAATGGATAAAAAACTTAAATGTATGACCCCAAGCTATGAAACTACTGGAATAAAATGTAGGGGAAATTCTTCATGGCATTGGTCTGGGCAAAGATTTTATGGCTAAGATTTCAAAAGCCCAGAACAAAAGCAAAAATAGACAAGTGGGATTGTATCAAACTAAAAACTTCTGCACAGCAAAGGAAACAATCCAGAGTGAAGAGACAATCTACAGAATGTGAGAAGATATTTGCAAACTATCCATCCAGCAAGGAATTAATACCTAGAATATACAAGAAACTCAAACAACTCAACAACAAAAAACCAAATACTCCAATTAAAAATAGGCAAATGATCTGAAGAGACATTTCTCAAAAGAAAACATACAAATGACCATCAGGTACCTGGAAAAATGCTCAACATCGCTAGTCATCAGGGAAATCCAAATCAAAACCACAATGAGATATCATCTCACCCCAGTTAAAATTGCTATTATCAAAAACAAACAAACAAACAAACAAACCCAAATGCTGGTGAGAATTTGGAGAAAGAGGAACTCTTATACCCTGTTGGTGGGAGGCTAAATTAATACAGCCATTATGGAAAACAGTATGGAGGTTTCTAAAAAAACTAAAAATAGAAATACCATATGATCCAGCAGTCCTACTATTTGGTATATATCCAAAGGAAAGGATATTTGTCTGTTGAAGAGATAGCTGCATTCCCATGTTTATTGCAGCACTATCCACAATCACCAAGATATGGAATCAACATAAATGTCCATCAATAGATTAATGGACAAATAAAATGTGGTATATATACACAATGGAATATTATTCAGCAATAAAAAAGAATGCAATCCTGTCATTTGCAGCAACACGAATAAGCCTGGATGACATTATGTTAAGTGAAATGAGCCAGGCACAAAAAGACAAATACTGCATGTTCTCACTTGTATGTGATAGCTAAGAAATTTGATCTCATAGAAGTAGAGAATAGAACACTGGTAGCTAGAGCTTTGGAAGGGTAGGGTGAGGGGGAATAGAGAGAGGTTGGTTAATGGGTACAAAATTACACTTAGATAAAGGGAATAAATTCTAGTGGTGTTCTATAGCATGGTAGGGTGACTACTATAGTTTACAATAACTTATTATATATTTCACAACAGCTAGAAGAGATGATTTTGAATGCTCCCAACAGAAAGAAATGACATGTTTGTGGTGATGGGTAAGCCATTACCCTGATTTGATCATTACATGTTTTATACATGTATTGAAATATCACATGTACCCCATAAATGTGTACAATTATTATGTATCAATTAAAACTTTTAAAAAGTTATTATTTTGCTTTCACTTTTGAAGAATATTTTTACTGGATACAGAATTTTAGGTTGATTTTGCTTTATTTTGTTTTTCCCATTTAGCATTTTAAACATGTTATTCCATTTTCCCCTAGCTTACATAATTTATAATAAGAAGTCTGAGATAATTCTTTCTTGTTGTTGTTTCTTTACCCGAATTTCTTATGTCTCTTTTCTGGGACTTTTAAGATTTGTTTTTTTTTAATCACTGGATTTGTAGCAACTTAATTATGATGTACTTGGGTTTTATGTTGTGACTATGATGCACTTTTTTTTGTTTTAACGTGTGTTTATCTTGTTTCAGATTCATTGTGCTAGATATGTGAATTTATAGCTTTTGTCAAATTTGGAAAAAATTTTGGCCTATGTTTCTTTAAATACACATTAATATCAGTCAATCAATCAATCAATATCTTCTAGTTACCACAGTTAATCATTCTCAAAAGTCTGCTCTTCTTTTGAGTCTTTAGAATATTGTTCCCTTTTTTCTTTCTCTGAAATGTCTTTCTATAGTGCCTAGGTTGAATTTTTCCTTTTTGCTTATTTTTCAAGATCTATTTAGTCTTGAGCTTCTCCAACAGACAGGGATGCAGGTGGGCGTGGAGGCACGGTTCTTAATTGATTGACTATTAACTTGGGTAATGTTCAAATCCCTTTAAATCCCTTTTTAAGCACTTTCATCTGCACAGTTTTCATCCCATTTCTCATTATCTAGAAGACATTCTTTCAGTAAAGCTCTATTGTACCAAAAAAGAAAATAAATCTTCTTCTTTATTAAGGTGAATTCCTGTCACCTTATATTTTTGACTCTTTCATCTATGTAGTACAAAAACACCACAATTTCCAATATACTCTATTGCCAAGGCTCCTCTGTGTTTGCTTCCACATACAAATCTTTACATGTGAGGTCTACACTTCCCCAAAACCATGTCCTTTTGTAGGATTTTTTTCTCTCACTTCTCAGCTACTTTTACAGGAATTGTTGCCTCTGACTAAATGTTGGAAGGTATTAATAGTTTGGGCTGAGAGGGGGGCAGTGATGTGTCTAACTCCCTATGAGTAATAGAGTGCTTCTGTAAGAAAGTTGGATACATTATCATTAGCACTGCTGATTTGAAAACTATGTTTCTAGATTTTACACATTCCCGCATTACAATTGGATACCATCATCCAAAAATAATTAATTTTGGGGGTCTTTAAATTGCTCCATCCCTCCACCCTGCTTATTATCTTAACTTCTGTTTGTTTGAGAAATAAGCTGGAAATGTAATTATCTCAAATAATGAGACACAGTCTGGAATATGATGCTCAGAAAAGTAATCGGCTTCTAATGCTCTTCCTCATGATCCCTAAGTCTCTATTTGAATTCAATGGAAATGCCAGAGACACTTGGAAATCTGCCTCATAAAAGCTTTAGCAATGATTGGCTTGATTTGGAAAAATCATTCATTAACCCTCACTTCATTCCCCGTGTTAAATATTGAAATATAAAGTTTTTGCCTCTTAGTCATGTAGCAGACTGTGCCATGTATTCCTCTTTCAGCTGTAGTAGCTTTCTTCTGTAGGGTCAAGAAGTTATAAACAAAATTGAATAAACATGGGAGTATTCAGACATCATGGATTATATTTAAATCATAGACCTTACAATTTAAATGGATTTGAGACATCATTTATTGAAAATAACATAGTAGGAATGTTTTCTCCTTCAACACCCTCAAAGTTAGTATTTTTGAATCTCATGATACAGGGCTGGCTAATTTCTGAAAAAAAAGAAAGAATAAACCTGTATAGTAATTTATCATTCCTGACATTTTCCTTTCAGTTTAATTACTGTTGAGCAGCAGAACTGACACTTAATAAAAGTAGGAAGCATTTAAAAATCCTCATAGAAAATCCCCACATTACAGGAGAATTGGAAAGCTCTCAGATATACCTGACCACACGTATCATTTTATTTTGTCGCTGAATTTCAACATACACCATTACAAAGCTTTAAAGATAATGAGACTTGAGGAAGAGTAATGTGGTGATAGGCAGTAAAATACCTGCTTCAGAGATTCCACAATGTCTTTAATTTTTAAAGATACTTTTAATCTTGCTCTCTTCTCTTCTCATTAGGGTGGTATGGGAATCCTGTGGCCAAAATTCAGAGGGAAGCTAAACCATTCCCAAGTGACCCATCTAATTTCAAATATCTTGAAAAACTCAACTGTTTGTTTTCTTTTTGCCTGATTGTAAGAATGAACCCAGAGGACAGGCCCTTAGATGAGGGCAGAAGCCATAGCCCAATGCAGTATAGTTTGATGGGACCAGGAGGGACATCTGGCCCCTGAAATCTCCCCTATCACCTCTCCTAATGCCCCAAATTCGTTTCTTTTGAACATTATTTTTTTTCAGGCTTTCAGACCTTTAATAGGGTCTACTAAATAGGCCCTATAAAAATATCATTAGATAGTCTGACAACAAGGCCCTTAGGATATAGAATAGAAATAGAAAGAGAGGATATTCTCCAGGAAGATGATAAGGGAAGATAATATACTCTTATTTAATCCCCAGTTATGTGGAAGGCACCTTCCCTGGAAACTTCCCAAATATTTTCTTATACAAATCTTTCAACAACCCTTTGACTCAGGTACAGATGAGGAAACTGAAGCTCAGAGAAGTCTAGTGATTTGCCTAAGGTCACACAGCTAGTTAATAGCAGATAAGAGTGACCAAAGAAAGCATAACCAAGGTATCTTCCTGCCCACAGAGTAGTACTAAGGCCTGTTTTATGTAGTGGTTCCTAAATCATTGCAATAAGTGGTAATAGTGATAGTCACCCCCAAAGACCTGGTGCATAAGGGGCATTTAAATGTTTGCTGAATGAGACAGTCATGATCTGACTTGAATTTCTGTTAAAAAGAAAAAAAATAAAAAGTAAAAATTTCACTGGAATGGAACATAATATTATAGATTAAATACCTCTGGAAAGATAACAAAGCAATATTCTTCAAGTATAAGAAATATAAACATTGCTTATAAACTTAACACCAGAAATGAATGCATCAAAAATCTATGAGCTTTGCAACAAAGGATGTGGGTTAGATGTGACAAGGAAATGACTCTTAGGAGAAAGAAATCAATTCCTATTAGTCAAATTTCATGAATTAAAAAGAATAAGCCCACTAGATAAAAGGTAAAACTTAATGGAATTTTGAGGCTATTCAATAACTATGTAAAAACACTCAAGCTACACAGTGGCAAAACAGTCATAAGATTTTGAGGAACAATAATCAAAAGCATAATTATAATATTATTAGAATCAAACACTGTTGGTGTCATGGAATTAAACATCAATTAAAAAGTCAAAAATATTTAGTGAGCTCTAATTCCAATTCTCTTTGACACTACCCCTCTTCAAAAAAATATCAGGAGACATATGCACACATTGTACTGAATGGCTGAGTGTTATATAGGACACAAACGTGGAAAGAAGTGGACTTTCTTCCCTTTCGAAGAGTTCACGACTGGTTGAAGTGACAGACAGATATACTTTAGTCTTTAATGCTGAGTAGAGTGTGCTAACTGTTTTAACAGAGTTTTAGAGCTAGTGCTATGGGACCTTGAGGGGAGATATTAACATTTACTGGTGCTGTTAGTTGAGTTATTTGAAGGACAGAGGAAAGCGTCCCCAAGTTACCTACAGCCTGGTTGGGATGAGAAAGCAAACACATGGGAACATAGATTTTGATTCAGCCAGACTTGTTCTGCCTGTGGGGAGACAGCCTCGAATTTAAAGCAAAACAGCTCATTTTATACTTTTCCCCATTTTTTTCTCCCTGTGGCTTGTTGAGGTTCTCCCAACACTATAGGATCTACTTTTATTTTAATGACAAAAGACTATGATGATTTGTCTGGGGACAACAATCATTTTGGTATGCTTATTCCTCTTTAAAATCTTGGTGGTCTTTGAATTTATACAAGATGTTTAAACTTGCCTTGAACAAAACCAGCTGCAAATGTTCAGCTGTAACTGATCAAGAAAATAATATAGAAATACATGTAAACAAAAGAAAACAAGACAAAGCAACCCTTCCCTGAAACCTATAAAGAAACTTACACAGACACATCAATCAATAGCACACAATAAGATGCTTCTGACCTTTCACCAGGTGAGCTGTTAATGAGTTGTGTCCCTGGTTGTGGTGCTGTACCATGAATCATCCACATTCTATTTCCCTTCATTTGCATGTTCTTAGCAGAAAGGTGAGTCTAGATACTGAGCCTGGAGAAAATTCTTGCTAGCAAGTTCTGAGAGAACATGAAGCCACCTGTCTGTGCCTGCTTTTAGACACTCATTCATTCAGTAAACTTATACTGAGTACCTACTGTGTGCCAGGCACAGTTATAGGCATGGGGGATGTACCTGTGGACAAGGCAGACACAGCTGCTGCCCTAATGGAATTTACTGTGGGGTTGAGGGGAAGGCTAGTACCGACAGGTAGGTGAGACTTACATTATCATTGTATATATGGCAAGTGCTTGATGAGGGAAAGGGAATGGAAGCATAAATGAGATATTTAACCTGGGAGTGATATTCAAACTGTGTCCTAAAGAACAAGTAGGAATTAGCCAGGCAGAGGGCAGGAATGAGGTAGAAGGAGTTTTCCAGGCAGGGGAGCAGCATGTACAAGGTAAAGAGGTCAGAGACAGCACAGTGTGATGTGGACACTGAATGCAGAGTGCAAAGTGGGGAGCAGCAGGAGGTAGATGGGACCAGATCCTGAAGGGCCTAATTTTCTTCATTTGACTCTTCTAGAACTCAGCTTGGGGAGATGGACATTTGATGTTCGTTTTCCTGTTCTGTGATATCTTTCTCATTACCACACACAACTGGAAACAAGGTTCAAGATCTCTGGGCTGTATTCATTTTCGTGTAAATAGAGCAGCTGTCTCCACTGGTCTTAAGAATTAGCTTGAAATTTGGAATGAGGGGGTGTGTGAACTGAGGGTGTTGTTTTGTGGGTGGTTCAATGTAGTGAAAGGAGTAATTATGCTTTGGGGAAGTTAAGAATTCATAGGCTCTGGGTTTGCCTTGAGAGCCTTGAGTGGAATTTCGTTGAGTGGAATCTTGGCCTAACTCTTGAGAGCTGGGAAGATGAATGGAGGTTATATTTTGATTTCCCACTGCAGGAGATTTCTTGAGACCTGTCTTTTGGCTGTTTGGTTCTTTTGGGAATGGAGAGGTTTCTCTAGATATATTTCCAAACTGACGTGAGGATATGGGTGCTCTGTGAGATTTTTTTTTTTCGTAGCCATGAGGGTGGGGGGTATGTATGTATGTGTGTGTGTGTGTGTGTTGGGCGGTGTTCATAGCTCAGTATAGGAGAATCTTTAACTGGCTGGAAAGCAGCATTGGTGTGCTGAAGCTTCCTTATGTGGACTCCCCTGTACAGAAGGGCAAAGCTCAATTACCTTCTTGATATATAAGGTAATGAAAAAGATATTGATCCAGTTTATTCTATTGGTCTGGATATGCCTTCTTATGAGGGGAGAGAAGCAGCTTTTCTTGACTGGGGATGAAATTGACCCTACTATTATATTAAAAGCATCTTTCTCCAAGGTGAATAGCTGTCACAGACCTGGCAGCAGTGCTAACTCTCTAACTCAAGAGGTGGAAGGACGATTGAGCTTTAGGCAGTCATTGAAAGACTTCATATTTTTGTATTAGCTTGGTAGAGAGAGTGATTAAGGATGGAGATTTCATCAAGAAGCCCAAGCTGTCATTCCTTCCAGTCTCAGGAAGTGTGCAATGCAAGAGCAGAGTGTGCTGGCCCCATATCCATTTCCCATTCTGCTTTACTCATGCACATTTTTGAGGGCGGCAATATGTCTAGTTGAGGAAAAAACCAAAAACATACATTTCCAAATCTTTCTTGCACCTAGGGAAGGCCATGGGATAAAACTCTGGCCAATGATGCATAAACTACAGTGTGGGATTTCTGAAAACACTTGTTTTCTGCTATGGATGCTGTACTTTCTGGCTTTTCCATTCTCTCCTTTTTCTTGCCTACAATATGGGCATGATATTTGCACACTGGAGAAAATGAGGAAAAGGCCAAGAGAATCACAGAGTTCGTGGCCCTTAAATCTTTAAGCTGCCAAACCCATGACAGCAGCTGCTACCTTCAGATTCTTGTTAATGGATAACAAACCTTTATGTGTTTAAGCCATGGTAAACAGATCTCTATTACTTGCAGACAAACCCAATTCTTAACTGACACAAACGCTTTTAGGGATGAGGGAGACAACTGACAGAGGATCCACCTTGGCGTGAAAGTCCCAGAACGTTCCTCCAGGATGTGACTCTACAGAGGTTTGTCTGCTGACTTTGGGAGCCTTTTCTCAGGAAGTATAGGAATAGTGCGAGTGCATTAGGCAGGCCAGCCATCACAGTCTGTCCACAACATCCAAAATATGCCTTGAACACTGTCCCTTTCCCTACTTTAACCTGATTGTATGTCCCCCTGACAACTAGTTTTGTTTAAATTATGGCTGACCATTCCAGGTCTATTAAATAGTGGTATTATGTGTAATGGACCTTGGCTTTGCTGTTTTTCTGGTTATAAGGTGGGAGAAGAGGGAGGCTGGATACACCTATGCCTTTCATTCGTTAATTAATTAATCCATCAAATAATTATTAAGTTCCTATTATTACCAGGTGCTGAGTGAAGTTTTGGGGATATAAATGATGAACATGACAGATACTGCCTCTGTCTTGAGGTCTGGACCTGGGACAATATTGCTTCCTTATTAAATGCTTGCTATGAGCCAGGTTTTGTAGTAGGTGCATTGTACACATCATATTATATATTCTTCAAGACAAACCTGCAAGATAAATATTAATTGCCTTTTAGAGATTTAAAAATAAAAATAAATATCAGAGAGATTTTATAAATATATTACTATGGCCAGGAGGTGGGTGAGTTGGGATTCTACCTGACTTCAAGTTTATAATTTTAACCAACTTGGAAATCCTCAATGACTCTGTTTCTGTTAGGGAATTAATGAACCCCACATGCCTAGTACTGGTTTAATGAGTAACGGGATTAGAGGTAGAGATGGTCACTGGGGGAGAAGTGGATGGAAAGAGGCTTCCTTTGTAGAGAAGACATCATGAAGGAAAATACCAGGGTGTTCAAGTACATGCTGTGTTCAAGTCATGGCAAAGTGGGAGGTATGCTGAGAGTGATGCCATGGTTGTATCTCTTTGTATCGCCCAGGGCACAGCTTAGGTGTCTTTCTGCTGTCCTGTTGGGCCAGTTGGAGCAAAGGGCCGTTTTGTTTCTGTGGTTTCTGACAGTTTCTGCAGGAGATGTGAACCAGTAGGCTAGGGTTGATGGGGAACATGGCACTGGGGAGCCTAAGAGATAGGCAAAGATTGAGATGAAGTATTGGGTAAGGTCAAAGCAAGAACAGGTCAGGAGGACTGGTCATCCAATGGCTAGAGGCATCAGGTATCAAGAAAAGATGTATGTTCCAGAACAGCTCAGGCTTGGTGATCAGACTGAGGTCAGACAATGTACGTACAGCAGACTCTTACTGTCTAATGTGGGACAGCACAAGTCTTTCCCAGCCAGCCCCATTTCTGAAGCATCTATTCTAGACCTTAAAGGGGTGGGCCTCTTAAGGCCTGTATAGCTCTCCCAGAATGGATCCTGCATTCTTTATATTTTCTCAGAAACTCTCATTTTACACATCCTACAACACATTTAAATCTTAATGCTAATTGAGGCTCAGCTGTCTGGTTTGTCCTCTAGATTGGGTGGAGACTCATTCACTACAATCCTTAGAAACCTTTTAAAAAGGAATCTAGACACTGTCTTCCCCATTCTGCTCAGAGATCTTGACCCAGATTCTGTGACTAATGGCATTAATTTGTGAGCCTGCTGACCACACAGAGCAACCTCCTGTGGGCAAAGCACAGATCACTGCTCTAGGTGGGGATTACACTTGTAGCCCTGATCCCAGAGGAGACTACTTTAATTGAGCTGATCTATTTAGCATGGGCACCGAAGCAGAATCAAAGGGAAGGGTTAAGGGATGTTGCTAGCCACTTGGGCACAAATATACTCTTTATCTTCTTTATGATTGGCTCATCAGAGAGCCACAATGTTTTTTCTTGACTTCTAGGGAAGAGCCCACCCACCAGGATGTTTTGATGATCTGGGCCAGCCATAAGAATAGTAGGTGCTTTACTCCAAAAGGGGTATTTGAAAGGGTGATTATACATTCCTTGTTATCCTTTGAAATGAGGGGGGGGGTATTTTTTTTTAAATAGTGCTAAACTTTTAAAAACTCAAATGGAAAAATCAGCTGTAAGATCTTTTCTCCCACAGAAACCCTAGAGAACATTCTCTTAGGAAATAGCCTGTTATATCTTTATCGGTTTGTCATCCATCTTCTATTTTACAGATAATCTCTGTAGGTGACTAAGAAAAACCTCCAGCTTTTTTCCTTTTATGTAGCCTATCATTGAGATAATATTTCTTCTAGGTTTTCATCCTATTTGGGAAATGATTATCATTCATCTCCAGATGTTTTGAGATAATGTATTTCCTTTTCCCATTTTCTATTCTTTCAAGAATTATTTCCTCTTATTCTTGTGTAATTTAACAAATTAAATCACATCCTTCCTTAAACTTCCTTTTTCTAGTTTGTCTTTGCTATCTCTTTTCAAAAGTTTCTTTTCAATGCCTTCTTAATGATATCGAAATTTTAGAGGTAATTGACTTTATGTTCTCTTATAACATTAAAGCATACACAAAATTTCAAGGACACAGGAAGTTCTTGTGGGCTATTTTTAAATACAGTTTAGCTTTCCTGATTTCTACTTAAAAATGTTTAAAATGTAATCTTACATTTCTCTAAAGTCTTAGAAAATGCTGATGCAACACTGCCTAAATAAAATGTTTACTTCCATTAGGAATAAAACTTTGAGTAATTTCCTTTGAATTTTAAGTTATCCATCCACTTCTAATATGTTCAACCCAAGTCTATTTGGTTGTAGACTATCTTATTCTATAATATTAGAAATGCTATTTTAGTGCTTATTGGGAAAAAAAGGTTGCATTTTTAATCTGAGGATATATTGATTTTTCCTACACAATGCTAATAGATCGGGTGGAAAATTTCTGAAAAAGGTTTCTCAGAGGAAGGTTTTGTTAAATTCATCAAACATGTACTAAGCCCAGACTACTGTATGTTCCTGGCTTTGAGTAAGAGGATCAAAGGTGAATAAGACTACATCCTTTTCTTCAAGCTACTTATAAGAGATACATAACCAGAGTAAGATACGAGCTATGGGAGAATATGGGATGGAAAGGTTAATTTTAACAAGGAAATCATCAAAGGTGGTATTTAAAGGACTGAGAGAACTATGACGGATATGGAAGGAGAGGAAGAACATTCCAGGCAGGGACAGCTAGGGCATAAGGTTAGGGAATTATGCATAAGACCAGGGAGTAGAATGGCCACATATGCAGTATTACTAGAGTGCAGGGGGCAACTGGAGATAAGTTTGGGAGGGCAGGTGGGCTAGACTGTGGGAGGCATTGGATACCATATTAAAGAGATTGCATTTTAATCTGTATTTGGTGGAGAACTGCAGGAGGATTTGAGCAGAAAAACGATTTGATCATTCTGGTGGTATTGTAGAAAACGGATTAAATCATGCTGAGGTCAGAATCTGGGACATCAGAAAAAAACTGCTGCAAAGAAAAAGAGGTAGAAAAGTAGCATTTACTGTTAGCCTCTACTGTGTTCCCAAAACTATAGTGAGTATTTTCATATGCATAGCCTTAATTACAGGAGGGCACATACAAGGAGGCGGTTTGAACACAGACTTCGTCATGCTAAATGTGACATATATCACCAATGTTTACTAATTTCCTTCTATTTCTGTGTACAAAGAGCATTAGGCTTCCCAGGCCCTCAAAGTTAGGATTGACTGTCATTTCCTGGTGGAAGCACTTAAGAGCTGGTGCATGATTCTCCATGTTTTCTTCCCTTGACACAGTGGTCATGGAAATATATGTGGATGCAGAAGTGCCACAAAAACAAAATGATCCGTAATTCTGAGCTAGCATTCAGAAAATAGTACCTTAGAGTCATTCTGGCTTCTTGTGGATTTTGAATACACAGAAATAAACTTTTGCTGTGTTAAACCTCTGAGATTTTGGTGGTGTTTGTTACTGAAGCGTAACCTGGACTAGGCCTATCAAATAGAACTTTCTGCAATAATGGGAATGTTCTATATCTGCACTGTTTAACATGGTAGCCACTAGCCACATATGGCTCTTGAGCATTTGCCATGTGGCTAGTGTGACTGAAGAATGAAATTTTTAACTTTACTTAGTTTTAATTAGTTTAAATTTAAATAGGCATCCTGACTGATACTTTTAAAAATTTCTTTAACACCCAGAGAAAATCTGCCAAATGCCTTTTCTAACTGGACAGAAAATGCTGGAGATGAGAAAACCTTGGATCAAAGTGAATTAGTAGAAGAGGACTTATAGTTATGAAGATGTAATGGTTCTTTCATGTAAATTCAGAATAATACTTTATTGAAGAAGTAATTGTTGAGTTTTAAAATCAGAGGTAAAATGATATTAAAGAAAAAAAATCTACTTAAATTCAAAAAAACACATATTGTATCCCTACTACATAACAGGCATAATGTTAGGTGCTAGGGTTTCATAGATTCACATATTTGTTTACCAAATTTTTCTTGAGTGTCTACTGTGTTCCAACCATATAATACAGTTCCAAGGCTCTGGGGATACATCAGTGAACAAAACAAACAAAAATCCCCACCATTATGAAGCTTACATTCTAAGCAGGTTGAGAGACTATAAACAAATATATAAAAATGATGTCAGAGTGTAATAAATGTCATGAATAATAATAACTAGCGCTTATCGATCACTTCCATGTGCCAGGCACTGGTCTAACTGTCTGGCATTTATTTATTCATTTAGTCCTCCTAACAACCCTATGGGATAGGAATTATTATTATCACTATTTTGTAAGAAGGAAACCGAGACAAGGGTAGGTTAAAAAGAAATGCAAATTATACAATGTTTTTGTCCCTTGGAAATTCTCAATGTGGTGTAAGGAGAAAAACAACCAATGATATTCAGTGTGGTAAGTACTGTACTATTTAGGCAAAAGGGTTCTAGATACCTTCAGGGTCAAAAGAGAGCAGGGCCAGCTCTACTTGGAGGAAGTTGTGTAGGAGTGGCATCACAGAGGAGGTGGCTGGAGCTAAGTCCTGGAGGAAGAGTGGGTGTTGTCAGGTAGACAAAAGAAGGATGAGAGTACGTATTCCAATTAGAGGGCATGGCTTTGCAAACTGTGCAAAGACACAGCTCTGTGTGGGAAGAGGCTAGAGACCCAGGCAGGAGTGGATTGTAGAGTACCCTGTATGCTGGTGTGAACTTTGTCAGAAAAACTCAGACTGCACTAAAGGAAGTGAGGAGAGGCAGATGCAGCCATTTTCCTACCAGATGAGGAGTAGACAGTTCTTGCAGAAAGGTAGTCATTTCCTTCTAAGAAATGAGTTATAAGTAAGGCTTCTGAAAAAGAACTCTCTAACAAGGGTAGGAGAGAGAGAAGGCAGACCCAAGTGGGTTACCAGGGGCAGAGGACTTAGAAGGTTCAGACAGGCAGAAGCCAAGGCTATTAGGGTAGAATTTGTACCTCTGTACCTCTGAGAACATCAGATGTTGTCAGTGGGGAAACTTTTTGTTAGATGGAGACTCAGCATGTGTGAATATTTTGAATGTTACATTGAATGGTTATATTTCAAAAGCCTTTAAATGAGTGTGGCTTACAAAGTTTTAACAGAAGGGGGTACTTTGGAAGTGGGAAAGATGCCCAGAAAGAACTCAAAGGTTGGTGGTTCTGGGAGTCAAGGGGTAGAGGTCAGCCTGACCCAGCTTGCTCACAGAGCAGCTCTGCAGCTTTGGGCAGGGCCTCTTTGTGGTTAAAGACATAGGTAATAATAATACCTAACTCACTGAGTTGTCCTGATGATTAAATATGAAAGCACTTTGTAAACTATTCAATACCTTATTATACATCCCACCTAGTGAGAAAAATAATAGCACTAGTGAAGGCTGTTATATTAAACTTGCTGTGGTAGGCTAAATAGGGGTCCCCAAAGATATCCATATCCTAAGCCCCAGAACCCATGAGTACTGGCAAAAGGGTGAATATCACCTTATATGGCAAAAGATGTGATTAAATTAAGGATTTTGAGACAGGGAGATTAGCTTGGACTATCCACATGGGCCTTAAATGTGATCACACGTCCTTATGAGAGGGAGGCGGGGGGAGGGAGATTTGAAACAGAGGAGGTGATGTGACAGAAGCGGCTTTTTGGAGATGCTACTTGCTGACACTGAAGATGGAGGAAGGACCACGAGCCAAGGAATGCAGCTCTAGACAATGAAAGAGGCAAGGAAATGGGTTTTCTCCTAGAGCCTCCAGAGAGTACAGCCCTGCCAACACCTTGACTTTAGCATAGTGAAACTGATTTCAGACTTGTGGCCTCCTGAATTGTACGAGAATAAATTTATGCTGTTTTAAGCCACTGAATTTGCAGTAATTTGCTATAGCAGCCCTAGGAAACTAATACAATCACTAAATACCTATTGAGGACCTACTATATTCAAGCCCTAATGAGTAAAAATAATCAGTCTTTTTCCTCTTGATATTTATCCTTATATAGGATAATGAAACAAGAAATACCAAGAAAGGCAAAATGTCAGAGATGTGATAAAAACAATTTCACTTTATACTAGTTCAGTGGAGGGGGAGATTATTGAGCCAGTTGGTAGGATCAAGAAAACCCATGTGGAAGAGGTAATAATTAAAATGGGGCTAAAGGAAAGTGAAAATAATAGCAAGTAGAAATGCAATAGAAGGAGTTTCACCTAGAAAAGAATGGACCTAGTCACGAGGATAGGAAAATGAAATGTATGTTTGAAGAATAAGGAATAGTCCAGTTTTGCTGTAACGTAAGGTACTTGGATTTGGCCAGAAAGGAAGATCGGGGTCATGTGATGAAAAGTTTTGGATGTCAACTTAAGGGATTTATATTTTTCATTAGACAATGGAGCATCATTAAAGGTATTTTTATTAAGGCATCTTTATTTTACATTTAAAATATCTGGTTAATTACAGCCTTTTTCAGGAAATTATAACTTTTTCATATTAAAATAACTGTGGCAACTAAAAAAATTTGAGGTCAATTTTTCTGCACTGTAAAATTTTATATATTATTACAACTTTAGTTATATTTAAAATTCTTTAAATGTGCTTCTGCCATCAGAAAATGAGAATGAAAAATCTATCTAAAGGACCACAACTTTTACTGGAATTAAAAAATAAGTTAAGTTACTGATACTCTACTTTGAAGAGAGAGTCTGATTGAAGAGGTGAAAAGTGATAAATAACATATTAACTCATGGATTGAGTAGCTATTCTCAGTATGACAAACACAAACATTTCTAATGTCAGAAAGGTGTCAAAAATGACATAATAGAAGAAAGAAAAGACTGCCAGGTATATAGGTAAAATAGCAGAACTGAATGGAAAACTAGAATTAAATTAAAGCAGAATTGATTCAAGCTAAGCATGAGGAAGACCAAACTACTGAAGTGTTGAAATACTGGAGTGTACTATTTAAAAAGATTTTACTTCTGACCTTTCTTTAAGAAGAAAACCCCCAAAACTCCACCATTTTTCTTATGTAATTTGTTTGCAGCAGCAAGATTTAGCAAATATTTTGTAAACATTTACTCAGTGCCAGGCACTAGACTAGGTACAGGTAACTCTGTAGTAAAGAAGAGAGACACTTTCTTATACCTGATGAAGGGTGATCCTTTAACAGAAAATGGTGCTCTCATATGGCAAAAGTCTATGTTATCCAAGTTACCTGAACATATTATTAAGGGAGCATTACATTCACTGGCTCATTGACTAAATGCTGGCGTTCCTTCCTCTAGTGAATCTTGCCACTGAATGTGGGGAAAAGCAGCCAAGACGTGCTGATCTATAGAGCATTAGACCAGCAGGCGAACCTTTTCAACATTCAGTATTTTACTTTCATTTTATAAAACTGGATGTTTTGCAAGTCTGATTGTATAAAGAAGCAGCTCAAAATGGGAAAACATAAACAATCCACAATGAAATACATTTGGTAGACAAATGATGGGGTATTGTTCTGTGGATAACTCTAATGGAAAATAGAAGAGGTGTTTTAGAAACATCCGTTACAAAAGCATGTATTGCCTTGGAAACCACATGAAAGAAATTAGTGACACAAAACAAACACAAAAAGTGGTTAAAGGAAGAAAATCATTCAGTAAATCAAAATGTGAAAGATTCACCTGTAATAATGAAGTATAAGATAAAAGAAGAAAAAGCAGGTGAAAGAAAGAGGACAAGTCCTCCTCCCCAAGACAACCTCGCATGTGAAAAATTTATCCAAAACAACAGTGAACATTCACTTGTGTTACTGAATGATTTTTACAAAGGAAATCTTTCACTAGGAGCCAAGTTCTCTCTAACATAGATTCCTATCTGCCATCTAAACATTCCTTGGGTCAGAATATGGTTTAGTTTTCCCTTTGCTGTGGAAAACACTCTGTTGCTGATTCATGCAAGAGCTCTCAATGATACTTTAACAATTTCCATCAAGGGCCAACAGTCCAGTAGAAGACTGGCTCAATATGTGGGCAATTGTAGCTCTCCTTTAATTGAGAGTTTGGGCTAAATATTGGTAAATTTATTCATAATACACATTAAAAATTCCTGGTTTCTAATTATCCAATTCTTCCCTTTCCTCTTCCCTAGGATGTTATTCAGAACACGTTATTACAGATACAATAAACTCAGGGAAGGACTGCAACCCTTTCAGCATCTAAACCCCTGAATCCAAGATTCATTTACGTGTTATAAGCTCGCCATTTGGCTTTATCTCTACTGTAGGTATACTTCATTAACATGAATATCATAGCAGTATAGACTCTACTGCCTTATTGAGCAGATGTTTTGTATATGTTTGCGTGTGCAGAATTTAGGTCATTCTAGACACTACTAATGTCAAAATGTTAGACAAGGATTTAGAACATTCTAAAAATGAACAGAATGACCACCAACGGCTGTGTATTAGTTAGGTATTGGTTTGACTGTAACAGAGACAAGATAGCAGTGATGTGAATAAGACAGATGTTTCTGTCCCATATAATCTTGGGGGCAGACTGGAGGCCAGGGCTGACAAGCAGGACAATTAGCAGTCCTTGCCACAGTCTGTAATGATCATTTATGCTCCATTGAAAGGAGATGTTCATTCATTGTGCTTAATCAACATGAGCTAGTATACAGCACGTGCCTGGGTTTCCTATGTTAATGGTCATGCAACCTAAAATTACATAAAAAAATGAAAGCAAAAAGCAGATAAAACAACACATACTGGCATTAGTAAGTTTGCTGCTGCTTATCTATTTCCCTACCACACTAGATAAATTGTGAACTTATTAAATACATGGTGACAAGTTAATTAATAAAGCTCAAAAGACACAGGGGCAAATTAGTACTCTTTGGCTAAATGGGGTTCAAGGCACTAATTACTACGAATTTTTGAGTTGTGAAGAAACCACTGACGTGTGTAAACCTTTAAATTGTGTTATTAACCATATCATATGATAATTTTAGAGACCTACACATTCTTTCTAAGTAGAGCAAAATATGTGAAAATTTTCCTTTTTAAGTACAAAATTTTAATTTTGATAACCAAATGATTTATTTAAAAAATACAAAATATACAGGATTAGTTATTCAAGATGTAATTAAGGGTGCAAACACAATTTAAATATTAAAAGTTTCATTTGATTTACAGGTTTTATCGTGTCCTTCCTTAAGGATTTTAAGTCCCATTTGTGACCAATGATTCTAAATTATCAGAATGACAAAGCATTGGAAGAAAATGATTCAAGAGCTCTATCCCTGGAGATTTTGATTTTGTGGATCTGGGGTGAGGCTTAAGAACTTGCATTTTTAAAAAGCTTTCCAGATGCTAGAAATCTCTAGCTTAGGTAATTTACTCAGAAGCATAGGTTCAGGTAAAAATGATGTCTGACATATTTGAAATATTAGATGTTCTGGATCTAATGTTTTAGATAATTTCCTTTATATATATTAAGCAATTCTGAAATTATTAGTATTTTGGCAGAGGAAGTTCTCGCATTTTACTAACTTTTATGACCCTGTTAGCTAAAACAGATCTCTTAGAAAATCTACCCAACTCCTAAGATATGATTTTTCCTCCCACATTTTAATTTTTAAATATGTTTAAGAGAAGCTCCTTCAAGTTTTTGATGTCAGTTGTATTGATTTTCACTGACTGTGTCATTTTCTCTCAATTCTATATTTGAAGAACAATACTGAAAGGAAGTTTTGCCTAAGGAACCAGGAATATAGTGTTACTGACTTTTTTGAAAGTTGGTGTTTCTAGTGCAGAAGAGTTAATCTTCACAACTGTGGTGCTGAGAAGTCGGTAGGATACCCTCTCTGCCAGCCATGGCAAGGTACATTCTGGGCGCATTTCCAAGTTCAACTGGCATTCCTAAGCCAATAAGTGTCCCAAATGGTTTTCAGCTTTCTCTCCAGTGGTGAGAGTTGGACTTGTTGCCATGGAGACTAACCTTTACTAGCATGAACACATTTGCCATTTGACCCTGAGGAATAAATTGGTGACCTGGCTGTGGATACGGGGCTGGAGGCTAATTTTCCTGAAGCCTCATCATCAGTTTGCTCAACTCTGCTGACTCGGAACATTTGTTTTTTCATTTTGAAACTGTGCCATAGCATTCTTGAGAGCATGACTCAACCTTACCAGCAGTCTCAGTGAGCTCAAAGCGGCCTCAACTGGAGGATTTATAGCCTTTGCAAACACAGGGCACATTTCTTTGTTTCCTTTCAGAAATTGAGGAGTGATTCATTTTCAGTAAACAAAGAGAGGATTACCAACATGTTTACCAGTCTGGAATTCAGCTTCCCCTGAATGCAATTCCTTCAGCTCCTAGTAAAGGCATTGTGCATTTCAAACAGTTATCTTTCTTCTCTAATCCACTTTTTTTCTTCTTAGCATAGAAAAGATATATAATTTAGCCCTCACTCAAATCCAGATGAGATGACTTTCAAACGCCATTCAGGCCCTAATGTTTGTCCTTTGCAAGAACAAGCAAATGTGATTCTGAAGAATTTAAATGCAGATACTGTTGGCAGCTAGAGATGTTTTCTTCTGTTGGAATGCAAAAGAAAATTTTGCTTTACAACTGCACTGTACCACTCCTGACATTGATGGGTCCTGTATTCACGAGAGGGGGAGGAATTAAAATATCTTACCTGTCTGCACATTATCCTTGGTGGTTGTACAACAATAAAATATTCAGCAGTCTGATAAATTTACTGTTAAAACTGACATACCAAGTTGAAACTGGTTGAGAACGTGTGCAGTGTATCCTGTTCTTACTATTTTTATATTAGCTTTCTATCATAACAACTGCATTCAGTAGGGCTCATATTGTCTCAATTGTAAAGTCAACTAAAAGGCATTAGCACTAGATTGCTTCAGCAAATCTGAAATATTTTTAACTGTTGACAAAAGGTTCAGTTTCATCATACTGAGTTTCAGAGTAAAACTATGGTAATGTAATTACTTTCTCACAGTTTCATTATTTGTATGGTCCCAGAAGATCATTATAACTTCCTAGAATTATCCCAAATGGTTCAAAGTAAGCAGTTTTCAAGTCAGTGGGAATAGCGGAGGCAGCTGATATTCACCTATCCATTTGTTTATTAGAAATAGATCACAGATAGCCAATTTTTGACATGAATCGTCTCATTTTCAAGTGACTGTTAGAAATACCTCAGCTAATGTGCCATTAAAGTTCAATTCAAGTTTTGATAATGAACCTAAAAGGCATGTTAACAAATGAGCCCATTGCTTTATGTGCCAAGAAGTCATAGTTTTATTTTCCCATTTTTTATTCCTGTGGTATAAGAAACTCTCCTGACAGGAACTCAGTATCAACTCAGAAAAATTCTTTTTGACCGAATATTTTTAGTCATGTCACCTATTCAAGGTATAGAGGAGGAAAAATAATTTTCTCTTTACCCTTCATAGTTCTTAGTTGAAGAACTAAGATTAGCTAGTGAAAAACAGACAAAATTTTATTAACGTATATACCTCACGTATACATGGGAGATAACCAGAGAAATCAGTAAATCTCAAAGAGTGGGGTTAAACTCAGGTTTACATAACATCTCCTGCTGACACAAAGAAAGAAGGGTGTGGGGAAGGCTGGTTATAAGGTGATATCCAGGAAAAGCATGGTAGGGTAGAGTAAGTTTTATTATGCACACCTAAGTTGGTGCCTTCTCCATTCTCCATTGGTAAAAATCTCTGGTATTTTAGAGTCATCCTTCTCTTCCTGGGGTAGGGGGAGAGATAGAGATGTTTTGAGAACCCAGAGAGTTTGAAAGTTCCGAATTGTTCTGATTTTGTATAGTTCAAGTTTAATCCAATTTCCCAGATAACTTTTTCTATCATAATTATGTTATTTCTCATGAACTAAAATTACCACTCTGGTTCATTTAATAAATGTAAAAATTGGAAAATCTCAAGAGGAAACCTACTGATAGTTTATTCTTTAATACAATTTAATATTAAAATCAGGGCTATATTTCCCAGTTTGTGTAAAGAATAATTCAACTCAATTTTCACTGTATTTGGGAAAAGCAAGAAGTCAAACTGCATTTGGGGAAAGCAAGAATCTAAATGTTATAACCCTAGTAATCATCTATCATTTCTACTTGCTAGGAAATGTTGTTTCATCTAGAACTCTCTAAAGGGAAACGATTTGAAAATATTCTTTGAGCTTGGTCTCAAGTTCCTTCCTGTTATCAGCTCAGAGAAATGATGGCCTAAGTCTTAAAAGACAGCATAGTTCGCTGAGTAGCAGTTCCTAGTAAATGGTGATAGGCTTAAAGCAGTGGGAGGAAGAAGTGCTGTATTTTTAAGTTTCACATTTTTAGTCATACTTTTTGTATAGTGAAATAGGAGAATTAATATGTGTAAAATATCAATAATAAAATTATCAACATCCTTTGATTTGCATATTACATTGGGGTTACCAGTGCTTTTTTACATACATAAGCTCATTTAGATTTTCCAGTATCTCCTAGACATGGCAGCTGGGCTGCTTCTATCTATTTTACAGTTAAGAACTTAAAGGTTCAGAGAGGTTACGTGATTTTCTAAAGTTCACACAACTAGTAAGGGGTAGCCAAGACTTAAATCCAGGTCTCTGATGCTCTAAAATGTAATAAAGATAAGATAGTTTTATAAGTACCCCAAATAATATGTCTGATACGTATTAGCTGTTTATTAAAAAATAGTTTCCATTTCTTTTTTTTTCTTTTCATGTTATTTAAAATATCAAAGGAATCAGATCAGTTTTATATAAAATATGTTTTCCTTCTTTCTAAAGTAAAAGTGACTATAACACAAGTAAAGGTGTAAAGGTCAATACATATTATATGAATTAAGTGACAAGCCAAAAATAAAGTGGGTGAAAATAGATCAACCAAGAAGTATATAATGAGGATGGAGAAGACAAAAACTGTCTTTTCCTTCTACCCTTCTAAGTTCAGGGCTGAAGTCCCTATAACAAAAGACAGATTAACAAGTGAAAAGCATACAAATTTATCTAATGTAAGTTTTATGTGACACAGGAGCCTTCATAGGGAAATGAAGACCTGAAGAAACATTAAACCTGAGTGTTTTTTATAGTTGTTTGTTGGAGGGTGAAGAGCTGTGGAGAAATGTGACAGGGCAAAGAATATGAGGTAAGTGTAGTAAACTGGGGGAGACTTAGCAAGCAAGGCCTGTTTGTTCAGATTCTGCTGTGTCCCTGTGTCTTCAGAGATAAGGATGCTCCTTTCCTCCGGGTGTAGAGAGGGCATCTCTCACATGACAGTCCTATGACCTCCTTCAGGGGAATATCATAAATTCTTTTCTAGGTTTTATGACCTGCTTCAAGGCAAAACGGTGCCAGAAGGCCAGAGAGAACTTCCTGCTTCTGCCGTTTTCTCAGATTCCTTCAGCTTAACGTATTCAATATTCCAAGATGCCATATTTTGGGGTAGCCTGTCTTGCACCCCATCAAGAATCCACTAATTTAGCCAAACAGATTTGTCACGACAGTGCCAAACATTGATGGGTCTTTGGGAATACAAAAGTGAGTAAGACAACATCTCTGCCGCTAGAGAGTATGGCATTTAGTTCAGTCAGACCTGTTAAATCCTAGCTCTGTAATTTATTAGCCTTGAGAAACAGGGTATGTTAATTAATCTCTCCCTCTTATTTGTTTATTTCTTTATTTTTTTAGAGACAGGGTCTCGCTCTGTGGCCCAGGTTGGAGTGCAGTGGTGTCATCATAGCTCACTGCAGTCTCCAACTCCTGGCCTCAAGTGATCCTCCTGCCTCATCCAAAGTGGTGGGATTACAAGTGTGAAAACCTCTTGATTCTCAGTTTCCTCCTCTGTAAAATAGGATGGGAGAAATCCTGAGTTGAGGGTTTGGGATGGGGTTTGCCACATTCAAACTAGATTACTGGATTTTTGATGGTGAGTGACTGCTTTTCAGTCCAGTCCCAGATTTATCTCTGGCTGATTTGGTCAGAAACATTTTTGTCTAATTTAGCCAAACAGATTTATTATGAAAGATAGTTAGAAATTTGTATTATTTAAATTCTGTTTTTCTCATGGGATTTTTTTATTGAGAAGAAATACAGATAACACAAAATTTCCCATTTTAAGGTTACAATTTGGTGGCATTTACTAAATAGTAGATTCACAATGTTGTACAGCAACCACTATAGCAGGTTCCAAAACATTTTCTTCACCCCAAAAGAAAAGTCCACACCCATTAAGCAGTAGCTTCCCATTTGCCCCTTGCCCCAGCCCCTGGCAAACACCAATCTGCTTTCTGTTTTTGTGAATTTACCTAGTAGGGTTATTTCATATAATGGAATCATGTACTGTGTGACTTTTTGTGTCTGGCTTCTTTCACTTACCTTAATGTTTTTGAGGTTCATTCCTGTTGTAGTATGTAGCAGGACTTCATTCTTTTTTGTGGCTGAATAATATGCCATTGTATGTATGTACTACACTTTGTTTATTCATTCAGCAGTTGGTGAACATTTGGATCATTTACACATTTTGACTGTTGTAAATAGCACTTCTGTGAACATTCATGTACAAGTATTTGAGTACTGTTTTCAGGTCTTATGGGTATATCCTTAGGAGTAAAATTGCTGGGTAATATGGTAATTCTGCTTCATATTTGAGGAACTGCTGAGCTATTTTCCACAGCAGCTGCACTATTTTACATTCCCACCAGCAATGTATAAAAGTTACAATTTCTTTATACCCCCACTAACACTTGCTGTTTTTCAATTTTCAGTTATAGCCACCATAGTTAGTGTCAACTGGCATTTACATTTTGCATTTCCCAGATACAAATGATGTTGAGCATCTGTCATGAGCTTGTTGGCCATTTGTATATTTTCTTTGGAGACATGTCTATTCAAATCCTTAGCTCATTTAAAAATTTGTTTTCATCTTTTTGTTGTTGAATCATAAGAGTTCTTTATATATTCTGGGTACCAGACCCTTATCAGAAATATGATTTACAAATACTTTCTCCCATTCTATAGGCTGTATTTTCACTTTCATGATGATATCTTTTGATGCACAAAGGTTTTTTAATGTTGGTGAGGTCCAATTTATCTATTTTTTTCTCTGTTGCTTGTACTTTTGGTGTCATATATAAGACTCCATTGCTAAATCCAAGGTTATGAAGATTTTCACCTATATTTTCTTCTAAGAGTTTTATAGCTTTAGCTCTTACATTTAGGTTGTTGATCCATTTTGAGTTAATTTTGCACATGACATGAGGTAGGGGTTCAATTTCATTCTTTTGCGTGTGCATATTTAGTTGTCACAGTACCTTTGTTGAAGAGACCTCACAGAATTTTAAATATTATATTTCTTTGTTTAATATTTAATGTATATAGTAAGTGATCACTTAACATCAACAGGTTCTTGGAAACTGTGACTTTAAGTGAGATGATGATAACTAAAACAATTTTTTTCTCATTAATGTTAATGAAATGACATTGAATGAAAAGACATTATTTGAAGACCTGCTTGAAGTTTGCTTAAAGTTGCAGTTTCCAAGAACCTATTGAAGACTTTAAGTGAGGACTTACTGTAAGATATTTAATATATATGTAAAACAGAAAGCCTGATAAAATGTTGGATACTTCTGAAACTACCACTCAGCTGAAAAAATAGCATATTATGGGTAAATTTTCTTAGACCATCTGTTTCTATTTGTCTCATTTACTACCTCCACATACCTGCTCCCCCTGAGGTAGCCAATTTTTTTATATTTCATTTTCATATTTCTCTTACTTTAAAAGATTTTCCTTATTTCGTGTGTATATATTACTAAACAACACATTATTTGTGCTTTATAAATATAATAACATATTGTATTTCATCTTCTCAGGTTTGCATTTATTTTTATTCGACATTATGTCTTTAAAATTCATCCATGTTGTGCATAGCTATATTGCATTTTTTTCACTGCTGGTGTAATTTCCTATTCTAGAATTTATTATATAATCCAATTATTCATTCTTCAATGACACACATTTGAGTTGTTTCTAGTTTCTTTGCTAAGGGGAACAGTGTTGCTTTGGTCATTTTTACACATGGATTCTGATGCAAGAGTGTCTCAAGACCGTATACCAAAAGGTGAAATTCCTTATTCAGAGGGTATGTGTTCAATTTTATGAAATAAAGCTAAATTATTTTCCAGAATGGTTTTTAGCAAGATACAGTCTCACCAGTAATATATTAGTGAGCCTGTTGATCCACATCTTCTCCACCCCTGGCTATTTTTAGACTTCTTAAATAATTATCACTTTAGTAGATATGAATGGTATCATATTGTGATAGTAATTTGAATTTTCTCTGTGATTACTAATGAAGTTGAAAATATTTTCAAATGTTTACTTGCCATGTTTTCTCTCTTCTTGAAATGCCTGTTGAGGTCTTTTGTCCATTTTTCATATTTTTAAATTGATCTGTAGGACTTTATTTTATATTCTAGCATCTAACCCACTGTCAATCATGTATTGAAAATGTCTTCTTCCAGTTTCTGGCATGAATTTTTACTTTATTTATGGTGTCTTCTGATGAACAGTAGTTCTTAATTTTAATGCATTTAAGCTTATCAAACTTTTTAAATGTTAGCATTTTTTGGTGTTTAGCTTAAGAAATCCTTCTTAATTCCAATGTTAGAGAAATATTGTTTCAAAAGTTTTAAAACTTAACATTTAAGTTTTTAATTCATATAAAATTATCTTTTATACTTCAATTTATTCATCTGTAAGATAGGAATAATGGTACTTAACTCATAAGGTAATTGTGAGAATTAAATTAGTTAATATATACCAAGTGCTTGGAAAAGTACCTAGCACATAGTAATAATACAAAATTTTAGCTATGATTGTTTTTATGATGTAAAGTGGAACTTCAATTTCATTTTCCATATGAATGTTCAATTATGCTGACATCATTTATTGATCAGTGTCTTCTTAGTCCACTATTCCTTAAAGCCATCTTGATCATATATGACAGATGCATATATGCACGGATCTGTTTCTGGGCTTTCTATTTTTTCCATTGGCCAGTTTATCTGTATTTGCTCCAATATTGCACTGTTTTAATTATTATAACTTTACAATAAAAATTTACATCTGGTAGGGGATGTCCCACCAACTTCTTTTTTTTTTTCTTTATTAGTGTTTGGCTTTTCTTGGCCCTTTACTTTTCCTTATAAATTTAGAGTTAGTTTTTTTTTTATAGTCCTATCAGGATTGTATCTGAATCTATATGTCAATTTGGGATATTTGGCATCTCTTTTATGTTGAGTCTTATCTATGAACATGGTATATCTCTCAATTTATTTAGCTCTTCTTTAAAACATTTAGTAAAAATATAAAACTTATACATCTTTTTCTAGATTTATTCCTAAGATGCTTAAGAATTTTTGCTGATTTTTAAATGATATTATTTTATAAATTTTGTTTTTTAACTGTTGTTGGTATATAAAATGTTATTATTTTTGTATATCTAATTAAGTTCCTAAACTCTTATATCTTCTTAATGCATTTAAAAATGTTTTTCTATGTAGAAAAACATATCATTTGTGAAGAATGCTGGTTTTACTCCATTCTTTTAAATCCTTACCTAATTTCCTTTTCTTGTGCTAATTAGGACCACTAATACAATGTTGAATCAGAGCAAGTGCAGTGGACAATGTTGTCTTGATTTTAACAGACCACTTCTAACATTTCCATAATAGGAATAATGCTTTCTCTGGGTCTGGATACTTTTGATCAGATCATGGGTTTTAATTTTCTATTTCTAATCTTAGACTATTTTTGCATCCCTAGATTAGACTTGCTATTGTTTTGTTTAGAATTTTTGCAATTATTTTCATGAGTTATTATGTTGACCTGTAGTTTCCTTTTCTTGTTTTTTCCTTGTCTGGTTTTCATATCAGTGTTTTACTGGCCCAGTGGAATGAGCTGGATTATATTGCTTCTCTTTCTCTTTTCTGAGAGAGTTTAAGATTGAAGTTTGAGGTTGATTATATTTATCTCTAAATAGTCTAGGCTTGGTGTTTTCCTTGTGGGAGGATTTCAAACTATGTTTCTAATTTCTTTAATAGCTACAGGATAATTAATTTTTTTCTGAAGTCAAATTTATGTACAGTATATTTTTCTAAGAATTTTTCCATTTTGTATAATTTTCAAGTTTATTGGCCTAAAATAGTTTATAAAAATCCCTTATTTCTCTTAAAATTTCTTCTGCATCTGTACTTTTATCTGATTTATCTATTTCTAACAATGTTTATGTATGTTTTCCTCTTTTTTTATTGATCAGTTTTGCCTGAGGCTCGTCTGTTCTGTCAATCTTTTCAAAGAGCCAACTTTTGACATTATTGATTTTCTCAGTTATAAATATTTTTATTCTGTTAATTTCTACGGTTATCTTCTTTCCTCATCTTTCTTTGGGTTGTTTTTATTGTTCTTTTAATAACTTCATAACTGGGTACCTAAATCACAAGCCAGGCTTTTATAGTATGTAAGTTTAACCACCATTTTTACTGTATCCCACAAGTTTTAATATGTGATCTTTTCATTATTATTCAGGACTAAGAATTTTAAATTTCCATTATGATTTCTTTTGGAATCCATGAAGTTACTTACAATGTGTTTTAATATGTCCCTGTGTATGGACACATTCTGTTATTGATTTCTAACTTAATTATAGTGTGATCAGAGAACATGCTTTATTTGATGTTGTTGTTCTGAAATTTGTTACTTGGTCTAGTATTTAATTGGTTTTTATAAATGCTCATGTGTGCTTGAGAATAATGTTTATTTTCTAATTCTTTTTAAAATAATTTTTTTTGTGTATATTTAAGGTATACAACAATCTTGTCTTGATTTTAACAGACCACTTCTAACATTTCCATAATAGGAATTATGCTTTCTATAAGGTATAAGATATAGGAATAATGTATCTATATGGTATAAAATACATATAGATAGTAAAAAGATTACTGTAGTAAAGCACATTAACATATCCATTATCTCACATAGTTACTCGTTTTGTTTTGTTTTTGTGCACGAACGGCTAAAATCTACTCATTTAGACTGAATCCCATATGCAGTACCATTTTATTACCTATAGTCCTCATGTTGTAGACTTGTAGTTTTCTGGACTTATTCATCCCACCTATCTGATACTTTTGTAGGTCAGAGGATATTGCCTAAATCTGTAGTGCAGAGTTCAGAATGTGTCATTTAGATCAAGATCATTATGTTCAAGTATTTTGTATATTTTTGAATTTTTATTTCTTTGACTTATCAGTAATTGAGAAATGTGTTTAAATCTCAGTGATGATAAATTTTTCAATTTATTTCTATAATTCTGTCCATTTTACTTTATATACATTTTAGGCTATTTTATTAGGTGCATAAAATTTATAACATTATTATCTTCCTTGTGAGTTGAATTTTATCATTATGTATCGATATTCTTATTATTTAAAACATTTTGTTTTAAAGTATGTTTTGTCTGATGTTAATATAACCATACATTTTTCTGATAGGTACTTTTCTCTTTTTTTCACTTTCAAATCTCTCTGTTCTTATACATTAAAGTATAGTTTGCAACATGCACTCTCTCTCTCTCACACACACACACACACACACACACACACTAATACCATCAGAAAACCTCTGTTCTTTAATTGGCATTAGTCCATTAATATTTGTTATGATTATTCATATATTTGGAATTTTAAAACTGTCTCACTCATATTTGTTGCACTTTTTCTATTTTTCTCTCTTTTAAAAAATGATTAAAGTAAGTATACTTTGTGCATTCAACTGTTTTCTGTATTCCGGTTTGAAATTTTTAGTCTATTTCTATTATTTGTTAATTATCTTTGAAATTTTAATGTGATGTTTAACTCCAAGTTTAAGTCCTCAGAATGGAAAATTTTCCAAGGACAAGTAATCTTTATGACAGTGTTTGATTATGGATTTTCCAAGGATAAATAACAGCAATAGAGAGGACATCTTCATTGTTATCTTTCCATTCATGGGACCAGAGTGCCCCCTCTTCACTGAAGAACCAGAAGAACTAGGTAGAGAAGAAAGGACATTGGTACTTAAGGGAGGTTGTAAAATATATAGGCACAAGAAGGGACTGGAGAACTAAGAGTTGATTACTTCCATAGAGAGGTGAAACATCCTGAGGAAAGGTGGAGAAGCTGGGGACACCAGGTAAGAAAGACATTAGAGAGAGAGGGTTATGGAGTTTGAAGAGAGAGGGAAAGAGTTGGGGAACAAGGGATCATCTATTTGGGGCAGTTCCTAAAGTGCTAGGAAGTGAGGGCTTTATTCTTGTATACAAATGAATGCAGGAATAAAAGTGGAATTATAAAGTATATTCCTCTATCCCACCACACCAACCCTACTCTGTTTGCCTTTTAAAAATTGCCTAAACTCTACAGAAAAGAATTTGAACCTCAATCAGGATAAGAGGTAATAAGGGTGTCAGGAGAAGGTAGGGAGAAGCTTCTCCCTTCATGGTCATCCATGGTCACAATTAGAACTCTTGCTGTGAGTTGCAGAGAAGTGAGGAGCAAATATCTGCAAACCATGATCCAAATAGAGAATAATTTCCTGGCTTTCTCTGTTCCCCAGTGGAGATTATGTAGGACTATAAAGAAAGAAACCTAACATATGATTTATAAAAGTACAGTAGTGTACAATATCACATAATGAATATTGTGAAGGAGGAAGTACAGAGTGTGGTGGGAGTAAACAGAGACTCAGGGAGTGACTTGTTTCAGCTGAGTTTTACAGTATAAAGAAGAGTTATTGGGTGAAGATGGCGTTGCTGCCACAGGTGAAGAGAAAGTTCTAGGCACAGAGAAGAACACATTATGAAGTCTTAAAGGTGAGAGAGAATGCGGTCTGTTTGAAGGACTGAAAGAAGCTTAATGTGGCCCATAGTGAGCAAGGAAGGGAGAGGCATGAGCTGAGGCTGAAAAGGTAGACAGAAGCCAAATGCCCTCATAAACCATGTCATAGATTTGAATTTAATCTTATAGGCAATAAAAAACTGCTACAGTTTCTTATTTGTTTTGTTTTAACAGGTGAGTGGCACAAACTAGTCTGCATCTTTGAAAATGCATTCTGGCTGCTGTGCGAATTGGAAGGGGCAGGGAAAGTGATTATGATGTCCATTGTGATAATCCAAGAGAATGATGATGGTGGTTTGGACAAAGGTGGACATGAAGAGAGAAATGAACAGATTTGAGGGATATTTAGAAGGTAGATTAAGTTTGGTGATGACTAGATAAGGGAAGAGGGAAAGAAGAAGTCTTGATTAGCTGTGGTGCCATTTATCAAACGGGAGAGGAACAACTTTGAGGGATGGGGTAGAGGAGAAAGACAATACGTCTGGTTTTATACAAGTTGAGTTGGAGAGAGCCAAGTAGAAATATCCAGGCATGCTCCCACCACAGTACTTTTCCTGCCACCTCTACCTGGAACACTGTTCACACAGATACATACATGGCTCACTTTCTTACCTTTGTCGGTTCATACATCCCTTTCTTAGTGAGGCTTTCCCTGACCACTTTATTTGAAAAAGTAGTGGTCCCCTCCCGCCAGCTCAGCATTCTCTATCTTCTCTCTATGCTTTATTTTCTTTCATAACACTTATTATATTGATTTTTCTCATGTTCCCTCTATCTGGAATGCATCTTCATCCCTTCAAGACAGCTGCAAGGCTCAGTTCAAATCTTAGCTCTTCTGGGAAGCCTTCCTTGAAGTCCCCAAGCTGGATCAGGAGCACTCTCTCCAGGGGCGTCATTCCTTATCTTGAACATCTCCATCATGTTACATTGTAATGTCTGCTGACTCAGGACTCTTCTCCACTGGCTTGGGAGCTCCAGGAGGGAAAGGGCTATGTCTTTATATTTAGACCCTTGACACCTAGCACAGTGCCTAGCACAGAGTAGATGCTCAGTAAATAGTTGTAGAATGAAGAAATAATTCTCAAGAACTACCGTGGGGCACGTTGAAGGATGTCTTTCCTCTCATCCGCCATTGAGTGGATATTTAACTGTTGGACTTTTGATGTATTTTCCTTCCCAGATGTATTATTTTCCCTGCTTCTAATAATAGTACCTTTATTATCTTTGGAGAATAAGTTTTCCCCATCACACACAGTATTAGTTGGATTCTAGTCAACATACCTTGGCTTCCCATTCCAAGAGATGGAAGAGTACATAATACAATTTAAGACAAGCAGTGTCTCTTACCTCAAAATTTGTATCTTGAATAGAGGGTGAAAAAATGCTTAAGACTGAATAATCATCTCTATGTCTTCCTGACTATAGCATTCTGCAGGTTCTGCTCCCCAGATCACTGGGAATTTCCTGTTCTTGTAATTTCTAAGACCCAGTTCGTATTTTCCTTTGATTTGATGAGTAATCCTCTTTCTTCTAATTAATTCCTTTCTGGGCCTAAGTTGGCCAGGGTTGATCTCTGTTGCATGCATTGAAAAAACTTGATACAAACTTGATATAAGTGAGATTAGTACTGCCAGTTGGTAAGATGATTAAAAAGTCTATTAATATGGAGAATACTAAAAAATGACACACACATATCTTTTAAAAATCTTTTTGACATACACATATCTTAAAAATTTTATTTGACCACCACACACACAAATATTCATTTTTCAATCTTTTGATGGAGGGCCAAGGACATTTATTTAAGTATGGTTTTGTTTCCTTTTCGAATACTCATACCCAAAATGCATATTGTGTGATTTCCATGTCCAATTTATTTAAATTGGAGAACTTAAAGACATTTGTGAAACAATTTGAGGGCAGAATTCTAGATTTTTACAAAATTTCTCTGATCATTTATAATTATCTCATTGGATTTAATTGAACAGAAATTTTAAAAAGATATTTATTATCTCTCTAAACTTTCTACTTAATTTTACATAAACAAAATTTTCTTTTTTTATCATTCATATTTCATAAATTTACCAAATGTTTGATTAAATTGTGCAATCATTATCACAAATAACTGGAAAAAAAAGGATTTGGGAACAAATATATTATGCTATTGGTAAGCACACAACTCAATTGGAGGGGAGAAGTGCAAGGGGCATATGAGAGACGACCTGCCAGCTGGGAAAATTTAGCTTGCTTTTGGTATCTACCAGGGAATAAAAGACTTTAATCAATCCTGGATAAATGGATGCCTTTGAAGAGCAGTTTTATTGAACTCATATTTAACGTTAGGGCTTCTCAAGGAAAATACCTTTTTTTTTTGTTTTGTTTCTTGTTGCTTAATAGCTCTTCTTGCTTTTCCCAATTAGAAGAAAACAGATTAGTTTGGAATGTGATAAGAATAGTTCTATTGGAAGCATCACGGAATGTCTCAGTCTGTTTTGTGCTGCTATAACAGAATACCTGAGACTAGGTAATTTATAATAAACAGAAATTTATTTTCCCACAATTCTGGAGGCTGGGAAGTCCAAGATCAAGGTACCAGAATCTGGCGAGGGCCTTCTTATTGTATCATTACATGGTGGTGGTGGAAGGGCAAAGAAGTGAAAAGGGGCCAGGTTTGCCCTTTAACAATGACATTAATCTCATCCACGAGGGCAGAGCCCTCATGGACTAATCACCTCTCAAAAGTCACACCTCTTAATACCGTTACAATGGCAATTAAATTTCAACATGAGTTTTGGAGGGACAAACATTCAAACCATAATGCTGAACTGGTGGTTAAACGAATATAATTGTCGTTCAACAAACATGTAGTTAGCACTTCTCATGTTATTGGCTCTGTTGCTGAATGCAGGTGGTACACAGATGAATCAGAAGTGGCTTGGGTCTACATAAAACATAACATAGAAAGGGAAGTAGTCACTCCAGCACCCAAACATAATGGGACATTAAAAGACCAGATATAGCCTGTGGCCTTGAGCTGCCCACAGGTTGGTTGTTTAGAGATAGGACAAGGACATATGAAACTAGCTAGGTCATAACTCAAGGCAGTCAGAGATTCAGTGCCAAAGTGATGGCAGCCACTAGAGGGTGCTCTAGAAAGGAGGTATATGGGATGCCTGTTGCAGATGGTCTTAGGTGCTGCCCCTGATAGGCATACATTTATGCATTCATCATTTATCTGAATTTTACTGTGCATTACTCTGTGCCAGGCAATGTTCCAGACACTGGGGTTATAAAAGTGAGCAAGACAGATAAGGTTCCTGCCTTCAGAGAACTTAGTTGTGAGAGTGAGAATGTGTGGGGCAAGTTGGAGAGAACATATGGTAAATGCATAGACATGTAAGTGAACCGACACATGTGCTACTAATAAAAAAGCAAAGCGATGAATGGGAATAATGTTGGGGAAGGCTGCTCTATGGAGATAAAATTTGACCTGAATGGAGAGATGGAGCCAGCCTTGTGAAGATTTGGGAGAAGATGTTTCAGGTGGAGGAATGAGCTATTGCGAATATCCCCAAACAGAACTAATCTTGGCATTTGGGGGCAGAAAAGATGGGGTGACTTTCAGGAGGTGGTTGGTTTCCATTTCTATAGAACCAATACAGAGAATTAGCAGCTTCCCCTGCTGGGTGTGACTAGAGGACAACTATGGCCTTTTCCAAGCTCCTTTGGGGAGTCCTAGATTCCTGGGCAGTCACATTTTTCTGTGAAGCTGAACTTAGAACACTGGAATTCAATTTAATAAGCCTCTGTGAGGCAGCATCAGGTAGGCACACTCTCTTGCAGCCGTCATTCCTCAGGCTGCACTTTGATCCATGACAATCTTCAGAATAACATAGAGGAAACTGCAAACTCAAATAGGAAACTTCAACTCCATCATTTTATTTTTCCATTTTATAGCTGTCCTTTCTGTCCAGGCTCTGTTCTGACAAGCCAAGACTTTTAGGCAATTCAGCTGAAAAGTAAACTTAAGCAAATGAATATGATTATAGGGATCCAGCTTACCAGGATTACTCTATTAGGAAACTTGTTTAGACAAAACCTATTTTCTCATTCCCAACTGACAAAACTGTAGGAAAATCACTCATGTTTGAAAGCAAAGTATAGTAAAGTGCTATATTGTACCACTGGCTTCATCAAAGGGAAAATAAACAAACCATAAGCAACGATGTGTTGCTTGAAAATGATAGGTCAGAGGTTTATTTAAAAAGGAGAAAATTCAAAAAATCAGACTGGCAACTTGATTTCAAAAGCTGATAATAAACGTGAAATAAAAATCTTATGAACATTGTGCCATGATTCTTGACTTTGTGATTGGGTTAATATGTCAAGAAACAATAGTTTGAAGGAAAAAAAAATAAACCAATAGCACACTGCTTTCTTAATGGAAGAAGTGAGAACAACCTACATGTTTAATCCACATGTTAATCTCTAATTGGAGGATTGATATAGACATTAATGTTCTTGATAGCTTGGTTTAAAAACAAAGCAAAAAAAAAGTTACTTATCAAATTTTCCTAGGCAAATATGGAAGTAATGAACAGTGGACAGAGTTGATGATTTGGAAAGATTTAGTAAAAACTATATTTAGGGTGAGCATATGTTCCAGAGTGCCCCAGATAGTCCCACTTCATACCTGTTGTCCTAACATAATTAACAGCAGCTCCCTTTCATTTTCAAAATTGTTCCCCAGCTATGCGGGTCCTGAAAGTAACATTTCTCTCCAGGATGGAATCTGTCTAGCAACTGTACCTTGCACTCCAATTTCAGTATCTGCTTCATCCATTCATTCATGAATATTTCTGAAAAGTGTAATGACTGATATTTTTCTAGTCACTGAAATTACAAAAAAGAATAAGAAATAATTATACCCTTCAAGGGGCTCAGAGTATATAAGGATCAGTGCAGGATGGACATAAATCTTCCTTCTCAATTCATTGTAGTGAGTACTAATAAGAATATACCATGTGTTAAGTACTGATAAGGTGTCAAGGGCATAGAGAGGTGAGGAAGACAAGGTCTATATCTTTAAGAAGGAGTCATGTTGGTTGATCTGCTTGTTTCCACCTATTGATCTGATGAGAAAAGCCTCCAGTGGCTTCCCGTTTCACTTGGAATAATCTGAGTTCCTTAACATGATCTCAAAGCCCTGGTCGGCTCTTGTCTACCTCTGTGACCTTATTTCACACTACTCTTTTGGTTTACTAAGCTCCAGGTGTACTGCCTTCTTTTTGTTCCTGGCATGGTCCAAGCTTGTCCCTGCCTCAGGGTCTTTGCACTTATCATTTCCTCCATATACAAAACCCTTCTCCTGTCATCCTGTGGTTGGCTCCTTCTCTTCATTTGTGTCTAGGTTCAAATGTGACCTCTTCTGAGAGGCTTTCTATAACCACATTATCCAAATTAGTCTCCTCTTTCTCTGCCCCATTTTAACTTGATTTATTTTCTTCATAGCCTTGATCATCCTCTGAAAGTAATTTTTAAGCATGGGTTACTTTTTTGGGCTATCTTCTCATGATAAAATGTAAGTAGACTCTTGTCTATCTTGGTCACCCCAAAATCTCTGTACCTAGTGCAGTGCCTGCCACATACTAAGTGCTTAATGAATATTTTTGAATAAATTAATAAGTAAACTGTGTGACTCTTTCCTGGGTTTATGCTTATTTCTCACAATTTTATATGCATTCTTGAAAATCTTTTCCAAGCCTTTTATTTTTCTGTTTTCATATGATTCTTTTTGATCTTTAACACATTGACTGCCACACTAAAAAAAAATAAATAATTCCCCGGGGCCATGGTGTTTTATTATGAAAATAGAATAAAAACCTCACAAACAAAATTATCCTTTCTAATTTAATGAAAAATTTGTTATTTTTTATTGTTTTCTGTGCGTGAGTTATATGCAACTCACATGGCACTAGAATCAATATTTACACTGAACACCAATTGAGTTGTATGTGACTCACGACGTACTTATTGAATTTGTTTCAGAGAATCGAGTCTTCATATGCTTCACGAGGCCCTGGGCTAAAACTAGTGAGTTAAATACAATCACCTGGCAGTTGATGTGTTAAATCCTTGAGTCTGTTATTCTTACTCCATTCTCTTGACAAAAGAGTTATTTTATGTAGCCTGCACCAATACAACAATGTTGACTTTCAAAACTCACACAGGTACAGAACTGCTCTGGTTGTTGACTTCTGTGCTTCCCTTTCTAATAAAATACAAACTTGAGGAGATTTTCAGTTATTTCTCTTGCCTCCTTTTGTATCAGTGCTAACTCATACCAATCCATTTCAGTCTGGAGGGGCTATTGAGAAATCTGTGGTCTAAGCCTGTCGGTGGTAGGGTTGTACTTCAGATTAGAAGGTGACACCCTTAGTCCAGCGTAAGAAAGATATGAATTTTGAGTATTTATTCCTGTAATGGTGACAGATTATCTGTTCCTTTTGGAAGCAATTCTGTTGACATAGGTGAGAGTTACCTTGTTTGTCCTCAGTTCAAAATAACGTGGTCAGTGAGGGGATCAAGTTTGCAATGTTGGCTGCATTATCATCGTAATCAAACTAAGGACAATGGCCAGCCACGACAACTTATTTGAAATATGCATAGGCTTTGTTATCCCTTTACATGGATTAATCTTATATTTCCTATAAAATCAACAATTCAACTCCTCAGTGAAATGCTATGGACCTGGCTAAGGATAGAAAGAGGTGCAATGATTCGAATGTGGTAGCAAACATAGGTGATATCTTGAATGATAGTGATTTGCTTTTAATGATCCTATGAGGTAGGCAGTGTGGGATGAGCTCATTTCCAAGATACGTTTAAAGAGCTGAAGGTCATAGGGCTATAAAATAGTAAAGCAAGAGCTTGTCCCAGATCTTCTGAGGCCAGTCCTTTCTAATTGCCATTATACCATACTTTCTCCCTCTTTTCTACCATATATTGTATTTAACTAATACATGTCACTTTATTATTTTTCTTAATTTCAAAATATTAAGGGGGTACAAATGTTTTAGGTTACACAGATCACTTTTGTAATGCTTGAATCATGGCTATAGGTGTGCCCATCACCAAAACAGTGTTCATTGTACCCACTGGGTAGGTTTTTGCCCCTCTCCTTCTCTCCCCTCCTCCCAGTTGGTTTCCACTGAGTTTTACTTCCCTCTGTGCACATATGATATATCACTTTATTTTTAGCTAATTTTTTCTCTTAAATGGGACCAATGCAGCAATTTTTACTTTGTGTCTCAGTTTTTTAATCATTTACACAGAATCTACTGGCAGCCAAGCCCATTTGAAATAAATGCAAGGAGTGCCAGTTGTGTTTTCAGAGTAGCAGATACCAACATGGCATGAGACATGCAAGATTTTTTATTGGGTGAAATGACTGTGAAAAATAAAGGAGGAAGGAGGAGGAGTAGGCAGAGAGAATAGGAATAGACAGGTCTGACACAGGCGAAAGGAGAGATTGAGGGAAAGTTTGGGTAGGGAGAGCCTCAGACCACAGTGCAGTTCTGAGAAACTTTCTGCCAGGTCAGTGGGGAGTACCTGAACCAAGTCCCTGAGCCCTTTAGAGCAGAGGTTGGCAAATTATGGCCCACAGAACAAATCTGATTTGCCACCTGATTTTGCAATTAAAGTCTTATTGGAATACAGTCATGCCCATTCATTTATGTATTGCCTATGGCTGCTTTCATGCTAAAATGGCAGAATTGAGGCATTGCAACAAAGAACACATGGCTAAAAAATATAAAATATTTATTATCTGGATCTTTACAGAAAAGTTTCCTAAATTTTGCTTTAGAGTAAGCTCATGTTGGACAAGAATGGCCCATTGTAGTACTCCCACCACGTTCAGTTATTGGCTGAGAGTAGCCCTAGGAAAATGTGGTTATGGTGCAAATTCTTCCTCAAAAGTGTGGCAGTTGGAGACTCTTAATGAGCTGTGTTCACATAGCAGATTCTCTTAAAGGGAGGTTTTTGTGGGGCACACATATTTTGTTGGGCTCTTTACTGAAAATGTTTGCTTACCCCAGATCTGTATAAAATGTATTGTCTAGCCCACAAAGGAGATGGTCCTTTCTTATAAACGGGCAAGTTAATAGTCTGTTTTATAAAGCTATTTCTTGTAATACTGCATAGCAAGAATTATTTTCCTAGGGTTCAACTTGATCAATTCTGCCTTAGATAAAGGCCGGTTGCTGAGGGACGCACAGGGCGGTGCTGGAAAGAACACTGGATGGTCAAAAGACCTGGGACCTCATCCAGTATTGGCTACTAATTATCTCTGTGGTCTTCAAGTGTTATGTCGCCTCTCTGGGTTTCAGGAGTCTCATTTGTCAAATACAGGGTTTGGACTAGAGGACTGTTAATTCCTTCTACTTCTAATTGCAACAAGAGTGTAATACAAAGAAGTAACTAATCAAAGGGGTTGGCCTGAGCCACCAGCTGGGTCTTTGGTGAACTAACTGGGGGAAGATGACCTGGTGTGGATTGGAGGTGTTCTCTAGATGGTGTGGGAAAAATTGTAGCAAGGAGAGATTTGAAATCTTCCAGTAACACAAACTGTTTCCTTTTTAATTTCAGAGTAAGCACGGTCCTGTTTATGGGGATGTTTGATGACACAATGCCGTGATCCATCAGGTAGAAGCAACCAGTAAAGCCAGTGATGATGGTGCAGCCTCAAGGAGCCTGGATAATGGTCACAGGAGGGGGCATATAGGAGAGGCTTTTCTTTCTGCTTACAAGATCTACTCTGTCTTGTTGGAGGGGAAAATAAGAGGAAATAAGCTTATTACCTGTGTGCGTGTGTGTGTGGGCGAGTGGGAGGGAGGAGTTTAACACCAAGGCAGCTCAGGAAACATCACTGTCTATATGAAACTCAGACACTGAGTTTTATATATGTGTGATATAGATTTCACTTGTTTGAACTTCTAGTATAGCTATGTGGTAATAGTATTAGTGTCAAATCTTAGATACTCCCAGGAGGGCTTGGAAGGGTTCATAAAAAGAACAGTCCTTCCAGTAATATTACATATAGTGTTGCTAGACCTAGAAAATAAAAACAGAAAATGCATAGTTAAATTAGAATTTTGGATAAAGAGTAACTTTTTGCTATAAGCCTGTCCCATGCCATATTTGTATTTTATTTGGCAAGCCTATTTGGATGAGATCAGTTTCCTAGAAAACTTAATGAATAGAGCAGATTCTGGTGGTATGTAAGAGTTAAAAGAATCAGTAGACCCTAGAATGGGGATAGCCATGGTCATTTCAATGCCTCTCTTTCCTGTTTTTTTCTTCATCTTCCAGCAGCCAAGTATGGGATATATTTTTAAAAGTGATAAAGTAAGAAACAAGGCTTTAACTCTACTCTTAGAATTATCAGATTTTGTTTGTAGAACCTGGTAGAACTTTGAGTTCAGCTGTAACTATAGAGCTGACCCAGACCATATCAGATATTGGGATAATTGAGTTTTTCAAGTCATAAAGTGAGATTAAAAGCTATATTATGGTTGAGCCAAGGATGTTTTCTATCATTTTATGGGAAAATAAACTGTCCTGGAAATATAAACACCTCTTTTTGGACATTTTCTCGATCCTCTTCAACTCACAAAATGTGAAACTTTTTGGTTGATTCAAAGCAACAGTGAAGAACTTCATGCCTGGACCCTCCTTTAGCTAGCAAACAGCCATAGATAATATTATCACTTAGAGGAGCTTGGGGTACTAGAATGCTTTCTCTACCCATTAAAGAAGGCCATTGTGAAAAAATTTTTTAAAAAACTTTCCATCATGAGCAGAACACCATAAAATTTCTTTTTCAATACCTTTTTCTATTATTGTTCATTGTAAGTTTATGCTTATGCCAGCATAATTTTCACAAGCCTAAAAATATTTGCAACTATAGTTGTAGGATTCTTCCTTTAACAAAATAAAATTTGATTTTTATTTACATTGTGTAGTATAGAGTTGCCAGACTTAAAGAATCATTGTGAACACATTATCAAAAATAGACTAGTTTAACTGAGTTTTATCACATAAGTTGCACAAAGATATTAACTAGAAAGTTAGCCCTCACAAGGTTAAAAGCTGCCAGCAAAGTTCACAAAGGCTATGGAAGATTTTGAGATATTTATCCCCTTTTTCTCACACTTTGTTTCTTCTCTTTTTATCCCATAACTGTGTCCCAAGTCACACTCTTCCTTTTCCAATTCTCTATCCCTTATTGGTATGCTATTAGTCTTGTAATTGATCCGCATTGTGTGTAACATGGGGGACTCTAATTTCTCATTTCTTATTGTGTGTTGCTGTAAAAAATTCATATTCTCAGCTCATCTTATCCTCTTCCCAACTTAAAATCTGCCTGGCTTTTTTAGATAATGTTCAGGACTTGTCTGTTTTGTTGTGTTATTCTGCTGTTTTCTAGTCTCTGTCATGTGGTGTGTTTCAGTTATCTGTTGCTGTATAACACACTACTCCAAACTTGATTGTGTAAACCAGCACTGTTTTATTATGCTCACTGATTCTGTGGGTCAGGAATTCAGACAAGAAATAGCAGAGATGGCTTATTTATGCTTTTAGATATCTGGGACTCTGCTGGGAAAGCTCAAACAGCTGGGGGTGACTCTTCCCATGAGCTCCATCAACTTCACTCATGTGGCTCATATTCATGTGGGAGCACTGATGCAGCTGCATTGGCTATTGAATGCTAGTGTCAGTTGGTGCCTTTACCATACTGGCTGCTGAATATTTTGATCTTCACCATATATACCAATTCGTCAAACTCTTGTCACATTTCGTCTGCTGAGAGTCCACTCCGCTTGCTCATTTGATGAAGCCCTTCTTGTGTCTGTCAAGACTTAGCTCAAGCTCCTTCCTCAGGGCTCCTCTACTACCTATTGTTTTCTCTGCTACAGCACTGGCTGGACACATTGCATTGCAACTATTTATTTATATTTTTAAATTTTCCTTCTTAGATTGTGAACTCCTTAAGTGGAGCTCTTTTTTTCTTTGTCACCTCTGCACTATGTACCTGTCACATAGTAGTATTCAAGGGATGAACCGATCTTGAACATCAAGTAACCTTCTCAATCAATATTCTGCCCTTTGAAAATTGAATATGCTTCTTGATAAATAAAACTGAGTTCATTATCTTCTCCAGTATCTGTGAACATTATAACATCTTTCTACATCAGAGAACTGATCATGAACTTATTTTTTCTTCTTCTATTGAACATAATATTAAAAAATTCTTTCCCTCCTTTAAAAATACAAAGTATAAGCTCCACGAGGGCAAGTATCCTTTCCCGGAGTTTAGCACAGAGCCTAGAATTGTGCTCAATAAATATTTATTGAATGAATTATTCATACTAAATAGCATGAAATATGTTATTGCTAATATTTACAGCAAGGCATATATGCACAGTGCTTTACTTGCATTCTCTCAATATTCTCAGTAACATAAGAGATACCTCTTATTATTTGCTCTATAAAGGTTTTATTATTTGATTTGTTTTATAGATGAGGAAACTAAGACTTGGAGAGGTTAAGTAGATTCTCAACATCAGATGGCCAATGAGAGTAGAGCCAGGATTTGAATCCAGAATACCTAATGTCAGGACCCAGCTTCTTTTTCACCATGCTTCAATACCACCTTAGGTAACTGAAAGTCAAAAAATTCTTTAAATCACTCTGGATTGTGGCCCTCTTAGTACCATTCATGCAGTCCACCTCTGCTTATATACCCTGACTTCTAACTTTTTTACCTGCAGGAATTAATTTTGTACGTTCAAGAAATGACAAGAAGGCCAGAGTGTTTAGAGCATTGGGAACAAAAGAGAAATAAGTAGGAGATGGGGTAACAGAGGAAAGTGGGGGCCAGAGCACACAGGGCTTTGGAGAAGTTTAGGTTTTATGTAAGTGAAATTGAAGCCATTGGAAGGGTTCTGATTTGATCTAATTTGTATTTAAACATTTTGACTGCTGTTGTTGACAATGCGCTACGAGGATGGGGTAGAGGCAGAGGAGGCTTTTGCAGTAGTTGGAATGAGAAGAGAGGGAATTTAGACTTGTGTGGCCACAGTGGGGATGACGAAATGTGGATAAATTTGGGATACTTTGGAGGTAGGGGTCCTTAATAAGTATTTGTTGAATTAATGAGTATATAATAATTATACAACCCTTAGCCCACAGCAAGTGCCCAGTAAGTGGTAGTTACTGTTACTACCATCATTATTGTCTCTTCCACCTTCTGAGAGATGAAATTACAGTCACCAGTGATCATTAACAGTCATAAATGATCAGCTTCCTACTCTGCACATTATCCTTTGTCCCTTTGGCTCTTGCCTCTTACTCTGCAGAGGCTACTCTCTTAAAGTGACCTCCAAGCTGTTGAATTCAGTGTAATTTTCTTATTTTTCATTCCATGATGCCTGTCTGCCCCCTTTGACTTCCTACTCCTTGAAGCGCCTTGACACCTGGGATGATGTCCACTTCTTGCTCAGCTCTTGGGGCTCTTTCTCTGCGGCTCTTTTTTTTTTTTCCTTCTCCTGCCTTCTCAGTATAGAGGTTGCCAAATAATCTGACCTTGAGACCCTCATTCTCATAGGTTAGGCCAAGAAGCCCAAACCCTCATCTTTGACTGTATTTCAAGGTTAGCTCTTCATTTCCGATTGATATCTTTTTCTTCCACAGCCATGACTTAAAACTAAAAGAGAGGGGAACTTCATCTGTGTCCCTAAGTCCTTCAGTTTCCTACATAAGCTTAAAAAATATATATAATTGGAAACCTTTGGAGGCCCACAAAACATAATTTATCAAGGAGAAGATTCTTAAAATTGGAGAACTAGTTTTCTATTGATTTCCTCAATTAAGAAGTATTTTGAATTTGGCCTAAAATACCCATTTCTAAAATTAATCTTATGTCGGCTGTTTTTTTTGCTAGCCTATATGATATTCATTTTTACCTCTTAATTTATCTGTACTCTGAGAGCACAATGAAATTCCTTACATACATCTACTTTAACTCGCTCTCATTCTAATGCTACTCAATTTCTCTTTCTTGATGGGAAGAGGAATCCTACATAGAACTGAACAACAGATAATGAACTCCATTAAATAGGGCTGACTGAGTAGAGCTTACTGAGAAGAATTAAGCATAAATCAAGTTTTCTTTCCTGAGTTAGAAGTTTCATAAACTATTAAATAGGCAAAAGTTTATCCACAGAGTTGGCAGCCTTCAAGGTGGGATCATACCCTACTGTCCTGCCTTCTTTCCTCTTTCATAGTTTTTTGTGCTCAAGGAGCTCTCTGGAATCCAGAGAAAGGCTCTTCTCTCCTGCTTTACCCTGACATACATCTGCTTTTCCAACCTATGTTTTTCTTAATCTAGGATGAGTTTGGGGAAAGGGGAAAGAGAAGGGCTGGTTGGGTGGCTTCCCTATTCTCTATATCCTGGTACATGTTTTCCCAGCACCACGGGAAAGAAAATTCTGCTATGTTTAAGAAATCAGGAGATTCTCAGAGTATTTCTAAGAGCCTCTTAAGAGATGTAAAATGCTGAACTGTGCTGGAGAGAAGCAGGGAGAAGGAAAGATGCCCACATAACTTATTCCTTAGACTTCTACTTTGGGCACCAGTTGCAGGGCCCAGGCTGTTAGCCTCACAGCAGAAAAGGTCAAGATAGCTTTTGGATTTCTCTGCCAAGTGTACAGGTTCTCCAGAGTAGGAGCCTAAAAAGGAGTGTCCCATACAGACCTGAACAGTGCTTCACACATAATGGACACTTAATGTGGTTGAGTAAGTGAGCAAATGGGAAGAAATGGCTCTTTTTGCTTTGATTTTCAGAAACATCAAGGATGTCAAAGCTTATCAGTCCTGACTTGATTTGTGTTACAGTCAATAATCTGAAAGTGATGGAATTAAAAGGAGCAAGACTGCTCTTTTTTCTTCTACCTCTTTGTGCTTTCTGACTAGATTTTCAGAATGCTCCCTTGTGAAAACTCCTAGCTTACAAGGTTCTCTATATTGTATCCTTCTGTGAGAACAAGGAACTTTTTAATGTGTGTTCCTTTTTATTCCCATTTTTACTCCTATTCTCCTATCCAATCTTTCATATGCAACCAAGTTCATATTTGCATCATCCTGTGTGATTCTTTTGCTTTTATATTTTGTAAAATGTGTGATATTTTGTGTGCATTAATTTTTAACTTATAATGTATTGTATCACATATCTTCTTCTCCCTATTAATATTATTTTAACTTTTTCTGTGAGCACTCTGATCTACTGTAAAGCTGAGTGAACATCTAATCGAATAGTCTTTAATTGCTGTATAGTCCACCATTATATTTGATCTATTTACTCCATGGTGTTGGATTCCCAGATTGCCTTTGATTTCCTGCTCCAAAAGTGGTACTGTGGCAAGAATCCTGGTACTTGTCCCGCTACAGATGTGTATGATAATTTGGGGGGACATAATACCCAGGAGTGGGATTAATAGGGCATAAGTCCAAAAGCGTATAGTTAATATAACTGACTGCAGCCAGTTCCTCTCCAGAATGACTTCCCAATCTACCTTCCCCACCAGCAGTGTTGAGGACTCCTCCATCCCTGTATTTCTGCCAGCACGGCATTATCCAACTCTTTTTGCTTTTTGCTCATCCAATGGGTATAAAGTGATATCCCATGATTGCTTTAATTTACATGTTTTTAACTAATGTATTTTTGCTAGTATTTCTCTTTGTGTATTGACCTTTAAATGTTGCATCTTCTGTAAATTATTAATATCTGTTTTCTTTGCCTGTTCCCTATTGGGGTTCCTGTCTTTTTCCTTTTGATTACCGGAGTCTCTTGTCAGTTTTAGACATTGCAATATCTTTTCCAAATCTGTCATGTCTCTCTGTTAACTTTGTCCATAACATCTTTTGTTAAACAAAAATCTTTAATTTCTATAAAATCAAATTCATTTTTTCAGCTTTACATGTTGTGCCTCTGGGGTAAAAAGCTTTATTAAAGTCATATTTTTATGACAATAATACAAGGAGTGAAGAAAATGTTTTTTGATAGTTTCATGTCAAACAACAAAGATCATTTCTACAGAGCTGGATATGAACCTTTTCTGATGGCTTTAGGCTTCTCTATTTCTATGAGTAACTCTGCAGATTTTTATAGACCCAAGTGGAGAATGGGGTTTGCTTGTGGCACGCATGCTAAAGAGCCTCCTCACCTAAGTGGAAGGCCTTTTGAAGAAATAATCTTATTCCCAAGAAGCTCTAGCTGTTTGGCTCAGGGTTATCTGGCAAGAGGCCTGCACCTTCCCAGGGGCTGAAGGATTGAAATACTGTTGTGTCCTCCATTCAGCCTCCACTGAGTGACTTCGTGTTTCTTATCAAGTATTGTTAAAGATGGATGATGGGAGAAAGACTGCACTGTGCAAGTTGCCACAGTGGTTTATACTTACTAGGCTTTAATTTTCCTTCTTGAGCAATTATTACAGTTAGCCAGAAAAAAATGTAGATTTGTGTCCAAAGGAAGTAGGTAATGAGTAAGTTCAAATTTTAATCACAATTGTGATGAGCAATACCATTAAGGTGGTACAGTGGGTTGGATCATGTCCCCCAAGATTCCTGTCCACTACAGACCTCAGACTGTGAACTTATTTGGAAATAGGGCCTTTGCAGATGTAATTATTTGAGGATCTTGAGATGAAATAACCCTGGATTTTGTGTGGGCCCTTGATCCAATGACTAGTGTCCTTATAAAAAAAGGAAAGGACCTAGAGTCACACACAGGGAAGAAGGTCATGCGAAGACGGAAGTAGAGATTGGAGTTATGTTGCCACAAGCCAAGGAATGCCAGGCAACCAGAAGCTGGAAGATAAATGGAAAGATTCTTCCCAAGAGCCTTCAGAGAGAGCATGGCCCTGTTGACACCTCAATTTTGGTGTATCAGGTGTCAGCAGATACACCTCCAGAACTGTGAGGGAATAGGTGCCTATTGTGTAAGCCATCAAGTTTGTGGTAATTTGGTACAGCAACCTGAGGAGACTAATACAGGTGGAATAATGATGTGGGACCTTTTCAGGTTGCAGATGCCCAGTGGTTACTGGTACCCTGAGAACTAGGACTAAATGAGCAAGTTCTAAAGACATCTGGGGAACCCACTTGCTAAGAAAGCTGTTTTATTACGGTTATGGCCAATCAGCAAGTTGCCTGATTTTAATGTAAAGAACTGATGCTCAAGGTCAGCCCAAGGTAAAGGTCTAATTTTCCATCCTATAAATCTGGGACTTTGGCCATAATTTAACTTAAGCTTCACCCTATGCTCTGGCATTCCCCCTGGCAGATAGTCCTCAATGTCTTCTCTTCATATGAACATGTCTTCCCTTTCTCTCAGGCATTTAAATGGCAATGGACGTGGGAAGAGGAAAAGCCAGGAGTATAAATCTGACATGATCTTTGGGGAGAGGGAGTTTACACATCAGAAGCCTTGTGGACACCGTTAATTTATTTAGTAGTTATTTATTGAGAGGTTGGTATATGTCAGGCACTAGAGAGGCAGTAAAGAGGGCAAACTTCTGGCTTGATAATCTTCTCAGGTTTGCTCTCCTGGTGTTGTTCCAGGTCCGTGTGATACATGTGAGTGGTTGCTAAGCATTTCTGAGGTTGCCTCCCCTATATGTGAAGCATCTCCTTGTACAAAGTGATGCCCTGGGCTTTGCAGGATGGCCTGACGCTTCCTTTCTGTGACCCCAACAAACCATGTTTGACTCTAATCTTTTGATCCTCTGTGGCCTTCTGGGAGGTGTGGTTGTTCAGTCCCCTTGGCATACAGCTTTCTATTTCTCATGTCACCAACTGTCTCAGTCCATTTTGCATTGCTATAAAGAAATACCTGAGGCTGAGTATTTATAAAGAAAGGAGGTGTATTTGGCTCATGGTTCTGCAGGCTGTGCATCTGCATCTGGTGAGGGCTTCAGGGAGCTTCCAATCCAGGCGGAGGGCAAAGGAGGAGGAGCCATGCCCCATGGCGGGAGAGGGAACAAGAAAGCGAGGAGGAGGTTCCCAGGCTCTTTTAAACAACTAGCTCTCCTATGAATAATAAAGGGAGAACTCCCTCATTACTGGGGGGAGGGCGTCAAACCATTCTTCAGGGGTCTGTTCCCATGACCCAAACACCTCCCACTAGGCCCCACCTCAAACACTGGGGATTGAATTTCAACATGAGATTTGGAGGGACAAATATCCAAACTATATCACCACCTTAGCAGCAAGGAACTCACAGAGCTCTAGGAGATGGCTGAATCTTACTGATTTACCATTGAGTCTCTAGGCCTTGTGCTCTATGTCCTCTGGCATCCTCTCTATGGTACCCAGATTTTCTCACTCTTAGAACTTGAATAGAATTTCTCAGGATTCTAAACTCTGTAAATTACTATCTACTTTCAGAGTGTCTTCTTGGTGACCATTCTCAAGAGTATTCTTAACACTCTGACAAAGATGCAGATACCAGAAAAACATTGCTGTTATTCAGAGATGAGTGTGCCTAGAAGTAAAAACTATGACATTCTGGGAGGCAAAGCAGATATAACTTTATTTAACATATAGAAGGAAAGTAGGAAGTTGGAGGTGGTACATATGATCTAGGAGAGGAAACTTATAGTAGGGAGCAATGAATATGAAGAAAACCGTTTCATTACTGAAAGAAGGACCTCAACTGAGAAGGTCGGGGTGGCACTGGGCGGGCTTGAATCTTTCCAGGACTGGGTGAGCCCAAATCCATGACCGGGATGCTCATGCATGCAGTCTGTATCTCCTTTGAGTAGGCCATTCAGAGTCACGTTCTATCTGTGGAGAGTGGGGCTTAGGTCCAGCCACGGGCTGACCTGCTGTCAGGTCCTTAAAGAAGCAGTGGGAAGGAGGAGTTGATCCGTGTTCTAAGGGGCAGCAGGAGGGCCAGGAGACTCATCTTCACACCTACGTGGCGGCACCGGACCCAGGCATAACCTTTGCCTAGTAACTGCATCAGTAGGAACCTATCATTTCAGAGTCAATTGGCTCTTGGTACTACCCTTATTTCAGCTTAATGGAAAGTCAGCTGTTGATTAAGATCACTAAACTCCTCAGCCTGACATTTAAAGCCCTTCACAATTTGGCATTTCTCTTTCTTTTTATGTTTAAATCTCAGTATATGTCTCTATATACCTGCCTTCAGTGACAATCATCCATTCACCATTTCCCAAATGTGGCCTTCAGCCAACTGAGGCTAAGCCATTGCCCAAACTATCCCCTCTGCCTAGAATGCCTTCTCTTCCCTGTGCCTGCCGATGTCCCACACATTCTCTGCGCCGCAGCTGACATCACCCTCCTTCCGCACAGGTTCTCCCAGTGCAATTTAATGCTCCTCCTTCCAAACTTGCGAAATCTTTTCAACGTCTGTTATATAACGTGTCATATTTTGTTCTGCACTGAAGTTATTTTATATATATATTTCTGTTTTCCTATCCAATTTGGAAGTCCCACTTAAAAAAAAATCTATATAACCCTATTATGCTTAGGATAGTGCTTCACATATGGAGGCACTCAATAAAGTTTGTTGAATTGATCTCTCTGAAATTGAGGTAAATCATAAATGTGGTTGGATATTTAATGTGGAAGATTGAAAGGATTTTCAACATTCAAAATACTGTCTGCTCCTTTTTAGCACCTGGCACAACTTCCCATACATCTTTGGTTTCTTTTCCTTGGCTCCACCCCACTTTCTCAGCACAGTCCTAGACCAGTCTCTGATTCTAGCCCTTACTTCAATCTCTGGAAGGGACCAAGACACACCCTGCATCAGATCCTGGTTGAGTCTGTTGTGCTGGAAGCTGCCCGGCTCACCTTGCCACCCAAAAAGTGCCCACACACCCTCCCCACAACTGCTCTGGGAAGCCTGCTCTCTCTCCTTCCTGTTAGTGCTATTGGACTCTTCCCTTCAAGATAATTCTTCTATCTCTATTCTTCTAATCAATGCATTTATAGCACAGGAGCCAGGGCAGTATAATAGTTAAAAACACGGACTTCAGAGTCCTATCGTCCGGGCTTGAATTCCATCTCTATCACCTTCTAGGTATTATCTTGGGAAAGAGGCTTAACTTTGCCAGAGTAACTTTTTCAGTGGTAAAATATAGACGACAGCATATCAACTCATAGAATTCTCCTGAGTTTTAAATGGGATGCACACAAGCACTTAGCAGAGCCTGGAGTGTGGTAGTCGGATACCTAAACAAAATAGTGGCTGTTACTCTCATTCTTCATCTCTTTTTCTGAATATTTTGTTAAATGTATTGTTTGGTACTCTTATTTGTATTATACCCTTTAAGTAGAATTTACCTTATCCCTCTGCAGTGTCCCCAGTCAGAGATACTTAGTATATATTTGCAAGATAAAGGCAACCTCCATCTTCCTAACCCCTATCTTTTATTTTCTCTTCTCAATATTGCTAATATCTGAGGCCTCTCAGTTATATTTTTACCCAGAAGCTAATGTCCTTGCTGTGGAGCTATTTCCTCAATTTTACACTAACTTTTATGGAGAAAGAGACACTATTATTATTGCTTTTTCTACTATAAATTAGACGTCAAGAAACATGTTCCCAAAGCACACCAGAACAAACCAGCACATCACAAACCTATAACAAACTTGGGTTAGTAAAAACAGAACTCCACACTTAAATTCCCTGTGTATTTAAAAACCTTCACACATGTTAAATAAGTAACACCCATAGTAGCTCTTTCAAATAAGCCCTTGGGTAGACAGATTTTCTGTCATAAGTTTTGAATCTGAGTCAACACTGGAGACTGGCTGGCCAGCCTGTTGTCCCGTCCCTGAATTCTGCATCTCATCTCCACATGAAGCCTGAAGTGATGCAGGAGGTAATCAATAGAAGGGATCAATCAATGTTCAATAGAGGAAAGCAAGTCTAATGAACAATATATAGGCCTGGGAGCTGAGCCAGATCTGAATTCCAATCTTCTCTTAGCCTTGTAAACAGGAGCCTAACCGGATGATTTCATTCCTGGAGTCTGTTCCTGTAACTACATCCTTCTCGCCACAGATCTTACTCTGCATCAAGCCTCTTACTCAAATGGGCAAATGGTTGAGGAGAAGAGAAAAGAACATGCAACAGCCTGTGTCTCTCATCATTATTTATCCCTGGCCCCAGAGTGCATACGTGTATGCTGCACATACGTGTATGTGGATACATGTGTGCATTTCTCTCCCTTGGTCTCTCTGTTACTGACTCTGTTTCTGAACTTTAATACCCAGACTGACGTTGGTTCCATCTGTCTGTTTGCTGAGTTCCACTACCTGTGGGGACTGTGCTAGTGACCAGGGATTCATTCATGTACAATACATAAAAAGAAGCTTGCCCTCAATTTTCAATGATCCATTAGACAAGAATATTTGGGTTTATTTTGTTTTATTTTTTGCTTTTTTATCACGGACACTTTCAGGCATGCAAAAAAAATGGGGAAAATAGTAAGATAAGCCTCAATGCACCTATTATTCAACTTCAAAAATGATCATGTCCAATCTTGTTTTATACCTACTACTTCTTGCCCATCCCTCACTGCACACAAATGAGCACTGGATTTTTTGGGTTTTTTTAGGCAAAGTCTTGCTCTGTCCCCCCGGGTAGAGTGCTGTAGTGTCACCATAGCTCACTGCATCCTTGAACTCCTGGGCTCAAGTGATCCTCCTGCCTCAGCCTCCCGAGTAGCTGGGACTACAGGTGTGCACCATGACGCCAGGCTAATTTTTCTATTTTTAATAGAGATGGGGTCTTGCTTTTGCTCAGTCTGGTCTCGAACTCCTGAGCTCCCAGAGTGCTGGGATTACAGGTGTGAGCCACCACACCCTGCCTGCACTGGATTATTATGAGGCAAACTCCAGACATCATGTTACTGTGGCAGGACAGTTTTGATTTCCTCAGATGGAGTATGAAGAGAGGACTCCTGTCTTTCCAATGCTCCTTGCTGGAGCCTTGGCAGTGCTCCCTCCTCTCTTTCAAACGTTAGATTTCAGACCTTGCAAAAGGTCTGCTGAGAGGACTGCAGTCACGCCAGTGCCCTAGAGGAATTCCTTTACCCCTAATGCTTTTGTTTCCAGGGAGCTAGACACCCCCAACAAACTATGAGAGAGAGAAGGCAATGGAACAAAGTTTGGGTGTGGAGTGGAATGGGGCTAATGACTGCCCTGGCTGCCATGTGTGGGCCTGAGAGGGCAGCACTGCATGGCCAGTTGTCCCTGGCTCTTCCTGAGCTTCCTCCCAGCAACCTCTCAGGCTCCTTGGGCCCAAGCTTAACTGAAAGTCTCAGGTCCATCCTGACCTCAATTTTTGGCTGTTGCCTTTTGTGAGCTTTTTTGGTAGTGCTGTCATTGGGAGCTTGGTGTTTGGGCTAGGGGCCATATTGGCAGGGAGGGAGCTTGAAAATAAATAATAGAGTAATAATAGTAGTAATAATGATAAAAAATAAGACTGATGCCTATTGAGTTTACTATGTGCCAGGCACTCATCTGATATAACAATTCTATGAGGTAGGTAGTATTATTGCCTCCATTTTATAGATGTGACATCATAGATAACTTGATCAAGGTCACCAAGGTCCCATGGCAGTGAGGAGCAGAACTGTTCTGCAAGCCCAGGCAGCCCGGTTCCAGAGCCCACCTTCTTAACCACTGTGCTGTACTGTAGTTTTTCTGGTGTCTCATGAACAACCACTAGCCGCTGGGAGAAAAGACTCTGGCAAATATTAAGGTAAGAACAAGAATGAGAGAAGGCAACATAAAGAAATGAAAAAACAGTGGGATCTACTTGTAACAAATGTACCACACTCACAGAAGATGTTAATGATGGGGGAAACCGTGTATAGGGAAGTAGAGGGCATGTGGGAACTCCGTTCTTTCTGTGCAATTTTCTTGTAAACCTATAAGTGCTCTTAAAAAAAAATCTTTAAGAAATGGAATCTTCCAAATATAATATTGAATGACAAATTGGGACAACTTTACATAGCTTGGTTGAGAACAGAGGTTGGAAAAACTTTCTTGTTTAGATATCAACGGGGAGATTCTGCCAAAACCTGATTACCTTTCACTTACAATACATTGTAAAGAGCAAATGAGATTCATATATATGAAAGCACTTAGTTATGGAAAAACACTCATGTTTCTTCTGATTTATATTGGGCTTCCTCTTGGGAGGGGTCTCTTCTTTTCTGGTTTCTGTTTCCTGCAAGTATTTTCTGCCCTGTGAGTCTCTGAGTTGCCAGAAACTGGTTCCTTGTGTTTTGTGCTGTACCTGTATTTTCATTTCTACCCTCATCTTGGCAGGATCAGGATACTCCAAAACCTTGACCAAAGCATCCTTGTTCCAGAGTGACTCTTAAAAAATATCTGTCTGTTCACACCATGTTTATAGCCACAGCCAATATTTGCATATATTATTGTCAGAGGTGGGGATCAAGGTGAGTTTGTACCTGGGTTAGGGTGAGTAGTGTAGATTTCCAAGCAGGCCCCCTCTCCCCATGCATTTTCATGAGTATGAGTGTTAGTAGGTAGTCATGCTCCAGAATTATTGACTTACACATTTCTGCTTTTTTCTTATAAAGAAAATGACTTATTGGGCAATAACTTCTGCTTCTGGTTTTTCCTTGGGGCTAAAAGAATTAAGAACTGAGATATTTGGACTAGAGTGTTGTAAATAACAGAACAGATATTTTCCAAAGCAGCTAGATACTAATTTTGCTTATCTGCATGGCCCAAGAGGAGATCATGAATAACCCTGTGTAGTTACATCGTGGTTTTTACTTAGTTAAATGATTCACCTTTTATGAGTAGATTATAAAACCACAGGGCAGAACTTTGACATCTTCATTCAGTTTTATAGCTCTGTGTAGTCAGTGCTTAATAAATAATAGGGGCAATACTGCTCAATTGATAAAAAATAGATCTTACTACACATAGAGCATTTGGGAACCATGAGGAGTAGCCACAGTTTATTCCGTGTATTGAAATTCAATCATATTATACTTTAGAAGGTTTAGCTGTGAGAAATTGCTTGGACTATAAAAAGCAAAAAGTCACCCCCTTTTCTTTTACCAGTTTTGAGGAACATATAGAATAATCTAAGAATAAAATCAAGGGAAAAATTAAACTCACATGTTTGCTGAAAGAAGAAAAAACCCAAAGGTATAATTTAGAAGAAACAAAAGCATGATGTTGGAGAGTATACAAATTTTGAGAATTGTTTCCAGGTGCTATAAGTGAGATTAAAAGCTATTTCTAGACATTAACTGACAAGAGTTGTTTTATTTGTTAGTAAGATATTTGGGTATGCATGCACCAGTGTGTGAATATGCAGTTGCCTCTGCATGAAGGTCGGAAATACTCTGGAGTATATGTTGTAAATGCTCTGTTTCTCACCTAGGGGTCAACACTCCTCTAGGTTCCACCAAAATCTGAATATATGTCCTGGAAACTCAGATTATCCAGCCATGGCTCCTCCCCAAACTGTAGTCAAGATCGCTTGGCCTCTGTCCTCTGCTGTCCTCATTGCTTTCTGTCTGTGAAATTTACCTTGTTACCTACTCAAAAAGGAACACCACCTGGATGCTGTGAGGCATCTAGTCATAGCTTCAGTTCCTGGCTTTACCTCCACATACCTCCCCCCTCTTTCTCCTCTTTGCTGTAGTTACAGATATAATATTTTCTCAGGCCCTTCATGTCTCTTTGTTCAGCATGTGTCTTTCAATGGAACAACGCAATGTTTATCAATGGCTATTATACTCTCTGGCCATTTCAAATGTATAGGTCACATTTGCATGTTTGCATGTGACTTTGAGGTCATATAAATAAGAACAAGCAAACAAATAAAACTAAAAACACAAAGAAAACAATTAGGCAATGCCAGGAAATTTCCAGAAGATGGGTTTGCTGCTGCTTCTCCTCGACTCTAATCTGCTCAGTAATGTGAACATTTATTTATTTACAACCTAATCAAGGCATAAGATCTTACTTTTGCTTTAAAAAGCATTATATTTCCAATACAAATATAAATGAGACATGGGTGGGTGATTTTCGGATGTTTGGCTGTTTTAAAGAACAGTGAGAAGAAAAGAGGTACATGCGTCTTTATTCTAATTCAGGATGCTCTAAACAAGGAAAGCTTTTTTTGCCAGGAAATTTTGGCTTGGGAAGATGGAGAAATCTTATGTCTAAGCTCTTTATCTCTCCTCAGTCTTTTTTATCCTCTGCAAATGCTTGTGCAATTTTATTTATATTGATGAACTTGAATGTTAAGGCTATAACATCATTTAATAACATGGAAATAAACTATCACGTTCCATGCTGATATTATCTCCCAAGTTTTTCTCTCCTTCAATGAAACTTTCCAAGCTATCTCTCTCATATACTATTTGTAGATAACTGATTTATATTTCAATGTATTGATTCATTTTATTCTATACCTCTCGTTCTATTACCTTGATTTTAGTCTCATCATTTTCTTTCTGCAGAGATCCAGTTTAACAATCACAATTTTTGCCAAGGTCATTTACTCCTAAAAGACCATATATTTCTTATATACACCATATATACACCATATATTTTTTCCCATTACATACACCGTATATTTTTTCACCATATATTTTTTCCCATTACATCTCCAGCAAGCATGTGCTGCCTTTTTTAAAAAAAAATCTTGTTTTGCTCCTTATCGTATTGCTGGAGAAATTCCAACATCTTTCTTAAATCTTCTGATAAATTCCTCAGAATTAGTTCCTTTCCCATATGATATGGAAAAGGATATGATGCATATGCCCATCTCAATTCTTACACCCATATCCAGTCACTTATTTTCATTTTATGACTAAATGTTCAGCAATGGCAGACAGATGGATTTTATAAGAGCTTGTTTTTCAAATCTCATGTAAGCCCCCGAAGATTCAAGTTTGTTTTTAACTCTTCAGAGCATGACATGTCCCTGTTTATATGGAGAGCAAGAAGGTTTTGAATAGTGGTTTTTAGAATTTTGTCCAAATCAAAAATAGTAGAAATCCACTTCAAAACAAAAACAAGGAGGTTTTCCATTGTCCTAACTCCTTGCGCTTTTGTCCTTAAGGATATTTTAGGCTACAAGTGGTATTAAGCACGTCTTTGAACACGCCCACTCCAATCGCAAATCAACTGTGTTTAGTATCACTTCATTAGATTTTACAGTCGATGCCACCATTACAGACTTGATTAAATGAACTCCACTGGGTTCTATAACATTAATTATAGCCACACACAACTCCTGCAGCCGTCAGGGAACATTCATTATGTATGATTCCACCCACAGAAGGAGAAATTGCTGACTATTTGGGTGCTGTCTTTTCAGAGGAGATCTGTAGAACCTTGTTGATCTCTGCAAATATAACCTATTTGAGGAATAGTCTAATAATATAAAATGTGGTGAGGTCATTTTACTCCTCAAAGATGAGACAGAAAAAGCAATGTGCTTTAATGCTGGTGAGCCCAATTTAGGTTTTGCACCCTACTTCAACTTGGCCCAGTTCTATGATAAATAGAGTTTCCTCCAAATTAATCATTACTCAATAAATGTTTATTAAGAAGCAATTATGTTGCCTACTTTGCAACATAAAGTATGTAAAGATAATGTCCCAATCTCAAAAAGTTTATATAGGCTTCGATATCAACTCTGTGCAAAAAATATGAAATTTGACATATTTGTAATTTGTAATGAAGCAAAAAGTGTGGATTCAGAAATAAAAGGATTCTTAAAGTTTAATGTTATCTTTTGGCTCCTGTTAATTCCCATATAAGAATAGTTCATGTTTATAGCCAGTTCTGGGTAGGTTCATGGAACAAGTGGCCTGGCTGTCCAAGACTACTTGGATTTGACAATAGTGACCTCCACATGATTAGCTAATTCCTCCCAGATTTGGGTTTTTCTGCTTGTTGAAACATTCTTGAATAGAGGAGATGTTAGAAGCAAAGAAATTAGTTGAAAAGAGCCAAAATATTATCAATAAAAGAAATACAGTATCCCTTGGTATCCATGGGGGATTGGTTCCAGGACTCCTGAGGATCCCCAAATCCATGAAGCTCAACTTTCTTATGTAAAATGGCATAGTATTTGTATATAATTTACACACATCCTCTGGTATATTTTAAATCATCTATGGGTTACTTACAATACCTGACACAATGTAAATGCTATGTAAATAGTTGTTATGCTGTATTGTTTAGAGATTAATGACAAGAAAAAGGTCTGTACATGTTCAGTACAGATGCAGTCATTGTAGGCCTAACTACATTTCAATCTGTGGTTGGTTGAATATGCAGATGCAGAACCCGCAGACATGGAGGGCTGACCGTATGTAGCTAGAAAACAGTTAATTTAAAGCTATATTTGTGTTTATACAACTATTTGTACCTGAGTTGTGCAGGCATGTTCTTGGTTTACTCAACAGTGCATCCTCACTAGGGATTTGTAATCTCTCTCCAGTCAAGGACACCTGAAACCAGAGAGTTCATCTTCCGTTTGGCTCTTAACGTCTTGTATGGCATCCTTTTCACTGACCAAGGTGACCTCTTCTCGAATCAGAGCTGGCCTTTCCTTTGTTGGCTATGGGAGCTTAGACTCTGAATTTTCTTAATAGATTGTGGTAAGATTCTTAACTGCAAAAATGCCTTTGCTACTACGAAATTCTGACTAGCGGGGAAGTCATTTTATTTTCATGAGAAGAAAGCAACACATTTTCCTCTTTTTTTGTAGGAGAAGCCACATATATCTGACACATGGTTTTGAAAGTCTTATAGTTTCTAAACCCAGGCAGACATTCTCTCTCCATTTTTTACATCAAAAATATTCTGACATGCCAAGACAGTGACTGCTCTGGGCTGCAGCTATTGGCTTCCGGCCAGCAGAGATAAACATTAACCCTTTCCTGCCCATCCTCCAGGTATCACACTAACTCATAGAATTGGCTTCCGGTGCTGATGGCAACAGCAGCCATAACATTCAAGGAAGAATTCAAGGAATTTAAGGAAGAATTCATAAGTAAGATGGAAAGAGCTGCTTCCTCTTTTCAATACACTGCCCAAAGGGCAAAGACAATATTCTCTACTCATCTTGGACTCAGCTCAACAAATCACAAAGAAGAGTTTCAGACACATTTTACTTTTGCCCCTCATTTAGGCATATGACGTTTTCCTCCACGAGATTTCTTACACATTAAACACAAAGTTATTTTAAACAAATGTGTTAGAAAAGTCAGTCTCTTCAAAGGAGAGTATCTACTTATTCTGCATTTTTCCCAACTGCAAAGTGTATCATCTCCCTGCAGCCTTAATGTGAAGAGCTCTTTAGAAGTGCCCTTTCTAGAATGAACTTTTGATGAGTCATCATCAATACCTCATTCCGTGTGTCAGACCTCATCAGGTGCCCTTGTCAATGGAGAGTTTTCCAACACCAGTACTTCAAGGAGAGTGTGCAGCCACCCCCTGAGATCCATGGAGTTACAGTGACCACGGGCATCCTTGAAGCCAAGCAACCCAGAAAGTCTGAAATACAGGCAGGTCTACCCACTGCAGGGCCCAGAGCACCCTGACAATTCAGGCTTTTGCTGTGGGTTTTTGCAGAAGGTCTTTTTATTCAACAATATGCATTCTTTTAGTGACATCTAATTATATGGAAATTTAGTCAAGAAAAATGGCAACAGTATTATAATGAGCAAGCGAGTCTTTGGGCCCAGTGTTTCTCATTTGCCTGATGAGAAGCTTGCTAGAGGAAGCCTTTCAAGAATACCGATTTCTAAGCCAAATCTGAGAGCCACTGAATCAGAATCTACAAGAGAGAGTCTAATGGTTGGTATTTTTATCAAATGAAAGTCTCAAGTGGGTCTTAAGTTCAAGCAAGAATGGGAAACACTATTTAAGCCAATCAGCAGGAAGTTCAACAAGAATAAATCACTGAATACTGAATAAGTCCAAGCCCCCTTATCCCAGCATTCAAGGCCTGCTATCGTCTGTAACTACCCTACTATCTATCTGAGCTCATCTTGAAGGGAAAAACAGTTGTGATATAATGGAATGATCGTTGGAATCAGAGCAATAACTCATAAATTTTGTCTCTGAATTTACCTAACTTTGTGACCTAGAGTAAATTACCTAAACTCACTGAATTGTTTGTAATATGGTAATTATAATTCTTACCTCAAAGTATTGTTTAGAAGATTAAATTTTACAACATTAAAGCAATATTTATCAAATACTTAGTATCTGTCGAATTCTATGCTAGGTGCTCTTTCTTCTGGTATCTTATGGGCCAAACCCATCATAGTCATCCAATAATTACTGATGGAATAAATGAACTATAATAGATAGACAATAGCTGTATAGTATAAAATGCATAAAAATAACATTAAGACATCATGTGACACTTTATAGTTTTAAAAATCATTCTGCTCCACTAAATCTACATTTTAAAGTACTTAGAAGAAAACAAAGTTTGATGAATGTGGGGATTGTGAAGTCTCTTGGCATAGGACTGTACCTCCATTCTTGCACAGTGTCCTTTCACAGCAAGAAAATAATCATTTATAAGTAAGCTGGTCAGCACTGGCCTGGATTCTGAGCACAAACAGAAGTAATAAACCCTCACAAGGATGCAGAATAATCAGATCAGGAAGCCATAGTAGAAAGAATCCCCTTATTAAGGTATTTTATATGTGAGGTGTTTTATTTCATTCCAGGTACAGCATATTAAGAGTTACTCTAACAGACTAGAGAATGACGAGGATGTAATTTCTTTGACAAATACTAGTATATTTCTCCTAAGTGCTACTACTGGGTTGGTTCTTTGAAAGTACAAGGTATTTTTCTTCAAAATGCTCAATACTCAGTTACCCCAAGAATCTCACGGTCTGTGAGGGAAGAAGACAGTAAGCACACAATTACAATAGAGTGGTAGTCTCTGCACTTTCCTCTCAACAGAGGAACTCTGTCCCTTTCCCCAGGATGGAGAACTCCTGCTCTGGTTAGTCAGATTTTAGGGACAAAGTTTTCTAGGAGTAGAGCTTTCAAATATGGGTAGAGTCCCGCGAATGGTTTATCTTCCTCTTCTACCCAAGCAGATACAGCAGTAAATTGGTAAATTGACCAGGTATAGATCAATCCACCATTTCTTTCTTTGGACACCATCTTCTTCCCATATGGCTGCCAAGCTAAGTCCTGCCTAGTGTCCTAGCCAGGCCTGGACTCAGCTCAGCACGGGTTTCAGAGGCAAATTTGCTGTTTTTTTATGTGTCTTATTCCCTGACCCTGGTGGAAGTGCTGTTGGACAAGCACTTCCTTGTCCTCTAATGTTCACATCCAAGGTTTTGATTAGATGGTGGGGAATCTAATGGAACATATCTCACGGCCTTGCTTAAGTTTGAAGTTATTTAAGCATAACAAGCTTAGGAAAAAAGAGTTTTATATTGGGTCAATCTAATCTATTTAAGTTCTGCTTTGAAGTTTAGAGCCAAAGTATTAAAGAGGTTTGCACAAGGAGGAAAGAAAGCACGGGGGAGGGGTACCCAGTCCTAGCTGGCAGGCAGCAAGGAGAGAAGACTTTTAGGAAAGGAGCAACCGGCCAGGCAAAGAAGGCTGCTGAGGGCCCTTCATGCAGAATGAGTACCACGTGCCAAACCTCAGAGGTTTGATAGAAAATTCAAAGAATTGCACCTGAAGTGAGGAATTTGGAAACAATGTTCCAAAAGAAATGTTTGAAGGAAATGAGGATGTCTTGTCTTTTTCCAAGAAAGCTTTAACAGAAGCATTCTTATATTTTAAGGGCATCCTGTGATGATATATTGAGCTTACTCTCATTTTTCCAGAGGATGGAATTAGCAGCAAGAAGGACTGGACAGGCAGTGGGCTCTGCTCAGTATAAAGAAGTTTCTCCTTCAGGCTCTATCATTGAGGAGCAAGGGACTGGCCGCCCCTGGACTTGTACAGGAGGAACTAGAGAGACAGGCATTGGTGTGATGAAAAGAACATTCCTGTGTCAGGTGGGAGCTCAGCTTAGGTGACCTCCCAAGTCTTTCCAACTCATGATTCTATCACCAGCCAATTCTTGAAAAGGATTCCATGTTGAAATGAGAACTCTCTCTCTCACTCTCCCTCTCGCTCTTGCAGGAAAATGAATACTACATTCAAATACTGAAAACGTTTACTTATCCTGGTTATAACATGGTTAAAGGGGAATTATCATATATTTCAAATAATCAAATACACTTGAGCTAAAACTCTTCCAACAATAATTCCATATTTCTTCAACATTCAGAAGGCACTTCCAAACCTTGCAGAGCCTCTCAATTTTTTCCTTATATAGATCACAGTGCTTACAGCATTGTATTATAATTTATCTGTTCACTTTTCTCCCCAAATAAACTATGAGCTCTTTTAAGCAAGGACTTCTATTTATCTCAGTACCTCCCATGCCCATTACATTGCCTGGCACGGTGGCGATTCACTGCAAATTAATGAATCAATCTCTTGATTATTGCAAATTTTTTGAATTGTGGCATTTTTAGTGCATTTACTACAAAACAAGATATCAAAGTTCAATGCAATGGTATTGATAGAAGTGTTCATTTTCTGTATTTCTACAACCTAGTTTTTATTTTTCTTTTTATTATGATTCAAAGGATGATGCTCCCCCACATTGAAACAAGTTTCCGATCCAATCCTTGTCTCTATCTTGTTTTTTATTATAATTGGTAGCTGTTTAAAGTTGAATTTTCTTTTAAGTTTTCCTTGTTATCTGTCAGATGGAGTGAAATTACTAGCCCAGTTAAGTGTGAATATATGTAAGTGACTATACGCTATGCATGCATAAAGCTTCCACAACCTTTCCCTGGCACTCTGATTAGTTCTCTGAGGGATGATCAGCTCTGTTCATTTGGTGATGCTATCTGATATTTGATTGACTAGGTAATTTACACTCTTTTATCTGGTTTTGTTTGTTTGCATATTCTGCCAGCTTAGCCAGGATCAAACTCTGTGTCAAGTCCCTTTAATAATTTAGAATGTTCAATTTACTTCAGCTTACTATTTGTGTGGGAGCTTTGTGTTTTTTTCCCCCAATGACATAGTGTAGTTTTCACAGTATCTGAATGATCCTTCACATCTCTGCAGTCACATATCTTATTAGGATCCTCATTATCTATAAACAGAAGGAGATATAGCACTGCAAAATTTTTAAATACATTTGTCTCTGCTTTCTTGTGGGCAGGTGCTGGGATTTGCCATATTGCGTATGAGGTTTGGCTCTTTTTCTTGGGGAAACTTTGTTAGCACCTTATATATTTAAATATTATTAATAATATTAGGTGATATCTATATGTTCAGCACAGTGCCAAGTGATGGAATGGTAAATAGCAGGAACTGTAAATTCTTATGTTCCCAAAGCACTAAATAAGACCTACAGAATTACTCATATGGAATAAAAAAAATTTAGAGGCAAACAAAGCCAAATTAATATGTTGAACAGTCCTCTCTGTGTATCAGACATAGCCTCCTGTTTGCATAGCTCTGTTTATAAACAGAGCTTTCAGAGGGAGGTAGGAACAGTCAGATGAAGGAAAGCACAGAACTTCCCAAGAAGATATGAAACACACTGATCATGAACTGACAAAACAATAAAACCCCTAAGTCATCACTGCTACAGAGAAGGCTAGTGGTGATAGGTGGGCCACCTACGAAAGAGCTCATTATCAAACCACAGGAGGAAGCACTTTGTGATAGAAGATAAGTTTTCTATAACAGTATGAAGAAAGGTAGCTACAGACATAGTCAAAGGGACAGCACCCATTCCAGGAACACCTCCCTGTTTTTAGCCATATATTGAGGGCTTAATACATGCCAAGCAATAGGCTAAACAATCGTCATACACTATTTCATTTAATCCACACAAAACCCTTTGGGGGAGATACTGATGTCCCCATTTTGCAGATGAGGAAAGAGGGGAGCTAAGAGGTGAAGTAACTCACCCAAGGTCCCCACATTAGTAAGTGGCAATGCCAGCCTTATTTCTTCTTGCAAAATCCACGTTCTTCACTACTCTGCCAGACTTCTAGACAAGTAAAACAAGCAGTTGGCATTCTGCAGAGCATTTGAGAAAATGACCTCCCTAGAATTCAATTTGTAAGTATTTTGGGTGAACTTTGAGCCTTTTAAGATGCGATGAATAATAACTTAGTAATTAGAGAACGGACTGCAAGACAGAGAGAGACAGCCCCGAGCAGCATAAGGCTGGATTCTCTTGATCACAATCAAGGGTCTCATGCCCAGAACTGCAAAAGCTAGGTAAGTGAAGCAGCACATCTTCTTAATGCCATTTTAGCAAAGTTTATTTCTGCCTGGGGTGCTAAGCATGATAGCAACAACATTTTCCCAACACACAATATTCACATTGCATAAAAAATGTACTAACTCTGGGAAAGCAGGGCTGAGCTGCTTCTGCTGTGCCTCTTTCTGCCCCACACAGGGATCCTGCTTCATATAATAGGCTTTAATTTCCCTTTAGTCTTATGATGTTTGCTATGACTTTATAACTTCAGATTTCTAACTTTTTATCTTGAGCACTTTTGCTCTAGGAGAGTTTTCTCTTCCATGTCAGCATCCTTCTTCTAACAGGTAGTGACACCCCTGTGTGGAAATTTGATTGCAGTTATCAGGCATATCCATAAACACAGTTGCTTGTAAGAAGTGGATATATGATCCATTTGTATAAATATTAGCACTTCATTAAGATAGCTGTGAATTTAAAAAAAATATATAAACGTAGTGTTTATGAAGCCAAAGTCCCGCACAAACACATGGGTGGAATTTAGTTCCTCTTTTCACAAAGCATTAACTGTTATTGATGGCAGCAGCAGACTCTCACTTTCTTCAAGTCCCCAGACTTTATTCGGGGCCTTTCTCACCTGCCCCAGTGCCTGTCTTGGGCCATCACTCCTCACAAGACATATGTGGGGCTCCAGAGCCCCTGGCCAACCCCGCAGCAAGGACCACTGCAAGCACTTTGTCTAAGCTAAGAGCAACCCAATGACTATCTTTATCCAGAATATACCACTGAAAATTTCTCAACACTTTTGATTTTCTTCTCTTTATGGCAGAAGCCCCAAATGTGAACCAATACCCCATACCTAAGACATAATGGAAATACTTCTTCTTTTACTGTCGTTCACATTTCTGTTCTTGAACTCAACTGCAGAATTGTAGCTGTCTATTTATTCAATAATATGCATTTATTCGGCCCTTGCCATGTGAGGGCACAGTCCTTGGTGTTGAAAATACAACAGCAAACAAAGCCAAGTCCCTGCCTGTGAGAAGCTTACATACTAATAAAGGGATTAAAAAGCAAACATGTACTATGTCAGATGATGATACATAGGATGAGGAAAAAATAAAACAGAGTAAGGAAGCTAGGAAGTGAAAGGCGGGGAGTGCTGTTTTAAAAGTGTGGTCAAGAAAGGCCTCCCTGACAACGTGACATTCGAGCAGAGATGTGAAGAGAGCAGAGAGAACCTCCCGCACAGAGGCTTTGAGGAAGGAGATGCCCGGGGACTTAAAGGAATGGCAGGGAGATCATGTCCAAAGTGGAATGAACAAGGGACAGTATGGCAGCGGGAGACCTCTGGGAGGATGTGGGGCTCCTGTCAGTCCTCTATGATTTTGTAAATATTTAAATAAGGACTGTAGGAATTTTGCTGACTTTTAAATTAAATTTGAGCTGTAAGTATGATAATTAAATTTTGATGACCAAGCTATGAGGAAGAAAATACCTCAAACTGGTTAGATAATGTCTGGGAGTAAAGTGGTAAAGAGCTACATGGTACGTGTAAAGAAAAACAGTTACGTCATAAATAACTAGGTTAACAGCCATTAATTAAGTACCTACTTAGTGCTGGGGGTATGTGCCAACTGCCAACAAATTCAGAATATACTATACTTTGTTCTTATAGGGTTTGGAACTTTCTATCTGGAAAGAATAAGCTTTCTCACAACTAACCCCTTTTGGTCTGAAGGAGATAATGTTTATAATGAGCTGTGTGGTATAATCAGAAAGAATTTTTAAAAAAAATAAATTTGGTTTTAAGTCCTGGCTCTGAGATAAGTATATAAAGTAACCAGTAAGTGACAGTCAGGCATATACTAGGTTCTCAACACATCCTAGTAATTTTTTTTATTGTTATTTTTAAAAAGAGTGAAACATACTTTCAGTTCCAAATGCTTTTTTAGCATCAGGTAAATCAAACTTGAAATGAGCATACAAAAACTTTTATTAACCACCTCTTGAAAATTTTCATAATTTACAAATTACCTTGGAAAAAAATAATGCATTTTTCAGGTATCTATTGCTGCAAAAGAAACTACCCTAAAAAGTAGTGGCTTAAAACAATGATTTATTATTATCTCCCAACCTCTGCATGTTGGCTGGGCTCCACTGGGGCAGTTCTCACGTGGAATCTCTCATGAGGTTGCAGTTAGATGGCAGCTGAGACTGGAGTCATCTGAAGGCTTTATTGGCCTGAACATCGAAGATGATTACTCACATGTCTGGCAGCTGTTGCTGGCTATTGGACTGGAGCTCAGCTAGAGCTGTCAACTAAAGTTCCTACATGTGGCCTCTGCATGTGGTTCTTAGAGAGAGTACCCCAAGAGTGAGTGTTCCAATATGTCCAGGCAGAAGCTAAAAACCTTCTTATAAGGGACCTTCAGAAGTCCCAGTCACTTCTGCTACATTTTACTGGTCTAGAAGATCACTAAAGCCAGCCCACTCTCAAAGGGAGGGGAATTGGACTCTATCTTTTGGTGTGTGAAGCAGAATGCACATACAGAGAGGGAAGGAAGTAATGGCAGCCATCTTGGAGACTATGTTCCAAGTGCAATACTCAGAAATTACAGTCAGAGCTGGTGTCCTTTATCATGGAACATTTTTTAATAATACCTTTAAATAAAGCATTTTCTTTACTGACAGAGACCTTAGAATTTATGTGTAATTTCTTTTGTCCAGGGTGTCCTATATAGAGTAAGCTTTCAATAGATGTTGCTGACTTATAAACCCAGTCCCCACTCTCCATCCCTGGCTGTTGTGAATCTGCAAAGAAATTTTGGATGTGTAGGATCCTTGAATTCTCACACTGACTGAGTTAGAAGTTTGCCCAGCCATGTTGTACCTCTTATCATGGAGGCAGCAGAAAAGAATAAAAATAATAGTGTCCATTTGTCAATAGCTTTACTCTTCAGAAAGCATATTTATCTTCATCAATTCACTTGATTTTCACAGCTGCCCACATGAGATAAACAGGAAAAGCCAGTATTACCAATGTGTTCAGTACAGGCATAAAATTCCAGAGGACTGAATGGCTTGTCCAACACATAGCCTGTAAATGTAGGAGCTACAACTTGAAATCTTCAGAAACAAAATCCAACATTTTTGCTACTAAATTACATTGTCTTCCAAGAAAATGTCTTAGGAGAATGCTTAAATACTTTTCATAGCATCGATTACCAGCTAAAATTTATTGAATATTTGTATGCCAGGCACAGCACTGAGCACTTGGAGTATCTAATTCATTTAATCCCCACAACTCTTCCATGAGGTTGGGAGTTGCTTTGCCCCTGTTTTGCAATCAGAGTAAAGTTCACACCACTAGAAAATGGCAGAGCCATCATTTTGATCCAGGCAGTCTCGGTTAATGCCTGTACTCTTAAATATTACACTTTGTTGAAATATTGTTGCAATACCTCAAAACATGTCCAACATCTCCTGAATTCACTATAAAGCTGATAACTGAGAATGATTTGAACCCTTCTTGTATCTCTTTATATTTTTAACTTGTACTAGCTCTTTTAGTAAGGCTATTTAAAAGTTTGACCCTGCTTATGAAAACTAGAAATTGCTTTGATTCCCATGTGAGCAGGACATTAGTTTTGTTTCATGGTCATTGTGCTCTTGACCCTGAATACCTATCTAGTAATGTGGGCCCTTCCTCACAAGGAAACATTTAAAAAGAGAAGGGAGGGGTCAATACAGCTCTATTAATTCTCATCACTTAGCATCTCTGAGGCTCATTTTATTCATATAAAAATTTGGACTTGGACAAGATGCTCTCAGAGGCCTGTTCCAACTCACTCTAGGGTCTGTGATTATGCCCCAGGGTGCCACAAGGCAAATGTCCTCCTGATGGCAGATCATGAGGACACCTAAAATCCTGGAATATATTAACATTTTTACCAGCCCTGTTTTATATCAGGCCTCTAATATACATTACAAATATGTCTGTGGCCAAAGGAAAATAACTGAGAAGATAGCTCTGTTTTGCATGATATTCAGAGGAGGTTTTCTCTTCCATGGTTTAGCCTTACAGGATGTTTGTTATAAGAAGAGAATTGAGCTGACAGTCAAAAGCTCTCAGTCAGGGCTCTGTCACTAATGCTTGTAACCTTGGATGGGTCACTCACAAGCTTGTTTCTTCATCTGTTAAATAAGAAGCCAGGGATGAGGTGATCTTACAGTCCCAGTCGGTTTTAAATTCTACATTTAAACTTGTGCTGATAGTCAGAATCTGAAGATAAGAATATAAATGAGAAAGCACACTATTTCCTTTGTAATTTATATGCTATTTTGTGCTGCAGAGTTGTGAATACATTTGACATAAGGTGAAATGAATGGATATTAGTGTTACTCCATAAAATGTCTTTCATATTTCCTAGGAATTGGGAAGGTAGAGAAGAGGACAAATCAAAACATCTTCTAACCTGTCACTTGAAAAGACCCTGACCTTCTTAAAAAAAAAAAGGAAAAAAGAATAGCAATATGTACTCTAAAAACGAGCTGGCTATACCAATTCTTGGCCTAGAACATATTTTGGGTTTATTCTACTTGTTTTGTAGATAAGATATTCTCAAGTCCAACAATGATGTAATTCTAAGTAACTTGTTTAAATACAGCTTTTTGGATGCAGTTTTGCAATTTGTCCGTGCAGAGATAAAGACAGTCATTTTCTAAATGAGTTCATTTTCATTATCATTATTCGTGACAGGTGTGCAAAATGATGTGCAGTGGAATGAGCAGGGCCACAAATGCCTCCTATGGTGTCACTGCCGGTTTTCCCTTGAGGTCCCCTTGTATCTTGCTGATATAGCCCCATCTTTTTTCATTCTCCCTTAGGGTCACAAAATCAATTTATTGCCAAGATCCTTGACAATCTTGTTCTACTGTTTAACTTTTGGAATTACAATGACGTCATTTTCCTGACCAGAAACCCTTGTTTCTACAATACCCCTTTGATTTTTGTTTCTTATTCACAGCTCCTGAACATAACTTCATTGGGTCTCACCTGGAAATCATACAATTATAAGTGGTATCTAATATCTCTCTATTATAATTACATAATAAAGATACATAATGAGTGTTATTACATAATGAATGTTATTAAAAAACTCTGTAATATATATGGTTCGTCATTTCTTATCTATGTGTTAGTCATTCCCACACCTAAGACAATCATAAAAATCCTAAGTTTGAAAAGCAGATGAGTTAACTAACTCACTAGCTGAAATTTTAAAAGTCAGCTATAGGTACTTTATATATAGTTTAATATTACCCTCACAAAAGTCTAAAATAAAAATTAGTGGTTGAATTTTATGACTAAATGCAAAGGAATAAAAAAAGGCATTACTTGGTCTTATGAAAAAGTAAATCCTGAATATAGGATGCCAAATTCTGTACTAGTTATGTATAATTTAAATCTTCTATTGTTGGTTTATCATTTATCTAGCCTATATCTTGTCTCCTCAAAGACAGTATCAGCTCCTTGAATGTAGAAAACATATGTTATAATTTTTAGCATCCTGTCAAATTCAGATCACCTAGAACAACTTTTTCCTAATAGGGAACTTAGCAAATATCTATTAATTAGAGAATGAGAACTCTGCCTTAAATAAGCTATATATGAAGTGAGGACTTCCTTCATGGCTGATTTTAACATCAGTCAAAGTTTGGCACTGTTCTTCCCCTATGCCCTATTATAATTTTCCAACTAGTGCATATACAAGTCAAGACACCACTTTGTCAAAGCAATTACACTAACAATTCTTAGAAGGTAATCTTACTCAGGGGAAAAATATAAATATATTTTTGATATCCTTATTTAAGAATCTGTCCATGAAAAGGAATATTATGTGTTTTTCTTTGTGCTTTAAAAATATGGTAAAATATTTCTTTAGCTGTCCTCTCCACTCAGGACTTTAGAACTCATTTCCCTTCACAATTATAGTGTTGTGTATACCCTAATAACTGGGTTGGGGGGGGCAGTGACGCCAACTGTGCAGTCGAGCTTTGAGCCAGTACAAAAATGGGTCAAAGCAAGGAGTGAAGACAAATGTAGAAAGCAAGAACCAAGGGGTAAATTCTGGAATGAGAGTTTCTGATAAAAGAGGAATCCAATCATAAAAGCAAGAAAGCCAGAGGGAGTCAAAGAATGGACCGTTATGGTGGCAGCAGATAAAAAACAATCAGGTCAAAGCAAAGGAATGTTGAAAGCCATAATGGGTAAAAATTGAAGGGCACTCCTGAGCCCTCTCAGAATTCTGATGATGACTTGCTGCAGCGTCTGTTGCCTTTTATTCCCATGGGAGATAGTTTCTAGCCATGGAATCCTTTATAGATATCAAAACGTTTTTTCACAATACCAGAACATAGCAATGGAGAGTCATTGCGTTTTCCTTTGTTATCTGTTTTGCCTCTTTCATAAACATATTTCTTTTGGTGAGATCAGACCTTCCGCATACACAGCAGTAATAAATTATGTGGCTGTTTAAGTATTGAGTAAACGTTATGCAAACAGGCATGATGATACTTTACAATTGGCAACTCTCTCACAAAAATACCAGCTCCCTCTCATTGTGTTTATTCATCAAGGAGTCTGCTGTGTCTTTGTGTTAACAGCTTCTGGTTTTGAGATTTAAAAATAAAATAGAGCTTACTTGCAAGTACTCTTGTCTTTTCAAGGATGGCTTTAGCTCAAAAATCAATCCCGAAAGTCTAAGGTATACAGAAAGGTCTTTTCACTTCTCTACGAACATGTTTATTTAAATACCTTACCCATCTTCCATGATAACGCAAGAACTTTTACCAAGTTTTGACACCTAATTTATCAGGAAAATTTTCCATTGTTAGGAAAATGGCTCTCCAAAGCTATCTTTACCCACTAGCAATTAGGGAAACAAGATTTATGAATCAAAGCTAAAGAAGTTGTGAAATATGAATCAATGATTTGACCTCTACCAGCCCAGAAATCCAGAGAAAGTTTTGGTGGCTAAACTAGAAAATATTTGCTTTATATTTATTGATTAAAAAAATTACCACTAATACAACTTCTCTTAATTTAAGCTTCTGAGTTGTGTAACTTGCTAGGATGGTTAACCAGCATGTTTAAATGTCATCATTTAAAAAGGAAATAAAAACCTTTCCAAAACCATTTTTAGTAGCATCCCAACTTATTTTGTTGAGGGGCTCTCTTTGGGGCTATCTATCATATATAAGCAAACATATATAAAAGTTTATATTTATGATGAATAATTTTGTTTGCAAGAATTTTACCTTTGTACAAACACCAGTTCAAATATTTGTTGCTATTTTAGATTTGAGAACTTTGCATAGTCAATCTGAAACATTAAATGGAAGTAGTAGTATAGCATCTTCTTCATCTCCAAAAAGTACTTTATTGTGCACTGACAGACCTAATTTAATGAAAATTTACTCAACAGACCTCTAGCTCAAGAAATTTAAGAAGCAGTTGCAGATATTTGAACAGCCTACATGATGGTGGAGATGAAATGGTTAAAAGATTGGAGTCTGAATCTCTGGGATTTGAGTGGGATGCAGGAGAGACATAAGGACTTTACAGTAAAGTGTCCTGGAGTATCCCTGCCAGTGGGTGATTCATTTTCATCTCAGATCCCAAGCAGGAAATTACTCTTCCTGCCAAAGAAGGCAGAATAAAACTCCCCAAGGACCAGGGCCCAGGGGCAGGCCATATATGAAACACAAGAGGGCAGGACCCTGACCCCGGGGTATAAGAAAGCGAAGGGTGTCATCAAGCAAATGTCCAGCAAACCTGTCCCTGGGTAATAAAATTCCAGTGAAAATAACATTGCATCCACTATAGGAGGGAAATGAATCTCCCTTAGCAGTACCATGAAAAGATTCAGTACCAGGTAGAGGCAAAAGCCTGTGTAAAGAACCCAAGTCAGCAGTGGTTGATTCAAATTGATCACTATGATTAATTAGAATGTGGGTTTTCCTGCAGCCCAGAGACTAGGATATTTTCATCTGTGCATCCTTCACGATATTTAACAAATATCTGTAGGAGATATTCAATGTGGACATTTTTTTCAGTTGTGCTGCTGTTGTTATCGATTATCTTTTTCTAAGTGAATACAATTCTTTTAGCTATTAAGTTTAGATATATTCTAGGCTTTTCTTGTTAAATTAGTCTACATAGAAAAAAATAACAGATTTCAGGTACAGCCTGTTAGTTGTGCAGGTATCGATGCCTGGACTAACATGGTCAACACTTTAGTAGAGTGGGCCTGTCAACATTGCCTTTCTTAACTTTATTATTGGCTCATTAAGTAATTTTCTTGTGAATGCTAATATACCCTATGCTATTCATTGATTAAGGAAAATGATAAATTTTAATTGTGTTCATTTTTTTCCTTCCAGGAATTATTAGTAATAATTTTACTGTACTTTGATATGCTAGTAATACTTAAAAAGGAAAAGAAAGTAGCTTTCATTGTATTAAATAGGGCCAGTCTTACTTGGCATACCTTTTTCAGTTCACAGACTGCGGAACCACCATAAAAATATGTAAGAAGTTGGTTGTGTATGTGTATGCATACACACAAACACACTCTTTTACATACAACTGAAAATATCATTCTATTAAAATATCTCCAACTGCAAATTACACACAAAAAAACATTTTTATTGAGAACAATGAAGGAGACATGTTATTAATAGTTGTAATATTCGACATGATGTGGAATCACTCAATGGGTCCGAGGCTTGCTGAGTCCCTGAGAGTTGTGTGAAATAGTTCATAAATAATGGATGAATAGAAACATTTGGATATTTGAAAGCAAATAATCTCAGGACCCAGCAATTCCACTCTGAAAATTCAGTCTCTACACATGGAGAATTCAACCTAACACTTGCAGTGTGAAAAGAAAGCATCAGAGCATTTCACTAAAAGTCTTTTTTGCTTTAGGTTTCCCAAAAAGGCTATTAATTGAGGTAAAACTAAGCTGTGATATCAAACTCTCTTCTAAGGAAAGTTTCTCTTTTCTTGGATGGATGCCAGTGGGTTTGTTGAAGGAATGATTAATTATGTGGGTCTTTTCATTACCATAGTCTAATGCTGCTGGTACCTGTTTTGGCTTTGAACTTTTCACAAAAGAACTGACACAAAAAGTTATTGGAAGTTTTCTTCAGAAGTTAAAAATTTGTCATACATATGAAGAAATAGGAAAGTGCTTAAATCCAATATTAATCAAAGATGCTAACCCTTTAGAAGCTGATTTTTATGTGACTTTCATGAATCTATTAATCAAGAATGTTAAAGAAAAGTGCACCAAGAGATGATCTGGTTTCAAATTTCAAAGATCCACAATATATTTATTTTTAGAGCAATGAGACCATCTGTAACCTTTGAAACTGTTATAAACCAAACAGAGGGGGCTCTGGAATTTCTATATAGGAGGGCCTCAGGCAGCAGTCTGTTGGAATGGAGTGCTAGACATTCTTTTGATGATACATGTCATAGCAGGCACATTCTTTTTTCTTATGTTGCATACTTATTTGGTATAGGTTGGTATAGGCAGGGATTGATAGAGATCATGAGAAACTCAAAACTTCCCTCCCCTTAGTATCTTTGTGAAGGATGCTGGTTCACTTGCTACAAGCAGAGATGCAAATTCAGTCAGTGCATCTCACTTTATACGTGAGCCTCATAGACTTCTGGCCCACACATTACTGTACAGGCCACATCAACCATATCAGAGGGCAGTGTAGGAGTCAAAAGCATGGTGTCTAGTGCTGGGCAATCTGGTTTGAATGATAGCCCTGGTACTTAGGAACTGTGTGATGTTGAGCAAGTTAATCAACCATCTTGTCACTCAATTTTCTCATGTATGGAATGAGGATATTTATAGCATTTTCCTCATTCGATTGTTGTGAAGACTAAATAAATGTCCAATAAATAATAATCACCATATAAATGTTAGCTAATATTTTCATACATGATGGGGAAAGTCCAGGGCTGAGACCTCATATTCTCAACAGAACAAAATGCATGGGGTTCAGGACGGTGCAATGTGAGAAGCATTCCATCTTGATATAATGGTTCTTCATGGTAATCATTCCAAAGAGAGAAAATAAACAGCCACCAAGGAACTCCTCATAAAACAGAGGCTAAAATCCAATGCCTGATATATATGGTGAGAAGACAAGATAGACTACATCTTGTCTAATACTATAAACCTAATACACGATGGAAATTACTCACCTAAAGTTGAGTATACAAGAGCAGTGGAGTTAATGGCCTCCAATTTATTTTTGTGCCCTATACACTCACAAAAATGCTGTTTTTCCTCCCCAAACCCTCAAACAAGTGGGCTTGCTTGTGAGAAAGGCATTCCCCTGCACTTCTCTCTCCCTCCTTCCCAACCCTTACCCTGCTCTCTTTGATGGTCCTGCCATCAGATTACATTAACCACTGTTCCTTTGGTTGCTGTCATCTACTGACCCTGGTGTCAGTTTCCCTCATATCCAGACAATTTTTGCTCTGGCTCACTGTCACTTTCTTTGATGTTACTGTTGTCTTAATTCTTGGTTGCAGGGCCAGCTACATAATTTGCAGGGCCTACTTCAAAATGAAAATGTGGATCCCTGTTTGAAAACTGTGAAGAATTTCAGGATAGCAGCAGTAGAGCCTTAAACCAAGCCCAGGGTCCTTCTGAGCACAGGTCCCTGAGTGGACTGCATAGGTTGCATGCCCGTGAAGCTGGCCCTGCTTGGCTGAAATCCATTATTCACCTTCCCTTGATTTTCATGGGTGAGGGAGCTTCTGACCCCTCTCTATGAGTGGGGAGTATTGGAGTGAACGTTTCCTGCCTCTCTCCAGCCCTTGCACTTTCTTGTCCCCGGGAAGGGAGGAATAGCTGTATTAATTAGTAATAGCCTACATCCACTGGGCCATATTTCATCAATGAGTGGGATTAATGCACTAAAGGAAACTGCTCTTGGCTCTTCCTTGCTGTTTCTTATAGCTGGGCTCAGGGAAGTCACCTTTCACTTTCAGTTTTCATGTAGTGAACCAGATTTTTGCTCATTGTCGCAACATTTCAGGCCAATAATTTGGGCCCAGCATCCTCTATTCAGTGGGGTGGGGGGCGGGGTTATAATACAACACTTTTGTCCTCAGTTTCAAACTCTGCTTGCCAGCACAGTTTACCCAGCAATACTGTACATTGACAGCTATTGGGTACCACTTACCTAGTCCATAAATAAGCTGCCGCTGTGATCTCATGTGGCTCCTAGTTCTTTGCAGCTCTTTTTATTACTTATTAGAACACCAAAGCCTGCAATATAATACTTTCAGTCTGGGCTTCTCAGTGATGAAGTATTGTCCTGAAACATGGCCAAATGGTCCCCCAATTTCTGTTTTTCTTTCCCCGACTAGTATTATTTTCTGTTAAGACTTGAATTTGAAAAAAAGAAAAAGCAAGCCTGCTCACATTTATAGTTTTAGACCTTCCTATCTTTGACTGGCAGGGAAACCAATTTTGGCAGAGGTGACCATGAATTAACCCCCTTTGTTTCTGACAACTTCAGGGTAGGAAAAACATGACTGATAATGAGAGGTGGTAGCTTCAGGGCCAGCCTTGCTGACAGTCTCAGTCAAGCAATGGCTTCGGTCTCAGGGTCTTTTAAGACAAGTAATATTCTCTGAGTAAGCAGGAAGGACAACACCAGCAGTTTGTGTCTTTAGAAAGTGAAGACATTTTCTGTTATCATTCCCTAAAACCCCAGTGTATTCCCTCTGGCTAGACTGAGGGGCTTTAAAGAATCCATCCTGTGCAATGTGTCGTGTTTACTCTCACGATATTGTTGAAGTGGTGATTAATGATATCCAAGGTAGTCTTCTGTGTGTGGATTCAGGTGAGTGTTTTCTTACTGGTATTAACATCAGTAAAAACTGTGCCCTTAATGAGCATCATGTTTGTCTTTATATTGTGGGCACTGATGATCTCTTTGCATTGGCTACAAGAAAGCAAAGCTCCAAAATCTGTGTTCCGTCTCTTACAAATGTAAGGCCCTACATTGTGTAACAAACTTAATTCTGACTTATATGTTACTTGTTTTCCTTTCTTCCCCCCTTTTCTCATTTTGAGCTTCTTATTTTAGATTTTAGACCCATTAGTATTGTTTTAAAAAACAAGCCACTTTAAATCTTTACCAGAATAGGGAAAGGTATCTATAAATAACTAGGAAAGGAATTATGAAAACACAGAGCAAGATCATTTGATCTTTATACATAGTATAGAGTTTTGAAATTATGTAGATTTTGGATGAGGCACTGGAAATTCAAATTTTTAATATCAAGCTCCTTCACTTGTCACTTTTGTGTGGCCTTGTAAATGTCTCATAAATACAGAATTCTGCTCTGGAAAAAATTTAGGAACTTGACCTGATGCTCACAGGCAATTTGTGAGAACTAATTTCTTCATGTGTGGTATAAATTTTAAAATTTGGATTAAGGGAAAGGAAATTAGTAATGTTAACTACATCTTTGGGAGACAGGCAGGCTGGTGCTCCATGCAAACCACAAGTTGAATATTATATCTTCCCCAGTAAGGGTCCCTCAACTATAATACACATTATCTCCCTCCAGCTAAAGCCATGTTGAAATTACTAGTGACACCCATGCTGAGGCTTTTCTGACCTAATTAAAAATTTATATGATGTTCACTATAATATTTCATTTAAATTTTTAGCTCTACTTCAAAAGTATTATTCCACGATATAACAGTGCACCCCCTGATTCTAACTACTCCACTTAAATATACAGAGGATGTTCACCAAGATTTTGTCTGAAACCACTTCTCAATTAGCTGTCAACAAGGGACCATCTCTGTTTCAAATGAAACTAAGTCATTATGGTTGATGTTCCAGCTTTTCTTTCATCTTATAGGCTCCTGGGCATTGAGATAATGATTCTGCTTCCCTCCTTCCAGAAGAGTAGTGATGGCCACTTTGTTTCACTTAACATTTAAATTTTTGACTGCATAAACTGTTTAATCTGTTCAACTCCTTGTAGCTTAGCTCAGCAAGGGTGATACAGGTCTGTTTAAAATATATCATGCAGAAACCAGGACTGTAGGTATTATGCATATATTGGGTTTTTTTTTCTTGGGAGAAACAATACCAATGTACACATAGTAATTCATTGCATATTAATTAAGTTAATATGAATAGTGAATAAAAGACCATAGTGAATTAAAGACCATGCTATGGACTGAACTTGTATGTACACCCCAAATTCAAATGCTTAAGCCCAAATCTCCAATGTGATAGTATTTGATGGTGCAGCCTTTGGGAGGTAATCAGGGTTGAATTAGGTCATGAGGGTAATTAATGCCCTTATAAAAAGAGGAAGAGACACAAAATCTTAATCTCTCTCTCGTTCTCTTGCTTCTGTGACTGCATGCATCAAGAAAAGGCCATATGAGGACACAATGAGAATAAGGCTATTTGTAAAGCAAGAAGGGGTCCCTCATCAGATACCAAATCTGCTGGCACCGTGATCTTGGACTTCCCAGCCTCCAGAACTGTGAGAGAGAAATGTTTATTGTTTAAGCCACCTAGTCTATGTATTTTGTTATAACAACCTGAGAAAACTAACACAGACCAGATTTGCTCATTTATCAGAGTTATCAAAGGATTCCCTGATCCTCACTTCAGGAAAGCCTGGAAGGCTCAAAGATAGTAACTGTATTTTGCCTGTGTATGCATGACCTCCACCAACTGAAGATAGCCTTGTCTGGACCATTTGGTTTACTGGGAGAGCACTGTGTAAACAGTGTTCTTTAACATATAGGCTTTTATGATATTTAGGAAACCAGAAAGACCAAATATGTATACCCTTTTTATTTTTGAGAAGATTTTGAGCAGTCTACTTGTAAGTACGATGTCTTGTCTTCAGTTTTACAAATAAACTACCATAAATTAGTATTCTACTAATTATTTATTAAATTAAAACAACGATTAAAATTTTTTTTTAGTGATGTTCTCACCAAGTATCTCATAATGTACTCTGGTGTGATGCTTGATTTGAATTAAATATGTTTTGATTTTGTTTAGTCATCCTCTGTGTTCAATCTCAATTAACATGTGTTTCAACGAGTTTAGGGTAAAGATACAAAGTATTGGGAGGCAACTTAAATGGCTATAGAGTTAACTTCATAGCTGTGTTGACTATGGACAAGCTTCTTTCTTCTTAGCTTCATTTTCCTTACCCATAAAATGTGGATAATCATGCTTATATCCAAAGCTGTGGTAAAATGTAAAAGAGATAATCTGTGTAAAACATTTAGCATAACATTTGGCATGTCATATGATTCAATAAGAGATAACTATTATTAATCATTTTAGTGTGATAAAAAACAATATAATAAAGAAAAACAATGCTCTATGATGATAATCGTTAGTTTCCATTATGAATTCTACATAGCATTTAAATGATATGTTTATATCATTGCCCCAAAACTTTATTGTTTTACCTTTTCCATGCAGATTTACAATTCATATGGAGTAGTATGGTGTGAAGTAAGGGGTCAAGAGTCAAGTTTTCCTCATATGGAAAGTTTTTCTTATACAATTGACCTACTTATCATTTACTTAAACTTCTATCCTTTCTCCACTGATATGCATTATAATATTTTTAAGAATAAATGTCTGTATATATGTTGGTCTGTTTCTGGGCTCTTTATTCTATTCTGTGTATCTATCTTTCTACAGACAGTCTCACACTGTCTTCATTATTATAGGTTTATAATAATTCTTGGTATCTGGGAGTGAAAATTTCTAGCTTTGTTTTTTGTCTTTAAGAAAAAATATTTTTGGGGTATTGTTGGCCTTTGGTATTTTCATATGAATCTTAAAACCAACTTAAGTTTCCATGAAAATATCTGCTGGAAATTTGATTTGCATTGCATTAAATCTATATGTAAATTTGAGAAGAATTGATATTACAACAATATTGAGTATTCCAATCCATGAATTTGATGTATCCCTCTACTTATTTAGGTCTCTTATAGTTTTCTTAATAATGTTTTATAGTTATTTATGTAAATATTTGACACATTAATTTATTGTTATATTTGTTTATAGGTATTTGATGCTGTTGTAAATATTATTCTTAACATTTTTAATATTTGTTACTTGCATGTACAAACACAATTGATTTTTGTATATTGACTTAGTTTCCGGGGATCTTATTTAATTCATTTATTAAATCTAGTAGTTTAATATTCTTTTGAGTTTTCTATACATATAATAATGTGTAAATAATCTATAAATAATGGCAGTTATATTTCTTCCTTTTTAGTTTTTAATCCTTTTTCCCTGCCTTAATGCCTTGCTAAGATCTCCCTTACAGTGCTAAATAGAAGTGGTCATAGCAGTCAACTTTGTCTTATTCTTGTACAAATTTTCTGAGTTAAATATGATATTTGCCGCAAGTCTTTCATAGATACTCTTTATTAGATTAAGGATTTTCTCTTCTATTTGTAATTTGCTAAGAGGGTTTTCTAAAACCGTGAATAGGTACTAAATTTTGTCAAATGCTTTCTCTGCGTCTGTGAAGATAATCACATGATTTTTTCCTATATTCTGTTAATGTGTTAAATTACATGGATTGATTGCCAAATATAAAACTCAACATTTCATTCTTAGAATAAATCCAACTTGGTAATTATGTATTATCATTTTTATTTATTGTTAAATTCACTTTGCTAACATTTTGTTTAGGGTTTTTACATTTTGTTGACAAGAGAATACAACTTTTAACTTGCTTCCTTGCATATTCTTGATGGGTTTTGGTGTCAGGGTCCATCTAAATTCAAAATATAAGTTGGGAAGCATTTCTTTTCTCTATGATCTGAAAAATTCATGAAGACTGGTGTTATTTTTTCTTAAATGCTAGGAAAAATTTGTCAGTTCTGGGGATTTCTTTGTGAATGTATTCATTTTTAGTATTAGGATTTAGGATTTATCATTTTCTTATTTTTTTTATTTTTGACACAGAGTTATTGTCAATTAAAGAAAGCAAAGGATTTATAAACATAAGTGTACGATGTTTAAGGTAAAAATTAGTGAAGGTATTTCTAGAACTTGCTTAGAAATACATATGTATGTGTATGGCTAAATATCTATATTTATTTAGTCAATCAAAATTTGAGTACCCACTATCTATGCAGGCTCTGAAGAATCACTGGTGATTTTTGATCAAGGATGTGAAGTGTACAGAGGCATTGGTGGTATAGTGGTTAGTATAGCTGCAGTCCAAGGGTGAAATGTTAAAGTGATATTTTATGTAGGTTAATTTAGTGGTGGTGTGCCCAAAGAATTGGAAAGGGCAGAAATTAGAGGCAGGAGGACCAGTGGAAGGCTGTTGCTATAACTCAGACATAAAGTACCAAGGACTTGACTTTATTTAAAACTTGTAGAAATAATTAGGCAGACAGAAAGCTGGTAAAGGAAGAAACAATAAGATTTGTTGGCTGAATAAAAGTCAAGGATAAGGAAGAAAAAAAGATCCCAACCTGACAAGAAGTTGTGAGTCTGGATGATAAGAAACCAAGAAGCTAGAAAGGATTGATCTCCACGAAGTGATAGCTCTATAATGGGGACTTACATTTCTCAATTCTCATAAACTTCATGATGTTTATCAAACCTCACTCTCTGCATTTCCTTACTGTTTTTCTTAATTTCAGGGCCTCAATATCAGACCTGGAATTTCAGTCTTGGAACCTGGGTTATTGTAATATCCAGCAGGGAAACTGCATTTTAATCAAAAGCAGGTGGGCAAGACTGTGTTAGAAGGCAATTACCCTTTTAACTGTCATCTACTCCCCTCTGATGGTATTTAATTCTGAGCTTCACAAGCAGAAATCATTAATAGCTTATCTCCCTCACATGTCTGTGCAAAGGAAGAAAAACTGATAAAAATTTAAATTGTGATGGGCTAATTATAGTAACTATCTTAGGGATAGATAATTAAAATTCACACAACAGAACAAACATATCAAAATGTAATTGCAAATAGGGGTAAATATGTTGAAAAGAAATCTATTCATCTGGAACATAGTATTATAATGAGAAAGAATAATAAAGGGTAACTGATTTAGGCTATATTTAATATTTAAATTTGTTTACTTGAAGCACAAATATTGACAAATGACAAACTCATGTCAATGTTTTGTGCTCCTTAGTGTGCCATACATTTTGATACTAGCTATTGAAAAAGTTATTTAACACTGTATTGTATGTCATACCTTTTTCAAGGTGTGATACCAATATATAAAGAGAAAAGCTGCAAAGATTTGTTCTATAATTAATCCACCACTTGTACAGTAATGAATATTTTCTAACCTACAAGACACCACTGTGTCCACTCCATTCTGTAGGAAGTTTTCGTAAACTAGCTTAAGTGAAAATAAGAGCTTCTGTTTATTCAGTGTTTACTACCATGCCTACTACCCTACATACTCAATTCATTTAGTTCTCATAGATACTGATTTTTCAGTTAAGGAAGCTGAGACATGGCAAGCCCCACGACTTGCCTATGATCCTAGTATTGGAGTGTAACAGAGGATGAAGATCTTCTCAACTTCAGAGCCTGCATTCTCACTATTGTTACTTACATGCCATAGCCATCCCTCTAGGTGGTCAGTTATTAAAGTTAACATTTATTTTTCTCATCTTCATAATAAGGTTATAGGCTTCCTGAGGATAGAACCATGTCTTATTCATCTATGTAAAGTGGAGGGGTTGGTGTTGGGTGTTAGAAGGTTATGGCCCAGTCTGTATACCTCCTGTGACTTCAGAAATGTCTGAATGTCTAGAGGAATAGGGAGCAGGCCTGACATAACTCACTGGGGAGGTCTGTAAGCAGGAGTGGCCAAGAAGACTCTTGGGAAGGTTCTCATTCTATGGGAAAGGAGGATGAAGGTTTACAAGCTTAGCCCAAGGGCAGTGACAGTGGACAGACTATTTTGAGTATGTCAAAGGCTGTGTTACTTAGATTATTCCTAACTCAGCACTGCCCAAGACCATTTACCTCTTTACAGAAAGATCTGAATGAGGAAAGTTGTAATAAAGCTGAGAGCTGCATGTGAATTCCTGAGAAATATGAAAGTACAGGGCAAAGAGAATAGTAACAGTAGTAGTCAGTAGTAGTAGTTATTAGTTTTCCTAAAATGTAAAATGGGAAAAATAGTATCTTATGGTTTTGATCAAATTAAGTATATGTAAATGTCTAGCATGTATCTTGGTATATAATAAGTATTTAAATGTTAGCTATAATTATTTATTAAGCATATTCAATTTGCTAAACATTTTATGTATATGCAATGGATTGAATGTGTGTGTCCCCCCAAATTCATATGTTGAAATCCTAACCCCCAGTGTGATGATATTAGGAGGTGGGGCCTTTGGGATGTAGGTCATGAGGGTGGAGCCCTTATGAATGGCATTTGTGCCTTTATAAGAAGGGACACTGGAGCTTGTTTTCTGTCTCTGCTTTCTGCCATGTGAGGATATGACGAGAAGACAACCGTCTGCAAACCAAGAAGTGGGCCCTCGCCAGACATCGGATTTGCAGACACTGTCGTCTTGGACTTTGCTGCCTCCAGAACTATGAGAAATAAATGTTTGTTGTTAAAGCCACCCAGTTTATGGAATTTTGTTACAGCAGCCTGAACTAAGCCAATATAGTCCCTCACTTAATCCTCAGAACCTCCCTGCAGAATGCATGTTTTTGTTTTTGTTTTACTGCAGAGAAAACCGACACTCAGAGTGGTTAAATAAGTTACTTAAAATCCTGCAACCATCAATTTGTAGATGATTCCATGACTCTTGGCTATTTTCACTATACTTTTCTCAGTGCTGCTTATGACTCTGGAGCACAGTACAAGCGGGAGTGAGGAATATTTTCTCCTCCCTGGAGAGTGGAATGAAGGAGAAACCGCTTCTTGTGGATGGCAGTGGATGTTGCAGCATCACCATGGTGCTTTATCACTTTTTGGCGTGTGTTGGGAACAGCAAGCTTGCTGTCATGGTCATAACTGGTCGTAGGGAGGAAGAGCTGCCAATGGTACAAGGAAAATGAAGTTTGGAAGCACACTTGTGAGACAGCTCCTGGAGCTTTCCTGAATCATAAGGGATTTGAAAGGGGCCAGGTCTCCCAAAATTCGCAGATGGGATTGCTCTCAAGAGAATATTGTTATACACTATTGCACATTTGCATTTTATAGCTGTGGACCTAATCCAGAGTCTAGTATACTAAAGGTACTAAGGAGGGAGTTTATTGATGGAGCAAGGGAAGGGCACTAGGTGGAGGATCTGGCTCACACGATGTGATCTAAAGGCTCATCCATCAGGTTCAGAACAGAAATAGAAGCCACCTTAAATATTTTAAGTAGAGAAGGATTCAATATAGAGAATGAGGGGTTTGCAAAACTGTTGGAAGCACTGAAGGAGTATGTCATAGACTGGCCTCTAGTTCTGATTCCCAGAACAGAACACAACTGACCTACCATGGGAGATATTAGAAGCTGCTACCTCTGAGGCCACCCTGGGACCATATAGAATCAACACCTTGGTGCAGCTGCTACAGCCCCCAGCTTCAGGTGCCTCTTATGCCTAGGAAACCATAGGGTCGGATGTCCTAGCTGTGATCCAGGGCTTAGGAGGCCAGATCAGAAAGTGTTGCTGGAGCTACTATCCCCAGAATTGATTCTCAACACCCAGAAAGCTGGAGAATGAACACTGGAATGTTGCTGTAGAGATATCTCATATTTCCACCACCATGCTGGTCAGCAGAAACAGACAAAGAAACACATACATGGCCTCCTCCTCACTTCTGCCTTTCAGTCTGCCAATGTGCATTCAGCTTGAACTGCAAGAGAGTCTGGGAAATGTAGCTTTTAGTTTTCCAATATCTCCAAATAGAAGGAAGGGTGAATGGAGGTTGAGCAGACAAACTCACACTATCTAGGCCAAAGAGCAAGCCACTCAACTTCTCAGGCCCAATTTATTCATCTAAAAATGAGGATAATAATAACAGCACCTATCCTTGAAAGTTGTTTTTGGGATAAAGCAAGATAAGAAAAAGATGTATAAATTATAAAATATTATATCTAATTTGGTAGTGCTTATTCCGCTGTGCTCTGCAAATCGTTTGTTATGTTTCAGTCATGCCTCTGGGTACATGGGATGGGTCAGTAAACAAAACAGACAAAATCCTTGCCCCAAGGAGCTTAACTTCTAGTGGGGAAAGGGGGATAATAAAACTAAATAGTATTAATAAGAAAATTATATAGTATTTTAGAAAAATAAAGGTTATGGGGGTGGGGAGGAGAAGTACATAAGGTGAGTGCTGGGCTGGGGGAGGCAGACTGCTGAGTTAAGTTGCGAGGCTGCCAGGTCTCACTGGGAAGGTGAGATCTACACAGAGGCTTGGAGAGGTGCAGGAGTAGGCCAAAGGAATGCTGGGAGGAAAGAGGGAGGAATTCCAGCAAAGTCCCCGAGGAAGGAGCATGCCTGCCATGTTAAAAAAAAAAATAGAGCATCAAGGAAGTCATTGTGGCTAGAGAGGAAAGCAAAAAGGGGAGAGTATTAGGGGATGGAGCCAGAGGGTTTCGGGGAGCTGGCTCACATGGGGGCTTGCAGGCCGCTGCAAGTGCTTGCGCTCTTACTCTGAGTGGGAGGTGGAGAGTTCTGATCAGAGGGAACACAATCTTATATATGTTTTAAAGGACCACTCTGGCTGCTCAGTTGGGAATAGACAGACACACACCCTCATCACACTGATACATAATGACACTCATCAATGCGTAATTTGTTCAACAAACATTCATTAAGAACCTGTAAGTGCCAGACATGGTGCTATGTGCTGGGCTACCATGGTCAGCAAGAACAATGTCAGCTCCACTAGCGACGTTTGATTTATGGCAGTAGCGCGGGGTTCTGAGGGTGTGGGACAGAAGGCCTAGAGCCACATAGGTTTGCAGGACATGGGGGACCATGGGAAAAGGGGTGGAGACTGTGTCGGAAAAGCTCTACAGCGGTCAGTCAGATATGGTCCCAAAGCTATTAACAATTTCTGGGAAAAAAATCATATACATATATATCTCAATATGTTCATAAATACTGTAAAGTGACAAATTTTGAATAGTGTCAAATTTGAATAATAACTCCGCTTAACAAATCACGGATGTTCAATGTAGTGAACTGGAAAACGTATGGACTTCTCACGTGGTTGTCATGAGGCAATTATGACATAGGATTAACTGGAGAATAGAAATGAAATGTTATATTTGTTATCCCATCAGATGGTACAGAGCACTCCTATAGCATTACCCATCCTATTATCATCCTTCAGGTTTACTCTGCAATTATCTAATTGTGTGATTTCTACTCTTTCAGTAATCTTATCTTATAAGATTTTATCATGCACATTTACCCTGCCTAAGCCATTGAGATAATTATTATGTCTCAATATATGACTTGTGTAACAGCCGACTCATCACCAACCCTCCCCGCTCCGTTTTTGGAGTTGCTTCACAGATATGTCCTTCTATTCTCTTTTCTACAAAAATTTTTATATGTAGTCACAAGAATAAAGGGCTTCATTAATTACTTTGTGTTTCAGATCTTGGCACCAAACACCCTCTTCCCACAGAAAACTTAATTTAGAACATCTAGATATAAATAGCTTTTATGGGTATAAAGAACATAATGGATGATTATAAGACATTGCACATAAAATGACTGGGGTCATGAGTGTTGGGGAGTTAAATAATCTTTTGCCCCACTTCCCTAATGTGAGCTTCTCTGATTGGGACAGATGAGGTCAGGCAGAAGCTTTATTGTGGGGGAAGGTGTAAGAACTAGTGGTTGATCATCTCTGGGCTTAAATAAAATAGTAAATACTTAGAGAACTGTAGCATTGCTCCATTAATGTATAGGCTCTGTTGACACACCCAAATCCTCATATATATCTGGCCAGGACTAGGGTGAGGCAAGTGAGGTGCTTATGGTGCAAAATTTAAGGAGGTGCTGACTGTTGGACTCCTACAATGGGTGTCATCACTGAAGGCTTCTGGTCAGCCCTGCACTTTCAGTGCCTCCTTAAATATTGTGCCCTGGGTGACTTGTTTACTTTATCCTAGTCTTGGCTTTTGACTGTCAACTAATCATGTTGTGTCAATGATTTGAAGCCTTCATAGTTTTGTTTATACTCCTTGGTCTAGAGAAGTTCTCTGCTAGATCCTCCAACATGCCCAGTAAATATTTACATATCTATTTTCTTTGCAAGACTCCGCTTATTGGTGTCTTCCAGAATGCCCACTCTCTGAGGTATGCCCCTACAGCACTCTGCACAGGCACCTGTTTATTTGATGCCCACCGCCCTTCAAACTTCAAAGTCTTTGAAGAGGCATGATTTCATATTTGTCTTTGTGTCCCTAGAACCTAGCCCCAGGGCCCTGTACATAGTAGGCCCCCAATAAATGTTTAGTGAATAAGTAAAAAAGTACTGCAATCAAAAAGCACTCTGTGTGTAAAAGCAGTCATTCTGAATTTAGCCACATTTAAAAAAGCAAATCTCCCAGATGTAAATGAATCCTAATTGTGTTCCACATAGGAACAATTTGCCATTACTGTCTGTTGACTGTGTAAGTGAAATAAAGTAAAAAAATGATTTCTAGAAAAGAGATACCTAAAATGTCAGGCATATTATTATCTAAGGCTTAGCCAGCTGCCAGCTAATTACCTTAGCCACAGGTTCTAAAGTAAACACAGATGTGGCAGGAGTAATTACCGCCAGAAAGCAAAAGCACTTCCATTACAGACTGGAAGGCAGCTTTGGGTAGCTCTTCATAAGGGGACAAAGGCAGGCTGGAGAAAGTCCAAAGAGATTGAATGGACAGTGAGAGACCCAGGAACATTGGTGGCAGGATGGTAAGGGGCATAGTTTAAAGAAGAGGAAGTGTTTGATGGAAAAGTGATGGAAGGGTCATAGTAGTACTTTCCCCCATAGTTGAAAGGCTGTTGTGTGAAAGGGGGTTTGGAGTTATCGTTGGTTATTGCAAAGACTACTACCAGCAGTTATGAAACAAAAAGAAAATCAAACAACAACAAAAAGCAAAACATTTAGTGAACATCAGTGTATTATCTGTATAAGAAATTGTATATTTCTTGTAACAGCCCTTGCCCAAGTCAGGCGCTATAACCCTGATTGTACAAACGAGGAGACCAAGTGTGACAGGAGCTATGTTACTTGTCCAAGGGCACGCAGGGAATAAATGGAAGCACCGGATTCAGATTCGTGCCAGAGCCCGTGCTCTGTCCTCTCCGTTACTCTGAACAATTTCAGTCCATGGAAAATGGAACTCCTAGTCCACACTTGCATTGCTGGAATTCCTGACAGCTTACAAAGCGCTTTGGTACGCGTTACAACAGGCCTCTGAAACAGGCACACAAAGGAGCTAAATCCTTCCATAAGGAGTGACTCATTTAGTCACACAGCCAGGTATCAGCTGAGCTGGGACTTTGGATTTAAGTGACTTTCTCAGCTCCACAGGGGCTTTTTCCAGAGGGACTTTTACAGGGCATTGAAGAGGCTGTTCTTATACCGAGAGAGAGGCTGGATTTGACGACAAGCAAACACCATCAAGATCCTGTGATCCTCATATTGCTTATACTGAACTCCCCTTTTTATAACTGCTATCACCCAAAAATGAGAGAATAAAGGAAGAGTTATTTTAGTGAGGGAGACTATGGCACAATAGCGTTGAATATAGGTTTGCATTGAGATGAAGTGGTTGTATACAGGCGGCAGCAGTGAGTCACTGGCAAGGACAGAGGGCAAAGAGAATATAAATTTGTATGAAATAGTAAACAACAAAAAGAAAACTTTAAAAATTATGTGAAAAATGATGTCTCTGCAAAATAGAATGTGAAATAATTGTAGGTGGCAAGACATAATTTTCAATGAATTTTTAAGACCATGAGAGTTTTATTGTGAAAGGAATATTATGCGATATTAATGAATTTTTAATTAATGGGCATCTGCAGTCAAATACACACACACGCAAACATACATATTCTTTATTTCAGAGCTTTTTTTATTGTATTTAAGTTTTGCAAATAAAATTTAGTAGAAAACTTTTTCTGACATCATGGTAAGAACTGAGATTTGTTAGAACTGTATATTTTAATACAGCTAAAAGTCATCAAGAGGGAGATTGGCTATTAAAGTATTGTGCCATCGGGCTGCACTGACTTGTTGAGATCAAAACAACCCAGGTGAGGCTCGCAGGTTTCCTGTCCAAAAATGCACTGATTGGTTAACTTGGAGGTGGCCAGGCTCTGGAGGACAGACACATAACTGCCAAATACTTGAGACTAATTGGTAAACCCCTTTACTAATAAACAGGGAAAACCAGAATGGAATATTTATGTAAAAGCTAGTGCATTCCTACCTCATTAAAGAAGTCAGGAACAAAAAAAATAAGTTCAGAAGATTGTTTGGTGTAGAATTCAAACAATGGCATTAGGATGGTTTCACTCATAATTTGTAACTACATATTTGATTTTGTGATTATTTATTTAATTTTTACCTCTCCATTTAGATTATTTTACTTGCTACCATCTATCCAGTGTCTCGCATATGGACTTACATGTAGTAGGCATTTGATAAACATTTTTCAGGTGAAAGAATGGATGGTTTTATCCAACAATGATGGCATGGTGCAATCACCCATCCTGGAGACTGGAATTCTCTTGAGCACCCAACAACACACTCTCCACCCTGGGCAATATATGAGACAGCTGATATATATGCTTTCTGATTTCTTTTTTACTACAATCATCATTACTTCATATCTGGCAAGTTATTATTATACAATTGAGTAAATTACAGGTGTTGTCACATCATTTACTTTATAGATCTCTGAGATCCCTGAGGGTAGGGGCTGTATGTTCATGATCTACATGAACATGTCCTTTAGTGCTTAGCAGCAGTGCCAGATGCATGATAAATATTTGTTGAGTGAGTAAATGATTACCTTACTGAGAACACAATCTAGTTCAGGGGTGGAAAATGAATGTGTTGCCACTGCCATCTCTTATGTTGTGACAGATGTCTCTAATTGATCATGGAACTCTTTTCCACTGAGGTTAGGTGAGATCATGGCCTCCTTCCCCACCCTAGCTCCAGGCAGCATAAGTCACCTACCAGAGTCAATCAGTTGAAATCTGTTTTCTATCCCTGTCTTATTATTTTGGTCAGACCTGGGGGATTATCCTTTCAAGGATGTCATACTGGTTATAATTCAACAGTAAATATTTATCTACTACTTACTATTCATTCTGCTACATGCTGGGTATAAAAATGTATAACATAAGAACATAATCCCTGCCCTTTAAAAGTTCATTCTCCAGTGGGGAAGAAAGATCCAGAAACCTAAAATGATAATGTAGTATGACATTTGCTACAATAGAAGTACATATATGAGATACGGGAACATAGGGAGAAATATATTTCCTCAGGGAAAGTGTGTGTGTGTGTGTGTTTGTGTATTTTGGAAGGGCACACAGTGGAAGTTCAAGGAAATGTGTGGAAAGGAAGTGACATGTGAGCTGGCTTTGAAAAATGAGATAAACCATGTGAGGAAGAGTATTTGAGGTGGAAAAGAGCAGGAATCAAGACATTAAATATGGAGGCACACTCCTGCATAAAACTCACATTAGGACTGTGGTGTGTTTGTAGGGTGGTGCCATTTGGACCAAATGATGGGTCAATTCATGTTGGAATTCCAGCCTATGACAAAGATATTTGAAGGTAGACTCCCTTCCTGTTGTATCTGAGATTATAACACACAAGCTCATCTATACAATTAGCTGGCCGTGCCTATTGCAGGTGCTGGAAGCAGCTTCATGGCTTTTGTACTTTACGAACAAAAAAGGTTTTTGTACATACAATGGCAAAGCCATCATTCTACACAACCGATTAAAAAAATCCAAAGTAATAAAATAAACTGCTTTTTGATAGCATGCAGATCAGGTACCCCAGAGTCACTGGAAGTTTCACTTTGCCTCTGTGGTTTTTGTGTTGTGAGGACCCAGGCTTCCTCATCCCTCCCACACACCCTGATCATGCCTCATTCTGGCCACATTCCCCACCTTCCCGAGGCACTTGTGTCAAGAAGAGTAAAGGGGAACAGTGAGGGGAGGAGCAAGAAAGAGCAGCTTTTAGAGGAGGGAGGTTTGGTTAAATACTGAAAGAAGTTCTGGAGGGCCACTTAGTAAACTTAGTGGATTCGCAGGTGAACTCCTTTTCTCCCACAGCAAGCCTGCTTCTCTCTTTCCTGTCTCTCTCCACCGCTCTGCCTGTCCTCCACACTGGCAACCTTGGGGATTTCCTCTCCCTTTACCTCACAGGCCACATCTACTTAGTTAATCCTGTTTATTCTACTTCAGAAACGTACCCAAAGTCTAACCTCTTTTCTGACTCCCATTATTGCCTATTCAAGCCCTTCATTGTTATAATTATTTATCTTATTTACCTTCGCCATAGCCCTCTAACTGGTCTCCTTGCTCCTGGAAAACCCTTAGCGCCACTGCCAGAGTTATGATCCAATTAAATTGTGATTCAATAAAGTCTATAGTAAAGTCATGGAGTTATGATCCAGTAAAGTCTAGCAAGGCATGTCCATAGAGGACCGACTTCAAACTGGCTCTCAGGACACACAGGTATTGCAAGCTCCCTGAGGCCAAGGCCTGTGACTGCCTTGTTCATCTAGTGCAGAGCATATGGTAGGTCATCCATAAATATGCTTTGAATGAATGGAGCAATGCAAAGTCCTTCATAAACTAGTCTGAATATACCTTGTCAGAATCTTTCCCCACATACCACTCTCTACTATGTACCCTAACATACAGCCATAGCCAATTTCTCAGCTTTCTCTGAACATGCTATGTCCTTCAATGGTGCCATGTCTTCTCTTTGACTGGATTTTCTTTCATTTCTACCCCATCTAGAAAACCAGTACTTATTCTTTAAGACAGCACAAATCTCTAAATAGAATAAAATGATAAGCTTGCTGCACTCCTACTGCCTTGTGGTTCTGTCATTGATACACGTTTCTTCTATTTTAATAAAATGTTTACATGTTTGCTCCCCATACCATGTTACTCTCTGCCCTTTTTCTTTTGATTTTGTACTGTTTGTAAGTAGTTTGTGAAGGTGAAGAGTTTTAAAAAGGTATTCACTTAACAAGTTCTAGAGAAGACAAATAACCCAGCCAAGGAAAATTTGGAGGAAATAATTACACCAAAGCCATCATGAGGCTATATAGTTCTAGAGCTGAGCAAATGTGAGCAAACCATCCAGAAACTCTCCTCTGTATTAATTACTGCAGGAGACGCATTTCCAATGAGAAAGTCTAAATAATAGTGGGTGCAGGGGCACCCCCCAGCATATCTTTGCCATTTTCCTCACTTTTCTATTTTCTATCAGAAATTTTTACTCTTAACACTCCTAAACCTGGGTTATTAGTAATTATCACCTACTTTTCTCTTGCTTTTTCTCTTTCTCAAATATTTGAAACAGAGCAGTCAACTGTCAATTATGAGAAATAAATACTGAATGCCAGATTAGGAGGCACAATGAACAAATACACATGTAGAAGGTAAAACCATCCACCACTATATGCCAACTCTATTATACACAATAGAAAATATTAGAAAAGATGTATTGCAGTGAGCATTAGAGGAACATTGAGATTCTAAAAGATGCATAAATATACAGTCAAGTATAAGACAATGATGAACTCAGGTGGCTGGGAGATAAGAGCAAACCATAAGCCCTAACTACTGAAAGGGGGCAGTGACTCTGCCTATATATTTCTATTCTTTCAATAGTATTCTCAACAAATAATAGTCAAAGGAAAAATAAAATAGAGAGGAGACTAAATAATTTTGTGTCTCTGGAGTTAATGTGTGTTCAGGAATTATTTAGGAGGCATGAGAATGCTATGTCCATGTCTCTACTTGTTAGTTCCTTTCCTAAAACTTGCATTCTGTCTGTTGTACCTCTATTTTGTTTGCAGATATGCTTAGTGCCAGATGAAGCTATTCTCAAAAGTAGAGAGTAAGATACTAGGAAGCAGGGACCATTGAGAGAAGGAAATAAATACAATGCATCATGATTTTACCCAGTGCTTCCTGTGTGCCAAGCACTGTGCTAGTCATCAAAAGCATGCAAAAGAAAAAAGTAATGAAAGGGTGCACAATCCTGTTTGAAAGACAAGAATGGCATAGTTAAAATATTTGGAAGCTGATATAAACAGTGTGTGTGTGTATATATATATATATATTTTAAGAGCTATAGTATACAGTTGGAGTATAGAGAAGTGAAGTGTTAGTGCTGGCTGGAGGGGTAGAATAAAAACATCAGGGAAGAGGTGAGAATAAAGGGTAGTTAGAAAAGAATAAAAATGTAGAATTGCACAGAGAATAAAAGATCAATTAAATAAGTCTTCATGTAGAATGAATAGACGAGTAAAGGAAAAAAAAAAAACCTGAAAATGAGTTGACACAAAAAGGAGAATAATTTTTGATCTGGGGGAAACAATTATTGGTAATATTTAACTATTTTTTCTAGTGGAGAGTTTATTTAGAAGAACTAATTATGCTTTTAACTTATGCTTGAGCTATATGTTCTCATAAAACTAACATCACAACTGAAAAAAATAAGATTAAAGTGTGTTTCGAAGTACCTTTCAAGCTTCTGCTGTTGTAGCAGAGGAATCTGTTCACCAAAACATGGAAAAACAATTTAACAATTTTGTCACATGGTGGTCAGGGTGATATTCATATAAGAAAGGTTATATTTTAAAATATTAAAATTGTGTTATTCCTATAGATATACACATAAATTTATTTTGATTTAAAAATACATTACCTATAGATTATGAATATAACATACTGTAAGTGAACAAAAACTTATGAACAAAAGTTTTGTGATAATGGCAACATAGAGTTTACACGTCTGAGTTTTCTATTGCTGCATAACAAGTTACTCCCAAACTCAGCAGCTGAAAACAAAAAGTATTTATTATCCCACAGTTTTTGTGGATCAGGAATGTGGGACAGGCTTAGGGAAATGATTCTGATTCAGGGTCTTTCCTGTTATAGTTGGTTATAGTGAAAATCTCAGCAGAGACTGCAGTCATCTGAAGCTTGCCTGAGACTGGAAGATCTATTTCCAAGGTGGCTCCTTCTCACATGGCTGTTGGCAGGAGGCCTCTGCTCCTTGCTGGATATAGGGCTTTTCTCACCACATGGACCTCTTCATAGGGCTGCCTGAGTATTCTCATGATATAGTGTAGCTAGCTTTTCCCAGAGAGAGAAATCCAAGGGAAAAGAAGGCAGCCTATGGCACCTAGCCTATGGCATTCTATTATTGCAGCCCAAACTGACTAAGGCACTTCACTTCCTAGTAAATAGTAAAATATTTGGATTAGATGGTCTCCAAGTTTCCTCCCAGTTCTGAAATCCAATATGTCATGACTATAAAAAGACATCCTCCTTGGATTTGGCTCTTACTGCTAAGTATCACACAGGTAAACATGACCTTCTGCATTTGGTGTTTATTCAAAAGGTGAATGAAAGAGAAGTTATCAAAAAAGTGAGCAGGATATTTATGGCCCTTGAATTAGTATGTGTGGCAGCTTTATGAAAGGATAAACCTCAGAGTGCCCAGTTTCTCTTACTCACGCTCAGGGGATTTGTTCTTATAAGTCTTATTAAGTAGGTAAATCCTCTGCGTGTCCGAGAGAGCACAGACTAACAAACATCAATTTACTTGCTACCGTTTGCATGCTACATCCTTGGTAGATGCTTACCTAATTCTTCTAGAAAATGTATTCGCTGAAGCTCAAATTTATATGCCATCTTTAATTTGTTTGGTTTAAATAAACCGCAAACAATAGCTTCTTCAGGGGATAGATTGCTAAGATATGAATACAAGTTTGAAAAATATCTCCAGCATGACCAAAAAAATTATAAACTGCAGCTCTTTATTCAGTGATCCATGTTAGGTTTATCACACTTCTACCAGACTTAAATGTGTGTGAAGAGAAGAATTACAGGCAACCAAATGGAATTAAGATCATACCCCACACTTAGAGATGCATAGCACGTGGCATTTGGGATCACGGGGACCTGGCTTTTAATCTCAGCTTTATTAGCTGCAGGACCTTGGGCTCAAGACATAATCTCTCTTCAAGCCTCAGTTTCCTCAGCTATAAAAATAAGAAAAAGGGAGAGGACAATAAGACCTACCTCATAGATGAGAGAGCATAGGAATTACTCCATAAATGAGAATAAATCAGCCATATATAGCCTTGGGAATTAAATGAAAAATGATGTCTACCCTATAGCTTCATTACCTTTTTAAAAAATTAATTTCAAGAGGAGTTTTCCATGCAGAAATATAGCTATGCATGCTGCAAGTTTTTATTTACTGTTGTCAGGGATGCACCAGTCTTTTGATTTGGACTGGGGACACCTGTTGAAAGTGAAAGATCCACATGTGGCAGAAGGGAAAGTGAGGCTGCATCCGTTCCTTTTCTCTCAAGGGAAGCCCAGGGATTTCCTGAGAAGAGGCAGTAACAGGGCATGGGGAGATAGCCCAGGTAAAATGTTATTACTTAGGTACACATCCAATTTCCTAGGACCTAAGCCATTGGGATGCTTTGCAAAGTTGAGTTTTGCCACCACTCTGCAAACCCTTTCCTTGGAGACAACAGACACTGTTTTCTATTACTTTATATGCACTATTGCTATTTCCATGCAGTTCCACATCCGTATATAATGTTTTAGAAGTAATAAGCATGTACCATTACATGGGTGTTCTTGATCCAAAATCATTTAATCTAAGAACACTTAATACTAGAACTAAAGGCACAACTTTGTTTCATAGCTTCTAGGCATTGTAAATTTCAGTTTTTTTAAGCCCTAAACTAATCTACTAGTGTTTGTTGAAATATTACGTACACCAGTTTATCGATACTTAGAAGAGTTAATTTCCCTGACAATCCGTCTCTGCAGGATCCATTTCACGTGGGCATGAGAGTAGGTTAAGATGCAGCTTGTCTAGCATATATAAAGTGAAAGTATATTGAAAAGAAGCCCCATTGTCCATCAGACCAACCTGACTGTGGCTGCCACATAAAACCTGCCAAGCCATGTATTTTACTCATTTTAATAAGTGCATTATAAAATGGCACTGAATTTCTTCCTCTCAGAGACAAGGAATGCTCAAGGTATTATGAACATCAAAAGCAGAAAAAGTTAAGTAGTTGCAACAGGTACAGATCTAAGGCAAAGGACTACATCTAGCCATGGAATCTCAGATCAAATATGCCTGCCTTTTCCTTTCACCCTTTGGGGTTGTTCCTCTGATAAATAATTCACAGACTGCAGTGCAAAGTAGTTTGCATACTGACAAGATTAAAAAGAATGCTTTGTCTGGGTTATATTTACAATCTGAAACCTTCCTTTAAAATGTCAAGAAGGTAATTAATTTAAGAAGGTTTGCCAAGCAGAGTCCCCGACCCTGTCAGAAAAATTTCATTTCCTGAGGGTGAAGGGGATGTTGCATTTATCTTTCCCAAATGCCTGTTTTGGTTTCCATTTTAAGATCATTTTCTCCCTTCCTAATATGCTTTTTATAGCTCTTTTCTTTTTAAGCAAAAATTAACCCAGTATTCTTTCCTGATGAATTTTTTTTTTAAACATTATCTAACATAGTCGGCAAATTACCTGTGAATGGGGACTGGAGTACAGGTCAGACCTTTTGACACAAACAGAAGAAGAGCATTTTCCACAGGGAACACTCTCCCCTGCCTGAACATTCAGACAAGCATTTTGAGTAGCAGCGGGAAATGCATAAATTCAACAGCATGAAAATTCACATTTGGCATAGCAAAACATCCTGCCCCACATATGCTCAGTAATGTGCATTCTTATGAATGACTGCTTATGACAACCAGTGGGGCTTTTACAGCAGCTCTTCAAGCCAAGTTTACTAGTGTAAAATTTTATTAGCAATTGTGTCACCTTAGCTAATCCCTGAAGGCATCATAGAAGAGATTAAAAATGTATTGCTGTTTGGAAACCTGATCCAAAAGCCATGTATCACATGTGCATACACACACATGCACATGGCAGAAACAAAACTGTTAATTGGCCGTATGTGTCAGTTTCTCTTAAAAGTAGGATTTGCCAGGGTAGTAAAACTAAATAGATGTCATTTCATTGATACTAATTGGGAAGAAATATTTTCATCTCTAATTTACTTCAAGAAACAAAGGAGAACTGAAATGTGCCATAATGCTAAGTGAGAAGAAAAGTAGCTCAAAATGTATAACATCCTAAATAAGATTCTCATGATTTTAATGGAAATCAAAATCCAAAATGTGTTTGATAGAGATGCGTTTGGATGCTCACTTGTCCTCCCTAGTTACCAACTCTTGACCCTTGTGAATGAAAGGTTTGTGTTGCTAGAATTCAGTTTCCTGAGATTTTCCTTCTACATCTCGTGTCATCTCAGTGGGGTCAGGATATGCTATATCAGTTTGACAGCTGTGTTCTCTGAGCCTTTAAGAAAATAGCCTGTGGACAACTTATTTTGCAGATCCTTCACTCACCACCACCACACCTTGGAAACAAGGGTGTCTTATTAAGGGCTCATGTCGGGTCTATCTTTCAGTGAGTCTACACTGTTAACATGTCAATACTCAACATTAATCTCTAATCCTTTCACTTAGAGTATTTAATTTTTCTTAAAATTATTTTAGTTGCCTTTAAATCTTTCAGGAAGTTGTGATATTATAAACTAAAATGTAATAAAATGTTATCTAGTATAAGTTTATTATAAAGACAAATGAGCTCACAGCTTAATTCATTAAGAAAAAATTTAGTTGATATGTGTAATTGTTTCCAATTGCTGCTATATCAAATGACCACAAATTTAGTGGCTTAAATTAGCACAAGTTTATTATCTTACTGTTCTTGAAGTCACAGATCTGAAATGGGTCTCACTGGGCTAAAATAAAGGTGTTGGCAGAGCTGCATCTCTTTCTGAAAGTTCTAGGGGTTAATCTGTTTTCTTGCCTTTTCCAATTCCTAGAGACTAGCTGTGTTCCTTGACTGGAGTCCTTTTCCATCTTCAAAGCCAGCAATAGCCACTCCACTCTTTCTCACACTGCATCACTCTGACTCTGACTCTGACTCTTCTGCCTCTCTCTTCCCCATTTAAGGATGCTTGTGATTGCACTGAGCTCCCCTGGATAATTCAGGATAATCTCACTATCTCATGGTCAGATGATCAGCAAGCTTAGTTTCATCTGCTTCCTACTTCCCCTTTGCCATGTAATATGATTTATTCACAGGTTCCAGGGACTAAGATATAGAACTTTTTGGAGGGCCATTATTTTGCCTACTTAACAAATATTTCTTGAATGAATGACAGATTGACTGACTATCAAGAGAGGAATAAATTTTAAGAGGGAAGGGGTGATGAACAGTATCAAATTATCCTGAGATCAAGAAGGATGAAGACTGAGAAATATACACTTGACTTGATAACCAGGAGGGCACTAGTAGTCTTTGAGAAAGCATTTCAGCAATTTGTGGGCTTTGAAAATCAGATTTTAAGAGATTATTCAGGAAACTGGGCTAAGGAAATAAAAGCAGGGAGTTTATATTGTGTTTGGAAGTAAGAATAAGGAGAACTCCAGAACAAAGTCACAGGAGGATAGTAGAATTCCTAGAGGGATTTGATTTTTTAAAAATTAAGATAGAGGATATGATTAAATTTATAGGTCAAGGGAATGAAGGCAATGTATAGAGATATATAAAAATAATCAAGAGATAGATGGAATAATTGATAGATCAATATCTTGAGAGAAGCAAGAGGGCTTAGGACAAATATCACAAGAGGAAAATCGTGCCATAGGACAAAAAGGAAAAGAGGGTTAGTGAAGGACAAGGGACAAGTAGATAGGGAGAAAAGAGTTGAAAGGAATTAAGTTAGATGATCTTAATTTTATAAGTAAGTAATAGACATAGTTGCCTAAAGACTGTGGAAGTTTGGGACATGGGGAGAACAGAAGAAGTTGGGACTATATCCTAGAGAGTGGGTGGGATGGTCCACCATAGATTTGAAATACTTGACCAGCAGCACAGTTGACAAAATGAGAGAGTGCCTTTAAAGTGATCCTGCCACATTGGCAATTTTCCCAGCAATAGTCAGCCATCTATGAGGTGGATTGAAAAAAGCAGAAGTGGGGTTTTCTAGGGTGGGAAAGACAGAACTTTGTGCTAGAGAAAGAGGGTGAGGGCACACAGCCTGCTCCTGAGAATGTTGCATGAAGGGCTGATCATGCCAACGCAGCTTGGGTGTAGAGGGATGTGATCCAGGATGGGAGTAATGGAGGGAAAGACCAGAACAAGGAGGGAATGGGGGCTTGGAGGTGATGATGATAAAACAGATGCAGGAGGAGTGAATGAATAAGATGTGAAGAATGACAAAGACGTCTGGAGGCAGAAAGTGCCAAGGTCTGGCTAGGCTTGTGGTGGGCAGCAATGTAATGGGATGACAGTAATCTGGGTATCCAAATCCAAGGAACTGTGGTATCTGGGTGCTGGAAGATCATCATGTGAACATCAAAGGAAGGTGGGACTATAAAGGAAATGCAAAAATTATCATGGGCAAGGAAAAGCTCTGTGGAAAATGGAAAATTGGTTAACAATGGATGGCATAGACTTTTGAAAAAGAGAGATTATTAAAAGATAGCTGTCAAGGGTCTGGAAGTGATTGTAGGGGATAAGGATGGTATTGACTCCTTTCTCATCCCAGAGAGTTTGAGAGAGTAACACTCATCTAATAAATATTTAAGCAGCCAATATATAACAGACAGTGGAGTAGGGAGTGAGCATACAATGGACAAACTATATGCACTTTACAATATAGTGGGAAAGACAGACAATAAAGGAAATATATTTGTAAATATAAATCATGGTAAGATCTATGAAGAAAATAAGCATAATGCTCAAAATCTTCTTACTTGGTTATATTTGTACTCTAATATCAAGAGTGGAGAGCATTGACTCAGCCTGCACAAACACTTAAAAACATATATCAGATCATATTATCCCTTTCTTAAAACCCGTCAAGATTTTGTTACACTTAGAACAAATTCCAGATTCCTTAGCAAGGTCTGAAAGACTCCACATGATCTGCTTCTTTAAACCTCTCCAAACTCTTCTCTTTCCACGCTCTTCCCCGCCCCCCACCTGCTTCTTTTTGCTTAAAGATTCTGATCCCTTTCCCACTGCAAGCCCTGGACACAGGTCCTCCCACAGCCCTCCTGAACTCACACCTCTGCCTTCTCTCAGCTTCCTCTCCTCTTTTCAGAGGAGCCCTCATTGATCTCCCTTGCTGTGTTGTCTTTGATTCCTCTGTGCTACCCTCCAAATCTCATTCGTCAGTGAGAACTGTCACTCTAGCCTCTTAAACATATCCTTTAAATCCAAGTCTCCTTTGCCATCTTCACCACTACCATATATCAGTTCAACCTATCACCATCTCTCATCTGTTACAGTAATTTCCAGTCTTATCATAAAAGACTGGTAGAAGGTCAGCTGTCCCTTTTTTTAGGAAAAGCTTAGAACTGAGATATCTCATTCTGGAAGGACCTTCCTAACTATGGCTACCACCTTGTGCTTAGAGAGGGGCAGACCTGCCTTGAACTCGCACCTCCCCGGCTGAAAGTGAATAGGGGTTACAGAATGTATGAGCCTACAGGGATAAATTTGTTAGGTTTGTCTGATTACTGGATTATCCAGTTGCTATGTTTGAATATGTCCTCCACAAAACACATGTTGGAAACCTAATCCCCAGTGCAACAGTGTTGGAAGATAGGGTGTCATGTGACGTGATTAGGCCATGAGGGCTGAGTGAATGGATCAATGTCTTTACCATGGGAGTGGGGTCCTCATGGCAAGAATGAATCCATTATAAAAGGAGGAGTTCACTTCCTTTTTACTCCCCTTCTCTTCCCCCCTTCTTCCCTACCCCTCTCCCCCCTCCATTTCCCTCTCTCTGTCTCTCTCCTCCTCTCACACCCTAACTCTAACCCTAACCCTAATTTTTTTATTTCCACAGTCCAGTAGCTTATTTTAAATTTGAGTAATTTCAAATTCCACAAAACAAAACTGAAGAACAGTAATATTGTGTTTGAATTTCTCTCTTCTGTACACTCAGTGATCTAAAACACCACAATATCTGACATACACAAACCTCAGGGAAGGGTTAGTACACACAAGATTGGAATCATGGTGCTCTTTGTTCCTGAATGGAATAGTCCCACAGAAAAAGCACAGGATACAGCACAACATAAGGGCACCTGTTATATATGAAGTGAGCAAAACACACTAGCATTTTCTATATGCATAATGGGGAAACCTGTGTACAGTAGAGGGCCTTTGATGCTCATGTAAAAATCAGGCAAGTTTTCTGTATGCATTTTTCAAATAATTTGGAAAGCACTGCAATCCAATGTAGGATATGCTGAATAGTGTTGTCTTTGTTGGAATTGACAGTCTTGCATGGTCATATACCAGTATTTTTGCTTTAGCTTTTCTTTGAATAAAAGAGATTTAAATGCATTTAGACAATACATATTAAGCTGTATACATACACTAAATTTAAGAGATTCAGTATTAGAGTTTCTTTGTTTCTTTAAACACTACAGAGTGCAAATCAGGTTCTTCACAACAGATTTAATATTAAGCAGTTCTTCAAAGAATGAGGGGGAAGAAAAAAAGCCAAAGTGAATAAAACATTGAAACTATTCCCCTTTGAAAATAAATCCTAAAGTGATGTGGAATGTGAAATAATGTTTTAACATAGGTGATCCAAGTTTATAGTTAGAAACTAAAAGTAGTCCTCCATGAAAGGTTACAAGAACACATTGCCTGTTTCCCTTGTTATAAACTGAGAAGTGGGTGAAGATGATGTTTCAGTATGAAAATGGGCGACTACGGGATCAGCTTTCTGTCTCACGTCTTGCTTTCCTGCCTTCCACCATGGATGACACAGCAAGAGGGCCCTAGTCAGATGCTTGCCCTTCGATCTTGGACTTCATAGCCTCCAGATTTGTGGGAATAAATTTCTGTCTATTATAAATTACCCAGTCTCAGGCATTCTGTTATAGCAGCACAAAATGGACTAAGACACCAGTGGAGAGGTTGCTCTGGGGCTTTAACTTCAAATAACATCTGGATTCAAAATTGAGCTTTACCACATATAAGTTGTGTGGACTCTGACTAGTAGTTTAACCTCCTGGTGTCTCATTGTTCTCATAAATAAAATGGGAACAACGCCTGCTTTGGTAGGCTGTTATGAGGATGACATAAGTGCTGAGCAGAGTGCCTGGTCCATTCTGAATACTCAATTAATGCTGATTCCTTCTGTTTTGTCTTTCCCAGATTTTGCCCAGGAGAAAGGGATATATTAATAAATCTCTGAAAGCTATCCTGGGCGTTTTGAACCATGACCATCACTGGCTCAGGACTGCCCCATGCAGTAACTCCAAATTCAATCTGCATGCCCTGTAAAATATGGGAACACTGAGTTTGGTAATTCTCAAAAACTGAAGAACATTATACATATTGTAACTTGTTTATATTATTGCATAGTTTTTATTTCTACCTTCTGAAGACTCATATTATTTTGGAACTAGAGGAACCCTTAGAGGTCATTTTGTGGTATGGTAGAAATAACACTGTGCCTGGAGTCAGTTTTCAAGTCCTGGATTTGCAGCAAACTAGTCACATGTCTGCAAGTATCTGTCTGACCTCCTTCACTGAGTTGTTAATCCTTTGGCAGGGTGACTCAAGCTCCCCATGAACATGCATGAGGGTCAATAGGCAGTTATTGTTTTGACCAACCATCAGTTTGCTTTGTTTAATGTTTTTAGACCTGCTTTTTTTTTTTAAATAAGAAGGGCAGGCTGTCAGTGTGCAACATGAGGGGGTTTGCTTGGAGAAGCCCAGGGGTTTGAGCGAGAAAGATAGTGAGCTATGGAGGCCATGTGATATAACCACCTCTCTTGGTCTCCTCAATAAAACTTCAGTGAAACGACACACCCCTGCAATGATGTTGGAGTCTGATTTGTGTACTTTCAGATGTCAAGATACACGCAGTTGGCCCCCAGGATAGTTTCTAGTAAACTCAGGGCTGTTCTCAAGAGATTCAATAACATGTGGGTAACTGGAATGGCAAATCAAATAATATTTATGAAAGCATCTGAAAATGTGTGTGGCAGTCAGCTGTATGTTGTTATTCTTTGCTTCAACATTTTGACTCTGCAGATAAAAAATACGAAGCTCAGAAAGTTCATGTGATTTTGACAAAGGTATTTAACCTACTTTATAGAGATTTTATGAGGGCTAAATAAGATGTAAAGCACTTGGCTTAGGCCCTGGTACATAGTAAGCATTTAATAAATGTTACCAAATATTATTATTGCTGTTATTCTGCTTCTGCTGTCGATGCTGCTGCTGGTGCCTGAAGACCGATGTGTAAGTGCCCTTTCTACTACAACTTCCTTTTCCAACTGCCATGTAATTTTATTTTTAAAGCAGTTGTTGGTCTTGTATCTGAAAAGGTAAATTTGATGGAATAGACTATGGAAAAACAGGTCTGAAACAATATTTTGCAATTTTTAAAAAGTAACAACAAAAAATTTACACTTTAATTTAACTAAAGTAATTATCTCAACAACAATGAGAATGGTCAATTAGAATTTACAAATGAGATACTTTATTTGAGTACCCATCAAACTCTATTACTCTTAGTGCCCAAACTTTTCCAGGCTCTAAATTAGACATTTAGTTAGGATTTGGTCAAGTAGAATTTGTTCACATTCCTTCATTCTTCTTTCAGAAAACCTTTACTGATCTCCTTTTATGTAACGGGCACAGTTCTAGCTAACATTAATTGAGTACTTCTTTTGCTTAGAACTGTGTTGTAAGGGAACGAGGCTCCAGGAAGAGAAGACAGTGTTGCTTACAAAGCATGCATATGAAATACCACACAAACAGTGATAAAATAGCCTACTAACAGAGGAGAAATGAGAGATATGGGAAGGAAGCAGACCCAAGGAATATTTAGATTTGTCTGCAGTTAATCCCCAAAGTCTTCCTAGAGGAGGCGGCTATAGAGGGATGCCTTGCAGATAGTAATTGGCATGAAAGAGGGAAGGCGGGACTTCAAGGACAGCCGTATTACAGGGCATGGTGGGCTAGTAGGTCGGCTAGTTTTATTTGTTTCCTGCATTGCAGGGATTTTTTCTTATAAACATGGCCTAAGAAACACATTATCCATTTTTGCACATTTCCTCACTTTTTCCCTAATCTCATATGTGTCAATGAAGAAACTGCCAATGTCCACTAAAGAGAAGCTCCCTGTCTTCAGCTTTGGCTAGTTCTAATGCTCACTCTCCATCAGTCATTCAGAGCCTTAAGGAACAATTGCTTCCTAGGGTAATTGTCTTGGAACTGGGCCCTGAACAGTCTTTTCCTCTGCCCTACTCTGCAAATCAGTCAAATCATAAATGCTGGGCAGTTTGCCTACTGTATTAGTCAGGGTTCTCCAGAGAAACAGAACCAATTTATATATATATATATATATATACATATATATATAATTTTATATATAAATATATATAAATATATTTTATATTTATATTATTTACATAATATAAATATAAATATTTATATTTATAAGGTATTGGCTCACCTAATCATAGAGGCTGAGGAGACCCACAATCTGCCCTCTGCAACCTGGAGACCCAGGAAGTCTGGTGTTGTAGATTGAAGGCCAAAGAGCTGGAGAACCAAAGGTATAGATCCCAGTCTGAGTCTGAAGGCCTAGGAACCAGGACAGGAGAGCAATGTTCCAGCTCAAACAGTTGGGCAGAGAGAGAGTGTCTCCTCCCTTTCTTCACCTTTTTATTCTCTTTAGGCTCTCAAGAAATTGGATGATGCCCACACACATTGAAGAAGACCACTCTCTTTACTTAGTCTATCTATTCAAATGCTAATCGCTTCCAGAAACACTCTCACAGACACACCCAGAAAGAATGTTTAATCAGATATGCATGCATCTTGTAGTCCAGCAAAGTTGACACATAAAATGAACTATCACAGCTCCACAGGGTGAAAATATCTACACATAATCTGTATTCAAGTTGGCTATATAAAATAACAGTAGAATTCAAGAGGATAATTGTTATCAAAGAAGGGTCTTAGAGTTCACCGACCTTCTCACATCATTTTATCTAATACAATGACACAGTGTGTAGGTATTAATATTCATTTCATTATTTAGATGAGGAATTTGAAATTTAGAAAGTTAAGATTCTAAATTCTAAATTTAGAAATTTAGAAAGTTAAGATTTACCCAAAACAACATGGATAGAAAGTGATGGAGCCAGGACCTGAAATCCCACATTATGACTCACCATACCAGATGCCCAAACCAAATCTTTTTTAAAATTTATTTTTATTGAAATATAAATTACATTAAAACTCCTGTATCTCAAATGTACACACACCTCAATAAATTTTTTTACATATGAAAAATCCCATGCAACACCACCTATGTAAAGATACAAGATCAGAAGTTTCCCTCCTGTGCATTCTCAGTCAATATCCCCTCTCCTCAAAGGCAACTACCATTTGCTGACTTCTCCCACCACAGCAGAGTGTTGCCTGTTCTTAAATTCCATGTTAACAGGATCATGCAGCATGGACTTTTATTGTGTCTGGCTTTTTTTGTTCCACACAGTGCATTTCAGATTCATCCACATTGGTGTGTGTAGCAATACTTTTCTTTTCATTGCTATATATTATTCCATTATCTGAACATTCCACAACTTATGTATCCATTCAACTAGATGGATCCTAGATGTTGATGGACATCTAGGTTATTTTCGGGTTTGTCCTATTATGAATTGAGTTGTTACAGACATCCTTGCTCTTGTCCTTTATGTCTATGTGGATAGATACACATTTCTCTGGGCATATACCTAAGAATGGAATTGCTGGGTAAACATATTTTAGCTTTTGTAGATACTTCCCAATAGCTTTCCAAAGAGGCCGTACTAATTTATGTACCTACCAGCACTGTATGGGAGTTCCACTTACTTCATATCTTTCCAAACGTTTGGTATTGTCAGTGTTTTAAATTTAAGCCATTCTGGTGAGCATGTAGTGGCAAACCAGATCTTGAGGGAGACACTCAGTTTGGTTGTAAAATATAGCCTGACACTACCTCTTGTTCCCACTCATTTACCCACAACAAAGTTTCTCTTGGTCCTAGGCCTGGTTGAGGAGTAGGGGTTGGTAGTGGCAGTGCTGAACTAGATCCTTGATTCCAGCTGGATCCTGGCTCCTGTATTTTAGTCTGTCTTGTGTTAATTGGCAATTCTCTGGGCCAATATGAAGCTCTGTTTTCTCACTTACAAAATGAAAAACTTGGAGTAGCACTCTAATTTCTTTCTAGCCTGTTGGTGTATGGTTTCTCTCATACCCTTAATGTATGTACCCCTCATGCATTGTGAAATCCCTATTGGATTTCAAATAAAGATCTTCTAAATTCCTTCCCAATATTCTTCAGTCATATTGCTTAGTTACTTTTCCCAAACCTACAAAGGTTTTCCTATTTTTGATCCAACCCTGTCCTTTTTTAGTTACGTAAATTGGCACCCTTCCTAAAACTTACTCTTTTCTTCCACAGTTTTCATCCAAGTGTCCCACCTTTTCTCAGGCACTTCCTCCACAATATTACTGAGCTCTTCCCCACTGGTCACTAGTGACCATTTTGGTGGCTCCAGTGCCCTCTTTTAAGTACTGCTTCTATTATGACGTCTCTGCAACATTGACACCGTTCCTTCTCCCTTACAGTCCATGAAAAGATTGCTTCTCCTCCTCCTCTCCCTCCCTCCGTTCTTTCTGTCCTTTTTGTGCTAGATTGTTATCAACTCAGTATCATCCCTGTCCCCTTCCAAACTTTTTTCTGATTCTCAGGGAGAAGCAGTTAAATCAAATCTTCCAGATTTCCTTTTCCAGCAGTGTTCTGAATTAGATTCTGACAAAGAAAAGCACTGCACCGGAGTTGGAAGGTAGGAGAAAAGAAAAGCCATTTTTCTCTAGTGGCAGCTACAAGCAGACATGTGGGCAGTCAGCAGACGCAAGATTTACAGCAGCTTCTAGGAGAGCTCCTGCAAATCACCTGCTTTGGTGCTGCAGTTGGGGGAGATTGTCAGTAGGGCCTTCCTATGATTCCTAACCATCCAAATTTCCTGCAGGCCAGCTGTGGTTTTTCTTTCACCTTTGCACACTAGCTGTTAGAATGGTTGTGTAAATCTCTAATTATTAACATTATATCTCACCTGGAAATAAAATTTTCTGAATTCATCAGGTTATACTAACTCTTATAATAAATCTCAGTGGCTTAACACAATAAGTTCATTTTTTGACCATGTCTAGTCTAACGGAGATGGTAGTGATAAGAGTGGGGTTGGGGATGGGAATGAGGGACTCTGGTCCAAACAGCCATTCAGGGACTTCAGCTGATGGAGGCTGTGCCATCTTCAGTATGGCTTCAGGTGGCCTTGGGCATTGGTGTCCAGCTGGGAGACAGAAAGAAGATCAAACAAAATAATTCTGTGCTCAGCCCTAGATTGGCACACGCCACTTCCTCTCATAGTCCACCAGCCAATCACAAGAGGCAGCCTAATTGCAAGAGGGGTCCTTTTTATCCAGCTCCTTCTACTTGGTTCAAGCCTGAGATGTTGGTGTTCCTCGTAGCTCTGAAATCAGATCTCTTCTTTTTTCATTCTGCCCACATGACCCCAAAGAGTTCTTACCTACTCGCATTACTTCAACTCCTGTCTGTGCTTCTGATTTCCCCTCCACCTGGAATGTCCTTCCACCTTTTGTCCTTCTGGTGAGTGCCCTTCAGGGCACAGATAGTTTCCTCCTTTTTGAAAGAGTTCCTGAGCACTCATTGGCACACCCACACCCAGCTCTTTTTTTTGAATGTAGCTATAAAACACTAGCCCAATTATGGCACATATGGTTATTTGTTTACCTATTTTCTCTCCACATCAATGTGAGTTCTTTAATAGCAAGGGAAACTGGTCATGTATTTTGAGTCTTCTGCATCAACTTCTCAAAATGTCATAAGTATTCATTAAATATTATTGAAATGAATTGAAAGCCCAAATATCGACAAATTTGCGTAACTGAACAATAGTCCTAGGCATCTCTCAAATATAATATGAATCTTATTAATGTAAATTAAATTAAAACCTCTATGCTTGAGTAATGTCTATGATTAGCATTTAACACATGTTTGTAGAATGAATAGATTAAAAATGATTAATGCTTTAAGTAAGGAATTTGTGTACATATACTAAAATAACTCTCCCATGATTTTTTTTTTCTACAATTCACAAGATTCCTGTAGGCGTTTTTTGTGTAGTTGGCTTTTATTACTACAGGTCATTGACAAGGTACACATTCAATGCAGATCCTCTCGAGTCATAGATTTCCTGCCATACTCATCTGTTCTCACTTGGATTCCATCTTCTCACCTTCTGTTTTCCTCTCTTCTTTGCCAATGGTTCTTCCCCTAATTTATCACCATCTTTATTGAGTTTGCAAGGTTGTGACAGCAAGAAGAGAGAAAGAAACAGGGGAATTCCATACAGGAATAGACTTTTCCCTCCATAAATTCCAATTCCTGAGCCCTCCTCTCCACTTCAGGCTATGATTTTTAACAGATTTTTACAAGTGTTAACTTTATATAGGCAAGACATCACCAAGAAATATAATGGTGACACAAATAATGTCTATAATTTGTCTAGGGGCTGTTATCTTTTCTCTGAATTAGTACTAGATCAATACCCTAGTAAGTTGTCAGGAGCACTGCCATTAAAGTGATGTCTTTATAAACAAACAAGCTATTTTATCCAGTTTCACTAGGTACTGTGCTCAGCAATGAGAGAGGGAACATACAAAGAGATAAAGGCAAGTTCTTTGCCTGCAATAATTTATAATCTATATATGAATTTGAGATATTGATAATTTATGCTCATGGAAAAATTGATAGAACTTCCTTCACAAAATTCTAAAATTCTGCTTTTTTTGTTCATCTTCATTATTTCTCTGGCTTTACTGCATCTCGTTGTTAGGTTTTTATTATTCCTATGCTTATATTTGCACATCTATTCATTCATTCTACAACTATTTAATAGAAATCTACTATGTGTGGGCCATTATGGCTTTTGGGTACACAGCAGACAACAAAGTCCTTGCCCTCAAAGAACTTGTGTTCCAGTAGGAGATAGGCAGTAGACAAACAAGCATAGCATAGTCAATAAGTGCTATCAAGAAAAAAATAAAGTGGATTAAAGTGATAAAAGGCCAAGGATATTCTCTCCAAGGAGGTGACATTTAAGTAGAAACATGATTGAAGTAGGAATTAGCCATGAAAGAAACCAACAAATAGCATTACAGGCAGATGGAGCAGCAAGTACATAGGACCTGGGGCAGGAACGAACTTAGTGGACCAGATAGAAGGCCTATGTGACTAGAGGTGAGCTAATACACTCTAACCTATGTATGCATAACTTTTTAGTTTATTTCATCTTTTCACACCCATTATATTGTTTGCACCTCACAACAAGATAGTTATTATTGCTTCCACTTTACAGATGAGGAAACTGAAGCTCAAAGCTTAGACAATGACTTTTCCAAAGAGATGGAACTTGGCTTTGAATCCTAGTCTTCAGACTCTGAATCAAGTACTGTTCCCATACTTCAGAGAATGCTATTGTGAATGTTTGCTTGGCTCTGGGCTACCTTTAGGATACTAGAAATTCTGTAAGATCACTTCCAGGGAAAAGAGGGCACAGATGGATCAGTAGCCACAATGAGCTGTCATACCCGAATCATAGGTGGGATCTGTGGCAGGGTATAAGTCTCTGCCTCCTTACCACAGTTTCCTGGGGCAGTGCGATAATCTGCCCCATAATCCTGTCAAAGAAAGAAGCTTCCAACAGGCTAGGACTGATTGCCCAAGTAGAGTTAGGGAGCAGGTCTCTAACACTCACATTGGTACTCTGTGTGTATATGGCCTGGAAAGGAAGCTCAGTGAAAACATCTTGAGTGGGGTCCAGGTGGACCCTGATGCCCACACGATGCTCAGAGAACTTTAGCACAGGATGAGTTCTTTTAATCATTAGATTTACACCCCTCCCTACTTCTTTGTTAATTAATAAAGCCAAAAATGTAGGTGATAAAATAACACATGTACATAGAGGCAGGTCTGGCATGTGATTAAGTTCATTCCTTCACGAAGCATTCACTGAGCACCTACTGACTATCAAACACTTTGATGGGTGCTGAAGATGACAAGACTTTCCACTTTTTGTAATATATAGGTATAAAATAGACATGTATCTGTGGAGAGGGGTTGGAAAGCTGAGAGTTGGGTGGATGATTTTGAGTTGCTTATTTTAGCTATACGTTTCTTATTATTGTCCGTGGTTAAACTGTTGCCTCAGAGACAATGTACAGATTGTATTTCCTAAAGTCACACAGTTGAGAATCTATTAAGCATGAGCAAAACTTGACGCTTATTAAATAAAATTTCTCTCCAGTTTTGCATGATTCCTCCTAAAGAACTTTCTCTACGATGGTACTCGCATACCAGCGCCTCAGAGAATGGAAATTCCAGCACACACTCACCATTTTTGGTCGAAATGCAGACACACACCCTGCAGCTCCATGAAGTCTTGTTTTCCTACTGTGTCTCCTGTCATCCTCTCATTTTTGTCCTTCTCCTTACTCTTCCAACTTGACCCTCCATGTCATCATCTGAGTGACTCCCTGGACCCTCCTGTGCCAAGGTGCAGGTTTTATGTCAGCCTGCCTTGGGACACAGTCCAGAATTTCTAAGCTTGAAGCTGCCCCCACAGTGAAAGGCACAGTCCAGCCAGGTTCTGTTCACCTCGATCAGGTCAGGCAGTTTTGAATCTTGCCATAACGCCACATGCACTCATGGGAACCTGTAGAGCAAGGGAAAATGAGTAAGGTAACTTTGATCATAAGACCATCTGGAGACTGTGGAAATAGAATGGAAACAACATCGCAATAGATCTCACAATAACTGAGTGAGCTTTTCTCACCGTGTGCTAATGACTGGGCAGTGTTTTGGAGTGAAAAATTGTCTCAGACTGAGAGATGTCTCAGCAAATATGTATACAGTTGATCCCCATTATTTGTAGAATCAGTATTTGCAAGTTTGCCTGTTTGCTAAAATTTATTTGTAACCCCCAAATCAATACTCCCTATGCTTTCATGGTTATTCAAAAACATGTGCAGAGCAGTGAAATATTTGAGTCATCTGACTCGCATATTCTCAGCCAAAGTCAAACAAGGCGATGCTCTGTTTTCTTGTTTCGGCTCTTATACTGTAAACAAGTGTCCTTTTGACAGTCTAGTGCACTATTTTTTTTCATGTTTGTGCTTATTTGTTGGTGATTTCAGTGTTTAAAATGGCCCCCAAGTGTAGTGCTAAAGTGCTGTCTATTGTTCCTAAGTGCAAGAAGACTGTGATGTGCCTTATGGAGAAAAGGCGTGTGTTAAATAAACTTCATTCAGGCATGAGTTATAGCACTGTTGGCTGTGAGTTCAATGTTAATGAATCAACAATACATATTAAATAAGGCATCTTTAAACAGAGACACACATAAAATAAGATTGATAAAGTGTAACCAGAAGCTCTCAGGAATCTAACTCTGTATTTCCCCTAGGAGCAATGGTTCAGTATTTGCTAATTCAGGGTTTGCGGCTACTTTTTAGAACATAATTAGAATGAATAACAAGAATCAACTGTTTGCTTTTTTATTAGCACCTAAAAGGAGTCATTTATAAATCTATTCACTATCACATTGAGTACATTCTGGAAAGAAAATTGTGAAATTTATATAATCTTCTCTAATGAATAAAATAAACACATATGATTCTTTATGAGATAAAATAATTATTTATAATTAATTAGAGCTTGCTTACCTTCACTAAAATTTATTTTCTTTGTTTGCAAACAATGCTAAATTTCAAGGTAAGGAAACAAAGGAAGGCCCCCTCCTGATCAGCCCCTGCATTTGTGCAGAACAAGGCTATTCCACTTACCAAAGAGCTTCATAATTCATAATTCATAGAAAGGGCCATCTGAAAACATTTCCCAGAATTGTCACAAAATTCTGTCAGCTCCTGCAGTGATGAAAAAGTACAGTCTTGTGAATATGATTAAGGTGCATTGGAATCTAAGAAAACCATCAATAGCCACTCTGGCTCTCTTCACGCTCTTGGAATGTAGTCTCTGGAAGAAAGTGGGTTCTGACAGATGATTTCATGGCATTTTACTCAGTGTGGGATGTATTTTAGAAGCAGTGTATCAAAACCTTGACCTTTATTTTATTTTTTTCTTTATTGTTGATTTAGAAGATTAGAGGCATTCCAAAATCTTTTTCTAAATGTCTTCTCATATATGCAGTAAAAAGGATTCAGAAAGGGCTTGACACACATTGTGGAAGCATAAATCAGCCATGGGGAGGATATTTGTAAATTGTTCTCTGTGTTATAATTTCATCTCATTAGGGAAGAAGGGACAGGTGGGTGTACTGGCAGTTACAGATCGGGAATTGCATTTTCTTCCTAGAGCAGTGAGGATCTTGCAGTATGAAACCCCCTTCTGAGAAAACTGTGCAGGTTTTTATTACACATAAAAATCCTTCTCTGGTGAGTTTTTTCCAGTTTACAGAAAATGTGTAAACCACAATTAGAAACTGCTTAGCTTTTACATTTTATTGACTTAGGTTTAGTGTAAAAATAAGTGAAGGGATTCGTGATACCATTTTTATTTTCTTGATGGATTAAGTTAAACATATGGTCTAAAGTAAATTTGTGAAACATACTTATTTAGTCACTGATGTCCAGAATATATGATAGGTCAAGGTTGAAGGCATGTGGCGTAGGAGCCGCAAGGACTAATGAGTAATACTTGTGGTCACATTTGCGTAACTTTTGTTAACAAAGCCTGCCTTCTAAATACAGATGCCTTGTGCTCTAACTCTGAGGTTTTCTGATCATACAGAGGGTAAACGCAATAATTTCAGAATATGCAATAAGTATAATGACAGGGTATTTGTAGTCACTTAATATATCATATTATTTCATCCTTTTAACAGCCCTGTGGAGGTATCAGTAAACATGTATTTATTCAGCGCCTTCTTTAAAATTTTTAAAATACATTTTATTGCAGTAAGACATATACAACAGAAAACTTTTACCAATTTTAAGTGTACAGTTCAGTGGCATTAAGCACACTTATAATGTTGTGCAACTGTCACTATTATCCAGTTCTAGAATTGTTCATCTTCCCAAACGGAAACTCAGAACCCGTTAAACAATAACTCCCCATTCCCCTCTCCTCCCAGACCCTGGTAACCTCTGTTCTATTTCCTGTCTCTATGACCTTGCCTACTCTAGGTACCTCATATAAGTGGAATCATACAATATTTATCCTTTTGTGACAGGCTTGTTGCACTTGGCATGAGGTTTCCAAGGTACATCTATGTCATAGCATGTATCAGAATTTCATTCTTTTTTCAGGCTGAATGAACAATTAATTTTTCAGGACCTACTAGTGTTCCAGACACTATTTCAGATCTGAAGTTCTTACTGGGAAGTGTTTGTGTTTATGTCTCCCCAGGATCTCCACACTCTGAAAGCCTGATCATTTTACCCTGACTCTTGGCTTTCAGACAGGACACTGTCTTTTCCTTTTTCAAGCCCAAATTCCAAACTTGAAACTCAAATTACTACTCTTTGGGTAATTCTATAAATATGTAATTATTAATAATCTATTGTAATCACTACAAAGAAGTATACCCAACAATGTTGTGAAATACTATAATAGTGATGTCTTTAAGCCAGTGTTTCCAAAGGGGATGTTTAATGGCATGCCAAAGGGCGGGCCATGGTACTGCATAAAGGAGACAGCCACTTATAATTTATACCCATCAGATAGTGCTTTTCTACCAAATTCTATAAATCAAACCTCTCTTTCTTCTCAGGATGAGAGAAAGTACCAAAGAAAGCCAAAAATGTTATTACCATGATTAACAAAGCAAGCAAAGAACATTTATGAGTATGTTGGAAGGAGGAATCTCCATGGAATAAAGACTGTATATTTGAACAAATTGATAAGCAGACGTTAAAAATTGAGACTAAATACAAGGATGCAACCATCCTAATAAAAAGCATCTGGAAAACACAAGAGTAGAAGTATAACTGGGACAACGTAAGGACAAAAGTATGTCCTAGCAGGACCAGAAGAGGATTCTCTTGACCTCAATGGCTAAGTTTTCATGCGAATTCCTAGTATATAGGAGCTAGAATTTGATTTCAGAGTGCTACTATAATATTTGAAGTCTATGATACTAATCTAGGTTTTATTAACTATATAGCAAATGTATTTTAATTGCATAGTATTGGCTCAGTAATTCCTTATGCATATTTGTTGTATTCAGAAAGTCCCAAGCTAATTAATTCCTCTAGGTCAGTGGCTCTGAAACTTTAGCATGCATTAGAATCTCTTGGAGGGTTTGTTAAAACCTAAATTGGTGGGCCCTGTCCCCAGAGTTTCTGACTCAGTAGGTGTGGTATGGAGCCTGAGATTTGTGCCTCTGACAAGTTCCTAGGTGATGCTGACACTGCTTGTCTGGGGACCATCTTTTGGGAACTGCTAGGTAAATCTAGGTATACGTAGATGTCTGGGTAAGATGAGTTGAAATTCAGTTAAGAGTCTGATAAGTAGACTATTTTTCAAATCTGCTCATCTTTTCTATTGTCATTGTTACTTACCTTTGATATCCAAGCCACCGTCAGTCTCACCTGAATTACAACAGCCTCCAAACTGGTCCCCAACTTCCTTTCCTGCCTTCCTCCCATTTATCCTTCACAAAGAAGCCACAGTTATCTTTTAAAAGCCTAAATCAGATCATTCTACTCTCTTCCTTAAAGCTGTTTGAACGCTTTTCACCACATGTACTCCAAACACCCAATCTTTTTGCCAAGGCCGTCCAGGCCTCATGTGATCTGGCCCCTGCCCAACCATCCTCATCCCTTCTCCTGCCTCTTCCCTCTGATTCACTAAGCTTTAGTCACACTGACGCCCTTTCAGCTCCTTCAAACACACCAAAATCTTCTCCCCTGGCACTTTCGAACCATCTCCCCTCCCCCTGCCACATGCCCTTTGCTGCCATTACCTCTCCTCACCTACGCTTTGGATAGTTCTTTCTTTTCCTTCAGATGTCAACTTAAATAGCATCTTCTCAAAGACATTTTTGTTGATCATACACATTTGAAGTAGGTCCCTCCTTTTATCCTGCTTCTTGTTAGACTCTATTACTTTCTTTTATGGCCTTCATCCTGATTGTAGCTGCATATGTATTTGTCTAGTTACTTGTTTACCATCATTAGGCTTCAACTTGTTGAGAATGGGACGATGTCAGCACAGTGCCTGAGAGACAGCAAGTATTCAATTTGTTAAGTCACGGGAGGCATAGGAGTAAGCAAGCTGTTGTCAAGTGTGATGTTTATTCTCTGGGTTCAACTAGAGTAACAAATCTGTCACTTGGAACCTTGCTGCTTCAATTAATGCTACTTGATGCCTTTGCTTTGAGTCCCACCCATCATTCTGTCTTTGATTGCTGAAACTTTTGGTGGCCTACTTCAGCATGGTTAGTGATTAAACCGCAAGGCTTGGCATCATTGCCCTACTTTTACCCTTGTGCTGTTCCAAAGAACCTCCTGAGGGCTGCCCAAGGAGCTGAGGACATCAAGATGCTTTGATTAAATAATTAATCAGAGTGTTTCCAGAACAAGGGAAGAAATGATCTTTTAGCAGTGTACGCTACATCAAAGACTACATTTAGAGATTGTATTTAGTTTAGTATAAGGGAAAGTTAGAGCCTATTCAGTAGAGGGCAGCCAGTATAGTCCAGAATTTGGGAAGTCTGTCACAGGAATGAATGAACAGTAAATGAACTGGGGAGAAACCTTTGAAGGAAGAAGCTGCCATCTTGGAAAAGAGTGAAGCTTGTGCTGACTTGTCCCAGGGAACGGCAAATTTCAGACAGAAGTTATAGGGAAGTGGATTTTGGGTCAACATAAGGAAGCATTTTTCTACAAGTAGGACCATTGATAAATAGAATGGATCTACCTCATCTGGGAGTCAACCTCTCTCATCCCTGGAAGTGTTCAGACAGAAACAGTGAAGAAGGTGGGAGGAAGGAAGGAATGAACATTTATTGTGAACTAGTCACTTTTCCTATATAATTATACAAAAGAAATCTTATTTTCATGGCAGCAGACTTTTCGAAACTTGTACTATCTTTTGTGGGGGGATATTTTGAGAAGTTTCTTGGACTGGGGTGGTGTTGAGAGGCACGTGGGACATGTTTGAGGAGCAGTAGATGGTCATGGTTCAGCTGATTAATGAGCTTTCATTTTGCTGAATTCTATTTGCAAACAGAGGAGAGAGCTCAGTATTTCAGAATAATAGAGGAAGGGTGAGGAAGATTTTAGGGAGATTAATTTAGAGAAGAAAACAACGTGAGATGAAGTAGCTGCTAGGGGAGAGAAATTTTGAGGGAAGAACAGAGATGCTTAATGGGGAATTTGGTGATATTTCTTCTGTGGGGTCTACAGTATGAAATCTTTTTTTTCCCCCATCCCCTCACCTAATTTCTGCAAAATATATATTTTTTTATTAATGAAGTGTGGCTCTGGCTACATTTTTGGGAAACCAGTAAGTACTGAATGTGGCTGTAAAATTGGTTCAGAGCAACAACTGTGGACCATGGAAAAACAACGTATCTGTGTTATGCATCTCAATTAATTCTCATAGCAACAGGATCCAGAGGGCAACACTGTCTCTATTTATAGGTGAGGAAATTGAGGCATAGGGAAGTTTAAGTCCCTTTTTCTAAATAAATAGATGATTCACCTGATTTTACTATACCAAAGGCAAATTGAAAGAATTTTTTTCTTTGGATGTAAAGTTAGGCTAGATTATCCCCAATATCTTCTATTTCTTAAAATTTCGTGGAGCAGGAGAGAGTACCCAAGAGTGACCTCTCTGACAATATAAGAACAAAGAGCTGTAGCAGTGATGCGTATAGAGATTATGAGGTAGTTATTTCCTAGGATTGGGTGCAATAGTGTGTGACCAATTCAGCCGTACAAGACCCAGTGCATATAAGAACCCTACATTTGATTTAATGCTCTGCTGTTGCTATCTTGAAATTCTTAATAATTAAAAATTTTAAATAACTTTTGAATAAGGAGCTCTGCGTTTTAATTGGCACCAAGCCCACAAATTATATAGCTGGTCCTGCCTATAGTCAAAGGAGTTTTAGTTACGTGGTACTGACACGTTATCCAAAGAGCACAATAATGTTTTGGAGGCCATAGAATCTTGGTTTTAGAAGGGACCTTGGTATATCACCCAATTTAGTAGTTCTCACTGCTCTCTATGTATCAGGATCATCTGAAGTTCTTTAGAAAGAAATGTATATCTGTGTTCCAATCCCAGAGATTCCAGATTTAATTGGTCTGTGGTGGGGCAACATCTTTTTAAAAAGCTCTCTAGGTGATTCTACGAACCATGACCTAATTCATTGGTACCTACGACTGTACTGTTTAGTCTGACCTGTTATATTTCATTTATTCATTCAACAAATGTTGACTAAGTTTCTACTATGTGTAGAACATTGTAATAAGTTTTATAGGGTATAGAAAGATAAATAAATGAAGCCCATTGCCATCAAGAATCTAATAATATAGTATGTTTTCTAATTGGTTTGACCACACAGTCCATCCCCCTGGTTCTTTGAGGAAATCTTTGTCTCCTTCCCCTCTCTTTCCATACTGAGTCTTTAGCATCATTACACAACTTCTTTCCCCTGAAAGGTCTGAAGGCTTTAAACAATGTAACTTTTTTTCCTCATGAAAATGTCTGTGCTCCCAGTGTAATCCATGTCTCTGCCTTTAGGTAGTACTATACACATAGAGAATAGGCATATTCATTTATAAATGCCTATTGTTGCAAGAAACTTATTTATTTTTACAATAAGCAGTCCCAATGGTTGTAGCCATGTTTAAGAGCAAAGCCCACACATTTTATCTCCTACAAAATCCCTTCATCACCACCATCTGGGTTGTAACTTAAATTTTAGATGTTTTGTACAATCTTATTTTCTTTGGTATGAAACCAGCAGAGCATGTCCTCCAATCATATAAATACAACATGGGTATGGCAGAGCCCCTATGTTTAATCTCAAAAGAAGTGTTTATTGTTAATATTTGGGAGATGGGGAATAGGGAATTAATTCTTAATGTTTTTCTTGCTTGGGGATTTTCTTGGCTACAGGAGCCATGAAAGGCTCTTGTTGTGGCCAAAATCCAATGGCAAATCTGTTTAGGAATGCATTATTCATGTCTTCTTTGCCCCAATTTCACTGAAGCCCCACAATGGTGTAGGAGTAGTTACCATTTCTCTCTGAGGACCTACTGCCTCACCCACAAATACTATAGTGTAAGTTCAGAGCTTCTCTATGAAGGAATAGTTAGAGCTCTAAAGAGTGTCAAAGGAACAGTTTTACTTCATTCTTGGTCCATATAAGGAGCAGACCTACAGTTTTAAGGCTTTGAAAGAAGAGTGTGCTGGGTGAATGTCCCCTGTCCTCAGTCACTGCCATTTTTATATTAATATTTTATATCTTTTTATATAATCTGTAGTCAGATACTTCAAACCTTCAGTTGGGAAACTTGACTGCACCCAACAGTAGGAGAAAGTGCACTAGCCTGCCCCACCTCCAGCCATGGTTGTTTGCTTTTCCTAACCCAGTGCTGATTCCGGACAGGAGGGTGGGGCTCTTGCCCCCTGAGTGAGAGCCAAGGGCATATCCATCTTTTGTGGGGGCAGCAGCATATACAGTTTTGAGGGTCCCCTTCTTTTTTAGAAAAAGAAGACAGGATTATAAATTAAAAATCAGGTAAATGATTGAATGAGAAAAGAATTCACAATTAATTATTAGAGTCTTGGTGGTCCAGCATTTCTTCAGGTCTTTTTAAGCAATTTGCCAGAAATGCTTATGTTGAAATGCTTCTTGATTGCCACCTGGCTTCTCCTCACCGCCTAGACCACTTCACATTTCCCAGCAACTCCCAGTGCTCATGGTAGCCTGAGCAGGTACAGGGATCTGGGGCAGAAGCTTCCTTAGCTTCAAGGCAAATATTCTAATTCCATCTTGGTCTTCTCATCAGCCAGAACCAAGAGGCTGATTTGCTTTGGTTTTTTTTTTTTTTTTTTTTTTTTTTTTTTACAAGGCAGGGCCTCTGGCTGAAGTGAGCATTACTTTCTGTTAGAGACAACATCATCATCTCCCATATAAAGAAAGACTCTTCCTTCTCCTAAGAGAACTCTGATTTTACCACTGCTTAGTTTTAGGTCCCAGTGTTATCCCGTTCCTTCCTGGTTCTGGCTTACAAGATTACAAGAGCTTGTATTAGTTTTAAGTGACTTCCTCTGCCACACAATTGGGGAAACATCAACTCTTAGTTCCAAATTTACCCCCAAAAGGAGACTGTTCCAATTTTTTCCTGCCATGTGTGTGCTTCTGACTCAGAGAGAAAACATGTGGTGGGAAGAGAGACCATGTTTATGAACATTCTCTTCATGGCCTGTGCATTTTAAAGACACGCTGGTAACATGCACCAGCACACACTTACCATCTGTGTGTTCTGAAATGGCTCCAAGGGTGTGAGAATGGACAGAAGTTGCTGTTTATTGAATGCAGAGGGAATTTATCCTGGCCAAGTGAATCCTGCAAAGACCTAGTGATGGAAAATATAGGCTTTAAAATATTTTAAAACTATAGTTGTTGCTGCACCATCGTAAACCTAGAGCTGGTTCTCTTTAAATGAGGCAAGAGCGTAGCATCCAAGATTCATTCCACGCCAAAATTCTCTGGAGCATGAGTGATGGTAAGAAAGGCTATTAGGTTAACAAGAACATCAAATGGATAGAATAATCTTTTATTTCTCTTTCTTAGTGGAGGCTCTGTTTTGAGTCTGCTGGAGTCTAATAATTACTTGATGTTGCTCTGAATTGTATCTGACGTGTCTTTTCATGTTAGCTTTGCCACATCTTATGCTTTTGGCTTTCCCAAGTGTCTCTGGATTATTGGATAGGGAGGGAGAATAAAAAGGCACTACCCACGGTGCCCAGAAGCAAAAGGAAAAGCAAGTGAGGAGAGGGTGAGTGTGGATGAAAGAACTTAAAGAACTGCTGGTCCCAAAGCAGATGCTTCTAGCAAATACCAAGCATGTGGCAACTGCTCCTCTCTGTACCACACCCTACCCACCTTTCCACCAGGGATGTCAAAGTAATTAGTGAAGCTCCCTGTTTTCTGTAGAGAAGGATCTTGCTTAATATGTGTAAGCACAACACATTTATCTTTTTTTTTAAGAAAAGAAAACAAAGCAATATATCCAAAATAAACCAAAAATATTTTCTTTAAAAAAAAAATCTGAAAGTAAAAGCAGCAAAAAAAGACAATTTGAGTCTGGGCTCTTGAATCATTACTGCAGATGAGGTTATAAAATGTAAAAGTCTTATTAAAAGTTTGCTTTTAATAAGAGCTACCATTAAATTTAGGCTCAATATATGCCACTCAGAGTACTACATATTTGTCACTACAGCTCTCTAAGGTAGGTACTATCAATTGGATAGTGTTCCCCCAAAATTCATGCCTACCTGTTACTTCAGAATGTGACTTTATTTGGAAATAAGGTCTTTGCAGATATAATCAAGTTAAGGTCATACTGGATTAGGGTGGGCCCTAATCCAAGGACTGGTGTCTTTCTCAGAAGAAAATTGGACACAGACACAGAGAGGAGAATGTCGTGTGAAGACAGAGACATAGGAGAGAAGGCCATGTGAAGGCAAAGGCAGAGATTGGGGTGATACATCTACAAGGTAAAGAATGCCAAGGATTTCTGGCAATACCAGAAGCTAGAAGAGGCAAGAAAAGATCCTCTCCTAGAGCCTTTAGAGAGAGTATAGCCCTGAAAACACCTTCATTTCAGACTTCTGGCTTCCAGAACTGTGAGACAATAAATTTCTGTTGTTATAAGTCACTAGGTTTGTGGTAATTGGTTGTGGTAGCCCCAGGGAAAACACACATGGCTCCTTGTACAGGGGCCATGGTGAGCTGGCTGCACACATGGCCTTGCACTTGGGCAAGGAAGCTGCACATTTTGACACACGAAGCCAATCACAGGGAGTGATTGGACTCAAAACTGATAGGATAGGTTTTGTCCATTTGCACAGCTGCATAGGATTCCAGAGAGAGGTTAAGAAGGAAAAGTATAAAGATGATCATAAACTGCAAGAGTAAAATTTATGTACCTATTTATTTTTATTTTCACTTTATCCTAAAAAGGATTTAGAGTTCCTTTTGCAGATGCAAATAATAGAGCAGGATAAAATAAATTAAAAAATAAGAAAGATGAAACAAAGGAAAGAAAAATAATGGTAGGAAGCAGCAGCAATAAACCAACGTGACACCACAGTCCTTCCTTCACATTGCTGGTCCCAGCTGAGGTGGACCCTCTTTGTATGAGCAAGAGATTTCAGGATGAGAAAATGCCAAGTCTGATTTTTCTCTAATTTGTGTAAATTCAATGAAAATTTCAGGCTGTTGCTTCAAGTAGAAATGAGCTCTAATTATCCTTCTGATTTTCATATAATTTTCAATAAGTCAGCATTGCTACTGCAGTTGATCAACCGGAAAGCACGGAAAGAAATCTCACATTTTCTGTGCTCTCCGCATCCTTTTAAGTGTGCTTCCAAAGTGTTTTAAAATCATTGTCTTTGGAGCATTTGTTTGTGTGGAGAAAAAAGGAGGGGATTAACATACTGTTGTCTGTGATTTATCAACCATACATGCAGACTTACTGTCAGCGCAGAGACAATGCTGTCTAAATCAGCACGGTAGTTATTGTCTGATCTGACACCAAGCCTTTCTGTGTTTATTGGTCATCTTTGGCAGCATATGAAAAATTTATCCTGCTCCATCTAAGGGAGTACCAATATGAATAAACACTGGAAATACTTTTGTAGGAGGCTAGTCACTAGAATAACTTAGTATTGCTCTCTGCCTGGGACATTGCCTGCTGAATAGACCCAAAGCCATCATATGGGGACTCGGTCTATGTAAACTACCTTGTGTTAAGCTGTACTGTAGAGACAGAAACCTCTAATTGTATTTCAAATAGTAAACGTACCAGTGTGCCTTTTTTTTTTTTTAAAGGGATTCTTATTCACACGGCTCTATGTGTTTTTGAAAGAAAATGAACTCTTAATTAGGGGAGTGTTTTAGACACTAAGGTCAAGGAAAATTCTGCTGCTAGATAAGTGCTTTTGCTTGTATAATTGTGTGTTGACAGCAAACAATATAGTAGATGAATTACTGATTTATTTATTTAAAAAGGAACCCTTTTGGTTTTGAAAACAGGTTTCCTACAAGAAAATGTACTCTTTAAGGGTATTCAGTCCATTTATTGCTGATGTCAATTAAACAATGACTAGGCTTTTCACAGAGTGATTACTCTTAATGAAAAATTAACTATGGTCTAGTAAAGATAGCACACAAAACCAGATGTACTGAGTGGCGTGACTTGACCCAGGGTGTCACGTTTGGGCACGACAGTTCCTGTAGATGGCAGTGGAGCACTTCCACAACCATCTGGCTTGGTGTTCCAGGGCTGCGGATGAGGGATGCAAAGGATAAAAGCTGCGTGGAGAGCGAGCTTGCCCTCCAGCCAGCAATTCAACTAAGTTGCTGGTTTGCTACTCGATTTCATAGTTGCCCTCTAAATGAATCTTTTCTGAACTCAGCAAAAGTAAAAACTGTTCCTTCATGCACCCCAAATTGTCCTTTTGGTGAAGTGAATCTTTCTTTTTTATGTTTTCTATTTTTTGAATTTCAGAGTTATTTTGAGGGGGAGATCTGACTTAAACATTCTTGTTGAATTGCAAAAGCAATTAGCTTAGCTGCCTAGCACTCTTTAAGAGAGAATGAAAATCTCCTAAATTGAGACGATCATAAACTAAATTTATCATAGAAGTCAACACAGCACAATCCAAAATGAAGATCTGTTTGCATAAACCGCATGACAAGATTTCCATGATTAATTTTTTCTTTTGCTGTGATTATTTCCCTTCCTTCCTCTTTTCTTAAACATTTTATTAAAAATTGTCCTCTGCTATGCTCAGAGGACCTGGATGACTAGAATTTGAAAAGCAATCTAGCAATAACAGATTTAGGTAATTTTTAATAAAATGAAGGTATGATGTCACTTATTTTCTTAATTGTTTTGAGCTTTGAAGCCTGATCAGGGTTATATTCTACTCTACAATAATGGTTGTCCTGAAAGAATTTGTGGAGTTGTGTCAGTCATTTGAGGCTGAATTTTCCTTTAGCACCTCCCCAAATTTTCTCATTCCTTCAGCAGTGAGAAGGAACACTGCATGCACAGTGTTAACTTCACACATTCCTGACATACTCGCTATATTAACAGGGCTATATTCCAGTGAATTGAATATCTGTTGTAACTGTAAGAAGGGTTTTTCTCATAACTTTTACCATATGTCCACAAAATGTATGTATATCAAAAAATAGGAAGTTTAGATATGGATGATGCACAGGAATCTGTTGTTGATATAATTGGCATGGAAATTTTACAGGCAGGATCCTACACTTATTAGGCAATGAAAACATTTTGTTGAATAAATGAAAGCTAAAATGGAAGAAGATGAAGTAAAGATGATCAATAAACCCAGGGAAGAAGAAACAATGACTAGTTGTCTAAAGGCTCAGGAAAATATCAGAAAGATTCAAGAGAAATGGGAATTCAAATATTCAGAGGCCAAAATGGGTAGAAAAGGAGGTAACTAATCAATGGTGCTGGGCTTATACTCTTGGGTATAGGAAGAAGGCTAAAGAGATGATCAAAGAATGTGAAAAGATGAAGGGAAGTTCATGTCAATATGCATCAGAGGAGATTAGCAGAGCGCTGAGGGCTGGTGCCACATTGAGTGGCAAAAGGAAGATTAGAGAATCTGGAAATTATGGAAGACAGGATGCAATTACACAGCTGACAAATGGGGCCCGGAGTGAGAGACAGAAGAATGGGGAACTGTGTGTGACTCATCGATTGGGCGTCTTAGCAGGTCTCTTAAGACAAAGCCAATGCTTTCTTTTCAAGATTTCAGATAAGAGTGCATTTGTGTGGAGTAAAGCCCATAAAAGGGAATAGTGTGCTCTTTATTCCATGATAAAGAAAAAAAAAAAAAGAAAGAAAACCCCGCTCGTCCTCAATTGCTCTGATCTACTAAATAAAGTAGGTGATATCTTTTGTAAGCTAAAGGACTGGTTAAATTGGAACCAGTCTAGAATTGCTGATCAACAAGAAGTCAATTAAAAATTGCCAGGGCCTCCCCCAAATGATGGTGCAAGATGGAATTAGTTGCCCTTGTCAGACATTGATGATGAAAACATGACCCCAGTAGAAAGCAAGAGTTTCTCCATGACAATTGGATGTAGCCAATTTAATGTTGCCATTTTGAAGGGGAAACATTTTGATGCCAGGACAGTTTAATATAGTATTTTTTTAGACCCTATTTAACATTTAAAATTTTAAACTACTAAGCACTGGGGTCAATTGGCATTCTCACCCCAATGGACCACCTCACTCAATATTTACCTGAGGCTTCGAGACAAGGTACGGCTTCAGAATGGAACAAGCCTCAGGCATCGGGTAGACCCAATGTGGGGTGAGAGGCAAGGCAGAAGGGGTGGGAGAAAGGAACTGGCTGAGGCTCAGGGACGAGATAAGTGTGAGAAATGCTCATTGCTTTCACAGCTGGAGGTATGTCAAATGGCTGACTCAAGAGAACAGGTCTGAATGCCCTGCTTTGACGCTAGGAGGTGTTAGAGTGACCTCGGTGGGAGAAGTCGTGTTGGGCCAGGTCACTTTTACTTGAATTCAAACTAACTCTCATGATTGATAACTTAAGTTTGTGTTTCTTTAGCATCCTACGTGATATGATTTTCCCTCCTCCCTCTCTCCCTTTCTTCCTTCTTTTCTTTCTTCCCTCATCTTTCCCTCTCTTTTTCCTCCCTCCCTTCCTCTGTGTGTCTCTCTCTCCTTTCATGTTATCTTCCCTCCTTCCTTCATTATTTTCCTTCCTCCATCTCTTCTTCCTTCCCTTCTCTCTTTCCTCTTCTTTTTCTTTTCTTCTTAATTTCTTTCCTCCCTCCCTCACTCCTCTTCATTTCTTTCCCTCTTTCTTTTCTTCCTTATCTTCTTCCTTCCTTCTTTCCTCCCTCATTTCCTCTCCCTCTTCCTTTCTTCCTTCCATTAGACATTTATATTAATAAATCACACACTATGTGCTAGGCACTTTGCTACGCACCCAAGAAACGTTTACATCCTTGGAGAAATACCGAAAGGTAGAACAATGGACAGATTGAATTTTTTACATGAGTCAAAGAATTCCTTTCAACCCACCACACCCTGTTTATCTCACACATTTAAGAAAAGGTAATCATCATTTAGTATTGCCACAAAAGTTTTTCCACTTATAGTAATAGAACAAATGCTATTTATATTAGAGTTATAATTACACAGAAGGACTAAAGTTATTATCTTGTGATCTCTCATCTGTGTGTTCCCAAGGTTTCAGTGGAGGTGAGAAAGTCTAAAATATAGTAAGAAAGTCCCAAGTGGAAAAATATCCTTAGGGAGCCTTTGTGCTTACCCTGGTGGCTTAATATAGGATGACAGGCTTTTAGTAGTACAGATTTGCTCAAAAGTTAATTTAAAAAAAATCATACTGGAGAGAGAAAAAAATGGCAGTCTGACAGAGTCCCCCACCTTACCGCTCCCAGGGAAGGAGGTGAAAAACGCCATCGGCTGCCTGCGCACGTGCGGATCACTCACTCCAAAAACAGCATTGTGAATTTACAGAGAAACATCGTGGCATGCTCAGCCCAAGAAAACAGGTGACAGAATCACTCACAAAGATTGGAGAGCGCAGGGAGTACAACAGAGCACAGAGCACAGGGAGGACGCCCTCGCCAGGTCAGCGCAGCACTACCTGACCCCCAAGCAGTTCCGCACCTTCCGCGCAGACTTCCCATCCACTCAGTCAGGGACAAGCCCAGAGTTGGGGCAAAGCCGTAGCTTGAGACAGCAGGCTCTGTGGAGAGGAAGCAATTGTGAGAGCCAAACAGAACTCTCAGCTGCAATATACAGGGACCGCTCAGGGCAGGGTAAGGACCGGGCGGAGATACAGCTTCCGGAGACAGTGCGTGGGAATCTGCAGGCTGGCACCTGCCACTGGAAGTGAGAGGGACCTGGGCCCAGGAGTTTAACGGAGAGTGGGACATGCCCTTAGGGGCTGCCGACAATTGCCTCCGCAGGACCCTGGCCGGTTGAGAAAAGCTGCGTTCCCAGGCGTGATCTGAGCCCTGCTGTGCGCCAGGCTGGTGGCAGCAGCCATCTCTAAAGCCTCCCACCCGGAGCTGTGAGCCGGGTCTCTAGCTCCGTCCTGCCCCAGCCCGGGGACTCTTCTGTCGGGGTGCCACAGGCTTCACCCTTGGTGGCCAGGGACAGCTGCATCCGTGGCTTCCAGGTGGGATGAGATCCCGGAACTGTAGTGGCAGAACCTTTGTGTATTGGAAACAGTTTGCAGCCCGTCTATCGGGTCCTGCTACCCCAGCTCTGGCCTCCTATGAATCTGCTACTTGCTGGTCCTAGTGCCCGCTCTTCAGGTCCCAGCCCTCCTGTACCCCAGAGATTGGTCATTTTGAAGGTTGCTGGTTATAGTGACTCATTTTGCATAAGTACCGGTTCTCATGGCAACCAAATGCCTCAAGAGCCACAGGCTGAACCAGAGCAGCTCCCCGTAACCCTGCCCACTTCATTAGGGAATTTTGCTTCATCCAAGAGTGCCTCCAGTGGCCACTATTCCCCCCTGTGGGAACATCCCCCTGGAGGAGACTTCTGGGGATAGAGACGCCCACCTGCCTCACCTTGAGGGTCTAGTGGTGGAAAAGGGGTGCACAATTGGAGATCCCCTTATCAGCCAGTGTCACGTAGAGACACGCGTCAGAGGGACAGACATACGTGGCTGGATAAGCAACCTCTGAACTGTGTAGAATTTTTCCAATTCAGCTCTCACACTGCAGCCAAAAGCAATTGTGTTTCTACCCGCACCTCAGGAGGAGCAGGGTCAAAGTAACCCCTAGGAGCTACAAGGCCCCTCCCAAAGCTTGGGACTTTCACCCCATACCCCACCTGGGGGATCAGAGTCTGCCACAGACACAAGGATAGCTAGAATACCTAGCTATTAGGGAGCTGTGGATTCATACCACCAGCTTGGAGCTCAAGCTGGGAGGATAATCTTACTACACCCCACCAGGAAGAGGAGAAGACAACAGGTCAGAGGTAACCAAGATCCACCAAACTTGCTAAAATACACCCAAGGCAATACAGACCAATTCTCCTCTCCCTGGCTCTGCCAGGAACGAACCTTGGGGGCTTGGAGACAGGGCCATAAGCTAGCCCTAAAACCCCCAGCTCTCGACCAAGAGGCCAGATGAGAAAAAATCAGCAAAAGAACTCAGGAAACATGAAAAATCAGAGTGAAAATCACCCCCAAAAGAAATTGTTAGTTCCTCAGCAACAGATACCAGCTCAAATGATATGGGTAGAATGACAGAAGAGGAATTTCATTTATGGATTATAAGAAAGCTCAATGAAATTCAAGAGAAAATTGAATCCCAGCACAAAGAAACCACAAGAAAAATGCAAGAAATGAATGAAAAATTTTCTAAAGAAAGAGAAGCATTGCGGAAAAATCAAATAGAAATTCTAGAAATGAAAAAGGCATTCAAGGATCTATAAAACACAGTGGAAAGCCTTAAGAATAGGCTGGATCACGCAGAGGAAAGAATTTCAGAGCTAGAATATAACTCCTATGTGCTAAATAAATCAGTTGAAGAGAAAGAACACAAAAACAAGAGGCATGAAAAAAGCATACAAGAAATGTGGGATTATGTAAAGAGGCCAAACATAAGGATCATAGGCATCCCTGAGGGAGAGGAAGAAAATTCGCATGGGCTGGAAAATCTATTTGAAGGAATAATAGAGGAAAATTTCCATGGCCTAGCCAGAAATCTCAATATCCAAGTACAAGAAGCACACAGGACTCCCGGGAGACTCAACGTGAAAAGGCATTCACCACGCCACATAATTATTAGACTCACCAAAGTAAATACAAAAGAGGCATTCCTCAGAGCTGTAAGGTGAAAAGAGCAGCTAACCTACAAAGGGAAACATAGCAGAATAACTGCAGATTTCTCAGCTGAAACCTTACAAACCAGAAGGGAATGGGGACCCATCCTCAGTCTCCTAAGACAAAATGAAGGACAACCCAGAATTCTGTATCCTCCCAAACTAAGCTTCTTATACGAGGGAGAAATAAAGACTTTTCCAGACAAGCAACCACTGATAGAATTTGCGAAGTCCAGACTGGCCTTGCAAGAAGTGCTTAGACCTGCACTGTACACTAACCAGCACAACAGACACCCACCTATGTAAAACTACCCTAAGCTAAAACTCCAGAACCCAGATTTCACAATGGCTCAAGAGGTAAAACAGAACAAGAGACTACCCAACAGAATAAACAGAAATCTACCCCAAATATCAATTCTCTCAATAAATGTGAATGGCTTGAATTGCCCATTGAAGAGACACAGGCTGACTAAATGGATTAAAAAATACAAGCCAAGTATTTGCTGTCTCCAGGAAACACTCCTTACACACAAGGACGTGTTCAGACTTAAGGTGAAAGGATAGAATACAATTTTCCAGGCTAATGAAAATCAAAAGAAATCTGGAGTAGCCATCCTTATTTCAGATGATATAAATTTTAAAGCAACAGAAGTGAAAAAGGACAAAAATGGACACTATATAGTGGTGAAGGGAAAAATCTTACAAGAAGACTTAACAATCCTAAACATTTATGCACCCAGTACAGGAGTGCCCAGATACATAAAGCAAATACTGCTTGATCTAGACAACATAATAAATAGCAATGCTATAATAGCAGGGGACTTCAACACCCCACTGACTGAACTGGACAGATGCTCCAAACAGAAAATAAGCAAAGAAACAATGGACCTAAACAGGACTCTAGTACATTTGGGCCTAGCAGACATCTATAGAACACTCTACCCAAATAACACTGAACATACATTCTTCTCATCAGCTCATGGAACTTTCTCTAAAATTGGTCACATCCTAGGCCACAAAACAGACCTCAACAAATTCAAAAAAACAGAAATCATACCATGTATCTTTTCAGACTACAGTGGAATAAAATTAGAAATCAATTCCAACAGAAACTCATGTCTTCATGCAAAAACATGGAAATTAAACAATCTGTTGCTGAATGACTATTGGGTCAAAGAGGAGATTCAAATGAAAATCAAAAGATTCTTTGAACTAAAGGATAAGAGGGACACAAGTTATCAAAATCTGTCGGATACAGCAAAAGCAGTCCTGAGAGGAAAACTTATCACCTTAAATGCTCACAACCAAAAGACGGAAAGGTCACAAATTAGTAAACTAATGAATCATCTTAAGGAAATGGAAACGGAAGAGCAAACCCATCCTAAAGCCAGCAGGAGAAAAGAAATAGTCAAGACCAGAGCAGAATTAAAAGAAATTAAGCACAAAAGAAGAATACAGAAGATTAATAAAGTGAAAAGTTGGTTCTTTGAAAAGACAAACAAAATAGGCCACTTGCCAGGTTGACCAGAAGCAGAAAGGAAAGTACTTTAATAAGCTCAATTAGAAATGAAAAAGGAGAGGTCACAACTGATACCATGGAAATACAAAACATCATCTTCGAATAATACAAAAATCTCTATGCCCACAAACACGAAAATGTGGAGGAAATGGACAAATTCTTAGAAACATACTACCTCCCTAGGCTCAACCAGGAAAAAGTAGAATTCATAAACAAACCAATGTCATGCACTAAAATTGAAGTAGTAATAAAAAATCTTCCAACAAAAAAAGTCCTGAACCAGATGGGTTCACACCTGAATTCTACCAAACCTACAAAGAAGAACTGGTGCCTATACTGCAGAAATTATTTGAAAACATCCAGAAGGATGGAATCCTCCCAATATCATACTAGGAAGCCAATATCACCTTGATACCAAAGCCAGGAAAGGACATAACAAGAAAAGAAACTACAGACCAATATCACTTATGAATATAGATGCAAAAATTCTCAATAAAATCCTAGCAAACCGAATTCAAATCTACATCAAAAAAATAATACATCACGATCAGGTGGGCTTCATTCCTGAGATGCAGGGATGGTTCAACATACACTAATCTATAAATGTAATTCACCACATAAATAAAAGCAAGAACAAAGGTTATATGATCCTTTCAATAGATGCAGAGAAGGCTTTTGACAAAATCCAGCACCCTTTTATGATAAGAACTTTTAACAATATAGGCATAGATGGCTCATACCTCAAAATTATTAAAGCCATATATGATAAACCCACAGCCAATGTCATACTGAATGGGGAAAAATTGAAAGCATTCCCCCTTAAAACTGGAACCAGACAAGTTTGCCCACGATCTCTACTTCTATTCAACATAGTGCTGGAAGTCCTGGCCAGAGCAATCAGACAAGAGAGAGGAATCAGGGGTGTCCAAATGGGGGCAGAAGAGGTCAAACTTTCACTATTCATGGATGATATGATATTATATCTAGAAAACCCCAAAGATTCAACCAAGAGATTATTGGAATTCTTAAATGAATTCAGCAAAATCTCAGGATACAAAATCAATGCACACAAAAAAATAGCCTTCATATATGCCAACAACAGTCAAGCCAAGAAACAAATTAAAGATGCAATATCTTTCACAATAGCACCAAAGAAAATTAAATATTTAGGAACATATCTAACTAAGGAGGTCAAAGACCTATATACAGAGAATTATGAAACACTGATAAAAGAAATTGCAGAGGATGTAAACAGATGGAAAACCCTACCATGCTCTTGGATAGGTAGAATTAACATTGTAAAAATGTCTTTGCTACCTAAAGTGATTTACAGAAACAATGCAGTCCCTATCAAAACACCAACATCATTTTTTGCTGATCTAGAAAAAATAATTCTACGCTTTGTGTGGAACCAGAGAAGACCCAGTCTAGCCAAAGCAATTGTAAGCAAAAAGAACAAATTGGGAGGGATCAATCTACCAAACTTCAAACTATACTACAAGGCTATAGTAACCAAAACAGCATGGTACTGGCACAAGAACAGAGACAAAGACCAATGGAACAGGACTGAGAACCCAAATATAAAACCATCCTAATACTGTCATCTGATTTTTGACAAATAAGGGAAAAAGATTCCCTATTCATTAAATGGTGCTGGGAAAACTGGATGGCCACATGTAGAAGACTGAAACTAGATCCACACCTCTCATCTCTCACAAAAATCAACTCATGATGGATAACAGATTTAAACCTAAGACGTGAAACCATAAGAATTCTAGAAGAAAACACTGGAAAAACTCTTATGGACATTGGCCTAGGCAAAGAATTTATGAAGAAGACCCCAAAAGCAATCACAGCAGCAACAGAAATAAATAAATGGGACCTGATACAATTAAAAAGCTTCTGCACAGCCAAGGAAACTATCACTAGAGTGAACAGACAACCTACAGAATGGGAGAAAATATTTGCATGCTACACATCTGATAAAGGGCTGATAATCAGAATCTCTACAGAACTTAAGAAAATCAACAAGAAAAAATCAAACAACCCTGTTTAAAAATGGGCAAAGGACACGAACAGAAACTTTTCAAAAGAAGACAGAATAATGGCCAACAAGCATATAAAAAATTGCTCAACTTCTCTAATCATCAGGGAAATGCAAATCAAAACCACAATGAAATATCACTTAACTCCAGTGAGATTGGCTTATATCAAAAAGTCCCAAAACAACAAATGTTGGCGGGGATGCGGACAGATAGGAACACTCATACACTGCTGGTGGGACTGCAAATTAGTACAACCTCTATGGAAAGTAATATGGAGATACATCAAAGAACTAAAAGTAGAACTAGCATTTGATCCAGCAATCTCACTACTGGGTATTTACCCAAAAGAAAAAAAGGCATTCTATAATAAAGACATCTGCATGCAAATGTTTATAGCAGCACAATTCACAATTGCAAAGATGTGGAAACAACCCAGGTGCCCATCAATACACGAGTGGATTAATAAAATGTGGTATATGTATACCAAGGGGTATTGGTCAGCAATAAAAAACAATGGTGAATTTACACATCTGGTATTACCCTGGATGTAGCTAGAGCCCATTCTTTGAAGTGAAGTGTCACAAAAATGGAAAAACAAGCATCACTGGTACTCACCATCAAATTGGTACTAACTGATCAGTACTTATGTCACCCATGGCAATAATATTCATCAGGGGCAGGCAGGAGGGAGGGGGGTGGAGGGGATGGGAAAACTCTCACTGAATGGATGTGGGGCCACAGTCTGGGGGATGTCCACGCGTGTAGCTCTGACATGGGAAGTGCATGGGCAATATATATAAACAAAGTGTTGTACCCACATAATATTCTGAAATAAAAAAATAATCACACTGCAGTTCTAGAAACCTATCCATCATGCAATCTGAAAATCACATAGCTCAAACATTATGGTTAATCCTCAGATATTTCATAACTACTACAATACTTTTAGAGGGATATCTGATTATATCTCTTAATATTTTACGCTCCTATCATTTCACCAATATCCTGATTATCTGGTTTATTTTTCAGTGAAATGCTTAAAGTGGGGTACAACGTCCCTGTTCTGTCACGCCACCAATCCAATCAGTGTCAACCCTTACACCATGTCTACCTAGCAGTGATAGTAACCACCATTCATATCATGGCATGTGAACTCCTTTCACATATATTAATTCACTTATTACCTGAAGCAGTCCTTTGAGGAGGGTATTGCTACAGATAATTTTATAGATTAACTAACTAACCTACGCTCATATAGGTAAATAGAGGTGCTACTCCTTCACCGCAGAGCTACTCTAGATCAGTGTGGTATTTTCAAATGGGATTCCTGCCTCTCACCAGTTTGATTTTTGCCAACTCCAGGATGAATGTTACTGTGACTTGTCATGTCAGTCCATTAAACGCATTGTAAACATTCCCATGGGTTTATGTATGTGTCCTCTTCGCTCCCATCGTGTTTCTGGGCCTATCCTGGAGCCATAATCTATCAGGAGTCTTAGACTTCCAGCTTACCCCCTGGGCCAGCACCTTCATAGTCATTCTCATTTTCTGCTTCTGAGTTCCAGCATCACTTTACTAGCTGCCTTAACACTTGAAGACTATTTAAGACCTGCCATGCCATTATTTTTATTGTTTTATATATACATAATGGTCATCATCCATCCATATAGCCTTAAGATGATCTGCAAGAATGGGAACTAAATCTGAGAGATTAGCACTGTATTGGGAGGCAAGGGTCAAAATTTGAGGACTACATGCTGAAATATTCTGATCTCTTCTGCTAGCGGCCAGTTCAGTGTTTCTAAGTAATCATTTTTGTGGTTACACAGAATCATATAAGACTTCCTCAGTTTACCTGCCATTAAGAGGATTCCATAAATACTGAGATGAGACTTAGGCCAAGGAACTGCTTCAGTTATTTTTACAGAACACTAATTAACCATTTTGCCTATCAAAAGCCCCCTATTCATAGAAATAACCATACATTAAGTTTTAAGCAAAATTTAATGAAAACTTTTGTTTAGAGGCTTTGGTACACATGGGTACCCATATTTATTAAGGATCAGTTTACTCTTGAATATAATAATGAATGAATATTAAAATTAATTTCTCCCTAATATGACATATCTTACATCTGTAGATATATCATAAAGTAAATTTTGCTGTGTGGCTCCAATCATTTGCTCATTTATTAAACATTTATCATGCATTTACTAGGTACAGGGATATGCCCTGGAGATATGAACCAAATCCTCTCTTTCTTCTAGGAATTCATAGTCTAATTGAGAGGAGATGGATTATTAGAGAACAAACAAATATGTGCTCTCACTCACTAATAGGTGAACTAGAACAGACTTTGATGGGTGCTTCATAATAACCTTCATGATGGGGGTCAGTTTTCCATGGATCTCTCTGCATGTTTTGTTGGCAGAAGCACTGACACCTTTTGCTCTGAATTGTCTTTTCAAGGATGTTTTTACAGAGAACAGCTTTGGGAGATAAGGATAATATCTTTCTATGGATCAGAGAGCAGATTTATTTACTTTCCATTATAATAAAGATAATATGTCCTTCTGGCGCAAAGTTTGGGGTAAGTTTGCTGGTAGTATATTATAAAAGGATTGAATTCCTAAGCTCAGGATTTCTTAGCTGTATGATGCAAACTTACTACATACTCAGCATCCACCTTGACTGTTCCACATTACCTCCATGTGGCTGTGGGATTGGATGGAGAGGGCTACTGACATGAAAATGAAGCTCATGCTGCTTGCTGTGCTGTGAGTTATAAAGTCCTTTGTCTCTGATTCAAGAGTCTCATGTCTTCTGCCAGAGCCTATGAAACTGTGGCTGGCTAACCTGTTAACTTGTACATAGGGAAAGATCTTAGACCTTTCATAGTTCTTGACACTTCAGTCCCTGAATTTGGAATACATCCAGATAACACAATTTTTCAAAAGACGACTTTCTGGAGAACTACATTGTCAAAACTTCCATTTATCTCTCATTGTTGGTCTTGAGTGGTTGTATTGTCATCTTTGTCCATGTAAAATGAAAGTCTGGGCAGTTTAACTTATTTTAATGGTCTCTGTGCATCTTTCCTGAAAAGCTGGGCTATAAAACAAACATTTGGAAAGGAAAATTGCATCACATTATAGTGAAACAACTGTGATGTTCTCATTTGTTAATGTGCACATTCATTTGGAATTTAGTATACTGTACCATGAGAAATACCTGCCTGTATTCTGCTCAGAGGTAGATGATGACAAATTAAATAGATAAAATATGAATTTGTTAAAACAAAGGACAAAACACTGGTTTCACTCTGTTATTAGTGCATAATTCAGGAAAATAATATTGACTTTTTAAAAACCAGAATAATGGTATAGTACAAGATTCTAGAAATCAGTGGTCAGTAACTCTCTGAACTTTTGTTCCTAATTGACAACTCACCAAGAATATTGATCTTTGCTTCTTTTTTTGAGCCAACACCAGAGTATGTGCAGCGTTTTAGGGATCCTTGTGTAGAACATAGGGGAGGATATAGGAAATCTTGCATTTTAATAAAAATTACAGGGTCTCTTTAGATATTTTAGGTAAAAAATGTGGCTCAAACCAGTGCTTAGAAAAGGTAGGCTGACCAGAACAGACACATAAGAACAGTCATAACATTTATTTGATTTAGCAATTAAAGCAATATAATGCACAAGACTTGGTAAATCAAATGACTCCAGGACAGCAAGGAGAAGAGATAAGGAAGTAGTGGTGAAAGCAAAGGGCACCGACGTTGCTTGCTAATTGTTGTATGTCCTATGGAGAGAAATAGAGATGGACAGGATCCCAATCTCTGCGTTTTCAACTAGCACTGCTAATATTGTGGTTTTCAGAAGAAGCTCTACAAATAGTCTAGCTGGGGACTTGGCCCCACCCTTTCTCTAGTTTCCTATGACAGGGATTTTGTTTCCAAACACAGTGAGCTGGAACAAATGAAACAGGAGCCTCAAAGACTCCCTTTGTGCATCAAGCCCAAGTCTCCCCACCAGGAGCAGGCCAAAGGACTCTCTCGGCTCCTTTCCCCAGGGCCAAACCTTCATTTCGACTGGAGTCTTAATATCTTTTGAGTGGCCCAAAATATTAATCAAAGGGAAGGAAAGTTCTCATTGCAGCCTACAACAAAGCAGCCTTAAGTCACCTATTCTAAGTTTCTTTTCCTTTGTTCTCTTTTGAACTCTAGGGACTTGGGGAATTGAAAGCAAGGATACTTTTCCTTCTGGAGAATCTGTACAATTGGCTTATATCCCACCCAGCTCCAAGGGAAGAGGTAAAATAGAGAAAAGCAACAGAAAGTAAACCAAAGAAAGGATGAAGAATCCAATAGAGAAAGGTGAAACCAAAGAGAGTGAGAGAGAGGGGGCCGGGGGAGGGGGGAAGAGAGAGCTTTGATCATTTCCATGAAAACTCTACTCCCTAGTATCATGACCCAGTTGGGTGTCCTGGACTTCTATTAGACAATCTGCTTTTTTTGTACCATATCTGAATCTTGAGCTCCTCCTACAGAAAATTACTTAATCCAATGATTTAGCTGAGGGGTTTATGTACCCCTTAAAGGAGAAGGTAATCGTAGTCTGAGATGTCTTGAATATGCTTTTGAGAAACTACCCCCAATCTTCATTAGTGCTTCTGTATATCCATTTACACCAAGGAAGCGAGCAGCTCATAGTCACAGGGCAGTTCATAAGTATCTGTTGTTTATTTTCTTCAGAAGCCTCTGGAAGGTAACAGGATATTATTTTAGTTGTGTTTACACTGGGACAAGATGCCACCTTTATTATATAACTAAGCAAACTCCCCAGCGCCTCGTGTCCCATTATTAAGTTAATCCTTTACTCTCATGGAGAAATCACCCCTCCCCCAACAAATGAATCTCCTCTTCTCTAAAGAAATTAATGATTCAAGACGTGTAGAAAGTAATTCAAAGTGATTTCCTCTTTCACTTTCTTTTCCTTATTCTTCTCAATATCAGCCAAAGGGGCTGTTCTCAGCAGCATGGTTGGAATCTAATTTTCACCTTTGGCAGCTTTTGCCTGGGGCACCCATGGGAGGAGCATCTGTAGTTCCTTCTGAATCTCCAAAAAGGGATTAATTTTACTCCAACTCTTTCATACACTCCACTTTTCCAAAGTTCCACAGGGGCAACAGGGTGCACAGGAGTGCATAAATTCAAGGTCCACACCTGCAACATCCGGGAAACTCAAGTACATTTCCTAAACACATGTTGATGATGCAGTAGTTTATAATATAAGCATTAATTCCCATAAACCATAGCATTTCCTGAGCAATGTTAATTTTTCCAGCATCCATTACATTCTAGATTGTGGTTCTCAACCCTGGCCGTACATTGAAATTATTCAGGGAGCTTTGAAAAAGTATTGCCTCCCAGGCCTCACTCCAAACCAACTAAACATCTGGGGGTGGGACCCAGGTATTGAGATTTCTTTTTTTAAGGTTGGAAAAATCACTGATGGAAACACAATCTAAATCTTTTTCCAGCTTTAAATTATAACACAGATTAAATTATCTAGGGGACGGGGATAGACTTAAAAAGGAAAGGGAGAAGCAGACAGAGAATTCATGATTTCAACTTTTTAAGGGTGGATTCAGTTACCCAGAATCCACCACCTGCAAACATAGAAATAACTTCTTTGGTATAAATTTCCAGTGAAGAGGTTCATTGTGCATTGAGCTTTTTGTATTCCAGGAGGGAAAACAAACCTTGAAGAGCCCCGTGTTGCTGGGGAGTCCAGCACAGTGAAGGCCAGGTCTGTCTCAGCAGTCAGGTACCTGGGTTTCTCCTCTTACCATAGTCTCTTTCAGAGAAGGAAAAAAGAAAAGAAAAAATAAAATGAAATGGAGTGGGATTCAGTAATAAATGAAATGTGTTAGGAAATGCTGTGGTTCATGGGAATTAATGTTTATAAGAGATATTTGTTAAGGGAACAAAATATTAGGATCCTTCCTTCCTTAAGAGTTTGCATTTACAGTTAAAATGGTTTCCATGCTTAATGAAAACTGTCTCATTATCCTAAACATCAAAATAAATATGTACAAACATACACAAATATTCACCTTGGAATCTCATGCCTTCCCCAAGAGCAGCGACAATATTATCAATTCTTTTATGTTGGTTCAGAAACAGGACCTTGCATTCTTTCTTACTGACAGAGGAATATGCAAGTGGGTTCACTTCCCTGACGTGCTGGGAGAAGAAATTTCAGAATGTCTCAGGTCCTCTGTGCCAGGGCCATGTCCATCACAAAGTTTACACATGGATTTCAAGTATCTTACTGTGACTCTGTCAACAGAACCCTTTCACAAGTTGCAAACTTCCTATGCTTGCAGAAAAGATGAAGTGAAATGATCATTTTTCACTATTAAAATGTTCATCCCAGAAGTTTAGAATGGATCCTTGCCCAGTAAGGCTTTGACCTATGTACAATGCAAATTATATTAACAACTTGAATTTGCAGTTTACAAACCATTTTCTTATACATTATCCTACTTGACCCTTACTACAAATCTGAGAGGTAGGCTGGACAGGTGTTACTATTCCCCTTTTACAAGCAAAGAGAGTAAGGCTAAGAGATCCCACCATTTCCCCAAGCAATATGCCCTATTTTAGTCTGCAGAGTATGGAAAGCCAAAAACAAACAAACAAACAAACAAACAAAACAAAAAGGAAATTGAAATTATTCAGTGAATTCTGGCTGGTCAAGCATATTTAAGGCATTAATCACCACCCCAAACAACATTATACTTATCAACATTGTTTCTTACCATTATGTGATGAAATAGAACCTGCTATTATAATATGAAGTATTATTACAAGGATTTGGGTGTGCTAAAAGGCCTTATCTCCTCCAGTTTGATTACTATGTACAGGAAAAGCTCAAGATAACAACCTATTAACCAGAGTTATTAAAAGTTTTCCCACTGTATTTACAAAACTCGTGGAAAAAAAGTATTGCTATTGACACAGAACCAGCATGAAATTAGTATGGATCCTCGACACTCAGGGAAACAGAGGTCGAATGTAGAATATTAATATTGAACAACATGCGTGCTATACAATCAAACAAGAATTACCGAGCATTTCCATGTGCCCAGAAGTATGCTGAATGCTGTGGGAGTTCCTTATCCATAGAGCTTACAATCTAGTTAGGTGTTTACCATCAAATAATCTATGCAAATCCCATTCCTTAATGAGAAGCAAAGATTTGGGAGCATATGGAACAATAACCGCTCTGGTAATATTAAAGACGATAACAAGCAGAAATAGACAGTCTTTCCTGCCCTGTTTTTCTGGGCTAATTTGTCAGAGCATCATAGTCTGAACAAAAACTGTGCCAAAAGGAATCTGTGCTAAGAAAACAATATTTTCATCCTATTTATTTATTTATTTATTTTTTAAATTTCAGAATATCATCCTTTTTAATGTCAGTCGGCAAGCCAAAGTGACAACTGATATCCTTCAATGAAAGGTCAGAAAAAGAAAGCATGCAGCTGGATTTGTTTAGGGTTTACGTTATCTTTCTTCGATAAACAAAACAATTGACCTAAGTCAAGTAACCTGAGGCTCTTCATGTCTTACTACACTGCAGTCATAGAGTTGAAGATGATTATAATGATTATTTTTTTCTTTATGCCCTTCCCGCTGGAGTGGCTGCAGCATTTTCAAAGACAAGCACAATTTCCAAAAGAGGATCAGTTTCCTTTTCATTAAAAAATTTGTAGTCTTGCTTTTTTTGCAGAAATTGGAAAAGATTAATAATAGGGGTGGTTCAGGAATAAGAATTACTGCCTTTGAAGGGAAAAGAGATAAAAGAATCCATGGTAGGGGAGGGAGATTTGACATGACTGTGATGTCCAGGGTGCCCAGACTCAAGGGTAGCTAGAAGGATAATTACCGTTTTGGTTCCCTTGGGAATAATTAAGGGATTAGTGGTCCCAGGGAGGACAAAAGAGACAGTGTCAATAGAGTAATAAAACGCTTTCTTCAATACCAGCAGACATTAACAAATAGCTCCTGTCTAGAAGGCAAGGTTTTGTTATGAATCCTAGCATCCCTGGCCCCACTGCCTCGCTTCACCTGCCCATTTATTTCGGGTATGACTGCGGTCCCTACTCTCCTTTCCCACCCCGGTGGCTCCGCCATCTTTCTTCACGGTGTTTACAGGTGCTTCCTGCTTTTGCTTCTGTCCCCATTTGTCCTGAATAAGGCTTGGGGGCAAGGCAATCACAGACAGGAACTAGAAACCCAGCCAGGAGCTCCACAGTGTCACAGTGCGGTTGGGTGCGTTAGGGGAGGAGCTGGGGAGACCCTGCCTTTTCTGAGACAGGGAGAAAATGAAAAGCTGCGTCGGGAATTGGTATGGGGCAAGCATGAACTGTGAAAACGAGGAGGAAGGTTCTTGAGAGACGGGAAATAAGGGCTCCTGAAGGGTTGGGTAAGGTATATGAGTGACCTAAATCTGCAAGTAAAGATGGAGAGAGCAGTACCAACTGGGAGCAGGGCAAGGATGCCAATTCTTCCTCCCTGACCACCCTCACCTGGTGCTCCTCCCCTCCCACTTTTAATCCAGCAAACACAGAGTAGCCCAAGCTGAGTGGAGATGAGCTGCGGGGTCAAGGAGCCCTCTTTCAGGACATTTGCAAAGGGACCAAACTGAAGGTGACCAACGTTAACGATCGGAGTGCTCCCATCTTTGAGAAGAACCTGGCTGGGAAGCCAGCCCTGCAAGTTCCCAGTTCTCGAGTCGCTGCCCCAGGCCTCCAGTGTCTCCAGCCAGCGGAAGCCCTCAAAATCACACAGGCAGCAGCCGGGCCTCGCTCCCAGAACCGCCCCGGAACCTCTCGGCCTCATACCACCGGCAGTACGGCACGAAGCACAGCTCCTCTGCCTCTTTCTGTCACCCCAAGGTGGCGTGCCAACGCACCCCTCCACCTGTGCCTGTGCACAGCGACGAAGCCCCAGCCTGCAACAGAGAGACACCCTTGCCACCGTCGCCTGGACAGAGGCTGCACCTTGGTCGACAGGGACCTCCTCCTGCTCCACCCCCTGTCAAATCACCTTCTTTCCTTGTGAATATCAGAACAGCACCCAGCTGCCGGTCTCCGGCTCCTGCTATGCCATACCGCTAGCCTCCTGTGTCCCCAGTGGACCTTCCAGTCCTACTCTTAAGTCAGCCCTTGGGCTGCCACAGAGACAATTCTTTGCATGGGAAGACACCAGGGCCTGTCAGAGGCCTGGTGCCTCCTCCACCCACCTCAGCCTCTTCCTCTTTACTGAGTAATAGGCCACCTCCCCGGCCCGAGACCTCCCAGTGGGGCAGCAGCTCCTCCACCCCCACCACCCGTGATCCAGAATAGTGCCAGGGATGTCCCCCCGCCCCGTACGTATGTGTGGGTCAGAGCCCCTGAACCGAGGAAAGCCCCCACCTCCGCTGTCAAGGACACCAGTGGGCCACGTCCCCCTCCTCCACCAGCCCTGAGGAATGGCCACAGAGAGTCTGTCAGTACTGTCCAATCATTCTCGGATGATTTTGAGTCAAAATATTCCTTCCATCCAGTAGACTTTCCTGCTCCAGAAGAATACAAACACTTTCAGGGAATATATCCCAGCACTGCAAACAGAGCTGCTGGTGGAGCCCCATCCTCTGCCACCCATTCTCAGGTGAAGCCTGGCTGAATCCTGCTCCTCAGGAAAAGGATGAACCTTCTTTTGTCAGATGGTTCCTTCCATTTCCTGGAAACCTGCATGAGAGAACCCCTAAGGTGTTTCTCCAGTGCAGCCAACCCTGGAGTTCAAGCGTCCTCCCGGCTTGCCTCCATCATTGCATGTGCTCTCTGGACTTGGTGATCAGACTCTTTATATTGCTAGGGTCTCAAACCCTGCATCCATCCTTTCTCTAGCAAGCCCTGTTAGCCAGATGAGGAAAAACCTTCTGTGTCTCCTGCTTTCCTCCTGGGGAAGGATACCTTGCTGTGATGAATTCACTCATTGCTCGGGCAGGGTGGAATGATCCTCCTTCCACGTCCTCCCCACTGTGGGGGAAGCCTGGCGGGTAGATTACTTTTCCTCATGTAGGGGCTGGCGTGGCCAGGACTTCAAGGTGTTGGGGGGGAGCATTTTTAGTGAAGCAGAAAAGGAGTTTGCGGAGAAGTGATCTGTTTTCAAGGTCAAGTTTGGAGAAAGGGTGAGGAAATAGGTCTGCTTTATTTCTAGGGGTATTTTGGTTTTGTTCTCACTCTACCCCCTCATCCTAGGGATAAGTTGGACATAAACACTAAAAACTAGTCAGTTGAACTAAACATGTAATAAAAAGAAAGAGAGGGTGAAATAAATTGAGGATCATTTTAGAGCTAGTCAGTTCCTCTGCAGCAAAGGGACCAGGAGCCATCTGAGCCCCTTGGAACTCCCTGCCCCATTTCCTCAGGGTGCTAGCTGAGGGATTTCTCCTCTTCCTGCCCCCCACTGCCCATGCCCTCAAGAGAAAAGTCCTTTTTTGTGGGAGCATCATTCATTCCTGACTCACAAGCCCCAAAAAGTTTTGGTGGGAGAGAGGAAGACAGGGCCTGGGCCTTAACCTCAAACTTGACTCTGCCTCAGTCTTTTCTGACTGGCCCTGAAGTGGTCAGTGGTTCTTTTAGTCCTTTAGCCCCTGGAGGGTGCTCCAGGATGATGGAGAAGGAAGGGTAAAGCACCTCATGGAGGGGTCTGGCCCTGTGGGCTACAAAGGACTTTAAAGCCTGCTCATACTGAAGTTCACAGACCATCTGACTGAGCAGACACTTCCTGTTCCTTTCTGCACCACTCTTGCCTTCCCAAGACTGCAGGAGTTAACACAGCAGAGTAGAGAAGGCTGAGGAAGTAAGTAGAAGCTTATGGAAATATTCAAAGACTCCTCCATGCCAAGAAGCACAAAGATGTTGATAAGGTGTGCCTCAGTCCAGTAGATCTTCCCTGGTAGCCAGCAAGATGTTGCTTCTTCGTCTCCAGGTCCTAGGTAAAGAGCACAGAGAAAATGGAGGTTTCTAGGTAGGAACCAAGGTTCGATGACAAGATAGGGACTTCCCTTTCTCCAGCAGCAGGATGGAGCTCCTGGGCTGAACACACCAGATGCTTTGCTTTGCTGCAGCTGTTGCCATGTGTAGAGGCTGCTCAAAGCTTGTCATGAGAACAGGGAGACAATGGCTAGTCCTTAAAATGGATGGGGAAAATTAGTTTAAAAATTTCACCAGGCACATCACAGGCTTAAACTGCCTTGGGGACCTTTCCAATCTATTCGATCACAGGCTAAGGATCTGTGCATAGTGCCGGGTGAAACCCAGCTCTTCCCAGTGCCAGGTGAGGGAGGGCTCCACTCGGGTCATTCGTATGGGATCTGCTATCCTTTGCAACCCCCTGGACCACATTGACTCTTGTTCAAATCATTCTTTGTCATTTTTCTTTTCAAATCTGTTAGCAGTTATCTCCCAGAAATATCCCCAGTGTCCTGAAGTGAGCAGAACTGAAAGAGGGGATGCTAGTGGAGGGAATAGGAGAGAGGACAACAGTTGATGCTGCAGCAGAGTTCCAGGGTAGATGCTGACAAGTTGCTGAACTTTGTGACGTCTTCCCGTTTATTTTTGAAATGGGAGTTGATGTCTTTTTTACAATGTCATCGAAGTGTGTCTTGTTTTTTTGTTTCCTTTACTCATACATAGAGCTTCAAAATATTACAAGTAAAGCCAAAACCCAGCTTTTCACTGGGGCTGATATTTTCCTCCCCATGACCTGCTTCCCCTCAGACCCCCAGCATTTGGACTGTGTCATATGGGTATTGATTGTATATTTGTTGTCTTGGCCTCCTGAAAAAAGGCCCAAGTCTAGATCTAGTCAGATGGGTTTTCTTCTTTAGAGCATGTTGATGACACAGCACTTGTTTAAATGTCTTTGCCTTATATGTTATTTGGTCCTACTGTTAATAATAGATATATTATCATGTGTATTTACTACTGAAGATGGGAATGTGATCCTCATAGTTATTGGTCTATTTTGTATGTTGTAAAAAGCTTACAAGATAGGTTTAAGGTGGGCCAGCTACAAGAGCACCAAAACCATTCACCGTTTAAACTGTTCTTTTTATCTGCTTGTGGGAATGTTATCTCTTCAGAGGAATATTGGGTGGTCTCATGTTGAGGCTGTTGCTTTGTCCCATTAACTCCCCTTGTCCTTTCCCATGATGCCTGGAAGTCACAGTCAACACTGAATTAAAGAATAGAATGACCTGTGTGCGTGTGTGTATGCGTATGTTCATCTGTTTGTGGATCAATTTCTTTTAAAAAATGATTAATCATATGATTTATTTTGGAGTTATATTCAATTACAGTGCTCCTGTAATTGATTTTTTCAATTCCAAAGAGCATTGATTTTTTTTTCTCCCTTTAAAATGTATAATCTGGTCTCAGGTTGGATCCTGGCACATTCCTTTTTTCTGGATGCTGTGCAGTTTAATTAAACCTTGCTTAAAAACAAAACAAAACTAAACTAAACTAAAAAGAAAATGAAAATGAAAAGCTGCAGCAACAGCAGAGGATGGTTCCTAGCTCACTCACCTGATAGGAATCACTAGGTAGGGCTGACGCAAGCTGTCAGCACAGACCTGAAATTCAGTGTTGAAAACCAGTGGACGGGTTCAGGATCTCAGTAATGGCCAGATAGCTTGCATTAAATTAACTCTTTTGCTGATAATCATTATAGACATGGAGAGAGATCAAAAGCTAGCAAGAACTGCAGGGGACTCAACCCTTGCAAAAAGAAAACTACTCTGGCAAAATCCTCATACAAGAACCTCTTCCCCTGAAGACACTTCTTCCTGTCCTCATTAGGCTTATGGGAAAGCCACAATCCTAATAATCTGAGGAATGAGAGGGTAAAGTTTGAAATGCTGGGATGGCTGGAAATTGAGGCTGAATATCTCTGAAAGGAAGGAGCCAAACAATCTTAAAAACTTATCCTACTTTATTTCAGACCTTTCTATTATATAAAGCCACAACAATCAAGACAGGGTAGTATCAACATAAGCAGAGAACAAGAAAGAAATGATACAGAATAGAGAATCTGGAAATAGAGCCACATATATATAGTCAATTTATTTTTCTTACCAAGGACCAAAGTTTTTTTTCAATAAATGTACTGGAACAACTGGATAAACATATGAAAACAATGAACCTTGATTTCTACATCATATTACACACAAAAATACATTTGAGATGGATTGCAGATTTAAATATAAATTCTAAAACTATAAAGCTTCTAGGAGAAAGCATATGAGAATATCTTCGTTACCTTAGGAAAAGGCAAAGAAAGAGTATCGATCTACCTATCTATTTATTTAATTATCAATATAGACTCATGGATCTTTATTTTACTCAATGGTTTAGAATTTATTAATCCAATATTCAATTTGATGATCAATTATCATATTTGGCCAGAGGGAGCCCCTCAAACTAGATACTATGTCCTTTGACGTATCCCCATAAGTCTTTGAGCACTTCTTCATTTTCTGACACAGCAAGATATTTCAGACTTGTTTTGTACTTTCTTTCCCCAAACTCTAGAATCAGCTATTTCTCTAAGGAGCTTTGGTTCTTTTTAATGGGGGAATGGTATAAAAACAAGATCTCGGCCTTAACTTTGCCCAGTTAAAGAGATGTTGTATTTGATTGTATGGTTGGTGGGACAAGGGATGTCAATATTTGTTGGAGGATATCCACTGGAGAATGTTCTCACAGAGTATCATTTTCAAGTTCATTCAGAATGTGACTCTCTCTCGAAGGAGTTTATAGTTTCACTAGGAGACACTAAAGGACAGGTTTTATAGATTTTACTAATGGTAATGTCACTATTGACATGCAAACCAAGAATAAACTTGTAATAGGACCACACAAGAATGAGTACTTATTGAACATTGTATGAACTAAGAATTATGCTAAATGTTTTATGTGTGGTTTTTTATTTAATCCTCAGAGCAACCCTGTTAAATAGGTGTTGCTGTATGAGTTTTACAAATGCAGAACCAAGGTTCATGAGGTCAGCTTAGGTTGGGTTCCCCTGGGAATAGATTCTGTTATTTGTGTGCAGAAGATTTATTGAGTAGCACTGAACAGCACCTGTAAAGGAGTGAGGGAAGCACAGCTGGGCAGAGGAAAAAGTCGAATTGAGATGATGCAACTGAGGCCTCAGCAAATCCCCCATGGAGCTCTGGTGCTGGGATGGCCTTTCAGAGTTATGCCATATCAAGGCAAGGGGGCTGGCCATTTGAAATCTCCCATCAATAAGTCATTGGATATCAGCTGACCCCAAGAAGAGGCAGCTCCATTTGGATGAAGGCAATTACTAGATCTGTCATCAGCACACATTCTCCGAAGCTAGGAGAATGAGTGCCTTGATCTTGAAGTGGGGATCTAGATGGGACATCACACCATTTACTACAGTCTATTCCTTGGATCCATTTGTTTCATATAGTATGATCCCCATACAAGATCCCCCATCTTAGAACAACTCTTCCTTTAAATTCTGATTAGTCTTATTTCCTCATGAAACTTAAAGGCAGAAGCTTAGTGGGACCAACCCAGCCCCTTGCCACAATAGCTGTCTGAAAGTCACTACTGATACTTATCTTCTCCTTCCTCTACTATCCATTTTAGATTCCCCTCACTCATGGTTAACACCTCTGCTATTTTATGTGACTTACCTGCAAGGTGACCCAGATCCTCATCCCTGAAGGTTCTGAGCCCTTAGTCATCATACCTTTCTCAGGCTGTGGTTGCTGTACATCTTCAGTTTCCACCAAATTGGGTAGGGGGGTACCAAGCAATGCCCAGTGGATTACCTGGGCACTAATCATATTCTTCCCTGTCCTCATTGTACAAAAGCAGTCCCAACTCCTTATAATCAGGGTTAATTACTCTTTCCAATTTAATGACACTCTTCCTTGCTTACTGGTCTCTTGGCACAAAGAATTCAAAGAAACTGTGTGACAGCTGCAGCTTAATGTTTAATAGGACTCTAACCATGCCTCCTGACAGAAGAATTCCCATTCTGGGAATTAGAACCTCTCCATGCACAGAGCCTAAAGATGCGGGGTTAGGAAGCACACATTCCCCAGGTATGTCACCTAGAATGATGGTACAAGGGGTCTCTACTATCCTCGCCCCTTGCTTCCTGGACCTATGTGTTCTGCCTATTGGAACACACAACCATATAATGGTCATTGTTTTAAGGTGTATACTGCATCCTGGAGGATGGTCACTGTTCTCACAGAGTATCATCTCCAAGGAGTGCCTCAGCAGAGCCTTCACAAGGCCATACCACTGCTCAGTCAGGCTTTCAGCCACTGTAAAGTGGATCCCTTGTTCTGAAGTGATGTTAAGCAGTATCTCATGTCAGCAGAATAAAGATGTATAAGCCCTTGGATAGTGGTGCTCGGCAAGGTCCTGTGGTTAGAAAAGGCAAATCCACACTCTGAAGTAGGACACCCTGTCTAGGAGCATAGAGGGGAATTTTACCCACTCAATGAGGGCAGAGGAAGTTGTGATGGGAAGAAGGGTAATGAGGTGGCAAACTGAGTCCCAGCAACAGCATTAATAAGTCTTGAGAAATCTGGGGTTGATGCAGTGGGAGCTGGAACAGGAGCAGTCCCAGGGACAGCATTACGCAGGCTGTTAGATGGCAGACAGCAAGGGAAGGTTGAGGGCCCACCGAGAACATGTGGTTAGAGCAGGGGTTTAAATTTCCCTGACTTGGAGAGAAAGGAGACCCAGACACTCCCCTCCAGTGAGAGACAAAGCCTATTTTTGTTAGCATTATTATTGCTATTAGTCATACCCCTTGATTTTTCACCTCTGTTTTTTCATGGCTTCAGAAACACGGGTTGCACAAGGTTTATTATTTAAGTACAGCCTAGACTGGATTGCTGGGGGGTAGGGGTGAAGACAGAGTGGGATTTTGGGTGTGGCTTTGGGTCTGAGGTACGGATCGAGAGAAATTTTGCCTGTATTACTTGTACTTCAGTTTCCAGAGTTTGAAAAAATCACATGGAAATCAATCAGATGCTATTTGGTATGTTGAAAGGTTTGATTCCAACACAAATATTTTCAGAAGGAACATGGGAAATGTCAAAAATTGTCAGCTCAGTGCAACCTTTTGGTGATGATGCTTTCCAGCAGTCAATTTCCACCAGGTCTCTCTCGTTGTCAGTTGAACAAAGCACTTGCATGCTTTGCTGGTTTCTAACTAATGAGTTGGCTTTGCTCTTTTAAAACAGTAATATATAATAGAGAGTATCTATTGAGTCAATAAACCTTTAATCAGAAGTGTCTTAATGACAAATAATACAGCATGACAGGAAATAAGGTTAAAGGTTCTTAAATTGAATCAGATTTCTGATTTTGAATTTTTCCACAGGCCTACAATAATAACAAAAGGGATCATGTCATATTTGTTGTGCTCGAGGAAACACAAAGATATTTGTTCCACACTTTTTTCTCTTTAGAATTTTACAGTAAAATGACTTTAAAATCTTTTTTTAAAAAAAGTTATTTAGCTGTGCAATTTTTAATAGCAGAAATGGTGGGGTCAAAATGCAACTCTTTTTAAAAACTCTAATCATTAAACTAATTTCTGATGACTTGTATGGTTTCTTTAATGATAATTTCAATATTTTGATAACAAGCATACTGGTGTCTTGTCCATGATAGAGTTTCATTTAGAACATTAATAGTTTTCCATTTTCTCAAACATTTGATATTTATTAAGCAAAGCATCCTGCCTTCTCCAGTCTGTCTTCATTCCGTGGGGATGTGTAGGATTTTAAAAGCTTGTTGGATCTAATGGTATTTTACTGTTGCAAGAGCACCTACAGATTTCATATCTTGCATGTTACTTAGCTCAAGTGTCAATATCCAAATTCTGTGTGTCATTTCCCCCCATTGGCAATTTGCTTAGTTTCTTTCAGACAGACATTTTTCTAATAGCCTATACCTGTCTAAAATGCTCAATGACACATTTCCTTGCAATATGAGGAAGTTGGTCATGTTCTAGTAGCACATCAGTTAAACTGGAGAGAGACCTCATGACTGCTTCCTCTTCTCCAATCCTCCCTAATTCACAAAATTTCTGTAATCTCAAAATCACCTATTGACCAGTCTCATCTCTAATCTTTCTCCCCATCTTTATTCCCTGTACTACTGCGAGACCTAGCTTTCCAAAGCACAATTCTAACCAAAAATCTTTAATGCCTCTGAGAAAAATATTTTAATATTGCTGTATTTTCAATGGTATTTTCATATTGTTTGCATGATAGTTTCCTGGGAAAAGGCTAATTGGAATACCAGAAATGAGCAGAGGATGTTGCATTAGCATTTTATAACTCAGCATATTCTAGTTCTTTCTGTTCTTCTAATGAGGCAGACTCCCAGAAGTTCAGGGGGCTGTTCAACACTTCATAAGCTTTCAAAAGAGAATTTATGCCAATTCTTAATAAGCTAGTTAGAGAAGATGCACAATAGGTGGCCCTAGTCCAAGTGATGTCCTAGATCAACATGTGAAGAAGCTGAACCTCTTTTGAAGGGTAGAACCAGTTTTAGATTCTCTGTGGTGAATATGTTTCAAATAAATAAAACTAATAAAAATAAATGATTTAAGGGCTAGAGATCAACTTCCCTGGGCTAAGGTCACAGAAATCTCTAGTAGTGATGAAGGAGAAACCTGCAAGTTTGGTGTAGAGTAATAGGATGGCAAACAACCTGCCAGTCCTTGGAGGAAGACTAGAAGTGTCTCACCCAGGTGTTAGGGACTGGAGGACTGAGTGGGCCAGGGTCATTGCAAAACTGAAGTATATTTCAATCTTGAGTCTTAGGGTAAGGACTGAAAGGAGTTGGGGTGAGTCTTGGCAGAGACTGAGATATCCAGAAATGTGACCTTATTTGAAAATAGGGTCTTTACAGCTGAAATGAATTAAGATGGGATTATACTTGATTAGGGAGGGCCATAAGTTCAATGACTGGCATCTTTATAGAAGGCCATGTAAATGTACAGAAGCAGAGACACAAAAGAAAGAAGGTCATATAATCCAAGAACACCAAGTTTTGTCAGCAAGCACCAGAATCTGCAAGAGGCCAGGAAGGGCTTTTCCCTAGAGCCTTCAGAGACAGCATGGTCCTGATGACCCCTTGATTTTGAACTTCTGGTTTCTTGAACTGTGAAAAAATAAACCTCTCTTATTTAATTTTTTAAAAAATGTGGTAATAAGAAAAAGTGCAATATTAGATCTAGCCTCTTAACAAATTTTTAAGTGTACGGTGCAGTATTGTTAGCTATAAGCACAATGTTGAACAGCAGATCTCTAGAATTTTTTTCATCTTGCATGACTGAATCTCTTGAAGAACAGCCCCCATTTGCCCCTCCCCCATTGGTCCCTGGTAACCACCATTCTACCACTGAAACGTACAAAATTTTACTGCTTTAGATACCTCATATAAGTGGAATCATGCAGCATTTGTCCTTCTGTGACTGGCTTATTTCACTTAGCAAAATGTCTTCCAAGTTTATCCATGTTGTAGCATGTGACAAAATTTCCTTTCTTAAGGCTGAATAATATTCCATTGTATGTATATACGACATTATTTTTATGCATTCATTTGTTGATGGACATTTAGGTTGTTTCCACCTATTGGCTACTGTGAATAGTGCTGCAGTGAACATGGGAGAGCAGATATCTCTTTCAGATCTTGACTTCAATTCTTTCTGATAAATATCCAGAAGTGGGACTTCTGGATCATACAGTAGTTTCATTTTTGATTTTTTGAGGAACCTTTATATTGTTTTCCAAAGTAGCTGCACCGTTTTACATTTTCACGAGGGTTTCAATTTTTCCACATCCTTACCAACGTGTTGTTTTCTGTTTTTTGATAATGACATTCTAACAGGTGTGAGGTGATACTTCATTGTGGTTTTGATTTTCACTTCCCTGATGGTTAGTGATATTGAATATCTTTTCATTGGCTATTTGTATGTCTTTGGAGAAATATATATTCAAGTCCTTTCCCCATCTTTTAATTGGGTTATTTGATTTTTTGCTATTGAGTTGTAGGAGTTCCTTGGATATTTTAGGTATTAACTTCTTATTAGATATGTAGTTTGTAAATATTTTCTCCCATTCCATAGGTTGCCAATCTCTGTTGTTTTAAGCCCCCTAGTTTGTGGTAATTTGTAACAACAGCCCTAGGAAACCAATACAATATAAAACACGATCCCAATTATGCATAATGTCTCCCTCTATGTTCTATAGAAAAAATGCATGAAGGAAATGGATCAAAATGTTAATAATACGTATCTCTGGATGTGGGAATAAAGCTGATTTTTGCTTTCTTCTTTGTAATCTTTTATATCTTCTAAGTTGTCTCATAAGATAATTCATTCTTTTAGAAAATAATAAAATTAAAGTTAAAACTTGATAAAATGCATTTTATCAATGCATATTTTGAAAGTCTGTCATTTAGTGAATACTTGTTGAATATTTACTATGCTTTTGGTACTGTTTTAAGTGCTAGGAATAAAAAGCAGTTCCTACCCTTGAGTCTGTTTACTGTCATGTATGAGGAAATAGACAATATGCAAATAAACACATAAAACAATTTCCTGGACATGTGAGAACCAAGTAAGTAGAAGATAAAATGAGACGATATAATAGAGGGGCCTGGGTGGTCAAGGAAGCCCTCTGTGAGACAGTGATTATTTTATTGAGACATCAATGGTGAGCGGGAGGCAGCAATGTCAAGTTCTGGAGAAACAGTGTTTGAAGCTGAAGGAACAGCAAATGCAAAGGCCTTGAGGTGGGAAAGAATGAGCCTGGTGTGTTGCAGGGACAGCCAGTGTGGCTGGGGTGGAATGATCGGCAGGGCAGATCACGTGCGATGGAGGCCATGCAAAGATCGCCATAACCAAGACCAGGGCCCAGAGTGCTGGAAGAGAGTTGGGGCTGTAGTGTGGTGGCAGGGGGAAGTCCACTGGAGGGTTTTGATCAAGGGAGTGACATGTATTGATGTTTGCTTTAGAAATCTCACGCTGGCTATTGTGTGAAGGGCACATTTTGTGTGTATCTATAAATTCTATGTGAGGGTATTCAAAGAATAAAGGTCAGTCGAGGCAGTTTAAACAGAAAAGAAATATAGTAAAGGACCCTAGGAAGCTCACAGAAATTTAGGAAGGACCAGAGAAGTTAAACTTGGAGCCTGCACAGCCAGACCACTCTCCTGGACCTCAGTGGTCACAGGCCTCACAGCCTGTACTCGAACACAGGGCCCAGCACATCGGAAGATATATCTAACTCTGTGCTTTAAAATTAATAAAAAATGAAGATTCTGATCTGCCTGAAAATATTGATATAGTCCAAGGTTTCTTCTGCTTGCTTAGAAACCCAAGAGTAACCTTATTTTTGTTTATTTTTCTTCTTGGAAAAGGATTGCTTTAATGAGTTCTTTCTAGTTTCTTCCATTGTTTTCCTAAACTATTATAGATTCTGGCATTTATAATCAAAATCATTTTTGCAATATTTGTCATTTTCACACTGCTTGCTTTTTACCTCAGTGACATTCAGAAAAACAAAGTGTATATTTTTCTTCTGTATTAATTCTCCTTAGTAGGAATTTTTAAATAAAACTTAACTTTGATTTTAAGAAGCCTCTAAAAGTAATATGACTTAGCTATTAATAGTCAGATTAACAAATCTTACCATTCCAAGGTGGGTAAAGTACAACTTTTCCAAAAATACAGAGCTGAGATATCAACTAATATAACTGTACGTTCCTGAAACAAGAGTAAGAAGGTACAGGGTTTGTACATCCTATGCAGAAGTGACCTGATCTGTTTCTCTCTCTCTCTCTCTCTCCCCCCGCCCCCAGTTCTACCACCTACACCTTTAGAGTGGCCTTGAGTAGATGATTTCACCTTTCTAAACCTGCGCTCTCTTAACTATTGCTCTCAACTTCAATTGATTATTGAAAGGTGAGATACATCATGAATTAGAGGTGCTTTTCAACTGTGATGTCTTTCCCTATGAAACTGTGGGTTCTTGGTCCCATTTTTCTTGGCATCTCCAGTGTCTACCCACAAGCGAGGGAGTCACGTCAGATCCCTGTAATCCTATTGCCCTTCTGCACATAAACGCCTTTCTTGGGGGTCCTGAAGCTGTTGGAGACATCTTAACGTGCACTGTGTTCTCCTATCATTTCAAAGTGTCCGTGTGACATTTGTTGCATGGGCTCTGTTGATCATGAAACTGTTTTTTCTTGTCTGAAATATTAACTGGTCACTGATTATAGACTCTGCCACCCCTTTTATTACACACTGATGGGCTGGTGAGGGATCCTTCATTTGCAGGGCTCAATTAGTAGCAGTCTCACAGGCCAGAAAGAAGAATTTACTCTTGAGACAGGTGCTTAGGGACAATTGGGAGAGTGAAAAGAACAAAGTTCTTGTTTTATTTTTTTGCTGTTCACTTTGAAGTTACCCAAATTAGCTGGGTGGGTAGATATTTAATGTCACCACATCACATGTGTAATTTGTACTCTCTGCTTTTAATCTTCACACCAGTTTTATAATTTTAATAAAATTTTAATTAAAAATAAATGAACTGAATACTCCAAAATAACATTTTAAATGCAGACTATCAGGCTGGAAGCCCAAACTCAAGTGGAGATATAAACAAAAGTAAAATATTCTAAAAATGTGTAGCTGAGGTATCTCTCTCCTTCTGCTTGGACACCACAGAATTTCAGAGATCAAGACGTCCTAAAAATACTGCAGGCAGGTCCCAATTCACAACAAACTAAGATCCAGACCTCCCTTTGTGATTCAGTTTGGTGGAATGTCCCTTGAATGTACAGACTAGGATACTCCCTTCTCTCTTTGGTCATTGCTCTCCCAGGGTTTACTGGCTTATTGTACTTTCTTTCTGTACTAAGCAGCCCTGTGAGGTAGCTGACTCAGACTTATACTTTCCCTTGATATCTACTAAGTGCCAAAATCATATGCCCCTATTTGACCAAAGTCATAATAATATATAAATGAATAATGCCACATACCTTCTAGAGGAGTTTACATTAAAAAATGCTGTTGTTTATAAAAGCATGTCTAATGGAATTTCAAGTAGTATTAGAAAACAAAGACACAATTTAAGCAGTGTGGGTAGAGATATTCCTGGACTCGTGACCAAATGTACTAGATTTTCTGGGAGCAGTTGCAGTTTCAAATAGGTCATGACATTGTTCACAGAATGTTTAATGTTTGTTTGAAATACATAACCATTCAGCCACAATCTATATGCCACAGTCTTTAACAAGTGCATTCAAAATTATGTTATTATAAGTTGTAACTTTACATAGTTTTGGTCTGTAGTGTTGGAGAAAACAACACATAATTTCAGAATTTCATTAATAGTGGGATTGGGGCTTATTAATAGTCTACTTATTCATTATTTCTCTAGATTCTGATTCTATTAAAATTATTGAGCACTAAGAAACGAAGACCACCAAGTCAAGGTCCGAAACAACGCTGACTTTATTGCTTGCCTGGCAAGGGCTCAGTCAGTCAGCTACAAGGTCAGAGGGTCTCTCCAAGCAGAAATTAAAAGGGTACAAAAGAAAGAATCACATCAAATATATCAGATAGAAATTTGAGTTCAGGGTTATGGTTGCCTCACATGGTAGAGACACCACTTCCTTATGACTGGTCACTTTCAGATTTCATATGGCTAATACTGGGAGACCTGATTCCCAACCAGTTCAGGATGAGTTATATATGATTATAGTGGGTCTGGGGTCATCAGACATGCCTGTATGCACATGTTTGAAGCTTAGCATGGTTGCTCTTTTCTTTTTCTTAATGAAGTAGATTATGCTGAAATAAGAAGTCATTATGATAGTGGACATTGAAAACTGAAGCTTTCAGGCTTTGGATTAGACAGTATTGGGGTGGTGTTCTAGTTCACTTATTTATCTATTTACTTATTCATTCCTTTTTCGTAAGTATTTGTTGAGTTCCTACTATGTGTCTGACACTGCTGGATGCTAGGGATAACAAATATAACCCAGATGTCACATAAGATCAAATTTCCTATTACACAACCTCTGAGAAATCTAATGCCTTCTATAGGGTTTGCATCTGCTGGTAACTCAGAACTGAAATCTATAGCTTACTGTCTATATGAGCATAAATTTACTATTCAAAATTCTGTGTTAACCTGACTTTATTTTTCCAGGGAATTCTTGCCCGGGAGGATGTTTGTCTCAAGAACTTTCTGAAATCTATTTATTCCAACAGTAGACTACCCAAGTAGCCTACATCAAGGTAAATAGTTTCCTTCCCAGAACAATAGATTATTCAACTGGGTTTATCAAAGGACTGTTTACTCTTTGAAGCTCCTTTCAAAACTCTTTCCTTACTGTGTCTACTAATTCTAAATTATTATGTCACAAACTCTGCCCAATTCTTATTAGGCTCCCACCTTGAAAGACCCACCTTAAACCAGATCTTTATAAATATTTTTCCTTTGTACTCTTTCTTTTGAGATGCTACTAAAATTCTATCAAGGTAATGATCTCCCTTACTGCAATAAGCAATAAACTTGGCTTTGCTTAATCTATGTCTTTTGGTGATCTTTTTTGAGGAGTCAGCGATTGACAGAGATTACATCCTCAAGGTCACTCTGGCTTCGATCACTTGATCTTACTGAACTTTTGTCCATTGCCATCTACTGCCTTCTCTTGCCCCTGTTCTGTGCTGACCAAGACATAGATCTATCTCCCTTCCTTGTATTTCAAAACCCCCAACCCCAGAAAAACCAAAACAAAATTCATTCTCACAAAGCATTCGTGTGTCAACAACATTTGAAAATTTGATGACATAAGGGTTCATATAGATCAGCAATAATAACACAATCGAATACTAGATATTCTTATTCTTGAGAGTCCTTCAACCTCCCCACTTTCTAGATCAATGTTACACAGAGTGTGGCCTGTTATCAGTTCTCTGTAAGTAAGTACAGAAATTGAGAGTAAATATTTGCAAGCATTTGATCTGTGATGGTAGAAAGTAAACCACATGCCACCCCCAAAAACAAACAAACAATGGAAACCTGGTCCTTCACTAAGATAGTTTCAGGTTTTCGATTTAGTGGGAATCCCACCCTTAAGTGCCCCAAGGAACCTCAATTTTCCTCACTGTATTGTCCAGAGCAAGCTATCCTCCACTCCTCTTCTCTGAGTACACCTTTAAATACACAGAAATACATTTAAGGCGTTCTGCTAATCAATAGGATGTGCATTCTAGCTCCCACCATGTCATAGCACAAAAGAATTGGCAGAGGTTTTACGATTTCAGTCTTTTCTTTTCTCTCCCCTATAAAAGTCTCTGGGAACAGAAGAGAGCACATCAAAATTCCTTTCTGCCTACGATGGCATTTTTCTAGTGGGTAGAAGTTGGCATAGTCAGCTTTGTCTTTAAATGATATTTTTTGTCCCATTACTTCATAATGAATTAGATACTGTCCCTGGCCTTAAAGAACTCCTCATCACTTTGTGAAGAAGTTGCCACGTAAATATACCACGACAACACTGCAAGATAAGTGCAGACAGAGAGAGCTCCCAAGGGTTAGAGGAAAGCTGAGGGTGCAGGGCGAAGAGTGCCGGGGACTCAGGGGCTCCGTTGCTTTCTGTCATTGAATCAACGTTGCATCATGAAATATAGTGGATGAAATTGAGAGGGTAGATATGTCACGGCCCCTGTAATAGGATTCATGCCATTTCCCTTCTTTAAACAGTTGCATTTTACCCTCCAGTAGTATCAATACATGGTAGAGTTAATACTGAGAATGGAGTGATGGCAGGAGGTTTGTGGTTACAGAAATTAAACAACATTTAATTGAATTTCTAACAAGTGGGGAATAATTTAATCACTTATTATCTTTTCACAACAAGTTAACTCATAGGTAATCTTGAAATGATCAAATAGTTTTATGCAGACTCCTGCTAAAGATTTAATATTTTCATCTGCATCAACTCTGTTATTTTCTGGCTCAATTTAATGATTAACATGGCATAAAAGTAACAATTTCTCTTGATTATTAAAATTCTATTTGCTGCAGATTATGAACAGGATCTATTTTAAAGTCATTACTAAATAAACAGTCTGTTATAATAAACTAACATTGAACAACCATCTGATAAAACCTAATGATAAGCTTATTAGAGAATTTTAATTCAAAACATTATCACAAAAATAAACAAACACAGCTACCAATTTTTTCTCATTAAAACAACTTTTTGATGTTGAATATTACATCAAATAACTCACTTTGACAATAACAGTCTGTAGCGTTTCCTCCTAAATTCCACAAGCAAAGCAGGGCACTTGTGAAAAGAACAACCAGGAGAGACCCAACTGTGGTGGTCCGGAAATTGTTTAGCCACAGTTTCAAACTATCAACCTCTTCCCAATGTTCAACTGCAGGGCTGACCCTTACCTGGTTTCTGACCAGTCACACTCATTTATATGAAACGTTTGACCATGAATCAGTATCTTTACACTTTTCCCGGAAACTGGCCCTTAGAAGAAACATACAAGGGTGATATCCAAAGACACCAATATTGACAATCACACATTAAAATATTTATTTCTAAAATTATTCATTTTGTTTTAGAAAGATGAAGAACCCAGAGAAGCAAAAGAAATAAAAAATTAAAAAAATAAATAACATCACTATTCAGAGTTGGTTGCAGTCAATATTTTGGTGTATATCCTTTCTAATCTATCTATAATCTCTGTGTTTATCACATAATATATATGTAAATATCAAGGAAAGAATGTGAATATTTAGACATACTGTTCCATAGTGTGCTTCTTCTCCATTTAGCAAAATATTATCAACTTATGTGAGGGAGACAAAAACACTGCATCATTACTGGTGTGATTGGATTGGAAAACATAGCTTGATCCTATGCAAAGGATCAAAAAGGCTTCCTACTAATTTTTTCCCCCAGAATTAAATTGTCCCAAAGGTGCAGATCACATCTCACATGGAGAAGAAAAAAAAAACTTATCTTGAGCTTGTCATTTAATCAACATGCCTCAGTATCACAATTTTATATGCTTATACATTATTTCATTTTGGGATTATTTAGTTAGAACGTTTTTCATTTCAAGAAACAGAGACTCATTTGAGGTTCCTCAATGAAAACATGTTTTACTGTAATGAAATATGTGGCAGGAACTGAACCTAAACGCCACTGGAGTCCGAGGCAGCCCAAGGATAGCTGCTTTGCCCATCTATTTCATTCTCTTCTTTCTACTAACAGTCTTCCTGTCCTTCCTCATAATTCCCAATGCTTATATATGGTATTTGATGGCTTTCCCTGTTTCTATTAATGCATCATGGCAATCTTTAATATGTTCTTTTGGCTCCTGTCTCTGTAACCAACAGCTCTTGTCTCTTGGTTTCCCAATTCCTCATTCCCAAGAGAGTAATCCTGCTGTCTCTGCTCATTATTTTATACCTGGCCAATCAGACCTCCGCCCAGAGTCTAAGGATTACTCACTTCTGGATGGCTCAGTTCTTGGTCCATTCAGCTCTGGCAGGGTGGGGTCAGGATTGTCTGGTATAAAAGCTGGCCTTGCTGCTCAAGGTGGGACAGATCCTTTAGCAGGGGGTATGGTCAAGGGATGCAATAATCAAAACTTTTAGTACACATATCCTTGCAATTGTCTGATAAATTCCCAGAAATGAAATTCCTGACTCAAAAAGAATACACATTGTAAAAACTTTTGATGTATATTGTTAAATTGATCTCTAGAAATGTGGTATTAATTTATATTCTTAGCAGCAGAATCAGTGTCACTTTTGCCCACACCTGCATGAACATTGCATATTTTACTGTTGCCATTTCAGTCCCGGTTTTGTTCTTTTGATTGTTCAAGATATAAATTTATTAGATACATAGTTACAAGGCACAACTTAAATTTGCTTTTACCAATGTCAGCCATCCCCTTTAAAATGACAAAAAGAGGGGGCCAAGATGGCAGACTAGAAGCAGGCTGTACACGTGGCAATCACAAAGAGGACCGAAGGTGGCGAGTGGATATCCACCTTCAGATCCATCCTCTAAGAGAGAACATTGTGAGCCAAAAGAGAGGTGACAGGAGGCACCCAAAGTGAAGGAGAAGGAAGAGAGGTGGCCTGCTCTGTGGTCTGGAGATACATAGGGAAGAGGAGTGCACAGGTGGGGAAGGCACAGAAGAAAGAATCCATACTCTCCCCATGATCAGTGCTCTCCAACCTGTGGGAGGGACCCTCCACTGCAAAAGGCTGCAGAACTGACATAGGGAGCTATATGGGGACTGTGCAGAGACATTGCTCCAGAGAGAGGGCACAGTGGTGACACACGCACTCACAAACCCTGGGTGCTGTGGCTGGTGCCATTTTAAAACTCTAGACCTAGAGCACTACAGCTACCCAGGGGTCAGACCTGTTGCTGCTGCCTCTCCTTCACCCCTGCCAGTCCAAGGGAGGGGGTGAAACCTGGGGGGCGTGCACTCTGGTGAGTCCCGTGGGCAGGTTCTGTGTACTCCCCACTGCAGCAGGGGGACCTGGGCAGGCCAACAATCCCTGCAGCCTGTGGACGTGGGCAGGGCTGGGCTCAAGCCGCACAGGCTGACAAACACCACTGCCTGCAGATCTGAGTGGAGCAGCTCTCAAACTGGCTTAGGCTGAGAGTTGCCACTGCCGACAGAACTAGGTGGGACATTCACTCACTCTGCAACTGAGACTGCCAGTGACAACCACAGGTGAATGGTGAGGCAGGAGACACAGGACAGCAACAGTGTTAAACCCTCACAGCACATCTGCCCATCTCGGGCCTGGTCAATCCTCCAGAGTAGGACACCAGTGCACCATCCAGGGATCTCTCCTTCTTTGCACTAAGTAGGAGAGTTCCCAGCAGAAGAGAACAGGTGCACTACAAGCACTACAATCTGTCTTGAGCTGACAGAAGAGATTTCAGATGAGAAGGATATGATCTTGTATCTAGAAAACCCTAAAGACTCCACCAAAAGAATCCTATAATTGATAAATAAATTTAGCAAAGTCTCAGGTTACAAAATCAATATACAAAAATCAGTAACATTTCTATATACTAACAATAGTCAACCTGAAAGTCAAATCAAGGCATCAATATCATTCGCAAGAGCTGCAAAGAAAATAAAATACTTAGGAATTTACTTAACCAAGGAGGTGAAAGATCTCTACAAGGAGAACTACAAAACACTGATGAAAGAAATCATGGATGACACAAACAAATGGAAAAACATCCCATGCTCATGGATTGGAAGAATCAACATTGTTAAAATGTCCATACTGCCCAAAGTGATTTACAGATTTAATGCAATTCTCATCAAAATACCAATGTCATTTTTCACAGATCTAGAAAAAATAATTCTATCATTCAGTTGGAACCATAAAAGAGATGTAATAGCCAAAGCAATCTTAGGCAAAAAGAACAAATCTGGAGGCATCATATTACTTGACTTCAATTATATTGCAAGCCTATAGTGTCCAAAACAGCATGGTATCGGTATAAAAGTAGAGACATAGACCAATGGAACAAAATAGAGAACGCAGAAATAAAACCATCTACCTACAACCAGCTCATCTTCAACAAAGCAGACAACAAAATACACTGGGGAAAGGAAGCCCTATTCAATAAATAGAGCTGGGAAAACTGGATAGTCACATGCAGAAGAATGAAACAGGACCCTTATCTCTCACCATACACAAAAATTAATTCAAGATGGATAAAACACTTAAATGTAAGGCATGAAACCATAAAAATCCTAGAAGAAAAAGTAAGAAAAACTCTTCTAGACATCGGCCTAGGCAAAGAATTTATGACTAAGACCCCAAAGGCAAATACAGCAATAACAAAAATAAACAAATGGGACTTAATTAAATTAAAAACCTTTTGCACAGTGAAGAAAATAATCAACAGAGTGAATAGACAACCTACAGAATGGAAGAAAATATTCACAAACTATACATCTAATAAAGGGCTAATATACAGACAGAATCTACAAAGAACTCAAACAAATCAGCAAGAAACAAACCCCAAACAACCCCATTAAAAAGTGGGCAGAAGACATGAACAAAAGTTTTTCAAAAGAAGATAGACAAATGGCCAAAAAAAAAAAAAAAAGAAAAAATGTTCCACATCATTAATCACCAGGGAAATGCAAATTAAAACCACAATGAGATACCACTTCTCCCCTGTGAGAATGGCCACTATTAAAAAGTCAAAAAACAATAGATGCTTGTGTGGATGCAGAGAGAAAGGAACACTTATACACTGTTGGTAGGACTGCATGTTAGTGCAACCTCTATGGGAAACAGTATGGAGATTCCTCAAAGAAATAAATGTAGACTTACCATTCTATCCAGCAATCTCACTGCTGGGTGTCTACCCAAAGGAAAAGAAGTAGTTTTATCCAAAAGACACCTGCACTCGAATGTTTATCAAAGCATAATTCACAATTGTAAAGGTGTGGAATCAATTTCAGTGCCCACTAACTCATGAGTGGTTAAAGAAAGTGTGGTATACATGTACCATGGAGTACTACTCAGCCATAAAAAGGAATGGAAATATTGTCATTTGCAGCAACTTGGATGGAACTGGAGACCATTATCCTAAGTGAAATATCTCAGGAATGGAACAAACACCACAGGTACTCACTAATAATTGGGAACTGAATGATAGGCACACATGGGCACAAAGACACGTAAAGGACATTGGAAAACAAGAAGGGGACAGAGTGGGAGGGAGTGAGAGGTAAAATCTTACCTATTGGGTACAATGAACACTATTCTGGTGATGGGCACACTAAAAGCCCCGAATTAAACCTTATACAAGGGGGTACAAAAACACTTGTACCCCCTTAATATTTTGAAATAATAAAAAACACAAGGAAAGACTGAGGAACTGTCACAAGCTGCAGAAGACTAAGGGGACATGACAAGTGAATGCAGTGTGGAACAGAAAAAGGACAGTAGTAGAAAAACTGGCAAAATGCAAATAAATCTGTAGTTTACGTCATAGTATCACACCAATGCTAATTTCCTAGTTTTGTTGATTGTACCATAGAATTGTAAATTTTTAACATTAGAAGAAGTTGAATGAAGGATATGTGAAAACTCTCTGTACTATTTTTGCAACTTTGTTATCTAAAATTATGTGGAAACAAAAGTTTTTAATGGGTGCAAAAAAATGGCAAAGAAACTTTTTAGGTTCACTAAGGAATGCATTTCCCTGTTTATTAATGAACTGGAGACTCTTTTTATTCCTTTATGGGCCATTTTATTTTTTCTTCTGTGATATGTTTGTCCATATTTTTTTCCTAATGAGTTGTTTGTATTTTTCCAACTGATTCATAATTCTTTGTGTTTTAAGTATATTAACTCTTTGTCAGTTAAATGTAGGCAAGCACCTTTTTTAAAATTTGTTGCTTGTCTTTTCCTTTTGTTATGCTATCTTTGATGAAAAAGTTTGTGATTTTAATGAGTATATTAACTAACCATTTCCTTTATAGTTTGTCTGTCTAATCTCTGCCTGGTTTGTGTTTTGGAAACAGCTTGATAACTGCTCTGAAAGTTCAGTTGAAAATGCACACGTCTACAAGAGCAATTCTACTCTGAAGTGTATACCTCTGAGAAATTCTTGGATTTGTGTAACTGGAGGTATGTATATAAATATGCACAAGTGGCATTTTTCTTAACAACATTAAAATGAGAACAATCCAAATGTCTATCAAGAAAGGAATAGATTTTTTAAGATTGTGATGTTATTCAATGGAATGCTAGGCAGCTGTGAAAGTAAATGCATTGCAACTGTCTTGGTTATCTATTGCTGTGCAACAAACCACCCCAAAATTTAGTGGCTGAAAGCAACAACAATCCATTATTTTTCTACAATTCTTTGGGTTAGCTGAGCTGCTCATCTGCTAATTTTGTCTGGGCTCACGCATGAGACTCCATGTAGCTGTCAGGTCAGTGGGGACTGAACTCATTGCCACAGCTGGGATGGCTGGACCTCTCTTCCCATGTACTTGGATTTCTTCACAGCATAGTGGCCTCAGGGTAGTGTTAAGGGGATTAAAGCAGAAGATGCTATCCCTGAAAGCTGTACAATGTCACTTCTGCTGCATTCTATTGGTGAAACAAGTCACTAGACCACCCCGGGTTGAAGGAGTGGGGAAATGGGCTCCATCTCTGCGTGGGAGGCATAACAACCTGACGTAGTAAATGGGAGTAGACAAAAGGAGGCATGATTCATTGGAGGCCATTATTTTAACAGTGTATTATAATATTCTTTGAGTATTTTACCATCATGTTGATCTTACCCTCTCAACACTGTCCAAATTTTCTGTTAACAACTAGATACAGCTGTCCCAAAATTTAAGGGATTTTTAATATGGTATCTCTATCTTAGTTTTAGAAGGGTACCTCCCAATAATTTCCTAGATCCTGACACTTGAGAAAATCATTACAGTCTGTACTTTGTATCTTCTGGGACTGTTTTCTAAGATCTCAATATTCTCTGTGATGGTTAATTTTATTTGTCAATTTGAGTAGGCTACAGTACCCAGATATTTGGTCAAATATGTCTGGATATTGCTGTAAAGGTATTTTAAAAATGAGATGAACATTTAAATCAGTAGACTTTGAGTAAAGCAGATTAGTCTCCATGATGTGGGTGAGCCTCTTTCAATCAGTTGAAGGCCCAAGGGGAAAAAACGTGACCTCCCCAGAAGAAGAGAGAATTCTGCCACAACAAACTGTCTTTGGACTCAAACTGCAGTATCAACTCTTCCCTGCATCTTCAGTCTGCTAGGCCTACCCTGCAGATTTTGGACTTGGTAGCTTCCACAATCACATGTGCCATAAAATCTCTCTCTGTCTCCGTCTCAGCCCCGCCCCTACACAAACACACACACTGTTTCTATTGGTTTTATTGGTTATGTTTCTCTGGAGTACCTTCTCCTTAGAGAAACTGCTTTCTTCCTCCAGTTTAATATACTTGTCTTCTTTATTCTGTTTCATTTGTCCCCTGCTCTTGTTCTGATGGTATG